>CM040176.1:27890000-30720000 GCA_022606695.1 Vaccinium macrocarpon | reverse complement strand
AACAGACCATCGGTCATGTACCCTTTCCCAACATATTCCCCATTCTTGGTCAAAGTGACCCTGTCCGCCTCAAATACAATGCGGAAGCCATGCTTGCTCAGGAGCGACCCAGAGATCAGATTCTTGCGAATATCAGGCACGAACAATACATTGTTCAAAGTTAGCTCCTTTCCTGAAGTCATCTTCAGAATCACTTTGCCTTTTCCTTGCCACGAGGAGGTGTTTGAGTTCCCCATATATAGAGTTTCTCGTCGGTAACTTAGGCTTCGAAAGTGGTGAACATCTGCTTGTCACAACAGATGTGACGAGTTGCCCCTGTGTCAACCCACCATTCCCGCGGGTTTGAACCCACCAAGTTAACCTCAGAAACCATGGCTGAGAGGTTGAGATCAGCAACACCCTCTACTAAATGTGCTTGAGTACGAGGGTTCAGTGGCTTTTTACATTCAGAAGCTGGATGCCCAAATTTATCACAATTGAAGCATTTCCCCTGAAACTGGACCTTTTGCTGCTTCTTGGCAACACCACCTCTTGGTCGTAGATTAATACCTCTGTCCTTCTGTTTACTAACATGCTTGTCAGATCGTTTATCAGAACGCCTGTCATGTTGGGTTTTCTTCATACCCGAAGACTGACCATGGATAATCACATTAGCCTTGGACATATGAGGAGACTGGCCAGCTTTGTTCCTAGCCCGGCTTTCCTCCTCCATGTTAAGCTTCATGAAAAGAGTTTCCAAAGTCATCTCTTTGGTCTTGAACATGAGATAGTGCCTGAACCCTTCCCAAGTCTCAGGAAGCTTGTGGATGACCGCAGCCACCAAGAATGGCTCTCCTAGCACCATTCCTTCTGCTTTGATTTCATTTATCAATACTTGAAGTTCGTGGAGTTGTGCACTGACAGATCGCATATCCACCATTTTGAAGTCAAGGAACCGGCCAACAAGGAACTTTTTGGACCCGGCCCCGTCAACCTTGAACTTCCTTTCTAAGGACTCCCACAGTTCCTTAGCAGACTTTGCATCAATGTACACAGAATACAAAGAGTCCTCCAGTGCATTCAGAATGTAATTCTTGCACAGATAATCAGCGTTTTTCCAGATATCTTGAGCCATCCGCTTTTGATTATCAGTCTCATCCTCCGCAACAACTGGGGCATCATCAGTCAAACATGCAACCAAATTGAGAGTGGTGAGAAAGAACATCTTTTGTTGCCATCTCTTAAAATCAGCTCCACTCCCAAACTTTCCCGGCTTATCCACATGGGTCATCGGAAACGTGGGAACTCCATGGGGAGGTTTCACTGCAGTTCCCGAAACTGGAGGAGTCTGCACATCGGTGCTTTTTCCAGTAGCAGCACTTTTTCCAGTAGCATCAGTCGACATGTTGTTCTGAAACAAGATTAACTTCATATTAGTGAACAGATCTTTACAATGTCGACAACAAGAATAGATACGCAATCTAATCTTAACTACCAACAATGGTTTAACACCCGTCACACACAGATGACTAAGGCCAAAAATTAGATCATTTGCGAAAGGTAATGGGGCATAAGCCAAGTAGACTACTCCAGAGGCTGATCTATACACCAATCCAAGGCCAAGTCGCGCACGACTGCCCAAGGCCAAGTCGCGCACGACTGCCCAAGGCCGTAGCCATTTTTGTCATCTCATAAGTCAAGTCGCGCACAACTGACATAGGCCGAAGCCTCACAATGGAAATAAATTTCCCAAATCCCACACTGTATTTTTATTTTTTATTTTTCAATACAAACAGCTCTGTAAAAGACAAATGAATCAATATTTATAAACATGAAACATTAATAGCCAAGAGTCCAATAACACGTCTCATACTTCACTTTCCGTCCGAGAGGAAGCACAATAAATAAGGTAGCACAATTTCATAGACTTTCTTTGCTTCTTTCCCAATAACCCAGAGCTAATAAAACAAATACTACTGCTATAATTGAATACCCATGAGGTCATGACCAGGCTATTAAAGCTTACTGAAGATTTCAGAAGGGATCTACCCCACTTTTTTTTTACAGTTAAAAATTGACTAACGTCCAAAAAGGCTTTACTAGGAAGTCTTTTTAAAAAATTCTGGACAACAACCAGAGGCTACTATAACTTCAAGAAGATCTGTACCAACATCACCTTATGAGAGACCACTCTACTATTTACAAAATATATATATATAACTTGCAAAAGCAAGGTACTAGCATACACCACCAAGATCAGCATCATCAACATCATCTTTCAAAAAAGTTCCTAGACTTGCTAGAGTTGCTTACTGACCGTGCGTACGAGGTGGAAATCAAAAGAAGATGCTCTCCATCAGGTTCTATTTTATATGCTCATATATAGATAGATATGCATACAAAACAATAGAACCGAACATAAAACTTTTTTCTTTTTTTTTTTTTCAAAAAACCATGTAGCCCCAAAGTACTCTTCTGTATACTTTGGATAGAAAAATAAAACCCACGGTTTTTAAGAAATCTGTTCAAATTTGCTCTGTAATTAAAATGTTAGACCCGAACAGAAATTATTTTCTGAAATTCAATTTCTTTTTTTTTTTGCCGATCACACGAACAGAATCTGTTTTAAGCTTGTTGGAAAAATTATGGCAAATACATGAATTTCAAAGAATAATTTCCATTAACGAAATACAAATTACAAACAAAGTTGCAGAATAAATTAGTGAGAAATACAAACAGTATTGGAGTATTCGAGAACCGAATTAAAAGATGTAACCGGTCTCCTTAAAATAGATTCGCCCTCACCGGGGTGTTGTAGGTTGAACAGGACGCCATATCTCCCAGGGATAAAGCGGCTAGACCACCTAACCACGGAACACCTCCAGGGGGCGTTTGGATGGCGAACTTTGTTTGTCTCTCTCCCTCTAATCAGAACTCTCTATATGAAAGTGCACTGTGTATCCGAGTGTGTGTTTCCTCTTTGCAGATGCACGACTAATATAGCTCTAGTGAGAGCTCTATAATTGTCGATGGGAGTAAAGCGCCGTGCTTTTCTCCATACTTGCCAGAGGATGGGTGACAATAAAATAGGGATGACACCCCTATCTTCCTCCAGCTACAGAATTCATTCATTGAGGAAGGTAAAACTTCCAAACAGTAGGCAGCCTATTGCGCAAACACAAATAGCAAATGGTCCCTCCCCCAAAATTATTTTGCCCTCTCTGTAGCTCTCTTTCTGACCTACCTGGTGAATGATTTATGCTACTCGGATAAGATTTTTTTTGGTTCATTAAAAGTTCATTTAAGACCGGTTCGTTAGATGAATAAAAAATAGTTGAAGCATATGTACGTGGACTTTTTAAGTGGGTTATAACTTGGTTCAATACACTCAGAGTATGAATCAAGATTATCTTATGTGATAATCTTTTATATGATTCGGTTCAATACACTCGGAGTATGAATCAAGATCATCTTATGTGATAACCTTTTGTATGATTCTATATGTAACGCAAAACGGGACCGGTCACGAATTCGTTATTTTGCAAAATACCAAGTTTATCAAACATGACTAGTTGTTTGAACGAACCATGAACATCTCAAGAGAAATAGTCAGTCAGACTTTGACTATTTATTTTTATTTTACCAAATATAATTAGAAAAAGCTTTAAACAATTCCTGATTGACTTGATTTTTCGCATGAACGTTAGTCACAATGAGACCTACGACATGAACGGTTTGGATCGTGATATAGGACTATGATTAATCTAGTATTGTATCACATGAAGGACCACATGAGAGATCATCACATGAGAGGATCTTGACCCCATTAAGATATAAATAACAAATTCATTTAACTTATAAGGTTTAATCAAAGAATCTATACATACTTAACTTGTAATCGACTCTAAGAATTCTTTCTAAGTTCAAATTTGAACCCATTTTTGTAGGAAGAGTGTTGTCATTTGCTGGACTCATTAATAAAAGGAAAATAAACCCGCAAAAGGTAACAAAAATATTTGGAATTACTCCCTAAAACCCACCACCGCAAAAAGCAGTCCGAATTAAAAGCTATTGGAAGTTTCCTTTTCTTTTTTTCTTTTTTTAAATCCAAAAGTTTTCAGTTCTCTTTTGTGATCTGGAAAGTTTCCTATCCTATTCTCTAGCTTTACCTATTTCATTACGTGCATTGCACACAACATTAGCCGTGCTACTCTATCGAGTTCATTCGGCTGACCATTTCGATAATGAACGATAGGATTTTAATTCAAACAATGAATAACTCGGATCATTTGAATTTGGATTAAATCGATTTCGTCAGTGCCGAGATAGACGGCCAGATGAGGCTCACTACCTCACTACAGGGTCCCGCTTCCCCTTTACTTGTTTTCATGTTTTTTCGTAAGGAACTACTCCGTCCGTGTTTGTTTATTCTTTTATTATTTCACTCCTTGAAATTTTGTATATATTTTTCAATACTAATGTTTAAAAACATGCAATATAGATCTTATTTGATACTGATCTCAATTAGTTATATTATACGAATTTTTTGAAATCATGAAACCCGTTACAAAGTAAAAATATAGACAATTTAAAACATGACACGAATACCGAAAATAAACAACAAACATGGACAAAAGGGAGTATCATTTTGAGAGGAAGGGAGTAGAATATAAGGATTACTATATTTTACAATAATGGTAAGGATACAACATTCTACCGCAACACGAATCATAATAGTGTGACACTACATGATTAGTGGTTACAAAGTAATTTTAAAGTATTTATTCTTCCATTACCAATCATGCATGTGGTTTGGTTTCCGCATTAAAGAATCTTGCATCCATCATTGATCTGAGAGCCTATTTTAGTAAGTTCTAATAAGTTGGCTTTTTGACTTTTGAGACTTTTTTTGTTGGTATATGTGAAAAGAATGACTTTTCTTGTAAAATATATGAAAAGTCAAAAAGTTAGTAATCCATTTATTGAAACACGACTTGAGTTCCTACTCACTACCTCTTGAGCTAGAGGGTAATTTTGTTCACTCTCGAGAGTGTATACTCATTCTATTTCTCATATCAATAATCATAACTGTTCATTGATCCATTTGCAAGGAGTTTATGCAAAATTTGAGTTCAATCCAATATCGTTAACCACTAGATCTAAGAGTTCAAATTTTTTAATAAGAATATTAAAGAAAATAAATAAAATTCTGGATGAAGCAGTTATCCATATTTGATTGAGCTGAACTTTTAATTGATCTCTTATATAGTGAATTTGGGTGTAATGAATTATTTTGGTCATCAAAATAAGACACAAAATTTGTATTTGAGATCAGAATGGTATAGTTTGTCAGGAATGTTGAGTAAATCATTCATGTAAAAATCAAAGTAATTGGATATTGGTAGTCATATGTGCGGATACCATTTATGTAGATGACCAATATCATTCGGAGAATACATTGTAAAACAAATTTGTCTCTATTGTGTAGCTATTAATCTCCTATCATCATAATTTTTTACATCCACAATGTATTCATCATTCCTACAAAATAAACGATTTCTATCCCAAATGAATAATATTTCTGAGAATTCATAATTAAAGTCACTAAATAGGCGTAAAACTTGGGTGACTATAGAAATCTCAAGTCCCTGCGTACCCTACGCGGTCAAAGCAGTGGAAAAACCGTGTCCGTATAAACAGTACCTAAATAAGCAAAGGCCGGCTAGTTACCCCATTCCCCAACCCCACCTCTCTCTCTCTCTCTCTCTTTCTTACCAATAGTCTTCGAGATCTGAGGCGCTCAAAATCAGTTACAAATGTGAAGGCTAGGTCATGGTCCTAAAACATCAATGGAACTAACATAGAGAGAGGAGAGAGAGAGAGATCAAAACATTAACACATACATACACATACAAAAAGCGTAGATACAGAATTTGATTGATAGACAACGATGTGGCGATCATCGTGTTGTATTCTGTTGAAACAGAGCCTGGCTTCTGCTACTCGTTACAAGCCGAAACCACCGTTAGGGTTCAGGTCGCCGTTTGGAGTCTGCGGTTGCCTTTCTCCTGCCAAGTCGGCGGTGACATTCTCATCGGACTCTAGCTCCACCGGCGGCGAAGGGGGAGGCGGAGTTGGAGGGGAGGGGATATCGTACGGGGAGGCGAAGAAGCTGATGAGACTGGTGAATGTGGAGGCGTTGAAGATGAAGTTGGTGGGGACGGAAGGGAATAAGGAGGTGATTTTTTATTCGGAGCTTCTGGAGGCGTGTGAGAGTATGGGGGTTGCGAAATCGAGGGATGAGGCGGTGGCGTTTGCGAAGATTTTGGATGAGGCTGGGGTTGTGCTTTTGTTTAGAGATAAGGTCTATCTTCATCCTGACAAGGTATACACCGTCTCTGTATTTTGCATTTGTAAAGATTTTTGGTATATTGCTTTATAGTGGATTAAGGACTTGATGTGCGTGTGCACGTGTGTGTGTGTGAGAGAGAGAGAGGAGAATTTGTTGAGGGAATTTTCGTGTCTAGTGGCAGAACTTGAGAAAATCATGGAATGTGTCTGGTATCTGTAAAGATATTGAGTATATTGCTTTATGTTGGACTATAAAGATTCAAATTAAGCATCTGTTTGTGCGTATGTGTGTGTTCGAGGGATTTTTCGGTGTTCAGTGACAAAAGTTGAGGAAATCACGGACTCTATCTGGGATTCGTTGGGTCTTTGTCTTTGTTTGGGGCTCCAGAGGGATGGAGATAACCCCTTTTATCTTTCTCCCTCAACTACTTTAGTACTCTTACTTTTACTCTTAAGATCTTGTTTGGTTGGTTGAAAATGATTTTTGAAAGCAATCATTCCTTGGCCTTGCAATGGAATAAACGTTCATTTAGATATGTGGATGATGATTCCGTTTATATTATGCATTCTTTCATTTAGACATCAGGATGAGCATTCTAAGGGAATTAAAATTCCATTTTGGCTCATTTGAGTGAACCACTATTGGCGTCAGAAGTGAAAATAACTAATGGCAGGCAGCAAGGCTCTTTCTCCTGCAGTAGTTTTAAGATCAATGAAACTATCTAACAATTTATTTTTATAGTTCAATGAAGCTAACTGGATAAAGAAAAATCTAATGATAAAATTCAATTAAGCTAATCAAAATTAGGAAATGCATATCTTATAAGTATTTCCCAATTAGCTGCACCTGCAAATTTAGACATGCTCATCCTTTATTTTATGAGTTGCTTTCTTTTGATTCTCACTGTAAACTTATTTTCCTAATATACAAGATCGTCAACCGTCTTTATAGATTCGCAAACATAGAGATGGTATTGGCTTAGTTTATTTCAATGTGATGTTTTAGTAGATTGCACCATGTTGATTATTGGATTGTATTTAGAATTATGAAAGGATTGAGATAAAATCATGCCCATTGTCCGGTAAACTGAATGTTACCTGATGATTGGCTTCCAAATTGTATACAGTTGCACTTGCATGTACTATTGATTGGATGGTGAAGGACCATATTGCCTAAAATGAGTCCAATGAAAGAAGACTGTTTCTATTGCCTTTGTGCTGAGTTATTAGCATGGTATCCCTTTTAGTTTTCTGAATGATATAAATTGATGTTCCTACCAGCATTCCTCTTTCCAAGAGACGGTGTAGAGTGGAGCGGCTGACTGGTGCTTACTTATATTTTTCTCTGTTAAAGAAAAGTTTAATGTCAGTGGGAGAAACTCCTGTGTGCTTTAGGTTTCATCTAGCTCGGGGCAAGATGACTAAGAGACCAAGAGACTAAGAGTGCGGATTTTTTAGTGAGCGAATTCATGATGACACAAGTTTACACCATGTCCAGTTCAAAAAAAAAAAAAGTTTACACCATGTAGCCATTGATGGAGCAGACTGTCAAAACTAGCATTTGAGTATCTGAACCTCTATATTTGGCACAATGACTTTCGTTCTTTAGGTTATAACTTCCATCTCCGATGCCCTTTCTGAAATTATATATTCAACTTCATACAAATTTATTCTTTCGCTGATTCTTCTCTATCTGGTGTTTTTTTGGGGGCTCCATTTCTTGGTTGATGCATTCCCTCCAACTTCTCATAAATTTACTCTCTGTGATTTTCTTTCTCCATCCGTTGTCTGATATGTGTACCTCTTAGGCTCTTGAAATAGAACATTTACCTATAGATGGCGTGGCTCAATACATTATTTCAACTACTTGAATTTCCTTTGCTCTGCTGGTCATCTTGAGTTGTTGAGGGTGAATGGGCTTGAGCTATAGACATGATGGATGTCAATTTGCATTAGAGTGAGAGTCGCAACATAGATTTTGTTTTAAAAAAGTTTCATTTTAGCCATTCTATACCGGTTATTACTTAAAATTGATCTCAGTTCTCTCTTCATGTTCATGTGTTCAGGTGGTGGATCTGGTTAGACGAGCAGTGCCCCTTGCACTCACACCTGACAATGACCCCATGAGGGAGGAGCTGAGGCAGCTTCTTGAGAGGAAAGAAGAAATCGACATGCTGGCACATAAGCAAGTCAGACGCATCCTCTGGTCAGGGTTAGGGTTAGCCGTGTTTCAGGTTGGCCTCTTCTTCCGCCTAACATTTTGGGAGTTCTCGTGGGATGTTATGGAGCCCATTGCATTTTTCACCACCACAACTGGCATAGTCATAGGCTATGCGTATTTCATGTTTACCTCGAGAGATCCCACTTACCAAGACTTCATGAAGAGGCTTTTCTTGTCTCGGCAGAGGAAGCTCATCAAGAGGCAAAATTTTGATATCAACAGGTTCATGGAGTTACAGAAGAAGTGCAAGTGTCCCCTAGATCATCCCCCTACCCTTGCCAAACAGAGGTCCATAGGGTTGGAATTGGATCCGGAAGATGCGTTACATTAGGCTTTGGACCGGAAGTTAGTCTTTTGACCGTTCCTTTTGGGCAGTTTTGAATCAGAATCTGGACAAGGAAAAGGAAATGGAAAAGTTGCAGATTCTAACCTTTGTGAGCTTTTAGATCTTCAACTTTTCTATTTCACCTTTCTTTTCATTATCCAAACCATTGATCCAAAATTCCAAATACAAACCTAATATTTACCTTACAGTCATCACCCGCCCCCTCTCCTATTATATCTGAGAGGTGCAAATATATATTTTTGACTATTTACTGGCATCCTAACACTGCGGTCACCTTTTCATCTATGAGCTATAATATACTGAACTGAGATATGCCTCTCGTTTGATGGATTTCATATTCCAAATTTTGCTCTGATCAAGATATGATAATATTAGTGAATCTTTGAAATGTATTCAACCAGTGTTGGCTCTTATAAAATGTTAAGCTGGGAACTAAATGCTGTTTGGCAATGGGAAAACTCTATTTTACTGAGTAATTTGCTGTTGAATATCTATTGATGATGTGCATTTGCTGCCTCAAAAAGATGTCAAAACACACACACACATACACATGCAGCAAACTTCCGAGAAAACATTGCCCGTCAATAATTAGTTCATGTGCTGACTCAAAAAGGGAATTGGGGATCCTGTAGCGCAGTGTTGTGCTATAGGATTATAGTGTGGTATCCGAACTGTTAATTGCGCAATCAACGGCTTGGATTTTATCTCGACACTTGCACGATCCGAGCCATCAATCTGTGTGGTTGATTATCAAGGTCAACGGCTTGGGTAAAGTGCACACGCGTGCGCGCACAAACACAGATGTAGTAAACTTTTTGAGAAAACATTGCCTGTCAATAATTAGTTCCGATTACTTATTTGCTCCTGTGGATCCAATATCATCTTTGATCTAACGTTTACTGCTGCTACTACGGGCTCCAAACTTGAGCTGAATCGGCAAGGCATCCAGTTATCCAGCTCATGGAAATTTGGTAACATCATAAAAACTTTGGCAAACGTATGCATCAAATCTGATAGAAAGTATCATCCCAGAAATGTCCATTACCGACCTTCATTCAACAAGAAATTCAGACTCAACTACACCACAATGGTTTTATCACAATGCCTGGATATAATTCATGTATTGTTGATGCGTGTGTTGCATCTGGGTACGTCATTATAATCATTTAAACAGGCTGTTGGCCAACATGTGTAGGTCAATTAGATGTTGCAACACCACTCGTAACGAACAAATCTATGAGAGAAGCCTTCTGTATTCTTCTGCTTCTTCAGCCATCTCCTCAAGGCTTCTGTCGTTCCGTTCCTTATCCAAGTCAAGCTTCTGCTTTAGTTCCTTCTCCTTATCATCAATCTACATGGAGAATCAAAACCAGACGATAAGTCAATTTCAAGATTTTCCAATTCATGGTTAAAAAAAGAAACAATCCTATATTGCAAGAACTGAAGTAAGTATTACGTCTTACAGCATCATAGATCTTGTCATTTTTCTCAAAGTCACCACCTTTACGAGGAAGGATATGGATATGAACATGAGGGACAGTCTGTCCTGCCTGAGGGCCATCCTAAGATGCCAGCAAAAATCAAGAAGTTAAGACTGATATGACATAAATCATACATGATTGAAGATACGGCAGCAACAATTACAGTAACAAACAACTAAACTTGAAAGGATCTATTCTTTTTTGCTTAAAATATCCAGAGGACGCTTCAAAACCGCATTCTCTTTGCCAGTGAACTCCACAGCAAGCGAATAATGCACCGCCAGACATTCAGGTCAATGGCAATCAGCTGTGTTGCAGCCCAAATCACACCAGTTTTTTTCTCCAAATTATCGGATTTACTAGGGCACCCCTGCCTCTTCTACGGCAATTACCTATGACAAGTACCTTTTGATCTTCCCTACAAATCTTGAGTTGAGTGCAGTCTCATCATACGGAGCCAAAACTCACAAGCAACCTGTCTGCTAGATGCTAAGCCTGAAACCTATAGTTCTTGGTATAATTTTCATTTATCAGCAGGGATATGACGATGACTCTCCATTTCTCAAGCATATATGAATTCCATTCAAAGGGGAAAAAGAAAGTAAAATAAAGAGCTTCAAACCAATATGATCTGGCAAACCTTTCAATACTGATCGTATGGTGATTTCCAAAAAGGCAATAACCAATATTGGTCCTGTCAACCTAGGGGCATAACCACCAACTTCCTACGACATAAATTTGCTAATTTAATAAACTGATAATAAGTTCTGTAAGTAAACTGAAACACAATTCTAACTTTCAAAACAAAGTACTCGCATAAACACAACATCAGGCAAAAACTACAGAGCTCATTCAAATAACCAAAACGACACTATACCAAGAAAGCAATGATTTTCTGCATCCAATTGCATGAAGAAGAAGTTGGCATTGGCTACTTTACTTTTAAGACAGCTCAATAGATCAAATACAATTTCCAACCATAACATCTGAATTTTCTTTGTCATGTTCAAGCCATGCTTTGGTAAAAGAAAGAAGTCAATTATGTCGGACAGCCACTCGCAGGGAAGGAGGGGAGAGGTGAAGTAAGGTAACAGAAATGCTTGCTGGAATTGAGGATAGATAAGCTCAAGATGAAAAACCACACACATAACATAACAAGTCCAAGTAGCAGCAAAGAGATGAAGAAAAGAACTAACTAATCATATTGAAATGCTAAATTGCAACCATCTTACTTGGATAGCAAATGTTAGTGAAGATGCTTTGTGGTAGTGCTCCAGCCGTTTACCAACCTTCTGCGCTGTAAGCCATAGATCACTAGTCTCCTCAGCAGTGAGATCAACAAAGCGCTTAACTTCACGCCTTGGGCAAACAAGCACATGTATACAGCGTCAAGTCAACAAACTGACACTCAAAGTTCAGAATTCTCATGCATGGATAATGGCATAGTTTCACACATAATGGATTCATTGAGCAATAGCTTAAGGTGAACGTCAGAGACAGGTGGAAACACAACTATCACACGAAAAAACAGGCGTGTAGTGCTGATAGCCTGATACACATGCATGATGCCTACATACTGCAACCATATTCAATTATTTGTCTGCAGAAATTTCACTACTCCACTAAGGCAGAAAGAAAGCACTAAAAATGGATTTAATGTCATAGTCCAAAGTTTGTTGGCCACGTTTCTTTCTGTAACCAGATATGACCTCTTTAAGAAAACATACTTGAACTGACAATGGTGCAGTGAATTTGAAGAGCCCGTCAATAGATACAAATATTTCAGAGTACATATAAGGCCGCAAGCTCACAAGGCTGCAAGCCATTGACCAAGCACCAAAAGCAAACTCAGTATCTAACTTTTCTCAGAAACACTTCCTTTCTTTCTCCTTTCATTATACATAAATAAGTACATATGTGTTCATACTCCATATGACCACAAAAAATCACTACCACACAAGCATCCAACTCTAGTGTAGCCAAAAAAGGATATGACCTGCAAAAGAAGAGAGAAACTATTCAAAACCAAACTAAATATAGGACAGAAACACAATAAACCTCTAAAAACGAAGAAAACCAAGGGTACATGTTTTACGCCAAATCAATGAGAGGGAAAAAATAAATCACAAACTAAATGACAGAAGTTGAAAGAATAGTATCAACAACTAGAATGACAAGAATAAAAAGGGGTAGTATAAGAGTTCAATTTCTTTCGATGCCTTGAAATCAAGTGACTGACACATACAAGTAAATCACATACAAATATGTGCAAACAAGATTATACATTGATTTTTTTCTTTCTTTCTCACATATCCTAACGCTCACAGAGTATTCAAATGTAACTTTTTTCATGTAATTGAGAAGTAGAGTATTTACATTCTAATTCAGAAGTTCCATTGAAAGTATAGTATTTAGATGTGCAACTTTTTTCGACAACAAACTACATAATTATTATGTAAACTATTACTGCACCCAAATATGAAGCCCCAAATGAACACATACTTGACACTAGACAGATACACTAGAGTGTCCAAGCTTCAAATGTAAGACATAAGGAATGAAACGAAGATATATACGTCCGCACATCACTCTTATCAGCATAATATAACGGCTCACTTTGGATGGCGGAAATCTTAAGGAGGAATGAGAAGATGATGTCATGTTTGATATTTCCATGATTCTTATGTTAGGAATAGACCAGAATATGAATGTGATACATGATCACATATTTCACAAGAATCTCGTTCCCATAATAAGTGGGAATTTGATGCCTCCCTCACCCCACAGTACTTTTAGACTCTTGGCTCAATCCTTTTTAAGGAAATAAATTTTCAAAAAATATATATTTTAATGTCATGAATAAGATTAATGAATTACTCCCAACATCGTAAAAAAATTACTTCATGTACTGAAATTACTATAAATTTGATCCATGGTAATCATACTCCCATTCCTCATCAAGATTCTGGCCATCCAAACATATCCAGAGTGATAAAATCCTAAATAATTAGAATGTCCCCAACAGGCACCAGGCAGACAAAACAACGGGAGGAAATTCATAGTATATGCTAGCATACGCGTGTATGTGTATCTATATGTAAAGTAGGGTTTACCAGGAAGAAGAGGGCGAAGGTTAACCATGGCGTATGATAGATCGGTCGAGTAGAACACTTCCTTTTGGTGGATTTTGTAGGGTCCAAACATATAATGCTCCGATTCCATCTGTTCATTTACACATTCAATAAAACGAAAATCAGTGCAATTTTCCAAGGAAGTGAATGGAACCGAAGTTGATTGATGTATACTTACCTTGGACCGTGTATATGTAGACGAAGCTCTGGCTATGAGTAAGTGATGATTGAAGGCGGAGTTGTTGGTGGTGGCGATGGGGCGGAGATCGGTGGAGGAGTAGAGTGAAATGAAGCTTCTGATGCAGGAGGAGGAGGAGGAGAGACGGGGCACGAGCAGCTTGAAGGCCTTTACCATTACTTTTGGTACTACTACTCTTTTTTGGCGGGTGACCCGTAAAGCCCATTTTTTAAGGGTAAATTACTAAAACCACGCCTGAGGTTTAGAGAAATAACAGATTGTTTCCTCACATTTGGGAAACTACAAATTATCCCCTATCACTTTTAATTATCCCCTACCATGATGTAGCTGCTAGGAAATTTGATGGAATTTGTCTGACATTATCAAATTGTAATTGCAATAGAACAAACTGTCCTTTTGTAGCTCGTAACAAACTATTTTTACATATCTTTAGCCTTTCACAAGCTACGGAATGAGAGTTTGGTCCATTGTAATTATGGTTGATGTAAGGCAATTCAATCGAATTTCCCAATGGCTCTATCACGACACATGGTTATTTGTAAATTTCCAAATGTACGGGGTTAATATGTAATTTCTAAAACATTCAGGTGTGGTTTTGATAATTTACATTTTTTTTATAACTCGAGGCCAACTAAGTATACCTTGTTAATCTTACTCGTAACTCGATTAATCTTATGTGATTAATCCCAACGTCTACCAATGGGTTAAATTAAAGTTTAGATAAAGTTTGTTGGACTAACTTTAAGAAAGTTGATAGCACCTAAGATGTTTAGAACATGGAATTTTATAAATAAGCAAATCCTAAATCATAACCAACCTCCCCAACAATTAGAGCATCTTTAATGGAAAGCCATTCTAGGAGTTGAAGATAATAATGTGGTTGGAACTTGAGGGAAAATAAAGGAAAGTTTAAAATTTTCCTTCCTTTTGTTTGGTTTAAGAGGAAAATAAAAATAAAAATTAAGTATTGTGAATAGTGAAATTTTCCTCTCACTTTTCTCTAATTTTATTTTGTCTCGCTTTCCCTTCCTTTCCATAAGTTCCAAACACACCCTAAGGCTTTGTTTGGAAATTGGGGAAAGAAGTGGAAAAGAATATACAGTTTTAAAAAAATTCTCTCATTTGAGGTTGGTTTGAAAGGAAAGAAAAGAGAAAATGAGTAAGGCCTTGTCCTTGAATGGATTTTATGAGATAAAATCTATTTTTGACAAAATATAGTTTTGGTTAGAGGTGTGATAAAATGACATTGTTTTTCCAATGAATTATTTTTTTTTTTGGGTAATTCGGAAACTTAAATAAAACTAAAACAGATAGTAGCACTCCGTGAGGAGGATAGATAGGGTACAACCCATCAAAACAAATTAATCTAAAAAGCGCCTAAGACCGAGACGGTCCCTATTCCAAAACTCTCTGAGAGAGAGTGGCATAACATCCAACACAACAAGGTGTTCATTTTGTTCAGCTCCAAGCCTTGCAAGGTGATCTGCACACTCATTGGCACTTCAGGAAATATGAACAAGAGAGGCTCCTGTGCGGGTCTTCAAGGCTTTTGTTTCAAAAATCATGTTGCTTTGAGGATGACAACCATCAAAATCTTCATTGATTAAGTTGACTGCCACGAGAGAGTCGGATTCTATGATCACATTCTGAATATTTTTCTCCAAGATGATGGTTAAACCTCTGTAAATCGCCCATAGTTCTGCTGCTAGACTTGTTTCCCAAATAAGCTTCCCATGGTAACCCATGACCCACTCTCCATCTTTGTCTCGTAAGAGTCCACCGCATCCTGCTCGTTGTTTTGTATCATACCAGCTTCCGTCTGTATTGAGCTTAAGACCTGTGGGGGAAGGACACCAACAAGTTAATGGAATTATAATAGGCCTCATGGTGAGTAAGGATTTGAATGCTTCTTCAATATCCTTGGCATAGGAGATAATATTCTTGAAACTAAGGGACGGAGGGGTAACAACATTGTCAAAACTCATTTTGTTCCTATCTTTCCAGATTTGCCATAAGGTAGCTAGAAAAACACAGTTCCAAGGAATATTATTGCCTATGCCAGAAATTCTCTTGGATTTCAAATTACTAGAGATCCAATCCGAAAAGGGGAATTCATACCCATTCCTCAACCAGTGACTGCTTCGAAAAAATGACCAAAGATCCATAGCCAAAGAACAGTGCCGAAAGAGATGGTTCAGGTCTTCTTCATCCAAAAGACACCTCGGGCAAAGTCTAGAAGTACAGATACCTCTGTGATTTCTGAGTTTGTTCGTGGGAAGTTTATTTAAAAAAATAAGCCAAATGAACGTTTTAAGTTTGGAAGGAACTCTAAGTTTCCAAAACCATTTCCAACCTTGTAAATCACTATCTTCCTTCCGAATAAACTCATAAGCACTAGAGGTAGAAAACAAGCCATCTTTTGCATGTGACCAAGAAGGCTGGTCAGAGTTAAAATCAAAATCAGGAAGGCTCACATTGAGGATAGTATTACAAGTGTCAACATCAATAATATGAGATATGTTGGTGATATTCCAAGTTTGATTATCACCCATAATCTCACACACTTTAGTACCAGAGTTGACATGTGGTCCAGGAAATTTAAAAGCAAGGTTAGAATCTCCACACCACCAATCTTTCCATAAGTCTATATCAACCCCATTGCCTATTATCCATTTAGTACCTTGTTGTATAAACTTGTGGGTGTTCTTGATGCTTCTCCAAGTGTGAGATGCAGCACGATCTCTGGGCCAACTATCGATAGAATGGTGCCTCAAATATTTGTTACTTAAAATTTTTACCCATAGACACTCCTTTTTAGTCGTCATGTGCCAGCTAAGCTTAGTTAGGAGAGCAAGATTCTGGTTCTTAGCTTTCTTCAGACCAAGTCCACCTTTGTCTTTGTCCCGACAGACATGGTTCCAATTAACAAGGTGAATTTTCTTATTATTGGCAGTTTCACCCCATAGAAGATTCCTATTCAGCCTATCAAGAGTATTACAAACATTTATAGGAAGTTCCATAGTTTGCATAAGATAGCTAGGGTTGGCAGTGGTAACATGTTGAATAAGAGTGGCTCTTCCCGCAAGGGAGAGAGTGTTACTACTCCATCCTTGCAAGCGTTGCTGGATCTTATCAATCAGGCCATTAAAGAATTGCTTAGTGATCCTACCATGAATAAGAGGAACTTCATGATACTTGCCAAGGTCATTGGTCAAGGAGATGCCCGTTAAAGCACTTAATCTCCTAGCTCTAGCTCTAGGCACATTTTTGGATATGAACAATTTAGACTTATTAAGGTTGATAGTTCGCCCAGATATCTCACAGAAATTATTCAGCACCTCCATAATGGAATTACAGGTATCAAAACTATCTTGTCCAAATAAAATCAAGTCATCAGCAAAAAATAGATGAGTTAAGGGAGCAGAGTTGCTTGAGACTTTGATACCTTTCCACTTACCTTCTTCGGCTTTGAACTTGATGAGGAGAGACACCCTTTCCATACATAGCACAAAGAGATAGGGAGAGAGGGGGTCTCCCTGTCTAAGTCCTCTTTTAGGGGTAAACTCTTCAAGAGCTTCCCCATTCCAAAGAACCGAAGCCGAAATATTGGAAACACAATCCATGATAAGGGATATCCAAACGTCATTAAGATTAAAAAATCTTAGAGTTTCTTCAAGAAAAGTCCAAGAGATTTTATCACAGGCCTTCTCCAAATCAATTTTAAAAACCATGCCTCCTTTCCTACCTTTTTTTAATCTAAGGGTATGCAAGATTTCTTGGGTTATGATAACATTGTCATTGGTCGATCTACCTGGGATAAAGTTGCCTTGAAAAGGGCTGACAATTTTGTGTAAGAGAGGCCTAATTCTTCCAACAATGATTTTGGTAATTATCTTGTACATGACATTACATAAACTAATAGGCCTAAAAAGCTTCAAAGAATCAGGGTTATCACACTTGGGGATGAGCACAATAAGGGTTTTATTGACATCTCTCGGGATAGAAGAAGTTTGAAAGCAATTTTTAACAAAATCACAGACATCCTTCCAACAATCTCCCAGAATTTGTGATAGAAAAAGGCTTGGATCCCATCAGGTCCAGGGGCCTTATACGGATTGATACATTGGACAGTATTCCAAATTTCCATGTTGGAAATTGGAGCACACAACCTGTTGTTGTCCTCTTGGGAAAAAGTACAGTTCGAGAAAGTAGGGGAATTACTAACGGAACTATGAGAGGCATTAGAGTTGCACTGGAACAAATTGCAGAAGTAATTATGAACCATATTCTTAAGGAGACCATAGTCCTCAATCCAGATTTTATCAGAGTTTTTGAGCATAGAAATTTTTCCTTTTCTGCGACGAATAACGGTAGAGAGGTGGAAATATTTAGTATTACGCTCACCCTCTGTAATCCATCTAGAGCGGGATTTCTGAAACCAGAGAAGCTCTTCTTGAATTAAAATGTTGTTTAAATCTATGGTTGATAAAGGTGTTTTGTAAATGATTTTGTGAGATAAAATCTAGTGTGAATAAAATCTAGTTTTGCTAAAATCCGTTGAGGATGTTAGATTTTATCAAAACTAGATTTTATGAGATCAAAATCATTCAATAACAATGCCTAAATAGAGTATTAGGAACAGAGAAATTTCCTATTTATTTTCCTCACACTTTTCTTCTTATTTATTTTCCCTCATTCTTCCTAACTCTCAGATAAAGCCTAAGATATTTGACAATTAGATGTTCAGTTAATAGAGTTAGATTATTACACAAGACAAACATCACATGTCGTTCCATCGACTTAAAGAGACTTCCCACACTGACATAGTATGACACCAAGTGCCTACTTATCAAGTGGGGCAACCTCATGCCCCATAATTAGGGTTGGTCATTTCCTCTGACTCGTTCGAATTCGATCCGATCCCCGATCTGAATGGATCATCAATATAGAAATCTGTTTAGATATTGGATAGGATATGAAGTTTTTTTTTTGAAAATGTTTGGGGATCGGGTGGGGGTAGAGATAGGCATGTCACTACCCTGAATCCGCTCCGAATCCGTTCCCCGATCCATCCCCACTCTGCTCCGCCCCGTCCCCGAAATCCCCTAATATGGGGGTCTATTAATGCGTTATGAAACTTTTGGATCCTACTAAATTTTCTCCAAGCATTTTATTGATAATTGAAGTAATTAAATAAAAAACGCATCACTATAATTTGAATACATCCCAACTAAGTTGACATATACTTAACTATCAATCCTATTCATTCTTCAAAATAAACACAAAAAAATGCAAAATAAAAACAATATTTTTCCAATTGAGCCGTTAATTTTGTTGTTCCTATTAATGAAATCAATTGTGTAAAGTTTCTTCTCGATCGAGTTTAGAAAGCTTGTCAATCGAGACCCAATTTTTATTTTTTTAATGATACTTTTTCGTTTGATTAAATGCCTACCAAATACCGATACGTGATTGTTTTTTGTAATTGAGATTCTAGATTTCTAGTAATATATTTTTTTAGCATTTACTTGTAACTTGATTTTAACATTTAATTTGTAACTAAGATTTTTTATTTCTAGCAATCTATTTATTTATTTTTTAAATTGGATCTTCGAATCCCTGTTCCCCATTTAGAGTGAGGATATAGAATGAAAATAAAGCTCCTTGGAGATCGGTAGGACATGAATATGGAGAAAGAATTTAAGAATTGATGGTGGAGATAATCCTCTCCAGCCCAATCCGCCCGTACCCATAATTTACCCGGGTAAAGCATTGATGAGATAAAGGATAGAGAAAACTAGAGATAAGGTTGGTTGTTTCGTTGTCGTATTCCCTCTGGTGCCACTCTGCTCGACTAGATTTTAGGGGAGGACATTGAGAGAGAGAGAGAGAGAGGGAGAGGGAGAGAGAGAATCATCTCTGTTTTGGGTATCAGCTGATACTATACTTTCGATCAACATTACCACTCGAAAAGGCTCGGGCATTAGCAATTAGCTGTACGATTTAGGAAGGAGAATTTCGCCCGCTTTCCTATCCTGGTGGTTGCAATGCTAACTTCTGCAGCAAACCTAAATTCGACCTCATTGGGCGCTTTTGGGGTAATTTCGCCCACAAACACCAGCAGAATCCGCCTCCAACGACCCCAATCCGTGTCATTATGCTCCTCATTGCCACATAATTTGCTCAAACCGAGAACTACCTCCACCACCACCTCCACCACAAGCAGCGGCGGCAGCAGCTGGGAAACAGCTACCTCCGTCAAGACGGCTGTTGCCGCGGTTGATTCCCCCGGCCCTGCCGAAAAGGTCAGTTTTTCTTCCTTCCCTTTCTCTCTTATCTTTCGCGAAACTAGTGTAACGAGTTACCTAATTCGATGGCAGTAATTCTATTTGAATGACCAATTTGCTTTATTTTGTGAATACCCATTTGGTCTCATTGACATCTGCCAGCAGCAGGGGCGGAGCCATGATTTGAATTCGTGAGTGGCACTGCGTTAAAGTGCGAAGATGAATTTGGATTTTCTTGTGGGCTTTTGTGCTTTATATAAAAAACGTGGTCCAAGTCTTTTGTGGTATCTAAATGAAAACCATTGTGATGTTATGTTGTGATCTGAAGCAATCATTTTTTAAAATGCAATCTTTACATCATCTGTATGAAATATAAAGTTGTCTGAATACTAGTAGGTGTCTAGCTGAATTAGATTAGCGGCCCCTACAATGTGGCTCTGCCACTGGTTGGCAGGATTAAACTGGTTTGTTGATGTTGTGCGTTCGAAACATCTACAGGTGGATGAATATTTGGGTTTCTAGTATGAAATTCTCGTTTCCAGTTTAATATTCTACCGGTATTTCAAGTTTGTAGGTTGAAATTCTTGTTTTGCTATTCACATGATTATTAATGCAAGCAATAGGATATTAACAATAATCGACGAACATGCAATTTACGTGGAAAACCCCCAAAATGATAAAAATCACGGGAAAGAATCAAACACTAAAAAAAACCATTGTGCTATTACGATCAACCTATACTTACAATTGAAAGTCCTCTCAATTGACCCAAGATCCGATTGCCGACTCCTTGTTTATCATACCAAGTGTTTGATTGCCGCATGCCTTGAATCCTCATGCCCTCCAAATAATCCCAGAAATCCACTGGAATAGCAACTCAATAACTTGAATCAATTGTTGAAGAAAAGTTCTTGGAGTAATTGAACGTGAGGCTCAATAGATCATATGATGTTAGAAGTACTCCAAGACCCAAAGTAAAGAATACCAGAGAGGTGTTGCTGCTCTCTGCTATTTTTAACGTGATAGAATAAGGCTGCCGAAGTTGTCCTTTTCCAAACCCTTGCTGATGGTTTAAATAGCCCATCACAGTAGCTTGTAATGACTTAGCAGTGGCTCGAGCCACTTCTGGAATTAGCAAATCAATGCTTAAAATCCTCTATAGATCCCGGCCTTTAAAACTCTTCTTTTAAACTCATGAACCTTGACTAAAATACAAGATACTTCAATTCATTCCACCACCTATGCAGTCACTCTAAGAATACATAAGGAAATAAAATACAATTTGAGAAAGAGGGATACACGCAAATGTGTGTTATTGACTTGAAAGTTCCAACCAAAAAGGGTGCTCGGCCTATGGAGCTTACATAGATGATGTTAAACATTGTTAATGGGAGGAAAATTTCACAATAATGAGCATCTTGAGACACTTTTTGCTGGACTCGAATGAAATGAACACATGACATGACCGGAGGAGCTGCTATGTAAAAGAATATGCAATAAATGACATATGGATCTTGCAAAGTTTTATACAAATTAAATTTCTATTGCATATAGTTTAGATAATTTTGTAGCATCCCTATTAGAATCATAATGATAGTGTCCCCTTTAAGACTAGGGTATCAAGGCTTTAAAAGCTTCGATTAACACTTGAGAAGTAGTGGAGCGGCAAGCAAGAGCAGAAAGAGGGGGGAATTGCGCTTATGAGGAAGGTTGTGAACTCAGTTATATATGCAACAACCTTGTTCCACTTGTGGGACTAAATGGTGGCTTGCACAGACTTTAGAGATGGCTCATACCACTTGACCAAGACAATGCAATAGCTCCTCTGATATCGATCATAACATTCTACTGATACCACAGGGTCGTAACCATATTGTCCTCTTTGGGCCAGGCCTTCACGACTCTAGAATCTGTCATTTCTATAAAGGCATGTCAACTAACTTATATAGAAGTATAGAACCCTTCATCTTAGTAGAGCGTGGGCCCCATTACACGGCAGTCGATTATGGACACTTCTGTAGAAAATTTCTGTATCTAGGTCACTTTCTTAATTGCCAATTGGTGTGCTTTGCTCACCTTAAGATGCAGCAACAGACAAGCACCAAGTACTATTTTGTTGTAGCAAATGCAAAGTTCATGCTGGATGAAGAGGAGCATTTCCAGGAGCAGTTGTTTGAACGGCTTCGATACTATGGCGAGCAAAACAAAGAACAGGACTTCTGGCTGGTGATTGAACCCAAGTTCCTGGAAAATTTTCCAAAAATTACTGGGCGACTGAAGAGACCTGCTGTTGCTCTTGTTTCAACCAATGGTACATGGATCACGTAAGTACACCCCTTCAGTTTGTTGTTTATTCATTCTCTATTTCTCCAGATTCCCTCATATTTTGCTGTGTGCAAGTGGTGGGTTAAGTGTCTGCTTCAATCTAAGTGAAACCCTAATGAACAAATTTTGATGATCTTGAAAAATTCTGAGGATATGGCACAATAGACTGTATTGGCCCATAGTCCTCAGATGATCAGGAAAACAGATCATTCAACATGCATGTTTGGTTTTGTTTTCCCTTTTCAGTTTGCATTCTCTCATATCTTGTAAAACAAAATGAAAATCATGTGGCACCGCTCCTGAAAATGTTTTCAGGAAAAAAGTTTGAACCTCAAAGCAATGTTACGAAGTTTTGTTACTAACCTACGTTATGAAATATAGGCAAAAAAAGTGAACAAGGAAAATGATTTTAACCAAACATCGTTTTAAGCAATATGGGCAAGTGCATTGTAGGCATAGCTACAAAGGCAAACTGGTATTTAAGGACAGTTCATCAAGCATTGCACCCACTATTTTTCGTCATCTGTGTCCTCCTGAGGTTTGTGGTGTTTTTGACCCTTATGAAATGCCTGTTGTGAATCCTGTTTGTGAGAATACAGAAATCCGTTCCTCTTGTTGAAATGAGAAAAGATACACTTGTAAACTTAAACATTATACCTTGCGCTTCCAATGTCCTGGTTTACTTTAGTGAATCCATTGGCTGTGTTTGGATCATGGAGTTGGGGAGATATTTGTGAAGGGAAAAGATACGAGGATCAAGACAAAGGCTTATATATATTTACCTAATTTAGCAAGCATGAAAGTTGATGCATGGTTATGTGGCTACACAGGTTCATGAAGTTAAGGCTGGATAGAGTTCTATTAGAAAGCTTCGAAGCAGATAGTCTGGAAGAAGCGTTGGCATATAATCCAGTCAATCTAGAGTTCGAGAAGCCAGAAAACTGGGTGGCTCCGTATCCAAAATATGAGAGTGGCTGGTGGGAACGCTTCTTGCCACCAGGTTCTGCAAAGCAGAATGCATGAGTGTTAATTCCTTTTTTTGTTTTTTCTCTTATGAAGATGAATTTTCTAGAATGTGACGCAAATTTGATAAGGGTAATGCATACAGGTTGATCCACCTTAGAATGAGTTAGTGGATGTTAAGAAGTGAAAACTAGAAGCACAGAACCTGATAACCGAGGAGATTGGGTGGACTAATGAGAATTTAGATTTGCTTTTTATGCATAAATCTTTGTAGATGAAGATTTTCAAGGCTTGTTACGATGAATTGGACTTGCTTTATGTCTTGAATGCACTTGTAGTTGAAGCTCGCAAAATAGATATCTTGATCATCTTAGTTCTTTCAAGCAATGTAAATCTTCAGCTATCCGTACTTCCCCTGATAAAACCATGAGTAAATGTCTGGTCCTTTGCCTAGCAGAAACTATACATGACCATATGTGTTTCAAGAAAACACTTAATTTAAATGAGCTGCAGATATGCATAGCAAGCTAGAAATTTTTTGGGGGAAATAGGGCCTCGTTGATGTGGTGCCCAAGCGCGCCTCTCGGCCGTTCAAAACTGTTTTGGACGGCCCTGATTTCTCCCTCCCTCCCTCTCCTCTCTCCTTTTTCTCTCTCTAAAATCCGGACCGTCCAAAATATTTTTGGAAGGTCGAGATGCACGGTGCGTAGCGCCACGTGGTACCCAGTTGACACCCAAGTTTTTCTCTTAGTTCAGAAGTGGTATGATTCGTATGATCTAGTTCTCTGTTTCAGTTCAGATACGCATAGTAATTCAAAAGCTAAAACCTTGCGTGCTATCAATTTTCACTTTGGGTGAGTCCATACGGGTCTTTTGCCCTGACCTTAATTGATCCCATATTCGTGGACGGTGAGATTGGTCTCTTAGTCCAATGGACATAAGGACTTACCTAAGTCGTGGAAAAACACCAAACCTTTAAGCCAACCTAGTGGCTAGGGCACCAAGGTTGGGTTCATCAGGTTGAGTCTCACTTACAAACAAGGATGTTTTTGCCTTCGAATTTTGTTATTGGTACATGATTTGTCAGTATATCTATGGTCAGGGCACAAAGGATGCACAAATCTAACGGATTAGCTTGGTGGTGCTGGCGTGGAATTTAGGGGTTTGTTCTGCTTTTAGGTCTTAGATTCGAAAGCTTTAGATGCTATTAATGCTTAAAATAATCAGTACAGACGGAGCCTCTGGAGGGAGATGGCACGTGCCACCTGCGGGTTTGAAAAAAAATCTATTTTTGTATTCCTAGAGTAATGTTATTCTAGAACACGTGTATCATGTTTTATATTAAGCACATTGACGATTGATTGATTGATGAAAGTGTGTAGTTTTAGGGTATTAAGTATGCTCATGGATGATTAACCACCTATTAAAATGTGTATCTATTAGAAATAATTAATCTTAGAACACTTGTACTTGTTTTTTTAATACTACATTACTTCGTCTGCCCGTAGAGACAATCTACTACCAAAAAACTTTCAATTTCCACTACTTGCAAATTTCAAACAATCTCAACCACAAAAGCATTTATTTTAAACTGGTTTATTTTCAGCTTTATTCAAAAAGTTATTACTTTTGACCATAATTTTATACTCTTTGGATTCGTTTCGGCGAGATAAATTCAGAAACTACAAAATTTTGACGCGAAAATAACAAATGTAATTTTTTTTTTTTTTTAAAAGACAATGAAAAAAACCGGTTTTTAAATTTAGCCAAAGGATCCATTTTGACCCTCAACTTGCTACACATACATACTCCAGTGAACAGTAAAAGACATGTTATCTTCAGCTGTTCAAATTATAATAGAGTAGTGTTTACACGTTGTTAGTGGAGTATCAGTTTGGGAGATTGGGCTTAAATCAGTTTGCCAAAGCAAGGCCGCAATAAACGACTTTCGAATGTCGGTAAGCCCGGTGAAAGTCATCCAGAATTCGAAACTTAACAATTTTTTGGGGCCAAGCTGTAAAAGAGAAATATCTTTGGAATTGCCTAATCTCGGGTTAGATGGTCTGATTTTGGCTGGACCAGATAGAAAAATAGTCATGTTGCGCATAAATTGGTTACCGTCGAACTAAAAAACCCATACCATATGAAGTCGCGTATTCAAGTTTGACCTAAAAAAGTGGTTGACTTATGTTTTCGTTTTTATTTGATTTTTTCTGCTTCTTTTAGTTTTGCATCAACTTTTTGTATATTATTGGTTCATCTCGGCTAGATGAATCAAAAAAATAAAAAATTATGACTGAAGCTTAAATTTTTTTGAATAAAGACAAAAATAAGCCAAAAAGTCAATTTTTTAATGTTTTTTCCGACTTATTCAAAAAATTGAAGGTTCTAATCATAATCTCTTACCTTTTTGGATTTCTCTCATCGAAACGAATCAATAATACTCAAAAAATCGATGCAAAACTAACAAACGCAAAAATAAATCGAATAAAGATTGAAAAAAAAGAAGTAAAAGCCAACTTATTTAGCCAAACCTCACCAGAGAACTAGTTTTGCCAATTTTTGAAATTTCTTCGTCCAGCTACCCTTTAATTTGTCTTTTCACGCTTTGAAAAAACATCAGAAAAGTTGTTTCGCATTCCTATTTCGGACAAATCAAAATATTAGTGGCTCACTTTTTGGCAGATATCAAATACTTGTTGGATTCTATCACCATCATATATTGGAAAATGAAAAGCAAGTCGTCTCCCTGTAGTATTATTTTTTTGTTATGGAAGAATTCACTTGTACCTAACGCCAACCCAAATAGCAACATCTTCACTGTATAAATTGAACTCACAATGTCAAGGCACGGTCTGCATGCACGCAAGTACAACCAAACAACTGTTGGGTGGTTAACTGTCCCGGTTGGTCTCCTTATTCAATAATCCGACATTTTCGTAAATACATTTTTGTAAATACCTAATAAAACTAATAACGTGTAACAAATATGTCCTATCAAATAATTTGGTTAAAAGCATAAGCATAAGCACCACATGTATTCAAAGTTCACATATTTTGGAGAGGTTGGTGAGAAAAAAGAAGGGGTCCCGTTTAAAGAATTGAACACCAGTATATTAACCAATTAGAGATAATTATTTTATAGTACTACAGTCTACATATGCATTCGTCGGTCCACATTCTTTTTTGGGTCATAAATCATAATGCATGCATTGAAAATAAGAATATGCATTTGCCGGTCCACATTCTTTTTTGGGTCATAAAGGTGCATGCATTGAAAATAAGAACAGTTAAACGTAATGTGCACGTTTGTTAGGGGTATTCGAGTCAGCTTACAAGGATCTCGATTATTTTTCTTCCCAATTTGATCAAAGCAGGGCCGGCTCAAAGGTTTTTAGTGCCCAATGCTTAATCTAAAATTTGTGCCCTTAAGAGTAAACATTTAAACAATTGTTGCAGCAACAATCACAATACGTGAGAAAGCCAAAACAATATAAAATTTTATTAATTATTATACAAGAACACAAAATACAACGTCTCCAGGTATATTATATTGGGGCTTTAGACCTAATGTATCAGTAAAAGATACTTTGTTATGTGTTTTATATTTGGAATTTTAGACCCAATGGAGTTTTTTTGTTTAGGCCTTTTATTAAAATCAAATTGGGTTTTTTTCTTTTTTTTTTTTTTTTTTTCCTATTGGGCTATAAAGACCCACACTCAAACCTAATAGTAATTTTCAGGTGCCCCTGTTTTTTTGGATGCCCAAAACCCGGGCATCTTGGGCCTTGGGATTGGGCCGGCCGTGGGTCAAAGGTAGGCCATCTATGCCTGCACTAAGGATTCACACGAGATTTCTCTCTTGTGGCCGCCTAAGAAGTTGTCAAGTTTTGAACTCGGGATGTGGGTCTACAACTCATTCTTGTTGTCACTTGAGCTACGTACCTTTCTGGTTAAACGCTTACATCACGGTTAGACTTGTCCCCCCCGCCGGTATGTCACATTCTCTGTGTTGCTAGAATTGGACTAACGCGGCTTGGTCGCCGCGAGAAGAGACTTCAAATTTCCAAAGGGAACGTTGGAAGGGACAACCTTTTCACAAGTTTCCACTTGGAAAAAAAAAAGGTTCATGCGTATCTATTGTAAAACTAATGCGTGGTAGCTAAGACAGTGACTGCAACACTGATCAACTTGGAAAAACGATCACTGGCCTGTTGATCAATAGTGCGCAATTTTGACTGTAAAATTAATCCTTTCAAATTAAGGATTATCAAAGGAGTTTGCGATATTTGCACCCGAGATTATAGGATGGAATCGAAAAGTTCAAACTGAAGCTTATTCCTATCGTAGAACTCAAGCTATATTCAACAAATAACAATACAAACTGAAAGAAAAAAGGCGGGCTAACAGAACAGTAACGGTCGATGGGTGTGTTCGTGTCGATATCTATTGAAGTCTTGAGATGTTTTAATTATGCTACAATGTGCTCTTCTCAGTATGAGATTTTGTGACTCAAAATATGAGATTTTGTAGCTCTAAATATGAGATTTTGTGGCTGGAAATATGAAGTGCATATGGTATGCAACTTCATATGAATAATCACAAAATCTCATATATTTTTAGAAAATCTCATATTTGGAGACACACAATCTCATATTTGGACTCATGCGGATTGCTACAGTAATGCTACAATCTCATATTTGGAGTCACAAAATCTCATATATTTTCAAAAAATCTCATATTTGGTGCCACAAAACTCATATTTTTAGCTACAAAATCTCATATTTGGTGCCACAAAATCTCATACTTGTAGCCACAAAATCTCATATTTCCGTTTGGGGTGCATACCATGTGCCATATCATATTTGGAGCCACAAAATCTTATATTTGGTACCACAAAATCTCATATTCTCTCATATTTAGAGCCACAAAATCTCATATGGGAAGGGGTGTACATTGTGGCATTACTCTTTAATTATTTAAAATTTGGCCAACTTAATACGTGAATACCCCACATGAGTGTATGGGCATGTCATGTCCCTAAATTTCATTCCAACACCCAATGCTCTCTCATTCTGTATCGACCTATTTGAACTCTCCAAATTAATTATTCAAGAAATTCGAATTCTTTTATTTAACTTGTGAATAATGTACATCGTTTCAAAATAAAAACATCAAAAGGAATCAGATGCTCTCCATTTCGAATTTTGCAGCAAATGAACGGTTAATACAAATTTGGACTGTCCCGTTCAGACCAAATAAAAGACCGGAGAGGATCTAATTCCCATAACAAAATAACACAAAAATAGGATTAGGCGTATACATTCAAAAGCAAAAGCTTCTATACTAGTGACATGAAGCCAAATATGCTTAATAGAATACAGAGGTTATAAAGATCAAAATGGGATCTGGTGCATTTAAAAAAGATCAAAACGGGTCTTTGGCACTCTGCCAATTCCCTCACAACTTCTTCACAAGCAGATCAACTCCATGACCGGGCTCGATCACCAACTGAAGAGCCGGCGAGTGGACGTACTTGGGGGAGAGGGAGAAAGAGAAGTTGGACACAATGAGAGCAATCAGAACCTTCAGTTCAACCACGGCCAAGTTCTGGCCCAGGCACACTCGGGGCCCGACCCCGAATGGCATGTACAAATGGGGCAACTTGCATGCCCCAGTGATACCGTTGGCAAACCGGTCCGGTTTAAACTTGAGGGCATCGGGTCCCCAATTTTCCGGATCGGTGTGCAGGGTCACTACCAAGGACCATAGGTTGACGCCCTTGGGAACTTGAATGTTGCCGAATTTCATGTCAACTAAGGCCTCTCGGGACACCACGGCCACCGGAGGATAGAGGCGTAACGATTCATTGATCACCATGGTTAGCTGCAAATTGGATAAAAAAAAGTTGGAGTTAGCGATGGTTGTTCTTTTTTCTTTTTTTTTGAAAACTGGATGTTCAGGCCAGTTTTAAACTTGTACGATTATTTGTCGAAAAGGTTATTGAACGAATCGAAATATATACCTGCTTCATCTTCCGAACCATGTCAGAATCAGGAACCTGCCCCTTACAAACTTCAATAGCCTCGGCCCGAACCCTCTCTTGCCAATCGGGGTTCGCAGCCAATAGCATGAGGCACCACGTGGCAGAAACAGCTGTGGTTTCGTACCCGGCCAGGTAAATGTTCTTGCAATTATCAACGATGAACCGGTCGATCGCGTCTTGGGACAAGTCACTGTTCTTAGCACCTTCAAGCACCTTTTGTAAGAGGTCTTTCTCGTACCCGGCCTGTGTCCTCTCCTTCACTACTTGCAGGATCAACGTTCGGACGTCCTTTTCTAGTGCCCATGTTTCCCTGTTGTGCTTTGTGGGGATGGACCTGTCACGTAGATATTAAACAAACTTAGTTTTGTGTATTAAAAATAGTTGTGGAAGATGATTCATCGTACGTACGTCGTTATGATTGAAGAGATCATGATTAAAAAATAGTGGGGTGGCCAAATAGAGAATCGATTCGAGTTAGAAAATGTGGTACAATGAAATGATTATGATTTTTGGTTCAACTATAAACTCATAAATGTTGAGGAAGATGACTCATCGATCGTACGTACATCGTTACTTAAAAAGTTTCCACTAATAGTATCTAAATAGGTGGCTCATAAATGTCGTGGAACTTAAGATGACTCATCGATCGTATACGTACATCGTTACTTAAGAAGTTTCCTCTAATATAGTATCTAAATATGCGGCCAAACGGAAAATCAATTCGAGTTTGGAGAGATTGTGATTGGAAAAGTTCAACTTTAAAGGGGTTAAATCACTTATTATTAAAATTTTGAAATGGCCACAAATCTGAATAAAATAATTAAAAAGAAAGTAATTTTTTTAAAAATTTTAAATACCTCATGAAGGGGATTCCAGAGGACAAAACTTTCTTGGAAGCAGCTTCTTGAAGGGCTCTGAGTCTCTTGAAAATTTCTTCCCCCTTGGAAAAATTGCTACCAAAACAAGCTCTGGAGATAACATCTCCTGAGAAACTTCTCATGTCCTGATCAATTTTTATTTCTGCAATTCCACCTTCTCTCTCAATTCTGCTCTTCCATGAGTCCAGCATTGTATCTGCAGACTCTGTAATTAGGTTCATCATTCCCTGCAAACAATTTTTCAAACACCAAAATATTAGAATTTATTTTTGGCCGCAGTTCGTTGAAAAATAATTATTAGAGATTTTTTGTGTGTCTGTGTGCATGCGCATGCATAGCAACCCATTTTCGGGGGTGGAAGATATGATGATTTTTTGCTCTCAAACCTCTCTAGTAAGTAGTAACAAATGAACACATCCTAAAATGTCATAAAACCAGAAGGTGTTTTTTGTTCTTGCTAATATGATTTTCTATTTAAAATCTTACTAAAGCGCTATTTCAAAAAAAGGAAAAATCTAAAATCAGCCCACTTATTACTGGTAAAAATATAGTCTTACTGGTCAAAGAATGGTATTTGTGATAGCCCAGTGGATTGTCTGTAGCTAGAATAATCCTTCAAAAAAATTACTTTATGCATATTGAATTATTTTTGCCAAAACAACCTGTGTTGATTATATTACTTTGGAGTTCCCGCCGCTGGGGGACAATAAGCCTAACCTCTCGAATTAGTCAATCCATTGAGCTAAATACCGAGTTTTCAAAACAAAAACGCGCGAAAAAATATAAGCGCGATAGGCTTAGTCATAATTAAGTACTAGTAGTATACCTTAACTTTCTCCATGTAGAGCTCAGGAGCAAGAATTTTCCTCTGGTGAGCCCAAATGGTGCCATTTGAAGTTAAAATGCCTTGACCAAGCAAAGCCCCACGCTCCTTTTGCTGGTACGAAGGCTTTCCCAAATCCAAAGAAGTGCATGTGGTTATCTCTCTCACCATATCAGGTTGATTCACATGCAGTATTTGTATGTTTCCCAGAGAAAACATAAACACTTGACCTGCCAATAAATAAAGTAGGAAAAACCATTTGTTAATCTTGTTTAATTCTCGTTTGAAAACGCAATAGAATAATGAAGACTCTGTATCTGGTTTGCAGAGCCAGCTCAGAGCTAAAACTTGAGTTGCGGCTGCTTTAGACCCCCGAAAATTGATTTTCGCTTTAGGCTCTCAAAAGTTGGGGCCGGCCCATCCTATCTAGCAAAAATATATACTGTGTGGCTTTTTTGTTTATTTATTTTTCGATGGTTTTCATGAACCGAAAGTTGACAAAAAGTAAATGGTTAAAATTGACCTATCAACAAAGTAAGTTTGCCTTCTTTGCCAAACAATGAGTCAATGACCAACTGAGAAAACCATGTAAGTGGAGGGGTAGGTACCCAATGGTAAATATCAGGTACTCTTAATTACGCATTTGATAGAGGTTCAAATCTCACTATCAGAAATCGATCGCATTGAATTCGTCGAGGAAAAAAACTGAGAAATTCGTGACTCACAGATGTCTTAATTTCTAATATTCTTAATAAAAAAAAAATTCCCGATAATTTAGGAAACAACCTGAAATTATTTTCTACGAACACCATAAAATTTCACCAAAAAACTATTTTAAAGGTAGTTTCCTAGAAAGCTCACACAAGATTTTTGTTTTCTTTTATGAGAAATTGCAAATTCGCAAAATATGACAAAACTTGCGTATCATAAAAAAAGAGACCATACGATGAAAGCTAGTATTTCTATTTGACTACTGACTACGTTAGGCCCTCCACCATTATTATTATGACTACTGACTAGATGGCTCAATACACAATTCATGCGTGTTTTCTTTTTCAGCGATTAGAAGAAATATCCGAGTCAATTTATGTGCACACTAATTATTTCTCTTCCCAATTAGGCTAAAGATAGGTCATTCATGCTGAGATTAAGAGATTCACAAAAGATTTCTCTCCATTTGAGTTTTCAGTACTGTAGTATATACAATAAAAATATCTCTTTTTATAGTTTTTAATTGGTAGAGTCGATGAAATTAAAAAACCCGTAGTGTCACCAAAAAAAAATCAGTAATAGAAAATAAGACGTGAAAACATACTTTATTGGTCGGATTAATGATAAGATTGGTTTCAATTTTTTTCAAAAACTAAAAATAATTTTTTTTGGTAATTTATTTATGTTTTGTTTTTACTAAGCGTTTTCAAAATTTCTGAAAATTTTCAAAAACACAAAAAAAAAAGTGATTTGCCTTGCTTCTAAAATGGGGTCGTTTAAAAACAAAAAACATAATTTTTATTACCAAACATGTTTTTTTGTTTTTGTTTTATAAACAATAAACATGATTCTACTTTAGTTTTTTAGAAAGAAAGAAAAAAAAAGACAGAAAACAAAAACGTTACTCCCCAAACGCCCTCTATGTGATCGCATAATTGTTTGGATAACAAATCCTAAAAAATAACAATATACAGCAAATCTATTTGAAATTAATGTATAGACTATTTTCATTTTCCGACCAATTCCTTACAACCAAAACGATTTTAAAAAAAAAACCCGGTGGTTTAGTATTTCTTAAGAAAAGCAAAAAAAGAAAAAGAAAAGAAAAGACTGCAGCGATCTTCTTCTCAAAAAACTTGTGTTAGAATTCTCATTTTGTTAATCTTTTAGGGGAATTGGAGTCACTTTGAAATTATATATGTGTGCTTGTATTTTAATTCCGATTTTAAGACGAAAAATAATCCAAAAAACCAATTTTTTGGATTTCATCTTCGTCTTTATTCAAAAAACTTTAAGTTTGGCTAATAATTTTATACGTTTTATATTCCCCTCATCACAAGCCAAAAAACCAAAAAAAATCGATTGAAAACAAACAAATGCAATTTTTTTTTTTTTGAATAAAAAAAATCAAAAAATCAATTTTTTTAATTTAACCAAACCAGGAGTATTAAACAAATTTCATACTGCATATAGAAATTATTATCAATAAAAAATAAAACAAGTTTTGTTATAATAAAAAGAAGGACAAACAAATTAGACCGAGCGATCGAGTACTACTGGACCGTACCGTAAAGCTTCCTCCATTTCTCAAAGAAAGGAAACAGAGAGGTGGCGCAGTCGTGTGTGGTGGGAGGGACGACGTTATTGTCGCCGTCGCAACCAATCGGATCCTTTGGTGTACTATTTCTGGCTTTCTTGATTTCACCAATATTCCCCAGCAAAAAACTCGGTGGTGGCCCACTGATCCCCTGCTTCCTCAGCTTTGACCGGAGCCGCCCTGGCTCCGCCACCAACGCATTGTACAGCCGCAAAAACACCGCCACAAAACCCACCAAAGCCACCGAAAAGAAAAGCTTCACCGCCGTGTGGACTTCCATTTGGCCAATGCTCCACCACTTTTCTCTCTTTCTCTCTCTCTCTCACTTGATGTTTTATTGCCTTTGGAGACTCGAGGGTGGTGGTGGTTGTGTATATCAGAGTATGTATCGGAAGTCGTTATATAGTTGTTTGGAGGGGTAATTTTGTCATTGTGTTTGAGATGTATTTTAGTGGGGGATACGAAAAGTCAATTTGAATTACTCGTATTTTAAAGTTCAGGAGAATGTAAGAGGAAAAAGAAAAAGAAAAGTTCCTGGCGGCTATTATTAAATGCTTTTTTTTTTTTTTTGGGTAAGCAAAATTTTATTGAAACCAACCAAAAAGAACAGAATTTAAGAAAGATCCACAATAATAATTAGCAAAAATTGGATACCAAAGTTCTTGGCACATGTTTTTGGTTATCCATTTAAATTCTTAAAGTTAAGAATGTCAAGTCCCACATTGGTGTTTTTTTTCCATAACCAAAAATAATGGACACCCTCCATCACTTATTCAAATGATAAACAAAACTTGCCACATTACTTTTTCAAACTACAAAAAATAGTTTTGAAATTTTTTTTAAAAAATATTTTGAATTTTCTTTAAGTACAAAACGGTTTTTAAAAAACAGTTTTTAAAAATAAATTTTGAAAAAAAACGTTTTTTAAAAATAAACTTCTGAAAAAAACAGTTTTTAAAATGAACTTTTGAAAAAAACCAGTTTTTTTTAAAAGAACTTTTGAAAAAAACAGTTTTTAATAGGAATTTTTGACAAAAAAACAGTTTTTTAAAATGAACTTTTGAAAAAAACAGTTTTTTAAAATAAACTTTTGAAAAAAACCAGTTTTTTAAAATTAAACTTTTGAAAAAGAAAAAAAAATTTAAATTAAACTTTTGAAAACATTGTTAAGAGAGGAGAGAGAAGGTTTTTGTCATTTTGTGTAATGGTGGGTATACTTGATTGGGTAGATGTGGGGTCCATTAAATTTGGTTATTGGCAAAAGGTTGCTAGTTTTGGTTATCCAAGTGACAAAATTTGGTTAGTTGCTAAGAGGTTGCTAAGTTTGATTATTCCAATGTGAGCACTTTTTTAAACAAACATTACTAACTTTAGCAATTTTTTGGTTTTGGTTATGCCAATGTGGATGCTCTAAGGGGCATACTCCAGACACAAAACAGAAAAGGTAACAGTCAACAACCATGACCAAGCAACAACCTAGACGATGTCATTTTAAAAACAATGTTTTTTTTTTTTGTCATGACGAGAGTGTTCATTAGTGTATGCTCAATCAAAATTTTCAGAAATCTTATCGGTCATTAACGGGAGGCCAATTATATATAGTTGAGGTAAAGTCACATAGAAACAAAAAAAACTCCTAACATGTAAGAGATTTGGAATAAAAGATCCTTATGACGAAACAATTTTTTAAGTCTAGTCATTTCACTGCTATGCTATAATGTTTGGTGAAATTAAGGATATTTCTAGTGAATTTAAAGCCCTTTGGTATATATTTTTGGGTCTTATTCTTGTTTTTTAAATTTTTTATCTGTGTATCATTCTTGTTTTGATAAGATTTTTTTAATGGTAAACATTTCATCATGATACAATTGACACCCATTGGTCAATGTACATCAAATACACAAATATTCACATAAATGTGAGGGGCTCACACGCACAACACCACCGGTGTGTGGTTTCACACAATTATGTCAGTGTCTGTGTATTTGAGTGTGGTTCTAGATAGGGATGGCAATGGGGCGGGGCGGGTTTTTAGCATACCCGACCCGACCCGAAAATTACCCGACCCCGACCCCGACCGGGTATTTTTTGGGTACCCCCGTTCCCGCCCCGATCGGGGAACGGGTTTACCCGCCCCACCCCGCTTCGTAAGAAATTTGTTAATCTAAAAGCAAAATAAAAATAAATACCTATAAATAAAGTGATATTTTAGTGTAATGGTTAAAATGTTAAAGTAAAAAATGAAAGTTTTTTTAGTAGAATGATAATAAAATTAGGATAAATATATAATATTTTTAGTATAATGATAATTAGATTAAAATAAAAGTATAATTTTATATATAAATATATTTCGGGGCGGGGCGGGGCGGGTAACGGGGCGGGGTAATATAAACCCGAACCCGACCCGAACCCGGCCGGGTTTTCCTAATTTCCCCCCTTACCCGCCCCGGTACCCGAAATGTTGATAAAAAAACCCGCCCTAATCGGGGCGGGGCGGGGCGGGGCGGGGCGGGTTAGGGGCGGGGCGGGTTAGGGGCGGGGCATTTTGCCAACCCTAGTTCTAGACTTGTCTGTGGTTCCACCTCTGATTTCCCCCCTCCACTCTCTTCCTTCTTCTCCTCCCCTCCGTCCCCGACCGGATCAGCTCTCTCTTCTCTTCTCCTCTCCTCTGGTCTCTCTTTCTTCTCCATGGCTGCAAGTGTAACGCCCCGATTTTCGGAAGCATTAATTTAAAACTACTTAATAAATAATTAATAAAAATAAAAAGGATCTCATTAATTAAGTAGCGGAAATAGCATAATTGTCTTAGTTCGATTACAACAATAACATAGTACTTTGTTAGGAAATAAGATTACAGTTTTTCCAACACAAAAATAAGGGAGATTGGCTCTACAGGTTAAGGTTGAGATCTTGATCCCAATGCTCCTCCTGAACTTGATCCGCTGGAAAACCTTCTGTTCCAAAATAAGCGCCGCCCTCGACAACTATACCTCCTGTTTGATCACAATCTGGCATAATACGTCCGAGTCGCAAAGCAACATCATGGTATTATACCAGGGTCACACGAAGTGTAACACCGTGAGCGATAGATCACTCAATAGCTACTCTTAATCCCCCAACCCTTACGTAACATACAAGAACAACATATATGATTGAAAAGCAGTATGTAAAAGAGTACATTTTTATCTAAGTTCTCAACCTAGAGAACAACCTCCCGAATAACCACCAAGTCTATGGCCATTTCGTGATTCAACTCCTCCTTGCTTGCCCTGACCGGGAGCCCAGATGAAAAGCCTAAGTTATTTACTTAGTCGAATTCATCAAACGCCTCACAAGGATGAATTTCCCAGGGACTAACCGTACCACTGGGCCCTCGAGGAACTAACCGTAACCTCGGGAGTATATAGCCGTGACCCGGTCTATAATACAAATCACCCTTATATCACCAAATAATTCAGTATGGAGTAATCACAAAATGCCACAACTTAGGGTTCCGAAGCTCTGTCAATCCATAATCACATTATCTCCAATTCCAAATCACTGGCTGACTGCCATCCGTCTCATCAAATGTCATCCAAAATCTTTATTAAATTTTCCCATTAACTTAACGTCTATGTGAATTCTATACACGAACACCAAACCCGGGAACCTATTTGTCCGTTCTAACAATTAATATTTCATTAATGGAAATAATAGAATAATCAAATAAAAGAATTTAAAAAAATTCAAGGTAACACAATTCAAATAAAAATTTAAGAAGAATAAATATAGGTTAGAATGCAGAACTAATCATACGGAAATGATCATGATAATCTTTAAGGGGGTGTTAGTGTAATATAAATACTTAGAACCACTAGGGTTTATGTTTAAACTTAACGAAGTCTAACATATAGGTTTAGTTGAAAAACTTAAACTCTTTATTATTTTCTCAAATTCTACACGAGGATTTTCCAACTTTACAGAAGTAATAATTTCCTATTTTAGGAAAGTCTAATACTCTAAATTGAACTTTTGTTCTAGACTTAGAAAATATGATATGGAGATAGTATCTTAATTTCATGAAGATCGTACTACAAAAATAATAGTGAAAGAGACCTAAACAAATATTCGGCTTGGTGAGGTGTCGGCCGGGAACTCGTCCAACTCAACTCCGTCCTTCTTTTGTTTTTATTTATTTTTTTTATTGTTATTATTATTATTATTATGTTTATTTTTTATTTTTACAAGTATACCATAAAACATATATGAAAAATGTTCTGTAAAAACCTAAATATATTTGGGGAGGTGGGTTTAACTACATTTTACCTAAACAAACACAAAAATTATGTACTTGTTCCCGCTCTTAATCACAACCATAATGGAATTAAAACATGATAGTACACATGAAACATCTCAACAAACATATCACATACTTGATAACTTGGTCTAATAATTTTCAGCAAACATAATTTGGTTTCACGTGTCTTGCAAACCTAACACATTTCTAAGGTTTGATAAATTTGGTCCCACGTGTTTTGCAGTTTGAATGCCATGATAAGGCACACATGTTACTAAGCCAAGGTTAACAATAGGCATGCAAGCAGATGCTGAACAAATCTTATTTTTTTCTTCCTATACACTTGCCAGCGTTATAGCCGTGTGAAACAATAAGAAAACTGGGTTCGATTTTGATGAACGGGTGCTTTTCTTTTCATTTTTAAACCATAGAAATAACTCATAAACATCATAATATATTTAGGAAAGGTGGAGAAATGTTATACTACTAGGGGAGCAAACTTTTGAAGTAGCTTTCTGCTACTGTACCAGTTCAAACTGGTTTTTGGAAAAAAAAACAGAGTACAACTCGATGGAGATTATTTTTATGCATAAGTTCGATTTATTTCACTATGAAACAATGGAGACAATATACAAACATCAAAATATACTTAGAGAATATGGAGAAGAGTTATTCTACCTCTCCTCCGAAGTCTTAGCGTGAAAAAGAGATTTTTGGCGAAAAAAATGTAAACGGAGAAGATGACCGGAGAGAAGGCCACGGGGTGGCGTTGAGGTGAATGGTTGGAGCTTGGTGGTGTATGAGAAGGTAGGAGAAGGTTTAAAATTCAGAATTTTAGTGTGGAGGTGTGTGTATAACAAAACCCACTTAGTTTCTCACTCTAAAACTCCATTGAAGGACCTAAGCTCTCACTCTTTTTCTTTCTCTAGTAATTTTGCAGCAGGAAATACAAGAGTTGTGAGTGATTTTCGGAGTGGAGGAGAGGGGATAAAAGAGCAAGTGGTTTAGGTCCATAAACCAAAGGACAATATGGTGCTTGAGGAGGGGTTTTGTTTGGAGGTTAAGGGAAAGCCTTGAACACATTTTATTGGCTGATTTTGAATGGTAAACAAATGTGGTTAAACATGGATGATAGATTTGAAAGGGTGATGGGTGTAGATGGTGGTTTAGTGGGTAAAAGAATGCTTAGGGATAATAGCTTGTTTAGCTGGTGTAGGACTTAATTAGGGTACTTAGTTAGGAACTAAATGAAATAGGGAACTAAATGGTTACACATACATGTATATCTATATACATATACATACCTATAAATGTGAGGAAAATGTAGTAGTAAATAAGGTCTACTTACGTTTTACGCTAAGTAAATAAAGCTTAGAAAATTTAAATGACTAACAAAAATAAAATAAAATAACGGACCGTTACAGCAAGTGGTTGAGACCTCCTCCTTACGGAAGGGAGATCTCCCCTTGCCCATCATTTTTGGGACTTTGGGAGGCTTCGATCCAAGCCTAGGTGCCAGATTTGGAGCTTTTTCCGGCAGCGGTGATGGTGGCGCCTGGCAGCTGCGACTGTGGTGGGACGAAGCGATGCGGGGCTCTGGACGCTGACATCATTCCGTCGTCTTCCTCCAGCCACATCCGAGCGGATTGGTGGTTTCCATCATAATTGTTGTACAATTTTGCGGCTTTTGTTTTCTGTTTTGTTTTTTTTGTTGTTTTTTTTTTGTTGTACTCCCTTCTCCCTTTAGGTCTATGGGCCGTGTAACTCATACTTGATTTATATCAATATAAGTTACATTTTCCTTGTTCAAAAAATTCAATTGATCGTGATTTTGAGCCTGCTCTTTTCATGACTCCTCTTAATTGAGATAGGATCCAGATCCAATTTTCTTTTGGAGGAAATTGAAAAGTATTCAAGGCAAAAGACCAGCTTCATTCATTCATAAAATAATCAGTACGAATCTAACTCAATAAAACTGAAAGGATCATTTTTTCTCTCTTTAAGTTGAATAATAGTATAATTCTTGTTGAGAAAAAAGATCTTGGGATACAACTCCATTTTTCATCAATCCATTTACGTTTGCAAAACTATATATACTTTAGAAGGACTAAATTGAGAGAATCTAAAATGTGGATGTTAAGGAAAGTTTTTAGGAGAATGAAAAATAAAAGGAAAGGTACACTGGCGGCTATTATATATTATATGCTGGGCTATGTCATTTTTAAAATGATTTTTTATTTTTTATTTTATGACTAGGGTTTTCATAAGTGCATACTCAAATAAAATTTATCGGGTTATTACTGTTCACTAACGGGAGGCTAATTATATATAATTGAGTAAAAGTCACATAGAAACAAATTTATCTCGTAAAAACTCATACCCGGTAAGAGATTTTGAATATGAAATTCTTATGACCGAAACAATTTTTTTTAGTCTTGTCATTTCACTGCCATGCTATCCCTTAAAGTTTGGAGAAATTAAGGACATTGATAGTGAATTTAAATTCTTGGTATATATATTTTTTGGTCTTATTTTTCTTTTGATAAGAATTTTTATAATGGTAAACATTTCATCATGACACCCAATGGCCAATGTACACAATCAAATACACGAACATTCGCATAAATGTGAGGCCAGGGCTCACACACACAACACCACCAACGTATGGGGTCTCACACAATTATGTGGGTGTTTGTGTATTTGGGTGTGGTTCTAGACTTGTTGAAAGTTAAAAAGACTTTTCTAAAGATAAAAATAATTCAATACAGGCAGATTGTTTTTTTAAAAATTGGTCCTTTATAAACGTAAGAGTACTACATAATATTTTTTTACATGTATAATTCCTCTTCTGCAGAAGAATCTCAAAAGTTACGCATTTTGGTACAATAATAAAAAATCACTAACACTACAAAATTACTATCTAAAAAATTAATTAATTCAGTCCAAAGTTGAAATGGACAGAGAGTTTGAATTCACCTTTGGATCACTTAAAGCATTACTTTTCAATCATAATGTTATTTTACTTTAATATTTTTTTCTAGGTGATACTTAAATAATAGCCCGGCTGGGATATACATACTCGCGTACATCACATGGACGAATGCATCTTAATCGTTCATTTTAACAAATCGATGGTCTGGATTTCAAACACTCTTTGACCGATAAGAGTTAACTCTTACCGGTCAAAGAGTATTTATTATTCGGACTGTCGAAAATGCTTTTGGACGCTTAAGATGTACCATGTGTGTTCATAGAGTTAGCTTAAATAATTACTCCTACATTTTTTTCGATTTCAATTTAGTACGCAGTTGCCGCCAATTTCTTGACCGAAAAACACCATGTGGCACTGAACAAATTAATTATCGTGACCAAATTGATCATGGTATTTGTTGCATGCGGGAAAGGCTTCTGCATCTACAGAAGGATTTGAGAAAGTAATTGATCATGCTTTTGAGCTTGTTCTTTCCATGACTCCTCTTAATTGAGACAGGAGATCCTTTTTTTTTTCTTTTTGTTGTTGAGGAATTTGATTCCATCATACATATTGGGATTAGTAGGTCATATTGAAAAAGTATTCTTGCGTAAGAGTTAAGACCAGCTTCATTCATTCATAAAATAATTAGTACAAATCTGACTCAAAAAAACTGGAATGATCATTTTTTCTTTCGTTAGGGTGAATAACATTATAATTCTTGTTGAGAAAATATTAATCTTGGAATATGATAGGTGCTGAAAAACATCCATTAATCCTTCCAATTTACCTTTTGTTAGTTAAGTTATGTAGTTAACTAATTAGCATTAGTTGGTTTGTGGTGTTTCAGGTCTTATAAGCTCGAGAACTTGGAAAACGTGTTTTTGGAGTAATTTTAAAGCACTGAGGAGGGAAAGATGTGCATAAAAAGGAGTGAAAACTCAAGTTGCAGCATCTCTGGACCGGACCAACCCTTTCCGGGACCGGACTAGCACTTAACATGACGAATCCTACCTTGCAACACCCTTCGTTCGGACGAGGAAAATTCTTGGTCCGGACGAAGCATACCGAGGGGTTCCTATAGCTCTCAGCTTCTCTGGTCCGGACCCCCATGTCTTGGTCCGGTCAAACGAACACGGAAATCAGCTTTTTGGACGCGTTTTATGTGACTTTTAGGTCTCCGAGTATAAATAGAACATAATAACATAATGCTAGGGTTTCGAACTATTTTAGAGACAGCTTTAGAGAGAGAAACTGATTGTTCTTCATGTTTTTCGCGAGTTCTTCGATTTCAAGCTTTTCAACTCTCTCCATGGCCGGCTAAACCCCCTATCTAGGGGGAGGATAAAACTCTACATCAAGTGACCATTCTATTTTGCGTAGGTTAGGGTTTTGATTGAATCGAATTATATGTTCAGAATTTGGTTTCATAGATCAATGGAATCGTATTTTTATTCGTTCAAATCTATTGCATATTTGTATGCTAGCTTTCAAATACCAGTCCATATAATTGTTTTCAACGTTGTGTTTGGAGTTTTGAGATAGATTATGCTCGTAAGACGGATCGTGCCGCATTGTGAGACGGTCCATGCTATGGGATAGTCTATGCCTTATAACAAACACATATTTTCTTGACGATTATCGATGGAGATTGCAAGCCCTAGTGATAATCCATTGTGATTCGATTATCAACCTAATCTATGCGAAAGTCGTGGTCACGAGGGTAGAGTGGATTCTAAACCCTAGATTCCTTCTCCATAAATCTAAGTCACTTTTAATTATTGCGTTTTTCAGTTCAGCAATTTCACAACCAATCAAACATTTGTTTACCGAATTAAATTAGGAGTTAATCGGAAATAACGCAACTCAGCCAAATTGCCTCTGTGGATCGACACTCGGACTTAACCACTATTCTTCGGAGTAGAAGTTAATTCCAGATTTTTAAATATTTATTTTTGACTCGGTACGACACGGTCAGAATACAATTCCATTTTTCATGAACCCAATTAAGATTGGCAAAACTCTAGTAGTTGAGAACGACTAAACTGAGAGAATCTAAATTCTGGATGCTAAAGTTAGATTGACTAGTACTTCAGGCGAGCTAGATGTAATTGACCCGAAAGGTGCAAAATTTGCTTGTGTTCCACGTGGTTTCCTAGAAATTTGTCCTCTTATACAAAATTGTTACTCCATCTGTTCCTATTTGATTGTTTCACTTAAAAAGTAGATGCTTAAACTTTTCAAATGAAAAAAAATAATGTGAAAGCAGTGTATTTTTCAAATTTTTTTACACCAAATTAAAGTACTCATCGTGTACTTTAATTCGGTGCGAAAAAAATTGAAAAATGATACACAGAAGTACTTAATTTTTTTATTTGAAAAAATGCAAGAGAGTGAGGGACAAACAAATAGGAACAGAGAGAGTATCTACTTGCATAAAGTGATTAATTAAAGTTTCTAAATAGAACAATGATAGAGGCACATACTTTGTGCCACATTCAACCAAACCCATCACTCAGATGGGGTGTAAGATTCACACGGGACCAACATGTAGGGCCCACACCTCATGTGAGTGGATGTGTGATTGGGTGTGACACAAAATATGTGGATCTAGCATTTTTGTTTCTAATAGGCCATGATAATCACAAACCCTTCCACACTTTTTGGTTGGTGATTTTCCTTGGTCCAAAATTTCTATCTATTTGCTTCAAAACGATACGATTATATATTAAATACCACATTAATTATACGTGATAGTAATAATGCTCATCGATCTCGTAATTTTCCCCTTATGGAATCCAGGGGTATTTGTGTGGTAGGTATTGATTGCAAGAAAACTACGTTGTTTTCTTTGTTTTTTACACACCAGAAAGCTTAAAAGCTTCGAGGTCGGGCCTGTAGGAAGAAAAATCACTACAAAATGCCTAAACTGAAGTGCCTAAATCTGAAATGCATAAATTCAAGTGCCTAAACCCATTATATTTTACCCCAAAGAGCCTAAATTTCTTAAAATTGAACCCCAAAATTAACTCTCCAGACAGTACCCTTGGATGTACCAAAAAAATGAGAAAAACGACATAGTTTTATCGCATAACACCTACAAGTACAAAAATTGCATTAATCTAGCAGTCGAAATACAGCCACGTAAAAGTCCCGGTTCAGCTTGGATCCATCAGTTTATGAACGGTATGAATGGGCTTTTAGTTCACGGAATCCGATGACAAGTTGTTGAGTGGAAAAACCGGCAAGACTAGAATTGGAGATCAAAGAAGGTCGGACCGTTTCAGTCAATATTTACTCACAACAGAAAAATTGTTCCTGAGGTAGTCAGCATTCGGTGTGGGCACTGAGCATAGGAAGAAGACTTGGTTATAGTCATTAGTCAAAAACTACAAGGAAATTTATTAATCTATCTCCCACGGCATTTGACCTAAATCTAGGCACACCATTACCATTTCTTGAATTATGGTGGTACTGTTGGAAGTGAGCATGGATCGGATCTTTTCAGTTTTAAACCAAATCAATACTTACAGATTATGAATTTAGAGAACAAAAATTAATCTATTAACAAGTAAGTGTTAGTGATAAGTTAGTACGTACACAGATCTCGAAAAATCTAAAAAAACATTACTTTAAGAAGAAGCCAATGCTTTGTGTTTTCTTGTTTGAAATTGTTTGTCAATATAGGCGACAAGCCTAAGCTTCTATGATTAGTTGAGATACGCATAAATTGACCAAAGCACCAAAGTTCTAAAAAAAAAGAAAAAGCACTACCTCTATCCCATTTTGTTAGTCCCATTTGTGATTTTCTACTTTTCAAGATGATATGCATTTAGGCTCTTTTTATCTCGACGTAAAATATTTTTGAGAAAAACTTTTTACCCAATGTTTGGTGCTTATGGGATAAATTTCAAGTAAAACATTTGTAAGGGTAAAATGTTTTACATTGAAAAATATCTTAGATCGAAATAAAAATAGCCTTAATGTACGTCTTGTCAAAAAATTGATTCTAATTTGCATTATTGTTTTTTGACTTTCATTTTTACAATTAGGATTAGAATTTTTTTATTTTTTTTATCCCTAGTTAGGATTAGAATTGGAAATCTAAAAATATTTTTCTTTGACTTTTCACAATGGAGTATGGGTATTATTTGGTTCACAGTTACAGCTAACTGTGATGGGCTGCAATAAATTATTACAGTATTATTTTTTATGGGTTACACTTAGATTGGATATTTGGATGGATAACCAAGAACGACAATTACAGCTAACTGTGAAGGGCTACAATAAATTATTATTACTATTTTTTATAATAACAAAGAACGGACGCCCTCAAGTTTTGACTGGTGTGGAAATTGGACTTTTTGACCCAAATACATGAGCTTGACCTGGTTTACCATGTTTGTTTTCTCCGAACCTAAGTTGAACGTGCTACCTCTTTTGGCAAAATGGACCACCTAACTTAGGGGTGATTTGGCGAAAAAAAAAAAAACGGTTTTTTGAGTTTTTTGTTGTCTTTATTCTTTTTTTTTTGTGCATTTGCTAGTTTTGCATCAAGTTTTGAAATTCAAAAAGTATAAAATTATGGTCGAAACTAATTGTTTTCGGTTTTTTCGTTTTGTTTTTATTTAAAACTTTCTTGCATTTGTTAGTTTCGAGTCAAATTATTACTGATTCTTGATTCTTCTCAATGAGGGGAAAAAAAAAGTAAAAATTATTACTATCAAACTTAAATGTTCGGGAACAAAAACCTGTTGACGCAGTTTATAAAGAAATTGTCCAAAGAATATTGTTAAAGAAATCGTACAAAAAAAAAAAACAAAAACAAATCGATACAGCTATTTTTAACATGCGATTTACTGATGATTTCTAAAGATTGAAAACTCATCGGGATCGATTGTAAAAAAAAAATTAAAAAAATAAGACTTTTGTACTTATGTTTAAAAGCATTTTGAATACATTATGCTGCAAACTTTTGTGCCTAATATTGAAGAATATTTGAATTTTTGTGTTTAGTAGTTCTTTATTATATTTTATTATATATGATTTTTTTTTTATTGCGAAAAGTTGCCTCTCTTAATGGAATTCCTGGCTTCGCCCTAACTATCTATGTTTGTTCTAGACCAAGTATCCCATTTTATTTTATTTTTTTTGAGGAAAATGAAATGCATTAAACCAATTTTAAAAGGTACATGTCTAATATATTTAGTCCCAATAGAGTCATCATAAAGCAAGTTAACAATACATTACGGAATTGAAAGATAGAAATGGATTTCTCCCATTGAAATTGGAGCATCGTTTGCTAACGCATCGGCGCATTGGTTAGCTTCGAGGTAGATTTGCTTGATATTGATTTTTTTCTCAAACCACTTCATGAGGAACTTTCCGGCAAGCATGCCATATATGGTACGATGGCATGGAACCCACCCAGACATTTTATCCCACTGAGTTCGGAAATATCCCTAGAACAGCTATATAGTCTACTTTACCATTTTGTCTCCTCACCCTATAAAGGCATAAATAGAGCATTCATTTGCCCAAAGACTTTATGAAAATCACAAATTTTGTCCTTTTTATTCGTAAGAGTTTAAATTATTTTCACTGTCGGTAGAAACAAAAGTTTCCTCTAAATCGATTTCATTGTGTGATATGTTCATGTTCTACTATTTGAGACCACTGTTTGGACACATGACGTAATATAATCGATTTGGAGAAAACTTCCACCGGCAGTGAAAATAGCTTATTCTATAACATGATGCCCTCCAAAAAAAGTGTAAGAACAAAGTTCGAAGGTCAAAGTAATTCTATAACTCTGATCGCCGATAATACCCTCACTCTCTCAGTGTAGGTGATTTATTTTCTCAATATTTAAGAATGTACAAGGTTCGGTTCACACAATGAGAACTTAATTAGTTTGAGTTTGACTAATGATTTGGTTAATTTTGAGTCTTGCATAGTTGCATTACGAGAATTTTTGTTTCTGATTCTTATCATTTCGTTTAGGAAGGTTACGAATTTTTTCTAGCATCATAAATAAGGTTATCTTATACGGGTTTCAAATATTAGAAAGAAAATTGTCTGCAACGAATAGATAATCACTTTCGGTTTCGCATTCTGATATGATTCTTTATTCATTTATGAAAAATGCAAAAAACAAATTACATTAGGTATAGGTACTTTTTTTTTTTGTGGGTAATTAGGGCCTAGTTTGGCTAAACCAAAAAACTGGTTTTTTGATTTTTTGGATTAATCTCTTTTAAACTTGGTTTTTTGGTGTTTTAGTTTTTTGGATTAATCCACTCATGCAAACTGGACTCCAACTTGATTAATCCAAAAAACCAAAAATCTGGTTTGGATGAATCAATTGTTTTTTTCATTCATCCAAACGACCCCAGTTTTTTGCACTGGATTAATCCAAAAAACTAAGTTTTTTGGTTTAGCCAAACTAGGCCTAGGTATAGGTACTTGAGTACTCCAATGACTACAATTTCCGGCTCCGCCTCCGCCATTGCAGCGAATGCTTTCAAGTTGAGAAGCAACCGCTAATTTTTTTGATACTGTTGATCAATGTTTATATATATATATATATATATATATATATATATAGGGTAATGATCTACTAAGGACTCCCTTAGGATAATTCCGTGCAAACCTCACCACTTTTCGGATCAAATTTTGACGATCCGAACCGCTCAATGTTTTTAAAATGCATTTTATATAGCGTTTGTAACAAAAACTGATCCGATCAAGCGCTTCTGGGTATTTTTTTTTGAAGATTTTCCGCGTAGACCTTGGAAAATGCATTTTAAAAACATTGAGCGGCTCGGATCGTCAAAATTTGATCCGAAAAGTCAAAAAATGGTGACGTCTGCAAGGAATTTTGTTTTGAGGGAGTCCTTAGTAGATCGGCCTCCTCTCTCTCTCTCTCTCTCTCTCTCTCTCTCTCTTCTCTCTCTCTCTCTCTCTCTCTCTCTATATATATATATATATATACACACACCAAACTTCACCTCCAAACTCCCGGATTCTGTTACCGTCTGGACCTCCACCTTCCCAATTTTTTTTTGAAAATCCGAACCATTAGATGTGTTCAAAACGTGTTTTTAAGGTCTAACGAATAGCGTTTTATCAAAAACTGATCCGATCAAGCCCTTCCGGATATTTCTTTTTGCCAAATCCTCGCATTGAACTTTAAAAACACGTTTTGAACACATCTAACGGTTCGGATTTTCAAAAAAAAAAGTGGGAAGTGGAGGTCTGGACGGTAGGTCTGCGTTTTGGGTTTGGATAGGAAGCTCTCTCTCTCTCTCTCTCTCTCTATATATATATATATATATATATATATATATATATATATATATATATATATATATATATATTTCTTTTTTAAAATTCTAGAATCCATTGCAGTGAATGCTTTCAAGTTCAGAAGCAACCGCTAATTTTTTTTGATACTATTGATCAATGTTATATATATATATATATATATATATATATATATATATATAATATTTCATGTTTAAAATTCTAGAATCCATTGCTACTCATGTAGTCTTCTAGAACATGAAGACATTATCAATAAAATCATGCTAACCAGTGGAAGTTCAATAATTATGCTAGCAACGTTTTCTTCCCACTACGTACCGACAAAGGGAAGGAATTGACCGTCACTTTGTAATTTTTAATTGAGAATATCTTATTTACGGATGTAAATAAAGATTTTTAGGCGAAAGAAATAATCGCCAAGCAGATCCCGTCCATTCAATTGATAGGCTTTGGGCGCGTACGCTTTTTTTACATCTGCGGTGCATTTAAGGAGAGAGAGAGACAAGACATTTCACGGAGATTGGATCTCAAGATGGGACCACTTTTAATTTCTTCAAACAAGTAAACCCCCTACTTACAGAACATCCGTAAATAAGATATTCTCTTTTTAATTTCTCATTTTTTAGTTTCTACTCCTGCTGGATAGGGGTAGAACTATCCAATTACGACAACAATTCAAGGAAGAATTAGTCATAAATACATAATATTTGTCCTATTAATTTGAAAGGAATGATAAGAAACTTTCGCAATCAAACATAAAGACATTGTTTCTAATTATGATTTAATAAAATGATAAAACACACCCACTCTTCCTTTATTTTGGTCACAATTACCCTCACTCTCTAAAAGAGACTCACTCAATGGAGTCTCTCTCTCTCTCTATAAAAGAATCAAATCCTCACTTCCTCTCTTTGGCTTCTGCGGTATTATACTCTGTATTCCTTTCATGTATACAAAGCTTTAGATAACCAAATTACATGAAAGCTCTAGATAACCAAATATTGATAATGAGAAACAGGATTACTCTAAATATATGTAAGATCTTACTGTAGCGGTCATGTCATTTCACAATGCAAGATGTATAGAATTAAGAGAGTAGTACCAGTGGATAATTTCAATAACATAGTGGAACGCTTGTGGGGAATAAAATGATCACTACGAATCACATAGCTTACCAGTCAAATTAAGCCACTTCTTTGAGAATTTTGGTACAACATGTTTCCAAAGTAAACAGAATATTGATTTAAAGCAAAAAGCTTGAATGGAATGATATGGACTGGTCGGCTTTAGGTGGGGTGATGGAGTGATCGGCTTGAGGTGGGGTGATGATTTTTTTGAATTTTATATTTGAAATTAGAAATTTTAAAAATTAATGACATTTCACTAATTTTTTTGGTTGCCAGAAGTAATCGGCCGGAGGTGGGGTGGTGATTTATTTTAATTTTATATTCAAAATTAGAATTTTTAAAAATAAGTGAGATTTCACTATTTTTTTTTGTTGCCAGAAGTGGTCGGCCAGAGGTGGATTGGTAATTTTTTTGAATTTTATGTTGAAGATTATCATTTTTAAAAATTAGTGACATTTCACTAATTTTTTTGGTTGCCGGACATGGTTAGTTGGAGGTGGAGTGACGATTTTTTTGAATTTTGTGTACGAAATTAGAATGTTTAAAAATTGGTGACATTTCACTATTATTTTTTGTCTTTATGTTCAATTGCAAAAGTTTATTGTCATTCCTTTAAAAATGTCAATTTTTTTTATGTTTTTGTGTTCAATTGTAAAAGTTCCTTATCCTTCCATTAAAAGTGTCAATTGTTTTGGATTTTTAACTAAGTGCCCCATAATTCAATCCTAGAAAAACATAAACTAGACGAGCGGTTGAAATTAATTAAGTAAAATGAATCCCGTATAAATGAAAATAATGAACCTTCAAATCTCTTGGAATTATTATTCATCAATTTGAATCTTTCCTAGAAAAATACTAGATTGAGTTTACTTCTTCAATCTCGACGATTGAATATGAATAAGATATTATCTGTTTTATCAAGCCACCTTGGTAAATCGGAAGACTACTCATAGAAGAGAAATGTAACAATGAAAAATTAACAATATCGCACAAACACAACCATCGCACGGGAAAGTAATATTCCATTCCTTAAGTTAGGTTGAGTATCCACTAAAAATACCGTCTCCCCATTATAGTCAAAAGGGAGTGTTATTTCCTCTAAATGATATTTCTGTGATGTATGTTAGAAAAATGACTTGTGAAAAAATACCGTAAAAAATATCGAAAAGGCCATAATGAAAACTCAACCTTGATGCTAGGTTTCAAAGATGTGGGGGCCGAATATTAAGATATTAGGCCGTATTCATCACAAGGCCGTATCTCGTAAATACATGATGTGCTACATCTATTTTTGGCCGACAGGAAACCCCAATAGGGCCAAAGGGAAAAATGTATGGTTCCGGATCAGGAGCGAGCCTATTTGGTCAAGCAGTATACGGGTGGACGATTAAGGCCAGCCCATGAGCTTGCTCGATTGGGTCAATAAGGCGGTTAGGGGGTGCCAAAACTTGTTGGTGCTGATCGAACTGCAACGTGAAAAGGTGGCGAGGCTCCGATGACAACGAAGAGAGTGGGTGGAGCTCCTGTGACGGTGGTGGAAGTACCAGGAGTGATTGACGGTGACCCAATGGCGGTGGGTATGGCGGTAACAGGTGGTGGTGCGGTTCAAATGACGATGGGGATGGGCAGTGAAGTTTTTTTTTAGGGTTAGGGTTAGGGTTACATATTGGGGAAGAAGAATAGCGGGTGAAAAGACGAGTTTGACTATCAAAAAATCTCCAAATTGAGTTTTTCGTCTAATTTTCTAACGGAAGTTAACAGCAGGGACTAAGTTCGACCAAAATTGAAATTGCAGGGTTCGTTAGAGTGCAATTGAAACTAGATGGACTAAATCGAGACTTGGGTGAAACTATAGGGTCCATTTCAATAAGTTTCCCTGAAATTTATTGACATGTTTTTTTAATAATCAAAAAACAATTTTTATAAAGAACAAAAATGAAATTACACAGACACATATTGATTTGGGAACCGAGGTGGGTGATGTGCAGCATGCTGCGCGGCTGCGCCGGCATTGTTCCGAAGATTGGAGACGTCCAATGCGTAGTGCTCATCCAGTACTACAATTAAGTGTACCAAAAATTAACTCGATCATATTTCGTTAATTACCTATCGGAACACATATAACTTGAAAACAAATTATTCTTAATGGATCTAAAATACTGGATCAGAACCATTGAATCCATTCTTTTCAAGTTATACGTGTTCCGATGAGGCACTTAACGATTAATTTTTGGTACACTTATAGTACTCGACGAGTTCTGCGCGGTGGATATCTCCAGTTATCAGAACGATGAAGGAGTGGCGGCGCCATTGCCTGCACCCCGGTTCCATTGATTTGTAACAACCCTCGAATACTTTTCATATTTGGAAATCGATACATGAATTCAGGAACATTTGTATGCCGAAAATTACAGTACTTTTTTAATTGTAAACATGTGAGATGGATTCAATAATTGATTCTAGTTTAGATGCAAAATATTTTCCTCACAGTCGGCAGAGTCAAAGATATTGTCCTTGGGTATTTTTAGGATGAAATTTTAGGGACTGCTTTCTTCCTTAGGAGAGATAGTTCAAGAAAATTACTACAGTAACAATTTTAATAGGGTCAATTCACTAATTCGCTAGAAACCTCAAATAAGAATTTTAGAATGAATCCAGATCCTCTCCGATTCATGTTTGGAACTAGATGAGGTCGTTCTAATCTGAATTGTCCAAAATCTTGAATTGGAGAAAATCTGATCAAATATTGATTGGGCTGAAGTGGGAACTCTTGACCTCTGTCCCCTCCCTCCTGAACACCCCTAATCTATTCTCTTTGATTTTGGGGCTCCTATAGAGGCTATATGTATAAACGGGTTTTGGAAAGGGGACACGTGATACGACCTTTTTGTTTTCAGGTTGTTGGAAAAAAAATTCTAGGGGTTTGGAGTCTCGGACATAGAATAGACATGGGAAATGGATCAATTACTAGCACAAGGGCCTCAAAGGTGGACCAAAGGGCGGGTTAGCCCGAGCAACCGTCCTACTATGTTTTATTTTTTTACGAGAATCATAATGGCTATGTTCGTTTACAAGTTTTGGGCCAGTTTTGGTTTTGATGACATCATCATTTTTTTCATTTCTCTCTCCACTTATTACACCTGCTTACATCATTAAAACTAAACTAAAACTCTAAACCAAACACAGCCATAAGTTTTTTTTTTTTTATGCCAAAACGTTTAAATCATATTAGTATATGTTTGCTCGCCCAATATCATTTTGAACAATTCAATACCTGCCCAATTATTAATTTTGAGAAACATGCATAATGTTTCTATTAGCAATGCTTTGTTTAACTATGGAACCTGGGGGCTGCTGTGCAGCCCCATGGCGCCGCTGCGCCGGCATTTTTTTGACGATCGGAGACGTTCACTGCGTAGACCTCGTCGAATACTACAAGTCTACCAAAGATCAACTTAATCGGATATCTTTAAGTGCCTCATCGGCACACAAATAACATGTAAAAGAGGTTTTGATCTAGTGTTTGTGTCCATTTGTGTTTCATTTGTTTTCAAAGTATTTGTGTTCCGATTACGTACTTAAAGATATCCGATCAACCCATTTTATGGCATTGTTTTCTCAATACATAAAATAACATGTCATTTTATGACCATTCCATAAAATGTATTGGAAAAACTACATAAAATGTCTATATAAAATGTATTGGGAAAACAATATCATTTTATGACTATTCTATAAAACCCCAACTAAAATGAAAATTCCCATTTTATGGCATAAAATGTATTGGAGAACAAAGCCCAAATTGATTTGTTTTACACTTGTAGTACTCGACGAGATCTACGTGGTAAACGTCTCCGGTGATCAAAAAAATGCCGGTGCGGCCCCGCTGTGGGGCTGCACAGCACCGCCCATGGCCGATTAACTATACATGTAATCATAATTTTGGTAGTATCTTTATAAATATTGCCTTTTATATGTTTAATTTTTTTAGCGTTCACTCACCCACCCAACTTTGAAATCCTGTGTCATCTTTGGTTGGTCCGGCTTGGTCAGTGGGTTTGCTTCTAACACAATAGACCATAGTTTGATTCTCGAGATTAGGCCGCAAGAAAGTAAGTTCATGTGAATCCTCTTGCCTTTGACCAAATCAGAGAAGGAATTAGTTGAGATGCATACGTATAAGTTGGCTCAGACATCCTTGACTGTCGAAAAAAAAAAGGAAATTGAACAATTACTACACGTGTACGCAATTGCACTATTTTTGAAAAATTGCAACAGCGCCAACTACCGCCCGCCTCTTAACAACAATAATTGAATTCTCATTTGAGCACATGAGATTTGTTTTGTTTCAGTGTCTTTCCATGCAAAAACAGCCAAACAGGGACAAAAGTTGATGGAAGTAGTAGGAGTGGACCGAGTGGTGGCTTGAATAGTTGCCCCACAATAAATTGTTTTCTTGCGATTTGACCCCAATAATCAAATTATAGTGAATTGTGTGATCTAGTGATCAGTACTTCTAGTTAATTACTAGTACTGATGAGAGTATGAACATAATTCTATTCCTGGAATATTGAAATCCCTCTTATTTTGGACTGATCAATTGGGCCCTTGAACACCAATTATGACCAGAACAAAATCTTTGAATTTGTATGCTTACAGAGTTGGATTATGATAGCATACATTATTGAGATAAAAAAATCACAAAAAATATTATATCCCGATGAGGATTCCCATGGGTTGAAAATAAATGTTCAAATATAGATTAATTTATACGTTTTAACTATTTATAATATTGAGGTCAAAAAAATCACAAAAATATTATATCCCGATAAGGATTCCCATGAGTTGAAAATAAATGTACAAATATAGATTAATTTATATGTTTTTACTATTTATAGCACAAGGGCTTCACAACAACCTTGACCTCAATATCTCAGCTCCATGACAATATACAAAATATGACACATAATGCTTTTACACGTGGTTGTGTTTTGAAATATTGAAAATTTAATTGTGTTCTCTTCACATTTCCAATTTTTTTTTTCCTCATCTCTCATCTCTTCAATCATTAATCATATTTCTCTCTCTACTCATACTCCTATTTCTAATTATTATTCTTATTTCTTTCTGTATTTCTCTCTAATTATTATACATCTCTTTAATTATTACTTTTCAAAAAACCCATCGAACTTCTATCTCAAAATATTCTTCTCAAAACTCTCAACCAAACAAAAAGGGTTCTTCTATTGTCAGCCTGCTGGGCTAAAAATAAGGCAACAAGAAAACAAAAAAACAGAAACTCCTATGTATTTTTTTTCACTTTTCTATATACTTTTGCAAATTTCTATACATTTTCACATATTTCAATACATTTTTTAAGCCTTATTGTCAGCCCAATGAGCTGATTTTAGAATTTTCTATTTCAAAATGTATGCCATTTTTCAGAAGCGAAAAAAATTGTCAAAACACAAGTATTTCATTTCCAAGTTTTTTTAATACATACTCAGAATACCAAAAAAAAAAAAAGCAGCAGCAAAAACAAAAAGGTCATGATAAATGATTGAAGTGTGCTTTGGCCCTCTTCAACCAAAGGACTCCTTCTAGAAAAGGCATTTGTCAAGACCAAAAACTAGACTAACGGAGGCAATTGGGTAAATAATTTGGGGAGATTCAAGTTTTGGGCTGACCTAGATGAACTCATGATTGTGAAGATGGAAAATGGGTATGTCCACCCATTTGTTGGAGTCATGGAAATCATTACTAGAAGAATTGTTTAGCAGTAATTCATAGAGATAAATAACTAGAATTTCTTGTTTGTAATGTGCTATTGTCGAAGTCCAAAACTTTTATCTTGAATTCCTACTTACTCCCTTTCATGACATGATAAATGTAGTTAGCTGATGCATAACATTTTCTGTACTATAATTTAGGAGGTGTTTGAAAGGCTCATTTTTTTACTTTTTGCTTTTTTACATTTTTGGTTTTTTGGATTATAACCAGAATGTATTATATATTAATTCTGAATCTACAAAGTGTTTGGGAGATATGTGTAATATGTGTTTTACAACAGTATTAGTGTTTGAAAGATATGTACTTTTAATTACGTTAACCAAAATTAGGCTTCTAGCTTTTGTTCTTTAAACTCAGACACAGAAAATACGTTATAGGCCCGAGTTCATTTTGGATGAGGTTAGCAATTGAAAAATGTTAAAATTAAAATGGAAAAGTTGGTCATCCAAAGATTCCAAACACCCTCTTAACATAATAGAATTGGTCGTCTTGGTCTTTGCCTTTTGCCGGCGTCTCTTATTTATGTAACTGTGATAACATAGTTGTATTATCCATTATTATTAATGAATTTTCTCTCTCTTACTCAAAAAAAAAAAAAAAAAACCTCTTAGTATACTGTAGGAAAAGGCATTTTAAGCATCATGGCAGAGAAATACTTTAGTTACAGTAATTGTGGAATGCTTATCTTCTTCCCTTTTTTTTTTTTCATTTTCATAAAATTATTAGATTACTACCAGAAAAAATTTGTAGTGTCATGATTCTCAATCAACTCGAACCTAAAACATCTCACATCTTCTATTCGGAAATTTCATTGTATTGTAAGGTTAGAAACGAAAATTCATTCACTCTTTCTTGACAAAAAGTACTAACAACTTTTTATATGCACATGTTTTTTGGACTTCACGGTTGGCGAGGCCCTACACAAATGTTCTTCTAAAGAGTGAGATTTGTGTAAATTAAAATTCGTCCTTCTATTGACGGTTTATTGGGCTGACAATAACCAAGAAAGAAGACAAAAAAATACATACTCTAGTGTGCTTTTTATATTTTTAATACATTTTCACACACTTTTATACACTTTTCACTCATTTATATACACATTTTAAAATTTAACGATAAAATGGTGAACTGATTTTAGATTTTTCCATTAAAGTTCAAATAAGTCTTATTTCCTACATCAAGTGCGTGAATGGTGATACTCTAATATGAAATATTGTAGCCTTTTTGACTTAGAAAATCAACCCCTCTCTTGTCCTATATATTACTCCTGTCTTGTTTTTTCCTTTCCCCAGGGTGTCCAGTCAGGTCATCCGTGCATAGACTAAAGAATTCACAAAAAATTATTTTCTTTTGCGACATGACCTTAAAAATTAAACCCTGATCAATTAGAAATGAAGGGTTTACATGCCGTTAAGATATTGTTCGGTTTGTGGTTTGAGTAATGATTAAAGGAAGAAATGAGGATAATGATTAAAAATAGGAAATAATGATTGGAGATAGATAAAGAGAAAAGTAAAAAAAATAAAAAAGAATAATAATTAGAAATAAATATGAATAAAACTTGAGTAATAATTGAAAAAAATGGTCTCAAAACCCGAATTTGCTTCCCTCCTTTTCATCACATACTAGGTTCACGGCTTCGTGCATAGCACGAGTGTGATGCCCGTTGAAGGTTGTTTCAAATTATGTACGCCAAAAAAAAGAAAACAAAAAGGTTGCTTCAAATTATAACGCAGAAATAGTCATGTTGTAAAGTCCGGGGCCATTCTGTCATATTTTTAAAGTTTGTTTTTGGGTTCAATCTGTGACAAATGAATCTCTGGTGTAGTCTTCTCCAAAAGTCCAAGGGGGTGAACTGAAAGTATTTTCTAATATCCAAACTTTATTACAGTAGCCTGGTTTTCTTCGAGTAGTTCACCGACGGCAATTTGGCAGCCGGAGATAAAGTCAAAACTCTGGCCACGGGATCCCAAACGAACGTCTTCTAAATCGTTAAAATTCTAGCCATGAGTCCACGTCCGTCTCAAAACTTGTCGGCTTCGTCATCGTCGATTTCTATTTCTTAGATCCAGTCGGGCCATGGGTTCTCAGACCCAATTGCAGCCATGGGTTATCAATCATACAGAGAGGCGGGCAAACACCCATCGTAGCAGGAACGGTGGAAAACGCATCCTCCGAACCGAACGACGACGAGTTCTTGCAAACATGCATCGTAGTAGGAACTTTTTTTTTGTCTGTAAAATTTATTACCTATTCTCTTTCTATACAACACTCATTTATGAAGTTGTCTGTTATATATATATATATATATATATATATATATATATATATATATATATATATATATATATATAAATATGTGTGTGTGTGTGTGTGTGTGTGGATAAGGGCTATTTAAGAACTGGGATGGTGTTGGTTTTGTATTTGTGGGTCTTTGAATATTTTTTGTAGAGAAAAGTGAGATGGGGTCTGGGTTTGGGTTCTATTCTATGGGAGAGTTCAATTTGGAAGCCAAGTGATTGATTGATCCGAAGCTTCTCCCCAAATGGCTTTTGTAATTTCATAACCGAACGGAAATCCCGTGTGGAAGTTCGGAAATCCTTCTCTCTCCCTGATCGCCGGCCTCCTCCTCTCTCTCTTTCCTATGTCTAGAAGCTGTTTTGATTCAGCAGAAAAATCAGAAGAAAAGTAAGGCAGAGAAGAAAACATGAGAGAGAGAGAGAGAGAGAGAGAGAGAGAGAAAAGTTTATTTCTGCAAAACAGTGGAAAACGCGTTTGAGAACAGTACACTTGGTACCCACAAAAATTCCCTATTCACCTCACTCACACATTTAGGGACACAGCTGGAGTTTTCTTAAGATTCCTAAAGACCTTTTTGGTAATTGTAGAAAACACGATGGAAGGACGAAATCACCCCTGATGCTATAGCTGGAGCCAAACCAAATGATGGGTAAATGTGTCCAAATTGGACCAAATGACCAGACCAAATTGAGGAAAAGCCTCTCATATATGTGCCCTTCGGTCTTGGATACAGTAGGACCAGTACTATGTAGTAAATCCAAGCATGGATTTAACAAAAATTGTCGAAGTACTGTAAGCATGTGATTTAGAAGATACCCTACAAGTCCATTTTGGGAAACTTTACGGTTAGATTATCTAGGAGTAGGCCTTGTCGGCTATAGAGCATGTGATGTAATGTACTTAAGGGATTCTTCAAAAATGGACCTTTTTTCAATAAAAAAAATAAAATAAAAATGATATAGGTACACGCCATAGTGTTGTACTTTAAACATACACCAATTCACCTCAATCATCCTAAAGTATTTTTGACATTTCGGATTTGAAATAAAATATTCACGCCAAGAGTTTAAATTCTTCGTGCGATTAATTTATTTCAAATCCTGAACATTGATTTTTGAGATGGACGATTAAAATGTGTTAGTATATGCTTGACCGTTCGGGTGATTAATAATTAACTAAGATTTCGTCCCAAGCGTAGGACTCTTGACCTACAAGCAAAGATAATAAATCCGGAAAAGACGAGTCGAAACCACGACGTAGGCGGCTAACGGTGCTTGACTCAAAAGTGTAGAGTTTTAGTTTAACTTGGCTCTCAGGTATCCACCCCTTGCTCAAATGATTTAATTAATTAACTAAATTAAACTGATTTAACTGCTAGACTCTGAATTTAAAAAGGAGAGCACAGCCGTGGGCACTATGGTGTTCGCAGCTAGTCTAATTCACATTCACTCGGGCCACAATGATTCAATTAATAGATTTAAAAATATGGAAAAAGAGTTTCCAACAGATGCGCACCACTTGTCACCAATTTTCGCTACAAGATTTGGAATCGGCAATGCCCGGGTTCGCTTTTGCTAGAAAAAACTTCCAGATTCAAAAATTGCGCATTAATTAAAATGATTCGCACCGAGGTGGAACATAATTAGCATAGCCACGGGACACCTCCGTCCCCGCGGCAAGACTCAATGCGACTACTCACTCATTATTGCAAACGCAAAGAAGAATAACACAAACCCTAGATCTAAACATGATTAAACAATGAGAACAATAAATGAGAAAGTAGTACCAAAGATTGCAAGAATCTAAAATACTCTTGATTAATGAAAGAAGAACGTCGATCCACGTTGAGAAACTTGAAAACAAAACGCTGAACAAAGAACACGAGATCTGTATCCGAGAACTTTAAAAACTAAAACCTAGGTAAAAATTGTGGAACCCTAATCTAAGTTAAAACATAAGTATTTATACTCAACTCTAATTTCTAATTAAAATCTGAGACAGAATAGGATTATACTTTGCGGACGACCAAAACGCTGCCGTTCACTGGCCAAGATAAGCTGTTTGTAGCGCTACCGCTTGCTTATCTCCCCCTTTGACTGGTTGACTCTTCCCGTTGACCATTGACTTCTAACAATCCGGTAGCGCTACACCTCTTTTGGTGTAGCGCTCCAGAACATTCTGTTCATTTTTTTGGACCTTTTGTGCCAATCTTGAGCGCTCCGAATAATTAGTGTAGCACTCTTGACGGATTATGATCACTTTCGCGCGAAGTCCACTTCAACACTTAGCCTCCTCAGCCTTTCTCACCCTCGGTCTACGCGCATGCCTTCCCAACAACTCTGATTAGCTCAAAAACACCTCTTTTCCCTGCGAATTAAGCACAAACACAAAATCCAACCACACGCACACATTAAATGGAAAATGAGGATTAAAAACACGAAAACCGCGCTAACTCTATCCTACTTAGGCGCTCAAAAGCAAGCTTTTCACGCGCCTATCAGTATACATTTGGTATACGTGTGTAGTATACTCGTTGACGCGTTGCTAGTAGTCTAGCGTTTGAGGCTAGGGGTGCTACTCATTCTCCAAATAAGATAGGTGAGAAAGCATTTGAGGTATGGAGCAAGTAAAGCCAAAAGGTACTAACACCATCAATGGTTTTTTGATATTGTATGGTTGTCTACTATGAATGATTGAATATAGTACTTTTTAATTTACATGATAACTCTCACACTAATACATACTCAAGATTGTACTACCGGCTATAATTGTATCCTACTAGCACAGTACGTTATAATAAACTCCCTCTTTTAATTTATACTCCCTCCGTTCCAAAATAAGTGTCCATTATTCTTTCTCTTAACGTTTTTCAAATAAAAAAATGAAGTACTTCTGTGTATTGTGTATCGTGTTTCGATTTTTTTTGCGCCGAATTTAAGTACTCATGAAAAATGACACGACTTTTCGTAAGTGACACTTATTTTGGAACGGAGAGAGTATATAGTATGTATATTCAAGAAGATTGATAGATGAAATATTGAGTTGCAGTTACTCAAGATCGTAAATTATGATTCGAGATCATGAAATATATAGATTCCCTTAGTCAATTGATGCTACATGTTCTTTTTTTTTTTAATCGGTAGTTTGTAATAGCATTTCGTTTGAAATGAATTCTCTCTTCCGTGAAAAACAAATGTTGGGCACTATTTGTTGGATTGAGAAAGAAGTTGATATCACTCCACTATGGTTTGGAATTTGGATTGCACTTAGGTTTTATAACCGTTTTGCACCAAAAATTTACTTTTGCTGGTTGCCCCTCTATTTGTGGCATAGGGTGTGTTTTGGGATCCTATTTTAGGTTTTTCATTTTCTCCTGTTCAAGTTTTTTGTGTTTGACAGCCCCTCTTCAAAACATATTTTGCGAGAATGAGTTTTTCAATTTTGACATTTAGAGAGACAAAGTCAAAGACAGGTCCTAATGTCCTTTTTTTTTTAATTCTCATTTTGGTTTTTCCCATCTTGATGCATATAAAAGATATGCGAAATATATTCTGCCCACATCTCTTAAACACTACACCTATTGCAACACTCATTCTGCACATATTCAAACACTGTACAGATTTAATAATATACAAGGCTCCGGATGAATTTGTTAGAAATTGTATCTATCATCATTGAATACGTGACAATGCCACATGTATGTTGTCAATGTTGAGTATGCAAAGATCAACAAATTTCTTTCAAAAAATATCAACAAATTAGGTAGAAGGACACAATTGAGGGGAAAAGACCATTTTTAGTGGTATACTTAAGAGCTATCAAAACCAGATTACTGCAAAACGTACTTTCCAAAAAAAAAAAAATACCCCCAATGCTCGACCAGAACACATGGATCGAGAAATGTCAGAGACACTAAAAACTAGGGCTGCTAAAAAAAATCGGTGAACCGTAAATCCGGTCCGGACCGAACCGATCCGTACCTTTTGAATTTTAACCGTGGATTAATGGTCCAGACACGGATTCAAAAAATAAAAAACCGTGACTTTTGGATCGGACACGGATTTTGATTTTGAAACCGTGGATTAACCGATCCGGACCGTGAGATTTTTATTATATATAATTTTTTAAAATATATATAATTATATATATGTATATATAATTTTTTCACTTTTATATATGCATTTGAAGTGATTGATGGCTTGTGTTTTGAAGTTCTTCACTTAGTAGTGGTTTTTTTATGTTGGACTTTGATGTAACTAGTAGTTGTATTCCACTCTACAAAACTACCTTTGTTTGTGCCTGTTTTTGTCTTTGTGAACTAGAACTATGTGGTAGTGCCTCTGTTTGTGAGTGAGCTGGAAGTGTTAATCTGCCATTGTGTTGCTAGTTTGAACTTTGAACTTTCTGAAAATATCTTGCCATATGTCTTAATCTGCTATTGTCTGGCCTCTGTTGCTAGTTTTGCCATTGTCTTAATCTGGAAATATTTCTAATTTTGAACTTTCTATTTAGTGCATTTGCATTTGCTACTTGCTAGTGGCTTATTGCATTTGTTTGTTTTTTTTCCGAATAAGTTGATAATCCATGGATTAATCCGGAACCGATCCGTGACTCTCGGTTCGGATTAGAACCGAACCATGAGACTTTTGGATCGGACACGGATTGTATTTTCAAAAAACCGTGACTTACGGATTAGGATTGGATTCATGCCAATCTGGACCGATCGGGACCGTGAGCACCCCTACTAAAAACTTTACCAAATACTAACTATTACGCGGTGTTTTTTTTGTATTGTCGGCATCCCTTGATTGGACAACGAACCTAGTAGTCCTAATATCATTTGAGAAGCTCAAGTCCCTTTAACTTGAAAGCTAAAAATTATAAGAGTAATGCGAACAAAAAATAGATATAATTTTGCTTTTCCCGCAGTGGTTGTGGGTATTGATTTTCACACTTCCCTATTTTATAATCACACTCTTCTTTTTCTTTTTTTTTGTGTGGTTATTTTCTATGATAATTTACGGAATTAACCTTTTATTTGTATATTATTTTTCTCCTGGAAGGATAACGTTATAAATTCATTTGCAAGTACACAAAAAAGGTATTGCATTTGTTACAAAGGAAGGAAGTGCGAAATTCAATTACAGAAATGTATTGGGTTTTCTTGGAGACACATATTGGGCTGGGCCCATGATCTTATTGCTTTGAATATCTGCTCATCGTCAATAGTGCCGATCGGCCCACAACTTGTGCCATTCGGCCCGCTATATGTGTTGGATCTCAGAACCAAAAATAAGAAAGTAGAAGAGGAAAAAAAAAAAAAAAACTCCCCTTAATTTAGTTCGTGAACACCCCCCCTAGGGAATAATTTGCAAAAAGAAGTGGAAAAGAAGAAGAAGCAACACAATGAGAGGAAAGTTATGGAAAGTTATTTTTCCATAACTTTCCCACTAATTTCTTTCTTAATTATTTTTCCTTATTTTCTTTTTCTTTGCCTAATTTGTTTCCAACATGGGGAAAATAAACGAAATGAAAGGAAAATGTTTTCTCGTTTGGGCGGAAATTGAAAAGAAAATTTATAAAAGAAAGAATCACACACATCAAATTTTCCTCCACACTTTTCTTTGTTTTCTCATTCTCAGGGGTGTTCACGAACCCAGTTTGTTTTTTAATAAACTGGTTTTTTATTTGATATGTTATGAGAGAATGATAAGTCTCGGTGTTTAGAAAAATACTTTTTTGTTAATGGACACCCTTGACATTCTCTTTTTTTTCTTCTTTTTGAGAATTTTTTTGATGCATGTAGGGTATATACACGTGGCGCCTGACACCACATTTGAGCCGTCCAAATATGTTTTGGATGGCCTAGATCTGTGAGAGTAAATTTGGCCCGAAAATTTATAAAAATGCCATTGCAAATTTGGATCGTCCAAAATATATTTTGACGGCTCGGATGTGATGCCGGGCACCGTGTGTATATACCCTACACGCACCCAAAATTTTCTCCTTCTTTTTTCCTTTCGGGTTTGTTTGGAACATGTGGAAGAGAAAGGAAAAGAAGAGAAAATAAAATGAGAGGAAAGTGAAAGAAAAGTGAGAGGAAAATTTCGTTATTCAAAACACTTATTTTTTTTTTATTTTCCCCCCTCTTTCCCTCCAAATTAAACAAGGGGAGAAAAAAAATTTAACTTTCATTTATTTTATCCCATTTTCCTTATTCCAAACACACTCTTCATTTCCTGAGTTCCAAACAGGGCTGTCCAAACAGAGAAGTACAGCTGTTTGACCAGGGAGGAGTGAAGGAGAAGAAAACCCTTCCCCACTGGGAGTGTGTTTAGCGACCGAGAGAAGAAAAGACACGAAAAGAAAGAGAAGAGAAAATGGAGGAAGTGGCGGAGGGACTGTGGGGACTGGCGGACCACCACGAGAAGAACGGCGAGATCGGAAAAGCGGTGAAGTGTCTCGAAGCCATATGTCAGAGCCAAGTCTCTTTCCTCCCAATCGTCGAAGTCAAGACTCGACTTCGGATCGCTACGCTCCTCCTCAAGCACTCTCAACACGTCAATCACGCCAAATCCCACCTCGAACGCTCTGTTAGTTCTCTTTTCTATGCATTTTTTCAGATAGTAGCAATCAGGGGTGATAAACGAACCGAACGGCCGAATAATTGATTTTTCAAGCTTAGGTTGAAACCTTAACGAGCTTCATACAAAAACATGTTCGAGCTTCGCTTGTTTATATCGAGAACTGATCTCAAATGAGCTTTAATTGGGTCGATCACCAATCGATGTCAAGTAGCTTGAACTTCCAATCAAGTCAAAATTGCCGAGCGAAGCCGAGCAATAGTTTGTTCGAGCTTGGTTCGAAAGCTTAATGAGCTCCAAAAAGATGATCAAGCTTTGGTTTGGTTATAGAACAAATCGATGACAAGTATACTTTTAACGTTAACACGAGCTCGGTCTCTAAGTGTTTGGTTAGGTTCTGAGCCCTAGGACCAAACTATCAATCAATGTTTTCCTCTGTGATTGGAAAGTAAACAGGAGACTATATCTTGTGATTTTTTTGACAGCAATTGCTTTTGAAGTCGATTCCTTCTTGCTTTGAGTTGAAGTGTAGAGCACATAGTTTACTCAGCCAGTGTTACCATCTCGTGGGAGCTATTCCTTCACAAAAACAAGTACTAAACAAGGGTATGGCACTTGCGGCATCTTCTGGAGAGGGGTACGCTGGTCTTTTAGCCTCTCCTTGTATGCATGAGGTTTATTTATTTGGCTTACTCACTTGCTTGTACATTCCTAGCCTGTTTGTTTGATTGGATATGATCATTGGATTGGACTATATATTCATCAAATATCTGGTGTTTGGATATGAGTATCGGATGTATATTGTCAAAAGGTGTAGGATATACGATACACATGTGGTATTATTACTTTGATCGCTATTAGTATGGTGGAATTGTATATCCAATGGAATTATATTCCCTTTTCTAGTCCTGTCAATTAAACAGGCTCTTAAACTTCTCCTAAGTGTAGCTGCAAGTTAGTCCCATTGTGTTGATGTCAAACAGCCCTCTTGACTCTGTTTACTGTGATTAAATAGCTGTTCCAGAATTCCTGTGACCTCAGTGTGTTTATAAATGTTGAAAACACACAGCGATGATGTTATGATGAATTTTTTTGTTTTGTTTTCACATACTGATAGTTCCTGGCTCATTATCAGGCTGGTTTCACTTAAGTTATTTACATCTTTGGGACATGAATGTCAAGTATTTGAAGTGTTGAGTAGGGGGGATTAGGTTAATTTTTCTGTTCGACTTCGTACCAAATATCAGGTCATTTGCACATTTGGGTAGTTTGGTTGTTTCTGGCTGTTAGGTATCATGTATGTTACTCTTATGCATATGGATGACTTCTTGTTTTTTTAATGTTCGTCTGTGGTGTTCCTTGAAGGTTTTCTGCAAAGTTATGGTATTGCAACTTCAGTTCACAGCTTGCCAATGCTCTGATAATTGAAGGAGACTATCAAGGTTCAATATCAGCTTTGGAAGGTGGATTTGAATGTGCATCTGTAATATTTTACCCGGAGTTACAGGTTTGTGTAAACTCAAATTGAAGTTAACCATTACGTAAATGTGACCCCCATCAATTGGCAGCATCACGACACAGAATACAGATAAGAAAGCGTCCATAGATTTTGCATTCTGTTTTGTAGTTTGTAATTTCTTGGGGACTGATATGCACTATTTGAGGATCAGAAGTGCAGATGTTGTCGGTTTCTATTTGGCGGGACTTTTAGGGGCCCTTTGGGCTAACTTTTTAAGTGTTTGTTCTCTTCACTTTTTACTAAGTTCAATTCATATTTTTATTCCACATTATTTGGCTCAATGAGAGGAATCAAAAAGTTATAAAAATATACCCAAAGTTGAAAAAGGTTTATAGAAGACGGCAATAGTAAAAATTAAGAGAAACAACCGAAAAGGCAGTGCCAAAAATTAGGGGTGGGCATCGTGGCATGTCATCTCATGTTCGGGTCAGAATTCTCGCAATCCTAACCTGACCTGTTAATCTTTTTGAGTAATTGTGTCGTGTCATATTCATGTTTCATGTCAGAAATAGTCAACCCTAACCCGCAAACTATTGTCGGGTTCGTGTTGTATCATCTTGTGTTCATGTCACAATTCTGTCAACCCTAACCTGACTTGTTTAGCTTTTCGTGTTATCATGTCGTGTCATATTTGTGTTTCGTGTTAAAAATAGCCGACCCTATCCCTCTAATTTTGTGTTGGGTTCGTGCCGTGTTCACTTGTTGTATCGGAAATTTCCACCCCTACCAAAAAAACACTAAAAAAGTTAGCCCAAAGGGCCCCTTACGTTTTGTTAGTCGTGTGTTCTCGCTTGTGAAATCTCGCTTGTGAAAGTAGTATGCAATGTGTGTGTTACTAATTTCCTTCTTCGCTTGGTGGATCAGATGTTTTTTGCAACCTCTATCTTGCACGTGCACCTCATGCAGTGGGATGATGTAAATTTGGTTGAGGGAGCTGTCAACAAGTGTAACGAGGTCTGGGAGTCTATTCAACCGGACAAAGTAAGTTGAGGATTTGTCTATCGTTATATTCTTGATAGAACTTTGATTGGACTTTCAGTTTGTGTGCGCCGGGCTTCTTTTTTTAGGTGCATATCCTGATAGTGGAAGGACTTTTTTAACGCAGGCAGTACTAGGAGGTTGTTTTAACTTTTTTCTCCTCCTATTTGACAATTGGGTCATATTTTAATCATTTCCATTGCTGATGATGGGAAATAGATGATAAACAGAGTATTTTTAATTCTGCAGAATTATCTGTAATGTCTGCCCAATTATTGTTGCAGTCTTTTTTTGTTACAAATGCCTAATGGTGTTTACACAAAAATATTGTTGGCTCAGTACTTTGTGGATTCTGTTGTTGGTTATGACTATGAAGTACAATTCAGGGTTTTAGTTAATTTTTAGGGTTTCAGTTAAATTATTAGGGCTAAATTGTTAGGGTTTTAGTTACTTGTTATTTATCTTTTATGGTCGGGGTAGTTTAGTCCTTTTTATGTTATTAGGGTTAGCTTATATAACCCTTTCATTAGTCTTGTAATCTCTCAAGCTTTCTAATGCAATAAGATTGTTATGTTGTTTCTCTTCTCTCTTTTGCAATGTCACAATGACTTCTATGTTTCTGAGAAATTATGCTATTGGTTTAAAGAGTGCATTTTCCCTTCTGGTCCAAGCCTGGTGAGAGGTTGGTATGATTTACTCCCTTCGTCCCAATAGCATAATGAAACAGATTATGATTTAAGCAGACATGCAATAACTGCATTCAATAAATGCATTCACATTAAACAGATTCATTAATTTCCTTCAATGCCCTTATATTTCAACTATTGAATGAAATGATGGTTGTTGTTAAAGGGGTTATTTTGGAAGATTGAATAAATTTTGTTGTGACTTTTCAAAGAGGACTAACAATTTGGAATATCCCAAAATAGTACAAGTGACTACGAGGGAGTACTTTTTAGTGGTGTTAATAGACAGTGATAAAGGGTACTTACAAAAAGTAGGGGGATTCAGGCTGCGCGCTCTACTATCTATGTGGAAATTTATCGCTTGGACCTTAAGAGTGCTCGCCTATGTAGCACGGACACGGATACAAATACGGACACGGATACGGCAATTTTGAAAAAAGGGGCACGGATACGGCGGGGGACACGGCAATATATATATTTAAAAATTAAAAATTTAAAGATTGATAATTACAATTTGACCCCTGAAAATTTGAAAAATTACAATTTGACCCCAATTTTTTTAAAAAAAAATTACAATTTGCCCCCTGCCGTGTCCCCCTAAAAAAATTCAAAAAAATTGGGGGACACGCCACGTGGCGTGTCTCATACGTATTCCGCCGTGTCCCATACGGTAATACGGCGCCTCCTAGGAGTGTCGGTGCTTCATAGGTGCTCGCTCTACCATCTATTTGAAATTTATGCTTGGACCTTAAGACTGGGTTAAGTCAATATGTATAATAAGTGCAGAACTAACAGATCCACCATTTCATTTTGTATATAAGATGTGATCCTGTGAACTTTAGTGCTGCAATAATGTGGCTCATCAGAAGGTTTTCTACCTGTTTCAGTGGATCTTATAATAAACTCAAGGGTTTTGAAATTTGAAACTTGGTTGAATCTGCTCCCTCTACTGGCCATGGAAAATTTAGGTTCGCTCTGTTAAAATTTTTGAGTACATGAAATATGCCTTGGTGTTTAGACGTGAAGCCATGCGTTGACAATTTTGGTCTCATAGAAAGGGTTGAATCTGTTCAATGGATTTTTACTATTTCCCTAAAAAAAATCTGTGTATTTTTGTTTAATTTTATGATCTTTTCTTTTTACTAATTTACTGTTGTACTGTTTATTTCTGGGCAACTCCTTACTAAAGAGACGACAGTGCATTGGTTTACTCTTTTATAATGAACTATTGCACATATTCTATCTGCTTCGGATATGTGATTACAAGAATGCTGCTCAACATGTTGAGACATTGGATGCTGCTATGAAGGCTGACATGCAGCAGATGCAGCATGTCCAGGAGCTGACCAAGGAGCTCAATGCATTAAACATCAGTCTCTCTCGGTCTGACCTACATTACAGAGAGAGGTCAGCACTTTCTAAAAAACAAGCTCATCTTGAGGAACAGCTCAGTAACATTACTGGACTCAGTTCAGCATGCAAAGAATCATTGGAACCAGCATATTTTGGAAATGTGAAACGGGCCTGGGGAGATAAACTTGAGTTGGCACCACCTCCTATTGATGGAGAGTGGCTCCCAAAAAGTGCTGTCTATGCGCTAGTTGAACTGATGGTTGTAATTTTTGGGCGTCCAAAAGGACTTTTTAAGGAATGTGGAAAGCGTATTGAATCTGGACTGCAAACCATCCAAGGTTGGTCTCTTTATCTAAGAGATGACAATGATCTTTCTTTGTTACCAATTTCTATTGCTTGTGTTTGATGTTAATTCTGACTTAGTGCATCTCTTGCTTTTGTTATATTTAATTCCTCAACCATGCTTAGTTAGCCATCTGAATCTGAGCAAACCTCTTGATTATTGCTTTAAAGAGAAGGTGACTTCATCAAGTTTCCCAAATGATAAAATCTACATTTGATAAAATCTAGGGTACACTATAGTGTCCGCAAGTCATAGTTTGTGGGGGTTAACACTTGATTTTATTAAATGAGGATGACATGTTAGTTTTTTTGTGTTTGCTTTAATCACACATCTTCCTCATTTGATAAAATCAAGTGTTAGATTTTATCAAATGTAGATTTTATCATTTGGGAAACTGGGAAATCTACCTCTGGTGTTTTACGTTCCAAAATGCCCCTACTATAGTGTTCTAGAAAAGAAATATGAAATGATGAAGGAAAATAGAACGATCTGACTTATGCGAATTTTTTTGATATATTTGTATTTTTAGCGAATACAAATTATTGAACTGAAGTGTTTGAGAATGTGGATGAGATGTTGTCCAATTGTTGCCACTGGTTCGGTACTGAATAATTTTCTGTTACTTTACTGCAGTTTGTCTTCATTTTTATGATGAAAAGGACTAGCTACTTCGGCTTATTTTAAAGAAAGAGTATTAGGTATTTTGTCAAGAAGTACTGGCTATATGTCCACGACCATGCACTTTATTTCCCTTGCTGTCCACCAGTATCTTACTATCCTTGCCAAAATGGTAAAGGGAATAGGCAATCTAATGCAAGAGGTAAACATGACATAGCACCTGTAATATATTACTAGGTGGAAGTTTATCAAGAAAGATAACCATGGCTGACTAATTGAAGATAAAGAAAAGGACCCATGTTCACTACGTGTTGGACTCAATCGAAAAGTAGTAATAAGGTACTTTATAGTGTAGTTGTTAAAAACCTACGATACAGGATACGTATCCCACCCCATCCTTTATCCTTTTTCTATAGAAATCCTGCGATTTATACGCGTATCCTAATTTGGTCCGCATTGGGAAAAAGTCGGACTTTATTTCAAGAAGCGGAACCCAAAATGAATTAATCCAAGCCATTTGATCTAATTATGACATCTTTCAAACCATTTGATAGAAATTCAACCTCAATGTAGGGCTTGTATAGAAGAAAGAACCATACTTGGATTGTGTTTTACCTAAATCATATAAAGGCTCATCTTTTCTTTCCCTAACTAAGTCGTTAGGAAGCCTTTATGCAGTAGGCCCTTGTGGAGAGATTGGAAATTTTGCATCTTAAAAACTTTTTTTAAAAATTTAAGTATATTTTGTTGGTGTTAGTGTATCCACTTTTTAATTTTGTATTAATTATGATTAACGTTGTTGAAGGATAAACTAGATTTAGTATTTTGGCACAAGAAAGTAAAGTCCAAACAAGCCCAATTGACAAAGTCCAAAGATGGAAGCTATTAATGAAGGAGATATACTCCTTTTTTTTGGTCAGCAAAAAATTTATTAAGATCCAAAACCCAGGAAGGCAAGTTGCCAACCACAAAGACTGAGACCACAGTCCAAAAATCCTAGATCCAAGCACCCAATACAAACCCCAAATCCAAAAAAAAAAACTACCATAAAAGAACCCTGAAAAAACCTAAGAGTCCTTACCAAACAGATGAGATGACATAAAAACCATAAAAAGGTCCAAATACTGTTGTAGAAGAAAACCCAAAACCCGACTTCCAAGCTGAATTCTATCACGAATAGGCATCCAAAAGCAACTGAAAGAAGACTGCTCGCCCAATCTGACAGAACCGCACAATGCTCAAAGGCGGAAGGACCTCAAACAAATCCAAATAAGCACCAGATAGCAATAGGATTAGAATTCTACTGAAATAGAGGCCCCATCTTCCATATCATCTATCTCACATTCGTCCAAATGAATTTAGGGATGGTGCTGTCCCTTTGACAGCATGCGTGTTGTCCCATCCGAGCCTTCTGTGCTCGGCGATCAACGGCCCAGATTTGTTTGGACTCAAACAGATTTGCACCGTTCATTACCGAACTAATTTGGGCCGTTGATCGCCGAGCACTAACGGCTCGAATGGGGACAACATGCAGCATGCACCCCGTGTCCCGTCCAAATAAGCAAATTCATATTTCTCCTTCTCAGCTATATCCTCCTCAATTTCAACAAGTTTTATCAAATTGTAGCTCTCCCCCCGCTAAACTTGACACCCAACAATGCATTATTAGTATCCATCACCTCACAATCTTGCTTTATTAAAAGGGAGTTTTTGTTGCCAATGTCGAACGATGATAAAGATGAAGAAGGTATCTTCCCATCTTTGTTCTTCAAAATGACAGACTTGATCCCATAATTGGAAAGAAACTTTGTTCCTCTTCCAACAAACATATCATAAAGATGCTCGATACGTATCCCGATACTATCTATACGATGAAAAAAATGATACACGATACGTATACCGATTTGAAAACATTGCAGCGAAGAATTGATCTGAAACTAAGCTCTTTGTCTATGGACATTTTAGAAGGATAGAACATGACCCTAACTGTTCTTCTCGAATCGCTCCAGTATGCGGGATCGAGGGCGTGCAACTTGGCCGCCAGAGGAAATGCTACCCGATAGAAGAGTTTGCTCCACCGCCTAAGATCCTCGAACCTATCATGACCACTATCCACGTTTGTGCATTGTCAATAGTAGTGTTTTTTTTTTTTACCTTGTGACAAAATTCTTTTAATGTCTCTAGCAAAGTTGCACTAATAGTGTTAGTAGTGTTGGTGAGCAATTTGGGGGAAATTAAGGACTTTCATATGCATTTCAATTATCGCTATTATCTGTACAAATTGTTACTTCCCTATTTCCTCTGATCTTTGCAATTTCTAGTTTGTACTACTAGCTAAATTTCCTGACCAAGATTTCATTGTAAGTTCTTGAGGAAGGCATGTCTTGAGTCCATTTTCGACTCGAAGTTATTGGATGGATAGTAGGTTGTAATCGGTTCAAGTTGGACCCTACAATAACGATGAAGCACAAGGGCAGAGGATGTCTGCCTTAGTGTTTTTTCCGACTGAGATTGACTTTTGGTTAAAGTGATACTCCAGTATTGTGGGCTGCTAGATATGGGTCATTATTTGTCACAGCCATAGTCATTATTTTCACAGCCCATAGTCATTATTTTTCACAGCCCATAGGTATTAATGTATTTTATTTAGGCCGGGCTCTCTTATTTTAGTGTAAATGTTTACAGTCCATATTTTTTTGTTCGGTTCAGTCGGTTTAGCTAAAATATTCCAGACCCCGAGACTGATTGGTCAGTTTAGGTAAAATATTCCGGACCTCGAGACCGAACTGAGAACTGAAGAACGAAAAACCCTGTACTCAAAAACTGGAACCAACCGAACCCTACTTTGGACCTACCGAACTCCAGTTTTTTTGGTTGGTTCAGTTTCTTCTGTGATGCTTTCACCCCCAATGGATAGGTTCAAAAACTGTGCCACTTGTAGCAATATTCTGGAGATGTTCTTTGGGAAGACAAATGCATGGGAAACCTTAGGATGTAACAGTATAGAAATTGGAAGCTGATCTTTCAGAGTGCTGATGTATCAATGCTATTGTACTTTGTGCTTAGAGTTCCACAATCAGTAGATATCTCACTGCAGTCAGATTCTGGACTTGCGTATTTATTTCTTCTTCTTCTTCTTCTTTGGTTTCTTTCTTTGTTGGTAAGTATGTTATTATCTTCCCATAGCACAGTGACGTCAATTTTATCACCTTTAGGGCATTTACTAGGGTATAGAAATATGTGCAAAAAATTATTTTTGGAGAACTTAAGCATATTGCAATGGATGTATGGCATAGCAATGTACAAGTTACCATTTCAAACTTTTTATTCTGTTTCAAAGCAGATAGGATTTGTAATTCACCTTGACACTGTGATGACTTGCACGATTGCACCGGACTCAAAAGCTGAACAACTGTGTCGTTTGCAGATGAGCTGGTGAAGCTTGGAATCAGTGATGGTGTCAGAGGTGAGCCTCCATATTACATATACTTTTAACCGAATATTGTGTTTTCGTTGTTTCAATTGTTAGTCTAATAAGGGGATTCATTAGACTCGACTAAATTTTCTATACGTTGGACAAAAGATGTTTTCATTAAAATTGTGTGATCAGTTCTTTATTAAAGGTGCTAATGCGAGCTCTATGAACTGTTCTGTTAAGCAGAAGTGGATTTGCAGCACTCTGCCATTTGGATGGCTGGTGTGTATTTGATGCTTCTGATGCAATTCCTTGAAAATAAAGTAGCTGTGGAGCTCACGCAATCTGAATTTGTCGAAGCACAAGAGGTTGGTGATATGCCCTCTTTTTTTTGTTAATGCCTGCATGCGGTGGAGGGCCCTGTTTGTGTTGCTGAGCCAATCATGGGAAAGAATAGTTGTATCAGTAGATTTATTTGCCAATGATTGAAATACTCAAAATTGGTACTCCAGTCATTGGTTTTATAATTTTATCTTTGTCATGCCTCATTTATTCAAATCTAGTTCCCTGTAAATGCCTTATTTAAGTCTTGTGACTGAGAGTACTGAGATACTCTCTCTTTTTTATGGACTGTAATTTGGTTATTTCTTCTTTACAAAGCAATTGAGAAATTGATTCTGAAACTCAGAGTCCTGAACTGTGGATATATGTCATATTCTTCTACTGTTTGATTTGGTTACTTTTAGTGATCTTTTGACCGTTGTTAGAACTTGTTCCACATTGGTTAATTATAACCTCCAAAGCTAGTGTATGAGCCTTGGTGGCCTCTCCACTCATTGCCAATTGGTTTTGAGTTGGATCCTTTAACATGGTATCAAAGCCAGGCTTTCGGAGGCTTTTGGACAATACTCTGTGTCGTTGATGGTTGGTTCCTCCTTTGTTTGTCATTGATGGTTGATAGTTTTCATATGTGTTGAATCATTTGTTTACCTCTTTACGTGAGGGTCAGGGGTAGCAAGTGCGGGGGAGTATTAGATCTTGTCCCACATTGGTTAATAACTTAATTATAACCTCCAAAGCTAGTTTATGGGCCTGAGCAGTGGCCTCTCCACACATTGCCAATTAGTTATGAGTTGGATGTTTTAACAGCCATTAATATGTCTGATTTTTTACCCTAATATGTAGATTATATTGCCAAGTCTAGATATAGCTCATAAAATATAAACAGTGAAACATGATATGTATGTTTGCAGGCTTTGGTGCAGATGAGAAATTGGTTCGTTCGCTTTCCAACAATTCTACAGGCTTGTGAGAGCATCATTGAGATGCTTAGAGGGCAGTATGCTCATTCTGTTGGCTCTTATATTGAAGCCATTTTCCATTTTGTTGAAGCAGGAAAGGTACGTTGTTAAAGAACATATATACTAGCAAAGTGCAGTTGCTCAATTTTAAGTCAGAGTCTGTCTCACTATGTCAACACTCAACAGGCCATCTCATCTTGTTGATTAATGTTTATTTTAAATTTGGATCTTGTGTATATCGAGGGAAAAGGAAATGGAAGGGAAACAACGTTACTTATGTGCTATTAGAGAACCTACACAATAAAATGATTGTTTGGACTAAAGAATGATATGTCCGTTCTCATTCTCCTGAGTCCTGACCCTACCAAAAGAGAGAAAAAAATAAGCTTCTATTTATTTTCGTTTTTTTTTTTTTTTTTTGCGTTTAGCTGACAGAGAGCAAATCGATGCAAGCCATGTGCCAAGTTTATGCAGCTATATCTTACATTTGTATTGGTGGTCCAGAATCTTCTGCACAGGTGAGGCTGTTCCCTTTTTTTTTTTTTTCTTTCTTCTGTTTCTTATTTGTTCCGAATTCTTGGAGCATCTCCATTTGGCTCTTCGGAAATATTTTTAGTGTCAGATTAGAGGAGTAGGATTGAAAAATAACCTCCATTTGACTCTTCTTCACTATTGTTAACTACCTAACAATCTTTTCGATTTTAGAGCTATTTTCATCTGCAGCTTCTCAAGTATAGAGAGGGGAGGAGAAAAAGAGGGGATCGTGGTTTGCATTTGTCAGAAAGTCTGAAGGAAGAGAGATAAAGAGAGAGCATGGGTCCAATTTTAGTTATTTTTATTATTTTAAATAACAATATAAAAACACCTAAAAATGTCAAATTTATCATTTTTTTCTCTCTACCCAAAAAATCTCACGCTCATCTTTGGGTCTCACTTTTAACACATTTTGTAATACAACACCCTGGGAAAAAAAATTCAAAAGAGCCAAATGGAAATGCTCTTACAGTTGTCAATTTCTAAGCTGCTTTTCACCGCAGGCTCTTGATTTGATTGGACCGGTTTACCAAATGATGGATTCTTATGTTGGGGTTCGAGAGAAAACCACTGTCCTTTTTGCTTATGGATTTCTATTAATGAGGCAACAAAATCTTCAAGAAGCCCGGTATAACCTTTCAACTCTCAGTAACCTTGTTTCTGAATAGGGCTGCTATTAATCACGTTGGCTGTAGTGTTGGTGTACGTTAAAACTTCAGTCCATCATTTACAAATTGAAGCAACCACTACAACTTGTCAGCAGGAAAAAAGAGAGAACGAGGGAGAGAATGATTGGCAAATGCAAGAGAGAGAATGAGAGAATGATTGGCAGAAAAAAAAGAAACGGTCAGTAGAAGCAGGCAGTCACCAGTCTACGGAGGAAGAGAGGAAGGGAGTAGATCGTCTGGCTGCTCTCTCCAAAATGTATACGCCCTAATCTAAAAAACATTGTTCTATTTTAGTTTTAGGCAATGAATGAGAAATTGCATATGACCCCCTGAAGTTTTAAGGTTTTTCATTAGGAATCCCTGAAGTTTTAAAAATATTACAAATTAGCCCTAAGAGAGAGGGAGTCCAAAGCAGTCACCAGTCTACAGAGGGAGAGAGGAAGGGAGTAGATCGTCTGGCTGGTCTCTCCGAAATGTATGAGCCCTAATCTAATAAAAAACATTGTTCTATTTTAGTTTTAAGGCAATGACAAATTGCATATGACACCTGCAGTTTTAAGGTTTTTAATTAGGAACCCCTGAAGTTTTAAAAATATTACAAATTAGCCCTAACTTACACAGAAAAGTACCCAGGCGTACCAAAGCTGCACCCAAAAACTCTAAAAGTACCCGGTACGTTTTTGCCGTACCCGGTACGTATTTTGCCGTACCCGTACCTAGTACTTGTACGGCGACATTTTTGGAGTACCCGTGCTTCGTAGCAACAAATTGTTATCCAAAGATAATCGGGGGAGAAAATTTAAACTTAATATTTACATAGCCCTTAATTGCTAGGTTCCAGTCATGACATGGATATTAGATTTTTTTATATATAAAAATACAATTATGTATCATTTGATTAGCTGGTGTTCATTTATTAACATCATAAAAATAAAATATAAAAGAATCAATACATTGGGTTCTTAGAGATTGGTTGGGAATTTCCTAGAGAGTCCTATGTTTGGATAATATTCTAGGAAAAACCTTTTATGCATACATGATCACCACCACCCAACTTGATATATTTATGAAGTTTGTTTGAGTGCATAAAAAAATATGCTTTAAATCTTCCACAAAAAAAAAAAAACACATTGAACACAACATATTTTAGCATGCACGACATATGATCATGATAATTAGTAGATTTTTATTATTGTGGGTCAAATTTTGTTATTAGTGCCTTCAGGCACAAGTTATAGCTAGTACTTTACATTTTACAAGCTTTTGCTTTGGTGGCTTAGAAATGGCCCTAAGTAGGAAATTAGTTGGGATGCAACAGTTATCTCCATTTCTGAAATTTCGCAGACCATGCCATTATGCCAAATTTGCCTTAATTGTGGTTTCACAAGTTTATAACCAGGTTACTTTATCTGTAACGCCTACATTGTGAATTTGTCAGTTATAATCAAATTTACCTCCTTTTCTCTTTCTCATTGGTCGTCAACTTGATTGCAGAGTTCGACTGGCCACTGGCTTGCAGATCGCACATTCTCAATTGGGGAATCTTCAACTAGTTTCACAGTATTTGACTATCCTTGGCAATTTGGCACTTGCTCTTCATGACACAGGTCAAGCCAGAGAGATCTTGAGATCTGCCCTTACATTGTCAAAGAAGCTCTGCGATATCCCAACCCAAATTTGGGTGCTAACGAATTTGACAGGTATATATGTATGTTTCCCCGCTGTTATTTTCTTTTTTGATTCATTTTTTAGTTCGGGAATCCAGTTTGGTGGATTACAAATCATGTTGGGTTTTTCAGTGGGGGTCACCTATTAAGCTAAAATAAGTTACTTAGATATCTAAAGATGATATATGTTCTGTGGTGCTTTTTATCTTCTCCATGTGTATCCGTATCGGAAATGACAGTATACCGATGTGTGCTGATGACGCACTAATGGTTCTCACTTGTATAATCTGCACATATCACTCTGACCAAGATGGTGATCTTACACCATGGGAACAGTCTATTAGCATGATATTTTTCTTATGAATACATGACTAGGAAATTATGATCGAAAAAAGTTACTTGTTGAAAATTGCTTGCAACAATTCCTGAAAAGATGGAATGGCATTTTCGATGTGGTCTGGCTAGCGGTGGTTAGACAATGTTTGGTTGGCCACTTGGCCTGTCACCTGACTACTAAGTTTGAAATCAGGATTGTCATTAATTTGTCTGTTCCTGTGTTTTTGCAAAATTTAAGCTTCTATTTTTATGCAGCTTTGTATCAGCAAGTAGGGGAGAACGGCAACGAAATGGAGAATGTTGAATATCAGATTAAAAAGAAAGCGGATATGCATAAGAGACTAGATGATGCATGCTCATCCATTCATCATATTGAAATAGTAAGTGCATAAGCATACTCTTGTATGCAAGTAGCGTTGACATATTTCCAGCTTTAGAGGCATTCGTTTGCTGATTTCCACATGTTATAACATGAACAGATTGACAAATCACGAATTCAAGTTCACCAATTGCATGAGCTTGATATCAAGCGTGCAAGGGCCGGCCAAGCAATGAGAGTCAGTCTTGACATTCCAGAATCTGTTGGTATTTCTGCCTCAGCACCAGCTCCATCATCAAGGCTCATGGATTTAGACATCGGAAGACGGGGGAAGAGGAAAATCTAGTTTTCTGTGTGCATGCTGTTCTTTATAGGTACAGTTCCCTTTTAAGTTCTTATCCTTCTTACTGGGGTAGGTGCTAGTCATATGAGATTTCAAGTTAGCTCCAATGGCAGCATACGGTTTGATTGAAGTGTACAATATGATTAGGTAATTATTTTAGGACAGATCTCTCTCATCATGATGAAGATTTCTGCTAGATTGGTTTTCGTAAGTGTCTGTATTTAGGTTGTTTCAGTCCGATGACCTTCCTATTGTACATATACTTGGTCCAAAACCTTAAATTGCTGCAGGAGATGTACAAGCTGTTGCATTAGTTTTCACGTTACTGCCTTCTAGGGAAATGCTACTGATACGGCTGAAGTCTTATATGATATGTTGACACACAATGTCATGTCATTAGTAGTTTAACCACGAGTAACAGATTCTCGAATTACAATTTCATGAAGTGAGTTAATCGTTCTTATTGGTACGCATGCTTGGGAAGGAAAATCACTCTTCTGATGATTTTGATGCTTGCTTCTTGAGATTGACAGACACATGCGAAGGTTGCACCGTTGGTTCATGTTTGACTATAACCAGTTTAGGGGTTTTAGGGTTCCAGTTTTGGATTAGAGAATTGCTCTTATTGGCACATGGGTGCAGGAAGGAAAACCCTTATTCTAAAGGGTTCCGATGCTTACTACTTGAGATGGATATTGCTATACATGAAAATGTTGCAACTGAAAGTTGTTTGATTCAAGTATTTTTTTAATCACTGCTCTTGAACACTTTTGCAATCCAATCTGAAATACTGTTATTTTAGTTATATGACACAATTGGAAGCCTATGTTTTGGAGGAAAAGTAGGGCATAGCCTTGGGGCCAGGAGTTGTGAAATATTTGCAGAGGTGTTTGTCTTGTGGTTGTTGAGCAGTCAGATCACTCTCCATCTTTCGCGGGAAATCCTGCAATTTCTTTGAGTGGCGTCCACATAAACTTTCTCCTACACACGGGCGGAAGAAAGGATTAAACAATGCAGATTTGGAAAATATGGTAAAAGCGGGGTATGGTGGTTTACCAGTTTCCACATTCGGCGATAACTCGAACTTTAGGCCTCAGGGTTGGAAGCAAGACTAGAAACTGCAGTTCAGCTTTTGACAGAACCTAAATTAATGTATAGAGAGAAATTATTGCATCATGCAAGTAATAGGACACCGGCCTAAGAGGAATTTTAACCGTTGTGTGGTTGCATTCACCTTGGCTTCGAGGATCCAAACCACTAGTCCTGCGGCATTAGGAGGCAACATCTGAAGCCTGTAATCCACTTCTGGTGGAAAATACCATCTTGCTATAGGCTGCTTCCCCAGGTGAGCCTGCACAGGTTTTGTCTGCATAAGATTACTGGGAGTTTGATTTTATTCACTCGTATGCCCTTATTTGCTCAATTCACTCTTATTGCTGATCGATTAAAACTTAAAACTGAAAAGGCCACATAGTTCTTCTCTTTATTTTTGTTTGGGACGGTCATTGCTATTCTCTGTATGACTAAAAAAGTTCTGTACCCATATTTTGTTTGATACAGCATTTTAGGTTCATGTTTGCACGATCTGAGCCCATAATTGAGGTCACTATGGGAATGTAATGATTTGAGTCACTACGGTAACCCCAAGTCCCATGTTTGCATGGTTTTTTACCAGAGACTATTTTGTGAAACTTTCATACCATCTCCACGTGGTGCCAGTTCGACTCCGGGTTATGCAATCCACCTTGGGCACCCACAACTGAGCATGTATGGCTTGGTGACACCAATGTTTCACAAAATACTTCTTCGGTTTAAGAAACTAGTTTAGAAGTGAGAGAGAGTATTGAGAGACTCACCGGGCAAACAGGGTGGACTTTGGTGAGGGTGGTCTCGGGGTCACCTAGCCCACGGGCAGATAGATCCAGGAAGTGGTACCCCTTGTACCTAAGCCGGTTCAGGTACCTCCCCTCGTACCCGCCTTCGTGCGGAGGGTATATGGCCAACGCCTTGTGCTCCTCCACGTCCGACAACCACCTCCCCAAATCAAATCTCACCAGATCTCCTCCGATGAAGTCCTGGATTCCCCTCCCGCACTTCACTACCATTGCTGCCATCTTCTCAAATTGTCGCTTTTGCTGCCCCGCTATTCCCTGCTTTCTCGTCGACATCGGTAAGGGTAATTGTCGTTGCTGGTGGAGATTGAAGGAAGGAAGGAGGGCGGCATGGTAGTGTCGGGTTTTTATGTGGTGGTTAATTGTGGTCATTTTGCTAACTGTTTGATGAAAGTTCAGACACGGGTTATGGATGTTGGGTTCTTTGAGTTATGGGTTCTGTGGTCGAGAAACAAGATAAGAGGTTGCATTTTAAGTCGTTCAGTTTGTGCTGGCCAAGCTCTGGCCCCAATTGGACCCAGTGAATTTGGCTCTATTGTAATGTGGTTTCTCTGCTATACGTATATCAAGCCGGACAAAGCAGGCTGCAACCACCGCACGACACAGTGCTGTGTACCCTTGGGTCGTCCGATGCACAGATGGACAACCTAGATTTCATCTCAGTTCCTTTGCATTCATTGTTGTGTGATGCGAAATGAGATCTGGACCACCCATCTGGGCAACAAACGGCCAAACGTGCACAACACGGTGTCATGCGGTGGTTGCACAACAGCGACCCCCCTTCCGGACGTTTGATTTTCACAAACTAAATCAAATAGAGTTTTGAGTTTTAATCAATTAATGAGTAAATTTTAACACACGGTGAAAAATTAGTGTTTCAAAGGATTTTGTGAAAGTAATTTAATTCTCAATGACTTAAAGTAGAATTATCATAATTCCTAGAGGGATTAAAAAGTTTTTGTCATTGCAAATGTCAAAAAAATATTTGGAGAAAATTGACCTTTGTTAGCCATTGCATGTATCTATTCGTACTAGAATGATCATCCAAGGGGGTGGTAACTGGTAAGGAATAGTTCATGAACTTATTTTTCATGTAGTTTGTTGACTAGGAAGTCATGATTTTGTTTAATAATTAGCTTTTGGTGGTCTATTTTTTTATTTTTTTTTGGCAACCAATATGTACAAGAATATATTTATATTTATTTTGAAAATTCTATTAGAATCCGTGCAATAGCTAATCAACTCGAACAACCAAGAAAGAATAAGAAAGTGCTTTGGACACAAATGCATGAAGATTCATTACATCTAAAGATTCCGAACAGACTATCTGAATTATTCGATCATCTGTAGGAATAACCACTGTTACAGAATAAAGAAACCATTCCTCGTATTTAGCTGGATAGGTACGCTCAGTTTTCAATTATTGCTGGAACTTCATAATTTTCTAAGCTCAGTTATTGCTGGAAATTAATAATTTTCAGCCGTTCGACTGTGTTTTAGATGGCTCAGATGTGTGTTTGATTGTTTAGTTTTTTTTACTGGTAAAAATAAATTAAAATTGTCAAAAACATCCGGACCGTTTAAAACATGATCGGACAACCAAGAGGTGCATAGCACCCCTCATTCCATAACTTTATATACTACGAGGGATCCAAGTTCCAAGGTACAAAATTTGAGGTTTTAAGTTTGGAGTAATAGAAATACATCAGTCAATTGGGCTAGAGGCCGAATTTAGTGGCCTAATTGGCTCTTGGCCCACTCTACTTGTTTTAAATGAGTCCAATCCATTGGTTGAAAATGTTTCCTACCATAGGTCCTCCCATGAACAAAATTGCCCTACTGTAAAAGCCTACATTTTCTCTCTAATGCACCCCAACTCTCACCTGGTTTTCAACAGTAGGTTGCGTCTTTTATCTCTCTCTCTCTCTCTCTCTCTCTCTCTCTCTCTCTCTCTCTCTCTCTCTCTCTCTCTCAATAGAGTTTCATCCCACGGGAAAAGAAATGGAGGTCGGTTTCTCGAGTTATGGCACCAACACTACTTGAATCCGGTGGCCGGAAAATGTGCATCTCGCTGTGGTCGGGGGCGAGGGATGATGATCAAGCGTCCATTTTTCTCTTCTCAAAACTTGAGGCAAAAGATGCAAAATTCTTTCTTGGAATAAGTAGTCCAATGAATCATGAATGTATTGTTTTTCACGTTTTTTTAGGCCCCGTTTGATACGAGGTTTCATTTTTGAGGGATTGGTAATGAGATGGGATTGGGATTGGGATTGATAATGTGATGGGATTATTAATGAGAAGATGAATCATTTTCTCATGTTTGTTTTGCATAGGATTAGATCATGGGATTACTAATAACATGTTTGTTTTGCTTAGGATAGGATTGAGTAAAAATAATTTGTTTTCAATTCTACCCATATTTGGAAACACCATTTTTCATCAGTAGCTCAACAACATGTTTTCATGTCTTTTTTTTTTCTTTTCTTTTTTCAGATTTCAAATGAAAAATTAATTTTTTTTAAAGATTTCCAATGAAGATTTCTTTGAGCCACGTTTTCTAGTCACTTCTAGATAAAAGCATCCAAGGTAATGATGAAACAATACAAAAAAAATTGAACCGGGTTATTTTAAGTCTTTATCAATTTTTTTCCCTGTGTTAGTTTTGCTAGTTAGGCGCTAATATTTTTTTTGGAGTATTGGTTCATGTTATCACAAGAAATCAGAAAGATTTAAAATATGAACCATAGGTTTTTGTTTTAAGCATTAATTGGCGTTGTCAAAAAATGTTGACAAAAAGCATTAATTCACGAAAGCATTAAACAATAAAAGTAACTGTTTCTGCATTACTAGTAACGAAAACATCACGAAAATTCACGAAAGCATTTACCCGAGAATTGGGTAGAAGAAGCATGAACGCACTTGGCTTGTTTTCACCAACAATTCCCCAATCCCATGGGAGAGGTTTCATAATACCCAACCCCCCTTGGGTTGGCCAATCCCATGAAAATGGGGGATTGCTAGTCCCATGGGACTGCTAGTCCGGTCCGCAAATTACGCACCAAACATGAAAATTAAAGGACCCACAGGATTGGTAATCCAATCCCATACTCCATCTCTCTTATCAAACATGGCCTTAGTTGTAAAGTATTTCAGGATTTGGCATATACACACACTGAATGAACCATTTAATTGGTAAAACTTCAAAAAGCCCCAATTTGGAGGTCATTTTACTGTATTGGAGAAATTCGTTTTGTTGATTTGGAGAAATTCGTTTTGTATCACGCTCTTTCAATTATTTATGACAACGAGTGATAGATGTTAGCTTTGTGGAATCCAATGTTTTGGTCATAGCCCAAGTGTTCGGCAAAATGACTGGGTGAAAATAATCTATTGGAAACACCGTTAAACATTTTCCTTTTAGTGGTAAGTGTAACCATTGCCTTTTCCATTGATCATTTGGTCATGTCTATTGTACATTCATCTTTTTCCAATGAGTTTTGGGATTTATACTTTCAAAATCTATTCTCTGGGTATTTATAAATAAAAAATATATTTTAAAAGGTTGATCCTATTTTCATATAAAAAATCAATTTAGCCACACACAAAAAAAAAGTTGTTTGGTATTGTTTTAGTTATTAGTATTTTTTTTATTTCTACATTGGTCATAATTTTTAAATTTTAGACTCCTCTCATTTAGACGAATGATTAATCCAAAATATGTACTACAAATGTAACACAAATTTAGAAAAGACGAAAAAAAACTAAAAACTAAAATGAAATTAAGGAGGCTGGAAAACTTTATTTGTTATTTTCTAGGAAATATAAGTGTAAAAATAACTTTAATATTTGTTTTTTAAGAATATGCAAAGAATCGATTACCATGTTAGTTTTGCTGCATGATAAGGAGTAAAAATGTAGACATATTGATAATTTGTTTTTGCTAATACCAGAAACATAAACAGTTGTTAAATTGTAACAGACTATCATATATGTCTCCTTTGATGGCATGAAATAGTGGCCGGATTACAATAGACTACCATATATGTCTGTTATACTGCGTGATATAGTACATATCTACATATATTTTCTTATCTATTACAGATCACACATGTTTGGTAATTTGTATATGTTATTAACATGAAATAGAGATTAGACTGCAACAGATTACCATATATGTCTGCAACAAACTACCATATATGTCTATGGTTTGTTGGTATGATACAGAGTAGAGATGTGCATATATTTGATAGTCTCTGTTGTTGTTATTGACATGAAACAGAGGCCAGATTGCAACAGACTACCATATATGTTTGTCTTGTTTGCATGATAGAGAGTACAAATAAACACATATTTAGTAATCTGTTGCTGTTATTTGTTAAAAATAAATTTAAGAATTAAAATTGAAGAAGTTCAATTTTGTACATTTAAAAAAAAAGTAACAAATTTTATTTGTTAACTTTTTATAACAACCATTTATTTTGGAACAATTAAAAAAAGAAAGGAGGAGCAACGTTTCGGGACCGAAAAATTATTTGGCATGACCTTTTTTTTTTGCTTGAAAAAAAAAGATATATTTTGTGTTAATCAATAATCGGGAAAAAAGTACAAAAAAAAATTATTTTGTGTTTAACAGATAACGTTATTTGCTCATCCAGGTCTGGAAAAAAAATGAAAATTTCATTTTTTGTGCTAGCCAAATAAGGCCCTTCCCAGAGGATCAACAGATAACGTAACCTGCGCCATTAGATATGAAAAAAGTCGAAAAATTCATTAATTGCGTTAGCCAAACAAGGCCATTGCAGGGTATTTTTGTCACCTATTTCCCAAATTTCCTATTGGCCTTATTAGAAAAGTTAATGTCCTAATTCCATGAATAACCCCTATACTATGTCCTCAAAAAAGTTCTCTAGATACATACACTTATAATAAGTAGTCCTTCATGTGTCAAATTTCATGTCAATTTTGGGGTAAAGAGTAACAGAAATCTTCTCCACTTTTCGGCAAGGGCAAAGCCATAACTAAATGTTAATGGAGTCAAATTTTTCAAGCAGAATAATAGAACCAAAAAAAGAGACCAAAATGTGAAATATAAAGGAGTTAAAGTAAATATCTATTATTAATAGGGTTTTGTTAAAATGTGCCCTACAGGCACATGATTAAACCTTTGTTTGCATGGGAAATCTAAGTTATAAACAACAGGCACAAATTCTTTTACTACTTTTTGCATGGGAAATCGAAATATATCAACTATTTTTACTACTTTCTAAAAAAGTAGATTTAATTAGACTCATTTAATGAACCTTATCATGTGTCTGGGGGCACATTTTAACAAAACCCTTATTAATAACATATAATCATTTACAATTGCTCTCCCAAAATATAGACTTAAATGCCAAACAAAATTAGCTTAGATATGCAACCTATAACCGGGTCCACAATCGACACAAAAAGCTACCCTTGAAATGCCAACAAAAAGTAGTTAAGCAGGTATCGATTTAGAACTTATAACAGCGTTTACAAGTGACCCCCGCGATTATTCATATTTTGAAATTGTAGCATAATATCTTCATTTATGATACTATTAAAAATCTCCCTTTCAATATACACAATCAAGCTATCGTACAACCATTGATCATCCATTCGGTTACAAAGTCGATTCTTCACAATCATTATGGTAGAAAATGTTCTTTCTATTGTATCTGTCGCAATAGGTAAAACTAGAGCTAAAGTCAAAAGCCTGAAAACCAATGGATACCGTATATCTGTTCGGGTCTCAACCATTTTTTGAGAAACATCACCAATTCCTTTCAAGTTTGAAAATTCATCACTAGACCGCAAATTAATGATGACATTTCTCAAGTTGATCCGAAAGTGTCAAAAGTTCAGTACCGGAGGAGTCTTGAGGATAAAATTCGGCCAAGCGGTTCAACTTTTGGTTGTCAAAATTTGCAAATAAGTTGGATGGACTTAGACATGCAACGCAAAAAAACAACTTGGTGTTCACCTCATTAAAGCGATTATTTAGCTCTTGAAATTGCATATCTATGACAGTATACAAAAACTTGACGCAATTGGGTGTAGTAAGGATGACAAGCAGTGGTGAAGAGAATTAGAGATTTTCAAGGAAAATTATTATGTGTGGTCAGTTATAAAGATGAGGGCAAGTAGTTGGGCAAAAAATACCACATACAAGGGGTAAAAATACAAAATTATAAAAAAATATTATACCTGTCCTATTAAAATTTGACATTTCAGTGGGGTCAACTAAACCGACTTTTTGGTTAAAATCAATGCCAAATTTTAACATGTTATTTTTAGTGCTAAATTTGGCATGACAATTGCAAAACTTGTCACATTTAGTTACTTAAGTTTGAAAATATTTTAAATTAACATTAAATCAGTGTGTCAACATTGAAATAAATTTTTATTTGTTTTCAACACTATAACAGCTACTACAGAAGAAAAAAAATGAAATTGCCAAGAGAAATAGTAGAATATTAGTGAATGTATGTGCCTAAAGGCGCGACACAACGTAACGTGAAATCAATCATGATGACCTGCAATGTACTCCTATTGACCCTCTCCAACGAACCCAACCTCTTCCAATTTTTTGTTTTTAAAAATAGGAGTTACCAAATCAAGTTTTAGAACTGATTTTTACATATATAAAAAAAAATAGGGCAATTCACGAAGTGAAACTATAGCTGTCTAATTCATTTTGATAAACTATTCCTGAAATAAATAAATAAAATATGCGATAAAAAATAGTTTGATAAACTTTTTAAAAAAATAGTTTTATATGAGCCATATTGGCTACCTATAAGATAGTTTTATCGAGACACTACAAAATAGTATTTAAAATAGTTTTATCAAGACACTAGTATTTAAAATAGTTTTTATCAAGACACTATAAACTTTTTTAAATAATAGTTTTATGAGCCGTATTGGCTACCTATAAAATAAAATGAGTGGACATTTTCTAAACCAATTTCAGTTTCATGAGTCTATGGACAAAGATGAGTGAAATATGCGATAAAAAATGAAAGCCAACATAGAAATACTGATTCAAAACATGGGACAAAGACAATCGGTTACCTATATGCTATCATTGTTCTCCCCACGAAGTTTCTAGCATTGAGATCCCAATGGAAAACAAAATCTCAATGGAAAATCAATTGAATATTAATAATGAAATTGCATGAAATCTAAAATTGTAGCAACCTCCGGTCTCCCCAGTAATGGAATGAGTCTTCCTTGTTTGTAGAGAAGAAGGATGTTGAGAAAAGGTTTGAAATTTGAACACACCTATTTTGAAATTGGAATAATGAGATTTGTTTTCAAAGTTGACGTATGGAAAAATTAGCAATCCACGGCTAAAGTTTGGTATTCAAAACTTAATTAGGTCAAACTCTTCTTAATTAGGCAAAAAAAACTTAAGACTCAAAAGTGCTTGATTGAAAAATGTTTTGAATTTTGAGCAGGAATGATAAGAACCCTTTAATCAACTGAATCATGAGCTTGAAAATTCAATCGGGACACATGTGAGCTGGACAATTTGCAAAACCTCGTGTAATGTAATATAGATTAGCAATCCACAAGTAAAGTTTGGTATACAAAACATAATTAGGTCAAAATCTTCTTAATTAGGTAAAAATTTAAGACTCATAAATGTTTGATTAAAAGAGGATTTAAATTTTGAGGAGGAGTCGATATGAACCCTTGGATCAATTGAATTGTGAACTTAAAGATCAATCACAGCTTCCTAATGTGTCATAGATGACAGATATAGGAGGGACATTTTACAAGATCATTCTGTAACGTAACATAGATATATAGAGCAATCCACAGGTAAAATTTGATATATAAAATTTAATTAGGTAAAAAATCTTTTTAATTAGATAAAAATTTAAGACACGTAAATACTTTATTGAAAGAATATTTGAATTTTGAGGAGTAGTGATAAGAACTCTTGAATCAACCGAATTATGAACTTAAAAATCGATCATAGTCCTCTAATGTGTCACAGGGACACCTGCGAGAGATACATTTTACAACTTCAACGTTTAGACTTGGTTTTTCATTTGCTAAAATGGACATTTGCTAAAATTAAGTGAGTGATTTTAAAAAATGAAGTGGGGAGGTGATTTTATCTCCAATGAATCTGGACACATATAAGTTGATTTTATCTACAATGAATCTGTACACATATCCCTGCTTCAACGTTTAGACTTGTGTGTTTAGATTCATTGGAGATAAGATCACCTCCCTACTTCATTTGCTAAAATCACTCATTTGATTTTATGAGATTTTCATTTTAGCAAATAGAAAACCAAGCTTTAGTGGAAACGGAAAGTTTTTTCTGAAATTATTTAATGTAGATTTACTACTTGTTTCTATTGAATGAAAGGCTGATGCCTGATTTTTCATTTGTTAAAATGAACATTTGTTAAAATTAAGTGAGTGATTTTAGCAAATAGAGTGGGAATGTGATTTTATCTCTAATGAATCTGGCCCAATATGTGTCCAAATTCGTTGGAGATACATTTGCTAAAATGATCCACTTAATTTTAGTCCATTTTAGCGAAAGAAAACCAAGCCTAAACTTGCTCTATAGTCATCGCTCTATAGTCATCGCAGAACCCAGGGCGACTGCTGGCTGACTCCCCCAATTTTGCCCGCCGTCCGACGGAGCAATTTCCCTCGCACACTGTCGGCGTCTTCTTCCGCAGTACACAAACCCCGTTTCACTTTCGCCGCGCCCCATTATTATTCTCTAGGGTTTTTCGCTCTCCCTTTTTCAATACTTCGATCAATAAATCAACCAATCTTGTCCTGTAGCTCTCATTCACCCTCCTCCATTCAAAAACCACAGAACCACAATGCAAGTGACCTTCGCGTCTCGCTGCCTGAAGGCGCGTGGTTTTTTGATGCGGACAAGAGAGGCGATGGCTATGGATTGCAGCCGGATTTCCTGCCACAGCGCCGCTGTGCACTTCCGCCCAACTATTTCTTCGAAAGCTTTCACGTCCGGACTTTCTCTCCGTATAGGTGTCTCAGGCGTTGGATTGTATCAACGGCCAAGAGTGAACCCTCGTTTCTTGAAGCACATCAATGGGTTCTTGTCAGACTCCCCGCCTGGACCTGCACAACGACTTGTAACAACTCCTCTCTTTTTTTTATTTTTATTTTTTATGAATGCGTCCACAGCTCATACCAGTTCCACTATGTAGTTCGAAGTCTAGTGTTTTCGGTCGAACCTCGAACTTTCATTGAGCGCGACCGAAATCAACAGCTCCAGAATTTTCTTGGAGGGTATTCGTTTTGAAATTTAACATAAGAATCGACGCGTTTATTGATAGTCACCTATCTTTGCTCATTTAGTCAGTTTTTAAACTATAAACCCCACGAAGATTTCAATACATTGAACAATAATTTAAGAAGAAAAACATGAGATTTTAAAGTTATATTTGTTTGAATTACTTTCTAAAACTAAACTTTGTGTGTACGTATATGTTAAATAAAGTTATGCATCTAAACTGGGATTGAGACAAGCCGGTGTTCAAAATTTGAAAATCATTATGGTGATTATTCAACTTTAGAGTGAAATGAGCCAAAATGTCTGAGGTTAACACCTGTATTAGTAGTAACAGTGGTAAAAAAAAGGAATTAAGGATATTCAGACCACTCAAGCTTAAGGCTGGAGCTGCCACTGTGTGTGTATGTATATATATTTATGTCCTTATGCCCATTTAGCGCATAAGGTAGTGTTTGGTTCTATGGACAGATGCTGGAATGCAAGAATTCCCCTGAAATGTTTGTCCCCACATTTGGTTGCCTAGAAGGGTGTAGAGAGTATGTAAACGAATTAGGTGAATGTTCATTCTATTGTGAGGCCAAGGACTAAGCATTCCATTACTTTGCAGACTCATTCCGATGAAACATACACTACAACATCAATAACAATAGCAATACGTAATCCCCAATTGATGGGGGTTTGGGCTGGGGAGGAGTGGAGGCGGACCTAACCTTTGACATGCTCAAAGTGGCTGCTCTTGTTAAGTATTGCCTCTGAATAGTGGCCCCCTATTACCTCCAAAAATTGAGGAACTCAAGGATGGCTGCTCTTGTTAAGTATTGCCTCTGAATAGCGGCCCCCTATTACCTCCAAAAATTGAGGAACTCAAGCAGTGGCAGAGCCACTATAGGACCAGTGTGGGCACAAGCCCACACTGGATTTAAGGGGGTTGGTTTATTTTTTATTTTTTAGAAAAATGTATTAGAAATTTCACCGGTACTGGATTTTAGGGGGTTGGTTTATTTTTTATTTTTTAGAAAAATGTATTAGAAATTTCACCGGTACATCATATTTTTTATACAAAATACTAATTAGTGCTCTTGGGGTGCCACTATGTGGTGTCATAACATCATTCTCCTGTACATATTTACGTGAGACTCGAGACTAAATATGTGGGTTTCACCTAAATACGTGATGATGAAGGCCAATAAAAAAAAGAGTGATGGAGAGGGATTTTAGGGCACCACGCGGTGATAGCCTAGAACGATCAAATAACTAATTACTAACAAACAAACAAACTTCAATTCATTGAATTTTTGCCTCGAAACTATTGCGTTTTTATGGATTCATAATTACCATATTACCATAAAATGTAAGTCTTTTTTTTCCTTGCGATATACATCTGCAAGAGTTTGTGAAAAAATTAGTGTGTTAACAACTAAAGAGAATTGGAAATCCTCAACTAACTCAAACCACAGACCACCCCTTGGAATCCAAAGAGTACACCCAAATAGGCTATGAGGCACATTTGTTGATCATAAGATGTAAGTCAAAAGAGGCTCCTTTCAAATGAAAATCAAGGCATGTTAGATTCTTAAACAGAGTAATTTTTTTTTTTTTTACACTACAAAGTACTGGTGTTTATGGTTTAATTGTGCCCCTAATTGGTGTGATTTTTGGCTACGCCACTGAACTCAAGGACTTTCACTACCTTTATTTAATGTGCATTTATGTCCATGAGTTGCCTCGTTAATTTTATGGTGTTCTGAGTAGAAGTCCTGAACAGGGTTCGATGCCAAACGGGTATTCTTTGCTGTCGACATCGACAAGGAGTGACTTGGTGGGTAAAAATCAGGATACAAAGCAAAGGGAAAAGGCTACTGCAGTGAAAAAGGGAGATCCAGAGGAACAAGTTGCGGATACGAAGATTCTACGTACTCTTGTGAAGTACTTGTGGATGAAAGATAACCCTGAGTTCCGGTGGCGGGTGATTGCTGCCTTGGGTTTCTTGGTTGGAGGCAAGGTGGGTGCAATCCTTTAAAATTTTGCTCTGGTTTATATTTCATTCATCAGTTGAATGTTCTGGATTATCTTAACTAGTACGTAGACAATGTAAACAGTTGCCAGCAATTGATCACTGAAAAAGTTATAGTGCTTGTGTTTTTCAGGTTTTGAATGTTCAGGTGCCTTTCCTGTTCAAGCTTGCTGTTGATTGGTTGACAACGGCAACAGGCAATGCAGGTGCTTTTGCTTCTTTTACAAGTGCTAATTCAACTGCCTTGGCTCTTTTTGTGAGCCCGGCAGCCGTTTTAGTCGGATACGGGATAGCACGGGCAGGGGCTGCTGCTTTCAATGGTAATTCACTTGATATTGCAGATTTTCGTCTTTGATTTCCAATGAAGTGAATTCCATTATGATTTCAACTCAAAGATGTTTCATTTTTATTGTAGATTAAAGCTTCTTTTTGCATATACTGTCCAGTTGCAGGTTTCCTTTTTACTAAGATAGTCTCCATTTCTAATCCAATTCATTTCTGTGGTGCCAAATTTACTTTTTCAAGTTTTTTTGGTGCGTTCCGTAATCATATGCGGATTTGTTGTTAACTGGTTACAGAGTTGCGAACTGCTGTGTTCTCCAAGGTTTCATTACGAACAATCCGATCAGTATCTAGGAAGGTATGAGATTGCTGGTTTCTGGTTTTTAATTTGTGCTCTTTGATGACACAAAACAGAGGGCACTAACGATTGGGCGTGTCGGTTTTTGGCAATCTTTATCGAGGAATCAAAACGACAAAACTACTGAAACTTTTGTCCTCTTTTTTTTTTTTTTTTGGAGAGTGGAAGTTTTAACCAGAATACAAACAATAACTGCAACATTATAATAGGGTAAACTTAGTAGTGGAAATCTGTCCAATTGCTAACCAGGTTAAGGCAGCCCCAAAACAAATCCGTAATGAAAGATTTGCTGGCCAATGTAAAAACATATTATCTCAGGATGAGTTTCAGATGTACTCACAGAAGATCATGCTTGGACACACGCTAGAGACGCTTATGAGCAAGGCTTTTAACCTAAAATCCAGGAACTATTCTTCTTGGAGTTCTATAGACGGAACGAACTCTCATAAGCAATAGTTAGGGCCCTATTATGTGTTCCTTAAGCAATTCTTCCATGATCTAAGGGGCTATGTATGAATAAAGAAGTGACAAAACTGCTCTTTTGAGCCACTCCCTCTTGAGAAATGAATAAAATGGTGGTTACTGTTTTCTTGTTCATCACACCCGGTTATAACAGTCATTTCTGCTTGTTAAGCAATTTTTGGTCAAACATATCTACACTTACTGAGTTGAACATTGTCTGGTCCACATTTTCAGTCCTTGTTCTTTCAGTCACTTCTAAGATATGGCCTTGACAGATTTAGGTTCAACTTTCAATGTTTTCAGAGAGGTAATTAAGTTAATGTCAAGTCCTTCAAGAAGAAAGATGCAATGAAGTGAGCGTATCTTTTCCATTTGATATGCCTGAAAGTTGTGAATTCTTTTAAAATGCCAACTGTTGCGTTGTTCAAGACTACTCTGTGGTCATTGAGAGGGTTTGGGATTTTGGCATTACTTGAGAAAGGTAGACATCCAGTGTTCTTTTTAGGGAGGCTCATATAAATTCTTCCTTCCCTTATCCGAAACAATATATTTGTTGCTATGTTTTCATACTCGCCTTTGTGTTTTCCCTACTGCAGTGTATAATTTCGAAGATGGTGTTGTGGAGAAAAATGTAGTGTATTTGCTTTAGAGATAGTTGTATGATTCATAGATGCTCTTGTACTATGAAAAAAGGACTAAGAAAGAGCTCGGCTGAAAATTGATGATGATTTTGGAATGCAAGTTCTCAAGTTACATTGTAGATATAAGAGTATCATATACACTGTATTCCATACGAAAAGGTTTATTCATGTGACATACAATTAACAAGTGATACAATGTGCGAAGGTCTAACACACCCTTACCCTGGCACAGTTGGTATTCATATTCATCATTCCATCTGATGTTCCAGTTTTTATTCTTGGAGTTATTGCCTTTAGGCTTAGTTTGCCAAAAGATTTTAGCAACTCATTTGTAAAAATCAACCATGATTTTAGCAAATGAGTTGAGTTACTAAAATCATGAAAATTTCAAAGCACAAAATTAAGTGATTCCGTTTATTGTGTTTCGATTTTTTTCGCACCAAATTAAAGTATTCCTCGAGTACTTTAACTTGGTGCAAAAAAATCGAAAAACCATAAACGAAACCACTTAATTTTGTGATTTGAAATTTTCATAATTTTAGCAACTCAACTTATTTGCTAAAATCATGATTGATTTTAGCAAATGAATTGCTAAAATCTTTTAGCAAACTAAGCCTTAGCCAATGTACATTATGATCTCTAACTCCATGTCAGTTGTGACGTATGTAACGGTTGATTTTTGCAGGTGTTTGCACATTTGCATGAGCTTGACCTTAGTTACCACCTCAGGTATGGTCACCTTCTTTCTTAATATGTGGTCAGTAAGACTTTATTTATTTATTTATTTATTTATTTTTATTTTACCTTTTATTTAGTTTGAAGGTGCGGATAAGATTTGATCAGTTTGTTTCTATGTTGAGTTCATCTTTAGACTTTTATTTAGTTTTTCTATGAATAAGATGATTAAGATTGTAATCATTAGGCTTTGATTAATAAAATTGAGATTTGTTTAATAGTAGGGCTTTGGCCCTCGCATGTTTTTCCTCCATTCTCTATTCTCTCACAGTGCTGCATCAATTTTGTTGTTAGAGCATGTCAAACAAAGCCAGATTAAAAACCATACCCTAGGCACAGGTGAAGTTAAATAAACCAAAACACATAAGGAAGATATGATGGAGTAGCACATGGAGGACGGTCTGGGAGCTGGCAACGAATGGGATCCTCAGAGGTTTTCTTCCTTGTATAAGAGTGTCAATTGGTGGATGCATAGTTGCACTCTTTCGCGTGGGCTTGTAACCCCATGACCCGCATGAACAAGCAGGGTTAAATAAAGCACATTAAAAGTTGAAAAAATATCTACGAAATAAAGGCCAAGAGGGCAACTGAGAATGCGACGATGGTTAATTCTTGAAGAAAACAACCTTTGGATTCCGTCGATTGATTCTCTCCCCCTTTTGCTTTTCTTTTCTTTTCCACAATTCCAAACGAACCCTAAATCTATCTACGCCGAGAACATATGAACATATTTCTTACTGCCCTTCCCGTTCCCCGGAATCCTCCTCTCCCTTCTTCAATCTTGCTTCCTCCTTTGTTGCCTTCAATTATGCTTCTTCTTCTACCGCCTTCCTCGATGTAACCAATCTTTGTCCTGTCTCAGTTTGGGTGTAGAACCACATCTCTCTCCCTGACCTTTCGGTCTGTTCTTTACGCGGGTGTGTTTTACACCCAGACTGAGGCAGGATGGCAATTGATAGCATCAAGGAAGGTAGTAGAAGAAGAAGCACAATTGAAGGCGGCAAATAATAAAGCAAGATTGAAGGGGGAGGAGGATTCGGGTGAAGGGCAGGGGCAAGTAAGAAGTATTTTTTTTGGCATGTTTAGATTTGGGGTTTGTTTAGAATTGTGGTTGGAAGGAATCCAAAGATTGTTTTCTTCGAGAATTAATTGAGTAATCGCATTCTTGGATGCCTTCTTGTCCTTCTTTCGGAGATATCTGTTTGGCTTTGCATGTGCTTTATTTAACCATGCTTGTTCACATAAGGTTACAAACCCATGTAAAAGATTGTTCCTGTACATTCACCAGTTGATATTCTTATATGTAGAGAAAACCTTTGCGAAGCTTTCGGTATGCTAGGAACTTCACACTCTCGTGTAAAAGTGCTTCTTCAACTCTCTCTTGAACTCTGCCCAGCTCTCGATCTTGCACAAACCTGTTCTCCTTGTCAGCATGCCATCTTCTCCATCATAGCATTGTGGTGTCTGTAAGGTATACGGCAGTTGTCTTTATCTTCTCATCTTCGATATTTACACTGTCGAAGTACCTCTCCATGCTCTAGATGAAGTTCACAATCTCATGGGCATCTCTTGCGCCATCGTAACACTCGGGCTCTGGTTCGCTTACCTTTTTCTTTTGCATGCTCGCCCCAACGTCTCTAGATGCTACAATGGCCTTCTTGCACAGTTCCGACTCCAGCTCCATGCTTGCTATCGTCTTTTCCCAGTTCTCCATGTGGTTGCTCCCTGCCACCTGCATTCGCTCCTCGACGGTCTCCACCTTTTCTTCGATCTCCTCGACTCAAAAGACCAAGTTGGTAAAGTAGGAGTAGAAGTCTCCAATACGGCTCTTGGATTTGCTCGGGCCAACCAACGCCTCCTTAAGCTTGTTGAGCATATCCGCCCTGACTTCTTCCATCCTATCGAGTCGTGCCTCGATTGCCGCTAGTGCATTCTTGCTGGGCATCTTCTTCCCCTTGACAACACCAGTGCCTTCGTTCTTGCCAAACTTATCTCCAAAACTAGCCATGTATGCTCCACACGAACCTTTGCTCTGATACCAATTGTCATGGCCCAAGACTTTTCTACTTGCTCTCCATGTGACACTTAGTTAAATATGACTCAAATTGCCCAAGCCAGCCTTCCACCAAGCTAACTTACCTTCCTGCAAGTGAGACTGCACCAACACTCACTCAAACTTAAAAGAGATTAAGGGGTAAGGAAGCTCTTCACTATACAACGAATCAATGCAAGGCTAAACTCTCACAAGTGCTCTCTTGCTCACGCTTGTTCTCTCCAACTTGTTCTAGTTTATGATTTAAAATTTCATAATAAGTATTTATTTGATTCTATGGTACATTTAATTCATTGATTATATATTTATATGGTGTGTTAATTTCTTGTATCTGTTACGGTATAGAGCCAACTGGCCATTGGTCTCTATAATTGCATTTACCCAATATCAATGTGGGGTTCTTGCTTGGAATGTAACTGATATATAATTCTCTCCTTCAATTACCATAATGAATGCTATTACTACTCTCTTTGTATTTATATGAGGTAGCTAGAGACAAACAAGATACATTTTGGGAAAACTACTGCTACCATAGTTGTCAAATTTCAAATTGAATTGAGAATCGGATTTACCCTTTTCCGGATCGTGAATTGAATCTACTCGTGAATCACAATGATTTGGTCCAAATTTTAAAAAAACATTGGAAAATATGTCTATGCACTTGCATATTAAAGATACATTGTGAAATTGACAAATGTAAGCTTAAACCAATATTGATTTTTATTTTTATTTACCATAAACTGATGATCACATGGTCTAATAGGAAAGAGTAGACACTTGTATATGAAATTAACTACTATAATGAAATAGATATATGCATATAGATGTTAAATATTCATCATAAATGAAAGCTTAGCCTTATAACCATAAAAAGTTTGTAGCCTAATAGGTACAAACTAGTGTATATAACAAACTTTAAGACAATACTGCAAAAGAGATTTCATATTAGTCGAATGTAACAACTGAAACCTTGATTCACTTATAGATTCGTACCGTTTTTGCATGAAGAAGAGAATCGAATCGCGAATCCAACCGTGAATTGTATGATTAACTACCGATTCTAGATAAACCTTGATCACCTATAGATTCGTATCGTTTTTACTCGAATCATGAATCGGGCAATTTTGACAACTATGACTCCTACATGGTATAAAGTATAAACGTGAGAGATTACAAAAAACAGAGTGCAATCCACTGCTAAAAAGTTTTTCATATTATGTTTTGAGCTTACACTATATTGCATTTGAGCATACGGGCAATTATCAGTTTATGGTGAAAGTTTTAGCTGCACACAACTTTTTTTTTATCTTTGTTTTATTATTATTGCATCTCCTTGTGTTTCTACAGAAATTTCAGCGTATTTTCCAACAATCTAAGAGAAGATACATACGTTAGAAATGTTTGTAAAAAGAAAAAGGGAGTCTAATTTGTGCAAACCTGAAAAGTTTACAGGTCAAAAGTTTAGGATGTGGCAACAAAAAGCAAAATTTTGGCTCACAACTCTAGTTAGGACTCTACTCTGTGATTAGTAAGAGCATCTCCAATGCATTGTTTTTCCTTCAAAATGAAGAACTGAAGTGACATATCAAGGGAAGATTTTTAATTTATACCCCCTTTTCTTCAAAAAGTTGTAGCTTTTGGAGGGACCCATCCTCCTTTTTGTCACATCCATTCTTCAAATCTACTTTTGGTTTTTCAAATTTGAAGAACCAAAATAGATTTTAAGAACCAATTCTCCAAAAAGGAGGATGGGTCCCTCCGAGAAGTTCAACTTTTTGAGCAAAAGAGGACATAAATTACAAAATCTCCGCTTGATATGTCACTTCGGTTCTTCATTTTGAAAAACAAACAATGCACTGGAGATGCTCCAAAGCATATAAAGGGGTGGAAATAGTTTCAACATCCTCGCGTTGTTTTTCTATATCATGGAGGATGATGATATTTGAAAGTTCAGCATTAGATTGTTCGTTTATTTATTTATTTATTTTTCAAAATGGTTGTAAAGAGAATTTTCTTTCTAATCTTTTGTGTGTGTGTGTGTGTGTGAGTGAGTGAGTGAGGGAACATCCTCACGTAGTTTTTCTATATCATGGAGGATGTTCATCATTAGATTGTTAGTTTGTTTTTCAAAATGGTTATAAGGAGAATTTGTTGTATCATTTCTTGCTGTTCTTGTTTGCCAGTCGAGAAACAGGTGCTTTGAATCGGAAAATTGATCGTGGTAGCCGTGCAATAAACTTTATCCTTTCTGCCATGGTATTCAATGTCGTACCCACCATCTTAGAGGTATGAATCTATTGCCTTCATTATTACTCCCTCCGTCCCAATTCCTTGGTCCTTCTTTCCTTTTGGGATGTCCCAAAATATTTGTCTCCCTTCTAAAAACATCCATCAAAATTGGGTCACTTTCCAATTTTACCCTTAAAAATTACTTTTCCCATCTTAATTGACAAGTCTATTATCTTTTATTTTATAACGGTTTTTATGATTTTGAAAATTTTGTTAATAAAACTAATTGATATCTATCAAACAAGATCCATATTGAATATGTTTTGACTTTCATATAATAAATTAGCCTCACAAATTTGGTCACAGTAATATTGACTGAATTTAGGGGCAAAATAGAAAAGCCAATACAAAATTTTCACATCCCTTAAAAACCCGCTTCCCCAAAAGGGGCCAAGAAATTGGGATGGAGGGAGTATCATTTTTGATTGATTAATTGTTCAATTGGTATGTAGTTGGCTGGCTGCTCAATACTCACAGAGATGGGCTTTCTTCTTGTTGTTTGATTTCGTCTTTAATGAGAAGGCCATATTTGCTTGAATCAGATTTCTGCCTTTGCTTTTACTTTTGGTCTCTCAATGCAACATCGGCAGTTATAACCTGTATCCTTCTAGATATGTTTGGTATCAGGTATACTGGCATACAAATTCGGTGCACCATTCGCATGGATCACTTCTCTATCAGTTGCTGCATATGTTATTTACACATTGACAATAACACAGGTTCGTTATCCACTGCAACTTGTCTTGTTCGTTATCATTTGTTGTTAATAATTTATCTTCTGTCAGTCTTGTTTGTTTTAGTAGTTAAGTACGTGTCTTGTTTTATACATTTTTAGTACTCTCTTCACGAGTTTTTCATCACTGGAAAGTGGGTATTTTGACAGTGATGATAACGTCATAGATCAGTTGAGTCACGTGACTTTGCCTTTTGTTCCTACTTTATATGTACATGGACATTCTAAGATGTTACTGCTTGGGGTCAAACATGCTACCCTGCACACTCTTTGCTTCTTTTTAGCTAATGAATCTTTGCCATTGTTTCTCCACTTAATTGCATTTTCTAGTGGAGGACAAAGTTTAGGAAGGCCATGAACAAAGCTGATAATGAGGCAAGTACGAGGGCGGTAGATTCACTTCTCAATTATGAGGTGAAGTGTATTGTATCCTTTTTGGATATGTTTCTTAGAACGACAATTCCTTATCCTAGATTATTTTTTTTAGTTTGTGATATTTTCTCACTGAATGTCTTGTATTTTCAGACAGTCAAATATTTTAACAATGAGGCTTATGAAGTACAAAAGTATGATGAGCTCCTAAAGAGTAAGTTTTTATGTTTTTATAATTTTATTCAATATTATTGACATTAAGATGCACCGAAGATAGAGCTAAATGGCTCATAGCATTTGTCTAGTAAACTGTCGAGTGGTTGGAAGAAGGCTTTGTTACGGTAGTAGTTGCCTAGGCGCAGGTCCATGTGCTGATACCACCATGTAGCTTTCTTTCTTTAGCTTTCTGGTTTTCTGGTGCTTTACCGGAATTTAGGTTTTCTTTTTTCCATTTTTTAGTTCCAAACAAAGTAAAATTTGTTGATTCATTAAGATAATTCATCTGTCAGGGTATGAAGATGCTGCATTAAAAACGCAACGCAGCCTTGCTTTCCTGAACTTTGGCCAAAATGTAATATTTAGCGCAGCTCTATCAGCAGCTATGGTATTGTGTTCCAATGGGATTATGAACGGCCAGATGACAATCGGTGATTTGGTAAATTCCTACTTTATATGTGCACTCATTCAACTTTTGTTTTCTTGAAAATACGAATGTCATAAATTTTGATGGAATGTAGGTCATGGTAAATGGGCTCCTGTTCCAGCTGTCTCTCCCTCTCAACTTCCTTGGCAGTGTATATCGTGAGACTGTACAAAGTCTTATCGACATGAAGTCCATGTTTCAGTTACTGGAGGTAGTTAGCAGCTGCTTATGGTTCTCTCTCAGTCCAGATTCAACAACTGATGTTTGAGTTGTCGGAGAAAATAAGATTCGACAAATACTGTTTGCTTTTTATGTTTCTTAAATAATCATGGATCTCTGCAGGTATAGCCTACTGATATAAAAAAAATTAATCCAAAAAGTCCAGTAACTCTATTTACTTCTATTGCAATAAATAGTATGGTGCTCTTCACCACACCAATGATATATAACATTTTGCTGGGGAGTTTGCCTTCTTTTTCTGCTTGTGTTGTTCTCAATCAATCTATTCACATTAGCATCATCTTTGTAATTAACATTCTCATTTGAGGATCCAGCCTTGACCTTTTTGCAAGAATTTGCAGGCAAATAACTGCCCTGTTTTCATTTTGTGCTGGACTATTTTGTCTTTGTTATGTTTCTCGCAATCATTATTGTATTTCCAGTGCTGTAAACTTTCTGTATCTACTAGTTCAGATTAATGCCTGCGAAATAATTTTCGTTGATCTTTACTACAGGAGAAGCCTGAAATTAGAGATGAACCTGATGCAAAGAGTCTGGAACTAAAGGGGGGCGAAATCAAATTTGACAACGTTCACTTCAGGTTTTCACTTGTGTCTCTAGTTTTGCCTTTTCACCGGTGTCTGAGATATAAATTATATGGCTGCTTAGTTCTAGCAGATTGGACTCACCTTTTTCCTTCTCTTGTGTGTGTGTGTTTTTTTGGGTGGGTGTGTGTGTGTGTTGGGGGGGGGGTTCTGGATTCTGGAGACACATTAAAAAACACTTCATCTCAACCCTTCAAACCAAGGGTTGAGATTAAATTTTAAAGGATTTCACACTCTCACTCCTCCCTCCACATCTGATCCAATCTCACTGACAACACACCCTCCCTTGGTTTCTTCCTCCCAGGGGTGGAGCCAAGGGGGGTCAAGAGGGGTCACTTGACCCCACTGAGATGTCAAATTTCAATCGGATAAGTATAATAATTTTAGGAGTTTTGTATTTTTGCCCCTTGTATATGGTATTTTTTGCCCAACTACTTGCCCTCCTTACCACTGACTACACCAAATAATTTTCCTTGTAACTCTCTAATTCTCTTTATCATTACTTGCCCTCCTTACCACATCCAATTGCATCGAGTTGTTGTATACTGTCATAGATATGCAACTTCAAGATCTAAATAATCACTTTAATGAGGTAAACACCGAGTTGCTTCGTTGTGTTGCATGTCTAAGTCCATCCAACTCATTCGCAAGTTTTGACAATCAAAAGTTGAACCGCTTGACCGAATTTTGTCCTAAAGACTTTTTCGGTACTGAGCTTTTGACACTTTTGGATCAACTTGAGAATTTCATAATTGATGTGCGGTCTAGTGTCAAGTTTTCAAATTTGAAAGGAATTGATGATGTTTCTCTAAAGATGGTTGAGGTCTGAAAAGATATAGGATATATATCTTTTCTGGAGACACATTAAAAAACACTTCATCTCAACCCTTCAAACCAAGGGTTGAGATTAAATTTTAAAGGATTTCACACTCTCACTCCTCCCTCCACATCTGATCCAATCTCACTGACAACGCACCCTCCATATTGGTTTCTAAGCTTTTGACTTTGGCTCTAGTTTTACTTGTTGCGACAACTATAGTAGAAAGAGTATTTTCTGTCATGAAGATTGTGAAGAATATATCCATTCGTAACCGAATGGATGATCAATGGTTGCATGATAGCTTGATTGCGTATATTGAGAGGGAGATTTTTAATAGTATCACAAATGAGGCTATTATACTACGATTTTAAAATATAAAAATCGTTGGGGTCACTTGCAAACACTGTTATAGATTTTAAATCGATACCTGCTTAGCTTCCTTTTGTTGGCACTGAAGTGTAGTTTTTTGCGGTCTTTCGTGGACATGTTTATAAGTTGTATATCTAAGCTAATTTTTGTTTGGCATTTCAGTATATCTTTTGGGAGATCAATTGCAAATGAAATTATATGTTATTAATAGATATCTACTTTAACTCCTTTCTATTTTGCATTTTGTATTTTTTTTTTCTATTATTCTGCCTTAAGAATTTGACCCCACTGATATTTAGTTCTGGCTCCGCCCTTGCTTCCTCCCACACCAGCGAGTCCTCCGACACGCACCCACCTCTGATTATTTTTCTGTTTGCTTGTCGGTGTCCTAGGGCTTTTAATCGTGTGCACAATCTGATTATATGGTTCCCAAATCTGAAAACTTCAACTAAGACTCGTATTGGCTACTGTATGTAGACACACCCAGACAAAGTTAGTCTCCTCTTCCCTGTTAATATCATAAATACCCGTAATCATTGTCTCCTGTCTTTTCTTGTGAGCTACTAATTCTTTCCCAGTAAACCAACAAGCAAGCAAACAAACAAATGCGTCAGTGAGACACACCCACACAAATTATTTTGCTTGTCATATGGTCCTGTCCAGGACTTCTAATTGCTAGCACCCCTTCGGCGGGATCAGCCCACCCACCGGCAAGTTTGATGGAGATTTCTGAGGTGATGGATGGAGGAGGAGAGGGAGTCGGCATCTGCGATGGCCACTATGGGATCAAGAACAGAGAGAGAGAGAGAGCAATCCTTTAACATTTAATCCCAGCCCTTGGTTTGAAGGGTTGAGATGGAGTGTTTTTTTTTTGTGTCCCCAGAACCAGCCCCTATATATACATATATGATTTCAAATTAGGTAAATATGAAAAGGTGTGATGACACACAATTTGTTAGTCATTGTTATAATGTTCAGGTTTTAATGAACTACTTGTGTGACCTCCAGGGGTATTCGAACTGTATAGAACAATTCCACTATTATATTGGCTTTGTGATTTATTTCTGGCTGATTTGCTCCATTGTTTCTCTTCCTCTAGTTATGTGCCAGAAAGAAAGATTCTTGATGGGGTATCTTTTGTTGTGCCTGCTGGAAAAAGTGTGGCTATTGTTGGAACCAGTGGCAGTGGTAAGGTTTCAGATGTTTCATGTTTCTTTGTATCGACTGCCCGTGTTTTGTACCCAGGCTATTTGTTTTGTACCCATGTACAGGTTCCGTCATGCTTATACACTACACATTGCTTTTGTACCAACCAATGTGGGATCTCGCTTCACAGTATTGACATGGGAAATATTCACATGCTCTTGAAAGTTTAGTTTTGATCATTTAGTATCCTCATCGTTGCATCATCAGATGATTCTTTTGTGCAGCACTCTTAATCAAACCAAAACGAGCCTCATGTCCCAATCAATTGGGGTCGGCTAAATTAATCCTTTTTTGCCATTGAGCTCTGTCACAGGCTACTTGTGCAGCATACTTGATTTTTAAATTTGATTTGTGTGCAGGAAAGTCAACCATTCTTAGACTGATGTTCAGATTTTTTGACCCCCATTCTGGAAATGTAAGACCTGCTACTATTTGATGTTTTTTCTAGAAATAATGCTCCTCATATTTTTATCACTAGGCTATGTTTTATCTGTGAGGCCTGTGGTGAGTGGATAAATATGATCCCAAAACAGGACAAAAAACCTTCAGAGTGAATACCCAAAAGAGTTCATGAACCAGCAATTAATTGCTGGAAGACTCTGGGTTTGAGCCATTATTCTAAAAGTCGCTAGGTGCTAGTCAGGCGGAAGGGGGACACCTAGCACCTGGGCATCAACTATTCGGCCGTCTAGTGCCTGGACGCCCACTAATCCGCCTCCTAGGCCGAATTTAGTTGGGGCCTTAGACCACCACCTAGTGACTAATTGGCGTTAGGTGGGGACTTTTAAAACACTCATCAAGCTGATGAAGTAGCATTTTAGGCACAAATTTTGAAATGCAAAAGATTTTGATCTACCCTTAGAATAGAACCCTTGTTTACATCAATGGCAGATGATACATTTAGAGGGATTGGAACCCTTTACCTATTGCTCACCATGCTTACAACGACTATTTTCTTCAAGATTTGTTGAACATTGCAGGCTGGAATGTATAAACTCGCTTGGTCTATGCATCTCTTGCTTCTCTCTCTTGTATTTTTTCCCAAGTCTCTCTCTCTCTCTCTCTCTCTGGAAGAACTCCTTTGGAACGATTCCCTTTTCCCTGATGTTGGTCCTCTTATTATAGAGTGTCCATAAAATCCTTGGCCAACGAACTTTTCTTTTGAATTTGAAAAGTGGCTGCCAAAGATTAGGTTGCCGCTTTATCTCATCATCTCATCCCATTCAACTTCAAATGTTGTGGATTTTATGATATATATCCCCAGAATATTCTTCGGTTTATTCTACAGAAGTTAACTGTGGGCTAGATTTTGTGGGCTCTACATGTTATTTGACTACGGCTGATGTATATTTCCCTTATTGGCTCATTCTTGATTTGTAGGCCCTATGAGATGTGGGCCAAATGCACGTTTCAACCAATTTGTAGGTTTGCATTAGGCCTATCACTCCATATGCCACTTTATCTGCAGGCCCAACATGTCTCATCTTGACCAAACTTTTGCGTCTAACATCTTTGTGTCGGGCCAACATACTCTTCATGTGCTACTTAGTTTGTAGGCCAAATGTATGCCAAATTTCAGTTGAAATTTATGTGCCAACAAGCATCAACACTCGTAATTTAACTTTACTAACACATTAAACGATACCTATGGAACTGGAAAAAAGAGAAGTGTGTTTTTGCAATTTTGTCTCCACGTGATTACATATGCTAGTCCCAGGTCTTGCTTCAAGTTATGATCAGCTGTATGGATATGAAGATCTAGACTAGTTTTCCAACCCACATTGTGGAAAAGATCAAAAAAGGGTAAATGAACGTGGGACACATGGAATCCCTTGTAAATCAGTGAGGACCACCTTGAAAGGCTAGATATGTAAGTACGAAAAAATGTGAACTCCTTTTCTAACGCAACTAAACAAAATGATTTCAGGAGTTGTAGTGATAAGCATACACATCTCAAGAGGGATTGGTGTGGTGATTCATGTGGAAATTGCCCCCTTCGTAGATTGTCGATAACGTTGAGCTAGATGCCCATTTTAGTAGCTTTTTTTTTTGGGACCAACTTTTTAAAGCTTGTCCCTTGACCTTGGGGGAAGAGATTATGGGGGTCTGCTTTGCTTTGACATGTTTCTTGCACATGTCTTTGACAAATGCTACTTAACAGATAAGGGTTGATGATCAACCTATACGGAAGGCAACAATGGAGAGTCTTCGGAAGCCAATTGGTGTTGTTCCACAAGACACTGTGAGTTAACAGAACGTCTGTGTCACTAATTTCCTCTTTCTTCTTATAAAGGGATATAAAATTCATTAGACAAGCAACTCGTGCTGCTTTTGCAGGTACTTTTCAATGACACAATATTTCACAACATTCATTATGGTCGCCTTTCGGCAACAACGGAGGAGGTTTGCGGTCAAAATTCTATATGTAGTTTGTTTACTTTCTCATCTACACAGGAAAGCATGCTTAACCTAATGATTTTATATGCACATCTCTTTTCGCCCTCTAGGTGTATGATGCCGCTCGTCGGGCAGCAATTCATGAAACCATCATGAATTTCCCAGAAAAATACTCAACTGTGGTAGGGGAGCGTGGCCTGAAGGTGAGAAACCGACTGCATTCAGTTAGCTGATACGTACTTCTGTCATTGTTATATGAGGATTGGAGTAACCATTTAAAACTTCTGTGTTTGCCCCTGCATTGCATGGAATTTGGGACACCGTACATGTGACAAGGAAGTTTGCATACCCGCTAAATTGACGTCAGCAACTGAGTTTGTTTTATCCCCGAAAGTGGAGTTTTTGATGAACAGAAACTTAAATGGAAAAGATCCTGTAGTAGTTTTCCAGAATTAAAAATCACGTTGAAGAGACTATGGAAAAGCTCCTTTCGTTTGGTGAACCTTGAGAATTTTGGTCCGTCATCTAGAGATAACAGCTTATAGGAATGAAACAGGAGACTTGTAAAACATCTAATATGGTTAAGTTGGCATTTGTTTATTTTCAAAATCACTTTCAGTCTTTATCTTTCTAAAGTTTTTCAGTTGGGAATGTATTTCCGGAAATTGGGTCATGCTTTTATTTCCTGCAGTTAAGTGGCGGTGAGAAGCAACGGGTGGCACTAGCTCGTGCATTCCTGAAATCGCCTACCATTCTGTAAGCGTTTTTTCTGTTTTGGTTTGAGTAACTGTTCTAGCAATCTCGTGCTCCCCTTCAAGCACTCCAGTATCGAATTTGACTGTAGCTCATCAACACCCAGCCATTTGATTACATATCATCATCTTTTTTCTTTTTTTTTTTTGAACTGCACATATCATCATCATCATTATTCCTGCACATATCATCATCATCTTTAATCCTGAACTTTCCACAACTGCATTAAACTGGTATAACGAGACAAGGTTATTCATGAACCTAAGTGTTAGCATCCCGTCACTTTTAATCATGAAGTGAAAAGGACCTTATAGTTATGACTTATGATTGCTTTTGGATAAGTTCTAGCCAAGTGAGGATTTGCTTTGGACTTGGTTTTGCTTTCTGTTCCGGAAATAATTCTTCTAAAAGATTTGAAATTTGTTATTTTAAAAAACAAATACTCATCTTATCCATGTTGTATGTGCCCTTGTGCAGAGATTTTTTTCGAGAATTGAAAGACAATTTTTGTTATCATAGAAGATTTTTTTTTGGTCAAAAAATAGAAATCTAGTTACTAGTAGTTACTTTTGAAGCTAACCAAGTGAGTTATCTAAAAAATATTTTGGATACTCGTTTTGGAGCAACCACAAACAGTTTTGAAAAAATGTTTATGCCTTCGAGTCTCTTCTTCATGGTGTAATGAGATCTTAGAACAGGTTTGCAGTAAGTTCACAATCACCTTCGTGGGCCGTTCTTCTATGAGAGAGAATCATTTCTCTTTTTTGTTTCGTTGAGAGAGTGAAAAGGACTTTCATTCGATTTTCTCTACTCAGGCTTTGTGATGAAGCTACCAGCGCTCTTGATAGCACAACGGAAGCAGAGATATTGAACGCTTTGAAGTCCCTTGCTAATAACAGAACTTCAGTTTTTGTAGCTCATAGGCTTACAACAGCGATGCAGTGTGATGAGGTAAGCATGTCTTCTTATCCTAAATTGCCCGGTTTGTTTTACATTTCTCAAGGTTACAGAGATGGGATTGTACATCACTTGTTTAGTAATTTATAAAGGTAATACTAAAGGTGAAGGAATATATTATTCATCCCGGTTTGGTTAAATATATTCCTCTCTACCCTTTTTTCAAACTCTATCATTATGTCCTTAGGTCTTCCATGTTCTCGTGGTTTCCAAAAACTTTCCTTTTCCCTATTTCATGCATTTATTTGTTTTGCTCGTACAAAAGAACTCCTGGCTATTTTACTGTCCAGGCTATTTTACTGTCCAGGTATGCAGTTTCCATTTGGTTTTTTAGAGACCACACTTATGGATTTTATATTTCTGATTTATGTTACCAGATTATAGTTCTCGAGAACGGCAAGGTGGTGGAACAAGGACCTCATGAAATTCTCTTGTCAAAGGCAGGAAGATATGCCCAGCTCTGGGGACAGCAAAATAATGCTCCTGATGGAGTTGATTTAGCCGTCAAAGTCTAGCCGTGGAAGATATGTATATTCGATGCCCACATAATTTCACGTTATATTGTAGAACTTGTAAAGTTAGTCTCCATGTTTTTTTCCCCATATAAATCAGTCTTTGATTGGTTAGTCCAAAATTAATAGTCATTCTTAACTGAAATTTAAAAACAGAAAGGGAAGAGGAAACAATATTCAGCATTTTCTGGCCCATTGAAATGTGTTAGGCAATCCTGGCGACATAGTGAGCTAAGTTTTGACATTCCGTGACTTTCTTGGTGCGCGAATATATTGGACATCAATGAATGCTCTATAGCAAAGTAGTTTTTGGTTAATTATTACGTTACGATCCGGAAAAAAACTGGATTCATTTCTGGCCTATATCTCATGATTTGTTCTATTTTATTCACTTATGCTAGATATATTATGCATGTATGATCAATAGGGTCTACCTACTATGCCATGTTCGTACATTGTGTGCATGGATGTTAATCTCGCCCATGCATAGCATGGGTTCAACGCTAGTAGCCTGGTATCAGTGGTATGGTGGTGTTGGCGGATGTAGAGGTTTCTTTCTCCAGTAACAAATTGTTCTTTATTGGAAATTCTGTGACTTCTTTTTTCCATTTTTTGTTTATCTTCTTGTTTAGCTATTCCCTGTGTGGAATCTTTTCTCCCTTCCAAGGGTGGTTATTTTTACTCCCTTTTGAGGGTAGTTGTTCTTGTACTTGGTGTACTCCCATCAAAACCACATGGATAACTTGATTATTGGGTTGGGGGGTTCCTTTCGATGGGCTCTGGTTTGGGGTTTGTAGTCATTTGGGCGGTTTTTGAGTTATCAAAAATTATTGAATTCGATCAATTTTCATAAACTTCTGTATTGAAATTCTGAAAATAACCGGCTGGAGCTAGCTCAGTTGGCCAAGGTTCCTAGCGTTCCAATACAAGGTTAGGAGTTTGAATTTCCCACTTATAGTCACTGCAGACTTTGTATGGGTGTTTCTAATTTGATGTAATTCTTTTTTTTTTTTTTGATAATTGTTCATATTTGTATTCTCCTACCGTTCCACAAAAGGTAGAAAAATATGCCGAAAATAGGATTCCACAAAAGCCATTCACATCTTAACGTGGGTGAATTGTACGAAGAGCCATAACTGGTTAAGTAGATGCATGAAAGAATGCAATCTCGTTCTCCTAACTGTATCTCAAACAGAAAACAATACATACTGAAACTTCGTTACAGCCCCCTATAGATTGAGGGATTTGATGAGAAAAGAATATTAAAGTTACAGTTTCTTGCCAAACCCCTAATCACTCATATGAATTGCGTATTTGAATGACAAATGGAGAGAAAGGCGCAAAAATAGGATTTTTTTGATTGACTCTTCCCCTTTCTCGGTCAGTCTCATAAAAAAGGTGAGAATTGGTGGGAAAGGCTTTCGTTTTCTTATCTCACCATTTCTCACCATCTAAAGGGGTTGTACGCGAAGAGAGCTTTCCAGAGAGAGAGAGAGAGAGAGCTTTCTAGAGAGAGTGGGCTGGGTGGGTTTCCCAGCCCCATCCTCACCGCCCCCCCTTCCTTTCTCCCCCGCCCCTTGATTCCCCCCTCAAATCTCTTCCTTCTTTACCTCTCTATCCCCCACCTGATCCAGCTCTCTCCTCTCCTCTCCATGGGTCGCTCTTTCTATTTCACGGTTGCGAGAGGTTGAGCCCCCTCGTGGAGGGGAGATCTCCTCCTTGCATATCATTTTTGGGACTTTGGGAGGCCCTGATCCGAGCCCAAGTGCCGGATTTGAGGCCTTTTCTGGTAGCAGCGGTGGTGGCGCCTGACAGCTGTGACTGTGATGGGATGAAGCGATATGGGGCTCTAGACGCTAACACCATTCCATCATCTTCCTCCAGCCACATCTGAGTGGATTGGTGGTTCCATCGTCATTGTTGTACAATTTTGCAGTTTGTTTTGGTTTGTTTTTGTTGTTGTACTCTCTTCTCCCCTTAGGCCTATGACCCGTGTAACTTGTACTTGATTTTTATCAATATAAGTTGCATTTTCCCCAAGTAAAAAAGAGAGAGAGAGGGGGGTGGTGTACGTAAATACAAGCCAGAAGCTACATATATAAACCGTTATAAGAGCAATCAATCAAAAACTAATTTTACTATTGGGGCCATTGGGAGTTATGCTCGGTTGGTTACCTTCAGGGCCCCAGAATAAGTTGAAATGTGTATAAGTTGGCCCATACATCCAATTATGAAGAAAAAAAACTCTCTCTCTCTCTCTCTCTCTCTCTCTCCACATTGAACATTGCCAAAAATAAATCATTGGGAAATCAAAATATGAAATAGGAAAAATAATGTAGTATAGAATACAAACAGAAAACAGACAAATTCTTAAGTGATTTTCTAAAAGTATAGTTGACTACATCTAAGGCTCACTCCTACTTTCCTTTTTTTTTTTTTTGAAGGGGCACACGAGAAATGAAATGAAAACAACTACACTCTCGAATACCATATCGCTTATATCCGCCTTAAGGACGGGAATGACTTCATCTGTCAAGGTGAGGTGTGCCACCATTTTGTCTTCTTGATCTGATCCCATATTTACAAGTTTGTCTGGGACCTTGTTGCCCTCTCGAAGTGTTATTCTTTGATTAGAGCAATGGTAGTCGCTAAGTCCGAATCGATATCTACTGCCTTCATTCCTTGAATATAGATGAGTTCTAGTCTCTATACAGCTCCCATAATTCAGCTTCCAAGCTAGTGCAATCTTCCCGTCTTCCCAAGTAGCCAAAAACCCAATGTTCTCTTTCTTCCCTAAAGACTCCTCCATATCCAGATTGTCCTGGATTACCTCGGCTGCTGCCATCCGTGTATCAAATGAAGATATATACTCCCTCCATTCCATAATATTAGTCCACTACGAAATTGTTGGGAGTCTGATCCGTCTGAGGTTCTTCCATGTGCGCGTAGGCCCAATTCGTTGGGAGGTATCCACAGAGTCCAACACATCACGTGGACCCAATATACATTGAATGACTCATATCCACTTAAAAGGCTAAGTCTTGTAAGTGGTGAGTCATTCAATTATATATTAAGGTCCAACTCTTTTTCTAATTATCCAACGTGGGACTCCAATCTTTCACACATGTTCCCAACAATCTCCCCTTCATGTGTGAATGCATTGGGCCTAGCTCCCCTTCAATTTGATCGACTTGACTCCCCCTTAAATCTTGATCTATCTCTCCAACACCGTGTCCGAACCCTGGTTTATTTACCGTACTCACTCCATCATGAGCCACCATACTGCACGAGAGCCACCTTTGCTTGCCAGCCAAGTGCCGCACGCACTAGGAATTCTTCCTGCTCCATTAAGAGTACCCACTCCACCGAGAGCCACCTTGCTACCAATCACTTGCTGCATGTACCAAGAATTTTCTTGCTCCATCGAGAGTTACACTAGATTTTTCTTGCTCCTCAGAGAGTCTCTGTGCAAGCCCACAACCACCGATGCTTCTAGGAGAGTCCGCCTATAGATCGTCAGCCATCGGCTCTGATACCACTTGTTGGGAGTCTGATCCATCTGAGGTTCTTCCCATGTGCGCACATGCCCAATCTGTTAGGGGGGTATCCACAGAGTCCAACACATCACGTGGACCCAATATACATTGAATGACCCATATCCACTTAAAAGGCTAAGCCTTGTAAGTGGTGAGTCATTCAATTGTATATTATGGTCCAACTCTTTTTCTGATTATCCAATGTGGGACTCCAATATTTCACACATGTTCCCAACAATACGTTGTTTTTCTTAGCCCAGATTATACACACCACTGCACACGCATGCAAGCAATAAACACAAGAAAGACACGCATAGATTTTCTAAGAGAAAATTTCACTATCATAGACAATAGCTACAAAAAACTCTCTCACCCTCTTTGTGTCTCTCTTTTCTTTGCTCTCTCCCTCACTCATACAATGTGCACACACCAATACAAGTGAACCTTAGAACAATTTATAAAAAGAAACACAAACCAGGCCATCTCGGCCCAAAGGGCAAACTGGGCCCACTAAGAGGTGGACCCAAAAAACCCAACAATCACCCCTTCCACCCCGAATGGGCTGTTGTTGATCTTACAGCAACGCCAAGCCGCCAACTCTGAGCCGCCACACTAGCGAGCGCCTGTGTCATTAACCAATCGGACTACACCATATCCCAAACCAGAATACTCCACCTGAAAGAATGTGTCCTTGCAAGCTAGATATCTGTGGCCGATCAAACCAGAAAATCGAGTACTGCACTCCCACAACCAGAATGCTATCCACTCTCACATCTCCAACAGAAAAATTCTTGCTCACCAACCAGAGCATTCGCACCCCCTCATTGGGGTGCCGCTCGAAGCTCACCGCCTTGGCGACCGTGGTGATCGTGTCCCTCCTCCCCGTGTCGACAACTCCAAGGAATCACCACCACTAACCATCTGAAGAGCAAAAGAAACCTTTTTCTTCATTGGAGCTCCCACTTTTACCGTTTCTTTCCTCTGGGCTTCCTTGTGGACACCATGCACCAATTGCTCTTTGCATTTCGGGCCCGTATCCCGCATAACTCTAGCATAACTCTGCTCATCCCGTGTGCGCGTTTGCAACTGGCTTCCCTGTTCAATCGAACAACCTATACTGCTCGTCTTAAGTCTAACCATAGCCCCTTCTGTCACGACTGAACCCACAAGTAGGTATAGTCCATCAATCATCCTATCCCGCAACAACTCTCTGTCTCCATTAAGAACCCGAAGAACTTCACCAATAGCTGAGAAACTATATCCTCTCTCATCAAGCATCCCGAGAGATATCAAGTTCTTCCTCACGCCTAGCACATGTCGCACACCTGTCAACCTCACAGTCTTCCCACTTGGCATCCGAAACTTCACCATCCTTTGCCAACAATCCGATTCGTGGAATCATTTGCCATCCAGACATTACCACCATCGCATGCCTCATACTCCAAAAACTGTGATACATCCTCGCAAATGTGATATGAACACCCAGAGTCTAGTACCCAATCCGATTTCCTTGCGTCCGTATTGTCTAACACGGCCAACAATAGATCATCATAATCTTGAACCACAGCCGTTGCATCCTTTGATTGATCATCTCCCTTTTTTGCCTTATACTTGGGGCAATTCCGCTTGATATGCCCCTCCTCATGGCAATGATAGCATGTAAACGTCCGACCCCTCGATTGTGAACGGTTGCCGCCTCCTTTCCCTTTCCCGTTTCCTTTTGTTTGGCTCCTTCCCCGGTTACCCTCTGAAACTAGTGCCCGACACTCCTCATCATGCTCAGTCCCCATCTCTTTCCTCCTCGCATCCTCATTGAATATGGCATCTGTAACAATTTCCATCAATAACTTTCCCCCTGGCGCTGAGTTGCTGAGAGAAACCACCAAAGTCTCCCAACTATTCGGTAGTGAACTGAGCAACAAAAGAGCCTGCAACTCATCATCAAACTTCAAACCAACATTAGATAATTGATTAACCAAACTCTGAAACTCACTGGAATGCACAACAACTGAATCTCCACTTCAGAGCTTCAAATTTACAAGCCTCCTCATCAGTAGCGCCTTATTCCAAGATGTTTTCGACTGATACATCCCCTCCAGTTTCTGCCACAAAGCGTAAGCGTCTATCTCATGAGCTACATGACAAATAACCTCTTGCCCAACACATTGAGAATCAAGGGCAACTGCTTTCCTGTTCAAACTCTTCCAATCCTTGGTTTTCACCTCTGTCGATTTGACTCCTACATGCTCCAAAGGTTCATATAACTCTCTCAAAATAAGCATATCCTCCATCCGAGGCTTCCAAATCGCATAATTTGTAGCCGTCAATAGGATCATGGAATTCATATTAATGTTAAACTCTGACATCTTAGCAATCAAGATAATCTCAACACCTCCAGTGACTCCCACAAATGATTTGATACCCCCCCGAAACGATTTAAAGCAGTAAAATAAAGCATACCATAAAAATCCGTACCAAATCTCCCCAAACTGAGCTCGGGATTGGATCTGGAACATCGACCAAAATTGGAAAACGGTCCGAACCGGTCAAGAACCGGTCAAAAAACCTCGGAACCAGTCAAAAAATGTAAATTGGTTTGCCTCCGGACAGCTGTCCGGTCTGGTTCGATTTGAACCCGGTTTGACTATCTACTGAACCGCCGGCCTTACCCGGTTTGAACCCTTTGATCTTCGGCTTGACATTTTTGACCTCTGAACCCTGACCTTTATGATCCTTTTGGACCTCTGGTTGAACAGTATGAACTCTTGATGACTTCAGCCTTAGACCTGTTGACGTCAGCCTTAGGACTTCCTGACCCGCCGCCGCGCGTGCAACTCAAACCCGCGAGTAGATCTCACTCGCCAAATTTCCACCGGCGTGTGAGGACTGTTACGAAAACTTTCTGACTACTGTTGTGATCGTCTTGAAAAACCCTACATGACCATGTTCTAAAAAACTTCGATCCAACAACTTTTGATCCGAGCCCTGTCCATTCAACCGTTCGCCTCCGTCCACCAATTTTCAAAACCGCCATGAGCACTGTTCCGGTGACCAAAACCGACGAGGTCACCACCAATGAGTTCGTCCAAGAGAGAAGAACCACCCTTGCCCGTTCGATCAAGTCCCCAACCAGATTTGATCACAACCTAGTTGGAAACAAACTTCAATGGTGTCCGTGCAATCCGGTGTGTACTCCAACCGTGAGCTTTGATACCACGTTATTTTTCTTAGCCCAGATTATACACATTACTGCACACGCATGCAAGCAATAAGCACAAGAAAGAAACGCACAGATTTTCCAAGAAAAAATTTCACTATCATAAACAATAACTACAAAAAAACTCTCACCCTCTTTGTGTCTCACTCTTTTCTTTGCTCTCTCTCTCTCACTCATACAATGTGCACACACCAATACAAGTGAACCCTAGAACAATTTATAAAGAGAAACACAAACCAGGCCATCCCGGCCAAAATGGCAAATTGGTCCCACTAAGGGGTGGACCCAAAAAACCCAACAGAAACTACTTCTAATTTTCAAACTAAAAAATAACGCATCAATAAAATAATTTTTGGATTTTTTCCGCATTGTTTAAAAGTTTACAATGAGATCTATCAAACAAGATCCATATTGATGAACAAATTATATTCATAAGTACATTATTTTTTAGTTTGAAAATTGCACATAGTTTCGTAGGAGACTAATATTATGAAACGGATGGAGTAGTACATATTATATTGACAGTTGCATGTAGTAATGTTGCATCACCAACTACAATAATACCCATAAATAGGTATCTAGGTTTCAGGGCACTGCCCCGAACCCCACCTTGGTCGCTGTTGTCTGAATCGCTGCAGTTTGGCTCATCGAACTCCGAATTGCTGGCAAAGAATGTGCTTAGCCGAATTAGACTTCACAGACCCAACGTATCCTTCCACAGAATGCTAATGTTGAACTCCCATTTCATTTCTTGTGCTCACCGGAGCTTCAAATTTTGAACTCCATTTATAAACAGATAAAACATTAACCAAAAACCAGTACCAGTAGTCACATGAGAAGTTGGGTTCTTCTGCGAGAAACTGGGGTGTTGATCAGGAAAATTTTTTGGGTACCCAAGGGGTACCACGTGGCCATGCTAAGCACGATCTCAACCGTCCAAAAGTATTTTGGACGGCTCAGATTGATTCCCTCTCTCTCTTCTTATCCAACCACTCTCTCTCCTCTTCCAGACCGTTGCATCGCATTTTGGATGGCTTAGATTGCTGAGCGGGTACCTTGCTGAGCGGGTACCATGTAGTCATTATCCACTGGGCACTGAAATTTTTTTCGTTGATCAGATACAGCGAAGGCACACGCGTGAAAGATGTCAGTTGGGCCCTAATAGATTCTTCCCTGCCTCTCAATGAATGTGTGTGCGTCTAATAAATTTCTTCTCATCCAAGTTTTTTTTAGGAAGAATAAAACCTTCATTGGTGAGAAGTGTCATAACCTAACGTGTGCATTTAATACATTTGGAAAAAGATAAATTGGACACAAGAAAAATTAATAGCACAATCAAATCAAATGAATGATACATCTAGCTAAAAAATGATCCAGCGGTCCGTCGTCAAACAACTGCATGCAAGTTGAGTTGTGTAAAATATTTCAGAAGTATAATAAAAAGGTGCCAATAACTTGCAAAATGTTACACAACTCACACCCACCTTATATTATAATAGAATGATTAGGGTCCTCGGTTCTAAAATATCATCACATTTTAGCTAGCTTCTATTGCGTGAATAGATGTATCTATAATGTTTTTTTTTTTTGTCGAAATAACTATTATTGTTGGGAGCAGGGTTTTAAATCACGGTATCAACAAACACAACAGTAATGATGATACAGTCATACATTGGCTGATATCAGACCTTATTAGTCTTTATTTGCCAATACGTAAGTAAATAACAGTATCAAAGGTTAAAAATCTTGTAACATAACGACCTTTACTTGAAACCCTAAAGCGGAGTATAAGATGGCAATAAGATCTATATCTCTAATAGCATCCTTATCAGGGGAGGCAAATCCCCCTGATGGCTAAGTTGTTGAGTGAAAGGGGGAAAAAAACCCCTAAAATCAGACTCAACAATTTTTTTGTAAATTTGCAAAAGTTATAACTTTGCTATAGTAACTCGGTAAATCCTTTAAGGCACTGGTCACGGGTTAAAACAATTCTTTCTCCTGACTTCCTGAATAGAGAGTTTGATTTTGTGAGTTTTTTAAAAAATGACTTGTTATTTTATAAAATGTGTTTTTGAGGTTAATTTTGACCTAATTTTTGTTGAGCATGATGAGATGCTATAACAACAACAACAAAATAATATTTTTAAATTATCCTACTGACATGTCGGTGACAAAATCTTCAACTTGATTGATTATTGAAGTAGTAAACTATTCGATTCAAAAGGACAGAGCTCATCGTTTTAACCAATCAAGGAGCACGGAAAGTTGATAATCCCTTTCTCCGGATTTGTTGATCCACAAAGATATTTTTTCAATTCAAAAAATATTTCAAAAGATAAAGTAGAGGAAAATTACTCTTGATGATGTGAAAACAACAAATACAAAAAGTAATGAAAAAAAGTTAGAATCTCCAAAATGTATCAACAAATCCGGATTTGGGAGTATTTTCCTTTTAAAAATGGCATAAAGAAAGGGGTAGATGGAATCTAGTCATCACACCAGGTTAAAAACACCTTAATCATTGGGCCAACGCCATTCCCTTTGCTTTGTTTTTATTGGTAGAGTAGAAAATGAAGATCGAAGACTAAATTATCCCAAAATTTAGGACACTCAGACCATACCAGACACCGGCAAAGTAATGTACTATCTCATAAGGGGAATAACCAAAGACACCAATCTTATATAGTATCATCTTGATGGCACCCACTATTTCAAGCATATGGATGTCGAAAACGGGGGCGCCTAAGACGAAAATGGGAATGTTATATCGGATTTGTTGACTCAGTTCGAGAATGAAAGAGGTCAATTCTGGCAAGTTGATTTGTAACTTTGTTTCTCTGTCTGAATGTGATTCAGCGAGCATCCGGCCCGGTATCTAGGAGACTTTTTGCAATCCTCAGCCAGCATGCTATAAAGTGAATTAGCTAGGGAAAGATTCCTAGCTAATGCATTTTGATCATTTGCACAGCCACATTCAAGTGTAAATCAACTTGAAAATCTCTCATTCCTTGGTCCCGAATTATTTCAAAGCCCCTGGGAGGACTCCATAGTTTTGCCTACAGGCTGGTGCAGTCTTCCACTTGTCGACAGAAACCAATAATCGAATCCAACACGTCCAAAACCAATTAGCCCCAAGTTTCCAAAGTTAATTCCGTCTTTGTTGAATTTCATTTTACTGCTCCGCGGAAATTTTCAAGAAACAAGTCTCACATGGCTAGCTAGGATATAAACAATGAGTTCTCCAATGAATTTTATTACTAAGATTTTGATAAAATCAACCCCTTAATTTTATCTATTCGTGAAGACATTTGATAAAATCTGTAAAAATTTTAAATTTTTGAATGCAAAAATCTATAAATTTTATCACATGTCTTCATAAATGAATAAAATTAAGGGGTTGATTTTATCAAATATTGATAAAATTCGTTGGAGAACTCAGTCTTACCTAGAAAGCTATCCACAATTTCAGAGGTGTACTTGATAAGTTAGAAAAAATAACACGAGGCACTTGAAAATCAGAGAAGAATATTTTCATTCATAATCAATTCTGTATCTTTACATGTACATATTTATAGAGATCGTAGAGATCCTACAATCAAGCTATTCCTATAATTACAAGGAAAGAATATAATCCTATCATTACAAGGAAAAGATATCTCTAAACTAGGAAAGAATATAATAGGAAAGAATTACAATAGAGAATCTTTGACTCTTAATTCAATATCGCAACACTCCCCCTCAAGTTGGTGCATAGATGTCACACATGCCCAACTTGCCCAAAAACTTTGAGAACACTCGACTTGAAACAACTTTGGTGAGGATATCAGCCAATTGATCTTCCGATCGAATCTTAGGCAACTCGACAATTTTCTCATCCAATTTCTCCTTAATGAAGAACCTGTCTACCTCCACATGCTTTGTACGATCATGTTGGATTGGATTATGAGCAATATCACATGCTGCTTTATTGTCACAATAAAGCCGAATCGGTTGCCTAGGCAGATAGCCCAAATCCATCAAGAGAAGTCGTAGCCACAATGCTTCACATATTCCAAGTGCCATACCCCTAAATTCAAAATTCAAGGCTTTGAACGTGCAACAACATTGCGCTTCTTTGCTTCTCCATGTAACGAGATTACCACCTACAAATGTGAAATATTCCGAAGTAGATCGTCTGTCATCTATCGCTCCAGCCCAGTCAGCATCACTATATGCATCCACACTTTGACAATCTTCATTTTTAGTGAACAAAATGCCCTTTCCAGGAGCGGACTTTAGATACATTAAAATGCACATAACTGCATTCATATGTTGTTCTCCAGGATTATGCATAAACTGGCTAACAATACTCAATGCATAGGCAAGATCTGGCCTAGTGTGGGCTAAGTACATCAATCTTCCAACGAGCCTCTGATATCTCCCTTTATCAACAGGCATCTGATTAATCTCAACACATAACTTCAATCCTTCTTTCTATCGGTGTATCATTTGGTTGACATGCCGACATACCCGGTTTCAAGAACAAATCTAAAGCATATTTTCTTTGAGACAAGAAAATTCCTTTATCAGATCGAGACACTTCGATCCCAAGAAAATATTTCAAGGGACCGAGGTCTTTCATTTCGAATTCGCTTGACAAATAACTTTGTAGAGCTTTCCTTTCATCAGGGTCATTTCTTGTAACCACCATGTCATCAACATACACAATAAGGGCAGTGATCTTACCATGCTGTTTTTTCAAGAATAAAGTGTGGTTTGAATTACTCTGATGGTAGCCAAAAGACCTCATGGACTTTGTGAACCTTCCAAACCATGCTCTCGGAGATTGTTTTAGCCCATACAACGATTTCTTTAATTTGCACACTTTCTGACAATCCACTTCTGGTATCATGCACCCTGGTGGCAAATCCATGTATACTTCTTCAGACAACTCGCCATGTAGAAAGGCATTTTTCACGTCAAATTGTTGCAATGGCCAATCCAGGTTTGCAGCTAGAGACAATAAGACTCGAATTGTGTTGATTTTAGCTACAGGTGCAAATGTATCAGTATAATCAATTTCATAGGTTTGGGTGTACCCTTTTGCCACCAGTCTCGCTTTAAAACGTTCAATTATACCATCTGCTTTGTGCTTCACAGTATAAACCCATCGACATCCAACTGGTTTCTTCCCTGAAGGACGATCAACAAGTTCCCATGTTTCATTCTTTTGCAAGGATTTCATCTCCTCATTCATAGCGACTTTTCCACCTCGGTGGTCATTTAAGGCTTCACGCATTAATCGTTAGGAATAGATGATAGATAATTGATTTACAAATGACTTATTTGATTCAGACAAGTGATGGTTAGACACATAATGACTCATGGGATATTTAGCTTTACTAGAAAGTTCGGGTTCATATGTGGGTTTGGGGATACCTCTGGTTTGATGCGGTGGTAGTTGTTTTCTTGGTGGTTCAGACACTACAGCAGGACCATCCTCAGCAGGCGATTGGTTTGGTGTATCAGTTGCCTGTGGTGCGAGAGATTCAGATGGAGGTTGATCCACAACTTCATTTTCTGGGTCTTCATCATGTTTATCACCACTGTGGTCCAAATTTATACCACTTAAATCCAATTCATCAGCATCCTCATTACCAAGTTCAGGGCGTTCCTTTTCACTCCCATTCAGATTGTTACCAGGTTCAGAGAGTTCCCCTTCTATAGAGATCAGAAAATCATAGTCTAGAGCTTGAACTTCTTCCAGGTACTCCCCTTGAAGTTCAGGCTCAGAGGAAAAATACATCGAGTCTTCATGAAAAACTACATCCATTGTAACAAACATTCGTTTGTTTGGAGGATGATAACATCGGTACCCCTTTTGATAAGCAGCATACCCTAAAAAGACACATCACAATGCTCGAGGTGTCAACTTGTTGCGCTGATGCTTATGAAGATGTACAAATGCTACACAACCAAAGACATGAGGAGGTAAGTTTGGAACGACTGGAGCAACAATTGCTTTAATGAGAGCCTGGGATGGTGTCCGGAAATCAATAGTGCTGGAAGGTACTCGGTTGATCAAATATGCTGCAGAGGTAAGTGCGTGTCCCCAATAGGATAAAGGCATATGTGCTTCTATCAATGAAGCGCGGACAACCACCAACAAGTGACGATTTTTCCGCTCCGCCACCCCATTCTGTTGGGGTGTACCGGAACAAGTAGTTTGATGAATGGTTCCATGGGCTTCCAAATACTGCTTCAATTCAAAACTCAAATATTCACCTCCATTGTCACTGTGGAGAACCTGAACCTGTGCATTGTACTGATGATAGGCGTGTGATGTCGTAGATATAAGCGCCTAAGTAGGGCGGATTAGCGCGTTAGAGGCGCAGTTTTATTCCATTTTCCACTTGATGCGGTGTGTTTCTGGTTTTTCGTGTGTTTGACTGTTTTGTAGGGAAACAGGTCATAAAAGTACGTGAGAAGTGGACATGGCGGTTAGGAACGTGAGGAATTGGTGGGGCCCAAGTGGGGACGGCCCAGACAAGCTTGGAAAGCATGTTAGACGGCTCGGTATCGATACAAGACTTCTCCTGTATCGATACGGATGGCATGAATTGGGAACAGAAGCAACTGGTATCGATACAGGACTTCTCTTGTATCGATACCGAGAGTCACTTAGTTTATGTTTGACTTTGTCTCCGACTTTGACTTCGTGAGAATTATAAATACCCCGTTTTTGGGGCTAAGTAGGGTTCCACGATTTTTCGTTAGGTTTTAGCTTTTGAAGTTTTTTGAGCTCATGGATCTCGCACTATTCATTCGGTGTTGTGTTTTCAAGTTTGCTTCGAATTTGGTTTAGGGATCGATGATCGCTTGATTAATAATCGAACTCCAATTTTCCCTTGCAAATACGGTATTGCTTCTTTTTATTTCTTATTTTATTGTTCAAGCATGGTTAGATCTAGGTTAAATTTGCTTCCTACAGTTATTATGATCATGAGTGAGTAGTCGCATCGAGTGCGGCTGCGGGGCGAAGGCGCCTGCATCTAGGTTAGCCGATATTCCACCTCGAGGCCGAATTAAATCATTTTTCAAGCAGTTTTGGGAACTGAAAACTTTCTAACGAACAAACCCAGGCATTACCGGAATTCGGATGCGCACAGAATCTGGTGACAGGCGATGCGCATTCGTTAGGAAATTTTTCTCAGATTCTAAAATCAGTAAAAGGATTCATTGTGGCCCGAGTGATTATTGGCTAGGCTAGGTGTGGACGCTGGGACCCCACAGCTGCGCTCTCTTAATCATCACACATTTAATCAATAAAATTAGTCTAGGTGTTAATTAATCAATCCCACCAACCAAAAGGGTGGCTACCTAAGAGCCGGTTCAAACTATACTCCGCACATCTAAGTTAAGCACTCCATCGTCTCTGTGGTTCGACTTCGGTATTTCCGGGTTTATTTTGCTGCATCGGTCAAGAGTCCTACGCTTGGGAAGCGTCTACATTAGTCTATTTGTCAGCCACCTGGTCGGTCAAGCAACTGACTACAAACCATTTTATGAAATTTTTGAAATAACAAGTTTACTTCACTTTTGGACTTCATCAAACATCCCCAAGTCATCCTGGTACAATCATCAATAAAAGTAACAAACCAACGCGATCCATCCAAAGTAGCAATTTTAGATGGACCCCAGACATCAGAATGTATGATCATAAAAGGAACTAGACTTTTATTCAAAGTTAATGGAAATGAAGCACGATGACTTTTTGCAAGTTCACAAACATCACATTTGAAACTAGAAACATCAAAGTTTGCAAATAAACTAGGAATAATTTCTTCATGTAACCAAAGGAAGCATGCCCCAGACGTCGATGCCATAACCATATCTCAGATTTCTTCTTTTCCTCCTCAGAACCCCCAATCTTTAAAGCTTGACGCAATTTATCTGAACTTTTAGACACCAAGTCTAAGTAATACAGCTTCCCTCGCCTAACACCACAACCAATCGTCTGCCTTGTTTGGATGTCCTTAAATACACAAAATTCAGGCCAAAAAATGACAATACAAAATAAGGCAGTGGTTATTTGAGAAACTGACAAAAGATTATAATTCAAAGAGGGAACAACCAAAACAGAATCTAAATTCAAGGTGTTAGTGAGGGACAAGGATCCTTCCCCAATAATCGGAATTGAGGTACCATTGGCAGTGGAAACAGAATTTTGTGAGGAAGGTTTAAGAGGTGAAACTTGTCTAGAATCAAATGTCATATGATCCGTAGCACCGGAATCAATTATCCATGCACTATTAGAAACATGTGTTGAGATATTTAAAACCTTACCACCATTACCTGCCGCTGCTGCCAATGCTGAGAACTTTTCACTTCTATCATCCTCTGTCTTTGTTTCAACAATTGCAGCAGTAGAAGCCTTCTTGGAATTCTTCTTCCGGGAATCACGACTATGATCCCACCATTCCGGATACCCCACAAGTTCATAGCATCGACTTTTTGTATGACCAGTTTGATCACAGTGAGTGCATTTGTATGATGATTTGTCACCACCATTAGCAGTCTTAGGATGGATGGGCTTTTTGGTCTTGGCCGGTGTTGAAGCGGACCGGTTTTGATAAGACCCAGGTTTTGAGTCACCATGGCTGAAGCTTCAGAATTTTTCAGTTGTCCGTTCATCACTCCGCGTCGAACATCTTCGTGGCGAACTAGGGCATAACACTCTTCTAATTCAGGGATAGGATCCTTCCTCAAGATTTCGCCGCGCACTTGCTCGAAATCACCCTCTAATCCAGCGAGAAAGATATGCACCCTTTGCCGCTGAAGCAATTTCTGATAGGATGCAATATCTGTCTCATCCACCATGACCACCTTATCACGATGTTCCAACTCACTGAAGATTTCAGTCAGTTCTCCATAATATATAGAGAGCGGTCTGGCATTTTGTTTGGCAGAGAAAGCCCTCTGGTTTAAGGTAAAAACTTGTAATTCATCCGCTCCATCATAAAAGGCTTTAGACAGAGCTTTCCAAATATCTCATGCGGTGGGTAAGCGAATGTATCGCTTCATAATCTCCGGGGACATAGACATCAGCAACCATCTTTTGACCTTCTGATTGTCTGAATACCACTTTTCATAGCCTTCATCTTTCTTCTTAGGTGGCGGCGATGTGCCACGAATGAAGGAGAGTTTCTCCTTCTCAGCAATTTGTATCTCTAACATTTGAGACCACATATCATAGTTGGTCTCATTCAATACAATTCCTGCATTGAATGATGAACCTTCGTGTTGAATGATGATGGGGGTAGATTTGGTGCCAGATGTTTCAGAATCTGACTTGCTCATGGTTTAAGGATTCAAAGAAGAATGATTTAGGGTTTCGTGGCTCTGATACCAACTTGAAAATCAGAGAAGAATATTTTCATTCATAATCAATTCTGTATCTTTACATGTACATATTTATAGAGATCGTAGAGATCCTACAATCAAGCTATTCCTATAATTACAAGGAAAGAATATAATCCTATCATTACAAGGAAAGGATATCTCTAAACTAGGAAAGAATATAATAGGAAAGAATTACAATAGAGAATCTTTGACTCTTAATTCAATATCGCAACAGAGGCTCACAGATCATCGAAACTTTCATATTTCTAGAGTTTCACAGTTTCAAAGAGTGACAACGTACGATTAAGACATTAACCCTCTTTTGCTGTTGTCTGAGGGTTAAATGTTGTGATACAGCCATTCCCAATTGGATTTTGCTGTTATCTGAGTGTCAGATGTTGTGATAAAACCACTCCCAAATTCCCAAAGGTGGTCCAACGTCATTGGAGTCATAAAGCGACATAGGCCTTGTGAAATAGAGTGTGAGGCCAAACCTCTTTTTTTTTTTCTTTTTTTCTTTTTTAAAAAAATCATAGGCCAAACCTCATTTATATATGTTAAACATTATAACCTAGAATATATATTTTTATTTTTTACTTGAAATATGGTATCTGTTTTTTTAGATGTAAAGTTATTACTGAAGAAATACTATCTCTAGCATATACGATTCCATTTTTTTTTTCATGAAATCTGAAATATGAGAGAGATTTAATCTTCTGGAATAATCAATCGTGACAAAAAGATCATTTTTATGAGACACTTTACCTAAATGAGATTTTTTTTACCAGTTGAAGTAGTTTTTGAATAGTGAAAATTTGTGGTATAAATCTATTACACAAGGATATTGTTGGGCCCGGAGTGCCCCCATGGATTTGGTTACACAATGCCACTCCCTGCGACCGCTCTAAAAATAGACTTGCGGGTGCGATATCGAATGCCATAAAAGACTTAATTGAAACCCTTCCTAACACCAATTGGTTTTAGGAGAGTTGGTGGAAAAGCGGTCCCTCAAGTGGTATCAGAGCCAGGAGGTCATGGGTTTGAGTCGCGGGAGCGTCATCGTGAGGGAGGGATTGTTGGGCCTGGAGTGCCCCCATGGATTTGGTTACACAATGCCACTCCCTGCGACCGCTCTAAAAACAGACTTGCGGGTGCGATGTCGAATGCCATAAAAGACTTAATTGAAACCCTTCCTAACACCAATTGGTTTTAGGAGAGTTGGTGGAAAAGCGGTCCGTACATACATGCATGAAAGTGAGGCCTCGTGAAATTGGAGTCCTAGGCAAAAGTCTTAATAACCTAATGCTTGAGTCGCCGTTGGCCACTCCCTTAAGTCACTAATATCATTTGTTTGTGGAAATCGATTTCTACACTCCCCTAATTATACAAACATTCATTTTTGCCTTTTAACAGGTGAATTTAGAAAACAATCCCCTGCATGCTTGCATCCATGTACTCCACTTTTTACAACTTTCAGCGACTAGTTCGTAAATTGACCATCTAAAAGACAAAATTTAAAGAGTATTGGGGAGTGTAAAAAAGGACCCTGAACACAAAAATTTACTCAAATGTTAGTACTCACAGGGTGATAGGCACACAATATCATAGATCTAAGTGCCTAAAGAGGGTAGTTCTAACACGGTTTTATCTTATTGATTCCCTATTTTTCACTTGATGCGTTGCTTTGGTATGTTTTTGCGTTTTTGTTAATTTTCAGGAAAATAAGGTTGTTTTAGCGCCAAGATTGGATTGCAAAGCAAAGTCGTGGAGACTAAGTGTCGAAGTGGATTCTTAAGGAAAGCAATTTAGACCGTCGGGAGCGCTACAAGGTTTTTGATGGAGCGCTCAAAAGTGGTAAAACAGGGCTCAGGAAGTGAACAGAAGGTCTACGAGCACTACACCAAAATGGGTGTAGCGCTACCAAGCAATACAAGGGTCAACGGTCAAATACAAAGGTCAATGGTCAAAATGGCAGTAAGGGGTGCGGTAGCACTACACCACTTTTGGTGTAGCGCTACAGATGGCTTAACTTTGCGTTGAAACTGTGGCGATTTGGTCTTCGTGCGACGCAATTCCGATTTGTTTTAGGATTCCGATCTGTTTTACTATAAATACCCCGTTATAATTCGAAATTAGGGTTCCACATTCATAACTTAGGTTTTATTTTTCTTAACTTTTGCGGCTGTTTTCAGGATTATTTCAAATTCAAGTTTAATTCAAGTTCTTCAGGATTTCCAGTTTTGATTTCTTGTTCTTCGCATCTGTTCTCTCGCTGCAAACATTTGGTATCGTGTTTTATTTATTTCAATTGTTTGAAGCATGTTTAGATCTAGGGTTAATATTATTGTTGCGTTTAATAGAAGCATGAGTGAGTAGTCGTTTTGAGTGCGGCCGCGGGGCGAAGGCGCCGCACGTCTAGACTAATCAATGTTTCACCTCGGGGCCGAATTACACTTAATTTTCAGGCAATTTTAGGAAACATAAACTTTTCTAAGAAACAAAACCCAGGCATCGCCGGAATCCAGATGTGCGCGGAATCTGGTGACAGGTGGTGCGCATTTGTTAGGAAGCCTTTCTCTTATTCTAGAATCAGTAAAAGAGGAATTGTGGCCCGAGTAAACATCGGTTAGGTTAGTCGCGGACGCTGGGTTCCCTCAGCTGTGCTCTTTTTATTAATCTTCATTCAGTTAAATTAGATTAGTAGTTAGTACATAAATCTCATCAGATCAAAGGGTGGCTATCTAAGAGCTAGTTAAACTAAAACTCTACACTTTTGAGTCAAACACTGTTAGCCGTCTCTGTGGTTCGACTCCGGTACTTCCGGATTTATTGTGCTACACCGGTCAAGAGTCCTACGCTTGGGACGAAATTCTAGTTAATTATTAATCACCAGAACGGTCAAGCACAGGGCAATAAAAAAAGGAGATGTTTCGGTATTGGCACATCTAGGGCAAGAATCATTATTCATTACCAAGCCAAGCCTTTTACCAAACTCTAGTGGTTAGTAAGGAGTTTATATGCATATATGCGGATCTATATGAATCTTTTAATTCTCAATTGCTCCAAAATCCAATTCCAGCTGGTTGTTACTAGATTTTGTCCACATTGATTAAAATTACAACATTCAAAACCAATATATGGGGGAAAATTAGGCATAACTACAACATATTTTACACTTTTTGAATGGAAGGACAAGGAACTTTAGAATGTAAAATAAAGACATTTCTTTTAATATTAATTTAGCAAAAGGACAAAACATACACTCTTTTGATTTTGGTAAAAAAAATACTCTCTTCTCATCAACTGTGTGTGTGTGTGTGATAGGCACCTTTAGCAAATTTATGAACCGGTTTTCCAATCTTTAATTGCTAATTTGCTATCCTCCTCAACAGGGATGGAGCCAGGAATTTAACTACATAGGGGTGAATATTTTTTCTAAAATATTTTGCAAGGGCGAACCTATATAATTCATAGGAAAATTTCGTTTTTTCTATATAATACTAGAGGTTTTTTCCTTTTCTTGGAGGGGCGACCGCCCCCCTACTGGCTATGAAGGGCATTACTTAGGCAGTTGGTTTTCTGTTACAAGGCTGTTATGTTTGTTGGTTTTCCGTCCATAAATAACGTTTTCTGTTAACTAGCAGTTAGTTAGTTGAGGAGAGTATATAAGCTCTTTGACTGCGTGGAAGAACACACAAGACAAATTTACATTTTCTGAGAAATCATTCTTCTTCTCTCGTTCTCTCTCTCTCTTAGTACTATGTAATTGATTGATTTAGTCATTGAATTCACTCTTTCTTCATGGTATCAGAACTATAAAGACTTGCATCATACAATTTTCGATTCTAGGGTTTCTATCTCACAACAAATCGAAGAGAGCTGTCAAGAAGACGAATCTCTATTCAAATGGCTGCACGAACTAATTCAACTGAGTCAACAGTAACAATGCTCACAGCGCTAGTATTTCTTGTATCAAATTTCTCGAATTTTGTTACAATCAAATTGGACTCGCATAATTACATGTTGTGGAAGAATCAAGTTCGAAATGCTTTAAGTGCAAATGGTTATCTAGGGTTTGTTGATGGAACAACTGTTATGCTGTGCCCAGAGATTCTCGATTCTAATCAAAACAAAGTGTCAAATCCAGAATATGTAAAATGGATGATGATGAATGGACATCTCCTGGCCTTTATTACTGCTACAATCTCACCATCAATTTAGACTCAAATTCTAGGGTTAGAGCATATGTATGAAGTTTGGACTACATTGTCTAATCGTTTTAGCTCTTTATCTCGTTCTCATGTTCATGACTTAAGACAAAGGTTGTTTAATATCACAAAAATTGCTACAATACAAGGATACTTAGATACGATATCGGATTATGCATAAAAATTGGCTGCATGTGGGTCACCAATTGATGAAAAAGACCTGATTTTTTATGCCTTAAATGGTTTACCTAGTGAATTTGATCCTATTAAGAGTGCTGGAAGAATGAGAGGAGGAAAATTGAAGTTTGAAGAGTTAACCTCCATTCTTGAATCAGAAGATATGATAATTCAAAAGGCACAATCCAAATCTTCTATTTCCAAACTTGATGGCACGAATGGCACGAAAATTCTTGTTACAACTCAGTCATTTGGTGGACAAGGTGCAAGTAGTTCTATCCAAGGCAAAGCTATGCTAGTACAACAGAGTTTTTCAAATGTCCCTCATGGAGGTCAATCTTCTACACAGTCTATGCAATCTTAGCAACCTTATTATAACTCTTATAAATCAAATAGAAACAGAGGTAATGATCGTGGTCGAGGTTATAAAGGATCATAGGGGCAACAATGGAATACAGGGGGACCTTGTCAGATTTGTTTTAGAATAAATCACACAGCTGCTACTTGCTACTACAGACAGAATTTAGGTTATCAACCTTATTAGTTTCAAGGTTCTCAGATATCTCCTTTTGGATTGTCACAGTATCAGTCGCGACCTATTTTTCAAGCATCACCATCTTAGAATTTTTCTGCATCAGGACCTCTAACTCAGAATTTTCCTATGGCATATGGGTCCAATACATATCAGTCATCATCTCAGCCTATTGGTCAATCATCTTATCAAGGATACTCCCAACCAAGAGTGGTGCACCCTTACAGTTTTTCTCAACCATAGAGGGTTCCTCAGGTTAATTTTACTTAGAATATGACACCATTTGGACCAGCAATGAATCAGCAGCCTGGAAATTCTTTGTTTTTTGACAGTGGGGCTACCTCTTGATAGGCGCGTGAGAAACTTGCTTTTGAGCGCCTAAGTAGGGTGGTTTAGCATGTTAGACGTGCGGTTTAAGCTTTATTTTTCACTTGATATATGCACGGTGTGTTTTTTGTATTGAGCATATTTTGCAGGTAATTCAGGGTTGAGGGTGCAATTTCGTGACATTGAGAGTACATGCACGTAGATCAAGAGTTAGAATGGAACGGAGTTTGCATGGAAGTGATCGAAACTCGTCGGGAGTGCTACCCCAATTCTCTGGGGCGCTCAAGTTTGGCACAAAAAGCTAAAAAAAAAAAAGAACAGAAAGATTAGTAGCGCTACACCAAAAATGGTGTAGCGCTACCGTTTTGCTAATAGTCAACGGTCAAAGCAAGGAGCAAGGGTCAACGCACGACCTTAACGATTCGGGAGCGCTACCTAACTTTTATGGTAGCGCTACCGAGAGCTTATGGGACCCCTTAAACGTTGTCGTTTTGGTCATTCGCGAAGGGTTTTCGGAATTTCGTTCGGTTTTCATTAGGGTTACGTATTTTAAGTAGAAATACTCTTGTTAAAACCTAGATTAGGGATCCGCGAATTGTTCTTAGTTTTCTTATTTTTCGAAGTTCAACTACAATTTTTCCTTTAGCATTCTACGTTTCAAGTTTGTGCCAGATTTCTGGATTTCAGATTTCAATTTGGTATTGATAATCAAGTTTGATTTCTCCTTGTAATCTACGGTATCGTTTGCTATTTTCATATTTTATTCTTCAAGCATGCCTAGATCTAGGTTTAATTTGATTTCGGCAGTTATTAAAATCATGAGTGAATAGTCGTTACGAGTGCGGCTGCGGGGTGAAGGCTCTGCACGTCTAGACTAACTAATGTTTCACCTCGGGGCTGAATTAACTCAACTTTCAAGCAATTTTAGGAAACAGAAACTTTTTTAACAAACAAAACCCAGGCATTACCGGAATTCGAATGCGCACGGAGTCTGGTGACAGGTGGTGCGCATTTGTTAGGAAACCTTTCTTTTATTCTAAAATCAGTAAAGAGAGGAATTGTGGCCCGAGTAAATACCGGTTAGGCTAGTTGCGGACGCTGGGTTCCCTTAGCTGTGCTCTCTTTATTAATCTGCATTCTGTTAAATTAGCTAAGTAAATCAGTCCAGTAGTTAATACATTAATCTAGTCAAATCAAGGGGTGGCTACCTAAGAGCCAGTTTAAACTAAAACCAACACTTTTGAGTCAAACACCGTCAGACCATCTCTGTGGTTCGACTCTGGTACTTTCGGATTTATTGTGCTACACCGGTCAAAAGTCCTACGCTTGGGGCACATTTTTAGTCTAATTTATAAACACCCAGTCGGTCAAGCACCTCTCATGTAACAAATGACTTGTCTAATTTGTCTACACAACAACCTTACACAGGTGGTACATGTGTCATGGTTGGCAATGGAAACACACTCCCTATTGCACACTTTGGTAAAGGTTTGTAACCTACTCCTTCTACTTCTTTTTCTCTATCTCGTATTCTACATGTTTCCCTATTTCTCACAATCTTGTCTTTGTGTTTCAATTTGCCAAAGATAATTCTTGTAGGTTAATCTTTGATTCCAATGGTTTTCTAATTCAGGCCCTTCATACGAACCAAGTCCTTCACAGGGGTCCACGTCTCTGGGGACCTTATCCAATCTCTCGCTCTACTAGTCATGTGTCCCCTATAGCTCTTATTGGTCAATCTTCTAATGCTTTCCATGGCATCAAAGACTTGGGCATCCTAGTAGTTTGTTTGAATCTCTTGTTACTCAGTTTCACTTACCTGTGAGTAAACCTTTGCATATTACTTGTTATAGTTGTAATGTTGCAAAGAGTCATAAATTTGCATTCCCTCTTTCTAGTTCTGTGACTTATAGACCATTGAGCTGCTTCATAGGATGTTTGGGGCCTTGCTCCCATTCCTTCTTTTCAAGGCTATAAGTACTATCTCTTGGTCTTGGATGATTTTACAAAGTATACTTGGATTTTTCCTCTTCAATATAAGTCCAAAGTTAAATAAGTTGTTATCGACTTTAGAGTGTTTATGTCCACTCAATTCAATCAGTCTATAACGATGTTTAGGTCTGATAATAGGGGTGAATTTGTTAATAAGTACTTGACTCATTTGTATTCTCAATTTGGTATTCTCCATCAAACTTCTTGTCCAAATACCCTTGAACAAAATGGCTTAGCAGAGAGGAAACATAGACATCTTGTGGAGACTACCATTACTCTTCTACATCAAGCTTCTTTACCTACACAATTTTAGCTTGAAGCATTAAGTACTACCATTTATTTGATCAATAGATTGCCCAGTTCTGCTAATCATTTTCAAGTTCCCTATAAACTTTTGTATCACAAAGATCCTGAGTATTTGTCCCTTAAACTGTTTGGGCGTTGTTGCTTCCCTTGGATGGTCCCTTATGCCCTCAATAAACTGTTTCCCAAGTCCAAACCCTGTATTTTTCTTGGATACTGTCAGAATTCTAAAGGATATAGGTGTTTTGATCCAATTACCAAAAAGATCATTGTTTCTAGACATGTCAAATTTCTTGAAACTGATTTTCCTTATCCTATGTTAGCTTCCCAAGTATGCACCTCTGCTTCCTCTATTTCTTCATCTCAGTTTCATATCCCTCTAGCTTATTGTGATTCAGAATCATCCTCTTTTCTGTCTACTGTTCCATTTCCTTTTTATACCTATCCTAGCATTACATCTCAGTCTTCCCCTTCAGGATTTTTGGCAAAGTGGCCCATATATAAGTCTGAGCGGTATTAGATGAGTCTTTTAATTGAAAAACTAGAAGGAAATTTTTTTTCATTTGTCATTCCTAATCTATCACATGAGAGAAAGGGGGAATGAAACTCGATCCTTGGATAGCTAGTCCCCACTTGCAAAACTAGAAGGATTTCAAACACAAAGAATATGTACAATTTTAGGATGATTAATTGTGGATGGTGGGGTAGTATATATGATAAAGTAGATTACAATTTTGCCCTTATTAGTTGCCACATTACTTATTTTTTTAAGGGTTCACAATTATAAAAACTTTGTGACGGGGCTTTAAAGGGGCGGAACGCTACCTGGTGTGCCACCCCACCCCACCCCAATTTCAAGCCACTTTTTTTTTTTTACATTAAGTTAATTAATTTGGTTAGACAGCTACTAATATTCGGAAGAATTCATATTTATACATATAATGTAAAAATCTCTTTTCAAAAAATGGATCATAGTAATATTATCTAGGTGGCCCGAACTTTTATTCTTTTAAATAAAAATGCTCACGACAAAATTTAATTAATGTATATGAATATGCACGTAGCCTTCCTCTTTAGTTATTAGGAAAAATACGGAACAAAAAAAGTGGACTTCCATTCCATAGAACAACGTCACTCATGAATTTAAATCCTAACTTTGCAATTGTTAGTTTGTTATCAAATTAAAGCGTTGTCACTTTCTGAATAAAAGATAAACCAGTTTGGTAAAGTTTTTAATTCTTCGCTCTGGCAGATTGAATATCTCAACTAGTTCTTTAATTTGGTGTGAGAAATTAAGAAATTTGTGACTGAAAAGTGTTTTATTTTGTTTATTCATTTCGTGATGTACGATCAACAAGGAATGGAAAGAGTCAAGACATTGGACTTCTGATTTTGGGAAATTGTAACAATATACATCCAATAAAGGTATGTATCATATGCACCTATTATATGGTCATAATTGTGCCACTTCATTGGTAATCCTAATATTTTTTTAATTTTTCGTAACTTTTTTGCAATATAATTCGTAATATTTTGGTGTCTCGTAACTTTTATAAAAAAAAATCATAGCTTTTATAAATAGATTGGAACTTTTATAGGGATGTGTGTGATACACGCCCAAAAGAGAGGTTTGTATTGTAGTCTTTTCCCTGATTTTGCTTCCTCTTAGGTTCCAAGTTTGAAACTCTGCATGCTATTAACTTCTCTAGGGTGAGTTAATTCGGGACTTCGTCCCGAGTTTAAATATGCCACCTACTAGTGGATGGTGGGATTCATCCTCAAGAGATCAATTGAATTACACGTAAGTTAATCAGGACATCACAAAAGAAAAATGTGGAGAGTATTAGAAGATTACTCCATAATACATGGAGGGAAAATATGTGCTACAATATAATACACACCCATATTTGGATGTGTATCATATGCATCCCTAACAATTTTACGAATTGATTACCTCTTATGAATAAAAAGTTACGATTTTTTTGGGACAAAAGTTACGAGATGCACAAAAATGTCATGCATCATATTGTCGAAAAGGTACAAGACACTAAAAGATGTTACGATTTGACATGAGATGACATAATATGGACCATAAAATAGGTGCATATAGTACACACCAGGATACCCACCTTCCTTTCTGAAATTAACATTATATTTTATATAAAAGAACTGTACACAGAAATTAAGCATTGCCCCCCACAAGGACCAATCCCTGATTTAAAAAATCAATTAGGGGTTTTTTAAACACTTGTCAATTGCCTATTTGTGGCAGAGCATAGGACATTAAATTTACATTTAAATAAAGCTATCTAAATTACAGACAGAACCGGCTTTGGCAATACCGATCTCCCTAAAAAGAAATAAAACGAATACCCAGAAAGAGAAATATAAGCACATTAAACAAAACAGAAGCCCATCTCTCGGAGTGGGTAATGAAATCGGAATATTGTACTTTCAATTTTCGATCTGATTCACGAACTGCCATTGTTTAATGGAGTTTCAGATGGGTACTTTAAACACAAGCACGAGTCTTATGATTCTCTCTTTTCCAAGGAAAACCTTTAAACAATTCAGTTTGGCTCGAGAAATTATGTGCAAAAATTTATAAGCCCATTTGCAGTACCAAAAAACCAAAAAATATTACTAACTAATTAAGGTACCAATGGAATTAATTATTGGTAAAAGAAGCTCACTAGTTGGATGGCATTGGCGGCAGACTCTCTCTCTCTCTCTCTCCATATTCAACTAGCTGTACATTGCATAATGTACTAGATCCTTGGCTCACTCTTTGAATAGTTTTTGGTTCACTTTTGGAAGCTCTCTCAATGCATTTTTCGTCTTATTAGACTCATTTTATATTTTTATTTTTGTGGTATATGAAGTTTCTTTTGCTGATAGAAAAAAAATTGTGTTAGATCCTTGTGAGAAAAATGTGTTTGTTTAACAAGTAAAGGGTACCATTCAGATCAAGCGGCATTGATTCAATACATATTCAAGTCATGAATGTTGCCACGGACAGAGACGTCTGTGCACAAACGCGCAAATGTGTTCGGAATTCAAGGACGGATTAAGGGATGGATGAACTCAAGCAAAAGCTCTACTCAAGTTTTAGGTTTTCTTTCATAATAATTGTGATAGTTTTTTCGTAAATTTTTAGAACTACATGGGTATGCCCATCCGAGTTTTCCTTCAGAACCTTACAACTGCCTTTCCAAGTTCCATTAAAAATGCATTTCACATCATGAAAGAGCATCGAACATAATTCAGATATGGATTATAGAACCCTAGGGTCATATTTTTCTTTCGAAATAGATATGAATGCACAATATGCATTTATGTAATTATATACACTCATAATTTTATTTGTATAGCTCGATAAAACATACTCTCTCTGTCTCTTTTTAACTGTGTTGCTTCATAAATTTAACTTCCTAAATAAACATTATCATTACACATTTCACATCAACTTTTACATTCACTTTACACTTTTCGCATAAACTTTTACTTCCATTTTTACCTATTAAATATCCACTAACTTTTCAAAAGTGCAAAATGTTAAAAGTATAAATTTTTACCGTTAACTTTTTTTTTTTGATTGGCAAAACAACCTCACAAATGCAGGCACCATGACTGGAACCGAAACCTCAAGGTAATGAGCTCTATTTTCCGCATAGAACCACTGTACCACAAGACATCTTTTACCATTAACTTTTCGAAACACACATTTATTGAGGAACAACCCAAATGAAAATGTCTATCTAAAATAATAAAGGGACGGAGGGAGTATAAATAATAAATTCGATATGTTTTTTTTTGGCATCAAAGAAGAACTTCATAGATATAAATAGAACACTAAAATAAATAAAAACTGTCCAAAGCAACGAGAAAAACAACATTGGAAGCTAAATAAGAACACGATAAGCCAAAACAAGAAAGCCAAAAAGAGAAATCCATCACGCAGCACATCCGTAGGATATGATTTTCACCGAGAAGATCCTGGAATATGTAGCAAATCTTGCCAAAAAGAATGATGGAGAATTCTTGACTGGAACATATATATTGGGACATAAGGCTCGATTTGGTTTAGTAAACGACAGTCGCTAAGCATCAAAAAGGCAACAAAAGAGAAGAACAATTTAACGCGGTGCCACATTCCCCAAAAACAAGTAAGAAATGATAAGCGTGCACCTGCAAAAGCAACAAATTAAAACCAAACAAAAAATAGAAAAAATAGTTACCTACAAGTTTTTTTGATCGGCAACAAGACTTTATTGAACTTGACAAAGGGTACATCGAGGAGAAACATATCCAAGCACATGTGCAAGGAATATGAAGGCAAAACATCAAGCCAGAAACTAAATGAAGCCAAAAGATAAGGGGAGAAAAAAAAAAGTGGTACACGGGGTACCTAGCCAAAACAAACGTTAGTCTAACCGCAGCAAAACATTAGTCTAAGAGAGCATCATTGCCAATCCTTGAGCAGAAACTGAGCCAAAGGGAAGCAATAACATAACAGCTTCAATGACCAAAGCATGACCTCCAAAACGTTGGGAACATCATAAGACTCCAAACATGTCCAGCTTTCAACTAGAGAAGTTTGTAGTGGCAGACAATCAAAAGCACCTAGTGGGATAATCTTCAACTGGCATAGCCTCCTCAATGGTGCATTGGCTGTAGCAAATACTTGTAGTAGTAGGTGGCATTAGCAGTATATGTAAATGTAACATTAGCAAATTAACAATAGTTACCTACAAGTTGTAATGGCATAATTGACACTGATACATTACAGTTACTTTTTGTAATATTTGTATACCAACACTTACATCGTTCATCCGTTTCTACCAGAATTGTCAATGTGAGTGCGCTCCACGTTTAGCATGAAGAGCCATGTGCATCAAATTACTGCAAACACACCTGTGTCAAAATCTGTGCACGGTCATCTCTATTTGTAACCTCTAGATATTAGTAGCTCCATGTGTGCAACCCCTACATAAACTTCTAGTTAAAGCCATTACTTACACTTCCATTATTAGAGTTTGCTTTGTTTGCTTTCTTGTTCATTTATAAGTAATATATATCAAAGCAAATAAGTAAGTTTGTTTGGTAGGGCTTTTTTTTTTTGACCAATAAAATCTCTACATTTTTTCTTCTAAATAAGCACATAAAAAGCCAAATGAAAAACTATTTTATTTGATTTCTTCATTAACTATTACACATTTATAGCAATAAATAAATAAGCGATGTGAAACAAATGAGTCGTAAAAAGACTTTCACAGGCACATATCTAATTCTAGTGACAGCTACCATTACACAATTGCACTAAAACATATTGACATGTTTAGTTATGTATAATATCTTTGATTCATCCAAAAAAATATCAACATATTAAGCGGAATCACATACTTATGTTTGCACCCCACAAATATGTTCTTGTTTCTGTAAATTGTGTCTCTTTTCAACTTTGATCCTTGGGGCAGAGTCTACATGAGGTTGTCTCTCATGTTTACTTCCAGATACAACATGAGTTTCCGAGTACAACTTCTTGCACAAATATAAGGCTGTCAAACATGAGAGAAAGAGCTGCCCGTTCCAAAAAAAAAAAAAAACATGAGAGAAAGAGACTTATCTTCTCTTCACTTGGAAGCAGCATAATCACTTGGATTCTTGGAAGCAACTGATCTTATCATATTACATCATGCAGTATCCGCTTTCAGAAGCGGCTGTTTCTCCTATAAATGTTTTCAATGACTTCATCGACAAACAAGGTAAATCATTCCAATATCTTTGAGATTTCCTTATTTCAGTTCTCGTTTGTGGAAGATTTAATACGTACGTACCTCCAAAGTTGAACCACCAACTGTTGTCTGAATTGCCCTAACATATAGGATTCTTGGATTTCCATAGACTACAAGTCATATAAATCTGTTCTCTAAGAAGCCACACACACACACACGCAGCGAATTCAACTAAGAAGCCAAGAATTATAGGTCAACCAAATGAATTGTTTTCCACAAAGTAAGTAACAATCAATGCATGACCAGAATCAATAGAACTATGTTGCAACGGAGGATTATAGGATTTGTTGTTAATGTTAGTACCTGATAGACCTACAAAATTATTAATTTAAAATTGAAAGACTAGATATCTGATTGAAAGAAAAAAGCATCACATTACCCTTCAAAAATGAAGAAAACTCAATGAATCGATCAAGGGGAAAAAACCTCAGTCATGCACATGTACATCAAATTTGCACCAACGCAATAAATTAGGGATCAAAATCTTCAATGGAAACATCAACATGTGAGAACTAGATTTTTCGAAGGAAAAAAGGCATCACGTTACCCTTCAGAAATGAAGAAAACTCAATAAATCGATCAAGGGGAAAATATCTCATCCGTATACATCAAATTTTGCAACAACACAATAAATTAAGGATCAAAATCTTCAATGGAAACATCAACATGTGAGAATTGGAGTTGTTAGATGATCGAGACAAAACAAGACATGCGTGAATGTTGATAATTAGAATTGTCAAATTGATTATTGAGATAACAGAAAGGCATGCGAAGATGAATTCCTAACATTTTAAAGGGGAAAAAATCCTCTTGTCAAGTAATGAAAGAAAGGGACCTCTGAGATTAGACCAAGCTGCAATGGAACTTTCAAGCATTTACCTAGGTTTATCATCCATAAAATTAAAACATGCAACTAGTACATTACAATCTAAAAGGGTGAACAAAATCAACCTAATTGAGAAAATGTGGGAATAAAAAAGTTCTCTTGGTACATGCATGAATAATTGCTCTCAAAAGGCCAAAATTAATAGAAGAAAAGAATTAAGAGAACCATAAAAGGGAGCTCCCTCGGGCCGATGCATGAATAATTGCTCTCAAAAGGCGAAAATTAATAGAAGAAAAGAATTAAGAGAACCATAAAAGGGAGCTCCCTTCAATCCAAGCACAAGGAAGAAAGGATGAAATTCATCTCCCGCATCATTCACACATTCACAATAGGATGATGTACTTCAGTCTACTACGTTTGAATGAATGAGTCAGCAGATAAGTTCAAATCCTTCACCCACCCATGAGTGGACTAAGGAAGCTCACTTATATCGTTTAAGAAAATTTGTTACCACATTCAAGCCAAACCTCATATAGCTACAATTCATAAAAAATGAAGAACAAGAATAATCACATAGAACAAATTAATCCAATGACAAATATGAAAGATAAGCTCATGTTTAATGTATTTTCCATAAATTCATACCAAAACAATTTGTAGAGACAATATTACCCATGCACGGACAATGTATGAACATAACACTCACTATGTGCTCGAGTATGAGATACTTAGCGCGCCATTTGTTAGGATTAACTATGTTGATCATGACTTTATGCTTCTAAATTGAGTCCATAAATGAAAAGAAAATTTTAATTAGTGTTACATTCTTATATGTATATATAGCACTAGTAAAATGAATAATCAGACCTCACAAAAGAAAAAGAACTTTGAGATAAGACCAAGTTACAATGAATTTTCAAGCATTTTTCTAGGTTTTTAATATCCATAAAAGTAAAACATGCAACTAGAATTGCATAGTGAAATTCAACATAAATTCCTATCTAAAAAGGTAAACAAAATCAAAACTTAATACATGCATGAATGATTGCTCTAAATACGAGGCCATAAAAGAACAAATGAATTAAGAGAACCATAAAAGGGAGCTCCCTTCAGTCCAAGCATAGGGAAGAAAGGATGAAATTCATCTCCCGCATCATTCACACATTCACAATAGCATGGCATACTTCGGTCTATTGTGTTTGAATGAATGAGTCAGCAGATAAGTTCAAATCCTTAACCCACCCATGAGTGGACTGAAGGAAGCTCACTTATGTGATTATTCTTGTTCTTCATTTTCTATGCATTATAGCTATACGAAACTCAATTCATGAAAGATAAGTTCATGTTTTGCATTTTTCCACTTAGTTTAGTTGATTTAATACTACTCAAGAAATTCATACCAAAACAATTTGGAGAGGCAAATTATCATGTACGGATGGGATAATTAGCATACCATTCATTAGGATTTAACTATATGTTGATGACTTTATGCTTCTAAATTTAATTAGTGCTATATATAGACTTACATGAATTTATTGTATACACAAATGGATGATCCGACCTCACAAAACACTATTTTTTAACAGAATCAAACATCAATTTGGGCTTTTAAAAGACAATATATGGAAGAAAAATCATTAAATTTTCATACAATATACTTCTCAAGTACTTGAAGTTTCGATAGGAAGCTAAACATGAGAGTGAATCACTTCCCAAATTTTAATTGGAGAAGGCATGCTTATAATTGTCTGAACGCAATACATACCATCTTCATAACTCCTGTACAAAAACAAAGAATAAAAGGGAAAAGATAGAGGGATTATACGAAAATGAATATGCTAAATTCGTTTCGTTTCCATTTTCCTTGGTTAATCAACCAATAAATCTAGGATCTAAACATAGCCTAACGAGGAAAGTCTTTTCATAAACCCTACACTAACCTTAACAACTGAAGTTACCCAGAGATGACAAGCACTTAAATCCCAGCAAAGTATGTACATAAGATCATGCAATATTAATTGCTCAATTGTCTCGTCACTTAGTGACTAAATGAAAAGATTGAAATCTAGCCACAAGGGCATACTGACTTTCGCCGAGAAAAATAAAAATGATATGATTTAGATGAGAATATGAATTTGAAACATAAAGCCCACAAACGATAGGATAATTAATTTGAGCTTACCAATGGCAAGCTGGAGGAGCGATGTTTCTGTTCATCTTCACAAAACACTAATTTCCAACGAGTCAAAATAGAATTAAACCTGCACTGTCCACAAAACAATAAACCCAAGAAAGTGAAAATACGTATCAAAAAACCTGTTAAAAATAAAATGAAATAAAGAGGTCTCGTAATACAAGTAACAAAAAACCTCAAAATTTGGAAGAGAAAAAATGCAAAAGAAAAAAGGAAAAAAAAAAAGTGGAGGGTAGGGAACAGCACAAATCACGGGAGTGCAGGATTTGAACAGGAAGAAGGAAAGGGGAGTAGTCGCTGTCTTCATTCGAGTCAGAGAAAGGAAAGCGACTATAAATCTGGAGAGAGAGAGAGAGAGAGAGAGAGAGAGAGAGAGATCTGTGAAGAATTTATGTCTACTATTTTCTTCTTCTGATAAGTTTCTCTGAAGAAGTTTCAGAAGATGACGGTCGAGTTGTAACACACCCAAGGAATGTGTGTATTTATAGACGGATATGTATGATCGATAAAAACCTCTCTCTCCCTCTCTCTCTCTCCGGCCTATAGTCTATGCATCTACATCATCTAGCGACACGTTGCTCTCCTACAGACTAAAATGAGGATAAATTTAAATAAAATGAAAAAAAACATGAGGTAATTAAATTAAAGAAAATTAGTAGTTGGGGTTATCTTCCGCCATTACTCGATTAGTGTTCTCTCTCTCTTCTTTCTCTGTCCTGGAAGGTTCTTACAGACAAACACTGTCTAGCCTTTATCTTTCTACCAGTCTTTGTGAGGACTTTCAAAACAAAAAAAAAAATCTTGTAAAGACTATTGCAAAAGAAAGAATAGGATGACGATTCAATCCGCCCTGTCCCAAACCCGTCACGTTCCGTTCAGACCAGGGTGGGTATTATTTGAAAATTTCAGGTATAGGGTCTGGGTAGGGGGGAGAATAGAAAAAACCCCACCGGGTTAGGGGGTGACATCACCCCTCCCCGATACCCGCCTCAAAATTTGTATATGCATAAAATTTACTGTATTTTTATTCTTATATTTTTACCCTTACAACTAGAATCTTACATTACATATCAATTATTTTGCATTTTCCTTCGATAGTAGATGTAGGTTAAGTTGTAATTATTTTGTATGAACTTTTATTATTTGTACATACTAATTTTGAAAATAAAACATATTTTTCAATATGTAAATAAAAATAGGAGTGGAGGCGGGCGGGTAAACCCGATACACATGGGGCAGGGCTGAAGTTACCCATCTATTATCCGATCGGGTTAGGGGTGGGTACAGATTTTCAAGTGGGGGGATGGCAAAATTGCCCTGTCCTGTCCCATTGCCATTCCTAAAAGATAGGGCCATGTTTGATAACTGTACAGAACGAGGATTGAATCACAAAAATGTGAGTCCACAAATATGATGTTAAATTTTGTTTTTCTTAGGGCCAGACAAGTTTTTCGTTCGGAATGTGATCGAATACCTAGTGGCTTTTTTAGGAAACTTTAATAGGGTGTTTAAGAATTACCTTAACTCTATTACCTTTTTTTTTTTTTTCCAATGACCTCTTCTATCACCTAATAACCAGTGCTATATACACAAAATTTTATATAGTACAAAGAATTAGGATTAAAATATCTATAAATACATAAGATTTTATAATTGTTCTTAACAAAATTTAAACATTTTGAGCCAACCAAGAATAAATAGACGTATAAATTTACTAACATGTGAAAAGAGCCTGTGATGAATAGGTTGACACCGATCTTTTTTTATGTACCTTGTTTGAGAGAATGTATTAGGTGGTCACAATAATGAATTATGTGAACTTATGGGTGTTCAAAAGTGTAAGGTTAAGTGTTTGAATAAAGCCTGAAACATAATTGCTACTTATAAAATTTGTTCTGCCGGGGGGTGTTCACTTGACCACCCACCCCAGAGGGTGGAGCTGCCAAGGCAAAATGAGAGAATAATACTTGACATGGATACTTGAGTTATCCAAAATAAATAGGATAACCATGGGTATAGGTTTTTCTGGGGGTGTACATGGTCCGGATTGGATTAGTTTCATAAAAATTCAGGAATAAAACCATATCTAACGGTACCATAGAAATTCAGGAACCAAATCATATCTAATAGTTTCCAAAAAATTGAGAACCATAACTAGACCGTTACACATATGGAACCAAACCACAACAATCTATTAGACCGGTCCAGTTTCGTTCGGTTTCCAATTTTAAACCATGTTAGCATCCAAAAATTACATAAATAAATAAATATTGAATGCCATACCACTAGTTCTTTAAAATAGCAACATATGTCATTAGTTTTGAAAACTGAATTTGTCCACAAAATTGTTTTTTGCAATTTCTTTATAAAATTACTACCATTAAACCAACCCTCAAAATAAATTTAGAAGCCCTACAAAATCACTAAAGAACTATTATAGTATTGTGAAACAAAACCTTGAACAACAAAAGGAAAATAGTAGTAATAAAAACAAGTAGCAACGTGTATATATATATATATGTGTGTGTGTGTGTGTGTGTGTGTGTGTGTGTGTGTGGAGCTTCTAGTCCAGACCTCTCGGAAATAAGGAATTTTTTTTTTGTTTTGCAAATTATTTTTGAAAAATTTGAGCCGTCCAATGTGTTCAGAAGCTAGGTGTTTTCAAGAGTCCAAGCATGAAATCTTCAAAAAAACATACCGGGAAGGGCTTGATCCAAGCAATTTATGAACACATTGGATAGCTCGGATCATCAAAAAAATGCTCGGATCACAGAGGTTCGGACTCCTGGAGGCCAGAGGAGAAGCTTTGCCTATATATATATATATATATATATATATATATATATAGAGAGAGAGAGAGAGAGAGAGAGAGAGAGAGAGACGACCAGGTTCAGTTCGACCCACAATTTTCAATTATCCAACAAAATAATCAATTTTGTTATTAATTCATCTACATTACCAGTCTCAATTGCCACCCTCTACAACCTAAATGTGCATCAAACATGGCCTCATGTTAATAATGAAGAGGGATTAATTTCAAGGGGTTGGTCTCTTTGTCAAATTTTAGGACTTAGGAGTTTGCTTATTCCGAAGGAGGAGTGGAGCAAGGATCTAAATTTGGGAGTGGAACTGTTTAATTGGAGTCCACTTTTGTCAATATGTGTTACTCGTAAAAATGTGAGGATGAAGGTTACATGTGTATTCATATAAATAAATATTGTCGTGGACCTATTTTAGTAAAGAAGAATAAAAGTTTGGTCCAACTCTCTTATGGTCTTCAAATGAAAGTCATTGAGATCTTACCGTTATAATCCAAACCAATCACTTTTTGAAAAGAAATCTTTTTACGCCCTCCGTTCTAAAAAGTTTGGCCTACTTTTTTTTTTGGTTGTTTCAAAATATAGTGGCAACTTAAAATTTTCAACAAAGAAAAGTTAGTAAATTTCATTTCTGCCCTTGAGATGCTTTTATTCAATCAAAACAATGAGATCAAAAAAAGAATAATTGAAAATTTTAAAGTGTCTTTTAAAATTTTGAAAAAGTTCCCTAATTACATTGGCGGCAAGATTTTTTGCTTTTCGGAAAGCAATTTAAATTCAAAACTTGATTAGCTCCTATTTTATTAGAGTCAACAAATGAAGGGCAAACTTGAAAAATTAAAAGTTTTGGTTAATATTATGTATTGTACATAAAATGTTGAAATTTAAAAGTAGGCCAAATTTTTTGAGAAGGAGGGAGTATAATATTTGTATAAAATATGAATATATTGGTCTGAATACCAACAGGTGCCCAACCGAATTACCTTAGCATCTTTTTTTTTTTTTGGGAAATTGGGGTGGGGGTGGAATGGGGCAGCCCCACCCCCACCCCAATTGGCAACCTCCGCTCATGTTCCTAAAATGGCAAGTTGTAAACTAGCAAATGCTATAAATTCTCACGAGCTAGTCCTGACGGGACTTTGGCTCGGCTTTAATCAGACTTCATGCAAGAGGATGGTAGGATTGAGTCCCTAGAAATTTGTCAAGGTTTGTGTAATCTAACTTGACACCCTGAGCTACCAAATCAAAATATTCATTTTCGCAACCTCTTTTGGATTCATTTTTTTCCCTTTTAATTACATGAATTTTAATTATTGTCTTTTTCATGGTTAACATTGTAAATAATTTGCAATAGAGTACACAAAATGAATTCCCTTATTAATGCCTGTGAAACTGGTACGTGATCAAAGGACTAAATACTTAAAAAGTATCATTGACCCAAATTATTATTTTTTCACACAAAATTAGTACCCATGTCTTAATCCTAGAGTGGTTACAGACAAAATAAGTGCGCATGTCTTAATCCTAGAATTAAATCTTAATTTCTTATCTGCAATTAGTAGTAAATTTAATTTTAGCTCTGGTCTCAAAAAATTAACATCAATCTTAATTGAACACAAAACATGTGAAACCAAAACAGAAAACATTACCCCTATAATAATCTATTTCTATTTATACTAGCATTCCAAAAATCAAGAACCTAATTTAAGTATTGCGAGTATATTCCAAATCAATTTAATTTTACGAAATATATGAACACAAAAGTGTATGGTATACTTAAACTCATTACCTAAATAAGCACAACATTCAGTGTCCAATAAACAAAAACTTAAATCGAGTGAAGATAGTTAATTAAGAACTGAACAAATATATTCATTCTACCTAGCGAGCTACTTACATGATTAAATAGCGAACGATGCGCTCTGATTCTATAATAAACAAAAGTTTGAGCTCTGAAATCGAACCATAATCAATAGTTTTTAACTAACCATAATCAATATACATACATACATATATATATATATATATATATATATATATATATATATATGCCATTTACTCCCTCTGTTTCTAATTATTGATCCATTTTAAAAAAAAAAATTGAAAAGCGAAGAAGAATTTTATTAATCTCTTGACGAAAGGAATACAAAGACTAAAGAGTGCATTGGACACGAAAACAACATCATAATTGAAGTCAAATATCCTGAAGAGGTCGGCACCTAAGCCTCAGACAATCATATGCGGAAACCAATATCCAGAAAGAAAAAGGATGGCAAAGAGCCAGCACAAAAATAGAAAAAAAAAAAAAAAAAAACTGTACAAAAGAAGTGCCAGTAAAGATGCAAAACAATAGTGCTCTATTGCACAGACACTATCAACAAAATCAGTAAGCACCAGCAATTCACAGCTGCAACCAACCCAGGAATCTTAATTACAGATCAAAAGATTCAGCGAAAAAACATCTAATCCTCAATTAACACCTGTTAATTCATTGTTAACCCTTGTTTTTTTCTAACATGTATGTAATTCTATTGGAGACTTAGATCATCATTTAACCTAGCAAGAATAATGGTGTTTTCCTCACTTTGTGTAAAAATGTGGAATAATGCTGTATATAATAATAATTCAGCAACCGACAAGCTCACCAATTCACGCCCTTTCTCTCTCATAATGAACAAGTTTGATTCATTCTGTTCACTGTACATGGTCAATTTTTTCTTTATTGATAATGATAGGAGAGACTTCTAGGCTTGGAACATAGCTTCATGAATAATTTCGTTTTAAACCTATCAATGTCCAACTAAGATAAATTTTTTTTAATGAATGCTCTTTTCAACGAATCCTACGAGACCTACGGTTCAGATCAATGATTTACCAAACGCACAATTGTATAACATTTCTTGAAAATTATTTTAAATTATAAGGTCATGAATTTTGAATGACAATTAAACGTATTAGATCAATTACATACAAATATCCGATTAACCTGATTTTATCCAAGACCTCTTCAATAATTATTTCAAAATTATTTAATGGTTTGGATCATTTGTATGAGACCTGAAAGTGAGCCATATGGGATCACATTTTCAAAGCACTTTGACTTGCACATCAAATCAGTGCCTTTTTGTTTGCCCTGGAGTGTTCAATGCATTTTCTGCACTTCAGGACCCTGCTTCATAGAACATAGCTTCGTGATGGTTTGCAAACTCCTTAACATTACTCAATTTGAATGACAGAAATCTTTAAAAGCAATAGAAATATAAACACCTATTTTCAAGCTTCATAAATTAGAGGACACTACAATTTATTCATAATTTAGTATCCTGAATTATGAATGAGAAATTGAATATTGAATCAGTCATTTAAGCATATCCAATTAAGTTGAATTTTTGCAAGGATGGTCAAAAAATTATTTTAAAATTATTGAACGATTGGGATCATTCGTGCCCATGCAAGCCGTCGATATATTTTATGTACCCCTCATTCCTGTGCCCGTAGCTTAACGTACATTAAAAACAGAGTGAAATATGATTGCATCTGATTTTTCATGACACATTCAATAATGAAACACATTCTCACTTATTGGGAATGTGTGTGTGTATCTCTTTCCTATTCCATGGTTACAGGGGCAGCTCCAAGATTTTGATTCATCGGTGATCTAAACTTTTTTTACACAAATCTCTACATAAATAAAAATATTTATTTTGGTTGAAAATTTATTAGGCCTATTTTATTTTGTTTTGTTAAGTTATATTATCAACTTGCTCATAACATTAAGTAATTTTTCATTTACTTTGGCATGATGCAGATAATACTAAATGAAAATCAAATTATATCTGAAAAGTAGAAAATTTTAGTACATTTATTGAACCCATGGGGTTTCACTTGAACCCCCTCAATACAAGGTGGAGCCGCACCTGCATGGTAATCATAAACTCTTGACTCAAATCATGAAAATTGTAGATGTTAACTCTAATAAATTTTCCAAATTATATTTTGTTTAGATAGGATTCCTGAATTAAACCAGACATTTTCACGTACTTAATTTGGTAAGAATTTGACTCTTGACAATTGAATTCAAACACTGCAACATACACAAAAATATTACCCATAAATTACTTAGAAAGTGGAAATGAGTGGCTCAGATTTTTTCTAGGTAATTTCTATGTACTATTTCTTAGTACTTTGCATTTCTGATTGAATTCATATCTCATTCCTATCCAACGTCATATCCAACATCATGGGCATCTAAACATAGCCACCTAAGTTTCTTTTTTTTACCCAAGATTACGGGCATCCAATAATGTGGTATGGTCTAGCTCAGCTTTCTTTACCTTTCCATGGACTTGTTGATTATTCATATTAACTGGCTTAATGATTCTGATTTCCACCTAGGTTTCTTTTACGACTTTGATGTAAAGTTGTTTTTGAGAATCTTCCGGTCTCTCTCTATTTAAAACTCTTTGCATTCCTTGTTTTATGTTTTTGAAGTTCTCTTTATCAAACATAAGACGGCTGGCTAGTTTTATCATGATGTCAACTCAAGAACGGAACTTCTTAGCAACTCAGGTGATTTTCTTATTTGGTCCTTTTAAATAGTAATCATTTGAGGAAACAAGATCTGTCACGACCGTACTATTTTGACAATTTAGTCTGTTATAAAGGTCTCCATTTGTTTATCCTTTAATATGATTTTATGAGTCTGTAAAAAAATTATATTAAAGGATCGTGAATAAGAAGGACGTTGTTTTTCCAAAGGTCTATTTTTAGAAAGAAATTTTGTTCAACCAATCTTACTGATATCCGATTAAAATTATTGTAATCATCAGAATAGGGTGTATGGATCCTAATCAATATTGGGTAAACCTACGGGTACAAAAGGCTAGAGACAGAAAATGTACCGAGCTGCTTGGGGAACCCACTTTGGGTCCCACAAGAGAGATCTGAACCGTTAATTATTCTTAGAACATTTTTCCGTAGGGCCCCACAAAATTTCAGCTCAATCGGACGGTTATAAGTGTTTAAACCAAAGTTACACCGTTTCAATCAAAAAAATTTTATTGCCCTAATCTAAGTTGCTGATTTTGGCCTAATTTCTGATGTTGCCATAATTCGAGATTTTGCTCTAATTTGGTGATTCGACATAATTTGCTAATTTTGCCTCAATTTCTGATGTAGCCCTAATTCGAGAGTTTGTCCTAATTTAGTGATTTGACCCAATTTGCTGATTCATATATCCAGTTTTGTGGGTTGAGTATATACAGTTTTCTGGGTTCAATAATTTTAGGTTTTTTAGTTTAGTAATTTCAGTTTTTGGGTTATGTTTATGCAGTTTTCTGGGTTCAATAATTACAATTTTTGTGTTGAGTAGATGCATTTTTCTGGATTCCATGATTACAGGTTTCTGGGTTGAATAATTGCAGATTTGTAAGTTATCTTTATGTAGTTTTCTGGGTTAGGTAAATGCAGTTTTCTGGGATGAGTATATGAAGTTTTTTGGGTTAGGAAAATGCAATTTTCTGTGTTGAGCATATGCAGTTTTCTGGGTTGATCGGATGGAACTATGTCCATGTACGGTAGACTGCAATACGCAGGGTAATGGCTATGATGAATTAGAGCAAATAAATTAAGGTGAGGCACTACGCTTGAAGGGACTACTTATGACGGCCAATAGCTTAAAAACCATTTGGCAACATATGTTGTAGCTAAATGGTGCATTGTGAGCAAGCTAAACTTATTTCTGAGCCAAGAGTGTGTGTGTGTGTGTGTGAGAGAGAGTGTGAGTTTCTGAGTGCAATGTGAGGCCTAATTTGGCCTAAAAGTAAAAACTAGATTATTGGTTTTTTTGTTTTGTCTTTATTCAATTTTTTTTTCATTTGTTAGTTTCTCGTCAAGATTTTGTGGTTTATGGATTCCTCTCGACGAGATGTATCTAACGAGTTTAAAATTATGGTCAAAACTCAATTTTTTTTGAATAAAGCCAAAATAGGTGGATTATTCGCCAATAATCCACCTATTTTGGCTTTATTAAAAAAAATTGAGTTTTGACCACAATTTTATACTCGTTAGATTCGTCTCGTCGAGAGGAATCCATAAACCACAAAATCTTGACGAGAAACTAACAAATGGAAAAAAAATTTTAAATAAAAACAAAACAAAAAAACCAATAATCTAGTTTTTACTTTTAGGCCAAATTAGGCCTGAGTTGCCATTGTGGTAGCCTATGGATTTCGCAAACAAACCCATAACACTGCATATACTTAACTCGAAAGATTGAAATTACCGACCCTACAATTTGTAGGCTACCAATTTAGGGAAAAATTAGAAGTTTTGGTGGCTGCTGCAGTTGGCTAGTAGTTGCTGAAACATTGGTAAGTTGGTGCCTTAGTTGAAATCTTGGCATTGGTTGTTACCTTGGTGGGGCAACCTTGTTGCAGTTAAGAGTGATAAGGTAATATAGATTGAAGTGTTTGTTTATGATTTCAAGTATTTGGCATTACTGATTTGTCATCCTCGTTAACAGCTATGATGATATGAAGCAAACGGCAAGACACTCGTCTTGACGGAACAATTTATGATGGCCAATGATTTAATCACCATTTGGAGACATAAGTTATAGTGAACTTGTGCATTATGTACCGGTGAATCAAACATCTGAGCCAAGTAAATAAATGCAAATTGTTACTATTTGTTCCCATTAAAATGTGATAATTGTTGTTTTGGAATAGATTATTGAATCACAAGTCAAGATAGAGAGTCCTATTGGGTGGTTTTCGTTAGACATCGTCCAAAATCTACACAACTTGGGAGGAAGCTGAAGTCCAGGTTAATGGATACTCGGGGAACTTGAAGAAAACATACAACACATTGGACGAAGCTGAAATAGCATCGTTAAAAGTTTCACGAGGAGAGATTTCGGGTCACAAATATGCAATCGGCCCGAACGAAATATAAAACAAGTGACGTTGTTGAACATCAAACCAGTGTGCGCAAAGTCAATATTGAAAAATTCTCCTTTGTTGCAATTTTTTGTTAGGTTTTGTAGCTTATATTTTGTTGGCATTTCTTTTCGATTCCAAATGAAATTGTACGTTTCAACATTATGGAAATGGTCAAGTTTACTGAAATAAAGATTTTATTATTAAGTCAAACATAGAGTCTCAAATAAATATATAAGGATTTTCTTGAGGGATCCGACTACGGGTACAAAGGGAGGAGTACCAAGAATGTATCGACCGCATTCGGGAACCCACTTTTGGGTCTCACACGAGTGATCCGAACCTTTCATTATTCTTAAAATATTTTTCCGAGGGGCCCCACAAAATTTCAGCTCAATCGGACGGTTAGAAGTGCTCAAACCAAAGTCCCACCGTTTCAATCAAAATTAGAAGTGCTCGAAACGGTGGCACTTTGGTTCGAGCACTTCTAACTGTCCAATTGAGTTAAAATTTTGTGGAACCCCTCGGAAAAATGTTTTAAGAACAATGAACGGTTTGGATCACTCGTGTGAAACTCAAAAGTGGGTCCCTGAATGCGATCGGTACATTCTCGGTACCCCTCCCGTTGTACGCATATGTTTACCGTTTTCTTGAGATACAATACAAGAATCTCAAGCAAACATACGCTCTCAAACAGACATATGCTCCGGTACAAAACAATTTGTTCTGAGTTTGTCAAACCCCCACCTTGTAGGGAGCAAAGTCTCCTCCTCCTCCTCACTTTGAGCCTGGCGTGCCATTATGAAATAAAAAGAAAAAATATAGGGGTGTTTTTATAATTGAAAAATTGGTTGCAAAAATAAATCGTCATGAATGAAACAAGAACATTTTAGATCAACTACTTACGCACGTTCGATGAAGTTGATTTCTCGCAACACCCCTCGAAAAATCATTCCAAGATGAATGAATAGCTCGAATTATTCGTTGGGGACCCAAAAATGAGCCTCCGAAGTCGGTCGGTACACCATCGGTGCATGGGGTCGGTACCCCTTGATTTATCGTTAATAATATCGACCTCCGAAATTTTAATTTGTTGGTTGTTCATTCTCTTTGGTGTTTGGCTCTTTTTAGCTGAGTATTTGTTTTCTTTTTCAAGGAAATACATTGAATTAATTTGGTTGGCAGTTACCGAAGCACATTTTCCTAGAAGAACTCGGTGCATTTTTCAGAGGGAGAGCATGCATCGAACTTATTCTAAAGTATTGAAAACCTGGTCGTACAGAAAGTTAGTGAGAGTGATGTTTCTCCTTCTTTTACTTTTCGGAATCAGTTCAAGGTCTACCTTTGGAACTCATCGAATTATTTGTCTATCTTTTTTTATTGGCAAAAAAAAACAAAATGTCATTCATCGCAATGATAAAAAAAAATAAAATCTGCATAATAAAAAAATAAAAATATTGAGAGAGCCTCGGAAAATGTACAATGCCCTCTTACTATTATTCCTCGCAAATTTTCACCGACCACAACTAAGCACTGCCTTAAAGCTTATCAACCAAACACTCCATTTCATGTCGCCACAAAACACCAAAAAAATCGTCGCCATCGACAAAACAGTATTACACACTCATGTACAGACTATAGAAGATTAATCTTGCAATTAAGTGCACCTGATTGTGAAGAAAATACCTGATTAATTTGGAATTTTCTCATGGCCATATGCATTACAAGGTAGATGCATTAGAAGGTCTACCTTTGGAACTCCAAGAGTTCTCTCTCTTATAAAGCACTACAATTTCGATATTTTCCCAGAAAAATATTAAGGAAAACCCATCGAGTTGCCCTCTATATTTTTTTGATTATACACACACACACACACACACACATATATATATATATATATATATATATATATATATATATATATATATTTCATTGGGTCTGCCTTCTTTGATGCCTTTTGGCTTTGATTTGAGGGCATGATTTCGCAGCAAACTCGACGGTATAAGGGAATCATTGTTTCAGTGGTATTCTGTGAGCAGCCACTTTGTGCACTTATTGTGCCAAAGGTTAGATTTGTCTCAAATCTATCTGTTTCACTGGTATTCTGGAAGCAGCCACTTTGTGCATTTATTGTCAAAGATTAAGTCTGTCTCATATCCATCCCCCACTCATACCCCAAATTATTGGAGACTAAATGGGTTATGTTATTGTTGTTGTTGTTGTATGTGTGTGTGTGTATATATATATATATCATTCATCACAATGAGAAAAAATAAAATCTGCAAAATAAAAAAAAACATTAAGATAGCCTCGGAAAGCACAATGTGCGCCCTCTTACGACTACTGCTTGCAAATTTTCACTTGCCACGCAACTAAGCACCACGTGAAAGCTTATCAACCAAACACCCCATTGCTGCCACAAAACACCCAAAAAATCATTGCCATCGACAAAACAATACTATTATATACACATGTACATAATAGACAAGATTGATCTTGCAATTAAGTGCACCCGATCGTGATCAAAGTACCTGATTAATTTGGAATTTTCTCATGGGCATGCATTACAATGATAAAAATAAAATAAAATCTGCGTAATAAAAAAATTAAAACATTGAGAGAGCCTCGAAAAAACGCACAATGTCCTCTTACTACTACAACAACTGGTGGCAAATTTTCACTTGCCACACAACTAAGCACCGTATGAAAGCTTATCAACCAAACACCCCATTGCTATCACAAAACACCCAAAAAATCGTTGCCATCGACAAAACAATATTATATACACATGTACATGCTAGACAAGATTGATCTTGCGATTAAGTGCACCCGATCGTGAACAAGGTTACCTGATTAATTTGGAATTTTCTGATGGGCATGCATATTACAGATCTTGTTGTCTTCAAAGAAAATGATTACCGATGGAGGGGGCACATCATGTGTTGATGTCTTGTTGTTAGTGTACACAAACCAACACAATGCTTTCAACTGATCCACCCCTTCCAATTTCTTTATGTAAATTTAATACATGTTGATATAAAGCTGATCTCTGAGCTGTTGTACCCCATGTTTGTTTGTCTGGCCAAGATGCTGCTTCGAATTCTTACCGACAATTCACTCCAATGATTTTTTTTCAGAATAAAAAGTCAATCATACCCAAGGAAATATAATGGATAAATGTTTCTTGCTTATTTAGAGAAAATGGAGTAAAAATTATCTTGAATTGATGTAGTTGACTTTGGAGTTTTGAATTAATTAAAAACAAAAACTTATTCTTTTTTAATTTAATTTAAGGATTTGTATTGATTCTTACTGATTTTTATTTTTATTTTTTAATTTTGAGGAAAGTATTTGACTTTTCGAATCCGTCTCAGTTATACAAATTCAGATTAGTAAAAATATTACGGATCAAACTAATTCAAAGAGATGTTTGTAGATTATTTTTATCTTTAATGATGGCGTTTTGTTTTCAACTTTTTGTCATAATTTACTCCATGTAGCTGGAGGGAACACAAGAACGGCTTTGAGGGTTCTAAAGAAGAGGATATATTCTCAACAAATGGCGAAAAATATTGTGTATTCTGGCAAATTAGATTAAAACGAAGTAGTGATTATTTCAGAAATTGGAGATGCGCACCAGTTAATTGATGGGTTAGCAGAGGTGTTTTGACAGGGAAACATGGCCTTAATGAAGATTATGTCATGCATCAAAAAATAGACGACTAGAGAGTAGGCTCAAATGGAGATTTGCGCTTAAGTTGATTAGAAACAAGAAACCTGATAAGGTTTTTGTAACGACTCATGCCTCTGCTAACTCTTAACTTAATCACATAAATCAAAAGATTAATCTTAAGTTAAAAGTAGCTGATGGGCGCCAAACCTCAATACATTATCTCACAATTCTACGTCTAGACGATGTGGGACTTCGGGGTGTCAGCGTCCTTATTCAAGAATCGAAACTGGAAAAAATTGGAAAGGTGTGGTGCGTTGAGGATTTGGGGCGACCCAGAAACGAAATATACCATTGCAGAGCAATGGAACTTATGGGGGTCTAGTAACAATGTGGAACAAACAATCTTTCAAGGCACAACAACACATTTCTACCAAGAAGAAATTTCACTATTGTCAATTTGCTGACCAAGTAGAGAGCAGTGCTAAAAAAACGTGGTGATGGGTTCTCTATGAATGAAGATATTCCTCTGCATGCAGTGGTGGAGGGGGATCCGGAGGAGGCATTGTGCGGTAAAACTACATTCTTTTGCTCATTTTTTGTTTGGAAAGTTAAGTGTAGGGTTTAATTTTGGGGTTCAATTTTAGGGGATTTAGACTCTTTGGGATAGAGTATAGTGGGTTTATGCACTTGAATTTAGGCATTTTGGGTTTATGCACTTCAGGTTTAGGGTTTAGACACTTTGTAATGGTTCTTTCTTCCTTCAAACAAGGCTGTTGGAAGCTTTGGAAGTGTGCACAAAAATTAAGCAAAATGACGTAATTTTGCCATACAACACTTACTGCATAACACCCACCCCAGATCCGGTGGAGAGAGTGTTAGGAATTTCCTAAATCTCTTTTCTTTATTTTTGTTGTTTTTGTCTTGTAACTTGTCTTTCATAAATTATTGTAGTATGATTTTATTCTCAAACTATCAATTGGGTATTAGAAAATTTTCCAATATTGTCGAAATGAGATGTCTAATCTCTAATGAAAAAAAAAAATTCCACCACTTACTATTTGAAACTTTATTCACTATAGGAAAAAGCACATTTGGTGGCTAAGAATTTGGTTGCCAAAAGGCTCTATTTGTACATTAAATGTCTACGTGACCAATAATAATTTGGTCACGTACCCCTGGTCACAGAAAAGGAACTAGTGACCAAATTTGTACTGATTGCAAAAAGCATAACATTTAGTGAATAAAGTGTGGTCACAAATGCATCCATTTGGTGACCCAATTTGTACTGGTCACTGATAACTAGTGGTCACTAAATGATTTTTTTGGTGACCAAAAAGTTAGTCGTCGATTTCATCTTTTATTAAGTAAGGTTTTTGGTTGCAATTGTGATCTTTCGGTGACCAAAATATTGGTCATTGTTTTCATCTTGTATTGACTAAGATTTTGGTCACCGAATGATTTTTCCAGTGACCAAAATTTGGTCATCATTTCCATCTTTTTATGACCAAGATGATGATTTTCCTTGAATGAATTATTTAGTCATCAAAAGTTTACCATAATATTATTTTGTCAATATCAGTCACCCAAAAATGCTTGTAGATAAAAATTTTCATTCTCAATATATATATTTTGAATACAAACCAAAATGACCACAAATACCAAATTTTTATGAATAATCACCATGATACTAACAAATACCAAATTTTAATGTCATTCTTACATCCCAATATAATTCAACATGATACTTACCAATAACTAACAGTGCATTAATATCCCAATGTCATGGTTGTCGCCAAGCAAAACTAAATACATATATAGACGACAAGAAAATCTTCTTTTGAATAACCATCATCCAAAAAATGCATCCATATCCAAAATATATACGGAATATGCATCGTTCAAGCAAAAAACATCCATATCCAAAGCATATGTCAATGTTGCGAAGAAGTCCAAATTGATTTGTAAATGCACAAATAAATACAATAAATACCAATAAAAGAAGATAAATATACGTGCAAGTAGAATTCATCTTATCAATCCCTTAGCAGCATGAAACTAGTTGAACAAACTTAAAACTAAACATAAATGACAGTGAGCCGACGGCCCGACAGTAGCATCATCAAGTAAGCTTACGCGTAATGTTCAAAATTCAAAAGTGACTGAACCGATAGACTCTATGCACTACGCTTACCAAATGTCTATAGAGCTCATAATGCAATTTGAAATTGATGACTTTGAAATAAACTATGAAAAAAGATATTATTCACCGCGGAACCAAGATTGTTATTAAATGTTGACAACTTGGTTTTTGAGAATTGAGTAAAGACTTGTTATGATAAAAGATCCATCGCACAAGGAAGCGAATTTCCTAGACTTGATCCGCTTAGACAATTCAAGCAATCGGTCTAATTAATTTGAAAATTTATGGAAGCAATTTTCTTAGGGATGAATATGTTAGTTCCCCCTATTTCTTAGCACAAAAGTTGTTTTTCTTGTCTAACCTTGCTTATTACGAAGGTTTTGCTTATTACGAAGGTTTTTCAGACGAAATGTGATAAAATGGTGCCTTCACTCATACGAATTCTTGGCTCTGCCACTTTCTACTTTTAGAGTCTTGGCTTAACGTTAATTAGTTTGGATGACGTGCATGGGAACAAACAAAGCAACTGAAAGATTGATTGAGCACGAGCGACGAAGTATTTCCACAAATGCAAGAAATTTACAAGTGATTGAGATGAGAAATCACTAATGCATCATTGGTCGAAGATTCAACATGCAACCAACAAATTTTGTAGTTGTATTGCTCACATTGAAAACAAACACCGAAATGGCGTGACCGAGAAAGATAAGGTAAATTTACAAGTACTATGTAAAATGAATTACTTCTTTTTTGCAGGGAATTTTTTATTATTCTGATTTTTTACTTTTGCAGACCGCGAATGCGAGACAATTATACTAAAGAACGCATTCTGATGGCAAAAATTTTAATTTTAAGCTTGACTTTGCAGTTCAAAGGTAAAATAGCAAAAAGATTTTAAGAAATAATAAATTAATAGATTTTTTTTTGTGCCATAAAATTAATAGAGTTTTTAGAATAGGTTGGAGTCACATCTTTGAAAATTAAAATAAGTCATCAAATTGCCACCTAGGTCGCCAAAAGCAAAATTTGATGAGTGACTTGGAGATTCTACGATTTCAGTGGTAGATGGAAGGTGGATCATAGTTGTATAGGCCCATAGGTGTGCAGTTCCTCCTAAGCGCAAGACGTCCTGTCTTGTGGCCCAAATCCATTGGAACCCAATTACCCAACGCCACGTCCGGCCCAAATAGTGCTTTTCAGGAATCGAATCGAATCTCTGTTCAAAATACTCACATAAACGAATCCGATCTCATCCCGAATTACCGAAATACTCCGACCTACACCCAGCACACAAGCAGGTTGCACGTTGAACGCATTTCAGAGAGAGAGAGAGAGAGAGAGAGAGGAGAGATTAAAATCGAAGCCTTTCGCATTCAGTTAAACGTTCAAATTGCAAGCCCCTATTGATTTCGGTAACTTTGTTCCACGGCGCAGCGGCGGTGCTGATGGTGGTGGAGGATTAATCGTGACTCGGCTCGGCGGAGGTAGTTTTGTGATTTGAAGCTGATTTGATGGCGGTTAGAAGAAGGCCGGGAGCGGCAGGAGGACCAAGGCCTTCGACATTCAACGAAGAATTTACGAGCCCTAATAACCACCTTCCTTCTCCTGCTCCACCCGATAACAGCTCCTCCTCGTCCTCCACCTCTTCGCTGGCCGCCAAAGCCATCAGAGCATCTTCCGCTTATAGAGACCCTTCTCTCTCCTCTGCGTATGGGCAGTCTGCCCTTCCCCCCTCTCAAAACCCCAACTTTGTGAGATCTTATCCTCCCTCTGTACCCAAGGTCAACTTTCTCTCTCCACACATGTCTACACATTTATACACGTGTAAATAAATAGACTGTAGGGTGTAATCCTCTTGTTGAATGCAGTGCTGATTATTGAGTGATTTTGTGCTGATGCTTGTTAATTGCGATGTATGATTTGTGATGAATTAATTTATGCATTTTGGTTTGGATATATAGTCACTAGGACTGTGCGTTTGGAGTATCGGTGTTGTTTTGTGGCGCACAACTATATACCTCAGCCCAATTTCGTTCTTTCTTGCCACTGATTTAATTATTGCAGAACGCCTCCTAGGTTATGCACTGTGTCTTGTTAGGTTAACTTGGTTTAGTTATCTTTGTACATAATGAAGAAGAGACTGAATCAACCATGTCAAATTCACTCTACCACTTAGAGAGCTACAAGCTCCTCCACTCGCTACTCGGAGTAGACCCTTGACCCTTCGGTGGGTTGAGTATGATAACTGGCTCATAGGTACATATGATTGGACTATTATCAACCGTATCCTTCCTTATACATTTGACTATGGAAACTAAGTGGTGCATGACTAGCAGAGTGGAGCACAACTTCCAATTTTATCCAAATTATTCCGTCATTGAACTCAAGAAACCAATGAAATATATGAAGACTTAGCTAAAAGTGACAAAAGTAGCTCCTGGACATGATTTAATATTCTCCATCCTTGGTCAAATTTAATTCCTGGTTTGTAAACTGTTTTGGACTGTCCTTCCACGTCCATGGTATCAAGAGAACAAGTATTTGCCAAAGCCAGGACAACAAAGATCCCATAGCATGGCCCAATACCAATTGCCTTGATGCCTTCAATAGAAGGTAGATGAAGTGATTAACAAAGTAGCATTTTTTTAGCATTAGGTACTCCAAGTGCTTGAAGGGAATGACCTAACCGTTTCTTTTCCTTGATGCAGCAGATGCTAGTCGTGTTTAACAACAGATCTAATCATAGGCATTGATCTTAGGATGTGTTATTCTGGATAACATAATTTGTTATATATCTTTTCACATTTCTCTTGTTCTTACTCTTCGATTCCTTCCTACATTTAGAAGATTGAACCAAATACCGGCTGACATGCTCATACACTGACACATGTTTTTTTGTCCGGCCAGCAAATTTTTACGTAAAACTGACACACGTGTTACCGTTCATCTATTTCTTATCTGCAATTTATAAGAACCCTCTCATCTGGCTTTTTTTTTTTTTTCTTTCAGAAAAAATTGAGTACTTGCCAGAGACAGGTTTAATCGTGCTAGTACTCATGTTTTTTTGCATTAGTTGGGGAGTCGTTTATTTTATACATTTCTCTAAGTTTTACTAGAGGATTAAATGTATATTTACCTCTACTCATCTGTGTAAAGTTTTTATTTTTAGGATTCTGCTACCCCTGAATACACGCCACTGAAAAATTTGAATGAACCTAAACATGGATTTTGGGGAGGTCTGGCTCGCAAAGCTAAAGCTATTCTTGATGATGATAATGATGCCCAGCAATCTGAAACACCTGGAAGAACAAGACCGCAAATGCCTAACACCGATACAAGGAGTCAGGTGAGAATCATTTTTCAAGATTGCATCTATAAGACTATAACGATGATAGTGCAGGTACCTTTATAACTAATTGCTTCACCCCTTTTGATGGGAACATTATTAACTTGGTGTGTTTAGATGCAGATTCGCATTCTCACCTCAAACATTTAGTAGTCATTTTGTGTTCGAATGCTTTTACATGTGCTTATCTTATGAGTTGATTCTTTTATCCTTGTCTTTCCTGCAGTATCATAGCCCATATCATTCACAGGAGGGCCGTCAAAAGACAGAAAATCCTGCATTACAGAAGGGCCTAGGTGCAATTTCATCTTCCCTAAGTTATATTGGTGGCACTATTGGCAATGCCTTTGAGGTAAACCTAGAGGTCAAGTTTGGAGATTCTTTTGGGAGTAAAATTAGATTGGTTATGGGTTTTGGGTTGGAAATTAATTTTTTTTACTGGGTAACTTTTTGAAATGCTGTTGAAATTAGAGTGTGGCCTCTTAAGTATGAATCTGGTATTTTATGGTGTCAATTCTCTGAGATAAATTGAATTTGGCTTCAGATTTTATGTTGGATTTTGGTTACGGGTGAAAGAATTGCAAATTACTATAGATTTCGTTTTTTTAGGAAATTCCACCAGTTTGTATCTAATCAAGGTGTAAAGGAGAAAACAAATGAGTTCACCTTGATGAAACATTACAAGTGCTTTTTATTGTTAGTTGAACTCTAGTGCCATCGCTACTAACCCTGCCCCGTTGTCTAAGCAACCAACTCAATGGCTTGCCGTCACTGGCAATGGCACCACTGCAATTACTTCCCCTAGTACTTCTAGTTTGTCTCCACCATTATGTCATTCCTATGTTACATGGACTCGGGTGCGAGTGGGAGTCCAAGTGTCGGACCTTCCTAAACTTAAATCTTAGGATACAGTGGTAACTGGTACATGTCCCCTAATTGGGTGTGGGTACGGGGACATGTTGCGAACACTTGTTGGTAGTATATATTGCATAACATTTTTTTATTATGTATCGTAAATTATATTAAGAATGTATTTAAACAAGAAGGGGATAAAAAAAAACGTTTTTGCTATCTCATTTCGACATGAGAGACTAGAAATATCGTTTTTCTAGCAAATTTGATATTCGTTTTCTGTAAATATTATGATAATAGAGGATCCAACTGTCCAAAATGGATACGCATGTCGGTCACGTCAATGAGGGTACTTTAGCCAAAATGAATGATCCATGGGACATAGTGTCATTCCTCCACAAATTCTGTCATTGATTTTTTATTAACAAACTGGTCGATAGTTTCCCAATATGCTAAAGGGAGCTGATTTTTTATACCATTGGTGCCCTCTACTTTTTCAGGAGGGTCTAAATATTGTGGAAAACCGAACCGCAGACATCATTCAAGAAACTCGCAAGCTGCAAATCAGGAAAAAAGGTAGCAGTTCTGAGAAGCAGAAGCCGATGTCAAATGTTGGTGGCACACGCCAACAGCCCCTAATGCAAACGCATGTGCAACCCCAGATGCAGACTGATCTAGAAATCCAACTGAAGGCATCTCGCGACGTAAGGTGGCAACTGTGTATCACTGGTTTAAATAGTGAAGTATCATTAATGTATGACCTGCCATTCGCTTTTTCAAATTTCAAAATACTGGGACTGAACCAACCAAATTGGTTCTATTACGCAGTATCCATAACCTTGATTTATTTCAGTCACGAGTCTACTCTTTTATCTTGCATCAGATACTTGTATTTGATGTGCAGCTCTTTTTTTACTCATAATTTATCTTCAATTACCCTGTATATTTTTGCAAAACTGTCTTCTTTTGTATCTCTGGACGTATAGTTCTTTTACTGGCTTTCACTTAATTAATCATGGTAGCAAAATGAAGATGAGAGCAGGAAATTAAAGACTTGACAAGAACCATGTGATAATTAGGCCTTACAAGTTTAGTTACCACAAATCCAGTTGAAATATATTGATGTTTGCTTGCATCAATGAGATGCATGATGCCTTCCGGTTAACATTGCAGGTTGCCATGGCAATGGCTGCCAAAGCAAAGCTTCTTCTTCGTGAGCTGAAGACAGTTAAAGCAGACCTAGCTTTCGCAAAGGATCGGTGTGGTCAGTTGGAAGAAGAAAATAGAATCCTTAGAGAGAGTCTTGAAAATGGGGATAACCCTGAAGATGATGATTTGGTATTACTTTTTCTTGTTGTACTATACAATTCCCATTACCCCTTTTCTTCTCTTCCTTTTTCTTGTAAATTTTCTCGTGTTTGGTGAATTGTTCGTGCATATCACAGTAACCAAACCAAACCAAAACAAGCCTTATGTCCCAATCAATTGGAGTCGGCTACATGAATTCTTTTTGTCCATTGAGCTCTGTTAAGTGCTGCTTCATCGCTTTAACCTAGTATACTCAAATCTTTGCGTACTACCGCATCTAATGTCAATTTGGATCTTCTCCTCCCTTGTGCGTTTCTACCCAAAACGATTCTATCCACTCTCTTAACCACTGCATCCGCTAGTCTACGATAGATATGTCCAAACCACCTTAGCCTATTTTCGCTTAACTTCTCCTCTATAGGTGCTACACCTACCATCTCACAAACTGTTTCATTTCTAATCCTATCTCGTCTAGTCTTACCACCTCAACATTCTCATTTCTGGTACACTTATCTTGTTCACCTACTGTGTGCATGTCACAGTATATCCTAAAATTACTGATTTGAACTTCCAGAATTATCTCTACAATTCAGTGTATGTAACACCTTTTTGAAACAGTTAATCGAATTTTATATCAATCCTCAACTTTATTTTCTGCTGTAGAACTTGGTTGGTTGGTTGGTTGTTTATCTTCCCAGTTTTAGACAAGATTTTGCTGCCTCTTTGTCCTATCCCAGGAATAGAAAATCCCGAAGTAAATGAAATAAACATTTCCTAGTCTCTGTATTCTGATGCCGCATGTCTGCTTTTTAGATACGGCTTCAACTTGAGTCACTTCTGGCAGAGAAAGCTCGATTGGCGCAGGAAAACTCAGTCTTTGCACGAGAGAACCGTTTTCTAAGGGAGATTGTTGAATACCACCAGTTAACCATGCAAGATGTTGTATACTTGGATGAGGGCAGTGAAGAGGTAACTGAAGTTTATCCTATGAAGGTACCTCCATTGAGCAATACGCATTCCGTTGGTGCCATACAAACTACAGCTTCTCCCTCCTCCCCAATTGTGGCCAGAAATCCGCAAGTGATCTCCACAAGTGTTACCCCCTTAAGCTCCTTTATCCACCTCCCGAAGGAGGAAAATTTGGAAACACGCTCAGATCCTGCATGAATGTTTTCATCCTTTCGAACAAAGGTTTGAATTTGTATCTATAGCATTCTGAGTTTTCTGACACTTACCATTTTTTCTCTTTTCTTTGCCAATATATAATTGTTTTGTATCTTTGAAAATATATTTAAAAGTTAACTTCTGTAAGTTCTTTCTGAACTTATTTTGCAGTGGCCTATTACCTTGTGAAACATTGAGATGATGTCTAAGGAAATACTCTTGTCAAAGATATCAGGTTTTGTGGTTGAGTTGTCCCTTCCTAGTCACTGGAACAGACCATCTTAACTTATCTGGGTCTTTTACTAACGTATATCTCTTAACCTATCTGAGTCGGCGATAAGTTGTGATGAGTTGTGAGGTAGGGACGCATGTAGCCGTTGTGTCAGGTGATATGTCATTTGTAAGCTATATTTGTTCTCTTCAATTATACGGTAGATCTTATTCATTTTTGTGAATTTTTCCGTTCAACGAATCTGGAGTACATCTGTTCATGTGGTAACTAGCGTAAGCACGAATCATGGAAATAAATGAAATTTCTTAGTTGTGCCTGGTTATGCCCAAGGAAACAAGCTTCTAGACCGCATTAGTGCTTTTCGCGGGAGATCAGAGATCCCAATAATGTGACGTGTTCTTTGTTCTCTGTTATCCTATTGCTCGGTTGCATTTACCAGTCGTGATTTTGTGTTCCGTTGTCTGTGACTATCTTTGCTTGGTACTACTTAGGTTACTTTGTGTCTTTGGATAGGTTTGAGTTTGCGCTATGCTTCTTGTGGGAAAAATAATGTTCCATGTTTAAGGGTGTAAACATTTTAGGGTTTGTCGTCTAGAAGTACCCAGTTGCAGGCTGGTTGGAACTAGTATTTGATTGCTGCTGGATGTGCTGTTATGAAAAATATCTGAAGGTCATTCAGGAATCCTATGCTGCGCTTTTTTTGACAAATGTTCCATGTTTTCTCTTTTCTTACGTAGCCAAATGTTGCGAAATCAATTGAGGCATGTGAGGAGAATGAATTATATTTCAAGAATACTGAAAGTATCTTAGTGGAAACTCAGTCTCACCCCTCAGTATTGTTGCGGGCATAACTTTAGAAGTAAGGGATGCCCCATTTCACTAACTTGGATTTTTGGCTTTTTTAACTTTTCATGGTCTTTGAGACAGGTTATTTTTCTCACGTATATTAACTGTGAAGATCTCCCAAAAAGCCAAAAAGTCAAGTTAGTGGAACGGGGCTAGATGTGAGAACCGGGATTTTTGTCACCACTTGTGGGTTTTTTCGTGCTTTTATTGTTGTAATTTGAATCGTTTATTTTGTAGGGCTTCAGAATAATATATTCACGATGAAAATCAACTTGATTGGACATTAATAGGTGTATTGAAAGTTAGATTTTGGTTTATAAAATGGGCGGTCTAGTTTGATGAAATCAGACGGTTCATCGATGTCCAATTCTTGTAAGTTTTTTTTTTTAAACGGCAGATCCTCTAAGATGATCGTAAAAAGCTGCGATAAACAAGTGGGACTCACAATAGTACACGGTGGCAGAAAACCCACAATTTCCACCGCCGGTGAAAGAATTTTAACTCCAGAAAGAAACGCCGCTAGTTGCAATTGAGAAAATATAGAGTATTGTAGTTGCCAGTGAGAATGAAGGCGGTGGTGTACGCGCTGTCGCCGTTCCAGCAAAAGGTGATGTCTGGTCTGTGGAAGGATCTTCCTGATAAGATCCACCACAAAGTTTCCGACAATTGGATCAACGCCACCCTCCTCCTCAGCCCTCTCGTAGCAACCTACTCGTCTCCTATTTCCTGAACAAAATTTTAAAATCCGATCCGTCCAATGTGTTTAAAAGGTGTTTTTAACAGTCCCTTCAAAAAAATCAATGAAAAAAAGATATCGGAAAGGGTTTGATCCGATCAGTTTTCGATAAAAACTTATCGTAAACTGATCGGATCAAGTCCTTTCTAGTATTTTTTTTCACTGATTTTTCACATGGACCCTTAAAAACACCTTTTAACACACATTGGACGGTTCGGATTGTGTAAATTTGATTTCCATGAGGGAGTCCTGATGAGAAAGATTCCATATATATATAAAGAACTCCTTATAATTACTATCGTATTTGGGCTACAATTATTGTTGGGTTTGACTATTGTTGTGCTAGAATTGTTGTTTGGGCTACTATAAATATAGAAACGAAAACAAAACGTTCGGTTTGATTTGGGACGGCGTTATTTGATTTGACCGGGTTTTTTTTCCGGTTTTGATAGTTTGGATCGAAAATATTAATTGGGTAGCTATATATGTTAGTAATTGGGTAGCTATATATTTAGAAATCAAAAAATTCAGTTTGATATGAGAAAATGACGAAAACCTGGCCTAACTGAACCGAACCAAAGCAAACCGATTACACCTTTAGATTCACTTTCATAGCCATTTTTGTTTAAAAAAATTAATAATAATAAAGGGGGGAAAAAAAAAGATGACGAGTAGAATATAGGAAAACGTAAGCCCTATGTGCTCGCACCCTGTCTCATTCTCTTGTGTCTGCCACCAAATTTCAAATTTCAAATTCGGCGCTTCACCATCTCTCTCTCTCTCTCTCTCTCTCTCTCTCTCTCTCTCTCTCTCTCTCTCGCTCGCTCTGTGTGTGTGTGTGGACTCATTGAACAGTGTAATGAAAATTTGAAAAGGACTACTGGCTTTCTCAATCGGAGGCTCGGAGCACTCAGGACTCTCGGCTTTCTCGATCGGAGGTTAGATGTTTCTAATCTACCAAAATTGATTGCGTTTTTATCCATACTTTGCACCACTTTTTGTTTTGTGTAATTTTAACTCATTTGTATTTTGTTCGTGATTTTGAAGCTAGTAACTTTTTACATTTCGACCCGAATACGAATATAAAGGACGTATTCAGCAATTAGCTTAGCTCTACAGTTTCTCACAAATTGCTGTGTCGATATTTCTTCACTTAAATAGAGAAGAAAAATTGTTGTTTATGAGTTCATAATGTTAGAAAATCGTGGGTTGAACTCATTTTTGAAAACCCGCCTGCGATTCAGTATGAACTTAGCCAATGCGAGACACTAGTGTGGGTGGTACTGGATAAGCAAAAGTTTATGAAAAGTCTGAAATGTACGTAAAAATGGATCACTCTGAGGGATGTAGTATTCTGTTTTGTATTGTTGTGAACTTGTTTAATTAAGCCTGAACTTAGAAGTTGAAGTTGCCTCCTAGCCAGTTGGTCAGGCAGGTAATGAAAACTTCATTTGGTGAGGATTTATACCCCTCCCCCAACTTCCCTATGCAAGATTAGGATTTTCTTGGATAGATTAGATAGAATAGTAGAAGGTCAAGAACATAGATCAGTAACTTGAATTTTGTGTAGTCTCCCAAGTTTGCATTGGTTGAGCTCAGAGTCATTACTAGGGCCGGACTGGGCATAAGCCCACCAGGCAACCGCTTTGGGATAGGGCCCCCGAATAGATGAAAATATTAGTAAGTACTATATAGGTCACATATTTAGCAAGTAAGCTACAGCAGTTCAGAGTTGACTTTTAAGCCAGGAGGTTGATGTGTTCGACTCCCCAAGTTTTCATTTCTTGCCCCAATATAGTTCAAATGGGTAACAAAAATGTTGCTGTAATAAATTGATGGCTGTGAGATTGGATCTCATGACCTCTGGGACACAAAAGCAGTTAAATGCTATTTGCCACTGGACCGCCATGCTCTCTTCTATGAATATCAAACAACTAATTTGATGTAGGACGGTTTTAGGAAGCTTGAGTATTGCTGCCTACACTATGAAACGTGGTGGTTTTTGGTGGGCAATAAGAACAGAATTTCGGAGAAAGTGAAGAAGAAGCCTACACTATGAAACGTGGTGGTTTTTGGTGGGCAATAAGAACAGAATTTCGGAGAAAATGAAGAAGAAGAAGAGAGGGAAAGAGAGATAGAGGTGCTTCACCCTCGCAAGGGTTAGGTGGTTTCTGCAAGGAAGGACCGCAACCCAAACCCCAATCACAATGACCTTAGCCTTGTAAACTCAATTCATTAATCAACTCTCTATTTCAAAATAAAAGATTACATCCATGTTCATAGTCTAAATAATGGCCTTTCGAAGTCCTAGAAGTCTAAATGAAATGAACCTAATTAATACATTGAATAAGATATGTGAATGAACCTAGAAATAAATGCATACATTGAACCTACAAACAATTAAATGCAATCAACTAGAAATGTGATCTAGATGAATATAAATGCAAGTACTAGATTCATGATGACCCTTGACCTTTCAAATACCATGGACACTTGTTTTTGGACCCAAAAGACTTCTTGATGCTCGTGCTACCCATGGCCTTTGGTTTAGGCTTCCAAAGCCTATGAGACGTGTCTAACCATTCCATGGCTATGTCATCAATTCTCCTCAGCTGAAAAGAACTCGACTCAGGTGAGTTAGGTGCAATTCCCAAAATACCATCAACATGTGGAAAAGCTCATTGAATTAGGAGAGAACTTTTCTGCAATTTCAATGTTTGGGCATCTGTAGCACAAGAGTATACTTCTTTTTCCAACGATAAAGAAGTATGTGTTGACACGCCCAACATGTTGTGCGTCACGATCCCACAACCATGTTCTTCCCAAAAGTACGTGGCAAAGCTTGAGTGGCAAAACATCACACATGATTGTCTCTTAAAGGCTCCCAACGGTGAAGGTGACAGGACATTGTTGCTCAACCTTCAACTTTGCATTCGTGATCCAAGCCACGTTATATGGTTTTGGATGTGGCTAAACTTTCACCTTAACTTTTTGACAGCTTCTTCAGATACCACGTTGGTGCAAATTCCTGTATCAATACCTAATGAACATACTTGCTCACCACAATTAACCCTTGGTTGGAAGATTTTCCCTCTAGAAGAAATATCACCCTTGGAAACTTGTTTATTTGTTAACATAAGAGGGCGGATAATGCCCATGAATTCATCTAAATCATTAAAATTTTCCTCCAAATTTTCACAAACCTCTTTTTCGGGTGGTGGTTCATTGGATGCAGACTCTTTTGGAACTTCCTTTCCAACCAAGGCAATTGACCTGCTGGGGCATTGAAAGGATAAATGACCAATACCATGGCAAGCGAAACATCTTGTTTTAGAAGTACTACTTTGCTTGAGATGCTGATATGACGATGCAGGACAAGAGGACTTGTTAGGAACAAAAGAATTTCCTTGTGGCTTCTCAGTAAACTTACTTCAATTCCCATCAATAAAAGTCCTTTCACTTCGAGTAGCACTTTCACTTGTAGCCTTCATGGGAATGTTCTTTATCAAGTTTTCTTCCTTTTGGTAAACCACTGGAAACGCATCTGCCATAGTCTAGAGTTGACAATCAGCTAAACCACAAGAGATCTTTGTTTCCAATTCCAACCCTTGTCAGTACATCAAAATCATCACATCCTCATTCCATGGAATTTCAGATATGGTAGCCAGACTATAGAATCTTCTAGTGTACTCTTCAACGGACATACTGCCTGGAACCAACTGCGTGAACTGTAATTGAACGCACTGCTTGTAGTTTGCTGGAACAACATACCGAGTAATTGCACTTTTCATATCTTCCCAGGTCCCGATGGTAGCATAATACGTTTGCTTATATTTTGCCCACCAAATTCTAGTTGTTCCCTTCCAACTTAGCTTCCATGTCATTGCTTCTGTGAAAGTCCTCAACTTCCAGTTTAGCTCCTATGTCAACATCATTTTCTCTAAGATCTTCTTGAATCGTTGTGGCCCCGGTGGTGGTGAAGTTTGTTGGGTTGCTAGGAGGACCCTAGAATATTAGAAGCTCCAAACTTGTGGGCAAAGCCCTCTGGATTTTTGCCCATGATAAAAGATGTCAATTTACTTGGTGACATTTTTATCTCATCTACATCACTCTTTAAGGTTGCAACGTCACTTTTCAAGGTTGCACCGTCACTTGTCAAAGTTGCAACACCTCCCTAGGTAGCCTGATAATCTTTGGACAGGGAGTCAACCTTGGAATTAAGTTCGCTAACTGTCACCATTGTAGAGAGATCAATTTTGAGCTCTGACACCAAACTGATGTAGGACGGTTTTAGGACACTTGAGTATTGCTGCCTACACTATAAAACGTGGTGGGTTTTGGTGGGAAATAAGAATAGAACTTCGGAGAAAGTGTGCAAGGAAGAAGAGAGTGAGAAGAAGAAGAAGAGTGGGAAAGAGAGATAGAGGTGTTTCACCCTCCCAAGGGTTAGGCGGTTTCTGCAAGGAAGGACCGGAGCCCAATCACAATGACCTTAGCCTTGTAAACTCAATTCATTAATCAACTCTCTATTTGAAAATGAAATTCAAAATGAAAGATTACATCCATATTTATAGGCTAAACAATGGCCTTTTGAATTCCTAGGAGTCTAAATGAAATGAACCTAATTAATGAATACATTGAATAAGATATGTGAATGAACCTAGAAATAAATGCATACATTGAACCTACTAACAATTAGATGCAATGAACTAGAAATGCATTTAATGTATCTAGATGAATATAAATGCAAGTACTAGATTCATGATGACCCTTGACATTTCATCTACCATGGACACTTGTTTTTGGACCCAAAAGACTTCTTGATGCTTGTGCTACCCATGGCCTTTTGGTTTAGACTTCCAAAGCCTATGAGACTTGTCTAACCATTCCATGGCCCCATTTTTACAACTTGCTTAAAGCCCCAAAAATCTCAGGGCCAGCCCTGTTCATCACCTATTTCTCCTTCTAGTTTTATTTTACAGCACATGAGTCTTCATAAATCCTGCACTCAAGGAATTTAACTGTGTACCAGGGATTATAGACAATCCAGTGGACATCGTAGTTCAAGTCTCTCACAGACAATGGCAAAGGAAAGTGTTAACAATTATGAGGAAGCTCGCAAACAACGTGTTGAAGCAAATAAAAGACAATTCGAGGTAATCCATTTCATCATTTAGCAGTAAATATTTCCTGATATGTTTTTTCGTGGGTCTCCTCAGACGTATGAAAGAGTAAGATTTTGAATGTTGATTGTGCACCAATAAGAAACGGAGTTTTGAGAAGTACTTCAATATTTTAGAAATTGGCAGCGTTTTGTTGCATGTGCTGATGGACAATCACTGTACATGAATTATATTCTTCGTATCCTTTCCAATACTTTTTTTTTTTCAAATTTTTATAAGGACGATTCTTATTAAATCTCAAACATCAAAAAAAAAGGTCCAGAAAATACGCACTTCACTAGCTTCTAACATGCTATACAAGGCCAAAATACAACCCTTAACGAAATACCACCCATTCCTCAACAAACAATGGAGAACAATCAAAGCAGACTAACTTGTTTTAATCACATAATTGGGCAATCACCATTGAGTACAAAGATCCTTGTTTTCTGAGAAGACTTCACCAAATGACACGCGCTAAGAAACTCCCTTATACTCGTGATAATTGTTAAGGACACCTCCTCCATATTTTCAGCTTTGTGTTGGAAGATCCTTTGGTTCCTTTCTCTCTATATGTAGTTGACAGCAACTGCTAGAGAACTTCTCAGAATCATGCTTTTAAACCCCTTCCCCTTCACATTCAGAATATACCAATCTACATTACCAGACAAGATCCAGGTGCCAAGAGAAATTCGGTTCCAATTACATAACACCTGCAAACTTCTCGCGAAAAAGGGCTGTCGAAGAAAAGGTGATGGTGATATTCTTTACCTACTCTACACAAATACAGTCATCACTAACATGCAGTCCCCATTTCTTAATTCTGTCAGTAGTACTCAATCTGCTAAGGATACTTAGCCATAAAATAAAAGCCCGCATGGGCGCATACCTACCAGACCAGCAGAGTGCCAAGGCTGCAAGCCTGCACTGGATTCCTTTGTCGTATAACATCCCAAGCAGACTTTACAGAGAAACTTCCCCTTGGATGAGGGAGCCAAGTAATAGAATCTTCTGAGTTAACATTAGGAAAGAAATTTCCAGGAGTCTGGTCAATAATCTATTCCTCATGCGTGGCCACTTCCATAGCCCATTTTGAATCCTTTACTATACTTGTCCATGTGTTTGATTGGTCATAAGGATTTGCGATAGTGTAATGGCTTATAAACTATGTTGATTGTCTCTGAGTCTAGATTAAGAATGAAGGATTAGTTTATCGAAAGTCACTTTTCTTTTGATTGTAAAAGGAACGATATAGAAACCATTGTTTGCATGATGAAATAAGATTAATAGTGGTTCTCCATTTTTAACTGCATTCTTCTTGATTGTATTAGACTGCATTATAGTTCATACTATTTCTGCCATTGAAGGAGTTGGGGATTCTGAAGATTTCAAAGAGTCTATCTGATCTCAAAAGTTCTAAGAAGAAGCCTGCGGTAAAGATGAGTTCTTTCCTAACCTTTTGTCCTAGTAAAAATTTACCCTTTTTAGTTGTTTTAGTTGTGGCATGATCTCAATTCGTGTTTTCCTTCCAACTGATGTCCCTTCTCTCTCTCTCTCTCTCTCTCTCTCTCTCTCTCTCTCTCTCTCTCTCTCTCCATGGGGCAGCAACGTCTTGCAAAACCGAAATCAGAAAGTGCCTACGTGATAGAACCAAGACGATCTTCTCGTGCACGCAATCCAGTTCCTACATATCGCGATGAGGTTAGTAATAAGATTTCCTAATACGTCAATCAACAATTATACTATTATGGAAAGCTGCTACTAATACTTGAATTCTTCCAAATCCGATTCTGGTTGCACCTGTTGAATGAAATCTTTTGCCCCTTGCAGTATTTTGACTTTCTTCTATAGAGTATGTAGAATGATATGGAATTTGAAAAGAGGTTGTCGTATCACAATAGACATTTCTTGACCTTTGAGATGGACCAACCAATGCATCAGAGCTTAGATAGACATGTCTTGACCTTTGACATGGACGAATTGATGCATCAGAGCTTAGATACAGTCTAAAGACAAGTATTTTACTTGTTGGAATTCATATTTTCCATTTTCCCTTTTCTGACATGTGTTTCACTTTTTGAGTTGCTCCATTTTAATCCGTCTTGCAGCTGTATGTATATGCATAGTTACTGACTGATTCTCGGATGATTTGACTTTCAGGTTGACATAGGGCTTCTGCCATTGCGAAAGAGATCGAAGTTTAATTCGTCATGGGCAAGGTTGCAATAATGGTTTTGTGAATCTAATGTTGCGCTGCTTCTGTTCCTAAATAATAGCATTGTTGAATTTCCACTTTGCAGCTATCTAGCAAGACCGTTAGAGGAAGTCAAAACTGCATCTTTTGAACAAAGGGCTAATGCTTTCAAATGTGCAGAGAAGCTTGAAAGCAATCTAACATCTGGAAGTCCATCTTTTGTCAAATCCATGGTTCGATCTCATGTTTATAGCTGTTTTTGGCTGGTAAGTGCCGAGAAACAAACTATCTAGAATCTAGCTATACTGTACATGTTACATGTTTTGTCTTTGCTAAATGAATCCATTAACTCGATTTTCCATGTTGTTAAGGGACTTCCTTCTAAATTCTGCGAGGATCACCTTCCAAAAGCGACGGTAGACATAGTGTTGGAAAGTGAAAAGGGTGCCGAATATGATGCCGTTTACATTGGCAAGAGATCTGGGCTTAGCGGTGGATGGAGAGCATTTGCGTTGGATCATAAGCTGGATGATGGTGATGCTCTGGTCTTTGAATTGATCGAACCCACACGGTTTAAGGTAGGTCTCCATCAATTGTTCTCATTTCGATCGCAGTCATGGTCCTCGTTCGTTGCAGTTATGTTCTAACTTGTTGCAAATGATGTCTCGAACGCATTTGTGAAAGAAAATATCCATATTCATCTTTTATGTGCTAAAAATTACAGGTTTACATAGTAAGAGCATCAAACAGCTCAAGTGAAGAAGAAGAAGAAGAACATGAGACGGAAGTTGGGGATGAAGCGGATGCTAAGATAACATCTCATGGAGCAAAAGAGCCTGATAAATCAGAGCCAAAACGCGTAACGAGATCAAAGAAAGAAGTGAGCTCCTCAAAAACCTCAGCCAGCAAGCAGAAGAAAAGATGAAAAAGCAGCTCCAACAAATTTCAGAAAGCTGAAAGATTTGGTGAAGAAATTCTTGAAGCTCGACTAGATCAAAACATGTAGCTAGAGGATTAGATGCATCTGCATGTGGATGCAAATTTTGCAGTATTGTGATGGGAGATATTTAATAGGATGATATTTATGCAACTGGACAAGTGATTATTGCAGCACCACTTGTGTTGAAAAGCTTGTCATTCTGGTGGAAGTGTTTAGACTATTGCGGTGGTTTCTTTGACTGTCATTACTCTTATTGCCAACATGATCAGGAGCCGAAATTGGTTGCATTTGATGAATTGCTTGCATTTTGTTCAGATCACCTATCTTCCATGTTATTGTTCAAAACAAGATATGGAAGTTGCTGTATCCTAGGCTTGTCAATGGACTGGATTGAATCGGAATCCAAACCCGATCTGATTTTTTATGCATACAAAATTTCGGGAAAAAAAGAAAGGAAAAAACTGCACAGTTTTTTTTTAAAAAAACGGAGAGAGATCCAGATTTCAGCAAATGAACATATCGTTGCCATGTCCAGTCGAGTTCAAGATCTGAGCAATTCATGCGCAACACACTACTCACATTTTAGTAATGAAGCGTGTCCCAATCTTTTTTTCGTTCTTCCTTACCTAATACTGACTGGTCCACAGCCACAATATACTCCGAAGCATCAATCCTGGCCCACTTTTCGAGCTCACACAGTACAGGCTAAATGACCAAATGATTATGCCAAAAGAGATTCTGGTCTAATGCCACCATTTGGAATCTAGGACAAGTTCCCAGGTCAACCTCCCCAAAAGCAAACTACTAATGACCATACAAAGGTACGAGAGTACATGCAAAAATACATGCCCAAACCAACATTTAGATAATAAAGGTCCAACTGGTAGAAATTTATCAAAAAACTGCAAAAGTGAAGCATAGTAAAGCAAGTATCCAACAGACTTGAGACTACTAAACTCATGTAGAGGACTAAACAAAGTTCCCCAAAAGCAAAAAACGCAGAGAAAAGAAGACACCGCAAGATCTTCAGCTCAAGATTCTCATTACAAATAACTAGAAACCCATATGGCAATGGTTGATAATGCCCAGGCATCTTCAGTCGACAAATTTTCTAAGCAACTGCATCCAGGAATGCTCTTCCAGGTTGACGCTGAGCCAAGGGTCCATGGCATCCAAGAAGCTGCAAGAATCAAAACAAAACTCTCAGTTCTATAACCCCTGATCCAGATAAAATATCTACCAATCTTACCCAACACATTTTACCTACTAGCTACCGATTGCAGGCAACATAAGAAATTAAACACGAGACAAAGATCAACCAAGAAAAGAAATTGATAGACCCCTGAAAAAGAGAAGAAAACTCTCTAAAGGAGGTTTTGACAGATACTAACCTTGGCATTGACACCATCCGACATAATGCGATTTTCTGATTTCCACTTCAGATAATCGCAACGGCTGTACTTTGTAAATCCCCTGCCATGCAACAAAAGTAAATGCTTATGATTCTTAACTTATCATAACTAATATGATCACTGATGTCATATAAATAAAAGAATAAACAGAAATGCACACAAATTATGCTCAAGGTACAAATTGTGTTTGTGACTAGTAAGATTCTCTTTCTCCAACACATGAAGAAAGATGTGTGTGGGGTAGGTTATCTACAAAAGCCAGAATACGAACTTGGGGTGTGGTTGCTAATAACAGATGTGTTCTGTGTAGTATTGGACCTGAAAATCCTGAGCATTTGTTTATTTTTGGCCTGCCCTTATTCTTCTCATTTGTGGGGCAGACGTTCCTGAGGACCAATGTCTCCAGAATCCCTGGTGGGTTGGCTAATGAATTGGACTGTATCAGAAACAACTTGAAGGGGGATGGACTGCCTCAGATTTCGTAAAACTATCCTTTGCAGCTACTCTCTATTCTCTACCATGTCTGGAGAGAATGGAATTCTAGGATGTGGATGCTGTGTTGCATAGATCTTTTGACAGATTTAAGATACTATGTGAGCTCTTGAAGGCATATAAAATAGACCGCCAAAAATCAGAACTTGCGTTTGGCATGGACATCTCCTACAAAGTTTTTTGTCATAAAATGAGGGTGTGGATACTGTTTTGGTGGTTGTTTCTCGTCTGCTTGCTTTTGACTAGCTCTGTAGTTATGCTAGGGAGCGTTTATGTTCTGTTTTTCTCCTTCATAACTCAAGGGTGCACCCCAGTGTTGCTTTGCTTCCATGGTTGGTTTGTCCAATAAAATCTCAACTTTGCAAAAAATACTTAAAAACTTATACAACAACAAACAAATATTGCAATCTCCTCATGCCTAAAAAGGGAAAATCTATTACCTATACCACATCTCCCAGTTTTCAAAGCAATTCTCCTCGCCTCTAAATTGGTAGCCCAAAAACCTCACTCTACAGCAATTGTCACTACAGGCATCCATAGTAAATAGGGATATTTCATAGCCAACAAAGGTTAAGAAAATTCTACATACCACTTCCTGCTGACAATGATTTTTTGGCGACCAGGGAACTTGAACTTCGCGCGGCGCAAGGCTTCCTGGGCATGCTGACTGTTTGTGTCTTTGCAACGGACAGAGAGAAGGACCTGACCAATGGCCACTCTTGCACATGTGCCTTGGGGCTTACCAAAAGCTCCACGCATTCCAGTCTGGAGCCTATCAGCTCCAGCGCATGAAAGCATCTTATTGATACGCAGAACATGGAAGGGATGCACCCTCACCCTCAAGTGAAAAGCATCCTTCCCAGCAAACTTGGTCATGTACTTGTTGCATGCAATACGAGCAGCTTCCAGTGCCTCGCTGGAGACATTCTCCTTCTCCCAACTGACCAAATGGACACAAAAGGGAAACTCATCGACTCCCTTTTTCTTCATTCCCACATCATAAATCCTAATCTTTGGATCCGGCACACCACGGCAGTACCTAGACTTTGGGTAAGGCTTGTTTTTTATCTGGCGATAACACCTTGCTGGTCCTGTAGTAGTGAAAAGAATATGAGAAGCATCAGTATTCAAAATTTGGCAAATAAGTCTGGACTATAGAACCGTATAATTAGTATTACACCTGTTTCCTATACATATTCAAAACTACAGTCAGTTCAGAGAGCATCTCCACAAGGACCAAATGTCGAGTAATGCATACAGCATCCAAATAGCAAGGAAACTATTAAACATAAAATTTGCACAATTAGTAGAGTTGGTGATTGATTGATCCGTCATACATGTAACAGCTATGTATGACCAGTCATAAAAGAGAAGAATCAATCAAGCCATTAACACAAAATAAAGTCAATCTAGAGGTACAACTGTTGCTAACCCAAATCAGAAACAATGAGCTACAACAAATTTATTTGGAAAAGCGAAAAAATAAACAACTTTGAAATACCCGGCTCCCATAACATAATGAATCAACCTTCTCCGAATCCAAATGGAGTTTATTCACAACACTGAAAGTGTAATCACATGCTTAAAAGATGTAAAACTTGAACTCAATACATAGTTGGCCACACTATTCCTGCCTTTAATCAGAAGACGGAAAAACAAATCAACTAGTATTTTGTCTTTAGCATGAACTTTTTTCTTATGATAACAATGATTGTATCTTGCTGGCGTTTTTAATCAAAGCAAACAAAGAAAGAAGGGAATCCCATTGATCTCTTACGGTTTCATGTTTACAATTCAATTCATCTGATTACTACAGGGATGAACCCAATCTGAAATATGAGCCATGAAAGAAAAGACCTATTAAACCAATCACAAGAATACCAGTTACAGTGGCCATGTTCGTTTACAAGTTTTGAGCCAGTTTTGATTTTGATGACATCATCATTTCTCTCTCTATCTCTCTCCACTTATTACACCTGCTTACATCATCAAAACTAAACTGAAACTCTAAACCAAACACAGCTAGTACCTTTTAGCCAAAGAGGAATCCTTCGAATAGTATCAGCCATTTAACCCACTTTCCTCCACATTTCTACCTTTCTTCCCATACAGGGAACCAGGCAATTCGTTGGTATAGTTTATCTAAAAGTATAGGAGACCTAAGGACCTATGAATTCAGTTAACATTTTCAACCAACTAGTAAAAGATCATAAATTCCTTTGATTCTCAGCAAACACAGTAACAAGAAATTGCGGGAAAAAAGTTCAAAATTCAATAATCCAACGAATAGAAAACTTTAAATTAAATATAAATACCCAAACCGAAATGACTTTCAAAAATGTCAAATTTTAGATCATATATGCTCAAATCGACTTATTTCAGGTAACCCATCATCCTCTAAAAATTCAGATACATAAGATTTACAGCTTCTTACGCTCTCCCCGTCCACTAACGAGGCCCAACTAAATCCGGAACAAAGCCCCGTATAAATCGATTTACAGCTTTTAAGGATGGCGAAAACAAACTCGAGGAATAAATTTTCAATAAAAAAAGGATGTATCAATTGTGATGCAAAGACAAGCGTATACACACAAGCATACATCGAAATCGTAGATATTTTATACAGAGAGGAAATGAACTTACTCCTCCCCATGGCGAAAAGTTTAGGTCCGTATCTGCGATTTGGAACTCTGAAAACCCTAGAAAATGGAGGGAGAAGGTGTTTATCCTATATATAGTGGGGAGTGCGAAAATATTTGAAACCCTAGTACCATGGGCCGGATGTTGGGCCCATATAATGTTTCATTTGGTCAGCAATTGAATGGGCCTACGTGAAGTAAAGAGATGTTAGTGTTCAGCTGAAGCCGTTTTAATGAGATTGGGCTATTTTGGACTTGTGGACATATTTTTGGTACGCTTAGCTCTTGGATTCATTGAGGAAAACAAATAGGAAAATTATTTTCACACTCCATCTTTATATAAGTATATAACATAACACAGCGATTTTTTAAATCTTATGTCACACATAAATCGTGACCGTTCAAAATTTCCTAGATCCTAGGGCTAATATCACATAAGCATTCCCTAGATCCTGGGAATGAATTAAGGGATAAGATATGAATTCTGGAGATTCTAAACTATGATTCTTCATATAGGTGTCTGTTCTGGAGTATATGCGCAATATATTCATGCATATCAACGTGTATTTGAACAATGAATATGATATACTCTCTCTGTCCGAATTTGTTGGTCCATTTTGGGGATTCTAACTTTTTTTCTATTACTTTTTTGTGTTTGTTGTTTTCACATCATCAAAAATAATTTTCTCCTATTTTATCCTTTGACTTTTGAAAATGGACAAACATTTTCGAACTTAAAAAAGTATGTTTGTGGACCAACAAATTCGGAAGAAGGAGTATGTTTTTTTCACACCAGGCTAACAATCATACATCTAGCGATTCCCATAAATTTGTACTTATGTCATGGCCAGAAGATGACCATTTTGTTGAACATAATAGACTAGATAATGTCTCTAATAGAGTAGTTCACTCCTTATAGCTCCCTCGATTTCCTAACACCAAAGTATTATTTAATGTTCAACTATGAAAGGGCCTTAATGGTGATCCTACTGGCACTTTACTGTGATCAAGGACCTACAGGGGCCGGGTTAGGATCGTGACAGAGATGGTGTTATAGTGTGGGAAGGGAGAGATTAGTGGCCCTAAGTGTAATTAAGGGATATTAAGGTAATTAATTGAAATTAGAAAATAAAAATAATCTAATAAAATTTTCGGATCATTACAAATTCGACCCGATTTGATCAAACAAATTACATCAAGGAAAAAGGAAGATAGAAGAATTGACCAATTTATAAGCAAATTGAGCTAACTCCTAAATAATTTGAACAAAATATAGCTGCTATATATTCAATTTTTTTCACAAGCATAAATACTTTTGCCCAAAAGTTTTTCACAGATACGTTGGTGTAATCTACAATTTATTTTTACTTTCTTTGTTATTAAGGGATAATACAAAAGCATCAAAATCAAATAAGTTAGTTCCCAAATTAAGAAAAAAAATGATCATAGTGGCAGGTTGATGGGGGAAGCTTCCTTATTTTTTGCCTCCAAGAAAACTTACCTAAGTCACATAATTCATATATGTATAGGTGAACGGGAGCGAGAATGCGAACACAAAAAGATGTCTATAAATTACATCTCAAACAATTAAAATTCGTGAGAGCGATAATTGAGAGCAGAAGCGGAGGGTAGTTTGAAGATTACATGACTAAAGGGAATAATCAATCTTATGTCGTCAATCTCCATCCCGTTGCCCAAAAAATGAAACAAAACAAAGAGCTTTTCTCTTGCCAAAAATTATGTGGTCAAGAAAGAGATAAGATTTAGGTTCTGTTTCGAACTTAGGAATGGAAAGGAAAGAGGATGAAAAATTTTAAAAATTTTATTTCCCTTGTTTGTTTCCTAAAGAAATAGAAGAGAAAGTTTAAAAAACAAGTATAATTTTCCCTCAAACTTTCCTTCTTATTATTTTCTCTCTTATTTTCTTTCCATCCTCAAGTTCCAAACAGAGCCTAATTGGTCGAAATTCCTACTGGGCCAAACCCGGTCCACAATTTCAGGTAGGGTCCAAATGGGTATGGATTAGACACCACAGGAATGGGCTTTTAGTAGTATGACAGGTTTGAATGGAATTGCAACCACAAATTTGGAGGACCATATTAATTAACCCGAAAGGGGAGCAAAGCTTTGACAACTTTAAACTTTGGACTTTGGACCATGATGTTGACCACTTGACCCCAATGTCAAACCACAGCTCAGGCCTCATGGGTCATGACATCGGATCGAGTACAATTCGGGGCACCGATCATGAACCCGACCCGCTTAGCTAGGCTTCTCAACTCCCGTGACTCGAACAATGATTGCTCGATTAATGCCCTCAGAGGCCCCCGGGACAATATTTCTTAACATCCCCCTTACGTGCAATTGTGTTTGAGATACGCGTATAATTTATCTATAACATTGTTACATCTTTAAATACCCATCCATGTCCACCGTCTGTCTTCATCCAAATGCACCTTTCTTCCTCCTACCCCATTTATTCGAACTTATTGACCTACAGTAGGGCCCGGAAAGGAACTCGACGGGAACCTATGGGGTTGCGAAGAGGTCCTGACTTAAGAATTAGAGGTTTGTTTCCTAAAAATACCTTCAATTCAACCCCAAAACTTTAAAAATGAAGAATGCATGTGGCATATTGGGGAGAGATTTTGCATTTTACTATATCTTTTTGTTCAATTTTTTGTACTTTATGAGAGAATCTTGAAGAGACTTATTGTTGTTTTTAGAGATCTGGAGACCCAAAGTATGTTTAGGTCTCTATATTTCAAGACCTAAAAATATTTGCAAATTGCTTTGCACACCCCCCCACCCCCCCTCTGACGCGCGCCTCCCCCATCCGGCCCCACCACTATTTACCACTCTATCCCTCTTCTTTTATTTAATTACATTAACTTTATTATTAATATTTATTTATTTATTTATTTCTTTTATTTAGTTTTTTTATTTAATTCATTTCTTTTAGTATTTAAATATTTATTTATATCTTTTATTAATATATATTTTTTATTATTAATATTAATTTATTTCTTTATTTTTTTATTTAGTTAACTCCTTTCTTTATATTAATTTATTTAATTATTTAATTCATTTATTTTGTTTTATATAGTTTTTTATTTACGTATTTATTTATATCTTTTATTAATATATTTTTTCTCTTCTATCTTTTTAGAATTCTCTAATATTTTATTTCTCGTTTTGAATTATTTAATATCTTGTTTTTCTAATATGTAATAAATCTTCTCGTTCTTTATATATATTTTTATAATATGGTCTAATATCTTTTTTTTTCTCTTTTATTTATTAAATATTGTTTATTTACTTCATTTTTTAATTACTTTTTTTTGTTTTACTTGATTACATTGATCTTGGCCCCCCCCAATGCACCCGCGTGTTCGATTACCGGACATTTCTTTGATCCCGACCCCCAATGCCATGCCGCGTGTTCGATTACCGGACATTTCTTTGATCCCGGCCCCCAATGCCTTGCCATGTGTTTATTTATCGACATTTCTTTGATCGGCCCCCAATGCCTTGCCACGTGTTCGTTTTCAAACATTTCTTTGATCCTGGCCCCCCCAATGCGTTATCTATTTATATTACTCATTCTTCTACTACTTCACACATTGTCTTCTTAATTCTCCCACTACTTCATACATATAATCACAGAACATCTCCCAATATTTTTCTTTCTTTTTCGTAATTCATGAAGAACATTATGGATGGCTACTCACGATCTGAGATGGTTGGTCATTTGAGAATGATGTGCCAAGTCAGTAGAGCATCAATTACAGCAGTCGCGACTATACACCCGAATTTACCACTAACCAGGTTAGTTATTTTCGTTGTTCTTATGCATATTCGTCGGTTTTACTTATAATGTTTTACTTATACATTTTCGTTTTTTTTTTTATAGATTTTTGAAAGTAGAGAAGATATGTTAGCTTTGAAGAGAGTTGGTCTGAAAAGCGGTATTGTGGTAGTTATTAATAAATCTGCTAATTTAAAAAGCGCAATTTCTTTGAAGTGCATTCTTGGTTGTGAGAGAGGAGGAAAGTATAGACCGCACCGTAGGGAGTAGAAGGGCAAATCTTGAATAAAAAATTTGGGGCTAAAAATGTAGCGGTCCATTTCAGCGTTACGAGGTATACCAATACCTCCGGGCGGTGCAATGTGGGGTTTAAGGGTTTTTGTGGTCTTCACAACCATGAACCAACGAGAAAATATTGAGGTCCGAAAGTACCCATCAAGGCTAAAACCAATGGAGAAACAATTTGTGGTGAGATGGCCCAACAACACCGCACCTCGTGAAATTCTTAGTATTTTGAAGAAAAAAGATCCGTCAAAACACTACAGGAATTAAAAGCATTTACAACGCTATTTTCACAAACAAGGAAACCAAACGGGGCGGTCTAACTGAAACTCAATATGTCTTAGACCAATTAATTGAGAAAGGATACCTCCATGACTTTAGGACAAATCAAAAGACAAACGAAATCACAGATATTGTTTGGGTTTATCCTACAAGTCTAGAGCTATCTGTCAACTTTTCATCCGTGTTAGTAATTGATGCTACATACAAAACGAATGAGTATCGGAAACCACTATTGGAGGTTGTGGGTATGACATCCACAAATCTAACCTTTCGCTTATGTTTGCATATCTTAATAATGAGAGGGAAGATACATGTACTTGGGCCTTGAATACCTTAAAGAAGTGGATGGTTGGAAAGGGGGGCATCGTTGTCATTGGTGTTTTGTTCTGGTCGGGACTTGGCACTTATTGCGCCATTGGAGCATGTTTCCCCATGGCGGCGTCATATTCTTTGCATTTGGCACATAAATCGGTGTGTCATGAAGAGCTGCTTGCTGCGGCTTGGTGACAAGTATCCAAAGTTTCACACTTCATGGCAGTCCCTTATTCATTCATCGAGCACTTCGTCTTACCAACAGAAGTGGGTTGCCATGTGTGACGAGTATAGCCAATATCCGCGTGTCATATCTTATCTTGCGGATACATGGTTAAGACCATACAAAGAGCGATTTATTACAGCATGGACAGATACATGTATGCACCTCGGAAGCAACTCAAGTCAAAGGTATAGAGACTTTATAACTTTACGAGTTAAATTTTCTGCATTATATTGTACTACACTAATTAACTTTTCATATTTTAAACTAAATGTATTATTGTATTACAGGGCCGAGTCTGCACATGCAAGGCTAAAGAAATATTTGGGGGGTACGACCATGTCATCGCTGCAAACATCTTTTGAGGGCATAGAGAATATGTTGGTAAATCAATTTGGGAAAATTAAGAAGTCCTTCCAAAAATCCCTCAACATTCCACGCCACATACATTTATGTGACGCCATTTTTGATGAAATAAGGTGTCGCATATCATTGTATGCATTGGAGTTGATCGAGTTGCAGCTAGAATCCGCCGCAGACGCCTACCCCCTCCCAAGCGGCAGTTGCGGTTGTTCGATCAAAACATCACTTGCCCTTGAGATCCCATCCAGTTCCAGTCCGACAGCGCAAAGAAATAGCTATTGCCTGTATTAACAGTCACTTTGTACAACTTTTTTTGCGTCTCATTCACCCTGTACCACCCATCCCAATGTGGTGGTGGGACAATGCATCGATTGAAGTTAAAGGATGGGCTTTAAGTTATGACACACGTCTTGATTTGTGGTTCCAGGTACTGGGTGTCGTGCCGAGACGACAATTTGGAGGCAATATTGATTAGGGCTGACCACTTGTCAATGTGATTGTAATATTTATTCATTTTAAATCGTGATTGTAATATTATTATTTCACTTTAAGAAGTTTTATTTATTTATTATTCATTGTTAAGACAACTTAATTAACTAATTAAAATAATTACTTAATAATAATTTTACATTAATTAGTTAATAATAATAGAACTTTTTTTATTTATTATAAAGTTTCTAAATACAAAGTGAAATTTAAATGCAAATTTAAGAAAATAATTTACTTGCAAATGTAATTTGAATAAACCAAATAAATGAAATGAGAAAACGAAATTATTAAAATTAGAGTAATGTAATTAAATAAATAAAGTTGAAAAAAAAAGAGTCGGAAATAAAAAACGAAAAAAAAAAAGAGCCGAAAAGGGGGGGGGGGGGTAATTTGGGGTTTGGGTTGGGAGGCCAGGGGACAAGGTGTCAGGGGGGTGCAAAGCACCTCTCAAATATTTTGGGAAGTTTATCGAAATGGTCCCTCTAGTTTCACCCCTATCTCGATTTGGTCCCTTTATTTTCAATTTTACTCTAACGAACCCTGTAGTTTCAATTTTGGTCGAATTAGGTCCAATTGATAACGGACGTTTAGGAACTTGATGGAAATTCCAATTTGGGGGGTTTTTTTTAGGGACAAAACAGACTTTTTGCTCATCTTTCTTCTTTTCCAATTTGTAACCCTAGCCCTAATCATTTTGTTTGCCAAAAAAAAAAAAAAGTGTACAAGAAAGGGTTCAGCTCTGATAAAGCATTGGGAGGTCACATGAGAGTCACGTTCAAGCCAACAAAGAGTTGAAACCCAATTCTAATAATTAGGGGTGCTCACGGTCCGGATTGACATGAAATCAATCCTAATCCACGAGTCACGGTTTCTTTAAATAGAAATCTATTTGCAGGTCCTATTATTTGGAATTTTGGCCCAGTGGGTCCTGGGCTAATATTTATTGCTGGAGAGGTCAAGGGGCACAAATATGGTTGGAGATTTTACTTTTTTGCCCATCCTCGTCGTCGTTTTTCTTTATTTTTACTAACCATTTAGGCACTTTCATAGGGTAACCCTAGAATTTTAAACACTTTCATAGGGCACCCTATAGTTTAGGGTACCCTACAGTTTAGGATACCATAAATTTAGAATGTATATTTTAGAATTTAGACCGTACATTTAAGAATTTAGGGCACCCTACAGTTTAGGGTACCCTAAATTTAGAATGTACATTTTAGAATTTAGACCGTACATTTTAGAATTTAAATCGTACATTTTAGAATTTAGACTGTATATTTAGAATTTAGGGTATCCTACTATTTAGGGTACTCTACAGTTTAAGATACCCTAAATTTAGAATGTACATTTTAGAATTTAGACTGTACATTTTAGAATTTAGACTATATATTCAGAATTTAGGGTACCCTACAGTTTAGGATACCCTAAATTTAGACCGCATATTTTAGAATTTAGACCATATATTTAGAATTTAGATCGTACATTTCAGAATTTAGACTGTATATTTAAAATTTAGGGTACCCTACAATTTAGGGTACCCTAAATTTAGAATGTACATTTTAGAATTTAGACCGTACATTTTAGAATTTAGACTGTATATTTAGAATTTAGACCGTACGTTTAGAATTTACACAGTACATTTAGATTTTAGGCATTTTCATAGGGTACCCTAGGATTTAGGTTTAGGTTTAGACACTTTCATATGGTACCCTGGGGTTTAGGTGGGGTGGGTAGAGAGAGAGATGAGACAGATAGAACATGGAAAGGTGAAATGATGGGCTAGAGGGTATTTTCGGAAGAAAGAGGGTAAAACTTATGTGCAGGACCTTACAAGCTATTGGGCTGGGCAAACATATTTGTTCTGGACCTTGCAAGGTATGATACTTGTTGGTAGGACCTGCCCACAAAACTCTCTTTTTTAAAATACAATGTGTGTCCGATCTAAAAGTCTCACGATCCGGTTTCAATCTGATCTGCAAGTCACAGATTGGTTCCAGATTTGTCCATGGATTTTCAACTTATTTTTTTAAAAAAATATAAACTCGCTCAAAAACCTAAACTCAACATTGAAACAAACTCTTCAGTAGTATAGTTAATAGATGAGAATATAAAGTATCAAGAAGAACAAAGAAAGAACAAAAGAAATAATGAAAGTTTATTGAACATTCTAATAAATTAATTGAACAAATCTAAACTTGAACATTATGGAATCAAAATAGATAGCCAAAAAATAAAACCCAAAATTCATTTTGGAATTCCAAATATAGTAAGCTATAAATCTAAGCTTGAGTATTGTAAAGCGTAAACATCAAACTTGTTAAACATTAAATTAATTGAACAAATCTAAACTTGGACATTATGGAATCAAAATAGATAGGCAAAAAATAAAACCCAAAATTCATTTTGGAATTCCAAATATAGTAAGCTATAAATCTAAGCTTGAGTATTGTAAAGCGTAAACATCAAACTTGTTAAACATGCCAACAAACACATCTAAATAAACAGTCACAAGTACAAAAACCAAATATCATTTTGGAATCCCGAATAAAGTGGGCTACAAAAGTGGTAAAATTATTTATCTATACATATATGTTTATTTTAAAAAAAAATTATATATGATAAAAATCTCACGATCCGGATCGGTTAATCCACAGTTTCAAAATCAAAATCCACGTCTGGACCCCGTGTCACGGTTTTTTATTTTTTGAATCCGTGTCTGGACCATTAATCCACAATTAAAATCGAAAACATACGAATCGATTTGGTCCAGACTGAATTCACAGTTCACCGATTATTTTAAGCAGCCATACTAATAATGGCCACTCGAGCGGCTGCGGAATTGGCTGTGATAAAACAATTTGTTCACTTTGTAGGACGGATTTCGGGCACATGAGTTGCTATCCGGAGAGGGAATCGAGGGGAATTCAGCCGCCTCAGCAAGCAAAAAATAGCCCGCTACCATCCTCCATTTCCGATCCAAGTCTAGACAATTCCAACGTATGGTTGAAGAATTGATAAGTGATTTGACCAAGTTGTTACCGAGATGGTGTGGGAAGACCAAGCAAGGCCGAAAAGCGCTTGTAAATGAAGAAGAGAAGTTTTGGGGAAGGTTTTGTTAGGTTAGTTTGATTTGGTTTTGTTAGAGCATCAATATCAGTCTCTACTTTAATTTTAAAGTTAGGGTGAGTTTTCGAATGAATTTTATCTAGATTTTATCAAAATTTGATAAAATTAAGTCTTGATTTTATCCATTCGTGCAGAGAATTGATAAAATCTTAGATTTTTTAATGCAAAAATCTAATATTTTATCAACTCTCCTCACAAATGGATAAAATCAAAAGTTTGATTTTATCAGATTTTGATAAAATCTATTCAGAAACTCACTCTTAAAATAGAAAGCAAATTCTTTCAAAACTTAAAAAAATTAGTCTCACCAAACGAACTCATAAATTTGAAGATCTATTAACTTTTCTACAGTAACTTAATAAATTTGGTGACGTTCTGTTCACTCACCAAAAGAAAGGGAGAGAGAGAAGAGTAAAAGTTTGAATATAGTCTGATTCTGTGAGTTTTTGATGGAGTGACTTGGTAAAGTTTGAATAGATAGTCCGATTTTGTGAATTTTTTGAAAAGTGACTTGCTAAATTATAAAATGTATTTTTGAGGTTAAATTTGGTGTTTTTTTGGTGTGTTAGATAAGGATGCTCTTAGCGTCTTAGAATTTTCATCATATAATGAGTTGGTTTGAAACTGGTCAGTATTTTCATTTTATATTTTGAACATGTACTTAATTCTCTGTTCGTTTCCTAGTTTAATTTTAGTTTTAGTTTTGATGACATCATTATTTTTCTTATTTCTCTCTTTATCTTTTTTCACTCATTACATCTTATGATATCATCAAAATTAAATTAAATTATTTAACCAAACACAGCCATGAAGTTTACTTAAGCCAAGCCAAGGAGCCTACTTGTGGTTGAGGTCCTTTCATACCTGCGTTATGGTTAGTGAGTTGCCAAATCTGGAGATATATTTGACTCGGTTAGTTGAATCAAATGACCATTTTAATTGGTTTGGGGAAGAACTTTTTCTCAATGCTGGTTTTGCAATTCACTCGACTCCATTTGGGTCTTGGGGGGATGAAGTAAAAAGAACAAAATTTGTTCAAAAAAGGGTGTAAAACTAGGAGTTGTTTTTCTGCACTTTTAATCACTATTGTTAATATCGTTTCTTAGAAACGAAGATACAAAAGGAAGATGAAGGCGCGGTGGCTAGACGAAGTCAGAACATGGTTGATCGGATGATGGAATAGAAATCTGATTCTGTTTTTTTTTTTTTTTCCCAAGGGAAAGGATCAGGGTGAGGGTTACAAATTGTGGAAGAAGAAAGATGAGCAAAAAATCTATTTTGTCCTTCAAAAAAAACCCCAAATAGGAATTTCCGTCAAGTTCACAAACGTCTGTTATTGATTGGACCTAATTCCACCAATATTGAAACTGCGTGGTCTGTTAAAGTGAAATTGAAAATAGAGGGACCAAATCAAGACATGGGTTAAACTAGAAGGATCATTTCGATGAATTCCTTCAAAAAGTACAAAATTTTTTTTGAAGAAAATAGTAAATTACAAAGGCTGTGTTTGGTTTAGAGTTTCAGTTTAGTTTTGATGATGTAAGCAGGTGTAATAAGTGGAGAGAGATAGAGAGAGAAATGATGATGTCATCAAAATCAAAACTGGCTCAAAACTTGTAAACGAACATGGCCAAAATCATTCAATTCTCCTTACCAAACTCATTTTGGCCAGAATACAGAATTTTCAAATGGAAGGTCAAGTTCGAATCTCAGTTGGGGGATATATGGTGAAATTCGATAATCACTCTCCATTGAGGTTACTCCCACGATTTACATCTTTTAATTACCGAGTACATGTGGGACCGGGGGAATGTGGCCTTGTTTGGTTTAGATCTCAAGAGTTATTAAATTTAAATTTTTTTGTCCTATTTCTCCAAAAATTATTATCACTCTTTTCGATTATTTCTGTTTTTATCTTTCTCCATTCATTACTCATATTTTTAATTATTACCTTTATTCCTTTCTCAACTCAAAACCTGAAATGCAAAACCAAACCCAAACCGAACAAGATTTGTATGGGCCAGAGAGATTAAGGGGGTGTTCCAATAAGTGTTTTTGTTTAAAAACTGCCTCGGTTTTTGGAAAAAAAAGAGGTGATGTATTGTAAGAGAATGACCTATCTCAGTTTTTGAGAAAAAACAGTTTTTTGGAAAAAACTAGTTAGTGGAACATGGCCTAAGAGTTGGTTTGGGTGAATTGGAAAAATTGGTTTTTTTAGTGTTGTCCTTATTAAAAAAAAATTGCATTTGTTAGTTTTCGGTTATTTTTTGTGGTTCATTGGCTTGTCTCGACGAGAGAAATCTAAAAAGTATAAAATTATTAGCCAAACTTAAAGTTTTGTGAATAAAAATGAAAAATAATCTAAAAATTTTAATTTTGGCTAATAATTTTATACTTTTTAAATTCCTCTCGTGAAGACAAGCCAAGAAATTACAAAAAATCGACCAAAAACTAACAAATACAAAAAAAAACCCAAAAAACTAAAAAACTAGGTTTTTCAATTCACCCGAATCAACTCTAATCATAGCAAATGTTTCGAACGAAGGGGGGTCTTTGTTCATGTGGGGGTGGGGGTCGTCCCCATTCTCCGCCCATTTCACACATCAAACCGGATCAGTATCGAAACGAAAGCGAATCCCGGATCTGGCTTTGAAGAATATCTTGTCGGCCGGATTGATCTAAACTAACGACGCCGAATGAGATCGGCATGCGCTTCGCACCCCACGGACAGCAGAGCCCCCCATTTCGTTTCGAACACCCTCACCTCAATAGTGTGCCGGTGACGTAAGTGCTCCATCCACTGGATAACTGCCCTCGTACGGGAGTGGATGAAGAGACCCAAATTTCCACGTGTTAGAAAACGATTGGGTGGGTAATGAATCTTTATGATATTGGTGGCCCACTGGGTTATCCGATCTTGAAGAACGTGTCATGTGGTCAAGTGGGGCCCTGGTGGCGTGTAAAATTTGGGCGGAGACTGTCGTGGCACCACCGTAGCCAAGATCATTTCTAGCTCCGCGCAACGTACGGGCCACTTGTTTTGAGTGGCTGGGAGACATTGCTTTGAAGGGTTTGGACTTTAGAGACCCGACAAAAACCCGGCACCCTTTTTTTCTCATTTGACGTTCAATAACACCGCTGCTCAATAATGTCGGAGGAATTATTCAACTCTTACTTTCATAACGGAAAACCTATGGGGACCCACCCATAGATACAGAGAATGTATAGATCACGCTTGGGAATTCATGTTTGGGTAATACACGAGTGATTCAAATTGTTTAGTCTTCTTAAAAAAAAATTCAAGTGGGTTCACAAAATTTTAGCTCAATTAAACAGTTAGAAGTGATCGAATTAAAGTCACACCGTTTCAATTAAAAAAAATTGGATTGAAACGGTGGGACTTTGGTTCTACAACTTTTAACCGTTTGATTGAGCTGAATTTTTGTGAGCTCACTCGAAAAAATTTCCTACGAAAAATGAACGATTCGAATCACTCGTGCATGTTCTATGCACTACGCTCTGTTTGCGTAGCAAGGTCCCTTTCAAAAACACTACTATGAGTACACCATTTGGTAGGAAAATTTTTTGGGCGGCGGACGGAAATCACGTGGCAATATCCGAGTACCACATGATCGTGCCTAAGCACTCATACAGCTTTTCAAAAGTATTTTGGACGGTCTAATTTTTTTTTCCTCTCTCCTCTCCCTCACCTCTCGATCTCTTCTTTTTCTCTTTAAAATTCTAACCGTCCAAAAGTGTTTTTGACTGTTGACATTGGTGCTCGAGCATAGCCACGTGGTGTCTGTCCGGCACCCAAAAGCTTCTCGTATTGGTAGAGTAGATCAATCTTGCACGGGAATCAAATTGAGGTCTCACGCAAATAATTATTTTTGTGACAGTGTGTAAAGTCACACAAATAATGGTCATTTTGAGGGATTACTCATTCTGTCTTAAAAAAATACTATAAATAGAGTATTTGATAGTGTACACCAACGGGAATATTTTGGTATCTTACGCATATGATTATATGTGCGGGAGTGCACACAGTTCAGATAATGATATAGACTTTGTTTGGTTGAGAATTTTGGGAATTTTTTTTGATATAGTATTTGGATGGATTTTTGAAAAAAATAATAATTAGAGAGAGGTGTAATAATTGGAGAGATATAGAGTGAGAAATGAAAATAATGATTGTAGAGAGGGGTATGAGTAGAGAGATAAATGTGATTAATGATTGAAAAAATGAAAGATAGGGAAAGAATTTTTTTGAAATTTTTTTTGGAAATATGAAGTGAACATAGTGATAGTTAGTCCGTATAGTTCATTAATTTTAAAATAATTGTTGGTTTTATTTTAAAAAGATTAGCTCAAAATAAATTCATATTTTTTTGAAATTTTTTTTGGAAATATGAAGTGAACATAGTGATAGTTAGTCCGTATAGTTCATTAATTTTAAAATAATTGTTGCTTTTATTTTAAAAAGATTAGCTCAAAATAAATTCATTTTGAATTGATGTAATTTGAAGAAAAATTAGACAATTGAATTAAATTCTTACAGTTGTGATTGAATTGAATTTTTTCATGACAACTTCGATTTTATTTTTTTAAATTAATGAATGTATCAAATAATTTGTGTCGGACTCAAAAGTTGACTCCACAGACCAATTTGTGCACTCCCCATATATACCCCTAGTATTTTTGTTATTCTTTGAACCCCATTATCACATATTCAATGTAACTAAAAAGGAAATTTTCTTCTAATTTAGTAACTTGTTAGCATTGAATGTCATAAATGTTTGGCACATAAATAAAGATTTACAGAGAAAATCTCTTATCTGAACTAGTAACTTGTTTGGTCATTTGGTTAAAAAATTGGCATATAGTTTTTGCAAAATTTATAATTAGGTTACTATAAGAATTCAAGATTTTTTGGCAGATTTTCAAAATTACCCCTGATGTTTCTAGAAATTTACACATTGCCCTCTCATGTTTTAGAAATTTCAAATTACTCCTATTGCATAACAAATTACCCCATTGGCATGATGTAGTCGTTACGAAATTCGACAGAATCTATCTGAGATCATCAAATCTTAATTTGGATGGACCAAACTATCATTTTGTATCTTGTGAAAAATGTAGAGGTGAGAAAATAGCTTTTCAAATATACAAAAGTACAATTTGATCATTTTAACTAGAATTTGATAACATCAGATATATTCCATCGAATTTGTGAAATTGTTTCAAATGGAGTAATAATTATGGCAAAATCAGTTATTTAAGATTAGAGATGCTATTAATCTCATTGTTTGGGAGGTCTTTTTACTTTTAAACAATTACAAGATTTTGATGTTATCAACAAAATTGTGCCAAATAAATTGACATTTAGAGCCAAGATACATAATTACAGTGGAATTTTTTTTTATCAACATGAAAGGCTAATGTACTATACCGATGATATGGGGAACTAATCAAAACATCCCACAGAAGAGAGAGCTTGAGCAGCTCAATTAAATAAAGTCACTGTCAAGGGTGGTAGAGCCAACTCTGTGTGTGTGTGTGTGTGCACGCGTGCGCTAGGGTTCAAATTAGGGGGTGAGGGCTGGTTCTCCTCCTCCACTTCTGGCCCCTACACCTCCTTCCCCTATTCTTCTGCAGATCTCCCCTTAACGGCATGTTCCTTCCCTCCCTTTGATTTCTTTTCATGGGTTGCATGTTTTTGTACTTGGTGGTTCAGTTCTTTTCATGGGTTGGTTTTCCTCCTCCACCTCTGCACCATTTAGTCTCACATTGGTTAGAAGCTAAAACCTCGTGTGATATTTTAACACTTACCTTGCCCTACATGGTGTATTATTAGATATACCTTTTCAAGACAAGTGTTTGGGTCGAATGGAGTCTATGGTCAGTCAAGTCGGGTCATTATAGGCCCCTCATGGCGGTCTCTTCCAGAGGTGTTGATCCAGCATCTTGGGTTCAAAATGATGGCTGCGGTGGAGGTGGCGAGTGGTGGTTTGGTGCATGGCAGCTGACAGGGTGGCCAATATTTGGTGAGGTCGGAAGATTGGGCTTTTTGCTTTTAGTTTGTTTTTTGTTTGTTGTTATAGATCTGTTTCAAGTTAGCTATCCTCCCTTTGTGGACGTTTTGTGTATGTGTGGCTGACTTATCGGTGCTTGATGCCTTGGTTGTATTACTTGGGCATAATAATGTCAAGTTTTTTTGCAACGTACCCTTAATGATTAGGGACATTTATCAGCATATTGGTAGTTGCTTTTTTGTTGTCGAGTATGCGTTATTTGTTTACACGGGGTTGTATTTCGGAGGTATGTGTATCAGGTGCTTTGGTATCTCTATATTTTTTTCCTCATGAATCAATGACAATGACAATCAATTTCTCAAAAAAAAAGAAAAGAAAAGAAAGATAAAACTGTTGTAATAACTCAATTGGGGGCTAGAATCGACAAATGACATTGAAAATAATTCAAGAAAATCCAAGAGATTGATTTCTTACTCACAATAAGACTAAGATTTAAGAGGTTTGCTCCCTCTTAATGTATCAGGTTTAATACTTCTCAAGTGTTATAAACTCATTTGGCATTATTCCGTACAAAACTTTCCTTTGTCTTTAATTGGGTTTCAGGTCGTGGGTGACGAGATTAGTCAAGATTTAACACTCAATTTATCAAAAAAGAAAACTAATTCAAGAAATTCGTTAACAAAAATGATTAAGACACAAATTTTGTACCATAACGCCATTCACATGAGGTGTAAGACCCGTGTAAAACCCACATCCCATATAATTGTGATTGTGATTAATTGTGACACAATATTTGTGTCATTATCATTACTGGGTAAAGCCATAAAGAACTCGAAAGCAACTTGCCACATGGGTTAGATAAGACATGGGTTGCCGTGACACCAAAAAGTGTAAAAGAACATTTTTAATCCATTATCCGTAAGTAGCGTACAGTAAAAAAGAGCAAAATCAAAGATTAAAACATACCTCGTCATCACCTCTATAAATCCTAAACCACATCCTTCCCTAATTTGAAGCTCCTTTTGCTCTGAAACCAAGGCAGCCATGGCCGCCTCCTCCATCAAAAACAACAAGAAGATCTCTCTTGCCATGGAGCGGACTGGCCAATGGTAATTCGAAGTTCAAACAAGTGTCTGAAAACACTCAGCCATTTGTCTTCAATCTCCTTCCAATTTTCAACCACAAAATCACTAAAGAGTTTGTTTGCTAATCATTTGCAGGGTATTCTCTCAAGATATTCCGTCCGATGTTGTGGTCGAAGTGGGTGAAGTCAGTTTCAATCTGCACAAGGTAGGAGAGAAGTGAAATTGGATCTCTTTAGTACCCCTTTGCGTTACAGGGTGCAACAAGCCATCTTAGCTGTTCATCTCGGCAATCAATGATTCAGTTGTAATAGTGTTTCTGAAAATCTGAATCATCAATTGCGGAGAAGATCGACTACTCAGATGAGCGCTACACCGTTTAGCGTGGAGGAGGCGCTACGGAGATCGGGTCGGAGAGAAGTGACCTAGTTTGAATTTCTCTTTCACTCCATTTTTCAGAATTTGAACTTGTTTTAAATTGAGGATTTATAAAGGATTGGACAAGTTTCAAACCAATTTTCTGAGAAGTTTCTGCCACCAAACAGAGCAAAGTCTCTGTTTTGAGACCCTCACAAACGATTGCAAAGATCAAAACTTTGGTTGATATGATTTACTGTTATGCAGTTCATGCTCGTAGCAAAGAGCAACTACATAAGGAAGCTGATACTGGAATCCAAAGTAACAGATTTAGCAAGAATCGATCTCTCCGACATCCCCGGTGGAGCCGAAATCTTCGAAAAAGCGGCGAAATTCTGCTACGGAGTCAACTTCGAGATCACGGTTCACAACGTCGCCGCTCTGCGTTGTGCGGCCGAGTATCTGCAAATGACGGACAAATACTCCGACGGCAACCTCGCCGGCCGTACCGAGGATTTTCTCTCCCAAGCCGCCTTGACTAGCCTCTCCGGCGCGGTGGTTGTGTTGAAGTCGTGTGAAGATCTTTTACCGTTGGCTGAAGATCTCAAAATTGTTCAGAGATGTGTTGATGTCACAACCGTTAAGGTACAACAAGTTTTTTTAATTTTTTATTTATTTTATATGAGTAAGAAATTTATTTTAATCTAACAACATCGCACGTCTCCTAAGGGGACTTCAACCCTGGTCACCATTAAGGGTAACATTGAGCCATGCCGTTAGAATGGGGGCTCTATTGTCCTTAAGGGCCGGCCGGCCAGCAGGCCTTGCCAAGTGTTAATCTTCAATCTATTTGACCGTCCAAAGTGTTTTAAATGATCCGGATTGAAAATAAAACTCTTCTCTTGCGAATAGATAACTATTTGCGTGAAAAGTTTTATTTTCAGTCTGGACCATCAATTGTCGAAACGGACGATCCGGATGTGGTTGGCAAGGCTTGCGGTCCCTCACAGACAAAAGAGCCCTTGGGTCCATGCCGTTGAGCTAATAGCTTGTTGGCATGGAATTATGTTGAATTTATGGTAATTTCATAGGAGTTAACTAGGGCCTTTTGCTGCTCGTTTGGTTTGGTGATTTGTTGAGAAAAACATAAATTAAGTAATAGAATTCCTTCGCATGTTTGGATTACAAAGAAAGAGAAAAGCAGATGGTGAGATTTGTTGCATTTGGTAAATAATGATGAGAAAGCGATGCTACGAATACGGAGGATTTGTGAGTAGGTCTGGACAAAGATACGTCTGAAATCATCCGATTATAGAAATCGCCCGGTTAATCACAGAGACATATATTGTCCAGATAAATGTTTGAAGTTTTTAATTTCATCAACCATGGGAGCTCAACCCGATGGGTTGGCTTGATGTCATAAGCTTTGGATTTAGGCATCTATTTCTTTCTGGATATGAAATTCAAAATTTCTTAGTTCTCAGTTTATATTTTGAAAATCAATGTTACAATCCACTAATTTTTGCTAGTAATTCAGGGATTCTCGATAGACTTACAAAAATTTACCGAGACTCTCTGAATTACTAGTAAAAAATATGCAAATCCAAACACTTGCAAATACTAGATGGTAGGCAATTCTTGTTTGCATGAAACAAGACATGCATGTCTCTTGTACTGATCGATTGCTTTCGACAGGCTTGCAACGAAGCAAATTTCCCGAGCCGATCGCCGCCAAACTGGTGGTCAGAAGAACTCTCGATCTTACAGATACCTTTCTTCGAAAAAATTATCCAAGGAATGAAATCGCGCGGCGCAAAACCTCTTACCCTGGCCACCGCCATAGTCGCCTACGCCGAAAGATCCCTCCCGGCTCTAGCACAACACCACTGCAGCCCACCTCACAACCATTTCTCGCATATGAGCCAAAAAGAACTCTTTGAATCCATTGTCAAACTCTTACCGTCGGATAAAACCGCGCTTCCCATCAACTTCCTCTGCTGTCTTCTCCGCACCGGAACCCTCCTCAGAGCCTCAACCGGATCTAGGTCAGTGGCGGAGGGAACGTAGGACCAGTGGGGACCTTGGCCCCCACTAAATTTCTTTATTTTTCTTTTCAAATTTGCTCATGAACCGTTTTTCGCAAGTTATCCTTTTTCTATACAAAAGCTAAGTGTACGCACACTTAGCATAAGCATAATGCATGGTCAGTGCATTTTAACCGTCTGAAAGCATTCTTGACGTTCTGAAATTTAAATAAATTTTTGGCACGAATAGTTTATGTAAAATGCAGAATGTTGATTTCTGAGATGGACAGTTGAAATGAATTGCATGCATATGCTCTACGCGATGGTGGTGTTGGTTTGTATATCATCTAATTCTCAACCTTTTACTTCAGTTAGTAGTACGTTTGAAGTGTGTTTTCAAATGTGTAACTTGTTTTCTGGTTGCGCCACTGATTCAGGTCGGAGCTCGAGAAACGGGTCTCGGCGATTTTAGAGCACGTGACGGTGGACGATCTTATAGTTCTGTCGTTTACGTACGACGGGCAGAGCTTGTTGGATTTGGAGAGCGTGAGGAAGGTTGTGTCGGGGTTTGTGGAGAAGGAGAAGAGCGTGGCGGTTTTTAACGCCGGAGATTTTAAGGAGGTGTGTTCGACGGCGATGCAGAGGGTTACGAAAACAATCGACGCGTATTTAGGGGAGATCGCGACGTGTGGGGATCTGAGTATTTCCAAGTTTAATGGGATTGCGAATTTGGTGCCCAAGTCAGCGAGGTTGGTTGACGATGATCTTTACAGAGCCATTGATATCTACTTGAAGGTAAGCTAACCGTCTAGTTCAATGGAAACCCTATTACCGTTGTTGCTCTTTATCATTACTTTCCTATTGGCTTGCCTAATTTTGTGTTACCTTGTAAACCTTTAATGTAACACAATGTTCTCGATAGAACTCAATAGAAAAAAAAACGGATTTGTTGGAAATACTGTAGAGAGTATAGAACTTTTTACCTTGCAAAAGAATAAAATACCAGAATGGAGATGGTTGTTGTTTTTGGACTGAGTTGCAGACTAGGTCGCTTTCTTTAAGACGTTTCTCGGGTCCGTCCTGACTGTGCAAGCAGTGTTAGCCACGACCTCTTTAGGATAAAATAACGCAGAATAAAGTCCTTGTGTCATCTTCCTAGCATGGAAAAAGACCGAAAAATAGAAAACACAATGACCCTTTCTTGCTCTTAAAACTCTATATACGAAAATGTTTTTTTTTAGTGTATTTAAAATGGCCGGAGAAGGACTAAGAGCCAAAATAATTTTGGGAAGCAGAAATAAAAAATTCTATAAATCTTTCTGCAAAACATGAGGCTAATTGTCGTATGTGTTCCCTTGCATGCAAGATTCGCAACGTGCACTCTGTTAACTAGTCTTCAGACCCATTTTCATAAGCACGCGGGATTTCCTTGGCTCCAACCACATTCAATAGCCTACTAAGTATTCACACATATAAGGAGCTCAAAAATTGTGTGTTTAACCACAGGATAGAAGATGTTTTTGAAAATACTTTGAAAAATACACATCTTCAACCGGATTCATGTAGTCGGCCTAAATTTGATAGAAATTTAGGCTCCATTTGGTTTGGTTTATTGGTATTCTTGCTTTGTTAGCTATTGTATCCAGATACGTTTGGTTTAAAACATGTTTTAATCAATTCATTTCTTTTGTTCAGCATTTTCTGAATACATAAATTCATGTTCATAATTTATTAAAGCTCATCCACATGGGTTACTTCAGGCTCATCCGAACCTAGACGAGATCGAGCGCGAGAAGGTCTGCAGCGCAATGGACCCATTAAAACTCTCGTACGAAGCACGAGTCCACGCTTCAAAAAACAAACGGTTACCTTTACAAATCACCCTCCACGCCCTCTACTACGATCAGCTAAAACTAAGGAGCGGCTCCGATCGAGATCGCAACGTAAAAAGACGCTCCCATGACCCAACCCAAGTACAGGCCGACGTGTCGTTAATAAGAGAGAACGAGGAGTTACGCGCCGAGCTGCTGAAGATGAAGATGTTAATCGGCGACGTGCAGCAGAACAAGAATCAAGGGAGCTCTTCCTCCGCCGCCAAGGGCGGTAGTGGTGGTGTCCGGCGGCCGACGTTCTTTTCGTCGGTGTCGAAGAAACTGGGGAAGTTGAACCCGTTCAAGAACGGGTCCAAGGATACTTCTAACATTGAGGATGTTGTGGATGTCACCAAGCCTAGGAGAAGGAGGTTCTCTATTTCTTAGATGGAAAGGAAAATTAAGGCTATTTGGGATCTCTTTTCATGTGTTGAATTTGTGTAAAAAGTTCGGATTTTTATTTTGTTTTGTGGCAAAGTGTACGTGTAATTTCTTTTTGGTCCTTGCTATTTTTTGGGTGTTTTTGTGACATTTTTTTCCTCAATAGTGAGTGGTGTATAGGATCTATAATATAATTCAATTAAACAAAGTTGATGGTATTTGTGGCCGAAATTGGGTGCCTCAATTCGTTCTCCTCAGATTTTCCATCTAAACTTATTTGCAACAGTAGCATGCACATTTAGCGCTGAATGGTGGTGCTGGAGAGCACTCCTAGGAGAGCGGCCTTGGTTTGCAGCATCAGATCCGTCGGATGTGTTTTTATCGGCTTGGATTTCATCTCGGCACTTTGCCAATCCAAGTCATTGAAGCCCATATATAAGAATTGGACCATTTTCGCATTCGTGTTTTTTGGGAGTAAAATAGGAAAATCGTGCGAAATTAAGTAACCAAAGTAAACCAAATATAACGGGGGCAAGAAACCTGTCGATAAACCCGATAGCTAATTGATTGACAATACAAGTAGGTAAAGATTTGAAAATAAGTAGCTTTTTTTTTTCCCCCATTTCAAACAGAAAATGAATTTTAGATTTAAAAAGTAGTAAGAGTATCAATGCAATATAAAGCTTCAGTCTGCATTGAATTGTTAGAGCGCTAAGTCTGTAAAGCTTTGTTCTCCTATACATTTTATGACATAAAATAAACTCATTTTATGTCATTCCTTCTCCAATACATAAATTAAAGGGAACCATTTTTCTACTATTTTTTCAAAAAATTTCAAACTCATTTCTGTCAAAGCTCGGCCCACCCACAATGGAAGGTAAAATTACAATTTTACCCTCTAGTACACCTTTTTCACTTGCCCATCAAACAAAAATGAAGGCATTTTGGTAAATATACCATTAGTGGAGATTTTATGACAACTACATAAAATCTATTGGAAAAATAATATCATTTTATTTTCACTCGATAAAACCCTAACTAAAATGAGAATTATCATTTTATGGCATAAAATGTACTTGAAGAACAAGGCCTAAAGTTTTCTTTTGGTGTTTGTTTCCCTTTTTTGACTTTTGTCCTTTGTCCACATTTTCACAAATTCAAAGACGAAATGGAAGTACGAATTTATAAAATTAAAAAAAGTATAAATTCATTTGAAATTTCTGTTTGATCCTTTTTCTTAAGAATTGAAATGACAAACACTTCTCATCGCTATTGACGAGATTCAAATCCTAGATCTACATATTGGCTCAAGCTCAAATAACCAGTACTATAAGAGCATCCCAACAACGAAAATAACACTTCAAGAACGCTATCCATCTTACCTTTCTATTATGAAAATATGGTTTTGTTAACGTTTGGTTGGTGAATAGTGCCTCAATGGATATGTTGGGAATTGTTGAGGTACTGTTCGTCAAATAAAATGGAGAAGGTTTCTATTGAGGTTGTTGTGATCTTAATTTTCACTATTGACTACGGAAAATATCTAAGCTAACCCATTTAAACAGGCTGTAAGGGATGCTCTAAAAGTCGCCGTACTCTGTTCTCGTGAAATTCAGTTGCAGAATTGTCAAAAAAACTCTTTATCGGTAAGAGAATTTGTGCAATTCTACGGTAAATTGATGCCAATATTAGGAGAGGTAGCAAGTGCCATGCCTATGGAATAATGTTTGTGGAATATTTGATTAGGACTGGGAAGTGTACGACTTTGTTTGTTTAGGTTTTCCAAACTCATCCTGCACGGTTTGTAATAAAATTTTCTTTCTATCCCTCTCCATTCATTACCCCCAAAACCTCCTTGAAAACCCAAACCGAACAAAGTCGTGCTTGAGTGGACCCCCTACACCGTCTGAATTGGCATGAATCGAATCTTAATTCACAAGTTAAGGTTTTTAGAAAATACGTTTCGTTTCCGGACCAAAAGTCTCACGGTTTGGTTCCAATCCAATCCGCGAGTCACGGATCGATTTTGGTTTTATCCACGGATTACATGTTACATATAAACAAGTAACAAAGTTACAAATGGTTTAATAAGACATTCTTGTTTACGGTAGTTGTAATCTGACATAAAAATAAAATCAAGAAGCATCCCAAAACACATTATTCAAATTCTACAAATACTAAGGACACCACAAGTCCACAAACTTAAGTTTGTACCACACAAGCATGGAGATATTCTATAACAGTTTGGCCTCTGATTATAGCAGAACTTAGTGTAACTGTTTAGCCCCTAAGTTTTGAAAAAGATCACAGTTTACCCCCTAGTATGTGTAGTAGAAGTTTGTGTAAAATTATGTGTGTATATATATATTTTAAAAAATTATATATAATAAAAATCTCACAGTCCGGATCGGTTAATCCACGGTTTCGAAATCAAAATCCGTATCTGGACCGCGAGTTACAATTTACTATTTTTTCAATTCGTGTCCAGACCATTAATCCACAACTAAAATCCAAAACGCACAAATCAATTTGATTCGGACCGAATGCATAATTTACCCATTTTTTTCTTCTACCTTACTAGAGACCCAAGGTTTGAACTAACAAAACTTGGAAGAAAAAAGATTGGGGAAAAGTCCACGGCAATCAAAAGGGCCGTCCTGGATGGGACAAGACTTGCAACGGAACTGACGGAAGTCAAGCATGTGTTTAGAGAAGCCAACCAACACCGAACAGTATCCCTAAGCATCTCCTGGATGGGACACGGGGACGTGAAGCGCACTTAAGCAATGCAACATCTCAACTGTCTAAAAGTGTTTTAAGTGGTTTAGATTCATTGACGCTTTCTTACCAGTCTAAATGTTCTATTACCGATAAAAAAACTTTAGCGAATCCGGATCATTGAATTTCAAAATAGACAATTGTGATATACACTTCTCAGTGTTAGGTGAGCTGCTCCATCCCCGCTTCTCCCTGGGATGATGTGAATGGGGTGGAGTACCCTAGAAGTATATATGTTTAATTTCAATTTAAGTAGTACAAGTATAACCACACACAAAAAAGCTACTCTTAGGTCACATTGCGATCGACCTCGAATTAGTTTGTTGTTTTATTTCTGCAACTCTAATTTTCAAGATCCGTACGAGTGTTAGAGGTTGAACGCATTGTTCGATTCCCAACGGTTCAAACAATACTCAAAGAGTTACTCGAGCCAGAAGATGAAAAGCTTTGGATTCAGCTCATTGTATTTTGTGTAATTTTTTTTACTCTTCTATTAGTTCATTTTGTATTGCCCGTCGGTCCAATTTCAACATTCGGGTTGTCTTCTAGCAAAAATCTAAGTAGAGACCAAATTCAATTTTGCCTTTTGGCTCAGATATGGTAACAATAAGTAGTTGTTGTCGGTCCCTTGTTGTTTGTCTCTTAAATTTTTTAGACTCTTTTAATTTCTGTCCGTATTTTTATACTATTTTTCTTCCCGTCAAGATGCATGACTAATTCCAAAAAATTGACAAAAAGTCTGCTAAATATCAAAAAAATTCACATTTTTGATAGAAAATAACTGATTCAGAAAAAACTCTCCCTAAAAGAGCTTGGACGTGGCAATAATGTGGGCCCGAATAGACTGGCCATAAATGAGTTAGTACGTAGCACTTAAAATGTTTCAAACGTAAATCTTATAAGAGAGCAAACTCTTAAGTCTCAGGTCTTCATCACCGTACGAACCCTTCGGATCTTCTGGCAGTTGATGTTAATTGGTTGATCGATGAGAATGAGAATCTGACACAAACGTTCAAGGAACTAACAACCAACAGAATGAAAGTGAAAACATAAGATAGTAAATGCAAAAGAACAAACCTGAAGAATGTGACCACGTGAAAAAGAAACAATGCATGCACTAATATAAAGTACTGTTTAAAAAAAATTGAGAAATTCTACAAGATATACTCAAATAACTTAAATTTTCCTTACAGAATTTAAATTAAGAAAAAATTGAGAAATTCTTGAGTGTTTGTGACCACTTTCCTTATAGAATTTAAATTAAATTTTCTTCAACTTTCTTAAACTTGATGATCAATTTTCTAGGCTGTTTGTGTCAAGGGTAGTGGGACAACGTGTTAGGCAAGTGAGGTGACTTGGCTCTGCTGTCGTTTAATTTGTGAGAGAATTTTGCGTATTTCTTACGTAACTTTTTACTATTGACCCCAAAATACATAAAATCATTCAAAAGAGTTGCACTAAAGTTTTTACAGCTAACAATCGCCCGTATCAGGCATTGGACTAAATTTAATTTTTTTTAAAAGCAGTCAATTTAATTTAACTAAATTTAGTCACCACATATATTTTTAGTTTTACGTCATATTTTTTGCATCACATCATTCTTCTCGGCAAGAGGAATAAGAAATTATATGAAAATGTAAACCTAAGTTAAAATTTTTATATAAGATGATGCTAAATATACTGAAAGACTGTATTTTTTGCATTTTTTTTCATCTTTAGAGATTTTCTTTCAACTGTGAAGTATATTTTTATACTTTTTCGATTGCTTTGGTTGATGCAAAAGATTAATCCAAAAAATTTGCTCAAATCTAATACTCCTTCTGTCCCAAATTAATAGTCCCTTTTCACTATTTGACACCTCTCAAAGAATTGCCCTTAACTTTCATCTATGGTTCTTTTTTATTATTTTATATCCAATATAGATCTTATTTGATAAATCTCGATTTGTTTCATAAAACAAATTTTTTACAATTACAAAAAACATTATAGATTGTGAAATATAAATAATTTGTTGAGTGACATAACTATCGAAAAGGGACCATTAATTTAGGATGGAGGAGTACAAATTAAAAGAAAATAATTAGAAAGACAATCTGTAGACAAAATAATTTAGGCCCGAGGGACCCTCAGACATTTTGTCCTCTCTTCTGCTCCCTCGATCCCAGATCTCTTTGCAGAGTATAATATTGGCCATGAATGAATGTCTTTAATTTCTTTCGGCCATTATGGGACAAATACTTTATTATTGAGAGAGAGAGAGAGAGAGAGAGAGAATGCATTATGTATTTTATGTGTTTATTTTTTTGAAAAGCATCGGTAATAATTTCAAACGTGCCATATAGTCCCAACACAATTTAGAAAGAAAAAGAATAGTACTAGTAATAGATTATCTTCTGGCATGAGATATATAATTAAACATGTAATGCAATGTCTAATAATTTTGTCAAAAAAGAAATTATCCTTTCCTTATAGTCATGCATCTTATTGGAAACATTTTAAAAATATACTGCGCAAAGCATTACGCTATTTAAATGTTAGGAACCATGCACACACACATAGGAAAATGATAACGCTATAAATGTTAGTTCTTTTAGAGGCCCTTTCTCGGAGCATTTTGATGACCAAACCATTCACGATTTAGAGCTTGTCGATAACATCAACCAAGTCAAAAATCAGGCTGATCAAACACTAGTTGATATAATTTAGGGCTGTATTTTTCTTGAGATAAATAGGTTTAATGGGTTCTGATTAGGTATTGTAATTTTGTTGTGTTATGCACCAATAGGTTGTGTCACTAATGTAATTTGACAAGCTCTAGAATGTGAACGATTTGGATTATCAAAGTGAACCTAGAAAAAAACCATCCTATGGGCCAAATGGACAATCCAGTCCGTGAAATGAATTGGAGAGTAGCCGATTCCATTTTATAACTTAGATCATATAATTTATGTGCATCTCGAATAATATTTAGAAATTAATTCCAAGCTCAGGACAAACTTGTGTATGAAGTAGTTGATGTTGCCTTTATTTATTGGCTTTTAGAAGAAGAAAGCTATGAGAACTATGATGTCGTGAGGCCACATGTTCCATTCCCTAGTCTAATTTAGTTTATGAACAACAATTTATTCCATTTGATAAAATGGGTCTCCAGAGTCATTGGAGATAAAATCACATCCCCACTTCATTTGATAAAATCACCCACTTGATTTTAACAAATGTTCATTTTATCAAATGGAAAACTAATTGGGTGCAAGCCGTGCACTCTTCAGTAGTCCGATCGTATTTTCGATAGCTTAGATGCATACGGCAATTTTGATTTATTTTTACCGGTAAAAAATCAAAATACATCCGGACCGTACAAAAACACGATCGACGATCGAACGGTGCACACCCCATTTCCCAAAACATTATTTACACATAAGGGTATATCAACTTACGTATGTGTAAATGCTATATTTACAATATAATTACTATTACCACATGTATTCACTGTAGCCACATCAGTATCCACTATCACCAAGCAAGAAGTAATTAAATAATTAATCCATAATTAATCCTACGCCAAATTTTATTAATGCGATACCCAAATTGGTAACGCCATGCAAAAATTTACTACCGTCACACCAAATTTTACATATGTCATACACTGATAACTACACACTAGAGTTAAATAATGTTGGATTGACTTTTTTTTTTTTTTTTGTTGGATCGACTTTTAATTTTAGCTAATATTCCCTTAGCTTTAAAGAGCCTTTACTTTATCCAGAATAGTTCTGGATAGAACATCGATAATGGAAGAATTAGGATCTCCCATTTAAAATAATTTAGAGAGGAATATAGCTTTATTGTTGGACATTTATCTCTCTCGGTCAGAACGGAAGGGGTTGGCCGAGTAGTTTTAGCCTGAGACTTGGATATTTTTTCTTTCTACTGAGATCTCAAGTACAATTCTTCTTACTGTAAACTTTTGGTTCATTTCGTCAGTCAAAGTTAAACATAAAGTTCAAATTAGCATTAAAATTAAGCCAAACGTCAATGTTTACTTTTGGTAAAAGAATTTATTTCCTGATTCTAAAAAACTCTTATTCCCAACTGGTCAGCACACCTACCCTGTTCTCACCAGCACGTTCTCTTGACCAAAGTCTAGACTATTGGAACTGTGACCCGGCACTGCCGGTGTGTAACATTGCGCAATCTACCGCCGTGTTCGGAAATGTTTCCGGTTCCAAGGCTCCATTTCAAAATTAGTGGGCCCCTTTGACCCAAATGAATTTTCTTTTTTAGGAAAAATTCTCCTAGTGCACAAATTGTGCAGAAATGAGTCGGTAGGATCCACTTCGGAGTCTCATATAAATGATCAAAGTCGTTTATCAACTTTAAAATAATTTTGAAAAAAATTTGCTCAAACAAATTTTTATAACTACTTGATCCAATTAGTTAACTTTTATTTTAAATTTCGTCATATTTCAAGATTCTAAATTTTGAATGAAAATTGAAAGATTGGATAAAATATTTAAAGTTTTTAGATTGAATTGATTTTCTCGTAGGCTAATCAAAAAATTATTTTAAAGTTGATAAGCGACTTTGATAATTTGTATGAGACTCTGAAGTGGACTCCATCGACTTATTTGTGCACTAGTAAAGTTTTTCCCGAAATTAAAAGGAGGAAGAAAATTTATTTGGGTCAAAGGAGCCCACTGATTTTGAATTGGGGCCTTGAATACTAGAAACCATTCGAGCAAGGTGTACAAGTTGTCTAAAGTGTTTTTAATTGACGGCTACACCTCTGTAGTTTCCCTCTAGGGCTGGGTCCCTGACTCCTCGGGTCCGCCCTTTAAATCAAGGGGCAAAACAACATAAAAAAAAATGACGCATACTTATCACCCTACATTTCATGAATGTAATTATCCCTTGATGCACCTTGTCTATTTTAACTTTATGGTTGGACATCTATCTATCTCAGTCAGAATGGAAGGGGTTGGCCGAATGGTTTTAGCCTGAGAATTGGATATTTTTTCTTTCTACTGAGATTTCAAGTACAATTCTTCTTGTCGTAAACTTTTGGCTTAATTTGAATGCTAATTTGAACCTTATATTCCTCCCCAAGTACTCATTTTTTAAACAAAAAATTCTCATATCAAATGACTTTTTATATGAGTGTTCTTTGAAGTATAAATGAGATTTTGAGTGGTATGACTCAATGTAGGCTAAAATATGTATTTCTGTGACACTTTATATGAGACATGTCACATCAATATATGTACACACAATATGTATCACATTTTAACTACAGTCCAAAACTATCATATGAGATTTCGTAGCATGTTTTATGAGGTTGACTTTTGTCAATATGACATTTTGTGGCTGTTTCGAATTTTTGTGGTAATTTTATGAGCATTCGTGGCTTCATATATGAGATTTTTGAAACCCAAAACGTTATATGAGAGATCACCCGAGGTTATATAATTTTTTTTGGCTCTCCATATGAGAGAAAGGACCGGTATAGGGGGTCACTTTTTGCATATGTGGCGCAATCTCGTCCGTCGATCTGGTCAAATGTACATATGGTATACCCTTTCATATTTTCAGCCACAAAATCTCATATTTGACCCACAAAATCTCATATTTGTTGTTATAAAATTTCATTTTTTAGCCCAAAAATGAGGTGCACATTGTTGCATCCCTCGTCATACACTGATAACTCCACACTAGAGTTAAAAAAATGTTGGATTGACTTCTTTTTTTGTTGGATCGACTTTTAATTTTAGCTAATATTCCCTTAGCTTTAAAGAGCCTTTACTTTATCCAGAATAGTTCTGGATAGAACATCGATAATGGAAGAGTTAGGATCTCCCATTTAAAATAATTGAGAGAGGAATATAGCTTTATTGTTGGACATCTATCTCTTTCCCAGTCAGAACTCAAGGGGTTGGCCAAGTGATTTTGGCCTGAGACTTGGATATTTTTCTTTCTACTGAGATCTTAAGTACAATTCTTCTTGCCGTAAACTTTGGGTCATTTTAGCTCCATGTGTAAGCACGTGAAAAGGTTATAGGAGAGGCTGTAGAGATTAATCTGAAGTGCACACAATCTGACCCGAGGTGCCTTTACCTAAAAAAACAAAAATAAAAAACTCTCTTTCTGAGGTCCCTAGCTATATATCATGCATGTATGTTGAAAAAGACACTTTGAACTCCATATTTATGATATGCTGCTTTCTGTCTGCTTTCTGTAAAGACAAAAGGAGAGGGAGAAAGAAAGTAAATTACTTTTTTTTTTTATCAACATTATACTAATTTGGTTTTATTAAAAAAGAATATTGCTTTGCTTAAAATTGTTCCACTTAATTTGTAGAAAGATTGATATTCTCTAAAAGATTGGCATCCCAAGAAAGGGATTGCTTGTGAAATTTGGGATGGTGTTTAAATATTTTTCCTAATTGATTGATGAACTTTGTACACGTTTACGGTGAACTAAAGGAGTGCAAGTATTTTATTTGTCCAAAAAAATAAAAAAGTGAACTATAAAGAATTAGTAAAATGTGAAGGAAAACTACTTATCTTCTGCAGAAAATATTATCGTTCTTGTTTCACTCAAATAATTTTTAGCAAAATATCTAAAAGATTATGCATCGTGCGGGAAAAATTTCAAGCTACAGTTTTTTTTTAAATTTTAAACTTCTTTATTTGTCAGCATGGTTTTTATATACTGAACATCTAATTGAGGGCAATTAATTCTTAAAAAAAACTGCGGTAATTCAAATTAACGGTTTCTTACATATAGATTCAACATTTGTTTGGACAACCAGTCAACTCCAAAAGGTGACAAATTAACCCTAAAATATTGTAAATAGAATCTACCAACAAGCTAAAAGGCAAAAATAAAATAAAATTAGGACCTAATGGCTCTCCATGTGTCTAATCGATGATTTAAACTGTTTATTTAATTAAATATGTTGAGAATATTCTTTACATAAAATCAATTAAGAACCACTACGAATGCGATACGATCGAATTGTTATTGATCGCCATTATACACTTTTTAGCGGGATTCACTGTGCAATTTTATCTCTTAGATTTTGTTATCATAAAGATATCGTGATGAGAGTTTATATCCAGAAAGTCATTTCTTATAGGAGTAATCTTTATTCTAAAGTTCACTTTTAGACTTCGCTTCCTAGTTTGACAGGAGAGTGACCGGCATTGACAGAGTAACTTTGCGAACGTGGACAAAACATATAGTAATATTTATTTAGAGTTTGAAAAAAATATGTGTGTGTGTGTTGTGAATAGTATTCAATTATCCAGTGTTAATGTAAAAGTCTCAATGGTTTAAAAGGAACCAATTACGAAATTTGGTTATAAATTTTACCATATGGATAAAATAACGGTTAAACCAAAGTTTGAATTTTGAGGTATCGAGTCTCCGCCGGCACGCCCACTGTACGCCAGCGAGTGTGTGACTTCCTTGCTTTGAAAAGTTTATTAAAAGAATTGTTGTTAAAGACCTTTATGAATTCATAGTACTAATAAAAATAATTTGTAATCCTATAGTTTTGTCCAATATAGGACCGTTTTAGGCACTCTCCAGATCCATAATAGTAATAATCTAAACAGTTCATAATTTACATTACGCAATAAAGTAAGTTCATTTAAAAAAATTAACTTGATCGACACCTATAGCTATATCAATATCAATAGCTTATGTTTGTTGAAGACGAAACGAACCATCCAAACTTCCACCGTCTCATTTTGTCTTTCACAAATGTGAATTGTTAACATGGCCATTGGTGTCCGATCAAGTTAATTCTTTCTCAGAAACATTGTTCTCTGCGATTTTTATAAAATATGAACCGTTTTGATCATTGGTATAGACCTGGTGTGGGCCAAAAATTGGACCAAACTAGAGGATTATAAACCGGACTAGAACTTGATCCCTAGAGAGAAGATTTTAGTAAATATTACATACGCAGTGTTGCATTTGAAATTGTTGAAGTATCTGGGACCTTCATTTAAAATTGGTATTGGGGATTTATTTTTTTTGAACAGGATATTGGGGATTTATTCTCATCTTTTAATTATACTCTTATATACCATTATACGATTTGCTTGCCTAATTAATTAAAAAGCCTTTGATGTCATAACCTGAAAAAAGAAAAAGGAAAAACAAAAAGACAAATCATAGTGCTGCACTTTTTGCAAAAATGATAGATACACATCCTCTCAACCACTCCCCACCACACCCTCTCTCACATGTGTGGTAGGGCTCACCTGGTGGGTCCCAGTGGGCTCCACCACGCATGTGAGAGAGGGTGTGGTGGGGAGTGGTTGAGAGAGTGTGTACTTATCATTGTTCCACTTTTTGATTCTCTTCTCTCACTCTATCACGCGACAAATTTTCATTGTCGAGCAAGCGCTATGACGCGGTGCCTGAGTGCACATCATAGTTCTTCTATTTCCTCGATCAATAGAGTTTATTTAAAATTCAAATCATTTAATACATTTTCGGACGGCAGGGATGCCGCTTGGTAACCACATGCTACCCATTCGGCACTGAAAATGTTTCCCTCCCACTCCCACACAGACGCACAACACTCTCTCCGTTTGCCTTTCCCCTTTCCTCCAAAACTCTTCTCATAATCTCTCTTTCTCTCTCTCTCTCTCTCTCTCTCTCTCTCTACTTTCTAATGGGTGTTTCTGTATAGGCAGTGCTGTTGGATGAGAACTGAAATCCTAACCTCTGACGCAGTAGCCGATTTCAGCTAAATGTAGTAAGGTTTTACTTTCGAATTCTTAAATGAATTGTGAAGACATGTGGATTTTGGGTTTTTAAGTGAGGAAAGAGCTTCAATGGCGACTCAGTAGCTCTGCATTTCGACAGGCTGAACAATTCTGTAAGAAAAAGCACTCACGCTGCTGGACATAGTCGGGATTTTTCAAGGTTTGATTCAATACCGCAATTTCATTCTTGCTAGGGTAATGATTCTGTACATGTTTGTAAGCACAAATGTATTTGCATATTAGAGTTTTTGCTCAAATTTTTGTGTAGAATTTTAACTGAAGCTTCATATGATATTGAAGCGCTCTAATGAACAAGCTCTAATTTAAGCATACAAATGGGAAAACCCTTTATTAATGGCACAGTTGTAGATTCAAGAAAGAGAAATAGCCGTTCAAAATTTGAGTAAATATTTGTGTTTTTCAGATGTAAGTAAAACTCAATTCGGTAGAGGTTTGAATTAAGGATTTGAGAGGTTTCTCAAAGAATTATTGAGTAAAGTAAAATAAGTTGAAGGGTTGGAGATGGTTCAGGAATTAGTTAAATGTGAGGCCGGCATAAGTTTTTGCGTAAACTGGCCCAAACAGCTGACGAATCGCAAAAAAGGGTAAGGGTTTTTGCGTAAGTTGAAGGGTTGTTTAAATGCTCTAGCCAATCTGAAATCTGAGATGCATCTTGAAGCTCAGGGTAGGTAAAATTCTCTACCAATCTCGGAATTAAAGGTTAAGGATACTACGGCTAATATCTACTGTTTTGATTAGGATGAATTTGATTTAGTCCTTCTCTTTAGATTGAACAGCTAGAGGGTTCTTTCTATTGTTTTTGAACAAATTCAGGATGACTTTTGGTGTTTGGCTTTGAAACTTAATTTGTTTAATTGAGGGAATTGAAACATGTTTTTGACAACTGTTTTGAGAAAAGCCTATCTGGATAACACACTCCAAAAAGTTATTTTGAAATTCACCAAAATGCTTTTTATTACAATCAAATATTGAAACGTCCATTTATTTTTAAATAAGAAGCAGTTTTTCAGAAAACTGGTTCTGAAAAAGCAGTCGGAGACAAGAACAATTGGCAGAAAACCAAGAAATTATTGGTAATCAGTCGGTCAATTTTCTATGGCAATATCAGAGAATTGTAAAATTGCCGGGTCTTGTAGTTCACTTAAAAATTGTACGTAGAGCTGTTTGGTTTTTTATTTTATTTTATATATATATATATATATATATATATATATATATATATATATATATATATATATATATATATATATTATTTTGGTAATGCAGGGTGTCTCGGCCGGTAGAGCTGTTCTGTTTATTTTATTTCTTTCATTTTTGTGGGCGTAGGGTTTGCTTTGAAGGTGATAAAAAATGATTTGAGCCTTAGCTTTTTCCTTCGGAGATGCCTTTGCCTCTTGCTTTTGGGTTTGATTGCTGCCTTTTTCTTTTTCAAACTTTTTGTTGTTAATGGATACCCGGAAAGAGAAATAGAATGTGCTGACTTTTTCTTATAGAAAAGATGAGAAAAATACTTTGTTAAAGTTAAAAGATGGTTCAAAACTCTCACTGCTTTCATTAATTCAAAATTTCAACCCTGCCCTACTAATCTTATGCATGTTACACTAGTGCCCATATCGATAAAGGTACATGTTCGTACAGGGCCAGCCCTGAGATTATATAGGCCTAAAGCAAATTTTAATAAATAGGCCCCCTCTGTTTTTTTTAAACATTCAATATAGGTGACTAATATACTTAAAAAAAAATACTAAATATGGTATTTTAAGTTCGTAAGTTAACTAAAACAAAATTTTAAATTTTTTTTTATACCATTCTAACAAAAGGAATCAAATATAACAAGTCCCACTCATTTTCAAACTTATCGCATTGTTAACTTTAATTGTAAGATAATAATTTTTGTAACAAGAAGAGAATTGTTTAACACTTAAAAAAATAGTAAATATGGTATTTTAAGTTCGTAAGTTAACTAAAACAAAATTTTAAAATTTTTTTTATACCATTCTGACAAAAGGAATCAAATATAACAAGTCCCACTCATTTTCAAACTTATCGCATTGTTAACTTTAATTGTAAGATAATAATTTTTGTAACAAGAAGAGAATTGTTTAACATTTTTAATCTAATGGAAAAATAAGAAAAAAAAAAATATAAAAGACTAATAGATTAATGTAAGTACAAAAAGAAAAAAAAAAGAGAAAGTTCTGCCACAAAAGAGCTAGCAGATAGTATTGAACCGTGGACCTCATGGTTCTCATGAATACACAATGATCACTGAGGCGGAAACCAAGATACTGCAATGTTTCGGAAAATCAAATATATATAATTTAAATTTCTTATATTGGAGCGGGCCCTTAATTTTTGTTTAATATTTTGGGCCTAAAGAGGCCGCACCTCCCGCTTTAGGCTAGGGCCGATACTGTGTTCGTACTGAATATTCTATATCCACATTTTATTGTACAATTCTCTATTTAAAAAATCCTAGTTATTTGTATATTATACTAAACTTACAAATAAATCATGCACTAAACTGTTCCTCGGAAGCCTGGAGCTGTATAAACCATAAAGTCCAACAGGTCTATGAATCTACTAATTTTGTGTCATTTTTGGGCAGCTGTCTTAACTCTTTCCTGTATTTGTCTTCCAAACGCATGCTAGTCTCCGGCATTGATTAATTCTCTTGTTGATTCATTGTTTGGCTAATGTAAAGAAGTCTGATAAACATTAACTATGATATTAACAGCTATAGATCTTTGGCAAGTATAATCATATTTTGATGGCGTATTCCCTTTGACAGAGAAATTAAGTTGATTTTCTCAAATTACATTGATAAGAGTTGGCATTTCTAAAATATTTCCTTGTTCTGCCGTCTTTTAAATCCGTACTAAAGCATTGTCCAGAACCTTCGTGGTTTTACTTCTAATGCTGGAAACTATGAGGTTGTTATTGCTACAATTCATGCTTGTGACAAAATAAGTTGAAGTTAATTTTTCATTTCTTCACGATTAGCACTAATTGATTCATTTTCTATTCGGGTATCCGTTTATGTTTTATGTTCTTCCCTGAAACAGGAAATAGCAAGGCCTATACCAAGTCCAGTCTGCAAAGCCTCGTTTGAACAAACCCCAGATGAAAATCTGCTTTACTTTTCTGCTGCGCAGTTCCATTTTTGTCGTTGTTACTCTTCTTCCTCTGGCTCTTGCTGACCTAAGGTCTGAGAAAAAAGCCCTTCTTGCCTTTGCTGCTGCTGTCCCTCATGGACGGAGACTCAACTGGAATCCTTCTAGCCGTGTTTGCACTTGGGTAGGCATCACTTGCACTTCAAACGGCACACACGTAATTTCTGTTCGACTTCCCGGTGTTGGACTATTGGGTCCTATCCCAGAAAACACCCTTGGGAAGTTAGATACCTTGAGGGTTCTCAGCCTTCGTTCCAATGCTCTCAATGGAATTCTTCCTTCTGATATCCCCTCCCTCCCATCCCTTCAGTACCTATTCCTTCAACATAACAACTTCTCTAGTGCTATGCCATCCTCCTTTTCTCCCAAACTTATTGTTCTGGATCTTTCGTTTAATAACTTCACTGGCAACATTCCTCCAACAATTCAGAATCTGACCCAGCTCACGGGAATGAACCTTCAAAACAACTCCCTTTCTGGGCCCATTCCCAATGTCAGCCTGCCAAGGCTCAAACATTTGAATTTAAGCTACAATAATCTTAATGGCTCAATTCCATCTTCCTTTCAAAAGTTCCCCAATTCTTCATTTCTTGGGAACCCTTTCTTATGCGGCCTGCCTTCAAATCCTTGCTCTAATGTATTGCCTCCACCTCCCCTTACAAACGTTTCTCCACCCCTTACAAACGTTTCTTCACCCCCATGCCCTGCAGAGCAAAGCCCCAGAAAGAAACTCTCTAGAGTAGCTCTTATTGCCATTATAGTTGGAGGGTCTGTGGTTCTGTTACTTATCGCTCTAATTTTATTATTGTGCTGTTTAAAGAGAAACGATAATGGGGTAAGCAGCGTGTTGAAAGGGAAGGCCTCTATTGGTGGAAGGAGTGAGAACACCATGGATTTCGGTAGTGGGGTGCAGGAGCCTGAAAAAAACAAGCTGGTTTTCTTTGAAGGGTCGGGTTATGGTTTTGATCTTGAGGATTTATTGAGGGCTTCAGCTGAGGTACTGGGTAAGGGGAATTACGGGACTGCCTATAAGGCTGTCTTGGAGGAGTCAACAATGGTGGTGGTAAAACGGTTGAAAGAAGTAGCGGTGGGGAAGAAGGAATTTGAACAACAGATGGAGATTATTGGGAGCGTTGGGCAGCACCCAAATGTTCTGCCCCTCCAGGCTTATTATTACTCGAAAGATGAGAAGCTCCTGGTTTCTGATTACATCCAGGGTGGCAACTTGTTTATGCTCTTGCATGGTATGCCTTTTAACCTTCTCTTTCTTTTTCTTGGCTTTATAAACTATGTTTCAATTGGTAAAAGCATGGGTAACAGGGTATTGCAAGAACAGTGTTATTATTTAAAAATCGTGTATTACTTTTTGTAATATATGTAAATTTTGGGGGTTAGTTATGTTGATAGGTGATTAACGTATGAAAATGTGTTTCCATCCGAATACTAGAAATAATAAATCTTAGAGCTTTTGTATTTTTTATACTAAATACTCCCCCACCTGTAAAGATAATCTACTACCAAATTTCTTACATTTCTCGCCACAAAATTAAAGAACTAATATAAATTTTTATCCAAAAATTGCACGTTATTTTATAATAGACTATCTTATGTGGGACGGAGAGTGGGAGAATATTAATTTTGAGAGCCACCTCCGAGTCAAAATCCTGGCTCCGTCCCTGGCTCTATCCTCCCAGGCTCCCAACACCCAAATGCCCCCCTATGAAATCACTTGCATCTTTTTTTAAGTCTGTGATTCGATCCCTCTGGCGCAGTATTCTAAGGAGAGAACATAGTTAAGGGATATAGGCATTGTCCATCCAAGACATGTATTTTCTTCATAATGCTTTGATGGTCTATATATTGTTACTTGTACTCGAGAGTCAAGATCCTGGTACAAATAAATTTTGAAGTTCATATCAAAGCAAAACATTTAACTAGACCGGTCGAGCTAAGACTTATTGATAAGGAACAACTGCATTTGGGATCCTCACAAGGTTGTAGGTTACTGGAGAAGTGAAATCATCTTGCATTTTTGCATTGCCGCATAAGTGAAATAAAATTTAACATCAGTCCGCCTAAATCTGTAGTATTAGGGTAGCCTCCTTTTACGAAATTATTTGCAAGTAGAAAACACGAATAATGTTTGAGCCACAGGTACTCTCTCTTTGAACAAACGATATTGAGTAAAAACTCGATTTTCTTAATTCATAAACAACCAAATTTTGCAATTAGGCTTACAATGATACTTATAGTGCTAAGAAATCCTAATCTAACTAGGAAACAAATAACAAAAAGAAATCCTAGGCCAACTAAGGAAACAAAAAACGAAAAGAAATCCTAATCCAATTAGGAAACAAATAACAAAAAGAAATCTTTATTCTTTTTTACCAAGCAACCTATAATAAGGAATACTAGATTAAAACAAATTAGGAAACTAAATATTTCTAGAAAATCTTGATTAAAATAAAGTGGTTCTACTAATAAAATATAATTCCTACTATATTTTTAGAATAAAAAATATTAGCCTACATCAATTACTTGGGTAAAAATTTGTTATTGATCAATCCTATAAAACCACAGGAAACAGGGATGACGACAGAAGAACTCCACTAGATTGGGAATCAAGAGTCAAGATATCCCTTGGAGTGGCCAAGGGAATTGCCCACATCCATTCTGTTGGCGGTCCAAAATTCTGTCATGGAAATATCAAGTCGTCAAACATCCTCCTCAACCAAGACAACAACGCTTGCGTCACTGATTATGGCCTATCCCCATTAATGAACTTCCTGCCCGCTCGATCACGACACGCTGGTTACAGTGCTCCTGAAGTTACCGAAACACGAAAACAGACTCACCAATCCGATGTGTACAGCTTCGGAGTCCTGCTCCTTGAGATGTTGACAGGAAAACCACCAATCCAATCGCCAGCACGCGACGACATGGTGGACCTTCCCAGGTGGGTCCAGTCGGTCGTGAGGGAGGAATGGACGGCTGAGGTTTTCGACGTCGAGTTGATGAGGTACCAAAATATTGAAGAGGATATGGTGCAGATGTTGCAGATTGGGATGGCTTGTATTGCGAAGGCCCCGGATATGCGACCGAATATGGAAGAGGTCGTTAGGATGATTGAAGAGATCCGGCAATCCGACTCGGAGAACCGGCCGTCTTCAGAAGAGAACAAGCCCCGAGGATTCTAATATGCAGACCCCTTGATTATCTGATTGTTGTTGTTCTTTTAATTCTTTCCTAATTGTAAGAAATTTGTTCCTGCAAGTACAGAAAGCAAGAATAAGCCTACATGCATGGTGAGTAAAGATTTCTTCCCTTCAAGGGTGTTTGAAGCTTGCATACATATTCGGTCATCGTGTTATTTTTCCTAGGAATTTTGGCGAGAATCTATTTCACAGCATGGACCGGCGCTCCGTACTTTACTTTTATCCGTTCAGTCGGGAATATTGCGTGCGAAATGTATTCTCAAGGAAAGTAAAGTAAAGAGAAGAAAAGTTAGTTTCTTGAGAGTGTTCTATTGATAAAGAATCTTACAAGAAAATTCTATAAAAAACTGAGAACTAGTCGTTCATTTGCTAGGAAACAGAAATTTAAGGGAAAATTCTGTTATCATGATTCAACGGCTATTTTGAATAAAAATAAATTTGGGAGTTAAACATCTGGCTATCATCTTTACAGGAAGTTAATACATATGAATTGTTAGCTCAGAATCATAATCAACTCTAAAATCAGTCATAAATTAAAAATAAAATAAAATACAAAGGGCCTGTTTGGCGCCAGCTGTTTTTTTCCTTCATGCATTCTTTGAAATGTGGGTTTTGCCTCAAGTTTTTGTATTTTAGCTTGTTTTTTTTTATTTATTCAAGCAAAATAGTTTTGATCATGATTTTTTACATTTTCGATTCCTCTCGTTGAGAAAAACGAAATAATTCACAAAAATTTGACAAGAAACTAACAGATACATGAAGGAATCAAATAAAAACAAAAAAAATGGATCCGGGGATACTCCTTTACTCCCTCCTTTTCTCTTAAACGACATCATTTTGCTCATTTTTTTGGTACAACCCCAAAGCTTCCAAGAGTCTTGTTTGGAGATTTAATTTCCTAAAAGGCCTTGTTTGGAGAGTTAATTTCCCAAAGTTTCCAAGGGTCTTGTTTGGAAATTTTGTGGGTTGGGTAAACACAATATAAGCAACTTTTCATTAAAAATTAGACCATGTCCCAAGTTAAAAAGTATGCCGACAGAGGGAATTTTTTTATTTTGACACGGAAATGAGAAGATTATATGAATGAACGTCCAACGACACTTACAAAATTGAAATTTATTACAAAGATCTTGGACAAAGCAATGTGTACTAATATTTTCTCTTTTGACCTAAATTAATAAGGGAAATATTATAATACACACCTTATTTGAATGTTTATATTATGTCATCCTTTTGAATTGTTTAATTCATAGTACGTTTTGCAAAAAAAAAAAAATCAAATTAATGTTATGTATGAAATCTGTATCATTTGTGTAAAAATTCGTGACTTTTTTTTAAAATTCATAATGTACAAATGTTAAGAATTCAAGAAAAATTCTACGAATACATTGTAAAGAATTATAATAGATGTCATATTGATGTTGTGAATTTTTATACAAAAGTTTGCAAATTAAGGCGATTCAAAGGCTGCATTGGATACCGTCCAAAGATTCCAAACCCGAATAGATTGGAGTACAGTATTGTTAGGGTTTTCATAACACTTGTTCAATCCTATAATACTCCTACGGATTTTGGGAACAATAAATCACCAAATTGAAACTACAAACAGACGTGCGTAACAGAAAAACAGAAAAGAAAAACGAGACCTAAGATATACGTGGGAAATCTAAAACCATTGGAGTCACACCAGTCCACTATGAAATCAAAATCAAGAGTATAAGTCTTCTCACAATCTCTCTGAAATATGCGTTTTCACTGGTCTCTCTCTGTTTTTCTCTGATAACTTATAGCCCTAATTACTACTAGCAAACTACTTAATAAATAGGTCAAGTCCTATAGTCAAAATTACACACCGAGATCCACTGCTAAAGGTTGTCTGTACCTTAACATTTAAAATTTAGATAGAGAAATAACTAATCGTTATATCAGGATAAAAACAATATTGTAAAAAAAATGAGAAAAAATAAAATCAATACCGCATGTTTCGATACAATGGACTTTGAGGATCAGGATCAGGAGGCTATGAATGAGTCCTGTGTGGGTTTTTCTTGGAATGACCATGGTGCCATTGATTTATCTTGTGGGCCTATAGACCGCTGTGGGGCGATTACTACAAGTTGTGCAGCTTCTACCAATCCTGGATTCACTACCAAGTTTGTGCAAGTTGAGGAGATTGATAAGGGGATGGGTACGCATGGTCAAGAGAAGTGGTTTCATTCTCCAGTGAATGAGAACCACAAGAAGAAGGTTATTATGGGATGCGATTTTCTCCTTGTTAGTCATGATTGGCTCCGAGAATTAAAGTCTGGTCGGAATTTTCAATTCTTCCATGAACCGAGCCTTTCAATTGCTATGGTAAAAGTGCAGGAACCTACTCCTATGGACCTTAATCCATTTGATATTCTCGTCAATGGGAAGGAGAATACCCTTGTTGAGATAGTGTTTGATGGGTCGATGGTTAGTGAGACAACCGCTTAGAATTCCCTCCAGGTGGAGGATGAATCAACTTCCATAGATAGTCGTGTGTCTGTTGTTTCAATGCCTGATTCTCATCGGTCTAGTTCTGAGGAGGTCTCATCTGGTTGGGTCGAGGAGGATGCTCAGGACACTACTCCAGGCGTTCAAAATTTACGATCTAAGAGAGTTTTGGCTTTATGGCGCTATCGACTGGAGGTTCGTGGCCCCATTGCAGCAATGCAATCTGGCAATCAGAAAAGGAAGAAAGTTGACAGGGTTAAAGTTGGTGGCTCTCACCACAAGACTTTTGAGCACTCCCTTTGGGATTAAGCGAAAAAGAGAGAGAACCATTGAAGATAGCTATGACGATCCTCACACCTTCTGTTACCCTCAATGCCGTGTTTTACATTGACTAACTTTGTGTTTGTTTGCCTTTTTCTTCTTGCAGGTGGTGTTGAGGGCTTATTCGTGTCCTCTTGTAGTCGTTGTGGGGTGCTTTTGTCTGATCTTTATTTGTGTTTTTATGTCGGGTTGTATCTGTTTATATTTGAGTTTGTGCGCGTTTGAGCTTGTTGGATTGCACTGACTTTGTATCTGTTTCTCATATTTTGTTTGTTGTTGGTTCAAAAAAAAAAAAGAAGAAAAAGAATAGGATCCAAAGTCGGCCCGAACCTCTTTGTTTCGGGTTGGGGGTAACGTATAAAAAAGACAGCTGTGCCGTAAATCCAACGCCAATTTGCTTTACTTTAATAGATTATTCTAGAAGCAGGCTGGCCGCCTGCCCTGGCCCCGCTCTCAATCATAACCTATTATACTATCCTCTGAATCGTCTCTCTCTCTCTCTCTCTCTCTCTCTCTCTCTCCCTCTCCATCGCCAAGAATCAAATCATCGGCTGAATCCTTCCCCTCTCTCCATCAGGTACCCCTCCTCTGACCTCTCTTTTTTCTCTCTCTATATCTATGTGCTGACGTAGATATGTACTCTCTGTACTTTTCTGTTTAGCGAGCGTATACGAAAACTCTAGTTGTTTTTTCTTTAGCGAGATGATGAGATCTCGACAATTGCTGTCGATTGTTTAGCTGATCCGCAGTTTGGATTTGCGGTTTCTGGATCGATTCGTGTTGGTGTGTTTTCTGTAGAGAATTTGGCCAAATCAACGAACACACAGCTATTTAAAAAAATAATCGGGCGAAAATAATCAAGAACTGAAAACGAGAATGTAAGACACAGAGACTTCTATGTGGATACCCGATTGTGTGGCTGGCTCATATCCGTTTTAAGTATGTGTCCAATGAAGAGAATACAAGTTACATCGGCGGTTGATGAGGACCGGCCCTGATATTTGGGAGGTTTAATGCTAATTTTGAAAATAGGGCCCTAGGTTTTTTATCAAGAAAAATTGAATATAGGTGGCTAATAAAAGGTAAAAGGATGAGATATGGTAATTTGGCTTCATAATTTAACGAACATAAACTTTTAAATTTTTTTATACCGTAAGAGGATTTTTTTTCCCGAAGTACTGCTCATAGAATGCATTTTTCTAACCATGTTATTTTCTATAATTGTAAGAATACTATTTTTAACAATAGAAAATTTGTAAAATTTCACTTTGACCCTCTGTGGTTTGGGCCGGGTGCGGTTATAGCCCTCATATTTGAATATCTGCACATTAGTTTTAATAATTTTCTATTGAAGTTTGTTGATTACAAAAAATATATTTTGGTTTATTTGTTATTGTCAAAAGTGATTTATTTGTCAATATGGTATTAAAAGTTAAACATGAAAGTAAAATAACCGATTTTTTTTTTTTCTAAAAAAAAATCAAATCAAAATATGGTTTGATTTATTTGTCAAAATATGACTTGAGTAACATTTACCGCTAATACAAGTGATCCAAGAGTTATATGTCATGCATCCTAGGTAGAAAACTAAGGAAAAAAATTACCTGGCGAAATATGGCCTTGCCGGGTTTTGAACCTGGGGCACCCTGCTCTTCTGGAAGTGCACACACCATTGCAACAATCTTTCAATTTGCATTTCATTAGTAATAATTATATATATATATATATATATAATATAATATAATATAATATAAAAACAACTTCTATTTTATTTTATTTTATTTTTTTGCTTACATTACGGCCCTGTATCAAGTATATATAAGTTAGGAACTTAGGATGTACATCACCGGTTACCATAATACCCCTGGTTAATCAGACTTAACAACCCCAATAGTTAGTTCTCTGTAGAGGCAGAGCCAGAATTATTGATCAATGGAGTTAAATTTCAAATACTCCCTCCACCCCTTTTTAAGTGAGTACTTTGGGAAACGTGTATTTTTGTGGACATTAAAAAATGTGCTTTGGTATAATATTTTTAATTTTTTTTTGCACCTAATTAAAGTACTCAATGAGCACTTTAATTTGGTATAAAGAAAATTAAAAAATTATATAGGGAAATATGTTTTTTAGGGATTTGAAATTGTACGTATTCCCAAGGTACGCACTTAAAAAGGGACGGAGGGAGTAGCATACAACATGCTTTACCAATGAAATATTTTGGAACCTTATTTTTTCAGAGTAATTAACAAAAAAAATAAAATAAAATAAAAATCATTGACATGATATCACTTGACTTGGCCTGGATGAAGCAAAATATGCACTTATGCACAAGACCTGTGATGCATAAAAATATTGTTACCAAAGATGGATATATTTGTACAACCAGACATTCACACAGACACACGGGTAAGACAAGTGATGCATACATTAGAATATATGCATAAAAAAGGGTGACACATAGGCAAGGTATCATTCGTTGGTTCATTTGATTGCAAAGTTGGTTCTTCACAATTTGCTTGGCTAAAAATGCCCTCTGTATCACAATAAGTGAAAAAAGCTGGGAAAGACTAGAGATGTATATCACGTAGGGCACAAGTATTTTTTTTCAATGGGATGCATAGGGAGATTTTAGAACTTTGGTAAGTGTCTTTGTGAAATTGTATGACTTTGGTGGGGGTTTATTTTACAAAATTAATTCTGTACTTAATGTAGAACTTGAAAGAGAATTCATTGTTGATTTACTAGGTCTCTGGAGTGTATTTGATCTTGTTTCCTCTTTGTGTCTCCTCATGTAGGTGTTTTGGTGAGGTTCATCACATCTTTGATTGAGCTAGTAGGCTTGTGTAGTATTTATGGCATCGAAACGCATATTGAAGGAGCTCAAGGATTTACAGAAGGACCCTCCTACATCATGCAGTGCTGGTATACTATTTGGACGAACTTATGATTATTTTGGTGTCTGCATTTTGCTTATACTTCGTGGTTAGTGTGGAAGTGATTTGGATATTTAAGTTTCTTGTCTAATTCTCACAGGTCCTGTAGCTGAAGACATGTTTCATTGGCAAGCAACGATTATGGGACCTAGCGAGAGCCCGTATGCTGGAGGCGTATTTCTGGTTTCTATTCATTTTCCTCCTGATTATCCTTTTAAGCCCCCTAAGGTAGAATTTTTCCGCCTGTCTGATGCTTAGTTACATTGTAGTTCACCCTGTGCACGGCTAATACTGCATGCCTTTACATGTTTGAGGTTTCATAGGAGTTAAGGATTGCCATCGTGTCTGTGATTAGTTTACACTGTCCATATTACTGCCTTTGTATTGCAAGTTAAGATGACCCATCCCATCACTATCTGTTAAAACTAAGGGGTCAAGTTGCCATATTCTAATTAAGTTTTTCGTTAACTCATTAAAAATTGACGAGCCTCCTGTTTTGAGACAAGGTAAGTGCTCTGATTTTCAATATTTGACCGATATTATGTTCTAGAACCCTGTGACTGTTAATCTGTTTCTCACTATTCAAGTTGTATAAAATGAAGTTGTTGTGTCAAGGGATAGACTGCGATAGGGAAGGTGTACATTTTGTGGAAAATATTCTGATTTTACCCATTAAAATGACCGGTAGAGAAACTCATATGAACAAACGAGTTAAAAGCTGTATACGAAGGAAAAATAAGACTGTTTATTCTTTTGAAAGGGTAGTTTTCCCCAACATATATAGATGAAAAGATTGAATTTCCCAATTCTATCTGATGCCAGGATAATCAAAGGGTATAAATCCCGTTTTAACAGTTTTACTTTTTGCAAGCCACTGTGAATTGTAGAAGGCATGCATGTCATGTGCACTTTTTGTGGAATAGATTTGCTTGATGGATTATGAAATGCTAGTAACTTTATCTTGCACCAATATAAAGTTTGTGCATCTTCTGTCCAATACGAGACTGTGATTTGAGAAGGCTGATGAGTTGGATGTTACAGGTGGCATTCAGGACAAAGGTATTCCACCCCAACATTAATAGTAATGGAAGTATTTGTCTCGATATTCTGAAAGAACAATGGAGTCCAGCACTAACCATATCTAAGGTCTGGTCTATCTTCCATCCATTATTTCTAATATTCTATATGTTTTGCTTTCATTCTTAGGCCATGAATTTAATAAGCTTTAGCTACTGTATCTTGTAAAGCAGAGATGGAAATAACTGCGTATCTGGAATAGAACATTTACTGTATAATGGGACTTGTGCATCTATAGATCACCTGTTATGTTACGATTGTCTGGCTTATAAAAGCCATGGTCCTTTATTCTCTTTGAATTCTTCTTACAATGTTTAGTTTACATGTTATTCTCCTAAGTTTTTTTGCCCCTCGAGGACTAGGGTTGCATAGAACCACCGAATAACCCATGAAACAAATAAATCAGAAATATATGAGTTGATTGGTTGGGTTCTAGCACCGGCTCCTTGTTGAATGTGCAAATTGAACATTTTGGACACAAATCCCATTCGCTTGTTCCACTAAGGCAGTTTTTAGAATAAACTGGCTCTTCACAGTTTTTTATGTGATGTATTGTGAGAGAATGACCTGTCTTGGTTTTTGGAAAAAGCTATTTTTTGTTAGTGGAACACCCCTTCTTGAAGTTCTGAGTACATTCTGTTCTTTAAGTTAGGAGAATTCTGTTTTAATTTTGTAACTTTTTGCAGGTATTGTTGTCCATATGTTCCCTGTTGACAGATCCCAACCCCGATGACCCACTTGTGCCAGAAATAGCTCACATGTACAAGACCGACAGGGTCAAATATGAGGCCACTGCACGCAGCTGGACACAAAAGTATGCCATGGGATAGAGATGGGTAAAATGAACCTCCCTTGCTCTTCTCAAAGACTATGCAACCGATGTGCCCTTCTACGATGTGCTTGGCTGATGGAATAATTTAATTGTTGGTAAGGACGTTTGTTTAACTCTCTCTTTTAGAATTAAAACTTTCCAAGCAAGTTGGATCCTTTAATTTGTGAATATTAATTCTTGGATATTGGAAATGAGGGGAAGGAGAACTGCAATGTAATGGTGCTTTGGTTGTTTTCAAGTGAACTTCTGATTGTTAGGGTTATATCTGCTACCTTGTGTGCCTAGCTACTGCAACTCCTGTGACACATTGGTTGTTTCCTCATAACATGCATCGACAAAAATTGAATTTGATAAAGTGTTTTGAGAGAAATTTGCAGAATGTATCATAGGAGTAGTGTTTTAGAGAATTGTGCAGAATGGATTTTGTAGGTCTTTTTGTCAACCGAAATGAGAAAAATGAAAATTGAGAAGTTAAAAAGCTCCTCCAACCCTAATTTTGACTTCACCTCTCTAATGTCAAAAAACCAAAACACATTCTCATAGAATGCATTTTGCAATTTCTAGCCAATTAGCAAAAAATGTAAAAATGAAAACTTGAAAGAGGTAGCCGAACAGCCCCCAAGTTATGGACTCTTTCACGGTTCCCATGTAATTAGTAATTTCCTGATTATATATGGATTAGAATTCTATTCAGTTGCAGCTCGTTTGTTAGGCGGATAAGGTTTTGGATGCATAAGGAAGAAGGATGGATAAAATGTGGATATGTTATAAGGGGATTAGTTAAAAAGAGGTGATAAACTAAGAATGAGTTTGTTCGGTTAGTTGAAATAGATGGATTAGAGGGGTGGATAAATAAATAATGTGAGAATTTGGTCAATTGTCCCTTTTAGGGAGTATGAAAAGAGTTTGGAGGGATTGAGCCATTGAGGGGCAATGATGTCATAATACCAGTTGAGGTGGGCCAGATTTTGGGCCCCGAATTAGTTGGGCCAAACTAGCGGAGCGAGCTAGAAAGGAGCATGACCTAGACGAATTAGGCGAGTCGGGATGGATTGTCTCAATAAGTGGAGTAAAAGTCCGGTCGGCATAGAGATTATTTTAGAAGATGCTTAATGGATCTACTTCACATAGGAGTGTGCCCTAACTAAGGAAGCTAGCTTGAGGAGGTCACCCTAATCAGGGAAGCTACTTTAAGGAGTCTGCCTTAATTGGGGAAGCTACCTTGATAAGCATTATCAAGTATCCCGATAAAGGCGAAGCTCTGGAGACGGAGATCTAGCTGCGATTGGAGTCCGCCCTAATCGGGGAAGCTACTTTGATAAGCGTCATCAAGTGTCCCGATAAGGTCAAAGCTCCGGAGATTTAGGGGTACGAGTGTATCTCGGACAGGCTAGCTATCTTGGACACCAAGAGAGGAGAGCCTACAAAAAAGGGGATTCACTGTCAACCAAAGGTACACAATCATACTCACAAAACCCTAGTTTTCTCTCTTTTTCTATATTCAATCTCTGACTTAAAGCATCAGAGGGTATTCTGGCCAAACCCTGGCCGGGTAGCCTAACGTTCTTTGAGTCTTGCAAGTTTCTCGCCGGAACCCTATTCAACGTGACTTTTGGTGGCTTGCTTTCCAAAGGTGAAAACCTACCCCACCACACCGGTGTTCTAAAAATCGATCAAATTGGCCGACCAGTTAGCCCAAAGTTGATAGTTGGAGGTCCCCCAACTTGATTGAAACCCGACTACTTGGGCCAAAGTCAGCGATTGGTCAGCCAAAAGTCGTTAGTCGGCAACCGATCGACCTGGGATCGACTAGCGTCTTTTAGAACCTTGCATTATACCCAAATGGGTAAGCTTATACTAGGGGGTGGGGAAGGGTAAGACCTAGCGGGGTCTTGGCAATCCCAGATGGGATAGGCAATCCGGTGCAAAATAGGAAGTAAACACCAGATAAGAATGTGCCTGGGTTAGTTTATCCATCTCTCCCTCTTATTCCCTTGACAAATATGGATCTATTGTGCGATTAGTTTGGGAAATTCATCTATTTTTTTTAGATATTCTTCAGATGTTTCCGACTTGCATGGACTATTTTGGAGTACTTGTAGTTCTCATTTATTTCCTTAGGTGATGAAATATTGCTCCTTTGTGACCATTATCATATTGGTCTCCTTTGAACTTTGAATTCGAGCCATTACACTTTCTTTCCCATTGAACTATATGCGATGCATGTTCTTTTATGTTGTGTGATGTGTTGCGTTGGGATGGATTGCACTCGTCGTTTTTTTAAATCAAAAAAAGAAGAGTGCAATCCATCCCAACGCAACACGTCACCACTAGTTTGAGCCATGGGAGCTCGGTCTCGTTCTCTTCTCCCACACACAAAAAGAAAAAGATTGGGGTAATATGTTTGTCTTGTAGATCTTTGAAAAAAATTATTTATGCGGAGAAAACTAAAATCCAAACTCTCATAGTTACTATGGTATTTTCTCCGTTCCATATTGTTTGTCCCCACGGGAGAGTGCATGCAAAAAATAATGTACACNACATTTTTTTTTTCCAACAAATTTTACACTAATTTAAAGATCTCATTGAGAGGAAAAAATTGGTGTAATTCTTTTTCGAAAAAAGTTCTCATAAATATGTTATTTTTTGTGTGCAAAATGGATGCACTCCCGTAGGGGACAAACAATATAGAACAGAGAAAATAATAAATAATAATTGGAGTTGGCGGTTCCAACCGCGAAGCATCGTAGTTGACAATTCTGGATTTCAAGGAGATCAGAAAGATCTGCGTACGTGTTGACTATATCGGGACACTGGCAATGTCTAATTTGTCAGTACCTAAACCATTGGTTACTCATCTAGTAATGGTCAAAAGGAATAATCTTCTTTCTTTCTTTTGATTTTTTTAAAAAGGCCTAAACAGACAAAGGGGTATTTACTTTAAAGTTTTTTTAAATTTTTTTTTAATCTTATTTACCCAAAAAAAAGTGAATTATTAATCTCCAAAATCTATACCACATAGTATTATAGAGCATTTTTCGTATAAATTTATCCAAATACTTGATTATAAGAAACAATAGAATAATTTTTCGCGAGGAGATCAAAGTGAGAAAATCGAATGACTTAAACATTGTCATCATTGTTTTGAATTTGGTAAATATATATTCCAATTAATAGAGTAATGGGATACTCAATCTTAATTCTCTTATTTTTAATTTAAAAAATATTGATCTGACGAGTTCATCTACATATAAAACTTCAGAGTATGTGCTCTTGTAGTTTGTAATATTGTATGATTAGATATTATTACGTAACCGTGCCCGGCCAAGACCATTGAATAGTTTTTCCGTGGTAATGGTAGAAAGCGACTCTCTTTTTTAAGTGAAAGATGGCAAATCTTTTTATGGATACTTTGGTAGAAAGCATTTGAAAGGGTCAATCCTGCTTCTTCCCCCCAAAAATCCTATATTTAAGAGAGAAATACCTTGTCATAAAAAATGATAGAATGCATATGCATGGAGAAAAACTTGGGTGCCGGGCACGTAGTGTCTGACCGCGTATCTCGGTTGTCCAAAAGTATTTTGAATGGAGATTAGAGAGAGGGAGAAAGAAATCTAGGTCGTTCAAAACATTTTTGGACGCACTTGGACACCGGATCCAAGAACTCTGTCGTTCCTTAGTGATGGTAGGCCCTACAGACCGATTCAGCCGTCCAAATGTATTTTGGACTGCTCAGATTTGACAAAAGTTAAAATACTCAAAACACCCTTCGGCACTCCTCAAATCTGGACTGTTCAAAACACATTTGGACAATTGAGATCGGCTTGCCATTCCTAAGGGACAACAGAGTACGTGAGTTCACTGGCACCCAAGTTTTTGTCATATGCATGAGATGTCATCACAGTCCATTCTCTGTCTCCTCTTTTCTTTCATTACATTCTTGAGTCTCTTGAGCAAATTTTTTTTATGGCCAACCTATCATATCAGTATATCACGTATGCATATCCTTCATTAAAGTCTTAAGCAAAGCAAAATCACACCACCACACCACAACAATGACATCTCTCTCTCTCCTCCTCTTCTCTCTCTTCCTCGTAAACCACTCGCTCTCCACCACGGCAAACATCCTCAAAACCAACTTCAGACCAGGGCTCATCTCTGACTCTGCCACTGACCTCACCCGAACCCAGATTACAACGTTGTTTGAAGTTTCCAAACCCATCAAACTTCCCAAAACCAAACCCTGCTCCTACCTCCTCCTGCAACATGATTTCGGCTACACATTCGGTAGTCCACCTGTTCTTGCCAACTACACCCCTCCCTCGAATTGCCCATCTCAAAATTTTGCTAGAATTGTTCTCCAGTGGGAGGCTACATGTAAAGGCTCACAATTCGATCGCATTTTTGGGGTTTGGCTAGGCGGCGTGGAGCTTCTCAGGAGCTGCACCGCCGAGCCGACAGCCACAGGAATATTTTGGACTGTAAAGAAGGACATTACCAGGTACTATTCATTGCTCATGAGTAATCAAACACTTGCTGTTTATCTTGGTAACTTAGTCAATAACATTTACACTGGTGTGTACCATGTGAAAATAAAAGTCCATTTCTATCCTGCTGAAGTGAATTCGGGAAATTCGGTAATTGGGAATAGTTCTTGGGCTGATTTGGTCTTACCCATTTCGCGAAATCTGCCTTTGCTCGATGGGTTGTGGTTTGAAATCCAAAATTCGACTGATGTAGAGTCGAAAGAGTTCGTGATTCCTCAAAATGCATATAGGGCCGTGCTGGAGGTTTATGTTTCATTTCATGAGAATGATGAGTTTTGGTATACAAACGTTCCGAACAACTCAAGTGCCACGAGCTGGCCTTTTAGGGAGGTTGTGGTGAGTTTGGACGGTACAGAAGTTGGCGCGGTTTGGCCTTTTACTGTGATCTACACTGGAGGGATAAATCCCCTTCTGTGGATACCTATTACCGGGATTGGATCTTTTGATCTACCTTCCTATGATATTGAAATCACTCCATTTTTGGGAACCATACTTGATGGAAAGACCCATGAGTTTGGATTTAGTGTGACAAATGCTTTGAATGTGTGGCTCGTAGATGCCAATTTGCACGTTTGGTTAGACAAGAAGAGCGTAAAAACCGAAGGCCAGCTTTTGACACGCCGTGTATTACCTGCAGTTGTTACCCTGGTATCGAACTATACGGGTGTAAATGGATCCTTTCTGACCACTGCTAATAAATCTGTATCATCAGTTGGATGGGTGACGTCGTCTTATGGAAATATCACCACGAATTCAACCCAACGATTCGATTTCAGTAACTTTATGACGTTGGAGGATTCCGGGAATTTGCAGATTATTAACCAGATAATCAACTTCAATGACAGTGTCAATGCCACATTGCCATCTTCTTTGTTTTTCTCAATTATGTCATCTAAAAGATTTCCTCTGTTTTTATACTCCGACGTTGTGGACAAAGGAAATGGAACCGTCAATTGGGTAACGAATTTGACGTTGGGTTATAACGAGGAGAGGGTCAAGGCCGGCGATTTTGGGTTATTTGTTGCTTCTTTGAAAAATTTGCAGAATGGGCAGGGTGTTGTGCTTGTAAACGGCAATGCGGTGGTTGGTGGAACGGGGAATACACAACAAGCATACAAATATGAAGCATATGGTGATAGTAAATTCTGCTATTTTAGAAACGTGAGTAGCTCGAATTCCACTATTCTTCATGATAAAGTGGGGAAAACTTGCAGCAAATAATTTCAGTCTGTTGTGTCAAATCAATTGATATATGTGAAGAGAATGATTAACTAAGAATGCGAAAAATAGAGATGCAGCAAGGCCAACAGACTAAAGGAAAGAGAAAAAGAACAAATCAAAGGGAATTATGGAAGAGTATTCTTTCTTTCTTTTGATTATTAGCTGAGATGAGAGAGGCCTCAACAAATAGATAAATAGGGTGTTTAGGCTGAGTTTTCCTCCGAGTTTCTCAAAACGGAAATAAACGGGCTAAAAGTGCTAAATTAATTTATGTGAGTAGAATTATTTGTTTTTAAATCCGTGTTTTACACTTCTAGCTTTCGAAAAACTCCTTAATTGGTTGCATGCTTTTTGAAACTATTCAATTTCCTCACATAGACCAATAAATTTGACATTCACCATAAACAACGGGTATCATGACAATGGTGAAAAGACGGTACTTTTAGTAACAACTTGGCTAACTTTTTACATAAGTTACTTATTATTTATCTCCAAAATCTATTCTACATGATATTATTGGCTAACTTTTTATGTAAGTTACTACATGATATTATAAAGTGACTTTTCATATAAATTTGTCCGAACACTCGATTAACAAATTAATAGAGTTTTTTTTTTTTTTGAGGAGCAATAGCACAAAGTGAAACGAAGTGAATAACTAACCCTTGGGTGTTTTTTTTTTAAATTAAGGTTTTGAATTCGGTAAACTTTGACCTGTTGATTGACACATGATTTGCATGTCAACAAGTAGATGTATATTACCATAGAGTAACAGAATCCTCGATCTCAATTCTCTGTTTTTCTTTTTCTAAATTCAAAATATCATGTACTCCCTCCACACCCAAATAAGATTATAGTATTTCATTTTGGGTTGTCTCTTAACATGTGTCAATGATAATGATAATGTCTCGTCAATAAATTGAAACTACGAAACTACACAATTAAAAATAAATAGAAAAAATAAGTTGCATCACTCAGCAAAGGATAATTTAGTCAAATTTATATGAAGATCACATTGACTAGGTTCATCCATATATCAACCTCAAATTTAAACCGTATTAGTTTAGAGTATATGTTCTAGAGTTTGGAAGGAGAAAGGCTGATAATTTGTAATTTTGTAAGACTATAGATAGACCAATTTATGTGAATCTAATCTCCCGTCACATTGATAATAATAATAATAATAATAATAATAATAATAATAATAATAATAATAATAATAATAATAATAATAATAATAATAATAATAATAATTTTCCGTCGCATATATTTATAGGGGAAAATAAAAGAATAATCGATCGTAGTAGTGGAGGAAAGCAATTGTTTTTCATGGAAAATTTGGTAGAAACTATTATTCTACTTTCGCTATAAGCTAATGATGAAACAGGATCTGAATTTGTCTACAGATGATGATGATGATGATGATGTCTACTGTTGGCTCGACAAATTTAGTTAGGTTTCTTAGTCACAAAGGTTTGTAACCTATATAAAAGCATGCTAGGGTTGTATTTTATTTACATCAATGAAAGAAAGCTTCTCGTCAATTCACTTTTCTAACAGTCCATTTCTAGCTGGCCTGCTGAAGTGAATTTGGGTACTTCGGTTTGTGGGTATAGTTCTTGGGCTGATTTGGTCTTACCCATTTCGCGAAACCTACCTTTCAGTGTTTTGAAATCGAAAATTTGACTGATGTAGAGTTGAAAAAGTTCCTCATTCCCCAAGGCCCAAAGTGCTGATAGGGCTGTGTTTGGAGAGGTTTATGTTTCATTTCATGAGAATGATCATGAGTTTAGGTGTGCTAATCCACCGAACAACTTACAGCCCGGTAATGGGGGTTTTGGGTTCAGTTTGGACGGTATGAAAGTTGGCGCGGTTTGGCCTTTTACTGTGACCTATACTGGAGGGATAATTCTCCTTTTGTGGAGACCTATTACCGGGATTGGATCTTTTAATCTCCCTTCCTATGATATTGAAGTTACTCCATTTTTGGGAACAATACTTGATGGAAACACCCATGAGTTTGGATTTAGTGTGACAAATGCTTTGAATGTATGTGGCTCATACATGCCAATTGCATGTTTGGTTAGACAAGAAACGCGTAAAAACCAAAGGCCAGCTTTTGAGACACTACATATTACCTGCAGTAGTTGCCTTGGTACTTAACTTTACAGGTATAAAATGGATACTCCTTTTTGGGATAGAGGGTGTATTTTTTTACTAGTGCTGATAAAGCTTCAGGGTGAGTTTCCGAATGGATTTTATCTAGATTTTATCAAGATTTGATAAAATCAAGCCTTTGATTTTATCCATTCGGATTTTAACGAATTGCCATCTTCTTCTTCTTTTTCAATTGGGTGTCATTTAAAAGATCACTTCTATACCTATGCTCTGACGTTGTGGACAGAGGAATCGAAAGCATCGCTTTGTTAACTAATTTGACACTGGGTTATAACGAGCAGAGGGTTAAGGCGGGTGATTTTTTTTATTTTATTGGCGTAGTTCGTTAATTAGAAGATTTGCAGAATGGGCAGGGTGTTCTGCTTTTGATGTACTGGATTGTGAGAGTGGCAGGATCTTAAAAGTCATGTTTGTTTTGCTTTTGCTGTATTGGTTTTTGGCTCTTCTCATTTTTTGTTTGGGGTTGTGTCCCATCTTTGTTGGAGATATACTTTTTTTACTTGGATGTTGAGGAGCTAATGTCCTTTTATTTCTTTGTATTTTGTATATTTCGAGTTAATAAAATTCTTTTTTGCCGTTAAAAAAGAAAAAGGATTGCTACTCCAAAGGGATGATGAATCCCTCCATTTCTCCTGATTCACCATTTTTTTTATTATGACAGAGCAACCGCTCTATAGTTGGGTCTTTCGTACCCGATTACACAACCCAAATCTCCGGAGAAATTAGCGGAGCCACACCACCACAGCGCACCACTTACGTTTAGGTATCCACTCAACTGGAAATCGAACCCTAGACTTTGATGAGTTCCCCCAAGGCTTGACATTTGCCCAAACCACTGGGGCAACCCCTGGGTGCGTAGGACTCACCAATGTTCCATAGGATTGAAGCTACAAAGACAATTTTGACCTCTCCTTTTTTAAATGACACAATTACTCTCATTTCATATATACATTGACTTAGAGGTGTCAAGCGGGTTGTGCCGTGTCGTTCCTTCATGGCCCATTTAATTTTTCATGCCCATTGTGCTTTGTGCCGCGCCGGCCTATTTACTAAACTATGTCGTGCTATTCCATTTCTTAATCGTGCCGTGCCCGTGTCGGCACATCTCCGAGTTTAGTCGAAATCTTTTGTATAATATAGCCGAGTTTCGTCGAATTTTTTTTTTTTGTATATCTAATAACTATAACTATATTGACTAATTAAAAAGTATATAATATATAATTCGGATTTTTTTATATATAATCTAGTCGAAGTTTCGTGTATTAATATTTGTATTGACTAATTAAAAAGTGTATAACATATAATTAGAAAATTCATCATTAAATTTTTTTTTTGGTACATTAAAAATTAGTATTTGTTGTGTCATGCCTTAGGCCGTCCCTGTGCCTGTCAACACCGTGCCTTACCCAACCCAGTTATGTGCCGTGCCTATCTAAATCCATGCTCATGTCGTGCCATATTTAAAAGTGTTGTGTTGTGCCGTGCCCGTTTGACACCTCTACATTGACTCATTCATTTTGGACTTGAACCCCCCTACGTTTCTTCTTTACATCCTTTTAAGTTTCTCTTGCTTTTTTATGTTGACTATAAAATTAATGTCCGAAAAAATATCTAAGTATAAAAGGGGAACATCCCCATAGCTGACCTTCTTCTTCACAAGAAGACATTCTCAGAGCACTCTATGTGAAGACATTTCTGAGTACGATTTCATCCCCAAACTGACCTTCTGTGTGAAGACATTTCTGAGAACGATTTCACCCCCATAACTGACCTTCTTCTTCACAGGAAGACATTTTTAGAGCACTCTATGTGAAGACATTTCTAACAACGATTTCATCCCCAAATCATGTTGATCGCAGCAGAATCTCTACTGTTTTCCATCCTCCTCCTCCTCCTTCTCCCGATTGCCTCCGCCCGTCACCTCCCACCATCCCGCACTGTCGCCTCCCACCTCCCATAGCCACCACCCATCCCCACCCCTAATCTCAATCCCACCCCCACCCGCAACTCCAATTCCCCCATCCTGCAAAGCCTTTTTCGAATCCATCACAGCCGAGGGGGGCTTCATCGTAGTCGTCGTTTGCCTGGTGGCTTTCTCTGTCATGAGAGACTTGTGGTGCCCTGGGTTGTCCTTGAATCCACAAACCATTCTTGCCGCTACCTTCGCGGCCATTGGTGCAGCCTTCGCCAAAGGCTCTTCGACTCCCGCCGCCTCGCTAGTGCCTCCCCTCATTCTGGATGTGGCCTCGCAAGTGCCTCATAGTGGGTGCGGCAGTCGAAACATGGGGAGGCATTGATGTAGGACAAGATATGGAAGTTTTTATAATTATTTTTATTTTATATATTTGTATTGCTCTAGAATAAGATTTTGACTATAAATATTTACGTGTAGGTTAGAATTATTATATTTTCATATTCGATTTGATTTTGATTTCTAATTTTATTAGGATTCTTGGTCTAGTTGAATTATGATTTGTTTCTTCTTTAATTAATTTGAGTCCTAGTCGAAATAAGGTTTACTTATTATAAATAGGGATGTAACATTTCATAATGATTCAATCAAATATCAATAATATTTCTAGAGTTCTCTCTATTTTCCTTGTTAGCAAGGTGTTTATCTTTTTCTTATGGATTCAAGAGTATGTTTGTCAGAACGAGATCTAACCAATTCGTCTACTAGTACGATATCTAGTCACCCATTTGTCTACTAGAACGATATCTAGTCTTCTTCCACTACAACGTTGTGTCAAAGTGATATCAGAGTAAGGTCTTACCTTGTTTCAATGGCCAAAGACGAAGAACAACCCTCCGGAGATCATGGGAATGATGTGGTATGAGGCGTGATCAATGGGCGACAACAACAACAACTGGAAGAGATATGCACTATGTTGAAAACGTTGACTATTACAATCAATACAACGCTACCAACATATCCTGATCCTAATGATTCGCCTCGTGATCAACAAGTACGAGATTAGCAGGTTTTTGATCAACAAATGCATGATCAACAGGATCGTGATCAAGAAGCACATGACCTAAGGGTGGGCAACCATCTTGGACGCCTACAACTTAGGTGTGCTTATTATAATCCAGTTCATGGTAGAGATTCGACAAATGATGACCTTGAGGATCTAGCAATTTATCAAAGGCCAAGAGAACATTTTACACATCAAAGATTTTTTGGATTGGATACATGAAGTTGAGTGCTTCTTCGATCATATGGATATTGAGGAGGTCAAGAAGGTTAATTGATTGCATTAAAGCTTAGAGGCCGCGCTTATGCATGGTGGGACAGTTGCAGATGGCTCGCACATGCCAGAGCGAATCAAAAATTCGTTCTTGGTATCGGATGAAGCAGTTGATGAGGGTTTGTTTTCTTCCTCCAGATTATGATCAAATTTTATTCCAGTAGTATCAAAGTTGTTCGCAAGGTAATAGAACTATTCATGACTATGTTGGTGATTCAACGAACAATAATTTTTCGCAACAAAACGTTGTGAGTCAATTCAATGAAAGGTTCATAAACATGAAGTACTTCAAACTGTCTTTACAAAATCTTCATGCTCATTCAGATTTTAGGTATTAGGAAAGTTTACCTAAATTTAGTGGTAGCGAATATTTTGAGGATGTTCTAGATTGGATACTTAACCTTGAGGATATTTTTGAGTATATGAAAATCTCGAATGGAGAAGAGTGGAGGTATGTGTTGTTCAAGCTTTCAGGTCCAGCACTTGATTGGTGGCTAGACTAGAAAACTTTAAGAGATCAACAAAATAAGCGTCATATTCGTGCATGTTCAAGAATTAAAAAACGCTTGATGGAGAGATTTTTGCCGTGGAATTATGAGCAATTTTTGAAGGAAAAATACATATCAAAGCAACAAAATACAACTACTCTTGCCAACGATATCGTTGGAGAAGTTGTCAAAGAGGTCATAATCGAAGTTGATAATAAGAAAATTGAAATGGGTAATGGTGAGAAGTCGAAAATTAATATCAGTAATTGTGATCAAGTTGTCGAGGTCCAAAATTAGTTTCTATTGGAGGAGGTCTATACCAACAATAGTGCTGAGGAGGGCAAGCGAGTTAGCAACACAAGCAAAGGTACGTCGGTTTTGAAAGAATTGACTTTAGGAGAACCGATCAACAATCCATTTGACGCACACAACCAGAGAATGGATTTACACCATGATTGTACTATAAAGGGTACTGATGTTGCTTTTACAGATTTTCTTGGTGTAATTTATATCCGTCTAGTGAATCTTGTCAACAAGTTGAATAATGCAGAGAAGAGCTCATCGCTAGTTTTTCTAAATAAAGGAAAACACCCCCCATCCGAAATAATGTTGTCGTGTTCGCTTTCTTAAATTTCTTACCACATGATTGTGTTGGAATTGACGACGAAGTTGGTGACAAACGTGATTGGTAATGTCCGAGAGTCGCTTGTATTGAGAATTGGACACTGGTAATAGTGATACCTCGCCAGTTACCCAACGGTTAGAGCACAAATTTATGCAACTCACAAGGAGTTCGGCTTCCCCTTCGTACATATCTCCTCCTCCTTCCCAATTCTTCATCCATGATTCCCACTTCATTGACGAAAAAGTGAAGGCAACTGAATTAGTATTAGGACATATGAAAAGTGAGAAATTATATACATCAGTACAAAATTGTGGGGACCAAAGTGAATGTTAAAATTATCAAGATCAATAATGTAATTTATGCAAAAGAGTGTGATAGAACTCACAGCGTGAAGTAAGTTGTGGTGGATGTCTCTACCGTGCTCCTCGAGTGTATTCAACGACAATTGGTCTATGGTTTGGATCAATGTACCAAGGAGTCCATTTCCTGTTGTTTTATTGTATCTGACAAGTTACAAAAGACAAAACATTAGTAATTTTTCAACGTCTCTGATAGGGGAGATTACTTGGTGCTTCATGAGCATTATGTATTACCTATTGGTAACTCCGAATACATGTTCTATCAATGTGATAGGTGTGTAATGTTTTATGTTAACTTGCCTTCCACAATTTTCGTAGTTCAGTTGACCACTGCAATTTCTAAATTCATGAACAAAGGCTCTCCTTTGATCACTAGAAATTCCCTCCCTTTCGAAATAAGCCGCAATCATCTCTACCAAGGTTGTGGTTTCAGCCCATGCCAGTCGTTCGTTTGACCTTTCTGGTTCAAAGATAGTTGCTCCGGCCAAGTAATATGCCAAAAGTAGGCTTGTCTGGCTGATCCAAAACTTGCAATCTTCACACCATCTGCACAGGGGGTACTCTTGTAAATGATGCAATTGTTCGGATTAAATTAGGAATTAAATATTTTAAGTTGTAGTGACATACTTTTGCATGCTGTGCCATTCCTGCTGATGTAATGCTTGGCACTTATTATAGTCCAATTTCGCAAGCTCAAGATATGTGTTGTTGTTAACATATGGCATCCTGAGATAAAAGCAAGTGGACATTATTAGATACACAGCTCATCTGAATGTGTGGGGTGATTCGGATACCAGTGGAGTGGAGTTTCCTTGCCAGCAAACTCTTGGGGTCACTCTATGTCCGGTGAATCTAGATGAGGCATTTTGCGGTACGTGTTGTGCACCATGTTGTGTGACAAAACTATGGACCACTTTGTTCACTTTACCTTTTCAAAAAAATTTCTAAAAAGATTATTTCCCTATCTCTCATCTCTCTAATCAATAATTACATTTCTGTCTCTGTCTCTGTCTCTGTCTCTCTCTCTCTCTCTCATACCACTCTCTTCAATCATTATTCTCATTTCTCTCTATCTCTTCAATTATTACACCTCTCTCTAATTATTACTTTTTTTAAAAATTCATCCAAACACTATTTCAAAAATATTTCTCAAAATATTCTTCTTAAAACTCTCAACCAAACACAAAGGAGTCATTTTGCTCATTTTCTTGATACATCCAAGGGCCCTGTTTGGAGTGTTATTTTTAGGGTTCAATATTAGGGGATTTAGGCTCTTTGGAGTAGCGTATAGTAGATTTAGGCACTTGAATTTAGGCACTTTAGGTTTAAGTACTTTGTGTTTAGGGTTTAAGTACTTTGGGTTTAGACCCTTTGTAGTGATTTTTTCTTCCTCCAAACAAGACCCTTGGAAGCTTCGGAGTTGTGCACAAAAATCAAGCAAAACGGCGTAGTTTTGTCACACAACACCCACCCCAGATCCGTTATCGCTAAAACTCCGAAATAAGTTGAGATGGGCATAGGCTAGCCCAGACATCCAGTTATGATTAGAAAAAAAAAAAAGTGAAGTGGACTTCATACTGAAAGAAGGAATTGAAAGAGAGCAATAAGTACCTGTACAAGGTCTTTCCGATCCAAACATCATCTTCACCCCCATAATGTTCCAAGTAGAAGCTAGCCTCCAAACGAGGCAAGCTGGCATACCATGGTACGTCAAGCGCATATCCCACCTGTTATTAATAGCTCTATTAGTTATATATATGTATTTTGTACTGAACATTTCTGTTAAAAATCAGCTTGATCGGACATGTATCAGGAACACTATTTAATTTGTTCTTTCATTAAATGAACGGATTTAAGTTTGAAATTAACTACGGTGACTGTGAACAAAGTTGCATGTGTACTGTCAATCAAGTTTATTTTTCACATAGACATTTTCTAATACAAAAGATTTGATAAAATCTTAGATTTTTGCATTGAAAAATCTAAGATTTTATCAAATCTTGATAAAATCCATTCGAAAAAACAAGTTTGGATAATATCTGTGGAATCGGGGATGGGACCCACGGAGTTTGGATGGGTATGTTAGATTAGTCATAAGTGTATGGAGAGGAGTTTGAGCATTACATGATTTAATCATACTTGCTGTAAAGAGTGCACAATTCTTATATTCAGAATCATTATTGTCATTTGTTTTGGCAAATGATTTGGGCACTCCCCAAATTAAAGAGAGTGCCAAGATCAATTTGAGAAGTGCTAAAATTAATTTCTTTTATTTTTTAGAAGAAAGATTAGCGAATTAGGTAACTATAAATTATTATCTCACATCCAATCGATCGAGCCGTCTGGGTGGATCCCCCTTAAGTTTAAGATCAGAATTTCACAACAAAGTAGTTAAGATTTAACATATGGCGATGGAAGAACTTCTTGTTCTTGAGTAAATATTTGAGTGAAATTAACTACTCCTACATCAATATTCTGTACCTCGCCAGGTAAGTCTTTGGTTACTATCCATTTATCCAACAACTCATTGCAGGCTTGTTTCTCTCTCAAGAATTTTGTTGAGTATTCATTGGCATCCTCAAGAATAGTTTCTCCCGGAAATGAAATGTTAGAAGCTCTGTACAGATTATACATTCCAGTTACAGCTTGCGTCGATTGCCCGGCGAAGCAGAAAAACTCATCCCCCTTCTTAAAATGTCCAAACACATCTGTGCATGTAATAGAAAAATAAGTACAATTATGAGAATTCGAGTGAAACAATATTTAAGCCTGGTAACAACTACCAATGCGCGATTGGGAAACTTATATCCTCTCGCTAACAAAAGAAGGAACAAAAATTAAGTTGAAAAGACAACTTACCAGCAGAAACCGGGTAACCGTGTAATCTCAAAAGCCTAAACCCCATGGAAGTGTCGTCTATATCATCAACCACTGAATTTCTTGCCCAACAAATTCCTTCTTCATTCCAATATCTGAATTTTGAATCATTAATTTTACAAGAAAAATAGAATCAAGTTTAGTTTTCGTTACATGGCATACAAACATTCAAAACTACGATATATATAGTTCCTCGGTTAGTTATGTACCATTTTTTCATACCTGTGTACATATTTGACACACTCTTTAATTTCAAATTTGAAATATCGAGAAATTCCGAGTCGTTCAAGTCGATCAACAACCCACATGTGCTCAAATAAGTCGACCGGGTAAACATTGGGAACTGAATAATAATAATTTTTTTAGATAATTCAAAACATTGAATCAAGCATGCACTTTAAAAAGGGGGGGAAATGGATACTTGTGGAAGGAAATTAAGATGATAGCACTTTAGTACTTTACCTCCTCCATTGAAAGTTTCAACAATTCTGGTTAGATATCTTAAGCAATTACCATCTTTAGTTTCCATGAGTGCAAAGGCAGTGGAGGATGGAGAAAACAAGAAAGACCCATCTTGGCATTGGAGTTTAAGTAGCTTTTCCCATTGCAGGCCTTGCCCATCAATTCCTTCCAAGCTATGGAGTAGTGTTGTGGGCACTTTGTGCATTATGCCCCTCGGTATCCTATTGCATGCACACACATCATTATTACATATATGTATTTAAATCATTATCAGTGGCGGTTCTAGAAATTTTTAATAAGTGTTCAAAAATTATCTTAACTCTGAAAAATTATTTACTGTAAGCTTTAGATTTGTTAGCTTATCCCATAACTACATACCTTTTAAGCTTTAGATTTCTTCTTGCATAGATCTCTTGCAAGACAGGAGAATCATCTGGAACTTGAATATCTAACTTTCTGGCTTTTTCAATGAGTGCAGGGAAGGATATTTCAAACCCAATTGGCATGTGCTCGGCATCTTCATCTTCAAGCTTGTTTAGGTTTCCTTCGATGAACTTCAATCCTATATGGTTTTTGATCGGCAAAAAACATTTTATTAACTTGGATACAAAGAACGACGAGTCCAAAAGAAAGAAAAAAATTAAAACAACCAAAACAGACAGGGAAAAGTTGGCATGTTCACATGTGATATGTGCTGAAAAACACCCATTAATCCTTTCAATTCATGCCTCGTTATTTTGTTTACGTAGTTAGTTGACTTGCATTAGTTGGTTTATGGTATTTCAGGCCTTAGAAGCTCAAGAACTTGGAAAACATGCTTTGAAGTGATTTAGAAGCGTCGATGATGAGAAGTGGTGTAAAAGAAGAGCAAAAACTCAAGTTACAGTATCTCCGGTTTGGACCAACACATTTCTGGTCTAGACTAGCACTCAACATAGCAAAACCTAGTTTGCAGCACCCCTCGTCCAAACGGGTGAAATTCTTGGTCCAGAAGAAGCATTCCAACAGGCTCATGCAGCTTCCAGCTTCTCTAGTTTGAACAAATAGGCACGGAAATCAACGTTTTGGACGCGTTTTGTGTAAATTTTTAGGTCTCGTAGGATAAATAGAACTTCAAAACATTAGTTGAGGGCTAGGAGGAGGATGAAGCTCTAATCATTCTATTTTGTGTAGGTTAAGGTATTAATCGAATCAAATTATATGTTCAGAACTTGGTTTCATAAGATCAATGAAATCATATTTTTATTCTTTCAACCTATTGTGTATTTGTATGCTAGCTTTCAAATATCTGTTCATATAATTGTTTTCAAGGTTATGTTTGGAGTTCTTAGATAAATTATGCTTGTAAAACGGATCGTGTCACACTGTGAAACGGCCATGCTATGAGATAGTGTATGCCTTTTAACAATATCACATATTTTTTTAACGATTATCGATGGGGATTGCAAGCCCTTGCGATAATCCCTTGCGATAATTTGAGTATTAAGCTAATCTATGCAAGTCATGGTTATGATGCTGGAGTGGATTCTAAACCCTAGATTCCTTCTCCATCAGTTTAATTCATTGTAATACTCGTTTTAGTTTAATAATTCTAAAAATCAACCAAACCAATCTTTTTCCTTAATTAAATTAAAAATTAATCGAAACTAACATAATTTGGCCAATCTATCCTTACGGATCAACCTTAACATAACCATGGTACGACATGATTAATTAGCATGCATGCATAAAAATATTTGTATCACTCGTACCTTTTTCAATCTTGTCTGGATGAATATTCCATGATCTCAAAGCAATAACGCAACCTAATGTGTTGATAATCCGATCGTGAGCTTCAAAAATGGAACTATCACCCCATGAACCATCTTGGTGCTGGTTATTTGCAATCCATTCAAGGCTAGAAGGAAATTGAGGTGTCCCACTTCCCTCTATATCTTCCCCTAGACCTACCCATGCTGTGTCATAAGCCGATATGTTTATCTCTCCATCTTGCATCGAACCCAACATCGATCGTATTGCATCGATGTGTTGCTCGATCTTCTTCCATTCCCAATCCTTTTTATCATAATAATGAAAAAAAATCAAGTTCGTACTTAATGCTCACAGAATCAGACACCAACAACTCTCGAGATAATCGGACATAGACACCAGTGAAAAATTAGTCTTTGCAAGTAAATAGAGGGCTCAGAGAAATGGGATTGTTCAAACACCTTATCTAGAGGTACTTCTAGTTGTGTTTGATATGCAGGATTCTCCACAATGCCACAATGCTTAATAATTGGCAGATCAGTTTGAGACCCATCTTTGTAGTCTGCACATGAAAGTAATCGTGCGTTTAGGTATATATATTTATACACCAAATTTCACCTCCAAACTCCTGGATTCTATTAAGTTCCGGACCTCATTGATCCCGATCGAATTTCGACGATCCGAACCGTCCAATGTGTTTAAAAAGTGTTTTTTAGGGTCTCCGCGAGAAATCATCAAAAAAAAAATACCGGGAAGGGCTTGATCAGTTTTGTGAAAAACGGCTTGGATCAAGCCTTTCCCGGTATATTTTTTTTTTTTTGATGATTTCTCGCGGATACCTTAAAAAACACCTTTTAAACACATTGGACGGTTCGGATCGTCGAAATTCGATCAGGATCAATGAAGTCCGGAACTTAACAAAATAAGAGAGTTTGGACCGGAGGTGGACTCTCTCTCTCTCTCTATATATATATAGACACACACACAAACATATCGTGTGTTTACGTACCTTTTGTACTAGTTTTGCATCTGAGACGAACACCGAGATTACCCTGCTCTTTAGTCCCGATGGACCAAACACCTGCTTAAAATATGAAATTTAGTGAACTAAAAACAGATATGTGGTGAAATTTAATTACTAGTTTAGTCAAATTCAAGCAATTTTAACTTACAAAGCACTAACTTTGATTTGCAGCGAGAAAAAAGGGAACCGGAGGCCCTGTAATGAGTAAAATCACTACAGGAGTATAGTGAGCTATTATGACCAATTGTTCGGCAATCAACGGTCGGATTATCTTATATATGAAATCATTGTTGTAACGTGAAGATAGCATAAAAATAATCCGGCCTGATGATCACCATTTTTTTTTTCTAGTACAATTCCTATCTTTGCTTATTTATTTTTGTAATTTGGTTGCTTACCTATTACCTATTATAGTGGCGACTCTTTGAGTTTTTAACAAAAGTGTTCAAAAATTACCTTAACTCTACTATCTCTACTTTTTTTTTGAATGGCCTCTACTATCTCTACCAACCAGTGATATATATAGAAAAATCCATATAGTGATACAAATACTGCGATTAACATTTTGAGCCAAACAAAATTAAACAAGCACAAATCTTAATCTACTAATATACAGAAAGGAAAAGTTGCAACGAAAAGGTTGGCACAGAGCTTTTTACGTATATTCTCTTCTTTTTGAAAATGCCGAGTCCACTGTCGTCCAAAGAGAAGAAAGAACACACGATTGATACTTGTACCAATAGATCATTCTTTTCTCTCTATTTGTAATTAATTTTTGTTTGAGTTAATGTATTAGGTGTTAAATAATGAATTCCGTAATTGACTTGATGGGTGTTCAAAATATAAGGCTAAGTACTCAAATAAAGCCTAAAACAAAATTACTACTAATATAATTTAAAACAAAATATTTTGGGGTGTTCTTGACCACCCGCCCCAAAGGGTGGAGCCCCCTATGACTTACTAGAAATCATTCCAAAAATACATGTACGTACACACTCCACATAGTACTTATGCTTACTCAAGAGAGGGAGTGATATTGTGGGTTGTGTCGCCGGAGAAAATGAGGCGGCAGAACTGTTGATACTGGCCGGAGAGAGGCCCCGGTGGAGGAGGGTGAAGGTCGACATAATTAAAACGTGTTTTTGTTTTTGTTTTCGCTAACAGAGATAGCCTATAATTAGTCGAGAAAGAGAAACGGGGGATTTTATAAGGGGACAGAGGGAGGGAGGGAGGGAGGAAAACGGACCGAAACGGTGGCGTGTTTTTTTTAGTATTTGTTGCAAATTTTCTAAACGTTATTTTCCGTACTCCAGAATGGACTACATATGCCCAATTTGTCTGTGCATATGAGACAAAAATTAAATCCACTTGGTTTCAGAATGGTGATGTGCAGCCACTTTGGGCCCCGCCTTGGTTCTGTTGTTTAATTCGAATCGTTCATTTTATTCGTCTTGTCGAATATGTAGTTCATGTTAAAATTTAGGTTGATCGGACACCAGTAACTATGTTTTCAGAATGCATTTTTTTTGGAAACAAAACAATCAAATAAACTTTTATAGGTGATTTTTTTCCCTACAAATTGTAAGCTAAATGATCACCAATCAAATAGTTATTGATATCCGATTAACATGAATTTTTACTTGGACTACATACTCGACAAGACAAACAAAATGAACGATTCGAATTAAATAACGGAACCCGGGATGAATCCCAAAGCGGGTGCACTGCACGCGAGCTGTGCAGGGTGCATGCACAGCACAGTCATTTTGCTCCTCCATTCTCCACGACGGATGCATGAGATAAGTTTGGGTTTATAGAAATTAAGATTTAAAGAATATTATAACTTTGACGCTCGGCACTAAAATATTACTCCTACCTTAACACTTCATATTAAGAAGTTGACATGCATGCAATTGTTGCAAAAGATGTCTTGATACAATTAGACCGTCTCAAGAAAATACTTCATAATTGAATACTTAATTAATAATTCTTTGATCTTTCTTAATTTGTTCTGCATTATACGATTTATATGTGCAGAACAAATTAAGAAAGATCAAAGAATTATTAATTAAGTGTTCAATTACGAAGTACTTTCTAGAATAATAATTTAAATGAAAAACAAGGAGGCGCGCGGTCCAACCTATACTAGAACAATATTTTAAAAATATGGAGTGAGCCAGATTTGGATCGATTTACTCACCTTAGGTTAAACTTAATGGCATAATCAAAAGAAAAGTGTTACTATTAAAGCTTGCAATGTATAAGCTAAAAAGTGCTCGCAATGGAATAAGCAAAATTAGCACCTCTTAGCCAATAATCAAATATGGGCCTTTGGATAATCAAAGTTAGTAACCTTTTCACAATAGTCAAATGGAATTTTGACATCACGGCTCACATTTCCTCAATCAAGTACACCTTTTATTGCACAAAACGGAATGGGGGAAAGTGTTGTCCCTAAACATGTTGGACCGGGTATGGCCGTCCGTTCTCGGAAGTGTAGAGGTGTGCGGTTGATGTGGGACTACTATGGTGGAGTTGGAGATGTGCATGGGATGAGGGCTAGCGGTGATGAGGAGATGACCGGTAGTTGTGGATTGGTGTGGCGACGTCGGTGACAGCGCGCAGGGTTAAGGTTGGGGTTGAATGAGTGAGGTGGGCTGGCCCATGTTGGGTGATTTTAGGCTTGGTTTAAACACGTTGCATTTTTTGGGCTTAGCCCATTGGATTTGGTGTTGGCATTTTGCCAATAGCTTTTTAAAAAATCGAGAGGCGGAGAAATTGGTTAAGATTTCGTGAGAAGAAGTTGCTCAATGCATTTCTTTTCCTACTGTATTTTGCTAATTTCATTTTGTATCCCGAATCTTTCGTGATGAATGGAATTATTTTTGCTGATAAAAAAAAAATAGTGGACGTTTTCAATGATTGAGATGGATCATTCTATCTTATAGAAGTTAATCGTGTTGCAGTTGACCTGAAATATAGTCCTTTTTTATCAGCAACTGTGAATAATTTAAATTACAAGCAATTATAATTTATATCTCCTGTATGAAAATCACATTTACATACACAAAACATATTCAATGTAATTTAGGACTTTTATATTCTTCTCATGAATTACGTCCAACATATGAAATAAAACATTTTATTAACAACAAAATGAAGCTCTAACTATTAACCAAAACTAACAAATATATTGATTCTGAGGGCATTAATCTCTACTTGGGTGCCATTGTGGGGGTATAAACAAGTATATTAACATGTGTACCTGATTTCACATCCAAAAACTAATTAAGCTAAATTACTCTTTCAAAGAGTACTTTAGCAATATGAAAATGGATATTGGCAAGGGTACAATGGGCATGGTAATAGAAACTCTTTGCTACAGCAAGAAAAATTTGTTTAGTTTCAGCATCAATGTCATTTGGTGAGGAGCAGAGCACTAACTGCACGAGTTCCTGCATGTCTGATTCGATCTGAGCTATCGTATTGCAACCGTCTTTATCATTGTGTTGGAATTGATGGCGAAGTTGGCGACAGACGCTATTGGTGATGTCCGAGAGTCTCTTGTATTGATCACAATTGGACACTGGTGGTTGTGATACCCAACGGTTAGAGCACAAATTTATGCAACTCACAAGGAGTTCGGCTTCCCCTTCGTACATATCTCCTCCTCCTTCCCAATTCTTCATCCATGATTCCCACTTCATTGACGAAAAAAGGAAGGCAACTTAATTAGTATTATTACATATAATGTAATTTATACAAAAGAGTGTGATGGAACTGGAACTCACAGCGTGAAGCAAGTTCCGGTGGATGTCTCTACCGTGCTCCTCTAGTGTGTTTAATGACAGTCGGTCTATGGTTTGGATCAATGCACCAAGGAGTCCATTTCCTGTTGTTTTATTGTATCTGAGAAGTTACAGAAAACAAATCATCAGTCATTTTTTCAGCGTCTCTGTGATAGGGGACATATTCTATAAATCTGTGTAACGACTTATGTCAACTTACCTTCCAAAATTTTTGTAGTTAAGTTGACCACTGCTATTTCTGAATTCATGAGCAAAGGCTCTCCTTTGCTCAATAGAGTTTCCCTCCTTTTCGAAATAAGCTGCAATCGTTTCTATCAAGGTTGCAGTTTTAGCCCATGCCAACCGTTCGTTTGACCTTTCTGGTTCAAAGATACTTGCCGCGGCCAAATAATATGCCAAAAGTAGGTTTCTTTGACTCACCCCAAACTTGCAATCTGCACACCATCTGCGCAGGATTCCATCGTAAATACTACAACTATTAGGACTAATTTGGAAATACTGATTGTTTTTAAGTTGTAGTGACATACTTTTGGATGCTGCGCCATTCCTGCTGATGTAATGCTTGGCACTTATTAAAGTCCAATTTTGCAAGCTCAAGATATGTGTTGTTGTTAACATATGGCATCCTGAGACAAAAGCAAATGGACAAAACATAATTAGCATTTTGAAAAGACTGAGACTCGGATATCCAATTATTTTTTTTTTAAAAATAAGGGGTGGAGTAGAGTTCATACTGAAAGAGAAAGCAATAAGTACCTATACAAGGTCTTTCCGATCCAAACATCATCTTCACCCCCATAATGTTCCAAGTAGAACCTGGCCTCCAAACGAGGCAAGCTGGCATACCATGGTACGTCAAGCGCATATCCCACCTGTTGTTAATAGATCTATCAGTTTTATATACATTTCGTATCGAAAAACATCTTTGTAAAAAATCCGATTGGTCAGACATGTATCCGATATTGCGGCGACAATATTCAATTTGTTCTTTTATTAAATGAACGGCTTTAAGGTTTGAAACTACAGTGACTGTAAACAAAGTTGCGTACCTATTCATGTCCAATAAATCGAGTTTATTTTTCGCGGAGACATTTTCTTATTTTGAGTATCTTTATTGTCATTTGTTTGGAGAAGTGACTTTGGCACTCCCCAAATTGATCTTGGCATTCTCCTTTGGCTTAAATAGAATCCCATGGGATATAGCTCAAGAGGTAACAAGGATAAACTACGAGCTCATGCAGAGTCAAAACTTGGTAACCTCTTGGGGTTAAGCTCCAAGAGTTTTTCATGTAAATTTCTTAGTTCCGGCTTTGGATGATCTGTCTTAACTGGACCAAAAAGGGGATTCAATCATGTTGCGCACAAGCTGGCCTTAACAACTTTTACCACGAACCGAAAAGAAACTGGCTTAATTAGTACTAGTAGAGTAAATAGTAGGAAAGTTCGTGAATCTCGTTGTCATGTCCTGAAAGTATGTTCTCAAAATTCAAATCTCATTTTCATGTCACAAATGCCGACCCCACTTTCTATATCATTTCAATTTTATCAGATGTCTCAAAGGGACTATACCAACCACGGAGTCAATATAGTAGTTGTTAATTGTTATCCTGCAGAAATCTTTGAATGCAAAAGCGGAAACACAACATTTATAAATGGAATTCAATTCAAATGTTTGCAAGGATGGAGCCAAGGGGGACAAGTGGTGGCGGCCGCCACCACAAGGTTTTCAAAAAATGCAATTATTACATAGAAAATAGATTTTTATCCTCAAATTATATAAACTCGCCACCACTAGATTTTTATGTTATTATAGTTTTTCATAGAGTGGATGAATATTTGTAATACAGTTTGTTTTTTTATTTTTTAAGTACATATTTTCGCCACCACCAAGGTAAAATCCTGGCTCCGTCGCTGAATGTTTGAGCAGACCATCCTTTTTCCAAAACTTTTCATTTTTAAAAATAAAATGTAACCGCCCCTTCCTTGAAATTGGCCTACTAAATTATTGTATTTTAAATTCATCAATAAAGTAAGTTTGACATGCCTTATCTCGCAAAAAGTTAATTTCTTCGGTCTAGGCCCGGGGTTAGATTATGTTAAGATTAATGGAATTACACTGTAAATTATTATTCCGCTTCCAATTGGGACGCTTGAGTAGACCCCACACAAAAAAAGTAGGTATAGATTTAACATGTCAGTTGAAGAACTTTTTACTCTTGGACAGTTTTTCAAAAGATTTTAATACTTAGGTGTTAAAATCATGATGTTTCAAATAAAGTATATGAGGAGTATTTTAATGTGGTAAAAAAAAATTGAAAAACGATACACGGAACAACTTTATTTTTTTATTTGAAATATCATAATTTTAACACCTATGTGCTAAAATCTTTTGAAAAACTAGGCCTTTTTCTTTTAGTGAAATTAACTACATTTACGTACCTCGCCAGGTAAGTCCTTGGTTACTATCCATTTATCCAGCAACTCATTACAGGCTTGTTTCTCTCTCAAGAATTTTGTTGAGTACTCATTGGCATCCTCAAGAATCTTTTCTCCCGGAAATGAAATTTGAGAAGCTCTGTACAGATTATACATTCCAGTTACAGCTTGAGTTGATTGCCCAGCGAAGCAGAAAAACTCATCTCCCTTCTTAAAATGTCGATACACATCTGTGTATGTAACAGATAAATCAATCTAATTATGAGAATTTGAGCGAAACAATATTTAAACCTAGTAACTAACAACAAGCGGCTGAGAAACTATATCCTCTCGCTAACAAAAAGAAGGGGAAAAAAATTAAGCTCAACAAACAATTTCATTCTTACCAGCAGAAATCGGGTAACCGTGTAATCTTAAAAGCCTAAACCCCATGGAAGTGTCGTCTATATCATGAACCACTGAATTTCTTGCCCAACAAATTCCTTCTTTAGTCCAATATCTGAATTTTGAATCATTAATTTCACAAGAAAAAAAAAAAATCAAGTTTAGTTTTCGTAAGGCATACCAACATTCAAAACTACAATATATATATATATAGTTCCTCAATTAGTTATATATGTATCTATTTTCATACCTGTGCACATAGTCGACACATTCTTTAATTTCAGATTTGAAAAATCTAGAAATTCCGAGTCGTTCAATTCGATCAACAGCCCACATGTGCTCAAATAAGTCGACCGGGTAAACATTGGGAACTGAATAATAAAAAAAAATTTAGATAATTCAAAACATTGAATAAAGTATGCACTTTAAAAAGGGGAAAACAAAAATGGATAACTTGTGGAAGGAAATTAAGAAGGTAGCACTTTAGTACTTTACCTCCTCCATTGAAAGTTCCAACAATTCTGGTTAGATATCTTAAGCAATTAACATCTTTAGTTTCCATGAGTGCAAAGGCAGTGGAGGATGGAGAAAACAAGAAAGAACCATCTTGGCATTGGAGTTTAAGTAGCTTTTCCCATTGCAGGCCTTGCCCATCCATTCCTTCCAAGCTATGGAGTAGTGTTGAGGGAACTTTGTGCATTATGTCCCTTGGTATCCTATTGCATGCACACACATCATTATTTCTCAAACTTAGTAACATTTGAATGATGCAAATCATGACTAGGGTTATGAAACAAAATAACAAAGTTGTTCCAATCTACTTATGTTTAGATCTTTAATAGCTCATTTGACAGATTCTTTATGCACACTAACTAGTATTATATCATATTAAAACGGAAATCTTCTAGTCAGGGATCCCTGACTAGAACCTCACATTTCCCGAATGAATTTTGATGATCCGAACCGTCCAATGTGTTAAGAATGTTTTTAAGGGTCTTCGCGAGGAATCATCAAACAAAATGATTGGAAAGGGCTTCATTCGACCAGTTTTTCATAAATTATATATCTACAGTTTGTCTAAAAAGCTGCTCGGATGAAGCCCTTCCTAGTCCTTTTTTTTTATGATTCCTCGTGAGGACTCTTAAAAACACGTTCTAAACACATTGAACGGTTCAGATCATCAAAATTTAATTTGGAAAAATGAGGTCCTGACTTTAACCAAAGTCAGGGGTCTCTGACTAAAAGCCATCCTCATATTAAAATACATTAATTTGTTAATAAGGTAGCTATATTTTATATGGGTAAACTTCACTTACCTCCATTGAGATTTTTGACAATTACAGAAACCACCACTATACTTTCTGAAATTTCATTGTTCTCCCTTGCTTTCCAAATTAATTCTTAGATTCCTCCCTCCCGTCACTTTAAGGCCAATGGTGTTAACTTTTTGCGTGAAATGACTATGGTATCCTTAATATACTATCTTCAACATTAGGCCACTATTTCACCATTTGTTTTTTTATAAAAAAAAATTTCAAAACGTTATTTGTTTGAAAATTGTTTTTCAAAAAAATTGTATATGAACAAATATTTTTCCAAAATTTAAAAATAAAAATGTTTTGGAAAAAAAAAAGCTATTTCCAAAATTTTATTTTTTAAAATAACGGTTTTCCAAAGACTAGTTTTTTATCCAAAAAAAATGCTTTCAAAACTTTCGTATTTCAAAAAAATATTTTAAAAAAATTTCAAAATTAATTTTTTCCTTCAAAAAATGATTTTCAACAAAAAAATTTAAAAAAGTACTTAGTATTTAAAAAAAATCTCTTTGATAGTTTTTGTTTAAAAACTGTTTTTAAAAAATGAAAAACAGTTTAAGTTTTTTTTAATTTTTTAACTCTATTTTTAAAAAATGTTTTTTTAGGTTAGAGTAATACATACTAAAGTTACTACAACCATTTCACAAACAAAATTAACGGCGTTAGCCTTAAAGTAACGAGAGGGGGGAAACTAGGAATTAGTTTGAAAAATAAAGGACATCAGGGAAATTTCAGGAAGTATAAGGAGAGGTTTCTGTATTTGTCAAAAACCTTAAGGTAGGTAAGTGCAATTTACCCATTGTACATTTATGCTATCCAATAGTGACTCATAGGCATTGAGATTTTCGAGAGATCTGATCGAATACGGTTGTCGGTTGATACATTTTGTCGACACTCCCTCTATCTAGCTCATCTTGTTTGTTCTTCTTTTGGAAAGCATGCACTTTATCGGGCGAAAATGTTTTTACAACAAAAATTTTTTTACACCAATTAAAAGATCTTCACGATGCATATTGTTGTATATCATGTGACCTACATCATTAATTAGAAATTTAGAAAACATGATTTGTTAGCTTATCCCATAACTACATACCTTGTAAGCTTTAGATTTCTTCTTGCATATATCTCTTGCAAGACAGGAGAATCATCTGGAACTTGAATATCTAACTTTTTGGCTTTTTCAATGAGTGCAGGGAAGGCTATTTCGAACCCAATTGGCATGTGCTCAGCATCTTCGTCTTCAAGCTTGTTTAGGTTTTCTTTGATGAATTTCAATCCTATATTGTTTTTGATCGGCAAAAAACATTTTGTTAACTCGGATACAAAGAACAAAAAGAAAACTTGGCATGTTTGCATGCATGCATAAAAAAGTTATCACTGTACCTTTTTTACTTTTGTCTGGATGAATATTCCATGATCTCAGTGCAATAACGCAACCCAATGTGTTTATAATCCTATCGTGAGCTTCAAAAATGGAACTATCACCCCATGAACCATCTTGGTGCTGGTTATTTGCAATCCATTCAAGGCTAGAAGGAAATTGAGGTTTACCACTTCCCTCTATATCTTCCACCAGAGCTACCCATGCCGTGTCGTAAGCCGATATGTTTATTTCACCATCTCCCATCGAACCCAACATTGATCGTATTGCATCGACGTGTTGCTCGATCTTCTTCAATTCCCAATCCTTTTTATGATAAGAAAATTAGAAATGATCATGCAAGTTAATTTTTTATAATAATGAAAAAAATCAAGCTCGTTCTTAATGTTCACAGAATCAGACACCAGTGAAAAATTAGTCTTGGCAAGTAAATATTGGAAAAGAGAAATGGGATTGTTCAAAACACCTTATCTAGAGCTGCTTCCAGTTGTGTTTGATATGCAATAGTCTCCACAATGCCACTGTACTGCTTAATAATTGGCAGATCATTGGGAGATACATCTTTGTAGTCTGCAGATGAAAGTAATCGTTTGTTTAGCTAAATATATATTGTATATACATACGGATGTATTTATATATAGTCACATGCATATATACACATATCGGAAAAAAAAATTCAATGCGGTGCGTTTGCACGCTCACGCACATCTTGCCGTCTATGATGAAACAGATGGCCTGGATTGAAAGTGTCGGATGAATTTTTAAAAAATAAAAAAAGAAAAGGAAAAGTGTGATTTAATGAGGGCCTTCCGTTGCATTTATGAACTGCCAGATGTGCGCAAGCAGATACCACGTCAATCATATCCGCCCGGTGCTGAGAAAATTCCTCCACATATCGTGTGTTTACGTACCTTTTGTACTGGTTTTGCATCTGAGACGAACACCGAGATTACCCCGCTCTTCTTTAGTCCCGATGGACCAAACACCTGCTTAAAATATGAAATTTAGTGAGGTAAAAACACCGAGCTTCAGGACTTATTTGTTCTTTACCTGTCTAAAGTAAAAGAAGATAGCTGCTGATCACCAGTTTTTTTTGTTTTTAGTATAATTCCTATCTTCCTTATTTATTTTTGTAATTTTTTTACTTAATAATGACGGCTCTAGAAATTTTTAACTAGGTATTCAACAATTACCATAACTCTACTATCTGTTTACATATAAAATTAACCGATCCAATAATTAATTGACACGTAATCAAAAGTGTCAAACGTTAACAATTACTTGTCAATGAAGATACACTGGATTAATAAGATAAAACTGAATAAATATGATGTCGTATTATTTCTCAATTTGGAAAGGGCAATTATTGGCAGTTACGAGCCATTGCTAAAATAAAGATTGGCTTCAAAGCCATAATGTTAACTGTCAAACACACAAACTCCACGTATAAACTTGTGAAACAAGGCAATTGGCAGTTATAACACATGGAATACTTCTGGAAGACAGTTATTTTCTTAACATGTTATCATTTGAGTTTGTTAAGCAAACGTGTAGATTTAAAGCTTCTGGAGGAAGAAAGAATTCAAATTCAGACGTAGAGAGAGGAAGAAACTGTCAACTCCAAGAGAAGAAGTTAGAGTTCGAAGCAAGTCAGATTCAAATTCATGAAGTGAGAAGTTCAAACTACAAGCAACGTCTATAAATAGAAGAAATTGAAGAGTGAAATGCCCCCGGACAAATCTTCAACAAACAGCTATCAAAAAACTGTTGCTTGGTTTTTGTTCATTGGCAAAGTAATTTAGGATTTCAAACCTAGTTCGAAGTAGATTAGGAAGTAGGTTAGAATTTATCTCGATTGTTCTTGTAACAATCACCTTTATCTCGATTGTTCTTGTAACAATCACCCGTTCGAAGTTCTGTTACTCCGTATTTGAAGTTGGAGACGATTTAGAAGTAAGTTTATCTTTGATTCATAAATCGAAGTATCTTGTTTCTTTATTATTCTTTGATTTCCTAAGTTTGTTGGTTTGCATTTCTTCACTTATAAAGAAAAATACTCTTAATGGAGGTAATTGAACCTATAAAACACAATCGCCTGATTAGATTTGGTTTTTCCGAAGTTAATCTGAGGGAGGAGATTGAAACTCTCTCTTTGGCACGCTTGCACACAATCATTTTCTATTGCAAAGAAGTAAAAGAACCAAACACTATCTTTACTTTTTTTTTTTGAACGCCCTCTACCAATATCTCTACTAATCTGTAGTATATACAAAAAAATCCATATAGTAGTACAAATATTGGGATTAGCATTTTGAGCCAAACAAGATTAAACAGGCACATAAATATACTGATATACAGAAAGGGAAAGTTGCAACGAATATGTTGGCATAAAGCTTTTTCCATATATTCTCTTCTTTTTTAAAATGATGAGTCACACTGTCGTCTAGAGAAGAAAGAACTCACGATACTAGTACCAATAGAACATTATTTTTCTCTCTATTTTTGTTTGAGTTAATTTATTAGATGTTAAATAATGAATTACGTACGTGAACTGATAAGTGTTCAAAATATAGGCATGTGTGTTCAAATAAAGCCAAAAACAAAATTACTACAAATATAATTCAAAACAAAATATTTTGGGGCGTTCACTTGACCACCGACCCCAAAGGGTGGAGTCACCTATGGCGCCTTACTAGAAATCATTCCAAAAATACACGTACGTACGCACTCCGAATACTACTTATGCTTACTCAAGAAAGGGAGTGATATTGTGGGTTGTGTCGCCGGAGAAAATGAAGCGGTGGAACTGTTGATATTGGCTGGAGAGAGGCCCCGGTGGAGGAGGGTGAAGGTCTCTTGTGAATACATAATTAAAATGTGTTTTCGTTGTTGTTTTCGCTACAGAGATAGGTATAAAGAAAGAGAGAAACGGGGGATTTTATAAGGAGAACAGAGGGGAGGGATGGAGGAAACCGCGCAGAAACAACTTCCCTTGGTTGATGTTGTTTTTGTTGGTGGAAAGGTCTAACCTGCAAATTTTCCATACACCATAATTGACTACTTTAAATTCTTTCCTTGACAGAGACACTCAAATTTGTCTGTACGTATATGCTGCTGCATGAGATAAGTTTGAATTTATATAAATTAGTAGATTTAAAGAATATGTTTTTGATGGGGCTAAAAATATTACTCCCACCTAACGCTTAACATGAAAATGTTGACATGCATGCAATTGTTGCAAAAGATTTCTTGAAACAGTTAGACCATCTCAAGTTAAAGAAAATACTTCATATAATTGACTACTTAATTATTCTTTGATCTTTCTTGTTCTACATTACGATTTATATTTGCAGGGCGGCTCAAGGGTTTGTAGTGTCCAAGAGTTAGGAGTACAACACTCAAATAATTTTTTCAAAACTAATCACAATACAAGAAAGTCAACAAAATAATAATAAAGATATACTAACCATTACTCCCCCGTCCCAAATTGCTCGTCCCTTTTGGGGAATCCAACTATTTAAGGAGACAAAATTATTGTCTTAAAGTTTCAAATTTATCCTTCAAAATTGTGAAGTTTATTAAGTGGTTTTAAATTGTTTATATCTTTCAATATGAATTTCAAAAAATATGCAATATGGATCTAGTTTTATAGATCTCATTTAGTTGTTTTATACAAAGTTTTAAAAATCATGAAAAACATTATATAATAAAAGATATAAACGATTTAGGAAAAGACACGAATTTCAAAAACTGTGGAATAAATTGGGAGGAAAAGAGTAATTTAAGGGTAAAACTAAAAGTTTGATATATTTTGATAGTTGCTTTTAAAAATAGAACCAACATTTTCGGACATCCCAAAATAGAAATAAGGATCAACAATTTGGGACGGAAGGAGTATATAATAACAAGAAATCAAAATACAAAGTTTTTAAATATATATTATCTCAAGAATCCATGAGTATCACTTGAATATTAGTCATGTTGCATTTCTAGAAGTAAAAACATCAATTACATTTGTGTAATCCGAATCATTTTCAATCGATAACATGAATGGTACATCAGTCCGCCACTACTAATGAATGATTGGGCATGAGCACCACTCTTAGCATGGGGAATGAGGAATGAAATTTTAGAAGAGGAGACAGTTGAAAAAGAAAAGACGTATTAATACGAGTGATGCATGCATGGCGTGTTTCAACACGATTATGATTGGGAGTTATTGATTGTATTTATCGTGCTTTTTAAAGGGAGCATTTGTCAGTCAGACACCAAAAACGGATCAGTTGATTTTAGTAAATTTTAAAGGGAGCATTTGTTGTCATACATACATTATACTTCCAGTCAAGGCTCCTGGATTTAAAAAAAATCCACAGCTCATAGATCTCAATCTAATTTTGATGATCCGAACCGTCCAATGTGTTTAAAAGGTGTTTTTAAAAGTCCCCACAAGAAATCAGCAATAATAATAATAATAATAATAATAATAATAATACTGGAAAGGGCCTGATTTGAACAATTTTTCATAAAAACTGTACATGTACATGTTCATGTTTATGTAAAATTGTTCGGATCAAGTCTTTCTCAGTATTTTTTTCCTGATTTCTCGCGGAGACCCTTAAAAAAATCTTTTAAATACATTGGACGGTTCGGATTGTCGAAATTCAATCAGGAAAGTGGACATTCGGATTTTTAAAAAATCTGGGAGCTGTGACTGGAAGTGGACTCATTATATACTGTGTGTATGTATATATATTGTGTTATTTTAAATAAGGACATAATTTTCAAACTACTTGCAATTGTCAAAATAAAAAATAATGTACTTATGAACATAATTTGTTCATCAATATGGATCTTGTTTGATAGATCTTATTGTGAACTTTTAAACGGTGTGAAAAAAATCTAAAATTTATTTTATAGATGTGTTATTTTTAGTTTGAAAATTACACGTAGTTTGGTAAGGGACTAATATTATGGAACAGAGAGAGTAATAAAAAAATAGGTAAAATGGGTAGTATTGTTGAAGTGTTAAGAGTGACATGGTAGCTATATGCACTATACACTAGTTTTTTTGGCTAAAAATTTAGACAAGCTATTGTTTTTGCTTTAAGGGGTGCTTTGGCCAAAGTTTGTCTTTATTAAAAAGATTTATATCTGTTAGTTTTGTGTCAATTTTTGGTGGATTATTAGTTTGTTGTGTCGAGAGGAATTTGAAAAGTAAAAAAATATTATATAAATATTTAAAAAGTTCACTAAAGACAAAAGTAATCTAGTTTTTTGTCGATTTTTGGATTATTTTTGTCTCTATTCACACAAAAAAATAGTGTAGTTAATACTTTTTACTATTTAGATTCCTCTTGTCCAAGACAAACCGATAAAATTTGTTAAATAAACCAAATGGTTTGTTTTTGCCAAACGCCCCTAAGCTCCACATTGTCCCAGATCCGGGCATGGTGTTGTCCCAAAAGGGACAACAACATCCATGTTGGGTCGATCACCGTTGTCCGTGGTCGGCAAGTAACTAGAGTGATCACAACTATTAAAGTAAAATTGTGAAATAAAATGAAATATTTGTGAAATAAAATTTAAACAACTATTAAATTAAAATTGCCATGTAACCAGAGTGATCACATACCTGATACCCCATTAATTACAGGACTTCTGTAATACTGTTCTTTGTAACATGGAAGAGGAAACAACATTTCAAGAAACCCAAATCCATAGTTTCACCTGAAGAATGACACCAGGCCCTTTCCCCTTATGTGTTGTACTCGTGACACGTGTTCTTAGCATATCCGAGTCATACTCCTTGTTAAAATTTATCACAAATAATACGACATGCGACTTGTTTTTTTCGCATATGTTTCTTATTTTCTTGGTTTACTCAAAGTAACAACATTTTCTCTTATTTTCTTTTTCTTTCGTTACCTTCCAAAACAGAATTGTTTTAAAATATCAAGCCAAAATATTCAAATGACACATAGAAAACTGTTTTCAAAAAATTATTTGAAAAAATGTTTTTTCAGAACTTCTATTGCGAAAACTTTTTCTTTTTTCAAAAAATTGTTCAGTGGATTTTAGTTTTTAACAATGCTATCAAAAACTGTAATTTTTTCTTTTTGAACTATGTTTTTCAAGTACTATTTTTTGAAAGAAGAACTGTTTTAAAAAAAAAACATATGAAATGAAAACTTAAAACAGTTTTGACAAGAAAACCATTTTTAAAATAATTCAATTTTTTGTCTACTTTGAAAATGTGATGCAGCAAGTTTTGACTGCCTAGTTTCTGAAAGAGTTTTGACAAGAAAACAGTTTTTAAATAATTTAATTTTTTCTAGTTTGAAAAGGTGGTTTAAAACAGTCTTTTGCATCAATTCTTTTCTTGTTTCTGTTTTGGGAATGGGAGACAAACAAACAGATTTATATTTGTTAGTTTTAAATTAATTTTTGGTGGATTATTGGTTAGTCATATTAATAGGAATCTAAAAAGTAAAAAATATTATAAAAATATTTAAAAAGTTCAGTAAAGGCAAAAGTAATCTAGGTTTTTGGTGAATTATCGAATTATTTTTCTCTATTCACAAAAATTTTAGTGTAGTTAATACTTTTTACTATTTAGATTCCTCTCGTCCAAGACAAACCGATAAAATTTGTGAAATAAACCATATGGTTTGTTTTTGCCAAACACCCCTAAGCGTCCACATTGTCTCGGAGCCAGGGATGGTGTTGTCTCTAAATGCACTTTTTTTGGGTTAGGTCTTCATACACGTTTATTACATTCATTCTTCCACCTAATTTTTTGATATTGGACCTTGGTTGCACGCCTCACACAAAATCATAATAATAGTGTTTTATAATATCTAGCCAAAATACTCAAATGACACATAGAAAAAGCAGACTAAAACTCTGTTCGGATATGGCTGCCATAATTCTCCAAAAGGGAATTTGGTGAGACATGTGAGGCCGAGGGGTCCCTGTAGTGCACAAAATGCACTATATGGTGCAGTGCATATCATTCGGCCATTCATTTCGACAATGAACAACTCAGATTTAATCCAAACAATCGACGGTCAGATTCAATTCACTGCTCAAATTAAATCCAAGCCTTCCATTATCAAAATAGATGATCGGATGGTACACTACACGGTACAATGCATTTTGTTCATTGCATCATCCCCTAAGCCGGTGAGGTGCACATCATCCGGCCGTCTATTTCAACGTACCGTTTTCTCTTAAATGATGTTGTTGGGCTACCTACGGACACTAATTTTGTTCACTCGCTCTTATCCATTTGTTCATTGGTTGATATCTCCACCTGGATCTACTTTATTGGGGTTGTCTAAGGGGCTTCGGGATGGTGCAGTGTGTCGCCGTGTTCAATTGGCTCCCAAGCCCCAGTTTTCTTACTGTACTGAACTGTAATGCCAGTCAAAATGAGAGAAACTTTTATTCAAATTAGATGTGACAGGTTGAAAAGTTTAGGGAGCCAAAGTTAGAATATAAAGAGCTAAAATTAGATTGTGTATACAAACATTTCGGGATCTGTTTAAGAGTTTTACACAAATGATCCAAGCCGTTCAATAACGTAAAAACAAAATTTTAAGTGGCTTTAAAAAAAATCAACTAAATTTGATAATTTTAAGTGTTTGATCTTAGTATCTAACTTTTCATTCAAAATTCAAGTTCTTAAATTCTATGAAAATTTAGAAGATAGAATGAAATACTTATCATTATCCAATTGAGCTAATTTTTTTCAACATCACTTGAAATAATATTTCAAAATTAATGAACGAATTGGATTATTTGTGAAAAACTCTTAAGTTAGTCCCAAAAAACTTCGATACACAATATAATTTCAACTCTTTATAGCCAATCTCTCTCTCTCTCTTCTTTCAACCAATCACATGTTATTTTATAAGAGTTTCTGTCTGTCTCCCTGATCACCAAAACAGTTTGGTACAGTAAGAAAACTGGGGCCTGGGAACCAATCGAACACGGCGACGGTTTTAATCATTCATTTCGACATTGCTCGAATTTAATCTGAGTAATGAATTAAATCCGACATTCAATTTTAGATTAAATCAGAAGCCATCCATTGTTGAAATGGACAACCGGTTGATGTGCACTGCACCATGTAGTGCATTTTCTGCAGAACAGGGACCCATCGGCCTAAGGTTTGCTTCGTTGCGCAAAACTAATCAATTTGGTTTATTTTTTATGTTCATTCAAAAAAAAAATTGCATTTGTTATTTTTTCATTATTTTTTGTGGATAATAGGTTCGTCATAACGACAGAAATCTAAAAAGTAAAAAAATTATTATGCAAATAATTAAAAAGTTCACTAAAGACAAAAATAATCTAAATTTTTGTGGATTGTTAGATTATTTTTGTCTTTATTTACAAAAAATTTAGTGTAGTTAATAATTTTCTACTCTTTTAATTTCTCTTGTCGAGACAAACCAATTATTCAAAAAATATTAACGTAAAGTAAAAATACAAAAAATAATGATAAAAACAAAAAAAAAATAGTAATTTATTTTGGCCGAAGAAGCCCTAAGTGTCCGCCCATCACATTCATTGCCTTCGTCGTCCAGGAACTAGCTAGAAAAACTTTTTGTTGGTCTTTTTAAAGATTTTGTTCCCATTTTTTATAATCACGTTTTTTTTTTTGTATGTGTGTGTTGGAAATGTCTCACTTGCAAATTATTAAAAATAGTGTTGGAAATGTCAAACTTGCAAATTATTTAAAACAAATTTTCCACGCACTCCATAATTGACTACATAAGTCATCCTTGACATGAGACAGGTCCAATTTTTTTTATCTTCTGCATCATTATTTCCAACAAGTGGTGTCACTTAAACCTATTCAACTTTGAAAATAATCTAATACACTCACTCTCACTTACTCTATCTCTACACATCTCAAATCATTGGAGATTTTGAGTAATTTTTTCCCCTATTAGCCTACTACAATAAACGTAAAATATCACGGACTTTACTCGTGATTGTTATATTTTAATCACAACTTTTAGACCGTGGTTGATCGGACCATTATTAAAAGTCATGAGATATGATTACTGCCTTTTCAAATGCATTGAATCATTGATTACCCCACTTACTCTCACTTACTCTCTGTTGATCTCTCTACACATCTTAAATCTAGGGATGGAGCTAGAAAGGGGTCAGCAAAAGCAGTTGCCCCTGAAAAAAAAACTTCTAGTATTATATAACGATTTTTTTTCCGTATGAATTATAAAGGCTCGCCTTGGAAAGTACTTTGGAAAAAAATTCACCTCTGCATAATGAAATTTATAGCTCCATCCCTTCTTAAACCGTTGGAGATTTTGAGTAACTTTTCTTCTCCTATCAACCAATACTACAATAAACGTAAAACATAAGGGGATTTACCTGTGATTGTTACGGAGTACAATTTAATCACAACTTTTGAACCGTGGTACATTGGACCATTATTAAAAATCATGAGATATGATTTTTTCAAATGTATTGAATCATTGATTACCCCTTTCACTCTCACTCTCACACACTCTCTCTCTCTCTCTACACGTCTCAAACCATTGGAGATTTTGAGTAACTTTTCTCCTCCTATCAATCAATAATAAAATAAACGTAAAACATCCCGGGTTTTACCCGTGATTGTTATTTAATCACGATTTTTAAACTGCGGTAGATCAGAATAAAAGTCATGAGATTTTATTACAGCTTTTGTCTGTGTTTCTCTAGGTAAAATAGTGTTTTGCAACTCGTGCCTCGTGGTGTGTCAATCGTCCATATAATTTTTATACCAGTTGAAGCATGAAAAGAATTTCTCCCCAATGCACCAAAAAAACTATAGCAACAAGTTCACAACTATTTGAAATGCAAAACACGTACTTTTATTTGATGGCCGATGGGGCCGGTTCCCCTCACACTAAAAAAAACACATAAAAAAACTCACGATTTTGTTTCAAATCCCACTGTGACGCTCTAAACCGTTGATATTATTTAAATGAGTAAAATAGGAGGTCTCGCAAAAGTTCAGCTTAATCGGATATCGGTAAGTGTTTGATCCAAATAGTTTTGCAAAAACTATGACAGGAACTAGTGTTTTTAAAATCTTTTGGATCAAGAACTTACCGGTATCTGATTGAGCTAAAATTTTCCAGGACCTTTTATTTTTCTCATTTAAACAAGATCAGTTATTCAGAACATCACAAGGGGGCTCAGAAGAGTGTTGTGTTTTTTTAAGTGTGAGGGGAACCGGCCTCTTATTTGATTTATCAATCTCTGTAAACAATATAGAGTTAGAACCATCCTCATATTTATGTATCAACTTGTGGTCATGCATGTATATGTAATAACAAGCTAGCTTAAGTAGCTTTTAAAATAGAACTCGAAAATTAAAAAAATAAAGACAATTCTAACAGCTTAAGCAGCTACTTCGCCACCACTTGCTCGTTAGAATGTTGAAACACGAAAAAAAAAAACAGAAAAATAAGCGTCTAACAAAACCCAAATGAAATATTCAATTTTGATACAACTGAGAACATAGAGAATTTAACTATTCTACAAGAGAGTGGAAGGTAAAATTCAAAGCCACCGGGAAGGAGACTACTATTTTTGTAGATTATTGGTTCGTCTCGACGAAAAGAATTTATAAAGTAAAAAAATATTAAGTAAACGAAATTTTTTGTAAATAAGGACAAAAATAACGCAATGATTCTCAAAAATTTAGATTATTTTGTCTTTAGTGAACTTTTTAAATATTTTTGTATATACTTTTTTTTAACTTTTTAGATTCCTCTCATCTCAATGAATTAATAATCCAAACAAAAAAGACACAAATCTAACAAATGCAAAAATAAATTTGAAAAAAAACAAAAACTATTTGAGTCATTTTTAGCCAAAGCAGTGTGGAACGGGTAAAAGATTTGGGGGGAAAGACGGGTCAAAGAGAACTCAAGTGGTTTAGCAAGGAAAGGGATTTGATGGGTCCTGCTGTTGGTGGCTGAACAGATACTACCAAAAAAAAACAAAAGCCTGCATAGATGGACCAGCCGCCTTCAACTCAACTATAGTGGACTGAACCGTCTAGTCCGCCTTGCCAGGTTTGTGGGTTTTTCTGGTGTACTTTGATGATTCTAACAACTCCTTTGGCCAACAAGAAAATTTTGGTTGTGTTTGGTTTGATTTTGAGTTTTGATTATTGTAATAATTAGAGAAAGAAATAAGTATAATAATTAAAAAATAGGTATTAATGATTGGAGAGAGAAAGAGAGAAAAATTAAAATAATTGATTCTATTAAATGAAGTTTTCAATAGGGAATTGATAATCGCACTCCAAAAAGTGATGGAGGGGCTCCAAGCTACAATGGTTTTCCAAAACTACCCTTTTGCAAGTTCTATAATTTACTTCAGGTACTCTAAAAAAAATTACTCTTCTCCTTTTCCTCATTTGTTAACGAGGGTTTTTCAATACGAAATGCAAGACCATCCTACGTGCAGTGCTTACAAGATTTCTAACCATCCAAAACACTTTTTGGACGGTCTGGATTAAGAGAGAGAAAGGGGAGAGAGAGAGAGAGAGAGATCTGGGCCGTATTTTACATCATAATTGTTGAAAGAACTTTCTCATAATATCTTTCAGATAAAAAAATAAAGTACTTTTGTGGGGAATTTTTTTTTTCTTTTTAACTGAATTAAACTACTAATAGCGATCTTTCATTTGGTGCAAAAAAAAATTTGAAAAAATGTATACGAAAGTATTTTACATTGTTAGCTTGTTGAGTTGGCTTTGCATATCTTTCGGATAAAAAAATAAAGTAATTGCGCACTTAATTTTTTATTTATTTTTCATTGCTAAAAAATTTGAAAATTTTTGTATGAAATAATTTAAACCCAACAAGCCAGCAATGTAAAGTACTTTCGTATAAATTTTTTAAAATTTTTTCGAATCGAATTAAAAATCTCTTTTGTAGTTTATTTTGCTGCAAAAGAAAATAAAAAATTATGCACAAATTTACTTTATTTTTTTATCCGAAAGATAGTACAAAGCCAACTCAATAAACCAACAATGTATAATACTTTCGTATATAATTTTCTAAATTTTTGAGCATCAAAAGAAAGATCTCTACTAGAATTTTAATTTGGTGCAAACAAAAATAAAAAATTGTATGTGAAAATACTTTATTTTTTTGATCCAAAGGATATTGCAAAACCAAAAAAAAAAGTAACAATTGCGTTGAGGACTTAACAATGCCGTCACCAGAGTTGGTGGGTTTAATAGAGGACAGATATGGGTGACATGACAGCACTAAGGGCGTGAGATAGAGGTGTCAGACAGGCAGCTTCAGATAGAGGATCCGCTGCCAACGGGGAGAGGCTTTGGTTCATATTTCCGTTAGGAGTGCCTCAAGCAAATGAGGAGATAATTTTGGGATGGAGTGTCTCCAGTAACTTTTATATTTTGAAAAGGATAGTTTTGTAACTCCATTAAATTTTGGAGTGCTTGCATCAAAAAAGGGAGCCCCAAAATCAGCTCCCTTTCAATATCATAGAAAATATTGTAAATTGAAAAATATAAGTCATTTAAAATGCCACACCATCCCTTTAAAAATGTACAAGACATTTGGGACGGGGGAGTAATTGGTAGTGTATTGTATTTCTAATAAATTAAAACACAAAGAAATGAAAAATTCTTCAATTTATCTTACATACATCTATATCCATGACAACATCTAAACCACTGTCTTGCTTTCTCACCCACCAAACCAAAAGTCTCCAAAAGATTGGCTCAAAATCAAAAGAAGCATGCATAATTGGATAACATTGCCCTGAAATAAGGGAAGAAAATGGTGATGAACCAAAAAAAAAAAATTGTTAATGATACGATCAACCAATGAACAATGATGAAATTATTCCATCACTAAAATTCATGCTAAGAACGTTGAATTGGAAATATTATTGAATCCTCAGACTTAATTCTTGTGAATCAATACAACTTTCGTTCTTCCATTTCTTTGTTCCAAAACGTTGTTTAAACTCATCCATCTTTTTTCTTTTTCTTTTTATTTCATCTCTTTATCCATTCAACTCACAGTTACAAACGAGATGGAAGTACTTCTACTAGAATCCCATCTAAATTCACAATCTTTAGTTTGTACTAGTTGGAAAGTGACGTTGCTTCGCACGTCACTTGTTGTCCATTGTTGATAGGGAAATGCCCGTGCCTCGATGCATTTTTGCACAGGACATATGAAATAGTATACTCCATTTTTCCCATCTCCCAAGCAAACACTTGCTCCAAAATTTTCCGTTCTTTTAGTCTATAATCATGGACCATCTAACCAATTTCAAGAAAAGAATCAAGAAAAAAGAATAATCTTAAACAACTAATGTAGCCAAAGCCTATTTCCATTAGTTGTATTCAACAATGGAATTTGAAATGATAATAACGAATAATCATATGGGATTCCTTCTCAAGCTCCATTTTTCGAATGTCCACTCACTCCTCTATCTCCCATTTTGAAGCCAACCAAAGCACTACATTTCTAACTCTAAATTACATTTCTAACTCTAAATTATCAAACCATTGTCTTGAACCGAACTTCTCCAGGAAGTCTTCTTCTTCTTTTTTTAAATGATTTTTAAAACTGAGTTCATAGGGCGTTTTGCCCGTGTCCAGAAGTACATCTCAAAATAAATTCCAAACAGCAAAATTGTTGTTATTCAAATTGATATAAGAGAAACATGAAAGTGTCTATTACATCATGCTTACACTCGGAAAAAAAAAAAAAAAACTCAAAACTAAAAGCTATCAACTAAAAGAACCATTTCGGTATTCATTGCCTTTCTTGATGAATTTGAGAATAAGCATCGCCTACAACACTTAAAAGTAAGATGGATATATTTGCCCTCAAAACCTCACTAAAATTAAACCAACAATAAATTAAAAATACCATCTTTAAAGCCATTGCCTCTGATTTTCAATATAAAGAAGAAAAAAACGTAATTTCCAAAGGTAAGACTTGTTCCTCTTTGCAAACTATACCCGGCAATCTACAAAGCAATGTGCCTGCAAACTTTTCAAGAATTAACAAACCAAACCTTAAAAAATGAGAAATATTATGTGAAGCAGAGAGGTATTAGTTGACCCCCGTTTGAGGTGAGAGACATGAACATTGAAGTTTGAGCTCATCTTTCTTGTCATATTGGAAAGCTCATACTTTTTATTCACCCAAATTCGCAAATTGGTGCAATTAACTTGATCTTCCTTGTAAGTAGTCATTGTCCCCATACCCCCCTGATAATGAGAAGATCAACCTTGTAAGACATAACAACACTAAATTCAAAACAATTAGTAGTGGGTTTTCTTAATCACATGCGCTAATCCATCGTGCTAAAAATAAAGCAAAATAATAGCAACAAATGCACATCTTTCCCCGCATTATTTCACCACCAAATAAACCAAAGAGAAATGCTACAATGTACACCCCTCTTTTGGGCCAAAAAATGAGACTTTGTGATAACAATATGAGTTTTTCTGGGATCAAATATGATATTTCGTGGCTGAAAATATGAAAGGGCACACCATATGCAACTTTGACCAAATCAACGGCTGAGATTGCGCCACATATGCAAAAGGTGACCCTCTATACCGGTCATCTTTCATCTCATATGGAGAGCCAAAAAAAATCATAAAATCTCGGGTCATCTCTCATATAACGTTTTGGGTATAAAAAATCTCATATACGAAGTCATGCATGCTCATAAAAACTACCACAAAAATTCAAAAGAGCCACAAAATGTCATATTGAAAAAAGTCAACCTCATAAAATTTGCCACAAAATCTCATATGATAGTTTTGGACTATAGTGAAAATGTGATACATATTGTGTGTATATATATTGATGTGACATGTCTCATATAAAGTGCCACGAAAATACATATTTTAGCCTACATTGAGTCATTGCGAAATGTTATCACAAAATCTCATATATGCTTCAAAAAACACTCATATAAATATGAGAATTTTTGGTTTAGAAAATGAGTACTTGTGGAGGAATATATGAGTTTTTTGTGGACCACTACAGTCCAAAAATATTGTTTGTGTATTGATAGTGACATATCTCATATACTCACCCACAAAAATAAATATAAGCACTCATATTTAGTCATATTCCCTAATTTCGTATATTGGTCCACAAAATCTCATATACTCAGCCACACATTCTCATATCAAAATCCATAAAATTTATTAACAATTTTTGGACTGTAGTGGACCACAAAAATCTCATATATTGTTTTACAAACACTCATTTTGAAAGTCACAATAGTTGTTACATATTTTGGACTATAGTGGGTCACAAAATACTCATATATTCTTCCACAAAGATGCATTTCTCAAACCACAAAATCTCATATCGATTATTGAGAACAATAATTCATAGTTTGAGCCAGAAAATCTCATAACCAAAGCCACACAATGTAATATAAATCTAAAGAATTAAAAATCCTTGTTAAATACAAAAAAATTATATTCTAAAATATCGAAAAAATATTGTTCGATGCAACTAGGTACGTGATGTGAGTAATAAGAATTTTTTTTCAACAATCGAGGCCGTTGATTTTGTTCTTGTTATTAATTAAATCATACTCGTACAAAATAGGGCTAGTATGAGGGCCGAAACTGTTAGAAAGGCTGTCGATAGAGAAAAACTCCCTTATTTGGATGATATTTTTTGTTCGATTAAATGCCTATCTATATGCGATGGACTATAATTTAGGTACGAATGATACTCCCCACGATATGTAAAGGATTGATGGTTCTGATCGCTAAAAAAAACTCAAGTGGTGCTCTCGGGTTGTTCAATATAAGTCTTTAATGATTTGGGATCCATCCGATGACTCGGTCGCCGATATCAGATGATCTCCAATTTTGGTGTCGAGGACGTAATCAGCGAGACGTTTCATCATATCGGTTCTGATCGGTCATTGTGAAAATTGACTCGGTAATGACCTTTATAATCTATACGTTCAATGTAATTGTTAGCCAACTAAGTCTTGCGCTATTGTTGAATGTTAAGTAGCCATGGACCCACGACTCAATCTCGTCGATCAAGACCGTTTATTATGTTTTTCATATTAATTAATCCACAATCCTAAAATTTGGGCATGTTCGGGTTTAGAAATGTCATTGATCGGGACGCGATTTGAATGAGAAAATGAGTTTTTACGTCTGATTAGGTGTGTTGCGATACTCTCTTTACTTCATTCTTTGTATGAATAATGTCACACATCTAATATAATATATCGACGATTCCCGATCGTGAGAAATATCTCAGGTGGGGCCCAATTGGAACACCGTAAGAAGTCAAAGCATCGGCATGCATTAAAATTGATGCATCAAATGTCTTGTGATCACATAGTTGCCAATATCCGATGATCTCTGATTTTTGTGCCGCGTCACAAATTTTGAGGGTGTAGAATTCTAATGGTTCAGATCGATCATTCAAAAAATATATTTGCCGATTAATTTTAGAATTTGTACGTAAGGATTGTATGAAACGTAGACATTTAATTTCCCCAAAAATTTCTAATATTCCCCGCCTAAGTGTCGTGTATTTCCCGCCGATCCAGAATATGTGGGCCCCGCGCCCACTAAAAAGAAAGAAAGAAAGGACACAGTTTGGGCAAACTTCTGGCGTCCGCCTAGGAAGAAAAAGTAAAGTGAGAGAGAAGGGAGCACCAGAGGAATAAGATTAGAGAGAGAAGAGAGCAACAGACGAAGAAGAAGGAGGAGAAGTCTCTACATTCCCTCTCCGCTCTCACACTCTCTCTCCCTGCCACACAAAAAATCTCTCCTCCACACTTGATATCTACATCAACCCACTTGAAATCCTTCGTACCCACATCATCTAAGCCAGGTATTTGCGTATAGGAGCCCGGGAAGCTCGTGCTTGGTTCCATTTCAAGTTCAAAGGCTAGGGTTTGCTCAATTGGACGAAACGGGACTCGTCTAGGGACGTCAGTAATCTTGTCATTCTATGTGGTTGGTTTACACTTTATTGACATACTTAGACTGATGTTAAAGGTCGATTGTGATTCCAATTTGTGCTAGGGCTGCATAATAGTTATGCCTTTCTTTTTTTTTGTTCCGATTAGAACTACTGGAAAAAAAAGGATCTAAGAAAAATAGGATATTTGGATTTTTATTTTGATATCGGGTCCTAGAAAATTGGATTTGTTTAGGGACTATTCTTGCTAATTGGTTAGTGTTTGGTACCGTTCGAGTTAATAAAAGTAGAATGTAGTGCTTCCTTGCTCCTATGATTTACACTGATTGCTGATTTCTCCATTATGAAGTGCAATCAGTTTTAAGGACTTTTGTTTGTATGGGTAATTTTGTTTCACGAAAATAGGAAAGTTGACACCTAATGTGTTGGTTATGTTTTTCTTTTTCTTTTTTTTTTCATGCTTTTATGGAAAACAACAGCATCTTAACAAGAAAGAATGGCACATGCAGTATGACTTTCATGTTAATCTTGGCAAGTTTGAACTTGCTGTATTACAAAAAGAGAAAAAGTCAATTAGTAAAGCTTCGAAGTTTGAAACTTTGATTGGACAATTAAGAGTTATTTTCAAATTCTTCTCACATGCGGATACCAGGTGCTGAGTTTCGTCTACTTTTAGTGTACATGCTACCTAAAGACTGTTTAGAATGTATGATTCTCGGTGTGTGTGCTACATACCTGTCATCTATATTTGTTGTCTTCATTAGAAACCATGGTTGAAGTCTATGTTGGGTTTAAAATAGTTGTTGCATGGCAGTTTGGATAAAATAGGGCAAAGAAAGACAAAATTGGTTTGGAGGTCACATACCGGTCTTAGACACTTACTGGCTGGACACTCAAATCTAAATTGATTTAATTTTTTCGCTACAATTGTTTAGATCTTCGTCTCATCTGTGATTCTGGTAAGTGTTGCTCTCTCTCTCTCTCTCTCTCTCTCTCTCTCTCTCTCTCTCTCTCTCTCTCTCTCTCTCTCTCTCTCTCTGTGAATATATACGTATATACTCATATACTGTGTGTGTGTGTATATATATATATGCATTTATTGCTTTTTTAAAGTTTTTTTTATATGCATATCTACTGAGTTTAGTTTTTTGTTAACTTTCTCTTTTTTTTGTGTGTGTTTTTTTAACACACAAACAAAAGGACCAAATTTTGACTAAAATAAAGATCATAAACCTTATGTTGGCTGTTGCAATTTTTTAGAAGCTTAAACCTAGTGTGGTTTTTTTTTTGTGTGTGTAACAGTGTAATGGATGTTGCTAGTTCTGGGGCCGTATGTGCTATTTCATATTAAATCTTGTCCCCCTCTCCCAAAATCTTGTTTTCAGTAATGTATGTTTTTTGGACACTATGTTTCTGTTTCAGAAATGTATGATTTTTTTTTGGATTTGTTTTGCAGTGTTGTGGATATGAGTGGCAAAGTTGTTACTCTTTTGATTCATATAAGGGGTAGGTTAGTAGTGGAGGGACCACAAGTGTCTTATGATGGTGGGCAAGTGGCCACATCTAGAGTGTTAGACATTGACAGATTTCATTTCTATGACCTACTTGAAGTATTGTCTGGGTTAGAATGTTCCAAGGAAAGTAAACTATTTTACAAAGTTCGACAATGCACTCCAACTAACCACACTGTGAGTGAGTTACAATGTGAGACAAATATGAGGGAAATGTTTAACATGTATGGAGTTGGGGCTGAAATCAATGTGTATGTAGATGACCCTTTTCATTTTGAGGATGACATGGAGAGTGAGATGGAGGGAGGGGTAGACAAACAAGATGAGGGGGAGGAAAGGGGTGTAGTCACAAGGGTGCAATGGCAAGGGGTCACGTATGTTTAGCCTAAGTTAGTTTTTTAAATTTCTGCACTGAAGGACATAAATGGTAACATATTGATATTCATTTTCCTCCAATACAGGGATGGGCAGCATGGTTTAATTGCAGCCAAGGATCCAATGCACGAGGACCCAATGAAGAAGGATTCAATGTGACTATTGTAAGATGGTATGGAGAGAGGAACAATGCCCCAATTCGAACACTTTGGAATGTTGTAGAGTTGTGTTAGGAATCAAAGTTGATATTTTGTTTGATGAATGATGTGATTTCATGGCCTTTTCACTCAGAATTTAACTAGTTTTTTTGGATGTTTGGTCTTGTATTTAATTGTCGAAAAAGGGAGGATATTTGGTTCCTGGGTTTATTTGGTGCGGCAAGTTGCACGTCTAGATATGTTGTTTTGAGATTGTGGTTATAGTTGTGTTTTTCCTGTGGATATCACTATATATGTTGGAAGGCAGATCTAGATCTGTTAGCAGGAATCTCAATAATCCATGTAAGAATCTTTTCCTTGGTATAACATAATCTGAGTTAAAATTTTCTTCTGATGCCCTAACCTTTATTGGTAACATGTTATGGAGGTACCAGTACCTCTCCATTTTAAGGCAAACTGTCTGCTAGAACCCCCTCGCGCAGGTATTGGTACCAACTTGAACTTCTGAAATGAAGTCTTTTTAGATATCAATGTTGACCATAGCCTATTGTAATGTGCCATTGGCTGCCTTTTAGAATCTTAACTTCTAGAAATCAAATCTATAAAAATAATTATGCTCCAAAATCTGAACTGATTTTTCATGTTTATGGATCAGATGATCTTTTTGGGACCAAAATAATACAAATACTTAATATTAAGGGATTGATTTCACATTATTCCACTGTCATTTCAAATCCATTAAATAGAAAGCTCTTAAAATAGAGTTGCGTTTAAAAAAATAGCAATAAAATAGAGTTCTATTGCAATATATCAGCAGACCGGAACCACAAGTAGAAAATCCATCCCCAATATTACACGGGCATATCATTCTTTCGAGTTCCCAATTGATCTGTACAAGCAGCGAAGTACATTCTTCTCAAATTGTCTAACCTTGCCTATAAATCACTGTCACTGTCGTCATTTCCACTCAAATTCCGTAAAACAATTTAACGATGGAAGCATGATTAGACGTGCTAAGTCAGGATGAAAGTTGCTAAGTACTTACAATATCAAGTAATCCTTGGATAAAATTGGCATCACAAATCCAGTTTTGAAACTTACTGTAAAAGTGCAGAAAAGCGATTATTGGATGTTGAAACTGCGTATAAGGGCTAACCAGGGAGTTATCTGTTATGCATGTTTAAAAGGAACAATGCTAGAGGCACACACTCAACCACACACACAACCACATGTGGTGGGATCCACCGGTGGGTCCCACTGGGGTGGGTCCCACCACATGTGAGTGTGTGTGGTTGAGTGTGTGTGACACAATCATTTTCCTTTAAAAAATAGGTTGTTCTGGAAAAAATTTGATAGCATCTCCCCTGTTTTCTTGCCTAGCCCGACATCGCAGCGTCTTATCAAACAGTCAACAACAACAAACACAATTCATATAATTTAGAACATGTTCCAAGTCCAAACGTCATTTGAAAAAAAAATTGGCATGGATAATTACTTAAACAAGAACATACACGAGTCCAAGTGTTACATATGTCCAAAAAGAGAACAAACGACATCGATATACACAACATCTAATCTAGCTCCATGTACAAATAAAAAGAAAGAGAAGAAGCCTAAGTGTTTAGCGTCGCCTTTTGGTTTTCTCAACTAGAGGCTGTGTATCTCCCCATCCTCCTCCTCTTTCTTTGTCCTCAACCTTCTCCTTATCACTCTCACCCCTGCTATCGAAGCGACGCTGTGTCCAGCCCTGGATACGGGTACAGGTATCGAAGCGTAGAGACTCTAGCAGCTGTAGTCTTAAAGGTGAAAGCCCCTGCGTCTCGCTGAAACTCTTTCACCTTGAGCTTGAAATGGGCCACGCTGCACAAGGGACAAACAAAAGAAAAATATCAACTGTTTGGGGACTTCCATTGACCCCTTCAAATCTTATTGTAATCAGGCCATCATTCTTAACAGAAACCCTTGAATCAACTAGTTGCAATGGCTTGTTGGCTCTAATAAGGGAGAATATGTCAAAGTTTGACAGGATCTACAGTATTCAAATACGACAAAGAAAAAATGAGTGCTAGTGTATTGTTCTTTCAGAACACATAGTAATCAAGATAAAGTAATTATACTAACTGACTTCACACGGTAATGAAGATAATCAAATTCTACTAATTGACTTGCCTTCTCTTCCTGCATGAATACATTGAATACCCTCATTCCCTTGGGACCATAAGTATTTATTATCTCTACAATATGGAGGTCCACATAATAATCTCCAGGAGGGATATTGTTGACACGGTAACAGAAATTTCCTAGTCGAGCTGACTGGTATATAAATGCATGATCACCACTCTCAACTATGTGCTCGTCATTTTGGAATGCATCCCCTCCTTGAAAAAAGGTATCAGCCATGAAAGTCGCCGTGCCAACTAAAGCCTCCCCACCAGCATTACAAACATCACCACTTTCTCTGATTCAATAAACAGTCATTAAATGTAAGTATTATTCATCATTTACAACCTGAAAAAGACAAACTAATGTGAAAAATAAGGATTCAAAGTCTTATTCCTGCGACGCACGAATCAAAGGAATGACAGTGTTTGAGACTGGCAATGACAGGTGCTTTTGTATCCATCCTCAAATAGTAATTCAGATATATCTGTTGTAGTACTAATCATGATCTAAGGAATAAATAACTTCTTTTAACACACGAATCTACAAAGTATAGCATGCAACACAACACAAATATTAATCAGACTTCTCATATTCATGGGAAAAAAAAAGCAATAATATCTTGTGCTTTGCTGGGCAAATAATGAAACCCTAATAGATCTGGGAAAACCCCAATAGTTCATTACATTTCACAAACTAAAGAATGAAATTAATGCCCTAGTATGTATTTGGGAAAGTACCAAGGAAAAATCGAGTGAACCTGGTTAAGGCTTCTCCTTTCGACGCCTCTTCGCTTCAATTGATGCAATAGGTAACGATAGTTTGCTGCTTTCTAAGTAGAAACTAGGGCTCGAGCAGAGAATTAGGTAAATAAGCATAGAAGAGGGATAGAATCAGAACAAATCATGTAACGAAATACTCACCACAGCTCAGCAGTAGAGATTAGGAATCTGCCCATTTGAAGCCACCAAAATGAATTAGTAAGAGTAGGAGGGAAATCTGTGCGCCACTTTTTAGAAGGAAGCAATTGAAAATTTTCAACATGGTCAGAATTTTGAAGCGCGAGCAGGAGACAAAATTGCAATCAAAATGAGTGGAATGCTGTGGAGATTAATGAGAATGCTATTGTTATCTACCCGCTTAGCCTCCTTGTCATTTTAAAGCAGGAATGCTATTATTGCCACCCCTATCATTGCATTCTTTAAAAAAAGTTATTAAGTTATGCTATAATAGACTATATTTGTTGTAGTGGCATTTAGTGATGATGAATATCAAATTCGTCCAAAAAGCTTTGTGATAAGATGACATGCTCTACTTGCATTAAGGGCAAACCCCATCACTTACTGTGACACCCGTTGTTGACGTACAAAAAATTGACAGCCTGCCTCTTTTATGAGCCTTCAAGTTATGGACATAAACTACTTACAATCTATGTATGTAACCATATAGCTAGCAGATATGTTTTTGTATTTGGTCAATCACTTGGCTCTTCTTACTATCACCTATGTCTAGAAAAAGCATTCATGTACCGAGTATGTCCAGTCAATGGATTGCGGAGGAGATGTGTAACATATACAAGGAAAAAAAAATCACAGTAGATGAAAGCAATAGGCAGCAATAGAGATATTATATATTACAAGTTAGGAGCAGTTTTTAATCATGTAACTCAATTGAAATGATGCTAGAAAGAACATGTAGACAATCACATTGCACAAAACAAGATATTGCTTCTGCTTATTTCATTTTACTAAAATCTATTACCCGAATCCACTTATTAGCCTGTTCAACTAGGAAGTAATGTCTAGGCTTGTTCGTCAACAAGAATGAACTAAGTTACAAGCGGCAGCTATGATGGATAGGCAAATTGGGTTTAAAAATAAGCACCTAAAAGGCCATTCTTAACCATTGAAACACAACAAGTGCAAGCAAATTCAACCAAAAAATCAATAGGAATGCGGACAAATGGAATATCACATGACATGTGCACAAATGAATCAAATTGGAATTCAATCATCTCAGCATTCACTATTGAGGTAAAACAGTAAAATAGAGTATCCATTGCGACATAGCTTTTTCAAATTAGGGTTCTGCAAATTCGAATTAGGGTTCTCAAATTGGAACCCCAGTTTTTTCAAGAATTAGGGCTTCCAATTAGGGGATATCACCAGTTCAAAAAAATTAGGGGATATCTCAATGAATGAAAAAAGTTGTGAGTGAGTGTGTGTGTGAGAGAGACAGAGAGAGAGAAAGACCGACCGACCTTCATGGTGCTCCTCTTCTTCGTCGTAAACTAATGGGAGGAGGAAGCCGATCTGAAATTTCTTCTCAGCATTCACTAGCTTTGGTAAGTTGTTGGGCCCAGCGCTGACGTCGTGGTCGTGGTGGCTCCGGTGACGGAGGATCTGTGATTTGGGAGGAGAGAGAGACAGCCGCTCTGAAGAGAGAAAGACAGAGACGAAATGGTAGGAGCGTTTGTGATTTGGTGGTGGTGGTGATCGACGGAGGTGGAGGAATGCTGGGGCTGGGGTTGGCCGTCGACGGTGGTGGGGGAACGCCGGTGGTGGTCGTAGACGACTGGCCTCTCTCTTCTCTGTATGTATCGATGTCAAGAAGAAGAGAAGAACGAATGGTTCAGAGTTTTGTGGCTTTTTTTATAAAAAAAAAAAAAAAAATTGCCAAGTGTGGGTCCAGTAGCAACCGGTTGCAAGTATTTTCTATTTTTTTATTGGAAAAATTTCTCATATTCATATGAGATTTTGTGGTCTTATTTATTGCATTTTGGTCTTCTAATATAGCATATTTTTGTGATTAAAGATATGAGAGTTTACTTTATTGAATATGAAATTTTGTGGGTTCATACGAGACTTTCTGAGTCTCCATATGAGATGCACACCATATGCCAAAAGGCATGGTGCACACCCTAGCATCACTCTAAACCAAAACACATAACTCGAGCATAATAAATTTGGAACCTCAGGTGGAAAAGCTACTCTACTAATAGCTTAAATGGCATTAAAAACTCCATTTTTTTCAGCAGCACTCGTGTAGGTCCAAGGATTAAGAGCAAATGAAACAGGGCGCACCTTAAGTTGCCACTTCCATAGTCATTAGAGAGAACATCTGGGACATGTTCCCTCTAGAGACTAAAACCTCATGCTATTGAGAGAAACCAATGCAATCAGGAAGATATTGACTGCAAATTTGTAATATAGGGGAAGTTCCCCTTAAGCAACAAACCAACAACTGTTTCGATTTAACCGAAGAGCAAAAATAACAAAAGAGAGGTTATAGTTGTGTGTAAGCTTTAAATGTTATGAAATACTGTAGGAGACTGCTCGGAGAGGGTATTTTTATGCCTAATTGTAATAGCACAGGATCCATTGCAAATCAAGAACATTTGTTCATACAACCCACGAAAACTATAGTGCACTAGAAATGCCATTTAGGCATTGGCAATCAATTGGGCAATTGGTCCTTCACAACATTGAATGCCAAGCTAAAGCACCAACAAAATCGAGACATTATGGGGTATTTGAACCGGAAAAAGACAATGCTTTGAGCTATTAATCTCCCAAAGCTACTCACATTTTCAGTTCTAAAGTGGATTTTTTGCTGCTAAAAGAATTGGCTCTCAATTGGCTGTTGCATAGCCCAAAACCGTGTTTAAATCATCATGAATTGGTAATGCCTATTTCATGACCATGGCTTACCTCCAACAAACTCTACTATTCCTATGTTCCAACAAATATGGGAAAAACTTAAGAGAAAAAATCCAAAGCCTTATTCACATAAACAAAAAGACAATGGTCCTATTCGTTTCCCAGTTTAATTTTAGTTTTAGTTTTGATGTCATCATCATTTCTCTCTCTCTCTCTACTCATTACACTTTATGACATCATTAAAACTAAACTAAACTATCTAACCAAACATAGCCATTGTATCTAGAATTTAGGGAGTCATTAGGTAAACTTAGTCACGCCATTCAATAGAACTGAACACAGCCACATGAATAACATACAAAGAGAGTCATCATGTCATACTTCAAATAAAGGAGAATATCCCTAAATAATAGTTATCCAAATAGATGAAATAATATCAATACCATTATCCTTTCAATGCCATAGCCATTTTGTTACATGTAGGGTCTTTACATTGTACACCATATACCACTTGAAATTGATGTTTCATGTTCGCCAAAATAATTTCATTGAAGGTAACATGGTTTTATCAATAGAATACTTCTTAGAGTACCGAAGCACATTTTTGCAGACTGCATTACAAATAACATCAAAAAAATAAATCGTACTTGGGCAGAGCCTGTTAGGATTTTCGCAACCCTACAACANTTCCCCTACAGATCTTGGAAACAATGAATCACAGAACGGAAAATTAATAAGTAATTGTGCATAATGAAAAAAACGGTTGACGCTATATGATCTCAGGTTCGCGTCTGAAAGAATCAACCACCATCGATCTGTTCGTCGTCTGGTTTCCCGCAAATTGTGAACAATTGCTATGTAGCCCTAAAATCGCTAAATCTGAGGAAACGAACCCCAGATCATAACAATTTTCATAGTCTCATAGATATAGAACAAGGGATGGAAGGGGAATATGCCAGGACCCCAATATTCTATATGTATCGAATGATAGAGGAGAGAGAGAAGCAGCTGTTGAGATCAAGCAACAACAGTAACTTGATTGGACAGATTTGGGCGGCACCTTGGAGGGTTGGGAACTGATCTTATTCGTTGGATTGAAACTTAAACTTCATCTTAGCCATTAAAACTTTCATTAACTAATATGGGCCCTTGGATAAAAATTTGATGGCTGAGATTTATGGAAATTCAAAAACTATGAGTTCCCTTATTATAGAGATGTTATTGTTGTAAGTAATGAAAACATGGTTTGGTACCCCCAATACACCAACAATGTTATTAACATGAAGTCCACATTCTTCTTATTAGGTATACTGGTATTAATTCGAACGTGAAACGCACGTCATATTGTGCTCATTGCTTGAGTGTCGTGCTCATTCACAAGTTCAATATTTTCAAGATAATTTTGCCAACAATAGACAACGCTCCTGTGTGTGTGTGTGTGTTCGCGCGCGCATGTGTGAGAGAGAGCAACTCAGAGTAACGTCTTTCTAATCAACCCAATTTTATAAATGAAATTATCCGTGACTGAACCAAGTTGTGGCTTCTTCAACATTATCCTTCTTCTAATTAACCGTCTTTAGCCTTCTCTTATCACCTTTCATCCTAGTATTAATCAAATTAACAAACAACATTCAAACAACCCAAAAATATCCTATATTAATCATCAATGCGATACCCAAATAACCAGTTTGGAAACCCAATGATAAACAATTAAGGATTTGGAAGTGGGTTTAGTTTATATCCTCAATAGAGCAGATCCATCTTAGTTCTTCATCTTCATGTCCATAGAACTCACCTTCTGTGTGTTGCATTACATGGTGAAACTAACCATTGCAACAAATCATCAACAATACAAATATTAGAGAAATGCTATTTAATCATTGGCAAGTTAGTCCAATCCTAAGCTAACACTGTTGTACCAATATTTAATCCATGCTAACACCAGCGTATCTGTCCACAAACCCTAACTATGCAAATCCTCATAGACAGTCATATTTGGATGAAATCAAATAGAGAGTCATATCTGGATGAAATCAAATAACCGAAATAATCAAAGAAAGATTACTTAGAAGAACTATAATCCGGCTCTTCCTATCTTCATCAGCTTTAGAAATGGCAAAATCAAGCTCATTATCCTTGAGTACAGATTTCAGAGCTCGAATCTTTGATCAGAGTACATCATTAACCTAACCAACTTCTCCCCCAAACAAGATACACCCTCCTATATGAAACATATTCTGAGAACTAATCCTATTTTTTTGGGTACGTGTCCCTCTCGAAACGTTGGTTATCTTCTTCACACAGACAATGATCTGAAACTCTAGCTAACCGAGCAAACACATCTCAGCAGACAACGATGTTACAGTATCAAGGGAGAGCAAGAAAATGAAAGTATCTTACTGTGCTCCTTCTTGTACAACACAATCGTTGTCCTTTCCTTCACCGCAAATCTGTCTATGGTAAGGAACCGTGGAGGAATAACTCATTCTGCCAAGCTGCAATACATAGATGCAGAATAACTTAGTATTAATAAATACAAATAATTACGAGAATTGCAAGATCCTCCAAGACCTCAACCCTCCACATCACCCAACTTTTTGCAATTGGCTTCAAGGGACAAACGTGAGCATTGAGAAATAGATATGTGTAAAATGAATTCCTTCCGGAAACATTAGTGTCGTCCACCAAAAATAGATCTAAATGTTTCATTTCTTCTTTTCCCTTTTTTCTTTCAATTATCTGTAAAGTATTTTCCAGATCTCATTTTCTTCATATTTTGACATTGTCTTTCCAAAAACTATTTGTTGATAAACTCACCAACATTCATGTTATGTATTTTCTTCCTTTTTACACCACTTCAAACAAAAAATTACTCGACATTCAATCCACTTTTTTTTTTTTTTGGAAAGTATTATCCTGTTCATCCAAAGTTACTTAGGGTGGCAAGAAACGCTATGATAACCAGTCAGTTCTGATAAGTTTTATACAACAAATTTTAGAGGGCTTACAATCCATGAGACATATGAATAATTGATTAGTTGTGCAATCATATATTTTTCATTCATCGGTAGACAAGTTCAACAGCTGTTGGGTCAAATGAGAGGCCAGATTGCTGCAATACCAGTATATCTAATAACAAATATCAATATTGATCACCAACTAAAGCTGGATTTACGAGCATGTTCTCCCCTAAATAATTACCCTAAATCCAAATCAAAATAGCAATAAAGCAGCGATAAAAAGAGATAAAATACTCAAAACTCAATCCCACAACTACTTTGTTTATCAAAACAAATACTTGAATCATACCAAACCAACAAATCCTATGAAGATGACTTCGGAATACCGGATCTTTAATTGGAATGAATGGGATTAACAAACAGATAAACGAAATTTATATAGATGAAGAACGAATCAAAAAGCATAGAAAAATGAGAGGGAAGGTTGAAGTTGGACATAACAGAAACAAATCTGTTGAATGCTGAGATCCTGAGGTAGGACCCAAAACCCACAATCTGGAAGCCATGTTAACAACCATCACCGAATTCTGTGACCCAAAAGACTAAGACCTATGATGGCAGAACACCTAAAAGCGACAAAGTTGAAGTTATTAGCAATAATTAGTGAAGAAGAAGAATAATAATATTGGAGTTATAGAAACTTGTTTTGGCTCTGCACGAATCATCTTGCACATTGGCTGCAAGCAACCAAGCATGCATATGTACGAGTTAGGGAAAAAAAGCCTATGGAAAAGAATAGATAAATGAACTAATAGAAAGAGGAAAAGATAGGAAACCTTAAAATTCAACAACAGATGTAATAGGAAACAGAACTTTAGAAAAATCAGATTTTACAATAACTTCATGGAATACAAAGTCGCAATAATCAATGAAATTTTCAACATACTTCACAACGATTCTACCATTTTCTATTGTGGACATATGTCAACAAAAGAATGTAGCACTTGAAAAACCTACAGACCTTCCTCAGCAACTGAGTATGCTAGGGCAGTGTTTGGAATCATGGATCATGGTTGTCTAATTACCTCGTTACTAACAACTGGAATCCTATTCTGCAAGATTATGTGCAAGTTCCCCATGTCCAAGTTTGTCCAAGCAACAGTCTTAATCTTACCTGTATGCCAAACACTGAAGTAATCCAGTCTAAACAAGCAATTTGGGATTCTTCAAGCAAATGGAGAGTAAAATGAAATAAAACCAACCTTTTTCTTTGTGATCTGAAAAGTGTTTTAGAGCATCAATATAGCCAGAATTAGAGTAATCCCACCTTTTTCAAGCAGAAGCTGCAGAAGTCAACAATGAAATCAGACAATTTTGTTCAACTAAGTATACTCAGCCTAATATGATCTACCATGAATAAGAGCTTAGAGTTTAAAGGAGTTCTCTTCAGCGACCAAAGTATTTGGCTCAAAGGTCCCTATGAATTGAGATGGATACTTCATTGCCATCAGATTCATGAAAGAAAGAATTTTAATTGAGTAGCAAATGAAAGGGTCAAATTTCAAGTATGTTGAAATGGTCCCATTACATAACAAAAACTCGCTATAAAAAATTATACAGAACTCGTTCAGCTTTCTTGATTCAGTAACTATAAATAAGAATCAAAGTTGTGTAAAAAAAATAAAACTAAAAATTACTCGATCTAGTACTTACTATCAAAACTGTATTTCATTGAAAATGCAAGAGATGGAGAAGATGGTTCCAGGTAGAGCTGAAATTGCTTCCTCAAGAAAAAGATGGTCCTTATTTTGGACTTCCATGTCTTCCAATCATTGGAATGACAACAAAGATAAGAAGCTATAATGTGTGGTCATGAATAGAAATTCTTAATATCATAAAGATAAGGCTCATCCAACCGCCATTCTGTAACAATAACAGAGAGAAATGCCAATTTTAGCAAACTGAATATCAAGTAAACCAATTTCATAGGGCATGTGGTCTTACCCCTAAAAAGTGTTAGAACGAGAAATTACATGTACGACACCACAAATACAAACACTCCCAATCAATCTCTGAATTCCTCAACACCTGCGCGAAAGATGAAATCATAAATGAGATCTGAAATCGAATATCAAAATTCGAAGTAATGCATGTGGAGAAGAAGTCCATGAACCGTTAAGATCTTTAACTCTTGCACTGGTTCAAGTTACACAATGTGCATTGCATGTTACTGCGTCTTCAGTGTTGTAGAACTTCAGTTAGAGGAGGCAAAAAAATTAGTTATTGCATATTATAGATAACTATCAATGGATAAGGTAAGCCAAATGCATAGGATAGCATGCAAGTGGTGAAAGTTTGAAACAGTAAAAATCTCTCTTGTTTCATGTCCCAAAGAATTGAACCGAAAATATGCTACTTCTCCAAATATGAATAAGTATACCTAAATGATTGGTAGATGATTCATCTTCTTTTTTTGATCTCCAAGAATTCATCTTCTAATATCCTAATCTCGCCTAATCCCTTGTTTGGTTCCCACAAAGGTGTCTAGGATTAACAATCCTGGGACTAAAATTATCCTTATATGTATGGTACTATGCAATCCTATGGGGGGTGGGACTACCAATCCCGGATAAAACACACGGTAGTTTGTCGGCCCTTTTACTATAAAATTGCCATTGAAATGATTTTGCCCCAAATTGTCTTTCTCCAGTTCTTCCTCGCCACTCAAACATAGTTCTTCTCCAAATTGTCTTCTCCAGTTCTTCCCCAATTCGTCTTCCCCAAATTGATTTCGTCAGACTTTTTCTCGCGTCCTCGTCGGCCAGAGTTGTGGATTGATTTCGTCAAACATAAGCCGGTACTTCATTGTCTCTCTCTCTCTCTCTCTCTCTCTCTTGTTTTTTGATTTCGTTTTTCGATGACCATGGAAAATTTCGATGATATTGTGTTTCTCTTATTACCAATTTTACACCACGGACTTAGGATACCAAACTACCCAAATGAACCTGGGATACCAATTCCAGATATTGTGTTTGTAGAATTTCCAGATATTGTGTTTGTAGAATTTGTATGGTATTTGTAGAATTTCGATTTCGTCAACGGATTGGGGTTCTTCACAATTCCATTTCTTTATTCATAAATTTGGTTTGCTGTGATTGGGGTTATTCAGGTTGGAATTGGTGAGAGAGAGAGAGAGAGAGAGAGTGATAATCCTGATGTTAATTCTGAAATTTAGTTTAGCGAACCAAACATGGGATTGCCCAAAATATGGGATATCCAGATATTAATCTTGCAAAAATCAAACATGGGATTGTATGATATTCAAGACTAAATTAATCCCAAGACAAATAATCCAGAACTATCAATCTTGTCAATTTTAGTCCGCCAATCAAATGAAGCCTTATCAGATTAAGACCAAGTTTTCCGTTGTTAGCACCAATTGCTAGAAGTCAATTTTTCATAAAAGTTATAAAAGCTACGTTAAGCTAATTTATTTTCCATTAACTAAAACCTAAGTTGTTAAAAACCAAATTTCTCTCAAATACTCTTTTTGCTAAAAGTAAATTGAGAGTTGGGGGTGCTAAAAGTGAATGGAAAACTCACTCTCTAGATTAAATAAATGGGGTGCCGTAACCCCGCCATGTGTCCAAAACAACAGCACACACGGTTCACCTATAGATATCATGCCGTGTGGTACCATACCCGAGCTGCATCGTGTCTATACTTGTCCAGCCCATTTAACCCTCTAATCCGAAACCCTAAAATCTGTGGGCCGTGTAATAAGTTGTAGCCCATGCCCAAATAGCCGCTTATACAACACGCAAAGAAGTTAAAACCAGAGACAAAACCCATTGGATCGGGTTAGAAAAGAGAGAGGAGCGCATCAACCACAGAGTCTGTTGCAGAAGGAGCGAGTTCTCCCTGGTAACGATCTTCCGAAGTAGATCGAATAGTCGATACGTTTTGATTTTGAGTTTCTCAATCTGTTAATCGGCATTCGTATCTCCTGTATGCATACTCCTTGATGCTTCTTGCGTAATTTTGTTTAGAAATTTTGATATCTAATTCACTGGTTCACCACGAAAACAGATATGGTCCGCTTGATTCGGATTTTTGGGGCTTTGATATAGATATTTGTGGTTTTTCTTTGTATCTTTTTTGTTTTTATCATTTACATGGCCTGTAGGTTAAATTCGGGAATTTTTTTGGTTTGATTGAATGAAATTATGAGTGCTAATGGTTAACATAGGGTTTTAGAGTTTGTTTATTTGATACTAAGTGCGGATATGATCTCAGAATCTTATTAACTTTTCCCGTTTGATTTTCTAAATTGAAGCTGCTAGGTTTTTTTTTTTTTTTTTCACTTCCATTTATTTATTTGGGTTTTGGTTATTGTTTCATGATTGTAGATTTAGGAACAATCATGGCTGAGGCACAAGGTCCAAGTGAGTTGAAGGAGGATGTGGCAGATGTAAGTTTGTTGTTATTGCGTTTATCCTGTTTTATTCTGTTCATTTCTCTCTTTTTTTCCGCATGTACTTGATCGCAGGGTGGAATGTGCTTTTGCACATGCATAAATGCAGCTTTTATGAGTTTCCATTGCTTCTTGTGTAAACAAATGGGGTCTATTGGTATATAATTATACATTGTCATTTTCAATGTTCCCAATCTAGATGTCGTGTTTGGTAGGCTTCGTAGGTGATCGGACTGTAGACTGGGTTGTAGTTAAGATGTCTAGGTTATTAACACTTTATTATGGTAACTAAATGTACTTGAATGCCGAAAAGTTAGGATAACGACTGTTTCTATGTCATTTGAAGAATATGCTTTGTCAGATATATTCCCAAGCCATAGTCAGAATGATTTTAATTACATGAAAGACTTAATCATCAAATTTAGTTACCATCTTTCATTCTGTGCCGCTTGACCCACGTAACTGTATTGAATACTTTAACCACATGTGCATTTAGCCATGTTAAATTTCCTGGATTAATCAAGTCCGACATTGCGTCATTGGCCTTAGTACATGATTATATATCGCAGATTGCCCCATTTGATCCTTCCAAAAAGAAGAAAAAGAAGAAAGTCACAATTCAAGACCCTGCAGATGATGAAGTGGACAAGTTGGCTGAAAAAACTGAAACTTTGTCAGGTATATGAACTTTATGACCTTGCATTACTGTTGAAGTTGTAGACATACCCATTTGGTGATTTAATTTTTTGGCAGATGTATTAACATGCATTAGTTCATGCCTGCAGTTGCTGATGGTGTTGAGAATACCTTCTCCGGTTTGAAAAAGAAGAAGAAAAAACCTGTGAGTTACTATTTTAGCTATGTTGGTCAAATAGAACCTTGTGAAAATATTAATTGATGGGCTGGTGGCCATCTGAATCTTTTCAGGTGCAAACTGAGGTCTTGAGTGATGAGAATGAAAATGTGGGGGATGATTTTGATGGTAAGAAGTTACAGTATTAGCACTTGGAGTTCAGTAACTGTGGGTTTAAGTTTTATGTAGTGCAATATTTATGTGGTTGTTGATAAACGAAACATAAGGAAGAAACTTACATGCACTTTGTAGATCATATTGGAGAGGATGAAGAAGGAGAAGGAATTGTCCTGCAACCACAGTTTCCATGGGAAGGGAGTGACCGAGATTATGAATATGAGGAGGTACCACACCCTTTCCTTTTAATCATCTTACTGCAGTTACATTTGTGTTATCTTCTCTTTTTGAAAAGCGAAGTACACATGCATCTGTGTTGATGTCAGACATTAAAACGGTCAGTTGCCCTTTGTGAACAAACCTTTTGTTCTTGCTACACATTCGCCAGTTTTGTCAAGCCCTTATATAAGTGGCTGAACGGGGAAGTGTGACAATATTTATGTCACTAAAATGTAGTGTGGAAGAGCTCTCTCTCTCTCTCTCATTATGTTCCCTTTATAATGCATGCAGCTCCTGGGTCGCGTGTTCAACATTCTTCGTGAGAATAATCCGGAGCTTGCTGGAGATAGGCGTAGGACAGTCATGAGGCCTCCACAAGTTCTTCGAGAAGGCACAAAGAAAACTGTGTTTGTAAACTTCATGGATCTCTGCAAGACGTATGGCCTACAGCTTTTAGACTTTCATGTATTTTGTTGCTTTTCTTTTGTGTTTGGACTTGATGGATGTTGTGTTACCCTGTCTATGGTTTCCTTGTGTATGACTTGTTTGATTATGATTATTATTTGATTATTAAAGTACTGGACAAATAGTGGAGGTAGATTCAACTGGGTTTACTGATACAATTTTTTTAATATTTTGCTACTGCTGCTTGTGCTATGTAGACCTCCTAGTTGCAAATGCAACTTTTAGTCATTTATTCAAGCAAAAGCAGACACAATACCATGTCCTCTTCAGCATCTTAAAGAACGTTGTTTCTCTAACCTTTTTATTTTATTTTATCAGAAGCTGTTTCTCTAACCTGATAGATGTCTTTAATTCTGGTGGTTATTTATTAGCGTACTTATCTTGAATTGGTTTCTTATTTCTGTGCCTTTTTGCTTCTGTAATCTGTATGGACTCCAGGATGCATAGGCAGCCAGAGCATGTCATGACATTCTTGCTGGCTGAGATGGGGACAAGCGGATCACTTGATGGACAACAAAGATTGGTTATCAAGGGAAGATTTGCACCCAAAAATTTTGAGGGGATCCTTAGGAGATATGTCAGTAAGTTCCATCTGCGTAAATACTTGATGTGAGAAATAATTGGGGAAAATAATCAACTTTGGGTGCAGAATATGAGAAATGAGCTCATTTCTTGCTCAAGTGGCATCTAACAGACGGCTAACTAGTGTCCATTCACGTTACAGCATTGTGTTTATCAGGATCCTTCAATTGGTGATAGCTTATGTTTATTTTGTTGTGCAGATGAGTACGTCATTTGCAATGGTTGCAAGAGTCCAGACACTATTCTCTCAAAGGAGAACCGTCTCTTCTTTCTCAGATGTGAGAAGGTAAAACTCCCAATTATCCTTGTCCTTTTGTGTGGGTCTGTGTTTGAGCGCACGCTTGGATGGAAGGGTTTGGTTCTGCATTGGCTTTGTCTTCCCTTTAGCTTAAACTGATTCAACTTTAGAACTTGTTATCTACTTCCAAAAAATATTTCAATACCTTGTCTATCCTCACTTCGACATTCCTCTCCTCCCATTACGACTTATGAGTAATGCATTTTGCTTTAAGTTGTCAATGTTTGAATGAGAGGAATCTGAAACACTTCTGATGCCCCAGGAATACTGCTTAGTTTCAAGAATCATGTTTAAAAAATGGAAAAGTTATGTTTCATGGTGTGTACAACCTTTTTATTTGGCGGTTTCCCATATTATCTTGTTCTACTGGCTTGGTTTGTTCATTTAAACTGTTGGATATGAATTGTGATCATTGGTTCATTGCAACTTCAGGTTGTTGCCTTGTTTGTATGCATGCAATAAACTTCCATAGACTACTGTGGTTTTATAATCTCTCTTTTTGCTTTGTAATGTATGAAAATTGTATTCAAACATTAAAACACAGAACTTGGGATGTAAAAAGTTTGTTATCTTCGGGGTGTGTCACCTGGTTGGGTTCATCCTTTTTAGCGGTGTTAGAATATCAATTTAAGAACATGTTTGTCTTTACCTTAATTTTCTGATGTGATGGTTGTATCTTGCCGTGAGACATCTATCTGCAAACTATAATAACATTGCAACATGTGTTTCCAGTCGGTTATATCTCCCCATCTGCCCTAGAGTAATGATTCGTTTTACTACCTGCATTCCTGAGGCCTATGATGTTCTGAAGATTTGCCTACATAATGGAGCCGGGATTTTACTTTTGTGGTGGCAAAAATATGTACTTAAAAATAAAAAGACAATACATTATGAGGATGAAAGATTAAAAAAATCTAGTGGTGGCGTGTCTATATAATTCGGGGGGAAAAAATTATTTTCTATATAATAATTGCATTTTTTGAAAATCTTGTGGTGGCGGCCACCACCACTTGTCCCCTCTAACTCTATCCTTGCCTACATTGTCCGACTGTTATGAACATGGTGGAGGAAAATCTGAAACTGTTCTGAGGCCACGTGAAATAGAACTAACTTAGCCCTATTATGTAATACTAAAAGAAAGAAAAAAGTTATGCTTCCACTTTTTATCCAACTTATCGTTTGTTCTTTTCTTTAGGGTTGCCCGACTACTGGGTTGACAATCCATCTGATTGAGAAAATATAAGTTATTTGTGCTATTTATGGAGGGAAACTGATTTTCTTTTCTTTTCTTGTTTTATTTCTACTATCTTGTAGTGTGGTTCTGGGCGATCAGTTGCTCCAATCAAGGCCGGTTTTGTGGCGCGTGTCGGCCGCCGGAAGACTGGAACATGATCATCAGCCAGGGTAATTTTCAGTTGCTCCGATCAAGGCTGGTTTTGTAGCGCACGGGCTGCCGGAAGACTGTGACATGATCATCTGCCAGGGTTTTGTAACTATCTGGATGTTTTTTCAGATAGTTTGGGCTGTGTACAAGCTTCGTATTTCTCTAGTGTTCCTCGAAGTGATTACCCTTTTTTTTTTTCAACTGCGTCAAATTGATTACTTGATTTCGGTGTTTTAATATGGATGATCTTCCCTTTCGTTTCTCTGTTAATGCTGTGGTGGTCTATGTTCGTTAAATCTCTTTGTGAAACGGAATCCTGTTTTGTTGGGACATAAATAATTTCACCAAATAGAAATTTGAGGGGGAAATTTTTATGTTCATACTAATTACAGCAACGATAGCTGGAGGAATGGAACTTCCACAGCATTTCCTTTCTCTTTTAGGATGGTCTTTTCTGCTGCTTGCTTGGTTTTTTGCCAATAATTTCCATTCCTTTTGTTTTCAATTGCATTGTGAAATTCCTAAGATTTTCTTGTAACTTGTATCATTTTTTTCATTTCTTTGTTTGTTTCGATGTGAATGTTTACAACAAATTCGTTTATAACAAATATTTTCTGCGAAATAATTTCCTAAACTTTGGAAAATTACCAAGTCTAGAAGTCTCCTCTCTCTCTCTCTCTCTCTCTCTCTCTCTCAGAGTATTAAGCTAAGCACGGAATTGACCAATTTTGTATAATAAAATTTCACTAAAATATAAATAGCCAAAAATCAATAAAAATATTGTTTTATTTTGCTACTTACTTTTACTATTTTATAAACTAAGGCATTGTTTCTCATTTGCTAAAATAAATTTTCTCATGAAAGTTGAGTTTAGCTTGGTCGTTAAAATCACTTTTGTTTCCCAGTTGCTAAAAAAATTTATTTTTATTTTTGTCATTCGTTAATCTTAATCTACTATATCCTACGGGAAATGGGGAGGGGGATGGATGCTTACGGGAATCGAATCATGCCCATGTGCATGGGAGTATAAGGGAGACATCAACTGCACTCCACTCCACTTGCAAGCTAATTTTCTCTCACATAATCTTCTTGTTACCTTGGTGCTTTTAGCAAATCTGAATTGAAAAAGTGGGGAAAAAATTTAAAATAAGAGTTTATGGGGAAAAAGTGTGTTGGTCGGGGAACGGGGTTTATTAACTGCAAAGTGGGGTGTTGCATATGATCAGATTTATAAACATTACTCCCTCCGTCCCCAAATTTTGGTCCCTCGTCCAATTCTAACCGGATAAAAAACAAGCTATAACTTTTAATCGGTAATGAATTTTATATTCAATATGGATCTTGTTTAATAGATCTCAATTAATTCTATAAAAAAATGTTTTCGAAATCAAATAAAACAATGTATATTACGAGATATAATCAATTGAAAAGTGGCACAAACTCCCAAAAGGGACAAATAAATGGGGACGGAGGGAGTATAAGATTCCGAGAGAGTTCAGAACGAAAGCAAAATGTAGTCCTTAGAGCATCATCATCAGCGTAGTTATTCTACCCTTTTGGACAAAGTAGCGGGTAAAACTTCAAAAAATCACCCAAATCAGGCTCGCTACTCCCACCTCACAATTTACAGGTGCTACACCCTCTCAATATCCTAGGCAAGGTTGTTCATCAGCTTAGGTATATTTAATTATTTTTCTACACCCACTACTTATTACTTTTTTAGTTTTAAAGGAATGGGTTCACTGCTAGGAAGAGAGAGAAATGAGTATTTTATTTAAATGTGATTAGAAAAGAGTCTGATTTTGTGAGCTTTTGAAAAAGTAACTTGTTAATTTGTAAAAGATGTTTTTGAGATTAAATTTGGTCCAATATTTGTTGAGCCTGATGAGGTTGCTCTTAGTAGTACCGGCCCGTCAATCCCCCCTAGTACTCCTACACAAGCAGAGAAGCCGACGCCATGAAAGAGAGAGAATGTGCGTTGATTGTGTAATTGTATAGCTGCAAGGTGATTCTGGCTGCTCTATTGACTGAGCAAAACGCTGTACACGAAGAAAGAAGGTCCATGATATAACTTCGGCAAAATCATCAGCAAGTAGATCATTCTGTGGTGTTCTGACGTAAGAAAAATTATAAGAAAAAGAAAGTGTTTTTTAACCCACATTTTGTTCAACCAAGCACACACAAAATGTGAAAAATCTTCGAGGAACATTTTCAACTGAAACAAACAGAGTCTCAGGCTGTGCTTTGATATTGGATATTGGATTTTGGATTTTGGATTAACGGTGTATATTGCTAAGGGATAGAGAAAAGGTAAAGGGAGATACTAAAATGTATCCTCTCAAATTCCTCTTCCAGGTTTCCCGTTGTTTTCGTGTCCTCAAATTCCTATCAATCCAAAGTTTTCACAGAACCAGAACCAGAACCAGAACCAGAACCAGAACCAGGCCAAATGCCTGCTGGTCTAATAAGATGATAGAAACCAATTCTAGTCTTCTTCTTTTTTTATCCGACAATTCTAGTCCTTGGGGCAGGCCAAAGCATGTGTTAGTGTCTTGTGTATATGGAAAGATTTACGGCGAAGGAATTTTTTAAGCTAATTTTCTTCGTTCTTCCTTTTCCCTTAGCTCGTCTTTTTTTCGGGCTGAAAATGCCTACACAATAAACTAAGATCAACATCCCACGCACACTTCCAAAATGTAGAACTACATTGTTGCATAGAAAACGAAATACTCCAAAAACTAGCTCCATTTTTCAGCATTCGGCAGCTACGACACAGTAACAAAATCCTATGAGACTTCAAATTTCAATGTACCTTTATTTTTTCCAATCTCCCTAGTACTTTTGTAATTAACAATAATAGTGGAAGTGTGGGACACAAAACAAACGTTTCACATACACAGAGTGAGAGCAGAAAACCATGTCTTACAAACTTCAGATTCTTGGGACCTGGACTGTGAGAAAGCCAGTTAGTTAATGCACCAATGTTGAATTTCATCAGTCATCCAAGCACCATCGGTTGCACCTTCTGTATTGATGTACTGATACTTGTCCCCTACCTTGATTGAAGTGTCGCCCCATCAACGAGAATTTGGACACTGCAATGTCAATTCAAAGAAACAATAATGCCGAATCTCATTATAAAAAAAAAAAAGAAAGAAAGAAAAAGGAAACGATAATGCAAAACCACAAAAAATAAGAAAAGGAATGAATGGAGAAAGTACTGTACTCAAAGAAACCTACCTATGGCATTGGTCTGCTAGCACATGACAAAACATGGTCACTCCAATTACCAGAGCCCATAATCACCTCATAGGTAATTATCGATGTTATTATCACCCAAACCCACCCACTCGCACAATGAATCAGAAATGGGAAAAAAATACTAACACTCAGTTGACTCAAATCTAACCTCAAGGCTCGCAAAAGATCATCAAGATTCAACAACAATCGATATCATGACATAAGAAGTCCAACAGGAGAAATGCATGAGATGGTAGTGCATAAGAAATGTGACAACGTGGCCCACCCATGGTTTTTTTTTTTCATGAGGTTTCTGAAGCAAGGGCCTCCGGTTCAAATGCTGTGAAAAGAGAAGCAAGAGCTTTTGATTCACGACCCCTTAACAGAGGACCAGCTCAACTCTGACAACGAACAGATGGTAGGTAGCCTATGGAACTAACAGCTGCAGCTGTAAGTGATCAATCTACAGTTTTAGGAGCTCTTGTTTTATACGGTCTTTTCGCTTGTAGCTAGTATGAAACATTAACCTTTTCACAAAGGAGGGATCCCTCCATAAATTGTAATTAAGGGGAAAGAAAACAACTTCAAGAACAAATTTGTGAGCAGATTGGTCACTGAGTACGCAGTCATGTAACTGAACTGAATGCTGATGGAAAGTGTGTATAAAAGCACAAAATTTTGACCATTTTACATCATATATGGAGCACTAATCATCACTGACTATATTTTAGAGACATGACAGCGTAAACCTCTGAAAGATCTCGGTAGGAGTTGCCAAGGGTACAGGGGACGCCAAACATACAACAACAACAACAACAATAACATAACCCATTTAGTCCCCAATAATTGGGGGTATGGACGGGGGATGGATAGGAGACAGACTAACCTTTGGCAATAAATGCACAAAGTGGCTGCTCCCAAAATACCACTGAAACAGATGGATTGGAGAAAGACCTAACCTTTGGCAATAAATGCACAAAGTGGCTGCTCACAGAATACCACTGAAACAGTGGTCCCCCTAAACCGTCGCGTTTGCTGCGGAATCATGCCCTCAAATCAAAGCCAAAAGGCATCAGAGAGGGCAAACCCAAGAATCATTTTGATTTATGTGCAAATTACCATGCTTCTTTCATTCAACATACAGAGCATTGGCGTTGCACAAACATAAATTATGAAAAATTAATATATTGCATGAATAAACACTTTTGAGTGAATTTAGGAGGGTTTTGACCCTCTTTGAAGCCTGAAATTACCACACACAAAAAAACCAGAAAACACTTTATTTTTTTCCCCAATTAGGGCCCAACAAACCCGACCCGTCAGATAACAATCACAAGGTAATTGTATGATTCATTCGATTCATAGTCAAACAATCAAAAACACTGATTCATGTGGAATCACATCACATTTCACCGTTGATTGATTAAAAATCGTATTGAGTTTTGCACGTAAATCCGTATATAGGTGTGCCCATGTATTTGACTTTATTGGTAGGTTTGTAAAATACGGATGACCGCATAAGGCAATCAAATTGCATAAGCTTCAAAGAAAAAACAACATAGCATGAACAATGAATTTTTCATAATCACTTCCATACGCTAATCATGTTTAGACAATACCTATAAAGTAAACACCAAATTAGGAAAATTCAGCTGCAACCAAACCTGTTTCTGTTTACACCGCAAATCGGTAAATTGTGAAGTAGCATCACGATGTGAAGCATCAAACTCTGGAAAAGTTCACCAATTCATGTCGCTCATGTATGTAGTAGGAAGTGTAGAAATGAATGGAAGAGAAGAGAGTATGTGGCATCCCAACTGCGATAGTCCGTGATTCGAGTATTTGAATTTGATGGTTGTCCCAAAACCCCTAAACTGATCCATAATTAAGTTCCCTTGCAGAATGCAGACATTGGTGTTGGAGTTCGGAGGCAGATATGATGCTAACTCATCATCGTGTCAAAGCCAATATGTTTTGCACTCACAAATTGCAAATTCTGAGCTGACACACGCATACACCAAAACATCAATTCTGCAATCGTCTGTGAACCTTAATTGTACTTCATTTTAATAAATCACGAAGATGATTCGGACATCTAGAAACCTTTGTTCAAAAGCCGCTGGCTGGAGAATAAATCAATTAGTTCAAACTCCAAACTAACATAAGGTGATAAAAGTTTCACACAGAGTTACATTATGATGCCTACTCTTGACTTGCAAAATGTAGTCCATTCAACAGAGTCTTGTAAGTCTTCTCATTCATCATTTTATCCCTCTGTTTCAGTTCTTCGAGCAGCTCAAAAGCATCATTACCTCTCCCTTCCCTGCACAACCCTTCCAAGAGAGTTTTATAGGTTAACAAATCAGGAGCCAAAGAATTATCCAGCATATCAAACACAATCTCAATAGCCTCTTCAAACCTCCGTTCCATCGCAAGGCTACAAATCAAGATCATATACGTACTATTCTTTGGCACCAAATCTTTACCCCTCATCTCCTTATAAAATCCCAAACCCTGGTTCACCCTCCCTTTCTCACACAAACCCTTGGCTATATAACTATACGTGTACGCATTCGGCTCGCATCCATACAACCCAATCTCGTGGAAAACCCGAATAGCTTCATCAACTTCAAGACACTTAGAATACGCCTTTATGATCATATTCAGCACAAATGCATCCGGAATCACACCGGACGCCTTCATTTGCTTGGTGAGCGACCGAACAGCGTGCAAATACACGTAACAAACATTCAACTTATTGAATCTCCTAAGAAGAGCATTGAACAACAACGTATATGTTTCCAAAGACGGCTTACAGTCATCGGATTTCAACATCTTCTTGTAAACATCAAAAGCTTTATTAAACAGGAATCTACGACCGCAGCAAAATTTAATAATGAAATTATAGAGGGGGGCGGTCGCGGAGCAGGCGCCGGCGAGTACCTCGTCGATTAGGGTTTGGGCGTGGCCGAACCGCCTGCAGGAGACGGCGATTTGGATGATGGTGAAGTAGGTGAGGGCGGTGTGCTTGTAGTTGCGCTGTTGGGCTGTCCAGCGGAAAATGTCGAGGGCAAGATCGGGGTCGGGTTGGGATCGGAGGGCTTGGTCGACGTCGGATGGGGTGAAGCCGGGTTTGAGGTTGTCGAGCCATGTGTTGAATTGTTTCTCGTGAGGGGTGAGAGTCCTTGGGTTAGGGGTTTGCAACGGTGGGGGTGGTTGCGGAGGTGGGGTTTGGGGATTTTGCAGGTTGGAGGGGGAGGCGGAGGAGGAGGAAATCGGGCGGAGAGAGAGGAGAGAGATTCTGAGGAGGGTGGTGGTGGTGGTGAGGGAGCGGTTCAATGTCACCGACATTGCAATTGAACTGCGCAAGAGACAGAGCGACCAATCTTATTTGCTAGAAAAGATGAAATTAATATTTGCTATCAACTGATTTTAGCAAATTAGAGATTTTTTGTTCAAAAAAAAAAAAATTCTTTATCAAATGAATTTCTTATTTGCTAAAATCAACTTCTGATTTTTTTCAAATGTTGATTTCATCAGATTTTGTCAAATACTCCATGAAATTAGGTTGTGCTCATTCAATGCAATGCACGGGACCAAAAAAATCACATTGATATTTTCCGACCCTCATGTATCGAACGGTATTAAAAAAGTTGATATTTTCCGACCCGCAGCTTTATTTGATTGAAAAAAAGTTGATTAAAAAATACATTTGTGTTTTTATATTTTTGTCGGGTTGCAAGTCTACTAGAAGTATAAAACACTTAGGATCAATTACAAAAGTAGTGGAGTATTAAAAAAAACAAAAATTACCGCACTTCCCTTCCCTTCCCTCCCCTCTCCAGGCCCTCTACCCCCAACCCCATGCCTCTCTATTTTCTCCACATTTCTCTCTCAATTTTTATAAATTCGAAATTCTAGAAAATTAGGATTAAGTATTTGTATGCTTTTTTTCCAAAAATTAAAAAACCCACCTTGTTGGGGTATATATTGATTGATTGATTAATTAGGCATACATGTCTTTTTAAATAATGCATTATTCTTGAAGTCAATATTTTACGTCATTGTGCTGCCATCACTACCTCGCAATAATGTACTAACTCTTTTTTATGCTTGTGTGCCACCTATTTGGGTTCATCTTGACGCAAGACATTTTCTTGGATATTCTAATAACATTGAAAAATGTTGCCTACTAAACAAAACTAATAACTTATTTATGCCATTTTTAGAGGAAATTGATTTACTTTCATTGTTATTTCTAAAGTCAAGTGTTCTTCTGGGAGATCAATTGCTACAATCAACGCTGGTTTTGTAGGGCGAGTGGGCAGCCGAAAGACTGGAACCTGATCCGGCCAGTCATGTCCTTTGTCGTCGGAAAAACCTTTTTTCGGATAGTTTGAGACGCCGACAACCATTGTGTTCGGTAGTGTTCATCGAAACGATTACTTCATTTCGATGTTTTTACTATTGATGATCTACCTTTTTGTTATTCAACTTCCATAGATCATCCTTGTTACTCGTTTATGATAAATTTATATATCGCGGGATGAAATTTCTTTGTACTATTTTGCAAATTGCCTACCATTTTTTTTTTTTCGCTCAGGTGCTGGGATTTTGGATTTTGGGTGTATACAAAGGGGAAAGAAAAGTAAAAGGTAAAGCGAGAAAAAAATGTATCCTTGCGGATCTCTTTAGTCTTTTTTTCGTCTAAACACATCCCCATATATCCAAGCAAAAATGATACAGACGCATCTGTATCATTATTCATATCCAAAATCAAAACGCAACATGAGCTTCCTCTGAACCAGACAAATTCTAGCCTTGCACATGCAAAAGTTAACCAATTCCATCCACAAAAACCTAAGCTCCACACACACCTCAAGAAATGCAGAACTACATTGTGGCATAAAATGAAGTTCTCCGTAAAACTAGCTTCAATTTTCTGCATTCGGCAGCTACAATATTGTATCCAAATCCTACAAGACTTCTAAAAAACGGTATACCTAGTCCCCGTTAATGTTGTTATTCACAATAATAGTGGAATGCAAACTCTCAAGCACGCCACCTTCAGCTTGTTTTGAACTCCAAGCCCCAAACCACAAGCGATACACCTATAAATTGCAATGTTTCCTTCATTCAAAATGAGGTGAACCGAAAGCAAGTATTTGAGAGAGAGAGAGAGAGAGAGAGAGAGAGAGAGAGAGAGAGAGAGAGAGAGCAGCAAATGATATCTTTACCAATCTGATATTCTTGGGGTCCTTGACCATGAGGAAGCCAGTTAACGCGACAACGTAGTTTCATCAGTCATCCCAAGCACCATCGGCTGCACCTTCTGTCTTGACCAGTGACGGAGCTATCATGTGTCTATACTTGTCCTCTACCTTGATTGATGAGGAACCCGTTACCGAGAATCTGGACACTGCAATCATTGCCTCTTTTTGTGCAGCAGCTTCTTCTCTCTCCTTCCTTCTAGCAACCTAAGAGTCAGTAGCAGTAACAGCTTTGTAAAAAACATGAAAGAGAAAGGAGCATGTTACCGACAGACGAACAGGGTGATTAATAAATAAAAATGCACAAAAATAAACTAGAAAGTGGGTAAAATAACAAACCAGCACCACCCACTCCAGCAGAACGAAAAGCACAACTAGAATGAGAAAATTTTCAGGTGAAAAATAGGCAATGAATTTACCTTGCCAGTTGCGAAGGCCACGGTGTTACCAGATTCAACATCTGCAATTGCTTTTTTAATTTGTGCCACAAGGAACTATAACATACAACAAGCAAAATATATTAACAGGGAATACAAAATGGAAAAGGGCAAAAGGAGGAGCTAAAAGGTGGAGAAGTAAGACACCGTGTCACGATCAGTGCAAAATGAAGTAGCTCGACCTGTTGATCCTGCACGCCCTGTTCTTCCAATCCGGTGTACATAGTCTTCCATTGCCTGTAATTGAGGCAACCAGTGATATTTCAACAAAGTGAATCGTCGCGACTCAAAGAACAGCAATGGGAAGCTAAGAAGCGGATAGCAGAAAGGATTTAGGACAATGGGTTAACACTTAGTGGAGGGGGAAAAATTCTATACGCTTTAGTTATGTTAAGATTCTTCTGATTATAGTTCTTAAAGACAGATGAATTGCTAAAATAATAACCAAGAACCAAGGAAAAAAAGATCTTCAAAGAAATGGCGAGGTCCTCTTATTGATATATTGATTTTTTTGTTTGATTTCATTTTCAGGTGGGCAGATATCAAATGAGAATTCGTGACAAAAAGATACCACTTGCAGCCAGATATACCTTAGGAAGATCAAGATTCACAACATGAGCAACTCCAGTCACATCCAAACCACGAGATGCAACATCTGTGGCAACCTGCACCAAAATGAAAAAAGAAACAAAAGAGATAAAAATAAAACATTTGACATCTTTCCATCAGATCCCAGTATAATAAGGCAGAAAACGTGAGAAGCATGACAACAAAGGAAGTGCCGGATGCAGAAGGCTTTTAAAAAGTTGAGGAGATCGCAACAAACTATAGGATTAATGATCGATGAATGGGAAAGGTAAAAACTCACACATAGCTTTTTTCCTCTTTTGTTCATTCATACATACCCACAATTAGGGGGGGGAAACATACAGTACACACTTTCAAATTACCCTAGTAAGGCCTCCATATAAACTTGCTCATTACTCAGTATTAAGTGCAAATGATCATAACAATGAGAAATCAAGGGTTGTAACTATTTTGTTTAACAACCCGACATGTCTTGCTCATAGAATGTCCAGAGAAATTTTTAGTGTGTCCCGGAGTGTCAAAACCAAAAACATTCAGAAAAAATAGGACACTTCAGATTTGAGTGCCGGACACTTGTCTGGAGAGTGTCCGAAGAGTGTTAGTATCTGAGAAGTATCCATGCTACATAGTGATAAAAATAAAAGGGCCATCTAATCAACAATCGGAATGTATTGGTGCCGGTATATGTAAAACAAAATGTCAGCTAGAAACCCAAGCAGTAAGCTATCAGCACTTTCCAGTAGTATTAGAGGGGAATACCAAAATGTTTGTAGAGCCTTTCCTAAAATCACGAAGGGCAGCCTCTCTTTCACTTTGACTGCGGCCTCCATGAAGAGCAACTGCATGCAAACCTTGTGCCACCAATGCTTCTGCAACTTCATCACACCTAGTCTGAAGTAAAAACCAGATTCAAGCACTAAAACATTGGCAAACAACCCAGAACAACAGAATCTTCTGCTCATTCAAGTAAAAACACTAAATGACAAAACTAATGACATGGAAAAAGAAGTAGCAAAGACTACAAAGTACAGCCACATCGTGACTTCATTTCCAAAAACCACCTACCTATCTTATTCTAGAATTGCTTTTACAGAAAAGTTTAGAGAACTCTGAATGTCAGTCTGGCCATAAAATTGGAACTGAGCAGCTGGAAATCCAAAGACACTAAGCATGAGCTGCAATAAAGAATGCTTGTTTGTACTAAAACATAACCACGCGACTGTATGAACTTGTGTGGTGCAAACAAAGAGGCTAGGTGGTATACTATGATGAAACAAATTAAGGCCGAAACAATTGTATACGCACTCTTGAACCTACATAATTCATAAATATACATCAATGAATCTACAATACCTTCCTCTCGACAAAAACAATGGTCAAAGGAAATGGGTGGCCAGATCTTTCAGCTTGAGTGGACTCCCCAACAAGAAGCGTTAGAAGCTGGTCGATCTATAACACATCAAAAAGTGAATTCATTATAAGCTAACAATAAAGCTAATCATCCCATCTATGCCAATGCCAGTGTTAGGGTCGATACTTGTATGTGATATTCAAGCTTATAAATCAGCAATAATTTCCCATAACCAAAGCCAACTCACATATCCAGAGACTCACCTAAATAACAATATATTGATATGACAAGTTGAGGCAATTCGACTAGTAGTTGAACCAGCTATTCCTTAGTTTAGGAAACAATTTAAAGCTCATCGACTGAGTTCCAATTATATGTTCTTAAGCTGGAGATCAAAAATATTTTACCTCTCAGATCCATAACGTTGTACATCAAAAAAGCCAAGTAAAATTTTCCTCTCACCTTATGTACAAGTCAACAGCACAGAGACTTCAACTAAACTAAAGTTTATTGGCTAATCCACTCAGTCAAAAATTTATTTGTTAAGACTGAAACAAAGAAATAAGATAATCAGACATAACAATCCAGCCACCAGGGAACTTTACTGGTACCCTTTCTTAAGTGATGTGTCCCCTTTGTTAACTCTGAAAGTACAAGGAAGAAACATAATCCAACTGGAGAACTGTGAAACACAAGAGAATACATTCCAAGCGTAGGAAACAGAACAAGAAATATGCAGAAAACGAGGAGAGACAGAGACGGGGGATATAGCTAAGACGATTACTGAAAAGCAACCACATCCTACACAAGGAAGTGGGAATATAGTAAGTTTCAAAACTTTTTGCTTCCTTTCTGGTGTCTCTTTTCATCTTACAAACTAGATTCCCTACTATCTTCTTCTTTGCCTTGTAAACCATCATGCTGACCAGAATATGTCCTCATTGGTGCAGCTGTTGATCCTAATTATTAGATTTACCAATGATTTCTCAAACCAAGAATCGAGTTTTCAACTTCTAAGTCTAATATTTGCATATTTACTTTTGCATGTGCTCCCCATATACATTCTATGACCTGTTTGTTGATAGCTTGACATATTTTCAAATTATTTTTGTTCATCCTCCGTTATTTTCAAACTCTATCACCTTACTTAATCCATAGGACTAATTGGAGTGCATTTTGTAAGCAAAATCTCTGCAATTTCGGAATTTTCTACAAACAATCAGGCTTGAAATGTATGGGATACTCTCAAGCCAAAAAAAAAAAAACAGCAGGGTGGGGGTGGAGGTAATAAGTTTATTCTAGATATTCGACCAAGAAGGACTACAAGGATACACTTCACAGATATAAAAACGCGAAAAACTTCTACAAAAGAAAAAGAAAATTGTACACCCTCTACCCTTCACACAGAAAAAAGCTTACTAAAACGAGGATCAATGGGAACACAAAACTTGAAAGAACCAGGCATTGATTATAAACCAACAGAAGTATTAGATAGTTTTCAGCATTTCCAGTAAAAACTTGATTTATGAAACAAAGATTCAGAATTTTTAGTGAGGAACTATTCTCTGCTCAAGTTTCCACTGCCGAGGCATACCTTCTCATTATCAGAAACCTTCACCAAAAGTTGGGCTACATTTGCTGTTGGGCTGCTCACCTTTCCCACCTTTACTCGCACTGGATCAGTCAGGTATTCCTGATAAATCACATAATAAAGGAAGGTTGAATGTGAAAAGGTTCCTCGTCAGAACATTATAACAGAAACATTATTTATTGATGTGTTCTCAATATGATTCCTAAAGTTGCATGACCAGAAATCAAATGAATACACTTTGATGGTTCTTATCACAGAGGTTGTATTGTACCCAGTGGACAAGGCTCCCAACAGCTTCTGGGAGAGGCCATAAGTAGGCAGCCTCACCCCGACCATTTCCTTTTCTTCTTTTTGGTGGGTAGTCTGATTCCCGTGACACAAATTTGGGTAACAACATGGTGGCAGATGGCACTTGCCATCGCAACCGGTAAAGACACTCTTTAGAAGGGATTTTTAATTCTAATACTAAATGCATGCAACCAATGCTCTTCACAAATCCATAGGTAATATACAACAAGAAATTCATGGTTCAAGGGACTCCACCTGTGCAAGTGATTCAATCTCCACTGGCATGGTTGCACTAAACAACAAAGTTTGATGCTTTTCTGGAAGATTATGCATAACCTGAAACACATAGAAAAAGAATTATAAATTTCTTCCAAAATGTCCACAACCCAAGTCAAGGTAATGGGATGGGGACAAGTTGCCACTGAATATGAATCCACTCATTGGTCGCTGTTTCTTCCCGTAAATATGGCAAAGGGGTGAGGAGCCTCCAAAACACCATGAGAACATCCAAGAAAGGTGACCAGTGAAATCTATGATCACGTTGAAGAAAACAGTTTAGTAAAGCAATTGAGATACCACCTACCTCTTTTATTTGAGGTTCAAACCCCATATCCAGCATTCTATCAGCCTCGTCCAAAACAACATATGAAACTCGAGATAGAGAAGTGTTCCCTTGCTGTAAGTGGTCAATAAATCTTCCGGGCGTAGCAACCACTACACTCACTCCTGCGCGTAGCTCAGACCTCTATCCACGTATACGAAAACAGTAGTCAAAAAGAAGAAGATTGGGAGAAATTCAATTATGAGAAGAATAAGCAGTACTTGCATTAGGGACATAAATATAGTCAACAAAGCACAGTCAATGCGAGTGGTGCCTGGGAAAATCCCAGATAAGCAGGCCTCACTTGGGAAGTTGCATTCCAATTAGGCATTTCTATAGGTTACTACACTATCTTCCCGCTTTACGGCTCGAACATAAGAGTAAATGCGTTATTTCATTGATTTCATGTCATGATTTCCGTAATTAAGTACTTCTTCAGTTCTTATATCCAACATTCGCAATATAAATTTAAGCAGTTCTTATCTATTGACCCAACATCAAAAGATCAGTGCATGTTCCTTCCAGTGTCTGTTGATTTCTTAAGAACAAGAGAAAACATGGCAATCTTACTAAATAGATAACTCCAAATGATAGTGAATACATATTTAGTTGGCTTGGTAATGGATTGCCTGGGCACCTTTAACAACTATGAACCAATTAAGAAAGGGAAGAAAAAACGCGAAAAACCATCCACTAATGTCCTTACAGCTATATGCCTAGAGCATTCTTTTCCAGATACAGAAACAAAAGTTCGTTGGAACCATAACAATACGAGCAAAGAATTTCAACTTTTATAGTACACAAACCATGAACTCCTTGTGTCTAGAGATTTAAACACCTAATATTAATAAAACAAAATTATCACCAAATCAGCACCTGCTCAGCAATGTTGGTTCCACCCACAACTATTGCAGTTTTAAAGGACTCCAGAGATCTGCTAAAAGCTTTAACCTGTCATAGAAGTGTTTATTCAAATAAAATTCATGTCATTCTTAACCTGCGAAACAGCAAACAAATGTCCATAAAGGTCGGAAGGGAAAGGATTATCAGAAAGTTGAATGTCCACATAACATTTTTAGAACATAAAATATACAATCCAGAGAAAATCACAAATGGAAGCACCTAAATTTCTTTACTCGTGCATCACTGAGATTTCCTTCTCAAATAAATAATATATGTTTGATGCAAGAATGTTTCTTAGGAACTGATCAAAAAACACTGAATATTCTTTGGAACAAAAAAATCTAGAACAAATAAAGATCATACTAAATTGACATAATGATCATATCAAAAACGAAACCAGGAAAAAAAAATTGCACAATCCAATGATAACAGATACCCAGATTCTGATGAGATCGTATTCTCTACATGTCCAATATTAGGGCATTACTTTCATGCTCTTAACCAAGTTCAGCTAAACTTAGACAGCTAAACGGTTATCCAAGACAAACACTCCTAAAAATGAAAAGAAAAAGAACAAAATTCAGAAAATAAGGTATTGAAAGTACACTAAAACAATAGGATATGTCAACCCCTCAAGACACCATCCTACGAAGGCTGAAGCCGCTGAACAACTTTTCACTAGTCATCAACAAGAAGAAAACTGGTAGAATTAAAATATGCAGTCCATACAACAAGAACAAAAATTCAATTATCTTTAGTTGTTGCATGCTCTACTCAGTAAATCAGGTAAGTGATACAGTCCAAAGCCAAGGCTTAAATAGACATGATGAACCTGTTCAATCCTCAAAACTAAAGAAATAACTAACATACCTCTTTCTCTATTTGTTGGGCAAGCTCTCTAGTTGGAGCCAACACCAATGCCAAAGGCCCATCACCACGGCAAACAGGTGGCTGAGCCAAGCAATGCTGCAACAGAGAAGACAAAGTAACTTCCTCAATTATAATTGTACAGAACTGCCAGACATTAGATATTAACTCAGCCAGCCACATGTGATTAAGAGGAAATACAAGGTTCAAAAGCATATAAATATAAAAGAATCAGTCAACAACCTGTATCATTGGAATGGCGAATGCAGCAGTTTTGCCACTACCAGTTTCTGCGCAACCCAGAAGGTCCTTTCCACTGAGAGCAACTGGCATGGCTTGAGCTTGAATAGAAGTGGGTGTACTGTATTCGTGAAAGGCGATATCCTTCATGATGCTTGAGTGCAAACACTGAGAACAAATTCATAAAATACCATCTTAAATCCATCAACGATAACAGCTAACAAATCTTATTGTCAGTGGGTTCACTGTCATTGCCAATATACCATGTCTGTAAAGGATTCAATCGGTGGTGGCGCAGGAGACAATTCTGAAGGTACAGCAACATCAACATTAAGCCGTAGTCGGACCTCTTGTGTCTGTAGTAAATGTGAAAACAAAAGGATAACTACCAAAACTTGCAAGTTTAGGAATGTCGGAATTGACCAGTGTCAGCACTCAATATTTAGAAACAAGCTACAAAAACATCATATACCACTGAAAAGTACGAGCACACACTGCCAACTTCATCACAAGAACCAAGATTGTACAAAACCAAATACCGCTTCAATAAGACTACTTAGCAAGGCTACACAAATATGAAATGATCCTCCCACTTTAATACTGAATATAAAAGAGAACAAGTAATATGTCTTCAACGGATTTCTCAAAATAAGATACGTACATACATAATGTGTTCACAGAAAAGCTATACATGTTTCAGAACACATCGAACATCCAAATACCAATTCCTACAATGTACAATGTATGTCCAAAGAAAACCAATACTTGTTTCCACAAAAACATCATGCATTGAAACAACTCCTTCACAAAGATTTTCATCCTTACTTCGCTTGAGATCACATTTCCTACTAATTTGAGGCTTTGAACATCGTTTAACTCTCTCTTAACCAAATGCTGTAGTTTAGACCTATTCACATAATCCTTGAGTAGCACCCTCTGCTCCCGCTCTGACTACTCACTTTGTGCTTGCTCTCTCAATCCTCTCTCTCTTGGATTTAATACTTTCAATAGTTTTTAAATACGCTTTCACGCTTGCGGTCCCCTTGCTCACGCACTTTATGTGACTTGGGGCTAGACACAGATTCGAAAATATTCATTTGTGTAATTTAGTTGCAGAACAATTCAAGTCAAGATTAAAACAGAAGCACAAAATAAAACTACACCTTCTACCTGGCACACCACTGCCAATAACTGTCACGATCTTCCAGGCTCCCAACTCACTTCTACTGCATATTCCATAGTAATCAGAGCCGGTAACGCAGCTTGTCTTACAATTAAGTAGACAGATGATTGAGATAGCGAAGGTTAACTTTATTTGTTAATTCAAGTGCCCGAACCAGCTTATGCGCACCTAATCCTGGGAACCAATCCATTCATCGACTAGCAGGGGACCAAACAACGAAGGCTTTCTTAAAAAGTAAGTAAATAGAACCGTAAAAATAATCCAATAATTGCCAAAGTGAAAAGCTACAAGAAAAACCCAGCGAACCAATGAAGCATGAAACGAGGATAACAGAATCCGTAAACTGTAGAATTCATCAGCAATTATCAATCCAACCGATACCTACAACGAACCAATCCTCAAATAAAACCGAAAATGAAGCTCAAAAACAACAGTGAGGCGTCAATCGAACCTGTTCAGGAGTGAGAGCGAGAACGCGTTCGGAGGGCTTCCACTGGGCGAAGACGGGGTCGGGCACGGAGCTCCGGCGAGCTGCATTGGAGAAGAAGGAAGCTGAGGTGCTGTTTTTGTTAGCGCCGTAAGTCGTAGTGGCGGTGGCGGTGGCGGTGGCGGCGGCGGGGCTCTTGAACTGGTGCGGAGAGAAGCGAGAGTTGGAATTGTGGTAGTGAGCAGTGGAAGTAGAGGGAGGTTCTAGGGTTGTGGAGGTGGTGGTTTTGGTGGCAGTTGAGTTTCTGAGATGGGGAGGGACATAAGACATTGTTTAGAGCGAGAGAGAGAGAGAGAGAGAGAGAGAGAGAGAGAGAGATTTTGAGTGGGTGATGAAGGAAGAAGAAAGGAATTAGAGAGATATTTGGAAAGAAACCAGGGGATAAATGGAAGACCAGATGGAGGCTGCTAATGCTATACTGCGCCTTTACACGAGGGTTTGCGTAATTTAACAATATGTTTGTACTACTCTCGGATCTCCGCTTTCCACTGAAAATATCGTTTACTATACAATTTTAGTCACAAGTGAATATTGTTTTCATATTAAATGTCAAATTAATTGCAGTTAAAAAAATCGTTATGCCAAAGTGGATGTTGTTTTCGTTAACTGTCAAATTAATTGCAGTTAATATATACTATATGTGAGAAAAATGACCCGTGAAAGAATCCAAACAAAAAAGACTAAAAATATCATGGTAGAAATTAATTGAAGTTAATATACATGAGAAAAAATGACCCGTGGAAGAATACAAAAAAAAAAAAAAAAAGGCTAAAAATATCGTAGTAGAAACTAGGGGTGAAAAAAAAAACTGACGGGACCCGAACTGATTGAAAAATCCAAAATTTGGTTTGGTGTTCAGTCAGCTCAATCTGGAAAAACTCAAAAAAACAAAAAAAAAAAAAACATCTCCGTTCGGTTTCGATTTCCCTGAATTTTTGTCAAACCGAACCAAACCGAAATACCCTAAAATCATGCTGATTTGGACCAAATTACCCCGAAACCACCCCTATTTAGACCAAAATCACCCCTCTTTTATAAATAATTTCATACAACTCTAATAAAATGCATGCTTTATTTGTAAAAAACAACACAATTTGTATTATAATAAGCATATAATAAAATTATTTCCCAAATAAGACTAAAATAACGGATAAAACAAAGATTTCCTTGGACAATTAAAAAAACCAATTTTGACCCCCAAAAAAAAAAATTCAACCGTCCATTTCAATCTTAACGTCGGACCAAAAAAATTGAAAAAAAAATCCAACTGGACCGAACCACCCCGAACCGATTGATCCATTGTTTTTTTCGGTCGGGATTGTTTCCTAGCTAAATCACCCTGAACCGATCAGTTCGTTCCTAAACACCCCAAAAACCGAACTGACCTGACTAATTTTCACCCCTAGTAGAAACTTCGGGGGTGTTTGGGAGCATCTTTTTCATTTTTAACTTTTTGACTTGTTTTATTATGGTCAAAATACATTTTGAATCAGGTAGGAGTGTTTAAGAGCAATGTGCAGAATGTATTTTGCAATAGGAATATTGTTTAGAAAATATGTGCAAAATACATTTTGTAGGTCTTTTTATTAATTAGGGTAAAGTAGAAAATGAGAAGTCAAAAAACTCCTCCCTCTCCCTACTTTTACCTTTTGCTATCCTTCATCAATAATAAAAAATAGATTTTGTTAGAATTTATTTTAGGAGGAGATAGTCAAACAAACAAAAATAAAAAAAGAGAAAAGTAAGCTCTCAAACGCCTCTTAGCTCGGGAGTCTATGCATTTGCTCTAAAATCTGTTGTTCTATATAAGAATTGATTTTAATCTGTGGGCCTGTGGGGTCTTTACCATTTCATATGGAGCCCGATACAAATCCAAACATAATAGTGTTCCATATTGTTTGTCATTGGTCTTTAACGATGAAAAAAAATTCACACGCATCAAACTACTTTGGAGATATAAGAGCATTTCTAGTGCATTATTTAAAGTGTACATCTAAGAAACTACTTTGGAGATATAAGAGCATTTCTAGTGCATTATTTAAAGTGTACATCTAAGCACATCTGAAATCTTATTCTGTATGCTAAAAACTTAGTTAGTTGGCTAAGGAGAAATGAACTTTAACGGGACTCTCTAAAAATATTCATTAACTTTAAGTCTTTCTTTTTTATCTCCTCTTTCCCTTCTCTCTCTCTCTCTCTCGCTCTCTCTCTCTCTCTCTCTCTCTCCAAATTTAGGTAGTCATTTCCAGCTGACTTTAGGTAGCGAAGAGGGTCTTTTAGATTTTGGGAAGAGTCAATTTTATTAATCTTTGAGACCGTTTTTGAGTTTTTCTTAGTTAACTAGTTAGGACACTTTAAGGAACTCTTTTAGGGAATGCACTAAGGATGTGTATCAGGATTTATGTCCAAGTATTGGTGTTCAAAACAATTTTCTTTCGTACATACTTCTACTACTATTTGCTAAGACCTATCAAAAATTGTAGAGCTCCTAAACATTCATTAAACAATCTTTCTTTATGGATACGTATGTAGTAATAATTTTGTATCCAGCCTAATACTAGACTAATTATTTCTGGACCAGTTCTACCTTCTACCATTGGCATGGGCTTCGGGTGGGAGGAATTAATAAATGACTCAAAGTATCCATTAGCGAGGCCCAATTAAAATTGGTGAAAGTTTCATGTTTACTTGCTCAACATGGCAGTTACAAGCACATAGATTTAAAAACTTTAAACTGTAACATTCTTAAGCACTGGAAAAAAAAAACCCCTGAATTATACTCCCTCCGTCTTTAAATAAATATCTGGATCACAAACTCGGCCTTTAAAAACATGCACTTTTTGCTATAAAAAAATATTTTAAAAAATCACAAATAAATAGTATGTTGTAGGGCTGTTAGTGCCATGCTCATGTCTAGCTTTTAGTAGTTTTGGTTCATTTATGTGTCTTGCGATAGAATCTTTGTAATGCCTCCGATTTTTTAAAATGAAATTGATGTTTGCTGAACATAAACATAAAAATTAAAAACATATCCCAACCAATTTCAACATATATAAAACATTTTTTTCATAAGATTTGAACCCTTTACTTTTTTGATTAGCAAACATAACTACTAGACTGACTATCCTGGTTAAAAACAACACCAATCAAAGCTAGGATTGATAGATTACATTTCTCTGCTTGCACTTGCTAAAATGGGAATCCCATAAAAATCAAATGGTTTAATTATATAGCAAATGAAAAAATCATTTGCCAAAATTAACCCATTTGCATTTGCTAAAATCAACCCACTTAATTTTATTGGATTTTCATTTTAGAAAATGAAAAACAAGCCCAAAAAGCTTATAGGAAGGTCCAATGTGGGAGAATGGCACAAACTTCCCTCAAATTTTTGAAATCTTCCTCCTTGTGAGTTAGTATTGAATACGATCTCTCCAACTAAACACAATGGCGAGCGAGCCATCTGGGCCGTTCACTGGACCCATTGGCAACATTTTAAACGGGAAGTTCTAGGCCAGTCCCGCTTTTTTTGATTTGTCCTATGCCAACCCATCTTTGTATTTCCCTTCCGCTTCCGCATAGGCCATGTGCGCGCGTGATAGAGTTTTTTTTATTCCCGACATGATGCCACCTGTCATTCACAGTCTCAACACTTCCACTTTTTTATTCTCTCTCTCTCTCTCTCTCTCTCTCTCTACACTACAAGGCATAGTGCCACTTTTTCTGACACAAATTGACTCTCTCCATAACACCTCATGTAGACCACTGGCCTAGTACGCTGATTTGATCCACTAGCCACACCACATGGCCCAAAATGCTTAAACTCAAGGTACTAGTAGTAGCCCACATGGTTTCTTATATACCCAAGACCACTAATGTAAACAACCAATGTGGGACTAAATACCATTTACCCGTAAACCTGGGGTATCACAATCTCCCCTCGCATAAGGATGCAACGTCCTCATTTCATAGTCCCAGCAACCTCCCCTGGTGTCCGTAGTGGCAAAGCGCATCCTACACACCACTTGGACCGAGCGGGGCTTTGATACCATTTGTAACGCCCCATGTAGACCACTAGTCCAGTACCTTGATTTGATCCACTATCCACACCACATGGCCCAAAATGCTTTAGCCCAAAGTACTAGTAGTAACTCACATGGTTTGTTATATATCCAAGATCAATCATGTAACCCTAGGTTTGGGGGTAGATGGTGTTTAGTCCTACATTGATTATTTACATTATGGTATTGGGTATATAACAAACCATGTGAGCTACTACTATTACCTTGAGCTTAAGCATTTTGGGTTATGTGGTGTTGCTAGTAGATTAAATAAGGGTACTGGGCCAGTAGTCTACATGGGGCGTTACACACTCTCTCTCTCTCTATTTAGATTTAAAATAAAATAATTTTTATTACACAAATTTATTTTTTATAAAAATTATATATTTGAAATCTATTCGATGAGATATTTCTAACAAGATCCATTGTGAATATAAAAATTGTATACGTGTAAAAGAAGTTTTTTTTTTTATATAAATAATTCACATATCATAACTCACTCTACAAAAAACACAATTCACAACCAAAAAAAAGAATTCACATACATGAATTGTAGAATTCACACATCATAAAGTCACTCTCCAATATACAAAATTCACACCTAAAAAGAAATTGTGCTATTAATGGTGTGAATTGTTGTTTGGGAGTTAATTGTGTGTTATTGGAGGTGTGAATTGTGAGCTATTTTGATTGTGTGAATTATTTCATGGGTGTGACTTATGTGCATTTGCGGGTGGTGAATTATTTAGAAATGGTGTGAATTCTACATATATTAAAATGTGTGAATTCTTTTTTTGGGGGTGTGAATTGTGTATTTTGGAGATTGAGTTATGATGTGTGTGAATTCTACATTTAAAGTCTGTGAATTCTTGTATTTTAGAGGGTGTGAATTGTTTAGAAATGGTGTAAATTAGTATTAATTAATGGGTATAAAATAGTTTTTTTTACATGTACAAAATTTCATATCAAATGGGATCTTATTTGAAAGATTTCATCAAATAGATTCCAAATATATAATTTTTATAAAAAAATAATCGTGTATAATAAAAGTTAGTTTATTTTAAAATGTAATATAAGAGAGAGAGAGAGAGAGAGAGAGAGAGAGGTATGGATATCACCTGCACTGAAAAGTTAGAAGAGAGAGAGAGAGAGAGGGAGTGTGTGTGTGTGACAGCAACAACACCTGTTTGAGTACTCCTTCCTACACGCTTGATACGACGTCACCTAGTTGTAGTTATTAACTTGGCGTGTGAAAATGGATTTTAAAAGGAATGTGTTTGACATGAAGAGGGCTTGGAAGGAAAGCTTTTGATAAAATAGGGTTGGCCAATAAGAAGCCCCATTTTAAATGCTCGTTTGCTGGGCTTGCATAAACTTTCGATTTTAAATCCCCACAACAACCCATTGCCAAAGAACCCCCCTCCCCCCAACACACACACACGCATAAATGTCAGAATACTATTATATCCGGTCATATCCTCTATGGTAATGGCTGCTACATACACAGCCCTCCAATTTACACTCTCGCTCATATTCTATTGTGTGGGACCTACCTCGGAGTCTCGTACAAAAAATCGGAACTACTCAATTTGTTTATAATATGTTTTTAAGAGTCTATGTGAAAAATGAGCTTAGTCAGATACTAATAAAGGCTCGATTGACTCGTTCAAGTTTTAGTTCCTGAATCGAATGGACTAAAACTTTAACAAACTTATCAAGCTTTTACCAGTTTCTTTTTTTTTTTTTTTGAATGGCGAAAAAAGATTTTATTAATCTTTGAAAACAGATTACAAAGATTAAAAGGATCCGAGAAAAGGCATCACATCGCGAGGAGACATCCCAACTAGGTTGGCACACCCCCAAGCGACAATCATATGACTTCACGGACCCAAGAGGAGATAACAAGGTTAACAGGAAGTCAACCAAAACACAGATACAACCCAAAACTTGATACAATTTGCAACAACAATGCAGAAATACAAGCTTAGAGCAAACTCCAACCAGGTGGAGTCATTAGCTGACAACAATAGACAACATCCATGGCACCTGGGAAATCTCTTATAAGAAAGAACAACACCAGTAGCCAGCACCAACATTTTCACATCTAGAAAAGAACACCAGCAGCTTTCAGGGATTAAAGACATCAACGCCCACTACCAAACTAATGATTATATCTTCAGAAAAAAAAAAAAAAAACTTCAGCAACTTCAAAAAGTAGGTCTTGAATCAGCTTTCAACCTCAGCAACTTCAAAAAATGATCTCACTATCTGACCAAGAAAAGGAGCAACAACACTAGTAGCTTCCAAATAATCAATACAATCCAAAAATCAAATCAATCTTCAGGGAATGGTAAGGACCAACAACTCAAGCAAAAGATACAGGACACCACAAGAAGTCCAGCCATGGAATAGAAGAGACCAAGGCAAAGACAACACACAAAACAACATCCAGATTGACAGAATTAGAGGTGGCAGTCTGCCCTCCCTTTGTCTTGTGTTTCCAACTCAGCAATCTTGCTAATTCATCTCTTGCTTTTACTAGTTTCTAACTGAGTTGATTTTTTTAAGAGCCCTTACAAAAATATTCTAGACAAATTGAGCGGCTCCGATCATTAATGTGAAACCCCGGGTAGGTCTCACACAATAGGGTGTGAGCAAGAATGTGAATGAAAGGGTGTATATGTAGACTTATTGTTATTTTTTTGGGTGGAATGGAAACAGAAAAAACAAACAAACAAAAACCTAACATAAGAAACTCCGACGATTATGTCCGCAGCCAAGAATTCCTTAACTTCTTTTGGGGACTGACGAAGGACACCATCAACATGCACAATTTTAGGCCCATAGGAGACCCTGAAAAAGTCAGACTTCATACTAACAATATTTTTGTGCGTAAATCGCGTTTGTCTTAGATAAATGAATGGTAAATTCAATTTCAGAAATACACATCAGATGATTTAGTACAATGACTTATTAGATGCCATGTTTAATCAACTAGATTTTGTACAAAGTTATTTGAAGCATCAAGCTCTACGAAATATAGCCTAAAGCTGTTATCTTCCGAAGGGAAAAGACTGAAAACCATCAGTTGATAATAATTAAAATTACACTTACCTCCCTTTTTTTTTTTTCCAAATAGAGAGAATTTTATTTCATGAGAATTGAGAAATGCTTATTACAAACTACCGGATATAAAAACAACTAAAAAAAAAACAACATGCAGATGAGAAGAACATAGACATAACCAAAACAAATGAAGGATACATATTTAACGAGAGATTTCTTCAGTCATTAGATGTCCATGATCAATGTACGGTGTTGAGTTGTTATTGTCACTTACTTCCTTTGTTGTATATTAGTACAACGTATTGCTATAGTACTTTATCTATTTATAGAACACTCTTTATTTTTGGATGACATAAGATAACCAAAAGAAAATTTTTAATTTTTCTTTTTAATGTTTAGTTTAAGTTTTGAACCTCTCTCGTTAAATTTTTATTTTTTAACCTCTCTCGTCTAAAAATACAAGTATTGAATTTTGTCCAAATTTTTTTTTAAAAAAAAAGTAACGTAAGGATAAGGCACCCAAAATTTAACTTTTATAGACTTTTTTCATCTGTAGTTTTTTTTTTTTTTTTGAAAGCAAAAGAAGAATTTCATTAATCTTTGAAGAACTCATTACAAAGATTAACAGGGATCAGTGTGGACAGTGGACCAAGTTTGTGCCAACTGATAATTTTTTCTGGGGTTCGATTCTAGTCATGGGGTTTTATTCTCCACCTCCTTAGTTTTACTTACCTAAAAAAAAACAGATTAACAGGAATCAAGGAATAATGGCATTACAACGCGAGGAAGCATCCCTGTTAGCCCAAAGATTTTCTTAAAATAAATTATTGATTTTGATGATAACAAACATATTTTATTAAAGGAGAAATATAATTAAATTTATTTGATACTCACTTGATTAATTGTGTATTTTGTAGGATTTGGTTGAGGTACACATATAGAGATTCTACACCAAGTCACTACTCCAATAGTCAAGATTTACTTTGAAAGGAGAAAGATTAAGGACAAATATTTTCCTCATTTTTGTTATTGGCTCAAGCGCTCTGAATGGAAAATAAAATATTGTTGGAGGATATTCGAAGATCATGGAAAATCAAAGATTATGGAAATTATAGACCAACTCTTATTTTGGAAAGCATTTCTATCAATTGGCAAGAAAGCACATGGACGTCGGCACATTGGAAAATTATTCAACGGCTAGTGGAGCAAGCTAAAGAATGATTTGTAATGTTTATTCATTTCCAAAATTGAGATCAAACGGCTAATCAAAATAAAGGGATTGATTGGCTGTTCCTCACAATTCAAATGGCTAATGTGCACAAGGAAAGACAGCAAATTGAAAGGCATTCACTGCCTTAATTTGGAAAGGCATTCAAATGGCTAATTGTCCAACGGCTATTGTTTAAAAAGGGATGGATTTACTTGGTTCAATCAAGGCCATAAACTAATGGTTATTTCCAAAGGTGGAGACTTCTTCCAACGTTCATCTTATTGAAGATTAAAAGGGACCAATTATTGAAGAGAAAGTCGGGCAGTAAATTGGAAAAGAAAGGATCATCCTTTAAGCTTCAAAGTTGTTTACTTTTTGGGAGGAAAAATTAGTGCTTAATCTTTTGTTCATCACACTTTTGAGAGCGTTTGATTTGTGAGATTTTATTGTAAAAGGGAGTGTGACCCATTGTGAGAGTTTATCTTTTTGTGAGTGATTTTGGAGAGAAAATCACTTGGTTAGGTGTGACTAGCACCGGAGTGAAAACTAGTTGGGTTAGGTGTGACTAATACCAGAGTCAAAAATAGTTGGAGCAATTGGGGATAAATTGCTCATTGTAAAGGTTTCTTTAGCACCCACGAAGCTAGAAAATGTTACTATTGGAGATAGTGCAACAAATCCCAAGTTGGACACTTAGGGAGTGGACTAGGCCGTGAAATTGCGATCTAAACCACGATAAATCTCTGCGTTTGATTCTCTCTTCTCTATACTCTTTATTTGTTGTTATTTAGTAGGGTAAATTTCACATACCTCCCCTGAGGTTTCTGAAAATAACATAAACCTCCCCTAAGGTTTCTGAAATTTCACTGACCTCCCCAACTTTTGAAAATAAATGTCACATACCTCCCCTCCGTTAACTTCCGTTAGAAAAGCGAACGGAAAATGCTAATGTCACCCCCAACTCACTCTCCTCTTTTTATTTTAAATCTTAAAATGATTATAACTTTTGTATTATATATTCACTTTTTATGAAATTTATATATTTAAAATCTACTCGAAAAGATCTATAAAATGAGGTCCATATTAAATGTGAAATTATGAAAAAATAAAATCTAATTTTTTCAATTAAGATTTTATTGTTTCATAATTTCACATTTAATATGGATCTCATTTTATAGATCTTTTCAGGTAGATTTTAAATATATAAATTTCGTAAAATATGAATATATAAAACAAAAGTTATAAACATTTTAAGATTTAAAATAAAAAGAGGAGAGTGAGGTGGGGGTGACATCAGCATTTTCCGTTAGCTTTTCTAATAGAAGTGAATAGAGGGGAGGTATGTGACATTTATTTTCAAAAGTAGGGGAGGTCAGTGGAGTTTTAGAAACCTTAGGGGAGGTCCCTGTAATTGACAGAAACCTCAGGGGAGGTAAGTGAAATTTACCCTATTTATTATTATGTATGCGAGAATTGATTTAATTTTATTGTGTATTGCATTTAGTTAGTTTATTTTATTCCGCATTATTTTTTTAGATACACATTTCACCCCCTCTTGTGTTGCTATCTGGGCCAACAATCCTAATTATGTTGACACCAAATCACACAAGAATCATATACCTCCCAAAACCCAAAGAAAAATCTAACAGAGTCGACAAATAGTCAACCCGAATGAATCCAAAACAAAAATCTAGAGAACCAAATCAACAGCCTTCCCCTGGTATATCTGGTACATCGAAATACTAGTGAAAATTAACAAATGCAAAAAGACAGCAGATGCACTTAAGGCAAGACTGACCTTAGCAGCAACTTGCATAATGCAGACAGATTATCTAAGTACGACAGTAGCGGTAGTGAGAAAGCAGAATTAGATACTCCAGAATACAGCAGTAGCATCACCATGAAGCCTAGAATATGTCATAATTAAAAAAATAGTTTTAAAAAGGTATCATGAATATGAGAGAAACTAGAAAATTATCAAGTTTGTACTTTTTTAGCAGTAAAGTTTTATGTTATCAAAATGTTAACTCTGTTTCAGTTGTCCCAGTCGAGCTTAAAAAAAGATATAAATTTTTATTAAAAGTTACTCCATTTGTTCCTTTTTAAGTGTATAATTTCGTAAATTCAACTTATTAAGGGACATCATTGTTGCACCTTTCACGTTAACTTTTACCTCAACTTTGTACATTTCACATTAATTTTTATCTCCACTTTCCGAAATTATTCTCAATTTTTTACCCCTTAATTGTTTACTCATTAAATTTTTCAAAGACGAAATAATAATTTCACAACCTTTAAACTATTAACTTTTCAAAACGAACACTGATTAAAGGATAGTAAAAAAAAAAATAGAGTTTCGACTATTATTTAGGGATTGAGGGAGTATAAAAGACTCACTAAAGTTGATAAAATCAATTTTTTTACTACTTTTATTTAAAGACTCTCTAGGATTAAAATTTTTAATTTTTTTAGCTCAACAAGGACATCTGAAATAGTGCCAACATTTTGATAACGTCTTATAAAAATATTGCTAAAAACGTACCCAAAAAAAAAAAAGAAAAAAAAAGAGATTTTAGTTTCTATCATCCTTGCGAACTTTTTTTAAAACCTTTTTTTTCGATTTTATTTTTTGTTTGATTAGTCTCTGTAAGAATCAATCAAAAGAATAAATAAAGGTAATAAAAGTTGGAAACTTACCCTAGAGATGAAAAAAGACTATAAAAGCTACAAATTCGGGTGCCTCATTCTTACAATACTCTTTTTGATTTATGGACAAAATTCAATACTTGTATTTTTCTAAAAGTGAGAAGTTTAAAAATAAAATTATTTAGTTCAAATTCAAATATTATTAACAAGAAAAGGTAAAAGTTTTGGAATTTTTTATTGATTATTATGAGTTAATAAAAAATCATAAAGTCTTCTTTAAATAGACAAATAACATACCAGTGAGGTAAGTGTTATTTCAATTATTCTCTACTGAGGTTATTTCAGTCTTTTTACATTGGAAGACAATGATGTTCGGCTATATTTAACAAAATGGAGGAATCTGAATAATAGTTTCAAAAGTTAAAACATTAATTGCAGTTTTCTAAACCAGAGAGGAGATTGGTGTATTTGTCAGAAACTTTCAGCAGGTGACCTCACTAGTCTGTCCGAGAATGGACAAGAAAAGAAAAACCTAGACATTGTCCAGGTACAACGTCGCAGTATTTAGCGAGCATTTCAACTGTCCAAAAATGTATGAGACAGTCTGAATTTTATATAGAGAAAGAGGAGAGAGGGAGTGGCAAATCTATACCATCCAAAACATTTTTTGAGATGCGAGTTTGTGCATCATGTGTCCCAAAATTTTTGCGGATAAGACAGACACAAAATTGGTGGTGTTCATGCCTAGGTCACTCATGAGATAAATAGTGGAAGTCGAGGAGGTTCGCTCAAAGCCTTTGACGTGGTCGTTTATTTTTCTGAACACGGCTATGGGTATGCACACTCGCATACGTCATATGCATGCAACTCATCTCAACCGTCCATCTCAAAAATTAATGATCTAAATTTTAAATAATCTATTCGCGCCAACAAATAAATTGTTCGCGCAAACAGTTTATTTAAAATCCAAACTGTCGAAAATACGCTCGGGCGATTAAGACTCAAAGTCCGTGCATTTAGCATATGCACACTTGCGTACGCATAGTATTTTTGTATTTTTCTGCTGGGAGAGTTAGGTGGGCGCTAGCGACTATTCACATCCCAATCCCTGGTAGTAGGTAAACGTTAGAACTGGTCTCCCGTGGCTAACTCCATCTCATGCATGCCCCCCAACGAATCTTTCTTTTTCAACTTGCGCCATTAAAAACGTTATCGATATTAATAATCACATTTAATTAGCTCATAAAATATGCTGACTATTTTGCAAATTTGATATTTTTTTATCTGGGCTTGGCAATTTGTCATCTTAGAATAGACCAATTTGAATGGGTAAATACACAAATCAAGATTTGTATACAAGTACCTTTCCCCAAGTCAAAATTTCATGGCTACTAGGCCTAGGCCTTTACAGTGGCCAGTTGAGCCAATGAATAGTCACAAAAATGCTACTTCCGCATGTCTTGGTAGGAAGTCACACGTGGTGTTTCTTGTTCAGAATCTTACCACAAGTGCCACCATGTGACGACAACATTTCTTTATTTATCTGTTTATCAGTCGGACTTGATGGTAAATGAAATTTTGCCAAGTGAAATTCGAATGATTTTGTATTTATAAAACTCAAAAGAATTGGTTTGATGGTGGCTTAGAATCTCTCTTAGATTTTAAGTTCAAAAGCTCTTAAGTGCTATGGGCCTTCATACGGCATTTTGCTCCGGTTTTAATAGGGCCTTACTAAGTGAATAGTGGGATTGATTTCTTAAAAATTGAATCAAGTTGCACGTAGTTGACCCACATATTTCCAACTATTAAAGATTAATAAACTTCGTAGTATTTATAAACATTAAACAGTAAAAAAATTGGTTACTTATCAAGTTGGTATTGCCAGTGCTCAATTTGGATTTTTAAATCAATTTGGTTATTCAACGCTACAGGCGTTATGCACTGATTTCAAGTAATCATTTAATGAGACGAATTATCAATAACTATAAAACAGCTTACAGTAATTTTTAGTTTAGTCAAACATCCAAATTGGCCAAATATTTTTGTAGGTGGTTACGGACTTACGGTGGTAGATAGCATGAGGGATCGAGCTGCAAATTGGCACTGAACGACTACTTTCCGAAACAATTGTTTTACAGTATTTCAGGGATCGTCAACTCTAACGGACGATTAGAAGGCACAGTCATGTTTTGCATGGAGAAAAACTTGGGAGCCAGATGTGGATCACGTGATAGTACCTGTCGCTCATCTTAGCTGTGTAAAAATATACTATTAGATAGTCTGGATTTTAAATAAATTCTTGCAAAATGATATAGATACACCATACTTGCACAACACCTGCACACCAAGGTGATCTGACAAATAAGGAAAAATCCAATATGTAGCTCACCTGAAATGATGAGTTTCTCTTCATCGGCCACGTAACCTTGGTGTGCATGTGGTGTACTCATAACATTGTTGCAAACTCTTACATGGAAGAGTTTATTCAAGTGGCTTATTTTTTTGTCCTTATTTGATTGTTTTCTTATTTGTTAGTCTTGCAAACTTTTTGTGTATTATTAGTTCGTCTCGACGATAAGAATAAAAAAAGTAAAACTAAAAAAAGTAAAAAATTAAAATAAAGACGAAAAAACAAGTCAAAGTGATTTGTAAACCAAAAATTATCTGAATTCAGAACATTCAGACACCAAGAGTACCCTATTTTCACCCTAAATTTTCTACTTTGTATGCTTGTTTGACTTTTTCACGGGTTTGGTAAGTAATTTTTGAACAGTTCCACTCTAGGGCCCAGGTGAAAGCTCTCTGCTGTAATTTTTGTCAACGAGGTTGGTAAGTTTTTCTAAAGCCAAGGAATCTAAATACAGAAAGAAAGAAAGAAAGGAAAAGGAAGTGAAGAAGATGATGGAGTAGTTTTACTTTTCTCAAATTTTAAAAACAGCTAAGTTTTTTTTTTTTGGTGTGTGGGGTATAGAGATAGAAAAATATTATTAAATAAAAAATCACCGGCCAAAAAACCGGGTACACACAAAACCGCTGGCCCTAAAACCACCGGCCACAAAACTACCTACAAAAAAATACAAAAAAAAGAACATAATATTAGGACGCCGGAGTTGTCACCCAACGCGTCCTTGCCCGCCCGTCGTCGGAGCCCAAATCCTAAAACCCAGGATCGGCTCTCTCTAATAAAAAAAATCGAGCGTGATGATTTCAAATTGAAAGCAGAGAGGGAGCATCTAGTACATAGAGTCTCCAAACACCAAAGAAGCTCAGCCATAGAGGAGATCGAGAAAGTCGGAAGGGAGCTGGGGTAGGCAGGTGGAAGGTGTGTGGAGCAGGAGGGGGTGTGGATCGGCCACCAAGGGCTGAGCCGCCTAGGGAGGGGCCGTCGCCCATATCACTCGTTCTCACTCTCTCTAGAACTTCCTCTCACTTCTCGGGAGCTTTTTTTACAGCTAAGGTTTTTATCATGTTGCTTAAATATCTTTTGTGTTACTTCCTTTTCATTGTATTCGGATGACAAATTTTCGTAAGTGTCGGGTGGCATTTCACGAATACAGCTATTTTCTTCTCATTAACAAAAAAACAAAAATCTTCAGTCGCTACTCCAGTATAGGAGGATTGGCATTTAGCCGAATACGTTGTATTTTAAACATGATTTAAGGCCGGACTAGATTTTCTCGTGTAGCAGCCAGGGCCCAATGGGGTCGAAAGGCCCAGTAGGGTCTCGGCTAACTCGCTCCCCCTACAGGCAGGGAAGTAAAGTTCTCTCGGCGTGCCGTCATGGCGCTTTGTCGGATCGTGTTTCCATTAGTCCCGCCCGGCGGTTTAGGCGTAGAAGGGGATCTAGCCGAAGCGGTCAAGGAAGCATCGTCGCCTTATCGTGGCCGGCGTCGCGAATCTTCTACGGTGTCCGTAGGGGATAGGGGCCAGGTGGGCATTCGGTCGGTGGTCGTTAGTAGAGGGGACCACGGTAGAGGGTTAGTGGGCCCGGTGACATGGGGGTAGTTGGTGATTTGTGAGATGGGACCGTAGTGGTCGGTGGTGTGTCGTCGCCTCGAGGTGTCGCGCTGTCGGTGTCGGAGGCGTTGTGCGGCGCATCACGCGGACAAAGCTAGTGGATGTCCGAGATATGACGGATCCAGGGGTAGGGTGGCGTCACCGAAGTGGGCCGGCGATCGCATGACAGAACCAGTCTTTCGGGTTTCACTTCACTTATAAATAAGAACTCCCCCATCAGGTAAAAAGACAGATCCCTAATTACAAGATTTCTTGCTTCACTTCATACATCCTTTCATCAGAAACTTACTTGATCGTCGGATTAATGGCACCTTCCCCGACCACCACCGGCTCAAAGTATTGCTTAACGCGAATCTGCTACTTGTGCAGGTCACCCTTCAAGCAAGTTTCCTCGGCTAAATCACCCACCTCCACATCCTTCATCTACATTGACCCTCTACGGTTCAAGACATCCCAATCGGAGAAGCGTGCCCCACATCTCGTTAAAGAGAATGATAAATTATTTTAGAAAACATTAGAAGAAGTATATTTATTACTTTCTTTTTTCCACATTTGCATATTAATCTATTAATGTAATTAACTCACAAAAAAAAAACAAAAAAAGATTTGTGTTTGGCGATTTTGGACAACCACAGATGACTGAGGTGGAGTTGAATGGGGGAAACACATTATTTATTTTGTTTAAGCAGTTGAATATAGGAAAGGGTAAATGGGTAAAAATTATTTGGATATAGTAATGAACATAAGGGGGAGCCAAGCCTAAAGTAATAAACAATCCTTTGGTTCACTAATTCGGCTAAAATAATTCATTTACCAAACACCAAAGAGAGAGAACATTTTTTACACCGCCGGTGTAAAACTTCCATTTTCTACCATTACTTATGTGGGCCTCATCGTTAATTAAATATTGATCTAAATCGTTCATCTTGTAGTGTCCGCAAAGTACTCCATCCCTATAAAAAAAAATCATCTTGATCGGACATCGCATGCATATTAAAATTTGATTTTTTTTTTTTGTAAAATGGGTGGTCATAGATTTTAAAGTTAAGTTGTCATTGACCATCCATTTTGCCAAACAAAATTAAAAATTTCATATATTTATTGATGTCCGATCAAAATAATTTTTTTTGCATGAATACAGTACTTCATGAGCTCTACAAGATGAGCAGTTCAGATTAAAACAATAAACTCACGATGAAACCCACATATAGCAATGGTACAAAAAAGAGGTTTTACAACGGTGGTGTAAAAAACGTGAGTCTATGATAATTACATTTGGCGGATAACATCTTCGCTCTCCAATTCCCTTGGGCAAACGACCCTGCAAAGGTATTATTCATTGTTGAATTTTAAATGTTACGGAGATTAAGTGAAAATAGTCATAGTTGAGGGGGTATAAAGTAATTAACCCTTAATTGAACCATCTGTTCCCCCTCTATAAAATCACCCCCTCGGGCCCCTCCATTACCGCCACATTAGTAATCCACCAATAAACGCCACTCCGCCGGGACTAACTTGCGCGCCGCCCACAAATGGATCTCCTCCTCTTGGAGAAAGCCCTGTTGGGCCTCTTCATAGCCATAGTCCTCGCCATCACCATTTCCAAACTCCGCGGCAAGCGGTTCAAGCTCCCGCCCGGACCCATCCCCGTACCCATATTCGGAAACTGGCTCCAAGTCGGCGACGACCTGAACCACCGCAACCTGACCGACCTAGCCAAGAAATATGGCGAAATCCTGTTGCTCCGAATGGGCCAACGCAACCTTGTCGTGGTCTCCTCACCCGACTTGTCCAAAGAAGTGCTCCACACCCAAGGGGTCGAGTTCGGGTCGAGAACCCGAAATGTCGTTTTCGATATTTTCACGGGTAAGGGTCAGGACATGGTGTTCACCGTCTACGGCGAGCACTGGAGGAAAATGAGGCGGATCATGACCGTACCCTTTTTCACAAACAAAGTGGTCCAGCAGTACCGGACCGGGTGGGAGGACGAGGCTGGTCGGGTCGTGGAGGACGTGAGGAAGAACCCGGAGGCGGCGACGAATGGGATCGTTTTGAGGAGGCGGTTGCAGCTGATGATGTATAACAACATGTACAGGATAATGTTCGATCGGAGGTTCGAGAGCGAGGAGGACCCGTTGTTCGTGAAGCTCAAGGCGTTGAATGGAGAGAGGAGTAGATTGGCTCAGAGCTTCGAGTATAATTATGGAGATTTTATTCCGATTTTGAGGCCGTTTCTCAGAGGGTATTTGAAGATTTGTCGGGAGGTTAAGGAGAGGAGGTTGCAGCTGTTCAAGGATTATTTCGTCGACGAAAGAAAGTAAGTTTTCAAAATTTTTTCCTACTATTTTATTGAAATTACTTAAGTTTTGCAAGTAGTTATCTCAAGTTGGATTACTCTTGCCAACAAATTATTTGTTGCACTGGGTTTAATGTCTGGTTGTTACCCGGGGTTTGGAAATTTGTTGAGATGCGTGAAATCTTATCCGGACATCCGGTTATTAAAAAACTAGATTATCTCATAATTAATTTTCCATTTTATGGAAATTACTTAGTAAACTGATTCATCTGACACTAATAAATGGGGATGATGTTATAGATATTTCATAGAATCATTTGATTAAGTGTGACATAGTAGTAATTACAAGAAAATTGATGAGTCAATGTGTCATTGCCCTCATTTCTCTCTCTTATCACTCTCCACTCATTACACATTTTTACATCATCAAAACTAAACTAAACTATCAAACGAACACAACCCTTATGATTTTGTTGCGTTTGACAATTTGATGACAATTCACAATAGAATACTTCACTCTAGTTTTAACCTTTGTAGTGATTTTTTGGGGTAACAGGAAGCTCGCAAGCACCAAGAGGATGGACAACAACAGTCTGAAATGTGCCATGGATCATATTCTGGATGCACAGCAGAAGGGAGAGATCAATGAAGACAACGTTCTTTACATTGTTGAGAACATTAACGTTGCCGGTAAATTCCTTGCCCGCTATCCGTCTTTCGACTCCTTCCACTCGTTACTTATTTCGCTATGTTTGATCCATAGATTTATCTGTTCAGAAAATGTGTGTACACTGTTAGAATAAAATAGTGACATATGCCCAAAATAGAATAATTTTGTTTGAAGTGTGTAGACGATTTGGGTTTGAGCACAATTTGTCACAAATAATTGCCCTGTTTTAGAAGTCACAGAAACATTTTGCTTTAAACTTTGTTTAATTCATGTTCAAGGTTCATTATTGTGTCCTCTTTGCCCGCCTTTGCTTTTTTATTAGTCAATAAACCTGAGCAGTGTAGCGTTGCAAAAGGGTTTTAACAATGCAAATGATCAACGTACGGTACTTGTTCTTTTAAATTGAATTTGGTAAGAAAAGATCTGAACCACGTGTTTCCTAAACCTAAAATCCTTAATGAAACAACTAATATTCCACGTGATAATGGGTCGGTCTGTTTTTGCACTTGGGTCCATTGTAAGATATAATTGGAATTAATGACAAAAAGTCTGTACATATTTTTTTATAATTGAATCACTCCTAGATTAGAAGAGATTCAAACTACATGTTTTGTTGGTGGTTTCCTATGCTCGACTTCGTTCTTTGTCATTGAGCATGTTAGTACTTGTGCTCGCGTCTTGATTGGTGGTTTTGGTTCATTCATGTATCTTGTGATGATAATTGCTTTCGAGCCTTTTCAATGAAATTCGCCTCTTGCTAAAAAAACAAAATTGACATCTTTCAGTTGTTATCTAAATAGGAAAAGAGCCAAACCCAATTCGAAATTGGAAACCAATCATAACTCCTACTCCCTCCGTCCCAAAACTTTTGACACTTTTTGAACAGGGTGTCATTTTCAAATGTCTATATCTTTCAATGTAAATGTCAAAAAATATGCAATATGGATCTTGTTTGATAGATTTTAATTAGTTTTATTAAACAAAGTTTTCAAAATCACATAAAACTTTATAAATAAAAAGATATAAGCAATTTAAAGTGGCACGCAATCCCAAAAAGGTCAAAAAAGTTTTGGGACGGATGGAGTAGTATCTAGAAACTTGAATTTTTCTCTCTTTTATCTTACTTTTTTGGCAACTCTTTGTATTATTCCTTGCTTTGTATTTAGCCATGGGAGGGTGGTGTTGGTCATATGGGGGGGTAGGTAGACTATAGGGATGGCTAAATTTGGTGGAGCTCCACCATCCTTTTTTGGTTGGTTATACATCACATGTCCAACTAATGAGAGTAGGTGAAATGTAATTTATTTCATTGAAAGCTAATTGTCAACCAACAGCCTATCCCTCCCTTCTACCATATTTTATTCACTTAGTGAGTTTTCCTCCTGAGTTGTGTTGGAGATGCAACAGAGTGTTGGATGGAGCTGAGGGTCAAAAGTCAAACCTCTCAGTCCACATGAACTCTAGTTTTAGTGTTTTGGCAAAAGTGATTGGGACACACACTCCACCACACACAACCACACACACACTCACATGCCTTGGGACCCACCGGTGGGTCCTACCCGGGCGGGTCCCACGGCATGTGAGTGTGTGTGGTTGAGTGTGTGTATGTATAACTATTCGTGTTTTGGAAAGGGAGATAAATCCTTGCATGGCTCTTTCCGGGTTCACTTTGATGATGATTGAAGTTTTTTTTTTTTTAAATAGACGAAGGAAAATGCTATAGGAACTAACTAGTGTACCAACTATTACACTAACTGTCCATGTGACACTCTTTTAATGAATAAATCTATCCGTGTATTGATTTGTGCATTGATGTGGTAATGTCATGTAATTTCTCGTACAATTAATGTTCTTGATGAACTCTTGAAAATGAAATAAAAAGCTTACTGTAAGTATATAGTGTCCAACATAATATAGAAAAGTTGGGTCTCGCATTAATGTTGACTTCTTAGCAGAAATTAGCGTTAAAAACTCACTAACTAGAATAATGCTGATTTTCGCTGAGCGAAGAAAATAAAAATCATCGAGCTTTTGTGATATTTGTTTTTCAACATCCTTTAATCTTTATGATTATGCTAATGAGTTCAAATGTGTTGCATGTAACAGCAATTGAAACAACACTGTGGTCGATAGAGTGGGGGATAGCAGAGCTAGTGAACCACCCCGAGATCCAGAAGAAGCTCCGGCACGAGCTCGACACCGTGTTGGGCCCCGGCACCCAAATCACGGAACCTGACGTCCAGAAGCTGCCTTACCTCCAAGCCGTGGTCAAAGAGACCCTCCGCCTCCGGATGGCGATTCCACTTCTAGTCCCTCACATGAACCTGCACGATGCCAAGCTGGGCAGTTACGATATCCCTGCAGAGAGCAAAATCTTGGTTAACGCATGGTGGCTCGCCAATAACCCCGAGACCTGGAAAAAGCCTGAGGAGTTCAGGCCAGAGAGGTTCTTGGAAGAGGAGGCCAAGGTCGAGGCCAACGGGAACGACTTCAGGTATGCAGAAAACTTCTTCCTTAATACAGTTTTATGTTAGTCATGCATTTAAATATTTTTCAAAATCTTTTTTTATGGAAAACCATAGACTGCGCGGCCTCCATTTTGTTTTGAAGAATTAAGACTCGGATACGTGTGCATTCGCTGACATTTTGTGTCCGTTCGCATTCAGGTACCTCCCGTTTGGGGTTGGAAGGAGGAGTTGCCCGGGAATTATCCTTGCTCTGCCGATTCTTGGCATCACTATAGGGCGTTTGGTCCAGAATTTCGAGCTCCTGCCTCCGCCGGGGCAGTCTAAGCTTGATACCTCAGAGAAGGGGGGACAGTTCAGCTTGCACATTTTGAAGCACTCCACCATTGTTCTGAAACCAAGATCCTTTTGAGAGTCTCATTGCTTTTGTTTTTTCTTTTGTATTTCTGAAGTTGGGTTGGATAGGAAATGGATTCATGTGCTTTCAATGTGATTTGTTAATCAGTAGGCTCTCTGGAAGGACGTTTCATGAATTTGAAATTTAGTATTTCCTGTATCTCTGTTACTGTATTTTTTTAGTTTACTTAGTTGTCACAAATGAAATTCTAAGGAAGTGGCCACAAAATTACATGGTTCGAAACTTCAGGCACTGTTCCAGTTCCTCATTTAAATTCAAAACGGGTTATTTCCTCGTAATACATCGACTTAACAACTGACATTTCAAACATTTTATCCTTGAGTTTATTGACTTTATTTTGACTGTCATGCCTGTGGTATCTAACATATCGGTTGGTCCTAATCACATAAATCCTCCGGCGGTCCATCTTGTTGAAACTGCCGAGGCTATGGCTTGGAATTAAGATCAATAAATGAGCAAACAAATCGAATAATAAGATGTTGGGTCACGTTCGCCTCGATTAAAGCCTATCATATCGGACTCATTTGATAAATAAAAGTAAGTTTCAATTTGTTTTTGAAGCTTGTCTGGCTCGTTTATCATGATCGTCCATAACATGAGTTGGGCTCCCATTCTTGCAGGATCCTACGACTGAAGAAAATAACCCTTTTTGTGTGTAAATTTTTATGTCACAGATGTATTTGTATTCGTGAATCTTTGTCATGTCTTGAAAGTATGTTCTCAAAATTCAAGTCTCTTTTACACGTCACATATACCGACTCCACCATCTGTATCATTTCAATTTTATCAACCCCACTGAGTATATATTTTAGTAGTTGATATCCTGTAGAAATCTTTGAATGCAAAGGCAGAAACATCCTATCTAGAAGAATAATTTATAAATGGAATAATTCAATCCAAATGTTTGAGCAGACCATTCTTTTTCCAAAAGTTCTCATTTTTTAAAATAAAAATTAACTGCTCCTTGAATTTTGGCCTACTATATACTTGTATTTCAAATTCTTCAATAGAGTAAAATTAGTTTGACACGGCTCATCCTCAGCGAACAATGAGGGATGTTCACACCAGCTTGCACGCACCTTGACTGAATCTCCTTTTCGATCTCGGCAAAGACAGACCATCCAAGCCGGGAGGCCCGGGACTAAAGAATTCACACGAGAAGCTCTTGGAGCTTGACCCCAAGAAATTACCAAGTTTCGACTTTGAGTTTACCGTTTATCCCTATTACCACCGCGTGAGCTATACCCCTCGATCGGTAAGCCAGTTTCAAAACTACTTCTGCTTCTCCCAGCAGTGAATCCCTCTAATCAAACAAACGCAATGGCCAACGAAGTGGTCCTTCTTAATGACCTGCCTAGCTCCTTTGGGATGAGGGTGAGAATTGCCTTGGCGGAAAAGGCCATAGCTTATGAGTACAAAGAACAGAGCATTTGGGGCAATAACAAGAGCCCTCTGCTCCTGCAAATGAACCCGGTTCACAAGATGGTCCCGGTCCTGATCCACAATGGAAAACCCGTGTGCGAATCCCTCGTCATTCTTCAGTACATCGACGAGGTTTGGAGTGATCACGGGCCGACTTTATTGCCGTCCGATCCTTATTTGCGAGCGCAGGCGAGGTTCTGGGCTGATTTCATTGACAAAAAGGTTGGTTGACTAGCTCGACTTCATCTCCCATAAATTTGATTTTTAGCAATAATGTTAAACACATATCGAGATGAACGTTTTGGATTGTGAAATAAGACACTGATATTCTCGTTTTGGGTCACATGAGGGACTACGTGAGAGATCATCACATGAGAGGATCTGGACTCGTACGAAAAATAAATTTTTTCCTGAATTTTCATTTAACCATATTTTGTGTATTTTTTGGCCATAAGATCACGTTAAAAATTCAATGAGAAATAAAATTTTACGTAAGCCCGGTAAAATGCACAGAATTATGGTGCAAAGCATTTAGAGGTATTTAGACTAGTTAGCGTGTGACCTGTAAATGCTTGGAATTAAAAAATTTCATCAATCAGTGTTCTTTTTTTCTTTTCCTTTTTTGTTGTTATAAATCGGTATTTGATTCAATGGACCGACTAACTAACGATTTCAGCGAAAGTCTAAAAAAGATTGGATAGAATTCTTATAAAGAAATCAATAACCCATGGTGGGCATCGAGTCGAACTCTGACCAAAGGCTTTGGGTTTGTCTTGACTTGTACATTAAGTTTCTACCCACTAATCTCCTTATTTTGAAATGACAGTCCACTGTGACAATCACACGTCTTGACTTTGTATATTTGCGTAGTGTATCTAAAACAAGGTTTTAGCTAGCGGGTTGCGTACCGACAGCGTTAGACCATCTCCAGCGGCCTTATCATCCTCTCCTCCCTCGCCACCGCAAGCGAGCTTGTCCAGAAAACGCTCAAAAATCACGGCTCAGCAGTCTAGCTAGCGGCCTCGCCATTGTGGCACCGTCTACAGTGCCTCGCCACAAGGGGCGAGGAAAGGCGAGCTCGCCTAGCCTTCTCTCTCCTCCTCTTTCTCTCTCGCGTTGGTCCCTTTCTCTTCTCCTAGAAAATCAACAACAAAGAAAGGCAAGGTTGAAGTTATAGCTCGCTTCGTCTAAAACAAACCAGTCGCTGAAAAAAAACAAGTCGCCGAAATCGAGTCCTATAATCGTTTGGAGACCAGAAGATTGTAGTTCTTGTCGAGACGAAGACATTGGCCCAAGACCCGTTGTCGGCGGAGGCTCGTGGAGACTACACACGCTAGCCAAAGGCAGCACATGCAAGAGCGTTAGATCTACTTGCAGCGCGTGACTCACGCGCCCGTGTGAGAGAGAAGCTGACGTCATGGTTTTTTTTTTTCGTTGAGACTGTTGGGTCTTGTACATTTTAGGGGGCTTGCCAAAATTGTATTTTACACTTTTTCAAGTAAATATGACTAAAATTTTGGCTAAGCTGTTGGAGATGGGGCATCTCATTTTCAGATTCTGATGTTGAAAGGGCTATGCACTTCCATAACTCATTGAAGTCTCTTTGTTCTTTAGTTCAATTTTTTATTCCAACTTATTAACCGGACATTACTAATACAGTTTTTTTATATTTTGACTCTCTTTTATTACATACACTTGAGAAGGAAATGAAACACCATTGTCATATGGAAAATTCTAAAATTAGCTCATTGGGTTGATAATTAGCTTTAAAAAGTGTATTAAAATGTGTGAAAATGTATAAACATATGTAAAAAGTACATTAGAACTTATGTCTTTTTTAATTTTTTGTTGTCTTATTGTCATCTCAATGCGCTGACAATTAATAGAAAAAACCCCGTTATATTTGAGGATTGGTTTTTTAATTACTCACTTATTAGTTTGAAAAGGAAATGATAAAAAGAGTAAAGTCATCAACTTTAGGGGGTGTTCCAATAAAAAAAAAACTAGTTTTAGTTTAAATGAAAAACTACTTCATTCCACTAAACAAAATTCCACAAAAAACCAACAAAAAAACCACTTCATTCCACTAAACTTTAAAAAAACCAAATCATTGCACAATCAAGTACATGTACTTTAATCATGTAAAATTACGAATCTGTCCTCCCTTAAAAAAAAAGCAATAGTTGTTTGGGTAGAAGGGTAGATTTGTAATTTCATAACACAACTAAAAAAACCAAAAAACCAAAAACTTGTTAGTGGAACAAGTGAGTTTTTTTTAAAAAAACTAAAGATCCCAAAAAATCAAAAAACTAAAAAACCACTTGTTGGAACACCCCTTAGTTCATTGACTTTTCAAGAGGAACATTCTTCTTTGGATAATAAAAAGTCTGAGGGGGAGTTTTTCAGTAGATTATTTGATTTTATCATCTTCGATTTTATCATCATCTTTTATGAATAGATAAAAGGAATGTAATTTTATCACATTGAATTTTATCANCACTGAATTTTATCCACAACTATTATCACACTAGATTTTATCTATTGGGAAAACAAAGTGATTTTATCACTCCTCCATAAAACACCAACTAAAATTAACTTTCTCATTTTATCTCATTAAATCCATTGGAAAACTCCCCCTAAAAAAAGGGACAAACAACGTACTGAGGACAACAACAGAGAAAGTACTACTTTGTTTTTAGATCACGTTTTAAGTACATTAAGACTCGGTTTGGCTAAATACAAAAAACTAGTTTTTTGGTTTTGTCCTTATTCAAAAAAAAAATTGCATTTGTAAGTTTTCGGTCAATTTTTTGTGATTTTTTGGCTTATCTCCACGAGAATTTTGTCATAATTTTTCGTCTTTATTCAGAAAACTTTAAGTTTGGTTAATAATTTTATACTTTTTAGATTCCTCTCGTCGAGACAAACCAATAAACCACAAAAAATCAACTAAAAACTAACAAATGCAAAAAAAAATAATAATAATAAATAAGGATAAAACCCAAAAAACTAGTTTTTTGTATTTAGCCGAAGGAGGCCCAAATAGTAGTATGTACTTCTTTTTCGAGCATGTAAATGTACGTTGCTGATTTCCTACCGAGTTTTTTTTTTCCTTTTTTCTTTTCTGTTTTTGTTGCGTAATTTTCATTTTGGAATGGATATGTTCACTTGTGTGGAATGGTGCAATGAACAGGTATACGAGAATGGAAAGAGGATACTAATGAAAAACAGGGAGGTTCAAGAGGAAGGCAAGAAGGAGATGATATAGTGCTTGAAGGCCTTGGAAGGAGAACTTGGAGACAAGGCAGGGGCGGCGGCACCCTTTGGGTTCAATGGCCACATGACCACCCAAAAAAAAAAAATTCTTAGAATACATGTAAATTTTTTTGGATAGTTCATTATTTAATACCCTACTAAAATTAAATTGAACACCTAAGTCCAAGTAAATTGAAAATCCTGCCCAAAAAAATATCCAAGTAATGAACGCTTGGGCAATAAAATAAAGACCAAGTTCAATTCAAATTGAAACCCAAAAATCTAAAGCCTAAATAAATAAAAAAGCCGAAAAGGTATGTGAAGTACAACCTAAAATGCTAAAGGGTTATCTGATAATGTTTACATATACAATTAACGAATCCAATAATTAATTGACACGTAATTAAAAGTGCCAAACGTTGCCAATTACATGTTGATGGAGATGCACTGGATTAAAGGGATAAAATTGAGTAAATATGATGTCGTATTATTTCTCAAGTCGGAAAGGCAGTTATTGGCGGTTACAAGCCATTGCTAAAATAAAGATTGGCTTCGAAGCCATAATATTAACTGTTAAATACATAAACTCCACGTGTAAACTTGTGAAACCAGGCAATTGGCAGTTAGAACACGTGGAATACATCTTGAAAGGCAGTTATGTCCATAACTTGTAACCATTTTGGTTATTTGGAATAACTGTGCAAATTCAAAATCAAAGCTTATCAATGAAGATATAGAAGAATTCAAATTCAAATGTGGAGAGAAGAAGAAACTGCCAACTCAAAGAGTAGAAGTTAGAATTCGAAGCAAGTCAGATTCAAATTCGTTGAGCGGGATGTTCAAACTACAAGCAATGTCCATAAATAGAAGAAATTGAAGAGTGAAGAGGCCCCGGACAAATCTTCAACAAACAGCTATCAAAAAACTGATGATTGGTTTGTTCATTGGCAAAGTAGTTTAGGATTTTGAAGTAGATTAGGAAGTAGGTTAGGATTTATCTCGATTGTTCTTGTAACAATCACCTTTATCTCGGTTGTTCTTGTAACAATCACCCGTTCGAAGTTCTGTTACTCTGTATTTGAAGTTGGAGACAATTTCGAAGTAAGTTTATCTTTGATTCATAAATCGAAGTATCTTGTTTCTTTATTGTTCTTTAATTTCCTAAGTTTGTTGGTTTGCATTTCTTCACTTATTAAGAAAAATCCTCTTAATTGAGGTAATTGAACCAAAAAACACAATCGCCTGATTAGATTTGGTTTTTCCAAAGTTAATCTGAGGGAGGAGATTGAAACTCTCTCTGGCACGCTCGCACACAATCATTTTCTATTGCAAAGAAGTAAAAGAACCAAACAGATACCCAAACAAAGGGGATCGACTTTTCACTTTGCAAAATGTAAAGTTTCTTCTCTGGACCATAGACCACTAGTGCGACTTCTACTCTTCACGTGTCCGACCAGTGAAGCTGTGAAGGCAAGGCAGCGATCAGTGATCAGTCTCCAACTCCAAGCCCACCTCAGAGTCAGTGACCTCTCTCTCTCTCTCTCATAGGTAATGTGATAATCAGATAATGTATTGTAATCAACCCTAGGTTTTGTTTGGTTTTTTATGATTAAATGAATGTAGATAATTGTTAATTAATTTATCACTTCCTTCAATGTTCAGCTACTAGTCAAGATGAGATGCTAGAATTTGGATATATTCATTGAATATTGAGAGTTTGTTTGTCTCTACACACTTATCAAATTTTGCCCTAAAAAGTAAGACTATTAACTCTCTCTTAATCTATTCTCTATTCCTTGTTATTTAAGTAATTAGGTAATTTAGATTATAAGAAAACCACGTATGGTGCAAGAGGCATCTCCTCCTATTGAAACTTTTAATGATAGCAATCCCTAAATCTCTTCAAAATTTCATTGTAGATATGAGATCTGATACAAGATTTTTTGGGCTAAAAGGGATTGGAGAACTTGTTGTAAAGTTGGTGGAGACAGATAAGCATGTCATATATAGATTGGTCTATTTTCTTGTGACATTGGTGTTGACTCTTCTTGTCGCCACTGCATCGGTTGAAAGAAGTTTTTCAATGATGAAGTATATAAAAAGCACTTTTTTAATCGAATGGGAGATCAGTGGATGAATGATTGCTTAGTTATTTACATTGAGGGTGAGGTATTTGATACCGCTGATAACGAGGCTGTTATGCAACGGTTTCAGAATATGAAAACTCATCGAGGGCAAATGTAATATACTTTATGTCTTTATCCGTTGTTTTTGGGCGGCATTGTCGATATTAATGGATTTTTTTTGTGTCTATATTAAGTTGTGGTTTATAGTAGTAGACGATAAGAATTTAGGAACACCCTTAGAAAAATTCCTGGAGCCGCCACTGAGACAAGCCATACTTTGGCGAGCAAAATCTAGGGTTCATGGACATAGCTTTCATCCCATACCACTCCTAGTTTTACTCTTACGAGACCTGTGGAAACTTCAGCATTAGAGATGAGTGTCCAAAACCGATGGAATGGCATTGGAGGTGTTTGGAGAAAGAGAGCGTCTCTAAATCTCTGTACCACCCTCACAAGGTTTATGAGTACGTTTTGGAGCTACAGAAAATGCTTGGGGCAAATTGAATAATATTCGCTTAGTTGATGAGACGCTTGTTTTCCGATGAGATCTATATACGTTGTGTATTAGTAACTTAGTTAGTTGTGTGTTTTTTTTTCTTCCCGAATCAGATAACTGGATCTATATACGTGTTGTATCAATAACTTATTAGTTGGTTGTGTATTTTTTTTGTCCATTTTCTTCTTGAGGTGTTTGATACTTGACCAGCATTAGGTGGTGATTAAGAGTGTTCTTTCTTCAGTGGAAGAAAATTGCACGTCCATCTGAAGCTACTATATGCCCTCAAATAAAATGAAAGAGATCCAAAATCCTTGTTTGAAGCTTTTTAATACTCCTATGTTGACAATATTGTTTTGTTTTCTTTTCTAGTAATGGATATCTAGGTTAGTTTGCATGTCATTCGATTAATTCTGGGCCCCTGAAGTTAACGGCCAGATAAACCTCCAATGTCCCAAAATTTGGAATGTGTGGCCTTCATTGAACAATATTGTTTTGTTCACGGGTAGAATTGTCAGATGTCGCCCAACAATAAGAAAATGTCTACTGACAAACCTAGAGATTTAAGCAAATCTTATTTAAAGAACTGCACAATTGATCGGTTTTACAATGAGAGATAGAGATGAGAAATGGAAGGGAATGATTAATAGGAAAGTATGGTTTGTCGTGTAGGAAGAGGGAGGAATATAAAAGGGTGTAGTGCAAGGGTTTGTGGGTTGAGTGTAGTACTAAGAGATTTTAGGATAAAATAGTAATTACACGCATGAAGATATTTCCACTTTTAAAATTTGGTACTCCCTTCGTTCCAAAAAAATTCTCTCTCTCAATTCAACTTATTTATTAGGACATACTCCCACTATCTTTATTTAAATATCCTCTTCGAAAAACGTGTATTTTAATAGACGTACAAAAATGTATTATGTAGAAAAGTTTTTAATTTTTTTTGCACCAAATTAAAATGCTCAATGAACACTTTAATTTGTTATAAATAAAGGGTCACTTAAATAATCATCCTCCACCCTTCTCCAAATTAGAGTTTCATTTTGCGCTCTTTTTGGAATTATGTTTCCATCCCGAAATTCAAATAAACTCACCTTTGCTCTTGATTATATATATAAATATATATACTAAGAGATTAAGGACTAAAGCGAATGTTTTACATCCCAAATTAATTATGTTTCCATCCAAAAATTCTTTTCCTATAGGGTAAATTTTTAAGGGATGAAAACATAAATTATTTTTGCCACTATTCTTTATGTTTTCGTCCAAAAATCCTTGATCTAGTAATCACGATTAAAATTTTTAAGGGTGCCGCATGAGCGGGCCAAATTCAGTGATTTTTGACCCTTTTTTTTTGCCATGATTCAAGATGTTAATTCAATAACTATAACCATGTTTACACGTATAAGGAGAGCATACATACTCCCTATTTATATAGGCCTGTGCAACGGCTATTTTGATTTTTTACCATGATTTTTTTTATCTTTCTTATTTTTACAATGAAATGTCGATTATGTAGTTGATATGTTTTACCATGATTCAAGTAATCATGGAAAAATCAAATACAAAACATAAAATATGGTAAAATCGAGTAATCATGGTAAAAATTAAAATGATGGAGATAATGAGCCAGTAATCATGGTAAAAATCAAGTACAATGCCTAAAATATAGTTAAACGTAATTCCAACAACAATTATGATAAGATTTCATAAAATGATTTGAAAATCTGAAATTTAAAATTCCCTCTTTTTTGTTGGAAAGAATGAAAATATTTAAAACCCATGATTTTAGGTAACTTACATCCCACCTATGTAAGCAACAATAATTATGTATATTAATACATCTCACTAAAAAAAGGTAGAAAAGATATTTTACAATTACAAATGATGAAAACATAACCTTTCAAAATAACAAGGATGAAAACGTACGCACTATTTCTAAACAGGATGATTATTTAATTACCTCTAAAAAAAATTTAAAAGTTTATAGGGAGGAAATAGTAGTAGGCCTTGTTTTCCAAACAATAAAATCGAGACATCACTATCTAAGATTTTTGCACCTCTTTCTCATTCAAAAATCACTACAAGAAAAAATACATTTGGCCACACCCCAAAAAAGTCACCAAAAGATGGGATTTTGTCGTCTATGCTCTTCGGCCACATGACCTACTATAGTCGGCAAATCCGTGACACTAAAAGTCAACGGCCACAAATTAATGAGCTTGTTGCAGAAAGACGCTTCCAGCGACAAGAAAACTTGTCACAGAAAAGACTATTTCGGTGACAGGCTTGTCGCCAAAGAGGACCCTTAGCAACTGTAGAGTGTGTCACCAAAAATATGATCACATGGAAGAAAAATTAATGCTTCGGTGGGGACACTATCGGACTACTCCTTGTATTCTTCATATGGCCGTGCGATTGCTGCCGTTGAGATTGGAACCCACAGCCATTTGCTTGGATATACACATGCTTTACCACCAAGCTATTGCTTCACGAGGGTTACACTATTGACCTATCAAAATATTTAAATCATAACTGTTTAAATTTTTTTAAATCTGAAGAATTTGTTAGATCTTTTTTTAAACCAAATAACAAATGTTTAGATGTGTCTTTGAAAAAAAAAACATTGATGTCCTTCGCGACTACTTCGCAATTCATTTTTTTTTCCATGATTTTTTTCCTACAATTTTTTCTATTTGTGTTTTCTTTTTCTTTTTCTTTTTTCCTTATAGTTTTCCTAAAAAATAGCTCATAAATTGAATCCTAAGGTATAGAAATAAACGAAAGTGGGGTCCATTTTTCACTCCTAGATCATGCTAATTTTAGGGAGGATTGGGCACTCAATGGAATAACAAAAACATTCTCTATTTTGTGAAGAAAAAAAAATCTAAAAAGTGTGGAACCCATAAACATGACAAGTCAAAAGCTTTTGCGTTCCACTTGGAGCTCACTACAATACTACCTAAATTTAACTTATGTGGTAGGAGTCAAATTTCACTACGCATGGACGAATTTTTTCTCCCAATATTTTGTAAGAGCAAGACTATATAATTCATAAGAATTTTTTTTCCATATAATAGTAGGAAAAATAATTTGCGGGCACTGTAAAAGAATTTTTTTAAAAAATTTTTTTTACTAAATATTTTGGTTATGCAATTATGCACTTAGATTTTTTTTTTTACATGAGAGTACCATGTTATGCACATTCTCTTAGAACCAGGGACGGATACAAGGGGGGCTGGGGGGTCACGTGCCCCCGTTGACCCCGCTCCCCCCGCTAACCCACTCAAAACTTAAAAATAAAATAAAATAATTATATATACATTTAACTTAATTATGTAATATAATGTTATGTTTAACAACACACTCATATATATTTCAAAATTAAAAATGTAGAGTTAATTTTGTGCTTCAACTTTCGTTGGCTGGTTTATTTATAATTATTGGTTTATAAATTATTTGTTTATATGAAGATATCTTTTAATTTTCTTTATTTTTAACCATCGGGAATTTTTTTTTTTAAAGTTATCAATAAACCATCTCAATCATGCTAAAGACTTGTTAATGTCAAGGTAAACCGTGATTTGAAAGTTTTGTCTAAGACCATGTGCTCATTTTTTGATTTTTTTTTATATAAAAGGTAAGCATTATAAACTGCAACCCATAAATGAATGTCTTAATTTAGCAAGATCATTTACTAAGAAAAAAAAATTTCGATTATAATTAATAAGGTGCCCCCACTAGGGTGAATTCCAGGATCTGTCCCTGCTTGGAACACATCACTCATTTTATTAGTGTACCGAGAAATTGTTGTTTTAGAGCCTAAATTCCTAACTTCTAGAGATGACAAAAATGGCTTATCGCCGAAAAGTAAGTTTGACATAGCTACATGTCTCGCCATTGCTATAGTTAATCCTTCGATAAAATTTAGGCTTGGGGTGTCGCCATTGGTTTACTTTCAGTGATAGCAACAAAAGCCTATCGGGAAAAAATAAGTTTCAGTGACACAGCTACATGTCGCCATTGCTAATTAATCTTTCAGCTACACCCTTGCGTGTTGTGTCGCCAAAGATATACTTTCGATTACAACAACAAAAGCCTATCGCCGAAAAGTAAGTTTCTATGATACAGTTACATGTCACCATTGCTAATTAACCTTTCGCCACAATCTGGCTTGGTTTGTCACCTTAGGTATACTTTTGGTGACAAATTGGTGTTGTGTCACCAAAAAAGAGTCGCCAATTGTGTTTTTTTTGTTGTAGTGAATCTTAGATTTTATCAAAATTTTCCTAATTTGATAAAATTAAGTGTTGATTTTATCGTTTGGCAAACAAAATTCATAGTGGCTGACTGGCTGTGTTTGGTTAGATAGTTTAGTTTTGATGATGTTAACAGGTGTAATGAGTAGAGAGAGATAGAGAAAGAAATAAAGAAAATGATGATATCATCAAAACTAAAATTAAAACTAAACTAGGAACGAACAGGGCCAATATATTTTTTGGAGTTTGAAATTTCACGTATTTCGGACAAAGGGGCAATGGAGTACTGATTATAGGCCTCGTTTGATTCGTGGAATAAAATATGTGGGATTAATAGTCCTGGGACTAAGTTAGTACTGAATCTCAATCAATCCTTTGTTTGATCTGTGCAGGATTTACATTGGGATATCCCTTGTTTCGGTCAATCTCATGTTCGGTTCCCTAATATAAATTTCGGAATTAATTTTAGGAATGTCTCAATCTCTCAAACCTTCAAGTTGATTGACACCTAGAAACCCATAAACTCAGATTTTCATATCTCGCCAGTCACCTCTCACCCTAACCCGAAACCCAGAAATCCTAGCGAAACAACTACAACCCAAATTATAGCAAAACCCAGAAACAATTACAACCCAGAAATTGCCGAATCAAACAGCAGCAATGAATGCAACAATCAATATTTATAGTTGGGTTTAACTCCCTTATAGCTTTCAAAGCAGCAGCAAAGAATGCAACCATCAATATTATGCATATATACACGAAACAGATTTGAAAAGTAAAGATCGAGAAGGACCATTGTAGATGGCGACGATGACGATGATGAAGTCGGACCAGTGTTGATGGCGACGCGATAGGCATCGATGTCGTGGTGGTGATAATGATAGTCACCAAGAGAGAGAGAGAGAGGTGACAGGATGAGAAGAGGAGAAGATGATGACATTTTTGCAATTTGGGAGACTTCCCTTCAGTTTGGATATTATCTCAGACAAAACAATCCCACACCCCCATGTATTATATAATACCATACATATAGGTATTATTTTTATACCGGCTTAGTAATCCCAAACCATTTTTCGGGAATCAAATAAGGGACAATACGGAATTAGATGAAAATAGTCTCATTCCACCCTTCTAATCCTTGAAATTCTTGAATCAAACGAGGCTAGTATTATGCAAATACTAATATTAACTTTCCACAATTGCCCTGCATCATTTTAGGGTGAGTTTCCGAATAGATTTTATCAAGATTGGATAAAATCAAGCCTTGATTTTATTCATTCGAAAACTGAGTTGATAAAATCTTAAATTTTTGAATGCAAAAATCTAACATTTTATCAACTCAATTTCCAAATAAATAAAATCAAAGACTTAATTTTATCAAATTTCGATAAAATCCATTCAGAAACTCGCTCTTACTCAGTACATTTGGCGCCACTTGTTCATCTTTATTCGCATCATCTATGATCTACTCTGTATCGCCTTCGTCCGACGTTACAGCGTCTTCTCCGATTTCAAAAACTCTATTACTAGTAAGCTCGCTCTCTCTCTCTCTCTCTCTCTCTCTCTCTCTCTCTCTCTCCCCTTCGCAATCATCTCTCACATAATTCTCCCCCAAAACCAAAAACGGTGGAATTTACAGCGCAAATCTCTCTCTCTCTCTCTCTCTCTCTCTCTCTCTCTTGCCGCTGAAGCTTCTGGATTGCAAAGAAAGACAAAATTCCGGCATTGAACTTCCACTGGTAAAAACAATTATTCATTCTTCGTACTCATGGAACCCTAACATTGTGATTTCAATGACATAGCTTAGACTCTTACTCATGATCGCTAAAAACTTATTCCGCTTATATTTTTCCTCAACTAAGAACATGAATTTTACTTTTCCTTACCTCTGAACCTATCAAATTTAAAAAATGTAGTTGAATTCTTGTGCCATTGTGGTGGATAGGTCTTGAAATCAACAAGAGGTCACTGAAGCTTTTAATCTCTGATTCTTCTAGAAAAAAGGTACATGCTGATTAAATTCTTCCATCCGTTATACGAATTTCGAGCATAAGAGTGAAGAATTTGGTTTGTGTATGTGTAAATGCAACGAAATTTTGCTGAACTTGTAAGTATTTGTTTACTTAGCTGCAAAATTTCTATATCTTGCGTTCATCATGGCTAGATATTCAGGTAGTGGGAGAAGGTTTACCTGTCGCAATGTTGCAGTGGATGGGTGGATCAAGACGGAAAGTGACAACTGTAAGTTTAATGTGGTTTTTGACCTTGACTACGCTTGGAAATGTATTTTGAAGAAATTTGTAGTTGTAGCAGATAAAGTGCCTTACGCTACAGAGTTCTTACGTTTCCAGGATCGGAGAGAGCTGAGTTGGCCAATTGTTCATTCCCTTAGTGTTACCTGCTCTTTACAACTGGTCATTTGTGTGATTCTTTCATAATTGTATTCATAAGGTGAAATTGAAATGTAATCAGAAAAAATGAAGGATGTATATATCTTTCATTCGTTTTGACTACGTGGATGCACTCCATAAATGGCTTGTTTCACAGTACCAGGATTTTCAACGAGGTCTCTTCATGAATGTACACAGTGTGGATATATATTGCTTCATTCTACCGTCATTATTGTAGCACTTGTAGTTAACAAAAAATCAATATACTACTATTTTCATCGATACTTGGCTTCAAGTTTTTAAAGCATTAGTATTCTTCATTGATAACGGAATGTGTTGACCTGATAAGTTATGTCATGTTGTGATGCTGCTGCTTTCTCCCCTCTTCTTCTCGTGTTACCAAGAGTGCATAGCTTCAATAGTTGTATGTTATTATGATAAATTCAGGTTCATGATTCATTTTCTAATCACCAACTTGGGCTCTCTGTGTAAGTTCGTTATACCTTATAGATTGCATCTAGTATGTAGTTGTTGAGCTTCTTCTTTGACACATGAGCACCTCCTTTTCTTCTTCTTTGGCTTGCATGACATTCCTCAATTGTGCTGAGATGGAGATAATTTCAGTCAAGAAAGTCGACACAGAAGAGGTACATAAGCTTTAGTTATTTTTCTTTCTTGTAAACAATGAAGCTAACTTTGATTTGCACAATTAAAACCTAACACCAAATTCGACAAAAAGTTAGGATGCCATAAAATGATGCTTAATAAAACTTCCAATCTCCTAGGCAAAGGCAATACTTTGAGCAAAGAAAACGACAACAGCAACTGCAGCAGGCAACTGGGTTGGAGACCTTTTCTGATGGAGTGAATATGAGTAGTCAATATCTGGATAATAACAGATCACTGGACATTCTTAGTTTGCTGAACTTGTCAACAGTTGTTCAATATCACAAGTCCAGCTGCCACACTTGTAAGTCTCTCTCTCTCTCTCTCTCACTCTCTCTCTCTCTCTCTCGCGCGCGCACGGGCATTTAGTGGTTGACATGTAATGTATAATCTCGATTTATTTCATGTTTGATTAATTGCATCTGCCTCAGATTTGTTATTCCTTTTGCGCTCTCTTCAATTGATGGGGATTACACTTGTCATGTTTCATATCTCGCTTTTCACTTTCAAAGAGAAATTTCCCCCAAGTGATGAAACTGAAGTGGAACTGTTTTATGATCACTGTTATTCGGCAACTAAATTAAAATTTGGTACTCATGAGTGTAGCTAATGACTCAGAGCTTTTGAGAAAACTTGCACTATTTTCTTTATATTTGTTACTTACTAAAGGTTATCTTCCAATGGTTTTTCATTTGTAAACCTCACCTTTATTTGATCATTTATTTGACGTTTTAGTAATATTTGTGATCGTAAAAATATAATTTATCTTGTGGCTGTTAATTGCTTACGTTGAGTCACTATGTTTTAAATTTTGTTAGGAATGGTAGTTCATATACACCAAAGGCAAAGTGAACTACTACAAATATTACTTAACTAGAGATACTTTTTCTTGTAGGTTTGGTTCATTAGTGTCATTCTATGTAAATATGTCCTGTTTGGTGTCTTGACAGCGGCACAAATATAGGAATCTCTAAATCGTTTCTGTGCATTTTCAATTTCATAACAATACAAGCAAGGGAAATTTCGGGTGGGATTGCCATGCCAGAGAATTATCACATTACAAAGAGTCCACCAACAATCCAAGCTGACAAAGTTGTACCAGCAGACCCGGTTGAATTTAAAGAAGCAAGTAGGTCTTTCCTCAATTAAACCCATTCTATTAGCTTTAAATGGGCTATCTATGTCTTAATTTTTTCAGTTGATGTGGATGATCCTTTATGCTAAAGCAGGAAATCCAACAACAGTCAGTCAAGTGGAGACTGTCACTGTATTCCCAAAGAAGTAAGCCTTTAGGAGCTTGGACATCTAACAATTCAGTACTTGTTCCCCTTTTCACTTACCAAGCTCAGTTCCAGTTGACAATCCTTTTCCTATCAATTTTTTTCTTCTTGGAATTATATTGATTTCAGTATTCTGAATACAGTGTGTTTGTTTTTGGCTTACTAGTTTATTTGTGCATGCCTTTCTCATTTACTATAATATGTACAAGGCAGACCTGTTATATCTTTTCATCTCATTTCAAACTTGAACTTTCAATATTAGAAGTTTGTTTTTACGCTTCACAGGGTTTTATCTAGTGCTCCTGCTAGTCAAAAGAGACATTTGAGTGGACTTGGTGACGGAACAGATCAGTTGAAGATGACTAGTGAGCGCTGTGAGTGGCAAATACTCATCAATACAAGTTTTTATGTTTCCATCTTAATTTGGAATTTGTGGATAATGTCATAGTTTATGTTTCGGGTTCACTTTAAGTCATTGCAACCTTTTGTTGCATACTTCTACTTCTGGTCACCGGTTATGGACTAATCTCCCGATCGAATTTTCTTAGTTATTGTTGTGGAATTTCTGTTTTGTTCAGTGCTATCTGTTTTCGATTTACTTGGCGATGATGGACCAAATGAAAGTCTGCAAGAAAGTCCCCAAAATGAAGCCCATGTTGCATTTGCAGTTGAAGGTATAATCTTCTAATTGCATGTAATCTTTACAGTGGATATTTTATTTGCATTTCTTGAAGTAAATAATTTTTATTACTGATGGTCAAGTGATTTATTTGTGCCGTGGAATAAGGAAACTAGTCTTGAAAAGAGGGAAGTTTCATAACCGGGAAATTAGATGATTCACATTTATGTTCAAGACTTGTAACTTTAGATCATATGTACATGTTCCATACTGATGTACCCTTTCCAGTTTTTTTTCATCACAACTTCGTTAATGCCTGCTCTTGTTCATCAGGTTTGGGTAGTGTAGGGACAAAAACACCTGTTCATTCCCCACAACAGCCTGGCAGGTAATTGTAAGACATTCGGGATTGGATTACTGATACTCAGTGGTTTTAACTTAATTACGTGTGGGTTCACTTATTATTACAAGGATAATTATCTTACTGTTGTCGTCATCCTTGGGAGTTTTGGGTTGGTGCAGAATATATCTTTTGTATGACATAATTGGAGGCAACTTTTTGATGTTGAACTTTTGATACTGATCTGCTCAAACTACATGTTAGAAACTTCATGACATCTGATACTTGAGTTTTCAAATGTCTCAGGCCAATGTCATACAAGTTTTTTCTAATTTGTGTTATCACAGACCCACTCTTTCAATGAATAAGACGTGTAATAGTCCTGATTCCTGAATCAAGTTTATAATGGCAAAGTGCTTAAACCAGTTTTCCTCGAAGGCCAAAATTTATGGACTTTCATTGAATGTTGAGAACATATGATTCCAAATGAATACCTCGCGAAAACTTGAAAGTTCTGATATTGATTTCCTGATTCATTCTTGGAATGCTCTTGCTGCCTTGCATCTTTGGTGCGACTACAGTTGGCCATGTATTTATCCTTGTTCGTCTATGTCTATGGGAGGCCATCTTGTTTAATAATGATGCTTTGAATGGTGAATTTAGTTCGAAACTTTAGTCTTCTCAACTCAGCGTCTTACACCCATGTTGTGGTTCTCAAGTCTTAACATAACTGTTTTGTTCTATGGCCTTCCATGCTGCCCGTTGTCAGTGACTTGGCTGATTTTTGTTTTCGAATGGACCTGGCTTCTCTGCAGTCTTTGCAGTTGGACTGCATTGCATCTCGGTCATCCATCTTGGCAATCAATGATCTAAATTTTCAAAAGATTCCTCCCAGGAAGAATAGAATTTTCACGGGAGGAGTCTTTCAACAAATCTAAACCATCAAAAACACTTTTGGATGGTCAAGATTAGACAGATCGCTTTCTGCAGTCCAACCTCAGACTGTAGAGAAGCTTAATTCTTTTAGCATAATATGAGGGGTTTAAACAGATGGCTGGAACTTTACCTGAACAGTGGCTTACATTTTGCATTAACATAGGATCTTTTCATATGGTTCCACCTCGCCTTTGGAGGCTTCAAGGCAACGTCAGCCATCCAAGAACTTTGACGATCTGCTGTATGATCTGGAACTTGATGAGGTGAGCCTGAATCCAATTGGTATAGTTTGTTTGCATAAAATTCCACCATGAGAATGTTTCAACTACCCAGTACCTGTAGCTCGTAGTGTCATATAGGTGCGACAGTGATCTCCTGGGTGGAACATTGAAACTCCTTGTTCTGACTTAAATATGTGGTTTTATATAAAAGCATGTTCACTATCTGAGATAAATTACATCTAACATTTTTCTTCTGAGGGAATAGTTCTCGAATCGTCTTCGAATTTGATCAGGCGTATTGTGTCAATAGAAAACCAAGATACAGGATCGTGAGAGTTAAAAAAAAAAAGGTGGTGATACCTAAAAGTTAAAAGAAATTGCTCTATAACGGGTGTTTTGAAAGGTGCTGCAGCTGGATACAATCACTGTTATTTTTTATTTTTTTATCAAAGTGCAAGGAAGTCTTATATGCAGCTACAGTGGGGTCAGTGACACCATTTCAGCATCGAATTTTTGGGTGCTAACTTTTCATTTTCCTTGACCAATATTTCAGTAAAACACCGGTAGCTATTAGAGTCTGGAGTATAGGGCAAAAATATGCTAAAGGTATCTACTATCTAGTAAATCCAGAAAGCAGTGTGGAGGTCTAGTCACTAGTGAGAGGTGGATTGGCGTCCTAATATATTGGTAGTAAGAGTTAATCAACTTGTTAAGTTTGCTGGGACCTGTAGTTTGGGCTGTATTGCTTGGTAGGGTCAAGTTGATCAATACAAATGGTTACGATCAGGGACAAGAAATTAAGAGTGTGCACATGATACAGGGTGCTGTGAGTCAAGATATCCATTTTGGCAGTTTTTTGGAGGTGCCATTCTGTTCAAGGGGTACAGTTAATACATTTGGCGAACCAAGGCAGAAGATATCCAAGGCAAACTCGCAGTTTAAAATCAATGCTAGTAGTTTGAAGTACTCATTTGCTGATGATGAAATGTCCTATAACATCGCAGATGAAGATAATGATATATGGAAAGGTACTTATGTTTAACATCTCTTTCACCGGTATTTTTGTTGAAATTCTTATATTGGCCTAAATCTTTGTGATAGGTTCTATGTATCTTAGGTGCATCTGATATTCTGATTTGTAATCTGAGTTTACCATCTCTAGGATGTCCCTGTTGTATATTTCCTTGATTCGCATGTTACTGGATCATCAAAAGAGTATATCAACAAAAGGTTTTTCATCATTCACGGCTCTGATTATGTTCAATCAACCATCATTGGTGACATACAATGTTTTTAAGCTTTAATTATAACCTACTATTTCATTTGACACCGATGAGGTGTCCCTCGAGTGTCCCATCATGTCCCAAATGTTGTTGTAGATTGTCCCTGAAGCTGTCCAAGGGACAAAATTGAAAACAAAAATTAGGACCCTACTGATATGAGTGTCAGACATATATTTCAAAAGTGTCGATATCCGAGAAGTGTCCAACACCATTATGTGACCTCAGCGAAGTGTCTATGCTTCTTATTTTAATTGTGTTCATTGGACTTGAATATTTGATGCTTCTTTGACATGACGTGTTAATCTAATTCATCATGGCCATAAAGTGGGATAGCGAGATTTGTATCAAGTTTCACCTGTTGTATCTAACTTTGCAGATGGCAACTTTCTTGACATGGATTGTGATATAACATGGAATGGTAGTCCATTTGAAATGGATGGCAGTTCTTCTGATTATTGGAATCTTGGAAGCCATGAGATGTTGGACTTTGCTCTTGAAGGCCCCTATTTTAAGAAAAAAATGTATATTATTTGGAATTTCTTTCCTATTCTGGATTTGATTCTTGTAAGCTCTTTGACTAGTTGTTAAAACGGTGTAGGGTCACAGAAAAAGCAAGAGGCGGGTTCAATGTCTCAGGTTCTTCCTAATCCCTCGCATGACTGCAAAGCTATTATCAAGCTTGTGACCTTGTTTCTCAGAAGATTGATTTGTTTTAAAAAAGGAAAAAGAAAAGTTTTTTCTTCCAGAAGATTGATGTAACAATGTGCATCATGCCTACAAAGATCTCCATAGTCTCTTGAGCAGAAAAATTTATATATAGATAGGAGATACCTCATGCTGATCTGAGAAAAGATGTGGTAGTGTGTGGATTTCAGTTTGTGTTTTCAGCTTTCTTGCTATATTACCTTTTCTTTTTTTTTATAGTGCTTACTTAACTGGTTTCCAAATGGTCATTGCTTAACTCAATGAAACCTTACTCACTCAGCTCCCTATATCTGAAGAGCTACTTTTAAGTTTCATCATGGTGAAGACACATGTTTTGACAAGGTTTTCAGGACAACCGTGTTTATCTTTCTTAGATTGTCATGATCTTGTGAAACTCACAAATAAATTTTGGCTCATGCGTCAACTATTTAAGAAGTTGTGTAAACCTTATGTTGTCCAGGAATAAGGGGTCCAATGTGAAAATATTGGCATCTGACAACTAATTTCTAGGTTGCCAGGAGAGCAAATTTATTCCAACCACTTTCTAATCCATTTGGACACAGATTAGCATATGCTTATTTGCCACTGAGAATTTAGTGACCAATGACTTTATTGACTGGCTCCTGACATGTGGTTGACTTTTTTTTTCCCCCTTTTGGTTGCCAGAGTCACCAAGGCCGCACTCTAGGCAACGGCAATTAAACAATGGTCATGATTTCCTTTTTCCCGACGGAAAATGGTATGATATTCTGCTTGGATATTTTATTGATGTACTTTATTGATGTACTTCATTTTGTACATCATTGTGTTGTCTTGTAACATATCAGGAACCCAAAGGTAGGAAGAGACTGTGATTTAAGAGATATAACCAACCAAACAGCATGGTCTTGCCATCTAACAGAAGATGCAGGAGAAAGTTTGAGCTTGCTGAGGTTAGTAGTCTTGGTTACTTTTATTTCTGGCATTTTGTTTCACTTGTTTAACATCTGAATCAGTTTTTCCCTTTTCTAAAATCACAAACTGGAATTATTTTATCTGGTTTCCTTTAATGTTCCTTTTTACAGTGAGGAGTCGTGCTCCTCCAGTGCAGGTTACTTTTATTGCTTGCACTAGACACTTGATACTTCAAACTTTTGATTTTCCCGCCTGCCTATTTAAGAATATTTTCTTTTGGAATGAACTCAGTAAGGAACAAGGCAACTAAGAGGTCACCATCAAATTCAGTGGCAAGGCAGAACTTAGGGCTCCATGGCCACACCATTAGTAGCCCTGGAAATAAGTGCAGTGGTGATAAATATGTCAAAGACAGACACTATGCAAAAAGTGACGATCTCCATGAAGGAAAGAAGATAAATGGGGCCCGAAAGTATGCAAAGATTCACAATCCATCAACTCCAAACCCAGCCGATTACTCTAATGCTCTTTTCCATGAAGAGTTGGGACCTGAGAACAGCTTCTCATTCGAGGAAGGATATATCTCTGCACAGATGGATCCAGGATTCGACCCATTCCGCCAATCATCAGGGGCAGAAAAACATGCATCCGCACGACCCAAGATTTGGAGTGAAGATCCCTTTGGTGCATACCCTCTTCCTGAACTACATGCTAATAACAAATCATCTTTGGACAGATCCAAGTTTGATGTTCTTCGCAAATCGTCAACTTCTAGCAATCTTTCTTCAGAAAAACTTGCATTTTGCAAACCATATGGTCATGATAACTCTTATGAGGCTCCTATTTTCTCAACCGTTGGGTCTCAGCGATGCAAACGAAGTTTATTTATGGACTCTAAAGTTGATGGTAGACCTCAGGATATATTACCTGTTGAAGGTTCCCAGGGAGATGCAGACTTTCTCCATGTACCAGGTGAAGAAAGTGTTGCAAAAGATGGGGAAAATAGATCAGAAAAACAACGAAGTGACTGCGCAAAAGCTGAGCTACAGAAAGACGTATGCATGGAAAGCAATGACTTATCGTCTGAAAATGGACAATCATTAGAAGCTTCAGAGTCGAAGGATAACTGCAGTGACTGCAAGGAAGCACAAGATTTAATTCCAGAAATGAAGAATCAAAAAGCGGCTGGTTCTCCTGAATGTGCAGAAGAGATATCATCTTGTGTGAAGATTGGTCACAAGTTTGAGGGCATTACAGATGAAAAAGAGTTAGTTCAGCATGGAATTGTCCCATTCACTTGTCATGCTCATCAATGGTTTAAAAATTGTCTTCACTGATATTTCCTCACCTTTGTATTAAAGAGGTTCTTGTTATTTGCAGATGTCACAACGATGTCCAAACTTCTCTAATCCGACAAAACGGAAGTACAGGTTGCTTTTTCCCCTTTCTACTTCAGACCTTTCCTCTTGAATTGCCGACTTCATTAATTCATGTTGAAGTTATGAGTCGTTCTCAATTTCCTTAATGGATGATGCAGCTGTCACTAATTTGGGAGCAAGAGTAGATGATGCTGGAGCAAAAGAATTGAGGCTGGAAAGCAAGGTTGGCCCATCTTGCCAGGTGATGATGCTTGAAAGCTACGTTCTTCAACTTCTATGTGTGCAGAAGGTACTGAAGGAAGCATCTGTGCATGACACAATGAAGAAGGTATAATGCTTTTGCATTTGGTTGATTCAGATCTTTGAAAATCAAAGGATCTTTTTTATCTGTCATAGTTTCAAAGAATCTACATAGAATTGGGAACAGAAGAAGTTCTTGTTTCATTTGAAAGAACATTCACTCTTGTTAGCTTACGTAAAGACGTGACAAAACGGTGCTGACACTGGCTTCTTCAGGAGGAACCTGCAATCAAATATCATGATGCTTAAGACGATGGCACTTGTTCAGCTCATGGGTGATCGACAGATAAGCAGCAGGATTATCTGTTTGCACATCAATGCGATGGATGTTGAGATGGGCAAAATTTGAAGCACATCTCCTACCGCTCAAAGTTCAGTTCCGATGCTGGTACCTTCTCCAATGTGCCTCTGAAACCTCTCACACATTGAGATTCTGTCTATCTAGCAATTAGGCTGAGTTTCCACTAAGGTATTTTCGGTATTCTTGGACTACAACTGATTTGACAACTTGTAGTCCACGAATACCAAAAATACCGCAAATACTGCAGTGCAAACTCACCCTTCCCACCAACCAAACCTTAGTGTACCCGTGGGATTCTGAAAGCTGAGTTTCTTGGGAAACAGTAAACATGCATTTGGTATTGAAGAAGCTTACGTATTGGAAGTTCTCCATAGTAATACTCCTACCACTAAACATCCATACAACCATAAGTACAGTGACAAAAATTGGCCATTACTCGTACAAAGGAAGGGCTGATTCGATCTTGCCCCACGAATCCACAGCAACCCCTCTAAGCCTCGTCTTCATCTTCGCCACAACTTTCTTTGCCTCATCTGCTTTCAACATCTTCACGAACCCATTAACCAGAGTACCAGACCTTCCATGGCCTCAAACGTTGGAACCCATTTCCTCTTTATAATCTCGTTGCACATTTCCAACGCTGACTCAAAGTCTCCCTCGTCAACCATATGCCTCATCAATCTATGTATAATATGCAAAAGAAGGCGGCGAAACAGGCCCATCCCCTGCCATTCTATCCAAATCCTTCTTTGCTGATTCCAAATCCCCAACCTTCAAAACTCAAAAATCAAAACATTATGACTCACGTAATTAGGCTTTCGAAACCATCTCGTTGTACAACTTCTTGGCTTGAACACATTTCTTGCTCTTGCATTGCTTCATAATCTTAGCATTATAACTTGACAAATTTCATTCCAATCCCTTATCCATCATCCTCTTCACCATCCCATCGAATCCCACCCAATCTGTAGCCTTTAAATAAGCATCCAATAGTACATTATACGAGTGCGAATCCACCATAACCCCACCTTCATTCTCGATCTTATTAACCAACTCCATTGCCCTATCATCCTTTTTTTTTTCCTCAAAATGCCTCGAAGCCAAATTATAAGATGTTACACCCGGTGCCACCTGTAATTTTGACGGAACTGTCTCGAACAATAAAAATTTTAAAGGGAGGAGTGGTGGTGGTCGTGATGTTGAGGATGCGCTTCACAAGGTCAGGGCAGTTGAGGGGGCGAGAGTGATTCGGACTAGATGGCGGCTTTGGTGTCATGGGAATGAGGGGTGGGGTGCGCGTGTGTGTGTGTGTGAGAGAGAGAGAGAGAGAGAATGCGTTGGTTGTGGTTTCTAAAGAGTGCCGCCATTTTGGTTTTTGGTTGAAGAATCTGAAATGTGAATCACCAAAAACCAAAATGGCGACACTCTCACATAACGAATTAAGTCAATCTCATAGCAAAATGAGTTGGGCACACTCGATTACAACTTGAAGAGCCTTTTTTTAAAAGTATAAGTGTGCTTTGATTAGATGTTATTTGTTTTTCGGTTCACTTGACTTTTATCGTGACCATTGTACTCATTAAGCTTTACAATGTAAAGAGCTTTCTTTTTTTAAAGTGTGCTTTGATTAGATGTTATTTGGTTTTCGGTTGACTTGACTTTTATCGTGACCATTGTACTTATCGAGCTTTACAATGTGAACAAATCTGATCACCAAAATATACGTGAAACGAGGTCGGAATTGGGCAGACTGTACGGCGTGCATTTTTCCTTCAAACGGTAGAGAAGCCGTTTCCAAAATTAATTTGTGGCTCCTGGTGCATCCATGGCACCAAACAATCTCTTCTTTTGGAACCTTTTTTTTTTTTTGGTCCTTTGTGATCCGATATTTGGGGGACATTTATTCGGCGAATCTTTGAGACAATCTTAATTATTTGAGTTTTTATTATGTTTTCTTACAGTGAAATTATGAGCTTATGGGTGCTATTAGGATTATCAATTTATCTAGATGACATGTAAATATTAAATAAATAAAAAATTACGGTTTTTATTTGAAAACCACCGGGGAGTTGAACTCCGCTTTTGTTCTTTTTAATTAAAAAAACAAAGTCAACTACAAAATCTAATTATATTAATATACAAGTAATATTCCTCTTCACACTTTTACAAACAACACGCAAAAACACAAGTGGACTCGGTCGAACATTAGTGCCACTCCGGCCCGTGTTCAAATTCTGTTCTTGCTTATTAGAAACAAATTCACTTGCGTACTTATGAGATAATAATTCAACCTACGTGAACTCCAATGCCCATAATGTGTAGCTTTATTGTCTTATGTAGATTGTTAATTATCTCGGGATTTTGTCTTGTTTGCTACTTCCATTTGTATGTTTCGATATCCTTTTATGGAAAATAGAACGGTTGTACTATTTTATGATATTTTATGAATGGGATGATCTTTGTTCGCTAAAAAAACGCCCGTAATGGAGTAGTATTAATCAATGTTAAAACGAGCTAAATAAGTTAAATTGGTCAAACAGTGTGAACTAAATTCCAAGCAAGCCGCTGTGTAATGGGGATATGAAACCAATGGTTTTGGCCGGCAAAATTCTGTTGTTATGGTTGACACAATATCTATTCTAGGAAAATCCCATCCGCACCACACGCGACTGTTGTTAAGGTTTTAAAAATATATTAAAATATATTTTAAGTTTCGTGATTGGATTTTTTTAGACGACAAATGAAGTGCATGCATATGGTATGAATATACCATTGCTCCCGTAATATTTATTATTTTTTATCCTTTATAAAAAGTCGTATTATTTTTAAATAATAACATAGACTATTTTTGTGCATATATTTTTGGTAACAATTAGAAGATCTTAGTTAAATACACCATCTAATACAGGGAAACTTAAAAATTTATGCACGAATATTTCCTTTTTCATCCAAAAATAACAGGACACCAAAAAATAATTCTATTCACTTTGTTTGGTTGAAAGTTTTGAGAAGAATATTTTGAGAAATATTTTTGAGATAGTATTTGGATGGATTTTTGAAAAAAGAAATAATTAGAGAGAGGTATAATTATTGGAGAGAGATAGAGAGAGAAATGAGAATTAATGATTGAAGAAAGGGATATGAGTAAAAAAAATGTGATTAATGATTGGAGAGATGAGAGATGGAAAAAGAATCTTTTTTGATTTTTTTTGGGAAATGTGAAGTGAATATATTGAATATCTTTTGTTGGTTTCTTGTTTTAAAAACATGCATTTTTCAGACAAAAAAGTGTATAATTCTTAGCAGGCAAAGGTACTTGGTAGGTCAGGGTGGCAAGGTCCCACCCTGATCCCCAAAAAACAAAAAATTACGATAATGGATTAGGCACTTACCAATATGTACAACTTAATTTTTCGTACAAAAGATGCAAAAATAGAGTTTTATATTATGAATGTTTTGATCATAAAAAAAATGAACAATGATACATACATACCCACTCGGACACACTCTGCCACACCCTCTCTCACATGTGAGGGGACCCACCCCACATGTGAGAGAGGGTGTGGCAGAGTGTGTCCGAGTGAGTGTGTATATATCATTTTTGTAAAAAAATATCTCAAATGCTTTTATTTAAAGGCCATAGGCAGACTAGGTAGACCTGGGTCTGGGGGCCAACAAAAATAGTCCATTTTTAGGCCCCCAAGGTCTATAGGTTAGGGATAAAAAGTCCAATAAATTGCACCCAACAATATTACCATTTTGCATCAACACACCTCCTAAGCCTTCCCTCGAAGCATCGCAGTACACTATATAGCCCACATCTCTAGCCGGTATGATCAATATAGGGGAGGTGGTTAACCTTCTTTTCAACTCTTGGAATGAGTTCTCACATGCCTCATCCCACTCAAACTTGACTCCCTTCTGCGTCAAGCGGGTCATCGGTCTCCCTAACTTGGCGAAATCCGGAATGAACCTCCGATAGTACCCAGCTAGTCCTAGGAAGCTTCTAATCTCAAAGACAATCTTAGGTTGCTTCCAGCTTGAAACTGCTTCCACCTTGCTAGAATCTACAGCTATCCCTTTCTCGGATATAACATGCCCCAGAAACTTCACTTCGCCTAACCAGAACTCACACTTGCTAGCCTTCGCGTATAACTGATTATCCCTAAAAACTTGTAGAACTATCCGCAGGTGCTCCTCATGTTCCTCTTCGGACGGCAAGTAAACTAAAATGTTGTCAATAAACACCACCACAAATCGTTCTAAGTATGGCGTGAATATCTTATTCATTAAACTCATAAAAACGGCAGGGGCATTCGTCAAACCGAACGACATAACCACGAACTCGTAATGGCCATAACGAGTCCGAAAGGCAGTTTTCGGAATATCCTCATCTCGAACCCGAAGCTGATGGTAACCAGGTCGCAAATCGATCTTCGAAAAACATCGTGATCCACGCAACTGATCGAAAAGGTCATCAATCCTAGGTAAAGGGTAGCGGTTCTTTATAGTTACTTTGTTGAGCTGACGATAGTCGATGCACAAACGGAGCGACCCGTCCTTCTTCTTCGCAAAAACAGAGCGGTGCTCCCAGGGTGAGGTACTAGGTCTGATAAATCCTCGATCAAGTAACTCTTGCAATTGAACCTTCAACTCCCGAAGTTCGGCCGGAGCCATTCGATGAGGCGCCATTGAGATAGGGGCAGTCCCAGGCTGTAACTCAATGGTGAAATCTAACTCCCGATGAGGAGCTAATCCAGGCAACTCCTCTGGAAAAACGTCTACATACTCACATACTATACGGGGAAGGTCCAACTCCATACGTTCCTCCTTCCCAAGCGTAAGGCTTGCTAGCCATCCTGTTAGGTTACGATGCCACCTCAATTTCGGATAAGCTGAAGAAAAGTCTTGCCTATCCCCCTTAAACTTGAAGCGTGTACCATCACGAGAGTACGCGGTCACCTCCTTCCTAAAACAATCGATCACCGCTCGGTGCGTGAATAACCAATCCATACCCAAGATAATATCGAAATCAGCCATGTCTAAAACTCGAAGGTCACAAGTCAAGCGTATTCCGGACACCTCAAGATCACAAGACCTACAAACCAAGACCACTGGTACCTATCCACCCAAAGGTGACGCTACACTAAAAGTTTTCTCTAAGCGTTCAGTTACCAATCCCAACGATTTAACACGCGAAGCAGACATAAACGAATGAGAAGCCCTGGTGTCGAACAATGCCTGAACGCACGAATTGAAAAGTATGAGGGTACCTTGTATTGTTGATGGGTCAGTATCTTCCTCCTCCTGGAGTGCAAACATCCTTCCTCCTGCTGCTGGTTGCTGCTTTCCACGGTTCTGATATTGTGGTTGCTTCCCACCCCAGCTCTTGCCTGACTGAGGTTGCTGTGTAGATTTTTGCTGGTTGAATTGTTGTTGCTGAGTGGGTAGCTGTGACCTCTGACCACTACTGCCTTGGCCGTGCTGGTAATACCCTGTTGATCCTTGATTTCCCATACTCCCCTGAGAACAAAAGGATGCAATATGGCCTTCCTGACCACACTTATAGCATACCCTTACATTACCATACTGGTCAATGCTCTTCCACTGTTGTTGTTGGTTCCCTCTTGCAGTGTTCCTGTTTCTCCATGTCTGGTTCTGAGGTCGGTTGTCATAGGGTTTCTTGTTCACAAAAGCTCTGTTGTTGTTCCGAATTGGACCTCCTGATGTCATCTTCTGCTGATTTGAAATCTTACGTGCATCCATAATCTCTCGTTCATGAATCAAGGCTACTTCCACTACTTCTGCAAAAGTCCACAATCTCAATCCGACCACCCTTTCCCTTAGAGTAAGATCCAAACCCCACTCAAATTGTCGGGCCTTCTTTTCCTCAGTAGGAATATACTCTGAAGCATGCCTCGAAAGTTCCTCAAAACGGGCCATGTATTGAGTTACCGTCATTTTCCCTGTTTCAAGCTTAAGAATTCCTAAACCAATGCTTGTTTCACTGGCGAGGGGAAATACTTCTCCAAGAAAATTGTTTCAAAACGGTCCCAAGTTAAATTTTCCGGCAATGTACCCTTGATTGCCTCCAACCAGTGGTCTGCTTTGCCCTCAAGCTGGTAAGTAGCAAGGGCAATCTTGTCATTATCAGCCCGAACATCCATGGTCTCTAGCATCTTCTTTATTTGTCGTATCCACAAGAAGTATTCACCTGTGGAAGAGTGAATTGCCGAGAGAGTAAGGGAGGAATTTAGGAGTTCTACTTAGTTTAGATATAGTAGATTAGAGATAATGATGGAGGAAAAGTTTAAGGGAAATGGGAGAGTAGAATTAGATAAGGATAGGGTAGTTAGGTTAGGATAATTAGGATGAGTTTTAAAAAATATAAATATATATTTTTACACATTAATATATATGCATGTAAATACATATCCCTCAACAAGATAATTATCTCATTGTGAGGATAATTAACCCTATAACTATTTTTATTTATATTTATAAATATAAATATATTTTAAAAAAACGATATGTTACACAGCATTTGTTGTTTCAAATTTATTGTGTGCTGGATAATGTGGCCAAATAGATAAAAATCTTGTTCTCTAAATCTCGCACAATAAATTTGTTTCATGGTAATGTTGGAGATTTGGCCACATCAACAAACGCACAACGCACTGAGATAATCAAGAATAGAAATAACAAAAATGCAAAGATACAGCGATTTTATATGGGTGGTGCTCCAACAGAATGTTTAGTACATTCACTGCTTGGACCAATTTTCTCTACGTATTGAATGAAGAGTTATAAGTTATGCCGACTGCGCGTAAAATTAACATATCTGATAGATATCTTGGTTATTGATTGGGGTTAATTGGTGGTGTGTAGCTTGTGCACAACGTACAACTGCTGTCCATGATCCTGGTCGTCCGTTACTTGGATGGACGACCCAGATTTCAAACAAAATAGAAAAACTATTCGCACAAATAGTTTGTTTTCAATTTGAACCGTTGAAAACACTTGCGAACAACTCATATTGCGCACAACAATTGCTGCAGACAAGCTGCATAGTAGCCACCCCAGGTCCCTTAGTTATACCCTTCCACCAATTTTACTGCTGATGCGTTGTGTTTAATCTTAGAACTCTTTTGGCCAAATAGAAGATTATGGTTTTTTGGTTGGCCAATAATCCAAGTATTTCGGCTTTATTCAAAAAAAATATTTGGTTTGACCATAAATTTATGCTTGTTAGATTTCGTCTCGCCGAGAGGAATCTAGAAATTACAAAATCTTGACGCGAAACCAACAAATGCAAAAAAAAATTAAATAAAGACGAAAAAAAAACTAAAAAACCATAATCTTCTTTTTTGCCGAAGGCGATAAATTTAAAGAAGACATAGCCAAATTACCACCGCTTTCATAAATGTGTTACGTTGAGGAGGGCTAATTAAAAGGTGTGTGATTATAAACAACCACCTAGCTGTTTTGTGGGTTCCTCTTGCAAATGGGGGTTCATAGTTGAAAGTTCTCCTATACCTAATCAAATACTCCTAATTACAAAACTGGGAAGGTGTTGTGCAGCGTGTTGTGTGGCTCATTTCGGCATTGCGCCGGCACCGTTTCGGTGATCGGAGATGTCCACCGCGTAGAGCTCGTCGAGTGCTACAAGTGGTCAAAAAATCATTCGATTGAATATTGTTAAGTGCCTCATCGGAACAAAATAAGTTGAAAAAATTTGGAACACATATGTCTTGAAACACTGGATGAAAACCATTAAAACCATTTTTTTCTACTTATTTGTGTTCCAATGAGACGCTTAATGATATCCGATCGAGTTGATTTTTGGTGCACTTATAGTTCTCGACGAGTTCTACACGATGGATGTCTCCAATTGTCGGAACAGGCCGATGCGGAACCGAAATGAGCCCGCACAATATGCTGCGCAACACAGAGTTGTGCTACACCCCTCCTGTGCTCCAATTAGATATCTAATCATTATCACATTGCTTCAACTTCCACGTTATCTAATAGAAAATAGTCTATGTTGACATCTTCTTAATTTCTTTCTTTTCTCTGCCTCTCTCTTCCCACTTTCTTTTTAATAATACCATGCAGCAAATAAACACTCAAGGGCAAAGGATCGTAAGGATGGCCATGTGCGGTAATTATTTACAAGGCCGTTTCATGCAGAAAATGGGCTGTAGATTTTCAAGACACCTCTGAAGGTTCGAAGACCTTGTTTAGAAGAAGGAAAAAACCACTACAAAGTTCCTAAACTCTAAACCCAAAGCGCTTAAACCCAAAATGCCTAAATCCAAGTGCTTAAAACCACAATATCCTACAACAAAAGAGCCTAAATTCCCTAATATTGAACCCTAAAATTGAACCCCAAAATTAACTCTCCAAACAGGGTCTATTGAAGTGTACCAAGAAAATGAACAAAACTACGTTGTTTTGCGGCACAACATGTACTGCATAACACCTCTCCCATATTCCAATGGCAGTGACGGCCACCATACAAGTAGCTCTTGAAAGGCCTCCACACCGTGATCTCGTAATCAAGTCACATTCCTCCCCTCCTCCTATATAATAAATTAAGAATGACGAATGACAAAAAAAAAAAAAAAACACTCAATGGCATGTCATTCTATGAATTGAAAAAAATTCATTTCTTTGCTTCTAAATTTTTTTAATTTGTGTAATTGTGTTCCTTCTAAAAACTTGCATTAATTTTGTTCATCCTTAATACGAGTGCTTTATGAAAAGTCATTCTATGAATAAAAAGCAAAGCACTTTGTTATGTAATTATTTAAAATTATAAGACCAACCTTTTAAATTTTTTTAGAGAACACATTGATATCGTATACTAAATTAATTAACTAATTCCTTTAAAATAATTATCACTTTTTATAAATAATTAACTAAAATAACATGACAAAGGGAATAAATGCTAACCTAGCAAGGCACTCATGTTTGGCATGCAAAATATTCAATAGTTATTGAAAATGAGCAAACATTTTGGCTATTGCTTTATTTATTTATTTTTATTGTTTCTAATTTCCAAGTAGCCAGGCTTTAGTTATGTCAACTAATAAATATAAAAGAGTCAAAATTTGGTTTTTTTAAAATTTTGATATTCTTAGTCATAGTGTCAACCAAAAACAAGATTTTGAGAGCCAACCAATGATATTCTTAATCATTATCTAGCAACAATTCCATGCAAATACTAAAAGAGGCAGTTACCATATCGCTTGTATGCAAAACTAGAATTTCGCTCTTGTCCTTTGTATTTTTTAAGGAGCTAGAGCCAGGGCATGTGAAATTCAATATTGAGATTCATGATACTTAATTGATTTTAATGGGTCATGGGAAATACTAGTTTAAATTTAGTTTACCATGCCAATATTTGACCCGCGATATTTAAATCGATAAGAAATAAAAATAAACTGCTTAATTAATAAAAAGCTGATAATCTCAATTGAAAACACTGATGATTGATTGGAGATCGATAAGTTCTTTTTTTTGGTAACTGGAAGATCGACAAGTCGTAGACACAAACAAAAGAAATACAATGAATATTGCATTGTTTTTGCAAGATATGCATTGCCTTTCTCTAAATTTACGTAATATCTATCATATTAAAGTATGTGAGATTATTTAGCAATGAAGGATCTCAAAGAAGCTAGCCAGGAGACGACCACGGATGATAGGTGAAAAGATTGACCTGATAAAGGCAATCAAAAGTGATGTGGGACAATATCTAAAAACAATTATATTTATCTCTATTTTATTTCAATTATAAACATTGAAGGCGACGAGTGGAGATGATGAACGATATCAATTGATTTTGCGAACGATAATTATATACTTATTTAATGGTACATTTTTGACATGACCGTGTGTGCAAAATCTGTTCTGAAATTTTGTTAGCATATAAATTTAATTAAAAACATCAAAGAGTCAGTATTTAGCATGGGTGCCTTTTTATAAAAAAAAAAATCGTTCCTTTTTTTAACTTTAATTTCTTAGACCAATTTAAAATTAAATGAGGGGTTTAAACAATTTTCAAGGACTCAAAATAGTCTACCTTTGTTTGAGAAAATATAATGCAGCTTATTCTAAACCTAAAAGCAGTAATGTGAGTGATAGAGATACCCCTTCCAGCTTTCAAATACTCACTTTGTTCAATCTTACATAAATTATTCTTGTGATGTGGCTACTAGTGAAATCCAATTAAACCAATAATTCAGTACAAGCTCTAGCAATAATAATTAACTAAGGAAAAAAGCATAAGTGGGCAAAAAAAAAATCCAAAATAGCTACAATTCATACATTTGATTTATCAGATTAATAATAAGGGAAGATATAACACTTCATACGTCATGTTATATCAAAATACTAAAATCGGGTCAATTTTGGTTTACAAGACAGAGCACATTCATGCAAAAACATTTGAAAATTTTCCTACTAATTTAAATAATTAATTGAGTGATTTAAATGAACGTGAAAGTGTTGAAATCGTACCGAATTCTTTTATTTTCAACTCTGAAATACACTAAAATTTTGAGAAAGGAAATAAAATCTAACCGTGTTTTGATCCATGAATCAACTATCCCTAAAATTTAGGGGGCCAAAAAAAAAAAACCTAAACCTAAACCTAAACCATGTTTATATTTTATATGTCGAAGTAAATTACAGTATTATTATTATTATTACTCCGCACGACCTGAAGCAAACCACGGTTCTGACCCAGTAGGTAAATCTTGATACCGTCTTGACTCAGTAGGTAAATCTTGATACCGTCTTGACCCAGTAGGTAAATCTTGATACCGTCTTGGAGAGGAGTCAACCCCGAAATTTGGAGGTATTTTGACTTGGGCTTTGAGTTAAATTTGACAATTAGGCAACCAGGTCACCAATGGAATCCACGAAACAGTCGGGTTACAATATATCACCTCTGTCCGAAAGCAAGGCACAGAGTAGAGAGAGAGAGTAGAGAGAGAGAGTAGCAAAGGGGGGTTAAAGTGGGTGAGGAGACGACCTCGCGCTGTCTTCAAGTGTCGTGCATGCATTTTGTGCATCTGTTTTTTCTTTGCATGCACACATGCTCTCTCTCCTCATCCCTCTCTCTCTCTCTTCAGCTCTCTTTCTCTCTCTACATATCCTCTGTATCTATAAACAATTTATATAATTGTTCCTCCTCCCTAAAACCTCCATCGCCTGATTTACGATTTTTATCTTTACTATCACCGACCTACTACTACTGCTCAGTTGACCCAAACCCATCGCCGATTGATTCAACTTCGAGATTTGAAGGAGTTCAATTTCTCCACTTAATTCTGCATGTGAATGTCGCATTCAGTGCGTCGTATCAAAGATTGGTCTGAGGTAATTAACTCCGAAACCCTTTGTTCTTCTGTTCGAGATTTGATCTTTCTGCGATTTGGGTTCCGATGCTGCTGATTTTTTTAGGGTTTTTGATTTGGGGTTTTTTTTGTTCTGCTTGCTTTGCATGAGAAGATGATTTGAGATTTGAATTTGGGGGTCAATGGCGAAGATTTGCATGAACGAAACGTGTCAGTCGACGACGACGTTTGAATGGAAGAAAGGTTGGGGCTTGAAATCTGGTGGATTTGCTATGCTCTGCTACAAATGCGGGTAAACTTTTTTTCCCAATTCCAATTTTGTCCCTTTGATATTTTTACATTCTGCATCGGATGTATCTGGGTTCAGTGCTTGATTTCATGTTGCACCGTCATTACAGGGAGGTTTGGATCTCTTGTAATACTCTTCTTGGGTTTTCTTGATTTATTGCATTTTTCCCTTGGGTGGTCACTGGGATATTGTTACAATTTTCCCAAATTTTGGAGTTCTGATTTCTACCACTCTATTTTGATAATAAAGTTTCAGGTTTTTCCTAATTTAGTTTCCTGTCTTATAGCCACTTTTCCCTCCTTTATTCTTTTTGGATCGTATCCCCTTTTTGTAAATGTGGGCGTGTACAAATATAAAGAACGTATAACTTGGGCCCAAGAAGGTTCAATAACATGCAAGAGATTTCTTTTGGAAAGAAAAGGGCAAGATGGAGGACGAATGAAGAGTGAACTTTGCATAATTCTCGTTAAAGTACCATCTAAAATGGTGAAATTTAACCAATTATTTGCTTCACTAATAGTTTTTCAATTTTTTCGTTGCATAATGTGTCCAAGGTAATGAAGTTTGTTTGTGATATGGTAGCCGTGGAATAAAGGTCCATTTAATGTCATCGGACTTGGGTCTACAACAATGGGAAAATCATTTGATTTGATTTTTCTATGGTTATTGACTTGTGATTATAGGCATAAGTATTCATACAATCGATTTTGTTTTACATCTTTCCCCAAGTATTGTGAATCATTTGGGTTCTTATAATTGATACTAGATAATAGGGTATTCTTGGATGGTTGTTGATTAAATCCCCAATTGAGTGGGACTTAAGTCTCAGGAGTTTCCAAACTCCAAAGAGTGTTTGGCGATTTGTCAACACGTGTCAGGAGTGTCCAAAGAGTGTTCACTCCAAACATCCTTAAGTTGCCGGGTTTTATAGGATTCAATCCTTGAGGATAACCTTTTTGTTGAAAACATATGTACTTAAATGTGTTTCTTATATTTAGAACGAGTAAATTGAATTGCTTCAAGGATGGTAGCACGTTGGAAGACCAATTACTCTTATGCACGTTCAATATTTCTTCATATGCTCGAACCCCTAAGCTCCCCCTTTGTTTCCAACGGGTACCACCAAGCTCAAGTTCAAGTTACGGTTATTATTTCGCAAACTTAAAGTTTCCATAGTGTTGTGTTCTTCCGAAAATATATAAATGGTAGGATGTATTGCTGCTTTTTGTACGCAAGGCATTTTTATTGTACTAGTCCAGATAAATTTAAACTGTTTATTTCCTGCTGTAGTGCTGTCTATAATCTTCTACAAGACTGCAGTCTCATTTATGTGTATATGGATATGTTAAGTTATTTTGATGATATGGGCTTTATTCTCTGTTTTGCTCAATGGTTAATGTCACCTCATGTGGTTTGTAGATCTGCATACGAGAATTCAGTTTACTGTGAGACATTCCATGAGAAGGAGTCTGGTTGGAGGGATTGCAAATTATGTGGAAAGGTAACTTGAAAAGGCCCAATTGTCCTTATATTGTCCAGACAATATTTCTGCTATCCTAATCTACTTGATTTTTGTGTTGCAGCGTATCCACTGTGGATGTATTGCTTCCAAGTATTTGCATGAGTATCTGGACTTTGGGGGTGTAGGATGCATAAGTTGTGCAAAGAGTTTGGAGACTCGCCTGATAAGACCTATTCAGGTTAGTCAGTTCATGCTAAATTTTCTCTAGAAGATAATGTTTTATCTGCATTAAATGATGTTTTTTTAGGTTTTATGAGCATCAACCTTGGTAATTGCTGACGTATTTGTGAGGAATCATTTTAGTGTGAAGTATATTTTACTGCAAAATGCCAAAAGTTGGTTAGTAATCAGGACAATGATTTATTAGCTTGATTACCATGTCTTCCATTCCGAAGGGAAAGTATGCATACGTGTCTTGCTTACCTTGCTAATTTTGTGAAGACCAAACAAACTCATGGACAGAAAGAAGTGACGGGGAAGTGAAGCTGTCTATGAACATAGGTAAGATAAGTATTTAGTAGCAGTGCACAATAAGACCAACAAGTTTAGAGAGGATAATTCACCCCATCCAAGTCAAACCATATGAATTAATGTGTACTATTTAAGGCTTTGACAATCTCAGCTTTGATTATTTCCTGTAATCTTACGTGAATTTGGCAATGGAGGTTGATATAACGGTAGTTGGTAAGCATGCTGTTTTTGGCCAATATACATATAAGAAACCGTATGTTCTTATTTCCCCCTTGCAATAATATATTCTCCATGTTCATTGTTGGCCGCGTCTGAGAAATCCATCAAACTAACAATTATTCAGTCCTCCTATAACTTATTCCCGCAGATCCCAAATGATGATGTTCCCAATGGATTCAGCCCGTTGACAGCAAACAACATCAGTGGTCTGCGGTCCTCTTTTTTTGAAAATACAATGGGTGGTAACAATACAATGGGTGGTAACAGTATTGATCAGCGGAAGCTTATGAAGTTGAGCAAATCTCCGGACACAAAAGAGGTCGCCCACTTCCCTCAATCTCAGAGGACTGAATGTAATGCATCTAATGAGAAAATCAAACGAGAAGAGATGACAGGCTTTTCAGATCTGCTGCAACGGTCTGCTAGGTCATCTATTTTTGCCAAACCCGAAAATAGCGGGCCAATACTGGGGCCGAAAGATATGTATGAATCACTATCTCGACGATTCACAAATTTCCCTTTGGGAACTCCTTTGGATACTCCAAATCCTCTTTTATCTTCTCCTAGCGGGGTTGTGGAAGGAAGGGAACAGAACAAAATGCCTCCCTTTCAACAAGGGCAAAGGACGCGCCATATTTTGCCCAAGCCCCCCAAAACAGGCCCCACCATAGGTTCAGAGGCAAATAATGCACCAGTCTCTCAGACGCGTGTTGCAAGGCCTCCGGCTGAAGGTCGGGGCCGCCATCAGTTACTTCCGCGATACTGGCCAAGGATTACGGATCAAGAGCTGCAGCAAATATCTGGAGAGTATCCTTACTGATTCCTTTTGAAGTTTTCGATATTTAGTTAAAGTTTCATAATAAGATCTTTTATGTTTTTATACGTGTTTACGCTTGTCTTTTGATAAACACTTGTCTTTTGATTATCAAATGAAGTGTTTACCTTAAAATTCTCAACTTATAGCTTGAATTCCACTGTTGTCCCGTTATTTGAGAAGGTGTTGAGTGCTAGTGATGCCGGTCGAATCGGCCGTTTGGTTCTCCCTAAAGCATGTGCTGAAGTAAGTTTTATATTCTCTCCCACTTCTTGTTCCATTGTAAACGGGCTTGTGCATCTTCTTCTTCTTCTTTTTGTGCCCCTTAATCTTCTCCCATGTGGAGTTTCTTTACCTTTTGCTCCCTAGCTTCAAATCTTTATGGAATGCAAATTCATGCAGGCATATTTTCCTCCAATATCTTCGTCAGAAGGCTTACCAATAATAATTCAGGATGTAAAAGGGAAAGAGTGGACATTCCAATTCAGATTTTGGCCAAATAACAACAGCCGGATGTATGTATTAGAGGGTGTAACCCCTTGTATACAGAACATGCAATTACAAGCTGGTGATACTGGTACTCTTCATGCTATTTTTGCTGATATGGTGTTGTATACTATCCTGAATTTTTTGTTTCCTTTGGATGAGATTTTTATATTACAATCTAGTGTTGTTTCTCTTGGTTCATCTGCAGTGTTGGATTATTAGGTTTCCATATCTATTTACGTTGCCTCCAAGCAGTTGCAGAGCCAGCCAGGATTTCGGCTCAAGGGGCCGACTTGATAAACATATTTTTATTTAAACGTATGCTTATTATATCATAGGGCTTTTGTTTTTCAATGAAATACATTTATACATTGAAATTAATCTAGCCTAATGCAGGAAAAGGATATGAATCATTGGGTTATATTCCTCTTCTTTTTTTCTTTTTCTTTTTTATCATGTTATATTTCTTTAGACCACTACAATATTCACATGCTTATTTTTTATTTGTGAAAGAAAATGAGAAATGAGAATGGAAAATAACCTGTTTTTCATTTAGTCAAACCAAAATTATTGAGATTATAAGAAGCTATTACACTAATAAGCTACCGGCCCCAGGTAGCTCCATCAATGCCTCCATGATCAGCTACCCTCACAAGACTTTGATGATTGTGTATGATGCTTTTTGTTTCTTTTAATATCCAAAGCACTCTCCTTAAATAAATTTGTTTAATTACATCCTTTAATTTGGTATTAGTCTGCTGCTATTTGTACTATAATTTTTTTAAGGCCAGTTAGTTGCGCTCGCATGTTTTTCAACATTTCCTTGATTCAATGCTTATTTGTTAAGTTCTCTGATACAAATAACATTTTTGTAGTGATTTTTAGTCGGATAGATCCAGGGGGCAAACTTGTCATCGGCTTTAGGAAGTCATCAAACTCCGATATGCAGGTCAAGCCTCTTAGGAATCAATATCTTTAGCATTATGTCGCTTTTATTATGTAGACCACTTATTTGTCGTGAAACAAACAGGACAGCCAAACATCTTCCCTTAATAATGGCGCTCCCTCTGAAGAAACCTACCATGGTGTTAATGAAAACCCGGCTACAGTAAGTGCTCTCTAGACTTCGAAAAATCAGAATCTTTTTATTTATTTTTTGATCAGCAAAAAAAAAAATAGAATCATTGGACAGAGTCAAATAGATGTACTTCGTGGTTGCTCTTTCCGAATTTGTGGCTTATTATTTTTTGCTTGAAATGATAAGGATGGAGGGGGGACAAATGAGGAATCATTGCAACGGCCACTGCTGATCCCAGAGAAGAAGAGGTCTCGAAACATTGGGTCCAAAAGCAAGAGGCTACGCATGCATAGTGAAGATGCTATGGAGCTCAGACTCACATGGGCTGAAGCACAAGAGTTGCTTCGCCCACCTCCTAGTGTCACACCAACTATTGTCATGGTTGAGGATCAAGAATTTGAAGAATATGATGTACGTAAATCTAGTTGTTCATGGCTGTATTATACTTCAAATCATCTATTCAGTGGTAAAGCTAATCTGAAATTCAATTCACCGACACCCATGCCCCCAACTCATACAAAAATGAAGCTGCTTTTAACTGTGAGATAGTTTTATTTCAGATGCCGCAATAGTTTTCTGGGTAACTCTGCATCCTTACCATTTGTTCATGTTATTAGGAACCACCAGTTTTTGGAAAGAGGACCATGTTCACTGCCAGAGCATCTGGGTAAGGATTCCTACCATTCATTGTGCGTTAGAAATTTCTTAAAAATCTAAGATCATATGTTGATTAAATGCAATGTGAATGTATTATGATAAGGTAAAACAACTTGGGAGATTCGAGAAAAGATGGAACATTGGTGCTGGGACCAAATGGGAAATTGGAACATATAAGGGCCTTGTTCGGTTAGCAGGTTTAATTTAGTTTTGATGATGTAAGCAGGTGTAATAAGTGGAGAGAGATAGAGAGAAATGATGATGTAAGCAAAACTAAAACAGGGCCAAAACTAGCCCAAAACTCCCAAACGAACATGGCCAATATAGTTTCAAATGGCTACTTTAGCCCAAATTTGGTCCTTTGTACAAGAAGAATGAACTGTGAGGACCATCCTGTATCTTTTATTCCCCAGCAAATCATGCGTAGATTGAGGATGTTGTCATTGTACAGAACATCTTCCACATGGGGTGGCCTGTGCGCCAACTGTGTGGCCTTTCATTCATTGTTTCAGTTGGAAGATATTCATGTAGTCTGAATATGGAATGTTATTATTCAGTGAACAGGAGCAATGGGCTCAGTGCGATAGTTGCTCCAAGTTTCGAAGGTTGCCTGTGGACGTTCTTCTCCCTCCAAAGTGGACATGTGTGGACAATGTTTGGGATTCAAGCAGGTCAGTTGAATTTTGGATACCAATTATCTTTCTATCGTGTGATTGTATCACTCAATGGTAGATAGTCAGCTAGCGAAGCTGGCTTGGTTTATGATTTGGCTATTATTTTTACATGAATTTAGATAAATAAGGTGAAAAAAGGTTAATATAAAGCAACTTGTCTTCATGTCTCATTTTTTGTATGTTTTTTTCAGATCTTCATGTTCTGCGCCTGATGAGAAAAGTCCAAAGGAACTGGAAAGTCTCCTTGGAGTTGGCAAGGGTATGGCTCAACCTCCTGTATGTCCTCTTTATTTTAGCGAAACTTTTGAAGCTCATCAGTTTCTAAGGGAACAATTTCAATAATCAAAAGAAAAATAATGATCGAAATATATGGCAGTTTCATATGCTGATACTTGCGTGGTTGCATCCATGTAGATTTATAATTTGTTGAATAGCTTGACATTCAGTTTTGAACTCATTGCCTAAGAACTTGACTTTTGAGACAATTGGAAGCAAATGATGTCTGTAAGGAAGGTTAGTGTTTGGAGGAATGTTGACTAAAGTCAATGTTGACCCCGTAATGACGTGATGACAAGTGTCACTCAAGGCAACTGGCTTTCATGGTTTTCATGCGACATGTGGCAGAGTCGTGCGGTTCAGCCTGCACGAGTGTCACCAGCTTGACACTCCTCCAATAAGGGGGCCTAGCTCGCACCGCACTGAGGCCCAATAAGGCCACATGCCCTTAGCCATGGGCCATCCAAATGTGAAGAAAAGCCCATAGGCATAATTATTAGCGCAGCCAGAGACATGGGCGAGAATGCGAGGACCTAATCATTTATATTTGGCACAGGCAAATGCTTGCTCCAGTCTAAGGCAGGACCTTAGGGGCCATCTGAGGCTGGCTGCAGTGCAGGCATGACCGAGCAGATTATGACCTTGCAAGGGTGGAGTAGCGTGCCCGAGTAGCCACGAGGGTCAGCCTCACACCGGGTGACGTCGCCAGGGTGTACAAAAAGGACACGTGTCCTATTATAGGGAGACACGTGCTCCTTGAGTATTGGCCCAAGGTGCTTATAAATATGAGACATTTCCTTCACAATTACTAGAGGTGATTTGATTAACAGAGTGCATCATTCTAGAGAGAGAAAGTGGGCAATCACTAATTTGGAAGGAGAACATTCTTCCATTGGTGTAATACTCCCATTCTCTCAAGTTCTTGGGCACCCCCATGGATTAGCCTAAGAGCTCCACTGCCTTAGTCTTCTCTATGCACATCTGCTCTCTTCTTCACCCTCCCTCTAGATCGCTCCATTCTCTCATTTCTAACTGTTGATAATTCTTGCCTCTCTAGCTCATTCTATTATATATTGACTCAACACCGAAACTCACTTACAATGCCAAACCTATTATTTTTGAGAGGTCTTGAGTTCAGTCTATTTGTTTGCTTTTGTTCTGCGTTTGCATTTTTGTACTCACATCAATGCTTTTGCACTTTGCATCTCCACGTGGTAGACAAGGTTGCATGTAACGAAGAGTGTGGGATAGAATGATATAGTTTTGATTCCCCTTTCCCACCAAATCAAGCTTTTGTGACAACTGTTGACTTAAACAACGATGATTGTGTGTTATGTAGGCACAAATGCTGGATTGCCAAATCATCTAATACTTGAATTCATGGGCATAAACGGTTGAAGTTGTTCAGTTTCTTTGCAAATTCCGTTGGAATTGAAGTGTCTTTTGTATGTTCTACATTATATCCTCACTCATGTTGCGAACCATTGATGTCATGGAAGAAATAGGAATAAAAGTATCCTATGTATTCTCTGTTCAAGGACATCGGCTTGCTCATTAAATTTATAACCGGGCACTGTGTTGCTTCTGCTCTGAAGAGTAGGGTTATCCAACACATCAATTGCAGCCATACCCCATTCAATTAGGCATTCCATGTTAACATTCCACATTCTGAAGTATCGATAAACATTGGCTGTCGTGTTGTGTGCTGAAGTAATTGGAGTTTATTGATATGTATGCCTGCATGATGAACACACATGCGGATTTTCAGAATGGAGAAAATTTGGATTGATTGACTCCCTTTTTTTCTTTTTTTTATACAACAGAAGTAAAGAAGAGGAGAATCAGAGAAAGCCCAACTTTAACTGAGGAACCCGAGCCTTCCGGCTTAGACGCTTTGGCCACTGCTGCAGTCTTAGGAGACGACGCGGTAGACGCTGAGGATCCATCTGCGGAGACCACCACCAAACATCCCCGGCATCGTTCTGGTTGCACTTGCATCGTTTGCATTCAGCCCCCTAGCGGGAAAGGCCGACACAAATCCACCTGCATTTGCAACGTCTGCTTGACTGTGAGGCGCCGCTTCAAAACCCTTATGCTGCGGCGGAAGAAACGGGAAGCAGAAATTGCCGACACTCAGGGAAAGGAGCCTGTTCTCCCCACAAAGGATAGTTCCGAACCTGTCATCACATCGGAGGAGGATAGAAGGCGGAACAGAGTTCCAAATGATGGTGGGGGAGAGAGTAGCAACGGAGGATTAGACTTGAATTGCGATCCAAACCGCGAGGATGACATGGTGGTTGAAGCGGCGGGTTTGAGCATGACGAGCCTCATTCACGCGGCTAATTTTCCGGTGCACTTGAGGGAGAACGGGAACGGGAATTCGGATGTGGGTCCTTGTTTGCTCTTGCAAGCTGCAGGAGAGAGTGAAGACTGCCCACCTGATGAAGGACAACGGTATGTTTCTTCTTTAGTTGAAGAGAAGGAAAAAGACGGTGATGAAGGTAATTGAGCATAACAAAAATATAATAATAATAATATATAAAAAAAAATGTAATTGAGCTTCAATTATGGAAGTTTTTCGGAATCTTTTTTTTTTTTTTTGAAATATACATCTGTGTTGTATTTCTTCCTTTCGAATTATAGATGGCATCTGTTGTATTTCCTTTCCTTTCACAGCCAACTTATACATCCTTCCGGTTAAGAGTGCCTCTGGTTTTTTTGTTTTAAACAGTAATCCTTGTACTCTGTCATCCTTCCGGTTAAGAGGCGCATCATATGCTATGAATCTTAGAAAATGTTATGATTCATATTGCTGAAAAGTTACGATACACACTCCTATTTTGGTGTGTATCATATGCACTCTTATAAAAGTAACGAATTTTTTTTTTTATATATAAAAGTTACGAGGCGCACCATATGTTATGAATCATAGAAAATGTTACGAATTATATTGCTAAAAAATTATGAAACACTAAAAAATGTTACGATTGCCAATAAGGTGGTACAATATGAATCATACAATATATGGAACACCCTTTTAATAAATGTGTATTGTAACCATTCCCGAAGGTTAATCCTCAACTTCCCAATTTCAGTTCCAAGAGATGTGCCAACTATCTATTGGGTCTTGTATAGAACCATTCGAAAGTTGTGGAGTACCGAGGTGGACGGCCTATCTTTAACCAAACTGATTGGGGAGTTGAGATACATGTAAGCTGATATAGATACCTCTGTCGAAGTATAAAAAAAAAAGAAAAAAAGAAAGAAGAAGATGGAAGGCATTGTTGCCTTGATCATTCTTTTAACTCCTGATCACGAGATACTATTATTTCGTGCATTTGGTATTGCCAAGTGGTTTTCTATCACATGGGGTTATGGAATTCTTTTTTTTTTTGGGTACATCTGAATAACAATGTTTACCCAATAATGTACTAATCTTAATGTCTACAATACACACCCCCTATTTGAGTGTGTATCATATGCACTCCTATAAAAGTTACGAATCGATTAACAAAAGTTACGAATTCTTTGTACAAAAGTTACGAGACGCACTAAATGTTATGAATCATAGAAAATATTACGAATCATACTTCTGAAAAAGTTACGAAACACTAAAAAATGTTACGATTGCCAATGAGATGACACAATATGAACCACACAATAGGTGCATGTTGTACACACCTTTAAGGGGTGTGTATTGTAGAATATTCCATCTTCTTATTCTCACGTGTTACTAATAGATAGAAATAATATGACAAGCTTGAGGTTTTTTTTAATGATAAAACAAATAATCAAACTTATCTTATTATGCGTTGAGTTTGAGTTGGAGTAACATTATTGGAGGCCTTCAAAATGTGTCACTTCTTGTTCACTTAAACCAACTGCTGAGGCAGGTTTTACCGCAGAAAGCCTAGGTGCCCAAAATCAATGGCGCAGTAGTAGTGCTCAGTTTTGCCCAAAAAAGACACTCAGAATTTGAAAATAAATTTTGGATGTGTTTTCTCAGTATGTAGTAGTGCTCAGTTTTACCCAAAACTGTACTATACAAAATTTCACGGCCCTTGCCACGGGAGAAGGTCAATAATGTTAAGCATCGTGAAGAGGGCAACAAATAATGTCAAGCGACCCTTTTTTACGGTCGGTGCGTCTGGGACAGGTCACGCATAGCTCGATTAATTCCTCTCCAGACCGGTCAAAGGCAGACCATTTAAGCCGAGATTTTGAGATTCACAAGAAATTACTTTCTTATAGTCTAACTCCAAGAATTGAATCATGATTAATTGTGTACGTGTAGGAAATAAACCCACAAACTAATTAGACTGGGGGCTTCAAGTGACCCTTTTGTGTCCTGTGATTGTTGGCCCCTAGGGGTGTACACGGTCAGGATCGGATCGGATTGGTATGAATCCAATCCTAATCCGCGAGTCGCGGTTTTTAGAAAATACAATCTGTGTCTGGACCAAAAGTCTCACGGTTCGGTTCCAATCCGATCCGCGTGTCACAGATCGGTTCCGGTTTTATCCACGGATTAGATGTTATATAAGACATTATTATTTACGATAGTCGTAATCTGACATAAAAATAAATCAAGAAACATCCCAAAGTACATTATTCAAATTCTATAAATACTAAGGACACCACAAGTTCACAAACACAGAAGTTCGTAATAGCTAATTCCTATTTTGAAACTAACACATCAACTTGAAACAATAGAAAATCAAAGTAAAGAGCTCCCGTAGCTAATTAGAGAAGACTTCTTCGTTGGAATCTCACACTAACGAGTCATCAATAAAAATACACATCCAAGTTTTGAAAGAGATCACAGTTTACCCCTAGTCTCTGTAGTAGAAGTTTGTATAAAATTATGTATGTGTATATATATATATTAAAAAAATATATATATAATAAAAATCTCACGGTCCGGATCGGTTAATCCACGGTTTTGAAATCAAAATCCGTTTCCGGACCGCGATTCACGGTTTACTATTTTTTCAATCCGTGTCCGGACCATTAATCCATGGTTAAAATCCAAAACGCACGGATCGGTTCGGTCCGGACCGGATTCACGGTTCACCGGTTTTTTTGTGCAGCCCTATTGGCCCCATCCAGTGGCGGAGCTAGGATTTCCAATCCAGGAGAGCCATTAGCCATAGGCATTTGATAGCTTTGCCGATGCCTCCAACGAGGCCAAAATTGCACACTCATTGGTGGCATTATGGATAGGGAACTAACCTTCATCCTCGATCCTTAAAAAGATCAAAAAAAATTGGTACAATGTATTAGTATTTTTTTTTGTATACCCGTAAATTCAAAAGTCCAGGTGACACTTATTTGCCCTTCTCTATGTTAGCACCATCACAAATAAAATTGACCATTAGCTCCATCAGTCGCCGCCACTTTCTACTTTTTCCTTTGGCAAACACCACAAAAAATAAATAAATTGACAAGTTTCATGTATGCCAGAGCCAAAGAGAAATCTCTCTTTCACTCTTCATATATAAAAATGAGTAATCTGTAATTTATTCATACAAATATTTAAATCGACATATTTGAGATTTCATTTTCATTGTACATTAATTCTCACCATAGTCTGTAAAGAAACATGCAATAAAAATGCTAAACTTTGAGAAAAAATTTAATGTTCAAAAGTATCACGTTTTTCTCCATTTAGTAAAACTTTTTTGCAAACCTTTATATGTATAGGGAAATTTTCTTATCCACACTCCCAGAGAGAGAGAGAGAGAGAGAGAGAGAGAGAGAGAGAGAGAGAGAATTCATTCTAGTTGGCAATGAAAAAACAAAAGTTGGTCCATGGGAGATTCGATCTCAGGATGGGATGCATAGAGTGGGACGTTCCATGCGTTGTGCCAAAGGCCATTTTTTTACGAACACCCATCAATGCAAATAATTTGCAATTGAACATCCAATAGTACATAAGCTAAAACAAAGTACACATTCTGTACTTAAAGACAACAATTAGAAAAATAGTAGAGAAGAAAAAGTATCTATTGATATCAATAACTTGCTCTAACTTTTTTCAGAACAACAAGCAACTCTATATCTCAAAAAACAAGAGCATATGTCAAAAAAGATTCATGTCTATTTGTCACACAATGTCCTATAATAAAAACTAGTGTACTAGAGTATTCATGAGCCAATTTAATTTTACTTGGCCCAAAATATAAAATTCGTCGAGAACATGCAATTGTGACATCTTATATATTTTCATAATATTTGGTCGCATTATTCACACTAGTTTATGATGTTTTGTGAATAGAACTAGTAAGGTAATTTTGAATACCTTGTTACAAGTTTTTGGAGCCGCCATTGATCGGATCCACTAGTGAACAATGGGATTAATTTTCATAGATCAATCAATGTGTGTGTAAGTTGGTTCAGACATCTTTTCAAATTATGGAGATCTTAAGTTATCAGAGAGAGAGAGAGAGAGAGAGAGAGAGAGAGAGAGAGATGCCATAATCTACTGCAAATAAATTAACACTTGTTGAGGACCTTTGTGATATTCCACATCATCATACTCTCTACATGCAATTAAGAAATCAACAATCACTTCTTGTTTTAAATTATTAAGAGACAAAAAGTGACCTATATATATATATATATAGTGTGAATAACTGCCATAACTAGGGACGGACCAACTAAAGACAGACTAAGAAGGTGGGAGATGGCAATAGATGTTGAGTGTGTTCTCCGTTCTCAACATGAGGAATTCTTGCAACATCTATTTTTTTTTATTGCAACTTTTCCTCGCAAATATGAAATGATGTGTTGGGTAAGTTTGGGATCCAACAAGGGGCAAGATAATGGGATATGGAGCTGAAATGGGCATGTGATCATTGTAAAGGTAAATCTTTTCATGTTATGTGATTTAAATTGTTCCTTGTTGCCTTGTATTATATATGGCTGGAAAGGAATGCTAGAATTTTCGGGAGATGCTCAAAAGATTCTAGTATGGTCCTTGCAATTGTGGAAGAAAGTGTGAGGTACAGAGTTAGCTCTTGGAGGAAGATTCCTAGCTCTCAAGAAAACCTTTGGCTGTATAGCCAATGGAATCTACACCGTAGAATGTTTAGAAGTTGAGTCTTCTTTGGGGCCTTTTCTTTTAACCTTGTTTGGTTGTTCTTTGATGAGTTGTATTGTTTGTGCTTGGAATTTTCCCCTGTTGTAAGCTTGATTGTTTGGTTGGTATAAAATTTTCATTTACCATAAAAAAAACTAGGGACGGAGCTACATATGGGTTGGGGTGCCCCCAATGTATATTTTGCATATTTTTTTAGGGTGTTAATTTTGAGACTCCCTTTTTTTATGCAGACACTCCAAAATTTAATGAAGTTATAAAACTATCATTTTTAAGATATAAAAATTACTAGAGGCACTCCACCCCCAAATTATCTCCGCATTTACTAAGGCACTCCAAATGAAAAAAATGAACCAAAACTAAACATAAACATTAGGTTCTGAGCATAAACATTGACAATAGGTTCTGAACATTAAACATCCACAACATAAACATTAGGTTCCAAACATTAAAAATGCATCTATGTCAAATAGCTTCACTCCACTTTGCACACACACACACACACACACACACACACACACACACACACACACACACACAAAAAGCTAAACATGCTAGAATTCTCCAAAATAAACAACACGCAATTGAAAATGCTGATGCTGTAAAATCTTTACGACGACTGTGACATAAGATCTTCATATATTTGTACTTATTATCAATCATTTTCCCCTCAAAATCTTCATAACAGCTTCAAATCTACGTTATAAAATTCATAGTGAGACAAACAAAGTACATCACCAAACTTATGAGAACTCTTGAGAGGAAAAGTAACAAAACTCCCAAAGACTTTGCATGGACAAAAGAATGGTTCTACAATCATAGGCCGAAGACCACTTGTCCAGGTTGTCCTGGTGCAGTACATGGAGACAATAGCATAAAGACTCTATTAAGGAAACATTGCATATGGAAGAAAGCAATTAGTGGATAAAAAAAAAAAACAGAAGAAGAAGAAGTAGGTAATTTAGTGACGTGCAATAAAAGGAGTTGAGCATCTTTTTTTTTTTTTGATAAAAAAATCTGTTTTTTTTTAGTGCCTGAAGTAAAGGAGAAGAGTAAAGGTTTTTTGGAGTGCATGAAGTAAATCATGGAACTTGCAAAAGGGTAATTTTGGAAAACTGCTGTAGCTTGGAGTGCCTACATCAAAATTGGAAGTGTGAATATAGATTTCCTTTTTTTTTTTTTTATAGATATGATTAAAAAATTAAAAATTTTCAATAATAATTATGTGAGAATAATTTTCATTCTAAGAACACAAAATTATGGTAAATTATACTGTGCAATAATGATATTACTTTTGTCGAATGATATGATAACAACAATACTATAGATTATTTTTTCAATTCATCAAAATCGTCTCATAAAAACTTGAATGATTGGATTAATTAAGTCAAGAAAAATCACCAAATCAAAATTTCTTTCATAATTCATTCATCTCCGACTCCGATTTTTAGCTCCGCCACTCATCGTAACATATTCGACAAAGTACCACACAAACGATGTTGCATACCATTTGAGAGTACCCAATAATAAAAAATGTTAGGACACAGGAAAAGATTTCCCGAAAACATCTAAGAAAGAGAAAAAAAACGATTCTCTTTCCTAGATGTTTTCAGGTAAACTCTTCATGTATTCTATCCTCGATCCTCAACTCTGCATGTCTTTCGTTTATTCCCAGGTAGTCAGCTAGCTTAGCTATTATAAATAGTTTTATTGGATATTCAAACTCAATTATCTCTTGCATGAGCTTGGGCGGCGCTACAATCAAATGAGGGGTTCAAGCGAACCTCTGGATTTAAAAAATGTACTTGGCAAAAAAGTTTCAGACTTGTTTTTTGATTTTTTCATTGTCTTTATTAAAAAAAAATTTGCATTTACTAATTTTGCGTCAAATTTTTATGGTTTATTCCAAAGAGTATAAAATTATGGTCGAAACTAATATTTTTGTGAATAAAACCGAAAATAAATAAGTTTATTGGTTTAATTTTGACTTTATTAAAAAAAATTAGTTTCAAGTATAATTTTATACTCTTTGGATTCGTCTCGTCGGGATGAATCCATAAATCACAAAAACTTGACGCAAAACTAACAAATGCAATTTTTTTTTGAAAAAAGACAACGAAAAAACTAAAAAAATCGTTTTTTCCTTTTTTTGCCAAATCACCCCTTAACTTTTGTACTTTTTCATACAAAATGTAGTTTAATTTCTCTTTTATATTATATGCACTAGGAAATTAGTAAAGGTCAAAATATATAAAAATTCTTCTCAATTTATAAGTAAATATATCTGTTTAAGCGAGATCAACCGACGTCCGTATCCAAATCCATTTTTTCGTATATTTCCTATTTTTCTCATCACTAAAAAAAATACTATAAAGAATTACGCTACACTAATATCTTTTCTTGTTCTAAAAAAAAATACTATATGATTTGTTTAAGCGACATTAGACATCGAGGTCAAAGTTTTGGTGCATTTTGAAATTTTCCCAAATATTTAGGCCAAATGTAATATGTAACGCCCGCCTCTCGTCTCTCTCTCCCTCTCTCTCTCTCTCTCGCCAAGGAAACACCAAAGCCTATGACAAGGTGCAATGGGATTTTTTGAGAGAAGTGATGTTGAGGATGGGTTTCCACAAGGATTGGGTTCACCTTATTATGCAAGTTGTCACCCCAGTGTCTTACTCTATCAATGTTAATGGTGAGAGTAGATTTGAATTCAAGCCTGAGAGGGATCTCCATCAAGGAGACCCTCTTTCCCCATATCTTTTTCTCCTGGTGATGGATGTGCTGTCCAAACTCATTTATAAGGATATTGACTTTAAGAATTTTTCTGGTATACACATTAAGAAGAGCTGTCTTATTCTATCCCATCTGTTTTTTGCTGATGATGCCTTGTTATTTGTGGATCCTACTCCTGGTAGGGTACAGACTCTTATGAATACCATTAATGCCTTTGAGGTTGCGTTCGGTCAGCTTATCAATTTTGATAAGTCCTCATTAAAGTTTTCTGCAAACACCCCCTTGGATAAGAGGAAATCTATCAAGGATGTGCTCAAAATGGAGGAAATGAAATCTAATGCGAAGTATCTCGACATTCCTTCTTGCTAGGGCAAATCTAAATCTGAGACTTATGTGTATCTAATGGATAAAGCTATAAAGAAGATGCAAGGATGGATAGCAAATGAGCTCTCTTATGGTGGGAGAGAAATCTTGATCAAATCAGTTGTCCAAGCCATCCCCAGTTACGCAATGTCATGCTTTCTTTTGCCAATTCAATTTTGTAATAAAATCAACTCTCATATCAGAAGGTTCTGGTGGTCTGGAGATCCTACGGAATCTAAGATACACTGGATTAAAGGAGAGGAATTATGCAAATCTAAATGGCAAGGGGGCATGGGCTTTAGGGATCTAAGGGACTTCAATATGGCTTTGTTGGCCAAACAAGCCTGGAGGATCATTCATAACCCAAATGCATATTGGGTTAGGATGCTCAAAGGCATCTATTTTCCTAGAACAAATTTCCTACATGCCTCAAGAAGGGCTAGACCCTCCTGGATTTGGAGCAGTCTATGCCAAGGAAGGAGCTTGTTGGCAAAAGGTCTGAGATGGCAAGTCAATTCAGGTAACAAAGTTAAGTTTTGGCAGGATAAGTTGATCCCATCTATCCAAAATTTTCATGTCCAATCTAATAGGGATCATGCCTAGGATCAGAGTGTGGTGGGAGCTTTCATCAATCATGTGAGTAAAGAGTGGGATATCCCTAAGCTGAAAGGAGTTGTCAATAGCCAAGAGGTGAAGGCAATCATCTCAATTCCCCTCTCAAAGGTGGGTGAAGAGGACAGGATCGTATGGCATTATTCCAAGAATGGGGCCTACTCTGTTAAAAGTGGATACCACACGATTAGAAACCTGTCTCAAAGTAATACCATTCACAGTCCATCCTCCTTTTTTTCAGCCCCTTCATCACTACGGAAATTTATTTGGAGTCTTAATATTCCTCCTAAAGTTAAACACTTCTGGTGGAGAGTATGCAGGAACATACTTGCCACTAAGGAGAACTTTCTTAAGAGGAAGTGTGCTAGGTCTCCCTTGTGCCCTCTCTGTCTTAATCATGGTGAATCAATTAAGCATTTGTTATTCAAGTGCAAAAAGATTAACCCAGTTTGGAATTGGTGCAACCTCACGGATGTGTCTAGATGGGATTCGAGTTCGATTGTCAAATGGACCTGTGGGGTTTTGGAGAGTGGGCAAGACAGATCAAGCATTAGGGATTTTCTAAGCAGAATAGCACTTACCGGGTGGAGCATATGGAAGGCTAGAAAAGAACTTGTTTTTCAGGGTACTCCTATTTGTACTAGGAATATAGCTCTTAAGGTGGAACAAGCGTGGGAAGAGCTTCTACAGTTGATGCAGAAACCTGGGGTTGTCTTTCCTAGCAAGTCCAACTCTCCAATATCTCTTAGCGGAAAATGGAAGCCTCTAGAAAAGGATCATTGTCAAGATGAACTGTGATGCCTCTTGGAAGGAAGGTTCAGAGGAAGGCTTCGGTGCCGTGGTTATTAGAGATCAAAGAGGACAATTAATTGATGGTAAAAAGTTCAAGGTTGCTGGCTCTTCTGCCTTGGTATGTGAAGCCTTGGCGCTAAGAGAAGCGTGTTTAATGGCTAAAGTGATGAAGCTACGAGCGGTGCAGATCGAAAGTGATAACAAGGAGCTCATTAACCTCAGTGTCTCTGAATCAGTCCCACCATGGAGCTGTGTGTGTATCAGTCAGGATATCAGAACTTTAATTAAAGATTTGAACTTAATTGTCTCTTGGATACCTAAAACAGTTAACAGTGTTGTCCATTGGGTGACCTCTTTTGTTTCGGGCATACTCCCTCAGAATTGGGTGTCTTTAATCCCAGCTGAGCTGTGTCGTCTTTTGTTGATGGATTTGTGATCTAATGAAATTATCCCCCGTTCAAAAAAAAAAAAAGAAAGTAAATATATCTGATAAAACTTTCTTTTTAAAAGAATTTTGTATCACGAAAGTGTTCTATACGTTTTTGTCACATCTGAGCTAAAATTCTGAAGCTGGATCAGCGCTGCTTGCATCTGGAGCCAATCAGCCAAGTTTTCCACCAAACTCAAGCGTCTCTCCAAACAGAATGGCGTGCACAAAATTAGAATACAGAAAGTGCGTGCACTATTTGATAAATTATAATTTGAGTATAGTCCTCAGATAAATAAACCATGCAATCTCTTTTTCTTTTTCTTTTTTATAAAGTATGTGGAATGTGAATACCAGTGATGGACGGAGGATTTGAGTCAAGCGGGGATCGAATTACGTGTATTTTTATATTCAAAAAAAAATTGTAAGTATTTATCAATACTTTCGAGGTCTGAATAAGAGATAATATTGTGTGTATATGGGTAGACACTGTTAAATTTTATAAAAGCAATCTAAAAAATAATTGATAACTTGAAATTTTAAGAGTTTTCACTCCACACAAATAGAAATTTTAATTTTTTTTCACTCAAGGACTTGTAGGGGCTAATCCCACAAAAATTTTCCTAATTAACTTAAAAAAACTAATATAATACGTAAGAATACTAGAAGTTGTACAGAGCCGGGCACCCATTGTCACCGCCCCCGTTGGATACATAAACCAAACCCACAAACTGACCATGACCGATGCAATGTCTGTTTTCTTGTGTCGTTGTGGGTAATTCTGCATAGTAGTTAAGATTTTTTGGTTTATTTTTTTTCGGGTGTCCAAGTCTTTTTTCCAATCCAGTCGAAACCAGGTCATTAATAATGTGAGTCATGTGACTAAAGGATTCACAAAAAGACCAAAAAAAAAAAAAATACTCCAATGTATTTTTTTTTTTTGTCCACTTACATATTCTTATACATTTTTCACACATTCTCATATACTTTTTAAGTTTTATAATCAGCCCATTTAGTTGATTTTAGAATTTTCCTTTTTGAAAATATTCTGAACAAAATTTAGAGATCTTACCAATAATTTAAAGATTGAATTATTTTTCAAATTGGTGAACAAAGTTCTAAAATCATCCATAACTACATTTCATTAGTATTAGTTTTCCATGTTTGTGCTACTTAAATTAAACAGATACATATACTGATATACACACACAGTCTCATCTTTCTATCAATTCTGTAACCAGTAAATTACTATTATGCCAATAGAATCTACTTGGTTGCCACTTTTTTCGATAAGGAACTATCATTATGAAAGATGTGAGGGGTAAAAGTTTTGTTAGTGGGACCCAATTTCAAATAATTGTAAGAATAAATAGATCTTCGGCACAGCTCCATGGGATTTGGGGTCACGTAGTACCCTCTGTTGTGGACCTACTCGAAAATACTAGTAGCATTTAGGGCTAATATGGCTAAAAAATAGTTTTTGATTTTTTGCTTTTTTGTTGTCTTTATTTAAATTTTTGTAACATTTGTTAGTTTCGAGTCAAGATTTTGTGGGTTTTGAATTTCTCTCGGCGAGATAAATCTAACGAGTATAAATTTATGGTCAAACCAAAAATATTTTTTTCAATAAAGCCGAAATACTTGGATTATTCGTCAATAATCCAAGTATTTTGGCTTTATTAAAAAAAATTGAGTTTTGACTATAATTTTATATTAGTTAGATTCGTCTCGTCGAGAGGAATCCAGAAACCACAAAATCTTGACACGAAACTAACAATGCTAATTTTTTTTGAATAAAGACGAAATAAAAAAACCAAAAAAACAAAAACCACTTTTTAGCCAAATTAGCCCTAAGCATTTGAGATAATATAAAAAAACGTTTAATTTATCGGAAATGTTGAGTAGATCACTCATGCCAAAAAAAAAAAAGGAAATTAGTAGTCATATGACCGGATCCTATTAAGAAAATAAATTGTAAGACAAATTATTTCAATTGTGTGTCTATCAATGTCCAATGATTATAATTTTTTGTAAACATGATATACTCAACGTAGAAAATGAACAATTTAAATCTCAAATGAATATTAAAGAGTACCCACAATTGAGAGCACTACAAGAGTGTAGTGCCTTGGGGTACTACTAGGACCCCAAGTCCAAGCCACAAGTATCCCAATAGAAGGAACTGAAACAAGAATGAACGAGGGGATAGATGAGCTCAAGCGACTGTACTTCCTAAGTTGTAAAATTTCATAACTGTAAATTTGTAGTTGTTTTTCTTAAAAATTTTAAGATTGTATAAGATTGTCCATCCAACATTTTCTTTTAAAACCTAATAGCCGTCCATCCTAATTTTCTTATAATTGCATTTTCATCATGAAAATGTAAAGACCCGTACTTTTAAAATATTTTTTTCCAGAAATAAAATTGGAAAATGTGAAAAATTGTTTGAAATGTTTAAGTGTTGGATTATTTAGTGATATGAGTGAGTTGAGACCCAATTGCATAACACAAGTTAACAGAGATGTGTAGTGCATTTTTTTAAAGGTTAGTATAAGGAGGAGAGAGAAAGAGAGAAAATATCATTTCCTTCCCTCTCAATCAGCCGGTTCCCTCTCTCTCTCTCTCTCTCTCTCTCTCTCTCTCTACTCCCTCAATTGAAATCCTTCAAGATCCACACCTAAATTTGTCAACTATACGCGTTCTAGAGATTGGGATAGTTGGTTTCACTCCAGGAGGTGGTGTTTTTGGTAGAGCTCATCGGGGAAGGTTAAAGTTTTGCTCATTATTTGATCTCAAGCTTCCACACATTGAGGTAGGAAAATTTCTACTATTACTAAATGTATTTGAGTGTTTGATGCGGGCATTGTAGATACATTTGATCAATCTCTTTGGAATTGTTGAAAACCCATTTTTTAGCCTCATTGTTTAGATTGAGAGTTTAATCTTTGGTTATGGTTGATCTCCTACGTAAAATAGTCGTTATATCATCTTCTTATAGCATATTGTGGTGATATTTAGCCTTGGAAGTGCTTGAATTGAAGCCCATTGAAACCCTCTTGAAGCTGTAAAAAGTCTGCTCGTAATGGCACCTAGATCGATCCACTTTTAAGGTAGATCGATCCAAAACCTCCCGTTTAGTTTTGGGCCAAAGTGGATCGATCCAAACCCCCTTAATCGCTCAAAAATTTGTTTGGTTATTGCCTTCGTTGATTTCCAATACGACACATACATTATTATACAATAGACACGCGTGACGTGGTTGAAATTGATGAAATGTGTGAACTTGAAAGATGGTTCGAGGTGTGAGTAATACAATGACACAATTGCAAAACTAAGGAAGATGGATTGAAATGAGAATTTGAAATAATGTATACGGGGTCGTAACATAGCCTGGAATGATACTAGGGTCGTCCTATGGGCGTGTTGCTAGGAATATGCCTTAGCTAAGGGGAAGATTATACAGGGCCGAAAGATAGCCCATAATGATACTAGGGCTGTCCTATGGACATGTCACTAGGAATTTCTAAATATTTAACTTGAATGAATTGATGACACGACAAATTAAACGAGTTGGACACATATGAGAGGTAGGGTACATGTCGGGTACATATTGGACTCACTTGGGTGATATTAGGGAATCTAGGGATTTTTATACTTATGTTTATTTCATTGGGCTCCCGTAACTCTTTATCATCATTGTGTAGTTTTCATTCTCATTTCTTATCTTATATATGCACTTCATTGCATTTAGTTTTGATAGACTTTTCTCTATTGGGTTAGTGAGCTCATCCTAATAATTTTAGGTATCTACATGGCGCATGACATAGATTTGCGTAGAATGATTACATGCATCTTTTGAAAGTTAAAAGAGAAGTTATACCATCATCTTGAACTTATAATTTTTGAAGAGATGATTTTGTAACTTGATTTATATTTCATCTTTTAACGTTGGGTTGTATTATACTTAAAACACTTGTACTTATATTTGGGGTTACATGTACCCACAGATTATAGATGTTGTATGACTTTGACCTTATGAGTCGAGTGTGGACCTGACTTGGACCGTGGATTTGTTGACCGTCCACGTGGATGGAATTATTAAATGTATTCTCTTTTGAATTACGAGGGCGTAACAAAAAAAATGTCGAATGATTTTGGTTGTGTTTGGTTAGATAGTTTAGTTTAGTTTAGTTTTGATGATGTCAGCAGGTGTAATGAGTGGAGAGAGATAGAGAGAGAAATGATGATGTCATCAAAACTAAAACTAAAACTAAACAGAGAAACGAACAAGGCCTTTGATTTTTATACATATACTAGATAGAACAATAGGTTCTATATTTTTCTTTTGAAGTAGATATGGATGCACAACAATAAACATTTTAAGTAGTCATAAATAATCATAGTTTTACAGTCGCATAAGCTGGTAAAAAATACCGTACGTGTTAATAGCTTGGATATATAGTATTTCTGCAATTTGAAATGCCGTAATTGACAAAATGCACCCTTCTGTGTATTTTTCTCTCCTACCTACGCCCGTGCACATAGATTTGATTTTTAGAGCAATGCTATACACACAACTTTACGGACTTAACTGCTTACTTGACAGTGTATTTTGTACTATATTATGACTTCTAATTACGATTTTTATAACGTACCCAACACTCAAATCTTACATCCAACCCGTGCCCAGAAGCACCAAAAGTTATTGCAATGTTAGCCATCCATTTTCTTTCGGCAAGTTTACACGCCGGATATCTATGGTGGGACTTGATTCAAGTATGAGTGATTCATTCAATACAGCGAATTACTACTCCAATCCGGATCACAAACAAAATTACTTCGCGCACACACGTCTATGTACGCAATATGTATAGACGGTGCATCTAAATCGTCGAAAATACTTTTGAACAGTTTGGATGTTAAAACTGGTAAGAGTTAATTATTACCGGTCAAAAAGTATTTTAACATCCGGACCATCGAAAATATTTTTGGACAATTGATATGCACGTCCGTGCATATAACGTACGCAAGTGTACATATAACGTAGGTGCGTTGGATCACAAAATGCACCTTTTTTGTCTATTTTTTCTCCTAACTACGCCCGTGCACATAGATTTGATTGTCGGAGTAATGCTACACACACAATTACGGGAAAAACTACGTTCGGCTCACATTAAGTTGCGTTTTAAAGTTGTGTACGCAGACTACCCGAATTCCCAGCACCTTCAAACAGCAACAACTGCCTACAAATCGGACACGAAGAGTGTGAATCCAGCCACGCATCTATACACTTGACATGAAACCCATGCCTACACTTGGGCAAAACCCTCACCTTCTCTCCTTCCACAAACTCCCCCAAGCAAATCGTACACTCCGTCGCCGACTGAATCCCCATCCCGCCGGTCTCGTACGCCGTCACCGGTATCTGACTCAGCGCCTCCTTCTTAAGCCCCGTCCTCGATCCGACCCGATCCGGATTGTTCTCTTCTTCGAAAGGACTAAATCTCTGGCTGCACCGTACGAAGCAGCGCATCATCGAGTTCAGACCTAGGGCGCAGATCAGCGCGCAGAGGAGGGCCGCTAAGATGATCACCATGTTGCTATCGAAATTTGCGTCGGCGGCGTAGGAATTATCGGTAGTTTCAGGTACGGTGGCCGACGGTGGTGGTGCGGAGGCTGAGGCGTCGAGTAGGAGGCGGTTGAGGTGGTGGTAGTGGATTCGCGCCATAGTTGGGGTTTTGTCAGGGTAAGAAGTTGGGAGCCGTAAAGCTGATAAACGAACCCAACGAGCCGAAAAGCTGACAAGCGAACCAATTAGGGCTGATGAACGAACCAAACGAGCTGAAAAAAACTGATTAACCACCCAACTATGGCTGATAAACGAATCAAACAATTGATTTTTCGAGCTTGATTTGGAAGCTCAGCTGCTTCGAAAATATGTTCGAGCTTGATTTGTTTATGGAAGTCTGAATCGATTTGAACGAGCTTCAATTGGGCCGATCACGAACTGATCTCGAGTAGCTTAATTTTTGTAAGTGTATTCACTCCATAGCTGGGGATTTGAGGCCAATTTTATAGGAGGGAAAAAATGTTGGAAGGATTCGAACAAGATAGAGAGGAAATGGAAAAGCGGAAAGGATAAGGAGGACTACTACTTGGGATTGGGATATTATTGTGAATCGGGACCATGTGAAGGGAACACTGGAATCCGGTCTGCTTGATAAAAAAAAAACTGGTCCTGTTTTGTCAAATTGAGTTGTTTTAGAGAGAGGGAGGGGAAGGAGAGAGAGTAAGGGGTTACCTGAGCTCCATGGTTTTTTTAAGAGCAAGGTACTTTGAAACTATGAAGATAACAAAGACGGCGGCGGCGATGGTGGTGGTGGTGGTGGTGGTGGTGGTGAGAGGTCTGTGCATGGCACAAGGAGTGGGGGAAGGCTTAATGGAAAGAAGGGCAATGGTATATAATAGAGAAGGTTACACAAAGGAGTGATTCTTTCCGTGATCTTGAGTACCGTTGCGTGCAGCCCTAGCACTCTTTTTTCATCGCATGTTTTCGTGAAATTAATACACTTAAAATTGGTTCCTTGATGAATAAGGATGTCGGGGCACCACGTGTCGGAGCGGCGATACCGGGGGATCATTTTTCTACACAAAGTGACAGATTGGATATTTTGTTTAGGAAGGAAGTTAGAGGGTGAGGTTTGAGAGGTAGGTGGGCTTTCAATTTCTCAATTATTTTGCGGGGCGGATTGATATCACTTCCGTATTTTGTAAAACATAATTTGTTGGATTGGTTTTGTAATTGATAGGTGGTGATAATGATTTTTTTTTTCCCCTTTCTTGAGACTTGGATCGGAACTGAGGCCTCCTTTGCGAAGCCGGTTTATACTTTTGGGAGGCCTATATCGAATTTATTAAACGAGATTCAGCCATTGAAAAAAAAGGAGCTCACCCTATATTTTGTATACAAAAATTGACCAATAAAGTGTCATTATAAAAATTATTACAGAAGATTTATCATTACAAATGCAAACCTATAATTATCCAAAAATATACAACAGCTACAATATTTCAAAATCTATCATTCGAACATTTGTCGTCTTGCACTTTTAGCGGCAAATGTACAAAATTGTATTGGGCTTAGTATATATATGAAGGGGTCCTAACTAATTGGGGGGCCCTAAAATTTTTGATTTTTTTGGGGCCTAAATCCTAGGGTTCATGAGATTCATGTATGACTGGTTCTGGTTCTGCTCCTTTAGGTAATAATCCATATTAGGGATTATTAGATTATTCATTGTGTCTTTATTTAAATTTTATTTTGCATTTGTTAGTTTTGCGTCAAGATTTTGTAATTTTTGGATTCCTCTCGACTTGACTCGACGAATCTAACAAGTACAAAATTATGGTCAAACCAAATATTTTTTTTGAATAAAGCCGAAATACTTGAATCCACCTATTTTAGTTTTATTCAAAAAAATTTGAGTTCTGAACATAATTTTCTACTTGTTAGATTCGTCTCATCGAGAGGAATTTAGAAACCACAAAATCTTGATGTAAAAATAACAAATGCAAATTTTTTTTGAATAAAAATAAAATAAAAAATCTAATAATCTCTAATCCGGATTATTAAGGCATGAGGGAGGTGGATTCTGATCCCCTATCTCTCTCGCCGATGGAGATTGGGATGTGGAGAGCCGAACGGTCTAAAATGTAGATGTGTAGGACAAGTTCCTTCTATTTGATTGGAAAAAATAATTTTTCCACTTATCGGAACAATTCAGATAAAAAATAAAATGTATATCGGAACAATTAAAAGTGAAAGTACAAGTATTTATGACCCTGTTCGGTTTCGGATTTTGGATTTTGGTTTTTGGGTATTGATTAAAGGGAGAAATGAGGTAATTATTGAAAATAGAGGATAATGATTGGAGAAAGATAAAAAAAAGAAATGAGAATAATACTCCTTCTGTCCCATATTTGTTGTCCGTTTACGGGTAAGCGTGTCATTTTTTAATTGCTTATATCTTTCAATCTATAATGTTTTTTTTACAATTTTGAAAATTTTGTTTAATTGTACTCATCGAGAACTATAAAACAAAATTCATATTGAATATATATAACATTATACAATTAAACATATAACTATTTTTTTGAGGTCTAGTGAATAGTGCAACTAAACAACAAATATGAGACGGAGGGAGTAATAAAAAAAATAGGGATATAATTGGAGATTAATGAGAGAGATTGAATAATAATTAAGAAGATTAGTCTTAAAACCCAAAACAAACAAGGTCTATATGTAAAAGTGGGATGCGTAAACCACTCCCCTTATTTTTGGTACTTTAACAGTATAGATAATTAAACAATAGTACCTCTGTGACAGCCTTAAGCCCAGTTTTTCAAAAGAGGTGTTAAAATCACGATATTTCAACTCGAGTACTTTAATTTGGTGCAAAAAAAATAAAAAAACAATACACGGGACTACTTCATTATGTGATTTGAAATATCGTGATTTTAGCACCTGAGTACTAAAATATTTTGGTAAACTTAATAGTCTCAGGTGAAACATGGTTTGAGAACTAATTGTGAGGTGAAAATTTTGAATGCGAATAGGGTACTAACATGTGATACTTATCAGTGCATCCGAGCCGTCCAAATCTGTTTTGGACTATCCAAATTTGTTGAGGTAAATTTACTCCCAAAATTTACAAAACTGTCACCTTAAATTTGGATTGTCGAAAACATGTTTGAACGACTTAGATGCACCGCTGGGAATCACGTGGCGGTACCAGTTCCGCATGTAAGTTTTTCTCAATTCTCAAAATCAATTTTTGAGAAAAAAAATATCTCTAAACCTCAAAACAAACTAGGTATCCACTTAATCCTTATCCATGCTTGTATTTTAATATCGACAGCAATTGAACCACGTGGTTAACCTTATATCAACTTAAGTTTATCTTCTCGGTCCATATTTTTTGACCATTTGTTTCTATACTATTGATTTGTTGTCACCGTCGCAGTATTATCATTTTTGGAATTTATCTGCGCATGCATAATTCATTGCTCTTTCATTCTTTCAAGAACGTGCATATAATAATTTATCCATGGACTTCTTGGGTTTAGCCTATGTTGGTCATGATTTAATAAACCAATACTAGATCAGGTGTCATGCGTCAATTGTTCAACTCGCGCCTTGATATAATTGTGGTGACAAGACGTCAGGGGCGGATCCACAAATATGCAGTGGCGCAAACACACAAATTATTAAACTTAACTCGTATGTTTATAATTCCTTATGATAATCCATTTTTGCTGGTAAAATAACATATTATATTTAACTTGGTCTTATAAGTAACAGAAAGGGCAGTGAGAAAAAAAAGTTAATGGAAAAGGGTGGGTTTGCACAAAAAAAAGTTGTGAAAATCTTGCATTCTATAAAGTTGATCCGACAAATATCCACGTACTATTACTTGAGCAAAACTTTGATTAATTTTATTAGTACACTATCATAAATTTATTGGGTACATAAAAATATGTAAGTATATTAATGTAAGTTCACATAATCGAGTGGGAGCATGTATCTCACGGGACCCCATGTGGATCTGTCCTTATAAGTTGTCCTTTTCTAAGCCGAGGCTATCTCGCAAGAGCTCCTTTCAGTCAAATGTTCAATAGCCATTACGAACTACTATTATGATTACACCCGAAAGAGAGTCACTATGCTAGTTGTAACTTCATAGCTAACCACTTTAATGAAGAAAACAATAATGAAATTGAAATAAAAAGAAAGCATAATGATAAATTAAACTATAAAGAACTAGGACATAGGGTTTGTTTGGAACCTGTGGGGGAAAAAAATAGAAAGAAGTGAAAATTATTTTCTCTTGTTTGGTTTGAGAGGAAGTAGAAAGGAAAATAAAGCAATGAAGAATTGAGCACAATTTTCCTCTACACTTTCTCAAATTTTCTTTTTCTTTCATTTCCTTTCTTTTTCTTTGTTTTCCTCAATTGCAAGTTGTGAATAGGTCCTTAGTTTTTTTAAGGTGAGAATGTAAAGGTATTAAGAAATCATTCAAACCATCAATTAAATGATGAGTGAAAAACAATCAAGAAAAGAAACACAAAATGCACAACACAGAGATTTTTTCGTGAGTGTGTAGTTGAGTATATCCACAACACATTAATTTTTCGTGTGTATTGAATGAAGAGAGAACAAGACTAATTTGCCCTTCGGATCAAACCCCGAATAATTAAAAAAATACAAATTAATCCGAATTATACTTCACAAACACAACATTAGGTCAGTTAAAAAGAGAGGCACTGTCGTGGAGTCGTCTCTCCTGTATAGTTCCCCTTGGAGGTGTCAATTCTGGGCCATATGGCCCATCTGCAAGAAGGGCATGTGAGGGCACATATATGGACTGATTGAGGCCTAAACTTCCAACGGCTCATTATGGGTCCTACGACTCCTACCGTGAGTTGATTTCAATAATTTGAACGATTTTTCTCGGACGGTCAGCAAAGTAATATATCTAAAAATATAAAAAAAAAAAAATCAACTTCTATCCATATATATGTAAAAACTTAAATTTTAGTTTATAAAATAGAAGGTCGTGGACACTTTTAACTTTAAAGTTATTGATAGAATTAGACCGTTCATTTTATGAGTCAAAACTCAATTTTTTTTATACCTATCCTTACCCAATTAAGTTAATTTTTTATATGAATTTTTTATTTTACGGACCCTACAAAATAAACTTTTCAGATTACTCCAATAAACATTTGTCAAGACCCAAGGTTGGATAGAATTTTACTGCACTTTCGTATGATTCGGCCTTCGCTTGCTAGTGGGACCCCCGATGGACATGTATGGGACCCGTCCATGGCCCCTTCTTAAATGGTTACCCTTTTCAACCGGCAATATCTGACAAACGAGTTTCATTTATATATTTGTTTTTCTTTGGTTTTTTTTTTTTTTTTCCTCAAACGGTCACCGCTCAGGGTGTCGAGGCAAGCTTATTGGCACATCAACTAATCTATTTCCTCCGTGAAAAAAAAAACTAATCTATTTCCTAATTTAGTCATAGTCAAGTCATCTACGTCGGGATTAGGGTTTTACAAGAACTTACGTTCATGCAATTTGACCCTAAAAATTGATTGCAACTGGAGAGTGTGTGGACCAAACCACCGACCAACTGCACTAACCTTTTGGGCTATTCTATCCTGATTTGACTAAATTGAAAAAAATAAATTTTTGATTTTTTTGTTTTGTTCTTATTGAATTTTTTTTTTGCATTTGTTAGTTTTGCGTTAAGATTTTGTTGTTTCTGGATTTATCTCGTCGAGAGGAATTCGAAGAGTATGAAATTATGGTCAAAAGTAATACTAGTTTTTTGAATAAGTTGAAAATAAACCTGTTTTTTGAATTATTATTCGTCTTTATTCACAATACTTGAAGTTTGGCTAACAATTTTATACTTTTGTGATTCCTCTCGTCTAGACAAGCCAAAAAATCACAAAAAAATGAACCGAAAACTAACAAATGCAAAAAGATTTTGAATAAAGACAAAATAAAAAACCAAAAAACTATTTTTTTCAAATTAGCCAAATCAGGCGTGATCTATATCACATTTCATGACGGTAAGGAGGCAACACAAACACATTTTCACAGTAGTAGTGAGGGTGCCACATCAGCTTGGCATTTTGGGTGCCTCGCAAAGTTTTTCCGGATGCGGTCTTGTGGGTTCCATTTTTTGGTTCTCACATAAATGATTCGAACTATTAAATAATTATTCAAGTCGTCTTGGAGAAAATTAGGATCATCGGATATTTTTATATAATTGATCCAATTTATTTGATTTGCATTCAAAATTTAGGACCCTATAATTCGAAAGAATGTTCAAGATATGTAAATACAATTAATAGGTTGATAACTATTGATCTGAACTTTAGATGTCATATTATACGGTCATAAATTCTGAATGAAAATCGAACGAATTAGATCAATTACATAAAAATATCCCATCGGCTTGATTTTCTCCAAAACGACTTGAATAATTATTTAAAGGTTCGGATGATTTATATGAGACCTAAAAATGGACTCTACAAGACTACATTTCGCAAACACTTGGCGTGACACCGAGAATGGGATTTTTGGGTCAAATCTGCCAATTCAAATCTGCCATTTTTCTATGATTCTATTTCAACTCTACTTTGGGTACGGATATTGGTGCACTGGCTCTTGCGAGTCACTCAAGGGTCGCACATGATTAGTCCGAGCCATTTGTTAATTTTAAAATCATTTTTCGAGGGAGAAACTTAGCTCAATCTAATAACTTTAAGTACTTTCATTGATTGAGCATTTAAAATTATCCGATTAAGTTGATTTTTTACAATGATCGAGCACTTAAAGTTACTCGATTAAGTTGATTTTCTTGGAGTATTACGGTTAAGTATTTTTTTTATCTTATAATTAAATTTTGTATGTTGGATTATAGTTGAATTTGAATCCTATAAATACACCACAATATTTAATGTGTATTGTATCATCGTTGATAGTACCATAGGCACGGGCAATACTCTAGGAGTTACAAATTTAATGTGTTCCTGCTTTATCATCTACGTATGTGGAAGCCTTGGCAGTTTTGGGGGTCTTAGATGGTCAAAATCGGCTGGTTTTGGTCACGTACAAATTTCGACGGACAGTTTGGAGGTGGTCAATGCTTTGTGTGATGTCTCTATTGTTAATGTAATAGTTAGGAATATTATTAGTGACATTCTGGACCTTATTTCTTCTTCCTTTTGTTATGTAAGTGTGATTAAGACCACCCGTCAAGATGTGATGAAGGCTCATAATTTTGTGCAAAGTCACCTTTGTAACTTTATTTCTGGTTAATATATGTGCTTTTGTTTATGGCTCAAAAAAATATATATAATGAGCCCAACTATGGGTACACCAAAGGTAAACCACCTTTTAGGAACCCATTTCGGGGCCCGACCTAATGATTGGAGCTGTTCAATTTATTTAAAATTATTTTTTATGGGCCTCCATGAGAAGTCAGCTCATTTGAATATTGGTAAATGCTTGATCGATTCAATCAGTTTTTCTCCTAGCAAATCCATAGACGAAAATCGATTAAGTTTTTACCAATATCTAAATGAGTTGACTTTTTTACGAAGACTCTCAAAAACATGTTTTAAAAAAAAACTGAACGGGTTTGATAATTTGTGTGGGATCCCAAAATAGGTCTCAAATAAGATGGTGTATATTTAGTGTACACAAGATCGGGTTGTTTTTTTGGGGGTATTTTTATAGTGCAATGAAGGAAAGTGGTTTTCACCCCTTCTGTTCTTATAAATGCAACTTCTTCTTCTTCTTTTTTTTAAATTCTTGTAGTATGTATAATTTTGTTTGTAAAAGACCACAAAAAATGATGCATTTATAAAATAAAAAAAGTGTGAAAATTATCACCCTACAATAAATAGGACTACTTTCGTTAATGCACCCTTATTCTATTTGAGATGTCTCAAAATATACATCTCGATACTTTCCAAAATCAACAATAGGAACTTGATAAAATTTCATCATCATTCTTAAAAATTGATGTAATCATTATGTTTCCTCAAAAAGTAAAGGGCATAAATTGAAAAGTTTAATACTCTTTAATGCAATCACTGTGTTTTCTTAATCCATTTATATTGACAAATCCAAAAAACTTTGATTTGGCAACTATTTTCACCGCTTATAGGCGAAAGATAACTTATTTCTCATTAGTTAGGTACTATCACTAGCTAAGAGGGTGCTTTGGGGAAAAAAAGAAAAAATTAGTTTTTCGGTCTTTTTATTTTGTCTTTATTCAAAAAAAAATTGCATTTGTTAGTTTTGCGTCAAGTTTTTGAGTTTATGGATTCATCTCAAAGACTCGAATCCCAAGAGTTTATAATTAGTCATAAATACTCAATATTTTGCCTATTTAAAGGGAAGGACTATGAACATTTGAAATCAAACATAAAGACAAAGAACATTTGCAATCAAACCTAAAGACACAATATTTTGCCTATTTAATGGGAAGGACAAAGAACATTTACAATTAAACACAAAGACACATTAAGTGGCCTATTAATTATGCCATTATCCCAGAAGAGCTCTTTATCTCACATCTCTCCACTGCTGTCGAGGAATTTTTCAATAAAACGCTCCAATTCGTTTAGATCGCCGCTTTCGAGAAGCTGCTCACAGAAAACCAAGTACTCTGCTCTCTCGAGGATTAATTCTTATTTTTCAAAGGAAATGCTCTGCTTTTGCCAGGAAATGCAGCAGCTTGGCTAAGGAGCATAGGACGAGGTTCTACATCATGAAACACTGTGTCACCATGCTTGTTTGCTGGCATGACGAGTCTTGTTGATAGACAAAAAGGGATTTCTTCTTCGTGAGAGATGGATTTGCAGTTGGGTTTAATCTGTTTGAGACCCCAATTTGAGTTTTATGCCATCCCATTTTGAAGAGATTGTAATATTTTTGTTGGTTCTGTTTATGTAACTCTATCTAGATTTGTCAATTCTATGTTCAAATAGAGGTTAAACATTGGGCTGCAATTGATATACAAAATGGTAGTATAACTTGTTAGGGAAAGATTCGATCTGATCTAAGAACTGCTAAACAACTAAATTTTCAGGTGCTTCACTGGGAGAGGTAGTTTTTCTTTTTAACTCGGCTAATTTGACCTCACTTTGGATGTGGGGTGGTGATTTTTTTAAATTCTATGTTAGAAATTATAATTTTTAAAAATTAGTGAGATCTCACTATTTTTTTTGGTTGGCACAAGTCGTCGGCTAGTCGACCAAGAGGTGAGGTGGTGGTTGGCTGGATGTTTGGTGGTGATTTTTCTAAATTTTTTGTTTGAAATTAGAGTTTTTAAAAATTAGTGACATCTCACTAATTTCTTTGGTCACCGGAAATGGACAACCAGAGGTGGGGTGGTGGTTGGCCGGATGTGGAGTGGTGATTTTTTTGAATTATATGTTTGAAATTAGAATTTTTTAAAATTAGTAAAATCTCACTAGTTTTTTTAGTTGTCAGAAGTGGTCGGCTAAGAGGTGGGGTGGTGGCCAGTCGGAGGTTACGTGGTGATTTTTCTAAATTTTATGTTCTAAATTAAAAATTTTAAAAATTAGTGGCATCTTACTAATTTTTTTGGTCACCAGAAGTGGTCGGGCGGATGTGGGGTGGTGATTTTTTTGAATTATATGTTCTAAATTAGAATTTTTAAAAATTAGTAACATCTCACTAATTTTTTTGGTCACTGAAAGTGGTCAACCAAGATGTGGGGTGGTGGTTGGCTAGAGGTTGGGTGGTGATTTTTCTAATTTTATGTTCAAAATTAGAATTTTTAAAAATTAGTGACATATCACTAATTTTTTTGGTCGCCGGAGGTGGTTGGCCGGATGTGAGATGGTGGTCGGCCAGAGGTTGGTGGTATTTTTTTAAATTTTATGTTCGAAATTAGAACTTTTAAAAATTAGTAACATTTTACTAATTTTTTTTTCTTTTATGTTCGATTGCAAAAGTTCTTTGTCCTTCCATTTAAAAATGTCAAATGTTTTTTGTTTTTATGTTCGATTTCAAAAGTTCCTTGTCCTTCCATTTAAAAATGTCAAATGTTTTAGATTTTTGGCTAAGTGGCCCTTAAAATTATGGTCGAAACTTTTTTTTAATAAAGCCAAAATTAAACCAATAAACCGGTTTAATTTGGTTTATTTTTTGCTTTATTCAAAAAATTATTAGTTTTGACTATAGTTTTATACTCTTTGGATTAGACGAATCCACAAACTATAAAAACTTGATCCAAAACTAACAAATGCAAAAAAAATTTAAATAAAGACAAAGCAAAAAACCAGTTCTACACTTTTTCGCAGAAACAATTGTTTGTTTCTTGAAACTTGAGGTGGAAACAAAAAAGAGGGGCCGTCCTTTGTCTAGCTCCAATTATGGATGGAGAAGCATAATGTGTACCGGTTCAAAAAAAAAGAAGCATAGTGTACGCAAAGCAGTGGTTGAAACAGGATTCTCACATTTATATCTCTGTTCTTTTTCTGCCATAAAAGGATCATCCCCATTACCATATCAAGTGAGTAAAAAGAAGGCCCCTTTTTGCAAGGCAGGGAGCCTTCTTAACAACAGTTCTACATATATTTTAGTAACTTTCACATAAGTATGAACTTAGAACGAAACCTTGTAAAATCTAGAAGCAAAGGATGAGCAGACCCTGGCTGGCTCCCTATTTCCTCTTTCCTTTAGAGAAAAGGTAAGGCACAGTACACAGGTCAATCACAGCCGTTGGCTGTCTTTCTTGTGCATTTTCTGGGTTTCTTTTTCCTGTACTGTATCAGCCCTCTTTCCTTTAACAAATTCCATGCAATCAGTTTGAATCGTGATATTCAAGGCACCCTGAGCATACACCCACTCCACCACTTTGAACTCAGCTAGAATCTCCACCATTGTTGCCGATTGAGCAAAAACCCGAATTACCTGCTGTTGAAAATACAAACAGAGTCCCATATCGCATCTCGATCCGGTGCCTTTCTAACCCAATCAGCAAATCACTCTTCCACCCTCATAGGAGTACCGGCTTCAAAATCAAAACCCAGATGGGATGCGTGCCAAAATCACTTAGCAAAATCACGATCAAAAAACAGATGTTCCATTGATTCAGGAATGCTATTACAAATTAAACTGGACATAGAGGATCAACATCCAAATGTCTCCCCAGGAGGGCCTCTTTCGCTGCCAAAATCCGATAAACAATTTTCTAAATAAATAACGTAAACTTGGGAGGAAAATTCAGAGCCCACACGTTACTCCTCAGTCCCAAGAAAACATGATTAGAATCTACCATACTCTCAAATTTATACTGAAATTGTAAAAAAATATAGTCAGATTTGACCAAAAACCGCCCATCCTTGGCAGGTTCCCAAAAAAGAACATCTCGACAATCTTTTTTCGCCTCATACATCACAGAAATAATTGGCACAACATCTAAAGCCACCCTCCAGATACCCCTTTGACGATCCATTAGGCTTGCCACAATGAATCCAGTAAACATCCTTCCCATATGACGACGTACGTTAGTATCTGTTTGGTTTTTTTACTTCTTTGCAATGGAAAATAATTGTGTGCGAGCGTGCCACAGAGAGTTTTCAATCTTCTCCCTTAGATTAACTTTGAAAAACCAAATCTAATCAGACGATTGTGTTTTAATGATTTATAATTACCTTAATTAAGATGATTTTTCCTTCAAAGTGAAAAAATACAAACCAATATACTTAGGAAATTAAAGAACAAAAAAAAAAAAGATACTTTGATTGATAAACCAAAAGTAGACTTATTTCAAAATCGTGTTCAACTTCAAATAAAAGGTAACAAGAACTTCAAACACTTGAATGTTACAAGAACAACCGAAATCTACTTCCTAATCTATTTCGAATTGAGTCGAAATTCTAATTCTACTTGTCAATGAACAAACAAAACATCATATTTTGATAGCTGTTTGTTGAAGATTTGTCCAGGATTTTTACTTTTTAACTTCTTCTATTTATAAACTTTGCTTGTTTGAACTTCCCCCTCAAAACATTTGAACTTGGTCTGCTTCGAACTCTATCATTGCACTTCAAATGTGCGGTTTCTTACCTCCAATAACATCTGGACTTGAATTTCCTTGGATCTTTCTTCAGAAGTTTTAGTTTGAATTTGCATGGTTACTCAAACAACTCGTATGATTAGTGTTAAGAAAATAACTGTCTTATTCGACGTAGTCCACGTGTTTCAATCGTCAACTATCTCGTTTTGTATGTTTACTCGTGGAGTTCATGCACTTAGCTGTTAAAAATGTGTCTTCAAAGCAAATTTTCCTTATTTGTCCTCTAACTTATTAATTGCCAATAACTGCTCATCAGTTTGGATGTTATTACGACATTGTATTGATTCGTTAATCCAGTGCTTTTGATTAACGTTAAGTCGCCAACGTCTGACATTCTTAATTATGTGTCAATTAATTATAGAATGTGTTAATTTTATATGTAAACAAGATCCCGGGAATCCATTGAAACCTCATAATATTATTTCTTTTCAATTCCTTTCTCGATTTAGGTCAAAGCCAAGCAAAAGAAAATAATTGTTTTATGCGTAATGCTACGTACTCATATATCCCAAGCACAAATGTGTTCAAAAAAGACTTTTTGCGATTTAGTAAAAAATCACGTGTATCACACAATTTTCAAACACATGTTCTCTGTGAGTGAATACGAATTAATGTTCACAGACTCTCTATTTTTTTAACTTATCTCTTGCTATTTCCTTTTTCTCCTTTTCTCCCCCACACAAATTCCGAACCATGCCACAATATTAACCGTACATATAATTCACAGTAAAAAAAAGGGTCAAAATATGTGTAGTAGTAGCATTTCAAAATTCCTGATTTTAGAACACAAAAAAAATAGAAGTCTCCTCATCCTCTTTGACTCCTCCTCCCGTCTTCCCGCAAAACCCCATCATTATAAAATGCCTCCACTTGGTTGCAATCCAAAACCACCCGTCCCTCCTCCGCTACCTGACGGCCGCCACCGACCGCCGCCGCACATAATTCCGTTTTTCTTTCCCCTCAACACACATTCATTTGTTTGAAACTTGCGAAAAAGAAAGGAGGAGAAGGGGGAAATTAAACATTTCTCATTTCTTTTTCGGTCTTGGGAAGAGGAATAGGGGAAATTTACAAAATATGGTATTGCAAACAAAGATTTTATTCCCATTTTCCTCATAATTGTTTTTCCTTTCTCTTCCTCATTTTCTACAAGTTTCAAAGAGGCCATAAATTAATTATATGTAATTGCTTTGCCAATGGAAAATCAAGATAAATCCAGCCCTAATCCAAATAATTACCCCACTAATTACAACCATTATGTTAATAACAGTAACATTTATAACAGCAATTTACCTCCAAATTCCTCTCAACACGCCTCCACCAACCTATCGCCGACGACGCCGGCGCCTCAATTCACGACATTCTTCTGGAACTCCGACGACTCTGCCGCCTCGCCGTCGTTGTTGAAGGGGTTTTACCACAGGCGGGCATATTCCGATGGAAATTTCCAGGTCGCCGCCGGTGAAGACGACGGAGGAATCTCCGGGGAGGCCTTGGACGGTTTGTTCACGCCGAGTTTGGAGGAGATGGGGGCGGACGAGGATGAACTCATCTCTGGATTTCTCAATGAGGATAACGACGGTGGCGGCCAGTTGATGGATCATGAGGAGGGGAGTGGCGGTGGCGGTGGTGGTGGTGGCAGCGGTAGCGGTGGTGGAAAGAAAAAGAAGAGTTTGAGGGTTAGCGGACGGGCGACTTTGCCGGAGGAGTTGGCTGAGATATGGGCCGAGGACCCCAAACGCGTCAAGAGGTGCAATTTGTTCTCCTTAAAGTTTGTGGGGGCATGTATTCAAGTATCTAACGGTTTTAGACACAATTGTATCGGAAGTGGCGTTTGAAGTTATGTTCCTAACATTGCGCTTTTTGATGTTTAACATTATTATTTCTTTTTTCGAAAGAGCAATGCTACGTACACAAATTTTGATGCACAAATGCGTTCAGAATAGTTTAATGTACATGAAACCTTTGTTATTTCGGATATGTGCATCAAAGTCCGTGCACACGGACTTCCATGGGTCGCATGCCGAGTCCGGTTGGTAATCAATTCGTTCATCCTATAGGACTTGCTTAGAAAATCATTCTTCAAAATTAAATTGCACAATTATGTATTTGGAAGGATATTCTATTTTCATGTTTTTGTAGCAAAAATGTTACTCCATGATTATCAACCCAAAGTTTTTGTTAGATGATCTCCCTTTTCTTTTATTCGCAATTCCTGTAAAATGTAGCCCTGAAAGTTTACCATTTTGATTGGAAGCAATGTTAATGTTTTTAATCGATGTTTCCAGAATTCTGGCAAATAGACGATCTGCTGCTCGATCGAAAGAGAGGAAGGTTCGATACATGTTAGAACTAGAGCGACGAATTCAATCCCTTCAATCCGATTCGGTGAATCTCGCTGCACAAATCAGAATATATGAGGTTTGTCTTGCTTCATTTCTGCTTGCAATTTTAGATCCTGGTTATTAGTAATTGATGGTTCATTTTGTTTATACCTTGAGCATGAAAATAGACAGGACATCTGTTAGCTTTCGCGTCTTATTTGCTAAAAATCTCATCACATTTTGACGCAATTCAGCCAACTTATAAGAAAATATGACGATCAACAATCCAGATGGGCGATGAAGCCTCGTGATGAATCCATGTATGACATTTCTGACGAAACTGGTTTTTTTATGTTGTATGTGTTTATCTGCTCGTGTCGACGATTCTTGGATTGACAAGAAGAAAAAATCAATGTTTATCTGCTCGCGTAGACGATTCTTGCATTGTATGCTGTCTTCCTCAAATCTTCATAGTTGTTAACTTTTGCAGGTTTCTTTCTTAGAGTTCAAGATGTTATTGATCAATTCATCATATATTTGTATTCTATCCGAGTACCTCTACCATGTTTTATCTATCATCGTCTGTTCTTATCCTTTTTTGTTTTCCTATTCAGAGGGAGACAAGAGGTCTAAGCACAGAAAATATTGAGCTCAAACTACGGTTACAAGCTATGGAGAACCAGGCTGATTTGCGCGATGGTAAGTGTCATGAGATCTTTCAATCTACAAGTATAGATACAGACATAGATGTTTATGGAGGCATCCGATGCACATGAGTCCCACACGATACACGTAAGACTCGTGCACATAAGACTGTTCTGAACATAGTTGTGTATGTATTCATGTCTATCGCATTTTCCCAATACTAAAGGGGCGTAAACGAGCCGAGCCAAGCTTTGTCGAGCTCGAATCGTTTACTTAACGAGCCAAAAATGGAGCTTGAGCTCGGCTCGTTCGTTAACGAGCCGAGCCAATGTAATTTACTAAACGAGTCAAGCTTTTGCGAGACGAGCCGAGCTTTACTAAGCTCGTTTACTGAACGAGCCTAAAGCTCGAGCTCAGCTCGGTTATTAAACGAGCCAAGCCAAGCCACGAGGTGCTCTCAAGAAGCTTGGTTCGTTTGCGGCCCTTACACTATCTTAACTTTTGAAGAAGGAATGCTGTTCTTTTTTGCAGCTATAAACGAAGCATTGAGGCATGAAGTTGAGACTCTCAAGATTGCGAACGCAGAACTAAGAACTCCTACCGAGCCATCCCCGTTAACGTCCCGACGGGTGCCATACAGTCCAACAACAGCCTCCCCGTCCACCCTAACCCCCCAACCCCCGACGCAATATTTCAGCCCATTACCTTCCCCCTCAACTGTCCAACCCCCCACGCAGTACACCTCTCCATTAACCTCCCCCCCGACCGTCCAACTCCCGGTGCATTACACCACACCATTAACCTCCCCCTCAACCGTCCAACTCCCTGTGCATTACAGCCCATTAACCTCACCATCAACCGTGCAAAATGTTCATTTCAGCCCGTTAACCTCCCCATCACTCGCACAAACTGTGCCGTTCACCCAAGCAGCCTCCCCCTCCCCTTCGACCTCACGCACAACGACAAACTTTTCACCAACCCCAAAACCATCGGTTTATGCAGTTGCTCCATTGCCACCATTGCATAGGTCCCGGTCAAGCATTATAAGTCGCCGGTTGAGACAAGCAAATGTAGAGTCTCCTACCCAAAAGAATGATTCTCCCTGCGGCAGTAACAAAGAACAGACTATCGTGACCGATGAAGGTGCTCCGGTTTATAGCAATGGCACTGGATCTGCGAGCCCCTGATTTCTCGATGGGGGACAATCAGCAAGCTTACATCCTATACAAATTGACATCAGATTGAACTGAAGAAAAAGTCCTAATTATTTATCTTAATTCTTTTATTCCCTGGGTGATATGTGAAAAATCAGTTCTTTATTCTATTGGGAAGACACTAATCCCATGGTTCCATACTTTCAATGTCTCATTCAACTGGTACTGATATTGAAGTAAAATTGTCTCTCCATATTGTGATTTGATTATCAGTCTACTTCTTGATTTATATCTTCGCAGTGTATGATTTTGAGTGCTGAAAATTTCTCGGAAATTTGGTGTGAATGAAACGAGGCATTTGAATCCAAGACAACGAAAGGACCCCACAAGGTTGAAAATTACGCGTGATAAGTGCTGGTTAATACACCAATTACAACCATCCATGAGGAGGATTGAATGGCATTTCAAATTTAGAATTATTGTTGGGAGTTACAGCACCAATTCAAATTCATATTCAAGTTGGGAGATACCGTTTCGGAATTGAATTGCTATATTCAACAGCCTTATCGATTGGGGAGACTCCCCTATTGAATTTCGTATTGATGGAGGAGGCTCCTCCGTCATCTATATAAAGACGGCCTCTACCATTGTATCTTCATCAGAAATTCGTGTCACTTTCCAGCTTCTAAAATTCATCTTTGAGAGAGAGAGGCAGACGCTAGTAGGTTCGTCAAGGCAACTGACGGAAGTGTTCTGGCTGTTTGTGGTCTTTGTCGTTTTATCCTGGGACAAAGACGCCGGTGTATCCTACAAGACACACAGTGGGCGGTAAATCTTTGTTAAGGAGACTGTGATATTATAGGACTCAGCTCATGTTTCCTAAACATTGTTTGTAGCTCTATCCGGTTTATGTTATTTACATTTCAATTCTGTTCATGTAACTTGTATCTCAGTTTATATCAATGAAATTGAATTTCTGAAATTCTATGATTGCCGAATAATTTTTTCCCAACATTGAGTACCTATCGGAGTTAATCTACTGGGATATAACTTTAATTTGTTTTTGGGTTTTTTTTTTTGGGATTTGACGGTCAAAGATGTTTGAGCCAATTTACAAACATAAACTCTAGTTGGTTTTGAATTATAAGTGAGAAAAATTACCAAACTCTGTATTTGATGATCATTTGTATGGTACTCTGTATTTTGGTGGATTTGTGACAAGATTGTTTTTAATAGGAAGATCACGAGGAAAAGCAAACAAATCATTTTTCCTCCTGCACAGACGATCCAAAACCCTCCACCAATGAGATACAAAAACAGCGTAGAGTTTTGCAAATGAAAGAGAGTCGTCTTTTACACCAGGAAAGACAGTAAGGAGTGAAAAAGGGAACCGGGGATGCTGTACTGCGGTGCGGCGGTGCCACACTGCATTGGTGTATTGTGGCATCTGATTTCATTTCGGCAATTTGTAAATCTGAGTCGTCCATTGTCAAGATGAATCCGAACCGTTGATTGCCAAAATCAACGGTTTGGATGCCTCACCTGAATCCGTGAAAAAGACAGTAAGAAAGTGTCCCAGAGCCAAATCAAAAAAATGAGAAGTTGAATTTCTAGGGATACTTAACCATATCAACATCTTACAATAGTATGAAAGAGAGCCGTCTTTTGCATAAAAGAACAAGGCGTTGTTCCTCTTAGCTTTTTGGTCATTATGTTGTAGACAACAGTCAAATTGTTGTTGTTGTTGTTGTTTTTATTTTTTTTATATTTAAAATATTTGAGTTTTTGGACTTGTTATGTGAGTAGAAGCTTATGAGACTTTTTAGACAGAAGACTTAAAAGACAATAAATTCCATGGAGATTCCTCATCAATTCCTCATTTCCATGGAGACTCCTCTTCAATTCCTCGTTTCCATGGAGACCCCTTAACGTTTAAAAACGTCCTTATTAACCCCCTCATCTATTTGAAATTGAAAAACCACCTTACTTCTTAACGGAGTAAAGGAAATAACTATTTTACCCTCGCTTAATAACTATTTTACTTTGAGGTCAACTTGAAATCCCCTTTCTTCCACAGCTCACTCCTCATATATCAGTCAGACTCACACATCGTCCTCAATGTCTTCAACATAAGCCCAATCGACAAATCTGCCACGTCGTTCGTCAACACATCCGGCATATTGTTAACCCTAATCCCCTTCTCCCTACACTTTCCCAAATCGACCTTATCCAACCCCACGTTGCACAACATTGCAATCTCCAGCCTCATCAGTTCCTCGATCAACTCGGTGTTGGCTCTGACCGTCGCATTACCGACCATGACTCAAATCGAAGTTTAGATTTGATTCAAGAAGTCCTTGTTAGGTTAGTTCCAGAATCAAAAAGAGGTTGAAACGATGATCGAGCTCTCACTCGAGGTACGACAGCATCAGGCAGGCCATCAACAGTCCGATCGGATCCATTTTCCAATTGTCGTTTTTAGAGTTGTCCAAGATTTTGTAGGATTGGATGGCAACTAAATAATGATACGACTAGTGTAGAGTGGGTTGTTAGAGTGTCGTCGTTTTCAACAGTCGTCTAAGATTGAGTAAAAGCTTTTATTTGATCTTTTTAATCCACAACCATAATAGGGTTTACTTGTGTATATATGTATGAAATATATACCGGTGAGTCCCAACTATGCAGATGCAAAAGTGCTCGCCAGAGGTCAGTGTGATGTTTGTTGGCCCAAAGGTTACGGTGGAAAGGGTGTTAGCTGAGCTGCAACCATTATAAGCTGTCTTCAACGACACCTCTGCCACATCTGCAAGTGTTGTTCTTACCAGCTTCTATGGAGGAAATAGGTTTTACTTGTGCATATATAGTGTTGTTTAGTGTTTAAGGAGGGGTCTGGATGGCTAACGATGAAAAATGAGGGGGTGGGTAAGGACGTTTCTAAATGTTAGAGGGTCTCCATGGAAAAGAGGAATAAATGAGGAGATCTCCGTGGAATTTAACCCAAAATTTATTACTGTAGTTTATATATTTAGGCATGTTCCTCTAATTTGATTTTCGACTTTTTCCCAAAAAATTCAAAAAGTCTTCAAAATCTCTCTCACTTACAGGAATGGCAACAGGTAGGGTTTGGATCGAGGTACTCCTTTTATACCGATCCCCAAATTCTGTACTCATCTCTATACCGGTACCTATATCCAATTAGGGATACTTTAAAGTCACCAAACCCATCCCCCATATGGATAACGTGTAATATGGGTATTACCCAATATCCAATTCCGCATTAAAGAAAGAGGCAAATATCGAAGAATATTAAAATTTAAGAGATAAAAAGCTATCAAGTAAATATATATATATATATATATATATTGAAACATAACACAAAATTAAGACAAAAATCTACGAATATTAGTTGTAATGCATTAGTACATCCAAGACAAAAAGTCATAAGGAAAAACATCATAAAGCAATTTCCAGCTCGCTAGATCCTTTAAGAACGAAGAGTTTGATTTCGGTGTTCCCCCAAATTTGGTCTGATTTTTCCAATTATATCCTTCTCGATTGGAACTTCACGTGTAAGTGTTTGGGGTAAAATTGACTTTTCGATTGAGGTGTTTTTTCCAGGCTGTGTTGCAATTTTCGTGGGTTGGGTGGTTGGCTTCATTGAAGTTGGGTTAAATTCTCGCAGACAATCTTCTGTTCTCCTCTAGGGCGATTTCTTCTCTGCTCTGTTGTCAATGAATGCTGATGGGATGTTTCTGCTTTGATGCTTTTGAGATTTCTCGATTAAATGCAGATGGAGGTTGGGAGACGACTACTTCTGTTCCTTTTGCTGTGTCGATATCGTTCCTTCTCAGGGGTTTGTTGCTCTCGGAGTCAGGTGAATACGAAAATTCAATTTGTGTTCGTGGATGTTTTGGTTGAAATTTTGCTGTTCTTTTTTTTACAAATTTTGGTGTTGTTTGCAGGGTCGCTCTGGATTTCTTCTGTTTTCTTCCATTTTGGTGTTACACAGCTAAGGTTTTGATTGCTCCCTCTATTGTTCATCTTATACGATATATTTCTCTTCGTCTTCGTCGTCGATTTCGTTCAGTTGAGTGCGTATTCTTTTGTCTGACTTAGAATGTTTTGTGTAAAAAACTAGCAAGTGCTATTGTTACCTTCGAAAGAGTAAACGCACACCAGGTGTTTGTCAAAATTACGAAGAGAAGGTTACAGAAAGTTCAACAAAAATAACTCGGCCGGCAAAATTTGTCGCATGATTTAGCTTGTTTAGATGTTTTGCTTCCATCATTTTCCTCATCTGCAGTGACATCCATGAAGGGAGATTGCGTTGCGCTTTTGTATTAGCACCATTGGTAGTGCAGTAGTGCTTGCCCTTGACTCAGACATATCAATAAATATGCTTCTTAATCTCCAAATTACAAATAACACTTCTAAGTTGAATCATCAGAAGCCCTCACTTTTAAGTTGTGTATCAAGATGAAGTATAGTGCTTCAAGATACTGTCTTTTGTGATGCTATTAAGATTAGCATGAGTCATATTAGAAGGAAATAGGAGTAACAGTATTACTAAGCAAAAGCATCACCATTACTTGTTCAACATGAGACATGGACCACGATCACACTCTTTTTAATTGTAGTGCACTTACCTAGCCTATTGAAAGTAGGTTATGCCGAGAACAACACATCCAAGATAATATGATCCTGATCTAAATGAATCCCCTTGGCTTGCAATTGACCACTAAGAGTGATCTCAATCTAGAATGTTGTAAAATACATCGACATGTTACCAAAGCAAGAATGGCATGTGTTGGTACTTGGTACTTTTTTCTTTGGGCTTCAAGGCGTAAATTCTTTAGAGTTTTTTTTTTTGAAATATCCCTTAAACTATCGCTCATTTTCTACTTCATACGAACTTTGAAAATCCTTTATATAGTCCCCTGAACTACCATCCTTGAAGTGCATGTGGTCCAAAATCTAACCCGTTAGTTCAATAGATGGAAAAGTACCCTCCAAAGGGTAAAAACGTTATTTTCCATCTCTGGACAAGTTAGACTGGCGCCATAATTGAGAGCTCTCTCTCTCTCTCTCTCTCTCTCTCTCACACACACACACACACACACACACACAAACAGAGCACTGAAAAAATCCCTCACTAAAATGAGTAGGGAAAGCACAATCAACCATTAGCCCACAAAATTGCAAACAGATGGAGAGAATTTTTTTTTCCCCCACTGAAATTAGACAGAGGAAACTCACTTTCCCTTTCCTAAGGAGAAGAAAAGAACACTCTCTTGACTACGTTTGGTTTAAATCTAAGCTCAAAAAGCAACTTTTGCTATATGGGTCATGTATTGTTCACACTACTGCTCTTGATGCTATTACAGGGATTATCACATATGGGTTGTCATCTTAGCAATTGGACTTTGAATTAGAGAACTTAAAGAGAAGCTTAGCAGTTAAGAATGAGTTTGTATCATTATTTTATCACATCTGTATGAATGCCCATCATTTGTTTGATAAAATGCTTGACCAAAAGAATGCACGACTTCTCTCTTTCGAATCAAGTGAGAATGATCATAAAGAGCGTAATTGTCAGAAGTCTATTATTTGCATGTAGGCTGGGTGTCAAACCAAAGTTATTTCAGCCGTAAGGATCACACCTTCATCTGCACATGCATGGTGTTCGATTGCGGAGAAAACAAGGGATAAGTTTTGGATTACAGAGAAAACAAAGGACAAACGGGTTAGAGAGACACGGACTGAGATTGGGTCCTTGAGGAGCTTAGAGGAGAGAGATTGGGCCAGGTTTTGGGAATCAGTGATAGGGGAAGAGCTTCGTTTCTTTCTCTCTCTATCTCTGGCTCTGTATCGCCTCTCTCTATCAATAATGGGAGCATGGGGAGCGTGTGTAAGGAATGGCGTTTTTGCCCCTTTTTTTGGGACCATAATCCCATGTTTTAGGAGCACGAGTGATATTCCATCCATCTCACTAACGGAAGTTAGATTTTGGACCACATGCACTTCAAGGATTGTAGTTCAGGGACTATATAAAGGATTTTCAAAGTTCAGGTATGAAGTAGAGAAACGAGTGATAGTTTAAGGGATATTTCGAAAAAAAACTCAATTCTTTATGTACGCACCCAGTATCTGGGAATGGAAGTTAAAAAACGATTGCTTACTAAGAGTCAACGAAAAATAATGTTCGAGTGCCATCGTAGAAAATGAGAGTTTTATACTTATAATATATTATAGTTCAAAAAAAATGGTGAAATGAAATTATTCTTTTTTGCACTCCCCCGAGAATGGCGATTATTTACTTTTATGTCGTTTTAAAATTTGTAACAAGGAAGAAAACACACACAAAATAATGCCACATGAATCGGCAGTCGCTGATTGATATCTACCTGGGGATTTTTTGGGGGGTTCGGACTTTGTATTCCCATTTGGTACCCAGCCATGATTCGAGCCATCCAAATATGTTTTGCGTGGCTTAGATTGATTCTCTCTCTCTTCTCTCACCCAAATACTATCTCTCTCTTCCTTTTCTCTCTCTAAAATCCGGACCGTTGATCCGTTGTGGGCCGGGCTAAACTTCTTAGAAAGGGTAAAAAGTTCCTCCTACTTGGGGATTGTTCTCCAATGAATTTGCCCCATAAATTTGCTTGTTGACAAAGAAAATACAGAAATAGTGTAAATTATGCGAAATAATCAACAAAAAAAATATTTGAACTCTCAAAACAGGCACAAAAAAAAGGGGGACCGAGATGGTGAACTTAAGAAGCTGGTGCTGAAGACTGGACCTCGGGAATGGCACATTCCTCTTAGGCATTCATCAATCCGCTACCGCAACTTCGTTAAGTTTCTGTATGAGCACAGCCTGTGCGAAGGAGATTTTATATTTGTTGGCGTTTCACAAGTTGGTGTTCTTCAAATCATTGTGTTTGCAAGGCATGGGGGTGAAAGAATGCGAAATTGGTATCACTGAAGAACAAGCGATAGACCGAGGTCCATTGTCAAAATGAAGAACATCACAGCTTTTCTAATTCCTGTTTTGGTGTCTGATATAATCAGGCACGAGAATAAATAGTATCATTTTGGCTTTGTAATATATAGAACACTGGCATGGATTCTGTTATCATTTTGGGCCTGTAATATATGAAGCACACAGGTGTGTGCTCGGTGGTAGACGTGCAAACATGGTTTCGTTTTGTAGCTGCTCTATAAAGTTTAGCTTTCTATAATCGCTATCACTTGCGTGTGGGACTCTCAAGATTCTAATTTGACTGCAGATTAATACAAAAACTTACAACATCAAGTTGCTTGATGATGGCACTTTGTGAGCTTTTCCTCAATATCTGGATAGTGTTCTTTGTCTGCAAAAAATTAGGGGAAAGGCACTTGTGAGATTTGCAATGCTCTTAGCGTGTGATTTCCATTTCAACTTCGTGTCGTGGATTAAGTTGGAATAATTTCCATCGTTTGTGCACAATTAGGATCTGGATCAGTAGGGAATAAGCAGAGAGTCCACTCTAAGTTGCTGAAGGATCATTTGGTCAACATAGCATGGAATGAAACAAATAGCAAATCACCATAGGATAGAAAGGGAGTTCAAGTGGGTGAATGGGGTTTTCCTTAGGTTGCAACCTTATAAGCAAACCACTGTTCAGTTCAAGTCACGTTTTTATGGACCATACTAAGCTTCAAAACATTGGACTGGTGGCTTACAAGTTGTGGCAAAGATATTTATGTATAGAGTTGTGTATTTTCCTAGGCTTGGTCGCTTGATACTCAGTAATAGTTTCTTATTATCAAGATAAAAATATCTCGTAGTAGTTGATAACCTAAACAGATGACAGACAGCTGCTGTTTATATGGATGCATTGGATTCTAATTCGTTCTTCCCATTATGCTTAGTTAAAAGCTTCCTTTTGTGATCTCTTGATCCTAATGAAATGCAAATGTATCTGAGTACCATATGGAAGATGGATGTGGTGCCTTAGATACGATTGCAAGTGGTGTCATGATATGGGTCGGGAGCAAGCTGCCAATAAACCTCTTTTGAAAACAATATTTAGTCACGCCCTTGCAAAGTTTTTTCTGTTGGTAACAATGTTATATTTGGTTTTACTCGTGTCATTGTATTTTTTCTCATGCGGTTTATGGCGTGATTATTTAGTCCTTGCAAAGCTACACTTCTTTTCATAATATGTGATAAAACCTAGGTAGGTATCTTTCTGTTCTCTTTATTTCTTCCTTTCCTCTCTCCAAAAGATTCATTTGTGGTCAATGACCTGGTGCGTGTGTTCTAATGTGCCTTTCTTCTTTAGCATTAGTTGCTGCCAGCATTCCACGTCAAATCCTGCTGCTACATTAATTAATTAGCACATCTATTGCCCAAGTGGTTAGTCTTTTGAATAAATCTCGACTTGTGGTTAAGCCTTCACAACTTACTGCTGTTTGAGACCCAAACTTTGTTCCACAGCAGCTCATTTCATACTTACTTTCATTCCAAGAGTTATTAGCTGATCAACCATACGGTAAGTTCAAGAAACTCTAAAGTCTTGGGCAAGCCTTTCAGTTTATATGTCATTGTAACAAACACTTGCGTGTATATTATCACTGATAGTTATAAGAGCTGGAACAAAATACCAGATGAAGACAAACTATTTGGCCTAGCAATGTGTAATTACGCCTACCCAGGAATTAACTTTGAGAGACAAGAGCATAGGTTCCCTGTATCCGAGGATATTTCGTTCGTTGGCTTTGCTTTCGGCCTAGATAATGAAATTGGTGATTATTACATGCACCTTAGAGAATATTTAGGGGAATTTTTCCAAAGAAAGCGAAGTGCTTCAGTCAAATATATACTTTCAGTTGTTAGCTTTACAATTTGTATTGCAAATCGAATAGCTATCACTCTCTCTTCTTCTACACTTAGTAAGAGCTGCAGTTTTATTTGGGTAACTAATCTTTAACATTTCATAATATGCAGAATTTCTGTTCAATTTCGCAGAACAAGCGACCTCCATACTCTGAATGCTCGCAAGAAGAGAAAGATAAGAAAAAGTCAAAATGGAGAGAAACAGCTCTTAAAAAAAAAAACAGGTTGAGGAAGAGTTGATTCCAGTTTTGGTTCAGCAACACGAGGGTTCCAAAAAGTTTCCTGCATTCAAAATACATGGAAAAGTTTAATCTGATCAACATGGAATCAATGTTAGCTTCTCAAACATAGGCTTGGTAGTCAATGTGGTTTTGCTCATGCATTTCCACATAACTGGATTGCAGGCGTAGTGTCTGGTACCCTTACGCCTCTTCCAAAGTTTGGAATGCGGACTATGCCATGTAAGGCCTATGTGTTGCCAAAAGTACATTCATGCCATCTTTGCTTGGCAAAAAGATTTCCTAATGAACCTTTGGGCTTCTGCTGCGCAAGGGAGATGTATCTTTGTATCCAGTGGCTGTTTCTGATCAGCTACAAGAATTGTTCATGGATGCAACTCCAGAATCTGCACATTTTAGGCAGTTTATTACGCCATTAGACGATGCTTTTGCTTTCCCGTCGTTGAAAGTGATTCTTGATAAGAAATATGCAAAAAAGACTAATGGCGTGTTCACATATCAGGCCCAAGGACCAGTGTGAGCCATTATATTTATTACCATTGTATCATTTGAAGAATTAAAGAATGATGTGTGAGGGCTTATCAAATCATTTGTTTATTTACTTGCGATCTTGTTTATTGTACACTAGGCCAGGTCATCTTTGAAGACTTTAAGTAGTGCACCTTCTTTCTAATAAACTACTGCTTGCACCTCCTTTCTGCAGCGATATCTAATACAGTACTTCGTATAACATGTTATAGTTGACGGATTGACCTTAATTTACAGCCTTTCTTTTGGAAAACTCATGCCTTGGCCACTTTTCAATAATAGGTGTTAATGGTTCTTTATTAACGTCATACTTTTATTTAACAGGTTAACGTTAACGGGTTGACGCGTACGTGCGTAGCACGTAGTCAACCACCTAGTAAATATATAAGTTACAAAGCTAAGGAAGATTCAATTTACTACAATAAAGATATAATAAAGTTACTTGTGTACAATTAACCGGCCAAGACAAAATTTCCAAATAATTACTCGTAACTAATTAGGTTTAAAAAATTATTCTTGTCCAAGAGAAACATATATACAAAAGGTTATATATAACGAAGAAGGGTTAATAATTTACTTGCCCCCTCAAACTATTCAATTTTTAGTTATTTCCCCCTCCAACTAGTGAATGACTTTACTTCCCCCTCTAACTGTCCAATTTTTACCAAGTTAATCCAATCAGCCAATTTCCATCGAAATGATGGATGGAAAATATAACCAATTAGGGTATTTATGTCTTGGTTTGTTTAATTGTTTTCAGAGAGGGGGATGGCGAAACAAGCAACAATGGTGGTAGAAATCGTAGGGGTGTGAAACGAGCAAGTGACAGCTCGAATGAGGTTCAGAGTACTGATGTGGGAAAAGGTGAATGAGAATCTGCAAGTTCTGAGGTTGTGGCGTTAAAGGAAGGTTTAGTTAGGTTGGACTGGGCCTCCCAATCTGCCCCAGTATAATTAGGCCTCGTTTGATTCATGGATTAGGAGGGTGGGATTGGACTAAAAATAGTCCAATCCCGCGTTGTCCCTTGTTTGGTTCCCACAAAAGCAGATGGGATTAATAATCCCGGTACAGAAGTTATCTTATATCTTCTTCCCTCTCTCTCTCTCTCTCTCTCTCTCTCTCCCACGAGATTGGAGATGGATTTCGCCAGAGATCAAACCAGGAGACATGAGTTCGTCGTTCTCTTCGCTCACGATTTTAGGTTTTTGTTTTTTGAAATCACAGCAGTGAGGTCGATTGGTTCCGAGCAAACCCATTTCGCCGCAGCTCCGCAACAAGGTTTGAATTCCTCATTATTTTCTGCGACAGGTTGATCGATTACGATTGACGCTTAAGCATTTCTGTTGTATTTGTTGCTTGGATGATATCTGATTTGTGCCGCTCTATCATGTAAATGAAATATGTTTTGGTTCAACTTTAGATTTGCGAGTTCGAGAAGTGTGACAGATTACGATTGATGACTAAGCATTCGAAGTGATTTGCGTTCCTTGAATAGAAGAGCATGATTTCTCTTTGATTTACTTGCGGGTGCCATGGGATGAGAAATATAGTTTCTTTCTTTTGTATAAGTGTAGCAATTTTATGGTGTTTAAGGTTGATGATGAGAGAGATTTAGAATGGATTTTATGCCCGGTGTATGGGCATCCAATTTTGAATGAAAGGAGGGTATGGGATTCACTTGGAGGTCGTTTGAAAAATCTAAATCTTTCTTTTTTGTGGGAGAATAGAGACTGTGATTTTTGGGAAGAAGATGAGAATATGTACATATATTGGTAGGGGATAGACATAAATACCCTTGTCATTATGTTTTCTATCCATCATTTGGATGGAAATTGGCTAATTGGATTAAGGACCAATTTTTGGGAGGTCCACTATAGCTATTTACTAGAGTCTAGAGTCCACTCTGCAATTTCATAAGGTCTCCAATCCACACGCATGTCCAAAAGACAAATATACCCCTCTATACATAACCCAAACAGCAAGCGTTGTTCTCTTCTTTCTCCCCGATCCTGAAACCCTAACGTTTTCTCTCTCCTCCTCGATCGCGATCTACTCTCTCTCTCTCTCTCTCTCTCTCTCTCTCTCTCTCTCTCTCTCTCCACCAACTGAAATCTTCCTACTGGGTTTGACGGCCGTCCGTCGATCAATATTCAACCGAAATCTTCTCATCTTTCTCTCTCGCAGTTGAATGTTTTATTATCTGCAGTTGACTTTGATTCAGATGTCTATTCCGACTTAGATCGAAGGTCTCTTTACTGATCTCGTTGAAGCTTTGTTTTCAAAGTATGAACCCAAGCTTTGGCAAGAAGAATTGATGCTTTCTAGGTGAATTTATGTTTCTCTATTTGTAATAGCCTTGTCTGTGCACAATTGAGAAGGTTCTATGGATCGTTCAATCACTAATTTCGCTATTGATTGTAGTTAAATTGCAACCGAGGTGGTGGAGTTGTTCTTTTGGATGCTATGTGAACAGTGTTTTGGAATAGAAATGGTCCAGTAATCACCTACGTGAATCCTGCTAGTAATCAGGTTTGCTTCCTTTGCTTATCCGATTGTAAATTCATTTGCTCAGATTCGAGTTCGATTATTGCAAATTTGTTGAATCATGTTGATTTTAGAGATGTATTGATCTCGAATTATGATGATCCCTTTACGAGTTCAGCTCACAAACTTGAATATGAATTTGTCATGCCTCCAGAGACTTCTCCATCACCGTCGGATAGCAACATTGGAGGATTTTTCATGCTTTTTTTTTATCTTCCAAACAAAATAAAAACACAGATCATTTGTGTTTTTATTAGGGCCAGGAATTGGTAGTTGTTGGTGTCGATGGGGTTTATGCTGTTATTATGTCTTGCCTTTGGACAGGAATCAACTAAGGAGTCATTCACGTTGTAATAGGGGCAGTTTTTGGTTTGGACAGATTGAATTTCTCCTGTTTTGTTTCCCTTTGATTGGATATTTGGTTGATTTCTTATCGTCCATCTATCCTTTCCAGGCTTAAGTAGCATACAATTGTCATGGTAGTAGGGTGTCAACTTCGTTGGGATGCTATTCTCGCATTGTGATGCCTCTTTTTTCTCCTGTCCCTATAGCTCACTACTAAAGTGTGAAGTCCTTTATGTTACTTTTGATGTTATGCATTTGCTCCATTGATAGTTCCAATACTTGATATCATTGCTAAGTAAAGTCGAAAAGTGTGATTTAGAGCCCCATTTTTTTGCACTCATTGCATCAGACAATGCTTATAGAATAAACAAAGAGTGGTTAATTTATGGGTGGAGGGTGCAAGTGTCACTCCCATCCAATACTCCTTGCTCTTGAACACTGATTAAAGAGCAAACTTTTGATGAAGTTTCAATCCCAATGACTAACTATTTTTTCAGCTTTAGTTTCATTGGTTTTGAAGTCGAAGCTATTACATTTGGCTAGTCTCCTTTAGGCTAATGGAGAATAAACTAAAAGAACTGTTGTGAAACTCATCGTTAAGGTGTGAAATTTACAGATGTGGCTATTGAAAGAGAGAATTTTGGAACCACACATGGGACGCTTCATGGTTTGAGTTTACAATACTTGATGCATTCCTCCCTCTAAAAGCTTGATTATGCAATCTTGGAGCTGATTCTTGTCTTAACCTCACCCATAAGTTTAGAAACTAGTTTCTACTCCCCAAACTCGATGCCTTTCATTGCGGGCAAGTCCCTTTTTGATACCTTTTGATCATGCGAGTGGTATGTGACCAAGTTGTTGCTATCATCAAACTATTCACACCAAAATGGTCTGAATACTTATTCTGAATACATTTTTGTCCATTTGATTGTATTCTAACTCTTGGAAATTGTATTATTGCAATCAGAATAAATCACAAGGGAAGTGACATGCTGGAAAAATTGTTGACTCAGATGTTTGGGAGAGAGTCAGAAGCATCCGAAGAAGGAATTAGCCTACTTGTTGATTGAAAATTGGTGAAGTCCATGAATGCAGATGTTTAGTTCCCAAGGGAAGTAAGAAAGTCCACTTCCATGATATCGCTTGAACTTCCTGCCACCTATAAGCTTTGGGTTTGATCGATTCACAAAGGGAACATGGCCATGTCCTGTTTTATAATATCAAAAAGGATGATATATAGTGTTGTATAATCTTTTTTGGATCGACGTAATGGTGTATACTCCTTTTGGATTTTCCTTTGATTTTTTTTTGCATTTATACTTTGTATTGTTCAAAAAGTTAAACAGATTAACTTATCTCTTTCAAATTTTACACTAACCCATGTTTGCGAAGATAGTAGTGGACACGAGGGCTTGTAAAAGTGAGCAGTGGACTGAGCCATGTACAAACAACTATAATGGACCTCTCACCAATTATTTATTGGATTAACTAGGTAAAAATTGGATAATTAGAGGGTGAAGTAAAGTCATTCGGATCATTTCTACTCACTTAAAGTCTGGAAAGCCCAAAAAGACCATAGAGTAAACAAATTTACTTATGTACATAACTTAAAAGATAAAAAAAAAAAAATTACGAGGAATGTACATCCTTAATTAGAACCTTCATTTATTTTAAGCAGGATATGTGGAAAGTCAAAACACTGGACAAAGATGTTCATCACTTTACATAATGATTTGATTACAACCTTTCATTTATTTTATTATGCTCGGCCATTAGGAGAGTCGAAACATTTTGGTGATGATGTTTAGGGTGAGTTCTTCAATGGATAATCCCTTGATTTTATTCATTCGTGAAGACATTTAATAAAACATTTAAATTTATTAATGCAAAAAATTCACAAATTTTATCACATGTCTTAATGAATGTATAAAATCAAGAAATTGATTTTATTAAATGTTGATAAAATCTATTGGAGAAGTTGGCCTTTTTAAATTTACATAGTACTTGATTACACCTTTAATTTATTTTATGACGAACACTTATCCTATAAAAATTACTCCTATTTCTTTTACTTGAGTACATCTTTTGAATTCTAGGTATCTAACTTTTGACTTTTGAATATAAGCTAAAAATTTGGACTAAAAGTGATTTTTGGATTATTGGTTTTTTTGTTTTGTTTTTATTCAAAAAAAAATTTCATTTGTTAGTTTTTCGTCAAAATTTTGTGATTTCTGGATTCCTTTCGGCGAGACGAATCTAACGAGTATAAAATTATGGTCAAAACTCAATTTTTTTAATAAAGCCAAAATAAGTGGATTATTGGCGAATAATCCACCTATTTTGGCTTTATTAAAAAAAAATTAATTTTTGACCATAATTTTATACTCGTTAGATTCGTCTCACCGAAAGGAATCCAAAAACGACAAAATCTTGACACGAAACTAACAAATGCATTAAAAAATTGAATAAAAACGAAACAAAAAAACCAATAATTTGTTTTTTGCTTTTAGGCCAAATTAGGCCTAAGGTTGTTCCATAAAGTGTCTTTTCTTTTCTTTTCTTTTTTGGGTTCCACTACCAAAGAAGTCACTTTTAAAAGACACAGGTGAGAGGACTACCAAGACACTTCCCATGCAAGCCCATATTTCACGTAAATTGTCAATTTTGCCCTTCCAAAAAAGGGTAATGACCTTTGGGCCTCTGGATGTAGGAGGGGTTTTGTTTTCAAATGGCAGAAGGGTAACGTCATTTTGGATAATAAGTCTGTAAAATATAAAACAAAATAAAAACAAGTGAAACAAGCCGGTTTTTTTTTTTTTTGATTTTATAAGTAAAAAGATAATATAACATAAGTCAATTTCCGTGGAACAAGTTTTAAGTTTTATAGAACCAGTTTAGACAGTTTACCAAAAATTATAGTTAATAGATTTTCGGATTCTACAGATTTTGAAAAATTAAAAAATGAATGAAATTCTAAAACCCCCCAAAGTTGGGTTCAGTTAGCTTCTAGGGTTTTAATTTTTTTGTAGAAGTTGATTTTTTCTGCTTTTACAGTAACAATACGAGCAACTGTTGTCACTTGATAATAATTTCGTTATGGTAAACATGTTTATCTACTTAAACTAAAATCTAAAATATAAAATTTTATAGAAACTGAATTTAGAATATAAAATATACTCTATCCGTTCCTAAATAAGAGCTCCACTTTCTTTTTCTTACCATTTTTTAAAATAAAAAATAAAAAAATATTTTTGGTATGTCATTTTGAATTTTTCACAAATCAAAATCTTCGGACGAGTAATTTGATTTAGTCTTAAAAACATTTAAAAATGATACTGGAAAGATTTCCATCTTTTAATTTAAAAATACAACTTTTTATAATGAATTTATTAATTTAGAGCGAAAAGAAATCATCACAGTATATCTACACGTGGCGGAGTTTGAAAATAACTATATATTAATTTAAGGTTCCCTCGAAATACAAAAGATTTATTTAATTTGCAACCACATCCACTCTCATTAATTTCTCTTGCGTTTTGCTAATTTTTATTAGCCATAAATACAGAAATTAAACCTCCTCCTCTGCTTAAACAGTAAACCATTTGCAATAACGGCAATTTCCATATGTATAGATCAACCACAAATGTACAGATTTCTCCATAAATTTCTCTCATCTGCTTCCGTCAGGTGATTCTCTCTCCTACATTCTCACAGTACGCTTTTGGAAATTGCTGACGATGTCTTAATTTTATCCAAAAAAGTAGCTGAACTAGGGTTCAGAATTGCTGAATTTGACAAAATGTTCTTCATTATTGTACTACCTTATCTTATTTGCTTTTTCTAATGTCCGTGATTCTGCAGTTGAGCTCGTTTTTATTGCAAATGTTTTTTATTCACGTCGAGAAGAGGTTTGGGTTTCTGCATTTTCGATAATTGATTACTCATTCTGGTTTGGGTTTTTTGTCTTTGTATTATGCCAATTGATTGTTGTTGTGGGTTTTGATGAGTAGATTGTGAGGAAGGGATTCGGAGAGAGGGCATTGAGATAACATTGAAGATGAGTGAAGGCAAGCGGTTTCAGTTGGGGACTATTGGGGCACTGAGTTTATCTGTGGTTTCGTCGGTGTCAATCGTAATTTGCAACAAGGCGCTTATTAGCACGCTTGGTTTCTCTTTTGGTCAGTGCCCAATCTTTTCAACATTACAATATGCTATGCTTAAGGTTATCTTTTTTACATTCCTTGTTATTTGGTTTGCAAGACTAATTTGGTAATTGTTCCAATTTCCTTTGATAGTTTGATTACATTGTCCCCATATACAACAACTCCATTAATTAGCATGGCGCTGGAGAATATATCCAGAATTTGCAATAATTGATGATCAAAGGAACTCTGGTATAGTGTTATTGCATGGGGATTAGTTTATTATAAGGCTTCCTTTGTGAAGATCTTATGCCTTACACAGTTAACCATAAATTAGGTTCTTATTAGAAATTAGTCAAAAGCCAGAATTTATAATGAGAGCCATATTCAACCTTGCGTGGCTGATGTTAGAATGTGGTCCCTAATTTAGTAGATTACCTTATAAGATTGATTGTGCTAATGCTTTGTTGAGTTGAATGGACTTGCTTAGATCACGTCTTTGTTTGGATATGTAGAAAACAAACTATGTCCAAAAGGGATGAACCAAGTGCATAGACTTCTGCTCATGGCAGGCAACCTTACCCCAAAGAAACGAAGCCTCTGATGAACACGTTTGACCTGTTTTAACATTACATAACTCTCTGTCTCTCTCTCTCTAAGTGGCATTGTGTGTGCTGGCGCCTGGCAACCATATAGCACCACCACAACTAATAATTAAACATCAGCTAGTTGGTTCCGTTTCCCAAGGAGATGATTAAATTATTGACAAGTTTCTTTTTAATGGTGGCATTACTGTTTCAATGTTGTTACTGGCAGCATATAGACGATAGCTTTCGCTTGGAAGGACTTAGTGCTTCATTTACTATCATCAGGCACAAGATAGAACTACTCAATTTCTATTGAGTTGATTTGGATTTCTAATTGGGAAGGCCCCAAATGAGGCTTAATAGGAAGATTAAAATACCAAATGATAGCTAAGCAAGTATTTAGTAGTACATGCATAGAACTTTAAGGATGCTCTCTAAATCTGAGTTTTGAATCTGTCATTCTATCTTATTTGTGTGTTGTTTCAGCTACAACTTTGACGAGCTGGCATCTTCTAGTCACATTTTGTTCGCTCCATGTGGCATTATGGATGAACTTGTTTGAGCACAAGCCTTTTGATCCAAGAACTGTGATGGGCTTCGGCATCCTTAATGGGACTTCCATTGGACTTCTCAATCTTAGCTTGGGTTTCAACTCTGTTGGTTTCTATCAGGTGTGGCTTGAAATTGTTGTTCTGACAACTTTAATTGTGATACCCATTTAGTGGTGTTACTGTTGTTATAACTTGAATTCTTTTGGTTTCAGAACTCATTATTTGCTGGAAACAATCATTATTTCATTGCATCATTCCTTTGGTGATTATTCTTGTTCACCTTGGACTATTTGTGCTACTAGTTATGGGAAAGGCATCATGCATGCTGAATATTGTTTGACATCACATAAGCCATTTCTTTCTTGTTTGAGTGGTGACTGTTCATACCAAAAGATCACTGATATGTCGTCATGAGATATTTTTATATCTTTATTGTATCCTGGTCACAATCATATCCTTGCAGTTAGTATTTCATCTTGTACAATTCTGTTTTAAGTGTCGATTTCTTAACGTTTCCTCTCATTTGTTTATAGATGACAAAACTGGCAATTATACCCTTTACGGTTCTTTTGGAGACTATTTTCTTCAGGAAGAAATTCAGGCAAGTTTTACTTAACACCACTCGCGTAAGGTGTTGTATTCTCTCTTCTTATAGAAGGATTTTGTATTTAAAAGCCATCCACTGAGTATCCTTGGGTTTGAAAACTATTTGTCATTGTATGCAACTATGAAGTGCATCCGATATAAGCTGCATCTATATTGGGCAGCTAATGACGACCGGTCTTTATAGAGTGATCTTAGCGGATATAGCTTCTTTTCAATTATGTTCCTTACTTATCTCTTGGTACCAATTGAATATGATGTAATGAACACGTCTTCATGATGTAAAAGAATTTTTAAGTTGGCTGTTGAGGTAATTTATCAAAATGCATGTGTAGCCACAGGAGAACACACTTTTTTCTTTCTAGTTCTGTATCCATTTTGCTAGTAACATACCAAGCGTGAGTTTATGGAAGTTCAGTCACCATGCAATGTAAAAGTCCCATCAAGAGATGTTACATTGGCCCAATTGGTCTGGTGCTTAATGCGATCCATTTTCTTTCTGTTCATTAAACTTGATAACTGGAATCGACTTGAATGAAAAAGGATGATGAGCGTTGGCTTGATGGTATCCAAGACCAAAACTTGCTTGCATTGGGAAGATAGAGATTAAACATCTCCAATGACTTCTCCAATATGCCGATCCCATGTGTTTGTAACGAAGACTCAAAATCTTTTCAACGAAGTTCGCATTCCCGAGCCACAAGTGAGGCTTCTTTTTACCTACATATCAAAAAACAAACCAGTGAGGCCGTGAGGGTATATATCTGCATAGTCTCAAGTAGAAACCATTTCGGAACCTTTTAGTTGAAGGCTTCAGATAGAACCAAAATAAAAAACATCAACCTCCGAAAAAAGGAAAAAAAAAAAGAAACAGAAAAAGAAAAAGAGAGAAAAAAGGCAAAACAAAAACAACAACAAAGGGAAAGGAGGTACAAATTATCTCAATATCCAAGCCTTCCTTCGAGATCTTTCACTATTATTGCCCAATCATGCTTGGATCCACTACGGAACCCTCTAGGTCTTTCACTATTATTCTCTCTCTCTCTCTCTCTCTCTCTCTCTCTCTCTCTCTCTCTCTCTCTCTCTCTCTCTCTCTCACGCTTGCCTGTCAAGTCTGTGCATCATCCATCTTTCCAGTTAGACCTGCTCATCTATATTTGCACAGAGTTGCAAGTTCAAATTTTCTATGTGATTTCTTTCTTATATCTGTACCAGATTGCAACTCAGTGTTCTGATACTTCATTATAAATTTTTCACAGTCGGAATATCCAGCTTTCACTTGGTCTTCTACTTTTGGGTGTTGGGATTGCAACCATCACTGATCTGCAGTTAAATGTCCTTGGATCTGTCATATCTCTGCTCGCAATTATGACAACCTGTGTTGCCCAGATTGTATCCTCAGCTACTACTAGAATGAGTTTTTGCATGATTCCTTTTTTGTGTTCTACACACGCCCATGTTTGAATAAAGCAAATTAAACAGTTGTACTTCATCTGAAAAAAGAATCTTAATTTCCGTTTTGTTTGAGGGGCGCACCTAAAGCAAATGGTCAGATTTGATGTACCTTGATTTTCTCCTATGTTATATTCTCTCATTGGTTACAACCTTAATTAAATACTTCTAGATGACCAATACTATACAGAAGAAGTTCAAAGTTTCTTCAACCCAACTCCTCTACCAATCTTGTCCCTATCAGGCAATCACTTTGTTTATAACTGGCCCTTTTGTAGACGGGCTTTTGACCAATCAGAATGTATTTGCTTTCAACTATACCCCTCAAGTGCTGGTGAGAATTCAAAATTTTCTCTCTCCCCATCTCCCTCAAATTTTCTCTGAAATGCATTTTTCTCTCCTATTGTCTTGATTGCAGACCTTCATCGTTCTATCCTGCATGATATCAGTCTCCGTGAACTTCAGTACATTTTTGGTGATAGGAAAGACATCTCCAGTTACCTATCAGGTCTTAGGGCATCTTAAAACGTGCCTGGTGTTGGCCTTCGGCTATTGTCTACTGCACGACCCATTTAGCTGGCGAAACATTCTAGGAATCCTCCTCGCTGTTGTGGGGATGATGACCTATTCTTATTGCTGTACTCTTGAGAGCCAACAAAAAACAAGTGAAGCATCATCCCAACTGTCCCAGGTATTTCATTTTCTTTTCTTTCCCCTTTCATGCATTTTCATAATTTGTTCTCTCTTATAATTTGGTAAATGAAATAGAGATGTATTCTCTCTCTCTCTCTCTCTCTGAACTCCTAGGCTCTGTTTGGTTGTTTGGAGGATTTAAAGAACACATCTAGGAAAACCCATCTGTTCCACAAATATCAAAACTCGTTTCAAGGGTTTTCTTTTTTAAAGGAAGCCAATTTTAAAGTAACACAAAAAAACTGTTTTTTGTTTTCGCAAACCAATTTGCCTTGACAGTGAATGCTCTAAGGCCATCTCTAGTAGTGTAGTTAAACTCTTGATTTGTGTAAGAATTAGGACAGTTAGTATATGTTAGTGTTTTTTTTGGTTGCAATGGTGTAGTTAAGTTGTGGTTAATTTGTGTAAGAGGGGAGAAGAAGTTTGCTCAAGTATCACAGTTCACTCCAGCAGGAGTAGTGACCAAGTGGGGCCCAACCTTGCAAAAGTGGAAAACTTTCGGTAGATGAAGGGAAGAGTAGAGTGTTTGTCTGACACGGAAGAAAGTGGGAGGGAAAAAGTAAGAGAGAGGAAGGGAAAGGAAGGAAAGAGGAGAGAGAAAAAGGTGTTATTTATACGCATTTTTTACACTTTAACAATATTTTAACAACAACACTACAACACTTTTTAACTTAACAACACATTTTGTCATAACAACACATAATTGGGTCCCATTTTTTACACTTTTGTGTCATATAACTACACAAATTTAACTCCACCACTACGGATGGCCTATATGCCTTTGAGTGTTTGCAATTCCAACTACGCCAAAAAAAATCTTATTGTGTTGTGCAAAAAAAAGAAGAAAAAAAATGCGTAATCTTGTTGAAGTACTTTTTGATATGTATATATATTCGACGATCCCAACTGTCCAATGTGTTTAAAAGGTGTTTTTTAGGGTCCCCTTCGGAAATCATCAAAAAAAATACCCGGAAGGGCTTGATCCGAGCCGTTTTTCACAAAACTGTACATATATAGTTTTTTGAAAAACGGCTCGGATTAAGCCCTTCCCGATTTTTTTTTTCGATGATTTCTCGCGAGGACCCTAAAAAACACCTCTTAAACACGTTGGACAGTTCGGATCATCGAAATTCGATCGGGATCAATGAGGTCTAGAACTTAAGAAAATCTGGGAGTTTGGAGGTGAAGTTTGGAGTGTGTGTCTATATATATATATATATATTATTGGCAATTTCTGATATGTTATGAAAGAAGGGTTTTACTAATGCTCTCCCCTTTTCAATCATTTCAAGGCAAAGGAAAGTGAATCCGATCCTCTAATGGGCGTGGACAAAGGAGCGAGCATCTTAAGTGATGGTGTTGTTCCGAAAGCCCCTGCCTGGAGTTCGAACAAGGACTTGGAAGCATGAACCTTACTTAAATCTTTTATAAATTAATTAACTGGTTCAAAATTTGTAATCTAAATTGTTTTGGCGATGAAGATGTCGCTTCTAGGATCTCGATATATTAACGCATAGCGCATAAGTAGCCTTTTCGGCGGCATGATTGAGTCTGTTCTTGTGGTTGGCAGAGTTGAAAGGAAATGCAGTATATATTGTAGCAGTTTTGGCTGTTAGTTTTGCAAGAGGTGATGTGCCAATAGAAATGGTATTGCAGGGGCCTATTGTTTTTCACAAATGCTTATAAGCTGTCTTCCTCTAACCCTGTTTTTTTTTTTTTTGGTGCTCCATGTAAATCTTTGTTATGTTGAGATTGTTGCTACCCACAAAAAAGTATCCATGAAATTGTTGTTTTTTACCCCCAATAATCGAATCCTTCTGCTCATCTTACAACAATGTCACATTAATTACTGATAAAGCACGGGCTGATACAGGATTTGATTATGGATTTGGCAAACATTATAATAAAATTTAGAGCCTATGAAAGGCAAAGTCAATTAAGCAAATACAAATTGCAAAAATATTAGTACTGTATTAGCAAAGTTATCATAATACTATATGGTTTTGATCAACCTATATGATTAGACAAATATGATTGGTAATGAATTTAGTACAATGTGTTAATTTCTATTTCTAAAAAAATCAATATATAGAAGAACCTAGTGTTTTATCTCTATGGAAAAGTAGGTACAAAATTGTGTTCAATTCTCTTTCATGACGTGAAGTGCATTTATAATGGAATAAATATCAAAAGGGCCAAGCATTGTATTTCTCAGAGTGAGCATATAACTAGCAAGGAAACCGTCTTTCATCATATTTCATAGTCTAGTCTTCAACAATTTCATGGCCAGAAATTCTCACTATTTTGTCAACACAAGAACAAGCAATTTATCTTTTTTGAGAAAACAAAACCCATAGTTATAGTTATAAGTGATCGACTTTCTTGTTTTTGCCTATACTTGGCACAACCCATAAATTGTGGACAAAGTCTAAGACTCTAAATGATTCACAATATTAGCACCCATAAAATGGAGTTGTTTTCTCAACTAATAAAATGTAGTGGTTTTCCTATAGATTTTAGGAGGATTTTATGAAAATCTCATAAAATCACTTTTACATTTTGTGTTGAGATTGGAGTGTCATAAAATGTGAGATTTTATGTCATAAAATGTGAGATTTTATGTCCCAAAAACTTGTTGAAGAACACACCCTTATGCAACCTTCAAAATATAGTTTTTTTTTTTGTTCGGTGAAGTCCTTGGAATAGCATATATTTGCAAGCTTGTAAATATCATCAATATTGAAGGGATTGATAACCACCCCTAGGATCTAAAATAGAGTTAAGACCATCCGTGATGTAAGATAAACAATAACTCGAAAGGTGCTAATTGGTTTTTCAAAAAAAAAAAAACATGGTAGGGCAAACCAATTTTGATATACAATTTTCAGAAAATTACTACTCCCTCCTCCGTCTCTTTTTAAGTGTGTTGCGCTTCATAAATCCAATTTAGTAAAGAAATATCATTACTACACATTCCATATCAACTTTTACCTCCGCTTTACACCTTTTACATCAACTTTTACCTCCACTTTCCAAAATTATCCTCCATATTTACCCATTAACTTTTCAAAAGGGCAAAATAATAATTGCACAAACTTTTACTCATTAATTTTTCAAAACACACTTATTTTATATATTATTGCAGAATGACTTTTTGTGAAAAGAGCCGTGAGTGCGACAAGTGTCGTGAATTAGTTGGTTTGTTATATACAATTTTGATTGAAGCATGTATTGATCATGAAATCCACAAATCTTGCCCCCTTTTTGAATTTCAAAATTTCCAAACTTATTCAATCATGGCTATGTTTGGTTTAGAGTTTTAGTTTAGTTTTGATGATGTAAACAGGTGTAATGAGTGGAGAGAGATAGAGATAGAAATGAGAAAAATGATGATATCATCAAAATCAAAACTAAAACAGAACTACAAACCGAACAAGGCCATCTTTCAAATATCTATACTTACTATTATTTCCATACGTGATTAATTAGAAATCCAAAATTATGTCTATATATCCAATATAATTTTAGGCTACTTATCCAAAACTATACCTATATATATATACCTCACGAGGTGGGAGAAATTTTATTATTTTTTTTTTTTGTCATTCGATATACATCGATGGGGGTTAGCAGGGGAATTAGTAAATTACTCCAAAGGGCCTTTGCCAAGGCTCGAACCCTGGTCTCCCTTGCGAAAGAACCATGAAATAGCCATTAAGCTACAAGCCCTTGGTTGGGAGAAAAAGATTGAATAGTTAAAAATTTTCTTCTGAAGGTAAAAATTTTATTATTGATTTTTTTTAACTGGGATTTTTATTGTTGATGTTCTTTAACTTTCACTTTTCTTTTGTTCCCTTACATGAATTATTTGTATTCTTTTTCATGGTAGGTTAATGTGTCACTATAGGATGAGTTTCGAAGATTGGTCTCAGTAAATAATTATGAGAACACTTCGACCTTTTTTTAATTGATCGAGTATAGTTATTAGTTTTTTGGTTTTTTTTTTCCAGGCTATTATACATACAAAAATATGCGGAGAGACACACTAGAGGCATGGAAACTATACTCCGTAAATCAATTTGGCATTGATCTTTTCTTTTAGTCGTTTTTTTCCCTCTATTTAACAATGATTTTGTGTGAAACGAAGTGACTTTCCCGAGATTCTCTTCATAGTGTGAGACTGCCATATCGTCAAGAGCCGGTTCTAACCCATGGTACATGATTTCTCTTTTGAAGGCTAAGCTTCTACATTTTTTTCCTTTTATCTTTTTTCCTTTCACTTTTTTATTTGGTTAATTTGCCACTGTAGGATGAAAAATTGATCTATTTTATTTTTATGCATGAATGGTTTTTCACTTTCCTTCAACTTATACATACACATACAAAAATTGATCTTTGGTTAACTTGCCACCGTTAGATGCATGGAAAATTGATCTGTTGCTCTTATCTGTGCATATCACGGGTTCATCGCTAGACTATGATTGTATAGTAGAATCAATCGCCGTGGAAAATTAGATCAAGACGACCAGATAGGAAATGGAATTGTTACTCTTTTGATATAATCTAAGTGATCCAATATTTAATGCATGAACTTTGTGGTTGAAAATACAATTTTATAGCTAATCAAAAAAACAAAAAGCACATCATTTTATATTATGTCTTTGTGCATAACACAGATTCATGCTAGTTAAGGTACAACCCAAAATGGAATAGTCAACGCTAAAAAAGGGACGGAGACTGCTTAGGGTAAAAAACTTAAAACCAGTTTTTTGGTTTATTCGTTTTGCCTTTTTTTTTCTTCTACAAGTTGTAGTTTTACATCAAGTTTTCATGGATTATTGGTTTGTCTTATCAAGACAAATCTAGAAAGTTCAAAATTATGATAACAAATTTTTTTTTTAATAAAGCAAAAAATGTTTGAATTTTTGGATTAATTTTAGCTTTATTCAAAAAAAAAATTGACCATAATTTTATTTTTTTTAGATTCGTCTCGACGAGGCAAACCAATAATCCACAAAAACTTAACGCAAAGCTAAGATTTGCGGGAAAAAAAAATTTGAATAAAGACCAAATGACTAAAACAAAAAACTGGTTTATGATTTTTTTTGCCAAAGTAAAAAATTTGAAATTTTTGGGTAGAACGGTCGCACAGACTCATCCGCCCTTAGATCCGTTTTTAATAAAACATAGGGTGTTTCTAATTTGAATCTCACACTAGTGGACGACGGGCGGAGAACCCACTTCGGTTTAGTTCACCGAATGGCGGATATTTATGGTAAAAAGAGCAAAAGATGCAAACTTTCTTTTAAATCAAGATGCAGACAATTTAAGAGTTTTAAAGGTACATGCCGAATTTACAATGTTTGGGAAATTAAAAGCCAAAAGGAACTTGATAATAGGAAATCTAGCTTAAGATTATGGGTAAATTTTAAAATGATCCTTCTAGTTTCAACTAAGTTTTTTATTCTTGCTTTGTCACCCTAGTTTCAATTGCAACGCTTTTAACTCTGAAGTTTAACGTATCTATTATGTCCAATAGATACTCCCTCTGTTCCTAAATAATAGTCCCTCACGAAAAGTTGAGTCACTTTTCAAATAAAAAAAATTTAAGTACTTTCCATGTATAATTTCTTGGTTTTTTTAGCACGAAATTAAAGTACTAACGGAAAATTATATACGGAAGTACTTCATTTTTTTATTAAAAAAATGGTAAGAGAGAGAGTAAGGACTATCACTTAGGAACGGATGGAGTAGCATTAAGCCATTAACTCCCCAACCTAACAAAAAAGGGCAATTTTGACATTTCAAGGCCTTTTCCTCCGGACTTCACTATTGGGTCCCATTCATTCTAAATTTCAGATATTTTTTTTCCATCTCCTCTAAATTTTTGTTAGACTCAGCGTTGTATTTTTTTGCCTTCAATAAGAGGAAGGTAGCGAGGTTTAAGGTTATTAGTGAATTTCGTGAGAAAAGACCCTGAACTGTCGAAGCTACCCTTCACTAAACGCTTTTCCATTAATTTGGGAAGCAAACGTTATCTATTGGACCTAATAGACATTTCTGATTGTCTAAACTCAAAAGTGGGATTGGGATTAGGGGGAACATGGTGACCCACATGTTCCCTCTTTATTTTTAGTCTGGTATTTAATGCACACGGTGTTAAAAAGTGTCTTAGATAACTCCGGACTATTTCAAAAATTAGTCGGATACTAATAACACCTGGAGGGTAACATTACATTGTCCCGCCCATCCGATCCAACGGTAAAAAAATAATCCACATTATGCTTATAATACCTCCTAATATCTCATATCTCATACAATTGTAATTACGGGAACAAAACTAAAACTCATATAGAACCAGAGGAACCATTACTAAAATTTACCCTGCATGCATACCGTTGAAAGAGAGCTGGAAATTGAAATTTATGGACAGTAAAAAATTGAAAAGGAAAGCTCAGATGCGCTTCGAATTTGTCCGATTTAATCAGACGGTAAGGAAACTTTTTATTGGAAAAACACTAATAGGTGCCCAATTGCTTCTCCACTAGGATTCTATAGCGGACTCACATGGGGTCACGTGCCACTACTCAAAATTGAAAAATCTCAGCGTCCTTATATATTTTGAGTAATTGTATGAAGAACAACACTCAAAATCGAAATATTCATTTGGATATAAATTGAAAATCATTAGCTTTATCTCATTTCATGTATCAATTTTCATCCATAGCTAGTGTTGCTTGATTTACAATTAGAAATTTACAAATTGCTACAGTATGGTTAGGATATAAACTTTTTACTCATTGTTGTTTATTACTATAAAGGATCTTACTAACATCCACCCATTGGGCTGAAGATAATATGACAAACAAGTTCGAACATCAATGCATTTTTTTCTCGGATATTGATATATTTTCTACATATCCTTCACCTTAAGGGTTGATGTTAGCATATTCCTATTATGAAACAAATTTTCTCGACATGGTCAATTGAGTACACCCATAACATCGAATTTCTAAGTCCACCACTGTCAATATCGTATCCCCACCAGTTTTTGTTTAAGGTGAAGTAGATCTTAAACAAAATTTAAGACAAAATGCTAGTAGCATTATGTGAAAATTCCATTTAATTGATAATTGAAGCGTAAAAATACACAAACGAAAGTTGTGGAAATAAAAAGTAGACGGAATAAGTTTTAAAAGTATTTGAATTTCATCAACACACTGCCATATTGTTTTAATCCTCTCTTACTGTCCCATATACTTTGAAAAGCCAAAAGAGTTTGTGACTAATGCAATGTATAGTGTATTATCCTTTTGTATACATTGGGTGAACAACTAATGCAAGCTATTATTTAAAATCTTCATAAAAAATTAAACATCCTTGTATGAAAACTTAATTTTGTTAAAAAAAATGCATTTGGTCCCACTAAATCTTTGTTATTGCTATGCAAATGACAACTTTCGAACTTTGATTTCCATGAAATGACGACTATTCCCCCTTCTTCAAAGACTGGAAGAAAAATATCAGTACCTTCAACATGAGATCTTATGTTGCAACTAGAAGAACCGTTAAAAAATGACCATGTGCCCGGCTTTGCAAGCGGACATAATTAAGGGGTGCTTTGGGTAAAAAACCAAAAAGTGATATTTTTAAAAACCATTTTGTCCTTATTCAAAAAAAATTTGAATTTGTTAGTTTTGCATCAAGATTTTGTAGTTTCTAGATTCCTCTTGACGAGACGAATCTAGCTAGTATAAAATTATGGTCAAAACTCAATTTTTTTTAATAAAGCCAAAATAGGTGGATTATTGGACCTATTTTGGCTTTGAATAAGGACGAAATGATTTTTTTAAAAACCACTTTTTGGTTTTTCACCCAAAGCACCCCTAGGCCCTGTTTGGATGCCGGAGATGGCAGCCGGATTTGTCAAGAAGCCGGATTTGTAATCCCGGCCCCACACATATCCGGTGTTTGGTTTGCACAATTGAGAAGCCGGATTTGCCAAGGTTGGATTGCAAATCAGGGGGAAGCCGGATTTGCCAACGCTAGCCTTACCCCTGTCGTTGGCAAATCCGGGTGAAAATGGGTCTATTTTACCCCTACAAATCCATCCATGTCCTTACAAATTACAACCAGGGAAAATGGATAAACGAAGAGAAAAAAGAAAGAAAGCAAAGCTTCAGGTGCTGCGAGAGAAAGCTACTGGTCTTTGCTTGATTCTGGAGCCACCATTGTTGCCGCTTACATTTACCGTAATTTGGGTTTGATCGATTGCAAAAGCTTACGGTTCACGGAGCCACCATTGTTGCCGCTTCTGAGATGCAAAGCTCATGGTTTTGATTTCTTTGTGCTGTGTTTAATCGGTGGAGTTTGCTGGAAGATTTGGAGTTGGGTTTGGATCTGAGAAATCACAGAGGAGAGAGAGAGAGAGAGAGAGAGAGAGAGAGAGAGTAAAGTAGTTTTTACCCAGATGAGTTTGGTGAACCAGGTGCACCCATTTTTCGATAACAAAAAGGGTTATTTTTCTTGAATCTAGAACCAAGTAAAAAAAATTAACAAAGTGGCAAAAATAATATGATGGTATGCTTCTTATCACAATGCCCAGATCCAATGGTTCATATTCATTAGGACCAATCCAACAGCCAGAGTAATTACTGATTTATAATAACGTATAATGAATATAATGTATTTATTGTAATTATCATGGAATTAATTTAATTTGTTTATTAAAACAATAAAATTGTAAATATATATATAATTAACCTACTCAGTCTCAAATAGGTCATTTACTGTGTATTTTAGGATTTATTGTACGTGTATTTTTAGTAATTATTATGTATTTATTGTTATTATAATAAAATTAATCCATTTAGTTTATTAAAATATAAAATTCGGGGCAAATAGGTCATTTATTCTCTTATCATATCAAATCCGACTTCCAAATCCCCTTCTCAAAATACCATCCAAACATCTCACTAACAAATCCACCCTTCTTATGGGGTGGGGCCACCCTCATTATCAAATCCACCATCATTACAAGTCCACCTTCAAATCCACCCTCATTACAAATCCACCTAAATCATCTCTGACATCCAAACGGGGCGCTAAGGGCTGTAAGGGCCAAGAGGGGTGTTTGGCACCTGCACTCTCCCTAATTTTCTTTCTATTTTTAGTACACTTTTAGATTATTTTTTTTTTGTAAGATTATTGAAGAGTAGTCCCCGAAAATTAAGCGAAATTTGTAATCCGATGTCCGCCATTGCCCGGCTCAATGATACTCGTGAACAATATTCTGCAAACAGAAGGCAAGGTCTTTGGGTTTAGAAAGCATGACCATGTGCCCAGCTTTAGCCATGGACTTGACTTCTTTAGGTGGGCTATTCTGTATCAACCAATGCTGAAATTCTTCTCCCATCACTCCATCTTCCTCACACAGTACATAAACCCGACTTACTGACCCGTATCTGGCTTCCGTTAGTATGGATTCCTGGCCCAAATCTTCTATGAATAGCCCATTGGGCCTCAATAACATCTTGGCTAATTCCACGTCCTGCATGATCAATGAATCAACCCAAAAATTAGTAACTACAGAACATGATCACACTATGCACTGTCCTACAGTGAAAGTCTCCCGTGGAGGTACTCGTTTTGTTTGGGAAACCACTTAAAAATTCTTTTGTCTGTGTGTATGTTTGTAGTGGTTGGTTTGGATCTTGGGCACAACATCAATCTCATCGAAAGGCATTCATAAGAGGCACTGAATTTTAACCCCACAAGAGGTTGGAAAAGTGGTCTTGCCTTGGAATTTATGAGTTTGCTCCAACTTAAAATCTCATGTTCGACTCCCCTCGCCAGCAAACTCTTTGGGCCACTGGGGGTTATGTTCAGTCGTTACCTCCAGAGCTCTGGAATTAGTCAAGGTGTGCGTAAGCTGGTAAAAAAAAAAAAGCCATCTGAATTTTCCAAGTGCAAATTATCTCTTGGATGGGTTAGGGTCATGAGGGAAATGAAAATGAATTTGTGAGCCGGATTGAAAGAGAAAAACAAGACTTTATGTACGAGACAAAGAAGGCCTCTATCATCCGTGGATACCCACCCGTTATGGCATATGACAAACTGAGACCGAGACCTGTTTTACAATGTTTGATTGGCATCTGTCTCTCGAGATACAACTTTCAACGATCAAATAGCAACACCCCTAGTCCTTGTGTTTTTTCAGTTCTCTTGCAATCTCTTTGCAAGGAAATTTAAGACAAATATTGGCATTCTAGACAAATTCAACTAAGCAAAATTTACTAACATAAATTTTTTCATTCTATTGTGCCAAGTGTTGAAACTACACATTTAGGCTCTGTTTGTTTGGCTATAAAATATTTCCCTACTTTTTGGTTGTTTGGTTGTTCAAAACTGGAATAAATGTTTTGCTCAGTAAAATGTTTTCACCAAAATAGAGGTAAACTGCTTTTATGTGAGTAAAACTCAGTAAAGTCATTTTCAAAAATAGTCTCCCGATACTGCATAAAGAAAAAATCGATTAATCACATCTCTTGTCTCTCTCTCCCTCACTAAATTTCTGTTGCCTCCTCTCCTTTCTGTCTCTGTCTCTCCCCTGAAGTCATTTTCCCATTCAGGGTCATTTTGGGTGGGCAATCAGTCGCATCATTTTCGTTCATTTTCTTTGGCCTCTCTCTCTCTCTCTCTCTCTCTCTCTCTACAAAGAAGAAAAAATGATCGGGGAAAAAAGAATTGATAAGTAAAATAAAGTTACGAAAAAGCATGTGTGGTGGATATAAAATTGTTATCGCGTAGAAGTTTAAGTGCATGAAAAACTTTCTTCAATTATTAACCAAACACCGAAAAACAAAAAACGAAAAATTAAGCTTTGCTAGCAAAACCATTTTACATGAAGAATGTTTTACGCTAAAACAAATGGAGCCTTAATAGTTAGTTCGCCAAATTTATTTGTTATGCCATTTACTATTATTATTTGATGTATTTTGTGGTATTTTTATAATTATAGGTCACGAGACTATCTGGATCAAACTCGACATTAAAGTGCAATCTAAAAGATTAAAACCAATACAACACTGTTACATACAAAGAAAAATTACACACAGAATTTACTCAGAATTTGAAAATCAATGGCCCAGTTTCACTCTAAATGAATCTGGGCCGTTGATTTATAATTTCGAGGTCAATTAGAGGTAATATTTATGGGTCTATAGCATTATAGAAAACCAATATGGAGTCCATCCATTATTGATTAGATATTTAGATAGACATGATGAGCGATTCTATATTCCACCGACACTCTTTTCTAAATTTACTTCCCCACTTGCCAAGTTGCCATTGTCTCTTATTTAATTCCTCACTTGCCATTGTCTCCCATCTAATAATTCTATGTATGATACTTTACCCAATATCTCGACACAAAAATAATAAATGTAAACAAAAATTAATTAAATAAAGACAAAAAAAATAGTACTCATTTCATCTCATAAAGTTTGATTACTACGAAACTACGTATAATTTTCAAGCTAAAAAATAATGTACTTACGAAAATAATTTTTTAGTTAATATGGATCTTGTTTGATAGATCTCATCGAGAACTTTTATACGATACCAAAAAAATTCGAAAATTATTTTGGTGAATACATTATTTTTTAGTTTTAAAAAAACACGTAGTTTCGTAGTGATAAAACTTTATGGGACGGAGGGAGTAAATCACTTGGTTTATTTACCCAAAGCAACCCTTCGTAGTCAGAAGCATTAGAGGAAAAAGAGCTAAGCTCCAAGGCAGGAGCAGAAGCTAGGCTTCTGTTCCTAAAAATATGTAACGATGCTCTTTCATTTTATGTTTGGAATGTATAGGAAATTCTGACCAAGTAACTTTAGTTATTGTATTTGATTTTTGTCTTCATTTCAATTTGTTCAATTACTTGTATGGCTATATATCTGTCATTTTGTTAAAAATGATTTTCTCAGAGTATTCAAGACCATATGTTTGGTTTCTATGATTTCAAACACTACAAGGTTTAATAGTTTTCACATAAGCTATAATTATAGGACAGAGATAGCTTATGCTACGAGAAGATGAGTTGTGCCTATGACCGTAGATTAGTGTTAGTTTAGCGTAGACAATCCGTGCTAATCAAAGACAGGCTATGGCAGTTGATGTTTATATTTATCCTCTTGACAATACTTGTGAGGCTTGTAGCTGCCACATATCACAATTGAATGGATTGATTGAGACCTTTACCTCATATTATCGTTACAAAGCTAGGGTTGAACCAATATATATATTCCAGGACCTTCTCCATTTTATTGTATCCTCCATTTTATTTTATGTTATTTCAATTTATGCATTTCTATTTGAAAACCCTAAATATTTATCTTTTTCTCGAACTAAAATAAAAGTCAATTTTGAGAATTGATACACTTATTTCCATGTGGATTGACCTCGGACTTCATCAATATACTATGCGAATCTTTAGTTATAGTCCAGTTAACGTAAACAAACAATCTAATTTGAGGGTTGTTTGGTAAATAAATGACAATTTCAACGACTACCAAATGGGTGTCATTATATTGCGTGTTATATATATATTTCTCGAGAACAATATTTTGAGAGTGATGAAGGTCTCGCTGATGGTTTCAAATCGATAAGTTTGCATACGAAATATTGGAATATGCTTCTGAATAACTTTCTCATCGACATCAGCAATTTATAAGTGTGATACCCAATCGCATAAGGGAATCATTTTTTCGAGTTTGTTCTCTGTTGGTAATGAAAGGGGCATTCGGTGTATGATCCTAAAATTATGAAAATCTTAAAAATCCTATTCGTTTAAACGGAAAAAGGAAATTTTATTAATCTTTGAATGGAACAATTTTATAGACAATAAAGGGAAAATGGGCATATTTCCTCACCTCCGGTTGGCAGTGTTGATAGACAATGGTTGCCGTGTACTCTGGACCAAAAATAACTGAAGTTGGCGGATTCTCTGGGCCTTGATCGAATGCAAATCGACAATCCATGACTGACTCCATTGACGTTCTTTTGAGGAACTTTAACCAAAACAAAAACCAGCATTGATGAGAGCCAAAAATATATAGAAACAAGCAATAATCAATTTGATCGTTTGTCCAAATGGGAGGGGGTCTGTAGTGAGCCGAACTCACTGCAGGGTATAAACGTGTAGAGAGCTCGGCTCGGCTGTCCGATCGGCTATTGATGGTCTGGATAAATGGAGTTTAAATTTTATGTAAAATATTTATTATAAATTAAAATATATAAGCTGTTCAAAATGATATGCGCGCAGTCTCAAAAGAAACTATCATTTTGGAGACGAGAGTATTAATTATGTACGAAAATTTAAGTAAGAGATTGGAGTATTACTTCCTGTATGAGAGTTGCAGGGGGGTCGTTGTAGTTGGGCATGTAAGCTGTGATGAAAACTGCAACTGAAATCTTCTCAGGGAACCTTTCCATTGCTAGAGAAACACCAAGGCCACCGTAGCTATGGCCAACTAAAACCACCCGATCCTCCTTCTCCAGAGAGGCCATAAAATCCATCAAGGGTTGCAAATAGTCGGATAACGAAGCGATCTCGTCGAACCGCCTCGGGTGGACTCCACAACCACCGAGATCCAAGGCGGTGACGAGGTGGCCGGCCGCCTGTAGCACCGGCTTGAGCTTGTACCAGCACCATCCTCCAAGGCAAACCCCGTGAACTAGAACAAAGTGCTTTCCACTCTCCATAGATATGTCTTCTTCTAATAAGAGTATTGCAATCGACAATTAATCTTTTAATTCGCAAATATGAATTTAAAGAGGATTTTGTGTGGGGTGAGAGGCTGAGAGCATTCACACTTTTATAGGGAAAAAATTTCGATGCCGAGCGGGTATCACGTGGTGTCCGCTCGTGCATATCCGGCCGTCAAAAAATGAAACGGATGATCGGGATTCAAAGTGCTGAATGAATTTTTTAAAAAAACTAAAAAAAGAAAATAAAAGAGGTATGTCCATTCAGACCATTCGTTGTATTTTTTTGATGACCAAATGTGCGCAAGTGAGTACCACGTCAACGACTGGAAAATTCCTTTACGGAATTAACCACCATGGCTGCTGTCGTTAATTTGTCTTAATTGGAAAACAGCCTGTCAATATGCTTACTTATGACTTGTTCACTTCATCACATGTATTGTGAAAGCTCTATTACTGGGCCGTTTTTCCATTTTTGGGTGGACGCCGACGGTGGTTTCCCCTTAATTTTCCTTTTTTGTCCTTGCACCAATCTCGTAAGAAAGTGTCCTTTTCCACCAAACTCGGGCATATCCGGTCGTCAAAAAATGCAACGGATGGTCCGGATTCAAATTACCGTCAAAAAATTTCGATGCCGATGGCCAATCTATCTTTTTTTTTCTTTGTGATAATCAAGTGCGGGGTCAGTATACACGCACCTTTACTATATTCTTTGTATTCTAATTTGGTTGTCTATTTTTTGGGATTCTGAATTATTAAGAGAACATAGTTATTAATAATATTGAAATGATTTTTGCTTTTCCAAAAATTCCGTCACTTTTTGTCATTAAATTAGGGTTCACATTCTCTATTTCTAGTTTTTAGGTTTTTTTTTTTATAAAGAGATGGAATTTTCATTTTGTCCAATTCAAATTAGTAAAATAATACAAATATTTGAATTATACATGGGGCACAACGCATTAAGCCCAACTTTAAAGTTCATTACTTGGGACAAATGAAAAAAAAAAAAAAAAAATAAGGGGTGTTTGGGAGCCTATTTTTACTTCTCATTTTTACATTTTTGGATTTTGCATGTTTGGGAGTCTTGGGCCAATGATTTCTAGAAAATGGATTTTTCATTTTTGACTTTAGAGAGGAGAAGTGAGAAAGAGGTGGGGAGGAGCTTTTTGATTTCTCATTTTCATTAATAAAAAGCCCCACAAAATGAATTATGTATATATCTCTCAAATACTACTCCTGTTGCAAAATACATTTAGCACATTTCTCCCAAACACTCATACCAAATTCAAAATAAATTCTGACTATAATCCAAAAAGTTGAAAAGTCAAAAACTTAAAAATGAAAAGCTTAAAATGAGGTTCCCAAACACCCAAATATTTTGGCTGAAAAAACCACCTTGATTATTATTATTTTTTGTTTTTATTTAAATCTTTCCGCAATTTGTTTGTTTCGTGTAAAATTTTTGTGGATTATTCATTCTTCTCGAGAGAGAGAGGAACCAGAAAATTAAAAATTATAATCCAAACTCAAATTTATTTGAATAAAGCCAAAAAATCTGCCAAAATTTGATTTCTTTTCGTCAAAAAAAATCAATAATTAAAAAAGTTTGGAAAGAAACTTTTAAAAAAATGAATAAAGATTAAAAAAAATTCAAATAACTTATTTGAATTGCATCTAACAATACATAAGCTCATAAAAAGAGTTCTGTTAATGGGAAACATGTATGTAATTAAGAATCCTAGGGGAAGAAATAATTTTTTATTTGAGTAGGATTACGAATACAATTACTGGGAATAAAATTCTTGGGAATTAAAAATACGAATACAATTACTGGGAATTAAAAAATAATGAAAATGGAAGCTCAGATGCGCCATGAAATCGTCTGATAAAATCTGACGGTCGTGCCATCACAAAGGCGCGCAGAATGCTCCTCTCTGCTTGATGCACCAGCCGGGAATCGAACCCGGGTCTGTACCGTGGCAGGGAACTATTCTACCACTAGACCACTTGTGTTTCGTGTTCCCTTCGCTTGTAAACATTACACGTAAATACATTTTCTGTTGGGGAAACGCTTGTAGTTAGGGTGTGCTCTTCAACAGATTTTTGGGACATAAAATCTTACATTCTATAATACTCTAATCTTAACACATAAAATGTAAAAGTGATTTTATGAGGTTTTCATAAAATTCTCCTAAAATCTATAGGAAAACCACCACATGTTATCAGTCGTGAAAACAACTCTATTTTATCACCCCTCCATTAAATTTTCATAAAATGCACCTAAAATCTATAGGAGAACAAAGCCTTAAGCCTTAATTGGGTACTCTCCTTTGAGAAAAATAACCAAAAACGAATTATTGGTTTTTTCATTTTGTTCTTATTTATTTATTTATTTATATTTTTGCATTTGTTAATTTTGCGTCAAAATTTTGTAATTTTTGAATTTCTCTCGACGAGACGAATTTAATAAGTGTTAATTTATGGGCAAACCAAATATTTTTTGAATAAAGCCAAAATTAATCCAATAATTCAAATATTTCAGTTTTATTCAAAAAAATATTTGGTTTGACTTTGACTATAAATTTATACTTGTTAGAAAATGATGACTATTCTTCCTTCTTCAAAGGTGGGAAGAAAAATATTGGAGTATCTTCTAGATCGATCAAATCTCATAATCAAGTTTCAAATTTTGAATTATTCCAGTGAATGGGCACTTGATTAACGGACAAGAGCGCTATCAACCTATTGATCGGTAAAAGGAGTTCACTTCACAAGAATCACGAAGTAGGAAGACCATCCGCATAATAGATAGGTAATAGTAATAACTTAATTTGATTCGTGGTTTCCATTTCAGATCTAATTATTAAAAAAAATTAAAGTTTCATGCCATATTAGTGACAATCAAGTTAAAAACAAAGCAAGAACAATAAAAGTTAAGAAAAAAATTAAGGTCAGTACGCATATTCCTATAATTTGGCAGATTTATGTGCACTCTTGAAAAAAATTTAGGTACTTTTCGAACTTACTACATATTACAATCATCCATCCCTGCGTCAAGCAAATTTTGGGTGTCGGGGGCACAACACATCCCTGTATAAGCACCCATCTCGATCATCCAAAACACTTTTGCACGGTCTAGATTTAAAAGAAAAAAGAGGATAGAAAGGGAATAAATCTGGACCATTCGAAAATGTCTGACACGGACATAGTGGGTGATCGGGCCACTTTTGGATGGTCGGGTTGCGTGCTTGGGCACGGACATGTGGTGTCCGCTCGGCACCCAAAAAATGTTCCCCTACATGGACAATTTCACGACTTTCCTTGATTTATAAAAAAAAAAAAAAAGGGCGGAGAAAACAAATAAAATTAAGTTACACAAATTTACAATTTGCCCTTCTAAACCATCACATTTTACAAATTTACAATTTACCGTCCAAAAAATCCATAATATTGATCAAATATTTTTCTCCTTAAAACATGACTAGAATGCCTAAAATGATATACATATATATATAAGCACACATATTTAACAAAATTGAAGACCTGGTCTTTGTGTAATTGCATTTCTCCATTCACCACACTCATCGATATCCCTTGATTTTATATTTATTAAGACGTCTCTATACCTTGCATCATCAAAACTATCAAGATGTCAAACAACTTCACAATAAATAAATAAATAAAAGCAAAGTCCTAGTCTTGGATTTCAATAGATATGCAAGTTTATACGCGTACGATTCTCGACATTTCACTAGAACTATATAGACTGACACCCAAAACTCTGATTAAGAGAAAAATAGAACCACCCACAGTGTATAAAATAAATTTTGCAATAGAGTAGAGACGTTTCTTTCTTCCCTACATGGATAAAACTAAGTAAACGCGAATTAATTCGAATTCCCACATGATGAAAAAGAGTTAAAGGTCGTGAGAAGAAAATGATCCTATTCGCCCGCTGCACATTGCTAATGGAGAAAAATCAATAAGGGGCCCAAGTTGAACGATTTAAAGAGTTTAAGGTTGTTAAGTGTAGGGTTTTGTAGTAAAGACTAAGAGCATCTCCATCAGACGAGGCAAATGCCCCTGATGGTTATTTTGTCGAGTCAAAAGGGAGAAAACACTTCAAAATTAGCCTCAACAAGTGTTGGGCTAATTTGAAAAAATTGTAACTTCGCTGCATTAACTCGGTATTGGGGTAAAGTTCCTGTTCACAAGCTACCGAATAGTTTAATAGTTTCTCATTCATTGACTTTTGTCCTCTGCCTCCGTGTCTCCCATTCCATCCACTTGCATAACTCCCCAGTTGGGGGAGAATAATATTTTAAGAAAAAGGTTTTTTTTTTATGAGACTTGAGGGGAATAGTAAAGTTTGGATAGAGAGTCTGATTTTGTGAATTTTTTGATAAATGAATTGCTAATTTATAAAATGTATTTTTGAGGTTAAATTTGATGTTTTTTTTTTTTGTTGGGCTTGATAAAGATGCCCAAAAGAGGATAATTTGAAAAGTTGTGATAGCTGAAGGGGCAAGATGTAGTTACAAACAAAAGGAAAATGAAGGTGGGCCTAAAAACTCGATTCGAGATCCAAAAGACCCGATTTGGTCCATGATAGACGGGCTGGTCAGTAGGGCTAAGGTTTTGCAGTTCTACGCTCTGCAAAACCCTAGAGCGCCGTAGCCGCCGTCGCAAGATCTTCACCAGAGGACAAGAAGATGGTAAGATTACCAGGAAGATTGATTATGATCTCTCACTTTTGATCTGAATTACCGTCGATCGATGAACTCACTGAATTTGTATTTGTGCAGACTTTCAAGCGAAGGAATGGTGGACGCAACAAGCATGGCCGTGGCCATGTAAAGTTCATCCGCTGCTCCAACTGCGGAAAATGCTGCCCCAAGGTCCCCCACCTCTCTCTCTTTTCATGTGATTGTATATATGTATGTATGGTTGTATGATCATTCAGTGACGCGATTGATTCGGAGTTGCTATGAACGTCAAATGTGTATAGTTCAGTCGCTTGTTTCTAATATCGGATTTGCTTTCAACTGTTGAATTTCATATTCCGTGGGCGTATTTTGTATGCCTTGTAGGAGATTTGTTGTCCCATCAGACCAGCTAAATTGTTTGGAGTTGTTATATCAAAAGTCCATGTGCACTTTTACTCCCTTGCATCTGGCAACAGTTCTATATGCTCCTTTTGGTTATTTGCTCCTTGTGGTTTCTAGACTGAAATCAGTTATACAATTTCCCTTTGATCTAGCTGGACATGATTCATTTGCGGTTGTTAAAAATGATCATGAGAAGACTGTAAGTCAGAATGCTTTTGCGTTATTGGTTCAGCTTTCAGCTTTCTAATTAATCGACCGAATTAGATTTTCTGTTAAATTTGAAAAGGCAACCCTTGAAATTAGGAAGGGATGAGGTGGGGCTAATTTCTGTGGTTTGGAGTGTACCGGGAAAGGAGGGGGAGGGTTTAGCGAGGAAAGGATCAAGTAAGGGCCAAGGAGGAGGAGTTTTGTTTAGTTTGCGCTTGAAATATGTCCATAGGCAATGGGGAATATGAGAGGAAATGATAAGGGTACTAAATCTACTGATTATCATGTTTTGGTTGCTCGATGGTGTCTTAGTGAAGTTTGGCCTTCATTTCAGTAATATTGTGTTTATGTGGTTCAGTCCATTTGGATTTTGATAAATTCCCGGGCTGTTAGTTTATAGATAGTTTCTAGTTGTCTAATTCTGAATCTCTCTCTCTCTATTAGGACAAAGCTATCAAGAGGTTTCTCGTGAGAAACATAGTTGAGCAGGCTGCTGTCCGTGATGTTCAAGAAGCTTGTGCTTTTGATGGTAAACTTACTTTTTGTGGCTATTTCGCCTACTATTTGTACTTTCACATTTCTTTCTGCTTGTTATCATTTCCTTGGATAAGAGTGATTTTGTTTAATGTATATCCTTTGTGTTTTTTGGTGATCCAAGGTTACACATTGCCCAAGCTCTACGTAAAGATGCAGTACTGTGTCTCATGTGCTATTCACTCCAAAGTTGTCAGGGTTCGCTCTCGTACTGATAGGAGGAACCGTGAGCCTCCTCAGCGCTTCAGGCGCAAGGTATGAAAAGCTTCTTGATATAATTCATTGGATTAGTATGATGCTATCTGTTTTTGCTGCTTTTTCTTGTTATCATACAAGAAATTGTTTTGTCATTACGAATTCTGGACTGTTACATTTCATTTTGTTGTGGTGGTATCCTATTGCTGTTGATTAACGTTAGGCTTCAGTGGAAAATGGCTTGCATTTTTCTGCACAAGCCTTTGATTTGAAGTAACATGTAATAAATATGGTAATGACCTTTTTTGCACCAGAAATTAGTAGAAGCTGTCTTAGAGAATTACAAAAGTATGATCCCCTAATTGTCCAACCTTTTTCCCCTTTTCTTTTTTACTTCAGTGCCTGTGGGCATTCGATTCTGTATGTGGCCCTATGAATTAGTCTTATCGAGACTTTTCAACTTAGGAGAGAATTCTGATTGTGAAGCGAAAATTGTAATGGAGCACATCTCTGCATACTACTCTAGTAATGTTTAGTTTTATCTATTGCTACGGGTATTGTTCCTCCATTCTTGGTACCATTTGTGTCTTAATTTGTATAATGTCTATATGCACGTATCATTTTTCACATTTTTTGTGGTAGTTTACTTGTGTGGATAGGATTCAACTATGTAATTTGTGCTACTTCATTATGTCTTCTGGCAACTGGAACCTAGAAGGAACAGTAGATTAGATGCACACAAGATTTGCTATATTATTTTGACATTCTTCGCATTTTTATGTTAGTTTACTTTTGCGAATGTGATTCACCTATGTGTCTTTTTTATTATAGGCAATTCACATATGTAGCTTATGCTACTTCATTATGTCTTTGGGCAACTGTAATCTCTATGGAACAGTAGACAGATGCATTAGAAATTCTAATTTGGCATCACCACTTCGATTTTTTATTGGATTTTTATAACTGCGAAAAATGCCATCCCAAAAAATTAGCGCCAAGTATTGATGTCTGTAATCTGTAAATCATCCTTTTTAATATGTAAATGCGTTGTCCTTTGCGGTTAAAAGACTCAAGAAATGACCTTTGCCTAGGTGCGTCCATTTTTAGGTTGTTTAGTAGGTTGTCGTTTCAATATTTTTTGTGGTTTTCATCCTAAAAATAAAATGCACTATTTCTGGGGCGTTGCAGCAACTTGTCTCTAGCCCTTCTGTGTATAACTGTGATACTTCCTCTGGATGTTTGCGTCTCTCAATGAGGAAGTGGTTGAGTATTTCTGTACAAATCGTGTGCAAGGCCACACAAAATGAAATTGGTTTCTGAAGTTTAAGTTGTTATTTTTCTAGATTTAGTGGATTTATAACTGATTTTACTGAACTATCTCATACTAGATGAAGACCTCTTCAAAACCATGAGAGGCTTCCTTGGTGTTGCTTTTTTGTTTCTTGCCGTCTCATTCTGCTGATTGCCTTGCTGGTTTCATCTGTTGACTGACTCCAAATGATGGTTCTCTCTTTATGCTCTGTTCTTAATGTGATTTTCTTGTTTGTTTTGCCAGGATGATACACCCAAGCCTGGGCAACCACCACGCCCAGCTGGAGGAGCTCCAACTGCACCTCGCACCTGAAAACCCTCGGCTTGTTTTGCTATTTTGTATTAGTCTTTGGACTAATTCTGTTTGGAGTATGTCTACTTACAATGGAGGTTTTGAACTTGGCATCATTTGTTTGTCTTTTTTATATTAGTGCGATGAATTTGAAGGGATCCAAAGGAATTGCGCTTATGTTTTAAGTAAGCTGTTTTTGACTACGTATTATGGTCTGGTTCTTCGTGATTTGATCATGTCTCGTCTAAATTATGTGGATAAAAGCCGTTTCAGGTGGAAATAATGTTAGACGACTAGTCTGCCTTTACAATTACCATTATTTTAGGTGAGAGGAAAGTTTTAGAGAGAGAGAGAGAGAGAGCAAGGGGAGGCGGCTGGAGAGGCCTCTCCCTAGGGTTTCCTAGAGGCCGCGGCACTCCCCCTCCCCCACCACCCCTTTCCACCTTTGTCCTCCTCTCCCCATCCTCTCCTTTCCTTTATTACTTCCCCCATAGTTTCCATCGATTTCCCATGGTGTTCGATCTCCTTTCCTCTTCCTATGGGCAGCTTGGGACCGGATTTTTGGGCAAGGGGGAGTCGGATCTGGTCTCTCCAGATCCGGACTCATCATCAGTGGCGTGCCAACTCTGGCTAAGCTCCAACGACTTTCTATCCCTACATTTTCGGGATTTTTTTGCGTTTCTTTGTTTTTTTCCCCCCCTGTTTTTGTAGTTTTTTTTTTGGTAGGTTGTATTAGAGTTTGATTTGGGGCTGCTTTGGGTAAAAAACTTAATCCAGATTATTGGTATTTTGGTTTTTTGTCAAATAATCCAAAAAACCGGTTTGGTTTTTTGAGTAGATTATTCAACTCGTCCTTTGACTTTTGGGGAGAGTGTGTCGGCAGTATAAGAGGGGAAAAAGGAATGAGTGGTTGAGAAGGAATAAACGATAGTGGCAGTGATAGGCTTTATTTTTCACGCGACAGTTGGCATAAATAATCTGGATTATTGGATGGGACGTTTAATTCAAAGCAATGTGGTTTTTTGTACCCAAAAAACCAATAATCCGGATCAAGTTTTTTACCCAAAGCAGCCATTGGTTGGGTTGAATAGATATTCTTTCTTTTGGCTTGAAAAAAAAAAAAAACAATACCACTCTTTTACTTTGTAAAATTATCCCTATTTTTTTTATGGCGATCTTCTTTTCACTTTGTCCTTAATTATGCGTAAGATATGGGTATCACCTCTATTCACCCATTTTCTTAAAAAATTCATGGTTTCACCATCAACTATTCAAATCTGAATGCAAAATTTTCTTCGAGGTTGACTTGTGGACACAACTATTTTGGTTGGGGTTGTTATTGGACTCTTCAAACTGCACCGACAGTGCGCAGCCGCAGACGCCATGGCCCCAAACCGATTGATCCGGCCGATTAAATCATTTTCAAAATCGAATTAGGGTGAAATTTACGCGGGGAATCGGCGATGAGACAACTTTATAACCTCGATCCGGAATCACTCCATTCATTCAAAAAAATGATTGAGACCCACAACGCCGGCAGTGCATTCCTATCAGTGCAGAAGGAATTATCGGTTGTTATTATGAGCACAAACCTGGCAATCTTTACTTCTTTTTCTGAAATTTGGCTCCAATTGCATGTGGGAAAAAAAATGCACATATCCAAAATCATTAGGTGCACGTCGCATTCATGATAATTTGGCAATATCAGTCTTTCTTTTTTCTGGGCCTTCTTTATTCTCTGTTGTAATCCCGAGCTCACCCTTTTAATCCTTGGTTTGGGTCACAAGTGAAGAACCCAAATGACTTATCCCCTAGACCCTCACATTTATGCTGCCTCCTTTGGCTAAAAAAATCATTTTGATTTTGTTTGTTTTTATTCAATTTTTTTTTTTGAATTTATCAGTTTTACGTTGTTTTTTTGTGGTTTCTTGGCTCTGGAATCTAAAATGTATAAAATTATTAACCAAATTTAAAGTTTTGTAAATAAAAACAAAAAACAATCCAAAACCCAGTTTTTTGGTTTATTTTTTGTCTTTATTCACAAAACTTTAAGTTTGGCTAATAATAGGCAAAGCCATAAAAACAAAAAATATAATTTTTAGATTCCTCTCGTTGAGACGAACCAAAAAACCACAAAAAATCGACCGAAAACTAACAAATGCAAAAAAAAGTTGAATAAGAACAAAACAATAAACCATTTTAGTTTTTTCACCCAAAGGATTGTAATCCCGAGTGAGCCCGGATTTGGGTCACAAGGGAATGACTCAGAAGACTTCTTCCCCTAGACCCTCACATTTTCGGACAGGCTTGACCCTATCCATATTTAATCGCTCGGATGAGGTCTCGCTAACACCACTCTCTAATTTATCATTATTCTCACATTTTATCTCCTTTTATTACTAAATGATGTTTATCCATATTCATAAATATCACATTAATGTAGGTTCGTCCCCATTAATAATACTCCCTCTATCCCGAATTTCTTCTTCATTTATGTGCATGCGTTTCATTTTTCAATTACCTATGTCTCTCAATCTATAATGTTTTTTTCAATTTTAAAAACTTTGTTAAATAGAACTTATCGGGACAGGGGCGCTAGACCCTACCTCCAGCTGAGCCGTTCCAGTGTGGGCAGGTTGTTAAACAGAAAAGATAACTCTTTCAGAGGCCCTCGCCAACGTCTCCGGACTTTTTAACGTTGCCGTCAGATGCCATGTCCCGGTTCAGGAAGTTTAATTCGATTCCCTTTCGAAGTTTCCATTGAAAGCGCTCTCGATCGGGCTTCTCCCAACTCTTAGGATTGACTAACTCATGTGCAAGTGCCGTTCACATGGAGCTTTTCCCCTCTTCGGCGCATAAGAGGATGCAAGCAAGGTCCCGGCAAAATTGTTCAAGAAAATATACATTTCTCAAAGGGGACATCTAAGTGTTGTTCAACGAAAACTATCTTTTTTTCATAAATTATTTTTTATTGTCTTTTTCACGCTCTACAAGATGTATTATTCTCTCTCATCCCATCAACCCAAAAGTAAACAAAAAGACAACGTTGCTGTTAAAAAGGGTGAGAGGGAGAGTATCTCCTCTACACATTATCTCAACCTTTTTGTTCTTTGGATATAATGTAGAATTCAGAATTTAATAATTACTCCATATATACTAGTTGACTTTGGGCACCTTATAATTTGACTAGTCATGAGGAAAGAAGCAGCCTGCCACGTGGCCTTGAGCAAACCTCTCAGACTTTCACTACTGTTTTGCTATTGATTGAGAGAGAGAGAGAGAGAGAGAGAGAGAGAGAGAGAACCTGTAATCGAGGGCGGCAAATCGTTAACGAGTAACCGAACGACGGCGTCGAGACACCCATATTCTTCTCCGACGACGTCGTATCAACCCCAGGTTGCCCCACCCATTAAGGGCATCTCCAATGCAAGGAACCAAAATAGAGGCTCAAATCTCTATTTTCATATTTGTTTAATCCAAATAAATTATTTAGAGACTTTTACTATTCTCATCTACTCCAATCACAAACCTCTATTTTTATCTCTAAATTAACATCAGAAGATAACAAGGATAAAATGAAAATTTTAGAAGTACAAAAAGGTGAATACTACAAATAAAGATGAGCCTCCAAAATAGAGATAGACCTCTAAATATAGAGACTCAATTTTGAGTCTCTAAAATAGAGACCCATTATAGAGATTGGTTGGAGTGCAATTGTGTGAAATTGGCCTCTATTTAGAAGGAAATAGAGCTTGGTTGGAGATGCTCTAATAAATTGTCCTTTTCCCTTTCACTACTCGCTTCCATTGCGTCGCGTCGCTGCAAGAACGTGCGTCTGAGAGAAGAATAAAAAAAGGTCAGAGACATTAAAATATTATTGAAAGTGTCCACAAAAGAAAAATAAATTACTCAAATTAGAGAAATGAATGACTCAAATCCACAACCAATATTTAAAAAAGAGGAACGAGCTATGAAAAAAAGAATGAATGGGTCAGATTTACATTTAGTGTCTAAAAAAATGGAACGATTAATTCATTTACCTTTTCTGGACGCGTTCTGAAAATTTTCAATACATATGAGACAGGTGGGCTTTGCCTTGGGGGATTTTTCTTTTTTGGCTGCATAAAAAAAGCTTCAACAAGACAAACAAATATACATGGATCCCTCCTAAACCGACGCCTCAGCTGTTTTTCTTGTCTCAATCTCCTTTAACTTACGTTCCCTTTTCGTTCATATTCGCGATATACGTAGTTATTGATCCATGCCAACTATCCACCCCTCCCCTTCTCTCTCTATATCTCTGTATATATACAGATATATACACCCTATGTGCGCCTCCTGAAACACTTCACACCAATCCCTCAAACACCAAAATACCCACAAAACCATGTCCCAAACCCTGTTTAAATCATGGGTTTGGTTTCATTTGTAATTCTGTTGCCTCTTTGAGTAATATTTTTTTTATAGGGTTCTTGCTCATATGGGTGATCTTCAAGGACAGCCAAACGGCGTCGTGACAGAAGATTGCCCGTCGTTTATGTCGTCGTTCTCTAACCCTGATCCCTTGTCATTTGGGGAGGGCAATTTGGGGATTGCTGAGAAAATGACACAAGAAGTGGTGCGTTGCATTCACCCAACTTTGGACTCTGACGAGAGGAGGAAGGATGTGATTGAATATATTCAGAGACTCATTCGACTGTCTATTGGATGCGAGGTGAATTCATGCCCATTTCAATATGTGTGCAACTTTGCGTGGTTGAAAAGATAACTGGGTTGTGCTTGGTTTTGTTATATTTTGTTGGTTCCATTTTACCAATAATCCATATGTTTTGTTCATTTAGAACCCTGTTGCCGTTAGCTTGATCGTCAAGGCCCGTGACTTAGTATTGCTACCTCGTGACTTAGTATTGCTACCTCGTGGTTTGAAATCTCGTAGGTGTTTTAAGCTCCTCGGGGTCCATGGGGCTTTGTCCCCCACTTTAATTGGACCCATTTAATGAAAGTTGGAATTGGTCTGAGGATTAGTTGTAAAAAATCTTTAGGTTCATTTGAGTCATTTGACATGACCTCGGTTCTTCTTGGGTACAGTTTTGTGGTGTTAAATAGCTACCTGGTTTGGTTTTGTTTTGTTTTGTGGGTTTCGTTTTGTGTGGCGTGTTTAGGTTGCTTTTGGCATATATGTTTCCAATTTCCAGTTTTTTTATTTCCGTGATGCACAATTTTGGATGGTCACAAACCTATGAGTTGTGTTTGGTTTGAGGGCTTTATTTTGTTTATGATGGGATTTTTATGTTATTTTGGCACGTACTTTTCCACTTTCCTGTTGCTTCACTTTCATTCACAAGCTCAGTTCAAGGGCTCTAGCAGTCTACAATTCTGTATGGTGGCATAGCTCTCTGGGTTGTTCTTGGTTTGGTTCTAATTTCTAGTTTTCGTTTTTTCTTTTTTCAATCTTTCTTTTTACGAGCTCAGTTGTAGCCGTGCGTACATATCTGCATGGTTGAATAGCTATCCGGGTTGTTCTTGGCATGGTTCTGCTTGGTGGGTCCATATTTACTCGAGCTAGCCATGTGGGGAGGATTATTGTTCCATTTCTTTTGAAGCACCTTAACCTAAGCTTTACTGACTGTTAATGCAATTTTTTAGGTCTTCCCATATGGCTCTGTGCCCCTGAAGACCTATCTTCCGGATGGAGATATCGATTTTACTGCCATTTGCACTCCTGAAGTTGAGGATACTTTGGCCCGTGATGTACTTGCTGTTTTGCAAGGAGAAGAGCAGAATGCTAATGCTGAGTACGAAGTCAAGGATACTCAATTTATTGATGCTGAGGTTTTCTCCTCTGATGTTTTACGCCAAAGTCTAGGTTTCACATGTCTTCAATTTTTCGGCCAAATAGGTTCTGTATTACTATTGGCATTTATTGGCATATTATGGTATGCGACTCGTTTCATGTTCTAGGAGACGAATCCTCTCTTTTCACGAGTAGGATATCTCTTGGTTCTCTATGGTTTCCTTGAGATAACCAGTCAGTTGGCCAGTCTTTCTTGGTTTTTAATTTTTTTTTATTGAGCTGACCTATGAATTGTCAATTTTCAGGCGGTTCATTCAATTCTTAGTTCTTAATATGTTGTGAATGCTTGCTCTTTGTTCATGGTTTTGGTTGAAACAACTCTCCATACCTGGCCTAAACTTCTAGTTCTAGCATATTTATCCAATGATGGAGCTGTTTACATTCTCTTCCATCTTTTGTTTTGCTTTCCCATCTTTGCTTGAAAAATAGTTTAGTAAATGAACCCTTTAAACGCAGCTGGTAATAAGGATTTCCAACGCTCAGTTGTACACATTGTGGAACCAGAGGGTAGTGGAAGTTCCTTTTTTAGTTTTCTGGTAGAATTGACTTTTTCTTAGCAAATGCTTGTGGGTTGACATGTTTTGACAGTTTCTTCCACTTGTTTCTTCTTGTTTATGAAGTTGCTTTTTGCATGAATAACATTATGCCTTGATGTAACCTTGTACTTATGTCCTATGTTAACTCCCAAGTGTTTTTCCCCCTTTCCTTTCAAGCACTGGAGTTCTGTATTAAGAAATATTCGGATTGTTGGTGGCAGGTTAAACTGGTGAAATGCTTGGTCCAGAACATTGTTATAGATATCTCCTTTGGTCAGTTAGGGGGAATTTGTACACTATGTTTCCTTGAGCAGGTAGAATCTAATACTTCCTGTTAGGACTTCAAATTTTATGCTTTCTTGCTGCTGCCTTTTCTTTTTTTTTTTTTGTTTACTTCCAAGTCCATCTATTCCTCATCAGTCATCATCTTATTTTATGAACTTTAAGAAACAAAGTTTGTTTTCAATGTATTTAGACAAGTTGATAAATTTGTCTAATGTCACATAGTGAGAATAGAGCAATATTGATTTGTATGAAAATGGATTTTTTACTCTGTTGGTCGTCAAAGCTGGAGTGTTTTAAGAGGAGCTAAATTGATTTAAAACACATTCGGCGATTAATCTATTCATGAGTTTGATGCCTCTCAATGCCAACCATAATACAGGGAGGGTTCCTACTTTTGTAGTCCTAATTCTTGTCAAGGTATTTTTACCTGGTTGTCCTCAACACCCCCCGGCCCCCACCACAAAAAGAAAAAAGATGTCCCCCTTTTCTCTTACCTGTAGTTTTTTCTTCATAATTGATTTATAGCATTACATCTCTTTGCATTTTCATGTTGGAGCAAAATGTTGATACAACATGAAAATGTTGATATTTTCCTAAATTCACGTATTTTTATCAAAAGTTTATAGATGACCACATTTTTCTTAATGGATTTTGAACTCTCTCTCTCAGGTTGATCGCCTTGTTGGCCGAGATCATCTCTTCAAACGTAGCATTTTTCTGATAAAGGCTTGGTGCTATTATGAAAGCCGTATTCTTGGTGCTCATCATGGTTTGATTTCGACGTATGCTTTGGAAACATTGGTCTTGTACATCTTCCATCTATTTCATGCATCTTTAAATGGTCCTCTGGCGGTAACTACTCTTGCCTGTGAATAACTTTGTATTGTTAGAGGTGACTTATCATTGAGTTTGACTTAATAAGATTTTTTTTTTTGTGCATTTTGATAGGTTCTCTATAGGTTTTTGGATTATTTTAGCAAGTTTGACTGGGATAGCTACTGTATTAGTTTGAAAGGCCCTGTTCGCAAATCTTCCTTGCCCGATATAGTTGGTAAGCAAGATCCCTTTCTGTGTTGACGTGTTTCGCATATATGATTCTAATCTCTCTCTCTCTCTCTGGTGCACAGTTGAAATGCCAGCGAATTTGAGCAACCAGTTAATGCTTAGTGAGGAATTTCTTCGGAACTGTATGGAAATATTCTCAGTTCCATCAAGGATGCTTGATACAAACTTGCGAGCATTTCCACTGAAGCATCTAAATATAATAGACCCATTGAAAGAAAATAACAACCTTGGGCGCAGTGTCCACAGAGGTAGGGAGCATTTGCTTGTCATATTTTTGCTGTCGAATTTTCCTCTTGCAGAATTCTCCTCTAGATGTTGTTCTGTTGGAAGAATAGTCCTGATGGGGTAATGTGGGATGATATCACTTGCGCTGGATTTTGTAGGTAATTACTATAGGGTACGTAGTGCTTTCAAATACGGAGCCCGCAAGCTTGGTCGTATCCTCCTGGTACCAAGGGAAAGAATTGCAGATGAGATCAAGAGGTTCTTTGCAAATACTCTAGAAAGGCATGGGCATAGTTTCAGCTATGTCTCCTCATCATCCCATTCCAGAACATTCTCTGAGGAGACAATTCAGCTGAACTTGAATCTTGATTTGGATAATAATATAATGGGGGAAAGGGACAATGAACTAGATGTATATTGCATGAATGACAATTCTTTAAATATGGCATCGAAAATGGCCTGTACAGTAGTTGGAAATGGAGAAGAGAGTTTGAGAAATGACGCATCTGATTGTTCACCATCAAGTCACTGCTTGCACACTTCTCTTTCTCGATTGAATTATCATGCACCTCATTTATATTTCTCTGGATTTCCTCCAGAAGACAGTAATTTGGAAAATGGATATTTACATGAGGAGAAGCTGGCAAATGTTGATGAGAAGATGGGTTTTGACTCGTGGATGGAACACAGGGAGAACGATTTGAACCATGAGGGTGTGAGCTCTAGTGGATCAGGAATCTCTAGTCCAGTCGCCACTATATCTGAAGGCCCACTTGATTGCAGGGAAAGGGATTTGGCCCATTTGGGTGATATTGCTGGATTTCAAGAAACTTTGAATCCCTTGTCAGACCTCAGTGGGGATTATGACAGTCACATAAGGAGTTTGCTGTATGGTCAGAGCTGCCATGGGTATGGTTTATCCGCACCTGTAGTTCCCAACTCTCCCAGATTCGCTTCCCAGTTCCAAATCAAAAAGCCTTGGGATACCGTTCGGCCAATCCATTCGGTTAAGCAAAATGCAAGTTCTCAAATTCACAAATCTGTTGCAGTTGGACCGAGGCACAGCTCTATCAACAATCCCACATCATACAATTCTTCTTTGTGTTTGGAAGAAATGGTTGGACCTCCAAGAACTGGTCCACATCCTGATTCGGTATTGCCTTGTCAAATTAGATAAAAGTTTGGGTATTTATCCTTTTTTGGTGATGTAATATTGAGATGCATACTGCTGCAGGTTATCAGTGATCTAATGCATGACATGAACAAACCCACAGCATCAATTTCTCGTTTGCATTTGGAAGAAAAGCATAAACCACAAGGAACTGGCACGTATTTTCCTGATTCGGTAATGCTTTTTCACTCTCATTTTTGAGCACTTCATTTTCTCGTTGAAATATAATTGAGATGCATACTGCCGCAGATTATCATTGATCTTACCCATGAAAAGCATGTGAACAATTCCGCTCCATCCGATTCGCGTTTGCGTTTGGGAGAAAAGCATAAACAGCGAGGAACTGGCAAATATTTTCTTGAAACGGTATTTGCCTCTGCCCCCTGACCACAATTTTTCTTTTTTCAGGGTTCAGGTAAAATAAAATGCCTAGAAAAAAGAAATTAGTATCTGGAAATTTTTTATTCTATTTTTTTGAGCTGCATCCTGCATACAGTTTTTCATTTCTGCTGCAGTTCTCAGTTATCTTACACATGAAATTTGCAGAATGATTGGTCGTGCAGGGAGAAGTCCTTACAAGCAAGGGGAAGGAATCATGCACCAGACAATCAACGTCAGTCCCAGAGACAAACACATACCAACGGCCCTGCAAAGGTCTCATTTCGTCGTGAAAAGCCTGGGTTATCCCACCAACACACTCATTCCTCAACGAACGACTCCAATGTTGATGGTTTTTCCATTTCATCTTGGAAAATCGAATTTGGATCTCTTGAGCCTTTACCAGTACAAAACCTTCATTCACCTTCAAACCCTCGTAATGGTTGCCGCCCCAACCCGAGGGTCCCGAGCCTTGTGGAACGGGAAGTGCAGAGTTCCAAAGAGGCAGTATCGGGTGGTAATGAAAGAAGGTAGTGCAATCTACGGCAGTTATCACTTATCAGAATTTGTTTGGTTAAGTTTTGCGAATCAGTTTTGCAAAATGCTCTTCAAAAAACTGTTTTTGGAGAACAAAACCACTCCTTGTTTTGGTATCTTGTTAAATTTTTGGCGTAATGATTGTTAGAATATAAAATACTATCAGAAATGGGTTCTGTTTCAGAACTGTATCAGAAAACAGGTTTCAAAAACTGTCAACGAAACAAGTTTTCTTTGTTTTCAGAAAAGAGAATCAACCCGATTGGTTGTCTAAAGCTCAGTGTGTGTTTTGGGTTTTCAGGGTTGCAAGGCAGTCATTCATCCTCATGAATGAAGAAGATTTCCCTCCTTTGCACTGAATGACTAGACGAGGAAGTAATCGATCACGTAGATGCTGATGTAGATGCTAACATACATACCGGCACAATATGTTTTGTTTTCTTGTTTACAAACTCTCCTCTTTTGAAAATTTTGGTGGTGGTTGGTGTGATTTACATAGTAGATTCCTGCCGTATTCCTTTCTTTTACATTCCCATTCACTGCCTTTTTTAGTGACTGGGTATTATTACATTGTACATAACAGGTAGATGCTTCCGAAATGTTTTCTGTTTTTCTTGTTGAAATCCAACTGTTAGAAAAAATGCAACTTCATGCAAATTTCATTCGGTTAATGTTGATCATCGGTAGGAGCTGAGAGACAGAAGGGAACGCAGGTGAATAAGGGATGGGGAAGTATCGTTGAGTTTCCTATAACCAGAACATAATTTTACTATAGCATTGAGTTGCTTGTCAATTACTATACCATAAGAACTAAGTTCTCCTGAAACTAAGGGAAAATGTCAGGGAGACTCTTGACTTTTCACCTAAATCACAAGTACACCGCTGACCTTTACGAAATATCACGTGAACACCTATATTCTTAAAAAAAAGCTCATTAATTAAACCCCTACAGTCACCCTCCCTCTGAAAAACAAATAGAATGGGTGACGTGGGCTACATGTAGATGTATACTTGGCATGTATTCAGGGCCGGCCCAGGCCCAAGGCCCACAAGGCCTGGGCCTAGGGCACCACAAAAAAGGCCAATTTTTGGGACACCCCACCATTTTATACCTAGGAGCTTGGCTAGAACACTTTTTGGACCAAAATAAAAGAAAAAAATCCATTAGGAGTGACAAAAGAGCCCAAAATTGTGGCCCAATGTTTAAAAAAGACCCAAAAATTATTGTGGTCCAAAATTTTAAAAAAGGCCCAAAACTAAAATTGATTTTAAAAAAATCACAATTTAAAAAAGGCCCAAGTATAATTGATACTTTTGCTTCTAAAATTGCAACACTCGTAATATTCAAGTGATACTCATGCGTTATATGTATCTAGAGACTTCGTGTTTTAATTTTTCCGTTATTATGTGATGCTTGTAGAACTTTATATTGTTTTGGTTTTCTCGTATAGTGATTGTTACTCGAAAAATTATTTAGGCGTTGTACTTGAAGGGCACAAATTTTGGGCTAGGCCTAGGGCACCTCAAACCCCTTGGGCCGGCCCTACATGTATTAGGCTCTCTCTCTCTCTCTCTTGAAAGGTTGGGGTTATTTAAAATTTTCTTTCCTCCTCCTACTCTTTCCTACTTGAAGAACCCCATCTCTCATTCTCCTCCTCTCCACCTCTAGACACCACCATCTTGAACCCACCTTCAAAATCCAATAAACAAAACTAAACATTATCCAGTAAAGTATAAAAATTTAATTACAAGTGAACCAAAATAGATATTGGTTGTTCTTTAGTTATACAAAGCCCATTTCCATCCATGGAATTTGCCATCGGAAGTAATAACAAGTGGTCTCAACTACAACATCAAATGAATGTTTTGTTTTGTAGAACATTGGTACAAACTGTAACGACCTACCCCTATTGGCTTGTTAACTTTTAGTGTAATAACGTGGCTCAAAAGGTTAACTTCAAGTTATACAATAGGTCGGATTTCATCCTATATTACTTTCTTTTTTTCCCATCCCACCGATGTGGAACTATGCCCAACAATTTGTTCTCACACAAACCTTTCATCACCCCAATTAACGTTGATTTGCAAATTAGGAACAATAAAAGCAGCCCCAAAAAGTCTTGTGATCAACAATTTGATTCCTTTGCTGATTCATCCCACCCGTGACCACTATCATCAAATACTTAGTCCTATCTCTTACAATTTCCCCACTTCATTTATTATACTCCCTAGTGAAATCCAATCACAACGTATACCCAAATCCATTAGGTTGTTTGTAAAACTCATTCCTTTATTGATTTGGAAAAGATGAATCTTGATGAAGAAACAAGTATAAGTTTGTTAGGATGGGATCACTGGGTCGAGATTGAACCAATCTTCAAAATCGCAAGAAAAAACAAAACAAGAAAATAGAGGAACTAGAACATTGAGTGTTTCCATAGGGTTTACTTCTTCTTGGATGATTTCTTTTTTAGAGAGAGAGAGAGAGAGAGAGAGAGCTGATATGTATGTTCCTCTTCAATTTTGCCATTTACATAGAGACAAAACAGAGTCTCCAAATGCAATGTTTATGTTTGAGCTTTTCTCTTGGCTTTCTTGGGGTGCGCGTGCGCGTGCGTGAGAGAGAGAGAGAGAGAGAGAGAGAGAGAGACCCTTACATGGGCCACATGTACTCCATGTAAGCAATTCTATTTATTTTTGGATGGAGAGTAACGCGAGTGGTTTAAATGATGAGTAATTCAAAAGTACAAGTGTTTGTGTGACATTTTTGTAAAAGTCAAGAGTCTACTTGTAATTTGGGTGAAAAGTCAAGGGTCTTTATGAAATTTTCCTGTAAACCAAAAATGACCAACTCCACATTCCTTTGCCAATCGATATCAATAAAAAGGCACTTGTGTCACAATGCTCCCGATATCAATTTCTATCGCGTTAAATCAAGCTTTGTACACCTAAAATTAACATTATAAGGGCAACTTGTCAAGTCAAATCTCTCATGCTCCAAGCCTCCAACGGCCAAATTTGACATGAAGCCTCCTCCAATTTTGCTATCAAATGTATAGTCAAATCCTATATGAATTGTGAGTTGCTTGCAGCAAAATACTATATGGTATATGAAATTTTGGTGAATTTATGATATTTGTAATTAACAGTTTGGGATAAAAAAAAAAGGGTAGCCATTTGTACCCGAAAGAGTCGAAGGAACAAAGTCTTTTGTTAGAACTGTTTTGTGTTTTCCAAAGTACATATGAGATGGCTGCCGTTTGTATTGGGTTAGAGTTATATTTGGTGGAAAATATGTAATATTTAGAAGTTGTAGGGTAAAATTTGTAAAACTGAGAACATATACTGGTGTGAGCCCTAAATTACTACTCCTCGTCTTGAACTACTCTGGTAGCAGCTCCGGCGACGGTCGGCGGCTCGGCAACGACAACAACAGATACACCTCTCTCTCTCTCTCTCTCTCTCTCATTTCATGTTCTCTATCGAAAAGTTGTATTTTTGAAAAATGTCTACTAAAACAACCTCAAGGCCGAGTAAATTCCATAGGAAAGTGAAACCTACTACTGGAAGATCAAAGAGCCGCCAGGATAGTGATGAAACCCTAGGTTCCAAGAAGAAGTTTGTCAGAGGAAATAAAAACGCTCGAATTACTGTTGATGATGCTGTTGATGTTGGTTTCTATGATGATACTAGGAGGAATGTTAGGTCAACAACAAAGAATAAACATGACAATGGAACCTTAGATTCGAAGAAAGGTTCTCGAGGAAATAAAAATGCTCGAGTTAGTTCAGATGATGTTGGTTTCTATGATAATAATAGCCAGTACAAGGAGAATGGTAAAAAGAGGAATGCAAGGTCAACAACAAAGAGTAAACCTTTCAGTGGAACCTTAGATTCCAAGAAAGGTTTTCGAGGAAATAGAGATGCTCGAATTAGTTTAGACGATGCTGTTGATGTTGGTTTCTATGATAGTACTAAGCAGTACAAGAAGGAGAGTGGTGGAAGGAGGAATGTAAGGTCAACCACAAAAAGTAAACCTGTTAATGGAACCATAGATTCCAAGAGAGGGTTTCGAGGAAATAGAAATGCTGGGTTTGGTGAAGATGATGGTGTAGAAGTTCCTTTCAATGATAATAAGCTGAACAAGAAGGAGAAGGGTGACAGGATGAATGTGAAGTCAAAAGCTGTGGATAAACCTGTCTATGAGCAGAAATTTGATGGTGAAATGGGGTCTAAAGAGATAAATTATGATCGGAAAAGGAAGAGAGTCTATGCTGATGATTGTTTTAACAGGGACAATAGAATGTTCAACAACAATGTGGAGAGACCCAGTAGAGGAAGTTTTTCTAAGGGGCGGAATGAGGTCAAGAATGGTGTTGGTCAGGAAAAAAGGACAATGAGAGGAAAATCTCATGATTTTGGGAAACTTGAGAAGGAAAAGGGTTTTAGAGGAGAAAGAAAGGCTCGTGAAACCGAGTCACTTGATAATCATAGCCGAAAGAAATTGAGAACTGAACTGAAGGGTATAGATGACAGGGGATACCTTAAAAATGATCGCAGTGGGGATGGTTTGACGAACAATGATACCAAAAGTAAATATGACTTGAGGAAGCAATCGGAGCAGAAAAATGGACTCAAAGATGATGATTCTCTTGGGAATTCGGGGAAGAAAAAAAGTTAATGACAAAAATATGGGGATGGTGATTTGGCTGAAAATGACGAGCGGCCAACAAAAAGCAAGAGAGTGATTCGGATAGATCCAAGTGATATCACAAATAAGCGGATAGACGATGGCATTGTCGGTATTGGTTAGTTTTTGGATCTAGTAGTTTTAGTTTTGTTGTATATGCTACCATTTGCCGCCGTAGATCATATTTAATTTTACTGCATGTTATCATCCATTTTGTTGGTTTACTTGTTGCATACGTTTTGCTGTTGGATTGCCCTAAAAGAGTAATTTTTTTTTAACCTCATTTTGCGACTATGTTTCCTGGAATGGAGATTTGGAACTCGCTGAAGAATCTGTATTAAAAGTATGTGTTGGGTATTCAGAATGGTATAGGTCGCTGAAGGATCTGTATTAAAAGTATGTGTTGGGTATTCAGAATGTTATAGGTGGGAGCATGTAAGTGAAATGCATTGTATTAGGATTTAGGACCACTGGCTTCTTTTGACAAACTCACCTTGTTTGCTACTGACTCTATTGCGTGAATGTGTTAATCAATCGCTGTTTGCTTGTACAGTAGCTTAGAGTTATTTGTTGACAGTAGTTTAGAATCCAAACATATTGAAAATGATTGTTCTTGCATGATACATTCTAATTTTCGTCGATTCCTGACAATGGGTAATGTCTTTGAGTCGTGGACTTCTTCTATCATTGAAAGTCAAATAACCTTATGAGTTATAATTATCTGATAGACAAATTATTAGGCATGTCACAGAGCCCAGGACAATCGTGTATAAGCCCGAGTTGTGCCCATACTTGATAAACCTCTTAGGTTTTTGGATACTTTGATTACTAAAATATCTTGCTAAATTGTTCCCTTTTAAAGATACTGATTTAATGTCTGCACCTTCTTATGAATTGTAGATGTTGCAGAGTACATGGGCGCACTTATTCAATTTTTTTTGTGGTTGCTAATTCAATGTCTATAGAACAGTTTGTTATTTGTTGGCTTATGGTTCTTCGTTATGTGTTCTTTAGGAACTACCAAAGAGAAGAGAGAAGATGTGGAGAACAATAAAAGTGTTGAAATGTCAAAGAATGCACAGTTTCGTGCAATAAAACCTAGCCCCTCTATCCTTTCCTTTGTGGAGGATAATGTAATTTTCCTGCAAAAGGCCTTTCCAGTTTTAGCTGCATGTTTATCTGTTTCATCTCTTATCTGTTGTTTGCACTTTTTCTCTTAAATGATTCTTGGCAATTCCATCTACAGTTCTTGGGCCGTAGGCGCTTGATTGAGCTACGCAGAGCAGGCTACAACACTGAACTTTCTGCACCTTTGGATAACATCCCCTCTTCTACAAGCATAGAAAGAGAACGAATTGAGGAACCGGTATTTCATTCGTTACACATGTACACAAAACTTTGTCACCATTTGTGCAATTTCTCTCCCCTTATTGTTAACTAGATAATTCAGTTACAAGATTAGAAGCAATTTTGCGTTCTGAAGTGTTAAACACTTACAAAATTTGATGCTGTTACCATGACCTTTCCTTTAAGGGACACTCAAGGAACGCCGATATTAGCTTAGGTTTAAAAGTGATTGTGTGTTCTGGGTCTGCAACCTTTAAGGAACACTGATATTGGCTTGGCGATTACCTTGTCCTGTCCATTTCATCTATTCCAAGATTTGTTTGTTTAGAAGCGGTCATCCATTTGGCATTTTCAGTTTCTAGGCGATGGAAATATATGAGAAGATCACTAAATGGAAGTAGTTGTTTTGTCAATCTTTTTATATTTTGATTTTAGCTGACCCAATTAGATTTAGACACAATGCTTTGTTTGGTTTTGTGTAAATTTAACTTGGACCATGAAAGCTAACTCGGTGATACATGCATATACGAATCTCACCTAGGAATCACACTTTTTCCCTGTTTTATAATTGGTGCAGAGAAAAACTTTGCATTTGTAGCACTATTGAGATGCTCAAAGAAAGTTACGTATAATTTACATGTGAGAGCCAAGACATAAGCAAGAGTGTAATAAATTGTCCATGATGTTTTATGTGTTAGGAAAAGAACTTAAGTTTTATTGACCTGAAATCCAGGCCAAAGTTCTTATATTCAATTGATTTAGCATGGCACCAGAGTATTCAGAGGCCTAGTTCCAATTGTTAAAGCATCCAACTCAAAACCAATTGGCAATGAGTGGAGAGGCCGCCCAGGCTCATATACTAGCTTTCGAGGTGATAATTAACCGATGTGGGATAAATTCCAACACTCCCCCGCATGTGCGACCCCTGACTAGCACGTGGAGAGGTCAACAAAGGATCCGGAACGTACAGATCACAACGAAACACAGTACAACTATGGCACAAACAAAGGGGAAAAGCCTCCGAAAACCTAGCTCTGATACCATGTTAAAGCATCCAACTCAAAACCAATTGGCAATGAGTGGAGAGGCCGCCCAGGCTCATATACTAGCTTTCGAGGTGATAATTAACTAACGTGGGATAAATTCCAACACCAATTAGCTTGTTCATCGTTTTGTTTTTTGTGGAAAATTAAACGTCTCCACGCTGATGAATGTGCCTTGAACATGCTAATAGATGGACATGTGTCTCAAATACTGTTGATTTGGTAGTTAGAGATTCAGTTCTCGCTATCCATTTCATTTGATAAGTGGTTTGGTTCTCACTATTCGTGGCAGGTATTCAGGAATAAATTGACATTTTTTGCTGCTGCAAACGTTTCTTCGTCATTCCCGCCTCCTGATCTTCCCGAGATTGCATTTGCAGGTAATTGCTTTCTAAACTTCGTGAGATGTCGGAAGCAATCACTTGCTTCTTACTATTACTTACATAAGCAGTCTCATGTAACTGTGCAATTTCTCTTGTTTGAGGACAGTGACGACTATCCTTTTGCTTTTGTAAAGGTGGGAAGACTTGGATTTTTACTGTGTATGGTATACCTGTTGATTGTCATCGAATCGTGGCTTCCTTTGTCGTTTGTTTCAGTGTTATTGCATTCAGTGGGCTTAAATTTGTCTTTATATTCATTTATCGATGCCTATGCTTTGTTACAGTATTTTTAATAACTGTTCTTCCCAAGAAGTGAGATAAATGTCAGTGAGAGATTTAGCTGAATGTAACTTTCCTTGTTAGGAAGGTCGAATGTTGGAAAGTCATCTTTACTGAATGCTCTTACCAGACAATGGGGTGTTGTACGGACATCGGATAAGCCTGGTCTTACTCAGGTGATACTTTTTTCCAAGAATAAAAAACTTACGATGAGTTATATGGGTAATCATCTATAACATTCTTCTGCAGACTATTAATTTTTTCAAGCTTGGACCAAAGCTGAACTTGGTTGATTTGCCTGGATATGGCTTTGCTTATGCAAAAGAAGAAGTTAAGGAAGCTTGGGAGGAGCTGGTGAGCATGCAAATTAGTACTTGCCTGATTTGTTTTTGTTTTTTTCTCATTTGTTGTCTCTCATCTTGTATGTTGTGAAACATAAAGTGTAGTGCTACCTTGCTGGTACCAATTTGGTCCAGTGAGATGTTATGTGGAGGTGATAACTCCACATTCCCTGGAAAAGCAACTTGGGGTCTCATGTTCAAGTTACTGTCCTTTGTGTGGTTTGCTGCTCAAGGCAAGATTCTCACAGTTGATAATTTGATTTGAAGAGTTGTATGTGCAAGCGGAAATACCAAGTCAGGGCACATTAGAATATTCACTGTATATTTGAGCTTAAACATGGTTTAGGGTGGTTTGAGACTTTGAGTATTTCCTGAGGGCATGGTTAAACTTCTTCACAGTCGGTGAGTGCTAAACTGCTAAAGTAGGAACAGAAGTAACGATTTGAGGATATGATTCGTCTTTGTTTGTTGCGACTTATTTGGTGGTAAAGGATGACAGTTTAATGGCTTTGGAAGCCCTTTGTTAGTTAAGAGCTATCTTTGTCTGTGGTCTTTATAGATGGGAATCTGGGGAGAGTAATCTCCCCATGACCTATTTCTTGATACTATAGCTCTTTTCAGTACTCTCTCAAATTTTTTGGCCTCGTTTTAGGCTCTTCTGTTTGTCCTTTTGTGCTTTTGGTAAGTGTAACCATGTGGCCAAACAGTTGGAACCTCTCTCCATCTTACAACGGGAGGTCAATGGCATCATATGTGGCAAACTTTATATCACCTATTTCTTAATATTTTGTGATATCAGATGTTATCTATCAGAAGACATGGTTTTCTGATGCCAATTATTTGTGATGGCAATTGTGGTACCGTTATACAAAGCGTAAACAGCTGTAACAATGGACCTAGAAAGTTACTTGGCTTCATTAGAGAGAGTAGTCAGATTTGTAATTTTGCCCGTCCTATGTAGATAAACTGTTGATAAAGGGACAACTCTTTAGGTGGGAAACTGAAACCTATAGAGTGCTAGTATATAATTTGTGGCCAACTAAGGATTAGTTTGCTCACCTGATGCATTAGATTAATGCATTCATGCCAATCAACAAAAGACTGATGCATTCATGTTGCCATATTGCTATTGATTCTCCTTTCTGATACTTATTTATGATCAGCAGTTGATTCTAATTATCCCTGTTGTTTCTAAGACTTCTGAATTTTCTAGGTGAAGGAATATGTTTCCACACGTGTTGGTCTAAAGCGTGTATGCCTTCTTATTGATACAAAATGGGGTATGAAGCCGAGGGACCACGAGCTGATTGACTTGATGGAAAGGTATGCAATAAGCATGCTGCATGCTTGTCAGTTTTCTTGTGTTTCATCAGATGTAGATTCTCATTTTAAATGGATGTCGGTGATTGCGCATGAATAAGTTACAAAAACAATTGGGGCAGTTATTGTACCACAATGATTTGGACTCATTTATGCTTTATCGATGGTTATTTCAGGATCTTGTTGCTCGGTCATGCCCATTGACCGCATCCTTGACAAGTTCTTATATTTGCTGTAAATGTTTAGATGAATGTCACAGCGTTGAGCATTTGAGTGTGAATACTGATGTGGCATGTCTGTGTGCTGCATAATGCTCTCTCATTCACTCTGTGTGTGTGTGTGTGTGTGTCTCACATACCAGTGTGTTCTAGTTATGGTGGGGACTAAAATTCATGTTGAGATTACTTTTGCTTGAGAGATTCTGTATGATGCTGTTGTGAATATCACAGGTCTCAAACAAAATACCAGATTGTGCTAACCAAGACAGATTTGGTTTTTCCAATTGATGTGGCACGCCGTGCAATGCAAATTGAAGAGGTGATTTTTGTTTAAATTCAGTGGCTTAGTGCAAGATATTAGCCTCCTTCCCTGTGAAAAATGGAAATTAATGTGTACATCTAATTGCAGAGTCTCAAAGCAAATAAGTCTGCGGTTATCCCTGTGGTATGATGTAAATTCTGGATTAATTGCATATTTTGGGGTGAACTTGTCTTGGAAGCAAAGCTGAGAGTTCTTTTTCTCATATTTCAGATGATGGCAAGCTCGAAGACTGGAGCTGGCATCCGAAGTCTAAGAACAGTGCTAGCTAAGATAGCTCGCTTTGCAAAAGTGTGAAAGGTACTGTAGTTACCTTCTTTTTTTGGAAATTGTTCTCTCCTGTTATCTTTTGCTTTTTCCTTATCTTTTCTTTGGGTCCAATATTGCAAGGTATTTGCACTTTATAGAACTGTATCTTAGTTTGGTAGTTTTTACATATCAACCTCTTAAGCCACTGTAGTTACCGTCTTTTTATTTGGAAATTTGTTCTCTTCTATTGCCTTTCGCTTTTTCCTTTTCTTTTCTTTGGGTCCAATCTTGCAAGGTAGTTTCACATTATGTAACCTTATCTCAGTTTGGCAGTTTTACATATCCACCTCTTAAGGGTCTGTAGTTAACCATCTTTTTTTGCATTTTCTCGACCTTATTTTTTGGTTGCAGCGGCCTTTGGTTACGTGGTTTGAATTTTCGCCATTGGTGCATATTTGCTATTTGCTGTTGACTGTTGGTCATATATAATGTTGACAGTGTAGTTGTCTATATTTTTGCAGACTTTTGGCTGAAATCTATATCGGTGATTAGTGTGCCTTTTCTGCGGTATCAATAGTTACACATAATCAAAGCTTCAAAGTTTCAGCTGTCCAGTTCTGAATTCTTTCATTCCATATTGCCGAGACTGAAACTGAGCAGGATACAGGGGCGGTGCTGTTGAGTTGATGTGGCCGTAGAGGAGAAAGGAGAGGGCCGGTCCTTCTATGAATACCAGTGGCACTTTCCATTGTGCAAGGAAAGATTGGTTGGATGAGGCTTTCTTGATTGCCTCTACATCGGGTAAATTTGGTTAATTTTTTAGACCAGTTTTGAGTGATTGCGGATTACTGTAACTTTTTTTTCTTCTCATTCTGTCACTTCGACTTTTACAGCCTCTTCTCTTGCCGAGACTGAAACTGAGAGAATTATGAATCAAAAAATTCTTTTGACAGAGTGAAGGCAAATTCCCCCCTGAAGCAAAGCATAGTTTTTCGTGCATCAATAGTAAAACATGCCATAATGCATGGAGTGTGCGGATGTTTGTTTGTATCATGTGGCCAAACTTTTAGTCTAATTGGGGTGGTTCTAATTCCTAATTTAATCTCAAAATAGACTTATTTCACTTTACGAGACAAGTCATTCTCTCCCAATACATCGATCAAAAATTTTGACTTGAGACAGTTCCTGAAGTCAGGAACTGGAACAATGATGTGAAAATTGTCATATATTGGTTTTTTGGTTTTCTGGATGGTGGGATTGGTCACCCGAATTAGTCGATCTATTAGGCCAAATACCGAGTTAGTATTAAAAAAAACGTCCATCTGTTCTTTCATAATTGCCAATAAAATGTTTGATTAACTCTCAAATTAATGGCTATACAGTCTCAAGTATAAACGATCTTCATCATTATTAAACCTAGTGAGAGTGGACCTATTGGATGATGTTTGGGTATTGACTAAAACGCAAGAGGGTAGATAAATTACAAAATTTAAGGGCTGCCAAGAGTTTGAGGAACTTTGTGATAATGGAATCCAAGTCGTCCGACCCAATTTTTCTTCATTGTTTTAGGATAATGTAAATCTCAATCAAGAAAAGAAAATCTCTTAGGTACATGAATCTTTTGCCGTCCAATAACACAACTCACGTGTCTTTTTGAGGTTTGTTACTGGCGCTATTGTTTTACACATCGTGAAACAATCTTTTTGACTTCTATATATATATTAACAATGATAGTTTCTTTTGTTAATTGAGATTGACATTATCTTAAAACAATGAAGTAAAATTGGGTTGGACGACTTGGATTCCATTATCACAAAGTTTTTCAAACTCTCGGCAGCCCTTAAATTTTGTAGTATTTATCTACCATCGTGCGTTTTAGTCAATACCCAAACATTATCCAATAAACCCACATGTCTTTTTGAGGTTTGTTACCGGCACAATTGCTTTACACATCATGAAATTTTTTTTTTGACTTCTATATATATTATCGACGAGATAAGATGTAGGTATTACTATTTGTACTAATAATCATATAAACTCTCTACCCACATGCGGTGGATCCTACAAATTCAAATTGAGAGAATTTGTACAATTATTAGTGGATGTAACAAACGTAGTTATCGAAATCGAAGCGTAATATAAGACTCACCTCTAGTTAGAGAATTGTGCCTAAATACTTGTATATAATTTCTATGCCTATTTTTTCTTTTTAGCATGCATTAGATATGTTAGTGTGTGTCAGCAAGTGATAAAATGTTGGCCAATTTTGGCTAACCTTCTAGTAGCCGTTAAAGAGTGGATCTTCCCAACAAATTAATATATTATTTTAATTTTCTAATATCTGACAATATTACCATCAAAGTTTTCACCAAAAGTGTAATGATCCGTGTTAGTTCACCTACTAATCCTTTGCCTAATCACGTGACTCAAAAGATTAATTTCAAGTTATATAGTAGCTTCTCATGAGTCGTTATGTACTACTTAATGGGTTCCCACAAAAAGGTTGCTACCAATTTCAGCATATGGCATATAAATTTATTCACCATTTGCATGCAGGGCCGACTCTAAGTTTTGTGAAGCTTAAACCGAACTTCCTTATGTAGGTCCTTAATCTACTTTGCATAGTTAAAAATACTTGAGATAAAAAAAGCTTTCATATGGAAGTCATTTGAGAGCATAACTACCCAGAATCGATTAACAATATTCCCTTCGTCCCCTTTAAAGTGTCCACTCCAAGAATACGTGAATTTTAAAGCCCAAAAAGTATATTTCTGAATATAAAATTTTGAACTGCTATTTCTCAATATAATTAGCACTGCAATTACGTCCAATAAAATACAAATTTCTTAAATGGGACATTCAAAAAAGGACAAAGGGCTACACTAAAATAAAAATTGTCATTTAAAGATTACTTTTTTTTTTGCATTTTTACCTGCAGATGTACTTATTAAACTTGCATAATCAAGTTTCTCCACCCTAGTTTTTTTTCCGTTTTGGTGAAGTTGACTGGTGAGCTGTGGATTGTTAAGAGCCTAATAAAAGAAAAGTTGTAACAAGGACAAGAACAAAATGCCAGAAGAAGAACATTGATTTGTAGAGGGAGGATATTTTCGACTATAAGTCAGTACTCAATAGGTAATGATATTTTCATGATCCAAACCGTCCAATCTGTTTAAGACTTGTTTTTAAAGGCCTCCCTGCGAGGAATCATAAAAAAAAAATACCAGGAATGGCTCAATCAATTTTTATTATTTTTATTTTTATGATTTCTAGAGGAGACTATTAAAAACATATTTTAAACACATTGAATAGTTTGGATCTTCAAAATTTGATCGAGAAAGTTGAGAATTTGGTAAGTCCTGGATGGAAGTAAATTCTGAAATCCTTGATGGGATCCGGACCCCTCTCTCTCTCTCTACACACACACACACATTATTCTGATTGGATTAGAATCGAAACCTTTAGTATAAATCCATAAACCAAACCATTGAACACGGTTTATAATTTCTAAAATTGGAGCCAAATCACATTATTTAAAAACTGAACCAAACTATTTGGTTTGGATTGATTTGGACTAAATTCATAGTTTGATGGTTTTTTCTCACGTCTAATCCATCAAATTTTGCAATCCACTGGAGAATGCACATACATTGTTCGGATTGGATTAGAATCAAAACCTTTACTATAAATTAAAAAAACATCTTGTTCTTTCCTTTTTCTATATTTAATAGGAATAATATGATAAATGGCATGAGATAATTACCGTTAAACATCTTGGCAGCCTCGGCACACTTAAAACCAACTTATTGTTTAAGCACCTCTATAGTAACATTCTTCATGCTGCCGCTCTTATATTGTAGTGGCTTGGGCTGAGTCTCTGATGTCACAAGTGAATAGTCATTTATCCCACTTCAGTCAAGCTGATCAAGATCATCTTCTCCTCCGCTGGGTTTCTGCACTGATATCACTTGTAGTGGCCTGGGTTGAGTCTCTAATATCAAAAGTGAAGAGTCATTTATCCCATTTCGGTTGACCTGATCAAGATCATCTTCTCCTCTACCGGTTTTCTGCACTGATATCACTTGTAGTGGCTTGGGTTGAGTCTTTGATATCAAAAGTGAAGAGTCATTTATCCCACTCCGGTCGAGCAGATCAAAATCATCTTCTCCTCCGTTGGGTTTCTGCACAATATTCTAGTCTGATTGCACTATAATAACGTCTATACCACTCATATCTACCACCACCTCGCCTTCTACCTTACCACCGTCACCACCCAAGTTGCCATCACCACCATTAGCCACCATTAGCTGAACCCCCTAAACCATCGTTACCACTACCAGCTGCCGTTGCACCCCCCTCCCCTTTTCCCTCTAATATTACTCAATTTTTCATTCAAGGGGAGACGGTATGGTAAAGAGTCCCTAGTTGAACATGAGCGGGCATAATTTTGTGATATCCACTTCTGAATACCCGTATCCGTTCCGTTTCAAATTGCAATTTTTTTTAATGACTTAGCCTGGGCCACCTTCAATAGGCAGTAGCACCTCAGGAACATGGGGCAGGTATAAGTTTGGCTTCCTTTGTTTACAAGTTTAAAATTTTCCAAGGAAATATGGATACAAACAAGAAACCAAACATCTGATAGTAAAATCTCAAAAGTTCCTTAATTAATTGTTGTTTTATGATAAAGTGAAAAAGACAGGCACTGCTTCTATCAAGTTTCGAATATCCGTACCCGTCCCATTTCAAATTGCAATTTTTTATTATTTATGAATGTATGTAGATATGCAAGCATATAGTAGATAAATGTATATGTATGTATGTATATACAAGTATGCATATATGTATAATTTGTGTATGTTTTACGGATTAAAACTCTATATACTTATGTGTCAAAAAATGTCTCAAAAATAGAGAAACTCTGGATGCTACTGATGGTGGTGATGGTAGTACGGCAACAGGGGGAAGGGGGTGCAACGGTGGCTAGTGGTAGTAGTGATGGTTTAGGGGGTTCAACTGGTGGTGGTGATGGCAGTTTGGGTGGTGACGGTGGTAGGGTAGAAGACGAGGTGATGGGTGATATAGACTTGATTATAGTGCAATCAGACAAGAATATTGTGCAGAAACTCGGCAGAGGAGAAGATGATTTTGATCATCTCGACCAAAGTGGGATAAATGACTCTTCACTTGTGATATCAAAGACTCAGCCCAGGCCACTATAAATGATATCAATGCAGAAACCTAGCGGAGGAGAAGATGATCTTGATCAGCTCAACCGGAGTGGGATAAATGACTCTTCTTTTGTGATATCAGAGACTCAGCCTATGCCACTACAAGTGATATTAGTGCAGAAACCCGGCGGAGGGGAAGATGATCCTATCAGCTCGACCGGAGTGGGATAAATGACTCTTCACTTGTGATATTAGAGACTCATCTTGGACTACTACAAGTGATATTAGAGACTCAGCCCAGGCCATTACAATATAAGAGTGGTAGCATGAAAAGTGTTAATATAGATGTGCTTAAACAATATATTGGCTTTAAGCGTGCCGAGGCTACCAAGATGTTTAATGGTAATTATCTCATGCCGTCTATCATATTATTCCTATTAGATAGAGTGAAAGGAAAGAACATGATTTTTTATTTATTTATACTAAAGGTTTCGATTCTAACCCAATCTGAACAATGTATGTGCATATATAAAATGAATTTTGCGAGAGAGAGAGAGAGAGAGAGAGAGAGAGAGGCGGGAAATGAATTTTGAGAGTGACGAGATGTTTAAGAATCAAGAAAAAACGGGTTTAAATAGCTCATCTACAATTTGGCAGTTAAAATGGTTAAGGCCTTAAAAGGTATTGGGTCGCCCCTAAGATACAATCATATTCGATTGTGTAGGTGTTTCCTATTTAAACCATCTAAGTTGTGGAGGCTGCTACACGGAAAAATCGGCACCGTTTTGTAGGGAACTCAAGATTTTTGTCAAAGTACAACCTTGTTCTCTTTCCTTTTTCTCCTCCTTTCAAAATTTTTTTCAAAAAGATTATTTCTATTAAAAATATTTCCTCTCCACTCATTACCTTATTATTTAATTTCTCTTTCTATCTCTCTCTAATCATTATTTCATTATTCTCATTTTAAAAACTCAACCAAACACATTCTCAAAAAGTTTTCTCAAAAATTTCTTTTGATAACCCATCCAAACACAACCGTAATCTTGTGGGACCCATTTTTGGGTCCCATACAAACAATCCAAACTGTTAAATAATTTTAAAATAATTATGCAATTGGTCATGAAAAAAATCAGACTCATTAGATATTTTTATGTAATTGATCTAATTCGTTTAATTTTCATTCAGAATTCAGGCCCTGTAGTTTAGAAGAATATTCAAGAAAAGTTATACAAATTGTGTGCTCAGTAATCCATTGATCTGAATAATATGTGTTGTAGGGGTCGTTCACAAGAGCATCCAGTAAAAAAATTATCTTGATCGGATATCAATAGGTGTAAAAAAAAAATCCTCATATTTTTATTTTTTTTATACTTATTGATGTCCGAACAAGATAATTTTTTTAATGGATGCTCTTCTCAATGAGCCCTACAACACTTATGATTCTGATCAATGAATTACAAAGTGCACAATTGTATAACTTTTCTTGAAGATTCTTTCAAACTACTGGGTCCTTAATTTGAAAAAAAAAAGTAAACGAATGAGATTAATTACATAAAAATATCAAATGTGCCTAATTTTTTTCATAACCACTTGAATATTTATTTTAAAATTATTTAACGGTTCAAATCGTTTGCCTGGGACCCGAAAATGGGTCCCACAAGATCACTTGAGTTCCCTTCAAAACAATATCGTTTTCCCCGTGCATCAGTTGGCCTCCCCTCCTCTAAACCATCAAACTGCTAAATTCGCAGTTTGTCATTCAATCATCCGAGAGTATTTTGGTGGATTGCAAGGTCTTTCTTTTGAGTTTTTGCCAGAAGAAAGAAGAACCATATCATTCAACCAAATGAAATCCTAATACAACCTACAAAATGAAAGAACAACAAACAAACGAGAAAAATAGAAGAAAATAAAGAAAACGGAGAGAACCCAAAAAAGTACAGTTTGCTGGAGCTACCGCCGGGTTGTCACACCATCGCCGCTGATGATGGAAGTCCGGATTTGGCCGCCCATAGGAACAACAGAGGAGCTCGAAACCATGGAGAGTCACCAGAAACTATGGGGGAAATGATGAAAGAGATGAGAGGAGGAGGAAGAAGAAGGTGGAAGGGGGTGGTGGGGGATGGGGAGTGTGGCAGCTACTAGGAAACCCTACGAAGACTTGCTTCTCCAGCTGCGTCCCCTCTCACTCTCTCTCTCTAAAACTTTCCTCTCCCCCATAGTTCTCTTTTGAGTTAAAAAAAAGGGGGGGGATTAACATTCACACACTATTTTTTTTTCTCAAAAAAATGCGATTACAATTTAGTATTTAAAAAAGGAAAATAGTGTTTTATATAATTTTTAAAGTGCATTCAGACGTAGAGTGCAAATATCAATTTATTTTTTCAAACATAAGATATGTTTATTTTAGGACCATTAATATCCCAACTTGCCCACCATTTAAAGAAGATAATCAAGATTATTTAACTAATCCCTCCCACAAATTATTTCCATCACATGTACATATTGATGTGATAAAGATAAGGGTATAGACAGAATTGTACCGAGAATATACAGAGGGTGTACGGGGATTCATTTTTGGGTCTCACACGACTAATTTGAATTATTTATTATTCTTAAAACAATTTTTTGAGAGCCCTCACAAAATTTGAGCTCAATCAAAAAGTTATAAATGCCCCAACCCAAGTCCCACTGTATAAATCAAAATCCTCTGTACATTCTCGGTGCATCTAGGTCGGTACAGGTAGCATTGTCCCATATTGATATGGTCAACCATTGAAGGAGACGATAAGGCATACATTCCCACCAAAACCAGTAACCGTGTTGACAATTCAGGTAACCACCCCCACCAACTCTCTTTCTTTTTCTTCAACCAATCCAAAACCCTAATCGGAGCCTCTCTCTCTCTCTCTCTCTGAAGAAACGAAAGATGTGCCCCCTGAGACTCATTCTGATCTTCCTTTCAGCCACGCTCGCCGGGTTTTTCGTTCTAAAAAACCTGAAATCTCAGCCCCAAATCCTCGAAGACCCTTCCGAAGATTCAGCCAATGCTACTTCTGATTCTTCCGCAAAACCCGATTCGGTCAATCGATCCACCAAGGTCTCAATTTTTCCTCTGTTTTCCATTAATTTCTAGGGTTTCTTTTTCTAATTTTCTTTTTCAATGAGAGCCTTTAACTTTACCCCCATGCAAGAATTCTCCTCAAGCGAATATCAGTAAATGCATTCTTTTTCATGTGCTTGTATTGGTTTATTTTAGCATTGATTGTTCTGATTCTATTTGTGAAATTTCAGGTTTTGGGGGTAATGAAGATGGGGTTCTGGACCTGCGTGGATATGGCGAGCGGCCGCTATCTGTGGAGGAATTTGGTGTCTTCTACGCCTTCAACTTACAAGCGCTCCAGCTGATATGCTGACCACTTGCTATTGTTGTGTTCTCTTTCGTGATTCAGAAGAAGATGACTAGACTTATCAAGATCATCTCGCATTTATTGGTTCTATCCGGAGTTTTTTACACTTTTAGGTTATATTTTCACCTATATTTTGCTATCATCTGGCTCTGAATTGCCTCTGTACTGGCTCTCAACCAAAATTGTTGTAGAATTTGCTTTACTAAAAGGTATGCCTATTCTTGCAATCTGTATATGAGTTCCTTCAAGTTTGTGTTCTGGTTACTAATATTTGTTTGTGCTTCTTGTACTTGAATTTGAAAGACATATCTTCTGAAGAATTGGATATATGCTGTTTATTGTTGTATCTGTCCTTTGAAATCCTTTTCTTGCATGTGTTTTGAGCCCGAGGGGGATTGGCCTAAGTTTTGTCGGTTTTATTGTATCAAGAGAGTTAGGGTTTTAGTAACTGAGGGAGTGGAGGGGGTGTGAGAGATCTGATTCTGACCACACCTCTGATGCATGTGTGTCTTTTGTTGTATTTTGATCTTTTTGGTTGGTTTTTCTTTCTTGATCGTTATGCGTGGATTGAAATGATTTTGTTGTGTAACAATATGGTGATGGACTTGTGAAGTAGAAGGTTGAAGCGTTTCACTCCCAGATGAACTTTGGTACAATTGAATATCCTCTCTTGTTCCATAAACGGGCAGTGTGTGCTTGCATTATGATCAGGTCCTATCAGTGACTACGTCACTTGATATGTGACCATTTTGCTTTTTAACTTTATCAACCGTGAAGTTTCTCAAGCTTTGTCCTCTTGAACGAGGGGAGCAAGCTGCCTGAGTCTCTTCAACAGAATGTTGTATTGTAGATGTGCTTATTCAAAATCCTTTGCTGAATACTGAGCATGCTAGTTTGAGAGATGTTTGTGTAGTTGGAGCTTCAGATGATTGTTTTATGGTTATTTGCGGAATCAGGTACTGGTAGGAAGCTTTACCTTTTGCAACAGAAGACATTTTGTTTCACCACTAGTTTATTTCACTGGTTGGGAAATCTTTAGCATGTGCTGTATTTTGGTGTTTTGCACTCAGTTGCAGTCCTGAATCCTTCTCCTTGGCAGTGGTCATTCAGAATGTGTGAAAAAGGCCTTATATCTTTAGCCTACACAAACATATTTGAGGGTAGATGGGGCACACGTTTGATGAGGTAGATGTAAACTACCAATATAGAGATGACAATTTCTACGAAGAATTTTGATGGATCGCGAGTTTGTATCTGAAATCTGTGTCTGCTTGTGTATGCAGCAGTCAAATATATGGGGAGAGTGGAGTGTTTAATAGATGAACCAATCTCGTTGAAGCACTTGACTTGGTTAGACAATACTTGGGATTATTTAAAATATTGTGAATTTACAGGACTTTGCTGTATAGGGCCATTGGTGGTTGCTGAAATTCAGATCCATATTCCTTACGGAAAGGCTTTTTCTTTCTTACTGATATGTTAGTCGTCCCTTACGTTTTATTGTGGTCTTTTCAGGGTACGAATGTAGTTATATTAAGGTTGTTGGTGCCTTGCTCTTGAAACGATGTTGAAATCCCGTTATCTTGTCATCGATGTCATGTCTTTTTAGTGACTCAAGGCATATCGAAAGATGCTTGAGGCTGGAAATTCTGTTTCCAGATTAGCCCCTTAGTTTATGCTGTTACTGAACTTGCTAAATTTGTAAAGTACCCATTTTACTTCGCTTCAAACTTCATACTGATTTGGCTTCAACCGGCTATTACCATCTTGACGTACCACTTAGTTTGAAAATGCAGTATGATCAATTCCTGGCTTTGCAGACTGGATCTCTGGGTTTCATTGATGGGGGAGAAATCTCAATATTGACAATTCAGCTTTTTAGTTTCATGGTGGGGTGGAGGATATGAGGTTGTGCTGATAACAAGCCGGTCTCCTCCCCTCCCACCATCCTCAAATATTTCCTCCCCCACCCGGGGGCGGAACTAGGAACTTGTTTTCGGGGTGCCCAAACCCATGAAACCCGTGAGAGTGCCAAGTTGCCAATGAATGTCAAAAATTATGTGATGGTCTTGAGGCACTGACATGTGCCTCAACCCTCTTATCCATTATACATTTATGTGAGGCTCATATGGGGCTCACAACAATGTGTGTCACATGGGTGTTTGGGTTTCACATGACAGTGCTCTAAAACTACTGAATAATTACTCATACCATGGCACCCTTGCCTTAAGACGGAGGGAGTTAAATAGATATCCGCGAACAATATTTCTCGAGTGGGATGACTCGCCCAGATATCAATGTTGTCCTTTCGTCAATCTAGATTGGAAATAGTTCTTAGGTGAATGTACGGGACCTAGGAATTTGCGGTCTAAGAGGATCGTGGCTATTTGGAGAAACCAATCGGAGGACTACGGCCCTTCTTCTGCTTCGCCTCCCGGCAATAAAAAACGGAAGAGCAGAGTCAATCTTGAAGGTAATTGTGATAATGCAAGACTCAAACGGGTCATAGAGGATAGTTGTTGCGATCCTCATGTATATATCTTGTAGCCCTCAATGGCTTGCTTTTAGTGATTTGCATTTGTCTCCCTGTTCCTCACCTTTGTTTTGCAGGTGTGGCTATTCACGTGTTCCATATTCAAGACGAAGTTTTGCAGAATCTCGAGGATTCTTGTTTGGGTTTTGATCGATCTTGGGTACTTTGTACAGTATAATTAAAAAGAATTGGTGTAAGGTCCATTATACATGTTTGTATCTTGTCCAGTCCATCTCACCTTTTCAAAAACTCTCATGTCCACTGTGGTGAATTTTCTAAAGTCTAAGGTTTACTCCTAATTTTTCATAGTACAAAAATGCCCATGTGAGACAAGTTGTTCTTCATATCTTCTTACGGCTAAAACACACACAGAGACTAGTCGAAGCTTCCATGGATACTTCATCGCCGGTCGACTATCGCCGCTTTCCATGGCTGCTTCGCCTCTCTCTCTCTCTCAACATTGATCAGACACAATAGTTAGTTGTAAATTATTTCCTCGACATCCGACAGCAGCTCCGCCTCTGTGACCCCTGAAATTTCATCCATCTCTGTGAGCTATTTGCTACTACTATGGTTAAGAGGGAAGTGGAGATGATCAAAGAGAGAATCTAAAGCATCATCTCATCATCGTTTGAGTTCGTATGTAGCTTTTCATTTTTTTTGTTTACTTGTTTATTGGTTCTGTTATGTCATTGGTTTACTCACTATAGAATAATACTCATGTCATTGTTGGATTCTAGTTCCTGTTGTTGCTATTATTCGTGTGCTAATGCTGCCATAGTTTTGATTACAATTCATGCACGCCATGTGTTTGACGAAATGCCCCAGTGGCTTTCTATCCTTGCAACACACTTGGATTCAATCCAAATAAGTGCGATACTTATCGTAATTGGTTCAAATGTATTCAAGACATTCAAAACCATTTGTTATATCATGAAAATACAACTGCCAACTTATGCCTAGCCTCATGCTATGATATTGCTAGATGGGGTGTTAAGGACATTTGACCGTTGTTTGTAGATGCGAGGACCCATAGGCACTTTTCATGTTGTCACGTATGATAAAATGTAGAATTCTCACGTATATTTGTAGAATTTCCAAGTCGTCCCGGGGATTATTCACTGAGCTTACATTGGCACCGAGCAACTCTTGATTTTCAGTCATTATTCCATTTCCCCTCTCTATCATCATGACCGAGAGAATTCTCATTCAACGTTTTGGCACTTGGAGTGCTTCTCAGATTCTCAAGCCTATGTACTTGATGTGGAGTTCATAATGTCAACTACCACAAGAACATGAGTTTATTAGTTATTTTGTGTATTTGTTTTAAGTGGTTACAATATGTTTGTGAAGGATTTGGAATTGCATTTATGTTGGCTAAGGGTTTGAAGCTATGTTTATGGAATTAGAGTTTCTTTTTTAATGAACTCTTGTGACTAATTCCTTTTAAGGATTTTTGTTTAGTTAAAGTAGTTTTGCGGTATTAGTTTCTTTGTATGGGATGTCTAATTCATGTGAAGATAACTATATCTTAAATCACAAGAGGTGGTTATTTGAACACACAAAATTTGGTTATCTGTATTCTATCTTTTTTTTAAAGCATACTTGGGATCAAATGTGGTTATTTGGACTCGCAAGTTGTGGTTATTTGTATTTGGGATTATTGATGGATTCTTTTATCTCTTCACCAAAAAAGATTTGGTATCTAGAATAATTTTTTTTTTAATTTTAAAAAGCTTACTTGAGATCAAATGTGGTTATCTGAACTCACAAGAGGTGGTTTTCTGGATTCACAAGATTTGGTTATCTGAACTATATCATCTTTTGTAGAAAACATACTTGGGATCAAATCCTCCGCCATCTACATGTAAGACAAAACATATTTAAGCATTTAAAAATTCATTAGATTAAATAAATAATTATTTAAAATATACGAAGAATACAAAAATAAAGTGGGACTTTCTCGATATTGGTAGGTTGTGGTCAATTGAATGAGTTTCTGTTATTCAAAGTATGAGTCCAGTCTGTTCAAAGTTGGAGTAGTTATTAAAACAAAAATCATGTCAAGCATATTCATAGCCTTATACACCACACATCTGTAAGTTTGAGTAAAACAGACGCAACCTTTAAGCCTCGTTTGTTTGACCGGATATAAATGGATGAGATATAAAATTCCATGAGATATGGGTGTGATATGAAATTCTTGAGATATTGCTCAGGATATCAATGGATGAGAAAAATTCATATCCGGTGTTTGTGTTCGATGGGATATTGCTCGGGATATCCGATTTTTTGCACTAAAATGGGGAAATCCCATCCAAATCCCCCCCAACCAATGGGATTCTATATCTCGTACGGATGAGGAGAAAACATGATCGGGATTTCATATTCCATGCAAAAAAATGAACACAAACATTAGAAAATGGAGCCGTAATGCAACAAGGCCTTAAGACCTTTTTTTTCCCCAAACGAACAAGGCCTTAAGACTTTTTTTTCCCATTCACCTGTGAATTACAGTAAGAAGAGTCAGACCTTTTCTATTTTCAACATTTTCTCTCTTCAGGAATCTAATAGCAAAAAGTACTTCCCCTTCCCCTTCTACTGTTCATCTTCCCCACTTGGCATCGACGAAAAAGTTGCAGAGGCGTGAGGAAAGAGTGAACAGCACTCTCCGATCGGTGATGCCACAGAATATTGGAGCTCTCCAACCGGCAAGTCTTTGTCAGAACTCTTCGCTCTTCCTCACTTTCATCAGATTAAATCTCAGCCTTCCATCTTATTTCAAACTCGACACCATAGGCTGCGAGATTTCAGACTAAAACCACTGGCGGTGGAGTTGTGAATGACATCAGTAGGAATAGAGATGTCTTTTCCAGCGGCAGATAAAGGTGTGGGTTTAACGGCGACGGACTTGGTTTAATGGAGATGGACTCAAGAACAGTGGCCGGTGATTGAATCCCCGCGGTTGTGGATATTGTAGGAGAGGGTTCTTGCTGACGTGATGAGCTGGAGAGGTATGGATAGTTAACAGTAAAGACACAAAAAGAAGGGAGTGATGTGGTCTAGAGAAAGGGTGAAGAATGCTTGGACGTGTAATGCGGAAAAATCCAAAGGCAGTGGATTCTTTCTTGGCCTAATCCATGAAAAAACACTAGGTGATCTAGGAGATGGGGCTAAAATCAATCAATCAGAGAGAATGTTCTCCTCTCACTCAGTGATTGCCCTCTTCTCTCTCTAAAATGACATGTGCTTCTGCCAAGATTTCATCTCTCCTGGGTATGAAAGGGAATGTCCCATATTTATAAAAAGACTGGGCCAATCATAAGGTCTACCGGGTTATCCTATAATACGATAACACGCCGTTTTTCCAGATAACATTGCGTAGGTGGCGACGCCACTCATCAAGGTATCGACATTAAGCCATGGGTGGAGCCATTCCCCTCGCGGCAAGTGATCCTTCATGTCCTTAGCCACCAAGCCATTTAGATCTCCCCTTATTCCAGAAGCGGCAGTGTCATGACTGCTTGGTCATACCTTTATATCAAGCAGTGACAAGCCTCGCTGGCCCCCGGTTCTGCCTTTTAGGATCGCGGCGAGGTATTGTTATCCGGGCTAAGTAGTCTCTTTTTCGGCTGCTTTTCGCCGTGTTTCGAGCCACGTTTCAATCAACTTGAGCCAAAGTGTTATTCTCTGTTTGGGCGACTCATGGTCGCGCTTTCGGCACCGCCAGAAAACGCGTAGTCGCGGCGGCCGGGGCGTGCGCTATGAAAGGTCTGCTATAGTACCGGCGCGGATACTCATTTACGTAGTCGGTGACCCTTTTGCAAAAGTTTACTTGCGGCGGAGAGTGCCGCGTTTGTGGCGGATCTTCCACGCGCACACGGATGACACGATGTCATGATCTCATTGGCGATCAATGTTGACTCCGTCAGCGGGATGTATTCTTGCATTTGACCTCCCCTACAGATATCAATGTCAATGCGTCGGGGTTAGGAAGAGTCCGGCCACCTGAGGTCAGTTGGCCGTCCGAGTTCGAGAGACCAAGAATTGACGGGAACATATGTAAAACAAAACATATTTGATGGGTATTTTCGTATTTTGGATGGGTGAGTGGACTGAATGTGTTAGGAAAATGTTAGGTGGACTAAAAGTAATAGGAAATAAGTATAGTGGACCCTATAACAACTGACCCTTGTATAATTGTATCGTTTGGACTATTTGTACCGTTTGTTGAGTTGTTTGTCTGATTGGGATGTATGCGTGCTATCAAAGACGGATTCAGGATTTTACCTTTGAGGTGATAAAAATATATACTTAAAATATTTAGTGGTGACGAATTTATGTAATTCAGGGATAAATTTTTATTTTCTACATGATAATTATATTTTTTTAAAATTTTGTGGTGGCGACCGCCACCACTTGTCCCCTCTGACTCCATCCTTGTGTGCTACATTATTTCATATCACTGAAGTTTCCCATTTCTTAAGAAAAAATTCCTGTGGTAGACTTCGAAGTTGGAAACCAGTATTCCACCATTTTTTTAAATTTTTTTTAGAAGTACCCATTTTCTCCACTAGTTCAAAATACTCGGTGTGTGGGGCCTGTAAGCAGATTTTGAGCGAGTTTCCTATTTTTAGCTTAAAGTCTTAAAACTTCTAAGGGTAATTTGGATTATTTTTCGTCTTTATTCACAAAAATTTAAATTTGGCTAATAATTTTATATTTTTTAGATTCCTCTTGTCAAGATAAGCCAAGAAACCACAAAAAATCGATCAAAAACTAACAAATGCAAAAAAAACTTGAATAAGGACAAAACCAAAAAAACCAAAAAATGAGTTTTTTCAATTCACCCAAACCACCCCTAAAAGTGCTAAAACTCTTAAAACAGTTAATGTGTGTAAAGAGAATAAATCAAAATTTATGTTTAAGTAGTTTTAAGAAATACGAAATGGAAAACTCTCATTTGAAACCCATTATTGCAATTCTTTTTTTAATTGAAAGAACCCATTAGTCCAATTACTATTAGGGTTGGCCAGTTCATCCGTCCCGTCCGAATCCGATCCGAACGGAGCAACAATATGAAGATTTTTTTTGAAAATATTTGGGGATTGGATAGGGGGTGGAGATAGGAATGTCCTCGTCCCGAATCCGTTTCCCGCTCCGTCCCCAAATCCCTAAAATATAGGGGTCTATTCATGAATTATGAAACTTGGGGTGATCTGAGACTGTTTTTGTTGGTTCACAGACTACTTGAAGATAGTCAGTGTTATTCTTTGAATACTTATCATTTGCTGTTATCATATTCAATTTCCTAGGCATATCAATAATGAGTTGTAGACTTGTAGTCTCTTTTCTTTTGAAACAATTATGTATGCTATCCACTAGACAACCCATGTTGCATTTAATCAATTTTAATTAATGTCATAAATATACATAAGAACTCTTCATAATTTTTATTTTTCTGTACTCTTTATGTTGTTTTACAAACACATGAAGTTTTACACGCCTAGGGGTTGCCCAGTGATTAGATTTTAGGAAAAATGATTTGTAATTGGCTTCTATAACTATTTACTTGTTACTCTTGGAAAATGATTGGATCCCCAAAATTCTCGTGGGGATCCCCGTTCTCCATTTGGAGCGGGGATAGAGGATAAAAGTAAATTCCCGTTGGAGATTGGATAGAGGATGGATATGAGTAAGGGGTTTGGGGATTGGGGTGGAGATAGTAGTCTCCGGCCCCAATCCGTCCCCGTGCCCATCCCTATTTAGGGTCTGTTCGGGCGCCTACTTATTGCATTTTCACGTTTTCGTTTTCCAATTCTGGTTGTTTGGCCGAGTGTTTTTGAGAATGGGTTCTCCAGAACTCATTCTTCATTTTCAACAGTAGAGGCAAAAAGCCAAAAACAGCTCAAGGGTTCATTTTCCCATTCTCGTTTTTTATTCATGTTTTTCATTTTTCCATGAACCTTTGTCTTTACCTCTCTACCCCTAACCCCAACCCTAACCCAGATCCCCTCCTATTCCAACTGATTTCTGTAAAAAATTCTCACCAAATGGGTTTACAATTAGGTAACCAAAAATACCAAAAATAAGAAAGAAAGAGGGGAGATCCTTGCTAATATTGCCGAGCCAAACATAGTAGTCATGCGTCAGATCATCTTGCTCCATCTTCGTTGTCTACAAGGCTTTGTGCGAGTTTTTTTGTGTGGGTTTGGTAAAGAGAGGGGTCAGGGAGGGAGGGAGAGAGAGAGAGAGGAGATGTCTGTGTCTTTGGGTTTGGTAATGTGAGGGTTTTTGTTTTGTTTTTGTTTTTATGGGTCGGTGGGTGGTAATGGATTGGAACAAAATCTAATGGGTTTTCTTTTTTTAATTGTTAATGATTTTTGTGAGAGAAATTGTCTGGACCACAGCTCATTAGCATGAACCACTCTTTATTTTTTTTAAAAAGGAAGATAAAAACATATTTTGTAACATAATTTATAAACAAGGGCAAAATGGTAAAAAAAAACTTAACTCATTTTCATCATTTTTCTCTCCCAAACATGACTACTTTTGCAAAATACATTATTACATTTCTCCCAAATACTCCTCCCAAATTCAAAACTCATTCTGGCCATAATCCAAAGAGCCAAAAAATCAAAAATAAAAAAAATTAAAAAGTTAGCTCCCAAACACTCTCTTATTACACTTGTTTTAAAAATCATAGTGTGTGGAACTACTTTTGTTTTTCTTTCTTTTTTCATTAGGCCTAGAACCACACACACACTAGATATGTGGGGACCACAAACCAAATTGATTTTTAGTATGGGTATTCTTCTCAATGCGCTCTATAAAATGACCAATTTCAATCTTTTTTTTTTTTCCGAAATGAACCCATAATAATTGAAAAACGGGAAAGGGACCGTGCCACTGCGAAACTGGACAGGACCCGAACACTTTTTTGTTTTGCCTTCCCCACTTTTGCGTGTGTGTTTATGTGTTTGTGTGTGGTAGTAGCAAAATTGGGACAGGAGCCGTGTCCAGATAATCCGTTCCCAAATGAAATCTGCACCGTGCCTTATTTCAAACGCTACGCCACAACGGTCGAATTTGTCGCCAATAAAACAATATACCGATCACATCAGGGGAAGAGAGAGAGAGAGAGGGAGGGAGAGAGATGGGGAGAAGGAATTCACGAACAACGATCTCCAAAGACAAGACGACGAAAAAGAAGTCGGGATCAGAAACCCTAATTCCTTGCCAAGAAGTTGTACGGGGGAAAGAAGATAAGGAAACAGCCAGGGTAAGGAAAGAAGGAAAAGGAGGGTTCTTCGCTTGTTACCTGCTCACTTCCCTCAGCCCAAGGCACAAAGGTCGAACTTACATCGGGTACGCATATATGTGTGTGTAATTTTGTTTCCTTTATTCTGTCTGTTGCTATGATCTAAGCTTAGCCTACCGCGTTTGGATGCTCATAGTCTTGAGGAGAAATGGAATTCTGATCACTAGAAATAAGTTACAGAGTAATTTTGTGGCAGAGGTTTTGGACTTATTCATTAATTACTTTTTAAGATAATTATTATCGAATCAGAATTTCTCTCTTCACAAATTGAGGTTGGAATCTATGGGGTGGGTGGAACAAATGAGGTTTTGGTTCAGTGGTGGAAACTCGGACTTGGTTAGGCCCAGGTTCGAGTCCCATAGACCCTTGTTAGGGCTGAGCATAATCCTAACACCACCCACACGTGGTGGGATCTTTGCTTCGATCCCCACATAAGTGAAATGGGATCCTCTGCAGGTAGTGTGGTGTGGTGTGACAAACACTTTCTTGCAAAGGTGACAGGGTACCGTACCTTCCATTTACGTACGCGGGAGGGTGGAGATCATATTCCTCCTCCATGAAAATATGGTTTCTTATGCAATTGATTTGAAACCAAGGAATTATGACAAACAGAAACTAGATTTTCATTTCCCAGCAAGATCTTGCCATTCAAACTGAGCCTATTGGTTTTTGATTGCAAATTTTGACTGTAGTCCTTGAAATCTTGAACTTAATGAATTGTGTTAATCTTTTGTATTGATCTGTTTTCGCCAATTTGATAGGTTTACAGTGAATCCAAGGCGTAGAATTAGACAGCATAATGGGGAAATTGGAAGTGGTGCATCAAGGACCAAGTCTAGGCGTCCTTGGGAAATGGTTTTCTGCATCTATGGTTTCCCTACCCATGTATCTGCTCTTCAGGTAACATTATCATTGATCTTCTCTTTGACTTCTCATGTGAAACTCTCTCTTTAGCAGCTGCAAGTATGTCCCTGAAAATTTGGTGTTGCTTTCAATTTGCTACCCGTCTATTTTTGAAGTTCATCTCAGTACATTGTGGGTCTGTTGGATTATTGTTATTTGCTGGTGTGGCTTATTGTAGGAATAAAAATCATATGGGGATTTCCCAATGATGAATTCAATCCTTGGCTTCTGTTTGTTTTCCACCAAATTAGGCAATGGGTTTAAAAGCTTCTTTTGCTAGGGGTTGGATGCTAGGAGCAGACTATTTTTTTTTTCCCATTCTAATCACCCTCAACGACTTAATGTCATCAAAATAATGCCCATGTGATGGTTGATGATCCATTATCAGTACGACTCCTACTGCCGCAAAACAGGCTGTTCAGGACATCCTTAATCTCCTGGCAATTCTTGAACACGCTTTTGGCACGTTGACAGTCATTACCAATTCAAAACTTTCAATGGGCATCACAGAAAATTTCCAGCATCAGCAAAATAGAAAGTAATGGTTTTGGCTAGAATTCTTCCATATTTGATAACTCATGCATATGATCTATGTATAGAATGTGGGCCATTTTCTCACTTGGTATATCAGTATATGAAAGACCATATGATGAAGGTGAGGCATTGTATGGTTTGTGGTTTGTTTCTTCTCCTGGTCTGTATGCATCTTTTTTTTTTGTGTGTGGCTATTTTAGTCAATTGTCCTAGTTAATAGTATCTGTGTTTCCTCGTAAAAAGCTGGTTCTTTGTGATTCTGTCCCTCCATATAGAGATTATAACTTTGATTTTAGAATTTTGCGAAACCAGAGACAGTTTTGAGCGTGCAAGGAATGTTATTTCAACTGTGCCTATGGTTCCAACTGGATCGTGTATGTAGCCTTAATTTCAAATAAAGCGAGGTCATGATATAGTTCTAGCATGCCCAAGTCATCCTAGCCCTGTGACAAATGCATTTGCGCTGACAGGCATTCAATTTTTTTTTCTGTCTTAATTTCAAATATAGTGAAGTCATTTCTAGCATGCCAAAGTCATCCTATCCCTGTGCCAAATGCATTTGCGCTGATAGGTATTCAATTCTTTTTTTTTTTTTTTTTTTTGACTATCTTAGGATATCCGATGGTAAAAGAGAGCACATAGCAGGAATAAGGTTTCTTGTAAATTTTGCAGTTTGAATGGGCATGGCAGCACCCAAGAGAGTCGCTTGCCGTGAGAGATGCAGCTGCGACTTTGAAATCCCTCACTGGGTTAGCCAATAAAATCAGGCTTGCCTACAAAATGCTCACCTTGCCAGCCTGGGAGAAGTAAGACATTGTCTCTCATTACAAATGGTTTCCCTTTAACTTGTTGCTCTGTCGCTGACCTCTTTTCTGTTTATGGTTAGCCTGAACCTCACAGTTAACTTTTTCTCAACAAAGTACACACAGCATTCTGCCGGTTGCCCTAGCCTACCAAAGCACATGAGGGTTCAAGTTTGTTCCTTGGATGAGCTTCCTTGCTATATAGGAACAGCTCATAATAATGTATTCGAAGATGAAGAGGAAATGCATGATGATGAAATGTCCAAAAATATAAGTAATGAGTATGGATCTGGAAGCGAAGGATCAACTGTTGCAGAATTCGGTAATTGGAGGAGGGATACTGAAGAGACTACTCATAACCAGAATGGTGTAGGGATACAAGTAGCCGATGGCAGAAGACAGTCAGAAGATTTGCATAGTTCAACTTTAGGAGAAAGACAACATTCACTTTTTACGGCTAGAACTACAGTGCACGAGTCATCTTCCATTTCAACTGTTGCAGAATTTGGTAATTGGAGGAGGGATACTGAAGAGACTACTCATAACCAGAATGGTGTAGGGATACAAGAAACCGATGGCAGAAGACAGTTAGAAGATTTGCATAGTTCAACTTTAGGAGAAAGACAACATCCACTTTTTATGGCTACAACTACAGTGCACGAGTCATCTTCCATTTCCACTAGTTCGTTTAGTGCATCAGAAGGAAGCAAAAATGGAGAGGCTGTTACACTGATAGAAGAGGATAGTGGGGTTGAACTTGATCGGCCGGTTATAGCTGTTGAGTATGACGAACCTTCAATTCTGACTTCTGTTTTCTCTCGTGAAGTTGATGTCATAGACTTGATATCCCCCTCGCCCGGGTACAGAATTATGTTTAGTAGCAAGAAGAGAGAAGTTTCAGATGTCTGTCCTGAAACAATTGACCTGACGCAATCACCCATTTTTGTTTGAATTTGGAGTCGTTGGACACGCAACCTTTGGTTGCTGAAAATAGAGAAATAACAAAGAGGCTGTTGCGGCTGTTCTGTAATAAATCAGATGCTTATTTAAATTTGTGATTTTTACATCCTTATTAATATATTTGCTGGCATATGATATACCTGAAAACATGTTTGTCACTCCATTCATTGCGTTGATCAAGAGGAAAAAAAACAAATCAAAAAATAAAAAGAAGAACCAGAAATCCAGGTTATAAGTGTTTTTTTTTTTTATAGTTGGTATCAGGGGCTGTATTTTACTTGCCAGACTTTTACACACTCATTTCTTGCACATGATTCCCTTAGCATTACGAATGCCTAGTCATGGTGGGTGTTTTCATTAGTAAAGGCCTTTAATTCAATAATGTTACTCCCTCCATCCATTTTTTAGTGTAGACATTTTCTATTTTGGGTTGTTCCTTAGTAAGTGTGTGTTTTGAAAAATTAATGGGTAAAATTTTTTACAATTATCATTTTGTCCTTTTGAAAACTTAGTGGGTAAAGAGTTAAATGATAAAAGTCGAAGATAATTTTGGAAATTGGAGGTAAAAATTGATGTGAAAAGTATGTAATGATGATGTTTGTTTAATAAGTTGGATTTACGAAATAACACACTTAAAAAGGGACGGAGGAAGTATCAGATAGTGCAATGACCAACAAAAATAAACTTTCTTCTCTGATAGCTAAGAAGCTTAAGTAAAGTTTCAAACTTTACGAAGGACATCCATATAAAAGCAAATGAAAAAGCACAGCTGATTGCAACTAAACTGTGGAAAACCACCACCGAAGGAGTAAAAAACAAGATATGATACAAACTAAAAACAAGATATGATACAAAGTCCAGCTAGTACAGAAAAATGCCTTGGGAATAACTATCAAGGCAACTTATCCTGCAGCTTATGCTGATGTATTAGCAGTTGTTGAGGTTGTGGTTGCTGATCTGGTGGCAGATGGAGTTCCAGTGGTGGCTGCTGCCAGTCTCCTTGCCATGCCCAAACAATGTCTTCTAGAGCAGGTCTCATGCCATCTTCTAGAAAAATGGCTAGGAATAACTATTAAGGTAACTTATCCTGCAGGTTACGATGATGCATTAGCAGTTGTGGGCCTTGCAGCTGCTGCTCTGGCGGCAATTCTGGTGGCGGATGGAGTTCCAGTGGTGGCTGCTGATGGTCTCCTTGCCATGCCCAAACAATGTCTTCTAGAGCAGGTCTCATGCCATCTTCTAGAAGCTTCTTATATTCCAACGTATCTCCGTTAGATTTTTTCACCTCCACCAGATGAAAAGCTGGGGCGACTTCAAATATCTCTGCATCAATGGATAGGATCCCCTTTCTACCTTCCTTCAACCCCTCAAATTTCAACAACCCTTTATCTGCTTTCCTCACCCTCAGCTTCAACCGCTTTGCCATTTCAACTAGCTTGGATATGATGAAAGAGGCAGGTTTCCTCGACGTAAATCTTGCTTCTTTCTTTAGATGGGAATCCTCAAACAAGCTGGATAGATCGAATCCGGAAGAAAATGAGATAATGTCAAAAGCATTCAAGGTTGCAGGTTTCAGTAGTAGTTCTTGCATGCTACTGGACTCAGCGGTTCCAGAAGTTGATTCTGTACTCGGTAAAGCTGCCTCCGTTCTTTCTGCATCTGTTTTTGTTTCTTTGGTGCTCAGCCTCCTTTTGAACCAAGAATTTTCCTTGATTCTGGCCATAGAAATTCTGGAATTGGCATTTGGATCCAACATCCTGGACAATAGCTTCCGTACCTCTGGAGGAAAGTAATTAGGGCATTTATATTCGGCTTTTCCAATCTTCCTATACATCTCCATCAAGTTTGAATCCTGAAATGGGAGATTACCAGCCAGAAGAACGAATAGGATCACACCACACGACCAAATATCAGCTTTCGCCCCATCATAGCCTCTCCTGTTAATCACCTCAGGAGCAACATAGGCAGGGGTTCCACAAGTGGTGTGAAGAAGCCCATCTTGGCGTTTTGACTCTGCAAATGCACTTAAACCAAAATCTGAAACCTTGAGATTCTCATTCTCATCAAGCAGCAAATTCTCAGGCTTCAAATCCCTGTGATAGACACCCCTACTGTGGCAGAAATCAACGGCATTGATCAACTGTTGGAAATACTTTCGAGCAACGTCCTCCTTTAGCTTTCCTTTAGCCACCTTATCAAAAAGCTCACCTCCTTTAGCACACTCCATGACGAAATATATCTTGGTTTTGGTGGCCATAACTTCATAAAGCTGCACAATATAAGGGTGCCTAACCAGTCTCATAATAGATATTTCGCGTTTGATCTGCTCAACGAGCCCTACCCGCAAAATTTTCTCCTTGTCTATCATTTTAATGGCCACACTCTGGCCAGTCCTGAGACTTCTCGCGTAGTAAACCTTAGCAAAGGTTCCTTGGCCAAGTAATCTCCCTAATTCGTATCTTTCCAACAATATGCTTCCGTTTTTATCCATACCAGATCAAAAATGCAAGATATATGACGATACAATACTCTTTTATCTCCTTCTAATATTATGTATGAAGCCTACCTTACGGGAGCAATAAATGGTAGCAGATACTCAACCGTCTTCACACATTTACAACTGATCGTTGTGCTGTGAATTTGAACATGAGGACTGGGTAATGTACGAACTAAATGGCCAGTATCATCAAAGATGAAGAAAAGTAGCTTTTGTAAGGTGAAAATATTGCTGACTTCAGAAGAAGTGTCCCGAATGTTCAAGTGCATCTTTCAGCATTCCTTGGTTTCTCTATTTTAGGGACAAACTAGAAAATGCAGGAAAAATATCTTCAGCAGCAGAGGAGACCTTATGACGAATATCAAGTAGAGAAACGTCAAGAATCAACTTCAACTGCAAACCCAAGATTTAGACCTGAGCAATAGCAGCAGAAGTAGATGTTCATGTTAGCATAAGGCAATAACGTGCAAAATTGAATGAAAAGAAAAGAGAATCAAGGCTGATTGCATAGTTACAAGAACCTAAATCCTTTTGCAATATCAAATGCCGATGACAGCTGAACAGTAGAATATTTCAGCACATGGACACACATAAAACATTATGGTTGCTTCAGAGTTTCTGCTACCAAACTACAAACAAATATCACCAAAAAAAAAAAAAAAATCACAACAACCTGGTCTCCTAGAAGTCTAGAACTACTACTTATAACCATGACTTTGTAGATCAAGTTGAACAAGATCTTGTCCCGCAATTTTGCATCATCAAATGTCAACAAAGATTAACACATATGACACATTCATGCCAAACTCACACCAAAGAAGTAAAAGGAAATTCTTAAAGCCCTTGCGGCTCCTCATAAAGAGAAAGTGAAAAGCACCATAAAAGCCATGCTTACACTCTGTTTGGAACTTGAGGAAGAGAATGGAAAAGAGGAGAAAGTAATTAAGAAGGTGAGTATAAGAAAAGGAAAACTCTAAAATTAGCCCACTAGGCTAAGGTTTAAAAAGTGTATTGAAATGTGTGAAAAATGTATGGGACCCATAAGAAAAATGTAGAGAAAACTTCATGAGCTCAAAACTGGATTTTCCTACATTCTCTTCACTTTCCTCTCAAACCCAACGATAGAAGAGAATTACTGTTTTTCCCATCTCCTCTCTTCTTTTCACAAGTTCCAAACAATCTTGTTCACTTTCAAATCAATCATCATATGTTTAAGACTCAGAATTCCATCATCTAATTATAATATCCTTATTACTAAAATACAAATTTTCAATGAATATCTATGTGTCTTTCTTGTTCTCTTTTTATTACACACTTTTTTATTTTGCAATTTCTATCACTCTAGTTTCCAAGATCCGTAGGGGCGTCATGCATTGAACATGTTGTTTGATTCCTAACAATTGGTATCAGAGCAGTGGTTGTGGTAAGGGTGTTAGACAGTTTTACGATTGAAACATGTTCAAGGAGTCTAAGGTTTCAATGGGAGCTATGAATTTGGAAGAAGGTTGATACAAACTCATGGGTAGAACTCACCCTTAAAAACCGGCTTACAAGGAGAGGGTGTCCAAGAGCTTATATGCATAAGGCCGAGCCAATACTTAGTCCATGTGGAACATTGGGATCGTAATATACCACCATGCTCCGCAAGCAAAGTCCACGGCGGCTCACTCTATTGACATTAACCCAATGGTAGCCCTTTCTCGTTTTTGGCGACTCCACTCACCTATCAGAGTATTCAATACTCTTCAGGTATTTTAATCCAGCCGATAGGTCGCCCCTTCCGTGAGTCGAATTGCAACATGGTGGCTAGCTCTGATACCAAAGATACAAACTCATGGGTAGAACTCACCTTGAAAACTGGCTTACAAGTAGAGGGTGCCCCAAGAGCTTATATACACAAGACCAAGTCCATATTTAGTCCATGTGGGACATTAGGATCGTAACAAAGGCAAAACGAAAATTGATAAATTTGATGGTTCGGATTTCGAGTTTTGGAGGACGCAGATAGAGGACAGGACCAACAAAAACCAGAATTCCATTATCACAGACGAGATTATAACCACAGGAAAACAGATGAATTATTTTTCAAGCACCCGAAATCGAAGAACAGCATTAAATTAAATGTAAAAGTACAAACCATTCCAACAACTATACAAACTATCCACCAGTCTGATTAGACACGCTCGCATACAAATCAACGAAAATATAGAATAACATAGTGATTAAGAAAAAGAACCCGATTTTAAAAACAGGACCATATTTACCTTCTTGGGCTATTTTACACTTTTGTTCAAGCTGAGAAATGTCCGAGCCAACCACGAACTGCAGAGAGAGAGAGAGAGAGAGAGAGCAAGTTTATATCCTCACAAATGTGAAACCCTATATGCGTCATTTTCAAAACTCGGTTTCCGTTCCTAGTAGTTCCTAAACCGATTTCGTTCAGTCAAAAAACCCTGAACCGAACCGGTTACACCCATAGTTATTATATAGTATTTGCGTAAGAATCCACAGAGTAATTGGGTGGGGCCGTATATCGATAGGTACGAGGGCGATTCCGTGGGTGGAAGAGGATGGACGAAGTTTCCCTCGAATCAGTAGAGAGGAAGACCAGTAGGCAGCAGGGTCTCGAATATTCATTCACTCGAATGTTCACAAAACTCTCGCTCCAATTTGTAGAACAGATTTGAGGTCTATCACAAAATAAAGTCCTACTTACCAAAAAGTAATGAGATTCATTACAAAATAATGCCATGTTTATCACAAAATAATGTGATTCCGTGAACCCTACACATTTTTCACTAATCAAGGTGAATAAATTTGCACTCTACTCCAATGCACATTTTATATTTTTCAATACATTTATACCTACTTTTATACTCCATCCATCCTATAATTTTGGTTCATTTTTTTTTCCTTTTTTGAATGTCTCAAAATTATTGTCCACTTTCTTTTAAATCTTTTCCTCTTTTGTCATTCATCTCCGCATTCAAATTTAAACTACGTCTTGGTTTTTCATTTGCTAAAATGGATATTGCTAAAATTAAGTGAGTGATTTTAGCAAATGAAGTGGGGGAGGGGAGGTGATTTTATTTCCAATAAATGTATGTCTAGATTCATTGGAGATAAAATCATCTCCCCACTTTATTTGCTAAAATCACCCACTTGATTTTAGGAAATGTCCATTTTAGCAAGTGGAAAACCAAGCCTAAAAAATGGGGAGAAAATATATTAGATCTAAAAAAGTAATTATTGCAATTCAAAAGGTAGAGTAAATTTGGCGGTATTTATATTTTCAAGATTGTGTTTCTTTAAAATGTTAGATTCTCCAAAAAAGAATAATTGGAAAGAGATAAAGAGAGAAATGAAACTAATAATTGGAAAGAGAGGTATGAGTAAAAAGAGAAATGTGATTAATGATTGACAATATGAGAAATGAAAAAGAATTTTTTTTTTTTTAGAATATGAAGTAAACACTGTTAAAATTTTGGGATTGAGAGAGTACATTTTTTACGTATTTCAACATACTTGTAAAACCTTTGCATAATCCACTAAGGTAGCTTAAAGAAAGCCAACTTATTTCAAATTTCAAGATAAGTTATTCTCCCATAATATATTTATAAAAAAAAAAAAACCAATAAGCCAAAAAAAGAGAGAAGGATTTTAGCACTTTCCATTTTTTGGTGAGTTCACCTACCAGTTCCGTACCGACAAATAAAATACTGTGAATTATCAATGATTGAATACTTTGTTTGATCCCCATCAATTTATCTTCACTGGTTTTTTTTTGTTTTGGCATCCGTTTTTTTCCGTCTTCGATCATTTTTATCAAATTATTTATTAATTTTATTTATTGTTTTAAAAAGAATTTTTTTTATTAAAGTATTAAAAAATGACTAAAGACGTAAAATTACGCAACTCTATCTGACTTCTCTGTCTCAATAATTAATGTCAAAACTACCAACCCTGATTTTTTTTTTTAGCTTTCTATGTTCATTATCGATACTCAATTATACTGTTCGACCTAAATAATTTACGCAACGAACATGTCATTTCTGATCAAAATGCTTCTTTCAACAAGTAAAAGATAAAGGGCCGTCAGAAATAGATTTTAATAAGTAGAAAAATCATTTTAATTCAAAATAAGTGAGTTAAATATATTTTTTACTGTTTTAATTATAAAAAATGCGCCTTATGTCCAAATGGTGCACACCGGCCCGTAGCCTGCCCAACCCCGTCCAATTTTTTTAGGGTTTGGGTAAAATATTTAGGCCCATAGGCTGGGCTGGGTTGAAATTTTAAGCACGTTTAGTAATTGGGCCAGGCTTGAGAAATTTCTCTAAAACCCAGCCCGGCTAGTCCGATTTAAATAATTATTTTATTTTAATACTATATGTATGTATATGTTATCGCTAGAACCTACCTGCTAAATTATTATTATTTTTGTTATCTTGATGAAATTGACATTGATGAAAACAAATGCTAGGTACTACCTATGTAGAGAATACCTTTGAAGCAATAACAATATGTTAAGAAAATTTTGATTTTTTTTTTCTCTTAAACTATTGTCTTATAATAATAACTAGAAGTTTTTTTCTTCCCTTTATATTTATTGTGCTCTGCATGATCTGCTGTGAATAATTGTGAATTTAAAGGAGAGATACTCGAGAGATGTTTTTGCATGTTAGAGTTCCATCTTTTAGAACACTTTAATTTGTGGGTCTAGTTTTAATATTTTGGGTAGAACTTAAACTTATTATTGTGATTGATATGGTTCATTAATTTATATTTGTAATACCATGCTCTAGAAAAATAAATGGGCTTATTGAACGGGTTTGAGAAATTAAAATTAAAATTGGACCAGGCTTGGGCATATTAACTGAAGCCTGATAATTAATGGGCCGGGTTTGGGAATGAGCAAATCTCGTTTTTATCTAGTATAAGCCAGGCCTGAACCAACCTGGCCCAATGTTTGTGCACCCCTATGTCCGATTAATCGGTCTGCCACCTAGACTCCTATGCCCTACATTGGTCATCACCTAGTGCTTAGGCGCCTTCTATAATACTATCAATAACTAGGGGTGCCCAGCTGTTAGTGGTTTTTTTACTTCTTTATAACAAAATAATCGAGTGCGAGCATGCTGGAGAGAGTTTTAATCTCCTCTCTCAGATTAACTTTGGAAAAAAAACCAAATACAGTCAGACAATTGTGTTTTAATAGTTCAATTACCTTAATTAAGAGAATTTTTCTTTCAAAAATGAAGAAATGCAAACCAATCTACGTATTTAAAGAACAAACAAAGAAACAAGATACTTCGATTAACAAATCAAAGGTAAACTTACTTCGAAATTGCCTTCAACTTCAAATACAAGGTACTGAGAACTTCGAACAGATGATTGTTACAAGAACAACCGAAATTAATCCTAACTACTTCCTACACTACTTCAAACTGGGTTCGAAATCCTAAAACTATTTGCCAATGAACAAACCAAGCATCATTTGTTTGATAGTTGTTTATTGAAGATTTGTCCGAGCTTTTTCACTCTTCGACTTCTCATATTTTTAGATGCTACTTGTAGTTTGAAATTCCCGCTCAATGAATTTGAACTTGGCTTGCTTCGAACTCTACCTATGCACTTTGACTTGGCAATTTCTTCCCTCCACATCTGAATTTGAATTCTTTTAAACTTCTTCCAAAAGTTTTAACTTGAATATGCACGGTTGCTCAAACTAACTTAAATGATTACACGTTAAGGAAGTAATTGTCTTTCGAGATGTTCTCCACGTGTTATAACTACTAATTGCCTTGTTACACAAGTTTACACGTGGAGTTCATGCTTTTAGCAGCTACAATCGTGGCTTTGAAGTTTGAGGAATAACTCGTAATTGCTAATAACTGCCTTTTAAAATTGAGAAACAATACGACATCGTATTTGCTCAACTCTATTTTATCGATCTAATGCATCTTCATTGACAGATTTTTGCCAACGTTTGGAATACTTAGTTACGTGTCAATTAATTATTGAATTTGTTAATTTTATATGTAAACACCAGCGGATCACCCAATCCGCCCAAACCGACCAATCCAACCAATCCGCAATCGAACTGTCCATCTGCATGTCACTCACGGATGGTTGTGGATGTTGAAAACAAATATCCGCCATGAGCTGTACGGTTCCGATTTTCAACCAGAATCACTAGAAACCGGTCCGTAGACACTTCTACCTATTCAAAACTCACGAGAGTTAGGCAATACGCCAATTTTTTTTTCTAAAAATGCTAAAACTTCTAGTAAAGAACATCGAGTTTGAAGTTTCAAAAGGAACTCTTTTTTCTTGCTTTCCATTAACTACTCCGGCATCTAGGAAAGAGTACGACTAGATATTATGTCATCAGTCATTTTCTTTTGAGTTTTGATTGAAAATTGTACAGTGCTCAAACCGCTAAACTAATCCACAACCAAATCAGTCACGGACGGTTGTGATTGTTGAAAACGAATATCCGTCACGAGCGGTTCAGTTCGTTTCTAAACCAGAACCGCCAGGAGCTGGTCCATGGACACCCTTGTCAATAACCCATTTCTTCTCCATTATCGAACTGCTACAAAAGCTATTCTCCGTCCTAGTTCGTGGTTATTGGGAAAAGAGCAGCTAATGTACATCAACAATTGTAATCTCTTCTTCCTGTTGGAGCTTTCTCCGCCTTCAACGTCCAATGAGGCCCAGCGGCAACGGTTATGTGGTTCGGAGATTCAAAATGTGCTTTGATGCAAATTTTGTTATTGGAGTTGATCCTTAGGTTTTGCCCTTTCTATGGGGATTCTGTGACTGTGACTTTCTATTTCTCTCTAGTCTGTATAGTTGATGTATGGAGAGATGAAATTAGGGTTTAGACTTAGGGTGTGTTCCACTAACAAAAATTATTTTTTTCAAACACCAAGACAGGTCATTCTCTCACAATACATCACATAAAAAACCGTGAAAAACCAGTTTTTTCAAAAAAATCACCTTAGTGGAACATCCCCTTACAAGTTTTTGTATGGTAGTTTAAAAAATGTTGGTGCAGTGGAATATGGGTCTACTTGATGTGGCTTAATGGGTTGCATTTCAATAAATTTGTTGGTTTTTGTTTGGGGTAGTTAATTAGCCATCCTCTGCAAATAAAATAGTTATGATTCCATCCTAATGGTTTTTGAATAGTTCTGATCCCATCCTGACTTTAAAAAAATACCCAAAAAGCCTTTACAAATTATTTTGGCTCTTTGTATTTTTTATATATTATAGTAACAAATTTTGAAAAGTCAATGGTCCCAAAAACCATCCCACAAAGTTGCTGCACATTTAATACTCAAATTGACCTTAAAAAAATGGCAGTTTCATGACCTTTTCACTTTATTTTTGGGTGGATGGTTAATAGAAAATTTTCATCCCAAAATCCATCCCTCTAAAATCCATAGTATTACGGTGAAAAATCTCTCATTACCCCATTCTTCCTATCCCACCATCCATAACAACCAGATAATCCTCATCCCAAAATTCAACCCTCCCTAATCCCTAATTTTATGGTGAAGATTTTCCCTTTACCCAAGTTGTCCCATCCCGCCATCCCATTTTCATAGAGATTTCAGCAAACACAGAGATTTCAGCAACCACACCATCCTATTTACCAGGTTTGGTCTGATGTTGGAGAATAGCTAAAACATGGCGGTGAAGTGTCGGAGTATAAAAATGACTGCTGACGATTTCAATACTGAAGAAAACCCCTAACCAGTGTACTCCACAATCGTNTCCGGCCATGGCTCGTAAGTTTTTTTCCCCCCAATCCACAATCGTCCATGTTCTATTGCGATGTTCAAATGACATTCTTATTTGTGTAAATCGATTGTAACGGCATTTCGGCTATGGGTTTTTTAAAATAACTTCAAGGTCGTAAGTGTTCTAGGGTTTTCGAAGGTAAAACAGTAGACGATAAATCTTTAGGGTTATTACCCCATTCTCCATTTAATTTGGACCGAAAAATTAGAGATTTTGAGAACATGGGTTATTAATCTCCCAATGTTTGATGAACATGCTTAATTTGATTTTCCTTGGAACATGGATTACTGAACTACCATGGTTAAAGATAATGATATTTTTGGTATGATGAATCGATGAACCATTTCCACTGTTTGGAAAAACTGATATTCAAAATTAGTAGATTATTTGACATTGATTTACCTTTTTTGGTCAACAAATGAATGAAAATCGATCCTAGGCCTATGGAAAATTAAAACAGAAACATGGATTATAGATCCTTAAAGGATCATAAACATGGTAGGTTGTCCATTTTAATGGATTGCTTAATGTGTGTTGATATTCAGGCCTTAGGAATTGGGGATACATGTTTACTCTTTGCATTAGTACCCCAATGTCCATCAAACATGATGAACCAGTAAAACATCGTCGAAATATTTTTTTGCTGACCAAAAGTCATTGGTTTTAGTCATGAAAGATGGGCTTTGTTGTGTTGTTAAAATTGTTTATTAATATGCCATGTTTACAGTACACCCCATCTAATAATTTATTTTTCTGGAATTTTTACAACCTAGATAGTGGGGTAATAGTATGTCATATTATCCGTCAACACTTCCAGAATGAAAAATGTTGGGCTTAAGTTTTTAAAAGATGATTACCGTGCAATGCGTGCTGATATTATACACACATTTCTAAACAATGAGCTGCACTCGTGGTCCTCTAGGCAAAATATGGATGATTGCGAGAACAAGAAGCCACACAACAACAACAATAACATAACCCATTTAGTCCCCAATAATTGGGGGTATGGGCGGGGGATGGATATGAGACAGACCTAACATTTGACAATAAATATATAAGGTGGTTGCTCCCAGAATACCACTGAAACAGATGGATTTGAGACAGAACTAACCTTTGGCAATAAATGCACAAAGTGACTGCTCACAGAATACCACTAAAACAATGGTCCCCTTATACCGTCAAGTTTGTTGCAGAATCATGCCCTCAAATCAAAGCCAAAAGGCATCAGAGAGAGCAAACCTAAGAATCATTTTGATTTATGTGCATATTACCATGCTTCTTTCATTCAGCATCTAGAGCATTGACATTGCACAATTTGCGAGAAAAAGAAGCCAAATACCGAAAAGCAATTGGAGTTGCTAAAAAATCCATCAAACCATCACGCACCCATAAGAAGAAACGAGTGTTCGTGGTTAAGACAAACTTAGATCCTTAGTGACTATTCGAATAGTTTCTGTTAATTTTTTTGACAAGTCTCGAATTTGTTTAATTGGATATTTTGTGCTTGATGGATTTTGTTAGCGTGACATGATCATGTTGGACGATGACTTTATTTGTTATGTTATTTGTTACTGTTGATATCAGGTTCATTAGTAGGTTGTTTCAGTGGATGGTTTTCCATGCATGGGGTCATGAGTTAATACACGGAACATAGTTTACTAGTTTTCCATGTTTTAATGGTTTATTAAATTACCATGTTCATTTTGTGCAAATGTTAATTTTAACAACCATCATAAAAAAAACATGCCATTTGGGTAAATTAGTAAACCATGTTTAGTGAATATCGTAATCTGTAAGTTAATTTAGGTTAATTTTCTCAACCATAACAAAAATATGGAAACATCCATTTAGTTAAATTAGTAATCCATTTTTATTGTATAAAGTGACCTTCCAATTAACTTAAGCTCCAATTTTGCGAAGACATGGGAGTGTACCAACTGTTTCTAGATTCAGTATCCGGTTTCCAAAGGACTTGGGAATCAGACTTCCTAGTTATTCTTGCAAAATTCTTCACTTGCTTAGGACGTGTGATTTTGAAATTCAAAATCAGTTTATGCTAAGGAAATAAAACATTCATGTTCAAATTCAAAACAAGTAAGGAAATGAACCCCATTTAGAGATAGGATCACCGTAATAAGTGGAAACCAAATGGTAGAAATTAATGACGTGCTTAAAAGGATGAAAAATAGGATTGAATATATTATTAATAAGAATATATACTAGTAAAGTAATTAATAAGGGCACAATGGTCCCATAATCAAATTACAGGATGAAATCATAAAGATTCAAATTCAATAGTGTAGAATCATAAAGGAAATATTAGTTTAGGATGACAAATTAAAATTTTGCGTTTTGGTACTTTGTTTTTCAAAATTTGGGTTATGGTTTATTTGGCATATAACTTTAATTCAATTTCACCAAATTGGGTCTCCTCTTCTCAACTCTCGTGACTTTGTGGGGACTCAGAGGGCCTGTATATAGTGAACTTTGTAGTGAGCACACAACAATCGTCCATTATGCAATCAACGGTCCGAGTTATCTTCACGTAAAGATGAGTTTTTTATATGTAAGATAATCCCAACCGTTGATTGCTAAACGGATGGCCTTGATTGCTACAGGAGTGTAGTGGGCAAGCTCACTACATGCCTCTAAAATCTGACTTTTTGGTGGGGTAATGAGGTAATATGAGAGGAAATAAAATGAGTGGAAATAAAATGAGTGGAAATGAGGACCCATTTCAAGTATGTCCACATGGATTATGAAAAAAGAAATCAAGAAACAACGACTGGACATTTGAGAAATGGGTTTTGGTATTAGTTCGATAATGGAGGTGAGATGGTTTATTGGTAGGATTCAATTATTTTTGGTAATGGATTTGATGGAGTTTGGGTGGGGGATGGTGTAGTACACAAAATGCACTGCACTATGTAGTGTATCATCTAACCGTCCATTTTGACAATGTACAACTCAAATTTAATCTGAGTAATGAATTTAATCCGATTATCTATTATTTGGATTAAATTTGAGTTATTCATTGTTGAATTGGACTGCATCGTGTAGTGTGCTTTGTATGCTATAGGGTCCCCTGGTTTGTTGTTGTGGCAATCCATTAGTCTAAGTCATCAAATTCCTTCACCAATTTAGTGGATTTGAGAGGTGTTTAATTGGGAGTCTAGTTTCTTTTTATTTTTTACATTTTGCTATTCACATTTTTGGCTTTTGAATTATGGCTAGAATGTAGTATGAATCTAGAGAATATTCAAGAGATATATCAAAATGTGTTTTGCAATAGGTGTATTGTTTGGGAGATACACGCATAACACATTCTGGAGATATTTTATGTTAACCAAACTGAAAAGTTAAAAAGCTTGTTTCCCTCCGACGTTATCTTTTCCCCTTTAACACCAAAAATAAAAAATACATTTTTTTTTGGAACTCATTCTAGGTTCACCAAGCCAAACAACTATAAGAGAAAAAATAGAGAGAATTGCCATAAAATAGCGGTACGTTCAATGGACCACTTTGTAGGAATTATTCCCAACATGACACACACAATTTTAATTGCACATACCTAGTACCCATAATAATGTTGACAGAAATACCCCCTTCATGAATTTGGACTGAAGTGGTTGCAATAAATTTGTTGAGTAGTGCAACCGTTGTCAATGTAGAGTGAAACAAAAATGGACGAAGGGTGCAATGGTCAGAAAATCTTCCCAAAAAGTGTGGCTTCACCTTTCATGAATTTGGGTCAATGTGGGTGCAATGAATTTGTTGAAGAGTGTAACTGTTGTCTATGTAGAGTGTAACAAAAGTGGATGAATAGTGCAATGTTTAGAAAATCTTTCTGGAAAGTGTGACTTGACTACACATTGCAATCACATTTGGACTAATGTGGGTCCAATGAATTGAGAAGTTCCATGTAGAGCGTAACAAAAGTGGATGAAGAGTGCAATGGTCAGAAAATCTTTCCAGAAAGTGTGACTTAACCACACTGCAACCACGTTTGTTGGTGCAATGAATATGTTGAGGAGTGCAATCGTTTTCCATGTAGGATGCAACTAAAGTGCATAAAGGGTGGAATAGAATATCTTTTGAGGGTAGTTGTGTCCAACAGTATTTCGCATGCCATGTTAAGACAATTATTACTGCTCTTCTCATTGATCTGTGATTTCGAAAAAGTGCACCGTTAAAATGCAATAATTTGCCCCTATCGTCATTCTCAGGCAATTGATGAGGTATCGAAACACCCTCTTAGACAGCAAGAGCCTAATTGAATAATGGCTCAATAATTTAAGTGTTCAACGCCTTGTTCGGATGGCTTTTGAGCCATTTTCCAAAAAATGTTTTGTGGGGTCTACCTGACAATACATAAACCACAGGATTACATCTGCCATTGACTGCCATTGAATAAATTGGCAAAATGACAGGGCAGTGCAATGCACTTACACTTTACTTTTGGAGTAGGGGGCCCAGTGGTCTAGTTTTGTGAGAGAGAGAGAGAGAGGGGAATGGCTGAGGTGGGGCCAAGACAAGTCAAGGGGTGGCAGGGGTACAAGGCTCAGTTTTTGCAATGATTCGGGTAGGCCCCACAAGGCCTTTTTTTGGAAAATGGTTGAGAAGCCTTCCGAACAAGGCCCAAAGTTCGATAGAAGTTTAACAAGGTTTAGGTGTCTATTATAGTAGATATTAAGGTTAAAGTTGGTCTGTTTTTTGTTAGAAACTTTCCCAAGTTAATAAATAACAAAGGTAAAGTCATCCTTTTTGTCTTTTTTTTCCCCCTGGATCAAAGTTTCCTATTTGTCTGATCAAGTCAAATTGTACTCCCTCCATTTTAAATTTCTAGTACCACTTTTACTATTTCGAATGCCTTAAAAAATTGTTTATATTTTTTACATATAAAAAGTAAAATTTTTAGAATCATAAACATTCTAATGCAAGTGGGGCAATTGGGGCGACGTCTTTGCCTCTCCATGCATGAAGTGTGCGTTCGAGTCGCACCCTCCTCCCCGCATCTAAAACTAATTTCTAACCACTAACGCCTGTTATATGGTGTGTAATTCTCTTACCATATGATAACAAAAAAAGTGAATAAGAAAAGTATAAGTAATTTAAAAAGATACGCATGCTAAGAAGAAAGAACGGAGGAGAAATTTGGGATGTATGGAATAATTCCTTTTTTCTTCTTTTGATTCGCAGCCTGCGGTATTCGTTTTCTTGGACGTAAGGTTAGTAAAAGTTTTCTTGGACGTAAAGTTAACGAAAGTACAGTTGTACTTTGCCGTGCAATGAAACTTTGTTTGACAAATGCTTCCCGAAACTAAGACTTTCTACATGTATTCAATTCCTAGACCCCTAACACTTGCTTCTGATTATCTAACGGTTATCTTATCGACCACCAATCTGTTAAACCTTCGTCAATTTCAACAAATCCACGCTCAATTGCTCACCAATGGACGTCTTAGTTCCACTTCCCTCCTCACCAACTTCCTCACATCCTGTTATCGCACCCAGAAAACAAATCACTACCCATTGCTTTTCTTGCGGAATCTAACAAAACCCAACAACCCTTTTTTATGGAATTCCATGGTTCAAGTTTCGTTAGAATCTGAAAATTGGCTCGATTTTCTGCGTTTCTACAATGGGTTGAGAGAAAATTATTTGTTTCCTAGTAAATATATAGTCTCTTTGATATTACGGGCGTGTGCTGGTATGCGTGCGATTCATTTAGGGGAATCCTTCCGTTGTCAATTACTGAAAATGGGTATTGTTTTTGACGTGGTTTTGCAAACTGGGTTGGTTGATTTCTATACAAAGGTCGGGGATTTGAGGTCCGCACGGCAGGTGTTTGATGGAATTACTGAGAGAGATGTGGTAGCGAACAATGCGATGATATCGGCATTTGGTAAGTATGGGTTTGTCGATGAGGCGCAGAGATTGTTTGATGGTATGCAAGAGCGAGATTCTTGTTCCTGGAATTCAATGGTCACTTGCTATTGCAAGTTGGGTCGGATTGATTTGGCTCGTTTATTGTTTGATCAAAGTCCTGTCAAAGATGTAGTATCCTGGAATGCGATAATTGATGGGTACTGTAAATTGGGGCAGCTAATTAATGCTGAGGAATTGTTTGTTCAGATGGGTTCGGTTAAAAATTCTGTCACATGGAATACCATGATTGCAGGGTATGTTCAATCAAGCGATTTTGGCCGAGCAATGGGTACTTTCCAACAAATGAAGGCTGAGAATGTGAAGCCGACAGAAGTAACAATGGTCAGCTTGTTATCTGCATGTGCCCATCTTGGTGATATAGATATGGGTGAGTGGGTACATGCTTACATTAGAAGGGAAAAATTCAAAGTTGATGTGGTTTTAGGTAATGCTCTTATAGATATGTACTGCAAATGTGGGCGTATGAAAGCTGCTCTTGATGTATTCCATAGCCTTAACGTAAAGAACATCTTTTGCTGGAACTCTGTTATTTTGGGTTTGGGAATGAATTGCTATGGAGAGGAAGCAATTAACTTTTTCATTGCAATGGAGAACGAAAATATGAAACCAGACGGGGTTACGTTTGTGGGGCTTTTGTCTGGGTGTAGCCATTCAGGTTTAGTTTCTGCAGGTAGGAGATATTTTTATCAAATGAGTAGTGTTTATGGTGTTCAACCAGGAATTGAACACTTTGGCTGCATGGTTGACCTATTGGGTCGAGCAGGTTTTCTTCAGGAGGCAATGGATGTTATAAAAAACATGCCCATGAAGCCAAATTCAGTTGTCTGGGGAAGCCTACTTCAAGCATGTCGGTTTCACAAGGATACCAAATTCATTGAACAGGTAACCCAATATCTGTTGGAGTTGGAACCTAGTGATGGAGGAAATTATGTTTTGTTGTCCAATTTCTATGCATCTTTGAATCGCTGGGATGATGTGGATATCTGCCGGAAGTTAATGAGTGAGAGGGGACTGCATAAAACCCCTGGATGCAGTTCAATTGAGGTGGACAATGTAGTACATGAGTTTGTGGGACGTGCGCCGCGACCCTTCACATCTTGAATTCCCACATTTTAATTATTGTTGGATGAGATGGAAGAGAAACTCAAAGGAAATGGGCATGAGCCATACAAAGCTTCTTTACTCCATGACATTGATGAAGAGGGGAAAGAGATTACAATTTGATGCCATAGTTAGAGAATTGATGTTGCTTTTGGACTTAGAAACTGGGAAGATAATTATTTTTGGCTAAAAACTGTGGAGATGTGTTGATTGCGGTTCTGCCATGAAACTTATCTCCAAAGTTGTATAAAAGAGAGAACTTAATAGCGATCAAAAGAGTTTTCAATATATGCAAAAGAATATAACGGTGATTTGATTTGTGAATTGCAGTTTGGAAATGGTGGTGACATTGCAGATGCCCATCTGGGCCCTCGAAAATTAGTGAATGCTGGAAAAATCATGCTTTATGGACCTTAAGTAGCTTATTGGTTTAGGCAAACATGACACATGCTGCAGCTATCATAACTGGAGATCTGTATGGGAGTAAAAAATGCGCTATGTTTGACTGTGGTGGTGGGTTAGTGATCGGCGATTGAACTCTTTGTGGTATCATATGGGGCACAACTATCAAATGGTTTGAGCACTGGTTTTGCAATCCAGTAAAGTTGCACTGTTCTACTTTGCCTTCATATTACAGAACGAATAACACCCAGCATTGTAACTTCAGATTGGGTTAGGCTTGTTAAAGTGCTAAAGGGACCTTCTAACAGCTCTTGTGATTTCTAGGCACGGTTTACCTTGTTGTATTTTGAATTGATGAGCGAATACCCGAGCTACTGATTGAGGCCAATACACTTTCCGGCCAAGTCCTATTAATTGATCATAAGATTTTACCAAGTCCTATTAATTGATCATAAGATTTTACCAAATCAATGGCGATGATGGAGCTGAGGATGATAGGACAATTGATTAACTGATGAAGTGTTGGTTGTTAGAAGTTGGGTCTTGTCTTTGTCGTGTTTGTCTTTTTCAAGTCAACTGTTTTGGGAATAGGGAAATAAAAGGAACAGACCCAGTTTTTCCTTGAACTGTGATATTTGGTGAAGCAATGTCACAGGATTAAACCTCCCCAGGTTGTCAAAAAAAAAATAAAAATTGAAGATTAAACTCCCCAAATTATCAGGCAAAGAAAGGGATAGACGACTCTGGTCCACATGTTCTGCAGGCGTGGTGTCATCAGTTTGGACACCATTTTTGGGATTATAGATCTTCTTAGACTGAAATTTTCATCTTATGCTGCAAAGTGATTTACTTGAGCCTATTGTTAGGAAGTTGCAATGAATCATGAGATTACGTGCTTGTTCAGACTTCTGAATTTAATTTCCGAGTAAAAGCCTCATTATATGTTAAATGTTAGTTACAGAATTTTTCGTTTAAATATTACTCAGCAATTAGATTTATGATCTGATGGCTTAAACAATGCAATCTTTTGGTGATTGATAATTTTTCTTTGTTTTGTGGCTATTTTTTAAATTTTAAGGCTTAATGAATCCAATGCCAAATTTTAATTTGAGTTTACAAATGTATGACTTGGGAGTTGCGAGTACTTTTAGAGTTTCAGACGCAGGACTAGGAGTTTCTCACCTTGGATTGTGCGTGATTTATGGTAACTTCAATGTAGTTTGTTATCAATGCTTGATTTACACACTGATTTTTGAGTACATCCACATGGTATTGTTTCATTAGTTTACTTCAGTTTCTAACAACTGGTTTTGCAGGTTGACTCAGTGCAGCCTGCTCTCATATTCAACTACAAGCTAGATAAACTTTGGTCTCGAGGAACATTTCTTAATTTGTGAAATTTGACTCATGGCACAAGCATTAGACTTGGAGTTAAAATCTGCTATAGGAAATGACCATTTTCACAGAGGTGCAGGCAGAGAGACAACCAGTGGGTGGTAAGTTATTGCTTTCTGGGAAGTTTACAACTGTCATTCTTCAAATGCCAAAGCATAGGGCATGGTAAGATAGATTATTCTCATCCATTGAAACAACATGTGCACTCTCCACAATTTAGGGACCCACAAAGATCCAAGTCTCACATGTGCTTCCTCCTGAACATTTATGTGTGCAAGAACGTGTATGCCTAAACATCTTGAACTTTATTCATGCAAAGCTATTGCATTTGGTTCTTGAAGATGCATGTGATTAGGAATCCACATGCATCATCCATGACAGTGGTGACTCTGTGATTTTGTCCAGTGGACTCAAGCGAAGATTTTTTTTTTCTACGAGTCCCCAAAAAAATAAACCAGTGTCTACTGAATGAAATAATGTGGAAAAAATACATTTTTTTATACGGTTGTTACATTGACTCCACCGTAGCAGACAAAATACCTGGTTTCGACTCAAATGAAACAAGAAAAGTCTAAACCGCCACGCATATCTTATTTTTGTATACTACTTTAGTTAGTTTAATGGGGCAGATGAGAAATTTTACTCAAAATTTGTGAACATGCAATGTATATTGAGCGCAGAAGCCATAGTGGCGCCCTTGAGCCATGATGGTGCTCTCTCTCTCTCTCTCTCTCTCTCTCTTTTTTTCCTTCCGTAATCATCTCAATCAATCTTAGTTTATTATGCTTTGCAAAAGAAAGATAAATGTCAACCCCCATTTTGTAGATGCTTACATTTAGCTTTTTAAAAAACAAGCCCTCAGTTTTGGAAAGTTTGGTGGTATATAAGCTGCCCAAGTCGTATATGCATGTTAGGGGTTCATTTGTAGGGACATTAGCCCATTCTTCACAATACTCAAGGAACCTACATATGTCAACCCCTCTACCTTGCTGAGTCCCTCTGCTATCTTTCCTCCTTTTCTTTGGTTACTTTTTTGTTGCTTGCACCTGAAACAAGAAGATGCCTAATCTTCCTGAGAAGTCCATCAAGGTCTCTACCAGTAGCGTACCCAAACAGATCTCAGTAACCAACTCCTCCTCAGAAGTATACTATGGTGGAGCTCCAGTTGGCATACCATTTTCGTGGGAATCTCAACCGGGGACTCCTAGAGTCGAGTTCCGTGACTACCCACTTCCCCCTCTTACACCACCACCTTCCTACCTTTCTGGTTCCGCAAAAAAACCTACTAAAAAGGAATCAAAGCACAACCTTTTCCACAATGTTCTACCTAAGCTCAGTTGGAGGAAAACCAGTAATCCGCCATCTCCCTCTTCATCATTTTCGTCATCACCGCGGTCACGGTCACGTTCTGTGCCATCTTCTCCATTAACTACTCCAAATACACAGCGACAGTCAAACCCAAGCTTGGCCTTTTATTTGAGGGCTAAAGAGGAAGATCAAGTTGGATCACCCGTTTCAACATTGTGCTTTGGGTTTGGTCGTGCTACAAATGCTAGGTCCCGCGGCTTCTCTTCAAACATAGTCAAGGTACTACTTGGAGAATTGGCATGAGCTATTATTAATCTTGGAAGTTTGAAGGCCTCTTGTTCTTGATTTGGTTCAAGATGCTTTCCTAACCATCGTATATTGTGGAGGGATCTATTGTGGTAGGCTAGTGTTACCCTGCTAAAATAAATTTGCAAATCATGCTACTGGCATGATATAGTGCATGAAATTTTTTTGTTTTTGCAATTTCTACTTGCTAGGTATGAGAAAGTGAACATGGTGATCAATCCTATGGGAAGACGTACAAGTCTCTGATACTAGACTAACAAGTATGTCTGTGTGTCCAAGTCAAAACTTATAATTGACATAATGGAGTGGATAATACAACTATCTTATTTCTTCATATTCTTCATTGTTGTCCTAGGATGAAATGTGTTCACCAGGTGATATGGTTCATTTGTGAGTTTCGTACATACTTAATTAATGAACCCAATTAGTTTTCTACATTCTTGTTGCATAAATCCGTCACTACTGTTAGTCACACATATCTCATACTCTAACCTACATATCTAACAAAACAAAACTAAAACTATGATTTTAGGTACTTCACACATATAGTAGAGTCATAACACATATAACAACAAAAGGGTTCGAATCTTAGCATCACTCAATTTTCATAAGAACAATTTCTCTCTTTTTGCTAAGTATGACCAATTTAAACTTGTGCTCAATCTCATGGGGAGACCAGCCTCTGATATGATTTATAATTAACTAAGTAAACAGCTCGCATCTTGGAATCAGGGGTAGTTTTCGAATTTCCCTTTTTCAATTTCCCACCTGCCATATTTGATTTGTCACACTATTGAGGGATTGACCACACTAGAACAACAGTGAAAGGTTACCGACTTACCGGTACCATATTCCCAAAGTATTCTCTCATGTTTGTTGGATTGGTTGTCCACCTGCTAAGTAATCTCTACACTACTAATTGTTTCCAGACTCAGTCTAGTCCTGCCAATCAAACCTGCCTGGTGATACATTGTCATCTTTTTTTTTTTTTTTGATCAGGATACATTGTCATCTTATTTGAAGCTATTTTGCATTGTTTAATGATTCGGAATTTTTTGGAGTTTGCAAATGAGATCTATGATCAAAGTCGCCAACAACTTTGTTCATAGTTTAGAGGAAGGTAAACCAGACAAGCATGGTTGACTGCATTATCTGGGTTGGTACAAATTCTGTTTTCTAATGTAAAAAAGAGTATATATGGTACAGATACTCGTTGACTTTGCATGATGCATGTGAATGTGAAAGATTCAGGAATCAAGGGTGGAAGCTTCTGATAGCAAATTTAAATAAGCCATGAGTTAAAACCTATGTTATGTCAGATAGTACTTAGGAGTCTACCCATTTGAAAATGTGGGATCTAGTCTTTACCCATTAATTTTGATCCTGAATTTGGGGTGGAGACCACGTGAGCCATATGGTTACGGCATTCCTGTGCATTCTACTTTGAGTAGGGCTGCAAGCGCCGAACTCCTCGCGAGTAGATCGGTGTTCGGATCTAGTCGACTCATTTAGTAATCGAGCCGAGCTAGAGCTTTAGACTTGGCTCAACACTCTAATGCTTGGTTTGGCTTGAAAATACTCGGCTCAGTTGTATAGGCTCAACTCGTTTAGGAAACGAATCAGACTCAGCTTGTTGGTGGCTCGACTCAAATTTTAGGCTCTTTTAATAACCAGCCGAGCCCGAACTCCACAAAGCTCGGCTCGTTTGCATTCCCAGCCTTGTGGGTTTTCTAGCCCTTCATTTTAGTCTGGGGGCTAGAAAGGCTCTGAATTAGGCTTTTGACTGTGCTAGTAGAAATAGTGCGGTTCGATACTTGGGACTACGGCTGTGAATGTGCTAGTCTTTCATGGACATTTTGTAACTTGTTTGAGCTTGTTGGATTGTGTAATCAAGATGAGCTCGATTAGTAAATGACCTGAGCTCGGACACGACACTACTAGAATCAACTCGGTACTTTAACCCTATTTGGAATTATCGAGATTGTTTGGGTGTAAAGTTGTACACCCAAACATTATGTTGTATTGGTAGTCCTTTAATTTTGGAGTTAAAACATATATCATTGTGGTCCGTACTTGTTACGATGTTTTTGATAAAAATAATTGGATTTTGTCGGCGGTTTAAGATGGACACATAACAACTACTAAAATGCATCTGTCATACTAATTTGGTGAGACTTTTTGGGTAAATTTTTTCTAGGACAATATTCTAAGTTTCAAACACACGAACACACGTTATGATTCAGGCTGAGTTCTTGAATGGATTCTGGGGTGATAAAATCAGAAATTTAATCACTATCCTCCACAAATAGATTAAATTAAGGGTTGATTTTATTTTAGCTCCCCTTTTTTGAAACCTAATGGAAAAAACAGCTAGATTTAATCTATTTAGCTTGTGAATATAGGATATAAGGGAAGAGAGTCCTGTAACGACCAGCACCAGCTGTTCACGAAAATCCTTTACCTAATCAATCGGCTCAAACACTTGAGCTCAGATATACCATGTAGCTTGTAAATATTTTCTTACAGAGATTCGGCCCGTGTTTAAAAATGAGCTTCGGTCAATCCAAGATTCGGAGCTCAGACTAGCCCATAAAAACAAGCTCGGGCCCAAGCTGCCCATGATAATTGCCTTTTGAAGTCCCAGCTTGAATGCAATGATTTTAATTGAGGTTACAGCCATTTTTCTATAAGGTTCAAACCAAAATTAGCATTTTAACCTTACAATTTCTTTAAAAAAAAAAAAAGGGTCAAACTCGAAGTAGCTACTTGAATTCGACTCGTTTGGCTCTTCGATATACAAATTGAGAATTACCCCATTACTACTTAATTTCTTACAAATCCCAACCCTTATGAACTTGACTCGTATACCATTTTAGGTTTGGCTGAAACTAGACTCAGTAGAGCTTAAGAAATCTAAGCTACTAAAGCTAGGCCCAAGATAAATGCACATTGAGGGGGTGTTCAGCTAAGTTAGTTTTTTGAAAAAATTGACTTTTCACAGTTTTTTATGTGATGTATTGTGAGAAAATGATCTGCTTCGATTTTTGAAAAAAAATAATTTTTTGTTTGTGGAACACCCCCGAAACTTCTTGAACTGTTATTAGTTTGGCCAGTATTTGGGGCAGAGCCCAAAGTCCCACTCAGAAACCTCGACACACTGCACCAAAAATTAAGATTTATTTATTTATTTATTAGGATTTCAATTTGATCCGAGGGTCCTGACCCAAAAGAAAAAAAAAAACAAGAAGAAAATTCTAGCTGGGTTTAAGGAAAAAAAAAACAAAAACAAAGGGGCAAAGTAGATATTGAACATGCTTGCAACAAATCACCTTTGACCTTCACATGAAATCTTCAAACTGCACCGCAAATGGCACTGACTTTTTTGGGTTTTTTTTGGCCTACCACAGTTCGCTTCCTGTCCTACTAAGTTGACTTTTTGACTTTTGAGTATTTTTTATTTGACGCGTATATAAGGAGAATGATCTATTTCGTGAAGAATAAAAAGCCAAAAAGTGAATAATTCACTTGAAACCTGGACTAATCTTGCCCAACAATTGGCACCCAGTGAACCTGTGAATCTTACTTGTAAATGTTCGGTATCCCACAATCTCCAATGGCAATTCCCAACGAATAAAGTAAAATAAAATAGTTTTTTCAAAAAAAAGTAAAATAAAATTAAATAAGTTGGTCTTATTTTTCAACCTATTTTGTCAGATATGTGGGACCTAGCAAAATAGATAGTTAGCACATATTTAGGGTTATTGATCCACTGAATGCTTGGTCGAAAGTTGCTATGTCATATGAAAAATAGAATCATTAACAGGCCGAGTCAAGTCGAGTTAGGTGTAATTTAAATTATTGATGAGTTTAAAAGTGCGTTAGCCGTTGATATATCTACAAAACAAGCTAGATTGCCAAAAATAATTTTGTCCACCTACTTCACTTCAGGTGAGTGAATGTTACGCCCTTTTCCGATTGGCCAAAACAGTTCAAACTTGTAATTCGTAAAATTGGTGAACAAAATTTTGATGTGCCCATACAAATATATTACTTCATTAATTAAAAGCCTAAAAAAAAATTTGATTAGTACTATATATCTCATATGGGGTTTTGAGTTGGGTGGTCATGTATCAATGATTTCAGCATGATATGCAAAGCCTAAAGTCGGTTATTTGAAAGGATGAAGAAAATTAAGCGAAAGGGGTTAGCCCACAGAGTTAGTCCGGTTGATCGGTGAGTTTGCTCTTCACATACAATTAATCAGGATTCGATTATTAAGATTAGACTACAAAAAAGTAAAATTTTGTGAATCTACTGGTCCTCGAGTCGATACCTTTGACCAGACCGAAAAAGAAATTTGTTGAGATACGCGTAAGTTGGCTCGAAAAGCTCTGACACTCAAAAAAAAATTTTGAGTGAAAAGGAAAAATCACATGAGATGAGAAGAGTAGTAGTAGAAAGTAGGTTTGGGGAATGGGAAAAAAGAACAAGGGTGCGACTTCTTAGCCTTAAATTACGGGTCAAACCAAAAACTGATGGCTCCATTGCCTTGAATTTAAAGCAAAGTGCATTTTTTTACTTATTCAAAAATTGTTGCATCTCCCTCCATGCTCCCAATATTATCCTTTTTAGGGTTTCCCTCCTTTTCTTCACCTAACCCTGATATCACCACTTTCATTTTCCATCTCATTCAATGATTCTATTCAATCTATTAATTTTATGATGTGTAGTCTCATTAATATATAAATGTGTATTTTTTTATGTTTTTAAAAAGGTCCTTAAATAATTATTATGATTCGGATTCGATACAAAATGAGTAAATAAAAAACAGTTCTTTTCAAAAACCGAGACATGTCATTCTCTCATAATACATCACATAAAAAATCGTGAAAAAACAGTTTTTTCGAAGAACCACCCTAGCGGAACACCCCAAAGTAAATACTCAGCAAATAACAAGGAAGAGCTAACTTGCATATCAGAAAAAGTTATGAAGGTAAATAAAACAAACCTTAAGGCTCATTGTTTGATGAGATTAATAATGAAGAAAAATATAATCCCGTCAGATCGATATAGTATCTCAGCAAATTAATATTGATGGGAGTAATCGTGCAGACCCCATTATACTTATATCTCACATTTTTTGGAATTACGTTTCTCCGATTAATGTTACATCCAAGCCAAAAAAATTTTTAACACATATTTGGTTTTTGAGTACCTTGAATATATAGTCTAATCCGGTGATCATATCCGATAAAAAAAAATAAAATTTAAGGTGCTAAAAAGTTGATTTTACTCACGATTTAAAAAATATGAATGGAGATACGACTTGAATGTTTTTTCTTCTATGCAGATTCCCAGTTGTGAGATTCTACATTTACTATTTTACTGGACCTCATGAGCCTGTTTAACACATGGTCAGCTCCTCTTCCAATGCTATTTCAATTTTCTACAATTAGGTTGACAAGCCTTGTGGGTTGAGAACTCTAATAAACAAATCTTTTGAAACACCACAAACATTCACAAAAAAAATTCAAGAGTTAGGTTTCTTTCTAATCAAATTTCTCCACGAGCCCAATCTAAGTATAACGTTTAGGTCACTTGCCCCCGTCTCTTAAAAACTCGAATATTGAATTACTTACAGAGAAGCCAATTTCAAAATCTAATATCGAGACTTGATAAGACCAAAATTATTGGGCCTACCTTCATATGCGAATCTTCCTCTCCGGTCTCCATTTCAAGCCTGGATTGAATACAAAAATTTTAAGGAAATTGAATTTAACTCTCCCTTTCCATCGAAATTCATTTTATATTTTGCTTTCGCTTTCGCAAAATTAAAAAAATAATCATTTCAAAAAAGAATCAACAGTTAAATCAACGGTTAACGTGTGAAGAAGAATTTTATATTTTGTTGATATAGTCTTATAATTGGATAAGAATAGAGAAAGACTGAATTTTTAGTTAAAAATTGATTTCAAAAATCATTTCTCACAGTAATTAATTAAGACTAGAAAATCAAGAACGCTGTAGCTACTATAGGTGTGAAGCAAGGTCCAATGTTGGGTTGCTTTCAAAAGTCAACAGATGCACGAACACACACGTGGGCTATCTTTAACCCAGAGCTGGATTCCTCTCCCTCACACACTAGCGTAATTATTCAGTAGTAATCCCGGAGCATAGTCATGTGATGCTTTGAATAACTCTAATACCACATTTACATAGATCTAATATACTACTTAGTTATCGTAGTCATAAAAAATGTGCATTGAAGTAATCCGGAGCATCTCATGTAAAATACACTACACACAGAGGCGGTTACCGAAGTGATCCGAAGCATCACATAAAATACACAACACACAGAGGCTGTTGCTAAAGTGATCCGAAACATCATGTGCAATACAACACACAGAGGCCAATACCATGGTTAAATATACTGCTGTATATATGTGTATCACCATCTCCTAATATAAACTTCCTCTGTCTGGATTTGTTAATCCATAAATATATTTTTTCACGTCCTAAAATGTTTGTCCATTTTCAAAATTCAAAGGATAAAATATGAAAATTTTACTTTTTTGCCCCTTTTATAAAACTTAAAATAACAACTCAAAAACTAAATTTTTTAAATAATGTGTTTACATTTTTGAAATTTTTTTACCGTATTAAAGTTCTCAGTGAGATTTATGAAACAAGATCCATATTGATAGATAAATAATTTTTGTAACTACATTATTTTTTAGTTTGAAAATTATACCTAATTTCGTAGTGGATTATCAAATTAGAAAGGAAGGAGTATTAAATGGAGGAACTGAAGTTAAAATAGGAAATTAACAAACTCAAAAAGTAATGAAAAAAAAGTTAAAATCTCCAAAACGAACCAACAAATCCGGACGGAGGGAATATACTTGTTTCCTAATTGAAAAAAGAAATAAATTCAACTTGACCAACTTTCTTTCTTCCTGCTTGCCTTTTAAGTTTTAAGCACTCTCTTTTCCCCTTTTCTGATTCTTTCTTTCAAACTCTCTCTCTCTCTCTCTCTCTCTCTCTCTCTCTCTCTCTCTCTCTCACCTCTTCTTCCAACTCCTTCTAACCCCAGAGCTCCACGGCATGCTTGATTAATGTCCAGAGAAAGGTAAAACCCTAGATAAGTTTCGCTCTATCAGTAGAAAACTAAACTCGATTGCTCCGTTTGGTTGCAGTTTTCAGAATTTGATTTTGTATCTAATTGAAAAATTCATACATTTATCTGGTTGACTGTACCTACTATCTTTGAAACACACACATATTTTTTCTGGGTTGAAAGAATCAATTTTTGAGAGGAATTTTTTTGGGTTATCATTGGAACCTTTCCTCTAGAAGATAGAATTTTTGTTTGATGGAAAATTAATCCAAACAATTTTCCCACGATCGGTCCTTATGGAAACATAATCTTCTTCAGATTTTATGCATTTCGCGATGGATTTCCTGCCTCTTCATCGTTCATCGGTACATCTATGGGTTTATGTTCTTGTGATTGTACTAGTTGAACTCTGTGGGCTTGTCACAAATTTCTTTTTTTATTTATTTTTATTTTTATCAGACTGCGATTTTGTGATCTTAACAAATTTCTTTTCATTCTCAAAAATGAAAAACCCTAATTTATTTCGCTTGTCTATAAGAACCTTTTTAAATTTCTTGAAGAAGATTATCTAGTGTGGTTTGATTAATTTTGTTTGGTTTTTTTGGTAGGGAGAGATTCGATGAGATTGGGAAGAAGATCAAGAGAGAGATAGATGCATCTAATTTTGATCAAATGGGAAAGAGGCATATTTTGGGTTCAACATTGAACACAATCACACCTTGTGCTGCATGTAAGCTTTTGAGGAGAAGGTGTGCTGAGGAATGCCCTTTCTCTCCCTATTTCTCACCCCATGAACCCCATAAATTTGCTGCTGTTCACAAAGTCTTTGGTGCTAGCAACGTTTCCAAGATGCTCATGGTATGCCAACTCCGACCCGACGTCTTTTCTTTTTTACTTGTGGTTTGACGGGAGGAGTAGTCTGGGTTAGTTTACGTGCACATCGACTAATCCTCTTCTTGTTTCGGTAAAAAAACAAGCCATCAGGGTCATGGTTAATTCATCTGGTTGCACTGCTTATTGTCTTAATTATGTAACCTAGACATATGTGCGAGACACATGATAATTAATACGAATATAAGACATTAAAAATGAATGAACCAACAAGGCTTTAATTGATTAGGCCAGGTTTGTTTTAGCTTAAATTTTCTGTTTTTGGGATCCATTAATTTTTTCAAACAAGGTAAAATTGTTTGCTCATTTGTTATTTTTTGAGAATTCTTTTGAAACGAGTGTTTTCAAATCAATATTCGTAATTGTTACCCTTTTTATTGTTTTTGTTTTCTCGTTTCATCTTTTAGAAATTAACCAAAGAAAGTTATTTTCGGAATTGGAATTGCTGATGAAAATTTTTGCAGGGAAAAAAAAAAAAAAAAACTGTTCGGAAAACGTAACTGCAGCAATGTCATTACCATTTCTTTTCAAAAAGAAAAAAGAAAAAAAAAACATTGGTGTGTGAGGATGCCTTGTTAGTTTGCACTTGCTCCGTTGTGATGTTATGTGCTTTGTGTCCTTTTAATTTTTGCAATTTGTTATTAAAGATTAATAAAATCTTTTTTTTGTTCACATAAAAAAACATTTCTCGTCAAATCTGTTTTCACCCGAAAGAGACAAACAATATTGTGTGATTGCAAATTGTTATTGTTTCATTTTCATTAAAATGATATCACATGAAAATATAGAAAACAAAAACACCAAACACGGTACCATCTTATAAATTAGGTCTATAAAACACTAGGAGAAGAAAGTCTTTGGTGTAATGCATACCCTTAATGGGCGTCATACCGATGAATCTACTCTTTGGAATCATTTAATCCTAGAAATGATAATTCGATACAATGAAAATTATTTGAAAGAAAAAAAATCAAATTAAATCGTTTTTTTTTGGGTGGACCAAAATATCTATCATTGATCTTTCGAATCGATTCTTGTTTTTGATTTCCAAATGAATGTGGGGATTCGGGTTATAGACTTTAGACGTTCACTTCAGATGTGTCGATAGTGACTCATTTTTTTCTGGATAAAGCATTTTAAGATCTTCGGTCTGATAAGCTTTTTAGTCTTGTATCTTAATTATAAGTTAGAATCATTTCCAAGTACTGATTTTATTTTCTTATTTTTTGATCAAAATTTTAGGAGGTACCAGAGAGCCAAAGAGCCGATGCCGCGAATAGTTTAGTCTATGAAGCAAACGTTAGGCTCAGAGATCCAGTGTACGGATGCATGGGAGCAATTTCAACTTTGCAACAACAGGTTCAATCTTTACAAGCTGAACTCAATGCAGTAAGGAGTGAAATTCTGAAGTACAAATATAGAGAGGCTGCAAGTAACATCATGGCTTCCACTCATGCGGCTTTAGCCTCTTCCGGGGAAGTGGCGGTGGCTGCACTGCCGCCACAAGCTCGAACTCCCCCTCCACCTCCTCCTAATACCCCGCCAACACCACCGCCACGGCCACCTCCACCGTCTGTCATCGTTTCTTCTTCTTCTTTGTACACATCACCGGTGGCCACTACGACGAGCTACAACTCCATTCCCAACAACAGCGTTGCTTATTTTGACTAAGCAACCGGCTTCTCTTCAGTTACCAACGCACAACTTACCTCATGAGTTGATTTCTGGTAACTAAAGAGAAGCTGTATCTTTTTGAACTCGTATATCAATTCCAGCTTATTTGATCTCGAAATCATACAGTTGAAGATTGGTGGATCGATTGAGGACCAATCACAGGAGTTAAGTAAATCCCGATAGACCGATATTTTAGTGATGAGCACATCAGATGATAGCCAAATATTGTATGGTGAGTCTAACAATATTACTAGATTCGAATCGTAGTATAGAAGTGTCTACAAATTTGAATGTGTTGCATGTACCATTAGAATTCGTTGAACGAGAGGGGAATTAATATGCTTTTGACTGAATTTTGAGTCCATTTGTTGTACATGTTAGTCTGTGTCATGTGAGAGCTTCCAATCAAAAGACTAATAAAAAGGCCTCGAAGAGACAAAAGGAAAGGTCTTAATTTTTTTTGTGATTCTCCCCATACATGGGTTGGAAATTTTCTTGACAATTTGGTGGTCGCTACCATTTACCTGTTTTGTATTTCTTTTTTGGGTATTTTTTAACTTTTCATTATTTTTTATTTAGCTTTTCCTTGTAATTTTTTATTTTATTTTTTAGACTCTTCTGATTGAGACGGATGATTAATCCAAAATATAAAATGTCACTCAGACGGAAAAACAGAAAAGACAAACAATAAAGATGTTTGCGCCTTCATTTTCATTTGAGGAATTGATATTAACACTTTTTTTTGTGTCTTTATTTGTAAAGTGGAGGAGTAATTTTATCTAATAGAGACAAAAAATGAAATGTCAGTATCTCTCCCTTTGTCTTTGTGTAAGATTTTTATTGGGGGGAAAGAATTTGCTACAGTTGATGGTAATCCATCACTATCAATGTGATCGAATCATTTTTTAAATATCAGATGGTGGTTCAAGAATGTAATAATATTAAACTATAAGGGGGAACACGCATTGCTAGGATTTGCTTGCTTTTCTATCTGTTTTGTCCTTAAAATTCTCAAGAAATATGCATCGTATATATTAATAATTTTGACTGCAATTTCTATGGCAAAATTCAATTCACTTTTCATTTTCTTGCCACGTCATTCTGCATAAAAAATTGTAATATTTTACTCTATATATACGCGAAAATAAATTACATGTAGACTAGTAACTTATTTTGATTCCCTAAAGTTGTGTCATTGTGTGGTATATGCCTAACAAGTACAACCATAATTCAAGACGTTTCCTTGGCGTGTGGATTTCAACTAGATGCATAGTTACGCAAATACAAATAACACTATTTATGTATATATTTCCACATACGTGCATTTTTTTTGTCATTATTCACATGGAATTACTAAATTATCCTCACGTGTACATTCAATTTTTAGATGGGTAATGGCAATGTATATATAATTTCACGTGGATAAAGACAAAAAAAAAAGAGAGTGCATGAGGATAAAATTGGAGTGTGAAAATTATTTCCCTATATCTATTCATAAATTAATATTGTCTCTGTTCTAAATTGATGGTTAGTTTTCAGAATTCTAATTTTTTTTACGCAGAAATACAATAAATGCATTTAATAAACACATTCACATTAAACAGACTTATTAATTTTCAACAATAAATTTACATTTCAACTTTTGAATGACAGTATTGTTGCCGGTAAATGTGTTATTTTGGAAGATTGAGTAAGTATTGTTTTGACTTTTCAGAAGGGACTAACAATTTAGATCATCCCCAAATAATATAAGTGACAAACAATTTAGAAAGGAGGGAGTATTACTTATGGGTTAGTTGGGTGAAAGCATAAAATTAAAACAAGTACTCCCTCCGTCCCATAAAGTTTGACCACTATGAAACTAGGTGTAATTTTCAAATTAAAAAATAATCTACTTACCAAAATAATTTTTGAATTTTTTGCATCATGTAAAAGTTCTCGATGAGATCTATCAAACAAGATCCATATTGACTAAAAAATTATTTCCGTAAGCATTTTATTTTTAAGCTTGAAAATTGCACGTAGTTTCATAGTAATCAAGCTTTATGGGACGGAAGAAGTAAAAGATTTACGACCAAGCTTGCAATTTCGACTCTCACCACCATTAGGGGGAAAAAATGTCAAGGCCATTGGAAGTTCACTAGTCATTAAGGACTAGGGAGACCTGTAGGGCGGTTAGTACTTTAACAAATCTAAACCATTGTTTGTCGAGATAGAAAACTCAGATATGTAGGGTGGTCCAACGTACAGGGAGCACCCTTGCAAAGTTCCCGATTCTGATCGTTAATTTCAAGTTTTGAAGTTAATTGAAATGCACGAAATTTGACAAGGACGAACAGTACCACAGCATAGAAAAACATACACAGATAGACTCCTATAGAGTGGTGGTGGAATTTGGTCTCACGTCGTGGTTGCTTCAAGTAGTCGCATTTGTCTATTATTCAACGTAATAATTAACCCTGTTCAAAAAAAAAAAAAAACTTAATAAATAACCAATCCAAAATACTATTCATTTATTGGGGGGAAAAAAATGCTCAGTGTGACATTTTCATCTCAATTCATTAATTCCTTTTTCTCACTCCAATTTTGGCTTTTCTTTTCTTTTTCTTATTTTTTAATCCAAGCTTAGTTCTTCACATATCAAGACGGTAATGAAAGTGATTTTATAAGAAGGGGAATACGATTTATCCCTATTGAATATTCCAATTTTGATAACGACGTCAACTTGCAAGGACGAATGCAGAATTTCGATATTACGTGGGCAAATATTAAAAATGACGATTAAAAAATGATGTCAACTTCTGCCAATATATTTTTTAAAAAAATGATGTTTAAAAAATTATTGTAGATATCTTCGATCCCTCTATGCGGAGTACATAAATCTAAGTCATGTATAATTGTACGTAGATGTATATGGCCTTGTGCATGTGCATCTATATCCATTCCAAAAGGTAAAATACGAAACCTAATTTTGAGTTTTTTTAATAGATGTATTCATTTTTAGGTGTACGATTATTCCAATTTTTCAATGGAAAAAATCTTGGGTAATTCGGTGATAAAATAAATTTCAAAATGACGTTGGCAGGCAAATTTGCAGTGCTACAATTTTCCATTATTCTAAAGAAATACTGAAACTTAAGCAGTGTTCGGGTTCATCCGTTCCTCGGTCATGTCAACTTGAAGGTTTTGGAAAACCTGAAAGGTTTTAGTCGAGTTGAATTGTAGCAAGCAACAAATAAACTGGCACAAGCCCAATCTCTTGGTTATATAAAAAATGGACAAAGAAATTTTATAAAAGAGCAAAAAGTTTTCTTGCAAACCGGACAACAAGAAATCTACTCAGTAACATGTCGTTACTTTTCCTTGAAACAAAAAGACGATTTTCACAACCCCAAATTAATATTCGTATTTTTTTTTGTCTTTTCGTAAAATTTTTATACATAAATATTTTACTAAAAGATAAAAAAAAAAGTGAAAATCAATTACCAAAAAAAAATTTCTCAAACTAAAGGTTACATGATGTTAAATAGTAGGAATGGTTCCATCACCGGTTCAAGTTTTGGACTGGGTTGACAATACAAATCTAGACCATACATGGTGATGGTATATCAATGGTTGGTTCGGATTTGTTCAGAAACTCTGACTAGTACCAATTTTTGAACAAAATCCAAACTATAAATTGCAAGTAATAGACGGACTAGATTTGAATTGTCCCGTCTAATCCAAATTAAGGATTAAAGAAGATCCAATTCGTGCAATATTATTGTACACCAAGATATGCATAACTTGCAGCCAGGCGTAACACATTGATGTATAAACACATATTATTTGTTTTTCATATTCATTTTCATGGCTGTATGCTGTGTTAACAAGATAACTCTGATAAATTCTGACTCTAATTTCTTTATCCCTCAATGAAAAAATTATAGCGACCTTTGACATAATACAGTAAATATCCACGTTGGGTGAATCACGTAAATCTAGTGTTGTTCTATATTCATCCGGTCCTCCGCAATTTCATTTTTTTCCGCATTTGGATCTCCGAAACCTCTTTTACGTACTCAAAACATAACGTATCACCCCATGAATTCCACATCTACTTTAATCTCTAATGCTATCCCTTCGGGGACATCATGTATGTTGGCCGATAACGGCCGTCCGTGGTCAACCATGAACAATTCAGTTCACATTTTATCCAAACAAATTTGAACCGTTCGTTGTCGGATAAATCTGAACCATCCATGACCGATCACGGACAACCCTGATCGGGCCAACATCTAAGTTGTCCCCGAAGGGACTGGACAGCGCCATCCCCCGTTCACATAAACGTAAGAAATCCTCAAAACAAATGACTGGAAACAGCTCAACAGTCATCACATGGGGCACTTAGATACTTTCAAAGCCCAGATTTTAAATTAATTACCCTGTTTACGAAATTATATAAGACAACTGCATGTTGTTAATATTTTAATAAAGAATAAAATATAACGAATCATCGAAAATTTAGCGAAGCGATAAAGTATAGTATGAAAGAATTAATTATTTTAAGCATCGGCTAGCGTATTAATGTAATAATTATGGATCTTGGATCTCAAGGTCTTGGCTGTGAAATAAATACCAAAAAAACATCGTTCCAATGTGTTAAGGAAGTTGACTTCTTTGAAATTTAATTTTCCTTGACAAACCAAATTAATAGAACTGGTTTTTTTTTTATTAAGCACCTACAGTTTAGAATCCTGAAGTCGGCAGCAGCCAGCCGGAGTTGATTTACTAAGATTTCTGCATCAGCCAAAAAGATATATACTCAATAGTAAATTAAATTAATATCTTTTTTATTACCTAGCGGCTCGTTTTGGCCTAAATAATCCTTTTGGTTTTTTTTTTGTCCATATTCAATTTTTTTTCCCATTTTGTCAGATTTGCATCGATTTTTTTTAGATTATTGGTTCATCTGACGAAAGGAATCCAAACAGTAAAACGTATGATTAGAATCTTAAAAAGTACTACTGACAAAAATAATTCAAAACAGACAAACTTCTTGAATCATTTTTGTCTTTATTAAAAAAATTATTTTGTTAATTGGAGAGCCGCTGACTCTAACTACCGTCCATGTACGATCCATACTAGATCTGACCAACTGCCCATCCTACCTCCTCTAGGTTCTTGATAGCCCATCTTTGTCTCAGTAACGTCTGTCAGTGGCATGTTTCGGTCCTCTTCCCCTTTACTTAGAAAAAGTGAGCCACCGGTTCAGGTACAAGATATACTAGCATTAATCTACAAAATATTTGAAGCAGAACAAAAAAAATGCGATTTTTTGTCTGCATAGTGACAAATTTTTTTGGTAAGTTAACCTTTCATTAAACGCAAACAAACCAAATACAAGAAACAACAAAAGCCTAACCAGGCCAAGAAACACCTACCAAGCTAACTAGAAAACAAAGCAACAAGAGGCAAAACATCCCTCATTACATTGAGCAAAAAATCCTAGAGCTAAGGCTCCAGGTACGAGCTAACAATCTATTAGCAGCATTGTCCTTCAGATTCCTCCAGGAGCATAAGCAAGCCCGAATTTCATCCACAATCAAACCACTAAAGGCAGGAGCAGGCAGGCAACGGTCTTGAAAGATCCGCAAATTCCTCTCTCGCCATAACCAGTAAATAGCAACTGCCAAAGACAACTTATAAACTCTATGAAAACAAGAGTCCCCAGACCTATGAGCACAAACCCAAGCCATCTCTCCAACCAGCCCAAGACAAGGCCTATCAATGTGATTCTTGGCTAACAACATTTGCCACACACTCTGCGAATAGTCACAAACAAAGAACAAATGGTCATATGTTTCTTCGACATGATGACAAAGACAACAGGCCCGGTCTACTGCCAATCCCCAACTGGAAAGCCTATCCTTAGTAGACAATCTGCCCAAAAAAGAATGCCAAACAATGAAGGCCTACCTGGGAATATGATGAGTAAACTAAACACATTTAGCCCATGGGACAGTTGGGTGTACTTCCTTAAGAGCCTCCCATGCAGACCTTGTCGTATACACACCAGAAGCGGACAACAACCATCGCACAGAATATGGATTAGAGACATTAGGCACCAAATTTGGATCCGTACTAGCCACAATTACTCTAGTAATAGCACTCCTAGGCTGATGCCATTTCCACCCATCGTTGTGAATGATAGAAGCCACTTTAGAACTCCAAGATCTCCCCAGTGTGAACCCTGAATTATCACCAAACCGCTGGTAAAGAGGGCCTAAAGTGTGCCAGTTATCAATCCACAAGAAAGTGGATAATCCATCCCCTATGATGTATTTAATCCAAGGTTGGGCAAGGCTCCCAAGGTTGAATATTTTCCTGATAGTCCAAGAGGCCTCATGAAGGACTCGAGCCTTCCAAATACTTTGGTTCTTTAACACAAAAATATGTACCCACTTAATCCAGAGGGTATCAGCTGTCAAACAAATTGCCCACAAATGACGAATCATTGAAGCCTTATTCTAGACTTTTAACATTCGAAGGCCCAAACCCCCTTCTTCTTTAGGAGTACAAACTGTATGCTAAGCCACCTTAACACCAGAATGTTTCAAATCAGGCTCAGTCCATAAAAAGGCTCTAAGCAACTGCTCAATCTCATGCAAGACCCTATGAGGCAGAATAAAAAATAGAAGACCAGTAAATTTGAATACTGAACAACACAGAACTTACTAACTGCAGTCGACCACCATAGGATAATGTTTTGTTGGACCAAGACTGAATCCTGCCTAAGATTTTCTCCTTCAATTGAGCACAATCAACAGCTTTAAGTTTGGTAGAGATTAAAGGCACCCCTAAATATCTGACAGGAAGTGTCGCCTCAAAAATAGGAAGAATTCCTCCCAACAACTCCTTTGTTGCAGCATTTACCCCAACAAAGAAAATGGAGCTCTTTTGCATATTGGGCTTAAGACCTGAGAAGAGATAGAAATCAGATAATGCATCTGCAATAAGGTGAAAAGATCCTTCGTCAGCTCCACACAACACAAAGAGATCATCTGCAAAGATGAGGTGCGTAATATGAAGATGTCGACACTTTGGGTGAAACACGAAAGCACCACTTTGAGCAATTCGATACTGCAGCAGGGCAGAAAACCCCTCCATACCAGTAAGAAGAGATAGGGAGACAAGGGATCCCCTTGCCTAAGACCCCTTTTGCCAGGAAAAAACCCCTCAAGCTCCCCATTGATAACGATTGAGAACATAGGAGAAGAAATGCAGTCCTTAATCCAATTAATAAATTGGTTTGGGAACTCCATGACCCTTAACATATCTAACAAAAATCCCCATTCCACTGAGTCATACGCCTTCATGAGATCCATTTTAATAGCACACCTAAGCTTGCCTCTTGACTTGTGGTAGTTCTTGACTAGTTCTTGCATGAGTAAGATGTTATCCATAATCGATCTACCTTTCAGAAAGGTTGATTGACATGGGTTAATGATAGAAGGAAGAACTAATTGCATTCTATTAGCCAAAATTTTAGTCACACATTTGTAGACTACATGCAATAAGCAATTGGTCTATAATCTTTAACAGTAGTAGGAGAATCAACTTTAGGTATAAGAGTTAGAGCTGTGCAATTCCATTGACGTGGTAGAAAACAATTTCCAAAAAATAGCTGAATAGACTTAATAACCTCTGGACCAACTATATCCCAATTCTTTTGGAAAAAATCAGAAGAAAACCTATTTGGACTAGGAGCTTTATCCCCTTTAATAGCCCACATAGCATCTTTAATTTCAGCACCAGTGACCCTCCTAGTAAGAGCAGCCTTCATATCAACAGAAACTCTTTGCTTAACTGCAAGATGAAGCACTTGATAGGAACTCCTTCGTTGTTCAAAAGGAGAACCTAAAAGCCCAATATAATAGCTCAAAATTTCCCACTTAACTACACGAGGCTTAGTTAGCAACAAAAACTAATTGTGTTTATTTATTAAGCCAAAATGGGCGTATTAAGAGTAATCATACAGTAGTACAGGAGCACAAGCACATGCTGTTTCGGATCATTGCAGAACCACACCTTTATGTGGGGTTCATAAACTTAGTCGTGGAATCCACGGGAATATGTGATGTTATAGTCTCTTGAATTACCACGTGGCCGTGCTCCAACTGAAACTAGACCTGTATTGTACTGATGAGATTTATTTTTGGGCCTCTCTTGTAGAACCAAGCCTGTTAAATCTCTGGATAAGTAGAGCTAGAGTCCACTACGTCCTGGTCCAAAACCAATTATTTGAGCCCATAAGTCGTAGCTAGCTAGCCCAAGTAAATAAAGTCACATTTCTGTAGTTAAGGTTTACAGTGAATAGACCTGGACCATTCAATCGAGTGCCACATGTGGCCCATTTTGATGATCAACTTCATCCATCAAAAGTAATCATGTTGATCAAATAATCCTTCTTAAATGATTTTATCGTTTGGAAATGCTAACCTTAGCCCTTTGGATGGAGGATAATGTGTACAAAGTGTATCGATATCTAAAAAAAGTGTATTGATATCTGTGAAAATATAGTGATATTCGTGAAATATGTATTGATATCTGAACTTATTTATTATTATATGTATATTATCATACACCGAATGACGGAGGTTAGTAAGACCCTTATCTTATTTGTTCAAAAAATCTGGTGGTCACAATAGGATTGATTTCGATTTTCTCTTCCACGGAAAGACCTACGCAAGTAGCTTGAGAACAAGCATGATAGGTCATAATAACCAGGGGAAGCCCTGATATTCCAAGGTCCTAAGGCGAACTTCAAAAAAGATGTTCTTAATAAATATAAATGAACTTTAAAACAAATGCATGTATTCAACATGGGAACTATTAAGGAGTAAGAAATGATGCATCAAAACCCCCTAACGAACGCAACACAGATGGTTTTCCAAGATATAGGCCAATTTCATTGGTTGGAGTCCTGGGGCTTAGTTGTCTCCGTGTAATTTTTTTGTTATTTCCTCTCATTGTAGATGGTATTTGGGCACCAGTTTAGTGGTGTTTGAGAGCTTACTCTTTAACTTTTCATTTTAAATTTTTTGGCTTTTTGAATTAGTAGTGTTGGCGTTTAGCTTGAAAAGAAGAACTAGAAATCAAAAAGGAGGTCCAAACCCATTTTTGGCTTTTGCCTTGGAAAGTGAAAATTAGTGAATACGTTTTCAAAGAACCTGTTTTCAGTCCAGGAGCCGAAACAGGCAAAACATGAAAAAGAGAATGGGAAAAGCCTAAGAGGGTTCTCTGAAAATGTATTCATCAATTTTCACCTTCCAAGCCAAAAGCCAATACAACAATTTTTGCAAAATGTATTTTACACATTTCTCCCAAACACTTGTTCTAGATTCAAAACTCTTTTTGAAGAAAATCTAAAAAACCAAAAAATTAAAAATGAAAAGTTGAAAAGTAGGCTCCAAAAACACCCCTAATCAAGTTGGATTGGTATCTTTTAAAAAAAAAATTTAGACTTATATATTGGGTACTAGTAAAAAGTAATGGGGGTCCCAATTTACACAATTTTTTTACAGCCCAAAGCGATGGCATCTTGGCCTTAGCTCATGCCGGCCCTGATAATAGTAATTACGTAGGGGGCGATGGTAGGCCTACATGGCTGGAGGGAGTATTATTTGTGGGATTTCAAAAAGGAACCAACAAATGCGGACGTAGTGGGGGATGGTAGGCTACGTGGCTGGAGGGAGTACTATTTGTGGGATTTCAAAAAGGAACCAACAAATGCGAATAAATAGAGTACTTTTCGGCCTTGTTTGGTTGGGTTCTTGAGAACCGGTCTTGAAAAACACTCCTTGTTTGGTTTCCAAAAACCGGCCTCTACCCCTTTTTTTTTTTTTTTAAAGCTCCATCAGTACCACTGTTGAAAATGACAGCTGCACCACTTTTGAAAGAGCACTGTTGGGGTACAACTCCATTTAGCACCGAAAATGCACCCCACCCGCCGGGGACCCACTTTTAAGATTCCTTGCGGAAGTGATCGAACGGTTCATTGTTCTTAAAATATTTTTCGAGGGGCCACAAAAATTTCTCAATGGGGACGGTTAGAAGTCTTTGAACCAAATTCTCACCGTTTAACTTTATTTGAAGCGGTGAGAATTTTTGTTCAAGCATTTCGGAAAAATATAATGGGCCCCTTGGAAAAATATTTTTAAGAACAATGATTCGGACATTCCGAATCTAAAAGTGGGTCCCAAAAGGGATGGGGTGCATTTTTGACTTAAAGGGTGTACCAGTTTTTCCTTTGAGAACCATTTTCAAGTGGGGTTCTCAGGACCGGTTCTGAAGAACATAACCAAACAAAGTGTTCATGCGATAGATCTATGTACTTGAGTAACAAGTATGTGAGCTCCATATGTACTTTTTGTGGTTTTGTAAGCTTATGTGTAGAGTGAGATGGCCCCCAAAATTGGTGGCAAAAGATATCGAACCTGAGATCTTACATGAGAGCCAATCCCTAAGTCTCAAGCCAAGATGGCCATTTCGCCAACTCCTTTGGATTAAGCGCATGTAAATTGACAAGACATTGAACAACCATTCAAAGCCATGCTTTCTCCGTCTATTTTATTTGTCCATTTTCATTGTTCATCTCATTTTTTCAATTAGTTATATCTTCCAATCTATAATATTTTTCATTATTTTAAAAAATTTGAACAATAGAATTTGAAGCTATAACAATTAAAAATTGACAAGTAAATCGAAAATGGTCAAACATATCGGGATGGAGGGATTGTTATTCAAGCCAAGATAAAAAAATCGAGGCCTATTCATTTAGCATTATTATTCATCGAAACTCAGACAATACAACTTATGCCCACTAAAAAAAATCACAATCGAACTCCAAGCCAAAAAAAAAAATTAAAAAAACAGCTGCCAACCCATTTTATGGGCAACTCCAAAGCTAGCTAGCCGTTACATTTTATTTTCCAGTGCAATTAAATTCAGTTGCCGCAAAATCTCTCTTTTAAATTTCTTCACGAATTAACCTTCCGACAGTTCTTCCTAATCTCGCCGCTCGATCCGGTGAGGGGACTAATATTTCCCATCTTGATCATCGCAGCGGCGAAATCGGAGTCGAAGGAATCCGAATCCTTGCTATATTTCTCGACGAGGGAATCGGTCGAATCGCCGCTGTACAAAATCTGGTCGGAGTGGAGAAGTCCTTTCTGGTTGATCAGGTTCTTGTAGTACTTGTTGTCGAATACGGTGGGGGTTTGGACGTCCAGGGGAGCCAGATTGTTATTGCCCGAGCCGACGGTGATCGGGCAGCTGCCTTGCCTTGTTTTTGCAAAGGAAGCGTCGATGTTGGTCTCGTTGTAAATGCGGGTTCGGAAGAGGGTGCACCTTGCTTGCCCTATTGTGTGTGATCCTGGTTCCACAAGTTAAAAGACATGTTAGAAGGCGACCGCCAAAACTACAATGGAATCTTATTATGGACACGATTTCTCGTAATAGACCAAAATTATAGGACGATTGTGCGTGATCCTGGCTCCATAAGTTAAATGAGATTGGTTAGAAGGCGACGGCTAAAACTAGAATAATATCTAATTACAGACACGACTTCTCATAATGGACCTAAATTATAGGACGGAAGAAGTATCAGTCTCGGACTGGTATTAAAGCAATAATGAACGGAAAATATAACAAAAATGGATTTGCCCATACTTTATGGATATTTTATTTAAAATCATTTTGACCAATCACAAAACTGCGACTTCTGTTGCCAATAAATAACCACTTTACTGTTTAGTACCCAAAACAGGATTAGACTTTCAAGTATTAACCTTTCGCGTATATAGTTTGTTATCCATAATTAAGGGCATGATAGCTTGGACTTTTGAGGAAGGAGAAAATTTTCAGCACCGGGCAGTACCAAATACCACGTGCCGCTTTACATACTATCCGTAACTCTTAATTATAGATGTCCAAAAGTGTTTTACCAGTAAGAGTTTATTTAAAGTTCGAACCGTTCAAAAGTCTTTTGAACGGCCGAGATGTCCGACGGGTACCATTGCGTGGTACCTGCTTAGCACTGAAAATAATTTCGATTGATCGAGAGAGAGAGAGAAAGATTACCAGATAAGACAACCATATCCTTGGTGGAGAGGCCTTTAGCTTGGAATCTGTTGACGAGGTTGCTGAGGGTAGAAGTAGGAGGTGGGATTACGCCGCTGTTTGCCGCTGAAAGGCTGGCTGTTTTTGAATCCCGGCGGCCGAGTTTCACATCCCAACCCGGCCCTCCAAGCTACAAACAACACAATAATCGACAACCGTTACGGTACGAGTACTGTATTCTACATCAAAATTCCGTACAATAGAATTTCCCTAAGAAAATAGTAAATTGTACACCATCTAGCCATACGTTCATTTAATCCACAATCCAATAGCCATCGCTAGAACTTACAAGTACAACAGAGTCGCGAGCAGCAATAGCAACAATATCGGCACATGAGACTACACCGGGGCACGCATCCTCCACTTCCGACTTGATATCATCAATCACATTAAATCCCCTAACGGAATTGTTATTTGGGCCAGCAGTCTTCTCTCCAGTGAATGATGAAGTATCATCCAGAAGTATTGACCCGTCACAACCCTGTTTGAATAATAAAGACCAACCATGAGATATCATGACCCCATGAAAACCCCCCAAGAAACTTCATTACAATATAACCAAGAATATGAGAATATGAATGATTCGGATTTTTTGTACCATTTTTTGTAAATTGAATTTGGCTCTTCTCTAAAGATAATTGAAAAACCAGACAAGCATTTAAAATGAAATCTCCATGCCAACACTGAAGAAGAACCAAATATCTCAGAGTAGTAACATTGAGGAATGTCTACTTGGTGGTCCCAACTAGGTAATAATAAAGTGAAAAATTGGGCCAGAGATCCTCTATTTCAAATTCTTTATATGTCTCTGTTGCAAAGGGTTTTGAGCTGTTGAATCACATACAAAATTTTAAAATAAAAAAACAAAATTTACAATTCAACGATTCAAAACCCCTTGCAACGGAGGCATGGGGAAATTTGAAACACAGGATCTCCAACCGAAAAATTGATACGTGGGCCGGCTTTGTTACTCATCACCCAACCAAGATGGGTCAGGTTGGCTCCACCTATACCTATATCCTTTAAGAAGTTTTTTTTTTTCTTTTCAATCAACTCCTCTTCCAAGGTGCTAATCTAACTATCCTACCAGGTCAACTTGCTAATTTGGTGCAGTAGTGCCAACAATAAAAGAATTGGTCATTAACCTTAATTCGCAAGGAGGTAAGATCTTACCCACTTCTCAAAATGATTTTCACTATAATTTGTAACTTATGTTGAGCATCAATGACATATAACTAAACAAGAAGAATTACATTGACAAAGCAATCGTGGAAATGGAGACGAAGGAGAGAAGCGCCCATGCGCTTTTCCTTTGATACGGCAGATTTAACGACTTTTTTGACGGTAGTCGCTAACTTTGGGCAAGTTTTAGAGTAGAAGTTGGTGGAGAGTTGAGCAGAGGAGCTGCCGATTAAAACAGCAAGCAAGAAAAATGCAACAGTAGATGTAGAAGAAGAGGAAAATGATGAAGAAGCCATTTTCACTAGGAATTAAGAAACACTAGCTAGGAGGGGTTTTTTTTTGGTTAATTGGGAATGTGTTGAGAAAACAAAGCCCAGCTTTCAGGTAATATATAGAGAACTCTTGGGGATGTGTTTGGCGCAGGCATGTTACCTAATCTTCTAGACTTTTTGTGCATGGGATGACAATTCTACGTATAGAAAAGAGAAAGAGTAAATTTCATTTTGCACCCTTAACTATACGAAAATCATACTTTGCATTGCACCCTTCAGTTCTAATGGTGAAGTTAACCACTCACCTTGTAGTTAAGGTGTCATTGTAGCCCTTCGATCTATTGTTTTCAACTAAGAAACAGACAGAGACCACGCGACCGTTATTTGAGAGACGGGTTATATGCAGTTGCGGAGCCGGGATTTGAACTTGGAAGTTACATAAAGAATGATCAATATACTCACCGTCCCAGAAAGAATGTCCGATGATCTGTCAAATCGAGAACATATAAATGACATGTTTTTATTTGAAGAAATTCAAACTTTTGATATTTAAGTATCTTAAGGGGAAAAACTTAGGAATTCTTTGAATCAAAATGCAATTTTTTTAGGTTCTCGTTGCCTAGACTGGACAATCTTTTTTGGAATGGAGAAATATCAAACACCAAAATAAACACATGTTCAAAGATTAATCATACATGATAGCCCAAAAAATGCATGTATTTGTAGGATGTTGGGACCCGGGAATCAGAGCCGGCTTAAGGGAAAAGTCCAAAATCTGGGCTTCAAGCCCACAAAAAATGTTAAATATTACGGGTCTCCGAATTTCTTAAGATCCCTATATATATAGACATATTGTAACAGTAAATCTTTTGTAATGATTTTTATAAAAACTCTCTATTGATCAACTTTTGTATAGAAATATAAAGTGGGCCTCGATTAATGAGTTCGCTTCCCATCCTCGAAATCTTTGAGCCTGCTCTGCCAGGAATAGCCCGTGCCAACCAAACCTCTTGATAGCTCTACCCCAGTCTATACGAGTACCACTTGATCTAGAGTGTGAAGGGATTGATTAACACAACTAGAAATGAAGGACGCAAAATGAGATCTTTGTGAAAACATAAGGGTGAAAAGCATGTTTTACCTAAAGAAAAGAAAAAAATGAAAAAAGTGAGGATCAGTAACGGTACAAGATTGGTGGATTTGAATTCTATAAACGAAGATCTAAAACGCGTGAAATGAACCAGTTGATCAAAGTCTGCAGTAGCAGGTACATGCCAAGATTAATTTGTCAATCTGGATGGGCCATTTGAACAGCTTTAATTAATTAATTTATGGTCAGCAAAAAATATAAAATAAGACACATTAATGAATGATGTATACTTCATCCAGGTGGGGCCTATCCTCACAAATCATTTGAACTTCAATGTGTTATTCCTATTTTGATATGGCTATCATTTATTTTTTGTTTTCAATTTCATCTTCTTTTTTTTGGGTAAAGAGATAGAAATGTATTAAGGTGAGGTTTGGCCTAAAAAACCAATTTAACTTTTTGTTTTGTATTTAATTATTTGATTTTTTTTTTTTGCATTTGTTAGTTTTTTATCAATTTTTTGAGTATTATTGGTTCGTCTTGGCGAGAGGAATCCAACAAGGTAAAAGATTATAACTAGAACTTTCAATTTTTTGAATAAGATCGAAAAAAGAGTAAAAAGCTAACTTTTTGGCGTATTTTTGTCTTATTCAAAAAAATTTATGATTAGATCATAATTTTTTACTTTTTTCATGCCTCTTGCCGAGATGAATTAATAATACATAAAAAGTTGATAAAAAACTTAAAAACACGAAAAAAAAATCAAATAAAGACAAAAAAATAAGCCGACTAACTTTCTAGGCCAAACCTAGACCCGGCCCAAAACGGGTAAACAAAACAACCAAAAAACAAACCCACCGGCCTAGAAAACCGCCGGCCAAAAAAAACCACCTACAAAACTAACAACAAAAAAATGAAAGGAGTAGTAAATGAAACTGCCGGTGTCATTGCCGCCGTTGTCACGTCGTCGGTGTCAGAGGTCTAGGTCGGTCTCCCCTTGTTCCAAAATCAATATTCTGGCCGCCCACATTGACCGGAGAGCAAATCCAGCCATGCTTGGGGAGTTACTGACAAATCCAGGAGAGGGGTGGAGGGGCTGGAGGAAGGGGAAAAGGGATGATGGAGGGGCTGGGGGTGGAAAGAGAAAACTTCTCCGACATCTCTTGCAGCTCTCACATCTCTTTCCCTCTCATATTCAATTTCATCTTATGAATATACAAAAAAGGCAAGCTTCATGACCACCGCGCCCGTCAAGAAAACCAAATGACCATCTTCACCATGACGCATATACTATTTACATATTTCTCGCGATGGACAATCTTGTGTACGCTCGAAAATAAAGTGGTCATCAGGGCGGAGTCAGAATTATATGTCGTGGGGATCAAGTGAATGACAATAAAATATGACCCAATTGGGAATTCAAGGGAGATGGAAAAAATGGTAGAGTATATTTTGTGACAGCTATCATATTTCCTAAAGCAGACACTGAGTCAAAGTTATAACAAATCATACAGTATATGTTTCTTTTGAAAAGTCCAGTTTGTCCCATGCATGATTAAAAAGTTAAATAGAAGCCACAGTAAACCAGATTTAACGATTAGAAGAAAGCAACATCAAAATTGTATATGTAGCGTAGGGGTTCACTTCTAGTCTGGAATTCGGGATTCCGGACCTCCATGATTCAAGCATTTTTTTTACTATCCGAGCCGTCTAATGTGTTTAGAATGTGTTTTCAAGGGTCCCCGCTAGAAATCTTCAAAAAAAAAAAATACCGGGAAGGGCTTGATCCAAGTAGTTTTTGCAAAACAGTAAAATATGCAGTTTTTTCAAAAAACTGTTTGGATCAAGCCTTTCCCGGAAATTTTTTCAAAGATTTCTTGCAAGAGCCTTTGAAAACACCTTTTGAACACATTGGTCGGCTCGGATTTTCCAAAAACAATTTGCAAAACAAGAAAGATACGTTTTCCTTAAATCCAGGAGGTCCGAATAAGAAAATTACCGTGTAGCGTAGTATACTACTCCTAGTATTTAATCATGCATTGGATAAAGTGGACTTTTCAAAAGAAACATTTATGATTTGAGATAACTTTGACACAACTTATGCTTTAGGAAATATGATATCTGTCACAAAATATACTCTACCATTTTTTCATCTCCTTTGAATTCCTAATTATTGGGTCATATTTTATGACTCCGCTCCGCCAACCACTTGATCTTCGAGCTTACACAAGATTGACCACCAAGAGAAACATGTAAACGAATGCATCGATCGGGTGGTGAAGGTGGTCATTTGTTTTTTTCGATGGGCGAAGGTGGTCATGAATCTTGCCTTTTTCATATATTCATCAGATGAAATTAAAAAGGAAAAATAAATGCTAGCCATATCAACATAGAAACAATATATTGAAGTCCAAATGATTTGTGAGGATAGGCCCCACCTGGATGAACTATACATCATTCATTAATGACGATTAGAAGAAAGCAACGTCAAAATTGTGTACGTAGCGTAGCATGAAAGATATTTGGAAGAAAGGTCAAGGAAAAAGAGAAGAAATTCAATCAATTTATTTGGTGACTAATCCAAAAGTACAAAACCATGGGTTTACCAATTCATGCACCTAAATGCTGGGATAAAAGTCTCTAGATTTAAGTCTGGGTATACCTCTCCCGAATTCTCGTCCGTCAGCTCCTCATCTATTTTTAACATGTCATCTCATACGTGATTATAGGCAGGTTAAACACATACACAAATCTTGTAGTTATCTAATACGATGGTCGTGGCGTTCAAATACATGTTATCCAAAGATTGATTTAGTACAAATATTTCTGTTGACATCCCCTATCTAAAACAAGTGGTCCGGCCACTACACAGTGGGAAGCTCCTTAAAGGAAAGTGGTAGCTTAAAACTACTGTTAGTGTCGGCGGCCGGAGAAGCTCTCTTTGTCCGGCCCACGTCCCCTCCCCCAACCGCCCCCTTTCACCTTCTTCAAGCCCCTCCTCGCCTCTCCTTTACTTCTTTCCCAATTGAATTTGCCGGTAACTTGCCATGCATGGCTAAATCTGCTCTCCTTTCAGTATGCATGGGCAGCCAAAATCTTGATTTTTGGAACAAGGGAAAGCCAATCTGGCCTCTCACATCAACGGCGAGCGGTGGCAATGGTACCGGCGGTTTGCTCTGTTTTTTTGTTTTATTATTTTTTTCCATAGTTTTAGATGGTAGATTTTAGGTTGTTTTTGTTTTGATTTGTGTATTGTGATGTTTTGATTTAATGAAATTTTTATCTCTTTATTAAATAAATAAAAACTACTGTTAGTGTATTGCACATCCATCAATTAGTTATCTTACAATCAATCCAATTTGGAGTTGCAAAGCGCAGCCGTCAGAAGATTGGACATTTCGTTTTGGTTTTTACTTCTTTTTGAAGATGTCTATTCCTTTTTTAATAAAGGGAATAGTGAAAGTTAACCAATCACATCAAACTACTACTATTCCTTCCCCGAAAATGGACTAGACCATTCAGTTGGCCAATTCGAAGGAGAGGTGCTTTGCACCCCTGACAACCTTGTCCCCTGGGCCTACCCCACCCAAACCCCAAAATACCCCCAGCCGCCCCCCTCCCCTCCCCCTTTTCCGGCTTTTTTTTTTTCTTTTTTGTTTTTTATTTCCGACTCTTGTTTTTTTATTTTTTTTCAAATTTATTTATTTAATTACTCTAATTTTAATAATTTCGTTTTCTCATTTCATTTATTTAATTAATTACTCATTTAATTTGATTTATTCAAATTACATTTGCAAGTAAATTATTTTCTTAAATTTGCATTTAAATTTCACTTTGTATTTAGAAACTTTATAATAAATAAAAAACTTCTATTATTATTAACTAATTAATGTAATATTATTATTAACTAATTATTTGAATTAGTTAATTAAGTTGTCTTAACAATGAATAATAAATAAATAAAACTTCTAAAAGTGAAATAATAATATTACAATCACGATTTAAAATGAATAAATATTACAATCACATTGACAAGTGGTCAGCCCTAATCAATATTGCCTCCAAATTGTCGCCCCAAAGACGACACTCGAAGAACCTGGAACCACAAATCAAGACGTGTGTCATAACTTAAAAGCTCATCCTTTAACTTCATCCAGATGTATTCTCCCACCACCACATTGGGATGGGTGGTGCATTGGGTGATTGAGGAAAAAAAAGTTGTACAAAGTGATTGTTAATATGGGCAATAGCTATTGTTTTCTTATTTGTCGAACGGGGCCGGGATCTCAAGGGCAAGTGAGTAAAAACAACCTCCGTGATTCAAGCGTCAAATGTGTGTAGTACAATGTTGTACCGTGATCGCGATGACTACCCCCAAACTCATCCCATCCATCCATTTTGTATATGGTTTGTAGGCATCCAACATCTCATTGACTCTAGTATCTCGCCCGGGCTTCTATTTTGTTCTCGATAAACCGCATCGTAGAGATATCTATTCGAATAATTTTCTTGATAAGATCATATGCGTACTGAGCCCGGCCCTCCTCGATTCTGCCATAGAATTGGTATTTATCCCTGAATCCACAATGACCATCGAACTTTTGGCGTTTTACGATTATTGTGACATATCTGCTTTGAAATTGGTAAGGTAAATGTTGAATGTAGTGGTTGGGATCCCTCTCCTATCCATTTGTCTCCCTACGCATTCATCCCTTTCCTGCCCTACTCAATGTAGATCTTTGACCTTAGATGATGAAGTGGATTTTTAAATGCAAAAAGAAGGTATCGTCGTCCACTTCTGCTACTCTGCTTTTAAATTTGGTGCGACCTTTGTGTTACGTATTATCGATGGCCCTCCGAACAACTGGCTGTTAGATGGATGCGCCATATCGACAAACCTCCCTATCATATGCTTTCACATACGGATCCATCCGCGCAATATGTCAACCACCGCGAGATGTCACCGTCGGATTGTTCTCCCTCGGCATTAAACCCGTCCGCGTGCATAGAGAGCCTACTCCAATGAACGTGGATACTAGATAGCGGAATTGGAATGCCCATGGCAATGAAATCCCTCAGATCGTGCATGCATGGCAACCCGTGTGACGTTTTGATCGAACAACCGCGAATCGCCGGGCTTGGGAGGGGGTAGGCGTCTCATGGCGATTCTAGCTGCAACCCGATCAACTCCAATGCATACAATGATATGCGACACCTTATTTCATCAAAAATGGCGTCATGTAAATGTATGTGGCGTGGAATGTTGAGGGATTTTTGGAAAGACTTCTTAATTTTCCCAAATTGATTTACCAACATATTCTCTATGCCCTCAAAAGATGTTTGCAGCGATGACATGGTCGTACCCCCCAAATATTTCTTTAGTCTTGCATGTAAGACTTCGCCCCTCATAATACAATAATACATTTAGTTTAAAATATGAAAAGTTAACTAGTGTAGTACAATATAATGCAGAAAATTTAACTCGTAAAGTTATAAAGTCTCTATACCTTTGACTTGAGTTGCTTCCGAGGTGCATACATGTATCTGTCCATGCTGTAATAAATCGCTCTTTGTATGGCCTTAACCATGTATCCGCAAGATAAGATATGACACGCGGATATTGGCTATACTCGTCACACATGGCAACCCACTTCTGTTGGTAAGATGAAGTGCTCGATGAATGAATAAGGGACTGCCATGAAATGTGAAACTTTGGATACTTGTCACCAAGCACAGCGCTGCAGTTCTTCATGACACACTGATTTATGTGCCAAATGCAAAGAATGTGACGCGCCATGGGGAAACATGCTCCAATGGCGTTAATAAGTGTCAAGTCCCGATCTGTAACAAACACCAATGGCAACGATGCCCCCTTTTCAACCATCCACTTCTTTAAGGTATTCAAGGCCCAAGTACTTGTATCTTCCCTCTCATTATTAAGATATGCAAACATAAGCGAGTAGGTTAGATTTGTGGATGTCATACCCACAACCTCCAATAGTGGTTTCCGATACTCATTCGTTTTATATGTAGCATCAATTACTAACATGGATGGAAAGTTGACAGATAGCTCTAGACTTGTAGGATGAACCCAATTAATATCTGTGATTTCGTTGGTCTTTTGATTTGTCCTAAAGTCATGGAGGTATCCTTTCTCAATTAATTGGTCTAAGACATTTTGAGTTTCAGTTAGACCGCCCCGTTTGGCTTCCTTGTTTGTGAAAATAGCGTTGTAAATGCTTTTAATTCCTATAGTGTTTGACGGATCTTTTTTCTTCAAAATACTAAGAATTTCACAAGGTGCGGTGCTGTTTGCCATCTCGACCACAAATTGTTTCTCCATTGATTTTAGCCTTGATGGGTACTCGTGACTCTCAATATTTTCTGCTGGTTCATGGTTGTGGAGACCACAAGAAACCCTTAAACCCCACATTGCACCGTCTGGAGGTATTGGTATACCTCATGAGCGCCAAATGGACGATCCACATTTTTAGTCCCAGTATTTCTATTCAAGATTTGCCCTTCTACCCCACGGTGCGGTCTATACTTTCCTCCTCTCTCACAACCAAGAATGCACTTCGGCAGCTTGCCGCCTTTTAAATTAGCAGATTTATTAATAATTACCACAATACCGTTTTCGAGACCAACTCTCTTCGCCCAAGCTAACATATCTTCTCTACTTTCAAAAATCTATAAAAAAAAAAAAAAAAAAAAAACGAAAATGTATAAGTAAAACATTATAAGTAAAACCGACGAATATGCATAAGAACAACGAAAATAACTAACCCGGTTACGATTGGTAAATTGGTGTATAGTAAAGCTGGCTCTTTGTAATTGATGCTCTCCTGACTTGGCACATCATTCTCAAATGACCAACCATCTGTATCGTAGTAGCCATCCATAATGTTCTTCGATGAATTACGAAAAAAGAAAGAAAAATATTGGGAGATGTTCTGTGATTGTATGTATGAAGTAGTGGGAGAATTAAGAAGACAATGTGTGAAGTAGTAGAAGAATGAGTAATATAAATAGATAACGCATTGGTAGGGATCAAAAAATAAAATGTCGATAGCGAACAAGTGGCAAGGCATTGGGGGTGGGCCGGGATCATAGAAATGTTTGAAAGCGAACACGTGGCAAGGCATTGGGGGTCGGGGATCAAAGAAATGTCCGGTAGCGAACAAGTGGCAAGGCATTGGGGGCGGGGATCAAAGAAATGTCCGAGAACGAACACGCAAGGCAAAGGCATTGGGGGGTAGGGATCAAAGAAATGTCAAAAAGCAAAACTAACGTGGCAAGGCATTGGGGGCCAAGATCAATGTAATCAAGTAAAACAAAAAAAAGTAATTAAAAAATGAAGTAAATAAACAATATTTAATAAATATAAGAGAAAAAAAAAGATATTAGGCCATATTATAAAAATATATATAAAGAACGAGAAGATTTATTACATATTAGAAAAACAAGATATTAAATAATTCAAAACGAGAAATAAAATATTAGAGAATTCTAAAAAGATAGAAGAGAAAAAATATATTAATAAAAGATATAAATAAATATGTAAATAAAAAACTATATAAAACAAAATAAATGAATTAAATAATTAAATGAATTAATATAAAAAAGGAGTTAACTAAATAAAAAAATAAAGAAATAAATTAATATTAATAATAAAATATATATATTAATAAAAGATATAAATAAATATTTAAATACTAAAAAGAAATGAATTAAATAAAAAACTAAATAAAATAAATAAATAAATAAATAAATATTAATAATAAAGTTAATGTAATTAAAGGAAGGAAGAGGGGTAGAGTGGTAAATAGTGGTGGGGCCGGGTGGGGGGGGTGCAAAGCAATTTGCCTTTGAAGCCTTCTTCCGAGCTTATTTCAATGATTTAAACCGTTTGTATTCTTGAATTTACTGAGAACATTAATCACATCAAAAAATTATAGTGATCGGATATCATTTGAAATGATTTTGGAATCCTTGTTTTTAGAACACATCAATATTAGGACCCGACTACATGTACATACGGGAAATTTTGATTGGATCGGTTGGACTTTGGTTAGAGCACTTCTAACCATCCAATTAAGTTGAAATTTTGTAGGGTCTCTCGGAAAAATATTTTAAAAATAATAAACCGTTCGGATCACTCTTTTGGAACCCAAAAGTGGGATCTGGAACACGATCGGAACATTTTATGGATAATCCCGTCTGTACCTATATGTTTACCGTCAATATTATAACACCGAATCGGAACCTGATGAACCCGTTTGTCTCAATACGTACATATGCATTCCGAAATTATATCAACTGAATTTTTATGTGGTTAATGTTAACGACAAATTCTACATCATGATGGTTTGGATCGACCAAATGGCCCTTGAAAATAACTTCTTCCAATTTTGTTAGAGAGAGGGAGAGGGAGAGGGAGAGTGTCGGCGAGAGAGACTAGGAATAGTAAGTGCTTAAACATTTTGATGGATGAGTCTAGCTCTAGAGCTTACCATGCACAATAAAGCTAGACAAAAGGAAAATGTTATTTCATGCGAGGAAAAGCACCCACAAAATATTTAAAGAATCGTGAAGAAAAGGAAATCTAGATTCCAGGACTTTTCAACCTTTAACTCATTTGTCCAAAAAGAAACCTTTAACTCATTTTTAAATCCTAGTATTCAGATTTCAGACTCTTCAACCCAAGAAAAACTTGGATGCCGGTCGGATATAGTTACGTGGTACCCGACCGTGCATTTCAGATGTCCAAAATAGTTTTGGATGGCTCAGATTACAATAGGGAAAGAGGAGAGATAGGGGGAAGAAATATGCAAATAGAGCAGGAGGAGAGAGAATAGAAATAAAATCTAGTCGTCCAAAACACTTTTGGACGGCCGAAAAGTATAATCGGCCATCACTTGGCCATACCTGACCGTCACCCAAGTTTTTCCCTTTTCAACCCCTGCGTTTTCTCTTTAAGAAACAAGAAAGAATAGACTTTAGGGAAAACTTCACTTAAATGGCATGTGGTTGGCATAGTGCAGATACACGCGACTCCTTCATGTTAAATTTGTGGAAGATTATGTTCACACCCAATTTCATCTAGGTTGTCGATTTAAAAAATTAGACATAAATGTCTTCGTCTTCTTCCTTAAAGCTAACCAATATATTACTACAAAAAAAGGGGTTCTTTGTATCAATCAATATTCAAGAAGAAATGTATGAGCCAGAGAGGTAAGAATAGTTAACGATAGAGATTAAGGGGAATGAAGTGATTTAGAAGAACGGTAAACAAGAGACCAGGTGTGTCCATAAAAGGCTAATCCATGGAGGATCCAAGTGATCTTGAGAGAATAGGGTGATGTCATTATAGAGAATATTCTTATTTCCAAATCAATGACTACCTACTTTTCTCTTTCTAGGATGACACACCCTGTCAATCAAATCACCTTCTTGGAATTGTGAAGGGAATATCCCATATATATAAGCACCATGAGCCAATGATAAGGCGCTGGGGCATGTGGTGTTGCTGTACGCCCTGACTGTACAAATATTGGTCACCCACCGTGGGGTTGACCCCCCACTGATACTCGAGCGCGCTACAGCTACTCCACCCTCATGATAAGCCCCCAATATTGTATATATCGGGGCTTATCTTGCTCCTTTTGTTCACACACACACGCGAATTTGCGCTTAAATTGGTTGATATGCGTGTAGAAGTGTTTTTGTTGAGTTATAGGTCAAACATGGTAACTTAGCGCGTTTTGTGCGCTTTGGAAAACGTGCCAAAATCACAAGGGCCACGTGCCCCATGGCACGCCAACACCGGGCCTTGAGAGCCAAGAAACAATGATTTGGTTAAGGCCCGGCAAGCCGAAACATCCCAAGTGGCCGGGAACTTTGAGGCCACGCGTCGTGCTCAAGCAAAACTCCCGGTGAAGTCTGGGATTGAACAAGCACCCACTAGACCAAGGAGCACCTCTCTCGAGGGTCGCACGACTCATTTAGGAGCTTTGGAGGAAGTCTGGAGGCACGCAAACCAATGAAAGTGATCAAGGGGACAAAAACTAAGTCAAGACCAATCTGGATCGATCCAGATTTTCCCAGAAAGTTCCAGACCAATTTGGACCGATCCAAATTATTCCGGACCGATCCAAATTATTCCGGACCGATCCAAATTATTCTAGACCGATCCAGATTTTCCCCAGAAAGTTCCAGACCAATTTGGACCGATCCAAATTATTCCGGACCGATCCAAATAAATCCGGACCGATCCAAATAAATCCGGACCGATCTAGATTTTCGCAGCTTTTTCCAGACTGATCTGGACCGATCCAAAATAATTCTGGACCGGTCCAGAAATGCTCCGGGCAACTTTTTAAGGCACTTTATGTTTATTCTATTAATGGCAAGTGGTTGGGTGTTGTGAGGGCTTTTGGGATATTTTGGGATAGTTTGTAAGGGAGAAAGTCCACTTGTATATAGACTCTTCTCTCTCCTTCTCCCAAGAACTACTTAGACTTTAACTTAGATTTTTTATTTGCTCCTCCTTCTCTCTTCCATGGGAGTTATTTTCCAAGCTTTCTCTCTCTAGTTTTCCCAAGTAAGTGTTGGTCTTATGTAAGTTTCATGTTTGTTAATGTTATAGCTCTTGGTTAGACCTTGCTAGAAATCAAGTTTATTTTCATTTCCATTTAGTATTTGGTTTACTTGTTCCTCTTGCCATTTCCTTAGTTAATGCTTGTTTGATTGGTTGTTTGTTAATTTTTCCAAGTATAAAGTGATAGGCCAAGGTAGTATCTTCATTTAAATCAAGTTTACTTAGTTGCTTGCTATGTTCTTTATTTTCCTTATAAAATCAGCCATGTTTTCCTTAGTAATGAATGAGTAGTCGGTTTAAGCTCGGTTATAGGGTGATTAGCACCCCGTGGCTTAGGTGATTCACTCTCCTCGCCTTAATGCAAACAGTGCTTGTTAATTAAAAAGTACGGATTGATTTTTATGTATTAAAATTGCGATTTGTTAATCCCGTTGATCTCGCGTCGCCAAGGGCTTGACCACTTGGCACGTGTGATGCTTCGGGCTATGGCAATCAAAATGTTTGTATAAATGGCACAAGAATCCTACTTTTTAAGAAACACCGTTTCTAGTTGAATGAGTTTTAAGTACCAAATCTTCCGTTCGGGGTCGTTTAACGACGCCCCGAGCCGGTTATTTTAGAGGAGAGTGAATTGGCCTAAGGCATGGGTGTTGAGAACCCCTAAGCCTTGCCTTCCTTTATTTAGTCTTTTAAAGCTCCGAGTCATTTTAGAAGTAGAAAGAGATCCACCAAACAAATCCACTCCATAAGTTGGCCGTCTTAACGCCAAAAGTCTCACTGCAAGTTAAACTTAATGTTTGTTACCTCCGGTCTCTGTGGAAATCGACCCCGGTCTTGCCGGGTTACTATGCCTTCGACAACCTAGCCCTACGCTCGTGGAGCACCTCTTCTCCTTTTGTAGCCACCAAGCCACTAAATCCCCTTCCATTCCCGTTAGGCCACGGTCATAACCTGTTTGGTCGTGCTTGTACCACAGCCAAGCCTCAGGGGACCCCTCGGGCCTTTCCTTAGACTGAAGCAAGCATAATTCCTGGGCAAGATATAAACGACCTTTCATGCATTCTTGCCCATGTCTTTGGGCTACACTAGTCACATTGCTTATGGGCTTTTTCTCCATGTCTGAATGGCCCATAGCCATAGTTAAGTGCCCTATATCGAGCTTTAGTAGAACGCGATGGGCTCTCACCGGGGTTCCCGCGTTAGTGGCATGTGAGCGGAACGATTCATGTAATCAACTATATTGCGCACATGGCTGACCTGTGCGGATTTACCATGTGTCGCGCTATCCCGGTTGACAATTGTCATTTTATGAGTGGCCGGCCAACTTTTAGAGAACACTGACCTTTCCTACAATTACAAAGTTGGTTTGAGCCGTTACGTTTGTAATATATTAATCAGAAAGTGTAGTATCGCTATAAAAAATCATGTCCATCGGACATTGATGACTCAGTGATCAAAGAATGCCATTCTTGTAAAATTGAGAGGCAAATTTGCCAATTAAAAAATTATTCATCAAAACTCAAGACAATACAGCTTACGCCCACTTAAAAGTCACAATCGAAATCCAAACCCAAAAAAAAAAAACCAGCAGCAAACCTATTTTATGGGCAACTCTAAAGCTAGCTAGCCGTTACATTATTTTCAGTGCTATTAATCAATTTCAGTTGCAGTAAAATCTTTCTTCACGAATTCACCTTCCTACAATTCTTCCTAATATGGCCGCTGGATCCAGTGAGGGGACTAATTTCTCCCATCTTGATCATGGCAGCAACAAAATCGGAGTCGAAGGAATCCGAATCCTTGCTATATTTCTCCACGAGGGAATCGGTTGAACCACCGTTGTACAAAATCTGGTCGGAGTGGAGAAGTCCTTTCTGTTTGATCAGGTTCTTGTAGTACTTGTTGTCGAATACGGTGGGGGTTTTGGCACTCCAATCTTTGCAGTATGCGAACCAGAAAACGCACGCAGCAAGTCTCAGATATTTTTATGCAGAAGTGATGCAGAATGTATGCTAGAAAACGTGAATGGAATGAGAAGAGAAGGGTTCTATTTATAGGAAAATAGACACCCGAACGAAGAGACATGAAGACGGAATGGCGTGGATTATTTCGAAGCGGACCCTTGGCCCGGTCCGGCGAAGTGAGCACGGCCTTTGGAAGAGGAAAAAAAAAAATTCGAGAGGGTACTTTGCCGGGTGAAGGGAAGGAAAAAATTTAATTGAAATGGATCGGTTCGACCCGACCCAGTCCATGTAAATTTTCAGTAAAAAGATAAGAACCTATTGGGCCTAAGCCCATCTTATCTAATGACCCAACCCAACCCGGCCGGCCAGACGGCGGCGTGCGCGTGTTATATGGACCAAAGTCCACTATGTCCATGCCTTCTCCCCTAACAAAAGTTTTAATGACCCAAAGGGCCAACCCATAGAGGCAAACTAAGGGTAAATATACCCAATCAGCTTGTTCTCCACAACCAATGTGGGACAAATGTTTTTCCCCCTTCTACCAAATTCACGTAGATACTTTTGAGGTCAAATTCTTATTCACTTTAACTTGATTTTGTCCAACCGAGTGTTCGGTCTTAATCTCCTAACCAATACGTACACATCGGTATGTGGGTCCATCCACGTGGACGTGTGAGGCCCACTTAAATAATTAAATAATATTGACAAAAAATCAAGTTTTTCCAACAAGAATGCCATTCTTGTAAAAATGAGAGGCAAATTTGCCAATTAAAAAATTATTCATCAAAACTCAAGACAATACAGTTTACGCCCACTAAAAAGTCACAATCGAAATCCAAACCAAAAAAAAAAACCCAGCAGCAAACCTATTTTATGGGCAACTTCAGCTAGCCGTTACATTATTTTCAGTGCAATTAATCAATTTCAGTTGCAGTAAAATCTTTCTTCACGAATTCACCTTCCTACAGTTCTTCCTAATATGGCCGCTGGATCCAGTGAGGGGACTAATATCTCCCATCTTGATCATGGCAGCAACAAAATCGGAGTCGAAGGAATCCGAATCCTTGCTATATTTCTCCACGAGGGAATCAGTTGAACCACCGTTGTACAAAATCTGGTCGGAGTGGAGAAGTCCTTTCTGTTTGATCAGGTTCTTGTAGTACTTGTTGTCGAATAACGGTGGGGGTTTTGACATCCGGGGAGCCAGATTGTTGTCGCCCGAGCCGACGGTGAGCGGGCAGCTGCCTTGCCTTCTTTTGGCAAAGCAAGTGTCGATGTTGGTCTCGTTGTAGAGGCGGGTTCGGAAGAGGGTGCACCTTGCTTGCCCTATTGTGTGTGCTCCTGGTTCCATAGGTTAAAAGATCGGTTAGAAGGTGAGGGCTAAAACTGCAATAGCATCTAATTATGGAAATGACTACTTGTAGTGGACCAAAATTATAGGATGGAAGAATCCAATTATGGACAGGATGGAAGAAGTATCACTCTTGGACAAGACTGGGATAAAAGCAATAAAATTGGATATGCCCAAACTTTATGGGTATTTTATTTAAAATCAATTTGACCAAGCACAAAATTGCACGAAAACCAATTATCCCAGACTTCTGTTGGAAATAAATAAAAATAGATAAATAAAAAAAAATCACCACTTTACAGTTTAGTTACCCAAAACAGGATTACACTTTCAAGTACTGACCTTTTCCGAAAGAAAGAAGAAAAATTACTAGTATCGCGGTATATATTTTGTCGTCCATAATTAAGGGTATGACAAATTGGACTTCTGAGGACGAGAAATTTTTACCACGTGACACCTGCAATGCCCTATCACAATTGTCTAAAAGTGTTTTAGATGATCTGATTTTAATTTAACTCTTACCGGTAAGAGTTTATTTAAAATTCAGACCGTTCAAAAGTTTTTTTCGCGAGATTTCTGGACTAAAAGTCTTTAAAATCTGGACTGTCCAAAATTGGCACTGAAAAATTTCGAGAGAGAGAGAGAGAGAGAGAGAGAGAGAGAGAGAGAGTGTACCAGATAAAACAACCATATCCTTGGTGGAGAGGCCTTTAGCTTGGAATCTGTTGACGAGGTTGCTGAGGTTAGAAGTGGGAGGTGGGATTACGCCACTGTTTGCCGCCGAAAGGCTGGCTGTTTTTGAATCCCGGCGGCCAAGTTTCACATCCCAACCCGGCCCTCCAAGCTACAACATAAAATAATTGACAACTGTTATGGAACGAGCACTGTATTCTACACCAAAATTCATTTACAGTAAAATTTCCCTAAGAAAATAGTAAATTGTACACCATCTAGCCATACGTTCATTTAATCCGCAATCCAATAGCCATCGCTTGGCTCGATAATCCAACAGTTCTTGACAAGTGCGGAAATTTAACTTTTGGTTACCTGATGTTTGATAAGAAGAGTTGGTAGAAATGGGGAGAACTTACAAGTTCAACAGAGTCGCGAGCAGCAATAGCAACAATATCAGCACATGAGACTACACCGGGACACGCATCTTCCACTTTTGACTTGATATCATCAATCACGTTATATCCCCTTACGGATTGGTTATTGGGAACAGCAGTCTTCTCCCCAGTGAATGACGAAGTATCATCCAAAAGTATTGACCCGTCACAACCCTATTTCGTATAATAAAGACCAAACATGAGATATCATGACTCCATGAAAATCCCGAGAAACTTCATTAGAGCATCCTTATCAGGAGCTTTAACCTCAAAAAATACTTTAACAAGTCAATTTTTCAAAAACTCACAAAATCAGAATCTCTAATCTAACTTTACTATAGTAAACTATTCTTTTTTTCTACTTCATTTTTTCTATTCGAATACCACCCACCTTTTATTTCACAAATTTTAAGAGTTTTTTGCTTTGTTAAGTGAATAGTGCCTCCTCTTATTTGTTAAGTCACTATAGCAAAAACAAATTATTAAGTTGGAGTAGCAAGACTAGTGTGGGAGTTTTTTTTTTGAACATTTGCTCCCCACTTTAACCAAAAATGGGATTTGTACATGAGGATGCTCTTACAATATAACCAAGAATATGACAACAAAAGTCATTAGTGACACATGCAAATAATTAGAGATATAGTCTATGACTCATATGCCTCATGTTCTTATTGACAGCCCATTGAGTTGACAATAAGCAAGGAAAAAGATAAAAAATAAAAATAAAAATACATACTTTGATCCAGTGTACTTTTTACACTTTTTCATACAATTTCACACACTTTTCACAAGTTTCAATATATACTTTTTAAGCCTTAATGACAGCCCAGTGGACTGATTTTGAAATTTTCCAATGAAATACATGCCGACACTGAAAAAGACCCAAATATCTCAATTGTAGTACCATATACTTGGTGGTACCCTATAAGTAGATGAAACGGGTTTAAACCATTAAGGTTAATTCGAAAGGAGGGAAGATCTTACCCACCTCTAAAGTGCGCTAACAAAATGATTTTCACTATAATTTGTAACTTTTGTTGAGCATCTATAACATGTAACTAAACAAGAAGAATTACATTGACAAAGCAATCGTGGAAATGGAGGCGAAGGAGAGAAGCACCCATGCGCTTTTCCTTTGATACGGCAGATTTAACGACTTTTTTGACGGTAGTCGCTAACTTTGGGCAAGTTTTAGAGTAGAAGTTGATGGAGAGTTGAGCAGAGGAGCTGCCGATTAAGACAGCTAGCAAAAAAAATGCAACAGTAGATGTAGAAGAAGAGGAAAATGATGAAGAAGCCATTTTCACTAGGAATTAAGAAACACTAGCTAGGAGGTTGTTTTTTGGCGATGTGTTTCTGAGAAAACAAAGCCCGGCTTTTGGGTTATATATAGAGAACTCTTGGGTTGTGTTTGGCGCACGCATATTACCTAGTCTTCTAGACTTTTTGTGCATGGATTCTACGTATAGAGAAGAGAAAGAGTAAATTTCAGTTTGCACCCTTAAATGTACGAAAATAATATTTGCACCCTTCAAGTTCTAATTGTTTCAGTTAACCACTCACCTTGTAGTTCAGGTGTCATTGTAGCCCTTCGATCTATTGTTTCCAACTACCCTTATTTGAACGTTAGACTGATAGAAGGGCTATACGCAGTGGAAAAAACTAGTTTCTTTTGAAAAAACTAGTTAGTGGAACACCCCCTAAGTGTATCTCTCCTGAATTCTCGTCCCCCAGCTCCTTGTCTATTTTTAACACGTCATCTTGTGCGGGAATAAGCATGTTAAACACGTTAGGGCTATCCAGCGGATCATCCAATCTGCCAATCCGACCAATCCGAATTATCCGTTGATCCATCTGTAAATGTTCGGTTCGGTTCTGGATCGAGAATTTCTTATCTGACGGTTCCGGATCCGGATCGGATCAGCTCAATAATCCTTCTTTAATCTATCAAATCTGCCCGATCCGACTCAATCCGATCCGATCCGTGAATGTTCGGTTCGGTTTCGGATCTTAAAAACCATAATCCGCTCTGATCAGATCCGTATCCGATCTGTTCGGATCCGATTCGTGGACACACTAAAACACGTACACAAATCTTGTAGTTATTGAAATTCCGACGAACCAAAAAATAAATCTTGTAGTTATGTAATAGACGGTTGTGGCGTTCAAATACATATGGAGTGCTAAATAATTGATCACCGACGGATCTAAAACAAGGAGAGGATTGATTTAACATCCCTTATCTAAAACAAGCAGTCCGGCCAATAAGTGGGAAGCTCCTTAAGGAAAGTGCTGGCTTAAAACTACTGTTAATGCACATCTACCAATTAGTTATCTAAGAGCATTCTTATTTGAAGCACCAAAATTTTCACCAAATTTAATTTTAAAAATACCTTTTATAAATTAGCAAGTTACTTTATAAAAAATTCACAAAATCAGACTATCTATTTTAACTTTACTATATTATACTATTCCCATCAAATCTATTAACTTTACTATATTACACACACACGCCGCCACGTGTCCCCCCCTTCTCATGTTTCTGACGCTGATGCAGTCGAAAATAATAAAAAACTAAGTGGTGCAGTACTGTAGCAAAAATAATTTGAAGAGGTATAGAGAGGCTGATACTGAGGGTTTTGGGAAGTTTGGCTCTCTATTTTTATCAAAAGTTAAAATGGTGAGTCAAATCATCCTATTTGACACACACACAAAAATATCAAATTTAATCTCAAAAACACCTTTTATAATTTAGCAAGTTAATTTATAAAAAATTCACAAAACCAAACTCTCTATTTAAACTTTAGCAAGTCACTTTATCAAAAACTCACATAATTAGACTCTCTATTCAAACTTTCACTTTTCCTCCCTCCTCCTCTTTTGATGAGTGAACAGTATGTCACCAAATTTGTTAAGTTACTGTAACAAAGTTAAGAAATCAATAAATTGATGAATTTGTTTGATGAGACTAATTTTTAAGATTTTAGAAAAATTTACTCTATAAATTAACTTTAAAATTAAATTGTTAAGTCATATATTGATGAGTCCTTTTACCTGCACAGATGTGCATGCACAGATGGGTCTCGGGGATCAACTTTTGGGTCCCACACGGCAGATCTGAGCCGTTCATTCATCTCAAAATCAAATTCCGAGGGGCCCACGCGAAGATCAAGTCGATCGGACGTCCCTAAGTGCTTGAACGAAATGGGGTGATTTTGGATCGAGCACTTAGGGACGTCCGATCGACTTGATCTCCGCGCGTGGGCCCCTCAGAATTTGATTTTGAGATGAATGAACGTTCGGATCGTAGGTGTGAGTCCAAAAAATAATCCCCGGAATCCATCTATACACCAATGCATACATGCACATCTGTGCCTTTCGTTTTACCGATATTGATACTGTAACAACAATCCAATTTGGAGTAGCAAAGCGTAGCCGACAGAAGATTGGCCATTTCATTTTGGGTTTTTTAATCCTTTTGAAGATGTCTTTTCCTCTTTTAATAAAGGTAATAGTACAAGTTAACCAATCACATCAGACCACTAATAAAGTTAGTGGGGACATTCAAACAGGCTTGGATTGCAAATGAAAATGCACTGAGCCATTCAGTGGGTCAGTTAGGTCTCTTTTGGCTAGTAATCCAGATTATAAATTATTGAATTATTTATTTAATTTTTATTTAATTTTTTGCAATTGTTAGTTTTACATCAAGATTTTGTAATTTCTGAATTCCTCTCGAGGAGACGAATCTAACAAGTAAAAAATTATAGTCAAAACTCAATTTTTTTTAATAAAGCCAAAATACTTGGATTATTGGCCAATAATCTACGTATTTCGGCTTCATTCAAAAAAATATTTGGTTAGACCATAATTTTGTACTTGTTAGATTCGTCTTGTTGAGAGGAATCCAGAAACGACAAAATCTGGACTCAAAACTAACAAATGCAAAAAAAATTTGAATAAAGACAACGAATAATCCAATAATTCATAATCCGATTATTAGCAACAAGAGGCCTTAGTAGGATTTTTCCGACCATATTTTAATGATTCAAGCCGTTAGTATTCTTGAACTTAAATCACATCAAAAAATCATATTGATCGGATATCGTTCGATATAATTTCGGAATATTTGTTTCTAGATAACAAGATTACAACAATGAATCAGAACCTATTGAGCCCATTTATCTTTATATAAATGCATTCCGAAATTATGTCAACTGGCGTCCAATCAACTGATTTTTGACATGGTTAATGTTATCAACAAGTTCTACCTTGTGTTTTGGCTAAAAAAGCCAACTTAACATTTTGTTTCGTCTTTATTTGATTTTTTTTTGCATTTGTTAGTTTTGCATCGATTTTTTTGAGTATTATTGGTTCGTCTCGGCGAGAGGAATCCAAGGATGTAAAAGATTACAACTAGAACTCTCAAACTTTTTGAATAAGATCGAAATAAGTGTAAAAAGCTGTTTTTTTTTACTTATTTTTGTCTTTATTCAAAAAAAATTATGATTTGATCGCAATTTTTTACTTTTTTAATTCTTCTCGCCGAGACGAATCAATAGTACACAAAAAGTTGATGAAAAACTAAAAAACACGAAAAAAATCAAATAAATACGAAAAAAAAATTTAAGCCAACTTTTTAAGCCAAAACACGATTACATCCTGAATGGTTTGGATCATCCAAATGGGCGCAAGAAAGGCCTACAAATGAGCTAATTGGACAGTCTGGTCTATTTTCTTGACCTGAAAATAATATTCTTCCAATTTTGTCTCTTAGAGAGAGAGAGAGGGAGATGGAGAGAGAGACTAGGAACAGTACGTACGTAAACATTGTCGTGGATGATTCTAGCTCTAGAGCTTACCATGCACAACAAAGCTACACAAAAGTACGGAGTAAAATGTTATTTCATGTCAAGAAAAGCACCCACAAAATATTTAAAGAACAGTCAAGAAAAGGAATCCTAGATTTCCGGACTTTTCAACCTTTACCTCATCTGTTCAAAAGGAAACCTTCAACTCATTTTGGTAGTGTTTGATTTGAGTTTTAGTTTTTGTAATGATGAGAGGAATAAATATGAATAATAATTAAAAAAATAGGTATTACTAATTGGAGAGATATAGAGAAAAAAATAAAAATAATATTTAAAAATAAAAATTAAAATTAAAAATAAAAGTAATAATTAAATAATAATTGAGAAAATCGATTCTTGAAAACAAAACGAATTTAAATCCCTGACACTGTAGATATTCAGATTTCAGACCCTTCAAACCCCACGTTTGTCTCTTTAAGAAACGAATCCTGATACATACACTCTCCCAGCGCCACTCCTTCTCTCACATGAGGTGTGGGGCTCACATTTGGAGCTCACACCCCATCTGAAAGAGGGTGTGACTGAGAGTAGCTCTGGGGAGTGTATGTATTATTTTTGTTAAGAAACAAGAACAGACTTTAGTGATGACTTCACTTTTACACGGTATGTGGTCTGGCCTAGTGCAGATACACTCCCCCAGGATAAATTTGTTGCACGTAACCATCCTGTGCTTTGTGAAAGATTGTATTCGCATCCAATTTCATCTAATTTGTCAGATTTAAAAAATTTGACATAAATGTCTTCCTCTTCTTCCTTAAAGCTAACTAATAAAAAAGTGAAGCATCTCGGTAAAAAGTCATGTGCATCAGACATTGATAATTTAGTAATGAAATAACTCCATTCTTGTAAAAATTAATGATTATTAAAAAATTATCTTTGACCATGAGGTTCCTAATATCCGATCGATTTAGATCAATTTTAGCATGATGTAGTACTCGTTAAACTCTACAATATGACCGGTTCGGATCCTATTTTTTGATCAGAATAAAAACCATATTAATGAAAACTCTGTTGATCAAAATTGTATATATAGCGTATTATGAAAGATACTTGAAAGACAGGTCAAGGAAAAAAAGTGATCCAGGATAAGTGTTATGCGGTAAGTGTTGTGCACCGTGTTGTACCGGCAAAACTATGTCGTTTTACTTGATTTTTGTGTACACCTCCAAAACTTCCAAGAGCCTTGTTTGGAGGAAGAAAAAACTACTACATAGTGCCTAAACTTGAAGTGCCTAAACCCACTATACCCTACCCCAAAAGTCATAAATCTCCTAAAATTGAACCCCAAGATTAAATCTCAAAATTAATTCTGCAAACAGGATCCTTGGGTGTGCACAAAAATCAAGCAAAATGACATAGTTTTACAGCACTACACGGTACAACGTCTCCTCCGGATTGGAAAAGGAGAAGAAATACCATCAATTTAACCACTAACTCCTTCCAAAAGTACGAAACCATGAGTTTTCCAATTCACGAACCTAAATGCTGGGATAAAAGTCTCTAGATTTATGTCTGTGTATCCCTCTCCCGAATTCTCGCCCCCCAGCTCCTTGTCTGTTTTTAACAAGTCAAATTTTTTTAACATGTCAAACCAAATTTTTTTTTGAATAAAGCCGAAATACTTAGATTATTGGTAAATAATTCAGGTATTTTGGCTTTATTAAAAAAAAAGAGTTTTGACCATAATTTTATACTTGTTAGATTCGTCTCGCCGAGAAGAATCCAGAAACTACAAAATCTTGACGCGAAACTAACAAATGCAAAAAAAATTTTTTGAATAAAGACGAAACCAAAAAATCATAATCCACTTTTTAGCCAAATTAGGCCTTATTGAGAATATTAATCACATCAAAAAATTAGATTGAACGAATATCGTTCGATATGATTTCGGAATACTTGTCTCTAGATAACAAGATTACAACAACGAATCGGAACCTATTGAACCCATTTATCTCAATATAAATGCATTCCGAAATTATGTCAACTGGCATCCGATCAACTAATTTTTGGCGTGGTTAATATTATCAACAAGTCCTGAATGGTTTGGATCATCCAAATGGGCGCAAGAAAGGCCTACAAATGAGCTAATTGGACAGTCCGGTCTATTTTCTTGACCTGAAAATAATATTCTTCCAATTTTGTCTTAGAGAGAGAGAGGGAGATGGAGAGAGAGACTAGGAACAGTACGTAGGTAAACATTGTCGTGTAGCTATAGAGCTTACCATGCACAATAAAGCTACACAAAAGTAAATGTTATTTCATGTCAACAAAAGCACCCACAAAATATTTAAAGAACAGTCAAGAAAAGGAATCCTATATTCCAGGACTTTTCAACCTTTACCTCATCCGTTAAAAAAGAAACCTTCAACTCATTTCAGTTGTGTTTGGTTTGGGTTTTAAGTTTTGATTTTTGTAATGATTAAAAGAAGAAATAAAAATAATAATTAAAAATAAGTATTAATGATTTGAGAGATATAAAGAGAAAAATAAAAATAATATTTAAAAATAGGAGTAGTAATTAAATAATAATTAAGAAAATCGATTCTTGAAAACCAAAACGAATTCAAACCCTAGACACTGTAAATATTCAGATTTCAGACTCTTCAACCCCCACGTTTGTGTCTTTAAGAAACAAGAATAGACTTTAGGGCAAACTTCACTTTTACACAGTATGTGGTTTGGCCTAGTGCAGATGCACTCCCTCAGGTTAAATTTGTTGCACGTAACCACCCTGTGTTTTGTGAAGGATTGTATTTGCATCCAATTTAATCTAATTTGTCAGATTTAAAAAAATTGACCTAAATGCCTTTGTCTTCTTCCTTAAAGCACACTAATATATTGCAAATTTAATCTGAACTGTTGCGTTCATAATATATTAATAAAAAAAGTACAGCATCTCTGTAAAAAGTCATGTCCATCAGACAATGATAACTCAGTGATAAAATAACTCCATTCTTGTAAAAATGACTCTAAAAAATTATCTTTGACCATGAGGTTCCTATTATCCGATTGATTTAGATCAATTTTAGAATAATGTAGAACTTGTTAAACTCTACAATATGACCGGTTCGGATCCTATTTTTTGATCGGAATAAAAACCGTATTAATGAAAACTCTGTTGATCATATGGATGGAAAACATGACTGAGCGTATAAATCCCCAAAGGACAAGGTAGTTATGTGCAACAAATTGAACATATTGGGTGTATCCACACATGGGTATAAATGAAGTTTCCCCCTCACTTTATAACCAAGTAGTAAAAGATAGGAAACATAAAAGTTCATGAAAAAGTAGATAAAAACCATGCTTCTTTTTTGGTTTAACCTATTCAATACCAAGAGACTAGTGGATGGCTGCCGTTTGGCCTAAACCATCCCTTGTTGAAATTGAACTCTTTTCATGGGGTGGAATAGGTGTTAAAACTGTGGGTGGATTAGCAGGTAATCAATGCACGTAACCTGTGGACACCACAAATCATGTGTTTCTTTCAAATACAAACAAAAAGATGAACAGAAAAATGGACACCACAACAAATATGCCTTAATGACATTTCCAAAAGGAACTTATTGAGAATATTCGAAAATTTCTCTCCAAATTTCCTCCCTCCCTCCTATGAAATATCAAATAAGATAGCATCCAGTTAATCTAAAGAGAGATGCAAGTTCTGAAAACCATAAAATAAGTTCAATAAGAGAGATGGTTGAGCTTGGAAGCCTATGTTCACTGACAAAGATCAAGTATAAAATGAACCTGCTATAAAACACACCAGAAACCCCAAAACTGAGTCTCGTGTCAAACATGCCCAATGCAAGATAACGGTCAGGATTACTGGTATAGCCAGATTGCTCAGATTGTTAACGGGTTACGACTAAATATGCATATGACTTACCAATATGGAACTATGCCGTGATGCATAAGGGAGAGCAATGGGCTAACATCCAGTTTTCCGTTGGCGAAGCCGGCTCTTGCTATAACTTGACGAGACCAACTATTTACCTAGTAAATGTACAGGTGCAGAAACAATTCTGGATCCTACATAGTTGTCATATATTTTACCTGTTATGCATATGAACTGTTAATTTGAATCATGGACATGGGTTGAAATTTGGCTTATGATAGTTCTCAGGATACTAACTGATACAAAAAAATAGCTCAGTTAGATGCTAATAAATAACAAGCTTGAAAACACATATTCAAAGTATTCCTACACCAAAGACAACAAGGTGTACATTGTGCACTTATTTTCTCCATGTTGTCCATTTCATGCTCATTATCTTGAAGAAACAAACAGAAAGGGGAAAATAAGCAACGCCATAGATCAGCAAATCCACAATCATTTGTATGCAACTAGTCCAACAAAGAACTCCATAACTTTAGAAAAATAACCAATTAAATGAAGAGTCTCATAGTAAGCAAGAAATAATCAGACAACGGATTTGGCGGAATAAACCTCGATCCGGACCTCCTGCTTCAGAATATATAACTTTAACCAAATATATATCTGAGTTGGTTACTAATCTAAATTCTGCTATCATCTCCATTGTGCTGATTTAAAAAACATGGTAGTAAACGATTTGATTACATTGATTGTAAGATCATGCCAATGGCTTGTCATGGATCTAGGTTTCAAGCGATGGCGGACGCAGAATTCCTATCGCGGGGGACCAAATCATATATTATATTTATAAATTAACAACAAAATGTCATCCTTATATATTAATAGCAGAATTTTGAGGGAATCTTTCTTCATAATTTTTACCAACAAAACATAAAATATAGCAGAAAATTTGGGATAATTAAGGGATGCGCAGGGGCCCCACTTGCACCCTCATAGGTACACCCCTGCTTTCAGGATTTCGCTTCTCTGCAGTGACTAGATCAAGTCCAATGAAAAACCTAGACCCTTCTACTATTTTTTCTATTTTACATACCAAGTCTTAGCTACCAAAGCATGTAAGAATTTTCTCAAGGTAGGAGTACGTCATTATCCATGCATTAATTGTGATATTGATCCAATCAACTTTCCTTATCAAAGGGCGGCCAAGGCCATTTGAAAAGTACTACTTCAGATTATGATTCCATGTTACCAAATCATAGCTAACTTGTGCTTTTCTAATGCCATTATATGCCCACTGTTAGTTAATAGTAGTGTTGTTCATCAACAGTAAACACCTAATCCTTGATGTATTTCCTAACCATATATAAATTCTTGAAAAGCCAATGGCTTGTCCCGTCAAAATATAACATGTGCATCTCCAATCCACGGCTTCAAATCCTACGTGGGATAGAATTATAGAAGCGGTAACTTTTGAATCTTTCTTTGACCCAACCATGACGTCAAATGGAGTGTCAAATGATGCAGCACTGTCTATGGAAACAAAATTGATCGTGCAAGAGGAACACGAACAATAAGATTGACCCGGAGGTACTCTCTCCTTAAACGACCAAGATATGAATATAAAATTATTTTTCTTTAATTCATCAACAACCAAAGTCTGTCGTAGGGCTTACAAGCATATAAATAAGGTGCGTGCAAGAAACCCTAATTAACTTACAAAACCTTTAAGGTCGCTAATCAACCCTAAATCAGAATAAATACGAAAATTATCAAAAAAGGAAAGTTCTGATTTGACTAATAAATCAGAAACTAAAAAGAATTATAAGGTTGCCAAAACTAACGGCAAATAAAACAGAGTTTCCTAACAAAAGTTATTAGCGATTTAAATATTACTATAAACGGCAAAATATTACTTTAAATTTGACTCGTGCCATATCTTTTTTTTTTTTTTTTGGGCATTTTGTAATTCAAAAAGTAGGTGTTTTGAACCATACTTGGAATTTGACATCAAAGTTGGAGATGGAAGTTTGATGATGTCAAATTTCAATATTAAGCCTTTAAAAAATTTGGGCATCTCCCACTTGAAGTCGTGGGTTGGAGATGATCTATCAAATTCGAAGGTAAAACTGTTTAATTATATCATTTAATAGTTGTGACCATCGAAGTAATAACTAACTCTGATTATTCTACTTGACTGGTGTAAAGTTTGTACTGGTGGCTACTTCTGTCAAAATCAATCATGCCTCCTATTTAGAATTAGCAGGAGTTGGTTCTCTTTCATTCAGACAATGACAGTCACTTTTAAGCTTAACAGAATGAAGGTGTTTTTAACAACAAATATATGTAAAGTTATTTATACGTACCGACACGGAAATGTCACAATACAACCCTCTAAATGGGAACGTTCTACTACTGAACTATCCATGCGTTCCATTTTGTTGCTCCTGCGTTGGGAAACCAATTATTTAAGGGAACATACCATGTACTTTTGTTAATTTTCCAACTATTTAACTTAATGAATCATGACCAAAAAAAAACACCAGGTTTTAACCTACCTTGCCACAATAATAGCTATATACATAATCACAAACCCTCATAACTCAGGTTTTTCTCCTGTTTCACCCTTTCTTAACTTCACAATGGTTTGGAACCGTGACAAAGAAAAAACTCATAACTTTCCTCGGTTCATTTTTATCGTGCAGACTGTGTACCATTAATTTCTCGCAATACTTACATGGAAACGTTACCATCCCAAGTTAAATCAGAGCCGGCTTTGGGCTAAAGCTCGTAAAGCCACCGTTTTAGGCTCCTAAATTTTAAAAAATTTTTGGGGCCTCCAATTTTATATATTTGTGTAGTAGTTATGCTTTCAAATGACTTATTTATGAAAGTTTTTGTTTTCCTAAGTAGTTTCAAGTTTTAACTACGATATATTAAAAATTGAGTGCCCAATTTGAAAAAAATCGCTTTAGGTCTCTTAAATCTCAGAGCCGGCCTTGCCAAGTTTGTTGATCTAATAAAATGATTATGATGAGGTTATTATACAGATTTCAACTTCGAAATGGCGGAACCGTTCGTTGATGGAGGAACAATCAGAAATCGTGGGGAACCATGTGAGAAAGCCACTGACTAAATATCTTGGGAATTTGAAACATGAAAGTTCAATCCTTAATCTTAGGGCATCTCCAGGAGCTTACTCTTATAATTGACTCAGAAGTCAGAACCAAATTATGAGTAAAACCCTCCAAACTCGCTCCAATCCTTGACTTACACTTGTACCAGATAGAGTTTTAATCAAAACTTTAACCAAATCAAGGGAGACTTTCATAATTTGAGAGCTTGTTTGGCTCTTCACAAATTACATGCATGTTAAACAAGGGGTTGAAAAAGTGGTTTTGCCTTGGGAATACCTTGGGACTAAGGATTTGCTCCCACCTAAGGTCCCAAGTTCGATTCTCCATGCCAACAAACTCTCAGGGCCATTGAGGTTATGCCCAGTCGTTACCTCCAGGGCCCCGAAATTAGTCTAGGCGCATGCAAGCTGACCGGACATCCGCTTATTAAAAAAATATAAAAAATTACGTGCATGTCAAGAGGGTAATTTTTAACTCAAATTTGTGCTTACATTTGGGTTTGTCCATTTGGAGTGAAGTTCTTGCTCAATGACAGGAGATGTTTTTAGTTTCCCCAACTGATCCCCCAAACTAAAATCAAAATCAGAGTCCAATTGCATGATGGTTTGAGAAATTGTACACAACACTCTCTCTCATTCGTTCAGCTCTCTCTTATTTCGGGTCCTAATTTTAGCTATGGAGAATGTACAAAGAAAAGTACAAATGACTAAATGAACGCATGAATGCACTCACTGGTATATGCGCATACATATATCAACAGAGAGAAAGAGGGAGAGAGAGAGAACACCAAGGGGGCTAAGGCAGGGCTACTTGTGGAGAAGATTCTAGAGCACCAATAGTAAGAGCCTGGTAGATTCCGCGCTTGAATTGCCGACGCCTGATGGTTTTGATGGAGGGGATAAATTGCAGCAGTACTCAGGTTTCAGAGAAGAAGGCGGCGACACTGCCACTCATGAAGCATGGTAACAAGATGTGCTTTTCTTTCAAAAACTTGTGAAAAGGAAAGGAGAAAGTAGTTTTAGTTTATTTTTGAAGATAGTGAGGGGGTGTCCTCGCCAAAGTGAGCTCTTTAAACCTTCTGGAGTGGGGTAAGTAGTGATGGGATGGATGGAGCACGCCTGCACCCTAGCTGCCCTCTGGAGCTGCCCTCTGGAGAGGGTGACCTGCACACGTAGATAACCACGTTAGTGCTTCGCTAGGACGGTGGTGGTCTGGGAAGGCACTCTGATGGCTAAATTAGTCATTTGAGGGAGGAAAGTTGCCGGAAACTTAGAGAGAGAAATGAAGTTATGAGAGTAATAAATGAGGAGAGAGGAATACCCATTGTGGTAGTTGTAAATGGATATTTATAGGCGAAAGGGGCGTGTGTTCCACGCGCTCGGTGCCCTTCACGCGCTAGTCATTCGTGCATGGAATGACAGCTGATGTGACTTCCATCTCTGCTGCAGAAGCCGTGCCCTAGCTGACGTCACAGCACGTGGGCGTGAAGGGTCACATCACCTCGAGACATTCCCCATCACCCACGTGACTTTGCAGGCGACGGGGGTAAGGTAGGTGACTGCCATATTTAATGCTCCATCGTGGAATATGTAGCATGCCTGATACACCACCACCAAATCAGGTACACTCAAGACCACGCGTGGGTGAAGTCAATCAACTCGGCACATGAGTGGCCCAGCCCCACGGACGTTCGGCATGTCGACTGGCTCAGTCCCCAAAAGCAATCTAGGAGATAAACGGAGAGTGTCATGTCCTCGGCACATCTTGGTTCGGCAAACGTCACACAAATCCATATTTGTTTAGATCGTACACCCACGCCCTTCGCTGAGGGCACTGTACGTTCGACACCAGTGAGACGGATCGATCTGCATTCGGTTTCACAGATTCTGAGACAGTGACCCTTTTAGCTCTTTGTAGTGTGGAGAGGGGCCTTTGCTGACCCTTATGAACCTGGCCGCTACAGATAGGAATAATGAGTTGAGATTAATAATAGAATATAGCGATAATGAGCGGAGAAAGATAGAGAAAGAAATGAGAGTAATAATTAGAAAGAGGGGTAATAATTTGAGGGAAAAGTGAGAGTTACAGAAAGAGGGAGGGAGAGAGAGCATAGTGGTGGTGGAGAAAATTGCAATGGTAATGAGAAAGTTTCCTTGTTTTGGTCCGCTAATAGGAAGGGGGAAAAGAGAGAGAGAGAGAGAGAGAGAGAGAGAGAGAGAGAGAGAGAGACGAATAAGGGTTTTTACACAAATTTTTAATCAAATTGGTGAAGATGCTTTAAGGGTATCCCAAGAGACTTAACAAGTGAGCTTTTTCTCTATCTTATCTAGCCGAACCTCAAAAACTAGCTAAACAACCTCTACAAAAGCCTCAACAAATTACCTCAAGTTGCATTACCTCTCCATTTCTCTCAATTTATTTTTTTGAGGTATTATTCACCACTTAAGCATTTTAAAAAAAATCATTTCCTCTCTCTTCTCTCCTCTCTACTATTCAAAAGAAGAAAACTATTTTGATAGAAGGAAAAATATTATTTTAATAAGAATAAGTAAAATACAAAATATTGGTAGAGTGTTGATAGAGGAAGTGTCAAGTTATTATAGATATGTACATTGTACACTGTATAACTTGGCTATCCATTGTTGGGTTTGCTTTAATAATTTCAACAATAGATTATTGAACAGGTTTAAGTCTATATCCCCAAAAAAATGCACTCTCTACAAAACGATTTCTTTGTGCTGTCAACCTATATAGCCTGTGACCGTGAGTTCAAAACTTGCAGTCGCAAACTTAGGTTTTAGGTTAGAGTTTATTACCAATAAGGTCACAAAACAAATACTCCACCATTAAGGCCAGTCATTCTTTTTAATTACCATTAAGGTTAATCATTCTTTTTTTTTGGTTAGGTTTAGGGTGCACTTCTCTATTATATAGGATTTTAGTGGTTTAGACACTTTCATAGGATACCTTAGGATTTTAGGCACTTTCATAGGATACTCTAAAATTTAGGGTATCCTAAATTTACACCATACATTTAGAATTTAGACTGTACATTAAAAATTTTGATCGTACATTTAGAATTTAACACTTTCATAGGGTACCCTAAAATTTTAGGCACTTTCATACGGTACCCTAAGGATTTAGGTTTAGACACTTTTCATAGGGTACTCTATGATTTAGGCGCTTTCATAGGGTACCCTAAAATTTTAGGCACTTTTATACGGTACCCTAGGGATTTAGGTTTGGACACTTTTCATAGGGTACCCTATGATTTAGGCACTTTCATAGGGTACCCTAGGGTTTAGGTTTAGGGTGTTCTTTCCTAGTATAGGATTTTAGTGGTTTAAGCACTTTCATAGAATAACTTAGGATTTAGGTTTAAGGTGCTCTTTCCTATTATAGCATTTTTGTAGTTTAGGTTTAGATATTTTCATATGGTACTCTAGAATTTAGGCATTTTCATATGGTTTGGGGGTTCAAAATAGAGAGAGAGAGAGAGAGAGAGAGAGAAAGAGAGAATGGCACAAATGTCGGGCTAGGTTTATTGATGATTGGAGTTTTTGGTGCATTTTTCAGAAACTGATGGAGCTTGCCATGCACAGGCCCAAAAAAATGGACTGGCCCGTGCTTTCCCCTTTAGATAAGAAATTGAGTTTTTTGAAATTGGGCCTTCTGGATTTCTTAGGTCGGCCTAACTTCATTTTAAGTCCGAAAATACTAACGTAATTGAAGGGTCCAACCCAACTAGTAAAAATCATTGAAATGGCCCAAACGACTGTAAACTAATAATGCTCCCTCCGACCCTTTTTTATAAAAGGTTGGGAGGGAGAACTGTGAAGAACCACCGGTGGTGGCGCTTCCACTCGCATCCACATGGCCGCCATTGCTCATCCCAGATCACCTCTTTCTAAACTATCTCAATCCCTAGCTTCGATCATCCGAATTTCAAACCCTAAATCCCAAATTCTGCTTTACTTCTTCTGTTCCGCTTCTTCACCTCCTCCACACTCTTCCCCACCCACCGCCACCCTATCCTCACCTGTAAGTGATCATAAATGGGAGGCTTCCCGTAAAAAGAAAGTCGTAATGCGGGTCGGATACGTCGGTACCGATTATAAAGGCCAGTTCTGTTCTTTCTCTGTTATACTCGACGATAAATGCCTCTATGTTTGTTTATATTGTAGGAGTTTTCTGATATTGTGAATTTGACTTTAGATTTGTTTCAAATTTGCAGGACTGCAGTTGCAAAAAGATGTGCACTCGCTGTCAAGTAAGACATTTTTGAAGCCGTTCTTTTTTGTTTTCTTTTTTTTCCCCCTACTCGTGCCCTGTTTATTTAGTTTGATTGCTAAGAAAATGGATGAACAAAGGGGAGAGAGAGAGAGAGAGAGAGAGAGAGAGAGAGAGAGAGAGAGAGAGAGAGAGAGAGAGAGAGAGAGAGTTTCGGTATTTTCAACGTACGGGCAGATTCATCAGGGCCACACTGGGTAATGTATTATGGGATCATCGAGTTCAATCTTGTTTTCTTTTTGCTTTTATGTCTTCATCTGCTGTCAATGCAAGCTTATTGTGTAGAAACTTTAGCATCTATCTAGTGAACAAACAAATCTGGTATAAGACGGCTCCATTCCATCTGAAATTTTATAATGGAAAAAATTAAACCAAGCTCACACTCCATGATGACATCTAGAAAATGTTGCACGATGATAGTTCCCAAAAAGTGGCCACATGTGACAAGACCTAAATGCGGTTGCACGTGAGGGGGTGTTAGAGTAGTTCAACATTGCTTGGGTATGGAATGAGAGTTTAAGTAATAACATTTGGAACCCCTCCACTCATTGTCAATTGGCTTTGAGTTGGATATAAAGTTTCCACAAAAGGTATTAGGAATTAGGCTTTAATGTTTGGAAAATGAGGAAGCTCCGAAGCGATTTAAGTTGTAACTAAGCAAGTTTATGCTTTCATGTCGTGGAGGTTGGTTCGAAGCAATTAAACTTTTTTTCGTTAAATTTTTTTAATGATACCGATTGGAGTGGCCACTTATGGGAAGACAGATGAAAACAACCTCCATTGGCTTTAACCTATTCGATATAGTTGGTCCACTTGAACTGCTTCATTTTAGGTGTTCAAAATCAACATTAGGATCTAGTTAGGAAGCTATATATGTAAAATAGACATATACAAGCCCATACAGATGGTATTTTCTTGTTATTACTACCTCGTTGTTGCTAATGAGCTTATCTTGTTTTTAGTTGTTGGGGTTTGAATGTTTATCATTTGATGGTGGTTTCGTGCGTTTCTTAGTTTCATGTAGACTTTTGGTTTATACTAGGCTAGGCTTGCATGTGTTCTTGACGTAGTTGCAGGAACCTCCAATTTGGGTGGCGAATCAATCTTTGAACATCGCTTCTACTCTCCAAAGTTGGACACTCCTTGGAACCTCTCTCCCCTTTGAGAAAGGAGCCCGCTCCTATCTAGATAGAACCTGTTAGGCAAAAATATACCGAAAGAAACAAAGTTAAAAAAGATTCTAAAAACGAGAAACTATGAAGTAATGGTATAGGATACTAGAAAAGTATTATCACAATAGTTAACTATAGCTGGTGGGGCGTTTTCTTATATTCCATTGTGAGAGCCCACCGTGGTGTGGAATCAATCCCACATCAGAAAGATGTGGGAATTACATGTGGTATATAACAACGTCCTACGAGCTACTATATAACTTGAGGTTAAACTTTTGAGTCACGTGGTTAGGCTAAGAGTTAGTAGGTCAGTTGAGGCGGGTCGTTACATGTGGTATCAGAGTACAACCTTGGTCTACATGGTGGGGGCCACCTCTAGAATCTTAGATTTGGAACAAAGTGCTATGTAGAACTAAGTGTTACACCATAGCCACTGGGGGAAGGTTGTTGGGTTGATGCAACGAGGACGTTGCATTACAAGGTGGGGAGATTGTGATAGCTCACCTTGGTGGGTAATTAGTCTCATAAGTCACATCGAAAGGTGTGGGAATTACATGTGGTAGGTTAACCTTTTAAAGCAGGTGGTTAGGCTAAAAGTTAGCAGGTCAATTGGGGCGGGTCGTCACAGACTCACAATGGTACAGATGTTTATCTTTATATCCTATATATGTGAATATGTGATTACTAGGTATTGCCCGTGCCTAAAGGCATGGCGTGTCAAAGTAATTTGCACTTTTTTTTTTTTGATTGGCAATAAAATTTTATTAGAACTCAACAAAAGATACAAAGCCGGTAAAAGAAAGCCAATGCCCAAACACGTGTAAGGTAGAGGCAAACAAAAACTCCATCGAAGTGCTGAAAGGAGAAAAACAATGCCCCAAAAGGTACCCCATCAAACTTATTTAATTTAATTACGGTTCTAGATTTTCCTTTGGTGAGGAGGAAGTTGTTGCCCCTAGCGAGAAAATAGAATACGAGTTCTATCGGAGGATACAAAAGTTTGAAGTGGCCAAGGCCTTGAAGAGGATGAAACCGGGTAAGGCCTTAGGACCTGATGGCATCCCCATTGAAGTATGGAGAAGCCTAGGTGACTTGGGGGTGACTTGGTTGACAAAATTGTTCAACAAGATTATTTTATCTAGGAGGATGCTTGACAAATGGAGGAGCACCTTAGTACCTATCTACAAGAATAAAGGGGATATTCAAAGTTGCAAACACTATAGAGGTATTAAGTTGATGAGCCATACGATGAAGTTGTGGGAAAGAGTTATTGAACATCGATTGAGGATGGTGACTACGGTGTCGGAGAAACAGTTTGGGTTCATGCCTGGGAAATCAACTATGGAAGCTATTTACCTACTAAGGAGATTGGTAAAAAGACACAGATCAATGAAGAAGGATCTCCATATGATTTTTATAGACCTGGAAAAGGCTTATGATAGGGTGCCTAGAGACAATATATGGTGGGTTCTGGAGAGGAAGAGAGTGACCAGAGGCTATATTGACGTGGTCAGAGACATGTATGAAGGTGCAGTCACTACCATTAGATCACCAAATAGAGAAACGAAAGTGAATTTCCCATCACAAAGAGGGATTGCACCCGGTGACCTTGAGCCCATACCTTTTCGCATTAGTTATGGATGAATTGACTTGGCATATTCAGGAGGATATCCTATGGTGTATGTTGTTTGCAGATGATATTGTCCTTGTAGATGAAACGGCTAGTGGTGTTAATACTAAATTAGAAATTTGGCGGGAAGCATTAGAGTCTAAGGGCTTTCGGATAAGTAGGTGTAAAACTGAGTATATGGTCTGCAAGTTTAGTGATACCAGAAGTGAGTATGAGGAAAGAGTGATGATCCAAGATCAGGAGATACCAAAGAGGGACCATTTTAGGTATTTAGGCTCTATTATTAACCAAGATGGAGAGATTGCAGATGATGTGACGCATAGGATCCAAGTGAGGTGGCTTAAGTGGAGAAGCCTACTGGTGTACTGTGTGACAAGAGGGTACCAACAAAATTGAAAGGAAAATTTAATAGAACTGCTATAAGACCAGTGATGCTTTACGGGACAGAATGTTGGCCTATTAAGAAGCAACAAGTGAATAAGATAAGTGTGGCGGAAATGAGAATGTTGAGGTGGATGTGTGGTAAGACTAGACGTGATAGGATTAGAAATGAAACAATTCGCGAGATGGTGGGTGTAGCACCTATAGAGGAGAAGTTAAGGTGGTTTGGGCATGTCTATCGTAAGCCAACGGATGCAGTAGTTAAGAGAGTGGATAGGATAGGATAGGTTTGGGTAAAAACGCACAAGGGAGGGGAAGACCTAAATTGACTTTAGATGCGGTAGTACGCAAAGATCTAAGTATACTGGGTTTAAGCGATGGAGTAGCATTTGACAAAGCTCAATGGAGAAAAATGATTCATGTAGCCGACCCCAATTGATTAGGACATAAGGCTTGGTTTGGTTTGGTTTGGTACGGTTCTAGATTTTCCTACAACTAAGAGGCTAAGTAGGTCATATACCCAGCCAAACATCCTATTGGTAAGTTGACACTCGACATACTTTGATGGAAGATCCTCCTTCCACCAATGCATACCATGAAGCTACATGTGTTGTCTTGGAAAATAACATCCGCAAATAGAGAGTTTCAAATATCAATTTTCCATTGAAGTAGTGGCAAATTAAAGAAAGCAAATGACAATAACATGGATAGCTCTATCAACATCTCATTGACATATCCTTTTGTTTTCAGTTATATAAAGAGAACGTGTACAAATTAAAGAAAGCCAATGACAATAAAATAGATAGCTTTATCGAGAGCTCATTGGCATAGCCTTTTGTTTTTAGTTATAAAAAGAGAACGTGCAGGACAATGTTGTTACTTATATAGAGGTGACTTGACCTGCTTGGTGATATAGCATGCAAAAATGGAGATACTCGAATAACTTAGTTACAAAGAAGAAAGGTCTAATTAAATGATAGGCATGTTTCAATCCCTATTAAAAAAAAAAAAAAACGCAAAACCCAAAATCAACCAAAGGGGGGTTTCATTTCCCTCAACCTTGTTCCCTATTAAAAAAACACACACACACACAACCCAAAGGGGTTTCATTTCCCTCAACCTTGGTCTAAGGTCCAGTTTATGTGCTCCGTGCCTGTTGGCACAACTCAAAGTGCTGAAAGGAGAAAACCAATGCCCCAAAAGGTACCCCATCAAATTGATTTAATTTCATTACGGTTCCAGATTTCCCTACAACTAAGAGGCTAAGTAGGTCATATACCCAGCCAAACATCCTATTGGTAAGTTGACGCTTTACATACTTTGATGGAAGATCCTCCTTCCACGAATGCACACCATGAAGCTACATGTGTTGTCTTGGAAACTAACATCTGCAAATAGAGAGTTTCAAATATCAATTTTCCACTAAAGGAGTGGCAAATTAAAGAAAGCAAATGACAATAACATGGATAGCTTTATCAACATCTCATTGACATATCCTTTTGTTTTCAATTATATAAAGAGAACATGTACAAATTAAAGAAAGCCAATGACAATAAAATAGATAGCTATACAAATTCAAGAAAGCCAATGACAATAAAATAGATAGTTTTATCAAGAGCTCATTGGCATAGCCTTTTGTTTTTGGTTGTAAAAAGAGAACGTGCATGACAATGTTGTTACTTATATAGAGGTGACTTGACGTGCTTGGTGATATAGCATGCAAAAATGGAGATGCTCTAATAACTTAGTTACAAAGAAGAAAGTTCAAATTACATGATAGGCATGTTTTAATCCATATTAAAAAAACAAACCAAAACCCAAAATCAACCAAAGGGGGGTTTCATTTCCCTCAACCTTGTTCCCTACTAAACACACACACACACACAAACACACACACACACACATAACCCAAAATCACCCAAAGGGGTTTCATTTCCCTCAACCTTGGTCTAAGGTCCAGTTTATGTGCTTTGTGCCTGTTGGCACGGCTCGAAGAATTAGATATCTAATACGGCCTTGAGTGTCATTAATAAGGTATGAGCAATTGAGCATGCTTAAAGATATGCACCTACATAATTTTATTACGACTAAAGGTCCAAAACCAATTACCCGTAGTTGGGAAGAGTCATTGTAGATGTATTAATTTGTAACATCCAATGTGCATACACATTTCAAACAACCATTAATCATGAAACCATCTTACAACATATTCCTCAAATTCAAATTCAAGTCCTTTTCAAACCCAGTCAACCCATTCAAATCCATATCTAATACTTACCGCAATCAAATCATGTACTCTTACACTATCAAGCAATAGTAGGACCCCATGTCTCACAACCTTCCCGTATTGAAACTGGAAATTACTGCATGTGATTCTCATGCATGTATTTCCCTTAGCACTACCATATAGTTTTTCATTTGCAACCTCTTATCTACAGATATGATTGATTCAGACAAACCAATAGGAAAAGAGATTGAAAAACAATAAAAGGACACCTAACTATCATAGCTACTTAGCTAGTGTCATAGCCATTCCACTTATGGAAGCCAATTAATAGTGTACTAAGATACCTATGGAAAATTAAAATTAACAGGAGTACTTCGAAATTTTGTATTTCTCAGCAACCACTTGTAAGAGATCCATATGTGAATTAATTGGATAGGGAGGACATTCATTTTAAAGAAGAACTTCATTTCCTAATTTCTCTTATCACTGGTTAGCTGGGCTTCATGAAAAGTAAGAACTTGATATAGGGAATAACAAAAAAAACTCATGTTCTAATTGGTTGGCTGCATTCAAAAAAAATTAAGAAGCCAAACAAACCACATTACAAACTATAATCTGCAATTCAACAGAAACCAATTTCCAAAACATCACCATGGACTCTAAGTTGCCAAGGTATACAAAAGCTAAGGTCTTGACCGTGAATTTTTCTTTGTGCGGTGTCTTTATATTAAAAAACAAAATTAAAATGCAGATTTTGATAAGTTCAATGGAAATGGAGCATTACAACAAACTCATAACTCAAGAAAAAAAAACTTACCTATATTAAAACAATATTCATAAAGGCTTGATTTTGCTTTCAGCACTAGCACTTCAAAAGACGACGACTGAATGGTTCCCACTTCCCACCCAAATCAACATCCACCATTGGTTATTGTTTGCCTGCTTCATACAAAAAAAATGGTACCCTACTAATATGAAGTCAAAAAAATCGAGTTGGAAAGCCAATGGAAAAAACTTGTATGAGAGTAGGTGAAAGAACACAGGCACACAGGTTCCTTGTGTATGCACTATGCAGGAGAAACCTTTCTCTAGATTAAAGTTTCATAAATCAAAATGTAAACATTATTACCTTTAGCTCTCACAAAGCCTTCCTTAAAAGAATAAAATAAAGGTCAAAACCCTAATAGAATCAAATAAACGTGACGTGTGGAGGTGATTCTACTGAAATCACTAAGGGGGGGAGAAATCAGAGACCTTAAACCAATGCTCTCTAGCACATTGTCGTAGATTCTCCGCCTAACTCCAACCTAAATCAGCACACCAGTTCTATTACTATTGTGAAATTATAGACATAAATCAAAGGAGACAAAGAAGTTTCGAGGGGAATACCCAAACATGTAGAATCTGAGAGAAAACTTAAAGGAAATGTTGCTGGATATTGGAGCATCAATACGGAATAGACCCTAGAGACAGATCGCAATAAAAAATTGACATACCATCTCAATCAGACATGATAAATTGCTGAAAGTTAAGATTGGTTTGTAAAAGGGCGCATAAATGTATGTAAAACAATTCCTACAATGATGCATATGAGCTCAATTGAGCCGAATTCCTACAGTGAGAATCCATGCTTGTAATGACATGGAGGAAAGAGCAGACCCATCTTTAGCATTTTTTCCTTGTGTTTGGATTTCTCCTTGAGTACTAACAATGAAAAGAAAGAAAAGTATATTTCTAATGTACCAAAAGAAAGAAAGAAAAGATTTAAAGTTGCCAAATTCCTTGGAAAAACTATGCATTCTGATTTTTAGGTTTTAGGTTCGCAAATGATGAGGAAATGCTTCCTCCATCTCATTACAGGTATTTATCATTTTTCAAGGTAATTTTTCAAAGAACAATGATTTGTAACCATCCCATTGTCTTAAAAGACCAATTGAGTTTGACGCAATTATAAGTTTGCTATTTAAAACAATTTCCAAAAAAAATAGAAGAAATGAGTTAAAAGTCATATTGGGGGTATGCGGGAATCAAAACGACGAGAAACACGCACAAAGAATGAAAATAAGTTGATTTTATTGTCCTGTTCCCCCCCAAAGAAGGTCGATTTTTTTGTATGTGTATACCTTGATTTTCCAAAAAACAGTATCCGGACAAAATGAAACCTATCTACACCCTCTGATTGATCAATACCACATTCAAATCTAATAGCTTTTAAATCAACAGTAATGATGAAACCATCTTGTACATGAACTCTACATGAGACGCGAGGCTGGTGACGATATGGCAGAGCAATGCTGGCGCACGACTTGGTTTGATTCTATGTCTTGACCGTCTCCTACAACGGATGGATTTTTTGAATTAGGAAAAGATAAACAAACCCTAGAACTGAGACCAAACAGCAGGTGCACGAAAATACATGGATAAAACACTTGATAGCTAAGGATCAGGGATGGATTTAGAAGATTACAGCAAAAGCCCCAATTTTTTCGTTCTTGGCATTGATGGGTTGTGAAGACGGCAGGGGAGAGAGAGAGAGACGATGAAGCGTGGGACGTCGGCGGCTGCACTGCACTGCCCTTTTCTTGGATGGATTTCAATTTCAAATTTTGAATCCTGATGTGCTGTGTAAATTGTAAACCCAGAGGTTCGCGTGATGTATTGTAGACTCAGGGGTTAGAGTTCAGCCCTTAAACATGAGAGGTATTTACGGGAGTGCCACTCAAAAGTTAGTTTGTGAGAGGGATATTTTTGGGCCGTTGAATTTGTAAGAATGGAGGGCTGAGATTGGGTAGGAGGAGAATATTTTATTCAAAACAATCCTTGTTTTGTTATATAGATTATGCATTAGTTTGTGCCTTTCAGCTTTTGAATTTGACAAAAGGTTTGACTACTTTCACTATATTTCATCCGCCTACGAGCATGGTTGGGATTTCCACTACAACAATATGATTTTTTTGTAATGTAGCCATTGAAGGGGAATTGGAAAATGCCATTTTTAAAGCTGGTGGGATTCGAGACACTAATTTTGGGAATTTGCACAAAATTGGGTGGGCTAGAAGTAGCCGAACTGATAAAGGAGTGAGTTGCTTGTAAACCTTTAGTTTTGCTTATGTTGCTAGCCCGATTTTACGGGCACAATATATTGTTTGCGTTCCAATTGATGTGTATAATAGTCATTTAATCTTGTCTCTGGTCATATATGTTATAGGTTCACTCGTTGGCGACCATGATATCCTTGAAAATGGAAATTCCTGAAAATGCATGGAAGGAAGATCCTAATGGCATTGCTCTTGCAAATTATGTGAATGCTCATCTTCCTAACACTGTTAAAGTTTACAGCATTTTGCCTTCACAAAGGTGAGATAGTTCACCACATTTTTAAGCCTGCACAACGTATGGCACTTTCTACTAAAATTTAATTTGTCAGTTATGCTAGATTTTTTTTGGATTAGGCCAGTGTTAATTGATGTACAACGTGAAAACGATATCTCTACAAGTAGCTCATGATCCTACCTATGGCATGGACAAGCCATAAATATTCCTGACCGATTCAGCTTCCTCTCCTGCAAGACTGTGGCACGTGATGACCTATTTTTGCACCAGATTTCGTTTTCTGTGTAACATTGAATTAGTGCCTTTAAGCATTTGCTACCCCCACTTCCCGGTTTTCCAGGTGTAATTCTTTTGTTTGCTCACCTATTTCAGGAGCTTTGATGCTAGAAGGGAATGCAACATCCGCAAGTATTCGTACCTCCTGCCTGCTGAAGTTATTGGAATAAAAAATAATTTCACCCCTTCTGAAATTGATTTTCATCTATCAGACTTCAATAATATATTGAATACTTTTGAGGTAACTTCAACTTACCTCTATTTTTTTTGTGTTTGTTCTCGACATTGCTAGTAACCTAGCCAAGATGCTTTTTTGTACCCTAGCAAAGCTAAAATGCAAAACCTAATACTTTTTTCAAACCTTTAGTCACTATGGTGTTTCGACATGTAGTTGGGATCGCATTAAAAAGTCTTTTGCCGTGATCATTAAGATGAAAGCAATAATGCCATACCATGGAGATATTTTGGAACTTGTTGGTTCGTGGTCTTCGTAGAAACTAGGCAATGGATGTAATAGTTGTTGGGGACCATCCATGAGTTAACCATATTACTTTCTGTTTGAACCATATTACAGGGAGAACATCCGTTCCATAACTATACAATACGATCCAAATATAGAAGAAAGTCTGCAAAACGATTATCTATAGAGGATGAAAAACCAAGATGTTCTGAGTCTGAGCAAAGTGATGGAGAAGAAACTCTCACTGCAGATGACATGGCTGCAATAGATGTCCAGGGAAACAATGATAGTTTATCACTACCCATTCCTTGCGACAAATATCCATCACAAAGTAATGAGGAGCATGGGAATAGTTTGAAGGATCGCGAACCTCTTTTAGCAGTTCGTGCCAGATGGCTACATGAACCCGATGAAAAAGACAGACTCAGTGCTTCCCATTTTAGAAAGATTTTGCGCTGTTCTTGTGGAAAGCTGGATCAGTTTCTTGGTATGAATTATGTTGAAATCTCCATCTTTGGAGAGTCATTCATGTTACATCAAGTAAGTCTCTTGGGTAGAAGCTGCAGTGCTTGCTCTTTACATATTTTCTGCTTAGAAGATGTAGTATTATCACCTTTTCATTAGCTAATTTGTTGGTAAAACATTGGGCTCTACATGTGCAATATGTATGGTGCTGGGTGCATTTAGCAAAACTAAAGAGTACATTTTAGTCTATCCAAAATGATGAGATCACCCACTTCTATTGTTCATCAAAGAAATGAAATTCTTCAAGTTTGTCTAAAGTTCATAGCTGAAGTGATTCTGAAAAGGAGCATATTTTTGCTTTTATTTGCATGGAGTCAAACTTTGTGTATCCAATCTCTGGAAAATCCTCAAAACATATTCCTACAGATTTAACTGGATATTATTGCTGGAAGTTCCAGACATCTGTTATCATATACTTGGTTTCCTGTATCTTCGGCTTACCTTATTTATGTGTACAACTCAGTTTGACATGAGTTATTACCTTTTTATGGTTCACTTACCCAGCTGTGATTCCTTGAGGTCAAGTTTCCGAACTGTGAAGGATTTAGACTCACATTACTTGGCATCTCTCAGTACAATCAAATAGGGAATAATATATTAGTTTTGTGTTACTGAATTATGTAGTTCTAGTCGTTAACACATCTCACTTGTCCAGATTCGCAAAATGGTTGGGACTGCTGTGGCTGTAAAGCGTAAGTTGCTCCCCAGAGATATTCTCGAATTGTCACTGGCCAAGTTTGCACGGATGATCTTACCTCTGGCACCATCTGAAGTTCTAGTTTTGAGGGGAAACAGTTTTGTCTTGAGAAATCGACCTGGCAAGGTTACAAGGCCTGAAATGCTGTCATTGGTTGAATCAGAAGAAATTTTGAAGGTTGTTGCTGAGTTCTACAACTCTGTAATGTTGCCTCATGTCTCAAAGTTCCTGGATCATTCAAAATCTCCTTGGAAAGGATGGATTGAGACATTGGATGCAAATACAAGCATTCCAGAAGCAGAATTAGATGAGGTTAGGAAAGCTTGGAAACTATGCAATGAAAAGTTTCGGAATGGCAATGGTGGCTGCATTCCAGTGGTGAGCGCCTGAGCGTTAGGAAAGCTTAAAACGCTCCTTATACTTTGGAAGAATTATGGAAAGCTTCCTCATAGCGGTCTCACCGTTTATTTCTGGGCACAGAAAAGCCAGGAAGTAAATCAGTGTCTCTGAACACTAGTGGCATCTAATAATGCTTTTCTCTGTCTGAGTTTGGTTTGTATGGCAATGATTTACTGTTTGCCACCTCCCTTGCTTCTCTGCAGCCTTTTTGTTTGAGGTGTTTTTTAACTTGATGATGAGCTTTAATTCATCTAGGCAGATTCTGCTGATTGATGGGCATTTCGACATGTCCAGTCTGCAGAAGAAGGTTTATTGTGCTTTCATGTGTGAATGTCTTCAAGAAACTACTAACAAGGTGTCTATACAAGAACTTCAATAGTGAAGAAAAATAGTCCTCTGGTGGTAGTCAAACACTGGCTATTAACTGGATTCATTTTCATCATATCAAGCCATTTACATAGAACCAGCATCATTTGCAAAGGATCGCTGTTCCAACCTAGGTGGCTCAAGTTGTAGTCTTCTTCCCATACTCATAAAAGAAGCACTTCGTGGTACTGTCCATTACAACACCAAATGTATTGGGTAATTGACACACACATCAAAGGTTAATGTCATAAAAAATTGCTGTCTTTAGATAGTTTTGTCAAGCGAGTGGCTTTTACCTTGTTGGAGGGGCTCTTGATTGTGGATGTCTAGATGATAGCTAATGATCTCCGTTGAGGTTGCGGCAACGATGATATCTAGTTAGTTGTAGTGAATGAAATGGCGTGTTCATTTGTTGGCATTTTCCAGCTTGGATGATAATATCATCTGATTCTGTGTTTGTTGACTCACAGGATGTTCTTTATTCAACTATGTGTAGCTTTCTGTTGACACATTTGTTCATTCAATCTCAACGAGGGTTGTTCAAATTGAACTTGGTTGCTTTTCCAGGGACTTGAATATCCGTTTATACAGTGACTAACTGTAACAGTATAATGCTCACTCCAGTTTCTTCGAACTGCTTTTTTCCTCTTTCTACGTTATACCGGTAATGCTTATTTTTTGCAGTTCTCTGTCCATTTTCAGGTGAGAATCCCTCGATTGTGATTTTTAAATCTCTGATGCATAAGACCAGTTATGGACCTTGGGGTAGATGAACTTGTTACACGGTCTTGGGTAGAATTCAACCCCCAAAGCTAGCTCATGAAGTGAGGGTGCCCTCGCGCTCATAGATTTCATATTACTTTGGTACCCAGTCGATGTGGGACTTTGCTTCACACCCTCCCTCACGCGCAACGTGCTCACTTGGCAGCACTTGCCGCGTGCAGGTGAGAGATCTACCCATCTCCGGTACCCAGCTTTGATACCATGTTACTCGGTCTTGGGTAGAACTCAACCCCAAAAGCTAGCTCATGAAGTGAGGCTGCCCTCACGCTCATATATTTCATATTACTTTGTTTCCCAGGCGATGTGGGACTTTGCTTCACAGAACTTGGATTTTAGTGGGTTACTCTAAATCCCGGGTATAGCTACTAATGATTTTGTGTCACATTTGTTACTCAGTAAAGGTGGCTTTCTGTTAGATCTGCAACCTGTCTTCTCCACCCAGCCTATGCCTGTTGCTGATCATTGTGTTTATTGCGACATAATACTAGTGAATTGCACCTTAGTGCTTGTGGATTAATGGAGTACTATTTTCTATTTTCTATTTTTTGGAAGACACTGTCTAGTTTATTTCACTTTACCGGTTGTTATTTTGACATGTTAATTAGTTTTGGCACTTTTCTTGTCATTCCTTTTTTTATTTATCTTCCTCTCCACTTTTTTTCAGGCACTTTGTTTCAACTTTCATTTGTTATGTCACTGGTGTCATGTCTAAGACTCAACCTTGTGGTGATTTTGTTCGCAACAAATTACCAGGGGGCTGAAAGGAAGGGCAATAACTTTTATAGGGCATTAGGGCTCATGGTCTCCAGTGCTTCACTTTTAGTCCTATTGAACCTCTTACCGGGTTAGTCATCCTTTTTTCACATTTATTGTTTCTCTAACTGTTCCATATTTTTGAAGTGGAGGACATAAAGAAATGTTTTAGTAGAACTACCTGCTGCTTAAGAACTCCACCTAAAAGTCTAAAACCCCGTATGGACCTTAACTCTCTTTTTAGCTCCTTTTTATTTGGCTGAAGTGGTAAAGATGTCAATACATCTATTCTAATATAGAATGGGGCTAGGCACTTTGGCATGAACGCTTTTGTGAAGCTGTGTCACATCCAGAACTACCCCACGGGAAAATGTTTTTACTGCTCTTTAACAACATCAAGGACTCAAGAACTAGCTGCCAGGATGATAAAAGTAATATCACTCTCACTTTAACTGTCATACCCCATATTCCACTCAACTATCCACTCCCCCACTTGCACACTCCATGTATTCACACATGCACACACAGAGTGTGTGCCCAACCTCTCATTCCGTGTGTGCCCAACCTATATAATGAACTAGGATGTGGATAAAGTCCGAAACCTTGGACTAAGCTTGTGAAGACTTGCTCTTATCACTTTAGCACTTTGTCTAAGCCAAAGGATGTGGATAAAGCTTGAACCCATGACCCAAACTTGGGAGACACTTGTTCGTGTCACTGGTAGGGTTAAGCCGTGTGTTTAGTCAATCTTCCCTTCATTTGGTCCGACAATAGAAGCAATGGAAAACTCAAATCTAAACAGAAATTTTAGCAGAAACTTCGTTACGGGAATAGTTGTGCATTTGAAAGATACATCGTACCCTTTACAAAATTCTGAAAATTTGAGTCTCCTAAACTGTTAAAAATTTGAGTGAAATTCAAAATTGTATTGGTTTTGAGTCAACGAGGTAATGTGTTTTAAGCAATTTGAGTACAAAAGTGCAAGGATTAGAGATGCTTCTGTCTAATTTCTTTTCCTAGCTGACTTACAATGTTGGGATTATATGGCCGGTGGCGGAGCCAGGATTTTGCTCAAGGGGGGCCAACTTAAAAAGACATACTTTTATTTGAACGTATGTTTATTATATCACAGGGCTTTTGCTTTTCAATGTAATCCATTTGTTCATTGAAATTAATCTAGCCTAATGCAATAACAGGATATGAATAATTTTGTTCAATTTCTTTATACTACTGCAATATTCACGTCACATGCTTAGTTTTTATTTGTGAAAGAAATTGAAAAATGAGAATGTAAAATAAGCGATTTTTCATTAAGTCAAACCAAAATTATTGATATTATAAGAAGCTATTACACTAATGATATTAATAAGGTCGAAAATAGATATCCCAATAATAGAAATTTAATTTAATTATTTTTTTTAATGAGGGTGTGGATAAAGCTTGATACCATGACCTAAGCTCGGGAAAGACTTGGTATTGTCACTTATCACTTGGCTAAGCTGAAGGAGGTGGCTTGTTCTTTTCACTAACCACTTGGGCTAAGCTGTGCGTTTAGTTAAGCTTCCTTTCATTTGTTCCAAGTTTCCAACAATTGAGGAGCATGTCAGTTAACTCTCTTTGCAGAGACCCTTTCTTAGCCGTGATTGAATAGAAGTCTTCTAGGAACAATTCAACCGTACAAAGAGTGTGTCAAACAAGTAGCCTATTAGACTTGTTATCTTGAATCAAGAGCCTATTAATATTAGCCTAAGGTCAATAGTAGTAGTTCCCTCCAATTGGGTATGGTGTCTTTTGTTGACTGCCTTCGTTCCTTACTCAAACTTCTACTTCAGTTTAGTGGGAACTTGAATAAAACCTTAACTTGATTCAAAGTAATGGAAAAACACAAATCTGAATAGAAATTATATTAGAAATTTTATTAGTGGGTTAATTATGCACTTGAAAGACACAAAATCATTTACAAGTTTCTGAAAATTTGACTCTCCTAAGCTGGTAAAAACTTGAGTAAAATTCAAAATTGTATTGGTTTGAGTCAATGAATTAATGAACTTTGAGCGATTCCTACTTGAATTTTAAATTCAAGTATAAAAGGGTAAGAATTGGAGACGCTTTTATCAAAATTGAGTGTGAACATTAATCGCATTTATTATAAGTCCCCCAAAATAGAAGAATTAGCCATCCCATGGGGGAGTTGTATTTTTGGTGACCAGATGTCTGGGCTAGCTTGCGCGTATCTCGACTAATTCCAGGACTCCGAAGTTAAGGGGCAAACACCCCAAGATTTGGAATATTTAGCTTCTATGGAATTCGAATATACGACCTCATAGATGACAAGCATTATTGCCCCACTTTACTGCTTTTAGTCTTTTACGAATCCTACCCCACCAGCTCACCTCTTGTTTGTGTACTTACCATGATGCCCATTCTACTTCATGAGAATGATAAAATGTAGTCGCTCTCTCCTTTTCCCTCTCTCTCACAAATCTAGAAGGGGAATATTTCTAGCATATCATTAATAATCCGACTATCTAATCCTGTACAAAACAAACGTGGAGATTGAATTAACACATTCCTTTTGAATCCTACTCATTACAAATGTCGATCTTGATCCTACCTCATTACCAATCTCCTCATAGCCATAATAGTTATCAACCATGCCCAAGTTCTTTAACTTGAAGGAAAAAAAAGTAGCTACACCACTCAAAAGTCAAAACCCTTGGAATTCAATTGACCATCAGGAGTCCACTTTTTCTTCATTTGCCATGCTACTTATCTAATGGGGGGAACATCACACTGTGGGAAACAAACACTATGGACTACTTAAGATGTCATGTTTGTGTCATTCAGGCATAAGCACCAATAAAAGGGTGTTGCCTTTTCTAACATATCAAGGAATTGAGTGGATGACAATTCCTCTACGCATAGAATGAGTCTCAATCTTTGGGGGAATTTATTGTCTCGACAATTCCTCTACGGGGCTGTTCTTGGCCGCCCCATGTTCTCATGTTCGTCCCAATTTTTTTTTTGGGTACTGTTTGGTGTATTTATTAGCCAACTAGCATAGTAACCCTTACCATCTCCCTCCTAGTAATGCAATTAACTTTATCGTACATCATTAATCGAAACAGTTATTAGACGGAGTTGGGGCTGCAAACAAACTGAGCTGCTTGCGAGGAGTACTTAGCTCGGCTCGTAATCGAACTGAGCTTGAGCTTGAGTTTTAAGCTCGTCTAGCACTCAGAAACTTGGCTTGGCTCGCAAAAGCTCAACTCGTTTGAAGAGGTTTGTTTAGTAAATTACCCAGGCTTGGCATGTTGACAACTAGCCTATCTTGAGCTAGAGTTTTAGGCTCGCTTGGTAAACAAGGGACACGGGGTTGTTGCTGTGCAGCACCCGCACAGCACCTGCTGTGCACCATCCGAGCAACGTGCTATGTACCATCCAAGCCGTTGCTCGGACAGACAGCCCAAATTTCACCTCAACACCTTTGCATCTGAACCGTTTGTTGTCGTGCGTGCAAGATGAAATCTGGGCCATCCATCCGAGCAATGGACGGCCCGGATGGTGCACAGCAGCAACTCCAAATCCGTAAACAAGCTGAACTTTGATAATATAAAACTCGGCTCAGCTTGTTTGCACCCCAGGATGGAGTGACTTGGGTGATTTATGTGGGGGCACTAAAGGGAGAGAGACCAAGATCGATTATAGAAGCTGTAATTTAAATAGATCCAGGTGTTTCTCGGATATCACATAACATGATAGTCCTCGACGGTGCTCTCGAGTTACGTGATAAGAACCCACTTGATCAGGACTTGCGGCTTCTTCTTTTTTTCTTTTTTTTTTCGTTTCATAGTTCTGCATGATGCCTTTGCTCTGTAACTTGTCACGACAAGGATGGATAAACCTGAGGTCTTCGGAACAAGGGATCGGTTTCACCATTTGAGTTGAAAATGTCTTGGAAGAAATGGTCCAAAGTTTGTAGAAGTAGAACTAGTATATTTGTGTGGATCGTATACATTCTCAATACATTTTGGCAGTGGTCATGAAACGTTCAATGCGATGGCCTCATCAAAGAATTCAGCAATCTGATTTCGAACCTCATGCCCCCATAATGGACTTTCTGCAATGGGAGCAATCACAGATTTGGTCATTCTGACACTATGTGTTTGACGCTCTTTAATTAAGCAACATTCATCGCCCGTTGTTAGCATGATTTTTTTTGAAAGAGAAACGTTAGACGTTTGTGTATGAATCCCGTTATCAGATGTGTTTGATATCGTCCAATGCAAGTGGTTTTCCACGGCAAATATGGGATCCCCGTACATTGAACAGTTTCAAACGTCTTCTTTTCTTTATGGGTAAGAACGCTTTTTAAAAGATTTTTAGCGTCAGGTTCTTTAAAATCACCATATTTCAAATCAAAAAATGAAGTGATTTCATGTATCGTTTTTCAATTTTTTTGCACCAAATTAAAGAACTCCTCTAGTACTTTAATTTGGTGCGAAAAAAATCGAAAAACGATACACAAAATCACTTTATTTTTTAATTTAAAATATGGTGATTTTAGCAACTGGGTGCTAAAATCATTTGGAAAACTGGGCCTAAGGGTAGCAATCACAGCTTTGTAATCCTACGCCATTTGTTTAATTGTTTGAATTTCTTTGAGCAACTGTTGACCCCCCTTGTTGGTAGGATTTTCTTTATTGAAAGAGAAATTATAGACACATAAGTCAGTGCGCACGCTGTTCAAAAAAAAAAAGTTAGTGCACATCATGATACATAGATGCGTTCGAAATTGTCCGATGCTCTTGGGTTCCGCTCCACACATTAAATATGGGTTCCCAACGTATTGAAGGGTTACGGATACTTCTATATCGGTAGCATATTTTTTTGGATAGGCAATGGACTTGTTTGTAGTTTTTGTGCAGGAAAATTGGAAGGTTCTGGACGAGTTGGCGCGTGTCCTCTTGAGGCCCCCACCCTTTGACTGAATGGAAGTCCTGCTGATGAATGAGGATGGAGGTTGTTTTCAATCACTGTTTTGTTTTTTGTTTTTCTTGTTTTTGAAACAGAGAGTGAAAAGTTATTCATGCCATTTCTTTCTTTTCTTTTCTTTTCTTTTTTTAGCCAACAGAAGTATGTTTTCATAATAAAAACTAATGCAAGGGATACAACCGGTCCGAAATATAAAACAACAAAACAAAACAAAATAGAAATCGGATCCAACTTCCTCCCGTTGAGGTGGTGGTGAAGGATCGCCTCCCTCTCAATGCTTCTTCATTGCATTTGGAGGATCATCGCCCGGATCTGTGACCTGCCTACACTTTCTGTGATAGTTGGTTGGCTCACCGACCACCGTTCGAACCGAACAGGATCACCGTACAAGAGCTAGAATCCAGATCTAGAAACACTCCATATTTGGGTCTCCCGAGTTCTGGAGGGTGGGGATCTTTTCTCCCAAAGGAGGTCATTTTCGTTATGTGATGAAGGTTTTTATGTTATGTTAACAAGGTTTTTATTATTTGAGAAAGCAGAAGTGTTTCGTACACAAAAAAAAAAAAAACGTTTCAAGAATTCTTTTAGATTTTTTTTTTGCCAGGATTTTAGTTTGTTACTAGCATTTATTAGATTACTACAAGGGCAAACTTCCTCTCCATAAAAGCCAAAGCCAAACCTCAGACTTCACTCTCTGTAGGGACACTACACAACCATGGAGTCAAACCCGAGCACTTGAAACTATTTAGGAAGGTGAAAATAGAAAGGGCCCAAATAGAAAAGAGATAAAGCAAGAGAAAGATAAAACACATTTTAACCAGGGCCGGCCCAGGTCCAAAGCCCACAAGGCCTGGCCACTAAGACCCAAAAAAAATATTTCACAAAAGACCCTACCATTTTATACCAACTTGGACTGTAATTTTTTTGGACCAAAATAAAGGGAAAAAATTCATTAGAAGTGACAAAAGAGCCCAATATTGTAGCCCAATATATTTAAAAAAGACTCGAAAACTATTGTGGCCCAAAATTTAAAAAAAGGCCCAAAGCTAAAATTGATTTAAAAGAAAATCATTTTCTGTTTGTTACAGTTTTATTTATGGTTTTGTAAAAAATCAAGACAGTTCTAAACGAAATGATTAAGTTAGTTTATTATTTGCTTAAAGAAAAAGTAATTAGGTAGTAATTTTCTAATTTTCTTGTTAGAGTTTCGAGTGTATTTGTATTTGGAATTTCTAAATTGACACAAGTTCTAAAGTTTTCCCAAGTAACCAAAAAGTTGATCAAATTTCATTGTTTTTCTAACAAATAGAATCATAATATTAATTCCAACATATCAAATTTCTTACTTATTATATAAGTAGTTAAACGGGCCATTTTGACCCAATTGTTTTAGAGGAAACTTGAAAAACAAAAGATTTGGGTAAAACTACGGTTTGGCATTTGCGTGGCAAAAGAGTTTGACCCAAATTTTGTTTCAAAAAAATGTCTAAAGATCTCAGATCTTACATCGTCGTTGTTAAATTTAAATTTCATATTATACCTTTTAACGGGGATATTGTAGAACAAAAACATTAGAAAGTTTGGTTGAGGAACAGCGAAAATTTTTTAGGGACAATTTTTTAATTAGAAACAAAAGACCGGAAATACCTTGGGCCGGCCCTGATTTTAACGTTCGAAATGAGCGATCGAACATCACGTAGCCATACCCGACGGGTACCTAGGATTTTTTTCCCCGAGAGGATGACTTGCCCTTTTATCGGCAGTGGAAGCGTATGGATAAACCATGCCCAAGATTTTTGACAGATAGAGACGAAAGTGACCCCAGATTTTGTTTGATTGACCATGACGCGTTATTAACATCATCTTGACGTCAGTGACTGCAAGACTACTGAAATGTCGAAACAAAATGAGCCGTGCAATTGACACAAGTAATTTTTTTTGGCAAAACAAAATGTACAACTTGCTCATTTGAAATAATTTATTGACAATTGAATGAGATGTCATCTCATGGCAATGCACGAGACAATGTCATATTACCATGCTCTATATATTATTGCGTGAAATATGTGCGACCAGGGCTTCGTTAAGGGGTGTTTTGGGTAATAATCCATAATTGGATTATTGGATTATATGTTTTGTCTTTATTCATTTTTTTTTTTGCATTTGTTAGTTTTACGTCAAGATTTTGTGGTTTCTGGAATTTTTTCAACAAGACGAATCTAACAAGTACAAAATTATGGTCAAACTCAAATTTTTTTGAATAAAGCCAAAATACTTGGATTATTGACGAAAACAAATAATCCAATAATCCGATTATGGATTATTACCCAAAACACCCCTAATTTATTTTTTTTGTTTGATGGTTAGGAGTGTTGGCCAGCTTGCTAATTCCCTTTGTGGCCAGACCAAAAGTAGATTATTCATGTTGGAACTAGGAAATTTATAGGACAAGCTTATGGCATGACTCCAAAAATTACCAAGATTTCAAATTCAGAATCTGCAGTGGTCGAACCATGATTTTGGCATCGGGAGTGCCAAAATTTTGAAGTTAAGCGTGAGGTATTTATTTATAAGACTAAGGTGTTTTGGTTAAAAAAAGAAAGAAAGTCAAGATTAGCGGCTTTTAATTTGAGAAACAATAATCGTAGAAGCTTGAACTTATTGGTTTATTGACTAGAACTAGTTGAAAATATATATTTATTTTGCATAGATGTCGATACAATTGTGTTTAATGCATGTAGCTCAACAATTTATAAAAAGCAAAACCAGTGTTTTTCAAGAAAATATGTTATCTATACATTCTCCCTCCATCCCATTTTAAATGCTCTCTACGTATATCCGTGTCATTTCAAACTTTTATATATTTTTATTGGTAAGGTTTCGAAAGTACGCTTTTAAAAATTTTGTCTAATAGAACTAATTGAGATTTATCAAATAAGATCCATATTACATATAAAATACATTATAGTATGAAAACTATAAGAGTTTTAAAAAAACACGCATACTGTAAGGAGCATTTAAATTGAGATGAAGTGAGTAAAACGTAACTAACGGAGTTCACTGGGTCAAGGCCACCAAGTTTGATGTGGAATTATTTTCTTTATTTTAAGTTATTTTCAGCTTTAAAGAGCAAGGGGGTGCAATATAATAATGGCTATTGGGCTTTATATAAGTATGTAGCATGTTTAATGGGTGTTGATAGCTAGTTCAGGGGTGCTAGCTAGGGCACCCCCATCTCATCTCCTAGGTTCGCCACCATATAGGGATGTGATCAGGATTTGTAATTCCGTTGGTCGTGTACTAGTACTGAAGTATTGAGATGTTTTGGGTTCAAACTCATGGGTCAGCATCGATATCCCGTACAGTAATCTAATTTAACGAACATGTCAATAACAGCTAAAATCCCGTGGATTATATGATTAACACACATATACTTTTGATGACTCAATACGGGATCGAATCTCCATTCTTTTAGGGATGTAGTGTGTTATAGACATCTATGCAAGGCCTATTCCTTCGGCCCTTGTTGGCCTTCGGTCGACCCCAGCGCTCCCTTATCTGATGACGATAGCGCATTCTGTATTTGTTGTGTCAATCATACCACGAGGAAAGTTATCGGACGGAATTATTGTCGTATCCGGCCGAATTTATTTTGACATTGTTTGCATCAAGAGATTTGGACGGAAAGTGAGGGCTGTGGAGCTTGACAAAGTGGACTTAATTCCTTTCGTCCAAATAAAATCTCATTGTGTTTTCAAACTACTGTACTTACTAAATTTTTTACCCAAAGGAGAACCTGATACTTTAACATCAACGTACGTATCACAACGTCTTGGTATTCCCGAGGTAATTATTTAGTAGTCTCGGAGCACAATCAATCGAGACTGCAAATTTGTTCACCCAAACCCCTCACTCTAATTAGTGAAAAATTTGTGGGGTCCATAGAATCACATTACTGTTTAGTAAGTATAACATTATTTTGTAATGGAATCTGTCAGTTTTTGGTAAGTATGACGTCACTTTCTGATGAACCACAAACTTTTTCTACCACTCAGAGTGAGTTTTGTTCACCTTTTTTAGACGAGGGTGAACAAATTTACACGGATCTATTGATGCTCTGTACACTTAGCTGTGGGACCATAAGTAATTAAGGATGTGTTGTACATGAATAATTAGACCTTGAGGAGAGGGGACTACATCGCCTGCGCTACGTTTGTCCTTGCACTTGTCTTATAGGACTGACCTTCGCTACAATCAAATAAAATCTCTTAATTCAGCCGTTTTTGTTATACCATACTACAATTTTATTTTTTTATAACAGGATGTCCGAATTATTTTGTACACACCTCAATTAATTATGGAGCCTTGGAGGTAGCAACCGGGTATAACCCCCAGTAGCTCTAATATTTTGTTGACAAAGGGAATCGAGTTATACCATACTATTGTTGAGCATTCATCCTGTCTACGAAAAAAAGTAAGACATTATACTTGGAGAATAAGTTATTTCCGCTGGTGGGGAAAACAAATCTTTCCTCAAAATCAATCACAGCGGTTCGTGTAATTGTGTACGTATTATTACACCGGACCGCTATGATTGATTTGAAGGAAATATTTCTTTCAGTGTAATTGTTGTTTTTGCGGTTTCAAAATGCAATCCCTTCGTTGAAGTTGACAAGTTGTGGTCTTATACCGGCGTTTTGAGGTTCTCCTTTGTGGAGTTTTTTTTCCTTTTTGCATGGAGACCGTTTTCTTTTGTTTTGAAATTCTTGTGAATCTAATTAATTCTCACTTTGACCTTTAACTTGGTCATGAAAATTGCCGCAATGGCACAAAACAGAAATACAAAGACAAATCAAAAGGTTTTTCGAAAACAGAACAGTATGATGATATGATCCTTGAGGTGGTTAAGCGGGTTTGGGTCGGGTTTGTTCGATAAAAAGTTTGGATTATGATTTTTCGGAACTAAAATTTCATGATTTGCCCTGTTGTTTGGATGAGTATTGTTGTTTTAAAGGTGTTTTGATTTTGGTTGGCTACTTGCTAACATTGCTTTGTAGTTTCATGTTTTCTTTTTAGGCTCGGGGTGACATATGATTGTCTAGAGACTCGGGTATCAATTTAGTTGAGATTTTTGCTTCTTGTTGTGATGCAGTGTTGCTTTCTCTATTCAATTATTAATAAAATTAATCTTTTTTTTGCTGTTCAAAAAAAAAAAATCGTTTGTCCTCGCATGAAGTTTTCCATCTATCAAGACCACTGTCCCCAATCAAAAACTTGGACCACTATCAGGTGAGCCTGTAAGAAAAGAGAGACTGAGAGAATGTTCCACTCAGAGAGTTTTTTTGATTTATTAGTTTTTTACGGCTTTTTATGTACCAAAGAGGATGACTGTCTCAATTTTTGTAATAAATTGGCTTTTTTTAATTAGTGGAATAGGCCTAACTTGAAAAAACTGTTATGCATACCAATTTTGGCACAGATTCGGAGATTTAAAAATCATTCAACTAATATTCTACATTTGTGAGTCCCTTATTATTTTGTATGATGTATGTGCGCCGAACGGTTTCAAACACATATATTCTGCGTAAAAATCTACGTGCACGTAAAGAATTCATGGAGGAGAATTTTACCATATATTTCACTTTAGCAACCTATGATTACAGGCTTAGAGTTACGAATTACGTGAAGATCAGAATCCTTTTTTTTTTTGGCTATATATCTATGATTTATCTGCATAAATCTTCTTTGTTCTTACATAGAGAATTACAGACAAAAAACTCCCAAACAAACAAAGAAACCCCCAAATCATAAACGTCGTTTGGTAACACTCAGTCCCCATACACCTTCCGTCCGGGGTATTAATCTTGCTACGGTACAAAAGGGCCGCCATGTCGCCGAAAAGGAACGACCCGAATGGGATGTTTGCGACGATGATGTTGTGGTTGACGCTGAAGTTTTTGGTACCGAAGAGCTCGGTGGTGGTGGAGACGGCGATGGAAGTAATGGCTCCGGTGCATAGGCCGATGACCGCCGTGCTTATGTAGAGAGAGAGGGTGGTTTTGTTGAGGAGCCAGAAGAAAGATGCTGACATTGGGGCCATTATTATTGCTATGCATGCTGGTGTTGAAGCCATACATTTGTTCCTGAAAAATAATTCAAAAAATTGATCAGAGATTTCAAATATTAGATGATCACTAGTATCTTACGTACCCAACCACTGTGAAACTTATATCTCTTAACCATGATATGATATGATATGATATGGTTTAAGGTGTAATGTTCTAGTCCCGGTTTGGATAGTCTATCTTTGACCACCGAAGTGAGAAAGATATATACTAGTTAAGGTGCACGTAAACTGACTTACACACAGCACACCTCTGGCTATCAAACCAAAAAGAGGTTTAAGGTGCACCTTTCACTTTGAAGGAACGCCCATAAACCATTTTTTATTTAATTAGGAACGATAATATATTTTGTAACGAACTTGATCCTCAAGCAGCTCTAATAATAGTATGATCGACTGATTCATGCCACCAATTTGATGTAAACAAACAGACAATTATTGAAAAACCATCTCCCACTTCTTCAATGATTTACATATCGGCTCGTGTGTTTTCCCGTAAAATATTTTTCCCACTTTTGGTGTTTGGTTGTTTAAATTACGTGCAAAATATTTTTCTCTGTAAAATCTTTTCCGTCTGTGGAGCTAAAAATGACTTATGCTGAATTCTCAATAATTCATTTTCCTGTGCCATCTTTCATGATCCCGTCCTACCCAAGCAAAAGTGTTTGTGTACTCATCTGTATCACTGTTACAATTCATTCATAGCAAAAGTTGGTCGATCATGATTTTTATTTTTATAGCGAGGAATACTTATTAAATAGAGTACCAGCCAAACATTGGAAAACAAAAAAAAAATGGAAATTTGTTTTCACCAAAACGATTTTACATGTAAATTTTTTTACCCCGAAATAAACGGAGCAATTATTTCTCATATGGAGTACAATTTCTACGCTTAACTCTGGTAAAGTTGTACTTACCTTTATCCTTCTCTCTATTATTTGCTCTTCTTTCCTTTTCCGCCACTAATAGAAAGGTATCCGAATGGATTTTATCTAGATTTTATCAAGATTTAATAAAATCAAACCTTTGATTTTATCCATTTGGAAACTGAGTTGATAAAATCTTAGATTTTTCAAAAATCTAAGATTTTATCAACTCAGTTTCCAAATGGATAAAATTAAAGACTTGATTTTATCAAATTTTGATAAAATTCATTCGGAAACTCACCCTCAATTGGTCGTGTGAATGAGTCGATCATACCATATTATTTAGAAGTACTTGAGGGTCCGATAAAGTTATAGACTTGCTCTATCATTTTTTTTATGTTTAACTTTTTAGAATAATAAAATTCCTTAAATTGCTTTCCCGTGCACGTTCTTGTAGAACATGACTTAACTACTTTTACATTCAAAATGGTTTGCGTAGAAGTGGCGGTAAATGAGTGTCCATAAATCAATTACTTAAAATCGTGTAAAACCTGACGTGGTGAATATTGAAATGTTTTCCAAAGATTTCACAGCAATGTTTTGTCCGTTTGACTAGACAAAAAATGGGTGTTGAGTGGGTATTACGTGGCGCCTTACGTGATATTTGTTATCTCAAATTCTAGCCGTCTAAAAGTATTACCACTACCGGTAATAGTTTATTTCAAATCTAAAACATTGATAACACTTTTAGATGCTTGGAATAAGGGATGGGTACTAGAGTTGTACGTACCAGTCCGGCACCTAAAGTTTTCTTGTCTAATTAGGTATCCGAAAAGTCCTTTAGAAAAGGACAGAAGTAATGTGCAACCATAATCGGTGCACCATTAAATACTACAAATCCATTACCACAAGAAGCAATTCTGTGTGGCCCAAAAATAAGCTCCGAAAGTGAATTAAGTGGTTCAGGTTTACTTGGATATTTTGGTTGCACCGTTAAATACTACAAATCTATTAGCACAAGCAAAGCGATCTACGCACCCCTCCGAAAATTACTCTATAAGTAAAATCAGTAGGGGTTCAAATTCACCACTGATTTCACCGGGGGTATCGACAATGCCAAGGTGACAATAATAACAACCAAAGAGTACATTGAACAAGTTGTTCTGCATTAAACACTTCGAAGAAAAATGGGAAAAATAAAGAAAAATTATCCTGCTCCACAACCGCACAAATGTGTGATTGAAAAGATCTTACAAAACACATTATAAGAAAAAACATCAAAGGTGTCACCCTTTAGTTACGACAATTTTAAGTTGTCACGGATATAGACAATGGCCATATAAATTTTTATGTTTGTCACAAAAATTGTTGAATTTCTTTGGTGCGATGGTTCCGTAAAAATTGCTTGTTTTTTTTAGCTCCATGTAATACATTTATTTTGACGTACTATATTGTGGCATAATAAAATTTTGGGTTTTTTACACTAAAATTCTTTAGCGACAAATATACCACAAGTGCCCTTGTTGTCAAACAAGGTATATACTACATCTATAAGATAGCATTTTTGCGTAACTGTGAAACCAGTGACTGGCTGACATGGTGTCGGTTTCACTCGTGGTTGCCATATGTGCACGGGATACGATCTGAGACTAAGCTGGCTGAACACTCAACAATACAAGCTCCGTCTCAGGTCCATCTGGTGCACACATGTTCCACTATAAATAGAACCGTGTGAACACGTCATGCACTTGAGTTTCACAAAATACCTTCATATACGCTTGAGAGTTGTGCTAAAAATATACACTGTGTGTGTGTGTGAGTGAGAGAGAGAGAGAGAGAGAGAGAGAGAGAGAGAGAGAGAGAGAGTACCTTGAGAAAATATGGGCCAAAAGAGATGGCAGCAGACGACCAAAGAAGCCAAACGAAGAAGACAAGGAGACCAACGCAGAAGTCTTAGGAAACCCACGAGACTCTGCTATTTGACCCAAATTATTCAAATACACCAGCCCAAGTGTTGCACCAAACAAATACACACAAAAATACAACCAAAACTCCAATCTCTTCACCATCTCCTTCACCCCAATCTCCTCCGGGCCCTCACCACCACCACCACCACTCTCCTGATCTCCATCTTTCCGCCCTTCCTCCACCCTCTCACCACCTCCACCACCACCCTCCACCACACTCACATCACAAACCCTCCCCTCTCTCCTCAACCAACATTTCTTCTGAAACCTCTCCATTATTTTTTCCACCAGAGGCACCGCTACCGGCGCCAAAAGAAACAACCCCAACCCAATCACAACCACCAAAGGCGAAAATATCCCACTCGAAATCTTATCGAAACTCCCGGCCACTGCGAAAATCCCGGTCCCTATCGTTATGACAAACATCACAACAAACCCACCTCCCAATCTCCTTGACATCCCATTATTTACACACCTAACTATGGGTGCACCCAAAACACATACAGCCAGAGGTGACACAGAGTTCAATAACAGATAGGCTTTGGCTGCTTTGTTAGGTAAAAAGAAGAAGGAAAAAACGCTAACCAAAACCGTGTAAATTTCCGCACTTAATCCAATATAGCTAGTAGTTATCCCGACGGCCACGTGGCGATCGAAGGGGAAATTGTTTATGGTGATTATGTAACAGACGGTGTTGATCCAACAGATGCTGTTTCCGGCCAAAATGGTTAGAAGGAAAACGTGGGCGTAGGAGAGAGAAGGGATTTGGTTTGTTACGAAAAGGAACTGGACGCCGTAGCCGATAAAACCGAGGAGGGAGCCGACGAGGAGGACTAGCCAGAGGGGGAGGTGGGAGGCAGCGACGCCGGAGATGAAGCCGAGGAGTTTCCCGGCGTCGGAGGCGAAGGCGAGGTTGTTGAGCTGGAGTTGGGAGAGGGAGAGGAGGCGCTTGAGTTCGGAGGAGTAAGCTGGGAAGTTTGAGTTTGTGCCGTTAATGGATTGGAGCCAAATTGCTGCAACTAAGCTTAGCCATTGAAGAGCCATTGGACTTACGTGTGTTGTGAGAAAATCAGTAGGGAGGAAAGGTGGTTTATATAGAGTAGCAGGTAAAGTGTATGTGGGTGGGGAGTTATTATTTGGTGCTTCTCGTGCATGGACTTGTTGTGCATCTGGGTGGTCCGTGATGAAGTCAGAATTTGTGGCTAGTGATATCAAAAATGTGAAATACCTTTGATATGGAGCAATTATCTACTATGACAAAAAAAAAAAGGTTAATAAATTCTTTCACTCCCTTTAATACCTCTGTTATCGGACAATTCTCAAACTTTGATGATGACAAAAAAGGTTAGTAAATTCTTTCACTCCCTTTAATACCTCTGATATCAGACAATTCTTAAACTTTGATGATGACAAAAAAGGTTAATAAATTCTTTCACTCCCTTTAATACCTTTGATATCGGACAATTCTCAAACTTTGATGACAAAAAAGGTTAATAAAATCTTGGACTCCCTTTAATCTTTGTAATAAAACTTCTCGTGCATGAACTTGCTGCATATTTGGGTGGCCCGTGGCAAAGTCAGGATTTTTGACTAGTGGTGTCGAAAATGTGAAATACTTCTGATATCGAATGATTCTCTAACTTTGATGACAACAAAGGTTAATAAAATCTTTGACTCCCTTTAATATTTGTAATCCATGTTTTTAAAGATTAATAAAATGATTTTTTTTTTGGCTGATAAAAAAACAATTCGATTTCAAAACGGAGGTCAAATCCAGTTGTCAATTGGTAAGAAACTTGACAGGTTAAATTTGAAACCAAATTCATAAGAACAATACTAGAGGCACACACTCAACCACACATACACTCACATTGTGGTGGGACCCACCACATGTGAGTATGTATGTCACAAGTATTTTCCAATGTATAGTAATATTTTATAGAAAAAAATTGCTAAAATTTGGAAAAGCGATTTTTTTTTTTTGGCTCGGCAATAAAGTATTATTAGTGAAACTTGAAAATGGTACATCAAGTTGAAGGAGAGGGGAGAGGACTCCAACTGAGATTGAAGAAATTAAAATCACCAAATGGGTCAAAGCCCGAACACCTGAATGGGCAAAGCCCAACACTCCTAATGGCCTAATCCAAAATCAACAACAGTAAAGTCCAAATATACAGGGGCATACCAAATACAATGGGGTTCTTACTGGTCGGCCCTATTTTGTCAGAGTTTTTCTTCCAAGCCCACCTCATGTCAAACACATTTCGTTTAAGAAGAGAGAGAGAGAGAGAGGACAGAGAGAGATGAGTGAGAGAGATAAAGTGTCAATATGTCGTGGAGAGAGAGAGAGAGAGGACGGAGAGAGGAGAGGGAGAGAAATAAAGTCTCATGTGTGCCAGGATGTGTAGATCTTGTCCATAGAAAGAGAGAAATAGAGAATAGAGATAGAGAGAGTGATGGAAGCATAACACGCGGCATGTACTAAATGAGAAAAAAGCTCTCATGCGCGCACATGTCTTATTTAGGAGTGAAAGACAAAACAAAATTTGAATGAAAGCCCCCCAAAAAAGTAGGGGCGGCCTGACATTTCCCGAAATACAATCACTGGCCCAAACAAAAGGAAACCATAACACCTGCCACATCCCCACAAACTAGAGCCGGCCAACACCCGCATCACCACCACACCACCACCATTGGACCACCCACCCGTTAGGCCTTAACTAGTCTCATCCAACAATGAGAAACTGGCGGGTGAGGAGAGCCAGAAGAAGAAGCCATGGATTAATGAGGATACTTTTTTTGTTGAAGATTTAAGTAAATATTAAAATAGAAATTGGACACCATGATCGGATTAAGTAGATACTTTAAAAAAAAACAAAAAACAAAAAAAAAAAAAAAAAACAATTTTGCCATGGATTAATGGCGATACTTTTCTTTTCTTTTCTTTTTTGTTGAAGATTTAAAAGTAAATATTAAAATAGAAATTGGACACCATGATCGGAGAGTTGTGTGGATATCAAATTTAGGGATGTCAAATTATGCACTATTAGAAAAAATTGTCACCACCAAATTCGAAGCCAAGTCAGAAATGCTCTTAGTAGGGTTGAAACTTGTGGTGGTTTGGGACGGTTAAGGCATTTTAGTAGGGTTACAATTACGTATATATCTTCCTCTAGTAAAATAATTGAGTGACTCCATTATCCTTACTGATAGCTATGCACGCATTCGTATGGGCCTCATGTGCCGATATTATTTGAGCAACTCCGCCTTTATTGGTACCGCATTCACATGTTTGATTTCTACATATTCGATAGGAGAATCTACAAAAATTTGTACTCTGCGAGGACATGTTGAGGAATGTCACCGGATAATTTTTCGTGGTGGAGGAGAGGAGGGGGAAGAGGGTTCATGTGAAAGGAGAGGGTTTAGAGTCAAATTTATTATGCTCTTTGATGTGGTGGTTAGCTTTAAAATGTGGCTGTTTGATGGCCTCAACTTATAAGGTTGTGAGCTGAGGCATTAAAAGACTGATTGATAATGGAAAGGTGTAATATCACATATGCACACACTTGAATAACATCACATATGCTTAAAATTGTTTTACTCGTTCAACCTTTCAATGTCACCCTAGTGGATGATGAAGATCGATATCCGATCAAATTGATTCATTAGCTGAATATCCCATTTTGAAAAGTTAGGTCACTTTCTTGCAAGAAATATATTTTAGGTTCTTGTATTGCGTATTCGCTGGGATTGTGATCTTTCTTGTGAACGGGATTCGTGTCGTAATCCATTTGCAAATTAAAAGCCCAATTGTCTAGTGAGTTTGCTCTCTCCATGTGATTCGGTCAAAGACAGAAAAGAATTAATCGAGATGCGTGTAAGTTCATTCAGGCACCCCGCCTATACGGTCAAAAAAATAAATAAATGAAACCGCAAATTAAATGTATGTGCACATCCTTTTTCCTGGACTCTAGGGAAGCCATCCACATGCAATGGAGCAAAGTGACAGTGTCCCAACATACCAAGGGAGGAGAGTCCCATAGAGGTCAGTGTCATTTCTCTAGAGTTTGAAAAGTGGGACTCCCTTCTTTAATAGATTCAACTGAGAAAACCTAATTTAACCAGAATTCTGTTCCACCCCTTTTTCATTTTCAATTTTTGTTGGTTTCAAACATAGAAAGAAAACGGTCACTTTTTTTTTTCCCTGCCAAATCATGTTCCCACTTAATTCATAAAAGATTTTTATCTTTCCCGAATGGGATGAATATTATTTCAAAAGAATTGGATTTTCTACGGCAACCGTCTCAGAAAATTGCTAGAGTTGTCTTACAAGTTTGGGTTCGGCAAAATATTAATTTTGGCCGATAAGCATGCCAGCATGTTTTATTACATGACTTACCACATTTGGGCCAATTTCCCAATTTTACCCCTCCAGTTGGTGTTCTCTATTGAAGTAATTTGGTGGTTGTCAGTTTAGGCCTGGGGTGTTTTGGTTATTCCATTGTTTTTCACCTAATGAGCTTTTGGGACGCGGGGGGCTGCATGCGATCTCTCTGCGACAAAGAATTCTTCTTATTTCAATCTTGGCCGCCCATGAAGTGTTTTTAACGGTTCGGATTGAAAACAAGTTGTTCACGCGAACAATTCGTCTATGTTGTTTGAAATCTAAATCGTTCATCCAAGCAATGGATAGTTAAGCGATTGTCTTACTTAGATCTTTGTCTGAGAGCGACAAAGAAGAACCCCGTCCGAGCTTTTGAGCCTTCCCAGACCGTACTAATAATTCCCTCTATGTCCCAACTTAGCATTGTATTTTGTTTGTTCTTCTGAGGTTGAGTTGGTATTCTTATGTATGCACTTGCCCATCTTCACACGTTTACCCCTCTTTCTTCTTATAGAATGCATTGATATTTGTTCTCTCTCTCAATCTTTTACTCTGTTTCTCTCTCTCTGTCTCTTTCTTACTGCTTTGCCCACCCACTAACTCTAAGAGAGTTGAGATTGGTGAGTGCTAGCCACACTTCTTCCACTCTCACTTTTCATACTTCTTCCGTCTCAAAATTTTGGTTCAGTCCATAGAACAAGAATTTGAAAATAATACAAAATTTCTAAGAAAAATACAATATTTTTTTAACAAGTTACTAGGTATCATAGAGTACTTTCACTTTATGAGAAAAAAGTGAACTTTCTTTTAACAGACTTATTATTTTTTGGCCCTCGTTTTGCGGATCAGACAAAAATTTTGAGACGGAGAGAGTATTCTATCATGTACTTTTATGCAAATTGTATTCCAAAACTTAAGTTATAAAAAACAAAAAGTTTTAAAATCATAAAAAAAATTATAAATTAAAACATATGAACGAATGAAAATTAACACACACATACACGTAAATAAACACAAATGCAAAAAATTGGCATGGGTAAACGCAATGAGTGTAGTACCTGTATCCATTATTATTATTATTATTATTATTATTATTACTCCGTATTAGATATCCATATCCATACCAAAGGCTATTATCTCCAGATCAAGACCCAAGGGACTTATATAAGAGAGGGTTTCCAATTGAAGATGTTCCTATTTTGCCAATTTAGCCCAATTTTGTCCTTCAATTTGAGATGTGGACCGTTGGTTTTCTTGTGGTTTGGATGCCATTGTGTGTCATTTTTGGTCTTTTTCCTTTTTGCCTTTTAAAGTATACTTTGCAGAGGTTGTTTGTCTTGTTGCAGCAAAGCTTGTTCCAGAAATTACGCAAGCATATCCAATTGTTCCAAAAATCTGTAGTTGATATATAGGCCTGGTTTGGATAAATTGAAAATTTTGATTTTTTGGTTTTGTTCTTATTCAAGAAAAAAAATGCATTTCGTAGTTTTCGGTCCATTTTTTGTGGTTTTTTAGCTTATCTCGACGACAGGAATCTAAAAAGTATAAAATTATTAGCAAAACTTAAAGTTTTGTGAATAAATACGAAGGTGACATCCAACAAACAGGTTTTTTGGATTATTTTTCATCTTTATTCACAAAACATTAAGTTTGGCTAATAATTTTATACTTTTTATATTCCTCTCGTCAAGACAAGCCAAGAAACCTAAAAAAATCAACCGAAAACTAACAAATACAAATTTTTTATTAATAAAGACAAAACCAAAAAACTAATTTTTTAATTTACTCAAACCAAGCCATAGTTACTTGTTCTTAAATTACGCAAATCCCAATGCTCCCAAAATAAAGTTATACAGCTTTTTGCTTGGATAAAATTTATCAAAAAATATCTTCCTTCCCCAGCAACCAAAAGCACTATAGCTATTACTCTATGTCATAGATATTTACCTCATTTTATAATAATAATAATAATAATAATAATAATATAGCTACAGAGTAAAAAGTGTTTTGGCGTTTGTTAGTATTGCATTAATTTTTGGAGTATTATTGGTTTGTTTCGATAAGAAGAATCCCAAAAGGTAAAAGATTATGATTAAAACTTTCAAATTTTTTGAGTAAGAGCGAAAAAAGTGTAAAGAAACTGTTTTTTTACTTACTTTTGTCTTTATATTAAAAAAAATTAAACTTCGATCATAATTTTTAACTTTTTGAATTCCTCTCGCCCAGACAAACTAATAATACTCAAAAAGTTGATGCAAAACTAAAAAATGAAAAAAAAAAACAAATAAAGATGAAAAATAAATCAAATAACTTTTTAGGCCAAAACATGTTTAAATCCTCAGAAAAAAATCATGAAAAAGAAAACAAAAAAACTTATATATTACGCTTGCCTAATTCCTCAGGCATGAATTTAGTGTTTCATAGTCTTGGTCCTCATCTTTGCTTAAGGCCAGTTCAACTGCAAGTTTGGGTACTTTGATTCAAGATCCAGTCAATTTGATTGGACTACATTCTTCTTGTTCTACTAAAATCAAGAATCAGAAACAAAGGCATCAACCTCGTGCTATGCACAAGGCCCTGTACCTAGTATAGAGAATAGCCAAACCCATGGCTTACCACTTTTTGTCAATTTTTCCAATTTTCTCCCGTAATTTGAGATCCACCATGTTTGTTGTTTGTCATTTATGTCTTTTTACACTTTCTCTTTAAATTACATTTTTACCTCCCAAACTTTTATGGTTTTGCTTTTGTGTCCCAATTCTCATCCCGAGAAATTCCTTCAGACAAAAAAAAAAAAGTAATTTCGTGCATAAATTTAGATTTTTGTTCACACCAAATTATAATACTAATAGAGATCTTTAATACGGTACAAAAAAATGAAAATTTTCAATACTTTAGAATTTTACATTGTTGACTTGTTGAGTTACTTTGCACTGTCCTTTGGATCAAAAGATAAAGTAGTTCTGCACGCAATTTATTTATTTATTTTTCTACCAAATTAAACTACTAATAGAGATCTTTAATTCGATAAAAAATAAAAATATATACACTTTAGAATTATATTTACTACACATCTCGAGAAATTCCTTCGGATAAAAAAATAAAGTACTTCCGAGCATAATTTTAAATTTTTGTTCACACCAAATTATACTACTGATAGAGATCTTTAATTTGATACAAAAAATTGAAAATTTTCACACTTTAGAATTTTACATTGTTGGCTTGTTGAGTTGTTTTGTGGTATCCAGTGGATAAAAAAAATACTTCCGCATATAATTTTTTATTTATTTTTCTACCAAATTAAACTATTAATAGAGATCTTTAATTCAATAAAAATTGAAAAATTTTGTACTTTAAAATTTTACATTGTTGGCTTGTTGAATTGCTTTGCAATATCCTTCGCATCAAAAAATAAAATACTTCCACATATAATTTTGTATTTATTTTTATACCAAATTAAACTACTAATAGAGATTTTTAATTCAATAAAAAAATTTAAAAAAATTATAATTTAGAATTTTATTACTAATAGTCAAACATACCTTTAACGAATCTATTCATAATCTACTTTGGTTGCTTCAATAATAGGCATACAATAACGGGCATTAACTTCATGCAGAGCATGAAGCCTCATACCTAGTAGTTCCTAAAAGTAGGAGTAAAATTGTGCATGGTTGTACAAGACTGTCAAGGTCGGAGCCACCTGGTGGGGGCCTTACCCTCAGTTTGAAGACAATTTGTTTTCCTTGCACCTTAGAGCATCCTTATGTGAATGAACAAATTAACTTTTTAACAAAAATAGAGAGCCAAAATCAGACTCACCAAATGGTTGATCAAATTTGTTAAGTTTCTGACTTTGCTACAGTACCGCACCAAATTTGGTGCAGCGCTGTTTACTCACCAGAGCACTATTAGCGCACTGTTCACTTTTTTTTTAATTACTTTCAAGGAGTAGGAGTAGAAAGAAAGAATAGTTTAATATAATAAAGTTAGAATAGGGAGTCTGATTTTGTGAGTTTTTGGAAAAGTGACTTGCTAAATTTGTAAAAGGTGGTTTTGAAGTTAAATTTGGTTTTTTTTTTTGGTGCTCCTGATAAGGATGCCCTAAGGTAACTTAGTTAGATAACTATACTGGTATTCAGACAAAATCATATTGTATACGAGTTAAAAAATTAATGTTTAATTTGGATAATTAAAATAGTATTTCAGTGTTTTTTATTTGACAAATGTAAGGGAGTTGATCTAAACTTCTATTCTTTTTAAATGTAATCCATCTGTTCCCAATTTTTGGTCTCAAAGAGTTCTTTTTATTGTCACAAAAATATTATCCCAATTGAAAAATAATGAGTGAAAAGGAACGAGTTTACTCTTTTACCCTTACTTTTTAAGGCTAAATTTGTAAATTTGTACATGCAATGAATCAATGATGATATTTTGAAGGGTAAAAGAAAGAAAGAAATTATATGACATATGTAATGATGACCTAAAATTGGCCTTCACATTTTTACGGACAACACACAACAATAAAAGTGGCAATAAAAGAGGATTGCCACTAAACCGTGTCACTCCCAAATGATTCTAGTTCCATGCATGCCCTACTACATAGCATAAAATAACTCTGAAAAAGCTAATACCCATGGTCTTAGCTTATCCTTACCCACACCCCATCGTTAGCTTATCTGGATGTGGGAAATTACCGTTATACCCCCAAAGACTCTCCAATTATTTTTTATTTCTCATTACAAAGATTGTGGGCCACTAAACTAAAAGAAATTACACAATTGCCGACCAAAAAAATTTAGTTGCCAAAAATATAACCATTGCTGACTAAAAAAATTTAGTTGCCAAAAGTATAACCATTTGCCAATTAAATTATTTTAGTCGAGAAATGTATACCATTTGCCAACCAAATGCGACATTAGTCGGGCAAAGTTGCTAACTTATGCCGACTAGCTTTATTTGGTTGGCGAAAGTTGGATGTTTGCCGGCTAAACATTATTGGTTGGCATATATGATCATTGGCAAGCAAAGCTTGGTCGGCAATAACCAAGTTAGAATTGTTTGTTTGGTGTAAATAGTTAGGATTTTCTTCTATGTGAATAAGTTTGTTAACGAGATGGTTTCCAAAGCATAGATAGGAGAAATCACATGTCTCCAAAAGATAGTGTAATATCTCATGCATTGGAAGGTTGGTCAGCTCAGTAAAGCGTCAACAAATATATTGGGAAACTATCATTGAACATAGGGCTAAAAAAAAACCGAAGAACCGAACCAAATTCAAGAATTGGACAAAACCAATTGATTTTTTCGGTTTTTAAAATGTTTCAGTTCGGTTCGCAAAATTAAAATTTTTTGAAACCGGTTCGGTTCTCGATTCCCTAGATTTTCAGACAAACCGAACCGAACCGGTTTTGAAAAAAAAAAATATATATATATATATATATATATATATATATATATATAATTATAAATATTATATATTTTTTAATTAATTAGTTAATTATATATATAGATATACTTATTTTACCCGAACACCCTAATTCGTAACCCTAGACGCGCAAACACCACCACTCTCGGTCACTCCTCACTCCTCCCTTTCTCTCTCACCACTCCCCACGGCCCACACCCCAAATCTACAAATTTGCGGCGGCGACCCAACCCCCCAACGACGATCGAAGCTCTCTCTCTCTCTCTTTCCCATTTCTCTCTCTTCGAAACATATCTATCCTCTCTCTCCCCGACAGACGATCTGCATCTGTGATTTGTGAAGGTAAAATCTCTCTTCTATCTCTCTCTCTCTGTGATTTATATGTAGATCATTTATTCACTTAGATGTATATGTTTTTTTTTATGAATACAAAGTTACAACCGAGTTAGATTGTGGGTTATAGGTTAAAAAAAACATATACATCTACTAATTCACTATATGTAGATCAAAAAGTTACAACCGATTCACTATTGTTGTTCTTTAAGCTACTATTGTTTAACTCATATAGTGTATCCTTCTATTGGTTGTAGACTTGTAGTGATTTGTGATTATGAATGGAGCTATTGTTTAACTTTACTATTGTAGTTATTGTTTAACTCTACTGCTATAGCTATTGTTGAACTTATGAATGGAGGCATGGAGCTATTGTTGTTCTATGAGCTACTACTGTTTAACTCATGTAATGTATCCTTTTATTATAGAAATTTTGGACTACCCATTCGAGGATTTTGTTGTGTTTTGACTCGGCATGCCAAAGGCTAAGGTATTAAAACTTCTCTAGTTATCTACCTTTTGCTCCTTAATAGTTTTTACATGTTCTTTGGTTTAACTTTCAATTGGTGGTTATTGTTGAATAATGGGAGTTTGATTGGCTTGTTGCTCTGTATGTGATTTTATTTTATGGACTATGGTATTTATTTGTTTTTTGTGTGGTTGTATTGTTTCTCTTGTAGATGGATATATTTGGGGTTACAAATATTAGGTCTAATACGATTGATATTGATAATGATATGGAAATTGATGATGACCATATCTTAGGGAATAATGAGGAAGATGAATCCAAAAAAAACAAGAGCAAAAGCTAAGGATATATTCGTCCTTTGAATGAGACCATTTTACAAGAATAACCAAGCCCAAGGTACCACCACCGGGTTGGAAGGAAAAGGCTACTTGTAACTATTATGGAACAAGCAATATGTGGGTGTTGGGTGGGGGGTAAGAGGCAAAAAATCCTAGGGTTTGAACCCGTTGGTTCGGGAGATACGAGTCCAAAGCTTACCGTTGTAAGCCTTAGTGCGGAGGCATGTAGAAATGCGTTGGCTGAAATGATTATTATTGATGAATTGCCCTTTCGTTTTGTTGAAGGTCAAGGTTTTCAGAAGTTCATGCATGTGGTGCAACCAAAGTGGACCAAAATCCCATCTAGAATAATGGTTGCAAGAGATTGTTTGCAATTGTTTAAACATGGGAAGAAAGCTTTGAAAAAAGTGTTTAAGAATCAATGAATATGTCTTACCACGAACACTTGGACTTCTCTTCAAAATCTTAATTATATGCGTCTTACAGCCCACTTCATTGATGGTGATTGGAAACTACATAAAAAAATCATCAACTTTTGTTTAGTTATAAATCACAAAGGCGAGACACTTAGTAAGAAGGTAGAAAGATGTTTGGTGGCATGGGGGATTGAGAAAATCTTGATACTAACAACTGATAATGCAAGCTCCAATAATGACATAATTGATTTCTTGAAGAAGAAGACCATGAAAAGAGACAATACTAGATCACGAAATTTTTAAATGTTGATGTTGTGCTCATATATTAAATTTGATTGTCCGTGAGGGGTTGAAAGAGGTTGATGTGTCCATTGCAAGGGTGCACAATATTGTGAGGTATGCGAGATCATCACCCCAAAGATACCGAAAGTTTAGAGAATGTGTCAAAAGAGATAGAATTGATTCTAAACTTTTGCCTTGTTTGGATGTGCATACTTGTTGGAATTTATCTTTCTTTATGTTGGAAAGGGCAGTGATTTACCAAAAAGCATTTGAGAGTTTAGAAGAGGAAGATGGTCTAAATGTTGTTCTTGGTGTTAGGGATGATGTGGTTGGTGTAGTAAACCATGAAAATGCGATTGAAAATGTGTTGGAAGGGGAAATAATTGGTGGGGGAAGCGAGAGAGGGAGAGAGGTTGGTACTCCTAATAGTGAAGATTGAAATGTTGTGCAAATGTATGTTGAAATTCTTAGAACATTTTACATTGTGACCGAGAGATTATCGAGTTCTTTGTATTTGACTTGCAATACATTTTACAAAGAGGTCACAACTGTTAAAAATGCAATTGCTAAGTTGGAATTGAGTGATAATCCAAAGTTGTTGCTTTTGGCTAAGGGCATGCACTTGAAGTTTGACAAGTATTGGAGTAAGTTTGACAAAATTAACCAATTGTTGTTGTATGTTAATGTTCTTGATCCCCGTAACAAATTTGAGTATGCGAGATTGAGCTTGAGAAAATGCCTAACCGAAAGGAAGGTTGAAAGCAAGGTTGTTGAGATCAAGGAAAGGATGAAAAAAAAATTATAATTGGTATGAGAAGAAGTCTCTTGAACATGAAGGAGTTGAAGCATCAAATGTTGAGACCTCTTAGAACAAGGAGAATAATGGCAAGCGGAGCATGGATTTGAGTGAGACATTGAATTTTGAATTTGATCAACACATGGAAGAGGAGACTAATATGGTAAGCAAGTCGAAGTTAGAGAGGTATTGGTTGGAGACTATGGAAGATCGAAAAAATGAAAAGTTTGATCTCTTGACTTGGTGGTCCACTAATTGTTCAAGGTATTGCATTCTCTCACAAATGGCATTGGACATTCCATCTATTCCTGTATCTACCGTTGCATCCGAATCTGCTTTTAGCCCCGGAGGACATATTCTTGATCCATACCAAACCTCTTTTTCTCCCAAAATGGGCTTAAATAACTTTAATGAGTTGTAAATTTGTAATAGGCTACGGAATTTGTAATGGGCTAAAATGGCCCAACAACACCGGTAATGGGGTAAAATGACCCGAAATATGGCCCAACAGCAAGAACTGGGAGAACCGAACCGAACCGATCTGACCTTCAAAACTCGGTGTAAATAGTTAGGATTTTCTTTTATGTGAATAAGTTTATTAACAAGACGGTTTCCAAAGCATAGATATGAGATATCACATGTCTCCAAATATTGTTGGTTGGCATATATGATCATTGGCGACCAAAGTTTGGTCAGCGATAACCAAATTGCCGACTAACTATTTTTTTAGTCGGGAAAAGCCGTTCAAAAAATTAGTGAATTATTTTAGAAATACAATTTATATAATATTAATTTACATGTAAATATGCTATTTTATTTTATTTTTTACGAGTAACACTAAAAAGTAAAAAGCATTATATATATATATCAAATATAGTATATATATATATATATATATATATAGAGAGAGAGAGAGAGAGTCCTGATCTAATCTAGGAATCCCGGATCCGGGACTCCACCTTCCCGATATTGTTTTTGAAAATTCGAGCCTTCCAATATGTTCAAAAGGTGTTTTCAAGGGTCCACGCAAGAAATCTTCAAAAAAAAATACTGGGAAGGGCTTGATTTGAGCAGTTTTTCGCAAAATTGTAAATATATAGTTTTTGCGAAAAACTACTTGGATCAGGCCCTTCCCGGTATTTTTTTTTACAAATTTCTCGCATGGACCCTTGAAAACACCTTTTGAACACATTGGACGGCTCGAATTTCCCAAAAATAATTTTTAAAAACATCAAAACACCAAATAAACCTTCAATCTGAGATCCCGGACTGGATAATTGCCGTATATACATTTATTGAGCTTGGAGTACTAACCAAGAGGTTGTGTGTTCGAAACTTGGTAGAAGCAATTTAGTTGAATTATGTGGATGATGTCAGCGATTGAGCTAGATGATGTCAGCATTAGTGGGTGACGTGTCTGGACTTTTTTAGATGAAGTAATTGCCACGTGGTGGATTTTATTACCGACTAAAATCCTTTACCAACTAATTGTTTGGTTGGGAAAAGATACCTATCCCGACTAAGTATTTAGTTAGGAAAAGCTACCTTTGCTGACCAAATTTGTTTTAGTCAGCAAATACATTTGCTGACTAAATTTACTGACCAAACTCTTAGTCGGCGATTCATTTTCCCGACTAAATAGGGTACTTTTGCCAACCAAACGTTAGTCGGAAATTGTGAAATTTCTTGTAGTATAAGTAATTTTTTACATGATTCTTTATCCACCCACTCTTATCCACTTATATCAATTACCAAACAAACTCATTCTTGGCTAATTCTCCCTTTTTTTACTACTCCCCTTTATACTATTTTCATCTTATCCACCCTTCTTTTTTATTCTGCAAAACCTTATCTGCCCAACAAATGGGCTTCTAATGTTTTGGTCAGTTTAATACAGCATTGACTATTTTATGAAGCCCAAGCTGATCAGAACAAAGTCTTATGAGATAGTTCTTACCTAATGCCATTGGCGAAGATATCTCGACACAATGTGGGGTCTCAGCTGTCCCCCCAAATTTTAAATTCCTATTAATATGATATATACACACACACACACATATGTGTGTGTGTGTATATATATATATATATATATATTGTATTATCAATATTATTAGTGTAATAGCTTCTTAATATTAATTGCTTCTTCATATTGTATTAGTCTAAAGAAATATAACAAAATGATATTCATGTACTTTTACTGCATTACTCTAGTTTAATTTCTGTTGTAAAATGCATGTTATGAATGCGACTAGATTAGGAAAAAACAAACAAAATAAGTAATCACAGGAGATAAAAGATTTACGTGGTTCCCCCAAGATTGAGGTACGTTCACGGGCGAGGAGAGAGAGTTCACTACCAATAGGAAATAATAGATACAAAGAGCCGGCTATGATTCGTAACTCTGGATAGGCTACAATATCAGAGATAGCTAAAGGATCCCCCAAAAGCCTCTATCTTAAACACAATTGGAATTCTCCCAAAAAAGAAAAATTCAAGGCACAATTCCAACAATTCTCCACCTTGACTTGAATTCCACTGAACCCAAATCACAAATTATAGCAACCCTCTTTTGCCTCTACCTCGCCACATTCCCCCCAAGGTGTGATCAACTGCAAATACCAACCAAGCCCAAGCAATGCTTGAACTTGGCAACCGAAACCGGTGTAGTCAACATGTCTGCTGGGTTATCCATTGTTCCCACTTTCTTCACCTCAACTTACTTCTGTGAGATGATCTCTTGAACAAAGTGATACCTGACATCAATATGCTCGGTCCGTTCATGATACATTAAATTTTTAGTCAGATAATTCAAGGGCCAATAAGAATTTAGCAAGCCTAAAATATTTGGACCATTTATTATAAAGAAGAATGTAAGCAAGACAAGTCCAATGGCAGTGTGAGATTTTAACTTTGTTTATCAGAAATCAATTTTGTCAAAACATCATAAAAAACAATTATTTCTAACAATCTCCCCCATTTTGATGATGACACAAAATATGATTTCTAAAAATAATGACAAGTGAAATTTTGAGCAATGCTCCCCCTATGTATATGCTCCCCCTTAACATGTGCCATAAAAAAATTTAGCAATTACAAGCAACATAAAAGTTGGTATTCATAGATATATCAAGTGATACAAACCAGCAAAATCTAACATGATTATTTAAGCCATGCAACATACGGTATAGTTACTAAAACATCTTAACTGCAAATAGCAAATAACAAGGGTAGACCAAACTACTCTTTTTTGTTACCCCAAAAGGCAACCTATAGGGGGTGAATAGGGTTGCTAACAATAAAGTCCAAATAAAAAATTACTAGTCAAAGCAAATAAATAAATAAATTGCACAAACAAAACATAAAAGAGTTAAGGGAGAGAGATATCACACAGAGATATATAGTGGTTCGGTTTGAGTTTTGTCCACTGCTCAGCCTAGTCCACTGGCCTAAAGAGTCGTTGTTTTACTAATCCAACAACCAGCTTCTAGTGTCAATTAAACCTTACAACCGCAACGCTAACTTTCCTGAGGAGTTAGCCAAATTGCTAGATTTTATCTCCCAAACTCTAAAATCACCCACAAAACAAAACCCCGTTTTGTGTTAGCTCACTGAGAATTTTTCTAACTCTCAATACAACACTGATAAGAATTTTTGGTGTTTGAAAGTAAATCTCTCTCAAAGAGTAGATACACAAATTTGCTCTCCAAGCTCTCAAACAATAATATGAAAATGAAGTATGATTGCTCTGTATTTCTAAGACTTTGAAATTTCTCTTGTTCTGGCATAGCTCAGTTTTCTTGATCTTGCAGAAGCTTTGCTTATAAAGCTGCAAAATACGAACGTTGGAAAACTTGTCGTTGGGAAGAAAATCTTGACACAACTATGGATCTTCCTTAAGTCAAATTTGTCAATTGAGTCGTATTGCTTTTTGAGCAACGATAAATCTTCTCTGTCCATTCAGCTGTAAAAATTAATTTGCAACGTTTGTTTGTCATCAGAGTCAACAATGGCAAAGAACTTCAATTTTGAAGGAAGTAAAAAATGGACGAGAAAAGCATCAACTTTTTTAGCAAAATGTCACTATCGAATTGATGATACAAAGACTTATGGATTGAAACCTCCCAACTCATCAGTAGGAATTTGTCCCTCTAAAAAGAGTGTTTTTTCAAAATCTATGTGATCCACAAATTTGCACAGAAAAACATCAATTGTATGGAAAATAATTCCATACAACCAAGACATAGATTATGTATGTGCTAAGTGTTAAAATATGAAATAATTCAAGGGCCAATAAGAATTTAGCAAGCCTAAAATATTTGGACCATTTATTATAAAGAAGAATGTAAGCAAGACAAGTCCAACGGCAGTGTGGGAAAAAAAATGTTTTAACTTTGTTTATCAGAAATCAATTTTGTCAAAACATAATAAAAAACAATTATTTCTAACAGTATAGCACTCTGTGAGTCACAAAATACAAAAGTGACCCCTTTGTGCAACACCAAGCTCGCAAAGAATTCCCCTCATCCATAATGTCTCATTTACAGCTTCGGCAATGGCCATATATTCCGCTTCTTTTGTAGACAGCACGATGGTAGCCTGCAAAGTTGCTTTCCACCTAATGGCACTTTCAGATAAAGTGAACACATAACCTATCAGAGACCTCCTTTTATCATGGTCACCGGCAAAATCTGAATTAACATATCCAACTACTTGATTACCCGGATTAGAAACCCCATACAAAAGACCCATATCTGCAGTACCTCTCAAATACTAAGTATCCACTTCACAGCCTCCCAATGTGCCTTTTCTCGGTTGCCCCACATAGCGACTAACGACACTAACTGAATGTGAAATATCAGGTCGAGTACATATCATGGCGTACATAAGGCTCCCAACCGCGCTCGAATATGAAACCTGAGACATACACTTCTCCGCATCCTCCGACTGTGGTGACAATTCTACTGAAAGTTAAAAGTGTGCTGCCAAAGGGGTACTGACTGGCTTTGAGTTTTGCATGGCAAAGCGCTCAAGCACTTTGAGAACATATGACTTCTGATTCAAGAATAACTTGCCATCTACTCAATTTCTGCTAATCTCCATACCCAAAATCCGTTTTGCTGCACCCAAATCGTTCATCTCAAATTCACCACCCAATTGTTGCTTCAACCTATTGATTTCTGATACACCTTCGACAACAATAAGCATATCATCATCATACAATAGTAGATAAATAAATGAACCATCTACAAGTCTTTGAAAATACACACAACTATCATATTCACTCCTAGAATATGATTGGCTTATCATAAATGTATTGAACTGCTTATACCATTGCCTAGAAGATTGTTTTAAGCCATATAAAGACTTATGAAGCAAGCACACATGATCTTCCTTATCATAAATGTATCTAACTCAAGGTTATAACATGCAACAATAGCAAGTAAAGTGCGAATGGAACTATGCTTTACAACTGGTGAAAATACTTCATTGTAGTCAACACCTTCTTTCTAACTAATGGTCAACATCTTCTTTTTGACTAAAGCCTTTTGCCACTAGCCAAGCTTTGAACCGTGCCTCTTCAACCCCCAGAATACCTAGCTTACACTTGAAGACCCACTTGCACCCAACAACCCTCCTATTTTTCAGCAGTTCTACCAACTCCCATGTCTAGTTCTTCTGAAGAGACTCGATCTCCTCACTCATAGCAACACACTATTGTGCACACTCATTGCTCGAAACAGCTTCCACATAGCTAGAAGGCTCATCATACTCCACTGTTTCAGCAACTGATAAAGCATAGGTCACCATCTGAGAATAAGCCGAAGGCCTTTCAGGAGGCCGAATCTCCCTCTTTAGCCTATCTTTAGCAATAGTACGTGGTTACTCTGCTGGTACATCACCATCTGTGTGTGAACTCTTGAACTCCTTTTCAATTGGCTGATCACTATCATTCTTTCCTGAGCCAGAAGATTCACATAACAACTCCACCCAAGGTTTTGAATACCGTATCAACACGAGCACCGGTTTTCTTATTGGTACGGTACGGTACCGGTCAATATCGGGTACCATATTGGATTTGTCGCAACTATATATATATATATATATATATATAGAGAGAGAGAGAGAGAGAGGGTTCAAGAGACACAAAATTTGTCACAGAATATGACATTTTAAATCTCATTTTCATAAAAACCAAGGTACACCCCTTAAACCCATTTAATCTATGTATATTTAGTACATACTTGTTGTATTTGATGTTTGGTAGTGATAGAAGTTGAACGCATGCATCACAAACCCTTTTTAAAAAATATACCCTGTTTTTTTATAATCTCCATGTTCAGAAATCATAGTTTTTGGGTCACATCGATACCAAATTAGAAAAAATGTGTAACTACAATGTTGTAGATCTGATGCATGAGCATAATCATGCCAATCAAATCGTGGAGTCATTACTTATGCCTTTCAAACATCTGGTCAAAGTGTCTGTCAAAATTCTAGTCAGTATCTTTTAGTTTCTAGTGAAAGTATTAATTATCCTAGTAATTATAGTTTGAAAGTAGTGTTTTGACTATCTAGTAAGTTGTGTGTTTGTTTTATTAGTGTCTAGGTATTTGAAAGGTTTGTGTTGGAAAACTGTCTAGCATTTATTAGTATTGAAGAGTCTTATATTTGTAATGCCAATAAATAGTTTATCTAATGAAATAAAAGTAAAGAGTTTGAGTTTATAAAAATATTGTGCAAGTGCGTCTTGCTTGGAGTGAGTGATTTCTCCTATAATCAAGCGAGTGGCTTGGTCGCGTTGAGTGGCATCCACGATTAGTAGCGTCGAGTGGCATCCCGGGACTATCCCTACCCTTGCAAGTTTCGGCCTGCATCAAGATCTTGAAATTCTCTTAAATTTTGATTTGTAACTTGCCTTGATCAAAGTTCGGAGTAAAAAGTTATCACCGAAATACAGTGGCAGTTTTGTTTTGTCCGGTATTTGCTCGATATTTTTTGGTACTGGCTGGTATTACCGGTATTTTTTGATACGACTGGTACAGCCCGATATTGAACACGGTACGGTATTGAGGGTCCTTGATACCGTTTTATACAAAATCGGTACGTACCGGTCGGTACGACACGGTATTCATGACCTTGACTCCATCTGCTTTGAAACCCTCGGTTCCTCAACTGCATCTTCAACCTGCTTAGACCCCTTAACCATAAAGTTTTCATCATTAGTAACATCTCTACTAATTAAAAACTTAGAGGTTTGCGGACACCATAATCTGTACCCTTTCACACCTGTCTGATAACCCAAGAAAATACACTTTTTTGCACGTGACTCCAACTTACCCTCATTCACATGAGCATAAGTTGGACACCCAAACACACGCAATATGGAATAAATAGCCTTATAACCCAACCATATCTCAAACGTAGTCTTACACTCAATAGCAGTTGACGGAGACCTATCCACCAAATAGCATATTGTGGAAATGGGCTTCAGCCCAAAATTCTTTGCCTAACCCGGCATTAGACAACATACAACGCGCCTTCTCAAAAAGAGTCTGGTTTATTCGTTCAGTCACACCGTTCTGCTGAAGGGGGTTTTCTCACTATGTGATGCCTTACAATGCCATCATTACTTCAAAATTATCAAATTCGCCAAGACAAAACTCCATGCCATTGTTAGTTCTCAAACGTTTTATTTTCTTACCTGTCTGATTCTCTATCAAAATTTTAAACTGTTTGAATGTACTCAAGGCATCACTTTTACGTTTTAGCATATATACCCAAACCTTACGACAGAAATCATCGAAAATACTCATAAAATATCGAAAACCACTTTTAGAAGTTATGTCTGCGGGACCCCAAAGATCCAAGTAAAAATAATCCACTGTGCTTTTGGTGCGATGAACAGCTGTACTGAATTTGACCCTACACTGCTTGCCATAGACACAATGCTCGCAAAAATCCAGCTTTTCAATTTTCTGGCCACATAGCAAACCCTGTTTGCTCAAAACTGTTATTCTCTTCTCGCTCATATGCCCAAGACACATATGTCACAAACGAGTCAAGTCTGAATCTAAAACCTTTGATGAGGCAACTGTTGCTGCAACACCTATAACTGTACCCTTCATCAGTACCAATACACCTCTCGAGACCTTCAAAATTCCACCTCCACTGAGGAATTTACAACCAAGAGAATCAAGAGCACCTAGGGAGATAAGATTCTTCTTCAAATCCGGAACATGTCGAACCCCAGATAAAGTCCTAACAACACCATCATGCATCCTGAGCTGAATTGTTCCAACAACAACAGTCTTACAGGCCATGTTGTTGCCTATCAAAACTGTACCACCATTAACCGCGTCATAAGTAGTAAACCACCTTTTATGCGGGCACATGTGGCATGAACATCCAAAATCCACTCGTTGTCAGAACGGGAATTACTCGTTGTAACTGATAACACTGTATCCAACTCATCTGAGCTTTCAACAACTCCAACAATATCTTTACCCCCTTTCTGGTTCTCCTTTTCCTTCTCTTTGAGTTTTAAACAGTCAATTTTCCAATGCCTAGGTTTTTTGCAAAAATTGCACTTCCCCTTCTTCTTTTTCATTGACTTGGATCTATCCCTATTACTCAACTCCTTCCTTTTTGTTGTTCTTCCCCTAGCAAACAAACCCTCCACATGCGCATCACCCTCACCCGACATCTTTTTCCTCAATTCTTTCGAATAGAGGCTAGACTTAACATCTTCCATAGAAATTGTGTCTGCCATACAACAGGGTGGTAATAAAATGCTCATATGAAGGTGGTAAAGAACATAACAAAATTAGGGCTTGGTCCTCATCCTCAATTTTAATATCAATGTTTTTCAAATCTATAATAATACAATTAAACTCGTCTAAGTGATCCAAACGTATAAAGACGTTGTTTAAGATACAACATGTTCATGAGCGATTTTGTCATATATAAACTCCCAACAAGTGGTATTAGAGCCAATGTCTGAAGATCTATTGGTAGACTCTCGGCACGCCATGGACATGCTTACATGGTGAACTCCAAGTGATGGAAACAGAAAAATCCAACAGTGCAAGTAATGCGTTGTGGCCGTTTCAAGGTGATGCAAGCAAATGGAACACGTGTTGCATGTTGACTCATCGGGGAGCATGCTGCGAGTGAATGGGCACATTGGCTCTCAATGGAGAATTCGATGGTTGGATCGAATCGTTGGAGTTGGGTTGAGAATAAGCCTAGTTTGAAAGATTGGGTTGAGAGTAGTAGATCAGAATCAATGGGGAGCTTGGATGCAAAGAAAACGGGCAAGGCTCAATGAACGGTTCACACACGAGGGGGACATTTGTTAGAACATGTGCGAATGTTAAGTCCCACATTGGAAAATAGAAAAAAGGGTTGGACCTTAATATATAATTGGATGACTAACCACTTACAAGGTTTAGCCTTTTGAATTGATATTGGGCTCAACGAATGTGGTGGACTTCGTGGATACTCCCCAGAAGTTCGGGCCTTGTGCACGTCGGCACAACAGAAGTAATGGCGGGATCGATGCATCATACAAACTCCCAACAATTTCAATGTACAAATCTATTACTATATTAAAAGTGAAAGTGTTATGATGTAGTACAAATAAAAATATGTCTATTAAGTCGGCTCCCTTCCAAACCAAAATTCTGAAAAAGAACTCTTTATCTATCTAGCCTAAATCTTAATAATCAAAATGTATTGTCAAAAGAACTCTCATAATGAGGATTATTCAGTATATTTTTTTATCTATCTATCCTCAAAATGTACTCTCATTTTTTGCACTTTTTAATATTATATACTAGTAAAAGAACACATGCGATGCACGTGATATATTCTATTCTGAGAACATTTTGTCAAGAAAATCTTTAAATATACTATAGCAATGTAGTTGGTCCCCTTAAAAGCTTCCAAACCCCCAATGCCAATTTCCTGGATTTTTTATTTTTTATAATATACAAAATAATGACATGGCTGGCACATTATTACCACATGTCACACAATCCAAAAAATGCGGCAGCCTCTTGCTATTCTCTTGCCAACTGCCCACTGTTTGAAATTTGCCCCACTTTCATGGCAGTTGCATTCTCATCCAACTCAACTGACCAAATATGCACCCATGTTTGGATACACCTCTCTCCCCTTCAACTGCTCCATTCTTTAAGAAAAAAACCTCAATCCCTCAATTCTCAGATTTTTTTTTTTTTTTAAGAAAAAAACCACTCCCGATTTTTATGAGAAGGCCACGTCCCCCATTTCTTATTTTCACCTTTGTTCCTATTACACCATGTGTAAGGTGAGGAAAAAGAAGAAGAAAAGAAATCCACACCTCCCACTCACCTATAGCATGACAGTTGACTCAACTTTCTTTCCTCCTTTCAGCCCCACATAAAACTCAACCACCTGTCCACCGACCCACTTTATATTTCTCCCTTCAGACTTGACAATTCCAGTCCCCCACATTCACTCCCTTTTTTTCTTTCGGTTGGGTGTTTTGATTTCATAATGGTCATAAGCTTATCAAAAAGCTTTGATTTCATTTGTTCAATTTCTTTTTGTTTCTTCCCTTTTCAGTATCCAAATTTTTGTAACCTGTGATTTCTGTAGTAAATTCTTTCATTTTTTGGGCTTAATAATCTATAACATTATATTGTAGACGCAGGATTGGTTTTCCAAATACGCCATTCAGATTCTGGGATTCACCGGACTCAATACATTTCGAAATCTGCATCGGTTCCCGTTCAAAATTTGGTAAGTATATAACCTTTACAAAATCTTCAATATATCATTTTATACATTGAAACAGTTTTTGAGAATGGCATGTGTAAGCAACACATTTTGGATTTGAAGTGTTTGTTGAAATGTGAAATCAGTCAAGAAGATGATATAAGTAAGAAGATGATGGATTTTTGTTAGTACCTTCGAGTTTATTACTCCTTGCTTTTGTTTATATTGTATGTTCGTTCTAAGTTATTCCATGGGGATTGTTACATTGATGTTTGTTTTGACAGAAAAGGTTTCAAAGAATGGTGTTGAAACCAATTCCTGACATCCAAGGGATAATGTGCACCGATTGGAGAGAGCTGAGTCGTGTATGTTTCAAAATTTGATTTTTTCTCTTTTTTTCCTTCAACATTTCTACCTTAAAATCTTCATTCTTTTTTTCTTCTTCACCCTCAGAATTGCACTTCTTTCTTTCTAATGAAAACGTTGAGTTTATTTTGTTAGCTGTGATGGATTATTTCCATTTGACCTATATTCCATTTTTCACTTTTGGTAAATTGGGTTCTTCTGATTTTCTTTATTAGTATGGATTTTTCTTTTTGTTTTATATGTTTGGGTCGTGATATTATTCCTTTAGTCCACCATTATTGGGGTTTTTTTTTTGTAATATTTGAAGAATGCAATTGCAAGGATACATTTTGCTCGCAACTACGGTTAATTAAGGTTTAATTTGTATCAACAGTAGTACTGGTATTAACACCAGGAAACTATGAGTACTGGTATTAACACCATTATTGGGGTTCTATTTAATGTTCACAAACTATTACTCCTATTATCTTATACTTCAAAGAGTCGGCATAGAAGCGTCAACAAATATCTCATGCATTGAAAGGTTGATCAGATCAGTAAAGCATCAACAAATATCTTGGGAAACTATCGTTAAACATCAAAAGCAAGTGGCACTATTTGCCCTTTCTAGTGTTACTCAAGTTAGAATTGTTTGTTTGGTGTTAGGATTTTCTTCTATGTGAATAAGTTTGTTAACGAGATGGTTTCCAAAGCATAGATATGAGAAATCACATGTCTCCAAAAGATAGTGAAATATCTCATGCATTGGAAGGTTGGTCAGCTCAGTAAAGCGTCAACAAATATCTTGGGAAACTATCATTGAACATCAGAAGCTAGTGGCCCTATTTGCCTTTTTTAGTGTTACTCAAGTTAGAAATATTGTTTGTTTGGTGTAAATAGTTAGGATTTTTTTTATGTGAATAAGTTTGTTAACAAGATGGTTTCCAAAGCATAGATATGAGATATCAAATGTCTCCAAAAGATAGTGTAATATCTCATGCATTAGAAGGTTGGTCAGATCAGTAAAGCGTCAACAAATATCTTGGGAAACTATCATTGAACATCAGAAGCATGCAAGTGGCACTATATGCCTTTTTTTAGTGTTACTCAAGTTAGAATTGTTTGTTTGTGTAAATAGTTAGGATTTTTTAATATGAATAAGTTTGTTAACGAGATGGTTTCCAAAACATAAAAAGGGAGTTTTACTTATAAACTTATAAAATAGACTTGCCAAAAATATTAGTTGGTGTATATATTGATATCTGGATGCATTGTATTTCAGTAATTTAAAGTGGGTTAATGCTATAATATAGTTGTCAATGTATGTAACAAATTGTCTTTCTAATGTTTGCATCATTATAAACTTATTAAGAAGTTATTCAATCTATACAGGAAGTAAATAATCATAATTTCAAAAATTGTGATTTAGGTTTTAAAATCCAAAAATTTTGGTATGCAACAATACTTTATGATCCTTTGTGTATCTTCAAATAGTGGGCATAGACATACATAGATATGAGATATCCCACGTTTCTAAAAGATGGTGAAACATCTCATGAATTGGATGCTTGGTCAGTAAAGGATCCACAGAAGTCTTGGTAACTGTTGTTGAAAATCAGAAGCTAGTGACACTATTTGCTATTAGAAAGTGACACTATTTCCTGTTACCGGTACCTGCCGGTAACACCTGTACAGGCCGAGAAATTAGCCAAAACAGAATTAGTCCATAAATGTATTGGTTTTCCTCTAAAAACGGCATGTATCGGCCGGTACAGTATGGGATTGACAACCTTGATTTCAAAAACGAAAATCGATCAAGTCGTTTTTGATATCTGAATGAGCTGATCTTTAATGAGAATTCTTTGAAAAAAAACTTTGTAAAATATAGAACAATTTCGATTTAAACATATTATTTTTGGAATGAAAAATTTAGTATGCCTCATCCAAATAGATATTTTTTTGCCTTAAATTATAAGGACCCTCTTTTTTGTATTTTGTACATTCGTAAATTATTGATCAGGTTTGTAAAGGCTATAAAAGCCTACTAAATAATTCGTTTGACTTTTTTATAATGGCACCAAGTAAGTATTTTATAAAACGAGGTAAACTCACTATTTCAGCATGGCCCAATGTTCGCTGGCCCAAAATCTTTGGGCTAGAGTCTCGTTAGACTGGCCCATTAATGCTTGGGTTCCAGTTAGGGCTCAGATTAGTTAGAATTTGAGCTTCAGAACGTCTTTCTTCTTCCCTCTCTCTCTCTCTCTCTCTCTCTCTCTCTGTGGCGGTGGTGTTGAGGGATGATGCTCTCCGGCGACATTCCGCCTAATCAAACTATTTACATAAAGAATCTCAACGAGAAGATCAAGAAAGAAGGTAAACTTGTTTACACTCAATTTCGTACTGGAATTGATGTAATCTTTACGTCAATCGTCCTTTTTCTTCATGACAGAGCTGAAGAGATCTCTTTACGCTTTATTCTCACAATATGGGAGGATTTTGGATATTGTTGCGTTGAAAACTGCTAAGCTTCGGGGACAAGCGTGGGTTGTGTTCAGTGAAGTTACAGCTGCCAGTAATGCTGTCCGACAGATGCAAAACTTTCCGTTCTATGATAAGCCTATGGTAAGTCTCTGAATTGCGCACATTCAATAGATAGATAGATAGACAGATTTTATGCGACTCTGTTACAACAATGTTGAAAATTTGAACCTCTTCAAACTGACTTTAGTTGCAGAATGGACCCTTCCATCTCCTCGGTGTTGGACAATTATGCATTGGTTTCAGTGTTTTCAAATTGGGATACATATGTTGTGTCGTCTTTATTTTATTTTTTGAATTGTGGGGGTGGCTTCGCCGGAATAACCTCTTTGGCCCTTCTGGTACGAGATGAAAGGTGGTGGACTGAACGAGCTCCGCCCGTACCCTAGCTCCTTGACTGAGGAGACGACCTACACACGTGAACAACCATGTTAGTGCCTTTCCCGGACGGTGGGCACTCTGATGGTTAAGTAACCGGAGAAGAAGTGTGCTGGAAACTTAGAGAGAGAAGGTGAGTTAAGAGGGTATTGAATGAAGACAGACGGATGCCCAGTGTGGTAGTTGGGCTTACTATCACGCCCTCTGCGCTCCTCACGCATGCACCGTCCATACCAGGAACGACAGCTGATGTGACCACAATCTCTACTGCAGATGCAGCGCTTCGGCTGACGTCATGTCACATGGGCTCGAGAGGTCAATTCATCTGGGGATATTCCCTATTACCCACGTGCTCACGCAAGTGTTGAAGGTAGGGTATGTGTCGCATTTAATGATCCATAATGACCTGCCCAGCGTGTCAAGCACGCCACCACTGGCCTAAGGAACTCCCCTAGCCCCACATGGCCGACGTCAATCGACTTGTCTCGTGGCACGCTTTGTTATGTGGTTTGCCAAGACATCGAGCAGTGAGATACCCGAGGGCGATCCGAGTGCCGTGCCGAGAGCCATGTGTCCGTGAAACCTCAGGGCGCAAAGGATTGCCTTCAAATCAATATTCGTCCAGGTCCAGACCTCCCCACCATAGTTGTCAAAGGCAAAAGGCGCACCGAGGTGCAAAATCCTGTGGCGACTAAGGTGAGAGGCGAGGTGCGCGCCTTTTTGAAGCGAGGCGCACCTATGTAAAAAAAATTAGAACAAATAGCATAGAGCAATACTTTAACTATTAACACTAAGCCAATGAGTTTTAGATAGCATACCATCCAAAAGATACATAAAAACATCAAGGTTTTAAAACTCGCTAGGCGCTCCCTGGGAGGCTGGGGACCTTCTTGCTTCCAGCCCGAGTACTCGGCCTTCGAGAAATTATTCATTTTTTAATTTTTAATTTTTAAAAATATATTGACATTGTAGACAACGTAGAGACATGTAAAATTGTAAAATAAATACTACAAAGTACCAAATAAGGAGTAATATAATTAGAGAAAAAAATATACTTAGTTAGTTCGTTTATGTATATTGTATACATATAAACTATACTTGGTAAAAAAAAACATATAAACATTGACTATACTTTGTAAAAAAAAAAAGAAATATATAAACTGATTGTAATTTTTTTTAAAACATATAAACTGATTGTAAGTAGTTAACTATATACTCCCTCCCTCCCAAATTGTTCGCCTTTTTTGGGAATCCTTGCATTTTGCACCCAAAAAATGATGTATAAGCATTCTTTTCTTTTCAAAAAAATTTACACCAATTTAAAGATCTCATTGAGTAAAAAAAATGGTTTAAATTTTTTTGAAAAATAATTTTCATAAACCCATCATTTTTTGCATCCAAAATGCACGCTTTCCCAAAAGGGGCGAACAATTTGGGACGGAGGGAGTAATATAAATGAACTACAAATAAATTAGTCTATACTTTGCAAAAAAAATATAAAATAAAAACATTAAGTGTTTAACATTACATGTCATATATGTGGCCATGGCCACTGCCACTGGTCAATATACATATAATACACGTATCAATTAAAAAAAAAAAATACACAAGTCAAAAAATTAGTCACTTTTTCTCCTCCTTTAGTCTGTAAATACAGACAACATACTTATACAAATACAAACAGAGCTTGACATAATTAGTCTACACTCTGTTTCACGCTGATCGAAAGTTAATCGTCTGTCTTCTTTCACGCTGATCAAAAGACTTGATCGACTTCTTCCACGCTAGAAGACTTCGTCTGTCTTCGTTCTTGCTGGAGAGAGAGAGAGAGAGAGAGAGAGAGAGAGAGAGAGATGTTGGACGACAGCTGAGGGCTTCATAATAATTGATTGTTACATCAACGGCCAAGGTAAGATTTCTAAAAATCTAGGGCTGTTATTAAACTTGAAAGACGCACGCTTTTTTAGCACCTCTTGCCTTTGCGCCTTTTCGTGACTTTGCATCGCCTCTTTTAAGCCGCCTAGCCTGGGTGTACCCCAAGCGCAAAGGGTGCACCTTGCTGCGCCTCCCGCCTAGGCGCGCCTTTGACAACTATGCTCCCCACCGTGAGCCGAGAGCATATTTTGTTCGGCGAGAACGGGACGGTTTGATCTGCATTTGCTTTTGCAGATTCTGAGGAAGTGATCCCTCACCCTTTTGGGGGAGGGAGCTAGGCCCCACTGGCCCTTGTGGACCCGGCCGCTACAAATTGCTTCGGATATATTGTTTAATAAGGTTATAATAGTTGCCTGAAACCAAACTAACATGCTATGCATATCTTATAATAGAGGTTTTTGAGATGTAAAATTCCCATTCTCTCAAGTGGGGTTTATCACGTTGAGGATTCCTAGTGCCTTAGTCATGGAAAGAAAAGAAGATTGCCGTTATATGATTCATGCAAACCAGAACCGAAATATGGTTCTTTCTTCTATTCGAGCCTTATCGATTGAGCTTGGGTTTCCTTAAAATGGTTTGAATGGCAACATTGTTGATCAAACAATTAATGTGTTTAGGGTTCCGCTCTTAAAATAACGTCCAACTTTTTTTCATTAAGTAATCATACGGTACGTAGAGAATCGGGATACGTGTGTGTGTGTGTGTAGGATCACCATCGTATCGTGGGATTTCTGTTCTAAAAGATACGCGATAGGATACGTATTGTATATAGGAGATGATACGACTCACAAGATACAGATCCTGTAAGTCTAGAAAATCTACTACCAGAATTGATTCAGGCCAACCATATGTGGTTTTCGAGGTTGATTATTGTTAATGCTATTTTGATATGGTTAAACTACTCTCAGATTATGAGATTTTGAGTTCAAGGAGTTTGGAGTCCTAATTTGGCTTTGTAAGACAAGGTATCTTTAGGTTGAGGGACTGATGGTTGACTGGAATTGGGCTTGACAATCCAACTAATTAACTGCTGAACATGTAGAAAACTGCTGCTGGAGTTGTGGACACCTATTGTAGGATTTTGGGAGATAGGGAAGCAGTTCATAGTCTAGAGGATCATGATTATGGAAGTAGACCAATGGATTACATAGTTTGTAGTTTGTACCACGTTGGGTTAGCCATTTGCAAACTTTGGATTAGAATTTCAGTTCTGCTTTCTTATAATCAACGGTCGAAAGAGCTTGAGAAAGTAAAAGAAAATCGTAGAATCACTCTAAGCGATCTTAATCATCAAACTGTGGTACGTTACACTCCAAAAGAGTTCAATTGGTTCCTAAAAATGTTTTGATGCTCTATATGCGAGCCACGTGTAGAATGTTCTGTTGTCCAGTTTCTACTAGAGTTGGTCCCATATTAACTTAGGACTTTGAGTTGCAACCCTAATGGGAAGCTTTAATGACATGGTTAGACCCGCGGATGTCCATTACACACCATGTTTTTCTAATGGAATTATTCGGAAAATGTCAGTAGCTGCAGCAAACAAGGGGAGTAATTTAGAAGAGAGACTTGAAAGACTGTCGGGAAACTTATCGATTAGTTTTGATGTATAAATTCAAAGATCAACGAAGGGATGCCTTGAAGGAATTATTTAATGCTGCCTCCCTGCAAAATTCAGAATACGTTGATATCTTGATCTGATGAAAGGTTGCGGCAATTTGATCTATTTCATGTTTCTGGGATTCAGGAACTATGCCTGCAAATCCCCTTGCAGTTATATTTTTTGGGGAGATCATATGAGCAGCCATTGCTTATTCTCCATTTGATCATTACCCAAAGGTTTTCATCTAAAAGATTACATGCTGTATAGAGCATATGAAGATTCTTGTACCAAGATAATGCACCATGTGACTAAGTTTTCAAATTTGTGCAGAGGATACAATATGCAAAAACAAAGTCAGATTGTTTGGCTAAAGCCGATGGTACCTATATACCAAGAGACAAAAAAAAGAAGCAAGAGGAAAAAGGTGAGTAGATGTCTTATTGTCATTCATTCTGCAGTTTCCGTTTCCCCAATCTTTTATCGTGGAATAATGCTAATATTAGTTTTTGAATGTGTGTTTGCACTATTTCAAACTTTAGCTGCTTGTGTTAAATTTGGTATCTGAAATCTGACGGGGTTTTTCCGAGTTGGCTGGAGTATCTGTTCTATTCAACTCGTTTTCTCGTCTTTTTCTTGGGCATGGTTTTTTCTTTCCATTGAACATGAGTAATAAAAACTTTTAGTTTTCATGTGCTGACTGCATTTCTGAAAACTTCGTGGACAAAGTGGTTGCCTCATGTTTGATCCGCTCAAGTTTTAACCACTTAATCGTCGGCCCCCTGAATCTATATGAAATGTTTTTCTTTCATTGAACTTTCTAATAGATTTTGCTGCACTATTGTACTGATTTCCAGATTGATGCCTGGTTTGCCCATTAGTTGACTTGTTAATCTTAATGAGTTTACCAATTCTTATCTGTGGTGTCTGTTTGTCTTTATCTACATCTGCATTTCCAGCTGACAGAAAGAGACGTGGCGAAGAACCACAGCGTTCTGCTACTGCTAATGGTACCACAAGTGACTTCAACGGAGGGCCAAGCGTAAGTTTCCTTCATTTCTATATCGCATTCAGTTGTTCTCCGACCCCCACCCACCCCTTTCCCTGGGCTCGGGCAGATTCACATGGGTTTTCTGTTGGAGTTGGAGGATAGTAAAAGCCCCCTCTTGCCATGATTTGGATAAAACATTCTGGGTTTGGTGGCCCTTTTTGTGGAGGGGTGGCACTCCCTTATTGGTAGTGTCCCGCTAAAGCCTTGCTGTGTTTTTTTTTTTTGGGTAACTTTAGAAAGACTTTATTCTACTAATTCCTGTTGTGCTTTACAATTCTTAATTTACCTAGATATGCGACATGAAAAAAATGGAATACAAATACATGAATTGAGTTTTCATTTACATTAAAGGGATTATTACCTCTAGGTCTAGAAAAGAGATGTCTAATTACCAGTAAGGTAAGTCATTTTTTTTAATTACCATCACTGTAAGTCACTATTTTTTGGAGTTTAGGTTTAGGGTGCACTTTCCTATTATAGGGTTTTAGTGGTTTAGGCACTTTTACAGAGTAACCTAGGATTTTAAGCACTTGCATGGGGTACCCTTGTCGTAGGATACCTTAGGATTTTAGGCAATTTCATAGGGTATTCTAGTTGTAGGGTACCCTAGTCGTGGGGTACCCTAGGATTTTAGACACTTTCATGGGGTACCCTAGGATTTTAAGTACTTTCATGGGGTACCCTAGTCGTAGGGTACCCTAGAGTTTAGGTTTAGGTTACACTTTCCTATTATAGAGTTTAGTGGTTTAGACACTTTCATAGGGTACCCTAGGATTTTAGGCACTTTCATAGGGTACCCTATGATTTAGGTATTTTTATACGAGTTGGGGAGTTGATAGGAATTTTTCAGAGTTGGACTTGACCTAATGGTAATTATGGGATCCAAGGATGACCTGATGGTAAATGTCCCTTACATTAATTGAGGTCTCATTTGACTATTACGCTCATAGATAATTCACTTCCCACTTTTCAACTCTTTGCTATGTCTGGTTTTTCCCCTGCATACGTATATATCCTTCAAAGATTTGAGTCCGGCACTCTATTGTGCTTTTTAACTTATATTGAGCTGCTGGTGTGTGTATGACGTGCAGGCTTCCTTTGGAAAGCCGAGTGCGCAAGAATCTGCTGCAGCTCCAAACAATATTCTATTTATACAGAATTTACCCCACGAGACAACCAGTATGATGCTGCAAGTGCTTTTCCAACAGTATCCTGGTTTCAGGGAAGTCCGAATGATTGAAGCAAAGCCAGGTATTGCCTTTGTAGAATTTGAGGATGATGTGCAGTCCTCAGTTGCCATGCAGGCCCTTCAGGGCTTCAAAATTACCCCTCAGAATCCCATGGCTGTCACTTATGCCAAAAAGTAACCATGTAATCTTTGGCTAGGTAATCGAGAAATTTCAGCATATGTAATCTTATACTGTAATATGCAATCTGATTATGTAGACCCTAGAAATAACTAATTGAAGAAGCTTGGTTGTCTATTTTCTGTATCTGGAAGAAATTATGCTCCGTTTGTATGATTTCAAATTAAGATCTAGATCAAGCCTTTCTATAGAAATCCATACGGATCTTTGTGATGAAGTGAAAGAAGAGAGGGACCTTGTTTTTGGGTTGTTGCTCCAGGTAGTATCCGGGGTTGATGATATGTGGTAGGTGTTGTGAGCCATGTTTATCGGCAAAACTACATTGTTTTGATTGTTTTTTGTGCTAACCTCCAAAACTTCCAAGGGCCTTGTTTGGATTTGGAGGAAGAAAAAACCACTATAAAGTGCTTGAACTAAAAATACCTAAACCCGAAGTGCCTAAACTTATTATAGCCTATTCCAAAGAGTCTAAAATTCCTTAAAATTGAACCCCAAAACTTGAACCTCAAAATTAACTCTCTAAATAGGGCTCTTGGATGTACCAAGAAAATGAGCAAAACAATATAGTTTTGTCGCACAATACCTATTGCACAACGCCTCTCCTGATTCCCTTTAGTTAAGGCTAGCTGCATCTGCATCTGTATGTTCATGTTATTTCACAGACGTATCGTAGGAAAACTATTGTCAAAAAGATGCGAAAGCAATAATAACTTACCATTACTACTTGGGTCATGAGTTAATCATGTTTGAACGGAAAAGATAGGGTTAGCACCTCAGGAACAACATCCGTTTAGTGAATAATGGCCATTTAAACCGGTTAAAAAGATTGCGAGACTGCAATTGGCATACAAGTAAAGCGACTGGCAAATTTTACCTATAAACATGTTGTAATATCTTATGCATTCAAATTTAATAGGGCAGACTGGCAGAGTCTTGGTTTGTAAAACTGCAAACTGGCTAGGCCCCAATTGCAAATGTATGGTTCTGCAAATTGTCAAGCTCAAAGTTCATGGCAATTCTTGACATGGTGATATAATCAAACTCTGCCCAGCTCATTTATCTACAGAATTTGCATGTTCTTGTTTATCCTATTCAATATTTGACCTTGACTGCCAGCATGCTTCCTGGTCATTTGTGTAAGAAGAACAAATGTCCAAAGAGACTTTCTCATCGGATCCTTGGAGGGGGGAACCAAAGCAAAATGATGTCTTGGTCAAACCATGCAGATTGCTTCCTCTTTCGCTTAAAAGAAAAAACTGGTTTTTTGGTTTTTTTCGTTGTCTCTATTCAATTTTTTTTGCATTTGTTAGTTTTGAGTCAAATTTTCGTGGTTTATAGATTCGTCTCATCGAGATGAATCCAAAGAGTATAAAACTATGATCGAAACTATTATTATTTTTAATAAAGCCAAAATTAAAGCAATAAACTGGTTTATTTTTTGTTTTATTCAAAAAAATTATTATTTTTTACCATAATTTTATACTATTTGGATTCGTCTCGACGAGACAAGTTCATCAACCACAAAACTTGACGCAAAACTAACCAATGCAAAAAAAAAAATTGAAAAAAAAAACAACGAAAAAAACCAAAAAAATCAGCTTTTTATTTTTAGCGAAAGGAGGTAGGTGGGTTTCGATTTCTTTGACCATTTCCCATTTTCCTCTGCTTGTATGTATGAATGGAGCCAGGTTCATTTTCCGTACCTTTTTCTGTCAAAGTCATGTTACACATCGATGTAATGAAAGTGTGTTATACTTGCAGCGCAAATGTTAGTCCGGTTGGTGGGTAGATTTGTTTCTCACATAATTGATCAGAATTCTTTGATGTTCGGAGTCAAATTATGTGGATTTGCTCCCCATATAATTTCTTATGAGTTCCCTGGTTCTAGTGTAATTGACTTATCTTTGATTGGACTAGAGAGAAAATTAGTCGATGTGTGCATAAATTAGCCCGGATATTCCACCGTCAGGAAGAAAAAAAACTGAAGTGTGTTATGTGTGTGTTGCCACCAATTTCGCCAAGGATAGGAGAAATAGAGATGGTCAACACCTAGTAGTGTAGAAGATGCGAGGACGTGCCAGAAGATGAATCTCTAAGAAAATAAGGAAAAGCGCATAAAACTACTTACTTCTTTTAAGCAAATGTGAAACTTAAATAAAAGATAAACTAAAGTTACAATGGTTCGTGGGCTTTGAACAAGGACTTCCACAATTGAAGAAAACTAAGGTTTACATAGAAGAAAAAGAGAAAGTAGAAGAAGAAGAAGAAGAAGAAGAAACGGGATAGAGGTAGAAGATAGACATAGATAGAAGAAGAGATCGATCGACTAACTGAGAGTTTGGAGATAAACTAAATTTACTTGTTGCAGTGAGTTTTGTTGGTGTTAGGACTTTTTCAATGTTGCGCGAAGGTCTTCATTTATAGTCTCTGGGTCCAATTGCAACTTTCAAACGTAACCGCCCATGAAACCAAGCCATTATGCCCACGTCTTGCATCCACTACAGCGTCTTCTTGAAAATACACAAGGAAGTGACATGTGTCCCTAATCCACCCGAAAATAACTACCCATGTTCTCAGCATAATTTGCACATATCAATTTCGGCCTTTATCATCTCGTTTTAGATAAAAATCCTCTTTCCTATAATTTAGACAACAAACTTACCTGCTAAATCATAAATAATTTGGCCATTAATTTAAATCCAAATTAAATAAAAATAACTCCCAACTAATCTATTTGCCACATATACAATTTTAAAAATTTATGGTGTGTGTTGCCAATGAGAATTGGCCGGCACTTGGACCATATTTCTTTAAAGTATTTTTTTGTTTAATTGCAGGCCGGGCATCTAAACAATTTTCTCCCCTTGTGTCAGCCACGTAACCCAGTAGATCCTTGACCCCGGACTTTCTAATGACGCCATGTTACATATAAATACAAATCTCAATTCTGATCATAATTGAAGAGTTACATAACGAAATGTTGATAGTTGCTGACTAAGGGTTTGTTTGGGTAAATTGGAAAAATTGGTTTTTGGGTTTTTTGATTGTCTTTATTCAAATTTTTTTTACATTTTTTAGGTTTCGGTCGATTTTTTGTGGTTTCTTGGCTTGTCTCGACGAATGAAAATCTAAAAAGTATAAAATTATTAGCCAAACTTAAAATTTTGTGAATAAAGACAAAAAATAATCCATTTTTTTTTAATAAGGACAAAATTAAAAAAACCAAAAAATTAATTTTCCCAATTCACCCAAACCAACCATAAATAAAGTTGATGTGAAGCTAGAAGTGCAAAAGAGAAAGGGAAGAGCCAAGTTGAGTTTTGTTGTATTTGAGCTCAATTCCTTTAAAAAATATGTGCTCGAGTTCGGCTTGACTATGAACAAGTCGAAGTTGATTTATTTACTAAATGAGCCGACCTTATAAAACCGAACTGAGCAGAATCTTAAAGTATTGAGCTTGACTCTTTGACTAAAAGAACTTAGAACTCGAGTTCGAGCTCGCTCGATTGCTAACAGGCCGAGCCTGAAGCAGCTTTGAGGGGCTTGGTTCGTTTATATCCATACAAAGCTAAGATGTTATATATATATATATATATATATATATATATATATATATATATATATATATATATATATATATATATATATATATATAATCAACTTCTAATGAGGGATCTCTCATTTTAAATAAATTGAGGATCAAGCAATTTTTCCACTTTCCAAACTAAATTTTGACGATCCGAACCGTTAGACGTGTTTAAATGTGTTTTTAACGTCCACCGCATGAATTTGTCTAAAAAAATACCCGTAAGGGCTTCATCCGATCAATTTTTCTTAAAAACGTTATGTATAGCGTTTTTAACAAAAAATGATTGGATAAAACTCTCTTACAAGTGTATTTTTGGACCTAATCCTGTGATTGGACTTTAAAAACGATTTTAAAAACACATCTAACGATCTGATCGGATCGTCAAAATTCGGTTTGAAGAAAGCGTAGCCCTCATTTTAAATAAAATGAGAAATCCCTCATTAGAAGTTGATCATATATATATTGACCTTATCTCTGCTCCATATCTCGTTTTAGAAAAGAAAAACGACAAAAAGCTAGAAAGCAAACATCAAACCCATGTTTGTCGAAAAAAAAAACCATCATACCCATGAGGAGGCGGTTCACTCGTTGGAACTCATTACTTGTATAGACAAGGCTGAAGGCCAAGATTCGAGTCTCTATAACGGATTTGGGGTTATTTTTTTTTCATCCAGGCCCGTCCGGTTCTTAGGATGGATGGGCTACCAAATTTTATTTTGCACACACGATAACGAACGGTTCGGATTCGAAAGTGTTGAGGTGAAATCTGAGCCGTCCATCCAAGTAACGGACGGCTCGAATAGTGCATGGCAGCTGTTGTGCGAGGGGTTACATAGCAGCAACCCCATGTCTCATATCGCTCTATAACCTCTTATTAGAGTAAAATATACTTCTTACACTACATACCATACACGGGATTAGGGGTTTCTCACAAAAGCATACCTACAATAGTATTAGTGAATGTCTCTGCCTAAAGACAGTTTGTAAAAACTAGTATTTCTACAAATAGATGAATTTTATTAGCTAATGTTGTCCTATACAAATTTAAAGTCACGAACAATATTCTAAATTTTTAAAAGGCCCCAAAAAAATAAAAATATTAATGTTAAATTTGACATAATCCCAAGAGAGAAAATATTGGGATAAACCTTTGCACACCCAAAACAATGTAATTTTGGCCACCCTATAACTCCATAGTGCGGAAACGTACTACGGGATCCACGAATCTACATACACGCACGGGATTCGGGGGGTGCATTAGTTTCGGTCCTCATAGATGCACATTTCTCCCTAAATAACTGAGGTGTCAGTGTACTATACTCGCACTTCTGTTTTGTTACCAAAAGAAGTACTCCATCCGTCCCAATTTGTTTGCTCCTTTTGGGAAAACAAATTTTTAAGAGGTGTGAAAACTTTGTATTGACTTTTGTATTTTGCCTTTAAATCCAATCAATATTACTGTGACCAAATTTGTGAGGCTAATTTATTTTATGAAAGTCAAAACATATTCAATATGGATCTTGTTCGATAGATATCAATTGATTTTATTATACAAAAATTTTAAAATCATAAAAACCGTTATAAAATAAAAGATAATAAACTAGCCAATTAAGATGGGAAAAGTACTTTTTAAGGGTAAAATTAGAAATTGACCCAATTTTGATGGATGTTTTTAGAAATGGGACAAATATTTTGGGACATCCCAAAATAGAAAGAAGGATCAAGAAATTGGGACGGAGAGAGTACTATACATTAGTCTTTATGTGTGGGAATAGTTTTCCAAACAATTGGGAACAAACTTTTTCCATTTCCGTAAAATAATCCAAATTCAAGCGAGATTCATACAGCAGTGAGCTACCTCGACTGAAACCTCATTTGATACGTCAGTCTTGCTAGCTCCTTTGTTTAAAATTCGTTCAATTTCAATGAACCTGCACATAGTTACGCTGTTCAAATTTATTCAAATTTTTAGCAAATACAGTAAATGGACGACGTACGAATTACCAAAAGAGAGATTAATCAATCCTCTCAAATACAGTAAATGGACGACGTACGTATTCCAGGGACATTTTCTACCATACATTTTTGTGAAAACCAAAGCCTTAGTGGGGTTCCAACCAAATAATCCCCATATTTACCTCTTTTTTTATTTTTGGGTAAGTACATCATCGTCCCCTACTTCAATTTTTTTTTTTTATTACTGATTTTAAGTATAATCCAGGAGTTCAAGCTAATTTAATCACACCTCGATTAATCCTGGATACTCAATTTGTGGAAACTTTATATCCATCTCAAAATCAATTGGCAATGAGTGGAGAGGTCCCAACATATATTAAGTGATCACCCATTCCACTCTTAGGCAATGTGGGACAATATTTCTTAACATCCCCCCTCATGTGCAGCCGCATTTGAGGTCTGTCACGTGTGGCCACTTTTTGGGTCCTATCATCGTGCAGCCTTTTTGCTGGTCTGTCATGTGGGTGTGAGATTGCAAATTTTTTATTTTTTATATTTTTAAATGTGGAGTGGAATAGGCCCCACCTCCTATTTACGAGGAGTCTAATTAAAACTCCGTATAAATTGGCCCCAAACAAATTGATTGCACCGGAGAGGTTTTGACAAATCTAAAACTTTAGGAAAGACCAAACCCTAACACTCAAGTCTTGATCACCAAGCCAACTTAGGTTAAAATCTCGTACAGTATTTGTTTATTTGTATTGTGGGGTTGCTTCTTGCCGGAGTAAACTCTTTGGACCTCATGATATGGAATGGGTAAAGATGGGGTGGCTGAACCTCGCCTAAATCCTAGCTACCCGTCGTAGAAGGTAACCTACATACGTAGACAACCACGTTAGTGCCAAGCCCAGAGAGTGGTGGTCCAGAAAGGCACTCCGATGGTAAAGTCAGTCATCGAAGGAGAAGAGATATGCCAGAATTCTAGAGAGAGAAATGGAGTTATGAAGGTAGTAAACGACTAAATGTGGAGAGGAATACTCATAGTGGTAGTTGTGATGGAGTATTTATAAGAGAAGGGGGTGTGTGTTGCATGCACTCGGTTCACCCCCCACGCCTGCCATTCCTGCCCGGAATGACAACTGATGTGACTTCCATCTCTGTTGCAGACGTCGCACTTCAGCTGACGTCATGTCACATGGGTCTGAGGGGTCACTTCACCTCGAGACATTTCCCCTCACCCACATGACTCTGCAGGTGACGGTGGTAGGGTAGGTGATTGCTGCATTTAATGCTCCATTGTGAAATGTGTAGCGTGTTTAACACACCACCGCCTAACCAAGCATCTCTGAGCGCTCACGTGACCGTCGTCAACCGACTCGGCACACGAGGTACTGACCCTTTTGCTCCTTTATCGTGCAGAGAGGGGCCTTTGCTGACCCTTGTGGACCCGGCCGCTACATGTATGAAGATATGTTGCACTGCTGAACTGGGGATGGTGCTGTCCCTTCGATAACAACGATCGTCTGTGATCAGCTATGGATGACTCAAATCTATTCGGTAGCAAACTGTTCAGATTTGTTTGGATAAGATGTGATCTAAACCGTCTATTGCCAACCACCGACGGCTGTGATTGGCCAGCATCCATGTGCTCACTTTTGAGGTGTCCTTCCCATCCCATGGATATGCCCACTTGTTCGAATTTGGCATATAAGGGCTCACTTCATTAAAAATTTATGTAGTATTGTACTGTAGTTGTAAAAAAATGTTCATATGCCGCCTTGAAATAGTCCAAATGTGATTTGGATTGTATATTAGATTCATTTTTGGCATTATATACATTAGATTTTGAGATGCATTAAGATAAATGTGTTAAAAATATATAAAGAAATTGCTCCTTGAGATAAGTAAAAGTATTACAGTAAAGTGACAATAAACTATGGCATCCATGAGAAGGAAAACATTATCGAGTGCTTTTGAATCATTGTCATGTGGTGCTTCAATTTGTTTCACGATCACACATTCAAGTGTGGCTCATGGCTATCCAAATGAGTTTTATACGCATGTAGTGAGTCCCCTCACTATAGGCCCCCCCGAATCCGATGATAGGGGCAATGAAATATTATGTGGTAGTGCCCGAATACCATTGGATCCATGTAGAAAATTATAGTAGCACATAAAAGTGAACCTGCGTTGTGGAGTAATAATATCATAAACAAACTAACAAATCCGTCTAAGCTAGAAGAGTTGATAATGTGTGGTATGGTTAGTCCTTTGAAAATTAGTCGAGATTTATATAAGTTTGTCCGAATACTATTAGGAAATCTCTTGGTTTCAAGATTGTCCTATCTATAAAATGATATATCAAAAAACCTCCTAACATTTTATCAAAAAACTTCCTAACATTTTTTCACAAATTAAAAGAAATCACTAATATCTAGTAAACTTGTGCAAAAATATTCAAAATTTTCTTGACAAAAAAAAAATACATTATGAACCAAAAAAAAAAAAAATCTAAGCTCGGTTGAAGGAAGAGCTGTGCCAGGGGCACGGAATGATTTTCCTCGTAGCTGCCACCTCTTATTTAACTGGTGTTAGCCCCCCAGTCAAACCCACAAGTTTTGACCGACAATACCAAAAATGTCCCTACACTTTTCCACGGTCAAACATCTTTTGGCTTTCTCAGAAGATTCCTCCGGCAAGACGGCCAAAATAGTACTCCTCCGTAAGAGAGAGAAACACACACAGTGATGTGTGTGAGAAAAGGACCCGAGAAAATTCTGGACACGGAGAGGGTATATACAAGTGGTGCCCGGCACTCTACTTGGGTGCCCGACACTCCACTTGAGCTGTTCAAACATGTTTTAAACGACTTAGACTTGTTAGTGGCGTTTTAATAAATTTTGAAAGCTAATTTACTCCAACAAATTTGAACCGTCCAAAATATGTTTGGACAAGTCGGGCACAATGTGTCTATACCCTCTTTGTACCCAAAATTTCATCAGGATAGGGAGGAGATATATACTCTACTCATCCCAAAATAATAGTTCAGATTGCAAAATTGAGAAATGATAACTTATTATGAGCCTCTTTGTGAGACAATTTTTCTCATTTTTTCATTCTCATTTTTTCTTTTTAGTTGTTTGGGAGAAACGTTTCAGAACTCATTTTCTGAGAATGAGTTTTGCAAAATGCACTTTCTAGAGCAGAAGTAAAAAAAAAGTTGAGAGAAGCTTTTGACTTCTCATTTTTTGCTTTTTCCATTTTAATTAACAAAAAGACCTGCAAAATGTATTCTCCGCATATCTCTCAAACATCACTCCTGTTTTAAAATGCGTTATACACATATCTCTCAAACACCCCTACCAAATCTAAAATAAATTCTAACCATAATCCAAAAAGTCAAAAACTTAAATATTAAAAGTTGAAAATGAGACTCTCAAACACTTTTATATTATTTGTAACTTATTGTTTTGTGAACCGGAATATCTCTCTGGTAGCCAAGATATGTGTGTTTTGTGTGGAGAGAGAGAGAGAGAGAGAGAGAGAGAGAGATGCTTGTTCAATACGAACACAAACTCCCCCACACCTTCCTCCTCTCTTCTCACTCCACCACCATATATACCCCCCTTCTCTCTCTCTCCTCCCTCTATAGTATATGCCCCACCCTTCTCCGAATGGCCTCTTACCAAATCACACCACCAACAAACTATTCTTCTTCTTTCTCCAAAACCCAATTCATGTCGTCCCCAAACACCTCCTTCACCGACCTCCTCGCCGGAGACTACCCTTCCGCCACCGCTACCGCAGCCAGTCGTGGACTTTCCGACCGTATCGCCGAGAGAACTGGCTCCGGCGTGCCCAAATTCAAGTCAATTCCTCCGCCTTCGATGCCGCCTGTCTCACCCCATGCCGTCTCTCCTTCTTTCTTCAACTTCTCTCCTGGGTTTAACCTCTCGGAGTTCTTGGACTCTCCGCTCTTACCTTCTTCCAACGTATGTCTACTTTAAACGCTACTTCTTCTTTTTTGCCTTTTCATTTTCTGGCTTCTGTTTGGTTGTACAGAATACAATAGAAAAAAAACCATGAGATCCTCTTTAGCCTTTGAGGAAATTTCCTCGTGACTAGAGCTGCAAACAAGCTGAACCGATTAAACACGATGAACTTTGAAAAAGGGCGTTTTGAGTTTGACTTATTTATCGTGTGTATCGAGTTTTAATCGAGCTGAACTCGAGTACTAATTGATTCTTATAAACTATATAAGCTTATCGAAATTGAGTAAAATACACGTTATTTAAAGACCTTTAGATTGTGAAAAAAAAAAAATGGTAAGAAAAGACATGTTTGAATTTGGCTTATTTATATTTCAATTAGCTTTTTTAAAGTTCGGAACGTGATTCGAACTCGAGTAGCTTAGTTTATTTAGCAGCCTAACCAGAAAACCTTGACGCAATTGATATCTTTTCTTACTTGTTTTTTATCTGATTTCCCGGACCCCAAACAGAGCTTTAGGGGGGTAAACCTTAGCTTTTGTTTCTATGTATGTATCATGAAGATTAACTTTTAGAAGTACTAATTTTTGTTTTGTAAATATGTATATGCAGATTCTACCATCTCCAACAACTGGGTCTTTTCCAGGTCAGGGCTTCAATTGGAAGAGCAATTCCAACAACCAGGAGCAGGGCATCAAACAAGAGCAAAACAACTACGCTGGTTTCTCTTTCCAAACACAAACCAGGCCTCCAACATCATCATCAGCAACAAGCTTTCAGTCCCAAGTCCCTACCGTAAGTTGCCTGATTCATTTCCTATTTCTCTCTGTCATCGTTTTAAAATCCTAAGATACAGGTTACGTATCCCATCCCGTATCCTTTTTGTATAGAAAATAACACGATGGTGTATCCTGTGATATTTATGCATATCCTAATTCAGTACGTATCCTACGTTTACTTAATGGAAGAAATTCAAACATTATTGTGAGAAACGGAACCTCCAATGTATTAATCTAAATCGTTTGAGACATTCAAACTATTTGAAAGATATCCAACCTCAATATAGGACTTGAATAGGAGAAAAACCATATTTCGATCATGTTTGGGAGATATTATTAGGGATTTCTTTTCTGTCCTCGACTAAGGTAATAGGAAATCTCAATCTGATAAATCCCAGATGAGAGTTTGTTGATGTTATTAGATACAATACTTGTTAGTAATTGTATATTAATAATGGTCAGCGTATCTTACGATAAGCAATACATATGCAGATACGATTTATAAAACAAGAAAAACGATAGGTGACGTATCCGATTACAAAACCTTTGGTCTCCATTTCCACCTTGTAATTTTCGCTGATAGAATCCGAATGAATGGTGAAACATTATATCCAATCCAAAAACTTACCTTATTAATTACGACAACGTGCAACTTTTTTGTTGGGTCTGTCGTCTCTAGTTTTCTAGAGTCTGTTGTCGTGAGTCACTGTGAACCTCCTTTGATGCTATGAAAAAAGCTTTGTATCCAAGGCCAAAACCTTGAACTATTAGTTGGAATGGTACATCATGAATATTACGCCGTGATCAATTTTGTTCCCAACAAATGTGGGATTGATTCTCGACCAATGAATTTTGTTCAAATAATCGGGAAACAAACACGGAATTGGATCTCTCATCTCTAACACTAAATCTGTTCATAATATCAGGGAAACCAGACATGGGGTTATCAACAGGCCACCAATTCAAATGGTCCATCTTCAAGAAACAATACGGTGAAATCTGAAGATTCCCAAAGCCACGGTGGGTTTCAATCAGATTATGATCAACACAAACAATCGTCGCAGTCGATAAGACAGCAGAGGAGATCAGATGATGGGTACAATTGGAGAAAATATGGAGAGAAGCAAGTGAAAGGGAGCGAAAACCCGCGGAGTTATTACAAATGTACACATCCCAATTGCCCAACTAAGAAGAAAGTTGAGAGGTCTTTAGTAGATGGGCAGATCACTGAGATTATTTACAAGGGGAATCACAACCACCCAAAGCCTCACTCTACTAAGAGATCATCGTCTGCTTCTTCTCAAGCAACTCATTTGACCAATGAAACTCTAGACCAGTCGTATGCGTCACACGGCAATGGACAGATGGATTCAGTTGCTACACCAGAGAATTCTTCGATCACGATCGGGGATGATGAGATTGATGAAGATGAAACTGCTGCCAAAAGAATGTAAGTTTGATTGAGATGATGTCCTTTGCTTGTTGGGTAGTCTGTGATGATCTTGGCTAATTTTCGATTTGGTTTTTCAGGAGGTTTGAGGGTGAAAGTGAAGGTATATCCACTGCTGGGAGCAATACATCTAGAGAACCAAGAGTTGTAGTCCAAACAAAAAGCAATATTGATATTCTTGATGATGGGTATAGATGGAGGAAGTATGGACAGAAGGTGGTCAAGGGAAATCCTAATCCAAGGTAACAAAAAGCTCACTTTCAAGACATTTTTTGTTATATAAATATGTTCATAAGTTGTGTTGGCAGCATGTTTCCATGAAACATCAGGTTTAGAGATAACCTAATATGTGTTCTTATTAATAACTTTTCTAGGAGCTACTACAAGTGCACAAGCCAAGGATGTCCGGTTAGAAAACACGTTGAGCGAGCAGCCGACGACCCGAGATCCGTGATCACGACCTACGAGGGAAAGCACAACCACGAAGTTCCAGCAGCACGCGGCAGTGGCAACCACTCTGCCTACAGGCCTTTGCCCAACAATGCAGCCATGACCATTAGGCCTTCGACTACGTCCCATTACTCCAACACCAACTCAATCACAAATCCAACCCATAATGTGAGGCTGCCAACATCTGAAGGCGAAACACGCTTCACCCTGGAGATGTTGCAGACTCCGGGGAGTTTCGGATTCTCAGGATACGGGAACTCAATGAACAATTACATGGGCCAAGCCCTAAAAAGAAGAAAATGGGTTTTTTCCAGAGCCAAGGAAGAACCAAGGGATGACTTCATCTTTGAGTCCTTGCTAAGCTAGGTTGGTTTACCATAGACACGGTTGAGATTTCAATACAAAAACAAGGTAAGGATGTCAGCTGATTCATTTGTTTATTAGTGATTTTATTTATTTCTTGGGGATTTGGGTGGTATAGGTATACGTAATTTCTAATTTGTTTATTCAAAGGTGTATGTTGTAGAAGTTCATTAACATTTTTTGTTTTTGTTTTTTATACCCTACGGTTTTGGGGCACCTGTTAACCCTCAGAAGTGTAGAGCCTCAAATCATTGTAGCATCACACTTGGTGTATCTTTTCTTTAGATGTATTGTTGGAAAGGAATTGATTTTCAGATTTTTTGACAGTCAAAATTCTTCTTATGTGCTTGTGAAGTAGAACTGGGTCAAACAAATGCAACCATTCATGCACACAGATAAAACTATATTTTAGCAATAATCATGTTTCTAGTGGTATTTCTTCTCTTATTGTGGATACAAATGGATCCGGGGGCTGTAGGGCGCCCATGTAGTGCGGCATCTGAGATTTCATCTTGGCGTTGGACAGCTAGTATCTATCAAGTGCCGAGATAAAATTAGGATTGTTGTAAACACGTCCGACGGTTTGGTGATTTGACACGGACTATTATAAAATTTTGTCTTAGTTGAAACAGTCATACATGTTTTTTTTTTGACACGGCATATCATGTTAAATTTATTATGTAACATATCGTGCTTATACGGCTTCTCTTGCTACAACTCCAAATGTTGTTGGTCTGGTGGTTAAGGCTTGGTACTTGAAGACTTGGCTCCCTCGTAAGTCTCACTTTCAAAACGTTCTGCTATTAACTCTTATGAGGCTAGTTTACGAGAGCTTTGTCTCAGCTTCAAGTGGGTCCTTCACTAATAGACGGTAGAATTAGTCTAGAAAGGTGCGCGTAAGCTAATCTGGTTAGTTAAATAATAAAAAAACAAGGTGTCTCACGTGATGAAAGCTTTGAACGTGTCAAACAATTGTGGCAAAGGTTTATTTCGTGGTCCGCCGGTTGGTCCAAGGTCAACTTCAGTGGGTTTGGAGACAATAAGTTATCACAACATTGAAGTTTTCTTCATGGACTCTTTCAATTTGGGCTATATTATAGTGAAGGGCAAAATAGTCTCACTAAAACGCACTTATATTCTGCTTTAATTATTTGGAATTAACTTAGGCATATGGCCTATGGGAGAGAATGTAGCCCAGATCTCTTAGTAATTTTTTTATATTCTGGGTGCGACCGATCAGAGCAGTTGGTTACTGAACCTTTTGGCATGGGCAGGTTATTCATGGATTAGATGTTTATCCACCAATAAGCTTGCTTAATCCGGTTTAATTATCCTTAATTACATGTTTTAAGTCTCTTTTTTTTTGTAGAATTCAGCGCCGAGAGAGTAATACAATTGTGAAAAGATCATTTGTTCTTCTGAGGTTAATTCCCGTGACTCAAATCACCGTCACATCCAAGAGCGGAGTCAGGATATACGAACAACAGGTTAAATACTGAAAACTGCAACAATAGTCGTGTGGCAATGATATAGGGTCAAATTTTGTAATTTGGTAGTCTTTGCGATAATTTATTAATCTCTGTGGCTCAAATATTTAGTATTTACTAATGCTAATACAATACATTTCATACATGCTCTAAGAAAGATTTCAAAAGTGAGATTTGAGCGGCAGAGAGAGAGAGAGAGAGAAAGAGAGCGCAAGGGGAGGCGTATGGGAGAAGTACCTCCCTAGGCCAAACCCCAACGGCAGCCGCCCCTCCCCCTCCCCCGCCTCAAGCCTTCCACCTTCTTCCTCACTCCTCTCCTCCTCTCCTCTCCTCTTTTACTTGCCCCATGGTTTCCGGCAAGTCCCCATATTGTACGAGCTTCTCTTCTCCTCCTATGAACGGCCAAAACCCGATTTTTGGACAAGGGGGAGCCGGATCTAGGCTTTCCAGATCCGGACTCCTAACATCAGCAGAGCTCCGGTGATCTTTCCTTTTCTTCTAACATCAGCGGAACTCCTAACATCAACGGTAGAAGACTGTAGCGACGTGACAACTCCAGCGGAGCTCCGGCGATCTTTCTTTTTCTTTGTTTCTGTATTTTTCTTTTGTTTTTTTCATTTCGTAGGTTGTATCCAGGATTTGTTGGGTGATTAATGAAAATTTTCTCTCTTTCTCCAAAACAAGAAAGATTTCAAGACTATATAACCGTATAACATCCCTCTGCCCTTGGCCACAGAGCTCTAGCGAATAACACTTGGCACTAGTCTAGATCGATTCGGACTTTTTTTTTTTTTGGATAAACAAGCAATTCATTTCACCAAACGCCCTAATGTAAAGATTCCATCACAAAATATAGGAGTGAACCAAAACTACCCAAAATCTAAGACACAATCTGCAACAGCACCAATAGGCTCACTAACTCAAAGACTTGTACTGCAAAAGCAAACTAACATTCGGTGTTGGCGTATGGTCTATGAGGATCCCTAAGGGACACGCAACTCAAATCATAGGTAGAGAACGGGGGGATGAAATCATCGACAAACACCCACAAAGAGATGAGAGTCCCACAAAGGGGTACATAAAACAAAAACAAATAAAAACAGAAAGATAAAATAAAAAAATAGAAAATACTGTGGTCATCAAAAAATGCTGCTTGTGCTGCCGCCTCAGGACTGGTGGCTTATTCGCCGGACGGGGAGCCAAACCACCCTAGCTTCACTCCAACATCAAATCTAGCTCAAACCGGAGCAGGGGTGGGGTGTAATCGGCACACTACAATAAAAGTTACTATTCCCGGCATTAGAAAACTGCTGGAAAAGTCCAAAAACCGCCAGAAAAAGTATTACCGGCGGTAAAAATGCAAAAAACCGCCCCGCCGTCAAAACGGCTGTCATAAAAAGATAAATGGCGGTAATCTACCGCCAGTAATAGTAACTTTTGCCGGCGGTTTCATTACCGCCGGTAATAGTTATTTCCGGAAAAAAACAATAATAATTGTGTTGCCAAGTTTCGAACCCGCGACCCTTTGTGTGAAGCCCTGACACCTAACCGCCCGACCACCCAAACATTTTGGTTATATTTAAGAAATGAAAATATTTATATTAAAATTTATGCTTTTACCGGCGGTTTTGTGGATTACCGCCGGTAATAGTCATTTTACTGGTGGCTTATGTTTATCACCGGTAAAAGCAAACATTCCCGGCGGTAAACCGCCGGGAATGGTCCTTTTACCGGCGGTTTGGTTACCGTCGGTAAAGCCACATTTTCTTGTAGTGGCGGTGGAGAAGAAAGAGGTGGAAGAGATGGAGAGGGACTGTGGAGGTAGATCTGAGGGGATGGACTGTGGGGACGGGAGGGCTATGAAGTGGGATGGGTTAAGAAAAGACGTGGGTGGGAAAATAATACAGAACATCAATGCAAAATTGAAACTATATTGTTAAGAATGCAATGTCCGGAAAAAGGTCAGACAGATAACATTATTTTCACAATTTGCAGTCCGTGACTCAAACCTTTCATTATGTCTTGGGAATAAAAGGAGCACTTGTCATCAAACAACATCGTGACCTCTCAGTGTTTGTTCAATTTTCTTGATCCAGCTCAAATGGCAGAAATGGAATATGTAAGTGGCAAATGCCTTGCACAAGTCTCTATTTCGACTTCCAGCAGTCATATCGTTAATGGACAAGGCTGCGAAAGTTCCCTCGTTATTTCTCTAGCCTCGTCGCAGTTAGTGACATGACAGGGAAAATGAAATTAGATATGCAAATGCTAGACCAGACACTCGTTACCGCGCAATTAAAAAAAAAGAAAAAAGACAGTACTGAGGTAAACAATTTAATGATTGAGTAGCAGTTGGATAGAGACCATCCCCAGATCTGCAGGTGGATTGTTTGGCAAACCAACCACACCATAGCTATCAAACTCACTGTAACTCACTATTGATACACTACGCCAAATTTAAGCATTAGCAGTATTGGAAAATCGCCGGGAAAGGTCCCAAACCGCCGGGAATTCCCATTAGCAGCGGTAATCACGACCGACGTCAATATGGCCGTCAAGAATACTAAAACCACTGGGAAAAGATTCAAAACCGCCGGTAAAACCGCCAGCAATGCTAAATTGCGTATATTAAAAAAAGAAAAGAAAAAAGGATTACACGTGGCATGCATTATTTGCTGGAAATGCTTGGCCCAGGTCTTGAACTCGAGACTTTAAGCCACTTGCGCGCCCGCACGACCAACTGGGCTGGCACACATTTTGTGTTGCTAGGACAAAAAAACTATTTATACTATACCGTAATTATTTTTTTGAATTTCTTTTTTACCAGCATTTTCTAGAAAACCGCCGGGAATGCCCCTTTTGGCGGCGGTAATTTACAAAACAGCCGGGAATGCCAATTTTTACCAGCATTTGTTAAACCGCCGGAAAAAGTTGCTTTTTCCAGCATTAATAGTCCTACTGGGAAAAAAACCGACAGGAATGCCCATTTTTCTTGTAGTGATACTAACTACAATCTAATATAGTTGAAAATCGTACAATTTGTGCCATCAAATTCAAAAGCGCAGTTAATCTTTAGTCATGTGAACCCTAATTTGCAAGTGGTCAATAACAGAACAAGCATTGATTTAACAATAAAACCATAACAGAATCTTTCTTTAGTTCAACATTGGTTGCACCAACTCCTTTATAGTTGGACTTGGTTACCCTAAAGACTTTTCATGTCACTTTTTGACTGATAACCTAATCTCTCAAAGGTCCAAAACCTCTCTTTAGTTTTTTACTAACTCTACGGTCTCTATGACCTCCTTAGTTCTGTATAAATAACTAAAACCATTACTCAGTGCTAACTCAAATAAGACTCTAGGCTTCACATAACAAAGGTAGAAGGGAGAAGACAATAAGATGGAGGCTTATGACAACTACGTTAAGCGAAACTTCTTCTCAGGCCTTCTGTTCTTACTACTGGCATTGATAGGTTCTTTAGCAAATGCAGAAACTCACCACTACAACTTTGTGGTATGTATCAATCTTACGTCGATGTCTTGTTCTTCTTCTCTCTTCATTAGTCGTTTCAATTCAGGCCTAAATGTGATCTTGCTTGAAATAGGTACAACAAACTCTAGAGCACAGACTCTGTAGAGCCCACAACATACTCACAGTCAACGGTCAGTATCCGGGGCCAACATTGAAAGTCCGGAATGGAGACACCCTTGTTATCAAAGTCCTGAACATTGGCAAATACAACGTCACCATCCACTGGTAGAACCAAACTGTAAATTTACTGTGTGTGCATTATACCATGCAAAATATACATTCATAGTTCCATAAGCTTATAAGCTCAATGTACTTTTATATATCAGGCATGGACTTCGCCAGATGCGAACGCCATGGGCGGATGGCCCTGAGTATGTGACTCAGTGTCCGATCAAGCCAGGAGCAACTTACACATACCGGTTCCCTATTGAAAATCAGGAGGGAACCTTCTGGTGGCATGCTCACAGCAGATTTCTTAGAGCAACTGTTCATGGAGCCCTGATAGTCTTGCCTAAATTGGGTTCTCCATACCCCTTCCCAACACCCAAGCACGAAATCCCTATAATTCTCGGTAAGGAATAACAAATCTCTCCCTCTTAAATGATCAATAGCTCAACATAGTAATGACATTGACTTATGATGAGCAGGAGAATGGTGGAACAGGGACGTCATTAGTGTCCAAAGACTGGCGATTTTCACAGGGGGAGCACCAAATGTGTCTGACGCATACACCATAAATGGTCAACCGGGTGATCTATACCCATGTTCCAGCAAAGGTTTGTACAAATCTTGACTGACAACAAGTAATGCCCACTTTTTTCCCATACATAGCGATAACATCGCGCAATATAAATTTTGACAATTCAGGTACTGCAAGATTCCCTGTTAAGTCTGGGGATACAGTTCTCCTCAGAATCATCAACGCTGCACTCAATCAACAACTCTTCTTCAAGGTAGCTAACCACAGACTCACCGTTGTGGAAGCCGATGCCGCCTACACCAAGCCCTTCGCCACCTCAACCCTCATGTTGGCACCTGGTCAGACGACCAATGTCCTCCTCACAGCTGATCAGACCCCAGGACGATATTACATGGCAGCTCGTGCCTATGCTACTGCCCAGAACGCGCCGTTCGACAATACCACCACAACTGCAATCCTTGAATACACGTCTGTCAAAAAAGGGGTTCCCTCAAGACCGGTTTTGCCACAGTTACCTGCCTTCAACGACACAGCAACCGTGACAGCATTCTCAGCACAATTAAAAAGTCTCGCCAAGGTCGAAGTCCCAACCAAGATTGATGAGAACTTGTTTTTCACGATTGGTTTAGGTTTTGTCAACTGCACTCCTGGACCCCGATGCCAAGGGCCTAACAATACTCGTTTCGCTGCCACCGTGAACAATGTGTCATTTGTGCTACCAAGAAGGGCGTCTTTACTCCAAGCCTATTTCCAAAATATACCCGGTATCTTCACAACAGACTTCCCGCCGGTGCCACCGATAAAATTCAATTACACGGGCAATGTGCCTCGCGCATTGTGGCAACCTAAGTTTGGGACGAAGCTCTATAAACTAAAGTTCGGATCCACAGTACAAATTGTGCTTCAAGACACCGGTATCTTCTCAACAGAAGACCACCCTATGCATCTCCACGGATACCACTTCTTTGTTGTTGGACAAGGATTTGGTAACTTTAATGCTAGACGAGATACGCCAACATTTAACCTTATCGATCCACCAGCAAGAAATACTATTGATGTCCCTGTTGGTGGATGGTCAGTTATCCGGTTTGTGGCTGATAATCCAGGTAATTTCAACACATTTTAACACATTGTGATAAAAACCATGTAATTACTTATACTTGTTTAATTGATTTCTTTTTATTCTCTCTTTGAAACAGGTGTTTGGTTGTTTCACTGTCACATAGACACTCATCTTGCCTGGGGTCTGGCTATGTCATTCCTGGTTGAAAATGGAGTAGGGAAATTGCAGTCGGTTTCACCCCCTCCAGCTGATCTGCCTCCATGCTAAGACATTGATCAATGGAGCAAATTTATTTCAACAAATAAGATGTCCTCAGTAGTCCCTAGTTGAATGAACGTTTTGCTTGTTCCATCTCCTATGTTAGGAGAATGTCTTGGTAGACGGTCACTTGCAATTGCCTTCGCAGCCTACAGCCGCAATTTTTTTATGGTTTTGTTGGATTTTCACCTAGAACTTTACTCCATGTTTTCCACAGAATAAACGTTACGAAGTTTGATCTTCAAGGTTTTTATAGATTAATACTAGTTTTTTCTTCAACGTTCTTTCTTTTTTGGGTTCTTTATGCTTTTCAACTACACAATTGATGAATCCCAGATCTTGAATGTGCTATAAATAATGTGCAAGGTGCCATGGACCCTGGAGTCCTTTTCCACAATTGATAACAGAAAGCAGTAAGCTAAAGCAGAAGATACTCAGAAGAAAGAAAAAAGGATCTTACCTAATGTTCAATCTCATTGCAGCCTCACAACCAATCAAAATGCTACTTTCCCAGATACAAATGTCAATGATATGAAATCTGGAGCAACCCCCTCTTTGAAGGGTCCAACGGACTACATATGCGACTTTTACGTTTATTAAGTTCTTTGCACGACTCAATCTTTTTTATAAGTTAATTTTGCACAACTCAAACCAAAAGTGAAGACATTTTCCTAACCAAAATACTTCTAAGGTTTACAATGTATCCCTAAGATCTTCGTGTGGACGGACTACTTGGCCAACCCATTCTAAGGGTAACTGTAGGATACCAGTATGTGATTGAATGTTGGGATTATTACCTCTAGGTCTAGAAAAGAGATGTCTAATTACCAATAAGGTAAGTCATTTTTTTTAATTACCACTGAGGTAAGTCACTCTTTTTTTAAGTTTAGGTTTAGGGTACACTTTCCTATTATAAGATTTTAGTGGTTTAAGCACTTTCATAAAGTACCCTAGGATTTTAGGCACTTTCATAGGGTACCCTAGTCGTAGCGTACCCTTGTCATAAGGGTACCCTAGAGTTTAGGTTTAAGGTGCACTTTCCTATTATAGGTTTTAGTGGTTTAGGAACTTTCATAGAGTACCCTAGGATTTTAGACACTTTCATGGGGTACCCTAGAATTTTAAGCACTTTCATAAGGTACCCTAGGATTTTAGACATTTTCATAAGGTACCCGAGTCGTAGGGTACCCTAATCATAAGGGTACCCTAGAGTATAGATTTAGGGTGCACTTTCCTATTATAAAGTTTAGTGGTTTAGGCACTTTCATAGGGTACCCGAGAATTTTATGCACTTTCATAGGGTAACCTATGATTTAGGCATTTTTATACGGGTTGGGGAGTTGATGAGAATTTTTCAGAGTTGGGCTTGACCTGATGGTAATTATGGGATCCAAAGGTGACCTGATGGTAAATGTCCCTTGAATGTTTATTTAATCTCGTTTACATTTTTAGCATTAACATACCCCAACCAAAAATATATACCTACTATTTTATCCAAGGGGAGCAACACGGGCATATTGGTGCATCACATAGTTTATAGTTTGACAAATTTATTGTGCATTAGAGCTGGACTGTCCAGAATTGCTCTCCTTTACTGACTCTGATTTCTATTCAATACTGTGAATTCTGGTTTCACAGGCAGACCTTCTGAATGATAAAGTCATAAGTGCAATTGCCTACAAGGTTTCTACAAGAACGGCAACAACTTCAACATGCATTTTCATAGGAGTATGTGAACCTAGAAAATAGATCGACTGGTTTCAGTAACATCATAAAATGCCCTCTAACCCAGTTGACAGAGCCAGTGAGTGCATCAGACCCTCTTTATGGTTGAACTAGCTTGCCTAAAATTTTACATGTTACCCTTGACTCAACATCTAATCATCCAAAGACCCTAAACGTCGTCACGATTAACATCGCCCAAATGTTTATTCGGTACAAAGCAATGTGGTACCTGAAATGTATGGCAAATGAGAGAAACTTGCAACATAGGGAGTGAGCAACCTGTCACATGCGGAAACGTGAGGAATATGGATTAGATATTTGACAACTAAGTTTTGAGTTAATTCTGACTGATTAAGTTATTCACAAATATATACGAGGACAGAAACGGCACCATTGGCACATCCTCCACGGAAGCTAAGTTTAAGTCCACAAAAAGAGGTAGTCTCTACATAATATGAAAACAAGAGCTCTGAAATAGAAGAGTGGGTTAAAAGTTTCAATTCAATAAATATGCCAGTTTTAAGAAGCCTAAGCCTCTTATGGTTCAAGCAACAAATTTTAGGCAACGAGTATCGTTGTGTATATTTTGGCAGCGGATTGCACAGAAGCGCATCCCACACCGTACACATGTGTACTTAGCAGTGAATCCACAAACAGTGCAGAAATGACGACGTGTGGTGGAGCTTGGAGGGCCCACTGCTGCTCTCAAATAGGAAGGCACGTGAGGAGGTAAAGATTCCAGGTTTGCCTGTATTTAAGTAGAGAGATTGCAAAGTATCATTTAGCCAAGCATAAGGAAACTAGAAGCCAAAAAAAGAAACATTACTTGGAAGAATGAAACATAGAGAACCGTAAAGAAAAGTAGGAGTTCTATTTTTACCTCTTGCAAAAGTTCCAGGAATGTTCTTGGGGCCTTCTTAGCATTCTCAAGTGCTTTTGCCTGACGAGTTTTACGTTTTGTGCTTTTCGACTGCTTCTTTGTATAACCTGTTAAAAGAAGTCAAAAGAAAACTCTAACAAGGAAAAAGAAAAAGAGAGAACAAACGTGAGATAAGGAATGCCTCTTTGAAGAATTTCTTCTTTTTGTTTTATTCAAATTAGGATTTCCGTGAATTCAACGAGTAAATTACTAGCATTATGGCACTCCTCTACAAGAAATACAGAGTAAGTCAAACTAAGTATACTTGCTTCAGTATTGTGAATGGACACATACAGGAGAGAGTTTAGCCACTTAGGAAGAGCCAAAGTTTTCTCGATACAAGAACCTCACGGTACTCCTCGATAAGAGATTAAGTTCATGATATTTTTTTGCCACTTATAACCATTAGTGCGCTGCAGTTCTAGGCTTCTAGCTAAATTACGCAAGTCCGAAGTGAATTCAAATTGTCTGAGATAGATTTGGTCAATATAACTCTTCGTCTCAAGTGAAAACGTATCTAAACCATTCATTACTCAGAAGATGGGAACATCCATTTGCTCTCAGAAGGTTGCATATTATTTTTTCTTGTCTGACCTAAAAATGGAATCAAGTATCCCAGTCAACTAGCATGCGGAACTTCTAAGGCATTAATCAGCCAAGGATTTGCGGAGGGATTTGTCGGAATGGAAATGGTGAAGAAAAAACATGAACTGAAATGGCTATATTCTTTCTCCATCCCCTTGATAAATTCCACATAAATCCATTATCCAAAACGCAACATAAAAGAAAAGTGCAGCAAAGTCTGTTTCAAAGAGGCTAATTAATCTTTTAAATCGTTGTATGTATAAAAGATGTGTTGCAAACAAGGTATCCACTGAAAGGTTGCCAAAGAAGTAGTGACATATAAACCCAAATGCTAAAATTAAATTGCTGCCGGGCTAGAAGTACGGAAGAACTGGCTGGTGGCTGCTAATGAAGAAAAAGTCTTACCACAAGCTAAGAAAGAACACATATACTTAACATAAACCTAATGCTAGAAAGAAAGCTTTATTGAGGCACTGTCATACTGACTCTTCTTTTCCATGCTAAGACTAACGGAAATTTTGATCATATCAACTCAATATTCAACAAAAATTTAAATAAATTTGAGTTAAAGGCTGGAGATGACCTATAATGCAACTACTAACGAGGTTAAACACTAATCAAAGAACACCAAATTATTGTTATGGTTCGGCCGCAAAAAACAAACACCTATTACATAACTTGTAAAGAAGAAACAAAAAACAATTCATTGAATGGACCTTGGTCTTCATCGTCAAGAGAAGCATCCTCATCACTGTTGATTTCTACCATCTCTGCTCCTGGATTATCATTCTCCAAAGCTTCAAGACGCGCAAGGGCTGCCTAAAAAGATTTACAAATTGCAAGACTTACACTTAACCACTCAACCTATTGCAACTTATGCATTTGAACGACGCGCAAAAAAGATATATTGAAAGGAATTTGACAAAACCTGAGTTCGATTGTCGCTGCTTGCAAGTGCAGCGACCATTTTAGTCGCAACCTTACGAGTTCGGCCCGACGTGCGGCGAAGCATATTGGAATTGGAAGTAGTGTCGTCGTCCATTGCTGCCTAGAGAGAGAGAGGTAAATTTGTTCGGTTTAGGGTTTGGGGTTGATTCTGATTGAATAGAAATTCAGGGATACAAATATTGTACCTAAGAGACCGTTTGGATGCAGTACTAGGCCCCGACTAAATAATCCGGCTGCCCCTCATCCCTCTTCCACGCCATATCCCACGTTTGGCGACACCAAAACCCACCCCGACTAATTAATCCGGCATCCCCTCATCCCCCTTCCCCCTGACTAAATAAAAGCAGGGGGTGCTTCTATTTGGTTCGGGCAGATTTGGGGTGCCAGGTTACGCCTTTACCCCCACCACACCAGAGAAAGCCGTATGAAATGGGGAGAAAACGAAATTTACCTGGTTTGGGGAAGAGGCCTTGAAATTAGGACAGAAACCTTGGAGATTTCGCGTTCTCTTGAAGAAATTATGAAGGATTTGCGGTTTGGAGTTTTGGTGCTCTCTTGAAGAATTAAGAAGGTACAGAGAGAACCAAGGGGTGGCTATGGCCTGAGAGAGAGGAGAAAAAAGATGGGAGTCTTTTTTTTTTTTTTTTAACGTCAAAAGTAGATCTAATAAGTTTTAGAAAACTGTAAATGGGTTTAGGGGTAGTTTTTCATTTGTTAAAATGAAAAATTTGTTAAAATTAACAACTTGATTTTAGCAAATTTTCATTTTAACAAATGAAAAACTACCCCTTATTTGGGCCCTTGTAATAATCTAAACACATTGCACATGGAAGATATATATATTTGAATTTAATATCCTTTTTGGATACAGAAAAACATAATATCTTTATAAAATTTAATGATTTTACTTCATATAAAAATTATTTAAAAAATAGTTTAGCTTCAATTTTTTTTTTTTTTCGGGTAAAACATACTGTAATTAAAATTTAATGAATTTACTTCATATATAATTGATTAATTCATAATTTTAAACACAAGGGAAAATATGTCATTTAACAATTTTTTACATCATCCACCCTCCTTATCCCTTCTTTTTTTTAACTCTCATCCAAACCATGTACTATTTAATTCTCCATTCTTAATTTTCACATCAATGTGGATCTACTCTTCTTATTTAATCACCCGACTATTTTATCCTCTCTTACTATTTAATCCCTCTCAAACTAATACGTCATCCAAACGGGCTGTAATGTTGAATTTTGAGATCGCGGAGGTGAATCGGAAGATGGTTTAGCGCTAGAAAAGCGACTTGAGAGTTATGGGACGACGTAGTTCTGAGACTGTACCATTCGCGTGAAATATTGAGCTATGGAAGCGTAATGTGCTGGTAAATTTACAAGGATGAAAACAAAACAACTAGCCCGAATGGTAAAAAGTGGAATGTGAAGAAGGGTTTTTTTTTTATAACCAAGTGTGTGGTTCCAACGCATACTAATTTTGGATGATCAATTCTATAATCTACTAGCAAAGGGCTATTCAGGGTCGGCCGTGGGCATAGACCCACAAGGGTTTTCAGTTTTTGGATCCCAAATAGCAGGATGTAATAAATATTATGTATAGCATTACATTTTAGTAGTAGGTGATTGAAGCGATTTATCCAACCACATCTGCACGGGCGACCATTGTACTCGCATCGCGGTGTACGTGAATGCATAACTTTCATCAAGGCTCGTCCTGAATTCGTCTGTAGGAAAAGACAGAGGGATAGCTTATCCCTTTGTTATGCACGTGAATGCATAACTTTCATCTTTGGATGTAATGACCTGTCGGACTCCATACACACACGATTAACAACAAAAGTACAACTAACCTAATCTATCCAACCTCCACATAGGGTAAAGGAGAAGAAACAACCCCCGCAATGATAATATCAACCGCACAAAGAACTAGCGAAACAACAACAAAGAAACTCGGACTAATGGAGATGAGCTTCTAGTAGTTCGACAAGCAAGAAAGACCAAGGGAACCTCCCCATAGAACCACATATACTGAACACATGCCTAGTCCACCACTCACTAACCTAAACCCAATTCGGGGGAGTGCAACAATCTTCTAGGTAGGAAGGGAGTTTGTGGACAAGGTCGTGGAATTTAGCATTCAAAGCTTGAGGTTGTGCGTTTGACTCTTTGCCCCCTTTGACATTTTATAGTTTTACAAAAATTTGTTTCAAAATGAAGGCGAGTCGTTGCATCGAGGCTCAAACTCACGACCTTTGGTAAGGTGCACCTCGTGTTTACATACATATAGTGTGTGTGTGGTCAGGATCTAATTAGGGATCCCTGACTTTGTTAAAATACGGACCTTGTAGTTTCCAGTTATATTTTGATGATCCGATCTGGTCAATTATATATACATATACATATATGAAAAGCTGCTCGGATTAAGCGCTTTCTGGTCTTTTTTTTTTTTTGGTCGATTTTACGTGGGTACCCTTAAAAACATGTTTTTAAACACGTTGAGCGGATCGATTGGATCATCAAAAAATGGCTGTGAGAGGGGAGGTCCATATTTTAACAAAGTCACAGATCCTTGACTAGATCCTGACTGGATAAATATGTATCGAAAATTGATAGGCCCCATTTTCAAAACATGCTTAGGGCCAAAAAAATTTCAAGGCTAGGTTTGGAGCTATTTAAAACCAGAGTGAAGTTCTACACAGACTAGTCCAAAGGACTTGATAACACATTACAGTACTTGAACCCAAGACCTTAGGAGAAAGTAAACCTTTTTAACACTCTCCCTCCATAATGTTTGTTCACTAGGCAAAATGATAGCTTAAAAATAATACATTTTTCATAAATAAAAAAAAAATTCAGCCATTTTTATAAAGAGAATGACTACAATACACATTCATTAAAGGTATGTACTATATGCACCTATTGTATGATCTATATTTGTGTTCCTCATTTGCAATCGTAGTTTTTTTTTATTATTATTTCACAACTTTTCAGCTATATGATTTATAACATTTTCTCTATGATTCGTAAACTTTTTTTGCGTTTAGTACTTTTTTTATAATAAAAATCATAACTTTTATTAATAGATTTGTAACCTTTATAAGTGTGCATATGATACACACCCAAATAAGGAGTGTGTATTGTAATCTTTCTCTTTTATAACCCTTAAAAAGTACTACTAATGAAAGTATATCCTAAATTAGCTTGTTTACAGCAATTTTATCTGAAAAATTATCTGTCCATTTGTTTTAGTTGGATAAGACAAATTTTTTGTTTTTCTCATGAATATTATATAACTGGCCTTTCGTTTGCTCAATTTTTATGTTGAATCTATTGCTTATATAATATTCATGATTTTTTTTATCCCTAAATTAATTGTAAACCATTTTTTTTTAATGTTTTAATTATTATGTAAATTGCTTGTTAAATTTAAAGATTTTTGTTTTAAATTTCAAACCATCTCCAAAACAAATATGAAACAAGACCGAAAATAACATTGTCCTTCGTCGTGGTAAATATTTTCGAAAGTATCCCTAATAAGTGCCCCTTCTATGCTAAATTCTTGTTTTCGATTCTGATTCTAATTCTGATTCTGCCACTATCTTCACATACATGAATCCTGGACCACCTCCGAGTCAACTCCCTCTCCTAGAAAGTGTTGGGCATTTCTGTTCAACCTCAAGCACATTGGCCACCGCCCAAAAAATTAATTTGAACACAGCATCACAGAAAAAGGAAGATAAGAAATATGGAGATCTGTGGCACAGGTAAAATGGTTTCATTGTCCCCGTTTAACTAGACACATATTGTGCGCCTGAAGTCATACAAGCGACGATCCAACTTCCCAGCCTTCCATCTGGCAGGTTATCATGGCCAACCAGATTGCCTCTATTGCGTCTTTAATTTTCAAAGATTTTCTTCTTTTTCCCCTGATCTCGCTTCCGATCAAAGAGAGATGGGATTGCCAGAAAGAAAGGAAGAAAAAGAAATTCGATTAGGAACATAAAACCAATATTGACTTAACATTAAGGATATACTTTTATTAGTAGGGAGTGTTTCACAAACTGAATAAATTAACACAATAAGTCGGCGAAATTAGGTTTATGTAATGTGAGAAAGTGACTATTGGTCTCGTAAAGTATAATAAGTCAGTTTTGTAGAATAACCTTAAAAAGAAATGACAATTTGATGTTGTTTTTCCATAGTTGTGAAACCAGTGGCTGAATCAAGTATTCGGCACGGGAGGCAGTGATCGATAGAGCTAGGAATTTGGCCAGAGGGGGCCGTACTCCTATGTTTTTATCTAAACTCATTATTATTACAACATAGCACTTTTCCTTTCCAGTATAATACATTTGTCAATTTAAATTATTCTAGAATAACGCATGGGAAATATATGAATCATTTTGTTTATTTCTTTAGGCAACGCTGCTATTGGTACAAATAGGGGTGCAACGACCATGTACCGATCGGCCTTGGACCCACTAGTAGGTTCCACATGAACGATTCAAACCGTTCATTCAACTTAAAATGATTTTTCGAGGGGCCCCGTGAGAAATCAACTCGAACGATCCGAACCGTTCATCCATTTAAGAGTGATTTTTTGAGGGGTCTTGAGAGGAATCAGGTACATAGTCGGTGCACCCTGATCTGTATGAAAGGAAACTCCAGAGGGTGGGGTTCTTCTGGTCCTTCGGTTGCTCAGCCTATGTTTGGAACGCATTGATATAAAAATATGATTCTTGATGTCTTCAGGACTAACGCATCCATTAATCATCGTCGTCGTCGTCGTCGTTATATATGTAAGGTGGTGCTTCTAGTCCGGGAGTCTCGTTTCCGGACCTCTATAATCCAAAAAAAATTTCGACGATCCGAGTCATCCAATGTGTTCAGAAGATGTTTTCAAGGGTTATTACAAAAAAATCTTCAAAAAAAAATATAACGGGAATGGCTTAATCCAAGTAGTTTTCACAAAAAAATATAAATATAGTTTTTCCGAAAAACTTCTTGGATCAAGCCGTTCCCGGTATTTTTTTTTGAAGATTTGTCGCGGGAGCCCTTGAAAACACCTTTTGAACACATTGGATGGCTTGGATTTTTCAAAAATAATTTGCAAAACAAATAAAATACATTTTTTCTTATTTCCGGGAGTCCCAGATGTGAAAATTCTGCTAATTATATATATATATATATATATATATATATATATAGATATATCTTCCTATATCAATCCCGTTCTACTAAGGACTCCCTCAAACTACCAATTTGCGGACCTCATGGATCAGGATTGAATATCGACGATCCAAACCGCTCAATATGTTTGAAACGTGTTTTTAAGGGTCACAGTGAGGATTCGTCCAAAAAAATACCTGGAGGGCTTCATTCAAGCATTTTACGATAAACTATATACATATATATATATATATATATATATATATATATATATATATATATATATATATATATATATATGTATGTGGATTTTCTAGTCCACACTCCCGGATTTAAGGAAAAAATGGAGTTTTTTTGTGTTGCAAATTTTTTTTGGAAAATCCGATCCGTCCAATGTGTTCAGAAGGTGTTTTCTAAGGTGCACGCGAAAAATCTTCAAAAATAATACCGGGAAGGGCTTGATCCAAGCAGTTTTCGCAAAAACTGTATTTATATATTTTTTTGCTTAAAAGCGCTTGGATCAAGCCCTTCCTTCCTGTTTTTTTGAAAATTTTTCATGAGGGGTGAAAAAAACACCTTCTGAACACATTGGACGGATCGGATTATCAAAAAAAAATTTGTATAAAAAGTCCGGAAATTAAAAGTCCGGACTAGAAGTTTACCTATATATATATATATATATGGTTATTATGAAAAACTACTCGGAGGAAGCCCTTTCGGATATTTTTTTTTGTGATTCCTCGTGTTGGCCATGGAAAACATGTTTTAAATACATTGAGCTGTTCAGATCGTCAAAATTTGGTCCGAAAAAATAAAAAATGGGTGATCCTTACAGAGGAAATCCGTGAGGGAGTCCTTAAAAGAACATCTTCCTAATCTGATCGCTCTTGCCACACATGGATTCAAATATAAGGGCGTTCATAATAAACTAACCAAAATTAGATAACAAGAAATTTTTATATTGTCTTATGATTCTCCGTTTATGGGATTGTTAAGATTAACAATGTAAAAGCTCACAATACCATAATCAAAATTGAATATATAACAAGGAATTTCCGATTGACCAAAAAAAAATTTGAATAACAATAACTTCCCACATCATATTTTCATATCATCATTACACCTTTCACATCAAGTTTTACATCCACTTTACACTTTTCATATCAACTTTCTAAAATTATTCTTCACTTGTACATATTACTAACTCTTTACCTACTAACTTTTCAAAAGAGTAAAATAATAATTGTACAAAATTTACGCACTAACTATTCAAAACACACACTTATGAAGGAATAACCCAAAAATAGAAAATGTCTACGCTAAAAAAAGGAACGGAAGGAGTATTTATTAGAATACGAATTTATTTTTTTTTAAATTGCATGAAACTGTGTTTATCTTTTTATATACAGTACTTTTATGGCTGATTGTGTGATCGGTTAGACTATTTGATAAAATGGAAAACCATCTTTTTATACACTTTTTATGGCTGATTAATTTTGTGACCGGTTAGACTATTTGAAATGGAAAACGAATACTGTACTATTAATGCATGGACGAATACGAGGAACTCTGAATATTGTGGAATTGCATTAGTATAAGAGCAAGTGCAATAATGTTCTCTTTCCCCCTCCCATCCCTATTTTAGGGAGTCAAATCCTAAAATTAGGCTCCAACAGGCTCCCTAAACCCCTCCCTAAACTACAAAAATGAATAGTACCTCTCTTAAATCTCCCCATTTAAGGAGGCACTATTCACTCCCTACCCATTTTTTTTATTCTTTCTCTCTCTCCTTCTCCCTCTTTAGCTGTTGCTTTCTTTTTTCTTTTTTTATTCTCTCTCTCTTACTTTTCTCCCATTTATTATATTTTATTAAAAATAGAGAGGGTAATAAAGAGGAATTGTTAGAAACATGAATTGGTAAAATGAAAAATATAAACTGATCATTACTTTTTTTTAGAGAAAAATTTGAGTCATTTGCTGGGGATGCTCTAACAATACAATAAAAGAGTCCTCCCCATTTTACTAACTCAAAAAACCAGAAAGTCAAATTATTTCAATTTTCAAGACAAGCCGTTCTTTCATAATATATATCATAAAAAACCGTAAAAAGCCAAAAAGTCAATAAATCACCCTTTGAAGAACACCCCCTAGGCCCGTGCCAGGGTTATTGATTGAAAATCGTTCTTTATGTTGAACTCATAGACATCATTAACCATGTAAAAAATTATGTTAATCGGGTATCAATAAATACTTGATGCAAGCACTAGTGAAAATGGTTGATGGATTAGATTCAGTCAATAACCCTGGTTGATGGATTATGTTAATCTAAGCTAATAAGTGAATTTGTCCCAACTTTGAATCAAAACTCACTTGTAAAACCGTAAAATTGATCCTGTGAAAATCAATCAAAATGTCCGTAAGATAGCCCAAGATCAAAGTTAGTACTTAGGCCTCTTTTGGCCAAAAAAGTTAGCGGCTTTTTTGCTTTGTCTTTATTTAATTTTTTTTTCGCATTTTTTAGTTTTACATCAACTTTTTGTGTATTATTGGTTCGTCTTGGCGAGAGGAATAAAAAATGTATAAAATTATGACTGAAGCTTAATTTTTTTAACAAAGACAAAAATAAGCCAAAAAATCAAATTTTTACACTTTTTTCGATCTTATTCAAAAAATTTAAAGTCTGAGTTATAATCTTTTACTTTTTTGGATTCGCCTCGTCGAGATGAACCATTAATACTCAAAAAAAATCGATGTAAAACTAACAAATGCAAAAAAAAAAAATCAAATAAAAACAAAAGAAAAAGTTAAGTCGTTTTTTTTAACCAAACTCAGCCTTAAAAAAAATTGCAGGAAGACGGGGCAATAGCAAAAGGAGGAAAAATATAGCTGAAAGAAAGAATGGAAGTACGTACGTGACCCATACGGAGTTGGAGAAAGGAGTCAAACATCCACAGTTATTCATCATCCCCATTATTGAAAAGCCTGCAAAAACATTTAATACGAACCCTAATTCTCGCTGAAGGATTCCTTCGGGAACACACTACCCTATCAGACTGGCAGCCATTAATATGTAGCTCCCCCCCACTTGTACTGGATTCAAAGTTTTCCAGAAAAGAAAAAAGCTAAATTTAATACTCTGAACAACCCATCTCTCTGTTCTTTTGGAATTTAAAAAAAAATTAGGTCTTTGAATAACAAAGATATAGAAACGAGAGCAATAACTAGCTAGAGAGAAAATTTATTCACGCCGAGCTGTGCTGATAGAGAGGATATGGTTTTAAAATTTTGAAAATTAAAAACAAACGTCGTGACACGGAGTAAATGATGTGAGATTTAAAATATTGGAGTATTCCGCTAAGAGTATTTATAAAATAAATTGGTTTTTTTTTTATGGTTTTTCATGGGAGAGAATAATCTGTCTTGATTTTTTTTTATGGTTTTTCCGGTAAGATTTGTTAAAAAAAAAAAATCGATAATTGTATGAGAAAAAAATCTGCCAAAATCTTACCTTCGATGAGATAATGAAAAAATAAAAATTGCTTATATGGTGGGATATAACATAGTACATGAAAAAACAACCTTGGATTAGTTACAAGAAAGAATATCTTGCTTTTTAGATATTCATATAGTATCAGATTATTGTGATGTCTGGGACAAGAATTGCAAGATTAATGCAAGAATATTTTCTACTCCCACTAAACAAAAAAGAAAAAGAGGAATATGCAGGTTTTATGCATGGTATCAGAGAAAATAAGAAATCAATGAAGGAGACAAGTGCTAAGGAAGAAAGACCATGACTAAGTTAATAATGGAAAAGATCTGTCACGCCTTATGTACTTCCATGATTATAAGACTAAATTTTTTTAATTGAACCTGGAGGCTAGAGCAAGAGTAATTAAGGGGAGAAATCCTTAATTATTGCTGAAATTAACGAAAGATCAATTCCGGCACGAAACACAAATAAAAAAAATGGTTTCCTCTCCTGTCTTAAGCTGGGAGGGAACCCAGTTTCTCGATTAATTTTTGGGATCATTGTCCAAAAAATCAACGATCCCAAAATCAGGCTGATATATTATTGGAGAATGATCTGCGTAAATTGCAATACTTGAGTTTTTTAATTGATTTTAAAACGTAGTTTTGATAAAATTTATGAACTTCAAATGATTTTAGCAAAACTAAATTTTATCAGAACTATTTTTATCTGATAAAATCATTTGGAAAACACTTTTTGGTGGAGTTTATCAAAGCTAAGATTTTATTATTTGGGAAGATAAAATGATATTATATATCATTCCTCGAAACAAACTAGATTTTATATCATAAAATCATTTGGAAAACTTAGTCGTAACTCGTAAGTTAGTTTTGTGAAATGGGCTCTAAATAAATACGTACAGCAAGTTAGTTTTGTAGAACGGGTTGTAAATAAATCCAACCATAACCCCTAGTACTACCCTAGAAACCCTAAATCTCATCTTTTTTACAGTAGGAAATTGAATCCACAAAAAATATCAAATATTAATTGATGGATATGATGCACGTCTAAGGAACAATATTATCATAACTGAGATTACCATGATTTTTTTGGTCTGAAAAGTTGGATCATATTTCAAATATTGTAGTAATATAAAAAAAATCATGATTTTATGGTCTGAAAAGTTAGATCATATTTCAAATATCCTAGTAAAACCAGAAAATCGTGATTTTTTGTGTCAGAAAAGTTAGATCATATTGCGCATGATAATATCATACTGAAATCAGATTTAAAAAAAAAGTCATTATTTTGTCTGTAAAGTTTAGATCGATATGATTCATGTCCCACATGCAGAAAAAACACACCATTACATACCTATATGAAAAAATCGAATCCTCAAGACTGCAAAACTGCACCAGAGATAGTAAGAAAGAACCCGTGAAACTCAGGATAGATAGCGCCACCGCACTGCCTGCCTGCCGCTCCTCCGCCACCATCGTTTTTAGTGGCCATGGCGCTATCCCTCCTGAGCTTTACAGATCCTTCTATACTGTATTATACATATGATGTTTGAGGTCAAATGGTAGGGAGAGAGAGGCAAGGGAAGGAGTGTATTTATAGGGGAATGGAGGGTGTGTGGAAATGCATCCCCGAGAGTCAAATCTATTCGGTGCATATGAACAAGTTTTCAGTGCCGAGCAGGGTGGTACCGCCCACAGTTCATTTCAATTTTAGATGGTTCAAATTTGGAGAGAGAAAGTGAAGAGAAAAGAAGGGAGAGTGGGTTTCGATTTGGAAAATTCAATAATTTTTTTGGATGGATTGAATGCAGCGTTCAGGTACCACGTAGATTCAGACACTTGATGAATACCCAAAAAAAAATTGGGGTAGATATGGAAGGGATTGGACTTTGGACTTTAAGGGTGTTTGAATACCTAATTATTGCATTTTCAATTTTATATTTTCGCAAGAGGAATAAAAAAAGTAAAAAAATATGATGGAAATTTAATGTTTTATTGAATAAAGACAAAAATTAAGTAAAAAAATACAGCTTTTTACATTTTTTCGATCTTATTCGAAAAATTGAGAGTTTTAATCAAAATCTTATATCTTTTTGGATTTATCTCGTTGAGAGGAACCAACAATACACCAAAAAACGATGCAAAACTAACAAATGCAAAAAAAAAAATAAAACAAAGACAAAAAAATTAGCCAACTTGGATTTTTAATCCAAAACATCACTGAGTTTTCACATATTTTTGCTATTGTATTAATTATATTTTTAATTTTTTTTTAGATTCACATTTTGGACTGGCTCTTCCTCTCAATAAGAAGTGAAAATAGTAAAAAATTCCAGCCGAAAGCGGGCAAAAAAAAAAGGTTCACTTCGAGGTTTGTTTACTAACAAACAGCCCCTTTGAGGTTTGTTTACTAACAAAGTCTGAGGGGCTATTGCAGTGATTAATCAACTTGTGAGAGAAGTTAATCATCTTGTCTCGACAACGAGTTATTTTTGGAGTCACCTCACCCCAAACAAACACATGAAACGGGGGCTGAAGAGATATTGATTAAATTCATCGAAAAACTCTTCATTATCAAAAAGTGCCAAAAAATTGTTTTTTAATTTTGAATGTCGTTATATATGAATTTTTGTTTAGGTTCGATCCACTTTCGTATACTTTTCATGTTCTTCTCGTCAAAATGAATTATTAAACCCATAAATTACGAGGAAAGTTAAACCAAAAAAATACGAAAAGATAAATTTAGGAAGAGTTATTTTGACCAATGCTACAAAACAAATGTTTGGATACAAATTCAAATACCGATGTGTTTAGCGTCGTTTGTTACATGTAGACCCCAGAAGATGCATTGGGACGATCAATTTAGATGATTTCCAACACATTTATGCTTAAATCTATGTCTAGTTATTTGTGAGCTAATAATCTAATTTTCTTTTCTTTGTTCTATTGCTCAATACGTATATGGATACTTTTCATCACGAATTCCGCTGCCGACTACGGTACTGTGGAGTGGATTAGTGGTTTTGTTAGTCAAAATACCCCCACACTTGCAGGTTTATTGCAGGAAAAAAAAAAAAAAAAAAAAAACAGAAAGTCTACTTTAACAGATGATCACCACGTTTGTTTGGGTTTTGGTTTTCTGGTTTTCACCTTTTCCTTGTGGGCCATGTCAGCCAACTACTTTCTCCTCCTTTGCAATTTTGGAAACAATACTCTACTCCATACATAGTATGAGACAGGTCCGTGAGGCCTACTTCAAAAATTCACATAAATGATCTAAGTTATTCATTATTTTTAAAATAATTTTTTGAATATCTACTAAAAAATCAGCTCATTCGAAAAACTAAAAGTCATTGATATATCTTCTAATTATTCATTCACAATTTAGGATCTTAAATTTTAACAAAAGTTTGAAAGAAAGTTAGACAACTGGATCAAATACTTAAAATTATATGATTGATATGATTTTCTTTAGGATGACTTGAAAAATAATTTTAGAACTAATGGACAGCTTGGATCATTTCTGTGAGTCTTCAAAGTAGACCATACGAATCTATCTCGTACAATGTATGGAGTAGAGTATTGTTCTAAAAAATGCAAAGGAGAGAGAAAATAGTTGGTTGACATGGAGGGGCCACAAGGAAAAAGTGAGAACCAGGAAATCAAAACCCAAACAAACATGGCCGGTATGTGCACAGACGGGCTAGTGGGACTCAATTCAGAGTGAATGATCTAAACTGTCCATTAATTTTAAAATTATTTTTGGGGTCACGTCATAAAATATTAGCTCAATTGAATCTATAAGTGTTTGATCCAATTGTTAATTTTTTTTCCTCAAAATTCCTTAAGAACTCAAGATCTTGAATTTTGAATGATTATTTTAAAGATTGGAAAGCACTATACAAATTTCTGATTTGACTGATTTTTAATGGAGTGACTCTAAATATTATTTTAAAATTAATGAATGGCTTAGATCTTTTGTGAGAACCCCGAAGTTGACTCCACATATAGAGACGAGAGTCAGAAATTTCACTAAGTATGAGCGAGCTTGTATAATTCATAGAAAAAATTTTGAATTTTTTTTTTGTAGTATAATACTATAGGCTTTTTTTTTTTTTGTAGGGACGACCACTGCTACTACTGACACTTTGACTCAATCCCTGACGACATACCTGTCTATGCCCATGCCACATGTGCATGTAGCAAAGTTGTAAAGGAAAAAAAAAAAAAAAGGCCTGCAAACAACACATCTCAGCCTGTTTCACAAGGTATAGGTTTTTTGAGTTTTTGGTTTTTTACGTTTTAGGAGACATCATTCTCCTTATATACATCAACTAAAAATACGAAAAAAGTTATAAAAAAAAAAAACCAAGCTGAGTGGAACGTTAATTTTTTTATCAAACATGGTCCAAAAATCGCCTCTTCGACCAATATATACTCCATTAAGGCTTAGTTTGCCAAAAGATTTTAGCAACACATTTGCTAAAATCAACTACGATTTTAGCAAATGAGTGGAGTTGCTAAAATCATGAAAATATCAAATCAAAAAATTAAGTGATTTCATTTTTTTTTTTTTGAATTTTTTTTTTCGCCCCAAGTTAAAGTAATCGAGGAATACTTTAATTTGGTGTGAAAAAAATCGAAAAAAATAAACGGAACCACTTAATTTTGTGCTTTAAAATTTCTATGATTTTAGCAATTCAACCCTTTTACTAAAATTATGATTGATTTTAATAAATGAGTTGTTAAAATCTTTTGACAAACTAAGCCTAAATTAAATCCAAACTGCCACACTGTCGCTCGCAGTAATAGAGATGGATTGGACGGTGAATTTGTTAGTCTGGACGACCTCGGGTCAAGTCCAGCCGTCTCGCTTTTGGAGAAAACAATTTAGTTGATCAATGGTGTCAACTCAAACGTTGTTCTAAATTACAGCTTCGGTCTACAGGGCGGAGACAGAAATTTAAGGTAGTGTGGTCAATAATTAGAAATATACATTATCTTAATTGTATTTGCTAATTTAATAACTGAATATTTATTATTATTGGAAAATGATTAGTTGCCTTTGGGAAGCGCTAACGTACAAATATTTCACCGTATTCATGATACGCATAGAAGTTTACAAATGTGTATTCGTAATTGGAAAATGCATTACAAATTTTTACTCCTTCAGTATTTAATGGGTATTATCCACGCGTAGTTAGAAAATTTTTAGTGTTGCGAAGAGAGCAAATTTATAATTTTAAGTGAGGTTGCTTCATATTTGTGCCAATTTCATTAAATTTCTAGGGTAAAACTCCTAAAATATACTAAAATTGTGCCACAATGAATAGGTTAATGTAGAAGTCAGTGAAGTCAAGTGACCCCACTTGACCATATATGCTTTGCCTATGGCAATACGCACCAATCGCAACCTTATCCAATTTGAATATTTTAGTACTACTTGATATGATAAAGTTCCTAATTTTTTTTTCTAGAATTGTGTTCATTATTTTCTTAATTTCTCGGTAACTTTGTTAATATTTACCTCATTTCTAACAACAATGATATTTATTAAGCAATTTGTGGCATTCGATATTCTGTAGGGATTTTTTTGATTTTTTGGTTATAATATTTTAACTTTTTAGACTCCTTTCGTCAAGATAGATGATTAATCTAAAAAATAAACATGAATTCAATTAAATTTTAGAAAAGATGAACAAAAATACCAGCACAAAAAATACCAAAAATTTAGGAAAAACTTCCCCCTTACTACGTAATGTTTGGGGGAAAAAGAAAAAGAAGCCCTGAAATTGGGACCCAGAGTGCTAGAGAGCACCGCCAGAGATCAGCCCTGGTATGCAACATTAAGGTCGTCAAATGTGTTTTCAATAGCTTGAATTTCACTTCGGCAATGAACGGCTAGGAATCAACAAATTGCTGAGATGAAATCCTAACCGTTGAAAATACATCCAACGGCCTTGATGCCGCACACCAGCCCGATCGATCTCCAAGGAGTGCTCTCCAGCACCCCTGAAATCTAACAACTGGCTAGCACGTTAATTAAAACGTCTTCTTCCAAAATAACAGGATATGGTGCATGGTATTGGGGAATTGGTTTCCTCTGATTATTGTTTCTTTCCTGTTTTAGATTAAGTGGAAGTTTAATTTATTATTCTTAATTAAACGCTGGCCATTAAATTAATCATGCATGCCTGTATTGGCTGTCCTTCACCATCCCAGCATCACTTATGAGATGTCAACTCTTTAACCAATACCGGCATGGATCATTAATTTAATGAGTTAATTAATCAGGTTTTGAGTCGGCAACTCCTGCATCGAAATGATAAAGAAATTCACTAATTTTGATAAAAGTCAATCTTCCAAATTTCTACCACATGGTCATCATTTGGAATCCGGGATGAGTATTATGCGATAGGTATTGTGTATCATGTTGTGAAGCAAAATTACATTGTTTCGTTCATTTTCTTGGTACATCTCCAAACCTTCAACGGGTCTTATTTGGAGAGTTAATTTTGGAGTTCAATTTTTGGGGTCTCTTTAGGATAGGGTACAGTGGGTTTAGGCAATTCGGATTTAGGGTTTAGGCACTCTGTAATAATTTTTTCAAAACTCTCTCTCAAAACCCAAACCGAACAATTATTTCTCAGTTTTACGGAGGAGGCTACTTTTCCGCTGCTAGTATTAATTTCTGGGACCATACGGCAATAAAGGAGTTAAGGACATTAAAATCCCTCATAGGTTCTGACCAATATTAGGGAACTTGCTATTCGTACAGACCATGATGCACCAACTATGTACCGGATATCGGCTCACAAACGATCCGAACCTTTTATAAATAGAATGTAACCAATCTATAAATTATTACATGATTATACGTCACACCCTTTTGTAGAAATTAAATCACCTTTATAATTTATTCTCTTAGACTTTCTACAAATAAAAATATAAACAAGAAAAGTACAACAACGTCAACGTAGTGCCATCGATGATGAATTGGTTTGTTCTCGGGCTTATGATATACAACACAGAAAAAAATCAATTCTTGTAACTTGTAAGCAACACAATGTGAAACAAAAAGTATCAAAAGAAAAACTACACAAATCTTTAGTAATCTACTTTGGCCTCCTTTGAGTAAAAAACTAACAACCGGGTTTTTAAAAAATGTCCTTATTCAAAAATTTTTTTTGCATTCGTTAGTTTTGCGTCAAGATTTTGTGGTTTCTGAATTTCTCTCGATGAGACGAATCCAACAAGTATAAATTTATGGTCAAAACTCAATTTTTTTTGAATATAAAGCCAAAAGAGGTCCAATAATTCAACTATTTTGGCTTTATTAAAAAAAAATTTGAGTTTTGACCATAATTTTATACTCGTTAGATTTATCTCGTCGAGAGGAATCCAGAAACCACAAAATCTTGATGCAAAACTAACGAATGCAAAAAAAAAAAAAAGAATAAAGACAAAATTGTTTTTTTAAAAACCTGTTTTTAGTTTTTTACCCAAACTAGGCATTTATTTCAGCTTCAACGAACAAGTTGCAAAACCTTGAGGGTGAAGACCAACCTCAAGTCTTTTTCTTTTTCTTTTTCTTTTTTTTCAATTTTTCTAAGTGGGAACAAATCTCAAATCTTAAGGCAAAATCTATGCCCGCAATCCCCCCAAAAATGATGCTTATTTGTGTCACATCTGGATCTCAATTTGGCCACCAACTACAAATTCGCCATGTGCGAAGCACCAATTTTTACTCTCAATTTTTCATGGACGCATTCTTGGGCTTAATGATTAGAAAGTTTAGGAGAAGAAAAAAGGGGGGGTTCAATTTGGCAATGGGTCGGCAGTTCACCAAAATGTTTACCAAATTTATACAACCGAAGGGTACATTCAAAAGAGGCGGCTTATGGGGTGCTTAACCTCCTTCATATTCTATAACCATTTTGTCATTTTAATTAAAAAATAATTGTTCACCAATTTTACGTGTCTTAAATATTTGCGTTGTTCTTAAGAACTGGGCACTTGATGATCTCAGCTTTACCTCAGTCATCGGTGAGGTAGAGGACCACGCTATGGCATCGCCGTAGCCCACCACTAATATCGATAAGGGAGAGATTACACCATGCCACCACTATAACTCCACAGACAACAAAACCGATGCTGAACGGATCACCCAAAAACACAATGCCCAGTACTGACCCAGAATGTAAAATAAGAATCTAAAAGTACCTCCAAGGCTGATATGGGGCAAAACAATGAAACATGGCCGTGTTTAGTCCCAACTAGCCTCCCGGCCCTCACTCCCCGTTTGGATTTCCCCTTTCATCACTATATAAAATTAATTTGTCCAATACCGATTGTCCAACGAAATTTTCAAGACTTGACCAAAAAAATGAACTTCATAAATGGACTTAAAAACACATGTTACACAAAATCTAAGGTGAAAAGAAAAAAAAAATTGCATTTTTTTTTCAATTGATAGAAGTATTATTGATTACTGCAAATGCGAAACATCCAAATAGGCTTGTCTACACATCTAGTCTGGGAAATCCCTTTCCCAAGTGGTAGGAAGCTCAACAGAAATGGTATATTTGACTATTTCATGACCCACCCTATTAAAAGCACGACAAACAAATGAAAAAGAAATCGAATGAAAAAATCGAACTACATATAAAGCATCTTTGATGATAACGGCTACATTGGAATTGGCACATGTCACGTCCTGTAGCATTTGAGCAATCCCTTGCGCATCACCTTCAACCACAAAATCTTCCCCCGTGCAATCTCCCGCAAACTCTAATGCGCAAAAATCAGAGAAGTCATTAAGTGCGTTACCAAGAATCCGTCTCTCATCAATCCATTCCTGCTTGAAGACCCAAGTGTTTCTAGCTTTCCAGATATGCTAACCCACTTTAGCGAACAATCCCAACTGCTCCAATTTGCTTTCTCCATTTGTAATTTTTTCCACATAAGTCCACATCTCTGCAAATTGAATTGAGGCTAATGTTTCCGGTCTCAATCGAAGTGGAGAGAGCATCCACACTCTACACGCGCGATCACATTGGAACAACATATGCGAAATAGACTCAACTGTCAACCCACACACTGAACACACCTCATCAAGTGGAACTTTTTTCTTAACCTAATTCTGATTAATAGGAAGGATATCATGAAGACTACGCCAAAGAAATACCTTAATTTTCGTCGGAGCTTTGCACTGCCAAATCCTTTTCCATTTGGCTTCATCCTCCCCACCCTCATTTGACTGCCCACCGCTCGGTGTCGCCATGACTGCATTAATTGTTTGGCAATTACATAAGCAGATTTGACTGAGAATTTTCCATTAGCAGTGCCCCTCCATACACGTTCATCCGGTTGGTTTGTCAAGCTCAGAGGTAATCTCAAGATTCACTCGCTATCACGATGATTAGTGTACTTCAAACTTTCAATTTTTAACGTTCTTATCTGTTTGGTGGTTGCTGTTGCTGGTTCTTAGGGGTTGGTCTAGTTGTGTGTTGTTTTTTTTCTTCCCTTAATTGGCCTCTTGCCAATCTAATATTGGGTCTCGGTCTAGATTTTTGATTCTTTGAATTTGAAGCTTTCTCCTTGGTACTTTTAGTCATTGTAATTTTTCAGTGATTAATGAAATCTTTTTTACAAAGAAAAAAAAAAAATCTTGCTCCACCACATACATGAAAGTGACATTCATACGTGAAAGGTGAATATGTCGACAAGGATAGTTTGGTAATATCATGTGTGTGAAATACAAGAATCAATTTTCCTTTTTTAATCGAGCTTTTCTTTTTATAAACTTTGCTTGACTCAAACGTAGGCATGTTAAATTTCGCTAAAAACTTAACAAACAAACTTGAATATTTTAAAACTTGACTCGTTTGTAGTTCTAATCTTAGTATTGTCCCCTCCGCCCGTTTTAAATGTGTAGCCTTGTAATTCTAATTTATTTTCTCTTACATCAACTTTTACATCTATTTTTCATTACTTACTTCTATCAATATAACAATACCCACTAACTTTTCAAAAAGAAATCTACGTTTATGGGTAAAATAGGAAAACTACCCACTAACTTTTTAAAGCACACACTTAGTAAGGAACAACCCAAAATAAAAAATTGAACACTATAAAAGTGATCGATGGAGGGAGAAATTTGCAATCCACCCTTACAAAATTGAATCATAAGGTGAAGGATAACCTTAAATTACTACTAATTTGTTTACAAGCATTCGTTACGCGGGATGAATGGACAATTGGGGTGCTTTGGCAAAAAAACGCAGAACTCGTTTTTTGGTTTTTTCATTTCATCTTTATTCAATTTTGTTTTGTTTTTTTGCATTTATTAGTTTTACGTCAAGTTTTCGTGGTTTATGGATTTGTCCTGATGAGACGAATCCAAAAAGTATAAAATTATGGTTGAAACTAATTTTTTTTAATAAAGTCAAAATTAAACCAATGGCTTTATTAAATAAAAATAGTTTCGACTATAATTTTATACCTTTTGGATTCATCTCGTCTCAACCACAAAAACTTGACACAAAACTAACAAATGCAATTTTTTTTGAATAAAGGCAAAACAAAAAAACTTTTTTTTCTTTTTTGCCAAATCACCCTAGTTTTATCGTCTCTTAGTCAAAATGTTCAAGTTTATAATTTCTTTTCAGAAAAAAAAAATGAAAAAAAAATAGAGGAAGTCTTCAAAACAAAATTACATTTTTCAATGACCATAAACAAAGGTCACTTAAATAATCATCCTCCACTCACCTGATCCAAATTAGAGTTTCGTCCTGTGCTCTTTTTAGGAATTATTTTTCCATCCCAAAATTCAAATAAACCCACTTTTGCTCTTGATTTTACATATAAATATGTATAATAGGAGATTAAGGACTAAAACGAATGTTTTCATCCAAAATTAATTATGTTTCCATCCAAAAATTCTTTGCCTATAGGCTAAAGATTTTTTAGATGAAAAAATAAAAAAATTTGGATGGAAACATAAAAAAAAAATCTTTTGACACGGTAAAGATTTTTGGGATGAAAACATAAATTATTTTTGCCGTTGTTCTTAACTTATGTTTTCATCCAAATATCCATGATCTAGTAATTATGATTAAAAATTTTAATGGTGCCGCATGTGCTGGCCAAATTCATGTAGGGAAGAGATCATAATTAAAATCAAACTAGGAATCATGTCAACGGTTTTCGACATTTTTTTTTTTACCATGATTCAAGATCTTAATTCAATAATTATTACTAGGTTTACAGGTACAAGGAGAGCGTAAAACTCCTTATCTATATAGGCCTGCGCAATGGCTATTTTGATCTTTTTACCATGATTTTTGATCCTTTTTTTTTTACCATGAAATGTCAATTATGTGGTTGATATGTTTTACCATGATTCAAGTAATCATGATGAAAATCAAACACAAAACATAAAATATGGTAAAATCGAGTAATCATGGTAAAAATTAAAACAATGGAGATAATGAGCCAGTAATCATGGTAAAAATCAAGTACATCGAATAAAATATGGTTAAATATGATTTCAACAACAATTATGATAAGATATTATAAAATGATTTGAAAATCTAGAATTCAAAATTCCCCCTTTTTTGTTGGAAAGAATGAAAATATTCAAAGCCCATGATTTTAGGTAGCTTACATTCCACAAAATTAGGAAAATTACATCGCCCCTATGTGGGCAACAATAATTATGTATATCACTAAATAAGGGTAGAAAAGATATTTTACAATTAAATGGTTTTGCACAATTTTTTAGTAGATTTTGCTCGCTCAAGTCTTGGACAAATGGCGTAGGAATGTACGTGATTATTCAAATAGGGATTAAGGAGTCAATTATATAATTCAGTAGATTCTTCTGCTTTCAGTCTCAATTTTTTCTTTGGAATTGTGTTCTCAGTTCTCGCTCTAAAGAAATTTAGTAATTCGGGATATTTTTGAGAAACTTTCAGGAAACACCAAAACAACTGAATTATGTGAGTTACTAGACCACCTTTATTTTGGTCCGAAAATGATTTATGGTCCAAATTGAACAAAACATGTTACAATTTTTCTTTTTCTTTTTTTCCTGTCGGGTTCTCCTTAACCAGGCCAGCGGAGTTCCGCTCCTTGGGCTTCAACATATCTATCCCGGCCCTATTTTCCGAAGTTGCCATTAGCAGGCCCAGTAAATTCACTATGGGATGAGATTTCCGAACACGACATGGCATTTGAGAGTTTGGGTCAATCACTTTTCGACGCAAATACGAATATGACATGACCAACTACTACGAAAACTAAATGGTTAGATAATGGGTTGACTCCCATAACTCAATAAGGACACCAATAATTGTTTAATTTTCTCTGTTGACTCGTTAATCCGAAACAACACGAATCGAACATGACACAACACAATGTCGGGATGCCAACCCATAGCCTGTATATGTGTTACCAGAAGATTAGTTTTGATTCTTTTGAATTTCTTGATCACTAGAAGATTTGAATTTTCAAAATCATGCTTGGCCTTGTTCTAGCTTTTCTTTATACTTTTTGGGCTTTTAGAGCTTTGTTTTGATTTATTTTTTTATTTTCTAATTGCATTTATTAGTTTTGTGGCAAACTTTTGAAGATTATGGAGACAAATTGGAAAACTAAAATATTATAACCGAAAGGATGGCTTTTTTGACGTGTTCCATACATGTCCTCTGCATGTGTAATACGCGGACACCGCAACCTCTAAAAATATCGGTGCTATAGAGGTTAGATTAGGACCGAAAGAGTCTTGGCTGAGTTTTTTGTTTGATTTTAGCAACCCAATTGCTAAAATCAACCACGATTTTAGTAAATGAGTTTACCATGTTCGAAAGTCATGGTTCGTTTTAGCTGAAAGAGACCATAATTTTAGCACCTGGTGAACTCATTTGCTAAAATCAACCATGATTTTAACGGAAAACTACGGCTTTGTTTGGCTAACTTGGAAAAAATGGTTTATTGGTTTATTTGATTTTGTCCTTATTCAAATTTTTTTTGCATTTGTTAGTTTTCGGTCGATTTTTTGAGATTTCTTGACTTGTCTCGACGAGAGGAATCTAAAAAGTATAAAATTATTAGCCAAACTTAAAATTTTGTGAATAAAGACAAAAAATAAACCAATAAACCATTTTTTCCAAGTTAACCAAACAAAGTCTAAACGTGACCCATAATTAACTTACCACAGCAATAAAAGAAAACTTTTAATAGCACAATAAGAAATTCATGGCCGCGCAACGTGTCGTATTGGCAGCGTGCAACGTAGGCTACAGTACTGCGCCGCATCTGAGATGATCAAAGCGTGTCACCTCTTGACAATGGCCGCGTGTGTCGAGCAATTATTTTTTTTGTTTTGTACCTCTCACCCCAATGGCAAGTGGCAACCTTAGCTGTTGTGCTTATCAAATTGGACGGTACTCTTTTATTGGCGTATTTTCTAGATATTTCCAGGACCCATTTCGATAACAGTGTCGTATCGTGGATCTTTAAAGATCGTCGAGAACTTTAAAAAATCACATTGATCTGATGTTAAACAACAAATGATCACAATTGATCTTCAGATAAACGATTTCCCTTTCGATATAATATCAATCAATATTTTTCAAGATGAACAAATTGATCAGCCACGATCATTAAACTAGGGAGAAACGAGCATACAAAATCCTGTGGAGAATCCTAATCATATCCAATAACCCTTAAAACACAAGAAAAATTATTAATTGCATTTGGAGCACCACATGGTGTGGGCTCTATTACTAAGCGCACCATTAAGTAGTGGAGGTGGCCCAAAGAACGCTATGTGGCGGTACTTCAAGAGCACTAATGAATAATCACTCTTACTGCATGCTTTCTTCCCCAAGATCTTACAGTCGGACAAAAGTTGTTCTATTTATGGAGCAAATCACAAACCCCACAAACCCCACAAATCCCAGAGGGAGAAATAAGAGTCATGGAGAGAGAGAGAGAGAGAGAGGAGAAGAGCAAGAGAGGAAGGCATTGGGCGCACACTAGAGTGGCACCATTGGAATATGACCAGGAATACCTCTGTTCCAATCGTGCCACGCTGTGTGTGTCCAATATGCTCGCTCTCGTGGATTATAGTGAGGCAATGAGAGGAAACTCTAAAATTTAAGCTAAGACAATACTCACTTTCGCCGAAAAAAGAGAGAAGAAATTGGTAATATGAAGGGTTGCCTCATATCTACGTGCTAGTGTCCTTTTGTCATCCCAAAAAGATTATCCCACTACGTGACGGATTGGAATAATTGGACTTGTTTGTAGCTTAAAGGCTGTGAATCTTTGTGCTTTTCTTATGCAGCTGAGGTTTGTTTTGTGGAAGAGGTTATAGCTGGATGGCATTGTCAAGAGAATGGACGAAGAGACAATTCTAAGAATGTTGGTGCCTCGGGCCCTTTTTTAATGATGATTGCCAAAAGCCTGCCCAACTGGGCTACAAAAGAAACAGCAGAAGAGCTTTAATGGAAACCAAACGAGAAGTCCACAAACATGTCTGGGAAAACAATCCAGGTACCTCCCTCTGCTTAATAGACCCAATACTACTAGACCTTCAAAAAGAACTTACAATCTGGAGCCCTCAGCTGAACAAGAGAGACCACAATTTTTTGTGTCCATGTGTATCCGAAGAGAATTCAGAGGATAGCACACCTATCCATAAAGAAAATCATTAACCGCTCCGAAGAGATGCAGTAAGACTTATAATATTGGTAAGAGTTTCCTGCATAGAACATGATCTCTTTACAGTGTATTTTCTTCGAAAGCAATTTTTGTTTTTTCAAGATTGCCTTTTGTTTTGTGCTTTTCGAAAAACAAAAAGAAAACTCTGATACTGTATAAAAAAAGGAACCATGTTGTCTTCTGCTACCAGAAGCAATGCCAACTCGATTCTATTTTTCTCTCTTAATTGCTAATGACTAAATGATGGCATTCAAAGTTTTGTATCGACTAATGTCTCGATTACAGGTAGTTCAGGTGGAGCTCAGCTCTCAGTAATTACCATCTTAAAACCTTATAAATAGCGATCTCAGGAGGATTAGAGGACTGAAATTAGACAACGATGATCTAATCTATCCTTTGACATCTCGGATATGACTAGTGGAATAACTAGAATTGTTTCTAGCTTAAAGCCTACGAATCTTTGTTCTTTTCGTATTCAGCGGATGATTGTCTTGTGGAGGAGGTAGCTGACATTGTCAAGAGAATGGATGAAGAGACAATTTTAAGACTGTTTAGACAGATTTCCATTTCAAACCAAACCAACTAGACATTTGGTTTTTGGAGCTTGAGTCATTGGCAGAACAAGGAAAAACGTGTAGATTTTGTTTGGAGATATTGGAAACATTAGTTTTGTTTATGCAAAATTGCACAACAAATCTCCAGATTTCTTCATAGCTAGTCAAATTATTCATACAGCACATTTCATGTCCCCAAAACCAGAAGAGAAGAAATGACAAAACAGTAAGGATTAAAAAAAAGAAGATTAGTCAAGATGTACGTAAGAAGGTCCCGAACACCTACGATATGAGAAAAATCATCAGCGCTCCATGTATTAATCCAGAGGATAGCACACCTATCCATAAAGAAAATCATCGACCGCTCCGAAGAGGTATTGAATCCTAACCAAAACCCTGAGACTACCTAGAACACACCAGAAATTCAAAGCTACCAAATACTACTCAACAGTTGGTTCACAAACTTGAGAGATTTCCATTTCAAGCCAAACCAAGAAAACATTTGGATTTTGAAGCTTGAGCCTTTCACTGGTACATGAAGGAAAAACTTGTAGATTTGTTAGAATGAATAGCAGACACCAATTTTAATTAGGCCAACAAATCTCCAGATTTCTTCATTTTTCTAGCTAAAGTTTTCATAAAGCACATTGATGTCCTCCTCAAAATCACAAGAGAAAAAATGCTACTATAATTGAAAAATAAAAATTGTGCACGTACCCGAACACTGAGATAAAAAAAAAAGAGTACGAACTCCTCTTCTCCAATCAATCACGAATTGTTTCTCAATCCTCTGAGCTGATTGATCCACTGCTCTTCAGGAACTCGATTCGCCCAATCCGGAGTCAATCCGCTGAACGACACTCCACGCATCGCCTCCATTACTCTCGCTGCAGCCTCCGGCCGCAAGGGAGCATTCCGACGGCTCTCATCCTCTCTGAATGCCCTCACTATCTCCGATTCAGACGCAACTTCTGCTTCTCCATCTACTTCTTCACCTTCATTGTTTTCTTTCTCCTCACCATCGCTTAGATCGATCGACGACATTTCATTTTCCACGCGATTCGCATATCCGTTTGGTAAAGGATGAAAATGAAAATCCGTATCATTACGATTGGAATTCGCTGGATCTGAAACATCTTCGTCGTGTTCATCGCCGTTTGAAATTGGCTGGTAGTATTCTGGCAATTCGTCGGTGTTGGAATCTGAGTCGCTCTCTTCGGTGTTCTCTGCAAAAGATTACTAACAAACATGAAAAATTGACAAGGCACAAGATTCATGGAAAGACCGGATTTGAAGTAAGAACGAACTGATTGAAGCATTGATCCATATGAAAATCTGGCAAGAGGTACCTCGGGAGAAATCGTCAGTGTTGGATATAGCGTTCATTTTCCTCAGATGAGGGAGAGAGATTCTGATAACGAGAAGATCGAATCCAAATTAGGTTGCTTCTGCTTTCGGGGAGAAAGATGAAACTGGAGAAATATAAAAATAAAAAACAAAAAAGAAAACATCCCTGGGGTTTGCACCAGCCGGGAATCGAACCCGGGTCTGTACCGTGGCAGGGTACTATTCTACCACTAGACCACTGGTGCTTTTTTCTTCTTTGGCAGTAAGTTTTAGTTTTTAACTTCTGAAGGTAGAAAACGTGACGGCTTTCAAATCACACTACTCCCCCGCTGATGGGTTTCTAATACCAAGACGTTACAATTCAACTTTTTGTTGCTCGAAGACATGTCCGCTAAGTGCATTATTGGATTTTTGGTTTTTCACGTTTTACAAGATATTATTTTCCTTGCATATATCAATTAGAAAAAGTGAGCTTAGTAAAACAGACCTTTAAATCTTAAGGGGTTGACCTAGCGATCAAGGCTTGAGATTTAAAAATTTACTCATATCCTGATTGATCTTTTCAATTCTTCAAGGTACCCAAACCCGGGATTCTCAAAGGATGGGATATGAAAACGAGAGCTTTGGCAAATGAATACGGCGCTCAATCCCGTCCTTGACCTAACTGATCGATACATATAAAGTCACCATACAACTATCATTTTGCTCGAGCGAGGAAAAGCCTCTTAAAGCGAATCCGGTTTCGTTGGAGTAAAAATATTCCAGCAAACTTGTCTAGTAAGCCTCGCTTGAGATTTCGCTTGACCTATTCTCCAGTTTCTGAATTCCTTCAGTTTTTGAATACTGTGTAAAATGTTGTCCCATGTCACCTATATCAGAAAAATAATACCCGCTTGGAGCTCCAATATTCCTATGCTCATAAGAAAGAGTAGTTTTTGGACCAAGTAACAAATATATAGCTACTCCAATTGATCAATAGCTAGTCTTATTTTGAACTTGAATTTTTCATAAAGACTTGTGCGACAGGCTTCAAACAATGATCCAATCAATCAGAACAAGCAATAGAAAATATGGTTTAACGGTAATCACGCTGTGAAATGTCCCGAATAAAAGCATCAATGGCAGTTTCAGCTGAACCCTCTTTGGAAACTGCTTTTCGGCATATCTCCTTAAGTTCTTTTGCTCTTCTCCTCATTTCTTTCCCCTCGTTGCTTTCCAAATCCATGAACCGCTGCACGATTCCAGCAAACTCTTGTCTCGTAACCAAGTGTTCTTTATCACCCGCTCCTCTCCTCACTTTCCACCCAATCTTCCAGTCATCCACAATACTCTTGGAGTTTGAAAATTGGTCCCAGAATATTGGATAAGTGAGGAATGGGGTTCCGGCAAAAACTCCTTCCTTGGTTGAATTCCACCCGCAGTGAGTCCAAAACCCGCCTATTGAAGGGTGGCATAACACCTTCAATTGGTCACACCATGGCACCACCACCCCCTTGTTCGACAAATCTGCTCAAAACATGGGTCTTACTTTTGAATCCAAGAATCAAAACAAAAAGATATAGAACACGATTACAACAACTTGACTAAACAGTTTACCGAAAACAACTTGACAAAATAGCTTTTGTAATAAAATAAAACGTGAAATTTAAGATGTGAAACTGTAAGATGCATAAATATTTGAGGAAGCTTAGAAACTAACGCCTTGTTTGGCAGACGGATATGGAGGCAAGATATAAAAGGATGCCGGATATACAAATCCGGCTGTGTTATATCCTGTGTTTGGTTCTATCGTGGAACCCGGATAAATTATGCCCGGGATATACATATCCTGTTGCAATGGGATTATATATAGGCACCTCTCCCTCCAGGTTTTGTTATATCCGGCCATTGATTACCAAAGAAACCCCATTGGCCCCACCACTTTCTGCCATTATTCGTTGGAGAGAGGGAGATGTGTTGCCACATGCCCACGCCTGGGCGCAGAGAGAGAGAAAGGTAAGGCCATAGTAAAGCCATAGTCTGCCACATGCCCCCACACCCCACCAATTGAATTTATTTATTTATTTATTTACTTGGGACAAAATGAAAATTTTACATTATCCAACCCCTCATATCTCTCTTCTACAACAACAAAACAAACACAATAACTTTCAATCTCCACTTCTTAAATAATATCCCTCCAACTATATCCACCCCTATATCCCTTTCTTATTATATTCCTCTTTCCCCCTCATATACATATCCCTTTAACAAACAGGGCGTAAGTGAAAACTTTTTCGTGTCGTGGTCGTTTTTATATCCTGTTCTGCATAAGTCATTAAGTTTTTGAAGTCCTCAATCAATTAGTATGTTTTTAGCATTTCGCAAAACTGATTCTAAATTAACCAACCACCAAATACAGCTTTCAAACTAACTTCGTAATATTCAAATAGTCCTTACCACCACATCCCTCTTGAATTCGAGAAGCATCACCACGCGCCACCCAAAAGAACCGAACGCCGCTCATATCTACCCCCACAATGATTTCATCCATTTGGGTTCTGGAAACAGAAAGGAAACTGCCCTGCGAAATGAACAAAACAGAAGATTTTGGCTGAGAATCCAGCCATTGCATATAGCTAGTATCACCGTTCTGGGAATCAGAGGAATTCTCTTCAAGCCTGAAGTATGGTATTGCTGGACCGATGGAGTATATTGGGGTTGGAATTAATGCCTTTAAAGCCTCGATGGTTTTGGATTCGAGCTCGTAGATTGAAGCGAGTAGAAGATATTGAGATTTTGGGACTTGTGAAACGGCTGCACAAGCAATATGCACAGTTTTAAGTCCATCGCCGTAGAAGACTGTGGGAAGATCTGCAATGCGTGTTGGTGGAATTCCTGGAATGTAGTTTACCAGCTCGTTTCCTCGTTCTGTTGTATGCAAAAATAAAGTAAGGCTCCAAATATTTAGATGGTCAGAATAGAAAAAGTACAGTAAGGAAGATTCTATAAAAAAAACTAGTATTTTCCTAAAAATAAATAAATAAATAAATAAAACAGTTTCCAGCCTTTGTATTCACACTCCTAAGTCTGTTGTAAAAGGATAAAAGTAAATGCCAAAGTAGGAACTTAAGGCCTTGTTTGGTTGGGTTCTTGAGAACCGGTTTTGGAAACCACTCCTTGTTTGGTTTCCAAAAACCGGCCTCTACCCCTTTTTTTTTTTAAAGCCCCATCAGTACCATGGAACTACTGGGGTACGGTTCTTTTCTAAATCCTACGGTTCTTGTGATAATCCAACGGTTCTTGTTGAATCAGATTTCACCAAGTGCAAAACCCCACATGACAGCTGCACCACTTTTGAAAGAGCATTGCTGGGGTACAACCACATTTAGCACCGAAAATGCACCCCACCCCTTCGGGGACCCACTTTTGGGTCCCACACGAGTGATCCGAACCGTTCATTGTTCTTAAAATATTTTTTTGAGGGGGCCCACAAAAAATCAGCTCAATCGGACGGTTAAAAGTGCTTGAACTAAATTCTCACCGTTTCAAATAAAGTTAAACAGTGAGAATTTGGTTCAAGCACTTCTAACCGTCCGATTGAGCTGATTTTTTTAGGGCCCCCTCGGAAAAATATTTTAAGAACAATGAACGGTTCGGATCACTCGTGTGGGACCCAAAAGTGGGTCCCCGAAGGGGTGGGGTGTATTTTCGGTACTAAATGGGGTGTACCCCAGGTTTTTGGCTTCTGAGAACCATTTTCTGAGAGGTTCTCAAGACTGGTTATGGGGAACCTAACCAAACAAGGTGCAAGTAACTTTTGACAATTTTCTCTCTCTCAAACTCACTCTCCCAATTAAAAAAAAAGAAGGAGAATTATCAATAAGTGACGGTCACTAGAAATATTCACCGATTCAATGGTCTCAAGTTGAAATCACGAACATGGTAAGAGCTATTAAAATGACCAAAACATGGTGATCATGACATGGCCCGACCATTTTGCCCTTACGCTCCAGACACTTAGCATCTCCATTTTTTTCAACTTGTCATTTGTTTCAGATAGACTTAATCCTGTAATTTTATGGACTTGTTTCTTCTTTTTTAGTGACAATTGCACCCTAAAAAAGCTTGCACATGTCTCAAAAAAGTAATATTCCATAGGCACACTTTGCGTCTTCATTTTTAAACTTGCCCTTTGTAACACTTCGATTTTTGAAAACATAATTTAAATCATGTAATGTAATTATGAAAAGAGTTTGATTTATCAAATATGATTAACTAAAACGGCAGCAGAAACGTTAATTGAAACATCCAAATTACTAAATTTGATTAAATAAGTTTGTCAAGTTATAATTTCAGTCAATCCAATTTAAAGTAAACTGGGAGAAAACCTAATTAAAGTGCGTGCGTCATAGAAAAAACCCACGAGGGGGCGTTTTCTGTTTTTAGCCAATGTGACCAGGGGTATTCCACTAAAAAAATAATTTTTTTCAAAAATAAAAACATGTCATATTTTTATAATACATAACATAAAAAATTATGAAAAATTAATTTATACTAAAAACGCACCCGAAACATCGATAGGGAAATGGCCGTTTTGTTCGAGGAGATCAAAGTGATAGAACACCGTGAACACGGACATCTGCTGGGTCCAAAACGAAGCCACCGGAATATTCCTCCGATTCCCGATGCCGGCCACCCACATAGTAAACGTGTCATAGATAATAACACTAGGGTTCGGCGGCACAAGCCGATCGAGCAGCTGCTCGAAGGGCTCCTTCAGCTTGGTCATAGTAGCTTCAAAGAACCCGGGAAAATCGGTGCCCCGACCTGTCTCCGACGGGATTACATTAGGAATCGTAGCGAACCGGATGTTAGCTGGCTGCTTGGGCTCGGAGGAGCCGAGGAAGCCGAGCCACTCCTCCGTCACGACGACGGTGATTAGCATGTCGTCTTTTTTGGAGGCTAGTAGCTTGCAGAAGTTCATCATGGGGTTGATGTGGCCTCTACCGGGATAAGGCATCGCCACCACATGGCATATTGTGGTTGGAGCGTGGTTGCCGTTGGGTTCCATTCTTTTATGAATCGTATCTATGAATAATTGTACACGCAGAGAGAAATGGATGGGAGAGGAAGAGGGAGGAGAAACAGAGAGATAAAAAAGACAATTTGGTGCAGACCACCCCACGTGACCAATGTTTTGTGTTGTTGTGTTGGTTAGTATACCAATTTCTGCAACACAATAATGACATGGGTACACCACATGTATATCTAAATGTGCACAAACCTGAGGTGGCAAATCACCATTTGCCTATTTTTTGGGTGAGTCCCACATTGATTTTCTCCTCATTTGTCACCTCAGGATGGTATGCATTTATGGTGCATAAGGTGTACCCATATAATTTTCTTTTTTGCGAACGCTAGGATTCCAATGGTTATGACAAAATTATGGTGTTATATGACACAAAAGTATAAAAAGTGAGTCCCATTTTTGTGGTGTTTTGACAAAATGTGTTATTATGGTAAGAAGTGTTGCAATGGTGGTGTGATCGTGTCGTACCGTACTAAAATTATATTTATAAAAACAAATAATTAACCCTTATTCAGAAGAACAATAGTTAAGTCCGAGTGTCTATTCGCAGTGACAAATTGGCTTGTGAAAACTTATATCCAACTCAAAACAAATTGACAATGAGTGAAGAGGTTTCAACATATATGAAGTGATCACCTATTTCACTCCTAAGCAATGTGCAACAATATTTCTTAACATTTCCCTTCACGTACAACCACATTTGAAGTCTGTCACATGTGGCCACTTTTTGAGTCCTATCATAGTGCAACCTTTTTGCTGGTCTGTCATCGTGGAGTGTGGATTAATTGTGATTATTTCTTTAAATGTGGAGTGAAATAGGCCCTCCTCTGATACCATGTGAAAACTTTATATCCAACTAAAAAACAATTAGCAATAAGGGAAGAAGTCTCATTATATATTAAGTGATTACCTATTCCACTCCTAAGTAATGTGGGATAATATTTCTTAACATGGCTAAGTTACAATGGTTTCGATTAATCTCTAAATTAATTTTAAGAAAACAATTGACTGAGATTTGATTTTGAAAAGCTAATTAACTAAAGAAAACATTAATTAAATAAGATGAAGACGGTGAAAGAAAAATCTAGGGTTTAGAATCTACCACATCCGCGTAACCATACATTCTCATAAACAAATTTCTATTCAAATCAACAAATAACTATCGTTAGGGCTTACAATCCCTATCGATAGTCAGCAAGAAGATATTTGTGATTGTTAAAAGACATAGATTACCCCATAGCACGGACCATCTCACTGGCATGGTCTCACGCCACCCAATAGCACGATCCGTCTTACGAGCATAATCTATCTCAAAACTCCAAACACAACATTGAAAACAATTATATGAATAGGTATTTGAAACTATAGATACAAATACGCAATTGATTGAAAAAATAAAAACTATTTCATAAAGTGAAACAAGTTCTGATCATATAATTCGATCCGAATAAAAATCCTAGTTAATATGAAATACATCATTACTTGGAGCAGGGCTTCATCTTCCCTCTATATGAAAGTTTAGCCGGACATCACGACTTCCGAACCCAGCAGCAGCCGTCCCTCGTTTCTGAGTCCCTTATCTGTTACGTAGTGTCCAAAGTCTCCCTTATGCGTCGAGTCTCCTCCTTCTATATCAGTGTTTGCAGTCAAAGAGAGTGACTCTTCTTGTTGCCCAAAACTATAGTAGTGGGTGACTCTTCTTGTGGCCCAAAACTATAGTAGTGGCCCTCTTTAAAATTCCACCGAATAGTCCCTTGAATTCTGTCTATTGGCAGTATTTGATTTCTCCCCAAGGTTCTCTTTCCTTTGGAATCATCAACCTTCTGCAATTAAAATGAAGACCATTTGTTTCCCCTTTCTTCAGCCATTCTCAAGACCGTGACAATATGCTGGGCTTTAGAATGAGATTGGATGTTTTCATGATTAAATGTCCCTTGAAATTAGGCACGCCGCTTGAACTTATTTAACCATGGACTTAGTTTTGACACCAAATTACCATAATGTGTCTCCAAATACCTATAACACAAAATAAAGGAAACCCAACTAGGAAAAATTAGTTATAAATACACTATATTTTGCCTTTTTGAAGGAAATGACAAGATACTTTTGCAATCAAACATAAAGACAAGGTATTTTTGCAATCAAATATAAAGACATTGTTTTTAATATTGATTTTGCAAAAGGACAAAATAAATCCACTCTTTCTATTTTCTTCCAAAATTACCCTGAACCTTTTCAGCTCTATCTCGCCTCTTCTCCTCACTCAAGGAACAAACGAACATTACTCAAGATGAATTCTGGAAAGTACAAGAAAGAAATTGTTACCGAAATCCACGTCCAAGAAAGAAACTGTTACGGAAGCCACGTCCAAGAACCTGTTACCCATGGTGGAAAGGTACAATCTAAAGCCATGTCTAAGAAACTGTTACCCCTAGTGGAAAGGTACAATCTCACTAATTCGTGGTCGCTCATTTGGATTGCTCTTAAAATCTATTGTATATAATGAAGAGTCAAATTTATTTTGGCGTTGTGTATTTTCACAATAGCTGACAAGGGTTTTGTATCTTTATGAGTGAGAAATAGTATTATTTTCGGTCTGCTTTGCATTCTCAATCTTAATGTAATTGAACATTGTATCAACAGACGAGCATGAGACAATGGAGGACTAGTGAAGACAAATTTCATCCATACTTTGTCCTTGGGGATCTTTGGGACACGCTTTTATGTTAAAAATTAAAATTTTTTAAAATTAGTGACATTTCATTAATTTTTTTGGTCGCCGGAACTGGTGGCTAGAGGTGGGGGCTAGAGGTGGGGTGGTGGTCGACCGGAGGTAGGGTGGTGATTTTTTTTAATTTTACATTCGAAATTAGAATTTTAAAAATTAGTGACATCTCACTAATTTTTTTAGTCACCGGAAGTGGCCAGCCAGAGGTGGGGTGATGGTCGGCCGAAGGTGATATGGTGATTTTTTTGAATTTTATGTTCAAAATTAATTTTTTGAAAAATTAGTGACATCTCACTATTTTTTTTTGGTCGTTGGATATGTTCAGTCAGAGGTGGGGTGGTAATAGGCCAAAGGTGGGGCAATGATTTTTTTGAATTTTATGTTCAAAATTAAATTTTTAAAAATTAGTGACATTTCACTAATTTTTTTGGTTGCCGGAAGTGGTTGGCTAGAGGCGGGGTGTTGATTTTTTTAAATTTTACATTCAAAATTTGAATTTCTAAAAATTAGTGACATTTCACTAATTTTTTTGATCGCCGGAAGTGGTCGGCCAATGGTGGGGTGGTGGTTTGCTGGGCTAGGTTGGTATTTTTTTGAATTGTATGTTCAAAATTAGAATTTTTAAAAATTAGTGACATCTCACTAATTTTTTTGGTCGCCAGAAGTGGCCGGTCAGAGGTGGGGTGGTGGTCAGCCAAAGGTGAAGTGGTGATTTTTTAAAATTTTCTGTACGAAATTAAAAATTTTAAAATTAGTGACATTTCACTATAAAAAAAATTTGTCTTTATGTTTGATTGTAAAAGTTTATTGTTCTTCCCTTTAAAAACGTCAAATATTTTTTTGTTTTTATGTTCGAATTCAAAAATTCCTTGTCCTCCCCTCTAAAAGTGTCAAATGTTTTGAATTTTTGGCTAAGTGGTCCATTAAACTAGAAGTAACTAAATAAACGGACTAAACAAGAATAAATTGGGGGCGCTGATGCGAACATTTACACGCCTATCATGGTGTTAAAGTGCAAAAAATTATACAAAATTGGCCCTACTTTTTTCTCTCTCTTTTCTTCTCGCTTTCTATATCTCTCTCTTTCCCTTGGTGGCGCCAATGTCTACCTCACCTTTTTCTTCTCTTTCTTCCTTCCTCTCTCTCTCTCCCTCTCTTCCCATGTGAAGTTATATGACAAAACACAGTTATGGTCTGGGCTATTTCTTACACCATTTTGGAGGACTATGATGTTTTGGAGGAGATAGATGATATTGAGAAAGGTGATTCTCTTTCTCTGGCATTTTAATCCCATGATTTGGTGCTTCTTTTGGGTTTTGGCTTCTTGTGGGCCTTTCAGTTTGTTGTTCGGGTTCCATCTCTCTTTAGTGGTGTTGAGTTTTTTGTTAGGGTTGGTTTTTGGGTGTTTTCTTGAGGTTTTGGGGCGTTTTTGGTTTGGCTTCTTGCCTTCCTTTGGGTTGGTTCTCAGGTGGCGTTTGCCAGTGTGTCTGAGATCCTTTAATCTTTGTATCTCTTTCAAAGGTTATAAAATTCTTTTTGCCGATCAAAAAAAAAGTTGGACAACATTCTTGACGCAAAAAAGGTCCACAAGTGACAAATCGGGTCTTGGCTATGAGGTTGCTTCATCATCAGATCAACATGGAGGTAAAATAAATGAAATGAAACCTAAGAAGGTAATATCTAGACCTCCTGCTACTCTTGTTATTCGAGATAATGATAAAAAGACACATGGGATTAATAAAATAAAAAATAAAAATTGTATTCCTACATGCCACTATTTTCAAGTCAAGGGTCACACTTGATCTCAGTGTATGAAGTTGCATGCATCAAATACTTCACACACTTAGTTTATTCTCATGATTTGTATCAAGTTTATCCCTATCTATTATTTTTGTGGTATAAAGGGTCACATTCGACGTAATTGCTTTCAACTTCATGGGTACACCATCCCAATATCATTGTGTTAATAAAAATGAGGGTAATTAGTATCATCGTTTGGGTTATAACTTTGATAGAATGCAAAGGCCTAGGCATTTGATGACTTCACATGAAAAGAACACGAATGTGAATCCTAATCATTTGTACAAAATGTTGAAAAAGTTGAGAAGGTTAAGACTAGACCAATATGGGTGAGGAAGTCAGACTTGAAACATCTAACATATATATTTACCAATCCTTTATATGACAATGGATCATTTTGAGAAGTTGACTTTGCCCTTTGAGGTTTGGTCCTCCGTTCGTAGTCTAGGATTTGTTTACATGTTTATCTTGTTTCTAAAGCTATGGGTTGCGTTTTTTTTATTTTATTTTATTTTATTTATTGTGCTTCCGTTTTCTTATCTAGTTTCATTTAATTATTGTTGTTGGTTTTTATATATTCAATAAGTTCTTAAAAAAAACCAAAAACATTCAAATATTTTAAAATTCTCTAAGAATATTTTTTTTTCCTACATTGTGATTGCCTTGAGGTGTGAGTTTGATGCTAAGGGATTTGAGTATATAAACATCTTTAATAGTTCATAAGCGTCTTATTTGAAATCCTTCATGTGATATATTTGAGAATAAAACGTGTCAAGCCACATGTCTCTGTGATTTCCACATCATATGCACATGCACGTACATCAGCAATAGATAGATTTCATGAGAAGATGTGCTCTTTCTCATGTAACTTGCTAATCTATCCTATCTACTCCCTCGGCGATTGACCATTTGTGCATATCGATAGACTTGTTTGATTCCGTGGTTATTGTTCAAAAAGAAAAAGAAAAAAGAAGAAAAGAACAAGAAAGAAGAGAAAGAAGGGGGAGAAAAGAAAATACGTCATACTTGGGATGGAAATGCTTATCAGGACGACCGTGTCATAAGGTGAATAGACCTCGTAAAGGTATTCGCATTGGACCACTTGCCTATTAACCGGTTACATTCAACTCTATCCAATCTGGACAGTCGCGTCAAACAACATGGGGGTAAAAGAGAAATACAATGTTCTTCAAGAAAAACATTGATCTTTGGTTGAGGGGGAGATATACCTTTTCTTTGACATTTTTGGTCTCGTCATTTTTGCTTTGTTTGACTTCGTAAGGGGGAGACATTTCCAACAGTCCAGGGTCACATGAGAAAAACTAGAATCTTAAGTGATGATCTAGATGCTTGTTGACGTGTTTCACACACTCACTGTTGTCATATTCACATATGTGCTGGTGCTTAATTTAATCTCCAATATATCCTTGATTAATTTTACTTGAATTGCCAACATATGTTAATTATGTTTCGCACCTCAAGTCTTATAATTGAAAGCTAGTTCCTCAATAGGTTTGAAGCTTTGTTGGGAGTTTTCATACTCTTTTTTTTTTTTGGGTCTCAGAACTTCGTCAGACCGTGTGCTTTCATTTGCGGTATTTCTCGAAATGTTGCCCTACACCCATCATAAATTGGTTGAGCAACTCCACTGTCTTCGCATTGCACAAAGGCTTTAAATGTGCTTGAGCATTATTTTTGGGCATTGTTTCCACCCCATTAAAATTTGCTTCACATTTTTAGATGTTGCTCGAGCCTTTTGTACTATCGGCGGTTTTCATCCCTTTAACGGAATCTTTTGACCACCAATAATTTCCATTTTTTTAGTGTAGTGTCAGAAAAACCATGCACTCAACGCTACAGTAGTCCAATACTCGCGAGAAAGAGCTATTTTTGACCTGATGAGTATCAAGTAGCATGTGATGATTTGATCCATACATAGACACGACAATTTTCATAGAGATTCTGGCGAACACTTGTGAGAAGGGTTCAAAAAATGATCTAATCAATCACAGCAAACAACAGAAAACTTGTTTCAACACTCACAGCATCGTGAAATGTCTTGAATAAAAGCATCAATGGCAATTTCAGCTGATCCCCCTTTGGAGATTGCTCCTCGGCAAACCTCCTTCAGTTCCTTTGCCCTTCTCCTCATTTCTTTCCCGTCATCGCTTCCTAAATCCATGAACCGCTGCACAATTCCAGCAATTTCTTCTCGCGTAACCAAGTGTTGTTCAACACCCATTCCTCTCCCCACTCTCCTTCCAATCTTCCAGTCATCCACGATTTTCTTCGAACTTGGAATTTGATCCCAAAATATTGGACAAGTGAGGAATGGAATTCCAGCAAAAACACCTTCCTTGGTTGAATTCCACCCGCAGTGAGTCCAAAACCCGCCTATTGAAGGGTGGCATAACACCTTCAACTGGTCACACCATGGCACCACCACCCTCGTGTTTGACGCATCTGCTCGGAACATGTAATTTAAATATTTAAATCTGATCAAAGATCTGGGAGATGCATAAAAATTCTGGAAAAGTTCAGAAATATAGTAAAACTTCCATAGATACTCTTACCACCACAATGCTTTTCAATCTGAGAAGCATCACCACGCGCCACCCATAAGAACCGGACACCGCTCATATCCACCCCTGCGATGATTTCGTCCATTTGGGCTTTGGAAACAGAAAGGAAACTACCCTGAGAAATGTACAAAACAGAGGATTTGGGTTGAGAATCCAGCCATTGCATGTAGCTGGTTTCACCGTTCTGGTAATCAGTAGACACACAGGAATTGTCCCCAAGTTTGAAGTAGGGTATTGCTGGACCGATGGAGTATATTGGGGTTGGAATTACTGCCTTTATGGCATCGATGGTTTCGGATTCGAGCTCGTAGGTTGAAGCGAGTAGAAGATACTGTGCTTTTGGAACCCATGAAACGGCATCACAAACTAATTGCAACAGTTCAAGTCCATCGCCATTGAAGACTGTTGGAAGATCTGCAATCCGTGTTGGTGGAATTCCTGGTATGTAGTTTACCAGCTCGTTTCCTCGTTCTGTTATATATGTGCCAAAATATAGTAAGGCCTTGTGTGTTGGTCGGACTAGAAATGTACAATAATACATGGACTGAAATTCATTTTGCTATGACAAAACTAAAATGTCAATAATGAAATCTTTGTGTGAATCTGACATGAGACACTGTAAGGTTAGTACCAATTATGCAATGGTCCGGTTCTTGTGGTGTTCTCATTTCATGACAAACTACTTATCACTATGTATCGATCTCTCACACAGTGTGTGAACCCCACTGGCGGTTCGAGTTTCGACAAGGTGTGAGAGAAGCCGATACACTTTGTTAACGTACTGGGTACTCATAGAAACTTCCTCATGCAATACTGCTATATGCACAGAGTTACGTGCATAAATCTTAAAATGGATATGCCAGGGTAATTCCGTTATACATGAACCTTGAGTAAAAGTTGAGAGATCGATCTCAAAGAGAGTTAGTGATTTGTGATGTTCCATCTGTCAAGAGCCTTCAAGTTACATCCTTATGCTGTTGCATATACATTTCTAAGTTATGCCAAATCTTAAGCATTGAAACTACAAAAATAATAACATCAATAATAGAACCAATCTAGTCACCAATCAGTGGGGATATAGGTGGAGATGATTGGAAACAGACCTAATCTTTAGCAATATGCAAAAAAATAGCTGCTATTAGAATACTATTGAAACAGTAACCCCCCCAAAAGAACCGAGGAACTAGAGAGACGTTTTGCTGCAGAACTATGCCCCCAAATCAAAGCCAAAAAGCATCAGAGAGGACAAGCCTAGAAACCCAAATAAATTTATGTGCTCATCACCATGCTTCCTTCATACGTGGTCCAAAGCATCTGATTAATGAACACTAAATCTTAAGCACCGAAACAAAAAGGAAAGGGGGAGGCAGTGGCCAAACAAAGTAATATACATCGGAAATTGAGAACAATCTATGGTGCACCCGTCTTGAAAAGGGGTGTATGTTACACCCATCTAGTGGCAGCTCTAGGAATTCTCATGAGGGTGTTCAGAAATTCTATTTCGGTCCTCTATAAATCATAATCGTACATAAATAAAAAAATATATATTAATATCAATTTCCCTCGACGACTTTTTATTAACCGATGAAAAATTTTGCAAGTCAATAAGGCTTTGCTTCAACAAGTTTTGGGGGTTGCTATCATCAAAAGTTTCAATAGGAGATGACTCTTGCACTGGTCTTGATTTTCGTATCACAAACTTGTTCATGATTCCAACTAAGCAAACAAAAATTAAAACAGAAACAAAATTACTATTATACTATCGAAAAATTATACTAAGCAGTAAGCTTAACATAAATTATACTTTATTATAATCAATGGATAGATGTAAGCATTAAGTACATGTGTCATGTAAACAATAAAGGAAAGTTTATTTCTTTATAATAATATGTGGAGTGGTGGACCATAACCATCTTAGATTTATACTATTTACATGTATAGTAGAATATTTTGTAGACCACCGACAAAGGACAAACCTAAACTGAGAACTCACTCAAAACACCAAATTATCAAAAAAAATGGAAAGAGGTCTAGCTTGTTACCTGTGAGCAATTGGCTAATTCAGTGATTCGAATGAGAGTCCGGAGACGATAGATGACGGTGATGGACGGAGAATGTCGAAAAATAGCTAAAAAAATTCCTCAAGAAAGGTTTCATCCCTTTTCCTTTTTCATTTAGATAAACTATAGATTTGTTTTCCTTTTTCATTAATTACATATCATTCTCTGTATTTGTCTTTGCATAGTATTGAGGGTCCAAAGGAGATTAACATTTTTTTTTCCTTTTTGGTTCACACATTTTGGATAGGGTGTTCAAACATTTAAGATAGCGTGTTCAAATTTCTTAGGCAAGGTGTTTAAACATTTTTTGCCAGGGTGTTCAAAATGATAAAAATTCTATAATTTTTTTATACATGTATTTCTAAAATTAAAAAAAAAAATTCAGGGTGTTTGGGTGACCACCCAACCTCTCTTGGAGCCGCCTCTGCACCCATCCACGTATGTTTTTGTCACTTGTTATTATAATTTTGGTACTTGTTATGTATTCTTTGGTAGGTTGCTGTGAATATTTACGCGAATAGTGAAATTTTGTAAAATCCACAAGGGTTCGTAACAAGTACCAAAACCATTGTTAACAAAGGTTACCATTAATAGAGTGAATAGTGAAAATTTTAAAATCCATAACGGTTCGTAACTTGAACAAAATTATATGTAATAAGTATCAAAATACGGAGAAATATGTAATGGGGCGTATCGCATGCCCCTTTTAAAGGGGTCAAACTGTAGCATTTTCCCGAAAATCACTTTTTAATTGATTCGTGTGTTTGATTCCCAGGACACAGCTGTAATGACAGTCAAAATTAATCCAATTTCATCAAGACAGTGTTTTAGTATATGTTAATATAATTTACTTCTAAAACAAACAACAAACTGGACTTCAAATGAAGAAACCCAATTGCCTCTGTATTCAAACTTGTTGGTTATTTACCAAAAAAAAAAACTTGTTGGTCTGTTGTGAAAGGAGAGCTGCATATTAAATTAGGAAGCTCCAAGGAAATTTTGACAATCCTTCTCTTCGGTAAGGAACTGGATTGGACCAGCTTTTCTTGATTATTTTCTGGGCGTGAAAAAACTAATTTTTTAAGACCTCGTAGAGAATATTAGTCACGCCATAAACCATATTAATCGGATACCATTGAGGTCGATTTAAGCCCGCAAAGAAATACGAATTTTGAGGGCCCCTATATTTTAGTACTACTAGGTATCTTTTGTAATACCAAAAAAAAAACCGTTTATCACATATGAGGCTCATTTCCAACTCAAAAGATGATTGACATTTAGATGATTGCTTTTAAAATCTTGTAAGGTTTGAGATTATTATTATTTTTTTTAAGTTTTAGGATTAGTCATATTTAAGTGACGAATTTGAAATATTAGAATGCTTAGTCATTGTTTTAAGGTTATTTCTTGTTGATGAATTTTGGAAGTGTAATTTATCTACTTATATTTTGTTCATTATAAGATTTTTAAAAAAGTCTCATTTTGGTTTTTGCTTTAAGCCTCCAAAAAGTTAGGGCCAACTCTTATCATTTGACCTGTTTTCAGATTGCTCTTCGGCTAGGGAAAAAAGTTGCGACCTCGATCAGAGCCTAATTCTATTATTCGAATTTTTTTTCAAAAACATATCAACCGATTAGATGAATAATGATTCTTGGGTGAGTCAATAATTTTGTTTAAATAAAACTAGTTTATATTCTCAACGGGTTTGAAAAGAGCAGTGATATGGACACAGATCGATCTCTGGACAAAGATGAGGACAAATCCAGAATCATTTGATATATTGGAGTCCTATATGATGCTCATGGAAAGAAGCATCACACAATTTCGGATACATCATATTTGAATCCGTGTTAAAAAATCTTTCAATGAAAGAAGTGAACAAGAACATGAAAGAGCTACTAACAACCTTCACTTGCTAGAGCAGCAATGCTAGGTGCCCGAAAAATTATCCAAAAAATAAAATCAATGGTTCAGATTTCACTTGAATATTCTAAACTATTGATTTCACTTTCGTGATAGTTACCATTGATTTCACTTTGGGAGTAAAAATAATTTTCACTTTCAGGGTAGTTTTTTTGGTAGTTCATTGATTTCACTCTACATATTGTTTTTAGGTTGATTTTCGAAGTACTTGTTTGTCCCTTCACGGTTTTCGGCTTAAAAACCATAATTCAAATTGTCTTTATTCAATTTCTTTTTTGCATCTATTAGTTTTCCGTCAAGATTTTGTGGTTTCTGGATTCTTTTCGACAAGATGAATCTAACAAATATAAAACTATGGTCAAAACTCAATTTTTTTAATAAAGCCAAAATACTTGGATTATTGGCTAATAATCTAAGTATTTTGGCTTTATTCAAAAAAATATTTGGTTTGACTATAAATTTATACTTGTTAGATTCATCTCGCCAAGAAAAATCTAGGAACTACAAAATTTTGATACGAAAACAACAAATACAAAAAAAATAATAATAAAGACAACAAAAAAAACCAAAAAACCATAATCTAGGTTTTAGCTAAAGCAACCCTTCGTATCTATTCCCTGGTACTACACTATATATGTACAAGAAAAGCGTACCTGAAACATCGACAGGGAATTGGCCATTTTGGCTGAAAAGATCAAAGTGATATAACACCGTAAACATCGACATCGGCTGCGTCCAAAACGAAGCAACCGGAATATTCCTCGTACTCCCGACGACCCCGACCCACGTCAGGAAAGTATCATGGATAATAACGCTCGGTTTCGGCGGCTCAAGCCGATCCAGCAACTGCTCGAAGGGCTCTTCCAGCTTGGTCAGAACAGCTTTCACAAACCCGGATATATCGGCGGCCCGACCTATCTCCGACGGGATTACATCGGGGATTGTGGCGAAGCGGAAGTTAGCCGTCTTGGGCTCGGGGTTGCCGAGGAAGCCGAACCACTCCTCCGTCACGACGAAGGTGATTAGGATTTCGTCCTTCTTCGAGGCTAGAAGCTTGCAGAAATTCATCAAGGGGTTGATGTGGCCTCTGCCGGGGTAAGGCATCGCCACCACGTGGCATACTGTGGTTGGTTCGTTGCTGGGTTCCATTGTTTAGGAAGTTTTTTGCAGGTATATAGGCAGTAGTAGACGGGGAGTGTAAATGGGAGAGAATTAAGCGGAGGAGAGGGAGGAAGAACTTTAGAAGAGGATTGGTGGAGTGGAGGTCACCCAGCAAAGCGCTTTATGGATTACCGGAAATCTTTTGATTTGCGGGAAATGGAAAACAACGCCACACGTGATGCACACCAGCATAGGTAAAGGAAAATTATATACTTCCCACGTCCCGAAGTGACAAAAAAAAATACTACTAGCAGTAGTAAAAGCATTTTTATTTGGCTCTCTCTCTCCGTTCTTATTTGTTTATTTCATACACTCTTTTTTGTATTTTTTTCAAATCAAAAAAATGAGTGTTTCTATGTATCATTTTTCAAATTTTTTACTGAAAGAGATTTTTTTTTAATTTTTTAATCAAGTGTCCGAATAGCGATGACTCATTTACATTTACAGTCAAAGCAAATTCTATATAGACTGGTCCAACTTGAAAGAGATTTGACATGGGTTTTGCGCAAATCCCATGGACTGTCCCATTTTGGTCTAACTTTTCAAAAGTGTAATGATTGCTTTCAAAGTATTTTTTTTTTCCAAATATATCTTCTGATTTGAAATTTGGTATAATCAATTTTGACACTCTATTTTTTGATTGCCACACTCTACAATATTTGTGTTTTAGAGTTCAAGATACACATAACCAAAACATTACTATAAAAACAAATATTCGAGCGTCATTATAAAAAAGAGTAGTGCCAAAATTATTTTCCTTTGAAAAATCGTGCTAGTTCCATTGGGCACATACAGCATAGTATCAAGTTTAATTTCAATTAATATTTTTGAAAAGTTGACATCAATTTTGCGACGTTCCTAAATCGAATAAATAAAAATGGGACAGAGTAAGTATGTACAATTTTACAGATCAAGTTCTAGTCCAATGTGGCCTTATATGGGGTAAAAAACTGGACTCACAATAATTGTTCATTTACAAAGCTCGTTAAGTACATCGTACGCGCAAAAAGCAGCTTCATCGAACAAAGATTGCTACATGAACAAGACATATTTGCATTGGGCTGTTTAGGTTCTACATATTTTTTTGTGAGTTTCTCTTGCATAAATCTGTTCTTTTTATCCGCTAATTGAGATTCGATCAAACTAATTTTTTGTATAAATGATTTACTAAAATAAAGATTTTCATGTAGGCCCATCTTGGCTCGCAAAAGTACAATCTGAACTAAACTGGATCTAAGAAAACTAGAAGGAAGCTTGGTCTCAATTTCAGAGCAGCAGTGTGTTGTGCCATGGTGCACGACACGTGATGTGCAATGTTGTGGAACATAGGTTGGGTTGAGTTATTTGATCTGAACTATTTATATATTTTAAATTTATTGAGAATGTTTTAAAAATAAACTCAGACAGGAGGGATATAAATTCTTATGTTTTCAAAATACGTTTGGCTTAAAAAAAATGGTTAGCAACGATCTTTTAAAAATAACCATAAGGTAAATAAAATCGATCAAGCAATTTTTGATATCCGATAAAATTGAATTTTTACATAAACTATTTGATAAACAAGGAAACAAAATGAAGTGTTTAGATCAAATATTAATGAATGAGCCCATAATGTATGCTCAACACACATCTCCCCAATTTCCAATACAGCGATGTCCCGAGCAGATACACGAGCTGACATAGATGGTAATGATTGGAAGGAGATACATAGAGAAAGAAATACGAATAATAATTAAAAATAAGGGTAACTTAGCTCTTGAACCCCAAATATTTTGTTTTCAATAGACCAAATCCTTTTTCAAATAAAACCACGGAAATCATCCACTTTTTAGTTTCTATAATCAAATGCTTTCTCGGGTGGCAAACCTTTTTTAAAAAGAAAACCCAAGCATCGACTCCGAATTCTAACAATGGGGTGGCGTCCCCACAAGACCAAATCACCAAACACAGAAGGAGGAGGTAAAACTCATATCAGAAATATCATGCACTCGACACTCCAATAGTCCAAATACTCACAAGAAATAGCATTTGATGATTTCATCCATACATATTCTTATCTTGAACTCGCAATTTTCATAAAGATTCTGCCAAATACTTGTGATCGCTTCAAACAATGATCCAATCAATCAGAACACTAGAACAGAAAACCTGCTTTAACGATCACGACATTGTGAAATTTCATGAATAAAAGCATCAATGGCAGTTTCAGCTGAACCCCCTTTGGAAACTGCTCTTCGGCAGACTTCCCTAAGTTCTTTTGCTCTTTTTCTCATTTCTTTCCCCTCGTCGGTTTCCGAATCCATAAACTGCTCCACAATTCCAGCAATTTCTTCCCTTGTGACCAAGTGTTCTTCCTCACCCATTCCTCTCCTCACTTTCCACCCAATCTTCCAGTCTTCCACAATAGTCTTCGAGTTTGGAATTTGATCCCAGAATATTGGATACGTGAGGAATGGAATTCCGGCAAAAACACCTTCCTTGGTTGAATTCCACCCGCAGTGAGTCCAAAACCCGCCTATTGAAGGGTGGCATAACACCTTCAATTGGTCACACCAAGGCAACACCACCCCCTTGTTTGACAAATCTGCTCAAAACATGGTTTTTACTTTTCAATCAAAGAAATAAAACAAAAACGTATCAAACACATTATAACACCTGACAAGATAACAAATATGATCAAAGAGAATGGCAAATTTGACATGTAAAACTAGGAGATGCGTAAATATAGTGGAAGTTTGAAATATATAGTAACAAATGTTTTGTGGTGGTTTTATATCGTGTTTGGCATGACATTCTTCAGAAACACTATTTTCATAAATAAAAAGCTCATCGATTTAATATTTATCACTTATTAATGAATTTAAATTTCGAGAATTTGAAAAGATCGCTTTTATACTTTCTCAAACCAACCTAAGTTTTGGTATTTCTCATTTCAAAAAAAAAAAAAAAAACCAAGTTCTTGTCCATAAAATTGGGAAAACACGTGTATTGAAATTTGAAGTCTTCGATCAACTACTGAAGTTTTTAGTCTTTCGCAAGATTGATTTGGAAAACATCAACTAAATCTACAACTTCAAACTTTATAGATATTCTTACCACCACATCTCTCTTTAATCCGAGAAGCATCACCACGCGCAACCCATAAGAACCGAACGCCACTCATATCCACCCCAGCAATGATTTCGTCCATTTGGGTTCTAGAAACAGAGAGGAAACTACCCTGAGAAATGTACAAAACAGAAGATTTGGGCTGAGAATCCAGCCATTGCATATAGTTGGTATCTCTGTTTCGGGAATCAGAGGAATTCTCCTCAAGTCTGAAGTATGGTATTGCTGGACCAATGGAGTATATTGGGGTTGGAATCACTGCCTTTAGAGTATCGATGACTTGGGATTCAAGCTCGTAGATTGAAGTGAATAGAAGATATTGTGCTTTTGAGACCCGTGAAACAGCTTCACAAGCTATATGCACGGTTTTAAGTCCATCGCCATAGAAGATTGTTGGAAGATCTGCAATGCGTGTTGGTGGAATTCCCGGTATGTAGTTCACCAACTCATTTCCTCGTTCTGTTAGATGCCAAAAAAAGAAAAAGTAAGGGCGTGTTTGATGGTCGGAATGCAAAAGTACAGTAAAAGGACTCAGATTTATTTTATAAGCAAACTAAGATGTCACTAATGAAATCTTATGTACGTCTAACACAAACAACTGTATTTCAAATAAAGAAACCCAATTTCCTCTGTATTCAAACTTGCAAGTCTGTGGGTTTCTCCACACTCCATCATTCTGAACTCCTATGGTTTCTCCACACTTCAGCGGTGGCAGCGGGGGATGGGGGATTGGACACAATAACCAACTACAACACCAACCACAACCCCTTATATACACTTGGCTCCCAAACCCGTATATGTAGCCCTATTGTTCTTCTATTCAGTCAAGAACTAGATTGGACCGTCTGTTTTGTTGGATAATTTTTGCGCTTGCAGAGAACATTAGCCACGCCATAAATCGTATTGATTATATATCATGTTGTCACCGGATCAAATCAAACACAAACACACACACACATTGAACACAGAGAATTTTACGTGGTTCTCCAAACTCGGGTAATCCACGGAGGTAAACCGGAGCAATTATCAGACGGAGGAAGCTTTACAAGTGAGCTCTCTCACCTCACCATACTCCCTGCATTGCTTTACAAGTAATCTCACTATAGTTTGTACTTTGATTTGACTACATGGACAATCTTTATGGGAGTGTGAAAAATATGTTTGAGGATTAACAAACGCGGACGGAGGGAGTATATCATTAATATTCTAAATGGATGCCGGCAAGAAAAAATATTCTCAATGAATTTGAAAAGAGTATTGTTATAGACACAGATGTCCGGACACAGGCGAATATGGGATCCTATGATAAAACATGATAACATATGCTCATGGAAATACCACAGACATAAAAGAGATTTTGGACACTTCTATGTCCGAATTTGTGTTCAAAAAATCTGAATTCCAAACAATTTTTTCATTGTAAGAAGTTAACAAGACCCCCAAAAGGGGTACTAGGAGAGAATCCCTACTACTATGTGTAGCAGAAAGCGCACCTGAAAAATCGACAGGGAAATGGCCATTTTGTTTGAGGAGATCAAAATGATACAACACAGTGAACACTGGCGCCGACATGGTCCAAAACGAAGCCACCGGAATATTCCTCCGATTCCCGACGCCCACAACCCACATCATATGAGTGTCGTAGATTATAACGCTCGGCTTCGGCGGCTCAAGCTGATCCAGCAGCCGCTCGAAGGGCTCTTCCAGTTTGGTCAGAACAGCCTTTATAAAACCGGGAAAATCGGCGCTCCGGCCTATCTCGGATGGGATTACGTTAGGAATCGTGGCGAAGCGGACGTTAGCCGTCTTGGTCTCGGAGTCGAGGAAGCCGAGCCACTCCTCCGTCACGACGAAGGTGATTAGGATTTCTTCGTTTCTCAAGGCTAGAAGCTTGCAGAAGTTCATCATGGGGTTGATGTGGCCTCTGCCGGGGTAAGGCACCGCCACCACGTGGCATATTTTGGTTGGATCGTTGTTCATGGGTTCCATTTTTTTCTTCTTTCTTTCTGATGGAAGCCTATGAATGAATAGGAAGAGGGTGGAGTAATAATTGGATAAGGGGAATGGAAATGGAAAAGAAGAACATGATGCTCTGGACTGGAGTAAGGGGTGATTTGGCACCAAAAAAAAAAAAACCAATTTTTGGTTTTTTTCATTTTTTTTCTTATTCAAAAAAAAATTGCATTAGTTAGTTTTGCGTCAAAATTTTGTGATTTCTGAATATATCTTGACAAGATGAATCTAACAAATATAAAATTATGGTTTTGAATTTTTTGAATAAAGCCAAAACTAATCCAATAATTCAAGTATTTTCGACTTTATTCAAAAAAATATTTGGTTTGATCATAAATTTATACTTGCTAGATTCGTCTCGTTAAGATAAATCCAGAAACAAGAAAATTTTGAAACAAAACTAATAAATGCAAAAAAAAAAAAATTAAATAAGAACAAAACGAAAAAATAAAAAATCCTTATGAAGTTTTTTTTTTTCAAAGGAGCAAAAGCAGAGGGCTGGCTTTATGGGTTTTTGGAATGTTAGTTGAATTACGGGAATGCCCCTTCAAAAGTGGAAACCAACCAAAAGATGGGTTCTGATATCCTCTGTGCCCAAAAAAAAGGTGTGCCTCGTATCGAATTGTTTGGAATCGTTAATTATGTATTTTTTTATTTTATTTAAATTTTTTTATATAATCCAATGGCCGAAAATATACTTAGACCACCAGAATAGAAAATTTTTGAAACAAAGGATTTGAATCCCAAAGATGGTGCCCCATTTTCATGGACTCTTTATCCATGTGCAGAGGATTTGCGCAAAATTCTATGTCAAATCTCTTTCAACTTTTGAATATTAGAAAGAGTCCAGGAAAATAGTCATCTGTCCCATTATAGTTTCAAACTCTCACACGTTTCTTATGTGTGAGAGTTCCTACAATTGCTAGTACAAAATTTTTGTGCCTTAATCTTCTCTAAAAAATAAAGTGCAAAAAACATAGTAACATAAACTAAAAAAAAAAAATTTAAATTACCAAACAAAAATATGAACATAAACGCTATGTTTGTCTGAGAGTTTTGAGAAGAATTTTTTGAAAAATATTTTTGAGATAGTTTTTGGATGGATATTTGGAAAAAGTAATAATTAGAGAGAGATGTAATAATATGAGAGAGATAGAGAGAAATAAGAATAATGATTGGAGAGAGAGGGGTATAAGTAGAGACAAATGTGATTAATTATTGGAGAGATGAGAGATGAGGAAAGAATTTTTTTAGAAATTTTTTTAGAAATGTGAAGTGAACAAAGTTATTTTTTAGAAACAAGGCGGCCATCACTATTATTTTTCCGATAATTTTTGTCATTCATCATTTCTAATCTATTATATGGAGAGAGGAAAGGAGGGATTAGACTCAATCCTTAACGCAAAATCTAGACATTGTTAGGCGTTTCTACCCCATAAAAATTTCCAATTACACTTTGTAGGTTAGCGTTGACTTGAAAGGTAAATTTTCATCCAAAATAAAAGGGTAGATTTGTAATTTGAAAGGCAGGATACAAGACTCAGCATCTTGAAACATTTTCTAGTCAGAAAAGTTCATGTTGTAGACTGTAAATTATTAGCATTGATCAAAGAGAAAGGTAATTCTTATCCAAGACCTGATTTTTCGTTTGATTAAATAGAAATTTCATAAAATTAAAAGGTTGATTTTAGTAAATGAATAAATTATTTGCTAAACTATTTGCCAAAATCAATCCTAAGATTCTCATTTCATCAAATAGTAAACTAGGCCTAAGCCCACAAGACTTCAGTTAGCAGGACCTAATCAATATTAGTATTTATGATTGGTAATGAATGGAGAAATCATTTTTAACAAATTAATTTTTCACGGATATTAGTAAAAAAAATTTAATATTGATATATTTTTACTGAAAATTCGCAATCAATACACTTATTTTTTATTCGCAGGTATATACGCACCTATTGTATGGCCTGGAGATTGTGTTAAATTTCATCGACAATCAATAAATTTTTTTAGTTTTTAAGTAACTTTTCAAAGAATATGATTAAATATTTTCTATGATTCATAACATTTTGGAGTGTCTCGTAATTTTTACAAAAAAAAATTGTAACCTTTACAAAAAATTCGTAACTTTTCCAAAAAATTCGTAACTTTTCGAAAAAAATTGTAACTTTTTCAGGGAATACACACCCAAATAAGGGGTGTGTATTGTAGCATTTTCCTATTTTTACACATTATTTTTCATCTATTGAGTAGATGTTAGCAAAACCCTTTTAGAAATTAGGAAGTCGCTTGGCTAACTTCCATACATGTCACAAAATTAGAATTGATATAAAAATTTACTTCTACCTTTTTTCCTTTAATTTAAGTGGAATAACGATTTCAATGGAAAAAAAGAATAACTAAAAAAAAAAAAAAAAGTAGAATGACCATAACAAACACTTATAATGTCAGATTAAAAAAAAAGCACACACACAGTTCTAGACATAGCCCAGAAACTAAAATCCTGTGTTAGCACGCACACACTTCATTTATGGACATTGTGGGACCCACCTCATATACCACAGAGGACATTCACAGAAATACAACTGCTCATTTTCTCTAAAAAAAAAAATTATGGGTTCTACAATAATCAACTCAAGCCTAGTTTTCCAAAAGATTTTAGTATCTAAGTGTTAAAATCATGATATTTCAAATCAAAAAATGAAGTGGTTTTGTATATAGTTTTTCGATTTTTTTTTGCACCAAATTAAAGTACACGAGGAGTATTTTAATTTGGTGCGGAAAAAAATCGAAAAATAATACACAAAACCACTTTATTTTTTGAGGTGCTAATATCATGATTTTAGCACCTGGGTGCTAAATTTTTTTGAAAAACTAGACCTCAATTAGATATATACAAAAAATCGTATGCAAATCACTCAATTTGGCATTACAAATTTTGAAACAACAGTTGTTAACATCGGATTGACCTAATTTCTAATAATAAACCATAAAACAATAAAACAACGTTTCAAGAGAAATAAATTGGTTCGAACACTTTAGGAAAAATAAAGGTTGTGTTTGGTTTAGATTTTGAGTTTTGATTTTTGTAATGATTAGAAGGGGAAATAGAGGTAATAATTAAAAAATAGGTATTAATGATTGGAGAGAGATAGAGAGAAAAGTAAAAATAAAATTTAAAAATAGAGGTAATAATTGAATAATAATTGAGAAAACCGATTCCTAAGAACCAAACCAAACAAGGTCCACGGTTCGGATCTTTTCTTTGTGGACCCAAGGTGGGCTCCACGGAAATGCTTGTGCATAATCTGTGTGAGTGAATCTGTGTGGTTAAGAACAGTTGCACAAACTCACCTGATACATCCACCGGAAAGTGGCCATTTTGAACGAGGAGGTCAAAGTGATCAAGCACCGTAAACATCGAAGCCGGCGTAGTCCAAAAAGAAGCCACCGGAATATTCCTCCGATTCCCAACCGCCACCACCCACGGCAACTCGGTATCGTAGATTACAACCCGCGGCTCCCGCGGCTCAAGCCGATCCAGAAGCCGCTCGAAAGGCTCTTCCAGCTTGGTCTGGGTAGCTTCGTAAAAGGCGGGAAAGTCGGCGGCGCGGCCGATCTCCGACGGGACAACGTTGGGGATTGTGACGAAGTGGATATTATCAGCCGGCTTGGGCTCGGAGCTGAAGAAGCCGAGCCACTCCTCCGTCACGACGAAAGTGATTCGGATTTGGTTGTTTTTTGAAGCGAGTAATTGGCAGAGGCTCATCATCGGGTTGATGTGGCCTCTGCCGGGGTAAGGCATCGCTACCACGTGGCATTCATCCATTGGTTATGATGTAATATGTATTACGTGTGTAAATTGCAGGGGAATTTATTTGATGGAGGATTGAAAATTGAATTGGAAGAGACTAGAGAGAACCTGAAGGGGAAGAATATGTTGGTGAGGACGGCTTTGGGGAAAAAAATGGGATGCAATAAGAAGAATATATGTTGATAAATATGGTAATGGGGCTATTGGAATAGTTGGGTTGTTCTTATGGCCCCGTTTGGATGGGGTTAAAACCCCCGAACAATGATAGCTACACATCCTTTCAATCACTCTCCACTATACCTTCTCTCACATGTGTGGTGGGGTCTACTGGGACTTACCGGGTGAGCCCCACCACACATGTGAGAGAGTGTGGTGGGAAGTAGTTGAAAGAGTGTGTACCTATCATTTTTGTAAAACCCCCCTCCAAAACTTATCAAGGGTTAAAAGAGTGGGTCCCTCCTCTTTGGCATGGTTTAGCAATGCTTTTCTTCTCCCCTCTTCGTTTTCCCTCTTTGCTTTAGTTTCACTTGATACAGGTGCTTTCACTGATAATTTTTTGGCAGCCCTTGGGGTACCCAAAAATTATTTGGCTTTAAAGGGTTGCGAATTTGACCATCGTAACCCTCCTTATCCCCTTTTACACACCCTCACTCCACCATCTCTGTATCAGTTGCTGAGATCGAAGGATGAAGGGTTTTCTAAGCGATTTATGTGATTTGGTGTTGATTTCTTATGCGATCTCGTGTGACCAGTCAGATAAAATTATTAAAAAAAATTAAATTTTCTATGAAATAAATAATATGGCTTCAAATTGTCCAAAAATAATTAAATATAGTTGGTTTTGCAATTTAATATTTAATTTAATAAGTAATCAAGTTTAGGACACCACAAGAGCAAAAGAGTCATTTGACTATTTTTTCAATAATTCACCCCCTCTTATTTATAAAATAAAGAATTGGTGAGAAGTCCATTATAGCTATTTGTACATAGCCCAATCCACTCCCCAATTTTACAAGCTCTCGGGTCCACTATTATGAAATTTGTAACGCCTTAGGTCCACTCTTTATTTTCCACCGGACAAAATTGTCCTTTTTGGGCGCAAACTTGAACACAGAGAGAGACAGAGAGAGAGAGATCCATCGTCATTCACCCATCTTCTACAACTAGTTCGCCAGTGGCTGCCATATTCTCAGATCATACGTTGGTCTTCTCTAGCTCGTAATGAAGCAATTATCGCCGCCTCCCCCAATTTGTATGGTCACGGGATGGTCAGCGCTTCTTATCCGACTCTATGTCAATTTTCTCTTGATCGAACTAAAGCAAGTGACGCCGCCGGAGACTTTTCAAGCTCTCTTAAAGCTAAGGTCTTGTAGCGCTTCCTCGAAGGTTCACACACCGACGATATGAATTTGTCTCTGCAGTGCATCTCTAAGCTAAGATTGGCTCTGTACTATGCACAATCGAGGAGAAAAGTTGTAAAGGTTTCTCCTTGGTAATTAAAGTTCTCCCTCTCTCTCTCTTATTCACTTTTTTTTTTTATTATTTTCTTTGGTTGCATAAGAATTAGGTCAACTCAAGGCTTGCTTTGGAAGAAGAAAGAGATCCACTTTATACTAGGCATTTCCACTATTTCTCCATTTTTCCCCCTTCTATGTGTGTTAAATCTCAGCATTTTGAGAAAGAAATGTTCATCGATATCATATTGCAAAATTTTAAAGGGACCAAAAAAAATAAAAATGGGGATTGTAGATATGGTGTTCGATGAAATGTGTCTTCCCATACTTTTCTAATCTGTAGATAACAAAGTTTCCACACTTTGTTCATTCTTGAAGGTTAAGGCGTGCACGATGGACAACATTGTAGACAGTTTTAAAAAAATGCATATCAGGATTTTGTTGCAGTAGTATGCTTAAAGCCAAGGAGATTTCTGTTGACCAAAAAGTGGCAGCTACGGATGTGTTTGACCGATCGGGTGATTTAAAATAAAGACGCATCCCAAGCGTAGGACTCTCGATCGGTGTAGCATATTATCCGAAAGTACTAGAGTTGAACCACAAAGACGGATGAACGTGTGCAGGACTCAAAGATGACGGGTTCACAGTTTATCTTGGCTCTTAGGTAGCCACCCCTTGTTTAATGAGGCTGATTTACTAACTCTATTACCAAACTAAATTAACTAAAATTGGATTTGAAAAGGAGAGTACAGCCGTGGGAACCCAGCGTCTGCAACTAGCTTAACCATTGTTTACTCAGGCCACAATTATTCATTTTATTGATTTTAGAATAAGAAAAAAGATCCCTAACAAATGTGCACCACCTGTCACCAGATTCCGTGCGCATTCGAATTCTGGTGATGCCTGGATTTTGTTTATTAGACGAGTTTTTGTCTTCTAAAATTGCTCAAAAATTAAATTAATTTGATCCCAAGGTAAGAACATTAATCAAACTAGCCACGGGACGCCTTCGCTCCATGGTCGCACTCTACGAAATTACTCACTCATGACTTTAATAAATGCAGCAAACATATTAAATCTACATCTAACCATGATTCTAACAACTAAAATAAAAACAAAGAAGGATACCACAAGTTTGCAGGGTCGAATGGATTCGAACACCAAGAATTGAAATGTTGAAAAACTTGAGAACTTGAATTAAACTTGAATCTACAAAGATAATCCTGAGAGCAGCCTCAAAAGTTAAAGAAGAAAGAAAAACGTAAACTATGAAGTGTGTAACCCTAATTTCGCGTGTTAAGAGGGTTGTTATATTAATCTCCTTAATTTACAATTAAAATCCTAAAACAAATCAGAATTTCCTCGCACAAATACCCAAAACGCTACTGTTTCAAGGCCAAATAAGCTCTCGGTATCGCTACACCCATTTGACCTAACCCTTTATGGTTCGTTTGATCGTTGACCTCGAAATCCACTAGTAGTGCGACACCCTATTTGGTGTAGCGCTCGCGAACTCTCTATTCCATTTTTGTACCATTTTCAAGCGCTCCACCAAAATCCTTGTAGCGCTCACGACGATCGAAAGTGCTTCACTCGAGAAATTAACTTCACCACTTGGTCTCCAACAGTCTTCCATGCCCTCAAGCTCTATCACGATCTTCAAGTCTCTGCAATCCAATCTTGGCGCTAAAATAGCCTTATTGTCACGCCCTCAATTTTATAACACAAAAATAAAATAAAATTCACGTGGGACAAGACCAAAATCATACATTTATCTCTTGAATATTCAAAGTCAACATAATAAGATTCCACCATTTTGAATAAACAAGTTTTGTCCACTAGCTTCCATAACCCGGATTTAGGAATACAAAGTTAAAAGTTATTATTACATTGCCAAATTGTCAACAAAAAAAAAAGCTATAAAAGTTACAAAACCATCTTTCCAAAAATATACACAAAGATGAAAAAATAACTTCATTCATGAGTAAGCTCCATGCATGCATTATTTCACAAGCACCACATCTCATGCTCCATGCCGAATACCTGAAAATTGAAAGGTTGAGCTCACTAGCCCGGTAGAAAAACTTTTCTACTAGCACTAGGTGTATAAACATTATACATGCATAATAGATGAGTATGGTGATGGATAAGACCCTTGTATAAGATTAAGATGAATGAAAGACTATAACCCGACCATGAAGTAACCGAAATGTGTCCAAGTGTCCAAACGTGTCTAAATGTTCCAAAACTATTTTTAAGTATCCCACCAAGTCTAAGTTATTGCCAAAGTCCTCATTTTTCGCATATCGAAAGTCAAATTTTACCAAATACATCAAGTTAACCCAATTACATCAAAACCGACATTTCATAAGAAAAAAAAATCATCCATTAAATAGGGAAATATCCCTCCGCCGGATTTCATGGGCTTCGTGCACCCCTGCCGGATTTCATGGGCTCCGTACACCCATGCCGAATTTCGTGGGCTCCATGCACCCATGGCTAGGGACACTAAACGGGTGATCCCTAGAGTTCATTTTATCCAATAAGGTCAATTTAAAACCATTGTCTTTCAAAAAAATTTAAAAATCTCATTTCTTTTCAAAAATTCACCATTTTCCCCAAAATGTATCTACTGACCCGTGTCCGATACGTAAAACATCAAATTTGTTAATTCACGTGTCCAAGGGTCAATTTTATGAATTCAAAGTGGATTCGGTGTTCAAAATGGTGATATGAGTCAACAACACAAAAATATGGACGATCGGGGACCAAACAGGCATCAAAAGGTGGTCTAAAACCACTCATAACCAGGGGACAGTTTCTGAAAAACAGGGGCAGCAGCTTACTGCCCAGAAAAATAGCAGATTTTCAACATTGTAGGTGTGGAATTTCAACCCAAACATAAATGTGAAGTTTAGGGCAAAAAATTAGATATGTAGAGTGACTAATGGATCTCAAGGGAGTGTCAAACAACCATCAATTGCAACAAACAAGTACTCAAATCATAGATCACAAAATTTAGCTCAAACAAACCAACCATGGGAGCAAAGCATGAATTTAAAGGATTTGAGAAACAAAAGCAAGTTATATGCTATATATCACCTAAATACAACTAGAGAGAGTAGAATTTATCTTTCTATCTCAAGGTTTGAACTTGAAATGAGTGGGTAAATGAAAATCCTAGCTTCCAATTTGCTTCAACCCGAAATGGGGTTTCTTGGTGTGAAATGAGTGCAATTCAAGTTTCAAAATTCGTAGAGAATGTGATTTTAAGTGGGGTTCTTGTACAAAACTTAAAGTTTTGGTGAATCTTGAAGTTTTGAAGTAAGAAAAATGGAGGAGAGGAGAGGGGGGAGAGAGAGAGAGAGAGAGAGAGAGAGAGAGGGTTGTTTTTGGTTCAAAATGTTAACACAAAAATGTATAAATATTCTCATCCCCTACACTTTCACCCTTAGACTTTCTAATACTATATATTAAACACACTCAAATGCACTCTACCACTATCACATTGACCCCTCTTAGTTAAAATTTAATTCCTCACATTTACTCAATATTATTCTGGAAAAGTTATGTAAAATTTCAGGTTCTTCCACTTATTTCCCTGAAAATTTTCGTCCTTTTTCGAGGCTAGTAAATTGCAGAAGTACATCATGGGGTTGATGTGGCCTCTACCGGGATAAGGCATCGCCGCTACGTGGCATACTGTGATTGGATCGTTGTTCATGGGTTCCATCTTCTATGGAAGAGTATGTACGTATAAGAACTGTGGGAACTTGGATGGTAGAAATCGGAGAGAAGCAGATATGAAGATGATTCTATTGATTAGCCAAAACAAGGACTTCGATTGTTGGCTTCATAATCGGGAGATGTACTTTGAGCTGGCAGAGCGGGAATTTCAGAACGAGGAAGGCCGAGTGGAGAGAAATTCTCGTTCAAAAATGTACGTAAACAAATCGTGTACTTTTTGTGGTACAATAAAATTGAAAAAACTTTACTTGAAAATGTTAAAATTATTTTAATACAGTATTTAATATAGTACTTAAATTTTTAAAATGGGAGGCCAGAGTGCCCTTCGGGTCCCTATATTTTTCCTCCAATATGCTTTACGCCACCGCACTGGAATCTTTGGTGATTTTTTAATTGGTTTTTGGTGCTCCAACTTTTTTTTGTTGGTTTGTTCAAAGAATCTGATTACAAAATGATTAGTGTTGGAAATTTGATATAACTGTCATAGACGTTCTGTTTTGGAAGAGTACGAACATTTGGCATTGGCCATGGGAATAACTTTCTTAGCATAATATTGTCTGTCGAGTGGAGTATGATAGTCCCCTTTTGTTAGCATTAGATCTCAAATGACATATGTGAGACACGGGAACAGGGATGGTGCTGTCTCTACAGCGACAACATGAGTACTGGGCCGATCACAACAATCCGTGGTTTGTCATGTACAACTCAGATTTGTTCAGCAGCGAATGATTCAAATTTATTTAGATAAGATGTGATCAAACAACACCCACCCAAGTCACTTATCAAATGATTATGAATGCACATCTGTGTCCTGAAATTTGGATCTAAATGGCCGGTTTACAGAATGTGATAGAGTTCTATCAATGGACAATAGAAATGATCTCGTTGGAACAGTTATTAAAATAAAAATGATAGAAATACAATTATCCCGACATAGAGGAAAATATATGTGGCCGGAATTCGAAAGAGCCTTGATACACAATAGGGAAAAAGAAGAAGAGGAAATTAAACAGGAAAACAGATTGTTGAACGGCAGAGATCCGGTCTGTGTACTATGCGCACAGTACACAGACTAGATCTCTGCCGTTTAATCTGTTTTCCGGTTCTGTTTCCTTCTTTTTTTTTTTCGTGTTCAGTACACTTTCCGAATTCGAACGCCGTGATTTATGAGAAGGAGACAGAGAGAGGACCATTTAGTGGTCCGGCCCATGAGAACGAAGTTTATCAGTTTTCATTTGTTTCCTTTTAATTACCACACACCAAAAAAAAAAACCCTTGGATTCCTTTCTTCTTTTTTTTTACTTTTTGGAACAGACCCGGATTCCTTGCCAAGATTAGCAACTTTTAGAAGTCTTTAATTTGGATTTTTAAATATTTATGAGTTTGAGTTTGACTACAAATAGGAGCACGAGTTCTACACTCCACGCTTTAATAATGAGAAAATATTTTTTACACCAGCGGTGTAAATTAAATTTTTTTTCAAATCGATTGCATTGCGCCATATGTCAATGTCACCTTTTTGGACAACTGCTTGGGCACATAACGCAATATAACAAATTTGGAGAAAACTTTAATTTACACTGCCGGTATAAAAAAATGTTGTATTCTTGTCCCTTCAATGATTACACTCAATAAATTGTCATTTAGCGTTTCTAATAAACGCATAAGAAAATTCAGTAAAAGACAACTTTAGAGCGTATGCAGTTATATAAAAGTGAAGTACAAAAATCAATTTCTCGGAAAATTTACTTTCTTAATTTTTTACACCATGCGAGTATGATTATGAGAACATAGCAATAAACATTAGGAGATTTTAACTACTAATAAAGGAGAGAAATGTTTGTCTATTCCAAAAACTACCCCTAATATTGAAAGACATGGAAAGCCCTCCAATCATCAGACACTGGGAATGACAAGGGGGCGGGTAGAGACGGGTTTTGATGTACCCCGACCTGAAAAGTGGCACCCAACCCCAACCTCGCCCCAACCCTGACCGAGTAATTGAAATTTAACACTGTTCTCGCTCCTGTCAAGAAACAGGTTTATCCGCCCCACCCCTAAAATTCACGCATATCTTTTTTTCCCAACTGAGATTATTTTTTTTTGAATTAAAAAAATAAATCGTGTAGCGTATTCTCACATAGCTGGGCTTATTGGGCCCCAAGATATGAAATCGTGGCCGCAATGTTGTATCTTCGTGGCAGCAAGATCGGTTGCTTCAGAAGTTGGGCTTATTCGGCTTCTTGGCTTGGAGTGGACTTGGGCTACCTCCGTTTTAAGTTCGAAAGTAATTAAAATACTGTAGGAAAAATAGCCCCAAAAATAACTCTAAAGTACTAAATTCTAGTAAAATTTTTGGCCAAAATATTTTACTTCCAAAAATAATTCGAGACAAGTATTTTTCAAAACATTTTATTTTGTCCCAAAATGTTTAACTTCCAAAATAATTTGAGATAAGTATGTTTCAAAGCCCAAAATATTTTAATTCCAAAAATAATTCGAGATAAATATTTTTCAAAACATTTTTTTCGGAATATAATTGTATAAAATTGCTTAGAGTTTTTTTTTTTCCCCTTCTTGTTTTGAACTGTGCTTAGAGATCTCGATCACACTAAAATTGCGGTCACATCTAAAACAAAAGCAAATGAAAAAAGGCAATGTTGAACATCGATCATTTCAGTGTCACTGACTTAAAGATTTTTTAGTTGTTTTTATTCAAAAAAAATTATTTGTTATTTTTGCATCAAACTTATTTAGTGATTATAAGTTCGTCTAGACGAGACGATTACTGCTAACAATTGGGTAAAAAATTATGGTTTTTACCCAAATATTTTAAGAAATATCCAAAAAAAAGAGGCAAACATCTTTATACCAAAAGTTTGATACAGAACTAACAAACACATTTTTTTAAATAAAGACTAAACAAAAAAAAAATCCCTAATCCAGTGGCACTGAAACAACTGCAAATTTGCAACTTATTATTTTGCAATAACAAACAAAGTCTTAGAAGATGAACTGAAGTTGGTGAACTGAATTTGTACTTTAGTGGCAAATCCGGTCGAGTGCAAAATTGTTTTCAACCCAAAATCCTGCTCCTTTTTTCTGCCGAAATCATCGCCAAATCCATCTGGTTCCAGGCTTACAGCATCAATGTTGTTTGCTTTTCTTTTTGGCTTTTCTTTAATTCATTAACATTTGTATTTGTGCAATTTTTTTTTTTCACTAACATGTGGGCTTGTGCATGCCCACATATTTGTTTCTAATTGGTAAACACACGTAGCAACTAGCAACCCTGCTATAATCCGAATTAGGCCTCCTTCAGTTGCATGGAAAAGATGGAAAAATCAATTTTTTTACAATTTTTTTTGTGTTCACTTACTAAGAAAGTTGTGATACCCACGGCTCCAACTTTTCCACAAACACATCCTTTTAAAGGAAGGGATTTTAGTTTTCATCCAAGATTCTGTTACTTGAACACTCACGGAAACTAAATTCCTTTTTCTTTTAATTCACTTCATTTTACTTTTACTAGGAATACATCTCACACAACATTCCCGACTACTAAACGGAGCCTTAGTTGGGGAAGCTTGGTAAACGACAAGTACTTATTCAGCCTTCCCAGAGTACAACATGATATTCCCAATTGTTTTATGTAGATACAAATCATCCAGTAGAGACAATATACTAAAATAAAGTTAAAAGATGACACTCAAAAAATTAGAAACATGACAGTTTACACGAAAGCGTCATAAAAGAACAAAGAGCCTCTTTTTTATGTTAGTTCCCCTAAAAAGCGTCATCGCTTATAGTTTCAATGTCAATTTTTCAAAGAACTGACATGGAATATTCATTTTTTCATGTCGGCATGTCGCTTTTATTTTAAAACCAGCATTAAAATTGATCAGGTAATCATATATAATCTCTATGTCAGTTTTTCAAAGAACCGATATGGAATACTAATTTTTTAATTTCTCTTTTCTCTTAAAACTAACATTAAAGTTGCTTAGGTGTTAGTTTTTCAAAGAACCGAAACAGAATACTAATTTTTTCATGTCGTTTTTCTCTTAAAACCGACATTAACTTGTCGTTTGTCATTTGTCAACAACAAGTGTGTTAGCTCAGTACGTAAAATGCACATGCGAAGGGCTCAAGGTCTCAAGTTCGAGTTTTGGGGCAAGCAAATATTACCCGCCACATAAGTGCCACGTGGGCTCCATAGGGAGGGCCATGGGGGAGCCATGTCAGCGTCACGTGTTTGAACTAGATTGGGGTTTTTATTTTTATTTTTAAATGGAGGATAGATAAACCTGTCATCTTAGACATTTAATGACGGTGTAAAGGGGAAGGTCTCACAGAGGTACAGGATTGGGGAAGACTCCTATTAAGATAGCAAACTTGGTAGTGGAGTGATCTTCCTTAGGACAGTAAGAGTTCCTATTTTTTGTCCAAAGGGTCATGTGGAACCCGAAGCTGTAAGTCGCATTATGATTTGAAGTCAAGGGCTTTAATCACACTTTAACAGCATCATTTTTGCGATAGAAGATGATAGTTTTAAAGCGTAATTGAAAAAATAAGATGACAATTTTTGTTTTTTGTCAACAACAAATGTGCTAACTCAGTTTGTAACACGCATGTGCGAGTAGCTTAAGATCTCAAGTTCGAGTCATGGGTAAGCAAATATTGCCCCCACATTAGCACCACGAGTTCGAACTAGAATTTAGAGGTTTTTTTTTTTTTTTAATGGAGGATAGATAAAATGACAGATTATGCCCGTCATCTTAGACATTTAATGACACTCTAACATCGTCATCTTTGCGATAGAAGATGACCGTTTTAAAGTGTAATTGAAAGTATAAGATGACAGTTTTATATGTTTCAATGACACTTATAAAGCATCATAAAAAATTCAGATTTTTAATATCACCTTCATAGATGACGATTTCAAAACCGTCATCTTTCACGTTGAAATGATGTGTTTTGACCGTCATCTTTTAACATTATTGTAGGTAGTGAATTGTCATTCATTTCGTTGGGTTTGTGAGGAGCGATGTTACATATACAACCATTCAACCACAACTTAATCCACCACCCCTCACATATACATGGGGCCCACACACAATTATTAAAAATGCTTTAAACTTGTTCCCCAATATACCAAAATGTATATGAGGTGGACAAAACTGAAAAAGAGAAGAGGAAAAATACTTCAATGTTTTTAAACAACTTTAACAAAATTTTATTAGGAACTGTACTATTTGGACACTCATAACGGTCCCAAACTCATGCAATCATACAATCTTGTGGAGGTCATGATTAAAAGTACCAATATGTTTCTTTAATTTATTTTACTTAATTAAAGAAACATATTAGTAATTATTTTAGCTAGCAAAACAAGCCTCTTAGTTATTTTAGCTAGTCAAGACCAAGAAGCCTGTCTTTCGTCAGCTCAACAAAACACTCGGAAAATGCATCTTTCTACAGTGCCTCGCTGGATTTGCTGAGGCACTCCTGAAGGTATCTATTACTTCATCAATTGTTATACCCATAGAGGCCATGTTCGTGAACAAAATTGTTGGATAGGAAAGCTCACCAAGTGTGTGGTTGAATTGACTGAGTAGCAGTAATGAGTTATGAGTATCAATAAGTTATTTTGGTATTATTTGTTCCATGGATTGGCTTAAATTGATTTTTAGGAGTTATTTTGTCTATTCATATTTGTTGACCCATTGGACTTTGTTGTAGGCTCAAAACCGAATTAACCGTATCAAAATTGAACTTTTTTTTGACCCACTCTGGACTTACTCACCAACTCCGGTCCCGCCATAACCCCGATATCAAATGGAAAAAAAAATAAAAAATTCCTTGTTCCCTTCCGTAAAATTCTTTTCAGAAAAGATTCTTTTTTTTTTTTCAATCATCTCTCTTCACTCATTACTTCATTATTCTCATTTCTCTCTTTATCTCTCTCTAATCATTTTGTCATTATTCTTATTTTCAGAAATTCAACCAAACACTATCGCAAAAATTCTTCTAAAAATTTTCTTTTCAAAACCTATCCAAACACAGCCTTTGGTTTTGAAATACTCAAATTGAATCAACTGGTTTGGTTGCAATGACTTAAATTAGTGCTTGATATTCTTCGGACGAGGGGGCATGCTGCGCGCAAACTGCTGTGCAGCGCGCTGTGCATCAAAACAATGTCGTTTTGATGCACTTTTGTGTCGCAAAATGCTACTGGGAAGGGCTCTGTTTGGGGTCTTGAAAACCCATTATTCTTCCGTTCATGTTTTCCATTTTTTGGTCACAATATCTCCCAACAAAATTGCTACTTCTTTATGGGATGAATGAACACGAATGGGATTTGGAGCCTCACAGAACAAGATTAAAACCTTAAAAGAAACAAATCTCTTAAGTTATAGACTTTAACCATGCAACCAACCCTTTATTTGTCTCATAGTACTTACATTACAGCCTTATCAACACACGAACAACCATAATTCAAACACCATACATACATTTTGTTTGTTTTGTTGGGACCCTGGTGTGACCTCCATCATTTTTTTTATCTCACTTTTAATGATCATTTCCATCAGAAACATGAACAAAAAAGATTCTGGATCATTCATTTTAACAAAAAAAAAAAATCAGAGTTGAAAGGGAGAGAAGGAGAGAAGAAGAAAAACCATACCTTTTCAAGAAGTATCAGCAATAGACGACACAATTTTGCCTTCAGTGGTGGTGGATCGCGAAGCAGCATAAATCATTGATGGAGAAGTAGTTAACGATCAGGGAGAAAAAAAAATGGGAGAGAAGTAGACGCCATTTAGAGTTTTTGATGTTTTTGGCACGAGAAAGGATAATGAGTTTTCAAGGCCCCAAACAGAGCCCTTCCCAGCAACATTTCGTGACCCAAAAATGCATCAAAACGACGCCATTTTGATTCATAGCAGCCTACGCAGCATGCCCCCCGTGTCCATATTCTTCAAGGTCACAAATACAATCCAACCTAATAGGGTACATATGACTCGCATGGAATGTTATACGCTCAAGTATTCCATTGAATGTGAGTAGTTAATTACTATTCATCTTTCTATGCCTATAGAAAACGACATAATTTCTTTTTGGCATATTGAAGAGTATCACAATGAACTAAAATTAATCTCTCATAGCTTTTTCCACCCGTTTGTGTGAGGTGTGGTGGCCCTGAATACAAATCGCTGCAGAGGAAGAGGTTGGAATAATAAGTCCTGCCAAGGATACCATCATATTTATGTGGGAGAGACATAAAAGGTGTAAGCTCCAGAGGCCGAGCTCCTTTTTTGGTTGGCAATTCCATGACACCTTATCGAGTTGTACTTTTTATTTTCATTATTCTAGATGCGTCTGTTTAGAATGTGGAAGGAATCTTGTTATATTTGTACGAGTGCTTGCGCAAAATTTTCTCGCATATCAAGCACGTTAATTGTTGGCAAAATCTAGCATTGCGCTCAAGCACTTTTCATGCCTCAGTCCAGCAAGTAGGCTGTTAGGAAAGTGCTCGAGCACCTTCAATGTGCTCAAGCAGGCGGCAAAACAAGTTATAAAAGGGCAGCAACTAGGGTTAAAGATACACATCTTGTGTAGCCGTTTTTTAACGTTAAAAAGCAAGGAGAGAAACAAGGCTGCAACGGTGGCATCTTTGTGGTATGGCTTGGAGTTCTTGCATGAAGTTTTGAGCAACCAAATCAAATACTCCAAGATCTTATTCAACCTTTGATTCAATCGTTCTTCCGGTGGATTTCTGGAAGTATCTCGAAAGGCTTGAGGATTCAAGGCTTGCGGCAATCAAACACTTGATGCGGTGAACGTGGATTCGGCAATCGGTTCTTGGGTCAATTGAGAGGAGTTTCAATTGTAAGTATAGGTTGATTGTAATCGCACAATGGTATTTTTAGTGTTTTGATTCCTTCCCGTGGTTTTTACCCTATTTGGGGTTTTCTACGTATATCGCGCATTCATCGTTTCTTCGTTTATTTTTAATTCCTATTATTGCTTGATTATTCGACTGTTAGCAAAATATGATTTTTCAAAAGGCATGGAAAAAGTAAAAAATGTTGAAGGACCACTCAACATTAATTCATTCCAAATAATCCTTCAAAACTGGCCGTTCGATTTGATCATGATAGACCTAAGCAAAAGTGGAGGGTCTTTTTAAACTGAGGGGCCCAAGGAGGGGGCTATGTGGTGGGGCGGGGTGGTATTTGGACTTAGGGGTTTTCTCTCACTTAAGAGATAAATTCTTAACTTTGATTCTCCTTGCCAGTAAATTCTTGAGTTTATTGAGGGTTATGTTCGGCCATTACTTTCAAGGCCCCAAAAGTAGTCAAGATCCACGCAAACTAACCTATACATTTGGTTACCAAAAAAAAAGTTTTTTCACTTATCGGTGTCCAAATAACTCAGTTTCCACACAAAGGATGATAAAAATTTAAAATTAAAGATGAATGATTTATATTATTAAAAAAAATATCTTAGAGACTTTTATTAAAATACCATAGGAGAATTGAATCAAGCTTGACAAAGCCAGACCTTGTAATTAATATGTTTTCCTCATATTTTTAATAAAAATATAAAACAATACTAAAATAGTGCCACCCTAGAACCTAAATCCAGACTCCATTCCCCTTGACCCCGTGACATGAAGTAGCAGTCCACAACATCCAGAAGTGCCCCACGGTTCAAAGAGAATATATTTTCATATCTTTCCATTGAGACAAACACAAAAGCACACGCATGGAAAAAGTTAAGAATAAGATATTTTAGAGATATTTCAGTGCTCTACATTTAAGCTTTGAATAAATCAAGCCTTTGTTCTCCAATAGATTTTAGTTATATAAAATTTTTCATTTTACGACACTCTAATCTCAACACATAAAATGTAAAAGTCATTTTTATGAGATTTTCATAAAATCTTCCTAAAATCTATAAGAAAAGTACTACATTTTATCAATTAGGAAAACAACTTCATTTTATCACTTCTCCATAAAATGCTCTTTTTATGAGATTTTTATAAAATCTACCTAAAATCTATTGGAGAACAAGGCCCAAGCTAGTAAAACAAAAATAAAGGTATGACAATGAGTCTCTAACATGATTCCAATACACTTTCAATATGTAGTGGCAAGAATTTGTCAGATATTATACACACATCACGCAAAGAAAATCTGGACGCAAAGATTTATCATTAGGGGGTCAATAATTTACAATATTTAGTCTTGTGGGGCAAAAATCACAAAGTAAAGACAACAACATATACTTCTTTGGAAAAAAAAAATGACAAAAATAACCAAAACAATATGCATATCATAGGGAGAATTTCCGGCTCAATGGGGTTCAGCTTCCCCCCACCCCACCCACCCAATGGGGGTCGCCCTTGCATGCAAGTGTGTTGGAGAGTGTGAAGTATATGTGTGCTTACACAAAATGAATGTATGAATGTATTGGAAATGGAAGATGTATGTTCCACATATCGTGTGAAGTTTTATTGGGTAGGGTTGGAAACAATTGTTGTACACTTATCACTTTTACTCGAAACAATCGGGTTCGGCCATCTGGAAGTTTTCTTGACAACTTGCTACGTAAACATATTAAATTTGACCATATTTTTTTCGGTTAGCTAAACCAAACTTGAACAAGTACCTCATCAAGCTATCGAAATGAAACTGAATTAAAATCAGCTTCGATTTTATAAACAAAGCAAGCTTGAACAAAAATCTTATGAATCAAGTTAAGTTTTCAAACTCAAGTTCAACAATTGACGTCTCTGCTCGACTTGGCTCCTTGACAGTCCTAGATTTAAGCATCTTCTCAGGAACTCTCTTCACAAATCGACCCTGCAACAAAACAAAAGACTTGCAGTTCAAATTCAATGCCAAAAATTTGAGAGAGAGAGAGAGAGAGAGAGAGAGAGAGAGAGAGAGAGAGAGAGAGAGAGAGGATAACCTTGAGCCTAGGTCTTTTATCTGCATTGAGTTTGCGAACTTGATATCTTATCTTCTTACAGAACAATCTAGTCTGACGCTTTTCCTTGTATCTAAGCACACTAGCTTCCCTTCTTCTTCTCTCTTCTTCCATTACTGGCACCTCTCCCATCTACACAAATTTACATAAATTAACAAAAAACCGTTCACCAAATAAATAAATAAATAACCCAGAAACCCCATCTCGATCTCGAAAGATTATCACAAACCACTTTCAAATGTCAAACTGCCATAGAATTCAGCCTGGGGACAAAAATTCAGTATTAACGATTAGTGGCGGGAGTCGAAGTCGGAGGAGACCAAATTATGAAAGAAATCTTAGTTCGATAACCTTTTGATGACTAAATCTAGTCATTCGAGTTTTTATTGGATGATTTTCATAAATTAAAAAATTAATTTATAGTATAATTGTTATCCTATCATCTGATAAACGCAATATCAGTATTGCACAACAATATATCATTCACCATAATTTATTGTTCTCAAAATGAAAATTGTTCTTACTTTTAATTTATTTTCAAATTTTGCATTATTTTTATAGATATTATAAAAAATACTTAAAAGCAAAAAATTGGGGGCCGCCCGGCCCCTGTATAGCTTCGCCACTGGTTACAAATAACGAAATTCACCTAGTCAAATTTAATATCAAGAAGAAGAAGAAGAAGAAGAAGAAGAAGAAGAAGAAAGAAGTGAATCATAATGAGTTGTTTGCACACTAACATAGCCATTATTCGCGACGGAGAGAGAAAATTCATCTGCCCAAGGAGTCCCGCGATCGGACCAGGCATCCAAAACCTCTTGATAATTCAAACTCAAATTCAAGGACACCTGCTTCTCCTCCTCGTGATCATTTTCCCAAAACCCATACTTCTCACTTTTTACAGTACAGAAATTGTTTTCGTCTTGGAAATACATGCCCGTGTCTACTACCTTCTGGTCACTCTCTTCTTCTTCTCCAACTGAAAAACCTTCACAATCCATGAAGTCCCCGTTGAGCTGACCACACATGTTTTTGCCCTCTGGTAAGTCTTCTTCCTCTTCCATGCCCCAAAAGCTCTCCAACTCATCCGTAACATCGGTCTCCTTGTCGACACGAGCATCGACGATTTCGGAGAAAAGGATAGTGTCTGGCACCTGTTGTTCGTCATTCTTTGGGCTTCTTAGCAAAGAACTATACTCCATTTCTCTCTCTCTCTCTCTCTCTCTCTCTCTCTCTCTCTCTCTCATGTCGGTTCATGACAATATGAAAATGGGTTTTTATTTTTTTATTTTTTTTACCGACTCTTTGCTTATGTGGCACCTTATCATCTTGCTATTGGTCAATACAACAACCAACGAATCGTGATAGATTTAAAGATCTAGCTAATCCAGCTTGGACGGAGGCGGTGGGGTCCAGAAAATGCCTTTGTACGGCCTGATAATTTTTCCTAAAACGTAACTATCAAGAATGATCATAACAGAGGTGATATTAACAGAAAGGAAGGACTTTTCGGTTGTATTTAGTTTGGATTTTGAGTTTTAGTTTTTATAATGATTAGAGAGAAAAATAAAGGTAATAATTAAAAAATAGGTATTAATGATTGGAGAGAGATAGAGAAAAAAATAAAAATAATATTTAAAAATAGGAATAATAATTAAATAATAATTGAAAAAACCAGTGTTTAAGAACTAAACCAAACAAGGCCTTCTAGGATCTTTTCTCAGTGGGATGCAGCTGTTGTGTCCAAGAACGTTTTGACGTATGGAAAATGCCTAAACAGGCTATTGCTTAAAAAATGTATTACAATGTGTGAAAAGTATATGAAAATATGTGTAAATGTATAAAAAAGTATTAGGTATACCATAGTGCGTGTTTATCTGAACCTTACTTTTACCCGAAACAAACAGACAGACAAGAAATGAACACCTCGTATATTCCCTTCGTTCCATTTCCTTGCCTTTGATTCCATTTTTATTGTCCTAAGACATGTCAATTTTGACTTTTCAATTGGCACAATTGGGACAGTCAAAAAGATATGGGCATAATTGGGAATATTACTTACTTTGCCCCTTTTTTTTATAAGTCACGATCACCTTTGAAACACTCTGAGTTTTTATGTAAGATGTCAAATCAAGGGTATTGTGAAAAATTAAATTATTTTTGTTTTGTAAAAAAATATATTTTTTTAAAAGAGTTGATTCCCCATAAAGCCCAAACATTATGGGACGGAGAGTATATTAGTAGCTCAGCTTTCAAGATTTATCAGTTGTCATAAGAAATAATATGCGACTACATGAGATTGGTGCATCCTTCGGCCTTTTGGGTAATTCACATGAGGGGGAACAAAAAAGTTATAACGTACAAGTAGCTTTAATATGTCAACAACTTAGTATTGGCACACATGTGTTTCGTATTAGAACGGGCAACAACTTAGTGTAAGGTGGAGCTATAATATGTCAACACTTACGAGTATCTTTTTTGCGGCATAAGAACCATACAAACTTGGACGGAAGAGATACATAGGCTTTTTAGCTTGTATTTCGAAGCAAAACCCAAACAAGATAGGACCTGTTATCTATCTCCACCCCTACTCACTGAGGTTGGTGGTGCAGAACAATTTATAGTTACATAAAACTAGCAACTAACAGATCTGGCTAATACTCGATGCAGACCATATAACAACTAGAAATTCAATATGCCTAGGTACAAAACTTACAGGAACTACGATGTATTTGAAGCAAACTTCCAAATCTTACCATCCTAGCTAAGACGCCTCAAATCTTGCGACATCCCTCAGCTTTGACAAACTGAGCAAAATTTTTAATGGTTAATACTGTCAAGCAAGATTTACCAGATCACGAAACAGGTACAACAACATTCTGGAGTCTCTTTAGGTCTTAACAATGTCAATAACTCCTGCACGTCCAAGAAAAAGTCGTATGCTATATTGTCCATCTGAAAGCATGAAACTGCAATTTCCCATATCCACTAACGGAAAGCTAGGATTAATATGCATCGAATTTGAAGGCTAGGATGCTAAAATGCGCTAAGGAATATCCTGTACAAAACTGAAATCAATCAGAAGGCAGGCAAAAAAAAAGAGCATGTATATTGAAATGCAATAACTAAAACAAATTGATTTGGTAAACATCAAGCATAAATAAGGCCAAGATAGTAAGGTATAGCCAGTTTAAGAAATAGTTCCTACTGTGTCTTTTTGGCAAGTTTCATTAGCAGCATACGAATGAGGATAAAAGAATGAAATTGAATTTCCTTAGCCTTTGGAAGAAGAAGATCAATTTTGTTCTCCCCGCATTTGCTTTAGATACTAATGCATAGAATTAGTTCTTTCAATACAAACGAAGAAAAAGGCTAGACTCTTTCTTTCTAAAGGAAGATTAATTAATGAACAAAAGATATCATTACTCTCTGGCATAAAAGTATGGAATTCTTTGTGAACTAGATAGTTTGCAAAATACTGCCTCAATTCACACCAGAAAGGCCTTCAATACTCTAGACGCCAAAGATACTCTAAACAGACAATGCATCCATGGTGGTTGATTAGCTTGATTGGCATGATGGCATCAGCAAACAAGGTTTAAAATAAGATAAAATCAACAAAATGCGCAATTGACATGCTTAGAAATCATGTTTACAACTCATTTGAACCAATAGTATTGCAACAATGCTAACATTAGAGAAACGGGGTAGAATTAGAACCCCTTATCAAGTGAATGCTTTGCAAAGCTCATCCATTCTCTTTGTGAAACTTGTATCCCATAGACCTCATTTCCTGCATAACTATAATAACTAGGACATCCACCACTTTTACGATTTAATGTAGTTTAGGACTAAAGTAAATAATGCATGTTTTATTTAATAAATTAATAATTGAAAAAGGTACGTTACTGTGCCACTCTCCACCATTTATCTTCTATTACAGCATCCCCAGCCCTCACCCATTTTTTTACCCATAGTTGGATAAAATTTTAGGTCAAAGCTTCATTTGGGTATGTCAACTCTAATTTACATCCTTTTTTCCTACCAAATTTAGTGTTTCTCAAGTTATCCCTCCAAAATATGGGTCAATATGACACGTTTGTAAATAATAAGTGAAAAATGTATTGACAAAATGCGTTATGGATTTGGGTCCCCAAAATTTAGGTAAAGAAAATGGTAAAACACTAAATGAGTAGGGAGGGTATGATATTGGAAATGAGTTTTTTTTTTTTTTTTTTTTAAGCTTTTACTCAAATATTGGGTTTGGGTAGAAAAATGAGTAGAATTGGTGATGCTCAGTAACGATTTGCAGAGACTCGCTAATGATTTGCAGAGACTAGCTCTCGCTAACGTTTTGCAGAGACTAGCTCTCAAGCTGTGTATAATATAGGACACGGGGATGCTGTTGTGGAAGGGGTGCACAACAACTATTGTGCAGTTGAAAAACGACATCGTTTTGATGCCAAAACGCGAAAAAATCGGGACTTCTGTTTGTGGCCGTTGGATTAGATCCAATGGCTACGGCTGGGGAAGGGAAGTCCCTTAAATGAGTTCGCGGGTCAAGATTTTAGGTAAGTTCAGTTCGCGGGTCATGACTGACCCGGTTCAACACCTCTTCCCCCTCCCCTTTTTTCCTTTCACGCTTTACACTTGAACAAGATAAGAGAGAGAGTGAGAATAACGAAGGAGCAGAACGGATTGATCAAAGAAGAAATCGAAGACGAAAAAGACGATCAAAGAAGAAATCGAAGACAATGATATCTGGAACGGACCAAGGTCTCTCTCTCTCTCTCTCTCTCTCTCTCTCTCTCTCTCTATATATATATATATATATATATATATATATATATATATATATTCTTGTTAAACTAGGGTTACGTTTTTTTATTTCTTTGATTTTGTTCATACATTTACCCGATCTTTGTTTTCTCTTCATTTTTGACATGATTCTTTTTGGGTATATGCTTGATGTTGTTGATTTTCATCCTTTGACAAATTAGGGTTACAGTTCACATGTTGGATTTATGTTTGGCTGAAATTCATTGTTCTATTGGGAGGGGTCTAAACCAAATAAATTGACTTTAGCAACACCCCAGTACAGTTAAGCTGGAACAACAGTTGGTCTATCCATTGTTCCACTAAATATTTTGTCATTTTCTTGAATCTTTGTCTGTAATTTTTGCATCGTGAGAAAAGGTTGAAGCATTTTGTTATATACCTAATCAACCAAACACCCCCCTAACTATTTTCATGGCTATATAGACAGCCCTCTTTAATGAATCATTCATTACACACGAAGCAAAGGCAATCCAATTAATTTCAGAAATCTTGGCCTTGTTTGGTTGGGTTCTCGGGAACTGGTCTTAGAAACCACCCCTTGTTTGGTTTCCAAAACCTGACCTCTGCCCTCCCTTTTTTTTTTAAAGCTCTGTCCAGTACCTTTAGCTGGCCAGTAGGCCACGTTGTTAGCCTCAGACGTTTGACATTGGGAGGGACCCACAGCTGTAGATGATTGCGTGTCGAAATATTACTGCCTTGTTTTTTTTTATCCCATTGCCGTGTTCACTTGGGAGGGACCCACAGCTGTAAAAATATTTAATGTCTGAGAAGCCACAAAACTTGTTGGAAATGAGGTTGGGAGGGACCCACAGCTGTACCACTTTTGAAAACCATTTTAAAGTGAGGTTCTCAAGTCCGGTTTCCAAGAACCCAACCAAACAAGGTGCTTGTGTCGTTGCTTGATACAAAGGCCTCTTTTGGCTAATAATCCGGATTATGGATTATTGGATTATTCATTTTGTCCTTATTCGAAAAAAAAATTGTATTTGTTAGTTTTACATCAAGATTTTATGATTTTTGGACTCCTCTCGACGAGATGAATCTAACAAGTACAAAAATATATAGTCAAAACTCAAATTTTTTTGAATAAAGCCAAAATACTTGGATTATTGGCCAATAATCCAAGTATTTCGGCTTTATTCAAAAAAATATTTGGTTTGACCCTAATTTTATACTTATTAGATTCGTCTCGTCGAGAGGAATCCAGAAACCGTAAAATCTTGACGCAAAACTAACAAATGCAAAAAAAAAAAAAAATTAAATAAAGACAAAACGAATAATCCAATAATCCATAATCGGATTATTAGCCAAAACAGGCCAAAGCAGAGAAGAAATAAAGGAAATACAGAAAATGGGTGCTTTCCTCATTTCATCACCAGCATTAATGGCTACTTTGCACATTGAGCTCTGTTTGACTACTTTCTGATGTTGCTGGTGCAAAGCATGCAGGCATTACTAGACACTACAAATTCAATGTAATCCCATGAATAAGTTCCTTTTGTATTGTTAGTAACATAAATACAGCTAAAAATCGAATCGGAAAAAGGAGCACTATAACTCACCATCATCCTTGAAAAACGATGGACAAACGTGTAAATCGAATCGGACTCTCAAACAGCGGTAATTCTGTTCACAAATGGACCAAATGCCGACCATCCCCCAAGCAACATTCTTCACAATGGAAAATATTTGATCAACCGTACCAGGAGCTCTATAACTCACATTTTCAGAGGTGCAAACGAAAGTGCAAACTGCTTAGCTCATTTGGGTGCAAGTCAGAGTGAAGAGCTTGTGGTTTCAACTACCCCTCCGTTGGCTGTTGGAGAATTCCTCACAAGGGAAAGACCCAACCTCCACCAAGTCCTCTATGACTGATATTATGTCTACTTGGGTCTGTAACGTAACGCTAGCACATTTGATGCGGTTTGACATTTCCCTCTAGTTTCTAATATATTTCCGAAGCACCAAAAAAATAAATAAATACAGCTAAAAATACGTTAGTTTTTTTTTTTTGAAATCTTTATGTTGATCTTTTCTTAATCTTTATCTTCTTCTTCTTGTTTTTTTTTTTTTTTTGCAGATAAGATTGTAAAATTTGACAAGATTATGCAACACAAAAGACCATCTTGACTCTCAACGGCAAGTTTCCCGGCCCTCGGATTCTCGCTAGAGAGGGAGACCGTGTCGAGATCAAGGTTGTTAATCATGTTCCCAACAATGTCAGCATCCACTGGCAGGAAAGTGTTTGGACTTCAATGATTTCTATTAGTGAGCATTGTCTGTTTAGTCAAATCCCACAAAAGAATTTAACTTTTCCTCTGAATGGTTCGCGACGAGAACTACAGGCATGGAGACATTTGTAGAGAGAGTACACAACGCGAAACATTGAGATTGAAACAAAGAAAGTTGTTGTGATGACGAAGGAAGGCCTGAGTCAAATTGATGAAGCCGAAATTGATGCCATTATTGCAGAGATTGAAGCAGAGAAAGCTATTGCTGAGGTGGCAAAGAAGGGCCCTCCCAGGGACTCTTAATTTATCTTTTCCATTTGCCAATATGGATTTTTAGGCAGTCCCTAAAATTCCATCAACTTGTGGACTAAAATCTTTGTTACTTCAGTGTTTGTGCTGCAAAACTTATCTACATTTCAACTTCTATTCTCGTTGAAGTTGTAGCAAGTGGTATTGGTGACTTGGGATTATATTTGGGAAAAGGCTACAATACACACCCCTTATTTGGGTGTGTACACCCTTATAAAAGTTACAATTTTTTGCGAAAAGATACAATTTTTTTGGAAAAGTAACGAATTTTTTGTAAAGTTTACGAATTTTTTTGTAAAAGTTACGAGACGCACCAAAATGTTACGAATCATATTGCTGAAAAGTTACGAAAAACTAAAAAATGTTACGATTGTCGATGAGGTAGCACAATCTGAACTATACAATAGGTGCATATGGTACACCAAAATAAGGGGTGTGTATTGTAGCCATTTCCTTATATTTGATTTCAATTATGATATATTTGCAAATTGCAGACGGGCATTGAAGCGGCCGGGTTCACAGGGGTCAGCAGAGGTCCCTCCCCACAACTACAAAGAGCTAAAAGGGTCATTGTCTCATAATCAGCAGAACTAAATGCAATTAGATCTGTCTAGATGGTGCCGAGCGTAAGGTGCTCTCGGTGAGGAGCACGGGTGAGGGGTTTTGGACAATTATGGATTTGAACGATCTTCGCCGAGCCAGAAGTGCCAAAGGCATGGCATCCTCCACTTGGCTCTTGGGATACCCTCGGGACCTTCGCCGATCGGCGTGCCGAGCGTCCGGGGGTTGGGCCACTCTCAAGCTGAGTTGGTCGACCGCAGTTACGCGGGGGCTCAGGATTCACGTGGTTCGGGGGAAGCGTACCAAACACGCTACACGTTCCACGATAGAGCATTAAATGCGGCAATCACCTACTCTGCCACCGCCGCCTGCGGCAACACGTGGGTGATGGGGGATGTCTCGAGGGTGATTGGACTACTCGAACCCACGTGTTGTGACGTCATCCCAGGCATGGCGTCTGTGGTAGGGAGAGAGGTTACCTCACCTGTCATTCTGAGTGCGAATGACAGGCGCGTGAGGGGCATCGAGTGCGTGGGACGCACGCCCCCTCTGCCTATAAATACCCACTCACAACTACCATAATGGGCATCTCTCTCCTCATTTACTACCCTCTTAACTCCTCTATTTCTCTAGATCTTTGCGGCATCTTTCTCCTCCGGTGACTGATTTAACCATTGGAGTGCCTTCTCGGACCACCACTGTCCGGGCTAGGCACTGACGCATTTGTCTACGTGTGCAGACCATCCCTACCGGCGAGTAGCAAGGGCTCACTCCACCTCTACATCTGCCACCCCAGAAGGTTTAGAGAGTTCACCCGGGCGAGGACACCCCCACAGGCATCCTTATTAATCTTCAGCTAATTGCCATCATTCCATGGAACAATTTCTACCCATCCACAGACTTCGTTTAAGTAGCATTATTTTGGAGAAACGATTCTATTTTTTAAGGCTGTGTTTGGTATTTGACAAGGGTTGTCAAAACAGAAAAAATGAACGAGAACTATTTCTCTGAAAACTCGATAGAAATAAATACTGAAAGTGGAGAAAAACTGGTAAGTCAAACGGCTTCCAAACTCTATATTACAGCCAAGCTCTATATGATGGTATATTGTATGAATTCTCAAACATTACAGAGTGGCAGTTAATTGATTTCTTATTTTGCTACCATTGAAATCAAAACAAACAAAATGGGAAAACAAAAAACAAAAGTTTAGGGTCTTTTGAATTCTATTCCAATTGCATCATCCACTAGGAATTCCATAGCTTCAACTCAGGGGTCGGTCATTGGCACCATTTAAAAGTCTTGAGTTGCGCCTATCTTGGCAAGTTTTTCTGCCATCTAATTAGCCTCCCGAATATTATCATGAGATCTTGAGTTGTCATTGAAACTGTTCACACACCAATCAACCCGTTGGCTATTCTAATTACCCTGGAAAGCCTGTATATTACAAAAGTTGGTAATGTTACACAAGTTGGTAACCTGTCATTGAAACTGTTCAACTTTAATAGCTCACGATTTTCGTACTTCCACGTATTCATGGTAATAATTGTGTTCGATCTTAACAAGACCCTCAGAAACAAAACTTGGTAATATGCACCCATTGACACCAATTTTCTCCTTCTATAACTCACGAGAAAAAGGATGAAGGAACAATGATTGGTTAGCAACAGACCTAAGAGCACAATCAAGGCAGCTTCTTTATCTTATTGAGGCATAAGTCAAACATATGAACTGCAAGACTTCTTTACGCTCTTAGCAGACTTCCACAAAATTTGTCAAAGCTCTTCACCACTTGAAATGCGGATTAGAGCGCAAATATAAATTATACAATTACTCATGTGAAGACAAAGGAGAAGATACAAGTGCTAGCATGTAATGATACAAAGTCGCTGAAATGGCGAGAAACGCAAGAGATAGAGTAAAAATTCAACACCCACAAGCTATTTTATAATCAAACCCTACTTTTGTTATGATCAAACCAGAGAGAGAGAGACCTTGGTTGTCGATTTGGTCTTTGATTTTCTTCTTTTGTTCGATCTCTTCTGTTTTCGCACCAAAAAAAAAAATTAGGGTTTTTAGAGAAATCAAGCGAGAGAGAAAGAGAGAGAAACCTTGGTTGTCGACATCTTCTTCTTCTTCGATCGATCGATTTGTTCTTCTTTTGTTCTTTCTCTCTCTCTCTCTCTCGTTCAAGCGTAAAGCGTGAAAGGAAAAAAGGAGAAGCGAAGAGGTGTTGACCCGGGTCAGTCATGACCCGCAAACTAAACTTACCCGAATTGAACTTACGCGAATTGAACTTACCCAAACTGAACTTACCCGATATAGATCTAATCCAACGGCCACAAACAACAGTCCGAATTTTTTCGCATTTTGGCATCAAAACGACGCCGTTTTTCACCTGCACAACAGCTGTTGTGCACCCCTTGCACAGCAGAATCCCCGCATCCATATAATATCATGTTTCAAATATAGGAAGGAATTGTGAAAGTGGTGGGCAAGTCAAAATTCTTGTTTTTTTTTTTTTTGGTGGAATTACTAGTCCAAAAGGATTATGTATCCCCGGCCCTATTTCACAGGATTCACCAATCCAAGGGGGTATGGTTTTACGAAATCTATTCCGTGGGTTGAAGTTTCAAAGACAATTATATATGACCTCCATCTTTTTAATCATTTACATAAATACCCCCATTGATGCAATATCATAAAAATCCTATTGAATCATTGAAACTCAGAACTTCAGGGGCACTTAAATATTAGTCAGGGGCACTTAAATATTAGTCTTCCGACGTCCATTAACTTATGTTATCATCCCAGTCTCATTTTGGACTTATGTTTTTCATCTACAAATTTAGATAAACCCATTCTCGCTGTTATATATATATGCCAATTAACCAATCAGGGATCCCGGATTGGAGGTTTTTTGGCATTTTGATACTTTTAAAAATTATTTTTGAAAAATTCGAGTTGTCCAATGTGTTCAAAAAGTGTTTTCAAGAGTCCAAGTGAGAAATCTTCAAAAACAAAATACCCGGAAAAGCTTGATCCAAACAATTTTTCGCAAAAAAAAACTGTATATTTACAATTTGGTGAAAAACTGTTTGGATCAAGCTCTTCGCAGTATTGTTTTTGAAGATTTCCCGTGTGGACCTTTGAAAACACCTTTTGAACACATTGGATGGCTCGGATTTTCAAAAAAATATCGGGAAGGTGGAGTCCCAGATTAGATCCAGACTTTTATATATATATATATATATATATATATATATATATAAGGTAAACTTCTCATCTAGACTTTTCATTTTCAGACCTCATGATCTAAACATTTTTTTGACGATCCGATCCGTCCAATGTGTTCAAAAGGTGTTTTCAAACACTGTAATTTTCTGCCATCCTACTCCATATCTTCTCCCATTGCCACCTCTATTGTCGTCAATGACCACCATCCCAAATCACCGTCGACCACCAAACTCTTTTATAGCCGTCTCCGTAGCCATGCTAAATGGATCCCATCGATCATTTCAAAATACGACTGTGTACTCCGCTACCCTATTGATCATCTTCTCCTAAAGAACTCTAGAATTTCAAACTTGTTCCATGTTGGAAAAATTACAGTGGCAATCGTGATTCCGAAAAACAATTACTTCTCATATATATATACATGAACAGATTACAATAAAATGAACACGAAAATTTACGGAAACTGAAAATACATAAACTATAAAACAGAGATACAAACTGTCCAACGAATGCCGAGTCGTGTGTAACCACACTCTCCTTAACAAAGATTCGCCGCCTACCGTGGGTGTTATAGACTGAATCGGCGTCTTCGTCCCAGGATACAACGGCTAAACCAGAACCACCGGAACACCACCGCTGGAAGCCTTGGCGAACTGTAACTCTTGTCTGCCTCACTCTCACAAGAACGATTTCTCTCCAATTTCAGGTAATGAAAACCAAAGGCCAAAACTGCCTTTTTAGAGCTGATGAAGAGCCTCAAGCCATGAATACGAAAATGAATATGCCATTCAATTGAGGAATTGAATCAAAATAAATCAGCAAAATGAATTGTTGTAACTCCTGACTTGAATTGAATCATTAACCTCAATTCATGAGGGGCAATAACCATACGAAACTGTTGGATATTTACTCTTCGTCCAAATTCATCGAATCCGGAGTAGACCGTTTAGTTGCCTCGTCAGAACCTCCGAAACGTCCCGGTTTCATTCATCTGAATTTCGTAAAAAATTCCAACATTCCATTCTTCTCGTTGCCATTTTGGGTCTAAGTTTATTGGAAAACCCAAAAGTTAATTCGCTAACTTCTCTGATTAATCCGATGTACTATTTTTCGATTGCTTCTCTCGTTTTTATTGGACCTATTTTGGCATTATTAAAAAAAATTGAGTTTTGACCATAATTTTATACTTGTTAGATTCGTCTCGTCGAGAGAAATCCAAAAACCACAAAATCTTGATGCAAAACTAATGAATGCAAAAAAAAAATAATTAAATAAGGACAAAATGATTTTTTTTAAACCAATTTTTGATTTTTTACCCAAAGCAGCCCTTAATCTCCTTATCGCCATCTCGGTCGCCATCATCCAGTGCAACGGAAAAACCCAAGAGGGCGTACCAAATGATGATTCTCAAGCTTCTCTTGTTCTCAATCAGTTCGTATATGAATCTATTGGTGCATGCGAATCATGTAATAGAATATTGGTTCTAGAATATTATACAGACGTTTTGTGGCACACAAATTCAAAGTCTAGTGTGCCACCAAAGTCATACTTTCAGCGACGAAGTAGGTTGTCTGTAGGTTGTCTCCCTTGTGTGTGAACAAGGAACGATTATTGGTAAACTTCCGTTGTACCAAAAAAAAAAAAGAGGAAAGATTATTGGTGATAACACAAATGGCTGTCGTGGTGCATACTTTTAGTGACAAACTTGTCATGAAAAATCTCTCTGCGGTGACACCATATCACTTGTCACTATTATTTTTTGATACATCCATGTCACAAAAAATCTCTCTTCTGTGACACCATATTCTTGTTATGGTTAAAAATATTCTGTGATAGTTACACAATTTTGTCACTATTGACTTTCCATGCCACGGATGTAGTGACATATTTTCCTTGTGTCCCCAAAAAGCATAAGCGAAAAAAATTTGGCCTTTGGTGACATTTTCCCGTATCACCGTTGGTGTTTTTTCTTGTAGTGTCTGAAATAAGTTACCATTACCATACCGTACCGGCTAGTACGTACCGTTTTTACAAAAAAAGGTACCAAGTACCCCCAATACCGTACCATGTACAATACTGGTCCATACTGGCCATGTACCAGACATACCGGGAAATACCAGCCATATCGGCGGTATTACAAAAATCGGCTGATATTTTGCAAACATACAGCAGCCTCAAATCCTCCTGATTTGAGCCTCTTCCTCTTGTCTCTCTCATCTCCGACCACCCTCGTCCCGTCTCCAGCGATCCTCGTATCTAACGAAAACCATTTCCCTTGTAGATCTGCAGTCTTTCTCCCCTTCCGGCGAATAACAATAAAGGGTGTATACGTACAGTATGTGATTGTGTGTATATACATATATCATGTGTATTCAAGCTCTGAGAGAGAGAGAGAGAGAGAGGAGCATCAGAAATCGTGATAGCCTTGTTCGTTTTCCAGTTTAGTTTTAGTTTTAGTTTTAATGACATCATCATTTCTCTCTCTATCTCTCTCTACTTATTACACCTTATGACATCATCAAAATTAAACTAAACTATCTAACCAAATACAACTGATATCGTTGGATCCCGGACCATCGATTGAAGCTTTAAAAAAGGAGAAAGAATAGTTTTGCATATGAGAGATGAGAGAGATAGGCTCAATAGTCAATACCCAAGCCTCCATTCAGTATCACTTCTTGGTGAAATGTAATGGTAGACAGCAGTAAGCCTGTAATGGTTGAAAACTTACCGAATCTTAAATTAGTATTAACTCTGGTTACTTTTTATTTTTTATTTTTTTCTTTTCCCTCTGGGTGCATTGTAAAGTTTTGTATTATATATATATAGTTGCGGTAAATTTGATATGGTACCCGGTATTGACCGGTACCGGTACCGTACCATATCAATAGAAAAATCGGTACTCGAGCCGATACGGTACTCAGAACCTTGGTCTAAAAGTTTTCAAATTTTGGTGAACAATATTCTTGCACGATTGGGATTGGGGTTTTGATGTGGGCATGTTCATATGGCAAATATCCAAATCTAGTTTGATTCAGTGGCAGAGCCCAAAATCAAAGTCGGAGGGGGCCAGATTATGAAAGAAATTAATCTTCGTATGATGATTTTTTTTAAACTAAATCAAGTTTTAACGGGATGATTTTGAGAAATGTCAAAATTAATCTCGAAGATTTTTGTTATCATATCACTCGACGAACTCATTATCATTATTGCACGGTATCATTCACCATAATTTAGTGCTCTCAAAATGAAAATTGATCTTTAAATTATTTTTGAAATTGCATAATTTTTTTTTTAAGAAGAACTAAAACTATATATGTAAAATATACTCCAAAACATGAAATTTGGGGGTCGAGGCTACCCCCGGCCCCTACTTAGATCTGCCGCTGGTTCGATTTATGATTTACTCGATAATAGTTGCGATCTGGAAGTGACCGCGAATGCTTAAAATGTGTTTAGCTTGATGCAATTTTACCTCTGATAATTTACACTGGAATATAATGTTTGCTTTTTTTTTTTTTTCCTCAGGGATCATGATAAATTTTTAAATAACCATGACACATTGGATACATTACCCAGAAATTGTGGTAAACAACAAATGCACAAAAGTAAATATGATATATGATCGACTCTAAGATTATGGTAAAAAAAATAAGTGTCTACCAGTAAGCATGGTGGATTCTTTGAATTGGAAATCAAATTATTTGAATTTGTTTCAGATGTCCAACATTTTAAATTTGCTCTTATTTTTCATTTGAAATAGTCAAATCAAATCCCCTTATTTAAGGAAGCTAGATTCACATAATCCTAACAAAATCTCTCTTATTTAGGAAACTACATTTACATCATATTCATTGTAATAAATTTCATGTTCCCATTATACAATTTACTAAATTTACCATGTTCGTTGTATTGTTTATGATTACCTAGTGTAAATGGGATTTAATATGAGTTAGGGATGAGTCGTTGTTATGACTTTTTAATTTTGGTTGCCACCAGTTGTATATGATAATAGGGTCCATTTTTTTGAAAGAACATAGTAAGGGGGTCTTTACTTCAATAAAAGTGTCTAATGAAAGTGACTAAACCTAAACCCTATAGTACCCTATGAAAATGTCTAAAACTTTAGGGTACTATAAAAAAGTGTCTAAACCACTAAAACCCTATAATTGAAAGTGCCCCCTAAACCTAAACGTAAACCCTAGGGTACCTATGAAAGTGCCTAAAATACTAAGGTACCATATGACAATGTCTAAACAAATAAAACCCTATAATTGGAAATTGCACCCTAAGTTTCTAAACCCTAGGGTATCCTATGAAAGTACCTAAAACACTAGGATGCCCTATGAAAATGCCTAAAACACTAAGGTACCATTTGAAAGTGTCTGAACAACTAAAACTCTATAATTGAGAAATGCACCCTAAGTGCCTAAAATCAAAAGGCCTAACCCCATTATACCCTACCCCAAAGAGCCTAAACCCCTAAAATTGAACCCACCCAAAAATTAGAGAGAGATTAATTTTGTCCAATCAATTTTGTCTCACATGAGAGAGAGAGAGAGAGAGAGAGAGAGAGAGAGAGAAGGAGGCGGCGTGGGGCTTTTTGATGGGTCACATAAAAAATGGGACAATCGTCAAGGGCTAGGTTACGTCAGGGGCTGAGGTTTCGTGAGGGGCTGGATTACATCGCTTTCATTGAACAACTTTTGCTTTTGTCTGCGGAAAATTCTTCTGCATGGTGAGTGTGAGTGATGTGGTTCATTAAGGGTATTTTTGTCTATTGTTGTCTTTGAGCCATCAAAAAAAATTCATAAATGTATTCGAAGCATTAAAATAAGTTAAATTGGATTAAACATCATTTAAAGTTTCAAACTTAGCCTTTAGACCAATTTTCTAATGGTAATATTAGGACAAAAGCCGTTAAACTTATGTATCCGTTTGTGTTTAAGATTTGGTTGCGGCTATTTTTTTTTTTCCTGGCTGAAATATTGTATGCTTCAATTTTCGACTACGTCTTGAAGTTGGCATTCATATGTGAATCATAAACAGTGAAGTCCATTGTTTGGTCTTCTTTTCCGTTGAGGGACTAGCTCCATCACATTCTTGAAATTTTGACGTGCAAATTAGTGTCCTTTTTTAGTCTAATAATATAAGTTTGTGTTTCTGGTTAAAAAAAAATTGAAAAAAAAAATGTTTCCAGAATGATATGTTATATGATCAAATGACAAATGGTTCATGAATTTTGTCCAAGGGCAATTTGTGGCGTGCTTCACAATAAATCAGGTGAAAAATAACGAAAAATTAGTATTCAAATTATAAGAGTAAAGAGAGATGATAGAAACATAACTATCCAAATACAATATAACTCCACATACATGCGGTTCCTATGTAATAAAGGTGTGTGAGACTTATATGTGTGAGAGATTATATTCGAAATTATGCCTAGATGATTTTGTTCTTGCCATTCTTTAAGAGGAAAATTGGAAACAAGTAACTTTAGTCAAGCCTATTCTAGAAAACCAAAAGGGTTAATTACCTATATATCCCTTTGACTTTTACTCAAGTTTCACTTTAGTCCTTCTACTTTAGTCCCTTTGACTTTAGTCCCTTTGACTTTTACTCAATTTGGACAATAAAAACCTTCGACTTTCACTCAAGTTTCACTTTAGTCCTTCTGGTTTCAATTTGGACAATAAAAACCTTCGACTTTCACTCAAGTTTCACTTTAGTCCTTCTGGTTTCAATTTGGACAATAAAAACCTTCGAATTTCACTCAAGTTTCACTTTAGTCCTTCTGGTTTCAATTTGGACGGATTTAAAAAAAAAACAAAAAATAAATAAATAAATGGGTTTCAATCCAAGCCGTCCGTTGCATTTTTGGACGGAAAAATCCATGTGTCATCCACGCGACAATGGTACAAGGGTATTTTGGACTTTTTCATTCCACCCTCTTCCCCGGAAAACGCAGCCCTTAAATCCCTAAATATCTTGTCCCCGAAAAAAATTTGGGGTGTGTGTGGTATACGCGTCGTTTGCCCGCGTAACCGCGATCTCGATGCATTTTCCTGAGAAGTTAGGTGGAATGAAAAAGTCAAAAATACCCTTGTAGAATTGTCACATGGATGACACATGGCTTTTTCCATCCAAAAATGCAACGGATGGCTCGGATTGAAACCCATTTTTTATTTATTTTTTGTTTTTTTTAAAAAATCCGTCCAAATTGAAACTAGAAGGACTAAAGTGAAACTTGAGTGAAAGTCGAAGGTTTTTATTGTCCAAATTGAAACCGTATGACCAAAGTGAAACTCGAAAAGTGAAAGTCCGTTTTATCATCCAAATTGAAACTGTATGACTCAAAGCTCAAAACTTGAGCCGAAAAGTCGGGGCGGGGATATATATAGGTAATTAACCCAAACCAAAAACTCTTACTCTCCCGTCCCAAAATGATGGCTCTTTTGGGACTGCATGTCATTAATTTTCAACTGCTTGTATCTTTTAATTTATAATTGTTTAATTAAAATTTATCAAACAAGATCGATTATCCGTATTTTTTGAGGTTCACATTAAAAGATATAAACAGTTGAAAATGACACGCAATCCCAAAAGGGGGTTATCGTTTTGAGACGGAGGGTGTATTAACAATCTCAAGATTTATCGTTTGCAAAACAAGCATTCAACGAATTTCACCTTGGGGAAAATGGTAGGAACTCAACTATTCAGACATAACCACACACATAATCCTCCATACACATGTACGTCTCACGTACATTTAATACATGGGACCCGCGTATATGTGTTGTAGGTCTCACATACATTTAATACATGGGACCAACATATATGTATGTAGGAAAATGGTAGGAACACAATTATTCGGACACAGCTACAAATATAACCGTTCATATACACATGTAGGTCCCACATGCATTTAATACACGAGACTCATGTATATGTGATGTAGGTCCCACATACACTTAATACGCGGGACCCATGTGAGGGATTATGATTGAATTACCTTAATCCACCTCATTACTAGTGCCTTGCAAATCGAAACCAGTTTGTAAAACAGAAAAAATACAATGCACACACAACTAACAGTAGGTCCCACATACACTAAATACGCGAGACCCATGTGAGGAATTGTGTTTGTATTACCTTAATCCACCTCATTACTAGCGCCTTGCAAATTGAAACTAGACCGCAAAACACTGAAAATATTGTGGGCGCACAGCTAACAATAGGTTCCACATACGCTTAAATCGCGGGACCCGCATGAGGGATTGTGTTTGTATTATCTTAATCCACCTCATTACCAATGCCTTGCAAATTGAAACTAGACTGAAAAACACATAAAATACCGCAAGCGCACAGCTAACAGTAGGTCCCACATACACTTAAGACGTGGGAACCCCGTGAGGGATTGGGTTTGTATTACCTAAATCCACCTCATAACCGCACGCATTGCAAATTGAAACCAGTTTGCAAAACAAAGAAAATACCGTGGGCGCACAGCTAACAGTAGATCCCACATACACTAAATATGCGGGACCCACGTGAGGGATTGTGTTTGTATTACCTTAATCCACCTTATTACTAGCGCCTTGCAAATCAAAATCAGTTTGCAAAACACAGAAAATACCATGGGCGCACAACTGACAATAGGTCCCACATACACTCAATACGCGGGACCCACGTGAGGGATTTTGTTTGTATTACCTTAATCCACCTCATTATCAAAGCCTTGCAAATCGAAACCCGTTTGCAAAACACAAAAAATACCGCGGGCGCACAGCTAACAATAGGTCCCACAAACACTTAATTTGCCGGACCCACGTGAGGGATTTTGTTTGTATTACCTTAATCCACCTCATTGTCGGCGCCTTGCAAATCGAAACCATTTTGCCAAAAAAAAAAAAAAAAACGCGGGCACACAACTAACAATAGGTCCTACAACACTTAATACGTGGGACCCACGTGAGAGATCGTGTTGGTATTACCTTAATTCACCTCATTGCCAGCATTGCAAATTGAAATCGTTTGCAAAACACAAAAAATACCACTGGCGCACAACTAACAGTAGGTCCCACATACACTGGGACCCACGTGAGGGATTGTGTTTGTATTAGCTTAATCCACCTCATCGCCTTGCAAATTGAAACCAGTTTGCAAAACACAGAAATAGAGCGGGCACACAAGTAACAGCATTATCGACTGCGCCGATAACCGATCGTCCAGATGGCCGGAAGAAACTACCTCCCACCAGACGCCTTGAAACTCCGAGAAGCACACTCAACAAGGGCACCACACCCAACCCTAATCGACGACCCTCGACTCCTCCACGTCCACCGCCTTCCTCCGCCTTCCCTACTCGAAGACCGCATCGCCTCCAACCACCGCGAGATTCAATCCCTCCTTATCGACAACCAACGCCTCGCTGCCACCCACGTCGCGCTCAAGCAAGAGCTCGCCGTCGCCCAGCAGGATCTCCGCCACCTGTCCATCGCCGCTGCTGACGTCAAGGTGGAGAGGGACGCTCAGGTGCGGGAGGTGCACGAGAGGGCGCTGCGGGTGGAGGCCGAAGCGCGGTCGGTCGAGGTTGCTAAAGCGGATTTGGGTCAGGTGAGGGCGGATGTGAAGGCGCTGACTGATATTAAGAAAGAGCTTACGGAGAAGTTGAAGGGGATTAATGAAGAGGTTGTGAGGGCACGGTCAGAATTGAAGCAATTGCCTGCGGTTAAAGAGGACATTGAGACTATGAGGAAGGAAATTCAAAGAGGAAGGTCATATACAACTCTCCCCTTACATTCATAGATATGCTAGACTACAGGGCACACGATTTCGCAAAATCATGTTATGCAAAAGATACATAGGGGAGGAAAATCTTGAACTGAGATTAATCTGGGATGTGAAATTAGAAAAAAATGAGAAGAAAATTGGGGTTGCAGGTTTATTTTTCTTTTTCTTGGGAATTTCTTTAGGCAGTTAAAGGGTAGTTTAAAAAACTAAAATGTGAGTCTGCCTTAAACTGGCGTTCCACCAAAAGGGTGTCCCTTGTGGGCATAAATAATTTTCTCTCCACGTTCATTTTCCTCTGAGGGTATAGTGTCATGTGGATTGTACATAGTTAGGTCCGCAAACAACCCCAGCTGAGTAGCGGGTTGTTACTTGAAACTTTAATGAGCTACGAAGGACCAAAAATGTGTTTAAGGTTGGCCTAGTTATCATTGGAACTGATTACACACTCATGATCTCAGATTGATTGATTTGATTTTTCTCTGGAAATTGACTTGTTCAGTAATTTTCTGTGGCATTTAAGTCGAATTCCATCTACAAGAAGAGAATCATTGGAGAAACATAGAGAGTTTCACACTTTTTCTAGGTTAGCAGCATGTGTAGTCAGAATGCTTCCATTGTATCGGTGGTTCAAGGTGCAATGACTCAATCTCCCTTGAACAGAATGACTTGCTATTTTATTTTATTTTTTGTAATTATGTTAGTACATCATATGAAATCCTTTTCGGAATTGCATGCTCAATGCATTTCTTTTGTATTGTCTTCAATTGATTGAATTAGGTATCTCATACGTCGTCTGCTGGTCATCACAATTAGTGTTGCATTTCCTATGTGCATTGCACTTTTTTCTACTGCTTCCTTAGCCTTTCTTATATTTTATTTGCTTCCAATGGCCTAATTTTTCCCTTTTCTGATGGTGAATGTGAACAGAGCTGCCATTGAATATGAAAAAAAGACACATGCTAGTAACCTTGAACAAAGTCAGGTAATGGAGAAACATATGATCGCCATGGCTCGGGAAATTGAGAAACTAAGGGCCGAACTTGATAATGCAGAGAAGAGAGCAAGAGCATCGGCTGCTGCAGCTGCTGGCGGCAACTCAAGTAATTAATCCCGAACACCTTTGTTTGTTGCCTTCTATTTATGCTGGTTTTTAGCAGAATCCAAGTATTGTAGTCTATCCAAGTAGTAAAAACTCTTGGAATTGTTGATTTGCAGGTTCTGGATATGCTGCAGGCTATGGAAACCCTGAACTGGTTTATGGTGGAAGTTTGTATGTGAATCCTTACGCTATGCATCAGGTAAGGCTGATTAATATATGTTTTTTGTTTTTTGTTATCTGAATCCAGTGCTTATTATGAATTGTCATCATTGGCTTTATATTCGACGTGTTAAGATCCTTTGAAGCTTTGTGTTGCCTCCAATTGGGTTCACAGTGGGATAAGTTTGTGGAAAGCTTTTGGATTTAGGTTTCATATGCCTACATAACCATTGGTTGGGCTTACTGAAGAAACGAGATGCATCTGGATTAGATTTTGAAGTTCAACCTGCTAGACTCTCAGAGAATAGGTTAGTGTAAATCGAAAGTAGCAAAAGATCAAAGAGTTCTGGGAGAGCTAAGAATCAAAGACCAAACATCGGGAAAGGGTAAAATGGGTTACAGTTCATTAGGGGTTTAGGGCTGGGTTGGCTATTTGTTATTTTGGTGATGAATCTCAAGGAATCAAAAAGTCTGGAACCACACACAAATTGCACACACATAAGGTTATATTCATCTGAAGATTTTAGAGAGTCCTAGATGTAGTCAAATTATAGAAAATTATCTAACTCCAAAGATTGGATCATTGTCTAAAGCAAAATGTTGTAATGTGTTGGGAGTTGGAACATCCCATGAGTGAGCCAGCCTGGGCTGGTTTTAATTTTCGAACTCTTACTAGCATTCTCTATTAGAAACGAAATTTCTATCATTTGACTCTGTACCATTGCAGGTTGTAATCGTGAACGAAAGCCCAGAAAGTCGAGGGAGAAAAGGAAATAAAATTGGGGATAGTGATTAGTTGATATTCAAAATATATGATTCAAGTGGGCGAGAAGGAGATGGTTGAACCAAAATAATTTTGTTGAAAGTTATATTTCTGTCAAAAGACAATATGAATGTTCTATCCTGTTCCATCAATACTCTAAAAGGTTTCTATGAGATATCTGGTGTGGAAGTAAGTCAACATTTCTATTGGATAATAGGATGTTTCCAAGTCCATGGCCAAGTACTTATTACTTCTTGGGTTGTAATCGCTCTTATTAGGTTCCGTCACTATCGGTGTTCGGAACCCACAAACCTCCAATTGGTGGTCAAAATTTCTTCGAATGTCCTTGAATTCATTCGAGATGTGAGTAAAACACAAATTGGGGAAGAATATGGTCCTTGGGTTCCCTTTATTGGAACTACGTCTCTATTTATTTTTGTTTCAAATTGGTCAGGAGCTCTTTTACCTTGGAAAATCATATGATTACCTCATCGGGAGTTAGCTACACCCACGAATGATATAAATACTACTGTTGCTTTGGCTTTACTCACGGCATTGGCATACTTCTATGTGGGTCTTTGCCCATAGTATGAACTATTAACTATATAACTAATACTCCCTCCGTCCCCAATTTGTTTGCCCTTTTTGGGGAAGTTGGTTTTAAGGGATGTGAAAACTTTGTATTGACTTTTGTATTTTGCCCCTAAATCCAATCGATATTACTGTGACCAAAATTGTGAGGCTAATTTATTATATGAAAGTCAAAACATATTCAATATGGATCTTCTTTGATAGATATGAATTAGTTTTATTATACAAAATTTTCAAATTCATAAAAACCGTTATAAAATAAAAGATAATAGACCAACCAATTAAGATGAGAAAAGTACTTTTTAAGGGTAAAACTGGAAAGTGACCCTGTTTTGATGGATATTTTTAGAAGTGGGACAAATATTTTGGGACATCCCAAAATGGAAAGGACCAAGAAATTGGGACGGAGGGAGTAATCAACTTCGCTTTGCATTATCTAGATCCAAAAAACTAGTCAAGATAGGATATATTGATCCTATCATTGTAGCAACGGAAATTTGTTTTGCATAAGCAAAAGAAAAATCAATTGGATTCTAAGTTGTGAAGCAAAATATAGAAAAAAGATGTGGATAGAAGGGGGGGAGAAAAAGAGAAAAAGAGAAAAAGAATATCAATGATACAATTTTCCAATATGTAAGGTCTATAAGTCATCTCATAAAAGGCAATGCAATAATGCATCAAGACTTATCCATTTGTAATGAAATGCATTCGTCCATACAATAGAATCGAACAGAAAAACCAAGGGACTCGAGCCAATAAGGACCAAGAAGATTGACTCAAGAACAAATTTCATTAAGAGCTCCATTGTCGAATGCAGACCTAACCATTAAACAAGAAGTGATGGAAACGATGGAATCCATGAATGCAGAAAACGCTATTCAAAACAAATCCTAATGATTCATTGGTTGGGATGGCGGAAGTAACCGAGAATAAATTCATCTATTCTGAGAAGTCAAGAGCTAACCGTAAATCTTCTGAGAGGCCTTGTGAGAAAATAGCGTCGTTTACACTTCTTATTAATTACTAATTAGTCAATTGTATAGATGCCTTGATGCAAAGTAAGATTGTGACTCTTAGAATAGGGCTCATTTCATGCAATCAACGCCGAAACTGGCCAAACCGACTAACTGGAGCCATATCTTCCAACGCGTGAATCTGATTTGGGTAATTCTTTTTTTTATACATAGCTTTGAAATATCTTGAGCGTTTGTCGTGGAAACTTGAGAAAACAAGAGAACGATTGGGAATAACTGTGAAAACTAGGTCTTTTTTTTTGCGTACCATTCTATACCACCATTCCAGTTTTATAAAGATCTCGAAGAAAACCTCATCTTCAAAATCTTCTTTTTCTAAAAGGGCCAGTGTTTTAAAAGGCACGTGCCTCGAGCGCTGAAGCGTTGAGGCGAGGCGAGGCGTGGCGCAAGTTTTGTGCCTCACAAGGCTGAGGCAGAGCACACAACATAAAGGTGCAGATTAGGCACAAAAGGCGCACTTAAGCACAGAGGCCCGAGGTGCTCACTTTGTGTGCCTTTGTGTTTTTTCCCTCTAATTGAATCTTTGCCCTTCATATGAGCGGTAAAACATGTGCACCAATGTAGAGCATAAAACCTTTCAAGAGTAAAGATAACACTTTATGAACTTGTAGATGAGGATGTGGGAGAATGAGGAGAATAGGAAGAATGGGAATATGGAGAAACGGATGAGTCCAATGAGGAGGAAGAAGACGATGTGGAGGGATATAAATCAAATGATGATGGTGAAGATGAAGTTGTTGGTGTTGAGGATGATGGTTAATGCTTATGGATGACACTATGACGCCATGACTCTAGATTTAATTTTCGTTAATCATTTTGTTGCGTCTCTAAAACTATTCCGTTGAAATGAAATGTTATGTTTTATGCTTTTATGACATTTGAATGTTTTATAAGTGTTTGCTTTTGTTAAAGTATTACCTATATTCGAATTCTACTTGTTCTAAAAAATGTGCGCCTCGCGTTCAAAAGGCATGCGCCTCTCCTTGCGCTTAAAGCTTCAAGGGACCATGGCGCCTCAGTGCGCCTATCACTATTTAAAACACTGAGAAGGGCCTTGCAACTCTTAGTGTTCCTAATGGTTCTTTTTAGTTGATTGATTGTATAGATACCTTCATACAAGAGTAAGACAATGACTCTCGGAGATCAACCCAATTCGGTGATAAACCTAAAAACTAGGTCTTTTATTTTGTGTACCATTATATACCACCATTCCACTTTTGTGAAGATCTCGAAAAAATCTTCAACTTCAAAGGCCATGTTCGGTTAATAGTTTTGGGCTAGTTTTGGTCCAGTTTTGGTTTTGCTTACATCATCATTTCCTTCATTTCTCTCCCTCTCTCTCCACTTATTACACCTACTTACATCATCAAAACTAAACAGTACAAAACTAAACTTGTTAACCGAACAAGCACAAAATCTTCTATTTCTAGAAGGGACTCGCAACCCTGAGTGTCGCTTACTCACTTACAATTGTAAGCAACTCATTGATTGTATAGTTGCCTTTATATAGGAGTCAAATTGTGACTCTCCTAGATAAGCCCAATTTGGTAATAAACTTGAAAACTGGGTCTTTTCTTTTGCATAGCGTTCTATACCACTTTCCGATTTTTGTGAAGATCTTGAAGAAATCTTCATCTTTAAAATCTTCTATTTCTAGAGGGGCCATTGGAGAAATTGCGTCATTTATGGTTCTTAATTCGTCGATTGTATAGATGCCTTGATACACGAGTAAGACTGTGACTCTTAGAGATAAGTAGTCAGTAATAAACCTGGAAACTGGGGCTTTTCTTTTGCGCACCATTCTATACCACCATTCCAGTTTTGTGAAGATTTCGAAAAAATCTTCATCTTCAACCCTGAGTGTCGCTTACTCGCTTACAATTGTATGCAACTCATTGATTGTAAGGATGCCTTTATACAAGAGTCAAATTGTGACTCTCCGAGATAAGCCCAATTCAGTAATAAATCTAAAAACTGGGTTTTCTCTTTTATGTAGCGTTCTATACCACTATTCGAGTTTTGCGAAGATCTTGAAGAAATCTTCATCTTTAAAATCTTCTATTTCTAGAGGGGCATAGCGAGAAATAGCTTTATTTACAATTCTTCGTAATTCGTCGATTGTATAGATACCTTGATATAGGAGTAAGACTGTGACTCTTGGATATAAGCCCAATTCGATAATAAACATGAAAACTAGGTCTTTTCTTTTGCGTACCATTCTATACCACCATTCCAGTTTTGTAAAGATCTCGAAGAATTCCTCATCTTCAAAATCTTCTTTTTCTAGAGGGGCCTTGCAACTCTCTGTGTTCCTTATGGTTCTTTTTAGTTGGTCGATTGTGTAGGTGCCTTCATACAAGAGTAAGACTATGACTCTCGGAGATAAACTCAATTTAGTGATAAAGCTTAAAACTGGGTCTTTTCTTTTGCGTACCATTCTATACCACCATTCTAGTTTTGTGATGATCTCAGAAAAATCTTCTTTTGTTCGTAAATACTGTGTACTTGATTCCATCGATGGTGCATTGCTCCTTTACTATTTTTTTTATTCGAATTTAATAGAATAATGGTTGTCCATACATTCTAGATATTGTATCTATCTATTCTATTTATTTCTATATGGTGATTAGATTAGAATCAATATTATTCACTAGGAATATTGATGGTGGATTATACAACAAATATTGATGGTCAATTGTGTAGATGCCTTCATACAGGAGTACGAATGTGACTTTGGGAGACAAGCTCAATTAGGTCTTTTCTTTTGCTTAGCGTTCTATACCACCATTCCAATTTTGTGAAGACCTCGAAGAAATCGTCATCTTCAAAATCGTCAACTTCTAGAAGGGACTCGCAACCCTGAGTGTCGCTTACAATTGTAACCAGCTTGTTCGTATAGATGCCAAAGAAGAGTTCGACCCAATGCTTTATTTATGTCCTAGATAATCCTGAGTCAACATTAAAAAGTATATTGATTTTTCTTGATCGAATAACCGAATAGTTTTGTTTGTAAATACTGCATATTTGATTACATACATGGTGCATTGCTCCTTTACTATTTTTTTATTCAAATTTAATGGAATAATAGGTTTTCCATAGATTCTAGATAATGGTGATTAGATTAGAATCAATATCATTCAATAATAATATTGATGGTGGATCATGCATTTTAGAACTTGACGTCTTTGTATTATTAAAAATATATATAATCTCATATACATAATAGGGTGCTTTAGATTGATCTTAAGCAGATGATTATGTCATGATTTTATCGTCAAAGTAGTTGACACACGACTAGTTAAGTTATATCGGTTGTGTTTGGTTAGATAGTTTAATTTAGTTTTGATGATGTCAACAGGTGTAATGAGTGGAAAAAGATAGAGAAATGAGGGAAATGATGATGTCATCAAAACTAAAACTAAAACTAAACAGGGAAACGAAGCAAGCCATCAATTTTTTTTTCTTCAACCCTATTGAATTAAGTTATCAATGCCATTGATACTGGAACCTGTGAAAACCTATTAATCCATTTACTTATGTGTGTGTATTTTTTAGTGTGGTTGTGGACTTGTTACCTAACAAATATAAGGTTGTCAAAGGTTTGTTACGAGGCTGTAAATAGTACGTACCACTCGATCAGTAAGGTTTCTGCATCGGTGTTGGTTTCAGTTACTAGGTCTAGGTTTAGATGAAGGAGAGGGTTGTGATTGGAAAAGATTGGCTTTTAAGGTCTGGTTGTAGATTAACAAAGCCGGGTAACTGAACAGCATTATGCATCTTTGTCCAAGTTTTGACGTTTTAACATGAATATTCTTGTGGTTTTATCTAATTGTAAACAACTAGGATGCGATCCAAATGTTTCACTTAGTTTGAGAAATTTTCAGATTTGACTTGTGAATTTGTCAGTTTAAAGGCAGCCCTAAAATTCAAAATGTTATGTCACATTAATTACTTGGATTTTTTTGAATAAGGTTGTTTTGGTACTTAGAATCACAAATATTTACTACTAGACTCCCAATCTACGAAGCGCTGACACTTCTAGAGGTCCCCATATCGCAGTGTCCCGACACGGGGACACAACGGGACACATGTCCCAACACGCCATGTGGATGAGGACACAACTAATTTGAATTTTTGAGGGGGACACGGCTGGGGACACGAAAGGGGTCAAACTGAAATTTTTTAAAAACTTTTTGGGGTAAATTTATAATTAATCAATACTTGGGGTAAAAAGTGTAATTTCTTCATATAATTTCTCTCGTATGTATAGAAGTTTTTCTCCTCTTATTTTGTTTATATTTTCTTTAAAAAAATTATATATTATATTATATATAAATAAATATACATGTGTGTCCCCTGCTGTGTCCATGTCCCCATTTATTTAGAATTCCCGTGTCCCAGTGTCCGTACCCGTGTCCGTGTTCATGCATCATAGCTCCCAATTATTTGAAGAATTAAACACCGACCACAGGGATTTAAGTATCTGGCAGAAATGGCCGTCTCCGATGCTCTAATATCTGAATTTTACTTCGATTTGGACAGATGGTGGACCAACAGTTAGATTTCCTTTAATTAAGGCTGAGATGCATTTGACACCTGTCTTCTCATCTGGTGCTCATGATGCATTTTCACATTTTAGGATGCCTTTATCTGTCATTATAGACACTTTGAGATGCTTTTCGATTTGGTTTACATGTTTTTCCTTAATTACTTTTGACTCCTCAGAATTTCCAACATGATACCGCTGGATGAGATGTGGATCATAAGTCAACGTATCATCTGGGCAATAAATATCCAGATGAACCCCATCACCTATGTTACATGGACTCGGGTACGAGTGTCGGGTGCGGGTGCATGTCCACCTTCCTAGACTTAAATCTTAGGATATTGGGATATGTGTCCCACAACGGCGTATGGGTATTGGGACGTGTTCTGAACACTTGTTTGTAGTATATATTGCATGACTAGAGCAATTATATATTATAAATTATACTTAGTAATGTATTTAAACAAGAAGAGCTAAGAAAAATGTGCTTTTTCTATTTCATGTCCATGTGAAAGTCTAGAAATATCGCTTTTCTAGCTAATTTGGTATTCTTTTTCGGTAAATATCATACAATTAGAGGATCCGAGTGTCCAAAATTGATACGCGGGTCGGACTCAGGACATGGGTACTTCAGCCCAAATAGAGGATCAATGTAACATAGCCTATCACCATGCTCATCACAATATGCTTGCTGAGGGTCTGTTGTTTAAGCCTTGCATAGCATTCTGCTATACTGGGACTATATCCTATGTTAGTTTATAGGCTTTTTCTTTTCATTTGGAAAACTTTATCAAGCCTCCATAATCCATATCGGTCATCAGCTTTATAGGTTTTATAGGCCTTTTTGGTTCTTACGACTTTAGTGAAATTTCTACACCTTCCGTTTTCTGTCCAATTGTTGCATCTTCGCAGGAATCAGACGAGAAATTTGTTCAGTTCTGCATTGTATTTTCTTGTTGCTTCTTGCTTAGTTTTATTTACCAAATTGTTGATGGGAGATAATACATAATAGTAGAGGAAGCTCTTGCTTCATCATTGATGAGTCTGTTATTATGTGGATAAAATATTCTCAAGACAAATACCAGATATAGATGGAGCGCTTGTCAGACTAATTTTGTAGCATTACCTCCGCAGCTTCCCAACAAGGAAACAATTATTTAGAATATATCATGTTTCCCCTTTTACAGGTTCAGGGCAATGCTGAGGCTGCTGGTCAGCATGGTTCTGCAACAGTGCCTCATGGTTTTTATGCCACACAACAGCCCCATGAATATAGATAAGCTCTCATTGGAATTGAAGAACTCAGAATTCGCATTTGCTCAGATGCTGTTTGGTGGAGGAGTTGTTGCTTGTGTCCTTCTGTGCGTTTTCTTTGTTTGAAACTGTAGATGCAGGTACCTATCGAACTTTGTCGTAGAAGCTAGTTTAAAATTTCTCTTCGAGGACATGAAATTTGATAATGAGACATTAGGTTAATTAAACTCCGAATTTTCTTGTAAATGCTGAGGAGAATTTGCCGTCTTTATGTTGGTTATGTTTGCATTTATGGTTCCATGAGTTTCCCTTGCAACTATATTGCATCTTAAGCCCACTCAACTTCGTAGATTTACTGCAACTGTAGCTTTTTGTTTTTATTGTCGGCTACTGTAGCTGATTGAAGTAAACTACTTGAATTTTTGCAATTTAGTGCCGACAAGTTATTGGTACATAGCTTTAGATTCAGAAAACCTCACCCATGTACAACAGTCAAGGAATGTATCAGTGGTCAGTTGGACCTCCTCCTCCTTTCTTGACATTCCATCTAGGTTAATACAAAGGAAAGGGGCATTTGTAGTCAAATCAAGAGAAGATACTGAAAAAATAAGTGACAGGTTCTATGGGAGGTCACCAAATTCAATGCTCGCAAAACAAGAACTAGTTCACCCTGACTTGATCTCATCATTCCACCATGTAATAGACACAAACCCAAAGGCCATAACTCTCAATCCCACAATCCTAGGAATCGTCTGCATGCCCCACGGACTTGAGTACTACGAAAATGACAACCTCTATTACTTGCAAGGACCACACACGACCATAATATATGGAGTAACAAGAAAGGAAACAAAACAAGTATGACGTTCAGTATGAAGGGGTCATCGCTGAGAGTTTCTGAACAGTGAATAGACTTGGATATCGTGGCAAATCCATTGAAGTGCTCTCTTTTGCGCTTCTTCTACGCACTGGTTTGAAGAGGTTGGGCAGCCTTCATATTACCAGTTGACTGTAGGCATCTGAGCCTGTCTTGATTTGTCGATACAGAGCTTGGATATGTGCCAAGAGAGTAGAGAACCACCTCTTCTTTTTTATACCTCCTGGAATAAAACTAAACACCCTTGTGGTTATTGACAACCTTTCACTCTTCACCGGTTGCACTTAGCAGAGCTGAAGGTAGCATGTGACCATTTTTATTTTTTATTTTTTTTCACTTGTTGGATATTAGTTTCAATATCCATTGGAGGAAATAAGACCTAGATCAGTCGAGGATATGCTAACTTCACCGATTATCTCAAAATCACAATTGCTCTTTGGTAACTTAAACAACCGCTGTCTACCTTGTCCTGTTGGGAATCGAGAAACCGAATCCCAGAACCCAGTAATTACCGTAAAAATTAGACAACAAAAAACACAAAACCCTACATGGCGGAATTAGGGTTTTACCTTACTTTTGTAAACACGTTATTTGTTGAACTCGACAGACTTAATTACTGTACGCTACGAACTCTGTTTGACAATACCTCATGATCCTCTGCCATATTCCCTTATACCTCGATCATATAGCCAAGCGAGGACTCCTACATGGTCTCTTTGTTCTCTCTCTCACAAAGCTAACACCCCCACCAATCACGTCCATTGCCACCTCCCAACCACCGCAGCAAAACCTCCTTGCAACAGCCAATAATGGCATTGGAGAACTCGTAAAGACAAATTGAAATATAAATGTTCGAATACCTCACACATGAAAATTTGGGGAAATGAACATATCGCATGTGCATCTTCCACCACCACCGTCATCACTGCCCCACCTATGACCCGCTGCTGCCTGGTACCTCCTTTCGATCTCCCTCCCTTTTCCCTTAACTCTCTTTTTTGCCTCCATTTTTTCTCGACATCTCTCACCTTCTGCCAAAGCCCAATTCATAGAAATCGTATCCAATAATCTGCAGACTGCAAATCAATGAAAATCCTGACATACGCTCAAATTAACCATCGTAACATCCACACGCGTTGGTTTTCCACCCTTTATTCTTACCAAATACAACGCTAATGTCTCTCTTCTATTCTTGGATTTAGAAGCTTTGCTGCAATCTATGATGATCAATGAACTTAAGACCATGTCGATGAAATTTCGCAAAGATGTTCATCGAAGGTTTTTGACCCAATTTCATGTTGTGCAAGATATGAAAGGGGGTTAAGTTTCAGTCCAGTCTCCTTAGGGTCCAGTAACCTCCAAGTTTCTGTTTTTTTGTGTTCGTTCTGGACTCAAAAAATGATTGTAATCGGTCATTATGCATGCATATCTCGTCGAAAAGAATATACATGCCAAAAATCACTTTGCTTGGATTTATAATGAATAAAAATGGGACTTCGTTTGGCAGAATGAACTGTTGAATTGTGATACTTCAACAGTTTATTTTTGTTTTCTTGGGCAAACTCAATTAATTTAGTACATAAAACAAATTCCGATCAAACTGATTTTTGGCATGGATATTCTTCTTGGCAAGTTATACAAAATGAACGCTTCCAATTATTATTTTGAGTTCTGAGCGAATCCAAAAAATGGGGAACTGGAGGGCACTGTACCCTATGGACACTCGAAGAGAACTCGGTTTGGGTCCCGGGGGTCCTGTGGGGAATTGAAAAGCGACTTTGCAAGGTTGATTATAGTGGTTAGGCGACTTGTAAGAATGAATAAGATGAGAGTGGTAGAGAGCAAGGCGGTGTTAGGTTGGTTATGGAGTGTGTGGGGGAGCAAACGAACCGAGCCGAGTTTTATAGAGTTCGAGCTATGCTCATTTGGTAAATGAGCTTGAACTCAACTCGTTCAAACAATCCGAGCCCTTACCGAGCCAAGCCAAAGTAAATTACTTAACGAGCCTCCTTAAATGAGCTAAGTCTATATAAACGAGCCACAATTTTGCGAATCACGCCAAGTTTTACTAAGCTCGTTAAACGAGCCTAAAACTTATGCTCGAACTCTGATTGATTACTAAACAAGCATAGGCGAATCATAAGCTGCTCGTGAACAACTCGATTTGTTCGCGGCCCTTGTGCGCATCCCTGAGATGAGAGATGGGAGATGGAGAATAAGACAAGGTGGAGTAATACATTCTCCATCCCAATTTGTTTTTTCACTTTTTTACTTTGGCTTGTTCCAAAATGTTGTCTAGTTTGAAAATGCCATGGTCTAAAACCAATAAAATTCCATTATTGCCCCTTATCTTTTGAATTTTTTTTTATCAGCATCTTTTGATTTTAATTACTAACATTTCTTAAAAGTTGAAGGGTGACTTTTAGAAAGTTGTAGGTGTAATGATTATGTTTCTTTAAAAAGTATATTCCTCTAAATGGACAAAGAAAGTGTGACAGATGAAATAGTAGCTACAATTAGCATGTACTATTTGTTTGTTTAATAACATTCAGCTAAATTTCGTCTCTCTGTTCCAATAAAATTGCCATTGTCGTATGGATGGTGAGTTAAGCATACAAAATCTAAAAAATGTTGAACCGTAACATACAATTCAATTTCTTAATTCCAATTTTCTACTCCCTCCGTCCCTTTTTAAATGAGTACTTTGGTAAACGTGTATTTTTATGGATATTAAAAAATGTACTTTCATATAATATTTTTAAAAATTTTTTTGCACCAAATTAAAGTACTCAATGAGCACTTTAATTTGGTATAAAGAAAATTAAAAAATTATATAAGAAAATATGATTTTTAGGAGTTTGAAATTGCACGTATTCCCGAGACACGCACTTAAAAAGGGACGGAGGGAGTAATACACTTGTGCCTTAAGACTAGTCATTAACATCACAATATTATCATAACAAAATCCAAACCTCAGTGAAACTTTTGCTCAACAAATACCTTTTGTGGTTAATATCATTATTATAATTGATATCTATGTACATTTTCGAGTGATCAATAGAAGCAAATGTGTAGTGTTATTTGCCAATTCACAAGCTCTATATGCTACATTTAAGATTTAGTACTCCAAGCCTTCTTTCTTTAATTATTTTGTACGACAATCTTCTCTTGAACGCCTACCGTATATGCCTCCTCTCCAACGCTGTATCAAAGAGCAGTATGTGCAGACCGCAAGCAACAGGTCGAAGAATCTTTGTTAAGCTCCAGCCCCCAAGACTCCAAGTATGTTCGACTGACGAAAAACGTAGCATACTTATGAAGTTAGTCTCTTCACTAGGTTATGTATGAAATTAGTTTGATTCCACATCGCCAAGGTTTGGGGGACAATTACCAAATCTTCGCTTCTCATCTTGCTATGTTGGAATAAGAATTGCCAGTTTAAGAGGGGGGGGCAAAATTGGTGCTCCACGGGCTTCAAGAGGTTTCTAACATGTATTGAAAGTTTAACAAATCGCCTTCGTTTCTCTACAAAATTGGTGCTCAACGGGCTTCAAGAGGTTTCTACCATGTATTGAAAGCTTAACAAATCACCCTTGTTTCTCTACGCTTTCTTTTAAGAAGTGTAAGAACCATGAGAAGCAAATATTCAATCAGAGGAAAAGAGAAAATTCAATGTCCAAGGTGAACAGTGATAAGGTTGCAGTCTGGTGGTGAGCACCCTACGCACTGGAAGCAGTATAACTCCAACACTGATGGATGTGCAGCTTGTATTGATCAATTGAAAATCTACAAAGATATCAATTATAATGATATTACCATCATCAAATAAAAATAGAAATTTATGTCCAAATTTTGAACTGCAAATTTTCTTATCCTCGTTGAACTGTCAAACAAGAACAATATAGCGCTAGGGTTATGTTGACTGCAAATAGCAATTTTAATGCAAAATGGTTGGCTAAGGAATCCCGTCTAAAGTGACAGCAGCTTGTGGTTTGTTCCCTATAAAAGCAAGTAACAAATTTTGGAACTCGTTACTCGAGAGAAGAATGGAAGTGAGCTAAAAAAAACTCAGTTAAACAAGCACAAAACATTAACAAGGGCCAATACGTTATCATTTACACCAAAATAAACACTTGGGAAGAGGACGGGGAAAACCCCCCTCCCTCCTTAAGCCACTCTTCCTTTAACCGACCACCATCCTTCACCAAAACCAAACCAACCCATTAATAAAATGGAAGCACCTTGCTATAATTCTTAGAACCACCGAGTCACCAGTTTCTAACTTTTATAAGGAAAGAGAAATAGGCATGAGCCATATCGGATACGAGAGCTTAGATGCAAAATAAATCTTGCGACAAGAAAGACTATCATAGCCATTATTAAGCCATAAACTACAAGCCTGGAAATCAGAAAGTTAATGTGCATCATCCCCTGATGGTTTTGGAATGAAGTGATAAGCAGAGTTCGTTGATCCATAATTTCTTTTTAACTAACACCACAGGGAGAAGATGGAAGTTTGTGGGCTACAAGTATAAATCACTGAGAGTCCCAACAAGCATAGATACGCAATTTAGATGCAGCAACACTCACCTGAAAATGTCAACCTACCTTAGCAGCAATTTGGAGAACATCCACTTGCCTCTATAAAAACATTGACACAGTTTAAATCAATCCAAAACTTTAAGATAGAAACCCCAGCATCCAGCAAAAGATTAAACAAGGAAAAAGAGGGCATTGCTCAGAGTAAGTGAACAACCTACCTCCTTGTCTCCAGTATCAGAACAAACTCCGCGAACAGAATATAACAAAGCATTTCAACCACAATTTTTAGTACATAAATTGCTCCTCTGAACTTCAGTATGGGCGAGAACGGTTCCCACCATGATAATTTCTTTCTGGACCAGAAAATCCACCTTCTCTGTTATTGCGTCTGTCTCCACCACCCCCATATCCGCCTCCACCTCTGGGTCTACCTCCACCACTGTGGTTTAAAAAAGTAATCAAGAGAAAACAATTACGTATAAGCATTTTAACTTTTCTAGTTTTCATTTGAGGAATAATATGACTTTCCAGCAAACTACAATGAATCAACTCAAGTTGGAAAATGACCAGAAGAACAATCCATTCCTTACTAAACAAGAGAGGCAAATCATTCTTCTCATCCACATTGATAGACACACGCATATTAAACGCCTTAAGAATGTTCATGATAAGTGATCAAAGCAACCATTCTCCCTATGAATCCCATAACTTTTGACGAAATTAGACATGAATTGAAGCCACCAACAAACTGGATACACAGTACCATTCACATCAGTTTCGGATGATATTCCAACGAGGCATTGGAAAGCATGAACACTCAGATGCTGAATTACAAGTACAAACTACTTTGAGCACCCCAAAACTGTGTATAGGTGAAAAACAGTGTATTAGCACTTCAACTTCCTAACACAACTTAGATCCTCAAATCTATCAGTTCAGAAGTTAACGGTTGGATAATCATTCAAGTTACTTTGGTACATTTCTAAACTATAAATTAGTGCACAATAGCCCTTTCTCTAACATTTGATTAACTGCGACAAAAATACCTTTTGGTCTTTTAAACAAAAAAAATCAAACACATAGCAACAATAGTTATCCACATGGGTAGATCTACAAGGACCTAGGGAAGTCGGGGCTACCCTATGTTACGCGGATCCTCCATTTTGGCTGAAGTACCCGTGTCCTGTGGTAGACACGCGTATCCATTTTGGACACTCAGATCCTCTAATTGTATGATATTTACAGAAAAAGAATACCAAATTAGCTGGAAAAGCGATATTTCTAGACTTTCACATCGACATGAAATAGAAAAAACATATTTTTCTTAACTCTTCTTGTTTAAATACATTAATAAGTATAATTTTCGATAAATGACCTGCTCTATTCATGCAATATATACTACAAATAGGTGTTCAGGACGTGTCCCCGTACCCGTATCCCATTGTGGGACACATATCCCAGTATCCTAAGATTTAAGTCTAGGAAGGTCCGACGCTTGGACATGCACCCGCACCCGATACTCGTACCCGAGTCCATGTAACATTGGGGCTACCCCATCCACAAGGGCAACACAACAGCGTCCCGAGGGGCGGGCTCCTCTTCTTACGGTAAGATTAGGATCCTAAATTTTCCCCATACACTGTTCATCTTCATCAATAGAATTGACGCCCCAAAAAAAAAAACTGAGTTTCTTGACCTACAACAGGTGTTCTGCTTCTGTTCGAGAGTCAAAGTAACCTTGTCAAGCCATTTAATTGATATCTAGCCTCACAACTGGTAAACGGTTCCTTTTCCCCAGATCAATGGAAGAGTTTTCCCTCTAACGCTTAACGGTCGATGGCCACATTGGCATCACCAAAAGAAACAAAAATCACGGCTCTAATATCCCATCCCTTCTAGACATTTAGCCGTTTGCTAAAGCCAAAATAGAACTCAATACACATCTCAACAGCAGTAAACAAAAAAGTTGAAACTTAATGGATGGAGGTAAGAAGGATTACCCTGAGTTAAATGCAGGAGCGGCCCTAGGAGCAGACTTCTCAGCCATTACAACACTTATCTTATGACCCCTGAGTTCATGACCTGGTCAAGAGATTGAAAGACAAGCATTCAATTTTAAAAAGCATTCAAAGCCTCAGCATAAGTTCAGCAATTCTTCTACAAAACATACCATTATAAAAACCGCCAGCAGAATGCGCTGCAGATGGATCTTCATAAGCCAAAGCTGCATCTCCTTTGTTTTTTCCTGACTCATCTGTGTAGATCTTAATATTCCAAGGCCATTGGTCCTTATAGCCTCTCTTTTGCTTAATTCTTCCAACCTAAATAACAAAATCGAGAACATTAAAATTCAGAAACACAACAGCCACAAGCACATTGATTGGATGTATCAGACTTGCACTATTCACTTTTTATCTACTTCACTCAAAAAACAAACAAAGAAACAGAGAGGAGGAGGGGATGCTGGAGACAATATCAATGTCGCCTTGTTAAACAAGAAGTTATAAACATCAAGCATTCAAAATATCAAGACAAAGTGTCAAAATAGAGAATGTAGGCACATGCTCTGGCAACAAAATAGTATCAAATGCGTGTGCAGAAGAGAAGTTGCAGATTTCACCACCCATTGCAAAACTTTTACGAATGTATTCAATGTAAAAAGGCTGCAAGTGAGAAAATGTATTTTACTTGTCCAATCCCACCAAAAAGTTCTTGCAATTCTTCAACAGTCACATCTGGGGGCAGATTTGAGATGTAAATTCTTGAGTTGTCACAAGAATCCCCACAATTCTCATCACATTGCTTCACCTCCCCAGGAGGAGCCTCAGCAGGAGCAGCACCATATCCACCTCCAGAATTTCTTGTTTTTTCACCGTACCCACCATCATATCCACCTGACCTGCCACCATCATACCCACCTGACCTGCCACCATCATACCCACCTGATCTGCCACCACGTCCACCATTGCGGGCCCCACCCATAGCATCACCACCATAGCCAACAGGAGCACCATATGATGGAGGATACGAATTGGGTCCACCAGTATAGCTTGTAGGCGGAGGAACTGCATCCGTTCCATAACTAGGATTCACACCATAACTATCAGTAGGTGGTGGGTAATTGCCACCTTGCCCGCCATAAGAGGGAGGCGCAACTGGAGGGACCTGGCCATATCCACCATCATCTCTTCCTTGATTACCATAAGAACCACCTCTACTACCACCACCATTTCCACCATCATAACTACTGCCTCTCCCGCCTTGTCCCCCACCACTTCCCCCTCTGTACCCGCCACCACCAGTTCCACCCTGATCTCCGGTGCCAGCAGGAGCAGGTGCACCACATTTGTTACACTCACCTCTTCTTGCAAAGTTCAGATTCCCACAGCTACATCAAAATTATCAATTTAAGTTTAAGTTTAAGTGTATATAAAATACATGAGAAAACAGCAAAAAGAAACCGAAAAATCTGTCACCCCTTTTTCCTCATTCCCACCCAGGGGTGGATTTAGTACGTGACCAGTGTAGGCATGGGCCAGCCCACACTGTAATTTTCTATAATTCTACTTTTACCCCTAAATTATTAAGGTCATAACATTTGTATCTCAAAATTATACACATATTTCCTTTTTTATCACTTATTAGTTACTTCCCCTATTATCTTTGTCAAGTTTCCAAATAAGTTCTCTCAACTTATTTGGTTCTCTTAAAGACCCAGTATCCAAATATACATTGTACCAAATTTTGCATTTTAATCCATTTCTTTTATATTATTCGTGTTTAGTAGAAGTAAAAAAGATAGAAAGTTTTAAGACCATGTATAATGATGCCCTCTTCGAGCTAAATTTCTTGCTACTCCACTGTTCCCAGTTGTATGTGTGGAAATGAAAATGTTCGAAGCAAAGGGAACGAAACAGAAAGGATAGAAAAACAGTAACTTTTGCATCCTTAAAGTTTGATTCTTCTTTCAGGAGGAAAGAAAAACATAAGTGAAACCAAGTAGAAGATATTTTCCTTCAAAATTCCTCATAATTTTCTACACTCATTATCCCTTCTCTAACTCTTCGATAATTTACCTTCCCATGTATAATCAAACAAAGAAAAGTTGATTTCTATTTCTTTCCGCAAATTTCGAAGAGGCTCCAAACAAAAATTATGAAAAAAGAGACATTTTCCCATCCTAATTAACAAAATCTATCACGTATACTAAACTAGCCAGCTAAAGACTTTAGCAGGGTAACGTAGCAAAGTTAGTTTGGGAAGCCTTTCAATCAAGATAAACAAAACCTTATACAGAGGTGAGAGGCGGTGTTAATAAACCAAAACTAACTCAACAGATCCATCAGGCAAATAGGAAGTCAATTAGAATTTAATATCCAAACGAGAAGTAAAGTACCCAGGATTGGGGCAACGCCAATCACCATCCCTCCCACTTCCGCCGCCGCCACCACGTCCACCACCTCGACCACCTCGATCTCCTCCTTGATATCCTCCACCGCCGCCTGCAATCCATCACAAATAAAGGACATAAATTTCTAAATTCCATCCACAGTTCCAGTTACATCACAACCCCAAACCTAGAGTACTTTAAACAAACCAAAAAAAAAAACCTAAACAGCGGAAAGAACAAGTTAACTAAAAACGAGCACCTCGATTCTGCGAATTGCCACCATACCCTCCACCACCACCTCCTCCTCTACCTCCACCACCACCTCGACTCCCACCGCCGCCACCCCCACCATAACCACCTCCACCACCATATCCTCCTCCACCGCCACTTCCTCCGTAACCACCACCACCGCTACCTCCATACTCGGCGCCGCCGCCACCGCTGCCTCCGTAACCTCCACCGCCTCTTCCGCCGTACCCTCCCCCGCCTCCATAGTTACCACCGCCGTAGCCTCCTCCGGCGGATCCGTCGCCTTCGTGACCGTAAGTCCCCGACATGTTCTAGGGTTTCCTAGGCTTCTTTCTTCCGCTAGAGAGAAATATCGAGAGCAGGAGAGAGAAGATGAGTTGAGCTACGTCTTATTGTAAAGGCCGGCTCCTAGAAATAAAATCTTATTGATAGCCGACATTGAGACGGACTGGTTTTGTGTTGGACCCAAATGTATGGGTCAAAAGCCCAATTAGTTGACGTGTGCGGGTTTATCCAACGGCCCATTATTCCTTTTGGATCTTGATTGTTGACTAATGGGCTGAAGACCGGTATGATTGCAAAACGGATTGTTAGAAATAAATCCAGTTCAAAAAACATAAAAATCCTCTCCATTTATTCTTGGTTTTATTACGGACCGTACCAAAAATCAAATATTTATTACCACTAACTTCAATCATTATTTTTAATTACCAGTAACTCCATTAAGGTCAATCACTCTTTTTTGGAACTTAGACACTTAAAGTGCACTTTCTTATTATATGGTTTTTAGTGGTTTAGGCACTTTTCATAAGGTACTCTAAAATTTTAGGCATTTTCATAGGTTTGAGATTTTAAAATTAAAAGTAAAAAATAAAATAAAATCTGACAGCACATAGGGATTGACCGGGAGAGAGAAGCTGGAGCGGGGGGGTGGGGAGGACGTACGGGTTGCAGAGTTGTCGAGCCTAACGGGAGAGTTCTTGGAGTCACTGGTGTATTCTTGGAGTGGAAAAGAAGTGCACGGTAAATTGTCTTAAAAAATGGAGCGGACCGTCAATAGCCCTTTATTCTTGGGATCCGCATCCTCACCATTTTACTCATGGAAGTCAAATTCACATTGAGCGTTGCTTGTAAAATGTGAGGTGTTATTACTACCACGTTAATTGGAATGGAGAGGATTTGGATCCTTATTTCAGGGGACAATTGAAATGAGAAATGGTTCCTTTCCGTTTCGTAAAAGTTAAACTTGATACGGCAATGTTAACGATCTATAACATTTGACGGTTTCAATCACCGAAGGACTTGAGAAGGAAGGGTACACAAAATCTAGAAATTGCATATTCCGGAGAGTGATTTTTTTTTTTTTTAACCAGGTGTTCGGGTCTGCTTTCATGCACCTGGACTAATTCTGGGTAACCAATCTCACTGTTCACTAGCGAGGGTTTCATTTAAGTCAAAGCAAAACTCTATATTAACTGACCCCAAAAGAATTGATAGTACCAATAAATTTTCAAACTTAAAACCTTAAGGGAGAGCAAACCTCAAGTCTCAGGCCTTAGGTCAACCCTATGGGATGTAGGCTTGCTTTGGCTAAATTGAAAAAACTAGTTTTTTGATTTTTTGATTTTGTCCTTATTCAATTTTTTTTTGCATTCGTTGGTTTTTGGACGATTTTTTGTGGTCTATTGGCTTGTCTCGACGAGAGAAATCTAAAAGTATAAAATTATTAGCCAAACTTAAAGTTTTGTAAATAAAGACGAAAAATAATCTAAAAAACCGGTTTTTTGGATTATTTTTCGTCTTTATTCACAAAACAAGTTTGGTTAATAATTTTATACTTTTTAGATTCCTCTCGTCGAGATAAGCCAAGAAACCATAAAAAAAATTGACTGAAAATTAACGAATACAAAATTTTTTTGAATAAGGACAATCAAAAAAACCAAAAAACTAGTTTTTTCAATTTAGCCAAACCAAACCGTATTGGCAATTACTCATAACTTTATTTGAGTGAATACAAAGCACAAACTGTACATTTTAAAGGAAATTCAACATTTTTAACTCGAAAACAACTCCGACAATCATAGATCCAAACACAGCCTTCATACAGGTCCAAAAATTCAGATAATCAAACTCCATAAACAAATGCCTGCCAAAACAACCCTCCCTGACAATAGCCCCAGTTCAATTTTCCAATCATGTCCACAAAAAACATATACGATGAACTTGGCCTCTCATAATTTATAGAACGTATCTTAAAACCTTAACCCAATAAATGTATGTTTTACTTAATTTATGGTGGTTTACAAGTCATACAAACACTTTACCTAATAGTCCCTACAACTTAAAATTAAGAGCTTTATAACTAGTCGAGAGATTTTAATGTTTGTTTAAATAACCACAATAGGTCTCAAATAAGAGAATATTGAATTAAAATTTGTTAAGAAACCAATATACATAGCTTGATATGTAATAGCAGGGGCGGATTAGCACGGGTCAGGTGACCTCCTTGAAATTCTAGAAATTAGTATTATTTGTTTTTGGGGGGGTTTGTAAACTGGAAAAGGGTCTAGCACTGGGCTTGTTGGTTTTAAAAGGACCAGATTTGGATGGGCTTTATATCCTAGTTTATTTGCTCTTGACTTGGGCATGCATTGATCTTACCAGATAAGACTGCTAATGTTGAAAAAGTATTTTTTGCAATGGAAAATTGTTAAGAATCAACTACATAACCGAATGAATGATTTGTGGTTGAACAATGATTTGGTTACGTACATAAAAAGAGAGGTGTTTTTAATGTTTGAATGAAAATCAGGGAAGTTCAATGCTTAAATGAAAATCACATAACTTTTTCAATGCAATCGTAAGGTTTTCTTCCTATTTTTTATTTTGACAAACTTGTTTTCTATGTTCGGGGATACATGTCTCTATGATAATATGCACTTAAATTTTGTCTGTTCTATTCTCCCCGTAACCAAACAATTTGCGGGTCCACACACCAAGTAGCCCCATGTCAATTATGTCTTCTTTTACCAGAGCCCCCCTAAGCACCAAAAGAGAAGTTGCTTACCAAAGTGGATATATCAATTTCAATATATATACTCCACATACACACACACACAAAGAGAGGAGGGGCTTTTTGTTTCTCAGCAATAGTCAATATTATTATTAGTTGCAATTAGTTAGGTTTGTACCTCCATCAAATGTTTGGGAGTTGATGATGCCTATCTCTAGAGATGCATGTCCGTTAAGGAAGGCTTGTAGCTCGGGCCCCAAAAATCTTTTTCAAAATTAGGGGCCCCAAAATTTATAGTGGTTTATATATATATATATATATATATATATATATATATATATATATATATATATATATATATATATATATGTACCTCCATCAAATGTTTGGGAGTTGATGATGCCTATCTCTAGAGATGCATGTCCGTTAAGGAAGGCTTGTAGCTCGGGCCCCAAAAATCTTTTTCAAAATTAGGGGCCCCAAAATTTATAGTGGTTTTTATATATATATATATATATATATATATATATATATATATATATATATATATATATATATATATATAAATGGATGTCCTACCAACTCAGACACTTTCGACTAATTTGGCCCGGGTCGCCGGAGTAACTTGTAAAAGGGGACGCTAGGATTTATCGTTAAGGGCCAAGAATCTATAATATTTAAAGCTACTTATGCAAAGGATCAAAAAAAAAGAAATAACAACATATCTTCCTACATGGGGAAAAATTACAAAAATAACCAGCAAAATATGCATATCACAGGGAGAATTTTCGGCTCAGGGGGGTCAGCTTCCCTACATGGGGTCAGGCCCGACCCTGTGTTTCTCGAGGCCCCAACCCTATCCTCAATTTGAGGCCCTTCATATAATTATTTTTTCTATGCAACATCTCATGTAAATTTCTAACAAAGTTCGGAACTGGAAAACACATACTAAAGCAAGCAATGGGGGTCGTGTACTTGTGTCTGTGTGTACACTTGGCTAATATAGATAGTTTTCATCAGCCATGTGTAAGTGTGTAATACATACGTACAACTCACACAATCTCACACATCATAAATCAAATGAATTCAAATACATGAAATACCTTAGCCCTTTTGGATAGATTGAATTGGTGAGACAATAAGAGAAAGGATTAACCGAAATGACCACAGAGGGAATTTGAAATACTTGTAGTCCTTGTGGGCCTCAAAAAATAATTAAAGAGGGAATATGGAAGTTGGTTGGGCCTCAAAAAATCAAATGGGCTTAAGTGAATAAGTGATTTTCGTGGGCCTCTAAGACTCTAACAATATTGGATCAAACCAAACTCATACCTATACTAACATATATACTTGGGGGCCCTAAAAAAATCCCATTTTTGGTGGGCCTAGGCTTTCCCAGCCTAGCCACTGGGTCGGGCCTGCATGGGCCCGCCCTTGGTAATGACCGGACATAACCCTTAGTGACCCCAAGAGTTAGCTAGTAAGGGAAATCAAACCTAAAAGCCTTAAGTGAAACCAAACTTCTAAGTCCCAAGTCGCGAACCCCTCAAGGTTAAAATATATAGAGTGTTAACCTAGGTATATGTACATATAATCCCAATATGTTTGCGTAACTACAACTTTTGTCATTGAAAATATGAAATATACTACTAAGAAAGAAACACTATATTTAAGTGATGCTTTTGCGTTCTCGTAAATTAACTAATACTTTCAAAAATTCAATGCACCTAATTACATTTTTTTTTAGATTGATTTGCTAATTGTTTGGTTTGATGGGTAGAAGGATGTAAGGATCCAATCTTGACATAATTGCCTCGAACTCTCAAAATGTCAAGAATGGTCCATCAATGAGTTCCGAGCCCACTATAAAGGAGCCACATTATCTGCCATTAAATCTATGTTATGCTCCATAAAAAATGTCGGCCAGAACAGCCACAGTTGGTCAAAATAACTGGGACCCCTTCATAAATTCCCAATTCCATTCATTATTTCCTCATCGTCGATTCTTCACTCTTTTTCGTCGTCCATCCTTTTTAAACCCACCAAACAAAGCTGTACACATTGACCTCTCTATCGATCTTACCATTGAGTGCATGCATCTGCCACCGGATTATATGATTCCTAATTACGGGTGTTTTAGCAAAATAACCGAGTTATAATTTATTATACTATTTTATTTAAACTTGAGAGGAAAAAAGTCATTTAATTCCTTTCGTATGATCGCAACTCTTAAGTTTAAAATTAGGCATTCACTCCAATCATTTAAATTCCTTTCATACTCCCTCCGTCCCTAATTTTTGGTCCCACGTGACATTTTTTGTTGTCCTAAAAAGATTGTCTCAATTTAAATTATTGGACAAAATGTGTTAAAAGTTTATTACTCCATTTTACTCTCACTTTTTGAAAGTAAGTACACGTAATGATAATTGTTAATTTGAAGGGTAAAATGAGGGGAAAAAAAAAGTATTACAAGTGTAATGATGATCCTAATGAGTTGAAATTCCCCAAAAGTGATCAATAAATTGGGACAGATGGAGTATTTTTTTTAATCTTATTTTCGTCTTTGTTCAAAAAATTAAAAGCTCCGATCTTTATTTTTCCTTATTACTCCCGTCAAAACACACCTAAAGTACCTAAAAAAAACTTGAAGTAAAAATAACTAACACAGGAAAAAATTACTCCCTCTATCCCAAAATGATGGTCCTATTTCACTATTCACGCTTTTAATAAATTGTTTATCCTCTTAATATAATGATTTATATATCCAATATGAATTTTGCTTGATATCTCAATTAATTTTACAAGCACGTATTTTAAAATCATAGAAAACATAATAGTAGGTTGTAAGACATAAATAATTATTTGTGGTCCAAAAAATAAAATAGGACCATCTTTTTCAAATGGAAAAAATAAATAAAAACAAAAAAATAAGTCAGACACTGCCAAACATGGCCTAAGCAGAAGTACTTTCTTCTAGAACACTACGTAAGGTAAGCAATGATTACGCAGTAATTTATGGTATGAAAATGAAATTATGCTAGTGCGCAAATTGATTACGATGCCACAGGTATAATATTGAATGCAATTAGAAGTGGCAAATAGGTGAGTTGAGTTGGGTTTGATTGGGTTAATATGGGTTAAGGTTGAATATGGTTGAGTTGAATATGAGTTAAAAGTGAATAGATTGAATATGGACGGGTGGAATATGTGTCATGCCAATACCAACCGAATCCGACCCAACCTGTTTTTTATTTTTATTTTTTAAAGTTCATTGGCCGTCTCTCGAATTTGTTTACATCAAATTAAACAAGCAGAAAAGATCGAATTGAAACATAAATTAGAAAGTTAGAGGACTCCGGTTGTGTACATCATCAATCACAATCAGTTTGTATAATTCTCATCATTAGCACAATCCGAATTTCTAGAGGAGAGACAGAGGGAGAGGAAATTCCAGAGGAAAGAGAGAGAGAGTGTGTGGGACATTCCAATTGGGGTGAATTAGCTAAGCAGTATGGTTAGCCCAATTAGACTTATGATGATGGTCATGGATTGATATTTCCTTTCGTTATGTTGAGCCTGAAGTAAAATGGACTTAAAGTTCTGATTTGAAGAGAGAGACTGAGAAGATTTTTTGTCTTAAATCGAATATAAGTTCAATTATCTTTCCAAAATTTACGTAGATATGTGGTGGAGATAGAATTTTGAAGATTTTTCATTAGCTCAAGTGAAAGAGATCTAGAGAGAGAGAGAGAGTACTAGAGGAAGAAAGCTAGAGAGAGAGAATTCTGGAGAGGAGTACTGTTGGGTTATCTTGAATGAATTGGGGATGAAGTAGAGGTCACTGGCGAGCAGGAGAGGGGCCTTATGACAATCGAATTTGTCTTTTAATTTTTTGGGTTCAACCCATTTTGAATCCATTTTCAACCCACCTCAACCCATGTAAATATGGGTTAATATAGATTCAACCCATATTACAATAGAGGCAAGTTAGGTTGGGTTTTTAAGTGGGTGGATATGGACAGGTTCATGGGTTGGGTTGAGAATTGTCACCTCTAAATGCAATGATCCGTTATGCCATGTACACCCAAAACCATTTTGAACCAGCCCCTCTCCCATTTAATTTGGAGAAAATTAAATTGGGTCAATTTTGGCATTTTGAGATTCTTTCGATGTCCATTTTGATAATCGCGATTGTTTAAATAATTTTGAATCGACTTCTCTCCTGTTTTGGAAAACTAAATTGGTTCAGTTTTGACATTTTAAGTTTCGTTCGACGACTATTTTAATGATTAGAATTGTTTGTTTAGTGAAGGTCATCGAAAAATTTAACCTTGTAAAACCAATGATCAATTTATCTTGCATAATGAGTTTTAATTCATTGAGTTAGTATTGATTCAAGATACATGTGTTTCAATATTAATCAGATACTAATCAACGTGATGTATCACACGATAATGTGGAATAAAGAAATGATTTTCTCACTCTATTATCTCATATGAAACACAATTGAATATATATATACCCTGATCTCATTTGATTCCTCGAGTTGATCATCATATTGACAATTTACATATGGGTACAATTTAACCTAATTTTTCCATTATCAAAAGAACAATTTAATTAGATCATCAAATGCGACAGCAATGTGTTCCATTTTACGTCACATAAGAAATTCTCAAAGGAGGTGTATAAGTTCCAATAACTGTCCCAAAATGATTTCGCCAAAATTCAAACCACTAAATTAAGATTTAAACTCAAACACCAAATGAAACAATTTAAAGTTCCAAATAATTCTGAAAAGTTTTCTTGAAAAACGATGAACAAAAAACTTTTCGGTTGGATTTTGCCAAAAGCAAGATTTGCCCCTGGCACAGTCAAAGAAACATGAAAATAGAGTCAGTAGGGTAAGAAGCAAATTAACAAGAAATCAAATAATGCATATGTTGTTTAAGATGATAAAGCATGATCAGTTGGCAATTAATGATGAGGGTGAACATTATTGGAGATGGGTTCGTATTATTGTAGTCCACTTGGGTATGCAGAGTTTGTTTGAAGTAATTGCTGGGTCTAACATAGGATATCTTTTAATAAAGGCCAGTCAACTTTTATTGTTAGCACATTGAACCGACAGTTAAGTAAAAAGAAGACCAAAAAAATACACTTTATTGTAATTTTTTTCAATTTTCTATACACATTCTTATATTCTTATACACTTTTCACACATTTTAATATATATTTTTGAACTTTAACGATAGCTTAGTAGATTGATTTTAAAATTTTTCTTTAATAAATTAAGAGCTCATTTCGATGTTGGATCAGAGGGGTATTAAAGTTGGCCCGGATGACTAAACTCGGGCCTATGTTCCATCATTGGTTGAGAAGTTTTTACACAACCGGATTAAATATAGCCACCAAAAAACAATACCTCCAAGGACGTGTTAATTAATAACAGCCCAGAGAGTACCCATAGATAATACCTCATTATTCCCCTTCTCAATACCCCCAATCAACCATAGACCCTCCACTTTATCATTATCTATCTATTTCAATTACAAACCAAACCAAGTACTCCCTTTGTTTGGATTTGTTAGTCAATTTTTGAAATCTATGTCATTTTTTATTGCTTATATCTCAATGTATTATGGTTTTCATCTAATTGGCATCTATCAAACAAAATCTACATTGCATATTTTTTGAGATACATATTGAAAGATATAAGCAATAAAAAATGACATGAATTTTAAAAAGAGAATAATAAATCCGAATGAAAGGATCATAATAATCTGTTCGGATTTGTTACTATTTTATCCCCACTATTTCTAAAATCTTTCAAACCAAGTACTATTTTATCCACCCTTCATAAATAATACCCTATACTATCTTCTCTCTCACTACTTTTTTTTAATAGAAAAAGATCATTCCTTTACCAAACCAAGCTATAACAATGGAATCAAAAGGTCCGCAATACAAAAAACAGAAACAAAACAATCACAAAAAAAATCGTCAAGGACGAACCCATCAGACAAATTCATGAAGGAGGGTGATGTGACCAGTTCTGCACCTTTTAAAGCTCGTTTTTTCCTCAGGCTAAAGGCCAAAGTCGGATCCACTGCAGACACCACCATCCTCATTGTCATTGATGGAGAGCTCTAAAAATCCGTTTGCTAGGCCAATTGAATCAAAGAGCCAAAAATCAAAGTTGGTTCCCTAGATCAGGGCCTTCTGGGTTCAAAAATGATGAATATGGGGGAAATCTCCCTTGCGCAAGTCTCGACCCCTCACAACCATGAGGGATGAGAGAAGAAGAGAGGAGAAAGCCAGATCAGCTGGGGGACGGAGAGGTGAAAGAGAATGCAGAGATCTGAGGGAAAAATAAGGGGTGGTGGGAAGAAGGGGGTTGGAAAATCCCCAACTCTCTCTCTCTCTCTCTTGCAAGACTATTGTTTAATCTATCCAAATCTCATCCCACATCCAATCGAGCTGGTAGATCAAGAAAAAAATGGTAAAATATTTCAAAGAAGAATACAGTTATGGATGTGCAATAGTACTAATAAAAAAATAGAACAATATGGAACCAAGGATTTGATACTAAGAGCATCTCCAAGCTGTCACGTCCTCTAAATTTGAAAGATAAAACATTTTATAAATTCCACGTGGATGGTGACAAGTCCATGGTCTACATCGAGTCCATATGAAACATCGAAAGTCGTAGTCAACAAATTACAATAGTCTAAGGGTACCCATAAACCCAAAGATATAAATACATAGATTTTATGTGTATTTACAACCCAATGTCAAAAGAAGAAACTTAATCAAGTTATAAAATCATCTTAACAAAAATACAAATTCTAAGATGATAAAATAGCTCTTCCATTTAGCTTTCAAAAACTAATTCATGTATGCACTCCTAGCACTCCATGTCATGCTCCGTGATGGGTACCTGAAATTTGATAGGTTGAGCTACATTAGCCTAGTCGGAAACCATTCTACAAACGCTAGGTGTATAAAGTATGATATGTGCACATGAAGTTGGACACCAAAAATGATTTAAGCAAGATATGGCATGGATGACTAAAACAAGTGATAAATGATCATAAAGTACCCATATGTCCAACGAAAATACATTAATGTCCAAAAATATCCAAGTGTCCAACTAGCTCATTTATCAACCTGTATACCACCACAAACGTGTTATGTATCCACGATTAACTATCTCCACCATCAACACTATAAATCTCATTAACCCATCATGTTTAAACATGAGGATGTTGGAATCCTCTTCCGTGTCTTTTGGGCCTCGTGGAACCCATGTCCGAGTCTTATGGGCCTCGTGGAACCCTTCCTAGCGACTCACCGTGTGGTGGTCCTAGTGCATCAACTTACATTTCGCTCAAAACACCAAGTATTTCACATGTGTCCGAATAATAAACATTGCTCATTTCCCTTTTATGTAATGTACGTCACCAATTTCTACAAAGTTTACATGTATCAAACGTAAGTTGAAAAATCAAAGAAAAATAACCAATCATTCAGAGAAAGGCTAGGAAGGGGTATTTCGGTCATTAATGAGGTGTACGATGTGGATATGTCAAGTATGGAACCACACAAGTCAATCGGAAACCAAAGGAGAATTTTCTAAAATTTTGAGAATGGTATGAATACCTCCCAAGAGTGGTATGGATACCAATGCACAACCAGCGAACAGAACGTTTGGTATCCATACCTCACGAAATTGGTATGAATACCAAACGCTACGAGTAGTTTTTAAGAAATGTATGGATACCCCCGAAATTAGTATGGATACCAATGCATATCAACAAATAGACAGATTGGTATCCATACCTCACGAAATTGGTATGGATACCAAAGGCTAAAAATTAAAAAATTTGACCGCTTTTGCACAAAAGAATGGGGTTCCAACCCAAGTCAATTTGGGTCTTTCAAACATCAACCAAGTATGGAATAAGCATGTATCAACCATCAATTCAAATATTTAACCTCCAATTAAGTGAGAACCAAACTCAATCAAACCAAACTCATTTATATGGAGATTTTCAAGATGCAAAAACTCATTTATGGAGATATCAAGTTTTAACTAGAAATTTATAGGTAACCCAAAGATATACACTACAAATCAACAAATACAACTAGAGAGAGTAGAAATTTGTTCTCTACCTCAAAGATTAAGCTCCAAATATGAAGAAGATGAAAAAACCCAACTCTTGTTCTTGAATCTCAACCGAAATACACATCCTCCAAGCAACAACAAACGCACCCGGACTCTAAATCACGTGTAAGTGATGAATACGAGGTTGAATCTTGAGTTTAAGAGGGGTGGGAGGTGGATTTGTAGTGGGAAATGAAGAAAATATGAGGAGGAAGAAGAGGCTGCTGGCCTCTTTTTGTGTGTGTGTGTGTGTGTGTGTGTGAGAGAGAGAGAGAGAGAGAGAGAGAGAGAGATGTGTTTGTTTGAAAAAAAAATAGCCCTTAGAGTGTATATATCCCTCTTTACTTGCACACACACACACCCCCTAAGTTTCAAATGTGTTTTAAATACACCCAAATGAAATTACTATGCTTACATTGACCTCATTTGCATTTTAAAATATTTCTCACACTTCTCCGAAATTATTTTCAAAAAAAAAATTATTTAAAAACACGGGTCCTTATACAACCAATCTTCGAAATTCTAAAATGGAGAATGAATGTGACACATAGGGTTGAGTTTTCTGTTTGATTTTAGCAATTGGTTGCTAAAATCATTTGAAAATTATTCCATTTTCCACACTTCCATTTTGGACAACTGAATGTCTAAAAAGAACAATAGGTCCCTCAAAAAAGTACAAAAATTTGAAGAAATGAAGGGATAAATTACCAAATCTTTTGCAATTCACATTTGTTCTTTATTTTGGAGTTTTGGATATGGGTTGGAGATGCTAAGATACCCTAATAGATTGGCCTAGTGGACAAGATCTGCGTCTTAGAAGTACCTTTCTCTTAAAGTATTAGATGTAATCAATTCTTTTAGGGCCAGTGATATGAGTTTTTTTTTTGGCTTCAATTAAGCTCCCTACAAGTGAGCGGTAAGATTAGGCTCCTTGTAAGAGAACGGCGAGATTAATCTCCCACAATTAATAGAAGTGCGTGAAAAATAGACAAGAATACCTTAGTTATAGGGAAAAAAAGATTGGATACTAGGTCGTTTTCACCATGTGGTGGTGGACTTGTGGCAACTGGTTGCCCCAGAACAAATAAATGACAGCTCTCGTCACTAGGAGGCGAGGACTTTCTTCTTTTTTTTCCCTTGTATACCACATCCATTTGGGGAGGATGGGAGGAGTTATCAAAACGTTCCTTTCACCATTTCCTCCCATTTTCAAATAAGGGGGAGAAATAGAAATGGAGAGAGATGCAAGAGATGGGGACATTTTTTTATTTTCTCACGTCGCCATGCGACGTTCCAAGATCTTTTCGCATTACACATTTTCGTGAGCTCTATCACAAAATGTGTGAAATCTAAACAAATATGTGATAGAGAAGACACCTAAAATACCATATGGAATCCAAGAACTCTACTGACCTTGAGACGGTCCCGATTCACTTGGCAAGGCTTGCCGATCCTTGCGGTCAGTAGGTCCCATGTGACAATACTGTAGAAGTACTTGAATGATCACCCAAAAAATAGTTCCTAATGTTAGAAAACTTAACTCATATGTCTCTAAATTCATTCTCATTTCTCATGCACTATTTTGGGGTCAAAATATTGCTAATAAAACAACCTTAACTTAAATATTATACTAATATTTAATATTACGAATTGAGATTTGACTGATAGACAAATCTAGACCTTTGATTGAATTTAGTATTGACCGGTCATGGATGGAAGTTAAACCTAGAATTACTAATCTTGCCGGCAGTCCAGTATGAACTTAAAACAGCCAAAATCAGAGAGAGAGAGAGATAGAGAGAGAGCACAAAGGAGGCACCTGAATTTTATTTTATTTTTTTATAACACGAGGCACCTGAAACTGAAAGTGCAAATTAATGCATGTGATAGATCCCGTGTTTGCATATATGCATTATGGCTAATTTGGCTAAAAAGTAATTTTTGGTTTTTTTGTTTTTTCGTTTCGTTTTTATTCAAATTTTTGTACCATTTGTTAGTTTCATGTCAAGATTTTGTGGTTTCTGGATTTCTCTCTGCGAGACGAATCTAACAAGTATAAATTTATGGTCAAACAAAATATTTTTTTGAATAAAGCCGAAATACTTGGATTATTTGCCAATAATCAAAGTATTTTGGCTTTATTCAAAAAAAATTGAGTTTTGACCATAATTTTATAATTGTTAGATTCGTCTCGCCGAAAGGAATTCAGAAACCACAAAATCTTGACGTGAAACTAACAAATGCTAAAAAAATTGAATAAAGACAAAATGAAAAAACCAAAAAATCAAAAACCACTTTTTAGCCAAATTAGCCCTTATTGCAACCCCACCTCCCTAAAACTCTTGGAGCATCTCTAAGAGCATCCACAGTGGACTCTCAAAATAGCTCCTAAGTGCGTCTCCTAAGATTTACCTAGCCATGTGCTCAAGTATTGCTTTCAATAGGCTCCCTATATAAGTTTGGCTCCTAACACAATAGTTAAATTTAGGTAGCTTTCTAGCTAACTCCAAATGAGGCCAAAGTCTTTAAATGTTTTTTAAGTTGAAATCTTTGAAAAAGTTGTCGGGAAAAAAGTTGCTCCAAATATTTTTTGACACAAAATAGAGAATGTTATTGCTAGTAAATTGAGTGCACACATCCTCTCTAAATTTAACAAGCTCTATGAGTGAAAAATGGACCCCCAATTATGCTTATGTGTACATTTTAGAATACAACTTAGGAGAAATTTTTAAGAAGCCCACTGTGGATGCCCTAATGCACTACCTAAAAAATATTTGCTAATGTGTACACCTAAGCACATGTAGGCTGTATTTTGTGTGATAAGAACTTAGTTAGCTAACTAAAGAGAAATGCACTTTAATAAGACTTCCTAAAAATGTTAATTATCTTTTAGAGTGAGACTCATTTAAGTGGTGAAGGGTTCTAAGTGGTCTCACAAAATTCTCCTCTCCTTCCTTTCTCTCTATCTCTTTCCTCTTTTTCTCTTCTTAAGTCTCTTCCCAAATTTAGGTAGTCACTTAGAACACTTTAGGTAATGAGGGGTGCCACCTAGGATTTTATAGAGTCAATTTTCATGCACTAGATACCATTTTTTGAGTTTTTCTTAGCTAACTACACTAAAATAAAAAAAAAAGATCTTTAGTGACAATGATTTTGTCACTAGATTGTCACTAAAGGGCTATTGCTAAAGAGTATTAGTGACAATTTTTTAGTGCGTTGTCACTAATTTTGTAATTAGTGACAGCTTAGTACAAAAAACTGTCACTGAATACCCTTTAGCAACACACGTTCTGTAACATGTTGTTGTCACTAAGGTACTGCTAAAACTCAATTTTTTTGTAGTGCTAGTTAGGGCACTTTAGGGAACTCTTTTAGGTAATGCACTAGAGATGACCTAATGTTTAATATTTTGGCAAAAATAATCCAAATAGATTAGTAGATTATTTTATCTTTGTTTCAAAAAATTCATTTGCTATTTTTGGGTTGATTTTTTTATAAATTATGGGTTCGTCTCGATGAGAAGGAATCTAAAGGGTACAAATCAATTAATCAAACTAAAAATTTTGTGAATAAGACAAAAATAATCCAATAATTCACAAAAAAAAAATTGAATTATTTTTAAGTTTCGCAAACTTTGTAAAAATTGCGATAATAATTTTTTATTTTTTAGATTCCTCTCGCCGAGATGAACTAATAATCCACAAAAAAAAATCGACACGAAATTAAAAAATACAAAAAAATAATAAAAATAATTCATTTGGATTATTTTTTCCAGGCACTTGAGTTTTGGGACAACACATGGGTTTTGGGAGAGAGATTTGGAATTATGACTGAAGAAAGTAATAATTAGAGAAGAAATTTATTAGAGACCGTGCTATGTGAGAAATGGGATGGTTTTCGAAACTCAAAATGAACAAAAGGGTGGCTAGCTGCTTGTGGATCGAAGTTAGATATAAGGGTTATTAAAGCTAAACAGGTCGGGTTAAGATAAAGAGAATTTTGACACGAACACAATATTGCAAGACACTAATATGACACAACATGACGCTGGAGAAATTAGAAGACATTGTCTAAATGCCATTTATTTGGTCTGTAAAATACTTGTTCATTACTCCCCATGTAATGGACAGTGTTTTGCGGCTAAAAGACTTGTTCATTACGCCCCTTGTGGCCATATAATGAACATTGTTTTAGAGGCATAAAATTTGCCCCTCACGGTCTACAAAAGTGACACAAAGATGCAATTTATTTGGCTCGCAAATTGCTCGTTCATTACTCCCCATGTGGACTAAATAACCCGCTCATTACACCCCTTGTGACTATACAATGGGCATTGTTTTACCGCCAAAAAAATTCCTCTCCACAGCCATTATAATGATGCCCCTTTGAGGCCTCAAAAATTGCCTTAGCGGCCTTCAAAATAACACCTCTTTGTAACCTAAAAAAACCTGCCGTTGGTGGTCTTTTTATTTTGTCAGTAATGGATAATGAAAAATGGACTGTGATGATGGGGAAAATGGATCGATTGTCATAAACTAAAATTGGGACATCACGTGGGTTATGTCCACTGAGACTTGTTTGTTAATCATGACCACCATTTGAGGCCTTGAATTTGCAGCCTCTTTTTGGTTAAAACTGATTGCTTGAAATAGCCAGGGTGAACAGCCTCTTATGGCCTTGAAATCTCTCCTAAAGACCTTGTCATTTTGGTTAATAAAATATGGACAAAGATTGAACTTACAGTTGTATACTAACTTGCAATGGAGCAATTGGTACTCCAAAGGCTGTATAAAATGTTTTGGCTATTTCTCTGCAAGCCAAAGAAAGTAAATAAACTAAACAAGTCTTGAAGGCTTAAAAATAAAATAAAATAAAATAAAAATTTAGTGAACCCCAAACGTTCACTAAAAATCAATTTCTCAAATTCGAACTACATTAGACTTGATTCCGAATCAAACTCGGATATGTAGGCAACCCATTCAAATGTGGGTACAGTCACAAAAATTGTGAACCTTAAATGTTCACTAAAAATCCACTAAATAAATAAAGATTTAGGATTGGCATATGAATGATAAAGGAGTGGATATCAACCTATCTGGGATGTGCTCTTCTTATAGCGATGCCACAATTCTTTAAATTTTATAAATGAATCTCGAAGGCTCATCAAACAACCAAATGAGTCGCCAAGGCTCGGTAAAAATTAAATCACTAAGCATGAGCTATGTTTGGCTTGATCTCAAACTATGGGTACGTAGGCAGCCATCTTGGTCCAGCCACTAAAATAAAATAAACCCCAATTCCCCTTTTTCCTTTATTATGAAAAGAGGATAAAAAAAAGTTGGAATCTAAGGGTTATCTAGTTTTTGAATGAAAGATGTAATTAAAAGATATTTTATATTATGAATGAGTCCGAACCAATTAATAAAAACTCGTGTATTTTATTTTTATGCGAGTGAGATTGTGTTTAACAAAAGAGTCAAATTTTTTCCTAATAGAGTACTTTAATTGAGCACTTTAATTTGGTGCAAAAAAAAATTTTAACGACATTATGCGAAAGTATATTTTTTAATGTCCACAAAATACACGTTTCTCAAGTAAATCACTTAAAAAGTGATGGAGGGGAGTAGTGCATGTACAACAATACTCTAACACACTCTCATGGTGTATAGTGCCCATACTCATTTGAATGTGAAGTGTATATGTTCCACGCACCATGTGAATGTGTTAGAGTTGGGTTACTATTTTTCAATTTAATTCATCTAGAAGCAGGTTTTCGGTAAACAAAAACACTTTTTTTTTTTCTTTACAACATCTTAATTACTTAAAAAACAGTAAGCATGTTTATCACTTTATCTTCTCTTCATTTTTCATATTTGAAAATGACGTTTATCTACTTCTATCAGTAATATTTTGCTACTGAATCTAGGACCCGGAGATTTTACAATGCGGTACACAAGCCGTTGATTTCAGTAATAAACGGCTCAAATCATATAAGTGTCAAGATAAAATTTTAGTCATTGATTTCCGTGATCAACGGCTTAAATACCGCACTACAAGATGCCTGTTCCCTAAATCTGAAACTACTATAATCTGAACTTTACGTCCCAATGATTGCGAATGCGAACGTACTCAAATCCATTCACATGGAACAGATTTTACTACAAGGACTTGGCGATTTGATTCTGTTCACATGGGAAAGAATGAAACGAATCCTGTTCTACACTTTCACACAGAGAGAGAGGAGTGAGAATTTATTCACTCTCGTTAAACAAAAAAGTGGTGAACTCGTAAGTATGATATTACTTTATGATGAATTTATACTTTTTTCACCCATCAGATTGAGAGTTTTTCTGGTCGATCCATACCTTTCTCGTGAACAAATTTGCACGAGAGAGAGAGAGAGAGAGTGTGTGTGGTGAACCCGTAAATATGATAGTATTACTTTCTGATGGATTTATACCTTTTTCACCCATCAGATTGAGAGTTTTTCTGGTCGATCCATACCTTTCTCGTGAACAAATTTGCACGAGAGAGAGAGAGAGAGAGAGAGAGAGAGAGAGTGTTCTAACTATTTCAGGTCATTGTACTATCCAATTACTAATATATCATAATCACAATTTTTGTAAAAATAAATTCTTCTAGTGACAGAAAAGAGAGGAAAATCATTAATTCAAGAGAAAGTGGAAACTATACTGTTTTACTTGGAGGAGGAGCAACAACACTAGCCACCACATCACCACCAGCGCCACCACTACTACTCCCTTCACCACCACCGCCAACGCCACTACTACTACCACCCACCGACACTTTCTCCGCCGCCGCCGTCGGCCTTTTCCGCTTCTTCTTCTCATACGGTATCCCTCTGGCCTTGGCCTGGCCTTCCCTAACCTCCCTCAAATAAATCCGAACCGCCCTCGCCCCAAACGGGTTCGACTCGGCACGGCCCCCGTTCTCCTCGTACGCCGCCCTCAGCCGCCCGATTAGCGCGTCGAGGCTCCCCCACGCCTGCTTCAGCGGGCAGGCGCACGGGGCGGGCGGGTTCGGTTGCCCGAAACACGGGCAGCCCGTCACGTGCACCTTCGTCTTCCCGAACTGGTCTAGATACTTTAGGAACTCGATCACGTGCGCCCCGCTGCACCGGGCCAGCGTCAACGGTGGCTTGTGGTTCTTCAAGTATTGCAAGAACGTGTTCCAGTCTCGCCGCTTCTGCGACTCGTACCGGCTTGGGGCCGCCGCAGCCGCCGCCGTTGATCCGAACTCCGCCGGTTCTCCTCCGGCCGATGAAGGTCCCTCGGCTTCGGTCGGGTCGGATGCTCCGGCTCCGGATGCTGAATCCATCGATTTTCGAATCTTTTCAATTGACCATGAAATTGGGCACGACCGGCTTATTGACTTGGAAAGGGAAGATTTTCTGGGTTACTGTCGATTTGGGTATACTGGTATGTATATGTCTTTTGCCCCCTTTTTTTTTCCTTCGAGAATGGGAGCGTTTTAAGAGAGAGAGAGTTTTTTTTTTTTTTTTTTAACAGAGGGAGAGAGTGATTGGGTCTTTCTAAATCACTCTTTCTTGAGAGAGAGAGAGAGAGAGAGAGAGAGAGAGCAGTAGTAAGTGAGTTGAGGGAGAATTTTTCAAGAGAGAGAAAAAGAGGGGGTGCTAGAAGAATTCACGTGGTGGCCCCGTGCTACGTGATACTCCATGTCTCCTAACACTATTCAACCTGAGGGCCCCGCCTCCTCTCGGGTTACACACGAGGGATAATTTCGGTGCTCCATTTTCATTGGTTTCCATTTTCTTTGTTTTCATTTTCATTGGTGTTTCCATGTACAAAAATGTTACTTGTACAACCATTTCGGCTCCAACTATTTACAATCTCTCATATATATGTGGGGTCTACACCTATAATTGTGTGTGAACCCTACATGTATTTGAGAGGGTTGTAAATTGTTTGAGCCAAAATAGTTGTACATGTAGCATGGTTCTTCCATGTACACTGTATTTCGAAGCGCAGAATCGTGTGAGATTATTCACGATTCTGCTATTGAAATGTGTACATGAGAACACCAAAGATGGGCACAGAGGACATGATTCTATTGTTTCCGTGGATGCTTTCGTGATCAGGGAGCAATGGCTTTTCATTGCTCTCCTCTCCAACGGCACGCCAAAAAACAAAACCGGGGGCCATGCAGGGCTAAGTAACTGTGACCATTGGATCCAACAATCAATGATCCAGATTTAAAATAAAATCTTTCATGTATTCTTACATGAAAGATTTTATTTTAAATCTGGACTATTGATTACTGCATCGAATGTTGACTGTGTTGGAAAAATACAGTGACAATTCCAAATTCCAAAGAATAATTTCATTCAAAATAATCATACATTAACAGATTACAATGAAACAGAAATACTTGAACAGAAATAAACTTGATAGAAACTAAATAAGAAATACAAACATCAGATCGAACACCGAGTCGTGTGTAATCACACTCTTCTTAACAAAAATTCGCCGCCTACCGTGGGTATTGTAGGTTGAACTGACGTCTTCGTCCCAGGATACAATGGCTAGAACCACGACCGATAGAACACCTCTATCGACTGCCTTGGCGAATTGAAGCTTATGTCTACCTCTCTCTAGCTCTCTCAATAACAATTTCTAGAATATGATGTGATGCACGGATTTCTGATTATAAAACACACAAGAGAGCTGTCATTTTATAGTTGGAAAATGGAGCTGCAACTTGATTACAAGATTAATGTGGGAGCCTCCCCATTGAATACGAAATTGAATTTCCCAATTGAATTCTGCAAATTTGAAACTCCTCTCACAAATGCTGCAAATGAATTCTAGAAGAAAAACTGCCATAGAATTAGAATGTCATCAATCCACATCATGGAGGGGTATAACTCACATATTAACCAGCGTTAATTGCATCACGTGTTTGAATTCGTTGGGTGGTCTCGATTGCCTCAGGAGACCCTCCGAGTACCCCGGTTTCATTCTCAAAATTCTCTAACAATCCCCCCATGAATAAAAATTGGCAGGTACACTGATGCAGAGTACAAAATTGACCCAAGAGAGAGGCAACAGATAATTCCTGCATAGGATAAGTAGCTTTTGGCCTTGAACCTTCCCTTGGATAGCCTATCGAGTTTACTGGCAGACCAGTGTGCGACCCTCCATAGCTTAGAAGTTCATGTCAGAACTACCTCCCGAAGCTTCTGCAATATGCGTTTGTGGATGGGGTGGCTTCTTGCACTCAAATGCTTTATGGCCAAACTTGTCACAATTGAAGCATTTCCCTTGGAACTTCTCCTTTTGCTTCTTAGCAATACCGCCCTTTGGTCCCAGATGAACACTTTTTCCCTTTTGCTTGTCAGACCGCTTGTCATGATGGTTTTTTTTCACACCACTTGAGGAAGGACGACCATGCTCCACCATATTAGGCTTTGCCATTTCGGCCTCCTTGGCTGCCTTCTCTCTAGCTCGATTTCCTTCCGTGACATTGAGCTTGTAGAAGAGAGCCTCTAATGTCATCTCCTTGTTCTTGAACATGAGATAACTCTTGAACTCCTTCTAAGTTCCTAGAAGCTTGTGGATGATAACAGCCACCAGAAATGGCTCAGGCAATAAAATCCCTTCTGCTTTGATTTCATTGATCAACATCTAGAGCTTTTGGACTTGTTCAGTCACAGATCTTTCATCTTTCATAGTATAATCAAGGAAACGGCCCACCACAAACTTTTTAGGCCCGACCCACTCAATCTTGTACTTTTTGTCCAAGGACTCCCACAGTTCCTTGGCCGACTTTGCCTCATTGTACAATGAGTCATCAAGAGCATTCAAGACATAATTCTTGGCCAGATAATCAGCATTCTTTCCCTGATCCAAAGCCTGTCGCTTCTGGTTGTCTGTCTCATTTTCAGCAACGATTGGGGCATCCTTAGACAAGCACCCAGCGAGATGGAGAGTAGTCAGATAGAACATCATCTTTTGTTGCCATCTTTTGAAATCAACCCCTGGACCAAACTTCCCAGGCTTATCAACATGAGCCATTGGAATTGAGCAGACTCCATGCAAAGGAGCAGCAACACTAGAGTTTCCCACATTTGAAGTCTCATTGCTTTTTCCAGTTGTCATCTTAACCTGAGAAATGACAAACCACAAATTAGTGAAACTATTTTCACAATCATGACAAGAAGTATAGATTACCAATCTAAACTTAACAACCAAACATGGTTTTGGACCCACAATGCACAAGCGTATGCCGGGGGTCCCAAGGGGCTTGCCCCTTAGCAGAGTTCCTAGGGGCAGCGCCCTCAACGGGCCATGTACCACACTAGCCATGTATACCAATCCATGTTCTACTTCTGCCAAGTATACCAATCCATGTGCCAAGTTACTACACTAACCATGTACTAAGGCTGAGTAATTAACTATCCACTGGTTATACTACTGCAGGCAAAACACACTTTTACGCCGAACTAGCCCAACCATTGGCTATTCTCAAACCCAACACAAGGACTGCTATCACAAAGCAGAGATCCAAAGGACTGAAGCTAAGCAACGTCACTGCTTAAGCAGAGTAGGTTACTCCAGAAGCAAACCAATCCACTGATCACAAGTTTCTGGCTAAGCAATGTCAAGGCTTAAGCCAAGTAGGTTGCTCCATAGACCTATCAAATTTAACAGATCAAGGCCAATTGCGCACAACTGCCTAAAGCCGTGGCTTAATCAGTGAAGTTCAATCGCGCACGATTGACTTAGGCCTTAGCCTCTGATTTGTAATTTTTCCCACATGAGTAATCTGGACATATTACTATGATACCTCAGATTAGTGAGATGCCACCAATTCTATCACAACTTCAATTCTGTTCTTGCAACTCAAAGTCAGTATCAAAACAAAATTGTTTTCTAGAACTCGATTGCCAATCGATAAGAAAATCTTTGTTAAGCTTGTTGGAAAAATACAGTGGCAATTCCAAATTCCAAAGAACAATTTCATTCAAAATAATCATACATGAACAGATTACAACGAAACAGAAATACTTGAACATAAATAAACTTGATAGAAACTAAATAAGAAATACAAACAGTAGATCGAACGGCGAGTCGTGTGTAACCACACTCTCCTTAACAAAGATTCGCCGCCTATCGTGGGTGTTGTAGGTTGAACCGACGTCTTCGTCCCAAGATACAATGGCTAGAACCACGGCCGACAGAACACCTCTATCGACTGCCTTGGCGAATTGAAGCTTACGTCTGCCTCTCTCTCTCAATAACAATTTCTGGAATATGATGTGACGCACGAATTTCTGATCATAAAACACACAACAGAGCTGCCATTTTATAGCTAAAAAATGGAGCTGAAACTTGATAATGAGATTAATGGGGGACCCTCCCCATTGAATACGAAATTGAATTTCCCAATTGAATTCTGCAGATTTGAAACTCCTCTCACAAATGCTGCAAATGAATTCTAGAAGAAAAACTATCACAGAATTAGAATGCCATCAATCCTCATCATGGAGGGGTGTGACTCATGTATTAACCATCGTTAATTGCATCACGTGTTTGAGTCCGTTGGGGGGTCTCGGTTGCCTCGGGAGACCCTTCGAGTGCCCCGATTTCATTCACAAAATTCTCCAACAGACTGTTTCTCACTACACCCTGTAGTGAGTTTGGCTCACTACAGGGCCCTCGATTAAAAAAAAAAAAACCGTTTTGAAAAATGGTTTCAAAGCTATTTTAGAAGTAGGCCAAAATAGCAATCAAAAAATGTCTCGGCCATTTCTTTGGCTAAATTTGACTAGGAGAATGGCTTTAGTTAATTTTCCCCCCGCAGAGGTGCTACATACACTGCAACATGTCTTCTGTTTGAGTATGTTTTTCCCCTAAATTTTGATATTCTCATTATTTTCAACATGCTCTATTAAGTGAATGTTTTCGATTATCAAATAATTGAGCCTGTATAGAAATGTGCTAAATCGGTTTTTTTTTTTATTGTAAAAATGAGTGTGCTACGTGAGTTTTCCAAAATTGATTTTAGAATTGAGCGTATGGAATGTATTCATATAATTGAGCCTGTATAGCATCACTTTTAAAACCTCCTCATTAAGATTACTGATTGATGCCTGATGGTGCTGAGAATGGAGAGGCCAATCCGGTCACAGGGCTATCCTAGCAGCCTTATGTGCCGCTTTAGTTGTTCATTTGACAAAATCTGCTAAAATTAATATTTTTAAAATTAATCTTTGATTTCATCAAATGATGAAATCTTTTTGGTAAAATCAAAGATTCTTGTAAGAGATAAAATCAAAGATTTTAGCAAATGTTATTTAACAGATTTTATCAAATGGGAATAGAAGTATTTTTTGGATTGTGTCTTCCATTAGAATTTTTGCTTTTGTTAGTTTGGCATCAAATTTTTGTTGATTATTGATTCATCTCAACGAAAGGATTCAAAAAAGTCGAAATTCAATATTTCAAATCAAATCAGGTAAAATTCAGAATTTTTTACATTTTCGATTTTTCTCGTTGAGACGAATCAATAATCCACAAAATTTTGACGCAAAACTAGTAAAAGCGATTTTTATTTTTTATTTTTGAAAAAGACGAACAAAAAAACCAAGTGACTTTTAAAATAAAAAAATATCCCTTATTCCAACAATTTTTTAGTAAGTTTGTAAATACTAAAAAAAAAAGGTCTTAGTAATACCCAGTAAACAGGGACCTTCTTTGAAAAATACCTTAGAGCTCTCGAAATGTTAGGACTGGCCCTCTCGTTCCTTAAAAGTTTATATGATACAAAAATTTTATTTAAAATGGAATGGTGAATCCTCCTATAATAAACTAAAGAAAAGGAAAGTCACTTGCATATAATGGAGGGAATTTATTTTTTTTGGAACTGTAGATAGTGGAAGCAATTACTGATGCAGTAAATTCTGCTCCTGCATATAGAAAAACTACTACTCCCATTTCATTGTCATGGGAAAGCGTCAGGTGATATCCCAACACCTTAATTTATTACAAATTTTTTGTTGGCATCTTGCGATTATTTTGGGTTTAGTTCTCGGATGTCGTATGCCATGTACCGGTTATCCATTTAATCTTTGTTTCCTCCTAAAGAATAATAAATAAAAAAAATTCCAACCAATTATTTTTTTAATTTTTATTGTAGGGCTCAATACAGAAGAGTTTATGAACTCACAAAAACGTGTAGCGGAAAAAAGTAGTGAAACACTATGCCGCGATGAGCTGATGACCATGGAATTTAGTCATGGATATGGTCTGAACAATGCTAGAGGCACACTCAACCACACACACGATCACACACACACTCACATGTGATGGGACCCACAGGTGGATCCCACTGGGGTGGGTCCCACTGCATGTGAGTGTGTGTGGTTGTGTGTATGGTTGAGTGTGTGTGTCACAAGCATTTTCCATATGGTCCATCCATGCATGTATCTGCAGTAGAGGTGACAAATGGGTAAGTTGGGTTTGTGTGGGTTGATGTGAATTATGGGTTGAATATGGACGGGTTGAATATGGGCCAATAATAAGAGGGTTGGATATGAGTGGGTCGAATATAGGTCTAGCTAAACCCAACCCAACCTAACAAAACCCATTTTTTATACTTTTTTTTTTTTGGAAATTCAGAATTGAAATTTTTAGAGTTTTGCCGTTAATCAACACCTTCAAAAATTGGACCGGCCCATCAGTTGTCCTTTCTCCTCTTTTTTCCCTATCACATTCTCAATTTCGTTACAGATCAATCGAAATTCAAGATGTCTCTTTTGATCTTTTGCATGCAGAGAGAGAGAGAGAGAGAGAGAGAGAGAGAGAACTTGGGATTGAAATGAACGGCGGATGATCTTATCGATCTTCGGAAGATCTATGTCCTGACTATGATCAACATAATTAGATTTAAATTGCGAAACCATGGAATCAAAATTCAAAATTGTAAATTACTAGAAACCGACTGTCAAAATTCAAAATTGGATAGGCAACTCAAATTCTCGTTGAGTTTTATCAAACAAAGTTTTAAAAATTATAAAAAAATATTATAGACTGAAAAACATAAACAATTGAAAAATGACATGTAAGCACGTAAATGAAAATTGATAAGAAATTCGGGATGGAGGTAGAAAGAATCAACGACGGCACCGAAGAAGACCACCCAAAACAAGCATAAGTTACCGAAGTTGCCACCAATATTCCTCAACAGGGCATAAAATTTGGTGCATTTTTTATTTTTCCATACATATTACATATGAACAGAGCAATAAAGTAGATAATGCCAGCAGAAGACCACCCAAAACGGACACATGGAGTACAATTTTACATCTCTCTCATAGTTGAACGTGAGACCCACAACACTAATACGACGGTTTCACTATCACCTATGAGAGACGATGTAGAAGGTATGTAAATTGTCCCTAGCATAACAATTAGAAAAGGAATACGAGGACAGCCCAGTAACTCGACGACTCCTTCATCACCACTATACCGCCTCCACCTCTTTTTACCACGCATGACTGAGTCGATAACCATGAGCGTTTATCCCAGTAAATAAACAAAAAGTCTAGCAATACAATTGTGGACACAATTGTGTATGGAGCCATTCGTTGCATGGCAATCAACATTTTACTTTTGGATTAGTGTTAAAAAAACGGAATACCGAGTTGTTTGTTTTGCTCGGAGCTTTGTTTTAAAAAAGTGTTCCTAGCTTGTGAATAAATATTACTCCGTCTATCCCAAATTGTTATACCATGAAATTGTCCATATCTTTTGATCTATAATTTGTTTTATATGGAATATGAATTTTTTTTTTATAAATCTCCATTAACCTTATTAAAAATATTATAAATTATGAAATATAGACAATTATTTAAAAAATCAAAAAGTGAAAATGGAACAATAATTTAGGACGGAGAGAACACTGGTTACTACTTCCATTTCTGTCTTTGACTAATTATGGGCCATCTGGATTGCGGGGGCATCAAACATGGGTCTGGTGTGGATGCACAGTACCCCTTTACTACTAGTCTAAATCATTGAATTTGGTGACCCACAATTCCTGATTGCTATTGTCTAGCTTTCACGTCCCATCTATCTGTATCGTTCATTCGAGCAATTAATGGCTCAGATCGCTGATGAACACGGATAGCTTTGATCTATTCTGGACCGAGATAGAATTTTTGAGACGTTGATTGTTTAGATGGACAACACAGATGAATGGGATAGGGAGATCAAAAAGAGGGGACCTAGGGTTTCTGTGGAGCTTGGCACATCATCTGTTGCTCATAATCCGGGTCATCCACTAGTGTTTTCAAAAGATTTGGATCGAAAGCAATCTATTCGCGCGAAATAGTTCTCCTTTTTTGTTTGAAATCTAAGTCGTTCATCCAAACAACAAATGACCCGGATTGTGTACAACAGCTGTTGCGCACAAATTGCACGGCAGTAACCTCGTTCGAAAAGATGCAGTTGGACAGAGGATCCGCTCTGACAATACCAATATACTACTACAATAAGTAAGAACATGTAAGCATATGTCATAAGTGCTTGGGACTAGGGAGACGTATGAATTTATTAGGACCCCCAATTTGGTGGAGATGGAATTGGAATTAAAGCATTTTTTGACGGGTAATTCAAGGAATGCAAACTAAAACCACATTATTTGGCGCGGAGTGGGGCGGGGATAGATCGGGGAAAGAATTTGGATTGAATTCAGGGCGGTGACATGTCTATCTCCACCCCTTACCCGATCCCCAAACATTTTTTTAAAAAAATCCTCATATCCTATCGAATCTCTAAATAGATCTCTATATTGCCGATTCGTTCGGATCAGAGATTGGATCAAATTCGAACGAGTCGGAGGAAATGACCAACCTACGTATGATGGGAACGGATACATTGCCCATACAGGATAAAAAGTGGATCTGTAGACTAGGAGGGTTAGACACTCCACTCATTGATTTTTTTCAACAAATAAACAAGACTAGCTAGGCACTCAATAAAGCAAGCACTTACTCTGGTGCATACATGCTCGTAGCTCTGAAAAATTATTTTGTGCTCCAGGAAAAACGCTCGTCCATCCTATAAAAGTGTTTAGGCCTCACGTCCAAGTATGTAGACCACAAGCACTTTTACGAGAGGGTGTATTCCTCTTCCAGCACCGAACTAATAATCTCTTCGTGGCTTTATGCCGTCGTTTTTTATTTTTCATTTCTTGATCATAATTTTGAAAAAAATGAGCACATAGGGTTTTACTTCGACGAATAATAATAGCCCCGACTTAATGTTGGAGGACTTCTGTTGTTAGCCTAGTGTTTTAAAAGTAAGAAATCAAAGATGTTTCTTTATTCTTGAAAAATGTTTTCTCAAAAGGATAATACACAAAATAAATATTTGTCGAGATTATCGTAAGGCGATGAGAGAAGATAGTGGTTTCATCGTACGAGCGGCTCATGCAATCGATGTTTAATCTTTCTTCTATTTTTTAATGAAAAAGAATGAGCGCATCAATTTTTTCAAAACAAATCATAAGAATAAAATGAAGATAAAGTAATTTGACCACTCCACTGTGAATTGTTTTTTTCATTAGTGCAGTGTAGTATTAGGTTTTCTTTAATAGCCAACCACATGTGTCCCACCACATTTTGGGGTGTTCTGCTAAGGGTATTTTTAGAATAAATTGACTTTTCATGAATTTTTTTATGTGATATATTGTGAAAAAATAAACTGTCTTTATTTTTTTTTTTTTAAATTATTTTTTGTTAGTGGAACACTCCTTATTTCTTACAGTCAAGTATAGGCAATCAAAGATTTCTTGGGGAATGAAAGCCCAGATATATATAGCTAGAGTATATCCTATAACTGGAAATATTATATATAGGCTTGGATCTAGCTCTAATCATTCTGTAATAATGATTACTACAATAATGTTAAATAAAAGGTGTCATGCAATCGAGGTCCCATTGGTAGTATTACTTTAAGTGGCGGTCCCCACCTAAATGGTTTTAATTGAAGTATCTATAAATCTCATGCTTATACAAATTTCAAAATAATTCATTCTCCTTTTAAGGGAATGTCCAATTAGCAGAAACAAAAGATTCGAAAAGTTGAGAAAAATGACCACTAAATAACTTTAGAGTTTTGGAAGCCCCAAGGGGTAGATGAGTTGATAGGAACTCCTCCTAAGAAAAATGGGGTTTTGAGTTCAACTCTTCTTAACTTCTTGGGGCGACCTGCACGAGATCCCATAGTTATTATAGGATATTGGTTTTGCCCGATCTATATGTGCCGCGAGCCGTGGGGCAATTTTAGAGTTTTGGACAACATGGGGAATTTGTGGGGGATCTTGTTCATACTTCATGGAGGAGTAAGAATTTCACATAAGGCTTCTCAATTATGCCAGCTACAATATGACAACATGCAGTTGACCTATTTATAGGCCTTTTGCAGGGTTTGTTTTCATGATCTAAGAATCATACTCTTTGTAAAATTTGTTGAGAACTTCAATCTTGCAAAAAATCATGTTCATCGAATAATTTTGATCGATAGCTTTTGGAACACATTAATTGTTGGAGAAAAACATATCAAAACGGATTTTTTCGGAGAAATCTCACAAACGTTAGTTCTTAATTTCCTTTCTTCCAAGCCTTGAAGATAACTAGTTATATATGGTCAAATACGGTATTATTTTTTTTTTCCAAGTACAAACATGCAAAATTATCATCATAATAAACATGTATTTGATATAGAAGTTTCTTCTGAGCAATATGGCTATAATGGATAAAATTCAATTGAGAAAGTAAATACTCCCTCGGTCAATTTTTAAGTGCGTAGTCTCGTAATTCCAACTTATTTTCACTCATATCAACTTTTACATCTACTTTTCATTACTTACCCTTATTAATGTAATAACACCCACTAACTTTTAAAAAGGAATATACTTTTAAGGGCAAAATAGAAAATATAGACACTAACTTTTCAAAACACACACTTATTAAGGGATATCTCAAAATGAAAGGTTAAACAATATAAAAGAAACGAAGCGAGTAACCATCTACAAGTTTGTAGGAAATAGAGAGACTGACATGGCTATGTCAGATTGACACAACTTTATCACTTCAAGATAATAGCATCTTTTCGTAGTAGAGACACTACTTTATCACTTCAAGATAATAGTAGCATCTTTTTGTAACAGATCGACTTTGTCAAATTGTTCACTATGTAAAATATGAACACAATTAATTCAGCTTATTTGCTACTGGTGATTATGCATGATCTTTATTTAAGCCACTGATGTTAACGAGGGCGTACTGTATTTTTGGCCATTAGATTACGCAATATTTATTTAAAAAAATTTAAGCAGCACACATATCATTGTTCTATTTATTACCCCCACCTACCATTCATGTACCTTACAATGTAGGGTTTTTGTGTTGATGTTGGGTCTGTTTCCAACTGATGGTGACCCAGAAGTCATGAAAGCTTAGTGTGACTAATTTTCTTCGAGAAAGTATGACTAGTTCGATGTATTGTGAAATGGGGTGAAATCAACAACAAAGAGTTTTAGGAAAAAAATAAGAGAGGCAAAGAATTTGAGGGCACTAATCTCTTTTGTGCAAGTTACTTTCCTACCCTACTAATAATACTTTAATTAGGCCTTGGTTGTCATTGATTTTGCTTTTGATTTGATTGGCTTTTTAAATATGGTTTTTGCTTCTTGTAGGTGTACTCCAATTATTATTGGAAAAAATATGGATACCAATTGAACACTTACACTGACAACTGGAATTTTCTAATGTATCTGTTCAATCGTTAGTCCGAGTATCCATGTTTTAATTTAGGGGTGTTCACGGTCTAGATTAATTCGGATTGACATGAATCCAATCTTAATCCATAAGTCACGGTTTTTTGAAAATAAAATTCGTGTCCAATCTGCGAGTCACGAATTGGTTCCGGATTTATCCACGAAATTTCAACTTATTCTAAAAAAAAAATATCAACTTATTAAAAAACCCAAACTCAACACTCACTCTCCATGTGCTAGCCATAGCATTTCGTGTCTCTCCTATGCTTGACTTCTATCTGCAAATTTAGTTCAAAAAATGTATTTTACAAAAAACGAAATTGTGGAACGATTCAAAAAAGGCTGTCCATAAACATAGGCATAAACAATTTATGTCCGACATTTGTCGATGAGATCCAAATAGTATACTTCGTAAACCCTTCATACCAAAATATCAAATTAGGTTTAATGAGATTAGGTTTAGAATTCTGCAAGTTAACGAGTATATACAATAGAAGACTTCTATATAACAGTTTATCCCTAAATTTTGTAGGTGATAACAGTATAACCCTTCATATCAAAATATCAAATTGACAATATTTATAAAGTGGTAACATTGTTTTTATATATATATATATATATATATATATATATATAGAGAGAGAGAGAGAGAGAGAGAGAGAGAGAGAGAGAGAGAGAGAGAGAGAGTACACTTTTAGTCAGGGAGCCCGAATTTTAAAAAAATCCGGACCTCTACTTTCCCAATCGAATTTCAACGATACGAACCATTCAATGTGTTTAAAAGGTGTTTTCAAGGGTCCCTTAAAGAAATCATCAAAAAAAAAAATACCGGGAAGGGCTTGATCTGAGTAGTTTTTCACAAAACTGTACATATACTGTTTTTTATGAAAAACCGGCTTGGATCAAGCCCTTCCCCCTTTTTTTTATGATTTCTCACGGGAACTCTTGAAAACACCTTTTAAACACATTAGACAGTTCGGATCATCGAAATTCGATCGGGATCAATGAGGTGTGGATTTTTTTTAAATCCGGGAGAGTGGACTGGAAGTGTAATGTATATATATATTTAAAAAAATTGTATATAATAAAAATCTCACGGTTTGAATTAGTTAATCCACAGTTTCTAAATCAAAATCCGTATTCGGACAGCGAGTCACAATTTTTTATTTTTTTTAACTCGTGTCCGGACCATTAATATACGATTAAAATCCAAAATGTGTGAATCGGTTCAGTCCGGACTGGATTCACAGTTCACCGTTTTTTTTTTTTTTAACAGCCCTATGTTTTATGTTTCGTTGGGCGGTAGGGATGGCCACAGGGAGGATATGGATCGGAGACCCTATTCCACCCCCAATCTCCAATTGAGAAGCTTTTATCATTTCCACTGAGAATATTAGACAAAGCACCAAGCTCGTCTCCCAATAGAGATCGGGATTTTCTAAATGTACCCCTATCCGAATGAAAAAAATATAAGAGATCAAGAATGAATCTAAAGTGCAATTATAATAGTCAAACCAACAACAAATTTTTGGTTCAACATGTGATTTTTACTTATGTAACTCATACACAAGATTAATATATAGTAATTAATTGATAAGATTTGTTCAACATGTGATTGTTACATATGTAACTCATACAAAAGATTTGTATAATGTAAATTCGTATATGTATACACATATGTAAAGAGCCTATGTAGTATTAACCGGGTTCGGGGTGGGGATGGGTACGGAGATTCGAGTGCAAGGATAACAAAATCATACCCGCTCCACATCTGAGCGAGTATTCTTTAAATGGTAGTATCCCACTATACTTACTATTATTGGGAAATTTTTTGGATAAATTCTGCCTCCATATGAGCAGGGCGGGGTGGGGCAGATATCCATCCGATATACATGAGGGAAATTGCCATCCCTAATTGGCAGCTGGGTGCAGTGGCAGATGCAAGATTTGTTCTTAACAGGGGTTCGAACCAAGTGTATTTCTACACTAATAATAAAATACATATTCCACAAGCATATATTGTTATTTGCTATGTTAGAGGAGGAGATGATATAGTGTGCATATGCGTATAGTTGACATGTAATTTTACAAACATGACCAAATAAAGTTTGATAACTTGGAATTTTAAGAACTTTAATTTTACGAAGCATATGTGGGAATATTTCACGAATTTTCTACCCTCAGAAATTACGGGGCCAATTCTATAGAATTTTTCCAAATTAACCTAAAAACAACTACAATACGTGAGAATATTTGGAGTGGTGCAAGGATCCGGGCACCCCCTATGTCTACCCCTGGTGGAGCGATTAAGGGTGGTAATGCACTTCACGTGACCATTGAAATTGTGATGAATGCAACTGGTTAGTGATGAGCTTGAAGATGAGACCTCAATATCGAGCAACATCTCTGATTTTAAGTAGATGTCCATTTTAGAATTGGAAGAAACATATCAAGTTATCAACCTATCATATACTTAGAGTATATATTTTGTGACAAATTTAAGCTGTTCAGGGTTTCGTTCAAACTAATCTCTTAGATACAGATAGTTCCACCAATCCCACAAAAAGATTCATGTTGCGCACTCTTAGCACGATTCCAGATCTAGGGCATCCGATCCATTTTATTTTTTTTCTTTTCTGTGGCATACGATTCGAAAAACTATGGCGCTGGATTGTTCAACAGGCATAGAGAATTCAGAGACACAAACTTCAGGATATTGGGCCACCACTTTCCCTGAAATCCCCATTCCAATGTACTAAATGATCCAATCCAAAAATCCTACCCTTTTCCCTTCGTTGGAAGAAGAAAGCCCACGAACTTGTTTTGTGGGGCTTCCAATTGCATTGAGAATGGGTTACATAAGCCGGAGATCATGGCCCAAATCAGTTTCTTTTTGAACATAGGCCCAAAAGAATGATACCATCGTTTTTCACTGGATTGGCATAATGTCTGGGCTTATCAAACTTGATTTGACTTTGGTCTCGATTCTCTGGGTGTTAGGAATTTGACATAATGAAAAGAGGATTTTACCGGCCAAGCAAATGCACGGAAAACTCCACATGGACGTGGATTTGTTTCATCTCTCTCTCTCTCCCCACCATACACAGGCACAATCTCTTTTTCTCCTCAACTCAGACCCTGAGATTTTTGAGGTTCCAAGCAAAATTTGATAAAAAGGGGCCTCAAATTTGCTATTTATATATATATATATATATATATATATATATATATATATATATATATATATATATTGTTCCATACAAATCACAGGATAGCCCTTTGGTTCAGTGGTTGTTTGCTTAAACATAAGATTTCTACCTTCATGTCGCAAGATCAAGCCCTAGAGCAGTCAGTTAGAAGAAAAATGCATGAAAACTATTGTAGGCGAGAATCAAACCCGCATTGCCATGGACAAACAACGCACATCTAACCAACGGAGCTAATTAGCATATATATAAGACATTCGACATACATAATAGTTATTATGATCTAAGATTTGGGGGCCCTAGGCTAGGCCGGCCTTGCCTCAACTCTTCAAACCATATAAAAGTGTCTAAATCCTAAAATACCTTATGAAAGTGTCTAAACCTAAATCCTAGGGTACCCTATGAAAGTTTCTAAAACCCTGGTTACCTTATGAAAATGATTAAAACACTAAAATCTTATAATAGGAAAGTGCACCCTAAAATCTAAACCCTAGATACCCTATAAAAGTGCTTAAACTCTCAAAACCATATGAAATTGTCTAAATTTCTAAAGCCCTATGAAACTGTGTGATACTCGAAGTGCTTAAACTTTAAAAAAGAGTGACTTACCTTAATGGTAATTAAAAAAAGACTTATCTTAATGGTAATTAGATGCCTCTTTTCTAGACTCAGACATAAAAATCTGTAATGAAAATTGGTGTGAACTGTTGATGTACCTAACATTTCTATTGGGAAACCATGTAAAATCTGTTCTGTGCTCTTATTTTATTTTTTGTTCTTTATTATCTTTGCTTGTTTTGTGTTCATTGATTTGTTGGAAATGATTTAGCTGAGTCGAAATTGAACTACTGTTGTGCTGTGCACGTATATACGGACGTTATGCAAAACGTTTGTTTATTGTCATCTTTTGTTGACTATATTTTGGTCCCCAGAACACAAAAGGAAATTTGCTTGTACCAGGTAGATGGTAAAATAAATGTAACTGTGTATCCTCGACCAAAAATTGGAAGAGATTCCGTTGTAATCGAATTGGACTACTACAACAGGTCAAGATATCTAAGGAGACAAAAATAATAGTACTTTAATTGACAAACAAAATAAAACGGAGGAAGAAATCTAGTACTTTAATTGATTTATTGAGATTTCTCACCGAAAAAACTGATTTATTGATAATGCGGTCAATTTCATAAAACCTTCCATGTTTCGTTTGCGAGTGTGTCATGTTTAGCTATGATAGTATTAATAGAAAATAGAAAATATGTACAATACTACTAAATTTTTCAACTCAATGGGGTTAATTTGCTAACCCCAAGTAGGCATATAAAGTAGTAAATAACCTCACCACCTCACTTTTTGTCAGATCTCAAAGGTTTCACACAAGGAGGTCACTAGAGCTCATATACTTGTCAGACAAGCTTTGGATGCTTTCATATCCCATCCAGATACTGGGGATGGAGTTCAACCTGCCCAAGATGCTTCCTAATTTTGCTTTGTTTATATTTTGTTGCTTGTCTGGTTTGTATTTATTGCTATCTTGATACTTTGCTACTTTGTCCCCTATGTTGGCTATTTGTTTAATGGAAATTCTTCCTTTTCACTAAAAAAATATTTGTCTTTCGTAATATCACATGTTTTTGTAACTTACGGAAACTAAACATTTTAAATCTAGAGTTGGATTTGCCTAATCGTTAACTTCAAGACTCCAAATTACTCAAAGTGCAAGCTAGCCGGAACGTCAGATAATTAAAGAGTGGCTTTATTTGTCACTTACATGATTCTTTTGCGATTATTCCAAAACAATGCAACAAATTATCAACATCCGTACATTAATGTATAACTAGAGCCGAGCCAAGTTTTATGGTGTTCGAGCTCGGCTTAATTAGTAAACGAGTCAAAAATTCAAGTTCAAAACTCTACTCGTTCGTAAATGAGCTGAGCATTTAACGAGTCGAGCTAGTGTAATTTAATTAACGAGGCTCTCTAAATGAGTTGAGCTATAACGAACTTGTTTACTATAAGAGTATTGAAAGAGTCTAAAACTTGAGTTGACGAGCTCAATTACTGAACAAGTCGGATCCGAGCCTTAATGAGCAAAACCACGACATGCTCTGTTCGTTTGCGGTCTTATTTCTAGTTTTCTAACCCAACTAATACGGTTGTACAATGTCGTTTAGCTTTCCTTTCCGTGTTGACTCTTCTCGTTTATGTTGAGCGGCCACTGTTCACAAGCCTGCAACCGACTTCCATCTTTCCCTTTTTCAGCCCAACCAAAAAAAACCCAAGCCCATAAATATCCGACGTCCCTTCTCTCTCTCCCTCCACATTTCCACACAACTTCTCCCAAGCCTAACCACCCCCTCCCCTCAAATGCCAAAACCAACAGCTCATCTCTCTCTCTCCTCACTCTCTCTCATCCCATCCACTCCCTCGCCCCAGCTCCAATCGGTACGCTCTTCACTTCCTATCTCTCTCTAGATTAGTCTCCTTTTAGTCGTATCGAATTAATCTGTCTACGAGCTTAATTCATAATCGTAGTAGCAGCACCGATCGTTCTCGGATTAGTGTATAACAAGTGTTTCAATCTCAATTAGCGAATTATATATGCAAATATATGTATCTATGTATTTATATTTCTGGTTCATCTTAGGTTTCGGTTGATATTTCTTTGTTTGACCGCTTCCAGGAGATTATTGGACTTTATGCTTCCTAGAAAGAGAATTTCTGAAGGAGATTTTGTAGACGGCGATTTTAGTGATACAGAGAATTTTGTCAAGAAGCAGCGGATCGATTCCTCGATCACCGGAACGGCCACGACCGCACTAACAGAGGAGGACGGAAAGAAGAGAGGCGCCGGTAATAGCAGTAGCAGTAGTAGTAGCGATAGAAGTAGCCGTAGAAGTTTGTCGGATATGGCTTTCGGAAACGGGAATACACAGGATATTGATGAGGATCTGCATAGCCGGCAGCTAGCGGTGTATGGGCGTGAGACCATGCGACGGCTCTTCGCCTCTAACGTCCTTATCTCCGGGATGCAAGGCCTTGGCGCTGAAATTGGTATGATTTCTGTTACCGATTGTAAATGTATTCTATGTAGGGCTGATGAACGGACCAAACGAGCTGAGCGTTCAAGCTTAATTTGAAAACTTAACAAGCCGCTTATGAGACGAACTGATCTCAAATGAGTTCTAACTGAGTCGATCACAAAAAGATATCGAGTAGCTTGAATTTTTTAAACATCACAATTTGAGCTAGCTAAGTAGTAGTTTATTCTGGCTTGGTTCGATAACTTTTCGAAAAGATGTTAAAGCTTGGTTTATTTTTGTAATGAACTGATCTCAAACGAGCTTTTCACTGGCAAACATGAGCTCAAGCTTTCATGAGCGAACGCGATATCAAGAATTTGGTTCGTTTATCAGTCCTAATTCTTTGGTTGATATTATTGTGATTTTGTGATGTGGTGAATCTTGTGAAGAATAGTTTACGTGATACTGGAGTGGCAGAGTTGAAATTCCAAACTTGTGCATCATAGTTTTTGTTTTATTGAATGTTTTTTTTTTTGTTCTATTTTCTTATATTGCTGAATTTGCTAGGTTGTTTAAATAGTAATTATCTTTTTTGGTTCTTTCTTGCCTGGAGAGTTCCTTGTTTTTTTGTTGTACTTTGTATAGTTGCTGGAATTGGTTCGTCTCTGGTTGCTTGCTTTACTAATTGCGTTATGCCTGTTAACCTTGTAAGTTTACAATTTGGAGATTACTCTAGTTCTGTGGCACCTTTCAGATGTAGATAGGGGGTAACCATTGAATCATATAGAATGGATAATTACTCTTTTCTTTGGGAGTTCTCCATTATAATGACTCGTACATGAATGAATAAGGCAAGTCATAAACGAGAGAGTAATGGAACCCAAGCTTACCTTGAAGTAGGGCAAATAATAATTAAAGGTGACTGGTTGGTCCATAAAAGTTCACTCAATCAGAAGAATAATGAATCTATGGAGGCAAGGAGGGCTATTCTGTAATTTTGAATTATTGTTATAATGAAATGGTTCGGGTAGATAAATGGAGTATCAATTTTGTACTTATGCATGCTAATGATTATTCTTCACAAGCCATGAATGGGGAGATGTTTCCTTAATGTGGAAAGGATTATTTGTATATTACGCATTGAGATGATGAATTTTTGTTTATGATCTTGTGTAATATTGTGTATTCCACTTGCAGCAAAGAACCTTGTATTAGCTGGTGTCAAGTCCATCACATTGTATGATGAGGGAACAGTGGGGTTGTGGGATTTGTCCAGCAATTTCATTTTTTCGGAGAATGATGTTGGTAAGAACAGGGCTCTTGCATCTGTTCAAAAGTTGCAGGAACTTAACAATGCTGTGGTCGTTTCTGCTTTAACCACGAAATTGACGAAAGAAAAACTTTCTGATTTCCAGGTAATTTGCCCTATAATTTACCTCACTGAGTTGGATAAATTAATTTCCTTTTGTCTTACTAGTAATTTGCAGTATAGAACATAGGTTCATTAGAAGTTTTGTTATCCATTGATTTGCTGATGACGGCAAAAACGGAGGCCTGGCAAGGTGCTGACCTTGCCCAGCCAGAACTATGAAAGGAAAAGGCCCTATTTTACAAATTAAAAGTAAAGAATTCTATCGATATGTACTTGATCTTGAATCTGTTGATATCCGACTATGTGGCATCGACATGGACACAACATCGACACGCGAATTTTTAAAAAAACAGGGGACACAACATGTTGGGGGATACTTCAACAAACACACACACACACACACACTAGCACCGACTCTTTGCCGGAAGCAACGTGTCGGACATGCTCACACTTAATCTCAAAGTGTCCTGATTTTTTTCCAATATTTTGGGGATGGATACTCTCCGACACTTTAAGGACACACGCATAACACTTCTCCTAAAGTGTCCCTTAAGTTTCTTGTGCATGTTGTGAAAGTGTCAGGAGTGTGTCCAACTCCCAAATACTGGGAAAAAAATGACACTTTGAGATGAAGTGTTGGACATGTGTTCTGGGTGAAGTGTTAGGTATCCGGGCAGTATGAAAGTAGTGTCTGGATACTCCTTTCCAATGTCCTATTTCGATCTGTTTTCTCATTCCTATTGAAACCTCCATATTTCTAGAAGGATAGATACCTATTATAGCGATTTCACTGCGTCAGCAACTAAAATGCTTCCTCTATGCATGTTTGATTAGGTGTCTATTACTCCCAGTTCAAGCCTTGAGTTGCAATTAGCATATGGAAAGCTATGTTGAAAATTGTTTTCCACATTCAGTCTCATGCTCTACTATATTGTTTTGGTTGACTTCCCCCACTTATGGTGACTAACTGTACAAATGGGAAGATACTTGGCATTTTTCAAGTTGCATTGTCTCATAGTGCTTCGATTTTACTGGTCAACTTTCTAGTCATGACGACTCCTTACCAAACCAAAATGAGCCTTATGTCCCAACCAACTGGGGTTAGCTACATGAATCTTTTTTTTTTTTTTTGAGCTCTGGTAAGGGCTACTTGTTCACTTGGACTTAGTAGACTCATATCTTTGTGCACTACAACATCCAATTTCAATTCGGGTCTTTCCGTTCCTCTAGCGTTACTACCCAAAACTATCCTATCAACTCCATTGACTATTGCATATAGAGGTCTCATGATGACTCCTTATGGGAAACATTTTCTTGCTACTTGATATGTCACTTTAGAGTAGTTTTAGCCCCTTGTTATTCTCTTTGATGTGATGATAAGCCACCTACCTATGTAGCACGGACATCAACATGGATACGGACATTGACAGATACAGACACGGGACACGTGAATTCTAAAAATGGATACGTATACGGCGGGGGACAAGGGAAAATAAATAAATAAATAAATAATTGATTATAAGTATAAATAAATCATATATGCATGTAGTAACAATATATATATAGGAAGACGATCTACTAAGGACTCCCTCAAACATAAATTCCGTGCGGACCTCACCATTTTTCGACTTTCCGGATCAAATTTTGACGATCCGAACCGTTCAATGTTTTTAAAATGCATTTTTAAGGGTCCTATAGCGTTTTTAACAAAAAAAGATCCAATCAAGCCCTTCCGGGTTTTTTTTTTTTTGAAGATTTTCCGCGAGGACCCTTGGAAAATGCATTTTAAAAACATTGAACGGTTCGGATCGTCAAAATTTGATCCAGAATGGTGAGGTCCGCACGGAATTATCTTAAGGGAGTCCTTAGTAGATCATTATCCTATATATATATGCACTTTTCTTTTGATATGTAAGATATCTACACTGTTATTGCTAGTATATACATACTCACACACACATATGTAAGATATACACCCTCAACGAAATGTATATACCTGTTCATACATACATATATCCATATATATACATATACACAGCGAGAGAGAGTGTATATGTGGGACACGCGTGTCCATGCCGTGTCCCCCTCCAAAAAATAATTTAATTTAAAAATACGTGTCCCCACGTGAGACACACTTGTCCCCATGTCCGATACGTGGGTAGGGCAACCTCTAGAAGTGTTGGTGCTTCATAGCCACCTAACCTGTCCTTTTCATTCTTTGCTGAAGTTCTTCAGGCTGGTTGAAGGGTTTGATACCTGATGCCTTTTTTTTTGGGCTTGTTTCCGTACTGTTATGCTGTTTGAACCCTGATTAAAATATTTTTTGCTGTTTTTAACTGCTTCTAGAATGGAAGCTTATTCTTTACTTTCCATTTGATGGTACTATCAGTAGAAATTTTCTGAAAAGGATACACATATAGAGTAATCAGAATGCTCCTTGTTGGATTTTCTATAGCTAAAGGGTGAACCTTATTTATTTTATCCTGTTGCAGGCTGTGGTTTTTACTGCCATTAACCAAGAGGAAGCCATCGAGTTCAATGATTACTGTCATATTCATCAGCCTCCTATTTCATTCATCAAGGCTGAAGTTAGAGGCCTTTTTGGAAGTGTATTTTGTGATTTTGGGCCTGAGTTTACTGTTTTTGATGTTGATGGTGAGGAACCACACACAGGTATCATTGCTTCCATCAGTAATGATGACTCCGCACTTGTTTCATGTGTTGACGATGAAAGGCTCGAGTTCCAGGATGGGGATCTTGTTATGTTCTCTGAAGTTAAGGGAATGATAGAACTCAATGACGGAAAGCCAAGAAAGATAAAAACTGCGTGGCCTTACTCGTTCACTCTTGAAGAGGACACTACGAATTTTGGTATCTATGAGAAAGGTGGTATTGTCACTCAGGTGAAGCAGCCCAAGGTATTGAACTTTAAGCCTTTGAGAGAAGCTTTGAAGGATCCAGGTGAATTCCTTTTGGGTGATTTCTCCAAGTTTGACCGACCACCTCTGTTGCACTTGGCATTCCAAGCGCTCGACAAGTTCATTTCTGAAATGGGACGCTTCCCTGTTGCTGGCTCAGAAGAGGATGCACAGAAGCTGATATCAATAGCTAGCTCCATAAATGATGGCTTGGGAGATGGGAAAGTCGAAGATATCAGTCCGAAACTTCTGCGGTACTTTGCTTTTGGTGCCCGAGCAGTTTTGAATCCCATGGCTGCCATGTTTGGTGGTATAGTGGGACAGGAGGTTGTGAAGGCGTGCTCTGGAAAATTTCATCCGCTTTATCAGGTTGCTAATGTCATCAGGATTTTGTTATCCCATTATGTTTGTTAGGAAGTTTGATTTCTGTGTACTTTGTTCAATTTGATTCTAAATTATTTACCTCATCATCTGTACAGTTCTTTTACTTCGACTCAGTTGAATCACTTCCCACGGAGCCTCTTGAAGCGGAGGATTTCAGACCATTGAATAGCCGTTATGATGCTCAGATTTCAGTTTTCGGGTTGAAATTGCAAAAGAAACTGGAGGATGCTCAAGTGTTTGTTGTAGGATCTGGTGCACTCGGCTGCGAGTTTCTAAAGAATTTGGCTCTGATGGGAGTTTCATGTGGTGGCCAAGGGAAGCTGACAGTTACTGATGATGATGTCATTGAGAAGAGTAACCTCAGTAGGCAATTTCTCTTCCGTGATTGGAACATTGGGCAGGCAAAATCCACTGTTGCTGCTTCTGCTGCTGCAGCAATAAATCCTCATTTCCATATAGAAGCGTTGCAGAATCGTGTGAGCCCTGAGACTGAGAATGTTTTTGATGATACCTTCTGGGAGAATCTAAGTGTTATTGTTAACGCGCTGGACAATGTCAATGCCAGGCTTTATGTTGATCAGAGATGTTTGTATTTCCAGAAGCCACTTCTAGAATCAGGAACACTTGGTGCAAAGTGTAACACCCAGATGGTGATTCCTCACCTGACTGAAAACTACGGTGCCTCAAGAGATCCACCTGAGAAACAAGCACCTATGTGCACAGTTCACTCGTTTCCTCACAACATTGACCACTGCTTGACATGGGCTCGATCAGAGTTTGAAGGTTTGCTTGATAAGACCCCAGCAGAAGTGAATGCTTTCCTTTCAAATCCAAGTGAGTACGCCTCTGCTATGAGGAATGCTGGTGATGCTCAAGCAAGAGATAACCTGGAACGGGTTCTGGAGTGCCTTGACAGAGAAAGATGCGAAACATTCCAAGATTGCATTACCTGGGCTCGTCTAAAGTACTTACCTTTATTACTAGTCTTTTTAGTTGGTTCTTCAATTTCTCAGATCCACTACTACCTAGGCTCGTCTAGAGTTCAACCATAAGTCATTAAGGCTAAGGCTACCTTTAATTGGGCATCATAGGCAAAATTATATTTATTTTGAGGGGTCAAATTATAAAACACCCTTAAAACGGGTAGTAATATTGGAGATTTTTCCTAGTCGTTGGGGTAGTAACAATGGGGTAATTTTCTGTTTCTGACACTTCTCTCCCTTCTTTGGTGTGTAGGTTTGAAGATCACTTTGTCAACCGTGTGAAACAGTTGATCTATACTTTCCCTGAAGATGCTGCAACCAGTAGTGGAGCTCCATTTTGGTCAGCTCCTAAGCGCTTCCCCCAGCCATTGCAACTCTCTACTGCTGATGTCAGCTACCTCCATTTCATTATGGCAGGATCGATACTAAGAGCAGAGACATTTGGCATCCCTATACCTGACTGGGCTGAGAACCCTAGCAAGTTGGCCGAAGCTGTTGATAGAGTGAGAGTCCCTGAATTTCAACCCAAGAAAGATGTGCAAATTGTGACCGACGAGAAGGCTATTAGTCTTTCCACTGCATCTGTAGATGATGCAGCAGTCATTAATGAACTAATCATGAAGCTAGAACAGTGCCGGGACATTCTGCAACCTGGATTTAGGATGAAACCAATTCAGTTTGAGAAGGTTTCTCTCTTCATCCTTCTTTCATTTGATGTTTTTGAAAACTTTGTTAACTATAACTAATTGAAATTGTTTGATTGGTGTGGAAGAAATTGAGTTTTTGGATAGTAAATTATTTGTTTGATCCTATTCCAGCCTTAAGGGCACGGTAGCTGAAAAATCACCAAGATTATGACAAGGAGGGAGTACATATTGGTGAAACTAATGTTGTGCATATATGCAGGATGATGATACGAACTACCATATGGATTTAATAGCAGGGCTTGCTAATATGAGGGCCAGAAATTACAGTATTCCCGAAGTTGACAAGCTGAAAGCAAAATTCATTGCTGGAAGGATTATCCCTGCAATTGCTACCTCCACAGCAATGGCCACGGGTCTGGTCTGCTTAGAGCTGTACAAGGTTCTGGATGGTCGGCACAAAGTGGAGGACTATCGGAACACATTTGCCAACCTGGCACTCCCTATATTCTCAATGGCGGAGCCGGTCCCACCTAAAGTCATAAAGCACCAAGACATGACCTGGACTGTGTGGGACAGGTGGATTGTGAAAGACAATCCTACTTTGAAGGGACTTCTCAAATGGCTTTCGGACAAGGGTCTGAATGCGTATAGCATATCCTGTGGGAGTTGCTTGCTTTACAATAGCATGTTCCCTCGGCACAGAGATAGGATGGACAGGAAGATGGTGGATTTGGCTACGGAAGTAGCTAAGTTGGAACTCCCGCCATATCGGAATCACTTTGATGTTGTCGTGGCCTGTGAAGATGACGAAGATAATGACATTGATATCCCTCAACTTTCCATTTACTTCCGTTAGTATTCCTTGAACTCAACATCTTTCACGTCCCTGACCCAGAAACTTTAGGATGACCATGCCATATTAACATGGTCTTTGATGTTTGTTTTCAGTACATGATCATATTACATACACAATCCGAGAGTTAACACTGCCTAACCCATGTTGTGGCTTAGGTATCAGTGTACTGTGCATATATCTGTATCATTGGGTATTATCTGATTTCTAAGTTCGATTAGCCTTGAACTGTTTTGAGTTACTTTTGGTGTTTTGCCCTCGGTTGCTCCGACATTTACCTTCCATTCTCAGTTAGAATTCGGAGAAGCGGGTGACTCAATAAGTGCGCCCTTCCCATAATTCTGTGAACTTTTTGATCTCAAATTCTTGGTGGGATTATTTTCCTTTTCATGCAATGATCTTTTTTTCTTATATATCTTTTATGATCACATTTCTTTCGGTAGGCATACCTGTATTGAAAAAGCAAGCTTGTATCAGTGTATGCTACTGTTCTTCAGTTTTACGTAGAGCATCTTGAAATTTTCAATCTTGCTGATTGGGAGAAATAATTTGTGGGTATTGGGCTGGTGATTGTCGGGCTTAGGCCCACCCCATGGTCCAGGAATAAAGAAGAGAATAATGGGATTGTTTGTTGTGGAAGAATTGGGCAAGTGTGTTTGAGTTGGTTCACAATCACACGCCTCCACTTTACTTATCTGTTTCAGACCAGACGCATGAAACTTTTCAGAATCCACTCAGAACTCTTACCCACTATCTAATCTTTAGCTTTTACCAACAGACCTTTTTACAAGTACAACGTGGTCCAGTTGCCACTTTTCCCAAATGGTCTTTTTTTTTTTTTTGCCCATTCCCCCGATTTCTCTCCGATCCAAGTTTTGAACTAAACGGGACTGTCCAGATCTAGACATACTTTGATGTAATTTAGACGGGTTAAGGGTTGGTGTTGTGTAGGGGTGCACAACATGGGCACTGTGCACCATCCGAGTTGTCCGTTTGGTGATTCAATGGTTTAGATTTCGTCTTGCAATGAATAGCTCGAGCGGACGGCTCGGATGGTGCACAGCACGCATGTTATGTTGTGCACCCTACACAACACCAACGCCACTCCCAATCTAGACATACATTGATATGTAATCAATGATTTGGATTTGCTTATAGACTTTTACCATCAAAACTATTAATCCCGTTGAGTCCAAATTAAGCAGCGAGAGAGGATCCAATTCCTTTTTTTTTTTCTTCTTCTTTTTCTTCTGGCAGGATTGGTTAGTAAGTCGCATCATGATCATTATTTGTTACATTGTACAACTTTCCACAGTGATTGTGGCCTTGATAGTCATTTGACTCTCGTGGTGTGTTTTTTGTTCTTTCTTATGTCCTAGTCACAAAAAGAGGACCGGCTTTTGCTGATTGGGAAAATTATTTGAATTTCATTATGCAATTAATTTCATAATCACAAACTAAAAACTGTTATTAGATAGGGTATGGACCGTATGGTCCATGAAGAGATCCTCGCCATGTTTCATTGTCCCTAATTAGGTCCTATCAACGTATGTTATTTTATTTTATTTTATTTTATTTTACAATTGAGGTTTGGAATAGCTTTACTTGACTATTTCCGGGACTCTAAAGTTAACAATCAGACAAACCCTCTAGCGGCGCCAAGGTTCAATATGTTCGGCCTTTATAGAATTCAAACATGTGAGTTCATGAAATACAATCACTTATTGCTTTCTTAGGCCTACTTGGCCAACTCCTCCGTATTCTATCATCTTATGTTTTGTAGGCGGAATGATAAAAAAAAAGTTGCTAATCGTTCTTCATAGTTTTATTTTCTCAGTGCAAAAATGTCATTAATGTCAAAGAGGCCATTATAAGAGCTAATAATTAAAGACTGGACCAAAGAAGCTTCTAGTTTGCTACATTTTCAACATAGGATAAGATGATTAGAAAGATCCTCCCCATGTTCATTGTCCCTAATGTGGTCCTTAGCATCCTATGTTTTGTAATTTGGTCCTATCTCCCTATGTTTTTTTAGGCAGAAAGACAAAACTAATCTCTCTTTCCTTCCTTAACGTAAAGTACAATTACATGTTCCCAAAAGAATAGAGTCATATAGTCCCAAGGATCATAAGACTTTTGCCCTTATTTCCTCAATTGTAGCATTACCTCTCCAATTTTTCTCAATCTCGTTTTCCGAATTCTTTTTTAATGTTCTCGATGAAAAATATCATGAAGTCAGGCTACGTTTCACTATTAACCGAACGACAATTTCAGTATTCAGTAAAAAAGAAAAGAAAAAGAGAGCATGAATTACTAAAAATTAGACCCAAATGAAAGCTTCAAGTGCTGCTACAATTTCAACATACAATAAGATGGATCCGGGGTGGGTGTTGTGCAGTAAGTAATGTGTGCCTTGTTGTGCAGCAAAATAACATAGTTTTGGATACACTTTTAAAGCTCCCAAGGGCTTTGTTTGGAGAAATAAAAAAATCACTACAAAGTGCCAAACTTAAAGTGCCTAAACCCGAAGTGCCTAAATTGAAATATCTAAAACCGTTATATCCTGCCCCAAAGAGTCTAAATTCCTTGAAATTGAACCCAAAATTAACCCTCTAAACAAGGCTTTGGAAGTGTACCAAAAAAATGAGCAATACTACATTGTTTTGCTGCATAATACGGCGCACATCACCTACCGCATAACACCTCCACCAGATTCCAATAAGATGATTAAGGCTTTTCATAAACTGATTAGACGAAGATTGGCAACCAATTAACGTCCCCCATGCAAAAATCTAGTAACTTAACGACAAAAAGTTACCTCACCTTACTAATTTTGACCTCCAATCTTTCTGCTCATTCCCTTAAACAACCCCATTAAACCAAATGCTACCATCTGGACCCCTCATCTCTTCTTCCATCAAAGCATAAACAAACGAGAGCATGTCTGATGTTCCAAAAATCTTGTCCTAACTCTTTATTCTATCTATCTGAGCAATTGACAGCTCAAATTCGCAGATGAATATGTATGACTTAGATTTGTTTGGGATGAGATGAAATTTGAGTCGTTGATTGCTCGGGTGGATGTCTCGAATGGACGAAACATAGAGTTCGGGACAAGAGATCCATTAGCAAAACATTAACCACCTCTCTCTCTCTCTCTCTCTCTCTCTACCTAACTAACTCAACAACCTCCTAACCTCCCTGCCCCCCCTATTCTACCCTCTTTCCTCAACTTTTCAATCCAATTCAATTCTTAAACCAAAAAAGTGTAATAAAGTTCACTTAAATTCCTACACCAAAGAAGTAAGTATCCAATTCAATAAAATCTGACCCCCCCACTTCCCTCTCCCCCTCCTCCTCCCCCGCCTTTTGATCTCCTCCTCCACCCAAAACCGCCCTCTCTCTCTCTCTCTCTCTCTCTCTCCATTGCACTTTCTCAATCTGTATCTATCCATTCCTTCTGGACCCAAAATCCGAATATCTCTCTCTCTCCCTCATGTGGCTCCAGCGGGCAAACCCCCCGGGTCGGGTCCGCACCTCCTCGTCGTCGAACTTCTCCACCTCGTCGTTCAAAGACATCCAGAACCTCTTCTCCTCCGACGAAGATTCCAACAACCTCCACCGCCCCCACAAACCCAAACACCCCTCCGATTCCCCTCGCGCCTCCATCTTCCACCGCGTCCGACTCGCCAACTCGCTCCTCCGCGCCTGGTCGACTCACCTCAACACGTCCAGACTCAATGCCACCGAATCCGAGCCGCCCTCGTCTATCACCATCCCCGGCGCGGAGACCCGGATAATCGTCTACTTCACGAGCCTCCGCATCGTCCGTTCGACTTTCGAGGACTGCCAGGCCGTCCGATCCATCCTACGCGGATTCCGCGTGGTAATCGACGAACGAGATGTGTCCATGGATTGCAAGTTCATGGACGAGTTACAGGGGATCCTAGCTAATAAAATCAAGGGCAACATAACGTTGCCTAGGGTTTTCATCGGGGGGAGATATTTCGGTGGGGCGGAGGAGGTGAAGCAGCTGCACGAGGTCGGAGAGCTGAAGAAGGTGGTCGGAAAATTGCCTGCGGCGGATAACGGCGTTTGCGAGGTCTGCGGTGGGTATAGATTTATCCTCTGCGACGAATGCAGCGGAAGCCATAAATGTTACACGGAAAAGAGTGGGTTCAGGACGTGTGCGGCGTGTAACGAGAACGGTCTGATCAGGTGCCCTTCTTGTTTATGAACCGTCTGATTACTATTATTAGGAATTATGGGAAAAATAGAAAAAAGAAAAAAAAGGAAAAAAAAAGGCAAGGAAATTAGGGGAATGATGACATTTTTAGTTTGGTGAAATTCCTTTTTGTTTTTTTTTTTTGTTGCGAATTTTTCAAAGGGTGTTTTTGTTAGGATTGGGTGGCACAGGGTATAAGGTAAACACGCACCCATGGAAGTGCTGCCCCTGATAATCATTTAAACTACTGACTTGTTGAAATGTGTAATGTAAAAAAGTTGTTGAAAACATATGGGAGTGGGATGGGCCATCATCACACATGCTCTAAGAAGAGTACTTGCTCTGTCCAAATTTGTTAGTTTATAAATATATATTTTTAAGTTTTAAAATATTTGTCTATTTTTAAAAGTTAAAACATAAAAGTATGATAAATTTGTTTTTTGCCCCTTCTAAAATATAAAATAACAACACAAAAATTATTTTTTTTAAAAAAATGTGTTTACATTTTTGAATTTTTTTGAATCGTATTAAAGTTCTAAATGAGATCTATCAAACAAGATCTATATTGATTAAAAAATTATTTTTGCAACTATATTATTTTTGAATTTAAAAATTACACGTAGTTTCGTAGTGGACTATCAAAATTGGAATGAATAGAGTATTGAATGGAGGGAATAGGAAGTTAACAAACTCAAAATGTAATGGAAAAAAAAGTTGAAATTTCCAAAACAGACCAACAAATCCGGACAGAGGGAGTATATTTTTTCTTTTCATTAAGTTGGTGAATGGTGATGGTATTTTTAATTTGTCTGTGTCTGTGTGGAAATGTTAGAATTCAATCACACGACTTTCTTCCAATATCCTTTTCTGGCTCTTTTCATAATTATTATATTACCCATTTTTTTATATGTTCCTTTCTTTTTTCTAATGCTTTTTGGCAGTTTGTTTTGCAAATCAACAAAATCACATAATGTGGTCCCCAAATACAATTATCCGAAGTTTCCACTGAAAATATGGTCTTTTTTTCTAGGATACCACTAGAAATTTAAGAATTCAATCACATGACTTTTTACATGTAAATTCCTTTCGGGCGGTGTTAATGTTAAAACTGTTTTTGTTTGCACCAAAACTCCTTTTGTTTGTACCAAAAATGTAGTGCTTAAAAACCTTGTATCATGTGCAATATATAAACCTTTTGTTCACTACAGTTTTGAAACAAACAAAAATGATTTTGGCATTATCATTTCCCCTTTCTTTTTTCCATTGCTTTTTGGTAGTTTGTCTTGCAACTCAACAGAATCAGAATGTGGTAATCTACATACAAATACAATTACGCTAAGTTTTTCACTGAAAATACCGTCTTCTCACTTTGTAGTAAGAAATTTATGTTGTTTTCGCTAAATGTTAAATTAGCTAATACAGGTGAGGAGAATGACTTGTGAAAGAATAACAAAAATATTGCTGAAAATGCTGAAAATACTGGAAGTTTAACCTTATACTACAACCACAAACCACACATTTACACACTAAAATTCACGTTGGGAACCACACACACTAGACATACTACACCTCCGGTGTGTGTGGGACACAGGGAAGAGTTTGGGTGCGTTCAGGGTAGGGATGACGTTATGCCAAGCGCCCATTTCGACCGTCCAAAAGTGGACGACCCAGATTTTTTTAAAGAGAAAAAGAGGGGAGAGAAATAGGAGAGAGGGAGAAGGGACGGCTTGGGAAATATTTATGCCGTCCAAAACACTTTTGGATTGTTGAGATGTGCACTCGGCACTACATCATCCCTACCTTACACCCACCCAAATTCTTCACATGGTTGTAAAATTATTTCAGTGTGGGGGAAACTGAAGGGAGGATAAACCATTGTACATTTGCCCTTTCCACTATTTTGATTTTAGAACTTTTTAGATTTTTATCAATATCGCCATCGATATCGCTATTTAAAACTACAGTTTGTGTTGTAAGTCAACTGAATCAGAATTTGGTTAACTACAGGCAAATACAATTACGCTAAGTTTTTCACTGAAAATACAGTCTTCTCACGCTATAGTAAGAAATTTATGTTGTTTCCGCTAAATGTCGAATTAGCTAATGTATGTGAAGAAAAAGAGTTATGGAAGAATATGAAAAATATTGCTGAAAAAACCAAAAATACTAAGCTTAGCCTTATTCTACAACCACAAACCACACACATTTCCACATTAACATTCACGTTGGGACCTACAGATACTACACCTCCAGTGTGTGTGGGACACAGAGAAGAATTTGGGTGCACCCTAGACGCATGGATCACGTGGTGCCGAGCGAGCATCTCGGCCATCTAAAAGTGTATTGGACGGTCCAGATTTTAAAGAAAGGAGGAGGAGAGAGAGGAAGGGTTGGGAAATATCTATGCCGTCCAAAACACTTTTGGACTGCTGAGATACGCCCTCGGCACTATGTCATCCCTACCATACACACACTCAAGCCATCCAAAACACTTTTGAACTACTGAGATGCGCACTCGGCCCTTCGTCATCCCTACCCTACACGGACTCAAATTCATCACATATTAGTATAATTATTGCAGACACAAATATGTAGGAGAAACTGAAGGGAGGATAAACCATTGTACATAGGCTCTTTCCACTATTTTGATTTTTGAACTTTTTTTGGCTTTTTACGTTTTCATCTGGGCCTGGCTTTCCTGCCTTTTACTAATAGCTACCCAGCCAAAAAAAAAAAACTCAAATAATGATGTGACAGATCATCATTATCTTTATATAAATCAACTAAAAAACTCAAATAGCCAAAAAAAAAAAAAAAAAACTGAGCGCTGTGAAGGGGGGCCTAATTAAGATGCTTAATGCTCCTGTTTAATGAGAGAATGAAAAGAAATTCATTGATAAGAACAGAATTCATCATATACAAACAACAAATTCTCTTAGGTGCACTTTGGCTAAATTTGGTTTTTTGGTTTATTGGATTATTTGGTTTTGTCCTTATTCAAATTTTTTTTGCATTTGTTAGTTTTCGGTCGATTTTTTGAGGTTTCTTGGTTTGTCTCGACGAGAGGAATCTAAAAAGTATAAAATTATTAGCCAAACTTAAAGTTTTGTGAATAAAGACAAAAATAAAAATTTGGTTTATTTTTGTCTTTATTCACAAAACTTTAAGTTTGGCAAATAATTTTATACTTTTTAGATTCCTCTCGTCGAGACAAGCCAAGAAACCTCAAAAAATCGACCAAAAACTAACAAATGCAAAAAAAATTTGAATAAGGACAAAATCAAATAATCCAATAAACCAAAAAACCAAATTTAGCCAAACTAGGCCTAAAGTGACAACTCCTTTCCTTTCCATAAGTTATAAAATTTGAGTATACACAACTGTGTAACGCGCGCATCGTGGAGAGAGGGAGAGTGGAAGGCTTGGGAGATATTTATGTAATCCAAAACACTTTTGGATTGCTGAGATGGGCACTCGGCACTACATCATCCCTACCCTACACCCACCCTAATTCTTCACATGGTTGTATAATTATTCCAGTGTGGGGGAAACTGAAAGGAGGATAAACCATTGTACATATGCCCTTTCCACTATTTTTATTTTATAACTTTTTTAGATTTTTATCAATATTACCATCGATACCGCTATTTAAAATTACAGTTTGTGTTGCAAATCAACAGAATCAGAATGTGGTAAACTACAGACAAATACAATTATGCTAAGTTTTTCATTGAAAATAGAGTCTTCTCATGCTATAGTAAGAAATTTATGTTGTTTTTGCTAAATGTCAAATTAGTTGATGTATGTGAAGAGAAAGAGTTATGGAAGAATATGAAAAATATTGCTGAAAATACCGAAAATACTAAGCTTAGCCTTATTCTACAACCACAAACCACATTTCCACACAGATACTACACCTCCGGTGTGTGTGGGACACAGAGAAGAATTTGGGTGCACCCTAGACGCACGGATCACGTGGTGCTGAGTGAGCATCTCGGCCGTCCAAAATTATAATGGACGGTACAAATTTTAAAGAAAGGAGGAGAGAGAGGAAGGGTTGGGAAATATCTATGCTGTCCAAAACACTTTTGGAATGTTGAGATGCGCGCTCGGCACTATGTCATCCCACGCACTCAAGCCATCCAAAACACTTTTGAACTGTTGAGATGGACACTCAGCACTTCTTCGTCCCTAACCTACATGGACTCAAATTCTTCACATAGTTGTATAATTATTGCAGACACAAATGTGTAGGAGAAACTGAAGGGAGGATAAACCATTGTACATAGGCCCTTTCCACTATTTTGATTTTTGAACTTTTTTTGGCTTTTTACGTTTTCATCTGGGCCTGGCTTTCCTGCCTTTTACTAATAGCTACCTAGCCCCCACAAAAAAAAAAAAACTCAAATAATGATGTGACAGATCATCATTATCTTTACATAAATCAACTAAAAAACTCAAATAGCCAAAAAAAAAAGAAAAAGAAAAACAAACTGAGCGCTGTGAAGGGGTGCCTAATTAAGATGCTTAATGCTCCTGTTTAACGAGAGAATGAAAAGAAATTCATTGATAAGAACAGAATTCATCATATACAAACAACAAATTCTCCCTAGTGATAACTCCTTTCCTTTCCATAAGTTATTAAATTTGAGTATACACACAACTGTGTAACGCGCGCATCGTGTATATGCATCCAGTTTTGGCAAATCGTCGATAGAAGATGACGCCGAGTACAAGTGAAGACTAGAGAAAGTCAAAAAATATCCGCGACAGAAGTTGACGACGCTGAGTATAAGCAGAGAGACTAGAGAAGGTCAAAGAATATTCTGGATATAGAAGGTAAAAAAATATCGTCGATAGATTCAGGGAGATTCGATGGACAAGCACAAATTAATGGTTATGAGCTACGGAACAACAACAACGTTGCAATAAATAAAATACTAAAAAAAAACAGGATTGGGAAGTTCGGAAAATGATTTTCGCAGCCCGTTCTATCCCCAAACACTTCATTTTTTGTCTTTATTCATTTTGAAATTACCAAATTAACCTTATCTCATGAGTCACTTTTTTCATATGAAGGATAATTTGATACTTTCAAGTGAAGAAAGACAAAAAAAAAGAAGAAGTTTTTGGGGATGAAAGGGGTGGTGTAAATCATTTCCCGGTTAGGTTATTGGGAATATTAAATCATATAAATATAGGAATAAAAAGACCCATGCACCACTCTAAAAGACAAACACCAAACCAACCTCTATGAAACAGAAGGTATTTTGTTTTTGTTTTTTGATATCTCTGGTCCGGGCTAACTTACATGCACCTTGACTAACTGTGGGAGTCCAATTAAAACTAGAGCAAAGCTCTGTCCGGATGAGAACTAGACAAAAAGCAAAGAGCTCCAAATTGTAAGAAACATCAACTATAAGAAGGGACCTTCCCAAACTATGCCATCAACTTGAAGAGCATCACGAACAGGCAGAAGAAGCAAGTTGCCACTTCAAGAGGTTCCAGCAAAGCCATTCCTTGAAAAGTTGGTTCAGTGCATGCGAACCATCGACACGAGGGTGTAGTCGATGATCGACGACTAATTTAAGCTGCCGGAAGGCCCGGAACAACAATCGGTTTGGCCCTCAAACAAAAACCCAAATTGATAGAATCGGTGTAGGACAGGAGAGAGAGCCAGAGTTGTAAGGGCTGAAGTGGTACTTCCCTTATGCACCTTAAAAAAGGTGTTAAAACAATCAATGTTGGAATCTTTCTAATTTTCTGAGGGCTCAATTTATATATGCAGTGAGTTGTTTTAGTTTTATCCAGGTTGTATTTCGAATTTTATATGGTGTTCCAAATGGTTTGAGCTGGAGTTCTTTGACCAAGATGGACAAGTCTGAAATCTAATCCTTTTCTCATCACTACCTGTCAAAAAAGATAGAAAAGTCTTGAGTTTAATTATTCGGTTCTCTTAGAGTACGGTCATGAGGTGTTTTAGGACAATCCGGCACCACACATTTTCGTGGAGTCCATGACTCAGTGTATAACCGCCCATAAATGGTTAGTGTTAGAATGATCCGGAGCGCTACGCGGATAATGGACAGGTCTTCCAAGGAGTTGGATTTGAGTCGAGGGACCAAGATAGAGAGAATTCTGGAAAACCAAATTTGGCTTCTCTTTCACCCTTCCAATGTGTTTGGTCTTTGTCCTGAGAAATGAATACATTCGTCCCTTCTAAAATTCTTCCCAGTTTTCGTATGTGCAAAACTTAGCGAGTTTGATCCCAAAAGGGTTTGGCCGAGTGTGTTTGTAAAAAGCAATATTGACTGCCAAGTCTTCTCCGAGGTTACATGTTGAAATTTCACGGAGTCCAAACATGAAACTTTCCAAATCTTAAGGCCGATGGAGGATTTGTCTGGTCGTTAACTTCATAGCCCCGAATTAATGGTTGACGATTGCACAAGTTGCAAGCTGACCCAGACATCCAGTTATAGAAAAAAAAAGAAAAGAAAAGAAAAGAAAAACCTTACCATTTTGACGTATGAACAATATAGTTTATATCAAAGAAACACTGCAGCTAGCTCAGAGTGCCAGAATGTATACTGCATTTATGGTTTTCAACCCTGATCCATCACTTGCTGCATATGCCTTATTAGGGTTCCCAACCTTTTCTGAGGGTGTTATAAATTGTATGGCAAGCTCTTTTTGGCTTTTGAATTCTCCATTTTCCAATTTTGGGTGTTTGGCATCCACCCCCAAAAATTCATTCCCACAAAATGGATTTATTGTTTTGAGTTTAGAGGCTAAAAGTTTAGGCTTTATTTGGAACTTAGGGAAAGAAAGAGAAAAGAAGGGAAAATAATTAACAAAAGAAATAGATGGAAAATTGAAGAGAAAATGAGAGGAAAGTTAAATAGGAATTTAAATACTTTCTCTTTTTTTAGAACCAAACAAAGGGAGGGATTTTTTTTTTTTAACAAAATTCTTCCTTTCCCTAAGATCCAGACAGAGCCTAGCTAAACAGAGGTGGGAGGAACTTTTCCATTTCTAGTATTCTATTCTCATTTTAGGTTCATGACAAAAGACTAATCCTTAACCTTTTGAAAAATAGTAACAAACAAAGCAACCTTAAACATTAATTTGTACGTGTAGTGCTTAAGTTGTTTTTTTATTGGCCTTAGTTGTTGTAGTCTATTTTGGGGGTTAATTATGTTAAGTCTCTTTTCCCTATATTGTTTGAGTTAATCCTTCCTAAACGTTAGTAACACTTTTTTTTTTTTTTGGTCCTTTGTTGGTTGGCAATAGTTGATTCTTCCTAGTTAGAAAAAAAAAATAAGTGGAGACACTTGTATTTGTTACGCGGAAGAATCAATTAAAAAATTTCTAGAAATAACATTCATACACAAGGACGGAGTAAGAATTTCGATTCGCAGGTGATACCCAAAATCAATATCTCTGTTTCCTCTGTCCCACAAAGATAGTGTATTATACAAAGCCGTTCAATTTTTGGACAAAAATCTTAATTAGTTCTTTAAATTTGTGTCAAAAAATGTATGAAATCATGCTCAGAAGTACTTTATTTTTTAATCCAAAAATTAGAAATTTTTTTAGTAGTGAATTATTGTTACGGGCAAAGGGATTGTTATCAATTTTTTAAAAAAAAGATACAATTGTTCTAAGATTAATTATTTTTAGTACCTGAAAGGATAAATATTTTATAGGTTAATCATCCATCAACATATTTGGCACCTGAAAATTACACACTTTCATCGACTACTACTCATCAATATGCCTAATATCAAAATAATACGCGGTGTGAAGAATAATATTGCTCTTGTAATACAAAAATTAATTTTTTTTGGGATCCGAGATGGCACATGCCACACCCCTGCTCTGGCTCCGCCTCTGATCATACATATTTCAAAAATAATAATTAAAACCCAAGGGCAACATGGTAATATAGCCATTGGAAAGTTTTTTTTGTTTTTTTGTTTTTTTTGTTTTAGCCATTGAAAAATCCATATTCCATCCAAATCCCACACCATTGGATTTTATATCCCATACGCATTGGGATAAAAATTGATGAGAGATTTCAAATCCCGCCCATCCGAAAAAAGGTTATCAAACATGGGATTTTGGGGCAAGGGGTGGCTTGCTCATGTGGTAGAACTCTTAGATGTCCCACATTATATTCCGGAATCGAGTCTTATTCCCCTATCCCATGTAATAGATTAGTAACGACGAATGACAAAAAAAAAAAAAAAGCATGGGATTTTGGATCCCACCCCATCTCACCTCCAAATCCAACCAAACAAACAGGGCCCAAGACCCCGGGTGTTTCTCTCACTCTTTACTTTTCTTGCAGATTTCTTGAACGGCCATGAACTCCTCTTCTTTTATAATCTGGTAGAAAAATCCCCATGAATTATTGCCTTCGGCTGTGATTTTGGAGGATAAAAATTCCAACTTGTTTTGTTTTTAATTAATCAAAATCCCTTTTAAACGCCATCTTCATGAGCACATGAGACATAAATGAAACCCCAACCTTTACATTTGTTAATTTGTTCTTCGGTAGATCAAAGTTAAGTTTTGTTTCTTCTAAATTTTCGGTTTCAAATTTTTTTGGAGAGAGAAAGCTTGTGTCGACGTGAAAATTTAAAGTCGAAGTTTTTTGTGAGCATCATTTCATTTTAAATAAAAAGTAGAAGTTGTTTTTGATATTGAAATTATTTTGCACTTTTTAATATATTGCTTCTAATGAAAGAAATGAGTACTTTTACATATTCGTGCTTGTAGTTCTTTCTGTCATGGAAGGGAGAATAAAACAATTATAGTGTTTTTGGTTTCGGAAAATGCTGGGCCGGTCCCAATTTTGGGAGAGAGTCTTGGGCAGGTCCTGCCACTTATTCTTGGGTCCTGCCACTTATCCGTTTGAACAATTAATTAACACTTCTTTGTTTTAACAGTTAACACTGCACTTTCAGAATACTGTTAATTGTGGATTTTGACAACAATTAACAATGCTAATTCCAAGAGTGCAGTGTTAATTGTTGAAACAAAAAGTGTTAATTATTGAAATGGACTGTTAGTGTTAACAATTAAAGGTGCATTTTCACAATTTACAGTATTTTGATACAATAATTAACATTGCACTTTTGGAATTAGGACTGTTAATTCTTGTCAAAATTCACAATTAACAGTGCATTTCCACAATTAACAATATTGGGAGGACTTAAAGAGCAATGGATTTCCGTGTGTAATTTTAACAGTGCATTTCCACAATTAACAGTATTGGGAGGACTTAATGAGCAATGGATTTCCGTGTGTAATTTTAACAGTTCATTTTTCCGTGTGTGAATTTAATGAGCACTGTTAATTCATAATTAACAGTGCATTTTTCCGTGTGTAATTGTACCAGGACTTGGTGAAGTATGAGCCACTGCTCACAGGACCGGCCTCAAAAAGCCCCTTTTGGTTTTTGGTCCTATTAACTCATGATCCTAACTTCGTCCCGGAGTAAAAAGGTTATATACTTGTAAAAATATATATAGTATATTATACGTGTGTATATATATATATATATATATATATATATATATATATATATATATTATTTTTCACTTTTAATATATTGCTTCTAATGAAAGAAATGAGTACTCTTACATTTTCGTACTTGTTGTTCTTTCTGTCGTGAAAGTGAGAATAAAACAATTATACTGTGTTTTTGGATTTTGGTCCCATTAATTCATGATCCTAGCTTCATCCCAGTGTAAAAAGGTTATATGCTTGTAAAAATATAGTATATTATCTACGTATATATATAAAATTTTTGTAGTGCCTAAGAAGTTTTTTTTATTGGCCTTTGGTGGTCTTTTTGGGGGGTTAATTATGTTACAAAGTCTCTTGTCCCTATACTATTTGAGTTAATCCTTACTATACGTTAACACCTTTTTTTTTTTTTTTTTGCCTTTAGTTGGTTGGTAATAGTTGATTTTTCCTACTTAGAAAAAAAAATAGTGGAAAATTCAAATATGTGACACATGTATTTGTTAGGCGAAGAATCAAATAATATTTGATTATCTTTAAAAAATTTCTAGAAATAACATTCATACACAAGGACAGAGTCAGTATTCTAACTCAGAGGTGAAATCCAAAATCATTATCTTCGCTCCCTCCATCCAAAATCAATATCTTCATTCATGGTAAAACAACTTATGTGCAATTATCGGACGAAAATCTCAATTAGTTCTTTAATTTTGTGTTAAAAAATGTATAAAATCATGAACTGAAGTACTTCATTTTTTAATCCAATAGTTAGAAGTTTTTTGGTTGTGAATTATCGATATGAGCGAAGGGATCGTAATCAACATAAAAAAAGATACAAGTGCTCTAAGATTAATTATTTCTAGTACCTGAAATGATACACATTTTTATAGGTTAATCATCCATCAACATACATGACACCTAAAAATTACACACTTTAATCGATTAATCACTCATCAATAGGCCTAATATCAAAATAATACACGTGAAAAATAACACTGCTCTTGTAATACAAAATTAATTTTTTTTTGGATCGGATATGTGGCAGCCCAATTCAATCAAAGGCAAACTTATAATTGAAATTTCTAATAAAAATTAGAAAGTTGAAAATCGAAAGTCCAAACCTGATCAAACTAAAACCAAAATCACCCCAAAAATTGATAGACAATTGATTAATAAATAAATAAAAAAAACTATGCAAATATAGAGATATATAGACTTGTCACTTGACCCCACTGCCCTTCAAATTTTGCTTCGTTTTCACTCTCTTGACCCCACAAAGATATATAGAACATTATCCAAGACCCTAGGTGTTTCTCTTGCTCTTTACTTTTCTTGCAAATTTCTCGAACGGCCGTGAACTCCTATTCTTTTATAATCTTGTAGAAAAATCCCCATGAATTATTGCATTCGATCGGCTGAGATTTTGGAGGATAAAAATTCTTTTATGTTATCTTTAATTAATCAAAATCCCTTTTGTTCTCATGAGACATAAATAAAACCCCAACCTTTACATTTGTTAATTTGTTCTTCGGTAGATCATCATGAGAATTTTTTTGGAGAGAGAGAGAGAGAGAGAGAGAGAGAGAGAGATCAACATGAGAATTTAAAATTTGGAAGTAGAAGGTATGTTGTTTTGTTTTTTGTGAGCATCATTTCAATTTTTTTTTAAAAGTAGAAGGTTGTTTTTGACATGGAAAGTATTTTGCACTTTTTAATATCTTGCTTCTAATGAAAGAAATGAGTACGTTTGCATTTTTGTACTTGTAGTTCTTTCGGTCATGAAAGGGAAAATAAAACAATTACTATTGTTCCCACTAAATCCTTATCCTGGCTTCGTCATGTAAAAAGGTTATATACTTGTAAAAATATAGTATATTATCTACGTAGAGATATATACGCAAATATATATATATATATACACACACACACATATATACAAATTTTCTAGTAAGGACCTCCCGTAAATAAGAAAAAAATGTAATTTTTTCACGTTAAAAAATTTTTTTTGGGAAATCCGAACGTCAATGCGTTTAGAAGGTGTTTTCAAGGGTTCACACGGAAAATCTTTTAAAAAAAATACTGGGAATGGCTTTATCCGATCAGTTTTTTGCAAAACTTTATAAGCCCTTATATAGTTTTTCGAAAAACTACTTAGATCAAACCCTTTCCAGTATTTTATTTTTTGAAGATTTCTCGCGTGGACTATTGAAAACATCTTCTAAACATATTGGACGGTTCGGATCGTTAAAAAAATGCTCAGATCACAGAAGTCCAGATAACAAATGAAACATATATATAGGTGGATTTTCTAGTCCACATCTCCCGAAAATAAGAAAAACATGATTTTTTTGTGTTGCAAATTATTTTTGGAAAATCCGATCCGTCCAATGTGTTCAGAAGGTGTTTTCAAGGGTCATCCCAAGAAATCTTCAAAAAAAAATTACCGAGAAGGGCTTGATCCAAGCAATTTTTGCAGAAACTGTAAATATAAAAATTTTGCGAAAACTGCTTGGATCAAGCCCTTCCCGGTATTTTTTTTTTTGAAGATTTTAAGCGATGACTCTTGAAAACACCTTCTGAACACATTGGACGGATCGGATCGTAAAAAAAATGTTTGGATCATGAGGTCCAAAAATGGGAAGACCGGACTAGAAGCTTTGCCATATATATATATATATATATATATATATAGATATAGGGACTTCTAATCCGGACTTTAATTTCTGGACTTTTCAAACAAATTTTTTTTTGACGATCCGATCTGTTCAATGTGTTCAGAAGGTGTTTTCAAGGGCCCCCGCGGAAAATTTTCAAAAAAAAACACCGGGAAGGGCTTGATCCAAGCAATTTTCGCAAAAATATATAAATACAATTTTTGCGAAAACTGTTTGGATCAAGCCCTTCCCGGTATTTTTTTTTTGAAGATTTCCTGCGTGGACCTTAGAAAACACCTTCTGAACACATTGGACGGATCGGATTTTCCAAAAAAAATTTGAAACACAAAAAAACCCCATTTATTCCTTAAATCCGGGAGGTGTGGACCAGAAAATCCGGCTATATATATATATATAGGTATTTTCAAAGGTCCATGAGGGAAATCTTCAAAAAGAAATACCATGAAGGGCTTGATCCAAGCAATTTTCGAAAAAATTTTATATATATATATATATATATATATATATGTATTTTGCGAAAACTGCTTGGATCAAGTCCTTCCCGGTATTTTTTTTGAAGATTTTTCGCGTGGACCCTTGAAAACACTTTCTGAACACATTGGATGGATCGGATCGTCAAAAATATTTGGATCACCGAGATTCGGAAGTTCGGAGTCCGGACTAGAATTGCCCTATATATATATATATATATATATATATAATAGATACGGAAAGTGAGAGAGAGAGTTTGTTTGTGCATAAGAAAGAGGAAACCGATAGTCGAGTAGAAAGAGGCAGAATCCTTGGAAAATGTTTTTAGTTGACTTTTGTTTTTTTTTTTTTTTTGTTGTACCATACGCCATAAAATGTTTTTCGATGAAAATATGTTTTGCCCCGAACAAGCGGAGCGGATTATTTATTTTGTTTTGTGTAAAAAACATAAAAGCGTCATATGTTACTCAGGGAACGAATTGGATATTCTAAAGCTTGTTGACATCAATGAGTATAACTTGTACTCCTCTTCTGATGTAATTTAAAAACGAAACTTAAACCTAAAGGGATCAACAAAGTAGACTTGTGAAACCAATAAGTGCTTAATCATGAGAATTCATATTTGAATTCTATGGACGCCAACCATTTCGAACTTTGGGGTCATTGGAATTATACCCGGTTGTTACTTTCACAGTCCAAGAATTAGTTGAGGTGCACAAATTAGTTTAAGTGCGTGCAAACTGGCCTCAACATTCGGTTATTAAAAAAAGAAAACTTAAAAAGTAGATGTATGGAATGCCATTTTTTACTGCGATGCGTAAGCTAGGAGTTAAAATATGTTGTATACTCTATACAAGTTATCAAATATTCGTAATTTATTGAAAGACCCAAAAAAAAAAAAAACAGTTGAAAATAATTGAGGACTAAATACATATCTCCCAAATCATGGAATGGGTTAGTTAATGTGATTTGCTAATATTTACCCAAAAAAAAAAGAGGATTTACCAATGTATTGGAGGATCTCTGCATGTCATGGAGTAATTCCGTAAGCCCTAGCCGATCAAAAAATAAAAAATTCCTTGTATGTTCTTCCTTGTGAAAATTTGTTCCTGTGAATGTCTAAAATCCGTTTTGTTAAAGTGATATTAATCAATGTCTAAAATCCATTGTGTTAGATCCACCAGATCTGTTCTTGGCTATCCAGATCTGGGGATATGCAAGCTTGCCAAGCTGTCTCCGGCGTTCCGTTCTCTGGCCTTCTCCGGTCCCCGCAAGCCATGCATGTTCTCTCTGAGGTTGCTCGGCCTCCCTCTCCCCGTCGAGCTGCTTCTCCCCCCTTTTCATCCTTTCCCAACCGGTTGTTCCTCCCCTTTCTTTTCCTTCCCTCCTCCGATCGGACCCGGTTTCCCTCTTCGTTTTTCCCCTTCCCCGTCCGATCCGATCGGTTAATACGTGCATGTCTGTTGCTTTGTTTTGGGATCTAGTTTTAGGCCTTGTTTTGGTTTTTGATGTTGCTGGGTTGTATGGCTTTGGCCTCTCATTTGCTTGCAAGTTTGATGTTGCTGGTTCGCTGCCCCTTGCCATCTGTTTCCTGGCTTAGGTTGATGCTGGCGGTGAATTTTGCTTTGGAAGCGGATCTGTAATTTAGATGCAACAAGGATTTAAATAGCGGTCGATACGTGACATATTGGTCGATAAGTATCAATTTTTCCTGGGACCAATACTAATATTTAATCGATATACAGCTCGATACAGGCCGATATTGGACTATATCACTGATACCGCTATGTATCCCGATACTGAGATTTAAAACCTTCCTGTAGATTAATTTTAGTATGTTTTATGCTTCTGTATTTTTTTCTGTTAGTTCCGTATCTTTGGCCTTTTGTTGGTCATAGCACGTCGTCGGCGCCCTTAGGCTTTTGTTTCGGCCATTATGTTTGGTGATAGCATAGTTTTGTGTTTTTTGCGGCTGTATCACTGAGTTCCGTTATGTAAGAACTGAAGTTTAAGGCATGGCAGATTAACTTCCCTTAGGTCTTCTCTGTCACCGGCGTCTTTCCTCCATGTAATAGCGATAACACGTTTAGTTTAATAAAAATTTCTCTCCATTGACCCCAAAAAAATTGATTTGGTTTGATGATTATATTTATATTTCTTTTTTTTGGGTGAAGAGATAGAAATATATTAATAAAAAACTACCGGCCCAAAAATTGGCAAACGATACAACCAAAACAAAAACCACCCTCCCTCAAAACCGCCGGCCAAAACCTCCTACAAAACTAATTAACAACAAAAAAAATACAAAAGAAAAAAGAACAAAAAAAATAAAAACACCGGAGCAATTCGCCGGAGCTATCACCCATTGCTGCCGTCTTTGTTAGGAGTCCAGATTTAAAAATCCCACATCTGGCTCCCCCTAGTCCAAAAATTGGGATTGGTCGCCTATATCGGAACGGAGAGGATCGTCTATCACAAAGAGTCTCCAATGCTAAGGAAGCACAACCATAGAGAAGATCGGGAGTCAGAGAGAAAATCGGGGATGTAGGTGGAAGGGGTGCAAAGGGGGAGGGGGGTAGGTTGGCTGCCAGGGCTAAATCCTGGGAAGGAACCACTGCCCGCTGTCTCTCTTTCTCTTTTTCTCTCCCTATAACTCTCCTCTCACCTTTGAATAAATTTCTTAAAATTATACTTAGGTCTCTTAAAAGGCGATAAACCTACTGGTACCGAACAAATGGTACAAAAAACGCACAGAGGCCTCTCGGGGGCCCCTTTTTGGGTCTCACACGAGTGATCCGAACCGTTCATTATTCTTAGAACATTTTTTCCGAGTGGCCTCACAAAATTTCAGCTCAATCAGACGGTTAGAAGTGCCTGAACCAAAATTCCATTGTTTCAACCAAAGGCCTCAGTGCATTTTCTGTACTAATTGTTCTGTACACGTAGAACGGTCCCTTAAAAGGTATGCTAAAATTTTTATGAAAATTAAGCAGATTGAATTTATGAGTTTCTGCTTAATTTATGAGTTACACGTTACCATCCTTTTAGCACCACCACCACCATTATTCAAGATCCGTTGCCACAACCACGACAACGATTAGCATCACCACCATCACAGCCACCGCCCCACGACCTCCACTGAGGACATCATGCGCCACCACTCTACTATTACTACTCCATTAATTACCACCACTACCATCACCATCCTCAGCTGTCACTACCACTACCGCAACTACAACTACAACACCACTCCACCACAGCTACCAGCCTACCATCTCTCACCTCCACCGCCCCAACTATCTGTATCTCTCGACCGCCTTCTCTTCACCCTGCCTCCCCACCACCACCCATGCACCACCTCAACAAACACATTCCAATCGTTTGTAAAATCATTTCAAATTTTTACATCATATTTTTCATCTTGATGAGAAGAATCTAAAAAGTATGAAAATATGAACCAAAGTTGCAAAAAGTTTATATAGGATGAAGGAAAATAACTGACTTTTTGGGTCTTTTACATCATTTAATATGAATTTTTTTCAATATATATTTTATACATTTTTTATTCTTCATGTCGAGCCGAATAATGTGATGTAAAAAATTATACTCAAATCTAGTAAAAATTAACAACTAAAACCAAAAAACCTCTAAAATGTTACGCCAAACTCGCCGTTGATTTTTCATCTTTCAACCCCAGTTTCCAGTTTTATCACTTTGCATCTTTAAAAAAACTCAATTTGGTAGTACAAACGTAGAACTATAAGTATGTAGTAAATTGAATGCATGTTTGTATTGGAATAGCTAGGTTAGGGAGGAGTCAAAATATTTTCTATTGACGTTATTTATTCAAAGGCATATCCCCAAAATCATGTTATGGGTTAGTCAATGTGATTTTACTAATGTATAGATGATTCTCTACGTGTATTGAAAGTAATACTTCCTCCCAGAGGAAAGGTAAAAATCCCACAAAAATGCTCATAAGTAATTATCATAGCTTTTTAAAATATTTTTTTATGATTAGATATCGAGGCCAACTTGCACGAATTATCATAACTGTCGATATAGGTAGATTACTAAGGCTTAGTTTCCTAAAAGATTTTTATCAAGATTTGATAAAATCAACTTAAAATCTCATCTTTTATTTATTTATTTATCAAATGCGGAAGAGATTTGATAAAAAAAATAATAATAAAAGAGCTAAGATTTTATCAAATGTCTTCCTCATTTGATAAAATCAAGGGTTGATTTTATCAAATCTTGATTTTATCTTGATAAAATCGTTAGGGAAATTAACCCTAAATAATATTTAAGGATGTAAATATTCCAGAAATTTATGTCTCCCACGAATCAAATACTCCATCCCTCTCTAATTGCCCTGTCCACCATTTTTTAATAGAAAAAAGAAAGTACGTACTTCTGTGCATGATTTTTTTAAAAAAATTTTAACACCAAATTAAAGTAATCAATTTTCAGATTAATTGAAATCATTGTTTGATTGGATAGCCTCTAGAAGTATTTTAAAATGCTTGAGAATAAAAAATCAATTAGTGGACTCTATTTCTAATTAAACTAATCACTTGCGACCACATAGCAATGAATAGCTATTCTTAGTAAAAGAATGATGTAATATGATATTACGATCTATCCTGAAACATCATTCGATCAATGTGGAAATCTGATGATTGTTCGCACGGTAAATACGACACCTTTTTTTTTTTTTTGGGTGCAGCGAAAATTTACAGGACAATTTCAACGATGGTGACAAGAGAATATTCTGGCCGATTGAATCTGTTGATTGTGATAAAAAAAAAATCTGTTGATTGAAAAAACCTGTTTGGCCAATACGATCCAGGATGATTATTTTCGTCCTTACTCCTTATTCTATTTTTTCCTACTTTTGTTAGTTTTGCGTCAAATTTTTTTTATGAATTATTGGTTTGTTTCGACGAGAGAAATTTAAATATTAGTTTGTCTCGACGAGAGAAATTTAAACACTAAAAATTATGAAACAAACTATTTTTTTAATAAAGAAACAAATAATCCAAGAAGTATGTTTATTTTGGATTTTTTTAATCAATTTTAAATATTTTGATTATAATTTTTTACTACGGTTTAGATTTCTTTTCGTTTAGACGAACCAAAAATCCACAAAAAAAATGATGCAAAATTAACAAAGGCGAAATTATTTTGAAAAAAAACAAAACAATACTGACGATTATGAAGCCAAAATGTAATGAGCATTCCCTTTAAAATTGAAGAACTAATACAAACATTACATAAAAACAAATGCATGTCATGTCTTCTTATTCTTCTTTTTGTAATTCAATGTCAATAAATAGCAGATCCAAAGATCAAATTACAGAAGATAAGGACATCAAGAACAAGGGAATGAAAAACACTGAAATCTCCACCAATAACTCCGGACTACCTTAAACAAAAGAACAATGATAGAGTTACACTCCTTCCACCACATCCCCTCTCACATGTGGTGGAACCCGTACACATGTGGGACCCAATAAGAAGACGTTGCCAAGTCTGGACATTACTATCCCTATTCAACACGGATATGAGAGAGATCATTGCAAAAGCAAACTGCTCGAAGTAAACTACAACCCGGAAAGCAAAAACAACAGAAAAAAACAAAAAACAAGGACTAAAACTAACTACAGTCTATGGGGTGTTTGGGAAGCTCATTTTTAGCATTTCATTTTCAACTTTTTGGTTTTTCAACTTTTTAGATTATGGTCAGAATGTATTTTGAATCTAACAGAGTATTTCAGAGAAATGTGCATGATACATTTTGCAAGATGAGTAGTGTTTAAGAGATATGTGCAGTATACATTCTGTCAGTCGTTTTATTAACCATCTTGAGAGAAGTGAAAAATGAAAAGTAAAAAATCTCCTCTCTCCCTTCTTAATTTTGGCATTTATTCTCTAAACTACCAAACACCTAGAAGTAGAAAATGACAAATCCAAAATGGAATAAGTACGTATCCAAACAGTCAGATAACTGAGCAACAGAGCCAAAACAACCACATATCTTTTATAGTATAGCAGAATGACTTTTCGTAAGAAGGGCTATGAACATGACAAGCGACTGCAATTGATAGGACCATAATTATGCTTTTTAATTAAAAGTGCTAAAGGGAAAATAATCTTAATATTCTGTAGATATTACAAAATTTGAAATCTCTAAGATTATCATTTCCTTAATAGAATGAAAACCTTTGAAATCTTTTACAAATATCTAAGCGGGAATAAAATCTCTTCCTCTCCAATCCTCTAATTAACAATGAATAGATCATTGTGTTCTTCTATGTGTTTGAAGGGATTATAATTGTTTTCTTCCATTTTTGCATTTTTGCTGTTCTGTGCCCAAAACTTGATCATGAAAAGTTGCTTTAAATTAATGATTTCATAAGTAATCTATGAAGTTCAATAATAGCCTTTCATTTTGCAGGAGTTTTAGCCTAACACTAAAAGGGTGCAAATAGAAGTCTTGATGGTCCCAATCATGGAGGTAATCAAGGAAAGCTATACTTAAACCGGAACCGTGCAAATCAATAAGGTGTCATTGAAAACTTCTATTCCTCATTTTTTGTGCGTGTAATTGAAAGATAGAGATCATTGCAATACAATAGGATTTCAATGTTATTGTTGCTTTACCGAATCTAATGCTTAAATTTCGTTACTTTGTGTCCATGTTAAAATTCTTAGTCAGTGGTATTTTTTTTATATTTATTTCATAATGCAATTTCCAAAATTTTCAACATTGGAACATTTATATTTATCCATGTGTATCAAGGGAGCACACAGATCTCATATTTTACAAATTTATGTCCTGGTTGGTGCATGTAAAAACAAAAAGAATGCATGAGATTTGTATTAATAAATTAGTAGGATTTTATTTGATCATTTGGATCCAAATATCATTCAAAATCTCAATGTTGTGTGTAAACATGTTGAGCTACAAATTCACAAGTGCATTCTATTAAGATAAAGTTGAGTTTTTAACCATGAAATAGGATAAGATGTCATACTTTTGTTTGAATTCAAATGGAAAAAGGCTCAAGTCATTAGCATGTCTTTTGTGAGAGATTACCTCTTAATTTACCAAAAGTAGAATATCTCCATTTATACCAAGTTCAATTTTAATTTAGCAACTATTTTTTTTTTCAAGATTCTCATTTAATATTTTAACCAAATATTCTATATATAATGTCCTTTCATTGGCGATGCCAGATTGTCCATTTGACCTCTATCAATTAAATTTGGACCTCTACAATACGACAATGCAAATGTTTTAGAAAACATTTTTTATTGCCATTTTGTAAATAATGACGATTTTTGCATTCTGGAGAAAGCAATTGATCAAATGAGCAAAGCATGGGTTCATTCCAAGGTTTTGTATAAGAATTCCCTGTTCAGTGCAAGGAAGAATTTTGAGTTCTATTTGTTACATGCTGTGAACATTAAATTCTAACAACTGATAAATGAAAATAAAAGAAGTTGCACGTAGGAAATATGATAAATGAAAATAAAAGAAGTTGCACCTAGGAAATATGATAAATGAGTTCCTACTCCTTGAATGTTGACCCAAGAACTTATTCTTGAAGCAACCAATACAAAACCATAATTGCTTGACCGTTCGGGTGATTAATAATTAACTAAGATTTCGTCCCAAGCGCAGGACTCTCGACCGGTGTAGCATAATAAATTCGGAAGTACCGGAGTCGAACCACAGAGACGGCTAACGGTGCTTGACTCAAAAGTGTAGAGTTTTAGTTTGAACTGGCTCTTAGGTAGCCACCCCTTGCTCAAATGATTTACTTAATTAACTGGATTAAACTAATTTATCTACTGGACTTTCGAATTTAAAAGGAGAGCACAGCCGTGGGCACTACGGTGCTCGCAACTAGCCTAATCCACATTCACTCAGGCCACAATTACTCAATTAATAGATTTAAAAATATGAAAAGAATATTTCCAACAAATGCGCACCGTTTGTCACCAATCTCCGCGCGCATTTGGAATTGGTAATGCCAGGGTTTGTTTGCTAGAAAAACTTCCGTATTCAAAAATTGCGCATTAATTAGAGTGATTCGGCACCGAGGTGGAACGTGAATTAGCCTAGCCACGGGACACGCCTTAATTACGGCCGCTTTTCAATCACGACTACTCCGCGCATTATTGGGGAAGCAGTAAAAATAACACAAACCCTAGATCTAAACATAATGAAACAGTGAAAACAATAACAGAGAATTATACTAAAGATTGTGCAAAGAAATTACCCTTGATTAATTAAAGCAAAACATCAAAACCACGCTGAGAATCTTGAAAACAAGTGCTGAGAAAGAATATATGAGATCTGTAGCCGAAAAGTTGAAGAACTAAAAAGTCTGTAAAATTCGTGGAACCCTAAACTAGGTTAAAACAAGAGTATTTATACTAATCTCTAATTTCTAATTAAAATCCGAGACAGAATAGGATTATACTTTGCGGACGACCAAAACGCTGCCGTTCACTGGCCAAGATAAGCTATTTGTAGCGCTACACCAAAAGTGGTGTAGCGCTACCGCTTGCTTATCTCCCCCTTTGACTGGTTGACTCTTCCCGTTGACCATTGACTTCTAACAATCCGGTAGCGCTACATCTCTTTTGGTGTAGCGCTCCAGAACATTCTGTTCACTTTTTGGACCTTTTTGTGCCAATCTTGAGCCCTCCAAATAATTAGAGTAGCGCTCCCGGACATATTTTCTCGAAATCTTGCTCCAACACTTAGTCTCCAAGCGCTCCTCTTCTCAATCCACGTACACGAGCCATACAGACACTTCCATTAGCACCAAATCACCTCAATTCCCTGCAAATTAAGCATAAACACCCAATGCAACCACGTGCACATATTAAATAGAGAATGAGGATTAAATCCATGGTAGGTTAATGTGTCACTTTAAGATGAGTTTTGATGATTAGTGTGGGGGAGTCGATTCTGGGGTGAACCTTCCGTGAACCTCTTTAGTCGCCTGAAGGCTCCACCTGGGTGCTTTTGCCTAGCGCTCAATCTAAGCGCTCTTGCCTTGCCGAGGGGCTAGGAGGAGTCTTGCCTAGGGCCTTTGCCTAGCTGAGGGGCTAGGATTTGCCTCGTCTAGGGTTCTTGCCTAGCGCTCCGCCTGAGCGCCTTTGCCTAGCTGAGGGGCTAGGATGGGCCTCACCTAGGACTCTTGCCTAGCACTCCGCCTGAGCGCCTTTGCCTAGCCGAGGGGCTAGAAGGAATCTCGCCTAGGGCCTTTGCCTAGTGCTCTCCTTCTGTTCTTCTTATTGAGGCCTTCTCTTTGCCTCTAGTTTGCCTAGGAAGATGACCGGAATGACCTCCGTGAGCTTACTGATTTGGAACAAAGGGAGGAGAGACCTCACTAAACTTCACTGGGATTCCCGGAGCACGCTCGAGAAAAGACCTGAAGGCCTGGGGGGGCGCCGGAGTCACTAATTGTGGGGGTGCTTCTGGCCGGAGTAACCTCTTTGCACTGTTTGCTATGGTGAAGATGGTGATGGGATGGCTAAACCTCGCCTGAACCCTAGCAACTCGCCTAAGAAGAATGCCTGCACAATTGAACAACCACGTTAGTGCCTAGCCCGGACGGTGGTGGTCCGGGAAGGCACTCCGATGGTTAAGTCAGTGACCGTAGAAGAAGAAGTTTACTGGAAACTTAGAGAGAGAAATGAGAGAGAAGGGTTGAGCATTGTGGGAAAAATCCTCTCTTTCAGGTTGGGGGAGTTTGTCTTTTATAGGCAAGGAGTCGTTGGGCTCCGAGCTCTCCACGCGCTTCACGCGCCATCATTTCCCTAGGCAAATCACGTGGCTCGGACAATGCGCTGCCTGCATCTTATCATTTCGGATGATGTCGCTCTTGTCACTTGTCACGACTTTTGTGGTACACCACTTGACACGCCTCCTGACATACGCCGCCTGACATGCAGCCTGACACATGCCACCTAACGTCACATCTAGTATGTCGAGCATGCGTGATAGGGACCCTTTAGAACCCATCGGTTCAGCAAAGTCAGCTCGGCCTCGGTAAGGAGTGCTCGGATTGATAAGGGCACCTGTTCACCAAAGAGCATCCGGTTCGGCAAGGAGAGTCCGGATCGACAAGGACGCCCGGTTCGGCCAAGGCGCCCGTTCAGCAAGGAGTGCCCGTTTGGCTATGAATGCCCGTTCGACAAGGAGCCCGTTCGACAAAGATTGTCCAGCTTGGCCAAGGGCCCGTTCGACAAAGAATGTCAGAGTTGCCCAAGGGCCCGTTCGGCAAAGAGTGTCCCATTTGGCAAGAAATGCCCCGTTCGGTAAGGAGTGCCCTGTCTGGCCCAGTTGATGAGCCCGCCTAGCGCTTAGCGGATCAGTACGCCTAGCAGGTGAGTCCGCCTAGCGCTTAACAGCTGAGGTTATTGTGTACGCTGGTTTGTTAGGACTTTTGTGGGAATTGGGCCCCTACAATTAGTCTTGGTAAATAATTACAAGCACACTTCGACCTTTTTTTAAAATTGATCGAGTATACAAATTAGTTTTTTTGTATCTTTTTTTCAAGCTATTACACATAAAAGATTAAATGGGTTATTACCTTTTTTTTAGGCTATTACCTTTTCTAAATTTTTTTTTAATGATGTAGAAACTATATTTCGTAAATCAGTTTGGCATTGATATTTTATTTTGGTTGTTTCTTCCCTTGATTTAACAATAATTTTGTGTGAAATGAAGTGACTTTTTTGAGATTCTCTTTATAGTGTGCGATCGTCATATCGCCAGGAGCCAGTTCTAAGCCATGATACATGATTTCACATTTTTTTTCCTCTTATCTTTTTTTCCTTTCGCTTTTCTATTTGGTTAATTTACCACCATAGGATGAAAAATTGATCGATCTATTTTATTTTATGCATGAATGGTTTTTCATTTTCCTTCAACTTATACATACACATAAAAAATTGATCTTTGGTTAACTTGCTACAATAATTTTTTTTTGCCATTCGGTATATATATATAGGATCAACTTCTAATGAGGGATCCCTCATTTTATTTAAAATGAGGACCTCATGCTTCCCGACCAAATTTTGACGATCCGAACCGTTAGATGTGTTCAAAATGTGTTTTTAAGGTCCACCTCTTAGATTCGTCCAAAAAAAAACCCGTAAGGGCTTCATCCGATCATTTTTTGTTAAAAACGCTATTTATAACGTTTTTAAGAAAAATTGATCGGATGAAGCCCTTACAGGTATTTTTTTGGACGGATCCTCGCGGTGGACCTTAAAAACACATTTTAAACACATCTAACGGTTCGGATCGTCAAAATTCAGTTCGGAAAGTGGAAAAATTGCTTGGTTCTCATTTTAAGGGATCACTCATTAGAAGTTGAATATATATATATATATAGGAAAATGGTCTCCTATGGGATCCCGTACCAAAATTTGGTGTGGACTTGGCCTTTCCGGATCAAATTTTGACGATCCGAACCGCTCAATGTTTTTAAAATGCATTTTCCAAGGCCAATGCGAAAAATCTTCAAAAAAAATACGCGGAAGGGCTTGATCGGATCAGTTTTTGTTAAAAACGCTATATACGGCTTCCGGGTATTTTTTTTTGAAAATTTTCCGCGTGGACCCTTAAAAAAATGCATTTTAAAAACATTGAGCGGTTCGGATCGTCAAAATTTGATCCGGAAAGTTGAAAAATGGTCAAGTCCGCACAAAATTTTGTATGTGGGATCACTTCGGAGACCGGAACTCTATATATATATCAATGTGGGATTAGCAGGGGAGTTAGAGAGTTAGTCCAGAGGAGGTCTAGAAGATATCTATAGCCCTAAAGCCCAAACGCCTTTGTCGAGGCTCAAACTCTGGTCTCCCTTGTGGGAGAACTAGGAGATAACTGCTAGGCTAGAAGCCCTTGGTTTAACTTGCCACTGTTAGATGCATGAAAAATTGATTTGTCGCTCTTATTTGTGTATAACGCATGTTTATTGCTATATTATTATTATTCAATAGAATCAATCACCATGGAAAATTAGAGTCAAGATGACCAAATAAGAAATAGAATTGTTATACTCATTCGATCTAATCTAAGTGATCCAATATTTTAATGCATGAACTTTGTGGTTTAAAGTACAATTTTTTAGCTAATCAAAAAAAGGGAAAACACGTCATTTTATTTCAAGTCTCTGTGCATAGCATAGGTTCATGCTAGCTAACCATATTGCCAGGTCGTTTTTCTTTTTCTTTTTTTGTTTTTTCTTTCTATATATGATTATGTTTTTGTTTCCTCAAAAATAAACTCTGTTCCAGACTCCCATATTTCTTTTCCATATTGCTTTTACTGTACGGGAATCTAACCTTTTGAAGAGACGTAAAATTATTTACCCCCCTCTACAAAATTTGCCAAGATTGTCAATATCAACAACCTTGTTCTCTACTTTCAAAATTTGGCAACTTCTGCAGCTGCTGATAACCATATTCTGTCAAGGATTAATCGTTGTAGCTTTTTTTGTGGGTTTGTTTTTTCCTCTTATTTTTCTTTCTTGTTTTTCTTGTATTTTCAGCTGGTTGTGTCCTTTTTTACTTGTCTTTTTAATGAATGCAGTATGTTTCTGGGGTTTTCTTTTAAAAAAAGATAATGAATCCAAAATACAGTAATCTTTATCAATAAACAGTCAACAAGATTTTTTACATGGCAAATGTTCTCGGCAAAATTTGAAAAATGGAAAGCAAGATCAATCAATTTTGCTTACTTGTTTAAAAATTTAAACTTATAGCTTGATCAGCAAAATCATATTTGGTTCAATGGGCATTTGAACAAGTGACCAAGTCATTCGATCAGAAAATATTCAGATCTCCCCTCCCTACCCTCTACCTCCTTTGTGGCAATCTCCACTAATTATCTAAGACGGAAAATGCTAGAGGTACTAACAAATGTACTACGATAAAAGTGACATCCTTTTACTAGGGGAGTATACCCATGTATTACATCATTCATAGATATGATAGTGACATATTTACTTTTAGAGCATCCTCATCAGTTTCAGCAAATTTTGGACCAAATTAAACCTCAAAAGCACCTTTTTATATTTTATCAAGTCACTTTTTCAAAAACTCACATAATCAGACTCTCTATTCTAACCCATGAAGGTAGAAGCAACAATATAAGGCCAACCCATGAATAGTAAAAAAGGCAACAATATAAGGCTTAACCCATGAATAGTGACTCGCTGGGGAAGTAAAGGCACTGTAGCAATTATATTTTGACCCAAGGAAGTGGCGAGGCTGATTTTCTTGCATTTCTTGCACTTCTACTCAGTAGTTCAGCTCTAAAGCCAAAGTAGCAAAGCTGATGGGGATGCCCTTAGTGTAATAGTTTGTAAGTTATTTAGTGTCTCTACCGTTTCTCATCCAGGACAATTGCTGGACTTGCTTCTAAAGACTAGGTCCCATAAATTATCTTATTGATAAGATATTTTTGCATTCCGAGAAAATTTGGACTATCCAGGACAATCCCTAACTATTATTTTGGGACTTTTTGTGATTAAAAAAGAAACAGCTATACAAAAATTTGAACGATTTCAAATATGAAAAAACTTTATATGCGTTGATAGATTACTTTCATTATTTTTCATTTTTTCTATTTATGAATTTTAGTAAATTTATTCTTCAGGCTTATTTCGGGTCCACCGATGATAAAATCATTCATTTAGTAGAGCTTGCTAAGTATTTGAACCATGAAAAACACAATGTTTATCGTCAATCAGTGTCTGGATGGACATGGGGATAGATTGGGGTTGGAGAGTATTATCTCCACCCTCAATTCCAAAACCCTTTACCCATATCCATCCCCTATCCAATCCCCAACGAAGCTTTATTTTTATCCTCCATCCCCACTCCAAATGGGGAGCGGGGACCCCACAGGGATCCAATCTTTTTTTAAAAAAAATCAGATTACTAGAAATTTAAAATCCTAGTTACCAGTTAAATGCTAAAATCTCAATTACAAATTACTAGAATCCCAATTACAGATTACTAAAAATATAGCATCCTTGCATGTTCTTAAGAGTTTTACCATAGCAAGTAGCTATGAGGAAAAGGAAGACAATAACAAAACACTGGCCACCGAGTATACCGGCAGCCAATGACAAGTATCCAAAGACCCTATATTTCCGGGCACAGGGCGGATCAGGTATGAATTCGGTGCGGATTCAGGACAGGGACATGCCTGTCTCCAGCCCCTACTCGATCCCCAAACATTTTTTTTAAAAAATTCTCATATCCTATCCAATCTCCAAACAGATCTCCATATTGCCAATTCGTTCAAATCGGGGATCGGATTGAATTCAAATGGGTCAGAGGAAATGGCCAACCCAAGATCAGTGCCTATAAAAATGGGTTTGACCCAATGTGCAAGGTGCATTTTTCTAGAGATAAAAATCTGTTTGCTTTGATTAATATAGGATTAACAATAAATTTTAGCAAAGTCAAAGCACTCAACGAGCTCTGCAAAACGAATTGTTCTTATCATCCAGGTGAGCTCGAGATAGGCCCAGAAAAGACGAAAAGTGGACATGTCCCGTATTTTTCAAAGATGAAAGAGAATCCAGTTCCATCCCTAGTACCTCCCATGTACTGATATAACCAAAACGGCGAATCGAAATCCTCCCATATGATGATCTCTCGTGCGATGATTCGAACCAATCATATGATGTACCACGGGTATCCATTTAAACAAAGAATAACTGTCGTTCTTAAGAAAAGTGACGGTCAGGTCGTATCGTTAATCTCCTAAGACAAACATGATTAGAACAAGCCCTCAATCGATCTCTCTGATCAAATCAATTTATTGCACGAATGATTCATACATTGATGTCTGGAAAATGAAAGGAACAAATTGTCAAATAAAACCATATTGCGTCATGAAATATTTATCCCATTAACAAAAAATATCTATCTTTTTTTCCAGGCAGAGTGATGTCATAAGATACAAATTGAGATTACGTTGATGCCAATGGCTAATCTCTTGAAATTTTGATGTATTTTACCAACTTACTTTCAACCTTGCACAACAATTTTATATTACAGGTTAATATTTTAGATATTGAATTATGTCAAACAAATCAAGCAATATTCCCGCGTATAATTTTCCAAGAAATTTCCTTAGGGAATTTGTCTGATTGGACTAATTTGAGTAAACTCCCTCGAGTCCAAGATGCCTGGGATATGGGATCTACTTTATCTTCTTTGTATCTCCCCAACCATTGACTCCATACCTGCAGCAATAATAAATGGACATGCCTATATATACTCCCTAACCCAAGCTCGGAAGCGTAAGAATTTCATTGATAATAAGGGTTACAACCCACCGTGTGTTTCTCGCCCTTTTTTGGAGAGACACTTTTGAAACCATGGAAATGTTGCAGCTTGAGGAACATCAGCCCTCGTGGTCATTCCATAAGGGTCCACCGTGTGTTTCTCACTCTTTTTTGGAGAAACACCCTTTTGAAACCATGGAAATGATGCAGCTTGAGCAACATCAGCCCTCATGGTCATTCCATAAGGGTTACAACCCGCCATGTGTTTCTCACTCTTTTTTGGAGAAACAACCTTCTGAAACCATGGAAATGATGCAGCTTGAGCTCCATCAGTCCTCATGGTCATTCCACAACACTTTAGATTCCTCCTTTCATCATGAACTTTGTTTTCCTGATCCCGAGACATGGACGGGCACCGAAAATTTTGAATTTTCTTCTTTCCACTCTATATCCGAGGGTTCCTCGGAGTTTTATACGTCAACCCCGTTCATCTCGTCCATGTATAATGGCAAGTCCTCATTAGAACCATGTTTTGAAGATCTGGAGGATTCTGGAATAGATGAAGTTGACGGATTTTTTGATTGGCCAGAAACTGATGATGTTTCGCCATCACAAGGAAGTACTACAGAAGAATCGGTTGATGTCTCATCAATCCAATCCCCCCTGGTTTTTCCGGTGGAGGATATGGAAATCGATGAATCCTCCCTGGTTTTTCCGGTGGAGGATATGGAAATCAATTATGAAGTGAGCATATCCCATTTGCTCAAGGCTTGTGGAGAGGCCATGGAGAATCGAAACAACGAGCTCGTGGAAGTAATATTGAAGCGATTAGAAAATAAGGCTTGTCCACAAGGTGGAGCCGCCCAACGACTGGTGTATTACATGATCAAATCACTGGACCAACATTCCGACTATTTGACACAAGAAGCAAGCAAGAATTATGAGGCGGCGTTCAGGGCCTTCTATCAAATCTTCCCTTACGGAAGATTTGCTCATTTCATTGCTACTTCATCGATCCTAGAGGCTTTACCAGAGGATGCAGAGGAAATTTGTATCGTGGACTTCGACATGGGGGAAGGAGTTCAATGGCCTCCCTTGATTGAGGCCCTTGCAAAGCAACACCAACGAGTTACCCGAATCATATCACTAAAAAGCGACGACTCAAAATCTGTACACCCCCTTCAGAGATTTGAGAAGACAAAAGAGCGGCTACGTGAGCACGCTTTTTCTTGCGGATTGGAACTAAGAATTGAGGAGATTGATTTGGAGGGATTGGCATCAGAGATGAAGAAAATGACGAAGTTTGGAGGAAGGGAGTTTTGGGCCTTCAATTGCATGGTTGGTATCCCACACATGGGGAGACAGAAAAGCTCAAGGCACGTTTCCAAGTTTCTAAAGATAGCTCAAGAATCAATCTATACCGGTGATGGAACTAGAAACCGGGGAGTCATAACCTATGGGGATGGAACCACAGTGGAGGAGAGGAGAAGCGATGGCTATGGATTTGGATCTTTCTTTGAAGGGCAGTTGGGCCGTGTCAAAGCGTTGCTTGAGTCGATGGAGTGGCAAATGCCTTCGCAGCATAAAGAGGCAAGAATAGCTATGGAGTGTCTGTTTGCGGCACCCTATGTTTCTTCTCTTTCTTGCTTTGAGAAGTGGGAAGAGAGAGATTGTAGAGGTGAGCATCTAGCAAAGATCGGATTGGATGCTCGGAGGGTGAGCAAAGATATTGTTTCAGAAGCTAAAGAACTAGTGAGAGATGGGGACAGGTATCGGGTGGGAACTGAAGGGGAGAAAGAAAATCAAGCTGTGTTGTGTTTTAAGGGGACTCCATTAGTAAGAGTTTCTATTTGGAGTTAGATGAAAAATAAAGGGTTATGCACCGGGAGACTCCCTCAACCATTCCTCTTTGTCACCAAGACCCCCTAAACTAAGTTTGCCAAACAACTAGACCCCTTCATCGACGTAAACCTATCTTGTAAACCCCTTCAGTCAACAATCCGTCTGCAACCCTTACATGTGTCAAAACTTGTTCAATGTTCAAAAACATTTTCCTGGTCATAAGATGCTATCTCAAAAACATTTTCCCCACTCTCTCCATTTCCCCCACCACCCCTTGTTTCCCTTTGCCAAAACCTTATTCGCAACCCAATGTCTTCTTCCAGTACAAGCAACGCACGAACCACAACGCCCCAATGTAGGGATTTCTGATAAACCAACTCATTTAACCCTTAAATTCTGGTGTAGAACAAATCCTAAGCTACTTCGGCGTCTTTGAAAATCATTCTCAAAATAGTCTTCAAATCCTCTTCTTTAGAAACCCTAAGTTTGCGGATCGATGAGTTGTAGAAGACCATTATAGGTCCAAGTTTGTTTAGGGTTTTGGAACAACATATTTAGGGTTTGTGGGATTATAGATGGAAGGTGAGATGAGAGTAGAGAGATACGTTAGAGACCTATTAGGGTTTGTAAATGGACAAGAGTGAATGTCTGGGTACATATAAGCAAGGGCAAACGGTATTTCACTTCATTCCGTCCACGGATTAGAGTTGGGAAAGGTTTACGTAGATGAGGGGGTCTAGTCGTAAGCGAATTTAGTTGAGGGGTTCTAGTGTCAAAGATAAAGAGTTGAGGGGTCTCCTGGTCAATGACTAAAAATAAACACATGGAAATGAACACTACTCCAAGACTATCTTCGGCTCGTACAGACTTTTTTACTGCCTTTTTGTTGTAACATAGCTAAAGTGTGGCGATACCAAGAATTGTAAACTATGTAGACATGTCGTAAATCTTTAGTTTGATCGTAAATAAAATGTGTTGTTTCTTAAGCCAAAAACTCAGACATATGGGGTCTTTGGGAGCCTATTTTTCTTTGCATTTTGCAGTTTGGGATTGAGAATTGTAAAACTTTGAATTATTGTCAGAATAGATTATGAATATGTTGAGTGTTTGGTAGATATATGCAAAATAGATTTTGCAACGGAGTAGTATTTGAGAAAATATTATTTTCTAGTGGAGATTGAAAAAAAAAAAATCAGAGGTGGCGGAGGTCAAATTCTTACATAATCCCAAACAAGTACAAACCGTATTACAGCTTACAAAAAGTCAACAAATACTAAATGAGAATGTAGATTGCAAATTTCACAAAAGGTTAGGGGTAATTTGGTCTTTCATTTGTAGGATAAAATGAGAATGCAAAAGCTCCTCTAAAGCTAATTTTCACAAAAGTCTCTATTGTGTGGATTTGAGAATGCATTATGGAAAAATGCATTTTTACCCTAGGGTCCTTTCAGCCACAATTTGATATTGCAAAATGTAAATTGGAAAAATGGGGCTTTCAAACGGGCTCATATACAGGTGGTGATGGATATACAGATTCCATGTTGTACTCAACGATGTTATGCATATGCAACATAGCTGATATGTTAATAAAGTAGAAAAATATCATTACATGCATCACTTATTTGTTTCCCAAGAACCTAAGCATGGATCATAAACAGAAAAGAGATACAGATGCAGCAGTAATCCAGCTACTGCAAAAGGGCAATTTGACCATTATCAGAAGAAAACAATGTTCCTGTAAATTCATGCTATTCCACGATGATTGTTCTATTAAATCAGTTGGTAAATATGTTTCCCTCATAAATACTAATCCTCCATGTGTTTAACCCTTTACAAATGCAAGGACTAATCATGCATCCATATATTTTATCAGCAGCAGCAAGAATATATTCAAACATAGTGATGACTACACAAAGGACAACATTAAGTAACACAATCTGTACCAAAAAAATCAACGAATATGCTTATGTAGGCATAAATGGGACTTTAGAATCCATTCGGCTGACTTTCTTGTCTTATTAGACGGCTTTTTAGTATAATGCAAGGTCTATTCCCAGTTAACTAAGTCAGCTTAAAGAGTCTTCTTAATTCAAGAAGTTACGTTGTTGTATGACTGCAGGAATTTCGTGTAGTGGGATCACTAAGATTTGAACAAGATCACACCAATCTCTACTAAACATTATTATGCATAAAGGTGTTCAGTTTTAAATCAATTTCAATAGAAAAAAAAAAAAAACTCAACCCCGTTTTTGTTTTTGTAAGTTTGTTGAATGTTCTCTAAATGATACGGAGTAACTCCTCTTTTGTGTGTGACATGACAAGAAACACCTTCAAGGCAGGGTCACTTCGGACCCATCCGTGTGGAGCAAACCCCAAATACATGTAGCTACCCACAAACCACATGCAGTATTGCAGTGTAAGCCAACATGTTGCGAACGATGGTTGAACACAAGGCCTCTGAATTTACCGTTTATCCCAGGTTAACTCGAGGGATTATATAAAGATTAATATGATCCCAAATGATAAGGAAATTGACTCCATGTAATAAACTACATATATTTATAATTAGGGGTGTATACGAGCCGGGTCGAGCCGAGCATTGGCATGTTCGAGCTCGGCTCGGTCAAAATTGGAATGGCTCGAGCTCGGCTCACCAAATATGTACAAAGCTCGAGCTCGACTCGTTAGAACTCGATCTGAAATAAACGAGCCAGCTCGGCTTGTGCTCGAGCTCGAATTCGTCAAAAAGCTCAGAAATGAAAACTAATTCCTGTTAACTCAACCACAAACCAAACCCAAGTTAACTCTCCAACTCAATAACAAACCCAGTTAACTCAACAGCCAAACTCAGCAAAAACAATAGCCAATCAAATCAAACACCCAAAAGAGCCGTAAATCAAACATCTTTCTAATGTATTATTTTCCAGAAACAAGAAAACCCATTCTTTTTGTTCTTTTCATTGTTCAGCAGAACAGTTTTCAAAAATATGAGAACATTTTTCTAATGTATTCTCAGGAAAGAAGAAAATGACGTTTCTTATCTATTGGTTTTCAAAAATAAAAACCTTCAAACCAAACAAGAGTTTTTCTGTCAAGATCGACAGAGAAATATAGAGATTTCTGAGCAGATTTGAGGAAGATAGACAAGTAGGCGGCTTGAGAGTGATATCCGTGTCCGACGGTGGCCAAAGGGGTAGATTTTAGGGTGGGCTTGAGAGTGAGATCACCTCTCTATCTGTTGCTTGATGACCGGAGGAGGCCGGAGAGTGAAATCGGAGATGGCAGAGGCTTGAGCGGGGTAGGCTATGCAAGAGATGGTGATCGTCTCTCTCTCTCTCTCTTCTGAAAAGTGAAACTAACAAAATAAAGTGGGAAACAAGACAGAGGGAAACCCTAATATTATACTTATATACTTGGCTCGCGAGCTGGTTCGAGTCGAGCCATCCATGGCTCGAGCTCGGCTCGTTTATCAAACGAGCTACGTAACCTGGGTCGAGCTCGTTCATTTATCCCTTGAACCGAACCAAGTCGAGCCGTTACCGAGCCGAGCTCGCAAACGGCTCGGTTCATTTACACCCCTATTTTAGTTCCCAATAATTGAGGGTATGAGCGGGGGATGGAATCCAATTTTATATTTGGTGAATTGCAGACTATTGGTCCTATTGGAGAGTTTTAAGAAACTCAATAAGACAAAGATGCCTGGGATCTAGATATTTTCTCTCTCCTCCCACCCTTTTGCTACCTTATCTACAGCAAAAGTACTTGGTCACCTCAATATATACTGCCCTACCACAATTCCTTGTTCTGGGAACTTGAAGAGGAACACCCTTAATAACAGGGAAATGATACAGCCTGATCTCTATCAGTCCTCATACGGTCATACCACAATACCATTCAATGAACTTTGTTTCATTGTCTTGGCATGGATATTGACATTGGAAATTGTGGCTATCTTATTCTTTCGTCTCCAACAGTGAGGATTTGTCCGACGTTTCAGAGTCGGTCCTATTTATCTTGTGGGAGCGAGACAATGTCCCTATGCAAACAGCGTTTACAAAATAAGGAGGATTATGGATTCTTGAATTGGACGGAAAGTGAGAACTGTTCACCTTCACCAGAATTCTTTACGACAGAAGAATCTGTTGATGTCTCATCAACCAAACAACCTTTTCCTCAACAATGAAGTGAGCACAACCCATCTGCTCAAGGCTTGTGGAGAAGCGATGGATAATCAAGATAAAGAGTTTTTGGAAGTGATGTTGAAGCAATTAGAAAAGAATGCTTGTATGAATGGCGGAGCCGCCCAAAATCTTGTTATAGGACATCTTGTTACTTGATTCAATCACTGAACGAACACTTCAACTACCTGACACATGAAGCAAGCAAGAACTATGAAGCAGTGTTCAGACCTTCGGTCCAATCTTCACTTATAGTTATAGGACAATTCCTCTCTACATTGCCAATTCATCCAAGAAGCCTTAACTGAGGATGCGGAGGAAGTTTGCATAGTGGACTTATGACTGTTTGACAAAGGCGAAGGGTTCAATGGCATCCCTCAATTGAGGCACTGGGAAAGCAACACCAGCGAGGTTTCTCAGATCCAGTGACAACTCCAGAAGTTTTGGTTAGTGGTGTCATTAAAAAAATTTGCAGCAAAATCACACTAATCATATCCTCGTATACTTCTAATATAATTGAGAAATAAATCTGCACTTGCCAATTAGAAAGAAAAGGTATTTTCATACTATATTGATACTAATGTTCCAAAAAAGTACAATAAAAGAAACAAACTTTTTCATAGTTGACAAGGTTGTTTTGTTACTATTTGATGAAGAAATTGAGCCTAATCTTGTCCATTACCATAAGAATTACAAATCGTTATGTCATAGCTGTCCACTGAGGACTTAGTAATGATTGAAAGGAAAAAGTACTACTTGGAGTCAGATTTTGAACATAACATATTGGGGAGTTTTCAGAATTTCCTTTGCCTATAACTGTCTATTTGACCTTCATACAAGAAAAAATACTACTCAGTACTTCTTAACAAATTTCTATCCACTGGGTTCAGTTGACACCAGTGGTTTTATACTGCTGTCGCTCCTGCTCGGATCATGACAATAAAAAATGATGCCGGTAGTTCTGTTCATCCCCTTCACAGATTTAGACGATGAATTAGTGGCTCTGTGAACATGCCTATTCATCTTGTCTGAAACTGCAAGTCAAAGAGATGGACATCAAAAAGATTGATGTCGAGATGAAGAAAATGATGGAGTTTGGAGGAAGCCAGTTTTTAGCCTTCAATCCACATAGGTTGAGACAGAGAAGTTCTAGCATGTTACAGAGTTTCTAAATGTAGCTGAAGAATCCATCAACACCAGTGTTTGAATTGGAAAGAGGGAAATTAAAACATTTGGAGATGGAAATGCGGTGGGGGGTAGAATAAGTGATCGCCGCGGATTTGGTTCTTTCTTTGAAGGGCAGTTGGCCTGGCTCACTGGATTGCTCGAGTCAATGGAGTGGCAAATGCCTTCACAGCTTGAAGTAGCAAGAATAGCCATAGAGCGTTTATTTGTGGTACCTTTTGGTTCTTCTGTTTCTTGCTTTGAGAAGTGGGAGGAGAGAGATTGGAGCAGTGGTCTTGTGCTGAACATAAGATTGGATGCCTGGAAGGTGAACAAGGGTACCATGGCAGAAGCTAAAGAACTCGTGAGAGAAGGCGATAGTCCGTATTGGATAAAGAGGGAAGGGAAGAAAGATGAACTGGTTTTATGTTTTGTGGGAGCGTTAATAAGAGTTTCAGTTGGAGTTGAGAACAGTTAAACACGCATCTTTTGTTGGTAGGAGAGGTAGAGTGTTTGTGAGAAAACAAATACATATTTCATCTGGTATTGAGTGATTTTGAACATGCATAGTGTCATACAGATCCAAATACGATAGATAGCTGATTTTTTAGTTGAAAACAATATAGAATCCCACTACTTGAATCAATAATCTCAAGCAATTTGCTTTGAACGAAGTAAGTAGAGATTCGAACAGAAAGGACATACCAATATGCAGCTCGAAGACAACAGCAGAGCCATCCTTATGCAAAACTGAAAGAGAAATGATAATCTCCAACTGCTGCTATCAGTTAAGAAGAATTCAATCTATACATGAACTTGTACGAGTACAAAAGAAATTGCATCAACATTTCCCTTCTGGCGAGGCAAAATGCACAAAATCATGCCATTGTCCAAAACAATCTCCTCTGTCTACGGTCTCAAACCCCCTCTCTACCACACAATCAGAGTCAGCTTTTTGAATAGAGTGGCTTAAAAATTTGCTCTGGTTCTTTAGAGGTCTCGTGGGCTGCTTCCACAAACTGTTTAATCATCGTCATAGCTCCATATCAGCATATAAATATGGCTCCCCGTTTGACTCAAACTCTCATACAGCCAGGGGTTGGAGATAAATACATTGATTTTTCAATCAAAAGCATTATGTGCAGTCTTCAATTTTCCAGTTGGTTGGTGTTCCACCTGAATTCCTTCAAGACTGGAACAGGGAATGATTCCATTAATGCAAACATAGTGACTCACATATGCGAGTTGAGAACTCCACCTTGTATTCGATAATAGAGATCAAAGGTGTCTTTGTGATCGGGATCCAAGCAGAGAGCGGCCTCACAGTCTCTGAGAGCAGAAACATAGTCATCCATAGACTCATGGAATGCAGCTCTCAGATGGAGCATTTGCAAGTCAGGCTTGAAAGCTAGGGCTCTTACTAGCTCTTGTACTGCTTCATTTTCTCTTTGGTCATCCATAAGCACTGTTAAAATGTGTTTCTATTTATTAGCACGAACGTAACGGTATAAAACATGAACATAAAATGATTTAATGAAATCTCTTCTTTCATGATCCTCCAATGTTGACAGACTTCACCGACTTAAGCATAGAATCTGTGAAACTTCAAACTGAGATATTCTTCGCAGACGCAAGAGCATAAATTTCATAGAAATGTAAATTCCCCTTTCAACAGTTATATGGAGATGGCTGAAAATATCTCAGAACCATAGAATAAAATTTAAGGTCACAAGAAAATACCTGCAGCCCTAAATCTGTAGGGATAAGTTCTCAAAGGATCCAATTGTGTTGCCATACTGAGATCACCATTCGCCATTTCGCGGTCACAGTACTCTGATCGCTTCTCATAAGCTGATGCTTTGTTTTGTGCCTTCTCAATCAGCTTAGTCATTTCATCATAAGCAGCTTTTCTTTGATTTTTTAGGTGATATACACGTGCCAACCCTTGATGAGCTCTCGTATGCTTGATTTTAAGGGCGTTCGAATAGCATTCTGCAGCAAGATCCAGTTTACCAGAATCCACATAAATACTCCCTAGGTTGTTTAGTGCCTGCATTTTTAGTACACAATCAATGAACACAATTGGGAAATATGACAAAAACTTCCATTCTCCTTGTACTTTGTAGACATACTTGTCCTTTCCGAAGACAGTCTGAGGGACATCTGAGAGCTTCCTCCAAAAGTTGAATAACATGCGATGAAGATTCTGTATTCAGAGCGGTATCAGCCAGTGTGTACGCCTTGAGGAAGAAGGCTTCAAATGACCTCTGGATTGAAATGGACAATTCAGCTTTAGCTAGTGCTTCTTCTCGATACCCAGTGTCGTATAGAATCCATCCTTCGTATATAAGCCTTTCGTGCTCTGAGCTAGCATGAATCTGAGCCAACCTCAGGCATCGCATAGCAGCCTTTTGACAGTTCAGCCTACAACATTCACAGATATGAATTGATTCTATTACTTCAGCCATCACAACGTTGGCAGATGAGTCAACTTACACACGAAGAAAAGTCATAGGGAACACTGTTCTAAAAGGCGGTTGAGGCAGCTGATTAATCGGCGCCTAGGCACTAGGCAGTGACCCACCGCCACACCTAGGGGTCAAGGTGTTTCAAAAGGCGGCCAACCAATTAATCGGCCATAAGGCTAAGCAAGGTGGCGATTAATTGGCTAGGCAGGCTATGCACAAATATCACTAGGCGGGCTAAGCACGAATAATTGGCTAGGCGGAGAAAGGCAGTGATTAATCAGACCATTCGTCGGGCAAAATATGTGATTTTAGAAATTTAAGGGCTTCAGTGTTGTAATAGAATTTTTAAGGGGGTTAGGTGTAGTTATCTATTTATTTACTGTATACAAACAACAAAACATACCTAGCGGTTGTGTTTCGATGACCAGAATTTTGAGTAGGAATAGAAATATGATTACTCGGAATCAAATTCCTGGGAATTTTCTTGGGTGGGAATAGGAATATGATTACTGTGAATCTAATTCCTAGGAATTTGATACCTGGAGTAATCACATTTCGGTGTTTGGAGTAATTCAGTAATCTTACGTGGGAAATAATTATTTTGGAAAGTTATTAAAGTCAACGTTTCCTTTTCTTAATTAATGACCCTGGAATATGAGATTCCCATGGGTAAGAGAGGAATCAGATTTCCACTCAGTTTGGGAATGAAATTCCTAGTTTGAATGTGTCATCAGTAATCACATTCCTATTACTATCTCTTCCAAACGTCAAAATTAGAAAAACATGGAATCACATTCTTGTTCCCGTCTATTCCAAACATTGGAATCATGAAATGGCATCACATTCCCATTCTCCCTCGAGATTGCTGCCATCCAAACTGAGCAGTTTACACAATCGAAACTTTTACCATCCCTACTAAGTTTCATTTTATTTTGAAGTTTGAACTTAGTAATCGACTAATTATTTGGTAGTTGGTAGTACTTAGTTTCATTTTGTTTAACTTTGAACTTTGCATTATTACTTAGTTTCCATGTTATTTAATGTTTTTTTTTTCAATTTTTATTGATGTATTTGCTCTCAAAACTTGGGGAGGGTATAGGAGAACATAAAAAAAAAATTAAAAAAATGGGAAATCCGCCTTATTGTCAAGGCACCAATTAATCGGCTAAGACACTTGGCAGTGTCTGGCTGCCCGACTAGCGCCTAGCGACTTTTAGAACACTCATAGGGATGTGTCGTGTGGAGGCATTCAGTGTTTGGGTGCCATTAAAGTGAAAGCAGTGCTAGGCATAGTATGTACAACGTTTAACTGGAATAATTTATGGGCCTGTGTTATTTCCTGCAGGCATTATTTCACACTTGGCAGTTAAATAATAAGATGCCAGTTCTACCATGTAAAATGTGACAGTTTCTCAAGTGTGCAAATCTGGACACTACACAACTCTTGATAATGACAGCATAAATTTATTAAGAATACGAAGTGAGAGTAAATGGATTAAATTCCATTGCTACCTTACCTTAACAGAAGCAGAGATTGCCGGAAAAGCAAAAGGCTCTTTCGAGGGTCATTTACCAGCATTTGATGTGTAACAGCTAAAGAACCAATATCATCAACTGAAGACCACCGATCATAGAGTTGCATCCAACAGTCACCGGGACCCCATTGTTGAACACGCTGACAAAGGAGATTAACCAAATGATCCCCTCTCATCTTCCCACCAAACATCGTATAATCAGGCTCCAAAGTTAGCAGTGCCCTAATATCTCTCAGGGCAGCCTCATAATCCCTAAGTGAGATAAAAAACCAAGCCCTCAGTTCAAGACAGTCTGGAGAGACCTTAAACCCAATAATTTTATCCATCTCCAAAATGGCCTGCCCAATCTGATTTTCTTCCACCATTGCAACTGCTCTATACTTATAAGGAAATGATAGGGTGGGATCCAATTCAGATGCGGTCTTCATATCCAACATCTTCTTTGTCCCCACATTATACAATGACAATTCTTGGTACATCCACCCAAATGGTTTGTACTCGGAGATCAGAGAATTAATCAATTTGTATGCTGAAAACCTCTTTCCTTGCTTATATTGAGTTCTTGCAACACCAACAATGGAATAAACATGACCCATTTCAGCTGCTGCCTCGAAATAATTTTGGGCTTCCTTGTATTCCCTCCTTTCCAATAAAACACAACCCAATTGGTGCAATGCAAGTTCCTTCTGCCACTTCTCAGTAGCACATTCTTTCAGCCTCTCCAACAACATTTGGATTATTTCCGAAGTCAATTTCTCTTGCATAGCAACTTGGGTTAGGAAATCGTACAAGAAGAAAGAACAATTCCCTGCCATGGCCAATCTCTCTCTCCCCTCCAAGGTACAAAATATTTTCCTCACCTTTGGATTATACAAAGAACCTGGTAGCTCTCTCAGTAAAACTTGCAAACAAGAAGCCACAAGAAGATTTGCACTCTCCTCCAATCCATAATCAATCAGAATCAAAACACTTTCTACATTCGACGCTATAGATGCTAAAGTTGCATCACAATGAGACTTCATTTCCTCACAGCAAAACCTGTTTGCGAAAGAAAGTAGCTCAAGAACTATATCAGGGGCAAATGTGTCCAATTTCCTGGACCTACTAAACACTTCAACTGCTCTCATTCCTTCCACAGAGATCCCCATTTCTGAAAAATCAATCCTTTCCCTCTTCGACTCAAGAAAACCCCCATACAACATTGCTTCCAAAGGGCGTGAAAGAGCAGCAATTTTCTCTCTCACACAATGAATTTCCACATCACCAATACAGAAACAAACATCACTATCCCCAATTAACAAACCCACATCAGGTGCCTCCATTTTTCTATTGCGACTATTATAACAATCAAAAACTGAATTGGAGTCATACCCAGAAGCCGAAGCAACGGTAGATGAAATACCCACAAGTTCATTCTCTCTCCTCTCGTAACGCAACCACGCCGATAGCACAACCTTCGAGTGCACGTCCGCCGCGTGTTCACGTGCCGCCTGGAGACACCGCCGGAGCAGTTTCTGGTCGTTAAGGCCACGCAAGATTGAGTACTGCTCGAGTAAAACCAACGATTTGTTCTTCCCAGAACAGTTTTCAAGGCGGCGGTAGACATCGGATAAGGTTGCAATGAAATCAACCGGTTTGAGGTGAGGGTCTATGGGCGGCTCGAGGAGGTCGGTTGTAGGCAGTCCATAAGGGAGTAGAAGAGTATCAGATGTGGACGGTGAAACGGTGTCGTTGGAGCTTGACAAAATTGAGCTGATTGTGGGTTTGGAAGTGGAGGTGTCAGAGGGGCTTAGGGCGTGTACTTGGGTTGTTTTGTGGCGGTCTATGAGGTTAAGACTGCCGCGTACGGTGGTTGTTAACGGCTGTGTGTACTGACGGATGAGAGTAGCAAATTTTGAGATGGGAACAGTTGGGTTTAAAGATTGGTTGCCATTTTCAGTTGAGATTGACATTGAGACAAGGGAAGTTTTTGGATTGAATGGAAACAGGGGAGAGAAAAATGGGTGACCGAGGAGAGAGATTCTTCAGTCTCTGGTGTGGAGTTTACTTGGGAAAATGGGAATTTTTAGATCTAGTTAATTATTTTAATGATAATTGGAAACTGGTTGCTTGTTTTATATGCATGTACGAACTTTATATACGTATGTGTTGACTATTTTTGGAGAAAAGTTATGGTTCATATATAACTAAAAGGGTAAAATTCAAGATATTTTTTTTTTTGAAATAGAAATCAAGAAAAATGTGATTCATATTCATTTGATTGTTAGAGCTTCGCATCGAATAAAATTTGGACCAACTAATTTAACTTCACAACTAATCTATAAGGACTCGATTCGAAAGGGTACAAGGCACTCACATAATTGAGACTTGATTTGGTTAAATTGAAAATTTTGATTTTTTGATTTTTTTGTTTTATCCTTATTCAAAATTTTTTTTTTGTATTTTTTAGTTTTGCGTCAAGATTTTATGGTATCTGAATTTATCTTGTTGAGACGAACCAAAGAGTATAAAATTATGGTAAACCAAAATAAACCAGTTTATTGGATTATTTTTCGTTTTTATTCACTAAACTTTAAGTTTGGCTAACAATTTTATACTTTTTAAATTCCTCTCGTTGACACAAGTCAAGAAACCATAAAAAATCGACTAAAAACTAACAAATGCAAAAAAAATTAATAAGGACAAAACAAAAAAAAAAACCAAAAAACTAATTTTTTCAATTTAGCCAAATCAGACCTTAGTCATCCGGATAAAGATTGGATGAATTTGGCTGGGTTTGGGTGTACAAAATTCACCCGTATAAGCTTTCCTTCTCGATAAGTTATCCGATAAAGGGCGCAAGCGAATAAAATTTGGACAGCTTCCCTGCTATCAAAAAATAAACTGCCTGTATAAGGGTGTTTCCCTCTCCTCCTCCATTTCAACTACAAAATAACCTTATCCCACCATTTTATCGCTCATCCGAACCAAGTAGTACTATTTTGAATCATGCTACATCTACAACCTTTTTAACTCCAACCATTTACAACTCTCTCCCATACATGTAGAGCCCACATACAATTATGGGTGTAGGCCCTACATGTATGTAAGGGGGTTATAAATGGTTGAAGCCGAAATAGTTGTACAAGTATCATTTTTATTATTTTATCCTCCTTTTTTAATACTTCATCTAAACCAACTACTTCCTCCGTTCCAATTTTATAGTTCATCGTTTTATCCTAACTAGATAAAAAAAACTATTATATCTTTCAATCAGTAATATATTTTATATGCAATATGGATCTTGTTTGATAGATCTTGATTTAATCTAATAAACAAAGTGTTCAAAATCACCAAAAACATTGTAGATTGTAAGATATAACACTTTGAAAAATGACACGAACCCTAAAAAGGGACTATAAAATTGGGACGGAGGGAGTATTTTTTTTATCCACTTCTCAAAAAAGTCACATCAATATAAGTTTACCTTCCATAAATAATATCTTCTATAATCTTATCCTCCTCCATATTAATTCACCCAAAACTTATTGCGCATCCAATCAGGCCCTAAGGGTATTTTGTGTAGTACCCGGTTTGATAAAAGTATTCAATGGACAAGTTTATGATTGTGCTAAAAATTCTTTTGGTATTTTTTATTTTTACATACTCTCTCACTTATATTTTACTTCCTCTGTCCTAAATTGTTGGTTCCTTTTCACTATTTGAAACCTCTTAAAAGATTGTCTATATCTACTAATTTATTGAGTAATATAAAAATATAAATCTATTTGATAGATCTCAATTGATTTTATTTAATAAAATTCTCGAAATCATTGAAAAAAACATTATAGATTGTGAAATATAGACAATTATTTGAATGATACGATTGCCCAAAAGAGCCGAGCAATTTGGGACGGAGGAAGCAATTGGTAAAAATATTATAGTGGAATTTCATCCTTAGTTTATGAACTTCGCATGGTTGTACAAAAATTAGGGGTGGTTTCACATTTTTAACCAAGGTGACTGTTGTTTCCCAAAATAAGAATTTGTCTTTATTAAAAAAAAATTCATTTTTTAGTTTTGTGTCATGTTTTTTGTGGATTAGTAATTCGTCTGTACCAGTGGAATTGGAAAAATATAAAATTACGACCAAAACCCAATTTTTTTTTGAAATTATCCAAGAAAAATCCCAAAAGTCTGGACTAAATAGACTAATTCTTGGATAATTTCAATATATATATAGGATAAACTTCCAATAAGGGTACCTTATTGAAGTTAAAATGAGGACCTCACCTTTCCGAGCCAAATTTTGACGATCTGAATCGTTCATTGTTTTTAAAATGCATTTTATATAAGGGACTCTTATTTAACTTTCCATGCGGACCTAGGGGCATTTTCAACTTTCTGGACTAAATTTTGACGATCCGATCTGCTCAATGTTTTTTAAATATTTATTGGAAAACACTCGGATCAAGCCCTTCTGGGTATTTTTTTCCGGAGATTCTTCGCGTAGGCCCTTGAAAACACATTTTAAAAACATTGAGCGGACCGGATCGTCAAAATTTGGTCTGGAAAGTAAAAAAATGGCAAGTCCGCATGGTATTTTTAAATAAGGGTCCCTTATTGGAAGTTTATTGTGTGTGTGTGTATATATATTTTGTGTTTCAGACATAATTTATGTTTTTTTTATTATTCTTATTGAGACTAAATAATAATCTACAAATGTTTACGAATAAATGCAACCTTTATTAATAAAGGTTGCATTTTGCATTGTATTAATAAAGGTTGATATATGTGTACACCTTTAAAAAAAATAAAGGTTGATATATGTGTACACCTTTAAAAAAAAAAAAAAAAAGGTTGATGAGTCTGTACACCTTTATTAGTTAATGATATGCGTGTACACCTTTCAAAAAAAAAAAAAAAAACCAAGTTGAGACTTTCTTAATAAAATGCAACCTTTATTAGTAAACCTTTATCACAAAATGCAATATTTATTAGTAAACTTTCATCGAAAACTAAAGGCCAAGTCAAGACTTTTTTTAAGAAAACAACCTAGCTAAAAGTCACCCCAGCTAAAAATTAGAAACCACCCCTTATTATCAGTAGTCCGTAAACTTCATGGGACATGTCCCAAAGCCACTCACTCGTTACCATGTCTCAAATCCTCTCACAGTTTGGCTGTCTGTCTTTGGCTTTATTGCTAAGGACTATAGTGAATCCGCTCTTGTTTGACATTGTAGAAGGGTTGTTGAATTGTCAGCTATTTTCATTGAAGCTTGGACACTAAGGATTGCTTGTGAGGTAGCTAGAGAGACGAATCTGCCCTAGGTTGTTTTCGAATCAAATTGTTTGGAACTCATCGGGTGCTTCAAAAATACCAAATTCTCATGCCCCATAGGAGATCAGAGCTCTCGTGGAGGATATTAAAGTGTGGGCATCATCTACGAGTTGGAATTTTGTTTGGTGTTGTAGACAAAATAATAACCTTGGTTAGCTTCTAATTGTTTGCACATATCAATTTTGGTCAATACTTGTATTCCTGTTTACATATAAATTTAACCAATCCAATAATTAATTGACACGTAATCGAAAATGTCAAACGTTGGTAATTACTCGTCAATAAAGATTCACTGGATTAATAAGATAAAGTTAGTTAAATACGATGTCGTATCACTTCTCAATTTAGAAAGACAGTTATTGACAGTTACGAGCCATTGCCAAAATGAAGATTGGCTTTGAAGCCATAATATTAACTACCAAACATACAAGCTCCACATGTAAATTCGTGAAACAAGGTGATTGGCAGTTAGAACACATGGAATACTTCTGGAAGCCGTTAATTTTCCTTACGTGTTATCATTTTAGTTTGTTGAACAAACGTGCAGAATTAAAAGTTCTGGAAGGAGAAAGAATTCAAATTCAGACGTGGAGGAAGAATAACTGCCAACTCTCAGAGTGGAAGTTAGAGTTTGAAGCAAGCTAGATTCAAATTCATGGAGCGGGAAGTTCAAACCACAAGTAACGTCTATAAATAAAAGAAATTGAAGAGTGAGAACCCCCGGACAAATCTTCTACAAACAGCTATCAAAAAACTGATGCTTGGTTTGTTCATTGGCAAAGTAGTTTTAGGATTTCGAACTCAATTCGAAGTAGTTTAGGGTTTCAAACTCAATTCGAAGTAGATTAGGAAGTAGATTAGGATTTACCTCGATTGTTATTGTAACAATCACCCCTATCTCGGTTGTTCTTGCAACAATCATCTGTTCGAAGTTCTGTATTTGAAGTTGGAGACAATTTCGAAGTAAGTTTATCTTTGATTCATCAATCGAAGTGTCTTGGTTCTTTATTGTTCTTTGATTTCCTAAGTTTATTGGTTTGCATTTTCTTCACTTATTAAGAAAATCCTCTTAATTGAGGTAATTGAACCAACAAAACACAATCGCCTGATTAGGTTTGGTTCTCCAAAGTTAATCTGAGGGAGGAGATTGAAACTCTCTCTGGCACGCTCGCACACAATCATTTTCCATTGCAAAGAAGTAAAAAGAACCAAACAATTCCATCTGGCTTAGATGATGTTCTTTGTAAAGATTTGGAGTAGTTTTAATGCATATGATCATTAAAAAAAAAGTACGAAGGGAAGGAAAGTCAGGTGGGGAAGTTCAACAAATTTTCCACGTTTTCTCATGCGATTTAGAGACTTTGACTGTATCTAGGCGGTCTAGCCCTCCTTCCTTTACCTCTACAAAACAAGGAACCAAGTGCCCAAGTGGTCGAGGTCTACAATGGTAAAGTCAATCCCTAAGTGAAAAGGAAAAGGCAAGGCTTCGAGAAGGAAGAAACTGGCTTGCTCTAGGGTTTACCAGTGTAGTATTTATAGGAGTGCCTTTGGAGTTAGGGTAGGATTTTGCATGCCATCCTTGTGACGAGGTGATGTCGCCACCATTCCTCTACTTGACAACTAGCACCAACCACCACCTCCTAATCGAATGCTGCGCACGATGGTCAGTAGTCATGGTGCGCTGGTTGGACTGATCACATGAACGCGTGTATATGGAATTGAGGTGCCACGTGGCCAAACTATACTATGGTTGATACTTGATCCCCATCTGGAGGTATGATCGATGCATGAATGAGCCAGTAGACTTGGTGCAATGAAAATGACAAATGCTCTCTCTCTCTCTCTCTCTCTCTCTCTCTCTCTAGCATTGTATGTATCAAAATATAGATACAACCATACTGTAGGTGTGAGATTTGTGTGGTTGGTTACGATCTTTTTCTCATAGAGTGATCATCACTGATCACTTGAATTGCTTGGTAAACACTCTAGTGCATTTTTTTCTAGTCATCAATAAGTTAAAAGGTCTCATCGGCAACAACCAATCTTGCAACTCAAATATTGACTTGCCGACAATCAGACAATGCCCCTTGTGCATTTGCAATTCCTCTCTATGTTAAATTTTTTATAATCACGCCTATCGAAATATTTTTATAGCCAGATGTCTCCTCTTCCATTCTTTTTGCTCACCAAAAATCTTGCAATCGTCATTAAACGTAGACTACAAAGAGAGAGAATTAAAAAAAATTTAAAAAATCCATTAGTCCTGATATTGGTTGTGAGTCATAGAAGCACTCCACTATTATGGGAGAGTATATATATATATATATATATATATATATATATATATATATATATAATTACTAGAAGATTCTCCATTGGTACATGCTATTGGGTTCTGAGTGAGTATTTATCCACTTCCCTATTAGGAGTGATTTGAATTTATTACCAAGTTACTGAATTTGGGAAAGAAAGAAGACAAGAAATAAGAGCATCTCTAATGGCATGTTTTTTGTGTTGCTATGGATGTATTGTAGTATGAAGCTCCAAATTTCTTTCTCTAATGGTGAAGTAAATGCAAGCTATGTCTGCTTATAGTTATATGGTGTGCGAAATAATAACAAGAAATGACTTTTATTTTTCCACGAATGACATTTGAAATTGACATTTTGTGAAAAAAAAAATAGAAGAAATAACATTTGCATCATAGGAGCAACATTATTGTAGCATAGTAATTTGTTATTGTTCGATTGCCATATTATAGCAACAACTTATTGCTATATTATAACAATAGCTATCTAAAAATAGCAAAATAGCAACTCCACTGTTGGAGATGCTCAAATCAAAACCAAAATAGTATAAAAATGGCATTTTATTATGCTTGCTCATTCATAGTCCAGTATTTGTGTGGACTCAGGATTAAAGGCCAGACTGAATTGAGGATAAAATAGTAAAATTGAACAAAAAAGACCTACACAAGATCATACTTCCTTAGCAATGTTCTAAAAGCCGGTTGAGGCGGCCGATTAATTGGCGCCTAGGCAGTAAGCGGTGATCCATCGCGCGCCTTAGGGGTCGAGGCGTTTGAAAATGTAGCCAGCCGATTAATTGACCATAAGGCAGAGCAAGGCGGCGATTAATTGGCTAGGCGGGCTAGGCGCGAATAATCGGCTAGGCGGAGAAAAGCGGCAATTAATCAAACTATTAGTTGGGCAAAATATGCAATTTTAAAAATTTAAGAGCTTTAGCATCGTCGTAATAGAATTTAAGGAGGTTTGGTGTAGTTATCTGTATATATAATGTATACAAACAACAAAACATACCTAGTACTTTACAGTTTACATGATCATAACTTTTACAAGCTCTAGTATTACTTAGAGCATCCACAATGGTCTAACCAAAATTGGATAACTAAAAGTTGCCACATAAGCTTTTGGTTATCCATTTAGAGGTTGCTAAAGTTAACAATATCAAGTCCCACATTAGTATTTTTTGTCCATAACAAGAAACAATGGACACCCTCCATCACTTATTCAAATGATAAACAAAACTTGCCACATGACTTTTTCAAACTACAAAAAATAGTTTTGAAATTTTTTTAAAAAAATATTTTGAATTTTCTTTAAGTACAAAACAGTTTTTAAAAAAAACAGCTTTTAAAAATAAATTTTGAAATTTTTTTTTAAAAAATAAACTTCTAAAAAAAAACAGTTTCTAAAATGAAATTTTGAAAAAAACAGTTTTTTTTAAAAAAAAATTTGAAAAAAAAACAGTTTTTAATAGGAACTTTTGAAAAAAAAAACAGTTTTTAAAAATAAACTTTTGAAAAAACAGTTTTTAAATTAAACTTTTGAAAAAGAAAAATAGTTTTTTAAATTAAACTTTTGAAAACATTGTTGAGACAGAGAGAGAGGAGAAAGAAGGTTTTTGTCATTTTGTGCAATGGTGAGTGTATTTGATTGGGTAGATTTGGGGTCTATTAAATTTGGTTATTGGCAAAAGGTTGCTAATTTTGGTTATCCAAGTGACAAAATTTGGTTAGTTGCTAAGTTTGGTTATTCCAACGTGAACATTTTTTTCAACAAACATTGCTAACTTTAGCAACTTTTCGATTTTGGTTAAGCCAATGTGGATGCTCTTAGATCCATTTTAGTAGGAAGTTTGAACTTAGCGGGTGTTCCACTAACAAAAAACAATTTTTTCCAAAAATTGAGATAGGTCATTCTCTCACAATACATTACATAAAAAACTATGAAAAACTAATTTATTAAAAAATCACCTTACTAGAACACCCCCTTAGTAATTGACTATTTATTTGGTAGTTGGTACTACTTAGGTTCATTTTGTTTGAACTTCGAACGTTGAACTTCGCATTGTTACTTAGTTTCCATGCTATTTAATGTTTTTTTTCAACTTTTATTGATGTATTTGCTCTCAATATTTGGGACAGTATAGGAGAATATATATATGGAAAATCAGCCTTATTGTCAAGGCGCCGATTAATCGGCTAAGGCGCTAGGTGGTGTCCGGCCACCTGACTAGCACCTAGCGGCTTTTAGAACACTGTTCCTTAGCGGATCCACAGGCTTAAGAACTTCTTGGGCTCTAGCCTCCGTCCCAATCTGCACCTATCCACACCCCAAGTTGATTGGCGGAGTAGGATTTAGTCGCTCCAAAATCAATTGAGGGGCATCGCCACCCTTATTCACTTCGCTCCTGACAATTTCAAGCGCTCTCATGAGGGCAAACTTGATTGGAAACTTATCTACTCCACCAAAGACCTAATTGGATTTGTGCAATGGAGAGATCCGGACGCAAATCAATGATCTAGATGAAGCCACGTACAATTCAAATATGCCAATAGCCCTCTCATAATTTAAATCTTACTCCTATTAAATTAGCAGAGAATGGAAGCTCTGACAATGAAGAAAAGGTCAAGGTAATGCACTAATCAATACATATAGTAATACACTGAAAAATGGAGAGGTCCCAAGGGTTTGGTGGTTTGATCCCCACACAATTAACTACGATTCGATTCTTAGGATCATACCACAAGAGAGTAATTTCTTGTGAATCACTCAATCCCACAGTGGACGGCCTACCTTTGACGGAACTAGAGAGGAGATTAGTCGAGGTGCGCCGTTCGCATAAATTGACGAGTACACTCGTCGAAGCAAAATAAATTTTAAAAAAACTGAACAAATGGAGAGGGCACAACCAACAAATTATTGGATGTTGATGGTTTGGATTTTGTGTAAAACATTAGAATTTTCGGTACAAGTCTTCAAAAAATTGGAATTTTTTTCCTGGTGACTATTAGTATTACTCCACAATGACAGCTTGACGTATTTGTTAAATAGTTAGGTGAGCATATACATCATCCCCATAAAACCACCACAACTTTCAAACCCAAGTTGGGAAATAATAAAATCATGTGGAATTTGTCAGGTTCCTAGGAACAAATTTAAAGGAAACTTCATCACTAAATGAGGAAGAGAATATGGTCATGTGCCTAGGATTCCATGTGTTTGCTATTAAGCAGTCTATGCCTCGTCAGGCCTGTTCATATTTGGACGTCTTCCAGTAGTAACTGGGATATTCACATGTTCACACACACACACACACACACACACACACAGAGAGAGAGAGAGACCAACCTGTTTCTCAGCTCACACCATAAAAGCTTTCTGGCCTTCAATAAATATTGCTTTGCTGGGTGGCAATTGCTTGGCCACAAATGATGGTAGAAAGTCCTGAACAAAAGACCCAGATTTCCATTCCCAAGGAGCAAAAATGATATGGGTACCCCTAACTTGCACCGCACATGCACACCAAGGTGATGTGGCAGAGTGTCATAACATCTCGGACCGGGTGGGAACTTTAAAAAAACTCTTTTATTGGTACACTTCCCTTAATGGTTTTTAGGCATATAGTATATTACTCCCTCCGTCCCTTCTTTAGTGTCGACATTTCCATTTTGGTCTGGCCCCAATAAGTTTGTGATTTGAAAAGTAAATGGATAAAAGGTTGTACAATTATCATTTTGCTCTTTTGAAAAGTTAGTGGATAAAAGTAGAAAATAATTTTGAAAAGTGGACATCATAATTGATGTGAAAAATGTAAAGATGATGTTTCTTTAATAAGTTGAATTTACGAATCAACACACTTCAAAAGAGACGGAGAAAGCATCTGCTTTTTGATTTAGGAGTTTGTTTTCTGTTGGAATTGGATCCTCCCTGTCCTTAATTTGGATTGGATGGGGCAGTCCAAAACTGAATAGGCTATTGCTACGATTAATGTTTCGGCTTTGGACAGTCTCATCCAGTCCAAAACTTTAGACTTGAGTGAATCCAAACCCTTTTATGTTAGTTTCAAAATTCAACTCCCTAGGATCCATTTCTCATGTCCACAGACCTCACTTCTCAATACTTATGATCCAATGAAAACACCATTAATCGCCATGGTAATAGAATAACCGTGACAAAAGACAGAATGAAGATGGGTTTTTAACTAAAGAAGTCATACTACTTGGACAACTGGATTATTCCAAAGGTGATTCATATGTTGCTCCACAATCCATGCTAACATGCCCAAGCCAGTAACTACCCCATGGGATTTCATGGCTATGTTTGGATGGTATAAATAACAAAGGACTAATAAAAAAAATTACTCTTTCCAAGAAAGCCCATGCTAATTAATCTAACATATAAAAACCTCATTCAAGTGTTTACCAATTCCAGAAAACGTATTCAAATGTTTGGTTTGACCTTTTAAAGCATAGGAATAGAATACGAGCGATTCACGTTTGCAAAAAACAAATGAGGATTTTCTCTCAGTTATATGGATGTAAAACAGGTTGTGGAAGAGTTTCTAGAGAAGTTGGACCGTCGCAAATCACAAACAAAATAGTCAATTAGTTGTTTATTAATCAGGTGGGAATACTAAATAAGCATCTTCCAAAGTCCCAAGGTTGGTTGGTACTTTGTATTAAGCGTCTAAACTCTAAAGCATAGTTCTTGGTATCCTTAAAGATTTTTCTATTAAACACCAGAGTCTAGGACTCTAAGGGTCGGTTCATTGTATTTCACATAAGAGTTTAAGGGATAGATCTAGTAGTAATTGTTAAGCTTACCTTTAACTATTTAGCAAAAATAGGGTTATTATCCTTACCCTCCATCCCAAATTATCCCTTCTTCTTTCCTTTCTTGGATGTATCAAAACAAGGGTCATTTAAAAAAGTCAACAAAGAAAAGTTGGTACTTCTTTCCTTTTTGGATACAATTATGTACTGTTCATAAAAAGTCGGATTTCCAAAACAGGAACAACAATTTGGGACGGAGGAAGTAACTTTTCTCAAACTTTTCAATCAGATTGCATAGTGTCCTCCATTTTTTTGTATATTCAAGGTGTTCATCTTCTTCTTGTTTTGAATAAAAAACCATCTACTAAAACAATATCTTAGTCATTCCTTTTGCCACAACAATGTGTCAACAACACACTAGATATAGGTCTATATAGCAGGAAATTTATAATAGCATATACACGCATCCAAAAAAATGGAAAAGAAACAGTAAGAGTATTTTACATACCTGTCTCATGAATATACAGCCTTTCCATTACACTGGGCGAAGTGTTCTTGATTATGATTCAACACCCACCATATGTACAACTCTATTACAACATGAGAGCAAAATACTCAAAATGCGAATGTGAACTTCCCAGTTAATCCGTCTGAAGGAGCTGCTCGCCCAACATTATTGTACTGCTCTGAGTCCCACCCCAAACTATACATATATGTAAGCTTCTCATCTGAGCCATTCAAAGCATTTTTATTACCCAAAGCTTATGTTTCCTCATGTGGAGATAAATGACACAAGGCCCAGTCAGTTCTTCATCAAAGAGGCGCTTGCACAACTTCAGATAAGTTTCCACGTCTCCCGTTTGCCGAATCCTTTTTCTTACTCCCTGAAGCACAGCTACCCTGTCCAAAAACTCTGGATGCAAACCACAATCCAGCATTTTAATCAGTATCTCTGCTGCATCGTCGAAATGACCTCCTTTCATGTACCCTCTCAACAACCACGATAAGGTTTTCTTCTTACGGACAGAACCCATGATCTCTGTTCTAGACACCAATCGTGCAATGGGACCCTCTTCGTTTTGCGAAGCACAGATGGCTAAAACAATGTTGTAAAGTTCACTATCAGCTTCCTTACCCACAAATTTCATATTCCACAACTGTCTTTCAGCTTCTAGTCCACGACCAGCAATAATATACATGGCAAGAAGCCTCTCGTGAACCAGCCCATGAAGAGAGGGTCCTTCCTCTTGAATCACCCAATTGGACAAGCGAACTCCATCGGCGACAAGATCTGACTGATATTTCTCAATAAGCCCAACATCGTCTGGATCCAGTTCAGCAACTAAACCACTCTTGCTGAAACCTTTTAACTTGCGTAATGCTTTTGTGAATTCATTCAGCTCTTTCACCACAGCTGTCATTGCGATTAAGTAGCTGTAGGCCTCCGGCCTAAGCCCGGACTCTTTCAGGTCAATCACTAAGTTGACTGCATCCCGATATTTACCATCCGCCTGACAGGAAACATATCATTGAAATTGAAACAATTAAAAAATGTAAACTATCTAAAGAATAATCCACACACTAGATAATAGCAACAATAGCTAAGAATTCAAAAGGTAAGACAGACTGCACATATACCAAGCTAATGCTATCAAGCTATATTAATAGTTAAACAAAGAAGTTGCCTCAGATTGTAACATGTCAAGCCATAAACACAAGATGTCAGCTAAAGCAGTCCCAACAGAACTTTTGGCATCTTGAGCTTGAGTTGAGCACAAATGGGATCCTTTTGGGATGTTCTGCTTTGATTTCTAATTGAAAACCATTGTTTCTATCTGCACGATAGTAGAGAAATCCGATGTCTACCAATTTGTGAAACAAGCTGAAGAAGGCAAAGGAAAATCTTTCCAGCTTCAGCCAACCCCAAGAAGACATACGCTCTATATCATTTAAGTCACTATGTTTCCTAAAGTATCCCTTGGTTTTTTGTTTTTTTGAGAAGAAAAGTATCCCTTGGTTAATTTTGAGAAATCGTGACAGTCTGACAGTCTATGTTAGTCGAGTAAAGCTGCAACGTATAGCATTTGCATCTGAAGGAGTAAAAAATGTTCCAAATCCTCAAATTTTAGGTCCAACTTAAATTTACTAATGGATGTGTTTTTGTTAGTTTTAATATCGTAAATTATTCATTTGCAGCATCCATGCCGAATTAAAATGAGTGAGATTCGAGAAATAATGCCACGACATTTATGATAAAACAAGTCAACCAGCAACTTTTATACCGGTGTCGTTCCTTACGTCTTCTTCCACAATGGTGCCCAGACTCAAACACTTGTGCAACATTTTGTACACGTTTCCAAAATTTCAGTAAAAGCACAACACTTAGGATAATAGTTTTGAGATAGCAGAACAGTAGGTTCAAAAAAACCTAAATTAGCTATGATTACAAATACATACAAATCTGAAGGTGTGGGTGCACAATTGAACTTAAAATTTAGTAAAAACATGTCTCGGAATAAGTGCATACATTATCATTTTAAGAGAAAGAACATATAGAGTAGAAAATGCAGCATAACAACGTGTACCGTGTAGGTAAACTAACCTTTAACGGAATAATTAAAAAAAATTATAGACTAAACCAAAACATCCACAACAAGATAGTTTTGGTACCCCTAATGAGATAAAATCTTTCAGAAATTTCAACCCAACATTAAAGAGAGCGTCCTGCAATTCAGTTCTAGCAAGAAAACTGAAAATGTGACAGAGAGTATCAAAGAACAGAAAATCCAAATCCCATAACAAAACCAAATACCAAGACGATAAACTTTAGAATTATGGTTAACAGAACCTCACCATCATCTTCCAAGCAAGATAACCAGCAGGGCCTCCCTTATGCCCTTCCGAACGATCCCCCTGGTAATAACCAATCCCCCTCTTCAAAACCTCTTTCACAAACGAAACCGCTCTCTCCTTCTCCCCCATCTCCCAATAAAACGACACCGCCTTCTCAATCATACTAAACCCAGGCTTCAAACCAACACAATCCATGTCCACAAGAATGTCAACAACATAACCCACATCCTGTTTCCCATCAATCAACTTCTTGAGCCACGTGCACATTAGCGAAACCATAAGCTCCATCGTCTCTTCATCGACTCGGTTCTCCTTTCGGAGCCACTCAAACACCTCCAACGCACACCAAGAGTCTCTCCCCTCTTGTGAAAAATACACCAGCACGAGCTGCAGTTCACGAGCCGATAACCGTTCATTCATTTCCTCTAAAACATCCGAAGGCTCCCTATTCATTCGCTCTAGTTCCTCAATTGCCTCGAAAAACCCATCACTCATTTCACCCTCATCGTCGCTGGTTAGAAAGCTGTCTAACTCAACCGAATTGAACAGCCTTAAATCTCGAGTTTTACTCCGTTTAGCTACAGCAAAACTAGGGTTTTGGCTGTTGCAGATTACAGTTGAAACCCTAGAACAAGATTGAAGATTGATCTTTTGATAAATTTGAGGGATAAGTAGATGATACCTTTGGGTGGAACAGGTATGAGTGATTCCCGAGTTAGTGAGAGAAGTAAATCCATGGGCAGAAGCCATTTGCCGGCAAAATTTGATAGGTTTTCAGTAGTTTTATTTTTGCTTGTGCGCCAGCGAAAGGAAAGAAAAATTTCTGGGTTTAAGGTGGCATGAAAGAAACCCTAAATCGGTGGTGGATATTGCAATGGCCGTAATTTGTGGCAACACTGAGAAAGAGTGAAGTAGAAGACGACGAAAAACAGTTGAAAACGTTGGAGTGACGTGCTCGAACAGTGGCGACTCGAGGAGCACTGTGGATAAAAAAATGAGCGCGGCTAGGGGTACAATCCTTTTTTGCATTGAAAATGAACATCACGTCTTCGGAGACCCACTTTTGGGTCTCACATGAGTGATCCGAACTGTTCATTATAGTGTTGATTTGAAACGGTGAGACTTTGGTTTAAGCACTTCTAACCGTCCGATTGAGCTGGTTTTTTGTGGACTCCCTCGGCAAATCAATGTTTCTAATCAAAACTACAATGAACGGTTCGGATTACTAATGTGGAACCCAAAAGCGGATCCCCGAAGATGTGGTGTGTATTTTCAGTGCAAAAAATGGTGTACCTCCAGGTTTTTCGAAAAAAAAAAAACCAAAATACCATGCTCTTTCATTTTGGGTAAAAACCATTTTTTGATTTAAAAAAAAATTATTTTGTAGTTATTCAAAATGTTTTTGGATTCGTGAGTTTTGCATCAAGATCGTATGATTTCTAAATTCATTTCGACGAGACGAATCTACCAAATACTCCCTCCGTCCCATAAAGTTATATCACTACGAAATGATGTTCAATTTTCAAACTATAAAATAACGTGTTTACGAAAATAATTTTTTTAATTAATATGGATCTTATTTGATAGATCTCATCGAGAACTTTTATACTCCCTCTGTCCCAATTTCTTGGTCCTTCTTTCCATTTTGGAATGTCCCAAAATATTTGTCCCACTTCTAAAAATATCTATCAAAAATGGGTCACTTTTCAATTTTACCCTTAAAAAGTATTTTTCCCATTTTAATTGGCTAGTCTATTATCTTTTATTTTATAACCGTTTTTATGATTTTGAAAATTTTGTATAATAAAACCAATTGATATCTATCAAACAAGATCTATATTGAATATGTTTTGGCTTTCATATAATAAATTAGCCTAAAAAATTTGGTCACAGTAATATTGACTGGATTTAGGGGTAAAATAGAAAAGTTAATACAAAGTTTTCACATCCCTTAAAAACCCGCTTCCCCAAAAGGGGCCAAGAAATTGGGACGGAAGGAGTACGATGCAAAAAAAATTCAAAAATTATTTTAGTAAATACATTATTTTTTAGTTTGAAAATTACATGTAGTTTCATAGTGATTTAACTTTATGGGACGAAGAGAGTATAAATTTACTCACTTCTTGATGTTTTTTTTTGTCTGGGCCGTACTTTAAGGGGTGTAAATTTTGTGGGCTGGGCCTTTCCAGGGGGGCATTTCAGACAGATGCCCAAGTTGAAGTCGGACCAATCCAAGCCTGGACCCAATACTTGAGATTGCTTGGTGGGTCGACGCTATAATTGGAGTCGGGCCAATGCAGGCCTGGACCCAAGACTCTTTCAATTAGCATTGGAAAGGTTTTCCCCCTCATTATTCTAATTTCAAACTTTTGAGAGATTGGGCTCCACACCAGTTTCCGCTTCTGTTTTCAGGACTTCGGGCTTAATCCGGATCATGATTAGGGAAGTTCATCTCGTAGATCTCACAAAAAAGAATTTTCATGTAAAAAATTAACTTGGTCGGACATCAATAGCTATACGACCAAATGAGATGGTTTGTAGGCCCAAGATGGATTCATTGACAATTTTATTGAACTAGAGAATTGAAAACTGAATAGAGCCGGACGCACTGATGATTACCTAAGTGAGCAGACGTAAAGGTCGCGGTCCAAATTTACAACGCTTGTGAGCAAATGTTTACTGTTACCCATGCCAAAAATAGTAGTAGATTAGTAGATTGGTATGATGGCGCTTGTGAACAAATGTTTATTGTTACCCATGCCAATTTTACGTCTTGTTTCATGAGCCAAATGATGAACATTTGTATGAAACTATAAATTCAAACAATTCGAGTCTGTTTATAGTTATTTTACAAACAATTGGATCTTGTTCAAATAAAAATTCAAACAACGTTGATTTGTTCACATATTTTTATTTCCGAACAAAGTTATGTTGAACTTACATTTTCCATATGCTTATATTTTTAAATTTAAAATAGATGGAGGTGGACGTTTTCGTCCAACTAGGTCTAATAGGAAATGTCGGGTTGAGGAGACTGGTGTTCTTCATACTCGTGGTGTTGGTCAAGTTCGCAGACCCGGTGATCGTCTTCTTCTTCTTCTTCTTCTTCTTCTTCTTATTATCTATATTGACTACTTATTTCACATGAAAGGGTAATTCCTTGATCCATTTTTACCACCCCTGAGACCGATTGTTTAATACAATAACAAAACCATTTGTTTTTCCAACATCACGGGTCTAAGTCATCAATGCTTCATGGCTATCAAATAGTACCTACAAATTTTTTTTCTTTTATTGTCTTCCTAATTTATTACATGGGAGAGGGAGAATAAAACTCGATCCCGGGATGCAACGTGGAGCATCCAAGAGCTTTACTACATGAGTTAGCCACCACTTGCAAATATCTAAAAGTTATAATGCAATGATTTTAGTAAATGAAATTATTAGCCATACGATGCACGTAAATGCATAAAACCACCTTGTTTGTGATAAAATTCTTCGTAAAAACTTCTTCAAGTCTTTGGGAAAAAATCACAATAGAAATGCGTATTAACTGCATATCTGCATCGTTCTAATTTGTTGTCAAGCTAATTAATGGGATTCGGCGTTCTGAATAAACAATGTTGGTTAACAAAGACCACGCTAACTAAAACAACAAAATTAGACCCAAAAGCTGGCCCAATTTTGGGCTCGAAAGATGCCGGAAGTAGGTGAGAATTATATGCGATTTACTATTACGATGTCAACACTCAATAAGAAAATTCAGAACCAGATTTCTTAATTTGTAAGCGGCGGGACTGGATACACACAACTGTATCCAATTAAAGTTCATGTATGTCTCTTCTCGTGCATTTTCAGCCCCTGGATTGCACACAATCGAGAAGAGTCTTTTGTCCAACCATGCATTTGAAAATACACCGGAGGAGAGTGTTAGGATTTTCACAACCCTGCAACATCCCTACGGATTTTGGAAATAATAAATCACAGAATAGAAAAACAAGTAATCGTGTGTAATGAAAAACGAAAAAAAGAAAGTGAGACACAGATATACATGGAAAAACTTCAACGCGAGGAAAAACCACGGGAGCCACACCAGTCCACTATGAAATCAAAATCAAGAGTATAAATCTTCTCACAATCTCTCTAAGATTTGCATTTTTTCTGGCATCTCTCACTCTGTTTTATCTGAAAACGTGTTACCCTAATTACACACTCACAGCGAAATAATTAGATCGGGTCTATGGCTGAAATTTCACACCTAGATCCCTCAAATATCATTTTCGCTGGAGGCTTCCACCCCCATACCTCCGGTATTGCTGAAGGTTGTCTGTACCCCAACAGAGAGGTACCTTCATTTTTCGGTACACCCCCACCCTTGCCAATCGGTAATTACTTATCCTATCCTCGTACACTTCCGCAGTTGCCAAAGAACAATGATATGTACACACTCTCTCAACCACTCCCCACCACACCCTTTCTCACATGTGTGATGGGGTCCACTGAGACCCACCGGGTGAGCCCCACCACATATGTGAGAGAGAGTGTGGTGAAGAGTGGTTGAGAGGGTGTGTACCTATTATTTTTTGTTGCGAAAATATGACTGGTATATAGAGTAGGGTCAATCACTTTTATGTTGATATTTTATCGTACAATATATGAAGCATTGGCAATTCTTGCAGTGAATAAAACTTGGCACTCCCATGAGAATCAAAAAGCAAAATAGTTTCGAAAATCAGTTACATTAACTTTAAATTTCCGAATAATCTTTAAATTTCTTCATTTTAGGCCTTTTTTGTTCCCATACTTGCAGTATTGTTCTCAAAGTCAAATAGCCTGCTGATGGGCCGAGCCCACTTCTTCAAACCTCTCCACATTGCTGCAGGATTCTCCAGATCGGTGATGGTTTTGTTCATGGAAGATGATCATATATAAACCCAAAGGCTTGGCAAAGTAGTCAATTGGTTGGAACTTAAACTCTATTTGGATGACTAGAATCTTGAGTAGAAATAGAAACATGATTATCCGGAATAAAATTTTTGTGAATTTTTTGGGCAGGAATAGGAATATGATTAATGAGAATCGAATTCCTAGGAATTGGAAACTTGGAGGAATTGCATTTCGGTGTTTGGATTAATTCAACAATTTTACGTTGAAACAATTATTTTGAAAATTTATTAAACTTAATAAATTGGAGTACTTTTTTTTAAACGAATGAGTCAGCGTAAGGGAGAGATCAGATTCTCACTTAGTTTGGGAATGTGATTTCTGGTTGAATATGTCATCAGGAATCACATTCCTATTCATGTCTCCAGAGCCGGCTCTGGGCTAAAGCTCAAAACCAATCGTTTCAAGCCTCCAAATTTTGTCTAATTTTTGGGGCCCCCAATAATATAAGTCCATATAGTTACTAGGTATCAATAAAAAAATTAAGTTTAATTTGTCTAAAAAAATTGAGAGCCTAATTTAAAATAAAGCCCAAGTGAAAGGGCCCAAATGTAATCTTGAAGATATTTTGAAAAGAGATGAGTTTTCTGATATTGATAAGAAGGATTATGTTCAAAATTGAAAGTCTTGAGAGAAATTTTACCAAAAAAGCTAAGAAAACCCGTTAATGCGCTCAATTACTTGAAGACAATAGATAGTTTGTTTTTCTGAATGTGTGGATTGCGTACAGAATACTGTTGACTATTCTGATTTACAGTTGCCTCTGGTGAAAGATTTTTTTTGAATTTAAAGTTGATCAAAACTTATTTGAGGTCGACGATGTCACAAGAGAGACTAAACGGACTGGCTATGTTGTCTATTGAAAAGGCTATGGTGGAGAAACTTAATAATGCAAGTTTAATTAGTACTTTTGCTGCTAAAAACGTGAGAAGAGTAATCTTAAAATGACAATTTTTAATATATTGAAATGGCTATTGATTATGGGTACTTGTGGTCTCAAATTATTGCATTACCTTCCTTATGAATGTTTTTTCTTTCTCAAGTGTCATTCACTATGCAAAAAAGATTGAAGGCCCATTTTTCTTTTATTTAAAAAGTTCGTTTTAAGCCTCAAGAAACTCAGAGCCGGCCCTGCCTGTCTCTACCAAATGTCGGAATTAAAAAAGTCTAGCATCACATTCCCATTCATATCTCTTCCAAACGTAGAAATCATGGGTAGAAAGTCACATTCTCATTCTCATTCCCTCAGAGATTACTGTCATCCAAACTGATCAGGGGTTTCTTTTCCTCCAAAAGTCTCAGGTTTGATACTCATTGGCAATTGCCAACAACTTTTGGGGTCACTTCACCCCGTGCGTATGCGTGTGAAACAATTGTGGGATTGTTATAAAGATCATTAGTCTGAAGTGTATGCAAGCTGAACCGGACACCCTGCAAGACCAAAAAAAAAAACAGACTATCGTACATGGCATGTGGTGGTTGGGAGGAGTGACAAATTTGAAGGCAAAAAGACAAACATGCTCATTCTGGATTAATGGTATTGATCCGCATTATTAGGGAGGGTTACGTGTTCTCATGCAATTTTTATTTGGTTTCTGTGGACTGTAATGACATTTTAAAAAATACAGGGGGTTGTTTGGAGTTGACCTTTTACGATGCCAATGTTTTCCCAAGCTACTCAAATCTCAAGATCAACGAATCAAACAAAATCATTGAAAATTAAAATATCTCACATGCTACAACAAGGCTAGCTTTTCAAGAATAAAAAAGAAATAGAGCTTACAATATGAATAATAATAAAGTTTCCAAAATTACAATAATATTGCAGTAAAAGTGAGATAGACATGCATATTGTTTTTACAATATGTGTCCTTGAGTCTGTTTGTCCATGTGCTCCAATGCTCGCATGTAGATTTGGTAATTTTGGTTCACCTTCTAATCATGTGATGAAATCTTTGCAAGTTTGAAATAAAATTATCTCGAGTTTAAAAAAATTACCAAGACATAAATAGTTGACGAGTTGATCATATGGTTTACATCTTGGAGATCGTTATAGCTAGTGCTACCCAACCGCACTAGCTATAACACAAATTTTCCTAATTAACACAAATTACGCCTTAGAATCCCGTTCTTATTGTCATTTTTCGTTCCAATTTCCAAAAAAAATAAAAAAACAGTACAGAAGAAATTAATGACATACAAGAGTACCCTTTGTAAAAAAGGATCTATTGGGTTCCCTAGAAGAGGATGGGAGGAATTCTCAAATCTAGTCTTGGGAAAGACCCAAGACAGGAGCACCATATTATTAGGACTATATCTCATGTATTGAATATAGTGGAATCTCAGAGAAATGTACAAAAATGCCACTTTCGTTTTTATAGGTGGAGTTCATGGTTCGAAGCAAAAACAAATCCGTGAATTATTCCGACACAAAGCATCACTAGGTACCCGCACAGACTTACGATTAGTTCGTTGTAGTTTCCCAAGTAAAAGAACGAAACAAAGATTTACGTAGTTAAATTTAAAGACATTATAAACACAACATTATTACGTATATTGACCCAGCCCGGACACCTTAATATCGTTATATGTATACCAAAAAAATAACCGGGAAAAAATAAGTGCATCACTCTATTTTTCATCTTAACAAATACCTCATGAAGTATCATATATGGATGCATGAACAGACTTAGGATTTAAGTTTGAGATGGGCGAATGAAAATCCAATGTGCAAATTTTGTAACATAGATGCTGAAAACGATGTCTGATTTATGTAGACAAATAGAATTTTTAATTTTGTATACTTGAAGTGCGCAATCGCCCCAGCCTATTCATCACTCGGTCCATCTATATGAGTGTTATGTCCCATTTAAAATGCAAAGTGCTACTATAAACACATCCGTTTGGATAAATACGATATACACCTCGTTAAATTCACTTCAACTTCATAAAAAATTGCATAGATCTTCGTAGTAATTGTATAAAATTCATAATACCAAGATAAAAGGTTTTGATATAAAAAATGTGTATTGTAGTATTTTTCATTATTCATAATACCAAGATAAAAGTTTTTGATATAAAAAATGTGTATCGTAGTATTTTTCATTTTTGTGTATATTAACCGAAAAAAAAAGGGCAACGTGTTACTATCTCATGGAAGTTTTTCCTCTTGATGACCTATATTATAATCCAGAACTTTGACCACCTCACATAATAGTACTGGCGATTCCTTCCGTCCCAAAATTTTAGTCTACTTTCATTTTTTCGATTCTCTTTTCAATTGTCTATATCATTCAGGTTATAATATTTTTTCATATTTCAAAAAAAATTGTTTAATATGTTGGGCCCGGAGTACTCCTCTAGATTTGGTAACACAATACCACTTTCTGCAACCGTTCTAAAGATAGACTTGTGGATGCGACGTTAAATTCCATAAAATACTTAATTGAAAATCTTTTTTAACACCAATTGATTTTAGAAGAAATGGTGGGAAAACGGTCCAACATAATACAACTAGTTGAGATCTATCAAATAAGATCTATATATGTTACATATATAAAGTTTTATAATACATTAGATATAAATGAATTTTCAACATAAATAAATGTCGACAAAGAAGCAATGGGAAGCCGTGTAGACAGGTCTATCTCAATTTTAACTTAGGACTTTTCGAGAGTCGTAGTAGTTAGGTTTGCCATTTTTCATCACTCCATAGACCTTTTGCTCCTTATACTCCAAATTTTTCCTTCCACGCATTAAAACAATCCAAGAAAAACTTCATCATGTGATCATCAAAACTAACTTCCAACTTTGAAAAAAACCAAAAAAAGAAACATGGAGGAAATTGTGGACGATATCGATCCACCGCCAGAGATGAAAGAAGAGGATCGCGAGGAGGAGGAGGAGAAGGAGGGTTGTGATGAAAATAAGCCGAAAACAAGCGAAAGCTCAAGCAACACCATATCTGAGGAGGGTGATAATGATACGACGAAGGTTATAAGCTCCGGTGGGGTGAGGCCGTATATGCGATCTACGGTTCCGCGGCTAAGGTGGACTCCGGATCTCCATTTGTGTTTTCTTCAAGCTGTAGAACGACTCGGGGGTCAAGAAAGTAAGGCCTCCGAAACTTTCAGTCTAACGTATTGATCATCTATATATTCCCATATATCTATATACATATTCAGAATTCTTGAATTATGATCTACTTATTTGTGTGATATATATAGGAGCAACACCCAAATTAGTTCTGCAACTGATGAATGTCAAGGGCCTTAATATTGCCCATGTCAAGAGCCACTTGCAGGTGCGTAACAGATTTATGGTTAGTTTCCACTATAGTAATTTTTTACTATAAGTTGTCAAATCAGTTGATATATGTGAAAAAAATAACTTATTTGTTTGACAACTTGTAGTCTAAAAATACTGAAAATAACTTAATGGAAACTCAGCCAACGAAAAATTAATTAAAGATAGAGAATATATATGGTTTTCATATTTAGTTTAGCTTATGATTTTATTCGCAAGTATCCTCAATGTTATACTCGAGGGTTTTGGTGTCACAGATGTACCGGAGCAAAAAGATTGATAATCAGGGCCAAGGTAATTAGCATGGACTGATCGAAATGACTATGTTTTCTTTTTTTTATTTTTTCTTGGTTTTTTTTTTCCATCTTCACCAACTTTTATTCTGACATTATTATTTTTCCTTATTTCACAGTTATAAATGGTAGAGGAGGGTATCTTGCTAGAAGAGCAGAAATTGGCCTTTGGCAACCCCAGGTGCTTGATCCAAAATTTAGGTCTGATTTCAGGTATGGTAAAAAAGATTAATCCCCTGATCAACATTATTTTCTATAAACATGAACCAATAATGCCGCATACTAAAAAATAGTACTTCAAAAAATATCAACTACAAACATTGCAGACGAGATTCATTACTGGTATAACCGACAACATGTATATCAAAGTGAAATTTACAGAACATATAAATGACTTCTAGATATTTCTTGGTTTTTCGTAACTTTGAAATCGATCGATTATCTTTACAGATACAGGGATGTTTCTTGGAGTGGCCATGGAAACTGGATGTCAAGGTCTTGCATAACAAATGAGAGGTTCCATGGGGGTATTGGTGCAAATAGAAGGAACATCGGGGCCTTCTATCTCGACAACGATTCTACAATCACAGTGCAAAATAATAGCAACAAAACCCATGAGTTCTCCAAAGATTTCAGGCAGTGGCATGGAAATGGAGGAGAGATCAGTACTATGGATTTTGTAAAGAACTCCATTACCTTAGACACCAGTTGGAGCACCAATGGAGACCAAAAGCCCAACAGATTGAAGAGAAAAGCCCAAGACATTGATCACGAGCTGGATCTTAACTTGTCACTAAGCATGAAATCAAGGCAAAAGGAGGTGAAAGAAATGCTTTGGGATGAGGAAGTGGATAGTAACTTATCTCTCTCTTTGTTCTCTTGTTCGAAGACTGAAAATCGTTACATGAATTTAAATTCTACGTCGTAAAGCTAAAAGGGTGGCAAGGCGCGTGTTTAACATTCTTCGAGTTCAAGTCATGAAAACTAGGTCTTTGATGCAGCAAATTTTCAGTTTCTGGTTTAGTACGAGTCTTGTGCGTGGTCGTCATTGGTAACTCAAAGTATCGATCGATCAAGTACTCCAGATCTGACTAGTGAATTTTATGAGTTCTAGAGTGAGATCTTGTTGGTACTTGTTTCAGAAGATGTACGTATCAGAGATCATTCTTAGCTAAGGGAATGTGAAAACCTTTCGACACCATTTTTTTTTATGGTCATAGCTTCTGGTTATTTTCTGTGTAAGTTTTATGTGTTTAACTTTGTGCGCGTGTTTGTTCAATATGCCTTTTTCTTTGTTTTAGATTAATAGACGACTGCTATATTGTTGGGAAAAATAGAGTACCCAAAATTCCCACAAGTAAATCACGGAAGAAAATAAAATGCGTAGCAAACAAGAATCGAAATGCGCAAGCGAGACACAAGCGATTTTACGTGGTTCCCCCAAAAATATGAGGTACGTCCATGGGACCGAAGTCCGATTCCACTATCACCAAAGTTTGTACAAATGGGTTTACAAGAGATACAAAAATCTCACAAACACCCAAAGGTGTATCCAACAAATTACAAAATAACAAGAGAAAAGACCTCACCAAAAATTTGAGCGAACAAAATCCTCCAAACTGCTGCAAATAAAGAGCCAAAACTGAGCACAAAGCTGTCCCAAATAAGCACAAACTGACTGCCCGAAAATCTTCAGTAGAAGCCCGAAAATCTTCAGTAGAAACCCGAAAAATGATGACACATGCACTTGACTTGGACTGATGCAAGACACAGGCACACACTGTGCACTTTTTCGATTTTCTTCTTCTCAAACAAAAGGCTACCGAATGATGATGGTAATGGCAGATAGATGGTCGGAGGAAAAATTGACTGAATAAAGCCAACCAAATGTATTAAATGTGAACCCATTTAGCTTCCCATGAAAGTTAACAAATATCATGTGTCAAGTATGTGCCTTCGTAACAAAAAAAATGTAGAAACTTCTACCCACAAACAAGCCTACTAATTTTAATTATTTGGACCAAGACAAATAATTTGGGCTAACACAAAATTATTGGGCCCACAAAAACAGAATAAGGAGGGACCCAACATATATATCACTAGAATATTTTAGGACTGGAAATGCATGCTAAGGTATTCATTTCCTGTTGTGCGAGGATGTCACACCTCCCTTGTGAGGAAATCTTGTATTCTCGTTGATTTTCACCATAGGATGACATAATATTAAACCATAATAAGGTACCAAAAAATCAAAAAACACTTACATGGCTGCTCATGTTGTACTTATGTCTGATGGGTCGTATTGAAGTTCATGGGTATGACTTTGCGAGGACATATATATACACAGAGCAGGTGAAAATATTAAGGATAAGATAATATTAACTGGAAGTAACACAACTGTTTTTGCAAATTGGAGTATAAAACAAATCTAATTAACTTGGCATTCAGTACCGCCAAATCACAAAAGTTCATTCTCCTGACTTTTTGTCTAAATTCTTCTTCTTCTTTTTTACTTTTCGTAATTTTTTGTTTGGCTTTTTCGTCATAATTTTTGGGATTAATAATTCATATCACCAAAAGAAATCATAAAAATATAAAAATGTGGACAAAAGTTGAAAAAAGTTTATTTTTTTCATCTATAGTGAACTCTTTTTATTTTTTTTGCTTTTGGTCACAGTGTTATACTTTTAGACTCAGCTCGTTGAAACCGATGATAAACCAAAGAATATAAAACGAATCTAACAAAAATTCATTAAAAACGAACAAGATATGAAAATCCCAAAAAAAAAAAACCGTTAAGAAAATGGAGTTTTGATTCCCAACTAATAGAATGTCCTTTTAGCTTTAGTTAGTAGTACCATTTATGCATGTCCAGGCATTGACAAATTAAGGCTATTTCGAGGTGCATGTCTCCACTCCCCAATAAGATTCTTATGTGTTTAAACAATGCAGGATCGATCTTAGAACTGTGTGTGTGTGTGTGTGTGAGAGAGAGAGAGAGAGAGAGAGAGAGAGAGCAGTCAAACACAGATGCCTAGGTGAACTGGAAATTGGTAACAAAATGATCATCAAAAATTTACTTAACCTCTTGTCTTATATCCACACTTTCTAAAGTCAAATTTGCAGGAGTTGAGTTTCTGAATAGCGACGAACGAAACCCGACATTTCTTCTCCATCCACATGATCAATGAAAACTACCTTTTTCCTACTACATACCCAATGGACCCACGCTTTAAAATCTATTATCTTTTTGCTACTCTACTTTACTAGGGAATGTTGAACAAGTCGAACGTTGATTGCTAATGAGATTCTCACCTGTTTCTCATTTTTATTCTCAAGCTAGCTTACCTCTATAGTCAGCATCCAGGTTGTTCTATAATCTCTTTTAACATAAATACAATAACCTAGAGTATATTTTGGACCAGTTTTTATGTACTTCGACTAATCACGAGGTTCAATCTTGCCGTCAACTTACGAGATGCTCAATGAAAGCCAGAGCAATAAGAGCCCATGTGTATTGAAAATTTAGTTTGGGTGAAGTTCTGAACACCTTATGGACCACACACTCACACAAAAAGAAGAAGAAGAAGAAGAAGAAGAAGAAGAGAGTTTCTAGCTACCAAAAAGACTGTAAACTGGAATTTTGCTTGAGGTGAGTAAAAGAGAGGCGGGAAAGAAATCGTCATGATTTTTTTTTCTAAAAAAGGGAAGAGATCTGAAACTTAGAGGTTTGCTCAATTCTAAAGTTTTAGATGCTATCAATTTTTTTGAGGTCAGTGAGCTTTGCTCCAATTTTAATTGGGCTCCCCTCAAGTCTAAGGCAGACTCAGGGAGAATTTTTTTGAGGTCAGTGAGCTTTGCTCCAATTTTAATTGGGCTCTCCTCATGTCTGAGGCAAACTCAGGGGGTGCTAGGAAGTGCTTGGCCCCTGAATTTCCCCCGAACTTTATTTCTATTTATAGTACACTTTTGGTTTTTTTTTTTGTAAAATTACCGAAGAGTACTGTCCCCGCATACCATGCGAAATTGGTAATCCTGCATCCGTCACTACATCAAGTGGACGATGGGATTAGACTCCAAGATTAGTCGATGTACGGATAAGCTGACCAAGACACCGAGTTAATTTATAAGAAAAAAAAATGAGAAGTCCATGGAGGGCCAACTCTAAGATTTAGGGGGCCTAAAATGATTTTTTTTTTTTTTAAATTGGGCCATTTACTCTCAATATATCGTAGTTAAAACTTAAAACTATTTAGAAAAACAAAAAAAAAACTTTCATAAATAAGTCATTTGAAAGCATAATTATTAGTTAAAATTTAGAGGTCTGAAGCGGTGGCCTCATGAGTTTTAGTCCAAAGCCAGTTCTAAGTCCATGAAACGTCGAGGGAAGTTGGGTAGAAATCATGATGATTATAATAACCCGTAGAATGTATATACGGAGGACGCAACCAGATTGGATGGGTCTTTAATGATCCGTTCAAGGGGAAATGCTCCTACAATTCCCATGTTTACCCACTTGAACAAGTAATTGTTTATTTTTTTAAAATTATTTTTACTTGTTTATTTATTTTTTAATTATTTTAGTATTTTGCCAATTTCCTTGAACAATTGTGTAGGGTCATGAATAATGTGAACGTTATATCATTAATTTACTCAACAATTCCTTGGAGTCAAGTAGCCTTTTGTGACTCAGCAATTTCTGTTACTTGGATGAAGAAATTTGGGTGCCCAGGGGGAATGGTACACATGGTATCGAGTGCGCATCTCAAGTGTCCAAATTGTATTTCTCTAAACCCTTTTCCCTCTTTCTCCCTCGTATGTCACCCTTCTTTCTTACTTTAAAATTTGAGTTGTCCAAAACACTTTTAGACAACCGAGATTCGCATTGGGTGCCAGCACCCAAGTTTTTCTCCACTTGGATGCCAAAGGTTTTTATCAAATGCTACAATTAAGGCTGATGTTGGACCTAGGGCTGGCTCTGAATTTTCTAAGGCTTAAAATGAACTTTTTTAAATGGATGCTCAATCTACTTTGCATGGTTAAAAACACTCGAGGGAAAAAAAAACTTTCATATGGAGGTTATTACAATCATTTGAGAGCATAGGTACCCATAATCGATAATCATTATTCCTTCTATCCCCTTTTAAGTGGCCTGTATAAGAATACGTGTATTTTCAAAGCCCAAAAAGTATAATTGTCTATATACTTAACAGTTTAATTTGGTCCAAAAAAAATATTCAAAAATCTATAGAAATACTTGGGGGCACTTAAAATTAGTTGAAATTTTGAAAGCTTAAAGCTGTGGCTTTACGAGTTTTAACCCAAAACCGGCCGGTTTTGAACCTCACCATACAACTATGTACTATTAAGAAACCCATTGTCCTCAGGCCCAACATTTAGTAGCTGGATTTTGTTGGGCCAACTGTGGGCTTGTATAAAGACAACATTTGCAATGACCCTCGAGATGAAGTATTTTTTGTAAGTTGTAACCCCCGAGACGAATTTCTGCCATAGTGGTTTACTGCATTATGAAATATATATATATATATATATATATATATATATATATATATATATATATATATATATCAGTAAGCTTTCAATCAGGGAGCCCGGATTTTAAAACAATCCAGACCTCCACTTTCCCGATCAAATTTCGACAATCCGAACCGTCCAATGTGTTTAAAAGGTGTTTTTTAGGGTTTCTGCAAGAAATCAGCAAAAAAAATACTGGGAAGGGCTTGATCCGAGCAGTTTTTCACAAAACTTTACATATAGAAGTTTTTCACAAAACTGCTCGGATCACGCCCTTCCCGGTATTTTTTTTGCTGAATTCTCGCGAGAGCCCTAAAAAACACTTTTTAAACACATTGGACGGTTCGGATCATCAAAATTTGATCGGAATCAATGAGGTCCGGATTTTTCTTAAATCCGGGAGTTTGGACCGGAAGTGTGGTGTGTGTGTATATATATATAGGAAGATGTTATCCTAAGGGATCCCTTATTAAAATTTGGTGTGAATTTCACCTTTCTGGATCAAATTTTGACGATTCGAACCACTCAATGTTTTTAAAATGCATTTCTATACGCGAAGATTCGGCAAAAAACAATACTCGAAAGGGCTTGATTTAAACAGTTTTCGGTATTTTTTTTGAAGATTTCATGCGTAGACCTTGGAAAACGCATTTTAAAAACATTAAACGGTTCGGATCGTCAAAATTTGATACAAAAAGTTTAAAAAAGACTAGGTCCGCACCAAATTTTAAATAAGGAATTTCTTAGGAGAACGGGATATATATATATATATATATATATATATATATATATATATATATATATATATATATATATATATATATTGGGGATTTTCCTATCCGAACTCCCGATTTGAAGGGAAATCTTTTTTTTTTGTTTTGCAAATTGTTTTTGGAAAATCCAAACCGTCCGATGTGTTCAAAAAGTGTTTTTCAAAGTTCACGAGTGAAATCTTAAAAAAAAAATACTGGGAATGGCTTAATAGAAAAAGTTTTTCGCAAAAACTGTATATTTGACGTTTTGGATTGTCAAAAAAACGTTCGGATCATGGAGGTCCAGAAGTTTGGAGTCCGGAGGAAAAGTGGAACCATATATATATATATATATATATATATACACACACTTGCGATCCAGTCAAGAATCCCTAATTGAAGGTTTTTTGGGTGTTTTGAAGGTTTTAAAATTTGTTTTTGCATAATCCGAACTGTCCAATGTGTTTAAAATGTGTTTTCCATAATCCCTAACAAAAATCATAAAAAATGACCGGGAAGGGCTTGATCTGAGCCGTTTTTCACAAAAACTGTACATACATAGTTTTATGAAAAACTGTTTAGATCAAACCCTTCTCGATATTTTTTTTGAATGATTTCTCGCTGAGACCCTTGAAAATATGTTTTAAACACATTGGACGGTTTAGATCATGAAAATTTGGTCCGAAACTAGGAGTCCCTGACTTAGGGATCCAAGACTAGATCTGGACTCATATATATATATATGAGTACACTTCCAGTCAGGGAGCCCGGATTTTAAAAAAAATCCAAACTTTCACTTTCCCGATCAAATTTTGACAATCCGAACCGTCTAATGTGTTTAAAAGGTATTTTCAAGAGTCCTTGTGAGAAATCATCAAAAAAAATACTGGGAAGAGCTTGATCCGAGTAGTTTTTCACAAAACTTTACATATAAAGTTTTTATGAAAAACAGCTCGGATCAAGCCCTTCTTGGTATTTTTTTTTATGATTTCTCACGATGACCCCTGAAAACACCTTTTAAACACATTAGACAGTTCAGATCATCGAAATTTGATCGGGATCAATGAGGTGTGAATTTTTTTTAAATCCAAGATCCTTGATAGGAAGTATAGTGTGTGTATAATATATATATATATATATATATATATATATATATATATATATATATATATATATATATATATATTCCCGCCATCCCAAATTGTTCGTCCCTTTTGGGAAAATGTGCATTTTGGATGCAAAAAATAGTAGGTTTACAAAAATTATTTTTAAAAAAATTTTACCCCATTTTTTTCTACTCAATGAGATCTTTAAATTAGTGTAAAAAAATTTTAAAAGAAAAGAATGCTTATAAATCATTTTTTGGGAGCAAAATGCACGGATTCCCATTAAGGGCGAATAATTTGGGACGGAGGGAGTATATATCTTTATTTTCCTACATTGTCCAATTGATTATTCCCATCCTATCGTTAGAAATGGTCTAAAGCCTTCAGCAAAATTTGGAAAACTCGAATTTAACCACAAAATAAGGGAAAAGCGCACTTTGTATCTGTATAAATACCCAACATTCTTACATGATAATCCAATGACAAAGGGAGTCGAACGCAAAACAACACAAATCCACAACCTTAAAAGGAAACAGCAGAAATAGATCAATACGGCGGCATCAAACTATTTGGCGGATCAATGGTGAGGGTCTCAAAGTCCAGAGCAGGGTCTGACTCCATAGGCTGCATTTTCTGCTGTCTAGAGCGTGCCACTTTTCTTAGTTCACCAGCATAGAGCTCTTTGTACCTCTTTGCTTCTGCTTGATACTCTTCAATTTGAGCTGCACAAAATTCTCACTCAATCATTCATAATTGCATGCATGAGAGAGAGAGAGAGAGAGAGAAAGAGAGAGGTGTTACCGAGAGTGAGATCGGCTTCGAGTTCTTGATCCCTTATCTTTTCTAGCAAAATCTTGTTCTCCATTCGCAGCTGTATATTTGTATCTGCCTCACTTTGTAGAAGATGATTAAGCACTCCAACTTCACCCTGAACAAAAGTAGTACAGAAAATAAATAAAAGGAATGGTTTCCTAGCAAGGGAGAGTCAATTACGCCGAAACAAAACAAATTCTACAGAGAGTATCTTTGTTACCTCTAGATCTTTCAACTTCTTTTCAAGATCAACGACATGTTCCTCCTTTCTCACTCTGGCTCTCTTGGCAGAAATTCGATTTGATAGAAGCCTATGAGAAAATTCCATGAATGTAAGTTTACCATTATCTTTGTTTTTTCAGGATACGTGGGAATGTATTCCTTTTCTTTCTTTTTTTGCTCATCTTCATTTTACGTCGTTACAAAAATGATGCTTCTACGTAATCAATGATTTTGAGCATGTGAATTAGAACATATATAAAAAAAGACATCTTTTTGTATCCTACAAATGAAGACAGAAAAAACACGATGTCTAGTTGGAGAAAATGGAAGTGTTAAAATCATCGCCCAGATGGTGTTAGTAATTAAGACAATCGGACCAACTAAACACCCTGATTTCACATAGTGTATATATAGAATTTGTAGTAATTAAGACAATCCGACCAATAAAATACGGGATCTGAAATCCCAAAGAGAGAAATTCTGACATGGTGGACCCATGTTTTTGTAAGTGAAACTTTGCGCCATAATCCCACGAAACAATATGACAAAAAAAAAAAACCCCCCGCGAAAACAAACTAGCCATAATGGACAAGCTCAGAGGGGAAATAAAAGGATGTATACTCGAGGGGGAAAAAAAAATCATGGAAGCAACAAGATAGATAACCTTCTGAGTTTTCTAGTGTCCATGTTGAGATCTAGCTTACGCCCTCTCAGCTCATAGTCAATCCCTTGCTCAGTCTTGACAGTAATACCACCAACATTAGTAGAAGATGGTTCAATAGCAATGATTGGATTCCTAGAAATTAATAAAGGTGGGTTTTTGTTTGTAACTTCCACTGATGGCTCTGGATGAGGCTGGGTCATGAAGTAGGGATTTTGCCACCCTTCAGATGAACCAGTGGCCATGGGAAGGGCAGTGGATGAAGGAGTCAGAGTGAAAGGTTTAGGGCTAATGGGTGGCCTGTTTGAAGAGGAAGGTAGCCGAGAAACAAACTGGTTGCTCCTCTCCATTTTTGAGAGTAGAAAAAAAGAAAAAAAAGGGAGAAAGAGGAAACCCTAATATGGAAGCGACGTGCGAAAGGAGGGTGACATTAACACTGAATGGTTTGTCTGAGGGAGATTGAGGACTACCTGACCATATTTATACAACAAAAGATATACAGAACACCTCATTTTGAACTTACAAGGTAAATTTAAGAGCATGCATTGTATAGATGGTTAATCCAACACAGAATCCAAACAGAATAGGAAGGTTAATGATGATAGTAAAGGCCAATTAATAAAGCAAAAGGATTTCGTGTAATTTCAAAAAAATTCGCCAACTAATGCACTCATGGCAATTACCAAAAAGTATCCAGGTCCAATTACCATTATTGGACTTGAATTGATGTTTTCTCTTGGCAAGACCTGGTTGATTTAACGGAAAATTTTGTCATATTCTACCGATTAAAGATGATCCAATGGTTAACTGACTTGTTATTTTAATGTCGATAGATTTGGCGCCGTCACAGAGGTTCCACTTTTATCACTCGTCTAGAACACTGATTTAAATTTAGTTTCTTTATGAAACTGAATTATCAAAATGTTTTTGCAGCAGACAGAAGCACTGCATATAACGGGGTTTTAGGGTCTTTGTAACCATGCATATGAAATTAGTTGGCACATTTACAGTTACCCCATAGGCGGATGAAGTAATAACATTGTGACAGCCAAATTACCATGTAATTCCTAATTATAAAGTACAATTACATCAAAGTATCAAACAGTTTTATCTAATTATCTTCTGATTTCTGTACTTGTTGCCAAGCGAACTGGTAACTTCATTATTTGAGGCTGAACAGGGAGAAAAATCCTATATAGCACAATGCCACGTGAAACAAAATTTATGGTATATGCTATCTACAGATTGTGCATGTAATTTTTTAGTATGTATTGTAGCTATTTCTTTTTGTTCTAAAAATGCAACATTAGTCTTAGGAATTTTGTTTACAAGGATAATTCTTGTGGTACCGGTAAAAATAACGTATAATTATATGATTGCCGGCTGTTGATCTTAGTGAAAGATTAATTGTTAAAGGATTGTTTCACTGCAAAACAAGTGTTTAATTGAGAATTAAGCAACTATCGGCTTATCCGTGACTAACACTATCACTGCCTCTGCTGCATGTAGGGTTTCTTAAAAATGGTATTTCATCAAGTAGTAGGCTAATTTTCCTTATTAATACACTTTAGCCATAATCTGATACTTCATGTTCGCAGTTTCATTTATCAATCATGCACTGGCTTTACCTTCTTTTTTTCTTTATGGCGATGGGATCACCTGGCCCATTTGGTAGAACCAATCAAGAGCTGGCTTTATTTGCCAGTTGATGAGCCTCTCGTTTCCAGAGTCCCTTTGGCCAACTTAAGCAAAAGGTCATTTATGAAAGGTTACTATTCATCTGTCAAGGTACAGATCTACGCATTAAAAAAGGATTTTACGTCGCGTACTCATCAGAAAGAGGTCCGATAGATCTGTTCACTGACCAAAAGATGGATAAAACTGTTTTTCTGAAAAACTTAGGAAGAAGTTGCTAAAGAGCAATCAATTCTGACTGCAAGAAGGCCTATATTGGTATCTTGGTCTCCTAGCGATCTTAAAAAATGTACCAAGGATTCAATCTCAAGTCATATATATTTGAGATTGTGAATTTGTAAATGCTCCAAAACTTTTCAAAAACCTTGAACTTACAGAAAAGTTATCGCGTTGCAGCTATGTCAACCTTGATGAAGGCAATGACCATTGCCGCTCATTAACATGGCTTACACAAGCTTCGTCATGCAAACAAATACAATATATTCGTGACATCAAGGATTCTAAAGGATAAACATTCCAAAAAGACCTCTTGTTATAAAACAATATCAAGCAATGAAGCATTTACTGTGGGTAAGAGAAAGAGACACTGACCGCAAAGAGTTCTGTACCTTTCAGGTGAACGATCTCTATTTCCAACTGCATTTTAATTCTTCCATTGTTTATAACACAACTGCACAAAACAAAAACAAAAACCAGTTCACCGATTAAAAAGAAACTGTGAAGTACACAGCAGAATACAGTGCACTACATTGTTATCATTAGGATTTAGGAATTCAGTTAAAGTGTGTTACAGAAAATAAGCGATCAGGCCAATCCAAGGAAATAACCGTAGCGTTTCTACATAACCATTGTATCATGTCATGGATCTCTCTCTGACTCTCACTTACCACCGAGTTCACCTCCACTGATTGCAACTCATAGGTGATGATTGTTGATATTAACCCAAGGAGTTGGCAAAATGGTCTTGCTTTGGAATTGGCGGTTTGCTCTCACCTAAGGTCTCAAACTCTTAGGTTCGATTCCCATGCCAGCAAATTCTTGGGGCCACTGCAGGTTAGGCCAGGTCATTACCTCCAGGGCCCTGAAATTGGTTAAGGTGCGCGCAACCTGGTCATCATGTATCGAAATTCAATTCTCAATTTGTACAGCTAGCTGTCATCAAAATAAATATCCAAATTATCAGTTCTAAACAAATTATCATCTTTGTTAAAAATTGACATCAGACATCTAAAAATCCAAACCGTCACCTGATCAATCAATATGTCTAACCAATCTACAATGCGCAAATCGCCACAAACATATACAAATAAAAAAAAGTGATGATTGTTGATATTAACCCTTAACGAGTTGGCAAAGTAGTATTACTTTGAGACTTAGTGATTTGCTCTCACCTAAGGTCTTAGGTTCAATTCCCCTATTAGCAAACTCTTGGGACCACTGGAGGTTATATTCGGTTATTATCTCCAGGGACCGGAATTAGTCGAGGTGCGCGCAAGCTGGCCCTAACATCCGGTTATAAAAAAAAATGATGATTATTGATATTCCTATCACCGAGCCACATCTTACCGTGTATCGAACATCAATTCTCAATTTTGCACAGCTAGCTGTCATCAAAATAAATACCCAATTATCAGTTCTAAGCAAATTATCATCTTCAGCAAAATTGGACATCAGAGATGCAAAAATCTAAACCGTCACCACAAATCGCCACAAACATATACAAATAAATCGATACCCACGTACATACACAATGAAACGAAACTAAGATGCAGGAGATTGGGTCAGAATTACAAACAGGTAGCATAACTTCATTGCTGCAGATACATTTACACACATGCATCCATTTAAATCAGTCAAAACTACCTGAGTAAGTCCAATCGTACCGGTATGCTGCCCATAAGAATAGCGATTTCCCCATAAAATACTTGGTAAACTTCTGTTTGATCGGAGATGATCGACATCTTTGGCGCGGACTCAGGCCACTGACCTTGAGAAAGAAATTTGTTGAACTACTGAGGCGAAATACAATATATTTTTTTAAATCTGTGCCATATAGAAACAGCGAGTCCCGTAGCTCAGTTGGTTAGAGCGTTGGTCTTATGAGCCGAAGGTCGCGGGTTCGAGCCCCGCCGGGACTATTTTTGCCTTTTTTGGCCCTCCTTGTTACTAAGGCCTAAAAAGTCCATGTAAGAAGTTGTCTGTTGATTGCTGACCCAGCGACAAGCATACGTAAAACTTATGCCAGCAAGGTCCAATCCTGAAATTTGTTATCCTTTATTATTATTATTATTTATTTATTTTATAATTTATTTATTTTATAATTTTACCTCGTCGCAATTAGCAAACATTTGTTTCACTTTTCCTCAAAAAGTTCACATTTTAGAACAAGTCAAGTTTAAAAAGTGGGTTTTCATTTTTGTCCCTTTACTTTCATGAAAGTTTATTTAAGGCCTTTAGGTGTGTTTTGGCCTACAAAGTCATCTTTCTTATTTTTTCATCTTTATTTGATTTTAGTTTTGTATTAACTTTTTGTGTATTATTATAGTTCGTCTCGGCGAGAGGACTCAAAAAAGTAAAAAATTATGTTCGACACTTAATTTTTTTTAATACAGACAAAAATAAGTCAAAAGACAGATTTTTATACTTTTTCGATCTTATTCAAAAAAATTGAGAGTTTTAATCATAATCTTTTTATTTTTTTCGATTCCTTTCGTCGAGACTAACCAATAATACACAAAAAAAAAAATCAATGCAAAATTAATAAAAACAAAGAAAAAATCAAATACAGACAAAAAAAATAAGTCAACTTGGTTCTTTAAGCCAAAACACACCTTAACGTCGCTTGGAAAATAAACTCTTAAGATTGCGATAATTCTGATCAATGATCCACTAACAAGCAAGTTAGACGTACGGAGTATGACTCGTCATTTTTCATTAATGGTCTTCTCTATAAACAAAAGTTGAAACGTAGGAGTACTTCTTTTTTTTTCTTTTTTATTTATCTTTCTAGTCAAGATAAACAAAAATAAGCATGTGCCTTGGCTAAATGCTATTTTGACTAAGAAAATACACGAAATTTGGTCTACAAACCTTTCTAAAATAATGTGTGCTATATAATACCTCGCCACTTTCGATAAGTTATTGTTTACTCTGAATCCCACATATTAATTAGTTTTTCTTTGATGCGTTTTCTTTTTGCAACAAGGTCTTGGGTAATGCTTTAATGGCTTTTGGGTTTAAAAAACGGGATGAGGCAACATTAACAATCTTTGAGCTTTTGAATTGGGTGATCTCTTGGCTTGAGAATATCTGCGTTGCATGATCGAGTGCGATCTGTGTTTTTGAGATGAGTTTCTAGAAATGATCGGCGTTGATCTTCAATGGCGAGGATCTCGCCTTGTATGGTGTCCATCTATGACACCTCCTCCGCGAGGCCGGCAAAATTGGCTTATGCTACTTTGGACTGCATCTAGATGTAGCATATGCATATTAATATACTACCACCATGTAATACTTTGTGACAAAAAAAAAAAAATAGAGAGAATTGCTGTGGAGTGTGGGAGTATAATATTACTGGGGAAAATAAAAATTACACTTTATGTTGCTAGTTATTTTGCCTAGTGCTGCTGCACATGTACTACTCCTGATACCAATTTTGGCAAGGAAATACCCATCTTCTCATACACTCAACTGCATTTACAAAAATAAAAATTTCCAACTTGCGTGCACTTCGACTAATTTCATAATTCTGAAAGTTAACGACCGGGCAAACCGTGACTAATTTTAGGATTCTAAAGTTAACAGTCATTTGGGATTGAAGTTAACGACCGAGTAAAACCTTGACTAATTCCGGGAATTCTGAAGTTAACAACCAGAGAAACAGTGACCCAAGATTAATCCATAGTACAATGAGGAAGTCCATAGCAATAGTAGGAGTTAGGATCATGATAATTGAACTTAATATCTTAAATTCCAATTCCCTACTTTTGCATCAAAACATATGAATCCTTGAATTCATCGAGAATCAATTCTTGTTAACTTAACTCTCTCTCAATCCTCTGGTTCTTGGAAATCGGACGACGATGGGTGAATTTTTCAATCACATATATTCCTCCTCACCATTCTCTTAAACGATCCACCCATTGCCACCACTTGGGACGACAAGGAAGACAACAATGACGGCAAACCCACGGAAGACGAATCACTCCTCCCTTCTACTCCATTCCCATTCTCGAAAGAATCCATAGCCTCAACCACAATACCCAATTCAAATTCCTCACTCACCACACCATTCAACGTCGTAGTTGAATTGATCTCAACAACCTTACCCACTTCCCCAAACCCAACCCCGGCTCGACGATAGATCGAACAATTCGAGTGAGAACTCAACCACGTATCAATGCACTCAAAGTGAAACTCATGCCCACAGCTCGGTAATTTCCTTCCCACTCCTTGATCTTCAAACAAACTAAGACAAATCACGCATTCCAATCCATTTTTTTGATCGACAATAGAGTCGTTGATGAACAGAGGAATCGAAGCAATGGCAGAAGCATTTAGGCCTTTGGCGGGAGAAGAAAACAAAGTGGCATCGAGCGTTAATGAATTGATGTGGCATAGAGGCGTCAGGGCAAGGACGTGGGATACCATGGCAGATCTTGTAATTCTCCAATTACGGGCGTGGGCAAGAAACCATTTGGCGTAAATGTGGAGTAGGAGGACGAAGAGGATTACGAGGAGGAGGAATATGATGCTGGCGAGAAAAACGTCGCCGTCGTAGGAGAAAATGGTGTCAATGAGTTTGGTCGAAGCAAATTGTTATGTTGTGTGGAGTGGCTGAAGGAAGGAAGGAACAGAGAGAGAGAGAGAGAGTGGGTCGTGGGGCAATTTGCGTAGAAGGGTGGAAGCACATAAAATATAGAATCGTTGCTAACGGAGTAAAAAGTACAGAAATTGTGCCCTGCTTTCTTCTACATTGCGTGTGTTTGTTTTGAGGTCAACACGGAAAGGAAGATCCTTTGTCCAAGGAACCCTTTAAAGCAAGATAGGTGCTCAAGCACGGTCATATGGTGTCTATCCCGCACAAAAAATTGCGCGCGCGTGAGAGAGAGAGAGAGAGAGAGAGAGAGAGAGTGGGGGCGTGAGAAGAGTCAAAATGAAGGTACACAGAGACGACGGAGGCAATAGGGTTAAGGAGGTTCTATTTTTTTTTTTTTCTTTTCAAAATGGTGCTAATAATTTCATTGATAGAAAACAAATATATAAAAGGCTTACTTTTTCATTTGATAAAATGGGAATCTCATAAACTTAATGGGTTGATTTTAGAAAATGAGGAAACTATATGCTAAAATGGGTTGATTTTATAAGAATCTCATTTTATCAAATAAATGACTAGGACTCGTCCGCAATATAGAGACCAGGGGCGGACCAAATGGGGTTCTAGGAGGGTGTTTGACAGTTATACTCCTCCCAGTTTTCTTTTTATTTTTAGTATGCTTTTACATATTTTTATAAAATTACTTAAGAGCAATTCCTGTGAAATATATCATCAAATTCGTAATTCTGTATCCGTCGTCAAAAGAGATAAGCATAGATATCCGTGTTTATTGCGTTGAGGGGACACTTAAGGGTCCCATTACATCCTTTTGAAGTGTTTGTTTTCTTCGGGGGTCCCATTAGTTAGGGACTGATATGGTCGATTGACTCTACGTCGTCCAGGACTTGTGGACCTACCACCATTGACCACAACCACCACCACTGGGTCCACCACATGTAATAGTAATTCCATGCAAATCTATTATCTATGTGTGGTGGTGGGTTGAATTCCAATTTTCCCCAGTTTTTGTGCATGATATATTGGGCAGCTAGAGGTCTCAACATTCAGGTGGTCTTTGTTTAGTTTGGGTTTTGAGGGAGAATTTTTGGAGTAATGAGTAGAGAAAAATAGGAAAAATAATTATTGGAAACCGTGTAAAATAGGTCTTGAGACCCAAACCGAATTTTCACTTTTTCTCCGTGGAGCCTTCAACTGACACCCCATTAGTTTCTCTCTCTTCTACATTTGTAACAATAATACAGTAGTGCATATCTTGTGCAAGATGGATCTGTGGGGTTCACTTCGAAGACCAACACAAACGATCTAAGCTATCCATTATTTTTAAACTTATTCTTTGAGTCGTCCATAAAAAAATCAAGTCAATCGTATAACTATAAGTACTTGATCCAGTTGTTTAACTTTTCTTCTAACTTCTGTTAAAATTTAAGATCTTAAATTGTGAATGAATAATTAAAAGGCAGATGAACCACTAATAATTTTTCTAATGGCTGATTTTTTAGGAATGACTCAAAAGATTATCTATAAAATTAATGAACATCACAGATCATTTATGTGGGTCTTTAACGTGGGCCCCACGAATCCATCTCACATGAGGTATGCACTACTGTATTATTGCTACAAATTTAGAAGAGAGAAACAAATGGGGTACCCACGGAGGAAAAGTGAAAACTGGTTTTCGGAAACAAACCAAAGGTTGTGTTTGGTTTAGGTTTTGGTTTTTGTAATGATTAGAGGGAGAAATAGGTGTAATAATTAAAAAATAGGTATTAATGATTGGAGAGAGATAGAGAGAAAAATAAAAATAATATTTAAAAATAGGGGTAATAATTAAATAATAATTGAGAGAACCAGTTCTTAAGAACCAAACCAAACATGGCCCGCTTGGGATCTCTGCTGAATCTGACCTAGTTCAAAGGGAAAGGACATGCGCACTATACAGGAGAAGAATTGGTCGGAGACTGAAAACACTGTTAAGGTAGTGTCACTCCGATAATTATACTCCCTTCGTCCCAAATTGCTCGCCCCTTTTGGGGAATCCAACTATTTAAGGAGACAAAATTATTGTCTTAGAGTTCCAAATTTATCCTTCAAAATTGTGAAGTTTATTAAGTGGTTTTAAATTGTTTATATCTTTCAATATGGATCTCAAAAAATATGAAATATGGATCTAATTTGATAGATCTCATTTAGTTGTTTTATACAATGTTTTAAAAATCATGAAAAATATTATATAATAAAATATATAAACAATTTAAGAAATGACACGAATTTCAAAAACTGTATAATAAATTGAGAGGAAAAGAGTAATTTAAGGGTAAAACTAGAAGTTTGATATATTTTGATAGTTGTTTTTAGAAATAGAACCAACATTTTGGGACATCCCAAAATAGAAAGAAGGATCAACAATTTGGGACGGAGGGAGTATCAAAGACTACGTTCATTGACTGTCGTACAGAAATGATGATTTCGGATATGTGATCCCGTTTGGTAAATGCATGCATTTAATAGGAGTGTACACGGTTCGGATTAGATCGAATTAGTATGAATTCAATACTAATTCGTGAGTCACAATTTTTAAAAATACAATCCGTGTCCGGACCAAAAGTCTCACAGTCCAGTTTCAATTCGATCCTCTAGTCACGGATCGGTCCGCTAGTCACGGATCGGTTTTGGTTTTATCCACGGATTACATGTTATATATAAACAAGTAACAAAGTTACAACTTACAAATGGTTTATTAAGACATTCTTATTTACGGTAGTTGTAGTCTAGCGTAAAAATAAAATCAAGAAGCATCCCAAAAGCACATTATTCAAATTCTATAAATACTAAGGACACCACAAGTTCACAAACACAGAAGTTCGTACCACACAAGCATGGAGATATACTATAACAGTTTGGTCTCTAATTAACTTCAAATTCTGGTACTAACATAAGGGAGCCAGTAACTGCTCACGAGCAACATTGAAGTAGTAGAAACAAAGGCAATTTATACAAAAAGAAAGGCAGAGAGACCTAAACAGTGGAGGGAGGTGGTAGAAAAAAAAGATGGATTAGGTTTACCTTTGGCAAATAACCAGTATATATAGTATTCCCTCTATCCCAATTTGTTTGCTCACTACGAAACTATGTGTAATTTTTAAACTAAAAAATAATGTATTTATCAAAATAATTTTTAAATGTTTTTTGCATTGTATTAAAGTTCTCAATGAGATCTATTAAACAAGATCCATATTGATTAGAAAATTATTTTTGTAAGTACATTATTTTTTATTATAAAAATTGCACATAGTTTCGTATTGAGCAAACAAATTGAGACGGATGGAGTAGAAGTTTGTGTAACAGTTTAACCCCTAAATTTTGAAAGAGATCACAATTTACCCCTTAGTCTGTGTAGTAGAAATTTGTGTAAAATTATGTGTGTGTGTATGTATGTGTATATATATATATATATTTAATAAATAAATAAATAAATTATATATAATAAAAATCTCACGGTCCGGATCGGTTAATCCACGATTTTGAAATAAAAATTCATGTCTAGACCGCGAGTCACGGTTTACTATTTTTTCAATCTGTGTCCGGACCATTAATCCACGGTTAAAATCCAAAACACACAGATCAGTTCAGTCCAAACCGGATTCACGGTTCACCGATTTTTTTGTGCAGACCTAGTATTTAACACCAAAAAAAGTCTAAAAATTCCACTATATTATAGGATCCAAAACAACAATGCTATGGGTACACCATATGTGCATATGTGCACCCCAAATGCATACTAACCTAAGGTGGCAGGTGAGGAGAGACCCATTTTTTGGGTGAGCCCCATATTGGGCCTGTCCTCATGTGTCACCTCAGGTTGGTATGCATTTAGGATGCACATGTAGCGTACTTATATCATTTTCCCCAAAAGCATCACAATTATCACTTTTAAAAAAATGCAAACATATTCTTCGACCTAATGATCTTACCTGTACAGCAGAGGAGATGATTGATGTGAGTTTGAGAGAGTATATTTTGTATTTACTTTTAACAAAGAAAAGTTGTAGAAAGGACAGTTCAAAAATGGTCTAACTCGTATAACAGAGGAGATGATTGATAGTAAAATTTTACAAAAGGGAATATTTTTTGGATTTGCGAGAGGAGAGTTTTTATTTAGTTTTAACAGAGATTAGTTGTAAAAATGACAGTTAAAAAAAAAGGTGGTAAAAAGATGCACCAAATAATTTGATGACCCAATTACATGAGATAATTATCGAAGCCTCGTGGGATTCGTTTGTGATCTGCATTTCCTATTTCCTTTATGTTTTGTGGTGCAATAAGTCAGATTGGGCCTACGGGCCCGTGGTCATTAAGTGTAAATATGAGGTTTGGGTTTTAAAATGGTCCTCCATACTTCATAGATTAGAAAGAAAAAAAAAAACATTGGGCTTATGTATCGGGTACTAAAAATATATCAAAGGGTCCTAATTTCACACTATTTTGGGGGCTTAAGATACCAGCTTAGGCCAACCCCGGTTTTTTCATAATAATTGGAGAGACATAAGTAATAATTAGAGTATTCAACTTGACAGTTGCTACATTTGCCACATCGTAAAAGCTATTTAGTAATGGTCTGAACTTGAGATTATGCAAAATGTCACCAAATCGGTACGATGACATTTCTGTTTTTCAATTTTGACACCGTCGCAAGCCAAAATATGATTTTCACAATGTCATTCTTCTGTCGACTTTGCTCTAACTGCTTTTTACTCTGCATGGTATTTTACAGACATCTAATCAAGTAAAAAAATTTTGGAACACACAACCGTGACTTTCGACTGTCTATAACAGAAGCATTTGGTTGGTCGCGGAATCCGGTGGCATTGCTCACTTACGCTGAAATCACTGCTACAATGGCCACATCCTGGCCTCATCACGCAAGATCAGAACCATAGAGCTTTCAACGAGCAAAAACAGGGCTGCAGGATGGTGCAGAGCAACCTAATGCGCTGTACCATACAACGAATATCTGGATCATCTAAACGTGCTTTCAACGGCCCAAATACTCTTTGAGTTTGTTTTAAATTCAAACCGTTACATCCGAACAGCTGGAAACACTTTTAAACGGTTGGGATGCTGCGTTGCACGGTGCAGCGCACTAGCCGCGCAGGGTCTCCAGATCCCAAAAACAGATCATGAATGCATCGGAGTTGAATATGTAAAGCTCATTCCCAATCACAACAATAGGCAAACAGTAACTTCAAAAACTAGACCATTTCCAAAGCAATCAGATCAGATACTTAAACTCATTCATAACCACCAAAAACCGGAGTCGCCGATTCCATAGAAAACTAAACCATAGCTACCTCACATTCTCATAAACTCCAGGATAAATAAATAAAGCTATTCAATTACTACTAGGCTTTGTTTCGAATCTGGATCAAGATAGAAGTTTTACTGCGGATTTGGATGGCGGCTATTAGCGGAAGAGACTCTGGATCCCCACTCGAGCAGCTCTTTGCTTGTGTCATCCTTGTGAACAATCACTTCGATGAAGCACAGACAATCTTTCTTCTCTCCAGTTGCAATTCCAATTGCCTCAATAAGCTCCGCTTCACAGCGCACCTATCGAGAAACACATAAGAAACTGTCAAAACAACTGAGTTCTCCAGTTTGAAATTTCGAGTTAAAACTGTATTAAGATCCTCTAACCTTCATTGTCCAACAATTGCCTTCACCATTGTGGATAGCATCAACTAGCCCGGTATAGTTCCAGTTCTTAATAACATTGTATGGTCCGTCGTGGATTTCAACCTCTATGGTGTATCCCCCATTGTTTATCAAGAAAATGATGGTCTTTTGCCCGCAACGAATCATAGTCGACACATCTTGTGCAGTCACCTGTCAAGCAATATCATTCTCAAATTCAAAATCCAATTCAAGATTTCAAATACACGTTGAAATGATTAGAACAAATCAAAAAAATTTGTATGCTCAGTGGGCACCATGTGGTGTCCGTGCGTGCACATCTGGTGTGTTGGACGGTCCAGATTTCTCCTACTCACTCTCCTTTTTCTCTAAATCTGGGTCGTCCAAAAGTGTTGTGGACGGCAGAGATGTGCACTCGGGCACCAAGTAAGATGGTGCCCGCTCGGCACTGAAAAGTTCCTCCGAACAAAGGGTTTGCAATGGTTTCTGGTACAAATTTTGTGCAAAACTTTACTTTTGAAAATGGGAGTTGTTCTTACCTGGAAGCTCCCATCACCAATACAAGCAATCACACGTTTATCGGGCACCGCTTGGGCATACCCCAAAGTAGCACCAACAGACCACCCAATTGAGCCATACTGCATCTGGAATTCATACCTGCAACACCAACTTTTGCCCTCTGAGGTTCGTTAATAAACTCGATACTAAAGAATTTTAAGGATTTTATCACTCACCCACATCCTTCTGGTAATTTCAACTTCTGGCAATTAAACCAAGAGTCTCCAGTTTCAGCAATCACAGCCGTGTCATGCGAAAGCATCTTCTGCACATGCTGGAAAAGAACATTAACCCTCAAAGGCTCGCTCGGTTCACACTTGAGAGGAAGCCCTTCAGAAACAAAGATCCTGCTGTAGTTTTCGTAAGCAGTAGAGTTGTGTGTAAGCCTTTCTGCAAGAGCAATGAGAAAGTCCTTCATCAAAACGCATCCAAAAGCGGGCCCATTAGCAATCACCACCCGATCAGGCTGCACGATGATTGCCTTCTCCTTCTTGAGGAGGAGGGAGTACCCAACCGAGCTGTAGTCGTTGAAAATTGGCCCTGCAAACAAGTAAGCGTCGGCTGACTCCACTATCTCTGCGCAGAATGCTGTGCTGACGGCACCCCAGTAGGTGCCGATGAAGTGAGGGTGGTGCTCTGGAAACATTCCTTTTGCAGATGGCATCACCGCCACAGCGTAACCAGAAGCATCTGCCAGTTCCACAAAGGCATCATAGGCTTTTGCAACCCGGAGTTTTGGACCTCCCACCATTACTGGCTTCACTGCCTTGTCCAGAAATGCTGCTGCTGCTTCCACAGCAGCTTCAAGCCCCTTCTTATTACTTAAGCTGTGTTAACGTATCACAACTTATCGTATCGATTGGGTTCAACAAATATGAAAAAGCAGCTTAAAAGATTATCAAGAAGCAGATGAATTACCGAGGGGAGAGCGCAAATGGAATTGGTTCTCTGCTAAAAGTAGGGTGAGGGATGGCAGCTAAATTGCAGCTGATGCTTATATACACAGGCTTGCTCTCTTTCATAGCAGTAGAGATGGCCTTATCAATTTGTTCATGTGCATCTTCCAGATTATTAATAATGGCCTACAAATGAGTAGTACGAGATAAAAATCATCAATTTCACTTGCTATAAGTTGTCCCACTATAAAAACTTAACACGAACAATCAAGTTAAATGGTGATTTTCCAAGAGGGCAAAAATGTGAAAAAGAACTATTGCACTCCCTCCATTCCCAATTGTTGGTCATTTTGTAGTAATGACATCTACATTCGGAGTGAAAAATAGTTTATTCTCATGAATAATTTTTCAAAATCTAGTACACCATTCAAAGGTTCTAATTGAGATTTTGACTATTTAAAAGAATTAAGAAATGAGTCATGAATACACGTTAGTTTGTTATCTGAATGTTGGTATGACTATGACACTCCAAAAGAGACCAGCAATTGGAGGCGGGTGTCAAGTTATTTGGAAAGATCCCACCAAAAAGAAGAGTTCAAGATTTTTTATTTTTTTTATTTTTATGGAAACTCGTGAGTCATTACATAATATCCTTTTCTTAAAACTAATTCAAGAATGCAAAAACAAAAAATACACAAACATGTTCTCGATACATTTACAAAGAGTATCAAAATGGACTTATCAATTGATAAGAAAAGGGAAATGATTTTGGCACTCTCCTTTTATCCCTTGGTACAAACTCTTTTTTTGTTTTTATTCGTGTTAAATTATTAAAGATTAGAGTCACTTTTTCCATATGAAAGACAATTTGATAATTTCAAGTGAATAGAGAAAGAAAAATGAAGTGTCGATGTATAAAAGGGTATGCCAAAATCATTTCTCTAAGAAAATACTCCTACATAGAACAGCACAAATCAGCTCATTAATTATGCCATGAAATTGAACCAATCACATAACAAGAGCTATTTTTTATTTATTTAATAATCAAGTGTCCGGGTATACCTCAACTAATCTTAGGCGACCAATCCATCATCAACGATAGCTAATTTTAAGAACGACCCAAAAGAAACATTGCCGTACCCATTACTCCTAATTTCCAGCCAATGGGCCAGTCGATGATTTGCCAAATACTGGAGTATTAACTTACCAAAAAAACCATGAAATATTTAGATCACTACAGAGATTCAATCAAACTTCCGCTACCAAATTTTCCTCAGAAACCCACATCTAAATCAAGTGGACATTTCTTTGCATGGGTTGATAATTAAATCTCCAGATGTTATTAAAATATAATACCGATCAATTAAAAACACATTCTAAATCTCACCTGATAGCAGGTAACAGTCTGAAAGCACCTCAGTTCCTGACTAAAATCCGGTAACCCAATCGTATGATGCAAAACCCGGTTTGTCCCATAATCATTCGTATTTGGCCCACCCACCACACAAATAACCGGTAAGTTCTCGCTGTACGCACCCGCAATGGCATTCAGCACACTCAACCCACCGACCGTAAACGTGACAACACATGCCCCCACGCCTCGAGACCGAGCGTAGCCGTCGGCCGCATAGCCGGCGTTGAGTTCGTTGCAGCAGCCGATGTTGTTGAGCCCTGGCTCGGCGATGAGGTGATCGAGGAGGGTGAGGTTGAAGTCACCCGGGACGGAGAAGATGTCGCTGACGCCGATTTGGACGAGGCGGTGGGCCAGGTGGCGGCCGAGGGTGGCGGTGGAAGGGAAGGAGATTGGGGCGGAGGAGTCTTGGACGGTTCCATTTTGGGGAGTGCTGGATGGTAGTGTTCCGATCATGGTGAGAAAATGGTTCTGGGTTTGTTAGAGAGAGACAGAGGAGAGAGGAGAGAGAGTAAGGGAGTGTGTGTGTGTTTGTGTATGGAGGGGGTTGTATGTATATATAGGTTTGGCTGGAAAAGAGGCGGTTTTGAGTGAAGGAGTGATGACCAAGGCGTCGCAGTGATAATGGTAATTTCGTGGAGAGGAGGGTTTTGTTGTTTGTCTTTTTGGTAATTAATTGGGAGAGGGGTTTGAATTATTCAAAACGGTTTTTGTAATTTAGGATTTCCTGAATAAGATCTCATCTCAGAGAAAAACTAGGTACGCGTGGGGTATCGCATAATATCCGTAGCACTCCATCACAACTGTTTAAAAGTATTTTAGATGGTTCAGATTTTAAATATACTCTTACTAGTAAGAGTTGATTCCGGATTTTAAATGTACTTTTCTAACTAATAAAAGAATATTTAAAATTTGGACTGTTCAAGAGTATTTTGGACAGCCGAAATACAATCTAAATTTCACTACGTGGTACCCTGTTGGCACGAAGTTTTTCTCATGATTTCATATGGTGATTGGGATGATATTCGGAGAGATTATGAAATAGTTCTGGGGATTTTGATCCTCTGAAATATGTAACATAAAACGTGTATTTACCTCGTGGGACCTATATACATTGAGTGGGACCTATATACATCGATTGGTTCAAGACAAAATTACTGTTCACACATACTGGCATTGTGCCCGTTCAATGCACAGGATCAAAAAAATCATATTGATATTTTTTCCGACCCTCATGTGTCAAACAAACGCAACTCTATTTGATTAAAAAAAAAATGATAGTTGATTAAAAAATACATTAGTGTTTCTTCAGCCTCGTACTTTTAACAGGCATAACTCTAGTTAATAATTAAAAAATAAATAAATTGGTTTGTTTTTTCGACTCGCATAACAAATGGGCACAAATTAATATCCTATTTAAAGGCTGCAAACATTTGAAAAAAACATACATACATTCAAATATCTTCGTACAATGATTGGTTGTAATTTTCAAGTACCACTAATAGATAAATAAATAATAATAATCAATAAGAAAAGTTAATATATATATATATATATATATATATAAAATTTCCGCTTCTTATCCGGACTTTTGATTTCCGGACTTTTTATCCAAAAAAATTTTGACGATCCGATCCGTCCAATGTGTTCAGAAGGTGTTTTCAAGGGTTTTCGCGAAAAATCTTCAAAAAAAAAATATCGAGAAGGGCTTGATCCAAGCAGTTTTCGCAAAAATATATAAATACAGTTTTTGCAAAAATTTCTTGGATCAAGCCCTTTCCGGTATTTTTTTTTTTTGAAGATTTTCCCCTAAGACCCTTGAAAACACCTTCTGAACACATTGGACGGATTGGATTTTCCAAAAAAAATTTGCAACACAAAAAAAACCATTTTTTTCTTATTTCCGGGAGGTGTGGATAAGAAGATTTATGTATATATATTACTCATCCCTCCCACATCCCCTCCTTAAAGTGAAATTCTAGAAAATTAGGATTTGGAGTTTTGATTAGGTTGCCGGTGTGTTGCTCTTGTTTTGTGTGAGGTCCTGAATTTGGGTATTGTTTAGACTTCCTTGAGGCTTCGTTTTTCCACTTGGGAGGGGCAATGGCCTATTAAGATGTAAGATCTCTTCTATCGTATGACCAAAAAAAAAAAACCAAGCTCAAACAACCTCTCCTACTCGGCTCATTGAGCTTATAACGTATAAAAAATTCAAGCCACTTGTGATCAGCTCTTTCAATTAAAACTCACTCGGTAGTCGGTATGACTCTCAAAATGAATTAAACTCAAATATATTTTTGTAGCTTGTTAAGTTTTCAAACAATTGCATGCTTGGCCCGTTTATCGGCCCCAGCTGTATCCCATTTATCTGGAAATCATTATGAGAATAACATAGTGACAAAACCATGGTGATGCAAGAATGAAGAAATCCCATGTTCTCCAAAGCACCATGGAAACAACAATACTTCCACTAAAGAAGTATTAACTAATAAAATTTCATTTTTATTCTTTTTTTTTTTACAGATGTTTTGAAGGGGTAAAATGAAGAAAGGAAAAAATATTAGTACAAGTAGAACGATTATTTTCCGCTATTTAATTGAAATCCCTAAAAGAGACTAATAAATTAGGACGTATGAAGTGAATGGTTGACTGGTTCAGTTTCATTCTCACAGGATCCTCACAAGTCTCCTTCCCTATTGGAAAATTTGTAAACCTAAATTGAATTCGAGCTCATATCTGTTCGTTCAAGAGTTCAAGATGGATTTGTTACATAACCAAAAAGTAATCTTGAACAATTTTTCGGAACTCTTAAAGCTTTCCAATCAATGGTAGGTGTCGGGAGGGTGAGCTTGGCAGTCGTAGGTATGGGGATCTTGCTGGAGAAGGAACTTTAGCCTCCGGATGGCCTGTTGGCAACTCGATTTTTTGGGTCCTTGACTAGTTAATTGTAGTTTTCTATTATCTTTTATGTTTGTTTATTGGTTTTTCTCCCTCCGCGGGCTTCTCTCATCCCTTCCAGCATCTTTTGGATGGTTGTGGTGGTTGTTAGAGTGGCAATGGGTTACCGGTGTGTTACTCCTGTTTTGTGTGAGGTCCTCAATCTGGATTGTTTAGGCCTCCTTGAGGCTTCGTTTCTCCTCTTGGGGAAGACAGTGACCCATTAAGATGCAAGATCTCTTCTATGGTATGACAACAAAAACAAAAAATCAAGCTCAAACAACCTCTCCTACTCAGCTCATTGAGTTTATATAAAAAATTCAAGCCACTTGTGCCCAGCTCCTTCAATTGAAACTCAGTATGGCTCTCAAAACAAGTTAAAACATATTTTTGAAGCTCGTTAAGTTTTCAAACAATTTTATGCTCGACCCGCTTATCTTTATCAGCCCTATTTATATCCGAGTTAATCTGGAAATCATTAATGGCACAACATATGACAAATCCATGGTGATGCAAGAATGAAGTAATCCAATGTTCTCCAAAGCACCAAGGAAACAACAATACTTCCACTAGATCAGCAACAGTTATGTACAAGGAGAACCATATAAATTGGATGATTTTTGCTTTCTTCTTGCTTTGTTCATCTTATTTCTGATAGCATTCAGACCTGAAACTGATATCTTTTCACTGGTTAAGGCCTTCCCTACTCTTATATCCCTATTCACTCTAACAATATTTGCGCAAACACGCAAATTAGTATCCACATCTCTATAGAAGTTAGACATAGTAAATCATACCAACTTGCAGCAAAGATGTATGAGGCACACTCATAGCAACTTCAGGTTCCCTACAGTTTTTGCTCAGGAAAGCATAGACAACATCAATAGCAAGCTTGTTGAAAATCGAAGAGGATTTCTTCGCCTTTGCATGAGAGTTCCCAAGGATATAAGCAATGCCAAACTCCCTAGCCTTCAATATCTGCAAAGACTCTTCCTTTAGACAAGAACCTTCCAGTTTTTTGTTCCCAGCAATCACCACATCGAAATCTTTTAAAGAGCGAAACTAGTTTTTCCCGTGATTTGGATGTGTCAATGTGAGGCTGGGAGAGGATTCTATCACCAGTGGCATCTCACCTCCTCCTTCTACCTCTACAAATTGTATGATTGCGTATACCAGTTTATTCTCAAAATCATAGTCCTCTTGTTGGAGATCCTTATAACCATATCTAACAATGCACCTGAACATGGCGTACTCTTTGGGACCCACCCTGCTTATGAGAAACCGTTCCTTCTCGTCAACACATGGAACTTGAACAGATTTGATGCATATGAATATTACCACCTGATGGAAAGCAGGTAAGTTTGTTACAAAGTGTCCGAAAACAGCTGGGACACCTGTCACCAGATTCGTGTAAACAAGTCCAATTCCTGGGACCCGCACCATGCCAAGGCTAGGCCCTAAAGCTAGTATACTGTTCATGGAAACCTTGTTTTCTACGTCGAATTGGTATTTCTTTAACGTTCCATAGTTCCATAAAAACATTATGGCCATAAATATAAAGGAGAGCACAAGCGGGATCCAGCCACCTTCAGGGACTTTATATAAAGCAGCTGAGAGGTAAAGAAGCTCCACTGATCCAAAAAACACTAGAAAGGCAAAGGTTGTGACAATGGTTTTCTTCCACACAATTATCATCACCATTGACATTAAGCAAGTTGTCACAAACATAACAGTAGTAACAGCCAGTCCTACAAACTCAGCAAAACAAATCCACTCTAGTTAGAAAATGAACACAAAAGGAAGGCCTAAAGTTTTTAAATATAATGTATAAATACATACCGTATGCATGCCCAATCATGTTTGAGTCCCTTAATCCGATGGTCACAGCTAAACAGAGGCACATTAACGTCCAATTCACCTCTGGAATGTATATTTGTCCATATATTTTACTTGAAGTATGAATTATTTTCACGTGGGGAAAACAACTCAATGCACAGCACTGGCTTATAATGGAGAAAGTGGCAGATATCACAGCTTGGCTCCCTATCACAGCTGCACAAGTGGCCACTATGAACACTGGCCAGAATATTGGTTCTGCACGAGAGATATTATGAGTGATAAGATTGATATATTCGTGATTATGTACTGGTGTGTGGGTATCCCAATATATTCTTGCCTGGTATCGCCTTATAGAAACTTCTCTGGATATCTTCATGGTGTCTAGAAAGGAATGCAGCCTCGCCCAAATATGCAAGAACCAAACACGGATATACAATAAAACTAAACGCTACCTGCAATATGAATGCAAAATACTAAAAACAAAAACATTACATGAAAAATAAACTAACACTGCAGGATCTCTTTTCAAATTTGAAGTGTAGACTGTTAAATTTTTGTAGTGAAAAATACCTTAATTGACAAAGTGGAGAAATGGCCCAAATTAGCGAACATTGCCTCCACACCTGAGATCGAAATATTTGAAAAACGAGGATATTTATTCATTAGCGATTACGCATTAAGAATGTAGCAGAAGAATGGAATGAGGTACCTGTAATTGAGAGAACCACTCCCCCCAAGGATACCCACCCTTCAATGCCTGTGCTTCTGAGGAACTTAAACATGTAAACGGGGGAAAGTGCATAAAATATATGCGGATTCCACTTGATAACGTTATATATCCCAATGCCGCCAATGCAAAGAAGCCATATGGTGACAATTGGAGCAAATATGAAAGCAACTTTATGTGTTCCATGATGCTGAAGAGAGAAAAGCCCCACCAAAATGACACATGAGATCATAACAATATAGTCTGGAAAAATCAAGTAATTGCTTTATCAGATATTGGAAAACACTGTTGAACATCTTAAACTGTAGCAACGAAGAATGAAACTCACTTTCATGAAGTCCCGTGAATTTAAGTTTTACACCTGAAACTGCAGAAAGAACTGAAAAAGAACATGTCAATCTCTTATAGCAGTGCCCAAATCTATAATGATCTCATATCCATAACCAATATCTAATAAAGAATTAAAGATAGCCAGTTTAATAGAGAAACAAAAGGTTTTAGCTGAAATTTACAACTTGATCAGGACATCGAAAATGGCTAAGATTTTAATCCTATCCTCACACACTATACCCCACTGTGTTGATTTAAGAATGGTGGGAATCAAGGACCAATGAAGTGAACAAACGTACAAGATTCCAAAGTATAATGCTACCTGATATTGCAGGAGTGAATACACCGTCACCAATTGTCATACATGTTCCCAGCAATACAAAAACCAATAGAACCTTACAACACTTTGGGTGCTTCTCAAAGAACGACTTCAGAACAGAACTCTGACGTGTTTCTGCTGATCCTTCCACGGCATATTCAGACAGCTTCTCATCGATTTCTTGTTGATTGGGTAGAATGCTAAGTCTTGCATGTCGACACAGTAGAGAGTACAAAGCAAAGGTGCCACCTGCAATAGAAAGGCAAAGTTGACATGGACAAACATACTCATTCCTTTCTTCAAATTGCATAAGGTTGGCTCCAAATAAATGAGCACATGGAACGTCTTACAATTCAATTCACTGAAGGGAGTCTTCAGCTTACAAGTGGGCAAAAAGAACAATTGCAGTAAAGGAACTGTAAGCAGCATGCTAGTTCTTTTCCTTTTTTTAGATATTTTTACATACCTAAAACTAAATATTAATTTAAATAGAACCAAATACTTTACCATCTTGCTGTGTGAAAGATGTTACTTGATAGCAGAATAAACAAAAATCAACAAGAAAGGAGAAAGGAGAGTAGCTCTAAACATAATCCAAAATGAAAAGAGAAGAAAAAGATGCCATACAATCCACTTGTATGTAAGCTCAGCTAAGCTCCAAATCTGCCCGGAATAGTTTACTAACGGATAATGCTGTCTCACATATGTTAATTAGCATATTTCTCAACAATTTGCACTTTTATTGCAGAATTACCAACAATTTGCTCGCTATTACTCGTTTGTCCTTAGTTAAGCTGTAGAAAAAGCCATGAAAGGACTAAATGTACCTTCACCATTGTCATTGGCCGACATCACAATGAAGATGTATTTGAAGAGAGCAATGATAGTAAATGTCCAGAAGATAAAGGAAAGCACCCCGTATACCTCCTCATCATCCTCGTGGAGGCTAAGTTTCCCAGAGAAAGTGGTTTTGTAAACATATAGAGGAGAGGTACTGAGATCACCATAAACCACTCCAAGACTCTGATAAGCTAATATAAGCATTGTGGAACGTGGCATCTTCTTCGAATTCTGACGAAGGAAACAACCGTATCAACATTACGAAAGGGAAAAAAAAACAGACTGAAGGGACATTCAAAGATAATGCATTGATTCTGCTTCTTGGGAAGAAAGGAAGGCAGCATTGGGAATCAAATCAGACTGATTTGATTCAGCAATTGGCCATTATATTTACTCTTCATGTGCCTCAATATTGAATATCTTGTGCACATTCCTACAATAAAAACACTAACTCAACTGCAGCTGTTTTCCTTTGTAATCAAGTGCGTAAAACTAAACACCAAATCCTCTAATTTCTTGGTCAAATTTCAATTGGTCACTACGTGCATAAATCCAGCCCTGACATTAGGGAGGTACTTTTCAACATGTTTGTTCTTCCCCATAATGATTCTTTCAGAAATCTAAGAACTCAACTTTACAACACAACTTTGGCCAGAGCCTTTCTTGCCCACATGCATCGAATCGTTTCTGGGCACAAGGAGCTGTATTCTAACCCCAAGGGGTTGGCCAATTGGTCTTGGTTTAAGACTTAGGGATTTGCTCCCACCTAAAGTCTCAGGTTCTATTCTTTTTGTCAGCAACTCTTGGTCTTGGGGGCCACCTCACCCCAAGCATAAACGTGTTTATGCGGGAGGGGCTGTAGGATTCGTCCGAGGTGCGTGCAAACTGACCCAGATACCATGCATTATTAAAAATAAATAAAATAAAAAAAGCGCTGTATTCTAAAGTTATCTTCCTAGCATTGCTTAGTTCTGTACAGTTGTCACAGGTCCTTTGTTCTTGGACATTTCAACACACCCTTTGTCCAATAATACGAAACCCTCGCAAAGAATCCAACTATTAGAAAACTTAATACGGAAATGATCCCCCAAGGACACTCAACGGGAACCCAGAAATCAAAGTCTATTCATAAGAACAAAAAATGTCATAAATTGCAAGACCACTATTAAAAAAAAATAGGAAAGGACAATAAAGAAGTACCTGTTGAGAAATCCCATTTTCTGCAGATTCTACAGAAGGTATTGGTTTCATTCTTGGAGGAGGACTTGAGAAGCAGAAATTTTAGAGGCAAGAAAGAGAGGGGAATGGTTAGGAAGGGAAGCCAATGAGTCAAAGTTTAAAAAGAGTGAGAAAATCAGAGAATGTAGGAAGTGAACAAATCTCTGGACAGGCAAGTTGGGTGTGTGAGTAAAGAAGTTGCAGAAATGCATTCAATGCTCCTCTCTCTCTCTCTCTCTCTCTCTCTCTCTCTAGAATGTTGTATATAGCCATGGGCTATATGCATAGTGGTGGACGCAAAATTTGTAGTGAGAAAGGTTCTGAACTACAGTATTTCCAATTTCTGAACTACACGCGTATCTATATTAGTAACAAAAAATGTACTCAACCTGTCCAAAATTGTTTATCTTGTTCGGATTTTGATGCAATTTTGACATGTTCATGTCTTTCAATTTATAATACTTTTAAAGATACTAAAATTTTTGCATAATTAAACTAATTAAAATTTATCAAATAAGATCTATATTGCACATAAAATACATTATATATTGAAACATATGAAAATTTTAAAAATTATATAAAATTCCGAACCAACAATTTAGAATAGAAGGAGTATAATATAATATGTATTACTTATTAGTGTTGAGAAGGTTTATATAGAGATTCTCTTCATTTAATTTAATACCCGTAACATAAAATGGTTGATAAGTAAAAGTTTTAGGGGATTTTTCAAACATATATAGTAACTTTATAAATTTATTTTTTCATTCAACGAACTCGCACGGCCGATTCTATAGAACTTTGGTAAATTAACCTAAAAAACTACTATATATAGTTAGAATATTTAGAGTTGTACAGAGACCTCTGTGCCATGAGCTAAGGAAATCTTTTTACTATAGTGATGAAGAAAAAGAAAAAATCAAAAACTTACGAAACGTTCTTTTTCAATGCACTGAAAATCTAATCATCATAAAGACTACCATTTGTGCCGCTGATTTGCATTTATATTTCGGAGTAGTAAAGCAGTAATTTGGAGTGTTGTACACTCTTCGGTTGTCCGATCATGTTTTGAACAGTTTGAATGTGTTCGACAATTTTTATTTATTATTACTAATAAAATAATAAAACACATCTGACCAAACATGATCGTATAGCTGAGGGGGTGCCGGGTGTGCAGTACCCCTGGATTCAGTAATTTGTGATTCCACAAGGTTTAACGGATTTATATGTCGACAGAAAATGACAACATGGATGAATAAATCACATCGAAACGCACAGAGTATTTGAAAATAACACTATCAACCCTTGAAACTATCGCATGTCAAGGGACATCGATTGACTATGGAGACATCATTCTATCATCCTTGAGAAAGAAAGGGGCAGGTATTATTAAATTTTAAGATTTTTTTTTTCTCTTTTTACTTTCATTGGTTTGAAGAGAAAAGGGTAAAAGAGTAAAATTACTATCTTTTGTCTAGTAACTTTTAAGAATGGGCATTTTTTTGGTATAATTAAACGTACCAAAATCTATATAATACTCCAACAGCTTAGTTTTCAAATTTATACATAAATTCAGTGGTTTACAATTGTTCCAATAAATCCTACGGCTGAGATAGATGGTTTTCAAATTTATAAATCCAACCGTTCATTAATAAATAAATTCTATGGCTGAGATTATATTTGGGAAAATAACAAAAGTATACTGGATCTTTATTCAGATTTACTTCCAACTCTCTCACACACATTCCATTTTCAAAATCAAAATCTCACTCCGAACAATGCGCAAGAACATAAATAACATGTAACAACTTCTATGCCAAGGGAACGAAATTACGTTGGGTGTGACTTTTTCATTTTTTTAAAATTTCTTTCATGTATTTTATAGATAGTTGCTTTACTCTCTTTTTTTAAACTCTTTGTGGGTAATAATTTTTAAAATTTTAAAAAAAATTCAAAAATATTCTCATCTAATTCATTTTTATTTATGCTTTTCATAGCTTAAAAGGGGAAATCTAATGGAGATAAATTGGATCCTCAAGTAGGATTTGGTAATAGATGTCAATTAATACTATATCAGTTCACCGATGCTTAAAACTATGCCCTATAGATCAACAATTGAGAATGGATGAATATAGTTTTTGCTTGTTTTCTTACATTTTCATCTAACAAGAAAGAATTATAAGATAAACAAACTCTGAAAATATTGAAATTCAATTTACCAAATAGGTAATCAACTACCATTCTTTGGATCTTAACCTACTTAGTACCTACTGCCTTGTCATGAAAACTAGATGCATGGGGTGAAAAAACAGTTTAAAGATCACAAAAGAATCAAAGGGCCTTAATTAGCACAGCCACATGCAATTCCATTATTTGATTCTTCAACAAAGCACACAGCCCACTTCAAGATTATTTATTGATGGACCAAACTTTCCAAAAAATCTCATTTGTCTTTTCTTGTTTTTAGATATACAATCCAAAGGTCATTAGACTTTCTAGTTTGCACATTATATCACATTTCATGTTTAATCATTAAAGGAATTGCATCCTCTTAAAACCCTTATATCCCACAGAAATTGCACGCATGCCCTCTATATTTTACTATCTTTCTTTCTTGCGTATACAAAATGAATATGCGAATAGACTACTATATATATCAGCCATGAAGTATTGTCCTCAATAGTTAGTGGTGGACATAAGGGGGTGTCGGCGGTGCCCGGGCCCCTGCACAACTCCAAATATTCGAATCATTAATATTAATTTTTAAGGTTGACTTTAAAAAATTTTATGGGATTGGCCCATGTAAGTTCGAGTGCATAAATATTCTTAAAATTCTCACATGTGTGGAAAAAACTCCTTGAAATTTCAATCTATCAACCTTTTTTGATTGGGCGTGTAAAATTAAATGACAATTACGTATATACACAAAAATTTGCGTTTTCACTGGGCTTATCTAGGGAGTATGCAATATATTTTTAATAATGTAGGAATACATGTGGTTCGGTCTCCTAGTAAGTCCAAATCTTGCGTCCTCTACCGTGAACACTTCATACAAATTCTGATTTTGTTCTTTTTTAATTTTGTTTCATGGGTACATATAAATCCACTTCAAAGTTTAACATGTATATCGCACCCATTAAAACCATCAATCAAGGTGAAGGTGAATTTAGAGATAAAAAAAAAAAGGTGAAGGTGAAGGACCTATGGTCAAGAGTAAAAAAGGGCGAAGGACCCAGCTGCGGATAGGTTGGGATGGGCCACAATTAAAGGTGAGTTTGGAGCCTTTGGAGCACAAGGGAATTGGTTCTTTTGAGACGAAATGAGGGAATTGGTACTTGGGAAATGATTAGACCCTACAAATCCGAGCAATGCTAAAAAAGGTATTTCAGAAATTACCCCCAAAATATAATTAGTGGTTCAGATTCACTTGAATATTTATTTGAACAACTAATTTCACTTTCGGTATAATTTTCAAAGTAATCTATCGGGATACTTAGCATTTTCCTACAAACCCAATCACCATATGTATTTAGATGGATCTAAATATGATCAGAAGACCGAAGGATAAATCCGTTTTTATGAATAATGTGAGATTCTAGCATCAATAACAGGGGTATATATCATCATATCCTCATATCGGTTTCATCTAGTTAGTGAGAAAGAATCAAAGAAAAGAACAAAGAATATTAGAGGATAGAGTAAATTTGTTGACCAAATCATGCATTTGTATTGCGGCTATTGCCAAAGAGACCTTTAGGCTTTAAGACAGGAGACCTTTAAGATAGTTTGGCCTAACTTGTTAGGGTTTTTTTTTTTTTTTTTTTTTGGAATGGCCTTTGTAGTTATTATTAGATTTTGATCAAATTGTTGTCTCAACAAAAGGAATTGAAAAGTATAAAAATACATATCAGAGTTGAAAAAAAAATTATATAAGATGACAGAAAGACCAAAAAAATTAGTCTTTCCCAACGAGTATTATTCATGAAAATATATTATAGTTTGTTCTCTCAAATAAGATAGTAACCAATAGTAGGTCTCTCCGTGAAAAATAAGAGTAAGACTACAAACCAAATACTTCGTCCTCAGTTTATCAGAGTAGTTCTTTTTGCAAGAAAAAGTAAGGAAAACACTTAGGCCCCAATTGGATGCAGGATAAGTTTTGGTGGGATTAAATAGTAAGAGTGATATGATAGTTATGGATATTAGCTAGTAAGGGTAAACCCACATTGATGTGATGTTTATGGAGAGAGATTAAATAGTACGTGATTTAGATGAATTTGTGATAAAGAGGGATAAAGTTGGCTGGATATTGCAATTGAGATCTTTAATTTGATACAAAAATTTTAATTTTTTTATACTTAAGAATTTGACATTGTTGGAGAATAACATAAAAATTACTAATTACTATTATAAGTAAAAAAAAACGCCTAGTTAGAAGAAAAACAGGCAAAAAAATTAGGTGGTACGCAACATTATTAAAGTAAATAATTAAAAATTTTAATTTTAGATATAATTAATAAAAGTAATTATTATATCATATTTATTGAAACGTATAATTAATTTAATTAGTCATTTGCCCGCTTTTTACATCATCCACCTAACTTTATCCCCATTTATCACAAATTCATCTAAACCACGTACTATTTAATCTTCCCTTCATAAATATCACATCAATATGGGTCCACTCCTTACTACTAATACCCCTTACTATTTTATCCCTTTTACTATTTAATCTCACTAAAATTTATCTCGCATCCAATCAGGCCTTAGTGCACTAAAATAGACTTTCAACTTTATCTACTCAAAAAGTAGGGTATTGGAGTATAGCAATGCTAGGTACTCCAAAAAGTATCCCGAAAGTAAAATCAGTGGTTCAAATTCACGCAAATATTTATCTCAATTATTGATTTCATTTTCGAGATACCTTTTCGGATACTTGGCATTTTCCGTCGGAGTATCATGATAGAGTTCATTTATATCTTGTTTATATTGCCCCTAGATTCCAATCCAATCCTATCACGCAATGACACTGGCAGAATTTTTCAACGGGGGAGCTAGAATTTGAACTTAGACGTGGCACCCAAAAGGATTAATATGCTCTCACTATCCCAAAAAGAAATTAAAGTATAATATCTCAATGATATCTCCAACCGAAAACTTATAAAGCATAGTATATTTTTATTCGAAAAAATTAAAACTTTTTGTTAAACAATTAAATAACACAGTGATATCAAGTATCTTGCGAAAAATTGTTTGAAAATTTTCAAACAAAACTACATTTTTTTTAAGTTCTTGTTTTCTGTACCGAATTTTTTTTTTTTTTTTTTGAAACAGAAGGAAGATTCAATAAATAAATAAAAAGTAGCACATTACTAGTTTAATCAAACATAACACCCTAAAATATATGTTTTCATAGGTTAATTATCCATAAACAATAAGCCCGTAGCACTTCCATATGGAGAAAGATACGCTGACCATGTTACTTCATTCGCATCTAACATATGCCGTTTTTGGCGGACCGTGCTCCACCCCGATGAACTCATGCGGCTTTGATGTGCCCAGAGGCCAGAGGCTAATCTGTTCACGGTCCGTATGGCCTAGGACCAACACCACTCGAAGGTGGGTAGAAACCCATAAACCTAAGGGTTCAGACCCTTGGGTACAGATTTTGGACAAATTGGTTGAGAAACTCACTTTTGGGTCCCACACGAAAAATTCGAACCGTTGATTTATCTCAGAATAATTTTTCATGGGATCCCGCGAGAAATTACTTCAATCCAACATACTTAAGTCGTTAATCCAAAACTCACTCATTTCATTCAAAACGATATTGAATACATTACTAATTTTTAGGAGGGAGATTGGGATGTCGCCTGTACCCTCCTCCTCCCTTGGAATTATTGGATTTTGGACTACAAGACAATATCAGGGAAACGAGTTATATGTACATAGTCATATAGGGAACCCTTCCAATAAGGGATCCTTATTTAAGTTTCTATGTAGACTTAGGAGTATATTTTACTTTTTAGAACATATTTCGATGATTCAAACCGCTCAATATTTTTAAGATGTGTTTTTATGAGCTCCCACGAGGTATCTCCAAAAAATACCTGGAAGAGTTTGATCCTATCAGTTTTTGATAAAATTATATATGTACAATTTTTTTTTTTATCAAAAATTGATCAGATCAAGCCCTTCCAAGTATTTTTTTTTGGAGATTCCTTGTGAGGAGCCTTAAAAACACATTCTTAAAATAGTGAGCGGTTCTGATTGTCAAAATTTGGTCCAGAAAGTCAAAAATATCCCTTGGTCTGCATAAAAACTTAAATAAATATTCCTTATCAGAAGTTTATTGGTCGTATAGGTATCCTAACCACTAAATCTCCTAAACCCTTTTTGGGTACCAGCAGTACTCTGAATAATTTCTGCTACCGCATTGTACATTACTCCCTCCGTTCCATAAAATTTGTCCGGCACGGAGTCCAAAAACTCAAAGAAAAAAAAAATTTCTATGCCACACAAAATAATAGAACAAACATTGATCTAGTACTCCGTATTTTTTTTGACAAAAATATTATTTTTTTGAGTCCTTAGACTTCGTGCCGGACAAACTTTATGGGACAAAGGGAGTACATCACAGTGAATCATTGGCAGGAACCAAGGATGGAGCCAAGGGGGGACAAGTGGTGGCGGTCGCCACCACAAGATTTTCAAAATATGTAATTATTATGTAGAAAATTAATTTTCATCCCCAAATTATATAGACTTGCCACCACTAGATTTTTTTTAATCTTTCATCCTCACAATGCAGTTTGTGTTTTTATTTTTTAATTACATATTTTTGCCACCACAAAGGTAAAATCCTGGCTCCGTCCCTGGCAGGAACTGGAAGCATATGAGTGAGATTGGAAGCTGTGGATGTGGTTGAGTGTGCTATCTTCATCAACCATTTTAATGCATCAATTACCGTGCTGTAACCACTGGTTTGAGTAAAGGGTCTGGCCATATGAAATTGGTAAGATTTTAAGTCTAGGAAAGGTTGATAGAGAGAGAATACAAACGTTTAGGTTTGGGTTGTTTTCAAGAACACAAAAAAAGCAAGGCGTGGTTATTAATTTTGAGGATCAAGATACTCTCAATTTAGTATTATGATGGTGCGTCGATTAGAATTTACCAGGATTTGGAAATCAAATTGGTGATTATTTGCACCTAGATTGGAAATCCCAAGCTTTTCTCGGAACACCTCATAAATGACAAAAATGAAGGACTTGGATAGCACAATATTGTTCATTAAGGCTCTGTTTATTTCGACGTAAAATATTGTTGCCAAAAATGTTTTATACAATTTCCGGTGTTTGATTGGATTCATATCATGTTAACCCATCCAGCGCAAAACGTTTCACTCTCAAAATTTTCGTAAGTTGTTTTTGCAAGACGTGCACATGTATTCTCCAATATTGCATGACACACTAAACAAGAACTCTCTGTTTTTTTCTGTGCAACTGGAAACACACTTCAAAAGTAACGTTATTACACACACACAATATACATAATTCTTTCATATCACTGATTGTATGCAACCCAAAAATATTTTTCGGTGTTATAATTTTCAAGTATCAATCAACGCCAAAAAAAAGTTTCGGCAAAATTATTTTACATGGAAAATATATTTTTTGAATTATAAAACAGTTTACGTCGAAACAAACGGAGCTTAAAAGAAACCCAGAACTTCGTTGTTAGAGTAACAGTGCAGCTCCTTAATCTCTGCTAATAACCATTCTCTCCCCGCTTTCTCTCTGCTTAAAGTTTACAACCTGCAATTCCTTAGTTCATCTCTCTTTAGGTATTTCATTCTGTAACACCTCAAACATGAGGCAAATCAAAGGTTTGATCGTCCACGCGTAATTTGAGAGATTTCAGAAAAGAAGCAATTGTGATGGATCATGACCAAAGGCGAAGTTTACATGTACAGAGATTAATATAGTTTCATAGAATGATACCCGAGAGCATAAACTGAGCACTAGCAGCAGTTATAAAAGTAACGAATGAAAAAGAAATAGGCGAAACATATAATTACAAATATCCCACATGTATCTATAACATCTACTGTTGATTCGGTATACATCCTTACAATCATGACTGGACAAAGTCATCACACAAAAAAAGGGTAAAGTCCATTTTACCCCCTTGTGGTTTGGGTCGGGTGCAGTTTACCCCCTTAACCAGATAACTACCATATGATTTTTGGACTAAACTACACCGCTTAATTTTCAGTCCATACTAGCAGTATGTGTACTACAGGCGCGTAGATTGGGGTACGGGGTCCCTATAGTGAGGGGCTCACTACAGGATTATAGTGAACCCATTCAGCCGTCCATCTCGGTAATGAACGCTCGGATTTTAATCCAAACAATAAACAGATCAGATCATTTGGAGATTGGATTAAATCCGAGCTGTCGGTGCCGAGATGGACGGCCGGATGGGGTTCACTACACTACAGGGCCCCCGTTTCCCGTAGGTTGCAAATACTCATCGAGTAGAGCATTCTCTCCCAAGATGACTAAATGCCCTTAGACAATGAGTTAAAAGCAAGCTGTCTTAATTTTCTCCTTCCTTGCACAAGCCATGGGTGAATTGCTAAGTCGGTGCCAAACAATGACGTCACAATGGTCGAACCCTAAACCGAGGATGGCCGGAAATTCCAGGATTAGGGGGACCTCAGCACTTGCAAATTGCAGTAGTCAAACTCTACTTGCACAATCTCTGGCTCATTCTGGCTTGAGTTCTTGTAATTGGTTATCCAAAAGCAACTGCTCCTGCCACAAATATCCTACAAGCTGGAACAGAGAAATATTTAGCATAGTCGATTATGATAGATGAAGAACCATTTCAATATTGGATGCAAATATACGAAAACTGGAGCGCACAAAAAGACTTCGCAGAACAATAACTTGTGCACATTTATAGGAAAAAAAAGTAGTTATACTTCCCATTTCAGAAAATATTCGTCATATGTTTGTATAGCTTACTGATTGAGCAGTGGAATAACAATTTAAATGCCAAAAGTAACTCTCACCTTCGTTCCTAACCTTTATTCCAGAATCTCTCATACATCAAAATAGATTACATATATACAAAGTTTGGATGCAGTTCTACTGCTTTAAGGTAACGTGAACCAAATATCTCCTTCCGTGGTTTATTACATATTATTACAGACATCGCCATGCTAATGAGCTATGAAACTAACCTTTTTTCTCAACAGGGTCCACAGTAACTCTCCCAGTAATAGAGTAATAGGCAGGAGAGCAAGTATAAAAAGAGTGAAGAATTGATAGATGACTACCATTAATTAGCAGCTGCTTTTCCTAATATTTCGGAAGTACTACATGTGCTTTTGATACCAATATTTTAGCAAAGACTACCGAAAGAACAGAAACTGCAAAATTATGTGGACTGTTTAACTTGATACCTGTAAGACTTCAGACAGTACTTATTTTTTTCACTTCCAAAGCACACACTTCGACAGAATAATCCAATCATCATTTCTGCTTCTTGGAAAATAAACCAAAACTTCTCACCACTGTTGCGAGCTAAAAATAATAACAAAAGACCCACAAAAACCAAGTGCAACAGATAAGCTGCTTTTGTTTTCTTCCAGATTCTTGGAAATTGAGCATAACATCCTATCAGGAAGAGCGCACACAAACGAAACAGAATAGGCCTATAATCAATTTTGCTTTTTGGTAATGTAAACCAAAACTGTCACCACTGTTAGGAGCCAAACTTAACTACAAAAGACCCACGAAAACTGAAAGTAACACATAATTTTCTTTCCTTCCATGTTCCTCGAACTTCAGCATAAGAAAGGGCCTTGTTCTCTTCCCTTTTCTTCTCATTTTCAAAAATTCTTTTCAAAAAAATCTCTCTCTACTCATTATCTTATTATTTCATTTCTCTCTCTATCTCTCTCTAATCATTATCTCATTATTCTCATTTTTAAAAATTCAACCAAACACTATCTCAAAAATTCTTCTCAAAAATTTCTTTTAAAAACCAATCCAAACACAGCCCTAGTTTTTGTCATTTTTTCTTATTTTGGCCAACATTGTATTTGTCAGTGGGGGTTTAGAGGGGAATTAGTGGGTTAACAACTAAAGGGGTACGAGAAGATGGGCTAAGAGCATCCACAATGGTCTAACCAAAATTGGATAACCAAAAGTTGCCACATAAGCTTTTGGTTATCCATTTAGAGGTTGCTAAAGTTAGCAATGTCAAGTCTCACATTGGTGTTTTTTGTCCATAACCAAAAATAATGGACACCCTCCATCACTTATTCAAATGATAAACAAAACTTGCCACATTACTTTTTCAAACTACAAAAAATAGTTTTGAAATTTTTTTAAAAAAATATTTTGAATTTTCTTTAAGTACAAAACGGTTTAAAAAAACAGTTTTTAAAAATAAATTTTGAAAAAAAACAGTTTTTAAAAATAAACTTCTGAAAAAAACAGTTTTTAAAATGAACTTTTGAAAAAAAAAAACAGTTTTTTTTTAAAAGAACTTTTGAAAAAAACAGTTTTTAATAGGAATTTTTGAAGAAAAAAAACAGTTTTTGAAATGAACTTTTGAAAAAAACAGTTTTTTAAAATAAACTTTTGAAAAAAACCAGTTTTTTAAAATTAAACTTTTGAAAAAGAAAAAAAAATTTAAATTAAACTTTTGAAAACATTGTTAAGAGAGGAGAGAGAAGATTTTTGTCATTTTGTGTAATGGTGGGTGTACTTGATTGGGTAGATGTGGGGTCCATTAAATTTGGTTATTGGCAAAAGGTTGCTAGTTTTGGTTATCCAAGTGACAAAATTTGGTTAATTGCTAAGAGATTGCTAAGTTTGGTTATTCCAATGTGAGCACTTTTTTAAACAAACATTGCTAACTTTAGCAATTTTTTGGTTTTGGTTATGCCAATGTGGATGCTCTAAGAGCCACATCTAACAACCTAGTCGAATGGTGCCCAAATGGAATGAAGCCAACCCAAACAAGAAAAATAGAGTCAAATTACAACAGATCCAGAAAAACTAAATCTGACCCCTTTTTTATCCTTTCCTTTTCTTTTTTCTTTTGCATACTTGGCGATTGATAATAAAAACCCTGTTAAGTGGTACCCAAATGGAATGAAGTCAACCCAATCAAGAAAAGAAGAGTCAAACGAGAATTATGCAAGATGATAAAGGCCATGTTCGTTTCCCAGTTTAATTTTAGTTTTAGTTTTGATGACATCATCATTTTTCTCATTTCTCTCTCTATCTCTCTCTACTCATTACACCCGATGACATCATCAAAACTAAACTAAATTATCTAATCAAACACAGCCAAAAGAACCTCAGATACAATGGTGAATTCAAAGCTGGACACATGGGTAGGAAGCAATCTCTAAAAACCGCTTTGGTTGCAAATTCTTGTACGGATGGAGGTGACCATTGTGATTCTGCTGATTTCATTGATGAAGATGAGCAATGTGCGATCGAGATTTGAGCGATCGGCCGACGTCAGCGGCGACTAAGATTTGAGAGGGAGAGGGGATTGATCTTGTGTAAGCTTCGACCAAATTAACAAAATCGAAACCTTCTTTGAAGATATTTTTGGAAGACTGGAAATTGTGCATGTCTCTATTTGTTGAATATTAACTGTGTACGTCTCTATTTCTTTGGGGTGGCAAGACTGGAAATGAAGAGGAAGATGAGGGCAAAACCAGAAATGGGAAAAAAAAACCACCCCAAAGATCTAAAATCTACATTGGCTAATGTATAGAATAATGTAGGTAATTATGACTATGATATACATGAGAATCTATTGCAACTTTGGCCATTGGAAATAATCTTGCAATAAAATAAACTAATTCGTCCAGAGGATGAATTAGTTTTGAAGGAAATGATTGGAGATGAATTGCAAGCATACTCTCAAATGGCTAAGAAATGGGAGGAATCTATTGAGAGGTAAAGGTTCTTTTGAATTTTGCTGGAGGGTCGCAGCGGCATTTGGGTGTGGTTAAGGTTGAAGTCGGTTGGATTGTTGGTTTTAGGGGCCGTTCTTAGTGGGGCTTTTGCGGTTTGACGGTGCTTGTTTTGGTTTTTGGCTTCTTTGGGAGTTTCCATTTTGGCTGCTATTATGTAGTTTCTTATTTTGGTTGTTTTCTTTCCTTCTCTTTCCTTCTTTCAACCTCGGTTGAATGTCCTCCTTCCTTCCTTACCGATGTACCCTTATCGAGTTTTTTTAATAAATCTTCTCTTATTGATCAAAAAATGATATACATGAGATTATACATACAGGTAAACCACTAGATAAAAGTTAATCCTATCCTAATTCAAATACAAACTAAACTTTGATTCTACTTGCTTCGGTGATTCCCAAGTCAAAATCAAAATGGGTTTAACTTCAACTGATAAAATGAGAGAGGATGACGTTTGCAATGGCCAAATCAGTCCAATTGTTTGCTTTTTTTCAGACCTCCTTTCAAGATATCTACTGCATATGTAATTGCAAACCCAGGCAAAGAAGAGAAACAAAAATGATATGTGCAAGGAAGATTTGCAAGGAATCACACAAGAAAGGTCCTACGGGGCCTAGTACAGACCTTAAACGGCTGATCTGAGCCGCTCAAAAATTTTAAAAACACATTTCAAGTGGGCTTGCGAGAAATCAGCTCCATCCGATTTGTGTGGATGCTTGATCCAAACTTTCATTTTTGAATGGCTCGGATGAAAAAAGATAAAATGAAAGTTTGGATCGAGTATCTAAACATATCGGATGGAGCTGGTTTTTAGCAGGCCCACTCAAAATGTGTTTCTAAAATTCTTGAGTGGCTCGGATTAGTCGTTCGGGATCCGTACTGGACCCCGCAGGGCCTTCCCTACGTGTTTCCCTACAACTTTTTTCCTTGCATATAGCATTGCTGAGAGGTTTTAATTATGTTTTATGTTACGAACAGGAAAGAAATGCTTCTACTGGTGTATGGTGTGGATAGAATGGGATTGTGAAAAAATGGGGGAGAATAGGATGGGAGGAGGGGTATTTTCGTCATTTTATTTCATCTATTAATGGAGATAATGAGTTTAGTCCAAAAACCACATGGTTTTTTTGCAAAATAATCAAATTGAGTAAAAATCAGCAACTAATTGGTTGAATAAAATTAATTTTGCAAGTGAAACCACGAGGGTAAAGTGGACTTTTCCAAAACAAAAAAAAAATCATGACTTCACAAGCAACTTACAGCAAATTAAAATACAGGTAACATTAGAGGGGAAAATTAAGAACAAAACCATGAATTAGAAACAGGACCCAGATATTGACCAAGACTCCACTAATGTGATATAGCAAATCCACGCCATTCCGACTCAATAATCAAAAACAATCAAACCGGGAAGAATATACCAGGAAGAGGGTGGTAAAAAAAGCCCAACAAATATACTCACCAGATAACCAAAACAGGACCCAGATATTCACCAAGACTCAGATAATGTGGCAAAGCAAATCCATGCCATTCCAACCCATTAATCAGAAACTATAGACCCAGGTAGAATACTAGGAAATGAGTGGTAAAAAAAAAAAACCCAAGGTCGACAGGAACAATGAGATGGTATTGAAACAGAAGTCTCCCTCAAGTTGAAGAAGCAGCTTCCTCATCTTCAACGCTCAAGTTCTCAAGCAGTGCAGCAGCCGCAGGTGCATCTTTGTTTTCATCTACATTTCATTGAGATTCAGCTACCTCTTGAACCATTTTCATAAAGATTTCGTGATCTGGGGATATAGGTACATACAATAACAAAGCTGAAATGTCAATGGGAATAATAACCAACACCATCCGAAAGAGCAATAGGACAACATTTAGGTACATCTGATCAAACTATCAGATCTAGCTACCATACCACATGCTAATGCACAAACACTCAAGGTCAGAGAGTGAAATACAGGCTAATCATGAATTCTGGCTTTTTTTTCTCTGGCTCTTAAAAGTTAGGAAATGACTGTCATACTCCATGAGTGAGTGCAAAAACAAAAAGAAATTTGATGAGTATAAAGACCGACTACCAAAACGACTGCCCTACTCAGGCACATGCATGTCAATGTAGCCATAAATGGGAGGGCAACAAGGAAAAATCATAAGATCGTTAGCCCACCGCCCTAAGGGGTTCCCATGTGGTTTAGGACATATCCTAGCCTTAATCCATATGGAGAATGACCATACCATGTCCTAAATGCAATATGACAAGCTCTCCTAAAAGGAGTGGGAATGCCATTGCTATTGGCACACGCACAAAAAGATCAACTTTCCATTCAGTCCTTGATACCTAAAAGTACAGGACCTAATCCTAAGGGGATCCCATTCCCGATACACCTAATCCTAATCCTAAGGGGATCCCACTCCTGACACTTCACATAGTCGACTCACTTGGCTATCGGAGGGGTGTTGGATGACAACATACCATTGTCCTTAATTTTCTTTCTAGGTCAGATAGTCAAAGTGTCCAAAACCGCTTCATTAGTTAGCGCTGGTTGTGGGAACATTTCTCAAATCCCATATATGGTAAAACGGTGTATGGTTTGAAGTAGATTACGGCTTCACAAGCCCAAACAATCATGGCCAGAACAAAGGAGGCCAGAATGTTGGAAATCATGGCAGAGGACCACCACACAATGGAGATAGCTGAATGGAAAACCATTACCTCCGGCTCCGGTAGATGGGCATCTCGGAGTTGGCCTGGAACAATTCCAAGCACGGTAGAACCAAGTTCAAACATTGGCCTAGAGAAAGCAACAGCTTATACAGCATAACCTAACCCCCTTGCAGCACTTACTAAAACCGCCTCCACCTCTACCATTGCCAATGAGGTGTTGGCAGCAAACAAAGGCAAGAAGGACGACCTAGACGTCATAAACAGCCAGGAGGCAAGTTGGGTCAACAGGCATGACCAGGGTGTCCTTCCAGGCCTAGGAGACAGCTTGACCAGCCTCTGGACAAAACGGTGGCTAATGTCTACCGATATGATCAGAACAAAGCGCTAGAAACCTGGCTAGACGGACAAGCTTGGTAGATGAAAGCCAAAGCACCAACACTATAGAGGAGTTGGTGCAAAAGATATATATGTGTTCACTCCAGAGGTTACGATGAAACCTCTGCCCTGCAAGTTTTGAATGCGCAAAATTGACAACTTAGACGGGAGCAAAGATCCCTTGAATCACCTGGAGACATGTAAGTCTCTCATGCAACTCTAGGATGTCCCGAACAAAACCATGAGCCAAGCCTTCCCTTCAACCCTTAAAAGGGTAGCCAAAACTTGGTTCAACAACATACCTCTTGAATATCAAATAGAACAAGGCAGAGTATGTTTCAGATTTACCATTGTTGAATTGTTTCTCAAGGCACAAAAACAGATGGACATTGAGGACACTTTCAGTTCTCAACAAAGCCCTCAATGCTCGGCGAAATGGGGAAGAGCAAACTTGATGGGCGATTTGGAGGTGGCTATTTGGGAGGCCTAATCGATAAGATAGAGATCAAAATAAACCACGACCAATTGCGCAGCATAGAATAAATATTTTAAAAGTAAAATCATTCTAGTGTTCCAATATAGGATTTTATTTTCAATATATGTGACTTGGGCTATATATATAAGTTAAAGTGACGACCAATTTAAAAAGTTATTAAGTGATAAATTCCTGTTTCTCAATGGGAGTAGGCTCCCGTCAACCTCCTTAGTTGGGAGTATAGGGGGAGCGGCACTCCTTTAGGAGCTCCCTGCTACTAGGACCCGAAAGAAGCCTTACAACACACAAGGCCACCTCCTAAAGGCTGGAACATGGTTTGAAATATTGGTATCGGTCTCGAAAACATCATGTAAAAATCGTAGCAGAACAGTATCAGTAATCAGAGACGTGATTTTTAAAATTTCACATAACATAGGAAAACTTATTGATACCATAGCGGCTATTTTTTGTCCATAACTGCACGTATATTGCCGCTAACGATCTGTTACCGCTGTTAAGTAACGGCTGATACAGCTACGTAACACAGTTACATATGCAGTTTTCCTTCACACCGTAATATCGGCCATCACGGGACTCAGTACCTACCACTACCGTTACTTGTTGACCGATACCGTTACGTATCACGGATATTTCAAACCATGTGCTGGAGACCCTAACGCCCTGTTTGATAGTCTTGCGAATTGTAAACAGCTCTAATTCGGTCATAAAAAATGCAAATGTAGATTTCAAGTTATAATCAATAAAAGTATTGTTTTAAAAGATAAATAGATGATCATGTGGTCTGATGGGCAAAACACAAGCTTTTATAGCAAGTGATGTGGGTCCAAATCCCTCTGTGATCAATACTTCTACATCAAATGGCAATATAAAATCACATACCAAAAGAGCAATGTCATATAGAGAATTATAATCAACACAAGATCCACAAGTCTCAAGATTTCAAATACTTAATGGCATAAGCCCAATTAATAATGATAGTACTTGCAAGCTGCATAAAAAAATAGCATTCAAACTTCAAAGTTTCAAGAACAATTAAAGTACTAAATAAGCTCCAAAATAGTTTGATTGATCAACCCTCAATCATCTTCAAGATCAAGTTCCACAACGTTGTCATCATCCACCATAGTCGCTTCATCAAACTCTTCTCCTCTTTTTGTTCTTATCCCTCCACATCAATGACTTCATCGTTATCAAGCACTTTAATTTCATCTTCATAATCCCCCTCATTTGCTTTCTTTTTTCCTTTTTTTGGCCATCTATGAAGCTAGGGATGGCAATGGGGAGGGTAGGGGGTGGATACCACTACCTCCATGCCCGATCCCCGAACCACTACCTCCATCCCCGATCCCCACCGGGGATTTTATTTTAACCTTCATCCCTGCCTCAATGCGGGGGGAGCGGGGATTCCACGGGAATTGGGGATCCAAAAATGGTTGCTCTTTTAATGTGTAGGTTTTTTTAATAGTATACAAAAAACATAAATTGGATGACTTTCAAATACTCGATCAGTCTTCTCTTCTCTATCTTTTCTCAAAGGAGAATGGAATTTCGTGTGGAGGGGTGCACCTTGTTATGGATTCCTCGTCTTATGAGGGTTGTTGATAGATCAAAGCCAACGTGTTTCCCACAACTTTTTCCATCAGAGCTTGTAACCCACTCCACTGATTTAAACATAGCTCCAATTTGAATCTTTTTATCATGAAAGCTTTTCAAAATAAGATATGAGGTAGTAAATCTACTAATTGCCGACTGTGCCAATTCCCTTTTCTTTGTGTATTTTTTGAACATGTAAAGTAACCATTGATGCCGATAAATGAACATAGTGACTTCCTTTGCTTTTGCTAAGGTATCTCTAAAAATCGTAAGCTCATAGAAGTTACTTTGGAACCCTTGTGTCACACATTGCTTTAATTTAATGCTTAGTGACATCACCTTTTGTGGATAAGGTATGTAGGGGAGCTGATCCCCAATAGAATTTAATAAATTATTATGTATTGTTAATCAGGAAGCGTCAACTTAAGTATTTAGCAAATTCAAGTTTAACTCGTGGTCAAGGCATGGGACTTGAGGGTTTGCATCCTTTTAAGATCTCAAGTTTAAACCTCGCAGTTCCATTCAAGTCCCTTAAGGTCACTCTAAATGAAGTTTAGGTCCAACTTTAATTGGAGGCTCTGTTGGTGGACGGTGGGATCGGTCCCCTAATTAATTGAGGTGCGTATCAACTGGGCTGGACACCTTATTCATAAAAAACACTTGCGTGTTATGCACTTTCAGTTATTAATACTGCCTAGCTAACTTAACAATAACCATTTTTATAGGCATTAACCAACAATCCTCATCAAAAACCAAAACTGGCATGTGTGGTTAGAATCACTAAAAGGGATCCGAGTAGCATTTAGGCAAAACAATACGGGTAGCAAACCCGAAATACTACCCAATTTCCCGATCTACAGTAGATTCATTTCAACTTTTCCAATCTACCAATGTCACTAAGCATTAAATCAAGGCGATGTGCGGCACAAACAACCAAAATAACATCAGTGAATTTCACTTTGTTCACTTCACATTTCTAAAAAAAATTCCAAAAAGATTCTTTCCCCGTCTCTCATCTCTCTAATCATTAATCATATTTCTCTCTACTCATACCTCTTTATCCAATCATTATTCTCATTTCTCTCTCTATCTCTCTCCAATTATTACACACATCTGACATCTCTCTAATTATTACTTTTTTCTGAAACTCATCCAAACACTATCTCAAAAATATTTCTCTAAATATTCTTCTCAAAACTCTCAACCAAACATAGTGTTTATAATTGAGATACCTTAGCAAAAGCAAAGGAAGTCACTGTGTTCATATATCGGCATCAATAGGTACTTGGCGTATTTAAAAAATATAGAAAGAAAACAGAAATGGCACGGCCGACAATTAGTAGATTTGCTACCTCACATCTCATGTTGAAAGACTTTCAGGATAAAAAGATTCAAATTCGAGCTATTTTTAAATCAGTGGGGTGGGTTACAAGCTCCTATGGTAAAAGTATCGCGGGAATTAAAGTGAAAGATAATAGAAAGGGATGGAAGATTTTGGAAATCCATCAAATTTTGCAAGAAAAGTGTTTTGCCGTTGGTTAAAAGTATTGAGGCATATGGACGGTGATGCCAAACTGGTGATGGGGTACATTTACGAGGCTATGGAAAGGACCAAACAAGAACTCTCCATGCGGAAATTTGGAATGTTATTGATACGAGATATGTGGAACTTTAGAACATTATTGATACGAGATGAAATTATCAATTCCATAGAATATCAACTCCTTATAAATTCCATAGAATAGCAACTCCATATAAATCTCCGTACAGCAGCTTACTACCTTAATCCCAAGTAATTTATTTATTTTTACTCGCCTATTATCAACTACATAAACCACTCTTGCTTAAAGTTTGTCATTTTTGTAGATTCAATATAGCCAAAACTTCATTGCCAATAAAGATGTTAAACATGGCTTGGTCACCAGTATTGAGAGGATGAATCCAAATTTGGAAACAAGGGTTATCATTGACAGACAATTAGAGAAATTCAAAAATGCTAAGGGTATGTCTGGTATGAACATGGTCAAGTTGAAAGATAAAAGCCGCTACCCGGTAAATTTTAATACTTGTTAGTTGTTTTACATCTATAGTTTCATTTCTAATGCTTATGAATTGTTTTTTGATAAGATACTTTGTATGAAAATATATCATAGCATTATGGTAGGAGAGTTTTGGAGAAGAGTGCAAGGTGCTCCAAACAGTAACAATAAGAGTGCTAAGCGGCACTTGTAGTGCAACAGGATGTGAAAGAAATTGGAGCACACTTGATATTGTACACTAAAGAAGGAACAACCATCTGGAAACTAAAAAATGCATTGGTGTTTGTAAAATACAACATTCAAATTGAGTTGAGGCAAGAGAAGAAGCAACAAAGGGGTGACGCATACAATCCAATTTGTTTATCTCATATGTAGTCCAACGATGAATGGATCACCGAAAAGAAGAACCAGTACTACCCATAGATGATTCATGGATGGACATCGAAGAGTGCTTTACAAATTATGGAATAGTTGGGGAAAAGAAAGAGAGGGATAATTAAGATTTTTATCATAATTAAATAACTTCTTTGAATGCAGCGCCGAGAAACTTCAATGCTTAAGGACAAAAAAAAGGAAAAAGAAAGAAAATAAGGGGATGATGAAGATGAAATTGAAGTGCTTGATGACGATTAAGTTATTGAAGTGGAGGTAGAAGAAGGAGAAGGAGAAGAAGAAGAAGAAGAAGAATTTGATGAAGCGACTATGTGGAGGAAGTTGACCTTGAAGATGATTGAGGGATGGCCAATCAAAAACTATTTGGAGCTTATTTATAGTTTAAGTGCTTTTGAAGCTTTGAAGTTTGAATGTTCTTTTTTATGCAATTTGATAGTACTATCGTAATCAGTTTTGGCTTACGCCATTCAGTATTTGAAATCTCAAGGCTTGTGGATCTTGTGTTGATTATAATTTCATACATGACATTTCTCTTTGGAATGTTAATCTTTATTGCCATTCAATGTAGAACCATTGATCACGGAGGGATTCGGACTATAAGAGCACGTTTTTTTGTCTATTTAGACCACATGATCATCTATTTATCTTTTGAAACAATACTTTTATTAATTCTAACCTGAAATCTACATTTTTTATGCATTTAAGAAAAGTGACCGAATTCATGATTCAATTCGATTCACAATTCGCAACCGGGCCTTTCCAATTCAAGATTTGATTCTCAATTTGTCAACTATGCTTTTTCCGTACTTTCCTATCCTTTGTCTACAACTAAAAGGGGCCTTCAAGGAATTGAGGCTCATATTACCATAATAAATCAAGATCTTCAAGATCAAGGCAAACAAAAAGCCACAAGCAACCACCAGCACAACACAAGATTGAATGAAAGAAAGTGTCTAAGTTAGAAAAACCAAAGATTCAAAGCTACAGATAAAAAGTTTGAGAATCTTAAGAGTTACAAACTTGATAACTCTACAAACAAAAAGCAAATTATCTAAAATAAACCCTAGTCAGCTTTTTCCTCAATTTTATTTTCAATTGTCCCTCGGGCCTTCTATGTAGCCTTGTCTTATTTTTTGGGCGCTCCTACCTTCTCGTCAACATGGCTTGGCTTTCCCTTGGATATACCATCATCAATCACCCCAACACCGCCCTTTTCTCCAACTATCAAGGATTAAAAATCATCATCCGCTTCAAATATCTTGAAGTCCACACCCGAGTATGCAACCATGGACCGACGACGAAAAGCCTCAAATCCTTCAAAGAATTAGATGGTCATGGAATCAGTGAATCCCTCAGACTTCTTGTATTCCATGGCACCTGCTTCCTTAGCCTTGGCCACTTAATTTTGGAGGCATAACACTTTCTGCTTTAAGTCAACAATTTCCATGTCCCGAGCCAAGACAACATCAACATAACTTTGAAGTTGCACATCTTTAAGGACAATGTCCAGCTTGAGCTGATTTTTCATAGTTCGTTGTTGGTCCAACTGCGACATTAGATCTTCCTTCTCAGCCGTTGCCTTGCGAACTATGACATTAGATCTTCCTTCTCAGCCGTTGCCTTGCGAACTATGACATTAGATCTTCCTTAGCAAGGGAACTTTGGGAATTAGTTAGGCAACGCTTGGTTGTGGCATACATATAACTAACATCTGGAACAAAGTAGAGTTCAAGTCACACTAGTAAAATACACCCTCTTTCCCAAATTGTTCATCATGTTTGAATTCCAATGCAATTTTTAATTGTTTATACCTTTCAATTTATAATATTTTTAAAGTTTTTTTTTTATAAAAAAATTGTACAGTAGAACATTGACATCTATCAAATAAGATCCATATTGCATATTAAACAAGTTATACAACAACAACAATAACAGAACTCATCTAGTCCCCAATCATTGGGGGTATGGACGGGGGATGATTGGAGACAGACCTAAACTTCAACAATATGCATAAAGTGGTGGCTCTCAAAATACTATTGAAACGGTGGCCCCCCTAAACCTCCAAGAACTGAGGAGCTACAGAGACATTTTGCTACAGAACCATGCCTCTCAATAAAAGCCAAAAGACATCAGCGAGGGCACGCCTAGAGACCCAAATCAATTTTTGTGTCCAATACTATGCTTCATTCATGGTCCAAAGCATCTCACTAATGAGCACAATATTAAACAAGTTATAGATTGGAAGATATGAACAGTTAGAAATTTGCATGGGAATCCAACAAAACCAACAATTTGGGATGGAGAGAGTAGCTAAATTCTACAAAAACAAAGGTAAAAAGGTGCATACCTGTCTAAGAGAGATCAAACCTTTCTCACAAAGCTCCTTATCAGAAAGTTCGTCCAAGTTCCTCATGTCAACCAGGAAGGGAATTTTGGAAATGCGATTAAGAGCTTCTTTTGGGTCAACCGAGATAAAAGGCTCATTAATCTTCAGGAGGTTTCTTGCCACAGATTTAGAGAGGAGTGGCATTGTCGATCATCTCCTCAGGTTTCTTTCCCTTATCAACCCTTGGCATTTCAAAGATAGCCACCCCCCAGTCATTGGTAACTCTTGAATCAACGGAACTTCTAGGATCCATGTCCTTAGCCTCTCTCCCCAGCTTCTGCCTCTTACTGACAAGCTCACCTTCTACTATGGCTCCTCGGTCAGCCCTCAACTTCGCCAACAACTCCTTGTTCACCTTCATCCATTTGTATCCTTCAGCCTCGTAAGCTTGAAGAATGAAGAGAAAGGGTAAGGACCAAGAAAAGAAACAAAATAATCAACAAATAATTTACCTCATTTTAATCCAAGAGCATCACTCATACGTTCAAGACCAAGCAAAGGCTCGGTCAAGGGCTCAGTTGGAACAAGGTAATCAAAATGGTGAACCGTATGCTCCTTCCCCTCATTCAAATGCAGTGCTTGGTCCTTCGTGATTGTAAACTTAGCCTTACCTATAGCCAAAAAAACGCATGTCAATAGGTAGATGTTCACTCTAGTGTCAACATCTTCCGAAGCTAATATCTATAGAAAAATTTGTCTTTCCATCTCTTTGGAGGAATGCCCTCGATCTAGCTCTATAGACCTATCACTTCAAGAGAAGAACCATCAACACGAGGACATCTTGTTGAATTGGAAGTAGCATAAAACTCATCTTTGGTCAAAGAGAGCTTTTCATCATTGATAATTGTCCACATAACAAACAACCGACTAGGAGATGCCAAGAATTTAGGGCCCATTGGCTTTCCGCTAAGTTTAAATAGCTGAGAATCTCCATAATTGGGTAAAGGAAGGGGAGTCGAAGACCACCTTCTAAAGCAGGCTTCCAAATGTAAATCTCTCAGGCAAATGACTATAAGCCCTTTCAGCGTCCAAAGGAGGTTGAAGGAATACGGTTTCAACAATTCGGAAAAGGGAATGTTCACAGCCTCGAATGTTACCTTGGATATAGGGGTCCTAGACTACCAAGGAGGATAGGGAAAGAATATGATACTTACTCACCCCTAGATTGATGAACCAGCCTATAACCCCTTTTTTTTGATTCATTTGACTCGTTGTGACGAAGGAGGAGCTGGGGAGGACTGACTGCTTGACGATTGACCTATCATTGTATTTGTAACAATCAAGTCATCACTGCCCATGCAATAAACACAAAATGGTCACCAAAAATCTTATCTTGAACAAATGGGAAAGTGCAAATTCACAGAAAAAGTGTCTATAGCAACAATTAATTACGTGGTAGTAGACTAACAAAGATAAAAAGTTTATTGACATGTTCACAGAAACTAGACTAGTTGAAGACCAAGAAGAATAAAAGAGGGAGAAGGACATGAAAATACCCATGGAGCGATTAGGAATCAACGATCGATCGAAGCATTGGAGAGTTTGCCGCACTGAGTTGCATAAATCAATCGAGAATGGACGAAGTAACGAGTAAAATGCAAAAAGGGCGAGACAAAGTGATTAGTCTTCCCATGCTAGATATCCACTATCCACTCCAAAGACATGTGCAACTGATAAGATATGGGCCACCTATGAAGCACCAACACTCCTAGGAAGCGTTGTATTACCATATGGGACACGGGGACATAGCAGGGACATGCCTAAATTCATATGGGATACGCCACGTGGCATGTCCCCCAAATTTTTTGAATTTTTTGATGGGGACACGGCAGGGGGCAAATTGTAATTTTTAAAAAAAATTGGGGTCAATCTGTAATTTTAAAAAAAAAATTCAGGGATCATTAAAAAAATTTAAGGTCAAACTGTAATTATCAATCTTTTTAAGTTTTTAATTTCTTTTAACATATATATATATATATATATATATATATATATATATATATATAGATAGATATTGTCGTGTCCACCGCTGTGTCTGTGTCCCTTATTTTCAAAATTTTTGTATCCGTGTCTATATTAGTGTACGTGCTACATAGGGGACCACATTCCATTTGACGTGTTCCACAAAAATTTTAAAGACAACTATTGGTCTCCAAATACCAATAATTTCCTCTACCTCTTTCTATTCGAACTCAGGAATAGGGTAGTACCTTATGAGTATAAATATCGAATACTGAAGAAAATGGCCTTGTTCAAGCAGCCAAATGTCTCAGTTGGAAATTGGATGAAAAAGGGCGACAAGGTAAAGGATTGGGTTGTTAACCTAACGCCCTAACGTAATGACTACTTGTACCCAACGCAATGGGACTACCTCCCCTAAACCCCTCTCTCTCTCTCTCTCTCTCTCTCTCTCTCTCTCTCTCTCTCTCTCTCTCTCGGGGGCCCTGGGCACTGAGGCAAAGTGAGGCACAAGGCTGCACTTCGTGGAGTCTTGGCAAGGCGCAGAACCCATAAGCGCAAATTAGACACTAATGAGCACGCCTAGGCACATAGGCGAGTGGTTCTTGTGTTTTTAGCTCAAAATGCATCCTAACCCTTCATCTAAGGGTTAAAGCATGTGACCAGAGCACCGGAAGTTGGAAGAGAGCTTTGAGGTAGAGCATTGATCATCTGAGGTCAAAGCATGTGCCCAGAGCATTAGAAGTTGGAAGAGGGCTCTCTTCTTTCTTTTTCTCTCACTGCTCTATTTTGTTTAATGAGTCAGCAACCTGCTCTTATTTGTTCTTTTTTTGCTTCTTCTTTCTTCTTCATCATCTTCTTCCTCTCCCACTGATCTATCTATGAACTTCTTCTTTCTTTCTTAGTTATCTTCTCTTTCTTCTTCCTCACTGCTCTATTTTTTTTTTAAAGAGTTATCTTCTCTCTCTTCTTCTTCCTTCCTTCCTTTCTTTCTTTCTTTCTTTCTTCTTTGTTATCTTCTTCTTCTTCTCACTGCTCTATTTTTTTACTGAGGCAGCAATCAACTCTGTTTTTTTTCTTAACGTGGTCTTTTTTTTTTTTGGGTCCAGCTCTGTTTTCTTCTTCTTCTTCTTCTTAACTTGCTCTGTTTTTCTTTTCTTTTTTTGGTTCTATTAAATTGTGCCTCGCGCCAAGGCTCGATGGGACCATGGCGCCTCGGTGCACCTATCACCATTTAAAATACTGCGCATATGTATGCATGCTTGCCTTGGGCATATGTATGCATGCTTGCCTTGGCTTGCAAAGCATGGCTCTTGACGAGAGCACTCAGCTATGTACCATTGACCTGCAAGTCATGTCACCTCACGAGCCTAATTCGTCAATTGAGATTCAAAAGAGATGCTAAAGAAGACATGATATGGCAATGCTTTATAGTGGAGTTGTACATATGAAATGACTTGCAACCTCACAAGCCTAATTCGTCTATTGAGATTCAAAAGAGATGCTAAAGAAGACATGATATGGCAATTGCTTATAGGGAAGTTGTACATATGAAACTGAGCATCAACCTACATCAAAGAACATAAAAACCTAATGACCGAATTCCAAAGTATGCAACGACAATCTAATTTGCACAAAGTCCCTAACTAATAGCAAGGATTGAAGTTGCAAATCAGCAATAGGATAATTCAGTTCAATATTCACGATATTCTAGAAAGAATAGCATTACATTAATCTTTTTTTTTCTTTCTCTAAGAGGTAAACAAAATATTAGATAAGGATATAATCCAAGAGTTACACTCCATGTAACATAAAAAAACAACTATTCTAATTTCATCACAGTTTCGATACGTGATTTAGCGTACTCAAAAAGTATATGGTACTCAAAATATAAAATCCTGAAAAGTGAATATCAAACTACGGATACCTTTAGGAAGACGTATCCCAAGAGTATGGGACTTCTCTTCTACAAGTATCCATGTTTCGCAGTTTGTAGACTATAAACCTACGGATCATTAGAATGCAAAAGGAACAAGAGGAATTGAGATTAATCAACTAACCGTCAATCGATCCAAACCTCATGCAAAAGAACTCACCCTTCAGTTCGCCATTAGAGAAATCAGCAGCATGCCAGATGCAAGCCTTGTCATTTCCGAGGCATTCCTGGACTGACATGGTCAGACCAACTGGAAAGTGGAAACCATAACCATGAACTTAGTCACATAGTCCTTCAGTAGGTCTCGTGAGTTTTCCATAACAGTAATTCTACTTTTACAACCACAAACCACAACTGTCTCACATATATGGCCCTACCCATGCAGGTCCGACCCTGTGTTTTTCGGTTTTTCGGGTCCCAGAGAAACGTATAAAATGAAGCCTAACGCCTAAGCTGTAAAAGGGTACACCAAACCTGACAGTGCAATATAAATGTTTAAGAGGAAAAAGCCTAAAACGAGTTGTTTATACCGGGAATAGGCCATCTGTTACTCCAAAAACAATCTCGCTGCAAAAAAATAAAAAATAAATTATTACATGCCTAATCTGTTTGGAACATGTGAAAGGGAGAGAAAGTGAAAGAAAATAAAATGAGAGAAAAGTAACAGAAAAACTCGAGGAAAATTTTACTATTCACAATACTAAAATTTTTTATTTTTTCTCTTTCCTCTCCTCCAAACCAAACAAGATAAGAGAAAATTTTCAATTTTTCTTTCTTTTCTTTTCTTTCACTTTTTTCTTTTCTTTTCATGTTTCAAAAACACCCTAGGAGTTTTAGCTAAATGGCCCCAAGTTGGCTAAATTTGGTGGGCCCCAAACCATTGCCCTGCACGCATGTGAGACAATTGTGTTGGTGTTCGTGCCTCTATGTTTAGATAATTTCCAAGCATGCACAACAGCATTGTGTAGCTATCCCGCACAAAAAATCGCAATAATGGGAAGCGAAAAAGAAGGAAACAAACCGAGATGGTTTGCGCAGATCTTGAGGGTTTTCGATTGCCGCATGACGAGACGGACTTTTGCTGTCTCCCTGTGCTTCAAAAGCTTCACCGTACCAGCGCCTCTCTCCTTCCACTGATTGCCTTCCTTATCGAATCGATAAAGCTTGGCTTTCCTGAAAAATAAAAATGTCCACAGAAATAAAACAAAATCACATCGGAATGTTGAAGATTACAGAAACCGTAGAGATTGACGAGTGTGTGTGGGATAGAGAATACAGATCGATAATGGCGTCTTCTTCTTCTTCGCCGGTGGTGATGGCGACCTCTTCTAGCTTTACGATTGGGGCGATCTGTGCTCCGGTGTCTTCATCGTTTCCGGCGGTGGTTTCTTCCGCTTCTCAGTGATCGGCCTGTGCTCCAGGGTCTTCATCTCCTCCGGCAGTGGTTTCCTACGCGTCTCTGTGTTCAGGATCGGGGGTTGCCATTGGAGAGATGGGTGTGTGTTCGAGTCCTAGAGTGGGAGACTAGGGGTTTAGGAAATAAAATTGCGATGAAAGGCGAATCTCTTCTTCATTTGTATCTAATCCCATAATTTTATCTTTATAAAATCATTTGAGAAACTCACTCCAAATACTAGTGCCGTGTTTGATAGGAAGCGGGGCCTCTCGTAAGCTTCATTCAGCGGTTTATCTTAGTACCGACGGCTTGAATTTAATTCAAATTCTAAATGATTTTAACCGTTTATTAATATATGAAAACTCGAGTGTTTGTTATCGAAACTATCCATCTTGGCATCAACAGTTTAGATTTAATTCAAACTTCAAATGATCCGAGTTGTTCATTTTTTGAATTAAATTATCGAGATTAACGGTCAAATGAGTTCATTGCAACCCTATAGCGAGTCCCTCATGCCCCATGCTTGCTTGATACCCATCATCTACTTTTGTTTTAATTTTCACTTTTGCATTTATTGGGGGTATAATTTAACGTTGCATTCCACTAGTACAAAGTCCAGAATTGGGGGTTGTAGCGACAGGACTCATTATAGGAATGCAGTGAGTCTTATCTGGTCGTTTATCTCGACATTGATGGTTCGGATTTAATCCAAACTCTGAATGGCCCTAGCGGTCCATTGTTTGGATTAAAATTCGAGTGTTCATTACTGAACAAGTCATTAACAGGCCAGGAGCACAACTATTCATGGGCTTTACCGAAACACTCAAGCCCCCAGCCATGGCAACTGTTTAAGAAAACAAAGAAATCCAATACAGTGGCAATTGCTAATTTTTTTGATAAGCGTGGCAATTTATAGTTCAGTGCTCCCGGAACAAAGTCACATAGTGCTTTGAATCACTCTAGCACCATATATTGTTATGGTACTCGCGACTAAATGTATGAACCTCACATAAAAGTTTAATGTTGGAATGATCTGAATCACCACGTAACTATTCTCCGAGACTACTGAATAATTACAATTGCTCGTTGGATAGGATATAGGAATCATCTCTTTCTTTAAAATTGGAGCATCTCACTCTAGCTTTTATCAAAACAACCGCCTCTTCTCTCCCCTCCCCCTTAGGGTTTCTCCACCCTAGCGGCGGGAGGGGAGGAGTCCGATCCTCTCTCCATGAAGCGCTCTAAGAGCTACACTCTCCCTTCCCCCTCTTTTTTCATCCTCTCCTCTTCCCCTCTCCTCTCACCCTTTCTATGGTCGTCTTTCCTCCATCCGCTGCGAGTCATCTTTGGGACACCCACCATCGTTCTCTCTGTGTTGAGAGGGCTAAGATCTGTTCCAGATCTTTGGCCACGAGCCTGAGTCTGTGGCTTGCAGAGGACCTGGGTTTTGTGGTGACTATCCTTTGCGGAAGGCAAGGCGATGAAAAAAATTGAGGCGTGGCGGTGATGGAGGTTGAATCTTTGATTTTTTTTTTTGGGGGGGGAGGGGGGACGAGAGGTTTATCAGTTGTTTTGTTTATTTTTTTGTTTTTCTGTATTTTCCCTTGCGTGGGATTTGCTTTGGTATGAGTGTCTCTATTCTGTAGAGCTCCTCTTTGTTCCGTTTCATTATTTGTACTTAGTGCGAAACATCCAAATCACATGGATAACCTGTGTAATCCGTTGTGGGTTTCTCCCAACGGTGGGTTCCAATTTGGTTTTATAGCCCTTTAGGGCATTTTTGGGTAATGGATTTCTATTTTTTTTTTTTTAAAAAAGGTTGAATAGGACTCATAGGAGAGCAGTTGGAATTATTTGGCAACAAGTTGGGGATTTTCATGTTGTTTGTTCAAGTAGCATGATGGCCAACATGCAAGATGTTGGAATTATGCCTCGAATTTTTTCTTTTTGGGAGAACTCCAATTGTGTTTAATATTTTCTATTGTGTTTAACATTTTCTATTGATTGTGCTTCTTATAAATAGAGGCTTTTAGGGATCATTTGGCTATCTCTCATTTTGTGGCCTCTCCAGAATTACGGATCATAGCTGGCTCTTTGTATCTCTTCTTCACCATTGATAGTGAACTCTCTCTCTCTCTCTCTCTCTCTCTCTCTCTCTCTCTCTTTGCCCGTGGACGTACCTCGATCTTGGGGGAACCACGTATATCTTTGTGTTATGTGATTGCTTGTTGTTTTGTTTGCTTTTTTTCCAACTTAGTTGCATTCATAGCGTTCGTTACAACACACAATACATAGTGCACTTATTTCAAGATTCGAATTCTACATAATGAGAGACCAAATCCTGATTAGCCATGACTACTGTTGGCACAAATAGCACACAAGAGGGATAAATTGGGTGTCTCAGATATAATGCGGAACTCAAAACTATATACAATACCGAATAAGAAATAGTTACTGCAGTAAATTGAGCAAGCTGAAACAGAACAGCAAGCACAAAACTAATGAACGAATATGCAATTCTCTATTGTTCAATATCTAAAACAAGTTCACCAATCATGCACTTGTTCACTGTTTATATAACATTCAATAAAAGCCCGATTTACTCTTGCAATTGTAATATGGTAAACTTAAAGTAAACGAGTAAGGAGGAGAGAAATCAAACATAAAAAATTATTGTAGTTTGGTCCACAACTTCTGTCTAGTCTACTTCCCAAGTGTCTAACTTGGGATTGCACTATCTTTTCAAGAATAACAATCCTTCTAACTTTGCGGGTGCTAGAAAACCTTTACAGCAATCTATCCCCAATCGCTCCAACTAATTTTTACTCTAGTTTTAGTCACACCTACCCAATTGGTTTTTCCATATGCAATTCTTTATTCTTCATATGAGGTAATTGATTCGTAACATTTTTAGGAGTATATATAATACACCCTCAAATAAAAAGTGTGTATTGTAACATTTCCCATAAGATATACACACACATGAAACCTTCGTGGATAAGATGTTGGAAATACGAAGACCCTTGCCAAAACATTTCTTCGAAGTATCATTTGTGATATAATGATTTGCAGGGAAAAAGCATCCATGTGACAAACAACTTTCTTTCTTTCTTTTTATTCGATGGTGTGTGAGTCAGAACTGCAAGATTGGCCTCTATTAATCCCCTTCATTCGTTGCAGCGTACGCCATCTATTTGGAATTAAGAGATTCACAAGAAGTTATCGAACCCTGGTCAATTGTTTGAAAAAACCCACGAACCAGCCGGACTAACCTTGTGGCCAGAAACAACTTCCTTGTTGATTAAGTATAACTATTAGGAAAACCATTAGCAAAAGCAACTAATGCAAGATCTCAAAAAGAACATCTTATGGGCCAAGTCATTTCCCACCTACATGTGAAAATCTAACATCGGTGACAAACCCCTTCACGCTTTGTTGTTGGCATATAGAAGAAGTCCATGTGACTTTCCCAGTTATTGTCTCAACGCCATGTTGTTCGCAAATCCAACTTTTTAACAATATTCCAGAACACAAGTCTCACGCTGTTTTGTGCTCTCAATCATTCTTTGATTTACTGTTGTTCAATTGATCCTTATCCAATGCCACAAAATAAAGCTCTGTCATTTTGATTTCTTCCGCCTAAATTAAATATATAAACGTTTGGCTTAACTTCTTCGCTTTTTATATGGTCATTTGGTTTACATGTCATCCAAGCTATTTCAACGCGATTCGGTGCTCGTCTTTTTAAAACCTCATTTTACATTGGGTCAAACGATAAACAAAAACAACCACAAAAAATGGTTACAACTCTTTAAAATTTTCAAGTCGAATTTAAATGACTCAATCTTTGATTAATAAATTTATACAGAGTAAAATAAACATGCTACTCAATCTCAGTTTGTGATTGGCTTAATTTAGTAGAATTTTCTTTGAATAAAACAACGGTAAAATTTAAACATGTTTTGAATCTCCTTAAATTCTTGACCTACCTTAAATAATCAAAAATTGACAAAGCTTAAATAATCAGTCGCTCAATTCCTTGGCAGGGATTTGATAGGTTCTAGGAAAAATAATCTTGTACAAATAGAAGTAAAACTATTCATTCAACACTTGAGATTATCCGAACTTTGAGATTAACCGAATTTCGAGCAACAAGTGTCACGCTTTTTCGTAGCTGTAATTTCTCCTCCTTTTATGTCTGTGGACTGTGTTTTTTGTATCTAGTTTCTTTTATTATTATTATAATTATAAGCTGGATTTCTAAATCTAAATAAAAAAAAAGAAGAGAAGTACCAAGAAGTTGGGGTTTGGAAATTGGAAGGTTGATCACATGGACAAGTTGAATTCATAAATAACATTAAAATAACAGAGATTATAATAATAATAATCCTTAACGAGTTACATCCGCGTGGTATGAAATACCACGAAATTTCGAATAAATTTTTTACAACAGCTGTAAAGCCTTGGCTTCCAGTGTCCACCGTGTCTACCGCCCCAACCGCCGCTCGCCACCCATGACGACGACAGCTCGAACCAGAACATTCCGCCAATTCACCACCGCCAAATCCAGAAAATTCTAAATTTGCCCCCCTTTCAGTTCCCATCGAATCGGAATATTCCGAACTCGTCCCTTCCATTTCCCCTCCATCTGTCGTCACCACACTCGAATCTTCCAAACAACGCGAATTCCTCACCACCTCCCAGCCATCAGATTCCCAAATTACCCCCGGGCTCGAAGCTAATTTACCAATTCTTTCTCTGGCTGAATCAGTTCGTAATTCGGGAATTTCTTCTTCGACTTCAATTTCTCTTTCTTCGTCGTATGACTCCGGCCAATCGAGAACGCAACGAGGCGACGAGTATGATATCGAATCCGACGGTGCTGATGAAGATATGAACGGATGCTGCAAGAGCTGATCGCAACTCCACCGCTCGACTCGGTTTCTCCTTAAGCACTTGTCGACGAAGTCTTTACCGAGTTCCGACAACTGAGTCGGCACTTCAGGTAACTCGTCCGAGTAACCAATTTGACAAAGCGTGTCGACGCCTCGGTCCGCCCACGCCGGTTTTCCTGTGACCATCTCGATTACAGTACAACCCAGCGACCACACGTCGGATTCCGGCCCCTGGTACTCCCGGCGAACCACCTCCGGCGCCATCCACAGTGGAGTCCCACGAGGCAGCGCCGCGCTGGAGTTAAACTCTGCCGCTGACCCGAAATCAGCGAGCTTTGCCTCCCCGATTTTGGATCCCACTAAGACGTTTTTCCCTTTGACGTCGCAGTGAACAATGCCCTTGGAGTGCACGTAATTCAAAGCAGAGACGATACACCAAGCATACGACCGGACGATTTCCTCTTCCACGTCAGTGTATGGTCTCTGCTTTGCCAGGTCGCCGACGGTGCCACCTGGCAAGTACTCCAAGTGGAGATTCCGAAACGAGGCCCCGCCAGCTTCCACCGTCACGTCTTCTCCCAGGTACTCCACCACCCACGGCGAGGAAACCGATTTGAGAATCCGAATTTCGTTCTCCAAAGCCTCAATTTGAGTAACCGAACTCGAATTCTGGTCGACGGCCTTCACCGCGAAAACCCGACCGTCCGATTTGTTGACGGCCAAACTCACGGTCCCAAACGATCCTCTGCCTATGCAACTCCCCCTCACCCAATTCGATACTCTGTTCTCCTTCTCCATTTCGGAAACTTGGGAATTAAGAAACTCTGAAGAGGTTTTTTTGAAATTGTGGGTTGTCTTTGTTTTGGAGGGGTTGAGTGGGTCTATATATACTATATGCGTTGCGTGTGGTGTGGACGCGTAAAGCACCGAGTTGGCAAATTATCGGAAGGAACGGTTTGGTAGCCGGGAGTTAATTCGGTTGGTTCGTGAGTTTTAATTGATCAATATTCGATTCTCGGGATTATGCCGCAAACATGTGGAGTAATTTCTTGTGAATTTCTAATTTCAAAATGGCTGGGCCATTCTTTGATCCGATCTAGTAAGATATTAATCAAGATGTGTGTAAATTGGTCTGGATATTTATGACCGTCAATATAAAAGAGAGAAGAAAGAAAGAACGGTTGGTGACGTTGTTAAGAGTTTTTTAGGTAGCAAACTAAATGACGTAAAAGTGGATATGAGACCGGGTTTTATCCTTATCCCAAGGGGTGATCGAGTGCATCTCCACCGTTGGAATTTGTGATGAACGAATAAGTTCGGAAAGTTGGGAGGTTTATGGAAAGTCATTGCTGAGAACTCGGGGGAGATGCTGGGCACAGTCGTGATGTGCAATCTTTGACCGTTGAATCGAATTTTGGACGGTTCAGATATGTTCGATAATTTTTCTTTTTTGATTTTTTTTACTTACACCTCCCCCGCTTTCCATTGCTGGGCTGGGAATTTATTAGATAGGTTTTGTTATTTGCATGTGTGTCTTAGCACCAAAGTTCTTGTTCAATTAACATCCTAAAGTCACTTTTGGGGTTTTACTTTTATTTAATTTTTTCGGGTACTTTTAAACATTTTCAGCTTTTGGCCTAAACTTTATATCTAATACGATGATCGTGAAAAATTATGGAAAGTAAATAATGTTTAAGAATGAACACAAATCCGTTTCAATGTGAAAAGGCGTCTAGACAATAGGGATGACAATGAGGAGGGTAGGGGGTGGATACTACTACCTCCATTTCCGATTCCCAAACTAATATCAATCTCCATCCCCGTCCCGATGCGGGGAACGAGGATCCACACGGAGAATCGGGGATCCAAAAATGGTTGCTCTTAATGTGTAGGCTTTTTTTAATAATCTTACACTTTAAAGTGAATTAGCTTGCTACTATCCCAAAAACTCGAGATGTTTGGAATTTTGTCCAATAATGTACATCCAGCTATTTAACACTTCCATCACGAGCTACTGAAGAGTTAACACTTGCATCACATCACATGCAATCCACTAGAAGAGTTTACCGTGTGAAATCACAAATTAATATGAACAAATAGAGTGCACAATCAAATATCAAAACAAACTTTTCTAAAAATTCGAAATAGATAAATATAGACAAACGAGATGGGCGGCTGTGGTGAAAAATAAATTTTAAAAACTTATAATATTATATATATATATATATATATATATATATATATATATATATATATATTGAAGATTTTTCGCGTGGGCCCTTAAAAATGCATTTTAAAAACATTGAGCGGTTCGAATCGTCAAAATTCGATCCGGAAGGGTGAGGTCTGCAAACTGTTATCCTAAGGGAGTCCTTAGTAGATCATTATCATATATATATATATATATATATATATATATATATATATATATGAATGGGGATGAGAGGAGGGGCGGGGATCGAGGAGGGTATTGGGTAGTGGACTGACAATACCATCCCTTACCCGATCCCCGAAATTTTTAAAAAATAATCCTATGATCCGATCCCTGAAAAAATCTCCGAATCCCTTGCCTGAATAGATAAGGGACGGATTAAATAGGGACGGGTCGGCCGAGATTGCCAACCCTACTAGACAATATGTTTTCTGGCTTTTTGAGTCCTTATCAGATTTACTTCGCCTATTAAAAAAAGTTAATGTTTGTCGACGGTCCTCCTCGTCCAAACCCTGTTATTGGACAAACACAAAATACCATTATTTTAATTCTCTTATTCTGAGTTAATTTTCTTATACTGTTATTGGAGTATTATATTTTGCTGTAATTTAGTTGAGAAGAATTAAAAGTAATTTGAAGGGAAAAAATGCAAAGAAGTTAAACAAAATGTTTTTTTTTTCTTTTTTTCTTTTCCTATTGATAGCTCACTAGGGTGTTAATAAGCAAAGAAAATGACAAAAGAAACACAATACTTCTGGACCCGGGAATACTAGAAATCACCTTCTGGAAAGCACCCAAGAGATCAATGGACGGTCCAGATTTAAAATAAATTCTTTTATATACTCTTACGTGAAAGAGTTTATTTTAAATTTGGATCATTAAAAATACTTTTGGATGATTTAAATGTGATCTTCAAGGTGCTCCGGAGATCTCCGGTACTCCATAATCCCATACTTCAATACATTTTTTATAGTTGCACACGTTTTTATTTTCTTTTATGTACTTTTCAAATCCATGCTGTATGGGAACTGCTGTCACTGTTTAAAAGTCTTGTTTGTGGAGGCGGTGGTGTGGTCCAGAAAGAAAGGAACCAGAAAGGTTTATCCAAAGTTTATAATTTCAGCATCTCGAATGACGGTCGCTAAAATAGAATTCAAATCTCTATTTTCATTCAATATGGTGCCACTTACTATTTATTGTAGGTGCAAATCTAATCCAACTTTTATTTTCATCTCTAATCACAACAAAATTCTACTGTATATTATTTCACTTTTCCTCCAAAATTTCAAATTAAGAATTTTCATTTTTGCATGGAGTAAATATCAAATATGGATCGCATTTTGAAGTTCTTATGGATATCTTTTAATAATATTGATATTGTAATAATTGTATTGAAAATATAATTACTATTATTGTTATATATACCCACAAAAAAAAGTTATTGAGACTTGTTTCTATTTTAGAGTGAGGTCTTCGTATATAAAGATCCAAAATCAAGTCTCTATTTCATGAGAAAAACTTGGATGCCGAGCGAGTAGGGGTACACATGGTACTAAGCGCGTATCTTGGCCACTTGATTTCTCTCCACCCCTCCCCTCCTCTCTCTAAAATCTAGGCCGTCAAAAAACTTTTGAATGACCAACATACACAATTTATACTGTCACGTGATATCCGTCTAGCACCCAAATTTTTCTTCAGGACTTGATTATAGTGCACATGGTGTCCACTTTTGGCTGACATGGCCGGAAAGAGTAGGTCCACGTTTCAGCAATAAGAACGAGAGGCAAGATGAAGAAGGTGCCAAATTCCATAGAATTTACTTGGCTTGGCTTTGGAGTTTTTTGGCTACGAATTCGGGGGTGTTCCACTAAGTTAGTTTTTTGAAAAAATTGATTTTTCACGATTTTTTATGTTATATATTGTGAGAGAATGAACTACCTCATTTTTTGAAAAAAATAATTTTTTGTTAGTGGAACACCCCCAAAAAGTCAGTTGACGTGCAATTTTCAATCTAAAAAATAACGCATCGATAAAATAATTTTGGGTTTTTTCCGCACCATTTAAAAGTTCACAATGAGGTCTATCAAACAAGATCTATATTGATGAACAAATTATGTTCATAAGTACATTATTTTTTAGTTTAAAAATTACAAGTAATTTCGTAGGGGATCAATATTATGGAACGGAGGGACTAATAAATTTGAATTGGCCGTTGAGATGTGTCTGGCTACAGAGAAATTGGCCGGTTCAATTTTTTTTTTTTGTCATTCGTCATTCTTACTCTATCACATGAGGGGAATAAGACTCAATCCCGAGATACAATGTGAGACATCCAAAAGTTCTACCGCATTAAATAGCCACCACTTGCGGCCAGTTCAACTTTAAAATACTGTTTTCTGCAAATCCTACTATTTTATTGATGAAGAACAAGTAGCGGCCCAATTCTATGATCAGTTGGACCAGTCGAAGCCTAAAAGGCCCAAACAACTCTTAATTGAAAATTGCCAAATTCGGCAATTTATCGACGAGCCCGAAATAGGCCCAAACTTGGTGGGCTGAAGTAAAATCGTTCTACGATCAATACTCACCACCCTAATCGTGACTGATGGTGGATTTCGGCCAAATTTATTCGTTTAGGCCTTCAATTTAGTAATTTTGCTATTTTAGGTAATAATTAGATTACGAATTACTCTTAGTGTGTAATTCCGTTTACGTTGTTTCCAATTGGGAATATCTTATTTTTCTTTCTAGTTTTCAATTTTGGGAGTTTCCCCAATTTTCGGGATACTTTAATTTTTAGGTAAGTTTTCTTTAGGGTTCTTTAGTTTTCCTTTATAAAAGGCGTATAGCGTAAACTCTATTATTGGCGAGCTTTTAATCAATTATAATTAGGAGTTATATCTCTTTTTTTTGTGGATTCAAGAGCGCCGTGGATTCGAGGGCTATTACCGTTTGAACCAAGATGCCTTGGTAGTTTACCGTGGTCCATTTGCGTCATTCATTCTCGAACGGTTAAGTTCATGGAGTTCGACGATTAAAATACTCGTATGGAAGATTACGTCGATTAACTATTTATTGATTTTTGTGAGTTTTGCATAGCTTTTCCTTTTGGATGGATCTCGACGATAAGAACAGCAAAATTAAAATACATCAATTATTTTGTTGTACAAAATTAAAAGGAAAGACGTTTCATTTTGATGGCTATTCTTTGTCTTCAGATAATCTTGTCATAAATTTTTACCGTCAAGATGCATTAAAAATATATAAACTGGACCCCAAACGTAAATTGATTTTTTTTTTTTTTAAAGGAAAAAAGAAGAAGAGTGTTTGGCCTGTATAATAACTCGAAAAAACAAGGCTTTTGTTAAAGGTAAGAGCTTGGATAATGAGCTGGGAAACTCTATGATGGGCACCTTTTTTGTCATTTCTCTCATGTTTAAAATGGTTTATTATTTGGGATATATACAACCAAATAAAAGGGAAAAATGTTAAAATATCCCGAAAACTACTCAAAAAACTACACCGAAAGCGAACTCAATGATTGAGATAAATATCTAATTAAATCTGAACCACTGATTTTACTGTTAAGGTAATTTTTTGAGATACCTAACACTACGAATAAAATGAGGGGATGAAAATGGATAAGTACGAACATGGCTGCAGAAGAGGGAGAGAGAGAGAGACAGATAGTGAATGTTTTTCTCCACATAAATATTTAGTATTTTGTTAATGTGTGCCCCCAAGGCACATGATAATGTTCATTAAATAAGTCTAATTAAATCTATTTTTGCTAAAAGTAGTAAAAGTACTTTACATTAACTCCTTTGTTTGCATGAGAAATCTAAGTTTGAAATACAAGTCATAAATTACTTTTACTATTTTTAACAAAAGTTGTTTTAATTAGATATATTTAATGGACATTATCATATGTCTAGGGGCACGCATTAACAAAACCCAAATATTTATTGCGATTGGCAATAAATGCTTTTAGGGGTGGGAAAATTCCAATTGGGACACCGGAAAAGACATGAGAATAATGGGTGCTCTTGCAAATTGTGAGCCACATGGTTTGGAAGTGATAAAGTGACGAGGATCAAGGTTGGGCACTTTGCCAATTTGTATGGTTGTACTAAAATCAAGGACCAAAACCCATACGAGGCAACTAGGTTTGTTCTCAGTTGCCAATAAAATGAGCTCATCTTATTATTCACGGCAAAATCTATCACCACAATTATCTTATACCATTTTAGGGTGAGATTTTTTAATGCAAAAATCGGGGTAAACGCTACAATACACACTGCTGTTTAGGTGTCTTTAACAAATCTTAGCGATTTCCTAATTCATGTTCCTAAGATTGTAATTCATGCTATTACATTGAAAAATATATATATTTATCATCAAACTATATAGTCCCATCCCCCCACCGTTTTTCGTTAAAAAAAATAATTGTAACAGCTTTAATACTTATCAAGCTATGAAACAACTTTGTACTAAAATTGATTTTAATGAGCCTTAATTACAATTCTTTTAAACAAAACAACTCCTAAAATTTATAACCCAACTCACTTCAGGGCGAGACTCGAGGCCCTGTTCACTTTTAAAAATTAAGGCTCAATGAAATTTCAGAAGTCCAAAACTCTTTAACGTGGTCTGTGGACATCAAAGTGAAGGCGAAAGAAATTGTGGGCTCCCAAAACAGTCGATTCTCAATTGCAAAAATTGAACACTCGGTTTACGGAAGATACAATGCTCATTCTCAGCACATCCTTAGATCATCACAATGGCTTTCAATCATTTAACATTGAAGATACTTGCAAGCTTGCAAAGAAGGATTATCCAATGGATTTCACTGAGCAAGAAAAGTACAACTTGAGATATAAATTGCAAAATTATAAGCTTGATGTGTCTAGGTATTTTGAGTTTCAAAATTTGTCAACGATTTCAAAGTTGAGTGATTGTTGAAGAAGACAATAAAGTGTTGATTTTTGTTGTGCTCAAGCTCGACTCGTTAATTAAATTTGTCCAAAACTCAAGCTTGAACTCAACTCGATTACTAAACGAGCCAAGACGAGTCTTAACGAGCAAATCCTCTAGGTACTCGCGAGTAGCTCGGTTTGTTTACGATCCTAAAATTACCAGCTCGGTTTCTTTGCAGCATTAAAAAATAGCGAAAGTTATGAAACTTTAATTTGTCTTTGGAGTAGTCCAGACAACATTGAGTAAATTATTTTCTTACACAAGAAAAGGCCAATTTTAAATTAACAGAAAGAAAAAAAAAAAGAAGAAAAAAACATAAAACAAAAATAGGAGAAAACAATTCCAATATCTTTTTTCCCCCCCGTAGAAAACAGAGTGGTTCGTTAGGCATGGCGGGAAAGGTGGGCTGTGTTCGGGGTGCTGCGTAGGGTTATCACGGGTGCGCATGATAAAAAAGAGGAACACACTAAAATCACATGGCCGACAAACCCACAATGCGTGAACGGAAAAATAAAAACATTTGACCGGCCCCGCCATCTTTCTCCTAACATAAGTGACATGCAAACCTCACCCATCACCTCCATGTTTTTTGGTTTTTGTTTAACATCATCACATTTTCATGGTCATGCACAGCCATCCCAATACCCAACAACAAAGAGATTTATAAATTGTGAGTTGACCAAGTGTACACAGTGGTGGGTTCAAAAATTACATACCAGTGAGTCACTTATTAGTCAATGATCTCAAAAATATTTTTTCTCTCAATCACATTCAATGTTATTTTCGGTAATGTTTGTATGTTTTGAACTGTGTATCGAAAAAAGCCGACCTGTAACATGTGATGTGGGAAGATGTCAGTGCACACTTTTTTTTTTTTTAACAAGAAGTCCGAGCCTGGTTGTGCACACCTAGACTAATTCTAACACCCCGGAATTAACGGCAATGCAAACCCTCTAGTGACCCAAAATTTGTAATGTTTGAAGTCTATAAAATTTAAACATGCGACCTCGTATAGCAGTAAGATGAATTAATTTCTCATAACCACTTAGTGAAATCCCGAGTTGCCAGTGCACTCTCTTGATTATGTCATGTGCCACTCTTGGGTCAGTTTTAGCATTATCTAGGGAGTGCCTGCCTTACTCTTACAGACAGCTAATCTTGTCTCGTAATTATCTTCTTCTTTAATTATTCCCATATTTTTCATTATTATTATAGTAATTATTAACATTAAGGTACAGTTTCATAAATTAATGGAAGCCAAAGTGGGGCAGATGTCGGGAGGCATGTGGTCCTGTTTGCCTCAGACATGTCCGTCACAAAGATTTGGTGGGCTTCTGATGTGGTCTAATTTTTTGTTTCTTCCTATTTGCGATCTTATGCATTTTCGAATCTGTACGCTTTCACTTGTCTCCGTGATATATATATATGCTAATTATTCAATCCGGGATTCCGGATTGGAGATTTTTTGATGTTTTGAAGATTTTAAAACATGTTTTTGCATGATCCGAACCGTCCAATGTGTTTAAAAAGTGTTTTCAAAGGTCTTCGCTAGAAATTGTTCAAAACAAATATCGGGAAGGGCTTGATCCAAATAGTTTTTCACAAAAACTGCACATTTACAGTTTTATGAAAAACTATTTAGATCAAGCCTTTCCCGGTATTTTTTTTGGATGATTTCTCGTGGGAACCTTTGAAAACATGTTTCAAATACATTGGATGGTTCAGATAATGAAAATTTGATCCGGAACTATAAGTCCCGGACCTAGGGATCCCGGATTAGATCCAGACTATATATGTATACACACACACACACACACACACACAATAGTGTTCTACTAAGGACGACCTCAAAAAGGGAGTTTGCGGACTCGTAACGTAAGCCATTGGATCTCATCCTATGGCCAGGATTAGAGGGAGAAACGCGTGGGTCAGAAACACTACTGAACTGGGTCATAATGGTTGAACCGGTCCGGGTCACCGTCAAAACCTCTTTTCCCCTTTCTCATTTCAAACATGATTTTCAGATTTTGTGGAGAGAGAAAGAGAAGAGATGACAGGCGATTTGGAGGCGAAGAACATGATCAACAAAGCCCTAAGTGACGTTTCTCTCTCTCTCTCTCTCTCTCTGATTTTCTATTTGTTTGAAACCCTAGGTCGAAGAACACGATCGATCTTTGAAGAACCCAAATTCAACCACCGAAGCTCGAATCGAAGGTCCGCTCCCCCCCAATCTCTCTCTCTCTCTCTCTGTCTGTCTTGGGTCTTCGGGTTACATCATAGCTAGCCACTGGTTATGTGGTAGTGAAGGATTTCATGAAAAAATGAGTTTTGATCCAATATCGAACTCATCAATGCACCGTTTATTGAAGTCAGCTCTATTTCCTTCTTTTTTTGAAGCTCTTTTCTGCCGATCACATCTTCTTTCTGTAACATTTTTCTTTTTCCCTTGGAGTATAAAATCATTGAATGTATTATGAACCTATTAACACCATTAAAATGTGTTATACTTCATTTGCAGGTTCTGAAAATGTTAATCAATTTTGGATTTTCATCAATTTTGGTCCATAATTTGCCTGTACATGCAACATAGTGGAATTGTTGCAAGAGTTTTGGCTGATGACTATATTTAAAGAAATGGCATACCATTTGTTGGATCTTATGTATACGTATGGACTTTTGTACTTTCTTGATATTATCGTACTATCCTTTTTAGGGGTTTTCTACTTCCATAATGAAATTGTGTTGGTTTTCTACTTCCATAATGAAATTGTGTTTCTTTTTTGTGGACAACATACTTATTAGTTTGTTTGAACTCTCATTCTGTCTCTTTCTCTGTCTCTGTCTCTCTCTCTCTCCATTGACGGAAGGCTGTTAAGTGATTGGGAATGGTAACATAGCAAGAGACTTTATGCAGGAAGGATGTGTTGTTTCCAAAAAACGGTGGTGATATCACGTGGTGGAAAGATATGATTTTTGTTCTAAATATACGGTTGTTTGAATAGATTACTTGATGACTAAAAAATTTACTGCATGCTTGTTTGGAATAGATTACTCGATGACTAGGAAAAATGCCTACTGGGTTGTACTCCCTCCGTCCCAATTTCTTGGTCTTTTTTTTCATTTTGGGATGTCCCAAAATATTTGTCCCACTTCTAAAAACATCCATCAAAATTGGGTAACTTTCCAATTTTACCCTTAAAAAGTACTTTCGACATTTTAATTGGCTAGTCTATTATCTTTTATTTTATAACGGTTTTTATGATTTTGAAAATTTTGTATAACAAAACTAATTGATATCTATCAAACAAGATCCATATTGAATATGTTTTGACTTTCATATAATAAATTAGCCTCACAAATTTAGTCACAGTAATATTGACTGGATGTAGAGACAAAATAAAAAAGTCAATACAAAGTTTTCACACCCCTTAAAAACCCGCTTCCCCAAAAGGGGCCAAGAAATTGGGACGGAGGGAGTATATGTTTGGCGTAAACCTGGGATTTATATGACTTGGAAGGAAGCTCAAGACCAAGTTGATGGATATCCAAACAACATGCACGAAAGGTTCAAGCGGTTTGACGAAGCCCAAGAAGAACTGTGTAAGTTTCATGAAGATAGCTACTATGGAGAGGACATTGGACGACGCCAAACCGAGCATGAAGCCAGTGTTGATGGTTCTACTTTGCAACAAACGTACTCAAAGATCAATTCATGGTGAAGCGCGAGGCTAATGTTTGAACCTTGGCCCTCGTTGTAATGTTCTTTCTAGGTTTCATAACATGTATTTTGTTGGCAAATTTGCTTGATTCCGAATGAAGTTAAGTTGTAAGTTTTTAAAGTTGTTATTTAACTTCTTTTGATCACATGAGTATTTTGTGGTTTGTGAAAATTGTGAACATTTGTGGTTTGTGAAACTTCTCTCTCCAAAGCTGTAATATTATGTTACCTTCTATTTGAAAATGGTGAGTGAACCATTAATCTTATACTTTAATTCGATCCAAGTCCTAGGATATATGCATGTGTATTTGAGTTTGGCAAATTTTAACTCTACAATAGAGTAAACAGGTGGTTTAATCCTTGGAGTTGAGTCAAGGAAAACAATAGCTTTCACCAAAATGAAATTTTTAGAAGTACCAGAAGAATAGCTTTCAAGGTTGCTCAAAAAATGAATGAAAAACAAATAACTTTCAAAAAAATTTAGATGCTCCTAAACTCTGAATCGAGTATCCTTTTGTTCTCTATCCCACTTTGGTTTGAGATTCTCTCTTAGTGTTGCCCACTATGACACTAGTTTTCTTGCCCTAAGCAACATCTTTTTCATGTGAATGCCATTACATCACACCGCAACAACTGCTAATTAGTACTGATACCACAAAAATGAAACCAAACTGTGCAGGGAATTCTAGTGAGCATCGGATGCTATGACAAACAATTCATTCACAAAATGAACACTACCGTCGCTGACACAAAATCAACAAATGTCTCTTCTAATACAAAATCAACAAACATAGCTCACTGCCATTGCAGCTTCCCAAATGAACATGATGTCTCTTACATAAACTTAACGGGGTAGAGACACTACTAGCCCAGATTTCAAGCAAAGAACTAGCCCAGATTTCAAGCAAAGAACAACAATTTTCAGTCTAGATTTCAAGATTTCCATAGCTCACTACCATTGCAGTTTACAAAATGAACATGGTGTCTCTTACATAAACTTAAGGGGGTAGAGCCAGTGGCAATCCAGATTTCAAGCAAACAGCAAGTCCAGTCCAGATTTTCAGATTTCCAATGCTCTCTACCAGTCCAAATTTCCAGCAACGAGGCATAGCCCCTGCAATCCATAAAATTTGACATCATAGGACTTCCTCACAATAGAATCATGTCAACAAACTTTTTTCATCAAAAAGCAACAATTTTCAGTCAACAAACACTTGATACAACCAACAATTTTTAGTCCAGATAACACTTTTAGTCAATAAAGAAGAAACATTTACATTCATCGTCCATGTCATTGCTCTCATTTTCATCATCATCATCGTCATCCTCCTCGTCCTCGTCCAACCTAACATTTTACGATGCCCTCCTAAGAACAAAAGAAATAATTAACATCTAATCAATTAAATTTAAATTACAAATGAATTTATAGATGCTACACCTACATAGCGAGAAGTACAGGACAATTCCTTTTGTCATGTGTCGCCAATTTGTCACAACCATTGTAACGCCTAGCCTTCTTCATCGCTTTCTCTTTCCCTCCCTTCATTTGTTTACCACAACCCTTTGATCTGGCTACATTTGGTTCTTTAACATTATATTGGCTTCCGAGAGAAATAGGCAGTTGGATAGAACAAGATTCGCCATCACCATCTCCATCTTATGTTCCACAGTTCGTGATTTCAAGTTTTTTAAACTTCTGTACAACTGATAACAAAGCTTCTTCCAAAATTTTACTGTTTTCTTCACTTAATACGGCCTCCTCAACTGCATTGGAAACAAGTGGAAATAGCCTATTTCGCCTCGTTGAAGTGTCATATACATCAGTCGAGCCCCCACCCAAATCATCTTTAACCCTGCCAGTTTTGGCTAAAATTGTCCACCTCTATAAGATGTACTCGTCGGGTAGTTTTCTTATTTGCATGTTAACAAAATATGCTAACATGTGTTGGCATGGAATTCCCTCACTTTCAAATATCTTACAACTGCAAGAAACACTTTTTGAGGATTTATCTATCGAAACCTCACGACCCTTAGGAGCATTCTCCATTTCCCTCTTAACATCCCACTTCGTACATTGTTCATCCTCAAGTGTTTTCGTCACAACATACGCGCTATTTTGGAAGAGTTCTTCTTAAAACTTGTAAAAAATAAACCTTATGTAGATTTCACTCATTGTCAACTCCATGCCCCACATGGTTTTCATACGTGGCTTCTGTTAGCCCAAATGTTTTCTTAGAAATACATTATTGATTTTGATGATAACAAACATATTTTGTTAAAAGTGAAACATAATTAAAATGGATATTTGATACTCACTTGAATAAATGTTATTTTGTAGGATTTGGGTTGAGGAACATAAGAAATATTCTACATCAAATCCTATCTCCAATAACCAAGATTTAAATTTCAAGGAGGAAGATTAAGGACAAATCTTCTCCTAATTTTTGGTTGGCTACAAGGTGCCTTATGGAATATAATTTATGGAGTGGAATATTGCTATCTTTTTGTTGTTTTAATCAAGGTCATTTGAGAAGATCATTTCCTAATCAAAGTTCCAGCGGCTAATGGAGAAATTAAAGGATTGAATTATATTACTGGGCTTTTGATTTGGTTCATTAAGGAAATTCCAAACAACCTTATGGCTGCCTCTTTCAAGTCTATTATTTCAACGGCTAGTGGAGCAAATGGAATCTTTTAATTGCTCAAATCAAGGCAATTTGAGAATCAACAAATTTGGTTCAAACAGCTACTGCAGGAAAATCAATTAGTCATTGCTCTCACATATTGTTTCAATCAAGCCAAAAATGGATTGACTTATTTCCAAACTTGGGATTGGCTTCTAACAGACATATCTTGCTACATATAAGGTGAAGGCAAGCTGAAGGTGAAGAGATCGAGAGCTCAAACGGAAAAATTACGCGTGCCATCTTTATTCATCAACTCCAAGCTTTATCTTGTATATTCTACACTAGTTTGAGTGTTCTATTTGAGCTATTATTGTAAAAGGGATTGTACACCCTAGTGAGAATTTATCTTTTGTGAGTGATTTTGTGTGAGAAAAAATAACTCGGATAGGTGTGACTAGCACCGAAGTCAAAACTAGTTGGTTATGTGTGACTAACACTGGAGTCAAAAATAGTTGGAGTGATTGGGGATATTGTTCGCTGTAAAGATTTCTCTAGCACCCGCGAAGCTAGAAAGTGTTACTATTGGAGATAGTGCAGCAAATCCCGAGTTGGACACTCGGGGAGTGGACTAGGCCGTGAAGTTGCGGACCGAACCACGATAAATCTCTGTGTTTGATTTCTCTCTCCTTTCTACTTTTTATTTGCTGTCATACAATTATTTTTTGTGTGCTTGAACCTATTTAATTTTATTGGGTGTTGCAGCTAGTTTATTTTATTCCGCATTAATTTTTTTTAGATACACAATTCACCCCCCCCTCTTGTGTTGCTATCTGGGCCAACAGCTTCTCATTTAGATCTTTATGATCCAAATCCAATTCATTGTGGCATAAATGTGATAATGCCTTATTAAATCGCGTCACAAAATCCCACAATGAATTTTGAGAACATAAATACCTTTTGAAGAAAGCATGAGAATTTTCAGCTCTTTGACTACTAGTCATGCAGGCGGAAAACATGTGTTTCATGTAAATAGGAACCCATCTCTCACGAATTCTGTACAAGCCATTTAGCCATTCATTGTTGGACAACCCAACTTTCTCTACAATTGCTTCGAACTCATCAGGGCTCTCGGACTTCCAAATACATTTCCTTGAACTCCTCATGTGTGACATAGGATAATGCACTTATTTTTTTAGAAAATTTATTGACAATGTGCCAAATGCAAAACCTATGATGCGTATTTGGAAGAACTGTAGCAATTGCATTTGCCATGGCCGGATCTTGATCAGTTATGATCATTTTCAGCGGGCCACCGGGAATCATTTTAAACCATTCCTGCAAAAGTCAAACAAAGGATTCAGCTTTTTCTTTAGTTAAAAATGCACACCCAAAGAGAGTTGCCTGCCCGTGGTGATTAACCCCCAAAAAAGGTGCAAAGATCATATTGTAGCGGTTTGTTTGGTAGGTTGTATTAAACACTACCACATCCCTGAAATATTCGTACGACTTTCTACATGTCGCATCAACCCAAAAATAATCATCCACCTCCCCTCACCATCTTCCTTAAATTTAAACACGAAAGCTGGATTCTTTTTCTGTTTGATGTCAAAATGCTCGAACAACATATTGACATCTTGTCCCAGTAGCGCTTTCCTCCTATCTCTCTCGGCATTACGAAGATCTTGTTCTAAAAACCCCACCTTGTCAAGACCTCTGGATTGCACTTCAAATAAACTTATTCGTTGGCACATTGACACATTTGCTTCCACTAATTGTTGTGTTAAAGCTCTCTTCACAAGTGGCACTTCACGATGAGCTCGCAACAAATGCACCCGCTTTAGCGTCGTAAGAGGGTGGCTATGACCCTCGACAAATTGGGTGACCACAAACCCGCCACCAGACCGATTTTTAACCTTTGCCAGTTTTACACCACAAAACTTTCTACTTGTCCCCTGTCTCCGTGTGGTTGTCTCAGAATTTCGTAGACTAGGTTTTGGGACACTCATTCCTTATTTGCAACAAACGTACTCTTTCCTAATAATCTCACCCTCCCTACTCCTCTTGGTAGAATGGTGTCTCATTCCAAATCCAGCTTTTTTATATTGTAAAATTGGTGAACCTTATCTAAAGTGCAAAACTGTTGCCCAATTTTCAGTATCAAATCGTTGTTAACTTGCGGATAGTAAAGTATTTCCAAAGAATTACCTGATTCACACGGTTGAGATGGTGCTGACAATAGTTAAGATTGTGTCTCGTCCAAAAACTGCATTCTAATCTGCAATGTCATTAAAACCATAAATGTTATTAACCATATGATCATGACAACCATCTGGAAATAAAAGTTCATAACAAATATTCAATGGGTGGAGTATAATGGTACACAACTATATCTACTATGGAGTATAATGGTACACTACCATTATACATTTCATGAAATCTTTCACTACCACATAACCAGCGGCTAGCTATGATGTAACCTGAAGACCCGAGAGAGAGAGAGAGAGAGAGAGAGAGAGAGAGGGGGAGCAAACCTTCGATTCGAGCTTCGGTGGTTGGATTTAGGTTCCTCGAAGATCGATTGTGTTCTTCAACCTGGGGTTTCAAACAAACAGAAAATCAGAGAGAAGAGAGAGAGAGAAACGTCACCTAGGGCTTTGTCGATCGTGTTCTTCTCCTCTAAATCGCATGTTGTCTTTTTTCTTTCTCTCTCTACAAAATCTGGAAATCACATTTGAAATGAGAAAGGGGAAAGAGGAAAAGGGGTTTTGACGGTGACCCGAACCAGTTCAACCATTATGACCCAGTTCAGTAGTGTTTCTGACCCACGTGTTTCTCCCTCTAATCCTGGCCGTAGGATGAGATCCAACGACTTTCGTTACAAGTCCGCAAACTCCTTCTTTGAGGGCGTCCTTAGTAGAACACTATTGTGTGTGTATATATATATATATATAACCAATCACATGTGTAATGAGAGGTTGGTAAGAAATAAATCATCATTGCCCTATTTGTAAAACACAATTTAATGGGGCACGGAATGAATTTTTTTTCTTTCTTTCCTGATGGCAAAAAGATGTTATTGATCAAAGTAGATATTATAATGACCAAAACGACCAAGTGTATGACGGCATCGCAATGCAAGATATCTTATGGAAAAATGAACAACAGAAATTAGAAATTGAAATTATAGCAATGTCGAATCTGGTACTCGTCTTTGGCAAGCTACAGAGTTAGGCGACTGCTTTATCTAGTTTGATTTTAGAAAAGTTTGTACAAGCAGAAACTCATCCAAAATGATGTCAAAGTTATGTTAGTTGTTCGGATTTAGTTTCAGATTGTTCTAGTGGGTCACTTTAATGGTTCACAAAGACACCTAAAGACAACTTGTTCTAAAAGGGAAACATGCATTTTCTAAAGCCAGAGAAACAAGCCGACTTTTTGTTGCCATTACGTGTAATAAGTTAGTGAAGTCCAATAAACCAGTGAAACAAGTTGTCTTTTTGTTACTGACTTAACAAGTGAAAAGCCAATTTAGCTTAAGTCACTCGTATCCTATAAATCTGTCGAAGATTTTCAAAATAATAAATGATTTTGGTCGGGGGATTTTATGAAAAGATGTTGAGAGAGGTTTATGTGAAAGGATGCAACACCTTTTCACATAAGTTGTGACTTTATGTGAATAGTTATAACACACATTAAAATAGGATGTATTTATTTGGAATAGATGGGATTGTTAGGAAGAGATGTGAAACATGGGGTGTCTCCAAAAGGCATGACCCTTCCTAATTAATGTCTACTAGAGACATGGCTATTCATGAAATGGTGCCTAGAAAGGGGCATGACTTTTCATAATTAATTGTCTTCAAAGGACATGTCTATTCCTAATGAGTGTCTACTAAAGACAATCTTTCATGAAAGGGTGTCTATAAGTCTATAAATAGACCCTTTGTAAAGTCATTCAGGGGACCGAAAATTTCATAGTGAATTGCTCTCTCTCTCTCTCTCTCTCTCTCTCTCTCTCTCTCTCTCCACACTCTATTCCTAGATTATTAGGCATACTGATATTCAGTAATTCTTGAGGAATTGAATATCAGTTTTTGCTTCTCTTATTCTTCCATAGCGGATATTCTATTTGTCTTTGTTTGTGCAAACGAAGTGAGAAAGAATCTCGAGTTTGGTTTCGTTGTATCTTAAAGGCAGATTTGTTGTTAACCCGGTGCACACCTTATGGTGGGGGCAAATACTGTCTTTAGGAAAGCGTTGCTTCAACATGTCTCGAATGTGATTTATTGAACAAAATTTTTTCCCTGTGGAGATGACGCCATCAACACATAATGAAGACTGGATTCCTATCAAAATCGAGCCAGTATTTAGCCCTAAACTCCATCTGCCTACCCACCCCTATTGAAATTCTTTGGAAGAGAGATGGGGATTGTGTGGTTTCCATATGAATAATACTATATGAAAGTTATGAAAGTTCTTTTTGGACCAAAGTGACTTAACGCGCAGTTCGCCCATTAGCGTAGCGTTTTGGAATGGAAATTTTTGTTAATTAATGAGTGCTTACTAGAAGCAAAAGAGAAATTTACAGAGAATTATAAGCCTTCATCCAAAAACTTAAATGAATAAATAAAATCAGTAGTATAATATAATCTGTCCTAACTCCTTACAACTATACCTTCTATGCTACAACATTATAGTTAACTACGTCAGAACTAGAACTGTACTCAAATTTGGTGAGACAAATTAGTGAAAATTCCAGATCGGGACCATCAATTAAAATGTCCCAAATGAATCAACATCACGCTAACGTCGTCAGTCAAGCCCCGTGAAATAGAGAGTGTTGCGAGCTCTTTACAGGCTGCAAGCGGTTTTGGATTTTGGATGCCTATGCACAAAGGACGAGCAATATCTACTGCTTCTTGATTACTAACCTGAAACCCAAAGAAGAAAACAAAAGGTTTAACTAAATGACGCCCGAAACTTTCTGTAATCCAAATTAACAAGTAGACCAAAAGATTGGACTGATAAACAAGCTGCCGAACAATGAATTAATGCAACTTGGTTGAAAAACTCACGAGCTTTAATCAAGCCGATTATTTGTTGATCTCAAGTCGCTTGAATTTGTCGGTTGAGTCTGTTTATCAGTCCTACCTTAACATACTCAACATAGGCATTACCTTATCCCACAATCCATCAGAAGCAAGGATTAAAAACTCCATTTCAGATTCTAGTAGAAGGATTCTTGTTTCAGGCTCGGCTATTACCCATTGTTTTAAGGTTCGATCTCCAATTCCTCTCGACACAGCTAGAGATCCGATTCTCCAAACACCACGGCAACAATCCACATATCCACCCTATGAAATCACAATACAGAATCCATCAGCAATAAATCCAAATATAGTAGAGGGTTCCCTTTTTTTCCCAAAACCACAACCTCGTTGCACTCTCAGTTGCATCATACTCCCTCCGTTCCAATTTATTACTCCTACCACTTTTCAATTATTAAATCTCGTAACTTATATTGATTGTATTATGTGAATACGAAAATATTGTCTCATAGAACTAATAGAAATCTATCAAATAAGATCCATATTAAATATAAAATTCATTACCGATTTAAAGTTAACTAGTTTTTTATCTGGTTAAAATATAATGAGCGACCAAAATTTTGGGACAGAGGGGGCATGGGACTGAAGTGGTTTTGGGAATGAATGAGAAATATGGGAGACCGAAGATCTTGTGCTGCTTACCAAGGTCTCAATTCTATGCTTTTCATCCTTCCTCGAAGGCCGGTGATCAGATGTAAGGGCCTCGGCAACCCCTCCTCTACTCAACACAGCACGACAGTCACCTGCATTGGACACCACAAGATTGCCGTTCTTGATCAGCGCTGTGACACAGCATGATCCTCCGCGAAGATCTTCCTTCAGAAAATCAGTATCCGTGAGGAGATAACCGGATTTGACGGCTTCCTCTATTTCTTCTTCATCCCTTACTTCAACTTCATCCAAAATGTTTGTAGCCAAATTTTCTGCTGCAAACTCGGCAGCTTTTGCACCTCCATGCCCATCAAACACACCGAATAAAGCCTACAGAAGGAACACACAAAATCAATACTCCTGAATTCACATATATTAGTTACCAAAAGCAAAAAGCATTCACAAATATGATCGAGTGCAGTCCTTTTGTAACTATATGCGATGCAGACTCCATGGTAGCAATTGAAGAGTGTCCCGATGAACCGGATTAATATCTACACCCCTCCCATAGCCCCTTTTCGTGTGTTTACATAAGGTGAGATCGATGACCCAAGTACAAAATTGTTGTTGTGGTAAACCCATCGAGGCAAGTGATTAATCACCGTGAGAACCCCCTTGAGAAAAGAAACTGATAGGATTACAATTCAGTCGAAAAGTTTATTTCGTTAGGTGAATCCACGAAGGTACTCTTTCTCAATTTCATACGGCTTTCACATTCAACTCTCCATCAGATTATAAATTTACAATACACATTTGAGTAATTTGACTGATACTTTTTAAGTGTGGAAGAGAACCCAAACCTAATTTCAACAAAAAAATAGAATAATAATGACTGCAAAGACTAATCACACCACACTAAACTGACACTTAATTAATTCCCAATAAATTGAGGTCGGTTACAAAGACTTTAATACATATACTCCCTCCCAATTTCTTGGTCCTTCTTTCTATTTTGGGATGTCCCAAAATATTTAGTCAATTTCTAAAAATATCAATCAAAATTGGGTTGCTTTCCAATTTTACCCTTAAAAAGTACTTTTCCCATCTTAATTGGCTAGTCTATTATCTTTTATTTTATAACGATTCTTATGATTTTGAAAAATTTGTATAATAAAACTAATTGATATCTATCAAACAAGATCCATATTGAATATGTTTTGACTTTTATATAATAAATTAGTCTCACAAATTTAGTCATAGTAATATTGACTGGATTTAGGGGTAAAATAAAAAAGTCAATACAAAGTTTTTACACCCCTTAAAAATCTATTTCTCCAAAAGGGACCAAAAAGGGATCAAGAAATTGGGACCGAGAGAGTACTAAACATAAACAAGTTTTGACCAAAACCTTGTATAGGCCCTATGCATAGGGCCCACACGTACATGCATAATGGTTGTAGTGGGTGGTTGTGTAGGTAGCTGACACAGATGAAACTTAAAGAACCTGTTTGGGATCTCCATGAAAATTAACGACAGCTGAGTAGCGGTCTTCCATGGCTTGTCTCCTTCCCTTCTTACAATACACCGAATACCCCTCCCCTTGAACCTCCACCAGGTCCGCAACCACCGCCGGCGACACCGGACTACCGCAACGAAAACCCATGCTCCTAACTGGAATATCCAGCCTAGCCGGCCTGTTCCTCTTCAACAGCGTCGACGGTGGCGGATAAGAAGATGAAGTCGAAGCCGTATCATCATCGTTAAAGGCCTTATTCATCACAATCGGTTGTTTATGCAACCGTAGAACCAATGGAGAAGAGGGTGAAGAAGAAAGCAGCGTTGTGTCGAGAGTTGAGGTCGAGATTTTAACGGTGGACGACATTAATTCTCTCTCTGTCGAAAGGGTTCGAACAACATTGTACTGAGTGTTCAGAATTTTTGGGTTAACTGGTCTAGAATTAAAAGAATTTTTGGCAAGAGACACTTAAAAATAATAAGAAGGAAAGTTTGAGGAAAAATTAAGAAGAAATTGGAGGAAAAATTAGATTCATTTTTTAAACTTTCCCTTCTATTTCTTTAGGAACCAAACAAGGGAAAGAAATTTTTTTAATTTTTCATCCTCTTTCCTTTCCATCCCTAAGTTCCAAACAGAGCCTTATATACTCAAAGAGAGAGAGAGAGAGAGGCCAAATTGGACTGGAGTTACCATCCGTGTTTAAAGAGCGTAGACTTTCTAAATACACTTTATTATGGGTTTCTTAGCGGTGGTAACTTGGACTTTTTTTTAATTATCAAACTTATCCCCGTATTTAAAAGTAAAAAATTACTATGATAAAAAATTGAAAAAGGTTCGATGAAAAAAGAATCAAACAGTTGTCTTATTGCCTGAAGTGTCGGTTTTATTTGAACTTTTCTTTTCTCCAGTCCACATTTTTTTTTATTTTTTTAATAATTCCTCTCATCGATGCAAATATCTAATCCCAACTATTATTATGACGGAAAGCTAAACACAAAATTACGGATAGCAATACACAAAATTACGGATAGCAATAAAAGTCATTTCGATAAATAGAGAAAAGAATGGCTCAAAAAAGGAGTAACAATTTCGCCACTCTGATTTAAGAGTATACGTTAACTCAATTTTGAATTCATAACTTTAGTGAAAACTCATTTTTAAGTACCGTATCAAACTCATTTTAAGTACTTTAGTGAAAACTCATTTTAACTCAATTTCGATGCAAATTATTGACCAACATGATGGGGCAGATCCTGAAATGAAAATTGGTAAGTACCGTATCAAATATGGTATTATTGATGGCTTTGTTATTTTTGATTGGCTAAATTAACTGAAAGCCCATTGTTTTCAAGAATTTCAAGCTAAGCCCGTCTTGATGTTGTGGTACTAGCATTATTGCATTAACTAGAACTAGAAAACCATTTAGCGGAAACGAGTGGTGTTGTGACATTAGGCTAAAAACATCCTGTATGTTTGGAGAATTATCCTTCGATAAATAGTTCGAATACAAATTCACTATGTCAATTGATTCGCAGGATCTCATCTCGTGATTCTATGGAAAGAATTGTTTGTTATAGTCGAGAATTAATTTGTATAGAGATTTATCAAAGAAAATGAAAAAAAAAAAAAGAAAAAGAAAAAGAAAGAGAGACAAAATTGATGGAAAAAACACTATTGTGAGGTTTCTCTATAGATTATTTTTTTGGCTTACGCAAATTTCTTGAATTGTTTCATTTTAAGTTGCATCATTTCTAGAACAACTACTAATGTAAATCATCAATTCAATTGCACCCACAAGATACACTTTCATTTACAAAGTGTGTTAAAAAAAATTTTGAATGCAGTGAACACTCAAATACCATCAAGGCATCAGCAAGGCATCAAAGTAATCAAATTTGCTATGAGGCACGAAATGAGGCCCGAAGGAGGCACCGAAACCAATGGGACCCACCCCTTTTTGCTGGCAACCAAATTTTCCTTTTCGGGAGAACAAGCGCCAAAACAAGGAGAGGCAATTTTAAAAATTTTGGGGAAAAACAATCCACCCTTGTTTGTAGTTTGTGTATGGTCCCCCACCTCTCCAAAACCACCAACACCCCAGTTCGTGGTCCCCCTTCCCCAAGCCACCAACAGTCCGCCACCAACAGTCCACCACCAACGCTGCATGACGACCACCACCAACACCGTAGAACCACCACCACCGGCGCCACTATTGGAGCCACCGCCACCAAGTACTCTGGAACCTAGGTTTGTTTATGCAATTGTTGTTTAGGGTTGTCTTTTGCATAGAAAAAAAAATCTTGACGATATAGCTTTTCACGCCATTTGTATTGTAGATGTGGGTTTCGTGGGTTTCGAGCAATTTTGGCCAGTATTTGTTGTGCTGTAAAAGTTATAACTTATTTAATAGCTTGACTTGTTCTTGCCATATACTTCCAAGTTTTATATTCCTCTATAATCTATATAATGAATATGCTCTTCTTTTGCGTATCAAGAACAGGAGGATTTTTGTACCATAGTGTTTGCCTATCAAGAAAAGGCCCACGTCCCTATTTTGTTTGCCATTTTGACTAAAAGTGACAAATATAAAAAGAAGACAACTCAAAGCAACTTCTTTCACTTGGAATCTTAGGTGGACTAAAGGAAAAACTTTGATTACTTTTGAACCTCTCTTTGCTTTTGTTATTATATTTTCGGTTGAAAGTATATCTGTATTGGTGCTATAATTTTTTGGAGTGGAAGAAATTGATGTGAATATGATTGTAATTTCATTGATTTGATCATCTTATATTGCTTCTTTCCACATTATAATGACCTTATAGACCACAAAAAGTATCTCATTGGTAAACAATTCCAAAACAGTTTCATGTTACCTAGAATGTTCTTTCTTTCTTTTTTTGTACTTGCACACATTGTTTTTTCATTATGTTTTAATGCTATTTATTTGTTTGTAGAATCACTGATATAGAGGTGGTTTTGGAACCTAATGTTGGAACAATATTTGATTCTGAAAATGAAGTTCAAGAATGTTATGCTACTTATGCAAAAGCCAAAGGTTTTGGGGCAGTCACAAAAACCTCTAGGAAGCGCGAAGATGGGGTGAAGGCTTATATAACTTATGGTTGTCATTGGAGTAGAAAGCCCATGACAACAACTTTGGATCCCATTAAATCCCAGCCAACAACAAAAGTTGATTATAAAGCCGCTATAAATATCTCTTTGCAAGTTGTTGACGGGAAATGGAAGTTGAATTCGATTGAATTTAATCATAACCATGAGTTGGACCCAGATAATGTGAGATATCTTAAATGCAATCGGATTGTCCCAGGACATGTGAAAAGGACGATTGAAATGAGCACTGCAGTCGGAATCAGATTAAACAAAACAATTGCCTCTTGTGTGATCGAGGTCGGGGGCCTTGATAATCTGACTTGGTTAGAAAAGGATGCAAGAAATTACAAGGATAAAGTCAAGCGTTTACAACTCAAGGATGGGGATGCCGAGGCAGTGCATAAGTACTTTGTCAAAATGCAAAAAGACAATGGTGACTTCTTTTATGCCATCAATGTTGATGAAGATAACCGATTGCGGAATGTCTTTTGGGCTGATGCTAGGATTAGAGAGTTATACAAAGAATTTGGCGATGCGGTGACCTTTGATACCACTTACCTTGTTAACACATTTGATATGCCTTTCGCACACTTTGTAAGAGTCAACCATCATGGACATTCAATTTTGTTTGGATGCGGTTTAATATCATGGGAGGACAGGGCTTCATTTGTTTGGTTGTTTGAAACTTGGTTGTCTTGCGTGTCCGATTGCCAACCTAATGCCATCTTCACAGACCAATGTAAGGCCATGCAAAACGCTATAGGTCAAGTTTTTCCAAAGGCACGACATCGTTGGTGTTTGTGGCATATAATGAAAAAAATTCCTAACAAGTTAAAGGAATACAAGGAGTATAAGCCGATTAAGAGCATGTTGAAGAATGTTGTGTATGATTCCTTGGATCCGGAGGAATTTGAACAAAAATGGGCAGTTCGTGTAAAACAATTTGATCTACAGTGCAATGATTGGTTAGATGGATTGTACAAGGAAAGACAATGATGGGTACCAACATTCGTCAAAGATACCTTCTGGGCAGGGATGTCAACAACCCAACGAAGCGAGAGCATGAATGCATTCTTTGACGGTTACGTCCATTCCAATACCACATTGAAGGAATTTGTGGAGCAATATGAGAATGCGTTATTAAAAAAGGTGCAAAAAGAAGAGGAGGCAAACGCTAAATCCATGAATGTACAAATTCAAAATGTCACCCCTTATGGTTTTGAAAACTAGTTTCTGCAAGCATACACACTTAGGAAATGCAAACAATTCCGAGAGCAACTAGCCGGTTTGTTTGGGTCCATTTTACTAATAGACCGGTTGAAAATGGTGTTGCACAGCTTCATATTGAACACAACATGCTGGTTGGGAAGAAGAAAAATATATTCAAAACTTTTACTTTCCGTGTTCATTTTATTGAAGAGTCAAGAGAAACTAATTGCAATTGCCGATTGTTTGAGAGTAAGGGGATGGTGTGCACACATATGATCTTAGTTTGGTGCAAAAAGAAGCTTAAAGTAGTGCCTGATAAATACATTCTACGACGATGGATGAAAAACTCGGCAAGGAGTCACTCAAAAATCAAGGTGAGTTATGCTAATTAGGAACGCAAGCCAGAATTTGTTCGTTATGACAGTTTGTTGAAGTTATTCAATAATGCCGCCGATAAGGCCATGTATTCAGACAGCAAGACTGATAGGATGACGACTAGGTTGCGAGAAATATTGGCAGAGAATGACTTAGACAATGATGAGTGTGTCTAAGCATTATGCCTACGGTTGGAGATGTACAAAATGATTTGGAAAGTTCCCAGGAGAAATCAAATCTAGTGGGTGATCCAAGTAAAGGGCCTCGGAGAGGACGATTGCCGACTAAGAGGAAACAACCATTGAGTGAGCAAATAATTATGAAGAATGCAAAATCAAACAAAAGGGTCCAATGTAGTCGCGCCAATGCAAACAGTATACTAGTATACCAATCATTTCTTTTCAATCAAATATGAAAGTTACATGCAATTATGTTCATTGCTTTGCATAATTTTGCATTTGACATTATTCCTTGTTAGGATGTGGAAGGCTTGAATGTTGTCAGTAAGGCTACGGATTTTTACGAGTTTATGACACAAGAGAGTGCAAATGTTAATGTAAGTAAGCATTCATTAATACTACATCTTGTCATTTCAATTTTTTTTTCTTTTTTGGCAAGATACTCGATTGAGAAATGGCTATGTTTTCCAGCCATCGTAGGGGAGTGTAGGATTTGTTGGCATGTGAAACATAGACCTTAATGAATCTCTTTTTGATTTGGATGTGTAAGGTATAATTTGACCGTATATCGAAGTTGGGGTATCTCGTATCCGTATTGTGTCGTGTCCTAATGAATCTTTGCATTTTGGTGTTTTCTAGCGAGTTTGGTAGATATTTTTTTTTGGTTGACCAAGTAGTTAAAAGGAAGCTGTCCTGCAAAATATGGTGATCTTTTTAGTAGCTAGATGGTGATTTTGTCCCCAAAGCTTCTTCTAGTTCAATGAAGTTATATCTAAGGCGGATTTGGTATTTGGATATGTTTTGTATTAATGATATGACAAAGTGAACTAATCTCATTATCTACGCAAAGAGGGATCTGTTGTGATTTTTGATTATCTAGTGTGAAATTTACTGCATGTGATACTTTGTTCATCCTAAATGAATGATGGTCATACTTCATTACCAAAGCAAAAGGCAATGTTTTGAAATTTGTCCCTTTCTAGGTTTGTTATTTTTACTATTTAGCTTAGTTTCGCTTGTATTATCCATGTGAGAATTGTCCAATTCCTAGACAGTCTGCTACTAGATTCCTCTTTCTTTTTCATTTTGGTTTCTCATTTAGCCCCTCGCTCGATGTGTTGTCATTCCTCATCTTTGCACTTGTGCTTAGATATGGTGTTTTCTTGTCATGTACCCTTTGTCGAGTTTGAAAAAAATTGAGAGCTTTTGAAAAAAAAAAAATTTGACAAGGTCTCCTTGCTTTATGGCCTAGCCCGACGCCTCAAACAAACAACATAAAAAATTGAGAGCTTTTATAATCATCATAAGCATTATTAAAAAGTGGATGATCGGATTTCATTAACCAAACTCCATTCACAATCCAAATACACATATAAACCCATGCCGGGTGTTTTCCATCCTACATTACAATTCACAATTGAAATACAGTTTTGCAGGCTTCGCATTGCCACTATTGCAGCAACTAATCAAATTGATTGCCCATTCATGTTGTGGATCATCAATATGAACTTGGAAATATGCTACGAGTTGAGCTCCTCTAACATCTTCAGCAACTTGAATCCCTTTGGATACAACCTGATATACTAATAATGAGGGCTTGTGCTCCGTATGTATGTCAAAATAAATGTGCCAGGATACTCGGATTTCTCAAGGCTTCGCACCTCATCAACTTCTGCTTTAATCAAACAAAAGGGTCCAATGAGTTTGATGTGCAAGGCTGTTGCTTGCTTGGTATACAATCACATCCTTTTTTTCTTCTTCCACCGGAGGAACTGACTTTTGATTTTGGTGTGAAAAGTGGACCTGGCAGCTTATGTGGAGAAGCATGAAATTGGTTTCATGCTATGATGAGAATATACTCACTGGTGTCTTGGCCTGCAAGTGAATCCCCAAATTTTTTTCAGAAACTTGCTAGTGTCTATAAGCATCATAGTATAGGAAAACTGATAATTCAACAAAAGTGTCAACACATTCAGACATACTCTCATTTTATTTGCATAGTAGCAATGGTTGATGCCATAAATTAGCTATATTAATTCAATACATTCTCACATGGATCATGGCTTTGCAAGGCTGACTAGGCAGTCGTTGTTTTTAACATGTAAATGGATCCATTCCTATTGGAGATGCTCTTAATCAAATCCACTTTATTCATAATTAGTTATAAGACTTTACATATACCTAAATTGACACAACACTAGGATATTGGACATTATGTCTACCAGTGCAATTACCTAAATCTAGTTTGTAACCTCAACAAACAGACAAAAGAAATCGAATTGAAACACACACAATCTGCCACCAAAACTTTATTCTAATTCAGTTTCATATCTCAATCCCCCCACCGCCAGACAAAATCCTAACCTCAAAATCCTTAACTAATTTCAATTAGTGAAGGCTAATTTTTTACTGGTGAACAAAACATGTATTAACTGTGTAGAACAAAACATGAATTAACTGTGTAGAACAATGACATCTTAAGGAAAAGGTTTTCCATTTCACCATGAAGAATGAATTAACTTCAATTTTTTATGAACAAACCCTAGTTTTTTGTTGGGGTAGTTGGATGAGAAAACACATATTAATCAAAGGAAACATGTATTAAAACCATCTCTATCAAAATTTCCCCGAAAATTTAAGAACGAATCAAAAGGGTAACCAGATTTGTACAGATAAAAGAATCTTACATTCCGGCCCTTCCAAACTTGAGAGAGCCTCTTGGCTTTGGTAGGGTTGACGATGACCACGACGATCCCTTTGGATGGAGATTTGGTTCACGCCTCTCTTCGGTTGTGGTAATCGTCGGTGATGCAAGGGATGGCGCTCCTGCCGGCGGTGGTCGTCGCGTCAAGGGTGGTGGGAATTGTCTCGTCTCGTTGCTCCTCCTTTCTCTACGAACGGGTAAACCAGTTGCTGGTGATGAGAGTTCTAACCCAGACTTTTGAGCCCTAATTTTAATTTTGAAATTTTCCAGGGCCTCACATGCAAATTTTGAATTGGACGAAAAATTGGTGGGTCCCATTGAGGTCCAGCAAAGAGGCCTTCTTTCGTGCCATATACTTCCTCTGTCCTAATTTAATTGTTCTTTACGGTTATACGTGTTTTTTTAAAACTCTTATAGTTTTCATTCTATAATGTATTTTATATGTAATATAGATCTTATTTGATAGATCTCAATTAGTTCTATTAGAAAATTTTTAAAAACTTTAAAAACATTACCAGTAAAAAGATATAGACGTTTGAAAATGACACGGATATTCGTATGGAGCATTTAAAATGGGACGGAGGGAGCAACAAATTTTATTCAATAATGTTTGATCTGCAAGCCCATTAAATGAAACGACATGTGAAAAAGAGAATCTCTCGTTTTGGGAACAGTCATTCTAGCTGCAGGCTGTAGCAATCCATTCCAGCTGCAAGCTGCAATCCTCCAAAACGACGTCGTTTTGGAAACAGTCACAGGGCCACTTTGATCCCAACTCTCGTATGCTACACATGATCGCATGGGCCCACTTTGGTGTCCCGCAAAAACGATTCGAACAGTTTAGTTATCTAAAATAATTATTTAAGTGGTCATGGACAAAATAAACCGATAGGATATTTGTAAGTGATTTATCTAGTTGGTTCTATACGACTATACTTGTACACACCTCGACTAGTTTTGAGACCCCGAAATTAACAATCGGGCAAATTATTTAATAAATGTTTGTCCTCTATAGAATTTGAACATATAATCTCATGTAGCCGTAAGACGAATTTCTCATACACACTTAGCGAAATCCCGGGGTTGCCAGTGCACTCTCTTGATTATGTCATGTGCCACTCTTGGTTCGGTTTTAGCATTATCTAGGGAGTGCCTGCCTTAATCTTACAGAAGGCTAATCTTGTCTCGTAATCATCTTCTTCTTTATTGCCAGATTTTTCATTATTATGATAATTGTTGACATTTAGGTACAGTTTCATAGATTAATTATAGTAAATAAATTAAGTGGGGCAGATGTCGGGAGGCAATGTGGTCCTCTTTGCCTCAGACATGTCCGTAACATTTCGGTTTCATTTTTTACCCTTTTTTAGTACAACTTTTCGTTTAAAAGTTTTGGGCCCCCTGTTAAGATTTCCTGACATTTTGCATCGAAATATTCACTCTCCCCACCTCTTACAACATTTTGGGTGCCACCTTAAAATTTTATTAGGTCTACATTATGGGCAACCCTCATCCATTAGGAAATGGTCAAAAGGCAAATAAAAATTTGACCGGGAAAAAGTTTATTTCTCAAATGTAATTCAAAAGGCAAACCAAACACGGCCCTAATTTTTCAGTTCTTCCTATTTGCAATCTTATGCACGTTCGAATATGTACACTTTCATATTGTCTCCGTTATGCTTTTTTGTATTTTAAATAGAACCAATCACATTTTTTCCCTATTTCTAAAACACACTTTAATGGGACACTGAATGATTTTTTTTTCTTTCGGTCACAGCTAAAAAGATTTTATTATAATAAAAGTAGATATTACAATGATCAAAAGGAACAAATGCATGACGATATCACAACACAAGATATTTGATGGAAAAATGAACAATAGAATATATAGTGATGTCGAATTTGGTACTCATCTTAGTCAAGCTACAAAATTAGGCGATTTCCTTTATCTAGTTCGATTTTAGAAAAGTTTGTACAAGCAGAAACTCATCCAAAATGATGTGAAAGTTATGTTAGTTCCTCGGATTTAGTTTCAGATTATTCCAGTGGGTCTCTTTAGTGGTTCACAAATACTCCTAAACGCAGGTCGTCCCACAAGGAAAACAAGCATTTTCTAAAGTCAGAGGAACAAGTTGACTTTTTATTGTCATTATGTGTAATAAATCAGTTAGGTCCAAAAAGTCAATGGAACAAGTTGTCTTTTTGTTACTGACTTAATAAGTAAAAAACCAATTTATTTTAAGTCACTTGTTCCAGAGCCAAGGCCTATGTGTGACTTTTTCACTCTAATGGTGTAGTTAGTTTTTATTAGTTTGCAGTTGAGGTAAATTAATTGTACTGTGAAATGTAAGGATGTGTGTAGTTGCAATAATTTTGTGAGAGGGACATCAAAGTAAACGAGGGAGAGAAAAATCAAAACAGAGTTTGTTAAGAGTTACATTTGGCCTGCGTTGTGTATCTAACTGCAAACCACATTGAGACTGGACCAGGTCTTCTTGCAGGATAGAGGACTCGAGTGAGTGTGACTGTGTTAATGAGTGTGACTCTGTGAGTTAGTGTCTTTTGCAGCCCTGATTTCAGTTTGATAGAAAAAGGCAAGCTTGAGAGTTGAGACCCCAAGAGTTGGCACAGCCTAACCTCGGAGGATTGTGACTCTGTGAGGACCTGGCCTAGCATCCCTTCGAGATTGAGTCTCATTTCCATTTGTTTTTTGGTTTCTTAAAACACCTCAAACTTGACCAAAACCGATTAAAACCAAAACAAAACCGTCGGTTTCATCCGTTTTGCTTGCGGTTTAATCGGGTTTTTACGCACCCATAATTTTTGCGAGTTCCCTTTTGATGGGAGTTCATATCCCATAAACTGGTCCAGTCATTCAATTTAGCCCTAAACTCCATTTGACTGACCAACCCCTCTTGAAATTCTTTGGAGGAGAGATGGGGTATTGTGTAGTTTCCCTAGGAATACTTTGCGAAAGTTCTTTAAAAGTAGTTTATTTTGATAAGTGTGTGTTTGAAACCAGTTTGGTAGCAATGCTATATACCCATAAATTAACCAATTTGAGCCACTCATTGTAGTTTTTTGGGTAATTTGTGGATAGAATTTTAGGACACTTGGAATTTTCCGGATTGCAATTCCGAATCCATTCCAGGATGTGTGTAAGTTCGCCGAACCTATCCACCTTTGACACCTTAGCATAGCGTTTGGAATGGAAATTTTGTTAAAATTAACGAGTATTTTACTATAAGCAAAAGGAAATATACAGAGAATTATAGGCCTTCATCCAAAAAATTAAATGAATAAATACAATCAGTATAATATAATCTGTGCTAACTCTTGACAACTATACCTTCTATGTTGTAGCAACTACCTAAGATCTAGAACTGTACTCAAATTTAGTGAGACAAATTAGTGAAAATTCTAGACTGGGACCATCAACAAAAATGTCCCAAATGAATTAGCATCACACTAATGTCGTCAGTTGAGCCCCGTGAAATGGAGATTGCTGCAAGCTTTTTACAGGCTGCAAGCGGTTCTAGATTTTGGATGCCCATGTACAAAGAACGAGCAATATCTACCGCTTCTTGATTACTAACCTGAAACCCAAAGAGGAAAAAAGGGTTAACCAAACAACGCTACAAACTTTCCGTAATTCAAATTAACAAGTAGACCAAAAGATTGGATTGATAAACAAGCTGCCGAACAATGAATTAATGCAAGCTTGGTTGGAAAACTCCCAAGCTAATAACAAACGATGTTTGATCAAGCCCATTATGTGCTGATCACAAGTCGCTTGAATTTGTTGGACAAGTCTGTTTATCAGTCCTACCTTAACATACTCAACATATGCATTACCTTATCCCACAAGCCATCAGAAGCAAGGATTAAGAACTCCAGATCAGATTCCAGTGGAACAATTCTTGTTTCAGGCTCTGCTGTTACCCATTGTTTTAAGGATCGATCTCCGATTCCTCTGGACACGGCCAAAGATCCAATTCTCCAAACACCACGGCAACAATCCACATACCCACCCTACGAAATCACAAGACAGAATCCGTCAGCAATAAATCCAGATGCCATCAAAATTTTAAACTCCAAGTTAACCAAAAAATGAAACATAGAGTAGAGGGATCCTTTTCCCCCAAAACCTCAATCTCATTGCACTCTTAGTTGCATGATTGTTGTTAAAATCCTTCGATTCGTATCGTCTCTTTAGGAAATTGTTACGTATCCCATCCTATATCCTTTTTGTGTAGAAATCCTACGATATGATGGCGTATCCTATGATATATATGTCTATCTCAATTCAGCACGTATCCTACGATTACTTAATAGAATAAATTCAAACACTATTGTAAGAAGTAGAACCTCAAACGCAGGAAACCTCAATTTCAAAAATCGTAGCTGAGTGACTTGAAATTTTGCAAACTTAAAAACTTAATTTGTTGGTGCTATTAGGTATAGATACCTGCTAATTGTTTAATATTAATTATTGTTAACGTATCTTACGTATCTCGATCCGATTTATAAAACAAGAAAAATGATACACGAGATGTATTCCGATTTCAAAACCTTAGTTGCATCATATGATGAGAATCTCAAAATAAACGTATCTTGAGGCACAATCGTGCGACTAGAAGTGATTTTGAATGAGAGATTTGGGAGTCCGAAGATCTCATGTCAGTAGCAGCTTACCAAGGTCTCAATTCTATGCTTTTCATCCTTCCTCGAAGGCCGGTGATCAGATGTAAGGGCCTCGGCAACCCCTCCTTTACTCAACACAGCACGACAGTCCCCTGCATTGGACACCACAAGATTGCCGTTCTTGATCAGCGCTGTGACACAGCATGATCCTCCGCGAAGATCTTCCTTCAGAAAATCAGTATCCGTGAGGAGATAACCGGATTTGACGGCTTCCTCTACTTCTTCTTCATCCCTTACTTCAACTTCATCCAAAATGTTTGTAGCCAAATTTTCTGCTGCAAACTCGGCAGCTTTTGCACCTCCATGCCCATCAAACACACCGAATAAAGCCTACAAAAGGAACACACAAAATCAATACTCCTGAATTCACATATATTAGTTACCAAAAGAAAAAAGCATTCACAAATATAATCGAGTGCAGTCCTTTTGTAAATATATGCGATTCAGACTCCATGGTAGCAATTGAAGAGTGTCGTAGACTAATTTCTACAACCCTCCTATAGCCCTTTTCATGTGTAATTGCACATGGTGAGGTGACCCAAGTACAAATCGTTGTTGAGGTAAACTCAGCCGAGACAAGTGATTGACCATTGTGAGAACCCTAGAGAAAAGAAACTGATAGGATTACGATTGAGTCGAAAAGTTAATTTCATTACGTGAATCCACAAAGGTACTTTTCCTTGGTTTCATACGGCTTTCACATTCAACTCTCCATCAGATTTTAAATATGCAATAACACAATTGAGTGATTTGACTGATACTTTTTAAGTGTGGCAGAGATTGCAAACCTAATTTCAACAAAAAAATAAAATAACAATGACAGCAAAGACTAAGCACACCACACTAAACTGAGACTTAATTAACTCCCAATAAATTGAGGTCGGCTACAAAGACTAAAATACATATAGTTAACATAAAGTGAAACGTCGCACAAGTCTGACCACAACCTTGTGTAGGCCCTACATCAATATGCGTAGGGCCTACATACATGCACAATTGTTGTGGTCGGTGGTTGTGTACATATGGAACTTAAAATACCTGTTTGGGATCTCCATGAAAATTGACAACAGCTGAGTATCGATCTTCCATCGCTTGTCTCCTCCCCTTCTTACAATACACCGAATACCCCTCCCCTTCAACCTCCACCGGGTCCACAACCACCGCGGGCGACACCGGATTATCACAACGAAAACCCGAGTTCGTAATTGGTATATCCAGCCTAGCCGGCCTGCTTCTATTCAACAGCGTCGAAGGCGGCGGATAAGAAGATGAAGTCGAAGCTGTTTCATCGTTAAAAGCCATACTCATCCCAATCGGTGGCTTATGCAACCGTAGAACCAATGAAGAAGAGGGTGAAGAAGAAAACGCTGTTGTGTCGAGAGTTGAGTTCGAGATTTTAACGGTGGACGACATTTAATTCTCTCTCTGTCGAAAGGGTTCGAACAACGTTGTACTAAGTGTTCTGAATTTTTGTGTTACTGGTCTGGAATTAAGATTGTGTTGTTTGTTGGCCTGTGGCTTTATATACTCACAAAAAGAGAGAGAGAGAGAGAGAGAAAAAAGGGAGTCAAAGAGGAGACTGGAGTGACCATCCTGTGTCTAAAGAGCGTAGGCTTTCTAATACGCTTTATAATGGGTTTCTTAGCGGTGATAACTTGGACTTTTTGTCAAACTTATTTCCATGTTTATCCATCTCAGGAATGTAAAAGTAAAAAATTGTAGTATCGAAAATAAAGCAAAAGTTAAAAGTACATATCAAACTGTTTTTTTTTTTTTTTTTTTTGTCTATAATGCCGTCTTACATTCGTTACCAAAAAAAAATGTCGTCTTATACAAAATAAATTCAACTTCCATCCACATTTTTCTACTTTTTTAATTCATCTTGTTGATACGAATGACTAATTCCAAAAATTACGACGGAAAACTAAACCGAAATTATGAAAAGATAAGAAAAAAGGTCATAACTTTAGAGTAAACTCAAGTTATGACTTTTTTTTCGCTTTCCATAATTTTGGTATTGTTGATGGCTTTGTTATTTTTTTAATTTGCTAAATTGACAGACTAAGCCCATATTTTCAAGAATTTCAAGCTACGCACATATGCCTTGATGTTGTGGTCCTAGCATAATTTTATTTTTTTGGGGTACACGGTAGCATTATTGCATCAACTAGAAAATTATTTAACGGAAACGAATAGTGTTTTGATATTAGGTTTGAAAACGTCCCATACGTTGGAGAATTAACCTGGGATTCTTATAGTAACCCAAGTTACTGCAATCGTGATTGCACTTATCCAAATCACTATGTGAGAGGACGAGCATTGTTCTTTGAGTACAAAATAATTTTCGCTGTCAAACCGGGGGTGGACTCGGGGGAGGTGTTGTGCACAGCCATGCTGTGCACCTCTCGGCCATTGGATTGAGTTTTGGATGGCTCGGATGCGTTCGATAATTTTTTTTACTTTTGATTTTTTTTACCGGTAAAAAATCAAAATACATCCGAACCGTCCGAAACTCAATCCAACGGCCGAGGGGTGCACAACACTATGCACAACATGGCTGTGCACAGCAACTCTCCGTTTCCCAATTTTAAGAGGGGCAAAAAAAAAAAAAACGATGCGGTAATTGTAGTGAAACGTGGTCATAGAATATTTTGGAAAGTGAATATGCTATACAGTGGAGTACAGTAAATACTTAGCCGTGGAGGCTTATACAGGTGGCATTTGCAGTGCAATGAACTGTGAACGAAACTTCTGAGAAGTTTACCGTTAAAGATGACATAATCCGCGATGATAAGACTATTGACCCCGGGAGCCTGGATTCTTGTTCAGGAGTGGTATTCAAAATTAATATTTTTTCTTCCGCCGTCCCTCTAGTCTATTATAAAATGACCTGCAAATTTTTTGATAAAAATTTCAATTAGTTATTTAATTATGTGTTAAGAAATGTAAGAAATCATAAACAGAAGTACTTTATTTTTTATCTTAAAATTGGATATTTTGGGCTTGTGGATTATCTTTACGGTTGGAGGGAGTACTCCCTCCGTTCCAATTTTATAGTCCCTCGTTCTATTCTAACCGGATAAAAAAATAATTATATCTTTTAATCGGTAATACATTTTATATGCAATATGGATCTTGTTTGATAGATCTTGATTTAATCTAATAGTCAAAGTGTTCAAAATCACCTAAAACATTATAGATCATAAGATATAACGCTTTGAAAAGTGGTACGAACTCCCAAAAGAGACTATAAAATTAGGACGGAGGGAGTATAAAAAAGTACAAGTGTTCTAAAATTAAATATTTCTAATATCTGGAAAAATGCAAATTTTCATAAGTAAATTATCTATCAAAAAAAATGTGTTTTGAAGAATAATACTGCTTTCACAAATCAATTTTTTTTTAGACCTAGGGTTGGCACGTGCCACCCCCCGTAAGAGCTCCGTCTCTGATTGGCCCATCTTTGGATATTGTATTGATTCAGGGTTCCTGTAGCAACCCATTCTAGTTGCAAGTAGGGGTGAAAGAAAAACCGAAAAATCGAAAAAACTGAAAAAACCGAAAAAAACCAACTGATCGGTTCGGTTTTCGGTCGGCGGAAAGCGGTGTCGGTTGAAACCGAACCGAACCGAAAAATTACCGGTTCGGTTTCGATTTCCTAGAAATCGGTTTGGACCGAACCGAACCGAACCGAAACCATGCAAATTTGGACCGAAATACCCCGAAACCACCCCTATTTGGACTAAAAACCGAAAAAAACGATCTTAACCCCACAAAAATAACAAATCCTAGCTGTCCATCTCAATTTTAACGCCGGACCGAAAAAACTGTAAAAAACCAAACCGATCGGTCCATTATTTTTTTCGGTTGGGATCGGTTCCTACCCAAACCACCCCGAACCGATCGGTTCGGTCCGGGACACCCCGAAAACCGAACCGAACCGACCGATTTTCACCCCTAGTTGCAAGCGACAACTCTCTAAAACAACATCGTTTTAGGAACAAGTTAGTGGCCACTTTGATCCCGACTCTCTTAGGCTAGACATGGTTCCATAGGACCCACCTCGCAGTCTCACAGAAAACTTCCGAACCGTTTAGTCATTTAAAATAATAATTTGAGCTGTCATGGAAAAAATAAAACCAATAGGACATTTGTAAGCAATTAATCTAATTCGTTCAATTTTTTTATTCTGACTTCAAGACCTATAATCTAAAAGATTTTGAAGTAAAATTAAACAATTGTGGCTCGGTATTCTCTTGATCTAAACTGCAGATGTCGTAGGACTTGCTCCCAAAAAAAAAAAATATCTTGAGAAATCGATAAGTAGTCACAAAAGTTATTTTAAAAATATGAACTCTTTTGATATTTATCTGATCAAAGTGGCCCCTTGACTTGCTCCCAAAATCCAGTGAATCAATGTGTAATTTCGTAGTGGATCAAAAAAAAAAAAAATGTGTAATTTCGTATACAGTTTTGTACTCTACTTTTTTTTTAATTCTACCTTTGTTTTAAATAGATGTACGTTTGATCAATGATAAATTTTCTAATAATGATATATTTCAAACGGTATCCGGCATATCACCAGTATTGGTACCTATTACATACTGTACTAGTAGGAAAATCCGTACTTGTTTTGGACTACAAAGGGCAATCATTTTTATCGTTAACAAAAATACTTTATCAGTGAGAATATTTCTAAACTTATGCCATTGATCACTGATATTAATGAATTTTTATACACAGACCATTAAATATTGCAAAAATAAAATAGACACTTTTTTAGCCACACTTTACCACATCCTCAGTCACATGTGTGAGTGAGGGTGTGGTAGAGTGTTGCTAAAAGGGTGTGTCTGTATCATTAGGCTTGGTTTTCCATTTGCTAAAATGGAAATTTGCTAAAATCAAATGAGTGATTTTAGTAAATGAAGTAAGGAGGTGATTTTATCTCTAATGAATCTGGACATATATGCGTCCGATTCATTGAAGATAAAATCACCCCCCACTTCATTTGATAAAATCACCCACATGATTTTAGCAAATGTCTATTTTAGAAAATGAAAAACCAAGCCTAACAATCGAGTTACAACTGCTTATTACATTTCCAATGCGAACTACAGAATCTCACAGGTGAGGTACAAGATTGTACTCCCTCGTTCCGAATTTGTTTGTCCACAAGTATACTTTTTCAAGTCCCAAAATGTTTGTCCATTTTCAAAACGGGTGCTGATTTTGGGGCTTTCTTTTTTATGCAGGCACTCGAATATTTGATAAAGTTACATAATTGCCATTTTTAAGATATAAAAATTACTGGAGGCACTCCACCCCCAAATTATCTCCTCATTTATTTACTAAGGCACTTCAAACGGAAAAATGAACCAAAATCAAACATAAACATTATGTTATAAACATTAACATTACATTCCAAATATTAAACATCCACAACATAAACATGCATTTATGTCGGATTGCTTCATGCCACTTTGCACAAAAAAAAACTAACTAAACATTGCTAGAATTCTCCAAAATAAATAGCACACAATCGAAAATGTTGATGCTGCAAAATCTTCATAATGACTCTCACACAAGATCTTTATATTTTATACTCATTATCTACCATTTTTCCCTTAAAATTTTCATAATGGCCGCAAATCTACATTTTAAAACTCCTAGTGAGACAAACAACGCACACCACCAAAGTTAAAGAACTCTTGAGAGGAAAAATAACAAAACTCTCTAGAGACTTTGCATGGACAAAAGGATGGTTCTATAATCATAGGCCGAAGACCATTTGTTTAGGTGTAGAACATGGAGACAATAACATAAAGATTCTACCAAGGAAACATTACATATGGAAGTAGGCAATTTAGTAACGTGCAATAAAAGGAGTTTAGCAACTATCTGTTTCTTTTTTTCTTATAAAAAAAAGCTATTTACTTTTTTGGATTGTCTAAAGAAAAAGAGAAGAGTAAATGTTTTTTGGAGTGCCTAAAGTAAATCATAAAACTTGCAAAAGGATAATTTTGAAAAACTAATGTAGCTTGGAGCTCCTCTATCAAAATTAGAAGTGCGAATATCAATTTGTTTTCAAAAGGTTTAGGATAAAGTATGAAATTTACTTTTTTGCCACTCTTCTAAAACTTAAAATAACAACTCAAAACTATTTTTTTTATATAATGTGTTTACATTTTTTTTCCCTCATATTAAAGTTCTCAATGAGATCTATTGAGCAAAATCTATATTGATTTAAAAAAAAATGCAACTACATTATTTTTTAGTTTGAAAATTGCATATAATTTTGTAGTCAAATTAGAATGGAGGGAGTATTAAATGGAGGGATGGAGGATAAAATAGGAAATTAAATAAATTCAAAAGGTAATGGAAAAAAAGTTGAAATCTCTAAAACGGACTAATAAATCCGGATGGAGGGAGTATTTATTGAACCACAAATTGGCTACCAAAGCTTTACTAGATAATTTCTTTTGCTTTCCCATGACAAATGAAATTCATTCATCTTTAGGGGCGTTCCGCTGAGGGGTTGTTTAGAATAAACTGGTTTCAGTATTTTTTATGTGACGTATTGGAAGAAAATGAAATGTCTTGATTTTTGGAAAAAACTGTTTTTGTTAGTTGAACGCCCCTTATTCCGTTTGTTTGGGCGTAAAATATTTTTCAGTAAAATTTTACTCAAAGGGTGCAATAATCTATGGTTTCTCATTCCCCAAACTGAAATACACGAGTCTTAAAGTTATTACAGATCCAAGTCAAAAGATTAACTATAAATAAGTTACAAAATCATCTCTTCAAAATTATAAACTCAAGATGATGATGTAACTCCTCTTTAAGCTTTCAAAAGATGAATGCATTCACCTCATGCACATCAAAATCATGTTCTGTACTGGATACCTGAAAAATGATAGGTTGAGCTCATTAGCCCAGTAGAGAAACATCTACCAAAACTAAACACAATGAAATGTAGATGTAAGATGAGACATGATGATGAAAGCTAAATAAAATAGCCAAGAGTTTAAGGGAGTCCTATGAGACGCACATAAGTTTATAAATCATTTATTATCACCCAAGTGTGTCCAATGCGTACCCGACACGTGTTCTCTCTCGTAAGTGTCCAATTCGTGTTTGGTGTGCCATGTCAACCATTTGATTATATTTAGATCTTTAGAAATTCCTCGCGACACGTCCATGGGACGGCCCGAGTATCATTCTGGGCTATCTTTCGACCCTGTATAATCATCCCCTTGGCCAAGGCATAATTCCTCTTGACACGCCCATAAGACGGCCCAAGTATCGTTCCAGGCTACCTTTCGGCCCCGTATCCCAAGTTTTAAGTTCTCATTTCAATTCACGTTCATTGGCTTTGCACAAGTGTCATCGTGTCACTCACACCTCGGATCTTCACCCAAGTTCACGCATTTCATCAAAATCATCAATTCACACATATCAAGCGTACAACCATGTAGGTGCCGCAAAAAAAAAATAAAATCAAACCAAGTCACCAATTATACTAGGATAGATTAGGAGCAAGTCATCCAACAAGTTTTGAGGTCTATAGAATGATTATGCCAAATATTAACACAAACAAGCGACCGAAATCGACGAAAACAAGTTTTGGTGAGGTGAAGGGGGGGAGTGGATAGATCCATTGTGGGAGTGGATCAATCCAGACCAAGAGTAGATCAATCCCCTTTGGTCTAGAGCAAGACAAAAGGTTTTAGATCGATCCATTGTGGGAGTGGATCGATCCAGAACAAGAGAAGATCGATCCAAAGGCCAATTCGAGCAGATTTTTTACAGCAAAGCAAGGGGATTGTAATGTGCTCCAAATCAAACATGTTTATGATAAAAAATGAACACCACAAGCTATAAAAAGGGTATTGCAACAACTAGTTTATGTAGGACAACAACAACAAGTATTAATCAACCTCCAATCAAATCCATGGAACTAAAAAATGGGTTTTTCAAGAACATAAGAGGGATTGATCAAAGATGAGTATAATCCACGCATCACACACTTCAAAACACTTAGTAATGATAGAAATTCCCCTACCTCAATGTATAAAAGCTTGGAATCAAAGTGAGAGTAGAACCCTAGCTTCTCCTTGCTACCCCAACTGAAATATGAGCTTCTGGAGTGAAATACCAAGTTCCAAAGACACGTAGGAGGATTGTGTGAGCAAGGATCTTGAAGGAATTTGAGATTTGAAGTGGGATTTGAGGTGGAGGTGGAAGAATTTTGGAGAGGAGCAAGAGGGAGAGAACACCGGTGGTTTTTAGAGAGATAGAGAGAGAGAGAGAGAGAGAGAGAGAGAGAGAGAGGTGTTATGTTTGAAAAAAACAACAACCATATAACATGTATATACACTCCCTTTTATGCATTTATACTCTCTAAGTTTCAAATGTATTTTAAAAACACCCCCAAACATATACTACCATCAAATTGGCCCACTTTACTCAAATTTAAATTCCTCACAATTTCCCAACTTTATTTTTAAAAATAATAACAAATAATTAAAATTTACTGGTCTCTACAAAGCCCACCCCGACATTTCAACCACTATCCCAAAGAAAAGAAGGGTGGGAAGATTTGACTGAGACATGTGTGTTTTAGCATAAAAAGTTAGCTGACTTTTTTTTTTTTTTGTCTTTATTTGATTTTTTTTGGCCTTTTTTAGTTTTGCATAAACTTTTTGTGTATTATTGGTTCATTTTGGCGAGAGGAATTGAAAAAGTAAAAAAATTATGATCGAAGCATAAATTTTCTTGAATAAAGACAAAAATAAGTCAAAAAGTCAATTTTTTACAATTTTTTCGATCTTATTCAAAAAAATTAAGCGTTCTAATTGTAATCTTAAACCAATAATACTAAAAAAATCGATATAAAACTCAAAAGCAAAAAAAAAAATCAAATAAAAAAAAAAAGTTAAGTTGGCTTTTTAGGCCAAATCCCACCACAATTGCTGAGCATTTCGATGTTTTCCCCATCGTTTTCCCTTCTCTGAGCACCGCAAGATCAGATCTGGCTGTGGAAGGTTCTCCAATTGAGATTTGGTTTCGAGGTCAGCAGATGGGAGACTTGGTCTACAGTGGTGGGGTGGTAGTGGATGGTGGTTGTTGGTAGTTTATAAGTCTTTTCTCTTTTTATGTGACTATTCTGGAAAATGTTTTCCAAGTATGAACCAAATAGCGGAAAACAAATTTTTTAAAAGCAATTTCTAGCAAAGTTATTGTTGAAAGTTGTGCCAACTTTATTAGTTTAATTTAGTATTTTCACACATGGTTCATGTACTTGGTACATGAATGTAGTTTAAGGGTCTTTTGTTAAGTTCAAGTGTCATTAATAGTATTCATGTATGGAGTCGACGGATCATTCATGAATCTATTTAGTGTCTAGAGTTGCGTACTTGACTAGATACATGTTAGGAGGCTCCTATAAATTCTAAATGTGTTTGAGTCGTGTCGTGTATTCTTTGTAGATAGTGAGAAAGATACATATATATATATATATATATATATATATTATAAAATAAAAGTTTTGGTGTTTTTTTCTTATATGAGTGTTGGTTCTAAATGTTCTTATTCTAAGTTTTAATTCTTCAAAGGTCTTGGGCGTGCAGTCTAGGGTTCTAACTGCATCATTGGAGAGTGTGATTCTCTTAAGTTGGTATTAGAGCTATAGTAAGGACTCGGTGTAAGTCCCGTGAAGAAAGGACAGAAGAAGTATATTTTTTTTGTTGATTAGTTCATTGTCTTAATGGACATCAATAGAGGTGCTTTGAACTAGTTTGGCATGGAGAAGTTGAACAACTCCAATTACTAGTATTGGAAGTCGTGTATGGAGGCTTATCTTCAGGGGCAAGATTTGTGGGAAATAGTCAATGGAGGTGAATCTGAAATGCCTGCAGATACACCGGAGAATGCTGAAGCTCAAAGGAAATGGAAGATAAAATGTGGAAAGGAGAAGCCAAAAGAGATTTGGAAGTTGCTGGAACAACTCTTTACAAAGAAGCACACAGCTAGACTTTAGATGCTTGAGAATGAGTAAGCCAACACTACTCAAGGTAACATGACTGTTGCTCAATATTTTCAGAAAATAAAGAGCATATGTTCTCAAATTTCGGAAATTGATTGTCACGCCCTCGATTTTATAACAATAAAAAGTAAACATTTTTAGAAATAAAAGTGCATACTTCATACATTTTCTTCTTTTATCTCATCACAACGCTTCTTCTAAAAAAAATATTTGTCTCCCTTTGGAAAGACATGAATTTAAAAGATAAATTGATTACATTCTTCCAAACAATTTAAAAAAAGTAAGGTTACAAACCCATCTTAGTTTTAAAAAAAAAATACTTGATCATCTTCCAAATGAGTACCTACTAAGTTTCAATAAGAAACAATGATCAATGATGTTTTTAAAAGATTTCATACACTCCCAATGCACTTCACGCCATGCTCCTCATCGAATACTTGAAAATTGATAGGTTGAGCTACACTTGCCCAATAGAAAAATTTCTGACACAAACTCTCTCTCTCTCTCTCTCTCTCTCTCTCTCTCTATATATATATATATATATATATATATATATATATATACACACACACACACACAATGCACCATACTTGTGAGTGAACTTACAATGTATAAGCCCAATTTTAAAAGTTATTCTTTCATTAAATGCATATCTCGTCACACACCTACATACACACACAAATACACCCTCGCGCATACACGACACCACATATACATAACCACGCTTAAAAGTTTCAAACCGATCGGAAGTACACTTTACCACTTAATTTCCATTTCGACACCACCTTAGGATCACCACGACTTTGACCCAGTCTTTTCTCTAACAATCAACTCTTCTTACTTCTCATCACACCCAAAGACTCTAGTTTCTCAACATAACCATGCATTTTGATTTCTTCAATAGATATTTCCTCAATATCGAGACACCTTTCATAAAATTTACAACGAATATCACACAATTCTCAACTCCACGAACACAATCAAATCAACTAAGGAATGTAAAGAATAATACACAACAAACAACACATAAACAAACACATACAACAAGCAACATATAACAATAACACACAACCAACAACACACCACAACAAACAACACAACATATCTGACTCCACAAGCCAACAACTCAATTAAGGAATGCAAAAGACAAACAGATTAGACACCCAAAACATCCCACCAACAGTTTCACTTACCAAGAACTCAACATGTCTAACCTTCCCAAACTCGTTTGATTAAGGGCATTTTCGTAATTTCATCACGGGTCAAGACCGCAAGCATCTCCATCAATCCATGCCTCAAATACACTCATAAATATCCCAATTTCATTAATAGGAAAGCAATATAACATATACACATGAATATCACAAAAGCCCCAATTTTGGTTTAAGCCATAAATTAGAAATTTCACAGCACAACAATATCTACGAAAATTGTATATAGAAACCAAGAGTTTGTTATCTAAACATATAGATATATAGAGAGAGGAGAGAAATCCCAACTTGATTGGGTTTTGAGAAAAACCCCAACTTCTGAAACTCAAGCTCTAAGCTTTCATGTGTCTGTGACGCATCCTATGCTTAATTTCAACCGACACACCAATTTCAAATAAAAAACCTAATATTTTCTGGAAATAATTAAGGCACATCCCAAACATCATTTCATAGGTATACCAGTCTAGTGTCATAATCAAAAAACGGCGTACCAATCGGATACTCACGCTAGACGTTATGACTGTTTTTTCAAGACATGACAGTGCTACAAACACGAACCTAACAGTAGTTTGGTGTACAAATTTTCATATTTTCTTTAATTCAAATTAACCTCTGATATTTTTACACAACCCAAAGAACATCCATGGGTAGCTTTTGTAAATTTACCAGTTCTGGAAAAATATCAAATAAATCGGCCAAAACAGTGTCTGCAGGAAAAACGGATAAAACTTGACAGCCTAACTTTGGAAAATCACCATGAATCGAGATTTTAATATTTTTGAGTGATTCTTGTGCCAAAAGTTTCATATTGAAATGTACTTCAAAATCCCAGAAGGGACCAAAGTCTAATTTGTACTTCAAAGATGAGAAAACAACCGAATACCAAGACTACACGAATCTACCAGAGAGCAGATTTCCAGATTACAGACCCAATTTTCAAAAATTCAAAACAAATCGAATACTCGATGGATTTGAGTGATTTCATGGGCAAAAGAAAGGTCTCTTAGTTAGCTTTAAATCATGTATGAAGGAACTAAAGCCTAATTAAAAGTTTACGAAGGAGAAATCGACCAAAAATCGAGACCTAGTTTGTTGTAATAAAACTATTGTTCATATCAGTACATATACATGAATTTGTACAACAAAATCAACAAAAATGAAAGAGAGAAGAGGCATACATGTGGAGGTGGAGCTTGGGGAATGGAGGTGAGGATCGGACATAGTGGTGGAGATGGTCGGACTCCTCCCTCTCTCTCTTCCTCCTCTTCTTTTTCTTCTCCTTTCTTTCTTCTTCTCTCCTCTTATTTTTTTCCCAGGACATAAAATGAGAAAGTGATGGGAGTAGGTGTAAGGGGGGCAAGCGTGGGAAACATGGCATGGGTGGGTGCAAAGCACGATGTGATATAATGCAGTACAATTTACTCCGAGAGGTGTACAAACTGTCCGAGTTTCGATTTCAGAAAAATACCAAAATATTCATACTAACTTAGTAAATCGTGGGCAACGTCACCGTGTGCTCAGAATCGTCTAGAAAATTTTTAAAAATTAGGCACGCATTACGATGCGATCCCGAGTAACGTCATTAGATAGGTTTAAGTCCCACCACCGCAATAGGTAAGTTAGTATCATCCACGTAGCTATATATATATGGTAAACTTCTAATCTGGACTTTTAATTTCCAGACTTTTTATATAAAAAAAAATTTGACGATCCGATTCGTCCAATGTGTTCAGAAGGTGTTTTCAAGGGCCCTCGCGGAAAATCTTCAAAACAAAACACCGGGGAGGGCTAGATCCAAGCAGTTTTCGCAAAAATATATAAATGCAGTTTTTGCGAAAACTGCTTGGATCAAGCCCTTCCCGGTATTTTGTTTTGAAGATTTCTTGCATGGACCCTAGAAAACACCTTCTGAACACATTGGACGGATCGGATTTTCCAAAAAAAATTGCAACACAAAAAAACCCCATTTTTTCCTTAAATCCGGGAGTGTGGACTAGAAAATCCACCTATATATATATTCCACATCTTTATTTTATTTAACACAAATTTGCAGGTCTTTACATTGATAAAGAGGAACCTATTAGTGAAGCTAGATTACGCGGATATCTTTTCGAGGGATAAGAAAGGGAGTATATGCCTTTCTTGACGTCCATTCAAGGTTGGGCAACACAGCCTACTATTATTAAGTTGGAAAATTTGCTTTCTAATCAAGAGGCTTTAGCCAAGCAAATGGTGAGTGCGTCGATTTCTGGGGAAAGATGATGCGTTATTTATTGGAAATAATTGGAAAAACAATCAACAAACAAGGAATATGTTGAAGGCACAATCAGCAGCAAGGCAACAATAAGAAAAACAATCAGAATCAACAATAAGGCCATAATTGGAGGAACAATCAGCAACAAAGAGGTGGTTCTCAAGGTGAAATAAAAAAAAGGCTTATTATTGCTACAGGTGTGGTAATTCTGGGCGTATTAAAAAATACTGCAGGACAGTGATGGTTGAAGGCAATGTTGGTACTTTCAAGAACGGAAGTAGGGAACCTTCTGGAAACCGCTAGTGGGATACTTGTTTATCCACTGAAATTTTGGATAAAAGAAGACGTAAAGAGAACCGGTGTTGACTTCTATCGATGCAAGAACAACTAGGTAATCAATTCTGATTGTTTTCTCCATTTAATGGGTGATGATTCCTTATTTTCAAGGTGCAAGAGTGTAAGGGCAGGATGCAATTGTGACGGTTGACAACTCTATTCACCCACTGAAAAATGAAGGCACAGTCAAAATGAATGCATCAAATGCTGGTTGTGTTAGTCTCAACAGTGTCTACCATTTTCCCGATATGACTAAAAATCTTGTTTCTGTTTCTTAAATTTCTATTTCTGGGAAATATGTTCTGTTTGGTCTGGATGATGTTAAAGTCTTGTCCAACGTTTGAAATATGGAGGCTGATATTTTTTTAGAAGGGAAGAGGGTTAAATCCCTTTATGTCTTGTCAGCTAGTGATGCGAACGTTGAGAAGACTAGCAAACAAGATAAAGCATCTCTGTGGCATGCTCGATTGACACATGTTGGTTATGAAAAGTTAAAGAAAATTTCTGCCAATAAACTGGTAGATGGGCTTCCAAATTTAGGATTTTTTCACCAGGACATTCTTTGTGAAGGTTGCCAGTATGGGAAGACTCATCGTTTACCTTTCGAGAAGTCTTCAATAAAGTCTAAAACGCCTTTGGAACTAATTCATTTTGATTTGTTGATGTGTCATGTAGCAAGCTATAATGGCTTCTATTATATGATGGTTCTTGTCGATGGTTACACTAGGTTCACTTAGGAGTATTTCATGAGAGCAAAGTCTGAGACATTTGCTTGTTTCAAGAGGTTCAAAAGAATTGTTGAGGCAAAGTTTCAAAGTAGAATCAGGTGTTTCAAAACTGATAATGGAATCGAGTACATCACCAATGAATTTATTGATTTATGTGAGGAGCATGGCATAAGAAGGCAAATTACATGTACCGGAACATAGAAGCAAAATGGAGTTGCAAAGAGAAAGTTGAGGCACTTACAAGAAGTTAGTCGAAGTTGGCTTCATGCAAAAAGTTTACCACATGAATTGTGGACTGAAGTTATGCAAAGTGCTTGTCATGTGATTAATCGGGTTCCGTCAAGGGTGATTGCTATGAGAACTCTATTTGAGCTATTATACAATGTAGACCTTCAATTGCTTATTTTAGAGTTTTTGGTTCAGTATGTTATGTCCATATTCAGGATAAATTCAGAACCAAGATGGATGCAAATGCTACAAAAGTGCGTGTTTGTGGGATATGATCCAAACAAGAAAGGCTGGTGTTGTATGGATCTAGAAACACGCAAGGTAGTTACATCGAGAGATGTTGTCTTTAATGAGATCTCGTCTTTCTATACGCCACATGTTGTAACCCCTCCTCCAAGTGATGGAAGAGAAGATCAACATAGTTTTTCTGAAAATGTGATTTCTTCTTCACTTGTACCTGATGAATTAAGGGGGAGTAGCTCCAAAGAGGTTGAAAATTATGAGGTTATCCAAGAAGGTTTAGCACTTCGCAGATCAACAAGAGATCGCAAGAGACCTGAAAAGTTCAAGGACTATCTTCTGGATATTGATAATTGTAATATTTGTGAGTGCTTCTTTGCAGGGCCAATTGATGAATGTGAGCCAACATTATTCGAAGAAGCACATGGTAGTCCAAAATGGGAAGTTGCTATGGGAGAAGAGATGACTGCTTTATTGAAAAATGAAACTTGGGATTTAGTTCCCAAACCTCGTGATGTTCAACCTATTTCTTATATGTGAGTGTATAAAATAAAGCGAAAGGCAGATGGTGCGGTTGACAAGTACAATGCTAGACTCGTGGCTCGTGGTTTTTCACAAAAGTACGGCTTGGACTACGAAGAAACTTTTAACCCAGTTGCCAAAATGACCCGTGTTCGTGTCATTTTATCTTTAGCTGCTGCTCAAATATGGAAGCTTTGGCAATTAGATGTTAAAAATGGATTTCTCTATGGAGACATTGATAAGGAGATTTACAAGGGCTAATCACCCGGGTTCCAATCATCAAGATTTCCAGATTATGTGTGTTTGTTGAAGAATGCTCTGTACAGGCTTAAGTAAGCACCGCGAGTGTGGTATGGGAGGATTGCTCAATATTTAAGGTTTTGTGGTTTTGTCGCTTCAAGTGCTGATGCAAGTTTTTTTGTTAAGAAGAATTCATCTGTGCATGTTCTAGTCTTACTATATGTTAATGATATGATAGTGACGGGTATTGATGAACAAGAAGTTAAAAGACTTAGGAGGGAACTTGGAATTTGGTTTGAGATGAAGAATCTTGGGGAGTTTCATATGTTTCTTGGATTGGAGGTATCAAAGAATGAATAAAGTATTTTTCTTTCTCAAACACACTATACTAAGAAAGTTTTGGAGAAATTTAGAATGTCAGGTTGCAGACCTACAGAACTTGAATTTAAAGGTTGACGAAGGGAAACTGTAGAAAGATGGGCAGCGCTATCGTATACTGGTTGGAAGTTTGTTGTATCTGACTATTACCAGACCCGACATTTCTTTTTTTGTTGGGATAGTTAGTTTATGAAACAGTCACGCAAATCCCATCTAGAGGCTTCTAATAGCATACTTAAGTATCTTAATGACATAATCAATTTTGGTCTGATGTATAAAAGAGATGTTAACCTTAGTCTCAAAGGTAACACAGATATTGATTGAGCCGGAGATTCTGTAACAATGATATCTACTTCTGGGTTTCAACACTCCCCCATTGTGCTAACACGAGAAACCAAGCCCAAAAACTCTCAGAACTTTTGAAACTTTTCCTTTAGTAGTGCCTTGGTGAAAATATTTGCCAGATCATTTGTATCCACCTTAATTAGATCAATCTCATCTTCACGCACCTTCTCTCGAATGAAATGGTAATCAATTTATTGTCTAGAGTCCAAGAATCATTCATGTATGGTGTGCAAGGATCATTCATGAATCTATTTATTTTCTAGAGTTGCGTACTTGACTAGATACATGTTAGAAGACTCCTATAAATTCGAAATGTGTTTGAGGTGTGTTGTGTATTCTTTGTAGAGAGTGAGAAATGATATACATTATGAAATAGAAGCTTTGGTGTTTTTCTCCTATATATGTGTTGGTTTTAAATGTTCTTCTTCTAAGTTTTAATTCTTCAATGGTCTTGGATGTGCACTCTAGGGTTCTAGTTGCATTATTGGACAATGTGATTCTCTCAAATGTTATTTAACAAAAAAAATGTTTTATATTATAAAATATTTTACGTCGAAACAAATAGAGACTAAACCAATTTTTTACAAATAAAAAATAGCTACCATCCCGGAGGGAAGCGCCACACTATGCCCAATTTTGTTCTTTTTCTGTTATTCTGGACATTGAAATGGGATCACTCACCAATTTAGGGTTCACTCACTAGCTATTATCTGGCTTTGAAAAGAAATGCAGTAGCTGAATTAAGCAAAAATGAGTGAAAGAGGTTATTTGAAGAGTCAAAACTTAAAGAGGGAGGGTTGATGAGTTTAGGAGTGAAAATAAGTGATTTATCACGTATTTATGTAGGGCTATTAGAGAGTGAAACTTCACATCTGATTGATTGTAATGGGCTTCCACTCAATTACCAAACATATATAAACAGTAAATCACCCATTTTCACTCTCCATTTGAAGCTTTGCTACATTATTTATAATCACCCCTCCCTCTAAAGTTTCTTTCACTAATCTTCATCTCATTTCAGCTACATTCCTCTTTAAACCCTAAAACATGAAATTTAGTGAGTGATCCCATTCAATTCCATTTATCTTATATCTCCAATTCAAGTTATTTTTACAAAAATAATGCCGACAAATATAGTTCCCCAACGTCCAGATGAACCATAAAATGATTCACCGGATAGCGAGAGGAACAATTCTCTAGCTCCACTTCAAACAGCCCCACACAAACATCATTGCACAGTGTAAGCAGAACCGTATTCACTATTAAGTGAAGCCTTGACACAATAATTTTCTCTACTAAATAACCAAACTAAAAATTAGCCCTTCCCAAAACAATAGACTTCTAAAATATTATTATGAAAAAAAAGGATTAAGAGGAAAAAGAGTACTTCCGTAACAGAATTTTCCAAAAAAAAATTGAACAAAAGTACCACTTTGATCCGAAAATTACAAGTAAAAAATGCAGAAAATAATATACAAATGAAGGAGGTGGAAAACTCAGTCCCTTAGATGTTCAAAAGATTTGCGATCATATTCGCACATCATTACAGGTCTGTAGTTACTCATCACCGTTGTCCAATTAGCCTCCTTCGATGGGATACAGAAATAATAATAATAATTAAAAAAAAAAAAGAACTTAGACATTCAAGCATAATTGCATACAAGAATTTTTGAGTGTATGAAATATAGTTGCCCTAATTTTTGCAAAAAGCAATAACAGAGTGCCCTTTGACAAATAAAAAAGCCAGAGCAACACGATCACTTTCGCTTCTAGGGAACGAGTCGGGCAAGAACTAAATTAATCTCGCCGACCAGATAGCGAAGCCTCCTTCATGCGTTTGGCACAGTTAGCAAATTGGAACAGATCTAGAAAAACAAAATCATGGAAAAACGATCAGGAAAATATGATGCAAAAATAGTTCACAGAATGAGAATTCGAAGAAGATACACTTCAGAAATCAACAGAACGGCGGAATTGAGATCGATCGTGAAAACTGGAAGAAAAAGGAATCGAAACCCTAAATCCTATTGCTGCGTAGAAGATGACTCGTTTGGCTTTAGCTTGGCCTAAAAGGGATTTTATAGGGGATGGACGGTAGTACGTCGGACGGCTGATATGGTGTTTTGTGGATGAGCGGCTGAGATTAATTATCAAACCCCTAATTAACATTGTTGGACTTGGCCCTTTTTATCGGGCTTTTTCGGGCCTTGGGAGGATGTGGAAAAGGAAGGGTGTAGGCATTCTACCCCAATTCAATATTAGGGTGTTTCGAGATGCAAATGGGCCTAAATAATCAAATATGGGCCGCAGAGCATTGATGCTTTATGATTATTAGAAGTCCAGAAAAGAACGCAGGCCGGCCCAAGAGGTGAAGAGCAAACAAAATATCTATAAAAAACTGCTAACAAGCACAATTTCCGTTTATATGACCGCCAAGAGTGGTGATTTGTTTTCGTTGCAGCTGTTTACTAGCGATTTAGGCTGATTTTATATGGTCGGGAATGTAATGACTCAGTTTTTATTGGCAACATGCCCGTTTAGGATCAGGACATTGTCCGGTTTGTAAGCAACTTGCTTTGCCTTTATTTTGTACTCATGTATCTGTACTTGATCCTTATGGATCTATCTTGTTAATGACATTGGCAGCGTTTTCCTCTTCAAAAAAAAAAAAAAAGCACAACTTCCGTTCCAAAAAGAGAGTTCAGTTTGTAAAATGAGAACTTAAAAAAAAAAAAAAAAATCCTATCAGAAAACACAAAATTTTATTCATAAATTGAAAGGAATCATCTATGTCTACTAATTACTGAAAATAAGTTTGAATACTTTTCACAGCAATGTATTTTCTAGAAGCCGACGAGACTCTTTTTTTGGAATAGAGGGAGTAACAAGCAGGAGTGATGATCAAAAGAAAGAACCGAGTAGTAATGGATTACTAACAAGCATCCATCCCGTACTATGCACGAACAAGCAATCAATAACAAAAATCTAGTTTTGTGAATAATGAAAATTTACTCCCATTTTTTTGTCATTTTTTTTTTCTCTCACTTTCTTCAAGTTCCAAACACAAATTAAGAGAGGTTTTTCTTATAATATCAAAGTAATCAAAGTACCTATTTTTGGCTGGGTTGTTAACTTTTTCTACCATGGAGGAAAAGATGGGATAGTGATGGAGCTAGGATTCAAATTCAAAAGGCCAGAGGAAGAAAGAAATTTTCCGGTACAAAAAAAAATATACTCTTTATTCTAATATATTTTAAGATGTTTATGTCTCATATTCCACTGTATATATTTTTAGATAATCGACAGCAAGAATAGCAAAGTCAAAAAGCCACATCATCACGACTACCGATTGATCTTGACATTATCTTTCTTGGGAGAGAACAAGAATAATCACAATTCAAAAATTATTGAAGTACATGAAATAGAATATTCAGAATGAATTTTAAAAAAACAAGGACTCTAGTTATAAATATTAACTTACATAAACAAACACAAACAATAAGGGCAAAAAAATCAATGCGTACGTGGAATGGATTTGAGGTCTGGCTCGGTTTCTTTGAAATGGTTCCTCCTGGTGTCAATTTCAAGAGAGAGATGGGACGCAATGCGACCAAAACTTGACTGGTTAGAGCAATAGTGAGAGAGGGATCAAATCGGGCTTTGATTGTTGTGGGTTTTGATCTAATCGGGCTTTCATTGTTGTTTCTAACCAATCCCAAAATCGATTGGAGAGTTTATTGATACCGATTGATTGCCAAATCAAATATTCTACTATACCCAATTTGATTGTGCAATTGATGATACAATTTTTTCCTATTTTATTGTATTGCATAGATTATAGAATTGATTACGTATTCGATTGTTCCCAACCGTTTTTGATAAATCAATTTTGAAGACCGCTTTGATAGGTTACCCAATTGATTGCAAAATTGATTATAAAATTGATTACGTATTCGATCGTTTCCAACCGTTTTTGCTAACTCAATTTTGAAGATCACTTTGATCGATTACTCAATTTATTATACATGGTAAAAAAATTATGATTTTTTAATATAAAAGTTACGAGACACACAAAAATGTTATGAATCATATTTGTGAAAAGTTACAAATTTTTTGGGTCTAAAAGTTACAAGACGCATGAAAATGTTATAATAATATTTGGAAAAGTTATGATTTTTTAGCTAAAAGTTATGAGACGCATGGAAATGTTACGAATCATATTTGTGAAAAGTTATGATTTTTGTAAAGTTACGAAATGCATGTTATGAATCATATTACTGGAAAGTTACAAGTTCTTACAATATAATCCACACAATAAATGCATATCGTATACACTTTTTAAAAGTTTTTTTTTCCGAGCTCATCCTCAATAATATTATGCAAAATAATGCAAGTCTCCATAATGTGGCAATATTGTATTGATGCAAAAATTGCCCCGGCCCCCTAACGATTGCAAAATGAGCTTGGAGTACGCAAAATGCCCATTCCACGTCCTTTCGACATGCTTCTTGCATCTTTGCAAATGTTAGCTTCTTGTGGCTCATGTAGTTGAGAAATTGTTTGGACGATTCAGGACCGTGAGCAACCTAACCTCCCATGGTGTATTCATGACCGTCGGAAATAGAGTTGGCAAGTAAGGCACGTCCGGCAAATGGCAAAAGATACGAGACTCATCAAGAACGTTAATATAATACGTTTTATAGCACAAACCAGCAAAATATGACATTGTAAATCACAACTTTGAGTATTTTACATGCTACCTGACAGTTTTATTGACCATATAATTTGATCATCCTAAGGCTCGAATCGTCTATCACAAGTGTTTTTTTGGCACATCAGACTGGATCTACTTCCACCTTCATGTGTGAGATTGGAAGTAATAATAGTCACTCAACGAAAGAAGACAATTCGTTTTGAACAAAGAAGACGCCGGTGGGACCATCATCAGGAAGCAGGGCTAGTCTCACTGGATGTCCAGCACCTTCTTCTACACTATGAACACCAGTGTTGTCATTTATATCAGTTTTGACATAACCAGGGCATACACAGTTGATGCGAAAAGTTGGATACTTCTTGGCCAGAATTCTTGTATACGCGTTCATAGCTGCTTTGGATAGTATATAAGCAGAGGTAAAGGTGGGCCAACCTTTGGTTTCCAATGATTCCTCCTTGAAATCTTTGAGAAACTCTTTCAGTAACTCGTCTATTGTACTTTCTGTGAGGGTTTCAGCATCATTCAATACTCCTTTAACCCGTTCACTTGGTATGAACTGAAACAACATTTTGAAAAAAAAAAAAAAAAAAACTCAGCACCACTACATACCCAAAAAAATACACACAGAATTTACCCGGAAGTGAATCTGGGCCACTTAGACAATTCTGTTTTGGGTTTAGCTATGCATACGAGTTCATACGTATGATAACCACAGGTTCAAAACTAAAAGCTAGTGACGTCTCTATATGTAAGTTCATTAGTAGTGAAAATCTAAAACTCTTGGACGAGGGTTAGGGAGCTCTTATACCTTTAACTTTCCTAGGGAAGAAGAAACATAGACAATCCTCGGAGATCCGGATAACTGGAGGAGGGCAATAAATGCTTCAATCATTCCTTTTGCTCCATAGTAGTTTATTTCCAAGCATTCTTTTGACAACTCGTAAGTCTCAGTCATAAACTCTTTCATACTGTTATGATCAAGATACTGCAAAGTGTGACACAATTCAGTAAGGATGCAATTTCCGATAGCGAAGGGCCATATAATGTGATCATTTGTGATCAGTAAGAACCCGTTTGTACATGTCTTTTCTGATATACAATCTGAGCAGATGTAATCCCATCGGATTAACAATGATGGGATTAGTAATACCACTCCAGCAGTATCGACAAAGGATTGTTTTCAATAATTTTTAATCCGAGCCTAAAAAGATTTTAACCAATCTAGTTAAACAAATGGACCCTATCAAAAGGGATGTATACTTCATTATGCTTTCTATTGTAGGAGGAAATGAAAAATTTGTAAGACTTACCCCATCAGCACCAGCAGTTGTCCTTGAAGCTGTTAAAGCATCCCAATCAATCATGGTCCCAGCAATCCCAGCATTGTTCACCTGCCACACTTCAAGCTTTCTAGTTGAAATAATTAGTCTTTTATCTTATTTTCTCATGCTTCTTGAGAAGCAAATATATTCCATCAACCAAACCAAATATGCTCATCAAACCATTGGATGCTTCAATTTCTTAGGCATAGTTTTCCAAAAGATTCTAGCAACCCATTTGCTAAAATTAACTATGATTTTAACAAATGAATTTAGCAGATACTAAAATCAATTTCTTGAAATAAAAAAATGAAGTAGTTTCGTATATCGTTTTTCGATTTTTTTTTTCGCACCAAATTAAAGCAATTCTCGTGTACTAAAATTCAGTGTGAAAATTTCAAAAAAATAATACACGAAAACCACTTAATTTTTTATTTGAAATACCATGATTTTAGCACCTTCTAAACTAGTTTGCTAAAATCATCATGATTTTAACAATTGAATTGCTAAAATCTTTTGGAAAACTATGCCTTAGAATAGATCCACTTTAGAGGAGAAAAAAAGAGAGACTACTTATGAGTAACCACTAGATTTTTTCCAAATTTCACTTTTGTAAAAAAAGAAACAATAATAATTTAGCTTAAGAAATTTTTTTTCAAGAAACCTACTTCATTTGTTTTAGTTTATCTAACTTCTGAGTTCTTGTTTTTAATCTTGAAAAAGCAAACAACCAAAAACCCAAAGGAGTACAAATCTATTTTTAAGCTCAATAAGCTCCAAATTGGAGGGAAATTTGGGGTATGATACCCTTGGATTTTTGCAATTGGATAAGAAAGACCAAAGGAGAAACTGAGAACTGGGTTTTCAACAATATGTACCAAGATATCAAGCCTCCCAAATTGGGTCTTGACAAAATCAACAAGGGAAGCAATGCTAGAAGGGTCAGTTACATCCAGCTGATGAAACACCACAAGATCAGAGAGCCCAGAACCTTTGAGTTTCTCAATAGCTTCAGTACCCCTTTTCTCATCTCTGGCTGTCAATACAACTGTGATTCCATTTGAAGCTAATTGCCTGCAGACTTCGAATCCTATTCCTTTATTTGCCCCTGTAACAACTGCATACCTACACAAACAAGAAAAAAAAACACAGAAAGGTGGTGTTTGTTGAATTCTCTTGTAATAAGCATTGGGGAGAGAGTTAATAGAGGTTTTTTTTTCCTTTCTGGTAACTCAGAAATGCATGGAGGTTTTTCTCATTCTGTCGAAATAATTAAAAGTACCTATTTTTCGTTGGGCTGCTGACTTTCTCTGCCATGGGGCTGTGCCGGAAGTAATAGTAAAGCTAGGATTTAGATTCGAGAGGCCGGATGTAGAAAGAAATTTCTTCGTTACAAATGATATGCTCTTAATTTATTCTAATACTATAGATGTTTATGTTTTACATTTAATATGTTTAGATCGTTAAAAACAAGAAAAGCAAAATCAAAATGTCACATCATCACAACGGCACCCAGGAGAATAAAGTATAGTTGCAGAAGTCATTACGGAGGTCATTTCTTTACTTTATCATGTGTGGTGGATGATGGTTTAGAATAGTTGCACGTTATGGTTGAGTGTGTGTGTGGTCTGAGGGCGGAGATTACCATTGGATGTTTTTACACAGTGGTGGTCTTGGTTTTCTTTGGTCCGGGGATTTTCTCTTAGGGCTAACTCTGTCTATCATGATCTTTAGCTTGACTAAGGATTTCACATGTCCTTAGCCCTATCATTGTCCTTTCAATATCATTGCGGGCTATCTTTATTTTTATTGGCCCTTATCTACTATCAATATGGATGGCCACTGGAAACTATGGAGGAATGATGACATTGGAGCTTGGACTATGATTTTTGGAGCAAGTGGCAAACTAGACATGTGTCTAGTGTAAGGGTTCTATGAGAGAATTCCCTTAGGTATATATATATCTGCTTGCCAAACTGCTTGTAGCGGCCGAATGGACTAAGGTCCAGAGGGACCACGGGATCCGGTTATCGAGGGATCGGTTATGGGGCTCGGGCGGCGTGGTACCACCGGACGGACCATGGCCAGCCCGAACAACCGGAAGTACCAACAAAAGTGGTCTCGGTAGGCTTAGGCCTGGGGGGCCCGGCTACACTCAAAAAGAGCATGGCTTAAAGAACTGGGAGTCGATGGTTACGAGCGCCTCGGCCGAGTTGTTTTGACCTCGGTGCGAGGGCCGGTGTACGCCAGTGTCGGGGGCTGTCGGAACACCTCGGCGGCGGTGGCTCGTGGTCTTGACCATTTCCGCACTCACCCACTTGCTCTGCTTAGCGGTGTGACCCGCAAACTCCGCGATCGCTGCAAGGAGGCCAGGCCACGGCGAAATTTTATCGCGTAGTAGGTTACTGCCGGGGAAGAATGGTGTCTGAACACCACTTGTCGGCAGTTAGACATCCATGCACTGCGAGTCTTGGCCCGATAGGGGCCTTGGTAGCGTAAAGGTCCCCAGAAGTGTAAAGTCGCTCCCTTGCCTTATATATATGCCTCCGCTTCACTACATTAGGAGCATCAGCGAGAAAAACTACGAACAATCTCCCTCTCTCTCTACATTTTAGCTTTCAACTGCACTTTCTCTCTAGATCTCCATTACATAGCTCTTCCCAGATTTGCTTACTTAGCCATGGAGTGCCTCCCCGGACCACCACCGTCAGGGGCTAAAACTATGCGTGGTTGTTCCCCGTCGCGAGGTTCCCCGCCGTGCCTCAAGAGTGCTAGCCATCTTCTAAAACCGAACTTCCGGGATCCACAGCCAAGACCAGCGAGCCCTCTTGGCGATCTTTGTTCAGGCGGCCCAAGGAGGTCATTTGGTGAAGCATCCCCCCACACTGCTAGAGGCTCATCTCATTTGATTTGTGTTACTTTACTAGTGTTGTCTCCACTATTGAGGGTTGTGTTGCCTGTTCCGTATATATCACTTTACAAGAGCACTCGCTTACATGATTTTCATATATTATACAGTTAAAACATTTAGTTATTTATTCTAGCCTTGCGGATTGTGCATGGCATCCTTTATCTACTCTTACTTATTTATTTCTACCCTGACGGGTTGTGCTAGGACCTCCTATTTTTCCACCCCGACGGATTGTGCTGGGAAGCACGCATTTTTTTTCCCTTTCTTTTTGTTTTGTCCTTCCTGGGATATGCCCCTTGTAAGCTGTACATTCGCTTAACCTCTTTTAATTTCAAGCTGATTTACCAAAAGAAAAGAAGAAAGAATGAAGGAGTAATCATGATCCTAAAATTATTGGAGTATATGAAACAAATTATTCACAATGAATTAATGAATTTTAAAAAACAAGGACACAAACTATAAATACTAGTATTAACTTACTTTTTGTCTACAAAAACAAAAAACAAAAAATAAGAAAAAAAATTCACACATATATGTATAATGAATTTGAGATTAGGCTCAGTATCTTTGAAATGGTTACTTCTCGAGTCGATTTCATAAGAGAGAGAGATCGGAAGTGATGCGACGACGACTTGATTGGAAGAAACGAGTTGTTATGGTGAGAGTGATGGGAGGAGGAGATATTCACACACAACAGTAAGCACACTTTCCCCTACTACTATATATAAAGAGAGGGTTTTCGTTGGGTACGGCAATTTTACCAAACTACCCTCTGTATGTGTAAACCCATTTGGGCTGTGGCTCATTTCGATATTAACCTTTTATGTCATTTGCAATCTTTTTCGGATTTAAAAATAAGATATTTTGGCGCATAATTTTTTTTTTTTGCACCAAAATAAACTACTAATAGAGAAAATTAATTTGATGTGGAAAAATTTGAAAAATTGTGTACAAAAATATTTCACATTGCTGGCTTGTTAGGTTTACATTGGTGGTTTGTTAGTTTTGTAATTTTCTTCGGATAAAAAAAAAAGTACTTCCGTACAATATTTTTTTTGCACCAAAATAAGCTACTAATAGGGGAAAATTGTGTACGAAAGTATTTCACATTGCTAGCTTGTTAGATTTACAATTTTCGAGCAAAAAAAAAAAGTACAATCGCTCGTAATTTTTTGATTTTTTACACCATATTATGTGCGAAAGTATTTAATTTTTAATCTAAATAATGCACGTTATTTTATTATTATTATTATTATTATTATTATTATTATTATTATTATTATTATTATTATTATTATTATTATTATTATGTAATGGGCCAAGGTGACGCTCAATTGCAACGCTAGTATTTGATAATAAAAAATGCACATAGACTTTTAGAAAGCTCTCACTCCTTCCCCCCTCTATCCCAATTTAACTCCCACACTTTGGACTCTAACCACCTTACATTTACATATTTATACAAAAGACAAACAAATAATGTCCACACAACTCTCAAACCATAAACACTAATGCACTGTAAAATATAGATGAACTCCCCAATGATTTGGACACCATCATAACTCTGACTATTAACTTTGTCTGTTTGTCCATCTCTCTGAAAACTTTTTTTTTTTGTCGATTAAATTAAATTCTGTCTATTACATAAGAGAAATGAGGAATGGGACTCGATCGAGATCTGATGAAAGAGTATCAAGAGAGGTCTACCGTGATTTTTGCAAATGAAACTGCTGCCTCTCCACACATTTGATTGCCTAATTTTAATTTTGTATGTTTACATAACTCTCACACACCACACATTTGGTTTTAGAGGCTATTTGTCTTTTCTTTTTTTAATAACCCATTTGGGCTGTGGCTCATTTCGATATTAATCTTTTATGCCCTTTGCAATCTTTTTTGGATTTAAAAATAAGATACTTTCGCGCATAATATTTAATTCTTTTTTGCACCAAAATAAACTACTAATAGAGATATTTAATTTGATGTGGAAAAATTTGAAAAATTGTGTACGAAAATATTTCAAATTGCTGGCTTGTTAGGTTTACATTAGTGGTTTGTTGGTTTTGAAATTTTCTTCGGATAAAAAAAAAAGTACTTCTGTACAATTTTTTGTTTTGCACCAAAATAAGCTACTAATAGGGGAAAATTGTGTACGAAAGTATTTCACATTGCTAGCTTTTAGATTTACAATTTTCGGGCAAAAAATAAAGTACAGTCGCTCATAATTTTTTTGAATTTTTGCACCATATTATGTACGAAAGTATTTAATTTTTCATCTAAATACTGCACGTTATTTTTTATTATTATTATTTTGTAATGGGCCAAGGTTGCGCTCAATCGCAACGATAGTATTTGATAATAAAAAATGCACATAGACTTTTAGAAAGCTCTCACTCCTTCCTCTATCCCAATTTAACTCCCACACTTTGGACTCTAACCACCTTACATTTACATATTTATACAAAAGACAAACAAATAATGTCCACACAACTCTCAAACCATAAACACTAATGCACTGTAAAATATAGATGAACTCCCCAATGATTTGGACACCATCATAACTCTGACTATTCACTTTGTCTGTTTGTTCATCTCTACACTTCTTTTTTTGTTATTCGGCATTTCTAATCTATTACATAAGGGAAATGAGGATTGAGACTCGATCCCGGGATGCAATGTGAGCATTCAAGAGGCCTACTGCATGAGCTAGCCACCACTTGCCTCTCCACACATTTGATTGCCTAATTTTGTATGTTTACATTACTCTCACACACCACACATTTGGTTTTAGAGGCTATTTGTCTTTTCTTTTTTTAATAACTCTCACACACCATAAATTTGATTACCTAATTTTGCAATTCCTTAAATAGCCTCTAAAATCCGGTTTACAGTATTATTTACTACGGAGAGCAATAGTGAGATCGGGCATATCATGCGAGGACTTAAAAGGGTCTAAAGTCTAAACTAACAAAAGGGATAAAAATCCAACTTTGATTGTTGTGGGTTTTGATCGAGCATATCATGCGAGGACTTAAAAGGGTTTGTTTCCAATGTAGTGAATGGAAAAGAAAAGGGAAAATTTTGAGAGGCAAAAAAAAAAAATCAGATCGAGTATCAGGGATAGTCAAATTTTCTTTTAATTTTTCACAGCTTTCATTCTTTATTATTTTCCTACCTTTCCCCTCACTTTTTAAGATCATCCCTGTTTTATAGATAAAAGTCAAGTACATGTGCTCGATCCATAGAAACTACCAATCCGAAATACAAAAGCAGAAAAACAAAAAACAAAACCAAACAAAACAAAATTCTCTTACTTTTTACAAGTTCCAAATAGGGCATAGGGTTTGGATGCAACAAAGGGAAAAGAAAGACAGAAAGAAGAGGAAAAGGTGTTAAAATATTAGGAAATGGCTACAATACACACCCTCTATTTGGGTGTGTATCATATGCACCCCTATAAAAGTTACGAATCAATTAACAAAAGTTACGAATTTTAATAAAACTTATGAATTTTTTGTACAAAAGTTACAAGACACGCCAAATGTTATGAATCACAGAAAATGTTACGAATCATACTACTGAAAAAGTTACAAAACACTAAAAAATGTTACGATTGCCAATGAGTTGACACAATATGGACCACACAATGGGTGCATATTATACACACCTTCAAGGGGTGTGTATTGTAGAATTTTCCAAAATTATTATCTTGTATTTTGTATTTGGGCTAAAATAATTATGTATGCAAGTGGGCCAAGTTATATTTGTATTGGGTCATGTTTCAAGTTATGCCTTAGTTAGGCCCATAATTAGAAAATTCAAGTAGAAACCCCAAGGCCCAAACTTGTATCTATATAAATGCTTGTAAAAATCTCTAGAATGTATGAACGAAAAAAAATAAAAAATCAAAGGCAATCAATTGCCAACTTTTTTCCTAATTTTTCCACTAATTAAACTAAGATCAAAGGCTAATCTCAGCCAAGAAAAGGAAAGGAAATTCCCTCCTCTCTTATTTGGTTTGAGAGGAAGCAAGAAAGATAACAGCAGTAAGAGGAATTCAGCACAATAATTTTTCTCTACATTCTTCAAAGTTTCATTCTTGATTATTTTTCATTCCTTTCTTTTTTATAAGATCAAAACAGGTCTGTAAAATTGAGCGTTGAGAATTGATCTTCAATGAGAGGAGCAAAGAGAGAGAAGTTGGTGGGTCATAGGCGTGGAGAACTCTTGAGAGGGGACATTGTTAAATAAACAAATGCGGTGGGGGCTTTAATTGATTTAAGAGGGCTCATAAAATATATGAAAAGTATTTACGAAAGTGTCCAAGAAAGACAAATTGAAATTCAATTTGATTTGAATATCAACTACAGTTAAAAGTCAACCACTGTACAGGTCATGCCTTAGGTAGAGTAATTTATATTTATAATTTTCAAATACTATTAGAAGAAACATTTTAATGAGCCACAATGATTTTATCTTCTTAACTATTCATTTAGTCGACGCTAAAAAAAAATTAAAAAAAACTGAAGTATTCCTTCTGTCCCAAATTGCTTGATCTTTTTCGTTAATCACACATTTTTAACGCAACAAAATGTGATTAAATTTTTTTTAGAGAATTGCACACCAATTTCTTCTCTTTTTTTTAGTGAATTGCATACCCCTTCAGTTACAGATTTTTTTTTTTTTTTTTTTTTTGAACTGGCTTCAGTTACAGATTGAGAAATGATTAATCGACCTCATAGAGTACATTTGTCGGAGGCTAGTGGAGTACTTTTGTTGGGGACACGAAGTCACATTTGTTCGTCGAAGTTGCAGTTGCAGTTGGTCGGTTGTCTAAATTTTGATCAAGTACCTTTTCTACTTTCTCCCTTTTCTACTTTTGGGTCTAGCTTGGGTGTGCCGATGACTTTAAATGTAGATTTTATTTTTTGTTTTAGTTTGGGCCTAAAGGTCGGCTCATTACAATTGTTTAGACCTTTTTGTTTTTCTTATTGAGGCTTTTTATTTTACCTAATTTAGTTTTATGGTGGGATAAAATCACACTTTCTTTCCAAATGATAAAATCTAGTTTTGATAAACTCCACCCAATGTCTTTATTTGATAAAATCTAATTTTGTTTTTATCATTTGAGGATCCTAGATTTTTATAAAAACTATATTTTGTCTCATAAAATCATTTGTAAAATACCCCCTTAGGCTAAAAGAATGATCTGTAAGGCCATTGGTCGAGTGGGTGTTAAGACCATTGGTCGTAAGGCGAAAAAATGATCGGTAAGATCGTAAAAGAAAGCGGGAGTTTCAATGTTGGTAAAGGAGAAAATTAGTTCCTAGTAGATTTTGAGACTACTGGCCACGATTTGTACAGTAGTTGGTAATAGTAGACTACTGGTAACAATATGTTGGCTCGTTTATGATATTTACTTGATACGGAGTAGATCCTAACAATATGTTGGCTCGTTTATGATATTTATGAGAGATCCAATACTCCGTGCTGCAGCACTGCTGCTTCGGTTGGAAAGAAAAGAATTATATTTATTTGATGTATGTTTGTGTCGCTATTTGGGCCGGACTAGCGTTGAGGCTAGCTCTTTATTTGTCGTGGGGGGTGGGATGGGCCTAAGCCCATTGGAAGTCACCTACGGAGGTAACTCATCTTTTGTGATTGGATATTCCATGACAAAATAATTCTCCAATTAACGAGAATTTATTATTATGAGATTTTATTTTGAGGAGCTAATTTTTGTTGGAAATTTTATAATTTTGGTATGAATTAAAATGGGCACGCGGAGGGTCTCTCGAGGCAACCGATGTGTTCCATTTTGTGTACGCTAAGTCGTGGAGTACATTCCCCCTCGTGATGAGATTCATTGTCTTCATTAATTTGGCGGAGTCAATTCCACATGCTTTCCTTGCAAGCCAAGGCGAGAGACTTACCTTGCAAGCCAAGGCAAGAGGCTTTCCTAGCAAGCCAAGGCAAGAGGCTTTCCTTGCAAGCCAAGGGACTTTCCTTGCAATCCAAGGCAAGGGTCTTTCCTTGCAAGCCAAGGCAAGGACTTGGGGTGGACTTGGCCATTGGTTGTCTATAAATAGGTCCATCCTCTTCTTGCTAAGACAAGTCATTCGTACTCGATAACTCACTTCCAAAAAATCCATTTCTTTGAGAGAGTGTGAGAGGACGGAATAAGTAAGTTTGGCCATGGCGGTCGGCGGTGGTGTTCGCCGGCTCGTGGTTAGCCGTTTTAATCACGGGAGGAAGGCGGCGAGAGTCTACAACACCCTAAGGTAGGCGGCGAATCTTTATAAGGAGGCGTGGTATCACACGAGGACTTCGGCTTTCGGTTTGTAATTAATTTTGTACTCCAATCTTGTAATTTGTAACATCAAGTTTTATTATCAATAAGAATTGTTTTGTGGAATGCTTTTATTGCCAAGTATCCGAAACATTTTCGTTTTATCCAACAAGCTTAAAGAAGATTCTTTGATCGGTATTTGGCAATCGGATTCCAGAAAACGATTGTACTAATTTTTGAGTTGCAAGAACAGATTATATCCAAACCGATTGGAGTCTCTGGTGAAAGTGTGAAAGCAATCTTTGTTTGATTGCTCGGAAAAAAAAAAAAAAAACGAGAATCAAGTTTTGATTCTTGGATCTGTAAAGAAGGCTACTTGCTGGTTTCAAAACTTGTTGAGCTTCGGCTTTGTCAGTCATGCGTGGCTTGACATGAGATCATAATAATCTCGACGGCTACGGCCTTAGGCTGTCGTGCGCGGTAGGCCTCCGTTTAGATAATGGTGCCAAGAATAGATCTCCAAAGTGTACACTCTGGGTGCTGGAGTAGAGCCGAGGTGCTTTGATAATCTAGTGTGGCTGAACGTATGGTGCAACCGTACGTATGTACAAACAGTAATTGTATTCATGAATAGTGTCATGAATAGTACTTTTGAGGCGCATAAAACGCGCTACCTTCAGGACCCCGCTGGGGGGGACGAACAGTCACTGGGAGTACCAGAACGTGTGTAACGGAAGTTAGACCGTTTCAATTGCAAAGTATAGATTGGTTATCTATTCTTGTTATGTTCACTAATGTAAGTTGAACACGTTTCAGGTTGAAGATGGCAACTGAAACCAGGAAAAGAATACCCGCAATTTCGGCTATGGGAAGCACAAGTGCTGCTGCTCCCACGATTCCGATGGCCCATCTTTGAAAAACACAGGAAGTTTGGTCCAGGAGTTGATTTCAAGAGGTGGCAACAGAAGATGAGATTCTATCTGACCACTCTCCATCTTGCTGGGTGCTTGACTGAGAATGCCCCAGTTGTTGCGGAAAATGAGACAGACATACAAAAGAGACAAGCCCTTGATCAGTGGCAGAATGCTGATTACCTAGCAAGGAATTATGTCTTGAATGCTCTCGACGACTCATTGTACTCTGCGTTTGATGAGGTAGATTCTGCAAAGGAGCTGTGGGAGTCCTTAGAGAAGAAATACAAGGTCGAGGGGCGGGCCTAAGAAATTTGTTGTGGGCGGTTTCTTGATTATGTGATGAAGGATTCAAAACACTGTGACTACACAAGTTCGGGGAGCTTTATGCAGCGATCAATGAAATCAAAGGCGAGAGGGATGGTCTTTGCTGAGCCATTTACGGTGGCTGCAATCATCCCAAGCTTAGAGTCTTGGAAGGAATTCAAGAATTATCTCATGTTCAAGAACAAAGAGATGACTTTAGAGGCCCTTTTCTACAAGCTCAATGTTCTGAAGCAGAATCGAGCTAGAGACAAAAGAACGCCAAAACATCAGAACATGGCTAAAGCTAATGTGGTGGAGCATGGTGGGACCGGCGAGTGGTGCGAAAGCACCAACATGACAAGTGGTCCAATAAGCGAGAAGGGCAAAGGTGTCAATCACGGGACCAAAGGCGGTGTCGCCAAGAAGCAAAAAGAAAAGTTTGGGAAATGCTTCAATTGTGACAAATTTGGGCATCGTGCATCGAGAATGCAAAAAGCCACCCGATCCACAAGCACATATTGTAGAGGGCTCGGGAGGTGTCAGCGACATGAACCTCTCGGCTATGGTGTGCGAGGTGAACATAGTGGGTTCAAATCCGCGGGAATGGTGGATTGACTTTGGGGCTACGCGCCATGTTTGTTGTAACAGAAAAGATGTTCACATCACTCGAGCAGGTCAGCGGTGAGAAGGCATTCATGGGGAACTCGGCAACCTCGGATATTCTTTGGAGAAAGGCTGTGATCACGAAGATGACTTCGAGGACAAGAGTTGACTCTAAACAAGGTGTTGTTAGGTGCGGATATTCGTAAGAATTTGATTTACAGTTCTCTCTTGAGCAAACACGGCTTCCGCATGGTGTTTGAATCGGTCGGGTCACTCTGTCTAAAATTTGGATCTTATGTAGGGAAAGGCTATATGGTGATGGTGCATTTTAAAATGAATGTAATATTTATTATCCTACTATCAATAAAACAATTACCCCGATTGTTTATGTGCTTGAGTCTTCCATTTTTTGGCATGGTAGACTAGGTCATGTTAATTATGAATCTTTACGCAGATTAATTAACTTGGACCATATTCCAGCTTTCCATATTGATACGAATCACAAGTGTGAAACTTGTGTTGAGGCGAAGTTAACTAGGACTTCGTTTCGGTCGGTTGAAAGAAGTACCAAACCATTGGGGTTAATTCACACTGATTTGTGCGATTTAAAATATGTCCAAAGCCAAAGCGCAAACAAGTATTTTATTACTTTTATTGATGATAGCACGAAATCTTTGCTATGTGTACTTGCTAAAGAGCAAGGGCGGCGTTGGACAAATTCATTCTTTATAAGAATGAGGTTGAGAACCAACTTAGCACTAAGATTAAGGTAGTGAGAAGTGATCGAGGAGGTGAATATGAATCACCGTTTGGAGAATTCACGTGCTCAACACGGGATTATCTACCAAACAAGCGCACCTTACCGCCTGTGAGCGGGCTAGCGGCGGCGCAAGAATCGTACCTTGAAAGAAATGATGAATGCTATGTTGGTGGGTTACGGGTTTGCCTCAGAACATGTGGGGTGAAGCAATGCTCACCGCCAACTATCTTTTGAATTTGGTGCCTCGGAAAAAGTCAGACAAAACCCCTTATGAGTTGTTTAAAGGCAGGAAGCCTAACTTTAAGCACCTGCGTGTCTGGGGATGTCTTGCTAAGGTAGCTATACCTCCTCCTAAATATGAGAAGATAGGACCGAAAACCGTAGACTGTGTGTTTATCGGTTATGCACATAAAAGTAGTGCATATCGGTTCCTTGTGTATGAATCGAGTATGGATATTCACAAGAACACCTACATGGAATCTATAAATGCATCGTTCTTTGAACACATTTTTCGTATAGATCCATTGGGAGTCTGGTTGATAAAAGCGGACTTTGCATCCACGCTAATGATAGCGATCCGCGACCAAGAAGTGGAAGTTTGATGTAGGGCCAAGGCGTGGCAAGCGTGCTAAGACATCAACATCCTTTGGTCTAGATTTTCTAACTTATTTGTTAGAAAGTGAGCCTCGAGCGTATAAAGGAAGCTATTAGGCTGTCGTCGAAGGACCTTTACGGAAAGAGGCTATTAATAGTGAAATTGACTCCATCTTGCAAAATCATGCGTGGAAGGCGGTGGATTTGCCACCGAGTGATAAGCCTACAGGCTATAAATGGATCTTCAAGAGGAAGATGCAAGGAGATGGGTCAATAGATAAGTACAAAGCTAGGCTTGTCATCAAAGGATATAGGCGGAAAGAAGGCCTAGATTACTTTGATACTTACTAACTTAGGTCTCGAGGATCAATTCCATTAGGATGATAATCATAATAGGCGCTTTCTGCTTGAAACCTTGAGATACATCGGATGGATGTTAAAAGCGGACTTTCTGAATGGTGATTTAGAAGAAGAAATCTACATGGAACAACACGAGGGTTTTTCCGCGCGCTGCCAAGAAGGGAAAGTCTCAGAGGTAATTTTGGTTAGATCTCTATATGGTCTAAAGCAAAGCGCCTAAACAATGGCATGAGAAGTTCGACAATGCAATGTTGTCTAATGGCTTTCAAATCAGCGAATGTGATAAGTGTGTTTATGTTAAAGACAGCGATGTGGGATCGTCATTTTGTGTCTCTACGTTGATGACATGCTCATTGTTGGTAGCAATGACAAGGTCATTCGTTCTACCAAGGATATGTTAAAATCCAAGTTTGACATGAAAGATATGGGCCTTGCAGATGTGATATTGGGTGTTAAAATCACGAGAACATCGATGGACTTGCGTTGTCTCAGACACACTATGTTGATAAAATTCTTGAGAAATTCAATAAATTACGTCACGGGCTTCGCAAGAACCCCGTGGACCAAAGCCTCCATTTATCCAAGAATGGGGGAAGGAGTATCCCAATTGGAGTATTCTCGGATAATTGGGAGCCTCATGTATTTGATGAGTTGTACAAGGCCCGATATAGCCTACCTTGATTAGCGGGCTTAGCGGATACGAGTAATCGGGACATGATCCTTTGGGCGATAGTCGAGGGTACTACATTATTTGAGGTATACTCGTGATGCGGCGTTGCACTACAACCGATATCGGCAAGATACTAGAAGGCTCTTTGTGATGCAAATTGGATATCGGATATGAAGGACTCAAAATCCGCAGTGGATATGTCTTCCACGATTGGAGGTGCGGTATTTGCTTGGAAATCTTCCAAGCGGGCGTGTATAGCCACGATCTACAATGGAATACGAGTTTATTGCTTTAGATAAAGCGAGAAGAAATTTGAATGGCTACGCCAATTTACGGAAGATGTTCGAGATGGTCAAAACACGTGCGGCGTGATTCTTATACATTGTGATAGTCAATGTGCAATTGGTAGGGCACAGAGTAAAATTTATAATGGTAAGTCTAGACATATACGTCGAAGACACAATACCATTAAACAACTGCTCTCAAGTGGGGTTGTCACTATTGACTATGTGAAGTCAAAGGACAATATTGCGGATCCGTAACCAAAGGGTTAACCCGAGAGCGAGTTGAGCAAGCATCCAGAGGAATGGGATTAAAGCCATTACGCTCATAGTACCGTGAAGGTAGCCAACCTAGTTGACTGGAGATCCCAAGATCTAGGTTCAATGAGACTACTTTTTGCGTGTATTCGAGGGGCGATCGAGAAAAGCGAGGTTTTCCTACCCATTTACGTATAAGATGAAAGCGATTGATACGCAAAGTGGAAGAGGTTAAGCATTGCTTTTAATGACACTTATGCGTGGAAATGCCGAGCCGGTATAGCGAGGATACTCTTTTATAAGAAGGTCACCTATGTGAGTATGAAGTGGGGCGCTTCTTTGAGAATTGTGGCGAAATTTCTAGAAAATACTTGCGAGAACGGGGAAGATGGTATCATGGCGAAATGGACCCAACGGTGAGAACTTAACTACGTCCAGGGAGAAGTCGTGTGACGCGACGTTGTCTCGATTTACACACGGCGGGAGCAGTTCAAAAAGCGGAACACGCTGCGTGATGCCAAGAAACTTCGATAGGCTATCACAAGGGAAGGTTCAAGGCCAAAAGCTACCTATCCTATGCGAGGAATTATCCGTTGCCTCTCTCGAGTCGACTCTTGTACTTTGCTTGATGTATGCACGCCAATTTCATTCATGGGGGATTGTTGGAAATTTTATAATTTTGGTATGAATTAAAATGGGGCGCAGCGGAGGTCTCCGAGAGGCAACCGATGTGTTCCATTTTGTGTCTGTTAAGTCGTGGAGTACATTCCCCACCGTGATGAGATTCATTGTCTTCATTAATTTGGCGGAGTCAATTCCACATGCTTTCCTTGCAAGCCAAGGCAAGAGATTTTCCTTGCAAGCCAAGGCTAGCTTTCCTTGCAAGCCAAGGGACTTTCCTTGCAAGCCAAGGCAAGGGTCTTTCCTTGCAAGCCAAGGCAAGGACTTGGGGTGGACTTGGCCATTGGTTGTCTATAAATAGGTCCATCCTCTTCTTGCTAAGACAAGTCATTCGTACTCGATAACTCACTTCCAAAAAATCCATTTCTTTGAGAGAGTGAGAGGCGGTATAAATAAGTTCGCCAAAGGCGGTCGGCGGTGGTGTTTAAATTAAATTTCGTGGTTTTAGCCGTTTTATCGCGGGAGGAAGGCGCGCGAAGTGAGTCTACAACACCCTAAGGTAGGCGGCGAATCTTCTTTAAAGGAGACTGTGGTATCATAGCGGGACTTCATTTCGGTTTGTAATTAATTTTTGTACTCCAATCTTGTAATTTGTAACATCAAGTTTTATTATCAATAAGAATTGTTTTGTGGAATACTTTTATTGCCAAGTATCCGAAACATTTTCGTTTTATCCAACAATTTTTGCACCTATGATTACATGGTTGATCTTCCCTTCATGTGGAATCACAATTATTTGTCATGCACCGTCGTAAAGTCGTTGATAAATTATTATTCAAAATAATTACCTAACCTGTCACCATGGATAAAATATTTACTGCCTTGACATCGTTGTGATATATAAGTTTATTTATTTATTTTTAATTTTAGCACTGGGTGGCAAAAAAAGAGGAACTTCCGGAGAGTAATTTTGTTCGCCTTCGGCAAGGATATACTCATTCCGTTTTCCATTTTGTTAATCGAAATTGTTCAATTTTTTCAATTCATTTGTCAAGAGATCATGATAAAAGTCAACTCAATTGAACATCTATAAGTGCTTCATCTAGGAGCTTATTTATTTTCTATAACATTCTTGACTGAAAAAATGAAATGTTAGATCAATCACTTGTCAATATCTAGTTAAGCTGAATTTTTGCTTGGTCTCCTAACAAAAAAATCTGGACAAAATGAATGGTTTCGATTATGGTCGTAATAAGACACATACAAGCATACACTCAAGAGGGCGAATAAAACGAAGATGAACAAAATTGCTCTCAGACTTCAGTTGTGTATGTTATCCCCCAGGTTTTTACTTTTTGCAATTTTCTTTTTACATTTTTTTGTCTTTTGGACATCAAAAAACTCATCTGGCCCTACTTCTGACTTCTCTTCTCTAACGTCAAAAATGAGTGCAATGCATTTCGCCTCCGGACGTCCTAACACATAAAAAAATAAAATGCAAGCAGGAAAATGGGATAGGTAAATCCAAACACCCCCATCAAGGGTCGTATTTGGGGTAAAATAGACAACTGGAGAGAGAGTCTTATTGGCCGTGTTCGTTTGGAAGTTTTGGGCCAGTTTTGGTTCTGTTTTAGTTTTGCTTATATCATCATTTCTCTCTATCTCTCTCCACTTATTACATCTGCTTACATCATCAAAACTAAATTAAACCTACTAACCGAACAAGGCCATTAACGTTTTACCATAACTTATAAAATGAGATTCAACACGGTAGATGTTGATCTTGAATGAAAGTGCGACATCTTGTTTTCGTTGAGTTGATCCCGTAAATCGTGGGATGTGTATAAGATTGGTTTAGTAAGTGTCTAAAATGGATAATTTTAAATGCTAGGAGTCAATCAATGAAATCTCAAATTTTAAATCTCAAAACCCATTTTCCACCCGCCGCCCCGATCTTCTCTATGACTGCGGTTCTTTGGTGTTGTAGACTCGTGTGGCGGACAATCCTCTCTGTTCTGGTATGGGTGACCACGCCCGATTTTTGGACCGAGGGAGAGTTGAATTTGAGGTTTTCAGATCCGGACCCTGACAACGACGGTGGTGGTGGGTGACAGCTCCGGCATTTTTATTTTTCTACTCTCTTTTTTTAAAACTTTTGATGTTAGTTTTGTTTGTGGTTTTGGCCTGCGGTTTTGAGTGCCGTTGCTTTTTGTTTTGGTTGTATTGTTTGCCGGTTTTTAGGCCGATGGTTTTGATTAATATATTTCTATCTCTTCAACACACACACACACAAACGGTTTTCCGCGACTTATAATCACTTACTTGGCTTTTCTAGCTTGTTTGAACCAAAAAAGCTAATTATTTCATGTTCCAATTTGAAACTTTTTTTGCTTATTTTAAATTGTTAAAACATGAATTGACAAAAGAATTCTGAAGTGAGTAAGTTTTTATTACTCAAAGTAAGGGCAATCTAGATATTTAGTTTACGACATGCAATTTACCCAAAAAAAAGTTTACGACACGCTATTCGACCACCTACTCAAGCAAACATGATAAACTTTTCTTACTCCTACAACTTACAAAAAGCTAACAAACTCTTTTACGATTTATTTTAATTTGTTTAAGCCAATAATCTAAAATGCTAACTTATAAAATAAAAAAATAAAAAGCAAAACGGGGCCAATAAATATAAGAAAGACTGAAAGAGAATCTTCCCATTCAATTTACAAAATAAATAGAACTACTAGATATTTATACAGAATTGAAGGAACTCAAGGAATACGGATCTTTTGAGCACTCTACTAGATCCTTTAGGAATGGGTTGTATTAAGATTAGTTTGCTTAGCGTTTACAATTTTAGAATTTAGGAATTAGTCAATTGATTTTATTTTTTGAACCGCGAAAAAGGTATTCTATTGAATGAAGATAGAATTACAAGAACAGTTTGAAAAGATATTTAGGAAGTCAATTATTGAAGTCTTCTAGATTTTTTTTTTCATTAGTCATGAAATGTATATTAATTTTTATAAAATTTGAAATTTATTTCTTACCTTGATGATGTTTCGGATATGGACAAGCAAACCAAAGAATATTATTACTTTTTTGGGGAACTTGAAAAGTCTAAAAGCCAAAAAAAAAAAAAAAAAAGTATCATTTTTTAAGAACAGTATAAGACAGAGATCATATTCAAGATTTGCTTTTTTAAAAGATATGATAACTCATAATTACTGGTTACGTAACTGATATTTTTTTTATATATTTTGTAAATACCTTTCTTGATTATCTTGACTATAGGGAAGTTTATGAATATTTTCAAAGTAATATATTTAAATCCTATACTCATGTCACTTGCTCTTGCAATTATCAGAAGGAAAAAAAAAAAAAAATCATTCTGGAATACACTTTCGAAAATGACAAGGGTACCGAATAAATGGTACCAAAAATGTACTAATAGCATAAGGGGTCCACTTTTTGTTCCCACGTAAAGAATAATCCAAACCGTTCATTAATTTTAAAATAATTTTTCAAGTGTCCTTGACGTCCTCGACAAAATTCAGCACAAATTGGATATCATAAATGGATGATCCAATATTCAAATTTAGAATTTAGAATTTCGGATCCTAAGTTCTGAATGAAAACTTGAAATTTAGATCAAGCACTTACATATATTCAATTGAGCTGATTTTTTTACAGGGGTCATACGAAAAATGAGTTAAATATAACATATAGAGTATAAATAGATAATTTCAAAAGAATTAAAATTAATTTTTAAATAAACACAAGTATGGGGCTATGCCGCTATGGGTTGGCATAGCCAACATATCGTGTCATTACAACTTTCAAGTTAACGATTCAATACGAAAAATTAAAACGGTTATTTGCGTCCCTATCGTATTAAATGATTCGATGTTTAATTTTTGCGATGACAAGTCATGCTATATTCATTGTTATTTAAAAAAATAATCGATTCAAACCTTCTAACTTTGTCCCGCGGCGGCTTCACGATAGAATTTTGTTAGTGCAATGCAATGTCACGGTACGGATGTTGTTCACGCAACCCATCGGGGACCAAAGTTTAGGCCGGTGTTGAAAATTCTGCTGCTTGCTTCGATGATTCGGGGAATTACGAGGACGTGAGTATGTTCGACTACAACAAATGAAAATTATTGTTAGCTAGTGTCGTCTCTAGCTATCTAATCAGTTGAATTGTAAACAGGGTCAAATCATCCTCATTTTTAGGTCGTTGGATACCACGTGACAATACCTAGCATGCATATCGGTTGTTCAAAAGTATTTTAGACTGTTCGAATTTTACAGACAGAGAGAAAAGAGAGTGAGAGAGAAATCTGAATCGTACAAAATCCTTTTGGACAGTTGAAATGTACGGTGGCGCCCTAGTTGCACCCAAAACTTTCTCACGCAAGTCAAACAAAACTACGTTATCTTCGACCTTTGACAAACCTGCGCATGCCGTTTCTCTTCAGCTTCATTAATCAACCTTCACCTAAAGGTCATATTTTAATCCTCAACCGAAAAAAAAACCCAATCGTTACGCCACATATCCTTTAAAGTATATTATGGCAGTCCGATTACCACGTCATTTTTTTGTGTCATCCTCATCTACACTACTCCTATTAATAATTAACTCTTTTTTTTTTTGAAATTTAACTCGCGACTATTATTGCAATTATTGTGATGGATGGAGCTAGAGGGGACAATTGGTTGCGGCCGCGACTATAAGGGGCTTATTTGGTTAACAAGTTTAGTTTTGTACTGTTTAGTTTTGATGATGTAAATATGTGTAATAAGTAGAGAGAGAAAGAGAGAAATGAGGAAAATGATGATGTAAGCAAAACCAAAACAAGACCAAAACAGGCCCAAAACTGTTAACCAAAAATGGCCCGGTTTTCAAAAAATGTAATTATTATCTAGAAAATAAAAATTTATCCTTGAATTATATAGATTCGCCACCACTAAATTTTTTAAACATATATATTTTCGCCACTATACCGGTAAAATTTTGACTCCGTCCTTGATTATTGTACTCTAGTGGCATGATAAAGGTGGGTTTAGTACAGTGATATTCTTGATATTTAAGTGAAACTTCTCATTTTGCAGTTCTCTGCAAAAATAATTTAGGAATATCCTTTAGGCTCGACGAAAAAAAGGAAAAAGGAGGAGGACTAACTTTTTCGAACTTCTTTCATTTTTAGAGAGTTTTTCGCTTTTCAAATTTTGCTTTGTCAAGATGAATGCTAGCTAACACGTAACTGAAAAATTGATCCAAGGGTTATGTAACTGCACTTACTTATGAGCCGCGAGTTACTTTTTAGATGAGTTATGCTAAGGTTAGAGTTCAGAATTTAAAAAAAAAAAAAAAAAAAAAAAAAAAGATATTTCTAACATGCATATGTCCAATGAAAATGGGAATACTAATCATTCTTTTGAAAATAATAAAACAAAAACAAAAACAAAAATCGATCATTACCTTGAAACACATCCTCTTCCTGTTAAATCTATTTTTGACTAATTTTGAATTGTATTCAAAATAAACTCAAGTTTTATACATTCAAGTTCTTGATTAATCATTCCAAAAATCTGAAATAAATAGTAGTCGTTGTTTCTTCAGTTGACTGCCGGCCACTTGGTGGTAGTTATCCGAATATTGCGAAAAATAATAAAATAATAGAAGATCCAAAACGTGGAGGAGTCTCATGAAGATAGGGTTTTAAAAGGCTTTTGTCCATCTCCTCTTTTGTCAGTACCTGATCGGCCAACTCATCGACTGCATAATTGGACAGTGCTATCCGTACAGAACGAGAGTACAGAAAATGTACCGATCACATTAGAGGATCCATTTTTCGGTCCCACACAAGTGATTCGAACTGTTCATTGTTCATAAAACATTTTTTCAATTGATTCAAACGGTGAGACTTTGGTTCGAGCACTTTCAACTGTCCGATTGAGCTGAAATTTTGTGGCGCCCATCGGAAAAATGTTTTAAGAACAATGAGTAGTTTGGATCACTTGTGTGGGACCCAAAAGTGGGTCTCCGAACGTGATCGCTACATTTTCGGTTCCCTTTTTTCTGTAACCGTATCATTATCGCTGCATAATTTGCTTCCCCGTTCCACTAAGTTTTTTGTTTTTTTTTTTTGCTTATTGGATTTTTGGCTTTTTTTTGTTGTTGATGTATTATGATGAAATGACATATCTTAGATTTCGAAATGAACTGATTTTTGGGATTTTTTTAATATTATTGAGTATATTTTCACATTCAAATCATTGTTCTAACTTTGATGAGAATCATTGAGAATCGTTCAATCAGAAATAAAGTAATTTCTTGTAAATTCTTCAATCTTAGCGGGCGGCGTTCAAGCTTTGCATTTAACCGGGAATGACATTAGTTAAGATATGTGTAAATTGATCCAAGCACCGTGATTGTCTAACCCAAAGAAAAAGGAAAATTGGTCGTATAGTCGTATAGAGTTATGAGCTTAAAAGGTACAACATTTTTTTCCTAGTTTTTTTTCCTTCACAAATTTTTATTGGTTTAATTTGTATTTCCGTATTCCGTATTTAAGAAAAAGATGAGGTAAATTTATGGAGAAACATAACCCTAAAGGGGTGGCAAAGTGGTTTTGTCTTGGAACTCAAGGGTTTGCTCTCACATAAGATTTTAGGATTGATTCTCCTTGTCAGCAAACTCTTAGGGCCACTAGGGTCTGGGGGTTATGCTCGGACCGAGCCCAGTCATTACCTTGAGGATCAGGGAATTAGTTGGTGTGCATGCTAACCCAAATATCCGATAAAAAATAATAATAATAATAATAATAATAATAATAATAATAATAATAATGGTATGGAGAAACCTATATAGCAACTTCAAATGTCAAGTAAAATGATTATTGATTTTAGCTAGCGTTTTATGGTACACAAGTTCAAAACTTACTATATCAGTTATCAACCAATCCCTAGGAATTCACTACTTCATCTCCGCTTCAATCAGGAGCACTCTAGTGATCGGTTAAATTATCACTCTAATATTATTCTTCGGGAGTGTAAATTGGGTCGAATATCCAAAAAAGTAAGAAGTTGGTTAAGATTGTCTAACCCCTACCACATTGAGGAGGGCTGGGATGTAAGGCCCCAGCACTCCTCCCAAAATTACGAGGCTCATGAAGATAGGATTTTAAAAAGCTTTTGTCCATCTCTTCTTTTGAGTACCTAATCGGCCAATTTATCTACCGCATAATTTGCTTTAAATATTACTATCGAGTATGTTTTCACATTCAAATCATTGTTCTAACTTCGATGAGAATTCTTAACTTAATTAGTAATATGTTCCTAGGGTCAGACTGTAATTAAGTAATTTCTTATGAATCTCATAATCCTAGCGTGCTGCGTGAATTGTTTGCCTTCAACCAGAAAAAAGTAGTCGAGTTGTGTGTACATAGACCGGGACACTGTAATCGTCTGACCCAAAAAAATTATATAAATCGCCCATATAGTTAGTCGTATAGTTTTATGAGCATAAATTTAGGTACAACCTTTTTGTTCCTAGTTTCTTTTCCTTCACAAATTTATCGGTAGATCAGTAATTTGTATTCCGTACTTAAGAAAAGGCAAGGTAAATGTTTTTAGCTAACGTTTTAAGCCAGACAAGTTCCAAGTAAATCAATTTTTAGGAATTAACGACTTTATCTCTGCTTTAATGAGGAGCACACTAGGTATCGGTTAGATTATCAGTCCAATATTATTCATCGGGAGTGTGAACTCGTTCAAATATCCCAAAAGAACGTTGCTACGCGCACACCATCTTATGCACTCCAACGCACACCAACTCATCCAGACCGCCCATACACTTTTTGGATGGTCTAGATTTGAAATCGGTCATAAATTGTCATAAATGTTTTATGACCAATTTCAAATCTAGATCGTCCAAAAAACATTTGGACGTTCCGGATAGAGTGGTGTGCAAATAATGTGCACACATGTGGTGTACGCCTGGATTTTTCCATCCCAAAAAAATTGCACAAAGTTGGTAAAAGATTGCCCAACCCATCTCATTCCCCTGCCTTAAATGGAGGTGCTCTTAGCTGTTCTTGCCAAACTTGGATTGAGACAAAGGGACCCAAAAGTTTGGGGGGACAATTTCCTAGGCAACCATTCATGAACTGATGTAACTGATGTACTAGGCACTTTCTTCCTACGTTTAGGACTCAATTTCTTTTCTGATAAGCACAGATCCCTGTTGTGACATTTTCATTTGTCCTTGACAATTGACAAGTCATACAATCCATCAGCCATCAAGATAAGCACGCATGTGACGGTTGAGAACGAAATTTTTCATTAAAGAAGTTCAGCACGAATTTGTGATGTTTTAGCTTAAAAAGTCAATTTAACTTCTTCTTTTTTGTCTTTATTATTATTATTTTTTTTGTGTATTTGTTAGTTTTGTATCAATTTTTTGAATATTATTGGTTCGTCTCGTCAAAAATAATCTAAAAAGGTAAAAGATTATTAGTATAACTCTCAATTTTTTAAATAAGATCGAAAAAAATGTAAAAAAATGACTTTTGACTTGTTTGTCTTTATTAAAAATCAAAAATAATTGTGACACAAACTTTGTGACACAACCAACCACAATCCACTCACATGGGGTGTGGGTCCCACATGGCTCGCCCGTGCAAGCCCCACACCCCATGTGAGTAGGGTTGTGGCACAAAATTTGTGTCACTATCATTATTCATTAAAAAAAGTCATGTTTCAATCATAATTTTTTACTTTTTTTATTCCTCCCGCCAAGACGAACTAATATTACACAAAAAGTTGATATAAAACTAAAAAACATGAAAAAAATCAAATAAAAACAAAAAAAATAAGTCAGCTAAAACGCCAAATCTATAAAGATACTTATAATTGATGAGTTATAAAAATTGTTCTTAAGCCGTCGGCCGACCCCATCTGGTGTTCGGCTGATCGACACGGGAACTACTCGACAGAATCAATTGGAGTAAATCGATATGGAAGGATTTTATTTACCTATCAAAAAATGGATTATACCTAATCCTTGAGATTGGACGATGGATAGGGATTCTAAGAGCGTTTACACGCATTGGCAGCCCAATATAGGGGCAAGCGACTCTGCTGAACTGAAATTTTTTACAACTATGAATATATAATTTTGGGTATTTTGATAATTTTTCCCCCATATTTTACAGATTATTTTCTAATCTTGCCACAATTAACAAAAAAATAAATATAACTATGCCCAAATAATTTTTCCAGATCACCTCCAATCTTTTCCTTTTTTTGGTGGTCGTGGAACTTTTTAACTTTCTCTATGATGGGGTATCCACACCCAATTACTTTTCTGTTTTACACTCATTGCTTTTGTCTTTTAATTGGTCTCTCTATACACGGTCATAGTTATGCAACTCCAAAAGCTTAACAATCGTTTTAATGATGTGAACATTGAGTTGCTTATTTGTGTTGCATGTCTTAATCCATCCAACTCATTTGCAAGTTTTGACAGGCAAAGGTTGAATCGCTTTACTAAATTTTATGCTAAAAACTTCTTGGATATTCGATCATTTAATGAATGTTATATTCCATCATAAAGCGGGGCACATCCACATAGATAATTTTCTTTTTTGTGTTCTCATTATTCTTTAACCTCTCTCTCCCCCCAAGTAACACGACACAATATTTTTTTGTTAAATAGATCTCTTTTCGTTTAGTATTTTAATGTACTCCATTCATCCTATTTTGATAAATCCTTACGAAAAAATGTGCAATTTTCAAATAAAAAATAAAGTATTCATTCATTTCATAATTTTTAAATTTTTCTCACCAAATTAAATAACTAATCGAGATCTTTAATTTTTCTCATCAAATTAAAGAACTAATCGCTTTAAACTTTCATCTGAAAAATTAACATACTTTCTAGAGACCATCAAAATTGAATGAAGGAGTATATGTTATAAATTTTTGATCCCACAGATGGTAAATCATATGTCCACCGCTGTTTACATGGTACCTCCGGTCCTTGTATTTGTTTTAAGACTCACTCGACCGGTTCGAAGAAGATGTTCAAATGCGCGACCGTCCTTTGATTATTGTTCGATCTTTTCACATCGCCGGGCTCAAATTTGCTTTCCGGATTTTGACATCAAGAGTATATTTCCAAGAACTCGTGCATGTCAAAAGTTCCACCATTTCTTTCAATTTGCACCAAAATTATTGAGAACTCAGGGGCTCTGTGATCCCTTAGGGATGACAGGCCCTGTCGATCCGATCTCGACCGTCTAAATATGTTTTAGGCGGTCTAGATTTGAGGGGTGCTGAAGGGTATTTTAACTCTCCTCAAATTTGGATCGTCCAAAATACATTTGGACGGTCGAAATCGGTCGGCAAGACCCGCCATCCTGAAGGAACGCTAGAGTCCCCGGATCCAATTATTGAATAGTACTACTCTCTCTGTCTCAATTTGTTTGCTCACTACGAAATTACGTGCAATTTTCAAACTAAATAATAATGTATTTATTAAAATAATTTTTAAAATTTTTTTGCACCGTATTTAAGTTCTCAATTAGATCCCTTAAACAAGATCCATATTGTTTAGAAAATTATTTTTGTAAATACATTATTTTTTAATTTGAAAATTACACGTAATTTCGTATTAAGCAAACAAATTAGGACGGAGAGAGTATTATTTATTTAATCTTTGATTTTTAGAGTAGGCCCCTGCCTCCGAGAAAAAACCCATGTGTAGAGAAGGTCCCTACATTTCCCCACATTTCCCTCCCATACTCTATCCGACAGTTTCTACTTTCTAGGCTGTCATTGCTTGGCCTTTGCTAGAATAATTGACCTTCACAAGGACCTCCCCAGGCCCAACCAAGACAGGATCATATCAGTTCCTTTTCCAATAATTATTCTGTCCTCGATAGCTTAAAACTCAAGGATAGTCGAATCGCAGAGGCTAGGGCTGTATTTAGTTCGATAGTTTAGTTTAATTTTGAAAATGTCATAAGTTGTAATTAGTAGAAAAAGATAGAGAGAGAAATGAGAAAAATAATGATGTCATCAAAAGTCAAAACTAAAACTAAACTGTGAAATGAACAGAGCTTAGATAATCTAAATTTTGAGGCTACTGGAGGTTTGTCCTTCATAAAGTTGTTAGGAAAAATTGAACAGCAAATCTAGAACCGATTGCAAAACTGAAAATCCAATTGGAAAAATCAAACCGAATCATGTGAAAATCAGACTCTCCTTAAAACAGATTCGCTACCTACTGAAGGTGTTGTAGGTGAATCAGCGTCTGTCTCACACGATAAAACAGCTGAACCATGAATGTCGAAACAACTCCGATGAACGCCTTAACAAACTGAACCTTATTTGTCTCACTCTCAGAAAACGTGTTTCTAGAATGTAATGTGGAACTCGAAATTTCTAGGTACAAAGCACAAACGAGATGACTGAATATATGCACCAAGAATGACCATTGAGGTGCTCGGCAGAATTCAATACATGAAACCCACATGATAACTCCTTGGAATTAACCTGCCAACAACATGGGGTGATCATGGGTCATTAGTAGCCGTGTACGAGTAACCGCATACCAGTCGAGACTCTTCGGTTGCACTAGGATTCCCTCCGTCTTCCCTGATATCGTTCACAGTTCTCCAACAAAAGTTTCATGTTCAAATCAAGATGCGTTGAGAGCTGGTCCGGACATTCGGCTATCGAAAAAAATTCCTAAAAGCACATAACAGTTTCTCGTTCACTGGTACTGCTCAATTTGCTAGGGTTGGATAAACACGTTTGTAATATTCCGTCTGCTACAAATAATAAAAGAAAGTTATGGGGCATCATATATGCAGAGAATCGAGACTGCATGTGCTTTCAAATATCCTGTCAATTCTCTCTTTTAAAAACGCTTATAGATTGGCATGCACTAACATGTATCCTTCATTTTATAAGTGGAGAGAGGGGCCAAGCTCGTTAATTTAAATAGAGCCAGCATCATTGTGCTTCTTACTATTTCAATTTTTCACCACTGCAAGAATATTGCCAAACAAAAGAGATGAATGATGTAAATTACTGCCTGTTTTCACCAAGCTATACCATGTTTAAACTTGTTTATTAAATTTTTAACGAGCTCGACCTCAGTGAAAACTTAATGAGCCGAGCTGGACTAGGCTTGACTCGAGCTAGGGCTTGAGCTTGTTCATGAGCCAACAAAAAAATAATAATACACACACACTCACACATAGGCTTAACACATCAAAGAAAGGTTTACTTTTGTATATGTGTTTTCTATCTCTATACTCTACAGGAAAAATAGTCTCATTTTCAAAATAATAGTGAAATTTAATAAGCTTTGAAAAGATAGTGCATTAAGATATCAAATTGGAAGAAGTTATATTATTTTATTTCTCTTAAAGTAAACGAGTCTTATCGAGCTAAGCCTTGTTGTGTTCAAACTTGTTTGTTAAGGTTTTCAACCAACTCGAGCTTGAGCCAAGCCTCAATAAATACTTGGCAAACCAAATTCGAACGAGCTCTTTTCGAGCCGGGTCGAGCCAACTTTACGAATGGATTAGTTCATTTGCAGCCCGTGCATCTCAACTAATTTCTTTCATACGAGGTTATATACATGGCAAGACATTACACATGTTATTTGTTGGAATATAAATAAAATCGGGGTATTCGAAGGGTTTCTCAAGGCAATTGAAAAGTCCCATCGGGATTTGCTGAACCTGGACAAAGCAACTCAACAGCTAGCTGTTATAGCTGGCCATTACCCCTCATGAAGTGAAGGTTTTATGGCTGCATTTCATCTTAGCATTTACAACATTCATCTGCATAGAAATGTGTGCATCTATATTATGAATGAGTTTTGATTAATTTTTTTATTTATTAGTTAAATTTAAGAGGCATGTGAAGTACATCACTGTTACCATCGATGGAAATGTGTGCATCTACACCTTTTTTTCAAAATCACAAAGGGTGCGACTATAACAAATTGAACTATAAGGGGTGCAACCGCACATGGCTTAAATTATAGGGAGTTTAAGTGAAGTTTGCCCTTTTTATTTATATTTGATTGGTTGAAAAGAAATGAAAACTGCCTGTGCCTATGCCATTTGATTGGGTTATGAGTTTTTTGATACTCAAGGTGTATGTCTAAGACTCTAAGTCAGCTTTTGAACATATTGACTAATTCTTGAAAAACCAATCCAATGGTCCACTACAAGAAGTCCAATTAAAGCTTGGATGAAGATCCGTAGATTGGCCCTATAATAATTGATAACCCTTGATAGACATCGAATATGAGACCTAAAAACAAAGTACATAATTGATCACCTTGTCTAATGTTTCTGCTCACTGTTCCAGATTCATAAATTATTATGAGATTAATTGTTTAAATGGAATAAATAGGCTAAAGTCAATACAAATATGAATTTTGGGATGAGTCATTCTCCTCGTATTCATCAACTAAAAGTCCAAATAGCAGCAACAACTTCTTCAAAGTTTATAAACTATAGACGGTCTTTTTTTAAATACGTACTATCGAAGAAAAGCATCAACATTATCCTTCACATTTGGGGTCAATCGATTCTCACTAGCTACCAATTGTGCATTCGTTATGAAAAGTACAACGAAGATGGCACGCTTTGTCAATTCTTCTCTAAATTTCAACTATTCATTAGTCAATGCCACTGATTTCCAAATTTCACGCTTAATTGTTTTATTAATTAATTCCATAGCAGAAATGTTCCCTTCATCTCGTAGTATTATGAACTCAGGGGGCTTAGTGTGCAATTTACACGCAGCTGATATTTGTGTCCCACGCCAATATCAATTCATCTTCTCCAAAATGGAACGTAGACTGCCTTATTTCATTCTAAATTCAATCAAAATTTTAACCTTCCTCAATTAAATTCTCAATGGTCGCTTCTTCTTTTTCTTTTCTTTTTTCATATAGTAAAATTTAGCTAGTTCATTGGAATGACAATCCACTCAATAAATTAATGACTACTTATCAATTTAGCCATTCAATTTTAGCCATCCTATTGGAAATGCTCTAAACGAGTCGGATGAGCTGAACACTTGATTGCCACTTGATTGTCACTTAAAGACAAGGAGCTTTAAAATTATGTTGAATCTGGACTTATTTTATAAAGAAGACAATGTCAAACGAACTTTAAAAGAATCAATTACAAATCTATCTCAAGTAAGTTGAATTTTGTTTAAATATCGTAAGTTAGATAGTTCGTGTGTCCTGGTCAGCATATACACACCTAACAAATTCTATGGGACCAATCCAGTTGTTTGCTAGTGTAATCGCCCATTAAAGCCGAAGTAAATTTCCCACACAGTCTCTCCCAAAATGAGTTGATAAAACCTGAGATGTTTCGAACTTGGGATCTTAAAAGTGAAAAAAACTTCTAAGTCTCAGGCCTTAACCACTAGCCCAGATTTGCAAACAATAACTCGTTCTAGTTTGGTTCAAAAACTTAATTAACAAGCCTTTGAAGATATGTACGTTTGATTTGTTTAAATAACAATCCAATCTTAAATGAATTTTTAGCGAGTTAGTATAAAGAGTTCTCAATAAGGCAACACGAAAACAAAAACACAAATTTCCAATGTACTTTTTTTCATTTTCCTATACACTATTACACATTTATATATACTTTTCAAATATTTTAATACACTTTTTAAATTTAATTGTCAGCCCAATGAGCTGATTTTAGAATTTTCCATTGGGGAGATTGGGTGGGAAAAGTCTCCCTTCCTTATCTCACCATCCAAAGGGTGTTGTAAATGTTTAGAAGTCCAAATTAGGTACGAAAAAGAGTGCATTTGTTGTTGCTTGCATTGATAGGTAAAATTGAAAAACAGGGCACCGACTCAGCAAGGAGAATTTCTGATAGAAGATAAAATAAAAAAAAGTTCACCCTCTGCCAAATTTAGAACTCCAAGGACGTTACTGTAATAAAAAATAAAAAATAATAAAAAAACAAAGAAAACGCAAGGCGAATCACTGAGAACCACATGGCCCGGGGATGACTCAGCGGCAGTGGTCCCGGACTCGCGTAGACGAATAATTGGATAACCAAAATGGGAACCGGGATAGAGGATGCGGATTGCGGACAGGCTTAACGGGACGGTGGATCCTACGCCTACAAGAGGAAATAATGCAGAAAATGATTTTGGTATTCTTTATTTTGATAACAGAAAATGATTTTGGTATTCTTTATTTTGATAACAGAAAATGATTTTGGTATTCGTTATTTTAATACCGCTCTAATTTATTTTTTTTCTAGTAAATCTTGAAATTAAAAGACAAATGTTGATTACGATTATCATAAATTAGAGTGTCAAAATCAATAACATTTTAGCACCTCAATTTTTGTTAGGATGATATTTTAAGATTTACTACAATTCAGGATTTTTTTTTTTGACACTCCAAATTTTTGATAACCACACTCCAATATTGTCTTTAGTGTTCATATTATGTTTATTTTGAACATTAAAGGACAAATATAAGAGTGTGACTATAAAAAATGGAGTGTCAAAATCAATCACCAAAATTTATTATGTTCTATACTTTATGCATTACATTGTGTAATTTATTCATTAAAATAAAATTTCAAACGCGTTTTCAAGCAAGTAAAGTGTAAGGGAAAGACTAGTTACACGTATACCTATTTTTACAACTAAACTTACAATTAATTTGCACATTAGCTTATGGGCTCCATCATTTTGATAATCGAAAATGTTTACCTTATAGAGCACATAAAAAATAATAAGAGTACCAAAATTTAGATTTATAGGATGTCAATAAATGCATGGTTAGAACACATTTCTCTTCTGTTTGAGTTTTTTTTTTTTCTTTGTCCGTCATTCATTTATCAACATCATATAAACCTAAATTTTTGAGTCCTTATTATTTTCGACGTGTTCTATATAAGGTGAACGTTTTCTATCATCAAAATAAAAGAGCCTATATGATAATATGACAAATCGGTTATAAGTTTGGTTGTAAAAATAGTAGTGACTGGACTTTCCCAAAAGTGTAAGTTAATTATAAAACTAATTTTCAAACGCGTTTACAAATAAGTAAAATGTAAATTTTATAACCATGAAGATATTTTGAAGTTTCATGATTTAGCCGAATTGTATTTTTCTCAAAAGAGGAATAAATGGTCAGAAACTAAGCATTGGAGCAAATATCTTCGGTTCAAATGAACTTTGATGTCTGATTAAGTTAGTTTTTTGTGATGAATTATGAATATATTGAGACTTTCAAAAGAATAGTTCAAATCGTGCAATGACATTGTAGTAAATCTATTTTACGTCACATGAGTGGTCACGAGATTTTATATATTCTCTTTAATTTTAATATATTGGATTGTTGATTGGGTGTTAGGATTCTATTGCAACGCTGAATTTTTTTTTATATAGATTTAGATTTCTTTTAATACATCATGGATGTATAACGCACACAACTAAAATATTACAATATTTTCATAAGTTTTCTTTAATTAAATTTTAAGTTTTCCATTTGAAATGATTAACTGTTATTGAAAGTACAGTTGTAACGAATACTGATGTCATTGAATGTGTTTTTTTTTTTTTTTTACTTTTGTATTTTTTATGTCAAACAGTGAGAGAATAAAGCACATTAAAAAAGCTACTGTGTGACAATGAGATACTCTATTAATTATGTAAAATTTTCGCATCAAATAAATCAAGTCCAATAAATAAAGGGAAATGATAATGTCAAAATTATTTTTGTTTGTGTTAAAACAGTAGTGCATAAAAGGCTTGTACTTTGCACATGGTACAAGATTTTTAAGCACTACAATTTTGGCACAAACAAAAACGGTTTTAGCATTAGCACCACTCTAAATAAACCTACGTGAAAAGAATATCTCGAAAAGATAAACTAAAAATCAATTTGTGACTTCGAAATTAGGCCTTGTTCTATCCCTTTTTCTCCCATTTTCAAAAATTCATTGCAAAGAGATTACCATCACTTCTATTTAAAAATTAGAGATATACCCCATAGATGCGGCTGCCCAGCTTTTATTCTCTATTATATATGGCCACGCCAGCAAAAATGATCACAGGTGGACAAGAGAGTCATGATTCTCGTATCTAAGTTTTTTTAATCATCACGTGTTCGAGGTGACTTACTTTCACATCAACTGATTGGTGTAAAATAACTTGTACTTTTGTGTCATCCAATTATTCGGTTCCAGCCCTACTACTAGCGTGAAATCACGCAATTACCAAAAATATACTCTTTTTTTTTAATAGAACACTCTATTAGGCTTTGTTTGGCTAAATTGAGAAAAATGGTTTATTGGTTTATTTGGTTTTGTCTTTATTCAAATTTTTTTTGCATTTGTTAGTTTTCGGTCGATTTTTTGAGGTTTCTTAGCTTGTCTCAACGAGAAGAATTTAAAAAGTATAAAATTATTAGCCAAACTTAAAGTTTTGTGAATAAAGGCGAAGAATAATCCAAAAAACTAGTTTTTTGACTAAATTTTTCGTCTTTATTAACAAAACTTTAAGTTTGGCTAATAATTTTATACTTTTTAGATTCCTCTTGTTGAGACAAACCAAGAAACCTCAAAAAATCGATCGAAAACTAACAAATACAAAAAAATTTGAATAAGGACAAAACCAAATAAACTAATAAACCATTTTTTCCAAGTTAGCCAAACTAAGCCTTAATGCGTCACTAGTGGTATACTCAAATATTGTCACATCACATTTTGAGTATTCATTTAATGAGTTTATAAGTTTGAGTATCTACATTTCTACAATGGTTCATTTGTATCTATAATTAAAAAAAAATAGTATTCACTCTATTTTTATTCATAAAATGGGCACAACTTTAAATTTGTACACATATTTTTTTATAATATTATTGTCATTTAAAAGATATTCACAATACGTTCAAAATGAGATCAATCTTGAACATATTTTAATAAAGATTAAAAATTGATAATTTCAATTTTGAGGAGAAAGTGTAAAAAATTGAGTTTTGAATTAAGTATGTGAAAAATGGAGAGACAATGTTGTTATTTTTGATAGGGTATAGTCCCCAAAATTTGGTTATTGAGGTTTAGTTATTGAGAAAGATTTTTAGTTTTGAGTATCCAAATGCCAAAAGTTGAGTATTTGTAACAAATGTTGTTAACTTTGAGTATTTATCTAAATACCATTGTGGGCCTCTTTTGTGTATCAAAATACTCATCTTTAAATATTTTTGTGTTTGAGTATACCACTAATACTCTAAGCTTATAAACTATCATACTATCGTAATCCATTTGCTCGGATGCGAGTAAATATCTAGCTTGGTCAAAATATTCACGATTTGGATTATTAGGCCCAGTTTTTCAAAAGATTTTAGTACCCAGTTGCTAAAATCACCATATTTTAAATCAAAAAATGAAGTGATTCCGTGTATCGTTTTTCGATTTTTTTCACACCAAATTAAAGTACTTGAGGAGTTCTTTAATTTGGTGCGAAAAAAATCAAAAAACGATACACGGAACCACTTCATTTTTTCATTTGAAATATGGTGATTTTAGCAACTGGGTGCTAAAATCTTTTGGAAAACTGGGCCTTAGTCCCGTCAAATAATCGGGATCCAAATCGGATTTCAATTGGATCAAAAGTAGTACAATTTTCAAAAGGAGTATAATTAGGACAGTGCTACCTGTACAGAGCATTTTGCACAAAAAATGCACCGAGCTCCTTCGGGGACCCACTTTTGGGTCTCACACAAGTGATCTAAACCATTTATTGTTTTTGGGCTTTTTACCAAAGGGACCCGCAAATTCGAATTTCAATGGGACGGTTCCCACCGCTTCCAACCAAAAGTTCGCCGTGGAACTAAAAAATTTGGTTGGAGCGGTTCAGTTGGTCCGATCGAAATCGGAATTTGGGGCCCCATGGAAAAATGTTTTAAAAACAATAAACGGTTTAGATCAATCGTGTGAGACTCAAAAGTGGATCTCCAAAAGAGCTCGGTACATTTTTTTACTACTTCTGTACCCGTATCTTTATCCGTATAATTAAGCGGCGAAACGTAACCGGGTTACTCTCGCTCACCAACCGACTATGGGCCTCTCTGCCCCCTCATTCGCTATAAATACGGCTCTCTCCAAAGCATACATCTATCCCAAGGCTCTGCTGCTCTCATTCCAAAACCGTTAGAAATTCGCATTACTCTCTCTCTCTCTCTCTCTCTCTCTCTGTCTCTCTCCTCTAAATCTTCTCTTATCCATTTCTGAAAATCCTCTGTTCTAAGCTTGCTTTTTTCATTGTCCAAATCCATATATTTCGAAAATTTTCAATTACAAAAGATCGAGAATTTTGAGTAGCCATGTGTGGAATACTAGCAGTGTTGGGTTGCTCTGATGACTCCCAGGCCAAAAGGGTTCGCATTCTAGAGCTCTCCCGCAGGTCCATTCACTAATTTACCCACTTTCTTTCTTTCTTTTTTCGATTTAATTTTAGTTCTGTAATCGCGTTCGAAATTATCGGTACTCTCTTTTAGCACGAGCGTTTCGTATGAGTAGTTGTTTTACTATCGCGGATTACGGACTGAAATTGTTCTCTTTGATCGGTGACTTCAGAACATAGCCCCGAGTAATTTTGATTAAATGGTGATCATCAAGTTCGATTGCTGCCTAAGAGCATCCCTATTTCTTCATTTTGGAAAACGGATATGATATATCTGTATTTTGTAATTTACCCTCGATTTTAAAAGAGAAAGGTAAATTACAAAATTTTCTCCCAATATATTACACCTAATTTTCAAAATAGAGATATAAAGATGCATAAAAGATACTTGAACGTATCTCTAAATAGTCTCTGTCATCAAATCGGATTCATGGTAGAATTTAGAGATGTGGGACCTAACTAGATTGATTCCTTTCCAGCGACTGTCTATATCATGACCCATGAAAAATGACCTTAAATTTTTGAAAGGAAAAAAAATGACCTTAAATTCTACAGTACAATTCATTTCTTTTGACTGGAAATTTTATGGATGACGTGGGACCCTACAACGAGAGTAATTATTAAGGAGACTTTTCATAAAATCAGATAAAATCAATATTTGTTTAAAATTACAAAAATCTAAATAGCTTCCTCATTTACTAAAATCAATTGTTAATTTTCATAAATGTTAATTTTATCTAATTTTATTGTTTGAGAAACTCGCCCTAAGTGGTCTTGAGGTATGCCCAATACCCCCTATTCACCATAGATTACATATTTCCATGTGATTTATAATGGTGTGGCGATGAGAAAAGGCTCCTTTTTTTTGGTTTGAGAAAAGGCTCTTTTTCTTGTCTTGATCTGCCTTGCCAAAGGTACTCCCTCCCTTCTTTTCTGTTGTGAGGATTTTTTTATAGAATTGCCTCTTTTTCTATTGGAAAAGGACGTAGCCTAATTATATTGCGAGACTGAGAAAATATCGGATGACAAAATTGTGGAGTGATAAAGTATGTAGGTATACAAGTGGACCCCACAAGGAGAGAGAGAAAAAAGTGGGGTTGGAAGAATAAAAGGTTTTAAACCATCCTATTGAATTGAATATTTTTCTCCATGTGTGCCCCTATTGCAGTGTTGTACCCATCGAAATTTGACGTAAGTATAAAAGGATTGAAATTTCTTGCAGGTGGGTCTATAAATTATGTGGTCAGAACGCGTTTTTTTTTTTGCTTATCCAGAACCTTGAAAATGGAGTTATTTGTAACGGTAATTTGTTAAATTATAGGTTGAAGCATCGTGGTCCAGACTGGAGCGGGCTATATCATCAGGGAGACTATTACTTGTCTCATCAACGTTTGGCAGTCGTTGATCCTGCTTCCGGTGATCAACCTCTCTTTAACGAAGACAAGAAGATTATCGTAACGGTGTGTTCACTTTCGTAAAGATTTAAAATATAATCTTATACTATTACATAATCAGACATTTGAAATGGTCAATTTAAGGTAGGAGTGTATGTATCTGCACGTGCTTTTCCTGTGAAATTGATGAAGGTTTACTCAAATTTTGATATGGAGGATGTTATTGTTGAACCAGGTGAATGGAGAGATTTACAACCATGAGGAACTGCGTAAGCACCTACCTAATCACAAGTTTCGCACTGGCAGTGATTGCGAAGTTATCGCACATTTGGTGGGTACTCTCTTTAGTATATGTTCTCTTACATTGGATAAACGTTCCAAGTTTTAGAATCTTAAATTTTCAAGAACTACCAGAAAATTTCTCAAACTTCTTCCCTTTTAACTTATAGAGAGTAGTTTTCGCTTTTGTTGCCACTGCTGTTTGTTAAGGGGATTCAGTCCCGTATATTGCATATTTCATTTCCGCTGGAAAGGTCTCTATTTGTTTTTCTAGTGATTGAATTTGCTTTCACTCTTATTCATTAGTATGAAGAGTATGGAGAAAAGTTTGTGGACATGTTGGATGGGATGTTTTCTTTTGTGTTACTGGACACCCGTGACAACAGTTTCATTGCTGCGCGGGATGCTATAGGGATCACTTCCCTCTACATCGGATGGGGACTAGATGGTAATGATACAAAAGGAACTTGTCACTAGTTGAAACTTCTTGTAAATTGAATTGAATTTATGATTTTTATAAATTTTGGTGTTTCTATTTTTGTTCAGGATCGGTTTGGATTGCATCTGAGCTCAAAGCCTTGAACGACGACTGTGAACATTTTGAGACATTTCCACCCGGTCACTTGTACTCTAGCAAAGAAAGCGCCCTCCGCAGATGGTACAACCCTCCCTGGTTTTCTGAGGCTGTTCCATCAACCCCCTATGATCCACTTGCACTAAGGCGTGCCTTTGAAAATGTGAGAATTTAGAAATGATTGAAGAACTACTCTTACTTAAGATGGATAACTTACGAGAAAACAACTTATGGGTTGGAGGTGAAATTTTGCAGGCTGTGGTTAAAAGGCTGATGACGGATGTGCCGTTTGGAGTTCTTCTTTCTGGTGGACTAGACTCATCCTTGGTGGCTTCCATCACCGCCCGTCACTTGGCTGATACAAAGGCTGCAAAGCAATGGGGCTCTCAACTGCATTCCTTCTGTGTTGGCCTCGAGGTTAGCTCACAAATTTTCAGTAGAGATTCGAAATGATTTCACTGGAAAGCATTCAGAATGTTGGATGATAGAATTGAGGAAAATTTATCAAAAATTCATTGGCTTTGATAGTTGTGCAATGGTTTAGGAAAAGACAAAAAAAAGAGATGAATCTTAATCCTCATACCAATCTTTGCTTTTGTTGAAAAGGGTTCACCGGATTTGAAGGCCGGAAAAGAAGTTGCGGACTATTTAGGTACTGTTCACCACGAGTTTCATTTCACTGTACAGGTATGAATACAAAGAATTTCACCTTCACAAGCTACAGTGTTTTGTGTTCTTCTTAATTATGTAATCGGGATATGATTGTTTGGGCATGTGGACAGGACGGAATTGATGCCATTGAAGATGTCATTTACCACATTGAAACATATGATGTGACAACAATCAGGGCAAGCACCCCTATGTTCCTCATGTCGCGTAAAATCAAGTCGCTGGGAGTGAAGATGGTCTTGTCCGGTGAAGGCTCCGATGAGGTTTTCGGTGGTTATTTGTACTTCCACAAGGCACCTAACAAAGAAGAGTTCCACCGTGAGACTTGTCGCAAGGTATTAAATCTTAATTTCTTATAGCAGGAGTATATTTTAGAGTATTTTGCAAAAATAACTTGGCGAGCAAATTTGTTACAGTAGCTATGCGGCTATAAACGTGTATCTGATATAAGAGGGGGTGCAAAACACCTTTAAATAGTATAAGTCTACCTTACTGACGTAAACAAAAATAGTGAGATGGTTCTTGTTATGGTCTTTGTTTACAGATAAAAGCTCTGCATCAATATGATTGCTTGAGGGCTAACAAAGCAACATCTGCTTGGGGACTGGAAGCTCGGGTTCCCTTCCTAGATAAAGAATTTATCAATATTGCGATGAGCATCGACCCTGAGTGGAAGATGGTAAAGACGCTTTGTTCCAAGTAGTTCGGTATCTAGAAAACTTCAGAACTTTGTTGTGGAGGATTCCCTTATTTCTTCAAACATGTTTCAGATTAAGCGCGAGGAAGGGCGAATCGAAAAGTGGGTTCTGAGGAGGGCCTTTGATGATGAAGAAAACCCCTATCTGCCAAAGGTCAAAACAATCACAAAGCAAAACACTTCTTCATTGGAAGTCTTGGTTTGGTGAATTTTCCATAGACTAACCAAGTCCTGTTTGATGTCCTCTGCAGCATATTCTCTATAGGCAGAAAGAGCAATTCAGCGATGGTGTCGGTTACAGTTGGATTGATGGGCTCAAAGCCCATGCCGAACAACACGTACTCATCTCCTACCTTTCTTCCTGTTTTCAACCGATGCGATTGTAATTGTACAATTTCAATGTCGTGTTTCTAATGCTAGATTTTACTTTCAGGTGACCAATAAAATGATGCTTAATGCCGCCCATATCTATCCTCACAATACCCCAACTACAAAGGAAGCTTACTACTACAGAATGATCTTTGAGAGGTTCTTCCCACAGGTGATTGATTCAATCAATTAAATCTCCATAAACCCTTTGCATTAACTATAATAATGTCATAAAAAGCTAACCAGATCATGTGTATTTTGCTCTTAATATTTTTGGCAGAATCCGGCTAGGTTAGCCGTGCCAGGCGGTGCAAGCGTTGCCTGCAGCACAGCAGAAGCTATCGAGTGGGATGCTTCTTGGTCAAACAATCTTGATCCTTCTGGTAGGGCTGCTCTTGGAGTACATCTTTCAGCTTACGAACAGAAATTGTCTTCTGTCGCCAATGGGAACTTGGGACCAAATATTATCGACAACTTGCCCAGGTTGATTAGTGTTCCAGGAGTTGCTATCAAAAGCTAATATCCTCATTTTCAAGGAGTTTCTTTCATGTGCGTTCTATCGTAGGAGTAGTGTTTACGGGTGTTTTAAGATCCCGTGGTGCAGTTAAATGTTTGTATGTTATGTCACGTGTCGACTCAAAATAATGTTGGTTGCGGTCGTTGGTACAGAACACCTGATCATTGTATTGTGTTGTGTTGTATTGTGTCAAGTTCCAAGCCTTGAAATGTGCTGCTGTTTTCTTGTAGTACGTATAGAACTTCAAGTTGTGGGTTGAGTTGTTTTCCTCCCTTTCTAATACAATGTGTTTCTTTCAGTTAATTTGGTTGTTTGAAAATGGCAGTTATTTGCCAGTTATGCTATCAATAGTCCAGAAAAAAAAACCGCTTGGAATTCATCTGAAATGCTGGGAAAAAACATAAAATGAGCATACCAAATGCGCGAAACTTCTAGCAAAAATGCAGCATGTCAAACTTCCAAGGGAGTTGTCCTCTAGGCCTGGTTTAATTTCCTCTTGGATGAATGAGGATGATTAAGTGGTTCAACCTAGATGTTTTTGGCAATTTTCCTTTCAGGCAAAAAAAAAGAAGAAGAAATTTGTGGAACTCCGGTCATTATTTTCCCTTCCAATCAATCATCTTTAGACCCAACACTTGGGAGAAATTTTTCAGTGCCGAGCAAGTATTGCTGACGTGGTACCTGCTCTCGCACATCCGGCCATCAAAAAATGCAACGGACGGCCCGGATTCAAACAAACTTTTCCTTTTCTTCTTTTATTTTTCTAAAATTCATCCGATACTTTCAATCCTAGCCATCCGTTGTATTTTTAAAAGGTCGAATGTGTGCGAGCGGAGACCACGTGGTACCTGCTCAACATAGAGCTGAAACCATTTTGATTCTGAAAGAGAGTTTAATTTCTTCAACTTTCAGAGATTGAGAAGTTCTCTTTCCAAGACATAATAAAGTGCTTCTATGGCTATCGCAATTGCATTAAAGTTTGGATACCAGACAAATCAAAAAACCAAGTCATATGAATCACAGAAAGAGAGAAAAGGGACAGAAAGAAACATGGATTCATCTGTAGTAATGAATCAAATAAGTTTGTTCATATTTTAACAACTCAACGTGGAAATAAGCAGAGCCTTATTTCTCATAAAACCAATATATCCCCCAAATTCCCAAAAGCACTAGATTACTAGAGAGACATCTAATGGTCCAATTTGCCCCTATCTCTAGGTGTATACCAAATGGCCTACAGAACTCTAAATACAAATCATAAAGTCAGAAAAATGAAAAAGACAATAAACGTAGGCAAACTTTAGAAGAACAAAGCAGTGTAGAACAATTGGTTCCAAGTATCAGGCAAGCCAGGGAGGCACCAATGGCTGCAGTCAGCAGAGTGGTCAGGGTTAGCTCTTTGTTCGGGGCTCAGGTCACCGCTGTATATAGAGGGGTGTGCGTCTTTTCGCATTGCAGAGAGCGTCGTTATGTCGAGTAGGAACGTAGGGGTGTTCATGTCTCCTATTACCTCCCGAATCACCTGCATTTGGTCCGGGTATACCCCTGGGTAGGTTGTGCTGCTTGTTGGCATGGTTTCTCCGTAGCAGCTCTTTGTTGCTGCTGCCCCATTCCATTCAGATGGGCTGTCAATTGAGATTAGGAAAATGGTTGTGATTATGAAGAAATCTGGGCTAAAAGTGACTGGTTTCTGTGTGTGTGCTTTGCTGGTTAACCGAAATGAAACCAAAAGAAAGGATAAAAAAAAAAAAACAACCAGGGAAACACAGCAAAGAGAAGAAAGAGGAAAATCAAACAGAAAATCATCAAGGGTTCTAAATGTAACTATTGAAAAAGCTACTACCAGGTTTGTTCGACCTCTGACGGTTTAAAAAATTTAAGCTATTCGATATTAGTTAATGATTGGCTCTGCAATTAAAGACTGTTTATTCTTAAAACTTGCAAAAATGATGTGTGCAAGGAAGATTCGCAGGGAAGGCCCTATAGGGCCTAGTATGGATCCCAAACTCGAAAATTTTAAAAACACATTTCTAGTTGACTTGCGAGAAATAAGTTTCATCCGATATGTGTGGATGTTTGATCCATACTTCCATTTTTTAATGGCTCGGATGAAAAAAGAAAAAATGAAAGTTTGGATTGAGTATCTACCCAAATCGGATGGAGTTGGTTTTTTCCAAACCCACTCGAAATGCATTTCTAAAATTCTTGAGCAGTTCGGATTAGCCGTTCGAGATCTGTACTGGGTCCCACATGTCCTTTCCTACGTGATTCTTTGCAAATCTTTTTCTTGCACACAGCATTGCTGTAAAACTCGCAAGTTTTTCAAACAAAATTGAATAATTACCAGTTAGGGAGGGGAAAAAAAGGGACATTTACCATCAAGTCACCCTTGGATCCCATAATTACCATCAGGTTAAGCCCAACTCTGAAAAATTCTCATCAACTCCCCAACTCGTATAAAAATGCCTAAATTATAGGTTACCCTATGAAAGTGCATAAAATTCCCGGATACCCTATGAAAGTGCCTAAACCACTAAACCTTATAATAGGAAAGTGCACCCTAAACCTAAACTCTAGGGTACCCTTATGATTAGGGTACCCTACGACTCGGGTACCTTATGAAAGTGCTTAAAATCCTAGGGTACGTTATGAAAGTGCCTAAAATTCTAGGGTACCCTACGACTAGGGTACCCTATGAAAGTGCCTAAAATCCTAGGGTATCCTACGACTAGGACACCCCATGAAAGTGCCTAAAATCCTAGGGTACTCTATGAAAGTTCTTAAACCACTAAAATCCTATAATAGGAAAGTGCACTTTAAACCTAAACTCTAGGGTACCCTTATGACAAGAATACCCTACGACTAGGGTACCCTATGAAAGTGCCTAAAATTCTAGGGTACTTTATGAAAGTGCCTAAACCACTAAAACCCTATAATAGAAAAGTGCACCATAACCCTAAACTTAAAAAAAGAGTGACTTACCTTAGTGATAATTAAAAAAATGACTTACCTTATTGGTAATTAGACATCTCTTTTCTCTAGACCTAGAGGTAATAATCCCTTTGAAGGCTTGAATAATTAGTTTTTTTTTTTTTTATTTTGATCTGGAGCTTGAATAATTAGTTGATCACAGGGCTCTCCCTGTCTCCCTGGTACTTTAGGGGCCCGAAAACAGACTTTAAAGTTGGAGGCCCTTACTTACTTTACGAGCATACAAGACAAATAGTAGTAAATCAATCTAATAATGATAATAAAAAATAAAAAAAAAAGCATATGATAACTTAGGTAGATTAAATTTCCAATAGTAGTGATCTTTACAAGAACTTAAAATTTTCATTTAAATATCATTATTCTAGCATTTTTAACAACAAAACTATTAATTATGCTACATATATGATTTATCTTTCCCGTTTATAATGTACTCCCTCCGTCCCAAATTGTTCGTCTTTTTTGGAAATCCGTGTATTTTACACCCAAAAAATGATGTATAATCATTCTTTTCTCTTCAAAATTTTTTACACCAATTTAAAGATCTCATTGAGTAGAAAAAAATGGTGTAAATTTTTTTGAAAAATAATTTTCGTAAACCCATTAATTTTTGCATCCAAAATGCACGTTTTCACAAAAAGCGCAAGCCTTCCTAGCCTTCGCTCAGAGACTGACCGGCAAATCGGCTCGTTTGTTAATCCAACTGGAAATGCTCAAAGCTTAATTACATTTAATGTTGGACGATTGGTGAACTTAACTCATTCTTGTCGTTGCATATTACAATTTACAAACGAGCAATACTAGAGACACATATATCTATTTTTACATATCTCACAAGTGGTAGCGAGACCCGTAACACTATTTGAAACGTCCCTCCATCACTTAGTACTGTAAAAGAAGATGTGAGAATGAACGTAAAACTAGCAATTTTGTTTACAAGCATAACTTTTTTTGTTCCATTCACGTACTGCACATGTTTGGTTCCACCGACGAAATCAGTGTCTGAAAACAGAGCAAGCACCATTGCCACATGTTCCCACACTGACCAGGCAAATAAGAGAATCTTATTTACGGATACTCCATAAACAGGGGGTTTCGAAAGAAAGAAATCAAATTGATCCATCCCGAGATTTAACGGCCGGGGATGCATTTTTTTTTTTTTTACACCTGCAGTGCATTTAAGGAAGAGAGAGTGTGTGCATGGCTCCGAGCCGTTGGATCTCGGGATGGACAGCGGGAATTTGATCGGCGCAAACCCCCTATTTACGGATCTAAGATTATCTCGGCAAATATTTCACTTTTTGTTTCGAAAATTCACGGGTTGGGAAAAAGATTGGTAACCTCACCAATAACCCCTTTCGGAAGTATAGCAGATGGATGTAATAAATATGGAAAATTCAAAAATCAGGTCAGCTGAATTGTTGTTAAGATTTAAAAAGTATATGGAAATGTGTGAAAAGTATATAAAACTGTGTGAATATATGTTAAAAAGTATAAAAATTATATTGGAGTTTGTGTTTTTTCGTCTTCTTATTTGCTTATTGTAAAAATTGGGCTAACAATAGAATGAGTCAATCAATATTATCATATAATTTGTAGTACACCTCTTTTTTTCTATTCACATAAGTCTACAACATAATTCTTTTACTTTTCTAATGTTTCACAAACAAAAAAATACTAATATACATTTCGTAAACTTTTATTTTTCACTCGACAAAAGGATTTTTTATTAATTTATTATATTCATTGAAAATCATGTAAATAAAGACAAGAAAAACATAAATTTATGCCTCCCTGGTCCGCTGCTCACTATATATTTGGTTTGTTTGTTGGTTCAATATGAGAATTGATTTTGACACACTACTTTTGTTACCTACACTTCAATATTTGTCTTTTAGTGTCCTTAATATCTATAACATTAACGTTAAAAAACAAATATTAGAATGTGACTATCAATATTCGGAGTGACCAAATAATCTCCCTGAATATAATTATGTATTATAAATAAAAGACACATACGATAAAAAAGAGGGTGTGAAAATCAATCCTGTTTATAATTAATAATAAAAGTAATCTCTGTTTTTTTTTCAATTGGCACTACTCATTTGGGTAAAACTACTTTTCTGACGCCTTAATCCTTTAGGCCAAGAAAGGTAAAGGGATGGTGACCAAAATTAAGGTAAAGCTTAAAAAGGAAATTAGGGGTACAATTACATAAGTTCATGATAAGGCATAATCAGAGTGTGCGGTCATCAATATTCGGAGTGCCAAATTTGGACGATTGATTTATCTTTTTTCGACTATTTCAGAGAAATTTTTCATATTCCCACACGTTTTCGGTTACTGATTGTGAATCTAGACCATTAATTTTTATTTTCTGAACTATTTCGAGGAAACTCATGTTGCCTAACATTTTCGGCTACTGATTTCCAGCTATCATTTTTCTTGAAATATGATTACAGCTATCATGTACGTAATTGCACTGATGAATGTCGCCTTTTCAGTTTATGAACAAAAAGACATCTGGCTGGCATTCAATAACCAATAATGAGAGAGAGAGAGAGAGAGAGAGAGAGAGAGAGAGAAAGAGCATATACTTGTAGTGAGTGGGAGATATGGATTGAAAGAAGACTCTGGTTCTGCTTGTGTCAACATTGGCGTCCACCCATCTGGCCCACGTCCTTAGCCCTCTCTCTAAAGCAACCAATCGATCCATATCTTGATACAATGATCCTTCTGATTCCATGTAGTCCCACCTATACACATTATCAAATAATGAAACGATCCCGGGACGAAACTAACTACTCTAGCAAAAACGAGACCTTAGATATATGGTCATAAAAAGCGTTACATGTGGAAATTTTTAAAAAAGCCGAGTGTTTATTAGTTACCTTATCACGGGTTTATTTCTTTTTTAAACGAGACGATTTCTTGAGTCGTTCGATGGAATTAATCTCAATTTTACTGTTGCAGGTCTCACACGATTAAAATTACTGCATGCAGTATGACTAGGGAATTCACGAGATTAAAATTGCTAACCCTTGGAGACCTCCTTTATGAATCCACCAGTGACCGGTGTTAAACGACAGCACATCTGCATCCCTCCAAGCTTTCCCATTTCCAGACGCATCGTCCAATTTCAAAATTCTCTTCCCCTGGCTCGAATCGATGTCCACCAGATACGGTGCTTTGTAGAACAACACGGACACACCATAGTCCTGCACATTACCATGACATAAAAGAACAGTCACGTGGTGTTCCAAAACATTGTGCTCCGGGACGTTTGAATGACTATTCCATAAAGATAGGGTTAATAATAAAAGCCAGTCTTATTTTAATGCTGTACAGCTTACCAAGAACTTGAATGTCGAGAGAGGGTCTCCCCTTATCATTTGGGTGGCTGATCGAGACACCCCAGCTGAAATCATGCAAACCAACGACTCCCATTGGTTCCTCCCCAGTGAGTCGCCCACAAACATCACGGTTTTCCCTCGCATTTTCGACAGGAATTCAAGCCCATCGAACCTATAACCAAAAACAGCACAAAGAGTGATGCCACTAACATACTAATACCGCGGCTTTTTCTTTTGTTAATAATAAAAACATCCCGATAAACTAGATTAATATCTTCAGCGCCTCCCACAGTTCTTTTCACTTGTTTGTCTAAGGCGACGTGAAACCGAGTACAAACGGCTTTGTGGTGGTAAATCCGCCGAAACAAATCAATTAACCACTGGAACATTTCCCTTGGAATTCGGGTTTTGCACATCGTGGTTGGTAACCACACACTCTAATCCTCTGAGCTATAGCCTACAGATTCCATTCGTCTCCACTAGAGCCTCACAAAAGAAACCTTTACGACCAAAATTAATAATTACACGTGACACTATTTTACCGACAATTTGGTAAAATATTGTAATAACAGTTAACAAGACAGTGCTACACTAGCATATTATGCAGATTATTATGTTAAACCGATCATGTTGATAGATTTTTCCTCGCATAAATGGGTAAAAGGATAAACCGAATAATGTACAGAAAATTGCTCAAAAAAAGAAAAAGAAAAGCAGAGTGAGCGGTACAGAGCTTTGATAATAAGCAAAATTAGGGAAGACCCACCTGGGGAGCACACAATTAGCGGGTTGCCAACGGTACTTGAGGTAATCGGAGTCGGGTCGGCCGTACATTTGGCAGTTGAATTCCGGGTCAATTATCGCGCAAGCAGAGGATTGGTAAACAGGGTAGGATTCGTCACGAACCCAGGTGCCCATAAACAGAGCACAATTTGTCTGATTGAGCTGGACCAGTGGTTGTCTCTGGTGGTGGTGGTTGCTGTGGTGGTTCTTCAAACCGGATAGCATAACCGATGAAGCTTTCTGGGTTTGCCCCCAAAAGAGAAAAAGAATTGTCAGGACATAGGAAAAGGTATAACTGGAGGAGAATTGGAAAATGAGAGGCGCCATTGTTTTAGAGACTGTTGGAAGAGAGAGAAAATGAGAGGGGAAAGTGAAAAAGGAAAATAAGGAGGGAGAGAAACAGAGGGAGCTGTGGAGTATAATGGAGGAGTGGGATTTTGTTTTTGTTTTTGTTTTTGTTTTTGTTTTGTTGTCTTGTGCAGTGTGCATGTGAAGGCAGGCTAGGCAAGGCTCCCGTGATTATTTATAACCATCATTCTTCAACCGTACCCATTTTCCTTTTTGAGAATAACTTCGAGGGTATTTGGGAGCCAATTTTTCAGCTTTTCATTTTTGGTTTTTTGGCTTTTTGGTTTTTTGAATTTTGGCCAGAATGAGTTTTGAATCTGGAAAGAGTGTTTGGGAGAAATGTGTAGAATGCATTTTGCAAAAGAAGTAGTGTTTGGAAGAAAAATGATGAAAATGAGTTTTGGTTTGAATTTTTACCGATTTACCCTTAAAACATGCCAACGGGGCAACAACCCACCACGGTTTAATTTTAATTGAGTAGATTTAACAAAAAGTATTTATTAAAGCTGAAGAAACTCTTGGTTTCTTTCCCCAGTAATCCCCCATACTCTCTCTCTCTCTAAAGAAGAAAACTTACGATGGAGACAATAAAATTGACAACAATGGCGGTCGACCTTTCCTTCACAGAAGAAGAGATGGCAATTGACTAAGGACTCGGGCACCCAAAAGCCTATGGAAGATCTGTAGGGATTTCTGTTTCAGTCCTTACAAAACCTAACTCCTCTGTAAATTTGTTACTCCCAGCGCACCTTTCAAAACAAAGAAAGCCCGATCTAATCAAGATCGAAGGGGCCGAATCGCCAAGGAAATGCTCTCGGTAAATTTCTCTTTGTATTATTTTGATGATTTCGGCCAAGAAATACTCCTCTCTCTATATATTTTTCCTTTCATGATTTCTGATTTTCTGGGTTTCCCTGTATCAGCTTCATGATTTTATTTTTTTTTGCGGGATTTTTAGACTGATTTGGAAGGGAAAAAAGGGGAATTTTTTGGATTTGGAAAGAGAGAAGTATGGGTAACGTAAACAAGGGGTGGAATGGTCCGAGAGAAATTAGGAGAAAGGGAAAACGAGAAGTAGAATCCAAAAGGAGCTTCCAAGCTCTTTTTGGCTTTTGGCTTCTAACATCAAAAATGAAGAATGTGTTCTCCTGGAATGAGTTTTAGAAAGTGTCGGCCAAACAGGAAGAAGCTGAAAAAGAGAATGAGAAAATGCAAAACTTCGACGCCCAAACACCCTCTTCATCGGGGACCGTATGCAAATGGGGAGTTTGTATTCCGAGCGCATCTGCAATGTTCATACCGAGATTTAACAGCTTAGATAAATGAGTGAGTTTTGTTTTTTTTTTTTAATGAGGAGAGAGAGTGCATTGATCCGAGTCATTGGATCTCGAAATGAACGGCATTGCATATGCTACGTGTGAAAACTCTTGTTTGTGGACGGTCTTCAAATAAGTTATTCTCTTTTTTTCACATACTGGTCTAACACTTACGTGAGAGTGTGTGCATTTGCGTGTGTAAAATGAGTGTGATTCTAGCTAAGGAAGGCTCCTTTGATTATTTTAAAACCCTTGTTGTCTTATATAAGGGGACAAACCGTGGTGCATGGACCACGTACTAACAGCGTCGGCCAGCGTCGAACAGCGTCGCCAATGCTGTTTTGGCTCCCAACCGGTCGATCCAAGCCGTTCATATAGAAGGGTTCGGTGGTAGTGTGGATTAACTCCTTACAACATCTTCAATGGCAAGATATATGTCTATTATAACATGAAGCTCTTAAAATGGTGAGGTAAAATACATGATGTATTTGTGTTATTTCATATATGGCACAATGTAGTTATATATATAATAATGGTGCAGGGGCCCAATTCCCACAAAATTCCTAACAAACCAATGTACACTAGCATGTAGCTAGTAAAAGCGGACTCCCCGGTAAAAATCTTGATCGTAAAGCTAGGTGGGGCTCATCCTGGGCGGACGGGGCACTCACTTTAGGAGCAGGGGCATTTCTTGTGAAGCGGGCCCTTGGCAAAGCAGGACAATCTTCTTAGAACGGGCCCACTTGTCGGCCCGGCATTCATTGCGAATCGAGGCGTCCTTGCCAGTGCAGGCCGGCTCACTTGCCAAGCCGGATGCTCTTTCTTAGAGCGGCGCCCTATCAATCGAAGCACTCCCTTGCGAGGCAGCGCTAGCTTTCTTTGAGCAAGATGGGTTTTAAGGGTCCACTATCCGCATGCTCGACATACTGATGTGGCATGTGTCGGGCGTGTGTCGGGAAGCGTGCCACAAAAGTAAATGACGGTGACAAAACGGCGTCATCAAAGAGATAGGATGTGCGGCGGCGCCTGATTGAGACCCGCGTGATTTGCCTTGGGAACCAATGACGCGTGAGGCGTGTGGAGAGCTCGGAGCCCAACGACTCCTTGCCTATAAAAGGCAAACTCCTCCAACTTGAAGGGGAGGGATTTTTTCCACAATGCTTTACCCTTCTCTCACTCTCTCTAAGTTTTACGGCGCAAACTTCTTCTCCGATCCACCGACTTAACCATCAAAAGTGTCTTGGGACCACCACCACCCAGGAAAAGGCACTAACGTGGTTGTTCACTTATTCAGCCTTCTTCTTCAAGCGAGCTATTATGGTTTAGGTGAGGTTTAGCCATCCCACCACCATCTTCACCATACCAGACAGTGCAAAGAGGTTACTCCGGCCAAAAGCACGCCCACAATTGGTGGCTCCGGCGCCCCCCAGGCCTTCAGGTTTTTTCTCTGGCGTGCTCCAAGAACCCCAGTGAAGTTTAGTGAGGTCTCTCCTCCCTCTATTCCAAACATGTAAGCTCGCGGAGGTCATTCCGGTCATCTTCCTAGGCAAACCAGAGGCAAAGAGAAGGTCTCAATAGGAAGAACAAAAGGAGAGCGCTAGGCAAAGGCCCTAGGCGAGATTCCTCCTAGCCCCTCGACTAGGCAAGATTGCTCGGATGGATGCCTGGCGAAGGCCCTAGGCAAGATTCCTCTTAGCCCCTCGACTAGACAAGAGCGCTCAGATGGATGCTAGGCCAAGGCCCTAGGCAAGATTCCTCCTAGCCCCTCGGCTAGGCAAGAGTGCTCGGATGGATGCTAGGCGAAGGCCCTATGCAAGATTCATCCTAGCCCCTCGGCTAGGCAAGAGCGCTCGGATGGAGCGCTAGGCGAAGGCCCTAGGCAAGGTTCATCCTAGCCCCTCGGCTAGGCAAGAGTGCTCGGATGAAGCGCTAGGTGAAGGCCCTAGGCAAGAGCGCTAGGCAAAAGGACCCAGGCGGAGCTTTCAGGCAGCTCAAGAGGTTCACAAAAAGTTCACCCCGGAATCGACTCCCCCACAAATGGTAATAATTAAACATGTCTCATTGTGTCTATTTCTCTCATCATGGAATTCTTAAATAGCAATTCAAATTGACATTTTTTTAAAAGATACTAAAAGAAATAGCATTTGCGTCATTAAAACAACATTGATATATTACAACTATCCAAAGAGCAACTCTACCATTGAAAACGCTCTTGCATAGTCAAAAGACATTGCATTTTTTAAAATTAGATGCCAACAGTGGTAGAGCCAAGGATTTTTCATCCAAATCTGATGTTCCAAATCTCATCCTCCCTCCGTCCCATAAAATTTGATCACTACGAAACTACGTGCAATTTTCAAGCTAAAAAATAACGTGCTTACGAAAATAATTTTTTAGTCAATATAGATCTTGTTTGATAGATCTCATCGAGAACTTTTACGCGATGCAAAAAAAAATTCAAAAATGATTTTAGAAAATACATTATTTTTTAATTTGAAAATTACAAGTAGTTTCGTAGTGACCAAACTTTATGGGACGGTGGGAGTACTATTAATCTGTCATCCAAATCCGATGTTCCATGCCTCGTACTATTAAGTCTCGAGCGATCTGTCATTTTAATACTAGCATCTCTACTAATGAGCGATTAAATTGACCCTCCTAAATTTCGTCTGAAACTCTGAGTTACGCCTTCACGAATAAATTGAGTTTTTTAAATGTTAAGTTTGGCAATATTTTCCTAGATGAAAATGCGAGGATTAAGCGCGGAAACAGTTTGGTATTAGTTCACCACGTAAGAAATCTCCAGAGCTAGTCACTTGTTAGCATAAATACCACACGCATGATATAGGAATATAAAATAGTAAAGAAATCGACATACAGAATTTACGTGGTTCTCTAAAACTGGATAAATTTCACGGAAGCGAAAGATTTTTATTGATTAACAATGTGATTTACATAGAGAGCATTTATATTCTATTCCTAACTCCGAGTACATGGCCTATCTTCCCATAATACTTTTGTAACCCCGTATCATACCCCCAAACCACTGGAGTCCACTATTCTGGATTGGGTCAGATGCGTCGTTCCGCTCCGCACTTGACCTTACGTAAAACTTCTTATCTACATATGAACAACAACTTCTAATATGAATAAAATGGGTTCACGTGAGGTTTGTACAAAGATTGGTGACGGTGACTCTGTGACTTCGTGAGGTTGATTTGGACCAATAATGCAGTCGAGCTATTGAATTGAGTGCCCTCTTTCTTTTTTAAAGAAACTTATAGGGTAAATTACATGAAGTCCCTCCCAATTATCACACATTTATGAGTTACCTATTCATGTTTAAACTCGGACACTTAACCCCCTCAGAGTATTCTGGTAAAAAATTGGAGCAATGCCATTGACTGAAAGTTTCAATTTATATTTTGTCGCCTTGAACTGGTATTTCAATATTTATACCAGTTTCTACAATAACTTTTATTGCAAACCCAACTTCACAGTCTACCAACAAAAATAACTATTTTATTCAGTCTCTCTCTAAACAATTAAAGATTTGAATTGTTGTCTTTGAATAGCAATTTTCAGCTGATATCAATGGTGGGATAAACAATAAAAATCGGGCTCAACACAGTAAAGCTACGTTGGCGATGCCAATTACACCAAACCATATCATCCTATGTTTTGTTAACCGTACCTAAGGCCTCATCAGAAAACCCCATCGACAAGCAAGCCCACATCTTCCATCTTTCTCAACAAATGCAATTGTGGGGTTTTACTCTCTCTCTCTCTCTCTCTCTCTCTCTCTCTCTCTCTCATTGATCAAATCTAATGCTGATTTTATAGATATGAGAATTTGATTTGTTTTCATTTTGTATTAATGGATGTATATTATAGGATATAGAGAGATAGATGTTGTTCAAGTTTTATGCAATCAATTGATCTTTGGTGACGAAAGACTAAAGGTTGATAACAAAGGCAAGGAGGAGAAAAAAAACAAAGGGTGCCGTTATGTCGGTGACTCGGTGCCATGATGATGATGCCATTAATGAGTTTTTACAGACTTGGAAAATGAGATAAGAGTCTGATACCATGCTCAATGTATGTAAGATCTATTGTTATCCCTATTATAAGAAGACAAAACAAAGGCTAGTTATATGAAATAATTTTCACTTTTCTAGTGAAGTATTATTCAAGTGGAATATTCCATCGAAAATCCCAAGTGTTCGTTAACAGAAGGGGTTCTTGCCATAATATACTAAACCGAGGGGGTTAAGTGTTTGATTTAAACAATAGGGGTGCAACTCATAAATCACTAATAGCTCAAGGGGGTCTAATGTAATTTACCCAAACTTTATGTCACAAATGGATTTTTGTCCACACATTTATACGTCGTCTTGAATCTGCTCAGAGTGGGAGGAAGTTATTATACTTGCTTTCAGAGCACTACCACGTGATATTTCAAAAGTCTTTTTCACTATACGGATTTCATCACCAAGTATCTGCCATCTACACAAATATGCGAGAAAAAAGACTCTTGAAGTACTACGTAGCGGGACTCGAAAGCGAGTAATGCTGTTGTCTAGTCATGGGCTCTTTTTATTCCAGTCACACTTCACGGCCTTTCCAGTGCATTAATTCACTAAATTCCCATCACAGAAGAAAATATATTGTCGTCTTTATAAAGAACTAAAGCATGCTCCCTATAAAATTTAGTACTCATAACAAGGATCAGGTTAGGATGTGATGATCACTCATATATGATATATTGATTTCTCATGTGATTGTATAACACGAAATTTAATTTAAACGATCTCATTCAACAAATCCAAACAAATAATTTTGTAGCCCTTGATGCATTTTTGCCCCAACACAAAAATTAGGTTGATTGGTTTTCGGTCAAATCGTTTTTTCTTGAGATGAATGGGCAATCAAAGCCAAACCATCTATTTCGATGGCAAATATGTTTTGTTCATGTGGATATCGACTTCTAATTGATCTTACTTTTTATATTTATAGCAAACGCATCAAGACATATAAAATAATAAATAGTTCAAACTTCAAACCATCGATCTATAGTTGTGGTAAGCGCTACGCAGCACCAAGCTGCACACCGTGCTGTGCACGCGTGGCTGCGGCACTCCAATGATCGGAAACACTCACTACATAGAGCTCGTCGAGTAAAAGAAGTGTGCCAAAAATATGCTCATTCGGATATCATTAAATACCTCATCGAAACATTATTATCTTAAAAACAATGGATCCAAACACTAGATCAAACAACTAGAATCCATTATTGCTAAGTTAAATGTGTTCCAATCAAACACTAAATCATTTCTGATCGAGCTGATTTTTGGCACAATATTCTACTTGATGAGCTTTACGCAGTGAACGTTTCCAATCATCGAAGCGCTACCGCAACACATATACAACACACTGTACAGCACCTCCTTTGGTAATAGTAGGTCATAATACTTCAAACTAGTACTACACAAGGAACCACATGAAAGATCTATCATCATGTACTGTGTTAGTGTAGTCAGAATAGGAGGCAGAAGGCCAAATTCAGGGCAAGCCGGTAAGGTAGGTGGAGTAGTGATTTATCCCAACTTGGTGTATGGGCCCTGATTGGGAGTTCATGTGGTGGGCTTTGGAGGCAGCCTCAAGTGTTGCGTTTTGCCCTAAAAAGTTAATTATCTTACTTTTTTCATCTTTATTTGAATTTTTTTCGTGTTTTTTAGTTTTACATCAAATTTTTGTATATTATTGGTTCGTCCCGGCGAGAGTAATCAAAAAAGTAAAAAATAATGATCGAAACATAAATGTTTTTGAATAAAGACAAAAATAAGCAAAAAATTCAGTTTTTTACACTTTTTTCGATCTTATTCAAAAAAATTAAGAGTTCTAGATATAAGTTTTTACCTTTTTGGATTTCTTTTGCCGAGACTAACCAATAATACTCAAAAAAAATTGATGCAAAATTAACAAACACAAAAAAAAAAAAAATCAAATAAAGACAAAAAAAATAAGTTAAGTTGACATTTTACACCAAAACACCTGAATTCCTTTTTCTCACATCTTTTTTTGTACTATAATAATAAAACTTTTGTAGCTAGAAATATCAAAGAGAAATCATCACCTCTACTGAAAATATCCCTGGGACTTCTATTTTGGCATGACTTCAGTTGCAGAAGGGCACAAAAGACCTTGTCGTAGGGATCGAACTCCACGTTTATCCACAACGGCCAACGCATTTACGAAGCTTGAAAATTAATATTTGGTTGAGTTTTGAGAAGAATTTTTTGAGAAATATTTTTGAGATAGTATTTGGATGAGTTTTTGGAAAAAAGTAACAATTAGAGAAAGAGAGAGATAGAAAGAGAAAATGAAAATAATAATTGGAGAGAGGGGTATGAGGAGAGAGAGAAATGTGATTAATGATTAGAGAAATGAGAGATGGGGAAAGAATATTTTTAGAAAATTTTTAGGAAATGTGAAGTGAACATCAGGATCCGGAGGTGTTGTGCATCTCTCAACCGTCCAATCGTGTTTTGGACGGTCTAGATGTAGTCGGCAATTTTGATTTAATTACCAATAGAAGATAGAAACACATCCAAACCGTCCGAAACACATCCAGACCATCCGATTTCTATCACTTTAGTCATGTGAAAATAAAAGTCCTTGAGATATGAATCGCGAAGTAGAAAGAAAGTGCGTAATAAACATAAAATAATAAAGGCTCACAAATATACCTCATATACATTGAAAACCTCAATGCAAGAGTGACCTTTTATTTTTTTACTACTTTTTACTTTACATAACTTTTGTTTAGTTTTTCGCTGTAATTTTTGGGACTTATCATTTATCTCTACGAGAGGAATAAAAAAAAGTGTGTAAATATAGACCAAAGTTGAAAAAAGTTTTTATAAGACGACATTTTAGACAATATATATATATATATATATATATATATATATATATAGAGAGAGAGAGAGAGAGAGAGAGACACACACACACATACACACCAGCTGTTTGGTATCTCTCGTCTTTATGAACTCTTTTTGGCGTTTAGTAGTAATTTGTTATTTTTTAGATTCCTCTTGAGACAAATGATTAGTTCAAAGTACACTGTGAATCTAAACAAAATTCAGAAAAGATTAATAGAAACCAAAAAATACTAACTGATTGGTACAGTTAGTATTTTTTCGTCGCTAATGATTTTTTTTTTTTTGGTAATCATTTTTTACTTTTAAGATTTCTGTCGTCGAGAAAAATTGTTAATCCAAAATAAACTAAGAATCTAACAAAAATTTAGAAAAGATAGTAATAAAAATACCGAAACAAAAAAATACAAAAAAAAAGGGGGTATCTAATTAAACAGGCGAAATTTTGAAAAGCAAATGTGCTTTGCTTTGCTTCGCCTACATTCATAGAACATCATTCCATTCTTCTTACTAGTGCCACTGGCCAACTGTGCATCCCCAATTCCCCATCATCATCTAGTCATGCTACAATTATTTGAGGGGCATATTAAAAAAGGTTTTGCTGTTCTCCATTTCAATAATGGCTGCACCCCATCCTTAATTTTTTTTTAACAACCACGCATATCAGTCAATTTACTCACACCTCAAATAATCTTGGGAACCATAAACCAACCGTTCACTAGCTTGGGCCCATAAACCAACCGTTCACTAGCTTGGGCCCCACTTACAGCAAGAACAATGCTCTGTATGGACTGATCCAAAAGAGTTGAAACACCTTAGAAAAAAGCAAACCGCTAAGTCATCCCAAGCCTTATCCACCAGCAAATTACTTGGGGTTATGGTTGCACCTCTTAACTATCATGCAATAAATGTTCATAAACCTTGTGACATCTCAAATTATTGGTCAATTATTAATTGTTTTTAAGTCAAAACTAACATAAAGATCATGTATAGGGAGATGTTCTATTGAAGACTCCCTCAAAGATCTTCTCCGTGAGGACCACCACTTTTTTTTATTTTTCGGACCAAATTTCGACGATCCGAACTGCTCAATGTGTTTAAAACATATTTTCCATGGCCAACGCGAAGAATCACAGAAAAAAATACCCGAAAGGGCTTCATCCGAGCGATTTTTCATAATAATTGTACATATATAATTTATCAAAAAATGCTTGAATGAAGCCCTTCCGAGTATTTTTTTTGGACGAATTCACGTGATGACCCTTAAAATCACGTTTTAAACACATTGACCGGTTTGAATCGTCGATATTCGACCCCGATCCATGAGATCCGCAAATTACGAGTTTGAGGGAGTCCTTAGTAGAACGAGATCCATATATATATATATACATATATATATACATATATATATATATATATATATATATATATGTTTCACTTCTCCTCTGGATTTCAAACTTCCAAACCTCCTTAATCCGAGTATTTTTTTTACGATCCAATCCGTCCAATGTTTTCAGAAGGTGTTTTCAAGGGGCGAGGTGGGAAATCTTCAAAACAAATACCGGGAATGGCTTGATCCAAACAATTTTTTCGCAAAACTGTATATTTACATTTTTTTGCGAAAAACTGTTTGGATCAAGCCCTTCCCGATATTTTTTTTTGAAGATTTCTCACGTGAACTTTGGAAAATATTTTTTGAACACATTGGACGGATCAGATTTTTCCAAAACAATTGACAACACAAAAATTATACCCCAAGAGCTTCAATCCGGGGGGTCCGGCCGGATAAGAAGCTTGGGGTATATGTATATATAGGGAATGGTTCTAATCCGGGCCTCCTATTTCCTGATCTCATGATCCAAATATTTTTTTGATAATCCGATCCGTCCAATGTGTTCAGAAGGTGTTTTCAAGGGTCGACACGGGAAATCTTCAAAAAAAAAATAAAAAGTTTCATTAACTTCATGAAATCTGACGAAAATTTAAGTAGAAAGACCCGAATAAAAATGCTCTAAATCCAGATGTACAGTGTGTCTTGGACCAAATTTGTAGGCTTTTTTTATTTTATTTTAACTTTCTTATTTAGTTCCCGTAATATCAGTCTTGTAAAATCTGCGTAATCAGTTAGCGGAAATTTTCTAGTCTTTAATTTTAGTACATCAATATTAGTCAAGGTGTGCATACATAAGTTATCTCGAACATCCAATTATAAAAGCCAAAAAGCATTTTATGTAGTACTATTAAACACCTTATAAGCTATAAAATTATAGGAAGTGGAAAACCATACAAGATTCATCTAATAGTACTATTCATTCCATCTCAAATTTGTTGTCAGTTTACAGCTATGCATGCTATTTTTCAATTGTTGCAGTAGTTGGAATTGGTACTTAAATCGGTGCTTTTTCAGTCCCACCTCATAAGTCAATCCCACTAAACTATATCTTTCAATATATAATTTCTTTTTTGCAATTTTGAAAACTTTCTTTAAAAATACTAATAAAAAATTATCAAACAAAATATATATTGAATATAGATAACATTATATATTAGAAAATATAATCAATTTTTTGAATTATTTCGAATATTGAAAGTGGACAACAACTATGAGACAAGTGGAGTATCAAAAATGATGGGTAGACATTCTCTAAACCACTCCCCACCACACCCTCTCTCACATGTGTGATGGGGCTCACCCGGTGGATTCCAGTGGACCCCATCACACATGTGAGAGAGGGTGTGATGAAGAGTGGTTGAAAGAATGTGTACCTATCATTGTTCGTGGAGTATTTCTGACCATGTGTAGGCTTGGTACACATGCAGTTTTAGCCCAAAATGGGAAAGAAATGATGAGTGATGACAAAAGAAAATAGGACTGTAGCTGGAATTGGACTCATCGGTGACCCAGTGGACAAAAATAGGAGTGGCATGCAAATAATCACAGGAAGTCTCACATGGGTTTATTATATGTATTTATATATTCCCTTTCCACTATCCATTGTTGCTTCTTGGCAATCAGGCACACTCTGTTCTGTTTATAACTGAGTGCATGAAGGGGGAAAGTGAACATTTTAGGCACATGTATTAGATATAGAATCCTCTCCAGTCCCTTGAAGGAACTATTCAATCCTATCCGGATCATTTTTAGGGACATGGGATTGCTGCTGTGCAGCTTGTGCACAACAGCTATTAGTGCATAATTTGGGTTGTCCACAAGTGTTCAACCTGTTCGGATTGAAAACAAACTATTCGCGCGAATACTTCTCCTATTTTGTTTAAAATCTGGATCGTGCATCCAAGCAATGAACAATCCAGATTGTGCACAGCAGCAACCCCGTCCTAGTTTTTAGGTCCTTCCTGAATCCATTTTGATAATGGAAACCTTTGATATCTTTTTAGTCCCCGTAGATAACACTAGACAAGTCAAAATTCATGTTGATTGATTTATTTATTTTTTAAAGTTAAATGGAAATTCATGTTTCAGAAATGGGGGTACAACGTGAGAAGAAGTTTTATTTTCAACCGACAATATCTGTGTCGAAAGAGTGTAGCATGGCCAGAGGAATGATTAGTGCCCAGTACCCTGAATGTCAATTGAATATCATTTAATATATTTTTAGAACACATTTATCTCGAAATAAATACGCTAAGAAAACTTTGTAACAATGGATAAAAATCCACTTTTCTAGAGATAAATATGGTTTGAGAATACATGAAATGATATCCGATTAGCATGATTTTTTCCACCGCTATTATTCTCATCAAGGTTTAAAATATCGAATGTGTTGATCAGCAAAACAGGTTCAGAAGAGCCCAAATCCGACCTGGAAAATACAATCCAGTCTCTCCCGACCCCTTTGTCAATAAGTTTATATAATTGAAATCCGAATCAAGCTCATGGAAATGTGCGTCGAATTTTCCAAATTTTTTTGGAACAAGGAGTGTATTAAGAAACAAGATCGATTTGTTAAACATGAGAGTAAAAAAGTATAAAATCATTCACATAGATGGGAAAGTTTTTTTTTTTTTTTTCACTTGTTTGTCAATCAATCAGCAAGATTTGGATATATTAAGAAAGGAAAACTCTTCAATACACACCCCTTGAAAGTGTGTACAATATGCATCCATTGTGTGATCCATATTGTGCCAACTCATTGGCAATCGTAACATTTTTTAGTGTTTCGTAACTTTTTCAGTAGTATGATTCGTAACATTTTTTATGCTTCATAACATTTGGCGTGTCTCATAACTTTTGTACAAAAAATTTGTAACTTTTATTAAAATTCGTAATTTTTGTTAATTGATTCGTAACTTTTATAGGGGTGCATATGATACACACCCAAATAGAGGGTGTGTATTGTAGCCATTTCCAGAAAGAAAACTACTATAATTCAATATCGTCTTTTATATACAAGAAAAATTCCCCAGAAAAGCTATACCACAAGTGCAAAAAAGGACTAAATCGAAAAAACCAAAACTTTTCAAAAAATACAACCTTAAAAGAATACAACCTTAAAAGAAGAGAAAGGGTGAAATCGAGAAATCACATGCCAATCCCAGACAATCCGGTGTATATTTGGTGAGAAAAACGTCGTCCCAAACAAGTTTTTTGAGAGCCCACTTATATTTACGAGGCCTAGCGAAGCTTGAAATGGCCCAGCCCAACTTTTTTGTACCCAATGGTCTTCAAGTCTTGTTGGACTTTAGCTCGAAAACCAACATAGGTAAATGGCTTGTCCTTTTTTGTGCTGTGGATCACAACATCTACGGCTTGGAAAACAAAGTAGCCAACTGAGATACGCTCCTTAGCCAAAAGGCCGAGAAAGGTATTTGAGATTCCCACATTGTACTTTTCACCCTATGCTTCATGCTTTTGTACTTGTCACCGCTCATTGCCGAGAATTTCTTTAGTGCCTGGTGGCTATTGCCCGTATCTGCTCGACAATCTCAGTCGTTTAAAGTGTAATTTGACTGTCCGGAAGAGGAAAGAGAAGGGTTGGGTGAGAGGAGAGAGAGAGAATCAATTTGATTCGTTCAAAAAACTTTTGAACGACTGAGATCTTGCTCGGCATGGACGTGGTACCCATTCGGTACCCAAAAAAATTTCTCATTGCCTAACTGGAAAAATAGTATCCAACGAAATTATATATCCCTTGAAGAAATTATATATCCCACGAAATTGTATTTACAAGTGTACTAGATTGAACCTGTGCTATGTACGAGAATTTTTTTTGATTTTGTTAATTTTGTGTCTATTTTTTTGAATTTTTAGTTCATCGTGATAAAAGGAATCTAAAAGTAAAGAATTATTATAAAAATATTCAGTAAAAAAAAATCACTATTTAAATTATTTTTGTATTTATTGACAAATCTTATTAGGTACCCTTCCCTATAGTTTTACGGCTCTACCGAAGGCGGTGAAGTGTGATGGGCTGGAGCATCTGGCCCATCAAGATTGAGGCCCAGATAACCTGCCCAGTCTCTCGACCGTTCCATCGGTTCTATTTTCCAGCTTATAAAATCTCCTCCGTGCACTGCAATTCGACTCTTTCGTCGGCGCACAATAGGGCATCGGAGAAACTTCGAGGTTAGCTCTCTCTCTCTCTGCAATTTGCTTTCTGTTCGTCAAATTTAAGCATAGGAAGAATTCTTTTGCTGCTTTGCCATATTGTTTCGTGTTAGCCCTATTTATGAGTAAATCGCATTCATCCCTTGTATTTTGTATATTAAATCAGTAATTATACAGACTATAATCCTTAATCTTCCCTTCAAAAGTCCCTTAATCACTCTGTACCGGAAATTGGTTTTTTCATTATCTTGTTTTAGTTGGTTAATTGGGCTTGCTAAATTTACCCATTAAGCATTCTATAATTGTTGGAAAAGTAAGTTTCCTGGCGTACCGTAGCGTTATATGTGCCTATTTTTTAAGGGTTTTGCTGTATGTACCTATACCCGTTCCCAATGCCCATACATGTGCTTCGTGGCTTTAGAGAACCGTGGTTTAGGTATGTTGTGCAGAGAGCTTCCTGCAAATCAACCGTACTAAGACTTATGTAAGAAAATGGAGAATAAGAAGCAAAATCCACATATATTTGAAATCAATGGGGAGATACCGAATGATGAATACAAACATGAGATGCTGAGATTTATGCTTCTTCCTTTAATCCGCATCATATTTCAACACAAAACTAATGGTTTTACTAATGAAGAGAAGATGAATGCTCCAAAGAGCTAGTACTATGGTAAAAGAAGTTCATTAAAAAAAGCCCTCTTCACGAAAGTACCTTCCTTAGTCCTTACAAGTCGCACATGAGTCTAGTTTCAAGCTTCAACAAAACAGGCAACATAAAAGTTATACCAACATGAAACCTAACAAGGATCCTAAACTGGCCACCCTGGGAACTGAAGTCACCGTATTTGTAGCAAGTTACTTTTCCCAAGTCTAAGGTGTCACTGTTCCCAATGAGGGGCACTTAGATTCTAAAGGGCTAATTTGGCAAAAAGGTGGTTTTTGGTTTTTTGGTTTTTTCGTTTCATCTTTATTCAAATTTTTGTAGCATTTATTAGTTTCATGTCAAGATTTTGTGGTTTCTGGATTCCTCTCGGCGAGACGAATCTAACAAGTATAAATTTATGGTCAAACCAAATATTTTTTTGAATAAAGCCGAAATACTTGGATTTTTTCCCAATAATCTAAGTTTTTTGGCTTTATTCCAAAAAAATTAAGTTTTGACCATAATTTTATACTTGTTAGATTCGTCTCGCGGAGAGGAATCCAGAAACCACAAAATTTTGACGTGAAACTAACAAATGCTAAAAAAAATTCAATAAAGACGAAATGAAAAAACCAAAAACCACTTTTTAGCCAAATTAAGCCCAAAACCATCGAGGAAACATTTACAACGAATCTTGAGGAAGTTCCAAAACCAAGCCAAAGTTGGCTGCACATGTCAATATGCGTCAAAGTCTGTACTGGTCCCTAACCCTTTAGCCATTTGGGATAAGGCTGGTGATGAAATAGTGCCTGTTTGGAACCCGACAATTATGTTATGAACAGATTCTCAAGTCAAAATTGCGCCTATTTGTTCATGATATTAAGATTTTGGTGAAAGAGTTCTCTTTTATGTCTTGTCTGAAACAAAATAATCATTTCAGACAATCTAACTAATTTATACAAATGTGAGGCCGCGGCTTGGTGATGAAGATATGGATACAATTAACCTTGTTCTTTGTTTCTTTCCTTTTATCATTAGACGACAGTAGCTCTGTTTTTGTTGTACAACTCGTAGGTTGTCACAAGCTAGGTGTGTGCACCTCAATTTTCCCGTTTGAGTTTGCTTTTTCAAAACGCCTACTCTTATGAACTACTGACCCCCGATCTCATTAACCAACTCTTTGCTACATTCCCTCTAAAAGTAATTAACCTGGTTGTTGGCTCTGGGCCAATCTCTTCTTGATTTGTATGTGTAACACTTTAAGGGATAGTAACGGTCCAGGCAAATGAAAGCTACATATTGTCGAAGGGAAGTGGCCGCAATTATTGGTCATCGTTTCTTACTGGAAAATCATTGCTGATTGCTTTTTAGTTTATCTGTAGGCAGTGCTGACCCTCGTGTGTCATTGTTTGCAGGTTACATCAAGTTTGGGACTTAAGACCTTGTTGCAAAAAGAATGGCCAAGCATCATCCTGATTTAATAATGTGCAGGAAGCAGCCTGGTATTGCCATTGGACGATTATGTGAGAAAGATGATGGCAAGTGCGTGATTTGTGACTCCTATGTGCGCCCTTGCACACTCGTGCGAGTTTGCGATGAATGCAACTACGGATCCTTTCAGGGTCGCTGTGTCATCTGTGGAGGATTGGGAATCTCTGATGCCTACTATTGCAAGGAGTGCACACAGCAGGAGAAAGACAGAGACGGCTGTCCAAAAATTGTCAATTTGGGAAGTGCCAAGACAGACCTTTTCTATGAGCGTAAAAAGTATGGTTTTAAGAAAAGGTGATAGCATAGCACGATTGTCTTTTCAGTTACCCATATGTATTAATGTAATTGGAGATTAACCCATTTCAAAATGTTGGAACAACGTCAGGGGTCTAGGACTATCCGGTGTATTTTCTTGAAAATGAACTATGGTGATGGGGAAGCTGCATTTTAACTGTTATCTGAATGAGAACCGTGTTGAATTTGAATTCGGGGCTTTGCAATCATTATCTTAAGCCGATCTTAATGTTTTTTAGTGCCGTATGATTCTTTGTTTTGTGCTGCCGTTTGTGTAGTGATTGTGGCTATTGTTATTGGATTTTTATCTTCCTACTGTAAATTCAACATATATATGGGAGCAACCTGTGCTCTTGTCAGACTTGCAGGAGATATGTTATCGCCATTGATGACTTGATGGTCATCTCTTTTTGTGATGCTTTTTGACGGTTGGTTTTTGCTTGTAGTTTTATTGCCGTCCATTGTCATCGTTCTCTCCAGGCGTATTGATTTCAAATGGCAAGAGGACTTGTATTCCGGTTGGGTTTGTCCAACTAAGGAATACACGGGTGATTAGGTTGGAAATGAAATTGAACGGAGAATGCAGCTTTTAGGTTTGAAGCTGCAACACAGCAACAGGGTAAGCCCCACCACTCTCTCTCACACGCACACACGAATGCGCAAAGAGACACTGATGTTCATTGCGCAAAACTTAACACACGCACGCACGAGTACTCTCTCTCATACGCACACACGAGTGCGCAAAGAGACACTGATGTTCATCGCGCAAAACTTAACACACGCACGCAGGAGTGCCCGCAAAGAGACACTGATGTTCATAGCACAAATTTAACGTACCTTAATGTCGTGACCTGCGACAGTAGGTGTTGCGCTCTAGCCCCTAGTGGAGTCACTATCGTGGTTGCACAGTGCTGTAGAGTGGAAGGTTGTTTCAGTGTGTTTTGACTTGGATACTGAAACAGAAACAGTGCCAATGTGGGATTTAGCATTATGCAGTGGGAGGAGGCACAAAATAGCATAATTGTTCTGGTACCACTGCAATTACTCCACGTATTAACCACACGGGTCAAGCTCCTCTTCGTATCCCATCCCTCTTTAATTTCAATTTTTGAAATCATCTCGTGTTTGACAAGTGACAACTAAAGTTTGAACTGTACACCTTGTAGGACACGCAACGAACAACATGTCTATAAAAAAATCAGTAAAATTGAATATTGATAGACACACAAACACCTTTCAAATTGTAACGCAAAATAAATGGGAAATATGTTCTAAGTTACCTCACAATTTACAGAACAAAATATAACTTATTCACATATCTATCAGTATATACTCTGTACTACATAGTCATGCTGATTTATCGTAGACTTGTATACATGATATATGAGTTGAACAGTTCGGATCATAATTGCTAGCTCAACAGTTGACAAAAATTGGGAGTACAGAGAGGAGGTCCTCCCTAACCACACCCACCAAGAGAGAGAGGGAGGGGATTATGGTGACTTTGAAGAGAACTGATGAAAGAAGAGGTGACTGTGGAATGTGGATCATACGGAACGATGTACGGTCAAGTATGATGCTTGAAGTCTACCATAATCCGTCCTAATCTTTTCAGATTTTGTTTTTGTTTGTTTTGTTTCTAGTGGATGATGCGTTTGTTTCTTTCAATTTTCTTAAAGTAGTAGCAACTCAGGGGGTTATTAAGTTGAATTATTGTTACCAACAAATGTTTGATACTTTTGCCTGGATTTGTTTGTTCATCGTTCTATTATAACCGGATAAAAAACTAGCGATATCTTTAAATTGGTAACAAATTATATATTCGATGTGGATCTTATTTGATTGGGTAAATTACACTGACCTCCCCTGAGGTTTCTGACTTATACACTAATCATCCCTACTTTATCTGAAATAGCACTAACCTCCCCTGAGTTTTATATTGTAATATCAAAAGCACTCTTCTATTACTTGGCCGTCAGTGGCAGTATCGGGAGTTGATGAGGTAAGTCATTAACCTTTGTTGAATTTTCAAAATAGCCCTTGACACTAGTTTTAGATTACACTAATACAATAGAAAAATTGTCATTTTGCACATCACAACACCATAAGTAGCAGAATTTTCTACGTCACAAATTTTCTACTGTATTAGTAGAAAAATCAGTACCCAAGTGATGCAAAGCAACTGAAAATGACATAATTATACTCTTATTTGATGTATTTTATGAACTAGGACACATCCATTTATTAAACAAAAAATTAAATTAAAAGACATGTATATTTGGTAGAATTCTCATGTTTTGTTATCTTGGTTTCTTTTTCTTTTTCTTTTATTTGAACTGCATTTTTTTTAACAATAAAAGCCAAACGGGGAATGCATTTCATTTTTCTTTATAGAAATTGCCCACCAATAAATTATATTCTAAGTATTCATGCATGATCATTATTTAGAAGAAAAAAAAATGAGAGAGAGCCTTTTACATTTAGATTGTAACTATTGTCAAGGGCTATTTTGGAAATTCAACAAAGGTTAATAGCTTACCTCATAAATTTATGTTACTGTCACTGACGGCCAAGTAATAGAAAGTTGTTTTTGATACTAAAATATAAAACTCAGGGGAGGAACTCAGGGCAGGTCAGTGCAATTTTAGTAATAGAAGGGAGCTTTTAAAACTAAAATATAAAACTCAGGAGAGGTCGGTGCTATTTCAGATAAAGTAGGGGTGGTCAGTGTACAAGTCAGAAACCTCAAGGAAGGTCAATGTAATTTACCCTATTTGATAGATCTCGACTCTATAATACAATATTTTAAAAATTATATAAAAACATTATAAATTACTAAATAAAATGATTTAAAAAGTGACACGAACTCTGAAAATAAACTAACAAATCTGGACGAAGAGAGTTTTTTTTTTCTTCTGTGAACTCGAATCCAAATTCTCCCCTTGTCTCAATTGAGTGCGAGTATATTATTTGTATAAAAGTTTAAGTATTAAAAAATCAATCGTTAGTAGGATAAAAATAAATAAATACTCCCTCTGTTATGTTTTAAGTGTGTAGTTTCGTAATTTCAACTTTAAGTATTAAGAAAGAATCATCATTACACATTTCACATCAATTTTTACATTCATTTTCCATTGTTGCCCTTGATGGATACATCATAATTAAACTTTCCTCACTAACTTTACACAAAAGGGAAAAATAAAAATTGGGTCTAAGGGGTGGTTATTGTGCACTAGGTGCACATCACACATGTTGCGCAACCCCTTTAGGGCCCACCCAGGGTCTTGTTATTTGATCTGAATCTTTCATTTTATTTTTCTCGTTGAGTATGTAGTCCATGTGAAAAATCAGGATGATCGGATACGGGTAACTATTTGATCAGTGACTAGTTAGCTTACAACTTTGTAAAAAAAAATCACCTACAACAATTTCTTGGAGTGTTCTATTTCTGCAAAAAAAAAAATGCAGGTTGAAAACATAGTTACTAGTGTCCGATCAACTTGAATTTTTGCATAGACTATCTACTCGACGAGACAAACAAAATGATCGATTTGGATCAAATGGGACCCGAGGTGGATCCCAAAGGGGTTGCACGGCTACACACCTTGCATGTTGTGCACAACACCAACCCCAGACCAATAAGAAATGTATCAACTTTTACTTACTAATTTTTCAACATCACATTTATAGGTACCGCGCCTATGCACAGATGGAGTACCAATGGGGTGTGGAACCCATTTTTGGGTTCCACACAAATAATTTGATCCGTTCATTTGTCTTAAAATTATTTTTTGAGTGGCTATGTGCAAAATTAGCTCAATCCGAAGCGCGTAAGTGGTTGATCCGAAAATCTCTTGTTTCATAAAAACGATTTTGAATGAAACATGAGATCTTTGGATCTACCACTTATGCATGTTGGATTGAGCTAATTTTCATTATGGCCACTCAAAAAAAATTTTAAGATGAATAAACGACTTGGATTATTCGTGTGGGATCAAAAACACCGTTGATATCCAATTTATGTGTGAATGATATGTAACTATGGGATGGTTGGAAAAAAATACCCTGGAAAGAAGTACCAGCAGGGGGACCCATGTACAACCGATTTTACACAAAGGCTTTCAAAGTAGTATGAGGTTTTAAAATCGGGTTCTTAGAAACCCAACCGAACAAAATGTAAAGTGTCACACGAACTACCCAAATAGTAATTATCTAGTGCTCCCGAAGCTCCGGCTAGTGGGATTCTATGGGATTTTATAACCACATATTCACTTAAGATTCATACACTTGGACTCGGATCTCACGGGAATATACCGTCGCAGTGGTCGTAGACACTGTTCCATAAGGAGCCAATAATTTTCCCCTTGAGACGTGCAGCATTTGGTTCACTACAGTGACCCACACTCGAGGTTCGTGAACGAAAAAGGCTTTTACAAGCGACAGCACCCCGTTGACCCAATTTGGAGGGCTGAGATTCACCGTCGGGAACAGCGGAAAACTGTTCCTGCTTACGAACGAGTCTCCCACAATCCAAATGCAGCCGTCGATATCAAATCCCAATCACGTATCGCCTCGTTTCATAACTGCAGAGATCGCCACCACCTCCTTATAAATGGCCTTCAAGTTCGGTTACACCCTCTCATCTTCCGCCGTTTAGCCCTCCTCATCACTTATCCAGATATCCAGATACAGAGGAGAGAGAGAGAGAGAGAGAGAGAGAGATGGCGGTGGGACTTCGGCTGTGGCTGTGCTTATGGTTCGGGTTTGCCATGATTTGCTACGCCCGAAACACCATTTCGTTCTCAGGTACGCTTCTCGATTAACCCTATCAATGGTGATATATACAACGAGTAATATACATATGTTTAGATAGTAGATTTGAAATGCCGAAGAGTAAATTCCTTCTGATTTGAAGCCGATAAGTTTGACTAATCGTATCTTCGCGTCACTCATATTTTGTTGTTTGCTTGAATCAATAGCATTGTAGTGTGTGCCCTAATTTAGGACTCACGGGTTTGTTCCCTTCGAAACCTCCGAAGTATTGTCAACTCTTTCAAAGCTACTTCATAAGGAACTTTGTTTGTTTGTTACTGCTTTAATTTGAGCACCCCACTAATGGGTGGTAAGATTGAAGCCCACATTTAGTCGAAGTGCGCGTAAGGTCGCCGGAGAATTGAATCGTCAAGAAAGATCATCAATTTAGGTTAGATTTAAGCGACAAAATGAGGTTCATAAGCAAACGGGTACCAACCCCTGGTCCCCTCCCCTTACTGTTTGAGCAGGTCCAACAGTTTAGAATGGCATTGAGAGTAATGCTACAGTATGCACCATGCCTTTTGGCATATGATGTGCAATTCATATATATAGCCACAAAATCTCATATAAGTCCACAAAATCTCATATTGACGAAAGTAAACACTCATATTAGAAATTACAAAAATAAATATTGGAACACCAAAATCCAATAAAAAGGACTACAAAATCTCATATACATAAGAGAAAATTTTGGAATAAAAAAATTGGCAACCGGTTGGTCACCGAGCCCACCGCTTGGAAAAAAAAATCCATATTAGATTTTGTGACTTTCAAAATGAGTGTTTATGAAAGAAAATATGAAACTTTTGTGATCCACTACAGTCCAAAAATTGTTAATAAATTTTATATGAGAATGTGTGGCTGAGTATGTGAGATTTCGTGCTTATATTTATTTTTGTGGATAAGTATATGAAACATGTCACTATCAATACACAACAATATTTTTGGACTGTAGTGGTCCACAAAAAACTCATATATTCCTCCACAAGTACTCATTTTTTAAACCAAAATTCTCATTTCAAATGACTTTTTATATGAGTGTTCTTCGAAGTGTATATGAGAAATCTCATATATGACTCAATGTTGGCTAAAATATGTATTTCTGTGGCACCTTCTATGAGGCATGTCACATCAATATATATACACACAATATGTATCATATTTTCACTACAGTCCAAAACTATCATATGAGATTTCGTGGCATGTTTTATGAGGTTGACTTTTGCCAATATGACATTTTGTGGCTCTTTCGAATTTTTGTGGTAATTTTATGAGCATTCGTGGCTTCATATATGAGATTTTTGAACCCAAAACGTTATATGAGAGATCACCCGAGGTTTTATGATTTCTTTTGGCTCTCCATATGAGAGAAAAATGACCGGTATAGAGGTCACTTTTTGCCTATGTGGCGCAATCTCATCCGTCGATCTGGTCAAAGGTGCATATTTTCAGCCATAAAATCTCATATTTGACCCACAAAATCTCATATTTATTGTTACAAAATCTCATTTTTTGGCTCAAAATTGAGGTACACATTGTAGCATCCCTCTTGAAAGGGTTCAATTTTAATTTGTCATGAATTCCTTTCTAGCTAGCCTCCAAGTGTTATTAACTCTTACGGATTAGTTCATAGCCTTGGGGTTTGATTAACTTCGTTAGTAAACGGTGATATTAGGGGTGAAAATCAGTCGGTTCGTTCGGTTTTAGGGGTGCTCGGGACCGAACCAATCGGTTCAGGGTGATTTTGCCGGAAACCAATCCCAATCGAAAAAAACAATGGACCGATCGATTCGGGGTGGTTCGGTTTTTTCGGTCCGGCATTAAAGTTTAGATGGACGGCTGTGATTTGTTATTTTTTGCGGGGTCAATTTCAGGAAATCGAGATAGGGGTGGTTTTCGGTTCAAATAGGGGTGGTTTCGGGATAATTCGATCCAAATCGGGATGATTTTAGGGTATTTCGGTTCGGTTCGGTTCGGTCTAAAAAAAATTCCGGGAAACCAAAACCGAACCGAGATGTATTTCAGTTTTTTCGGTTCGATTTTTTCGGTTTTTTGTCCAGGCTAGACCAACCGAACACCAAACCGAATTTTCAGTTTTTCGGTAGGTTCGGGTCCCATCGGTTTTTTTTACCCCTAGGTGAGATTGGTTTATAAAATATTAATCCGTGTAAACTGGTCCGAACAATTCATAGCATCCAACAATATATATTTTCCATGAAAAAGAAAAAGAGTTTATGGCAACAAAAATGTTTTCCACCTATAAATAGGGAAAATATTTACCTGATGGAAACTATCATCACTACCACCTCCGCTAACCCTGCACCACCCACCGCAGTGGTGACACGGAAGTGGGGGAGGTGTTGTGCACAGTGCTGTGTACTCTTCGGCCGTTGGATTGAGTTTTAGACGGCTTGGATGTATTTTGATTTTTTACTGGTAAAAAAAATCAAAATTAAAAAAAAATTCCGAACGCATCTAAGCCGTCCAAAACTCAATCCAATGACTGAGGGGTGCACAGCATCTTCCCCGAGCCCCGGTGACACCAAGAATATATAAACATTATGTGAATAGAATAATAATGTTTACTCTATTTTCACTAAATCACAAATCAAAAGCTCAACTAATTAAACTAGTATTTAATTATAAGTAAAAGATACCTAAACAAATATCTCACTGCTGTCTTTTCAGCCTTCACAAGAAAATGTACACAACTATGTGAGATTCCACAGTCAATAAAGATACGGGTACAAATGGTATGTACAGAAAAACGTACCGATCGCATTCAGGAACTCGCTTTTAGGTCATACACGAGTGATCCAAAGTGGTTGGAATGGTGGGACTTTGGTTGGAGCACATTCAACCGTCCGATTAAGTTGAAATTTGGTAGGGCCCCTCGGAAAAATATTTTAAGAACAATGAACAGTTTAAATCACTCGTGTGACATCAGTACGTTTTCTATACATACCATTTTGTACGCCCAGCACCGACCTTCTACAATTGCATACAGGGAGATTTCATGTTCTGTAATCATTGCATAATTAATTATCAATAGTACCAAACAAGTTTTTTTTCAATGTATGTGACCAGGAAATCATTCAACCACCGATTTCCCATTCAATGAAACAACTTACTCCTTACGTTTTCCATTGCTGAAAAAAGATAGTGTTTTTTTTTTTTTTTTTGTGGTCTTTACTTTTTACGTTTTCCATTGCTGAAAAAAGATAGTTTTTTTTTTGTGGTCTTTATTTTTTACGTTTTCCATTGCTGAAAAAAAGATTTTTTTTTTTTTTTGGTGGCCTTTACTTTTTGTGGATGATGAGAGAGTGTGTGCCAAAGACATGAGAGAGATGAGCGGTTTGAGCCAATTGGACCGGGGAATTTACTGTAGTTTAGCTTCTTAACTTTGAAAAATGTTCAGTACTTTAATTTAGGAGATTTATTATTATTATTATTTTCATGGGATCGGGTGTAGACCTCTTCCACGTAATAGTTGCTTTAAATCCGGACCGTTCAGAACATTTTTAGACAGTCCATATATGATCTCTGGGGTGCTCTCTCGGGATAATCTCCAACACCCCATAATCCTCGGGGGAACCCCACTCCTATCAACATAGCGTCGCCTCTGGCTGCCCCTATCCCTATTGTGAACACTCTAGCATAGCCATTTTCAAGGCTGTAACCGAAACAAAAACCTTTTTCTGGGCAAAATATCTTCTCGTAATCATATATGTTTTCCGCTTAAACACACACAGCGCAAATTTTTTCATTTGAATAATCGTAGAGAACCTCTGAACATAATTATCACAAGTGGATTAATTAGTTTGATTTCTATATTGGATACTCTTAGCGGTGCATACTTGAAATAATTGTGAAATGATATGCGTGAGATTGCAGGGGAGGAGGCTGACGTAATGTTGAAGACCATGGAGGGAAGATCGCTCCAAGTTTCACTTAACGACTACGGCGAAGCATCGGCAAACAATGGGCATGATCCCTGGATGAGTGTTGGTGGGAGCAATGACGGCCAGAGACGCCGTGATAATCCTTGATCACTAGTCCCTGCATTAGTACTACCCGTATATGCTGCATATGTAATAATGTTATGGACTGCATACAGTGAGTTTGTGCTTTAGTTTTGATTAAGAGTATTTTTCGTGTTTAGTGTTTTTTTTTTTTTGTAATTTTTTTCGTAAAATTATTTGAGATTATATATATTCGTCTCGACCAGAAAGATCATAAAAGTATAAAAATTTGAATCTAAATTAAAAACGGCGAGGAAAAAGATTTTGTTATTTACCAATCTTTCCCGTCTTTGTTGAACGTTTCTTACCTTTCGCTATTAATTTTCTATTGTTTAAATTCTTTTTGTCAAGACAAATAATCCACCTAAAATGTATTTTAAGTAAATTAACGAAATTCAGAAAAATCAAACAAAAAAACTGTAACGCCCCCAAGATTTGGGCACGTTAATTATTATTACAATCCGAAATAAAGTCTAAACCCAAACTTTAATACAAACGGTACAGTTCTCAAATATTAAATAAATAGCAACCGGGGTGATTCTAGGGCCTCGTCTATCTCTGCGCCGGGTCATTCCCCATTCCGGCAGCGCCTCCCGTTCCTCGGGTCTGGATCCCACAGTACGGTTCCTGTCCATTTAGATAGTCTAGCATAATACGTCCGAGTCGCACAGGCAACATCATGGTATTATGCCAGGGTTACACGAAGACAACACCGTGAGCCAGGCTCAATAGTTTACTACGCTAAGCTTCTAAGTAGCAATTCTAGAACAATATTCTCATGAACAGCATTTATAACTTATGAATAGTAAATCATATAATGCATCATGCGTGTCCATGCGGATCAGAGTAAATATGCGCAGGAAGATGGTGTCTCGTTTCAGTATCTCAAAACTGTGCTTCGTGTCACTTTCTCGAAAATTCTCATTTCGTTTCTCAAAAACACATTTCATTTATCAACCGTTTTTCCCAAAAATTCAGTTTTCTCAATACGATGCCTTTCCCGGCATTCTTCTTCAAATTTCATTATCTCCCACCGCTCTGAAAGTAATTAGTCCATTTACGCCTCCTCTCAGCTGACGGTACCAACCTTTCCGCTCGAGGTCCCGGTTATCGTGCATCACCGAACTTAACAGCCTGTTTGCACGGTCCGTTCTCCCCGCGACTCACGCGACGCGGTCCGGCCGTCTTGCATCCACCGAACTTAACATTTTGTTTGCAAGGTCCGTTTCACGGTGTGTTGTGCACGCTTAGCCCATCATCCTAGTTCTCTCCATGGCCGGAAGTGGCGCTCTCGCTGCACTACCGCAATCAATACCATTCCTCCAAATTCTCTCCGCGAATTTGAGGTGGCAACAAATCATCTCATCGCATTTCATATCATCTCACTTCTCCATAATCTCATTTCATTTTCCGAAAGAAAATCTCCATTTCATTTCTCAAAAATTCCATTTCGCATTTCAAACTCATTTTCATTCTCATCTCTATTTTCTCATCAATAATTATTAAATTTCGCGTCCGGTGACATAACGTATCGCATACGTGCTCGGTGTCACATGCTCAATTCATGCTCATGCAATATTCCATAATTTCCTCTAAATTCAAATTTCTTTCAAATCACATTTCTCACATAAAATCATGCATATAAATATATCAACTTTCTAAATAATTTTGTTTCCTCTAGAAACTTTTCCCACATAAAATCATACATTCTAATACACCAATTTCCCTCAAAGTAATATTCCTTCTAGCAATTTCTTCACCTAAAATCATACACTTTAATATTCTCCAAAAATATTATTTCCATTCCTCTCAATTTAATCCTCATCTAAAACCTTCAAACTATTTTATTTCTCCTCCAAAGGAATCAATTAATTCAATTTGCTCTTTCCAAAAATAGTTTAAACTAAACTCTTTTCTAGAAATCCCTTGCCAAAAATCCACCATAACTACTTGTAGACTTTCTAAAATATTAAAAACTCTCTCAAAAATATTCCGTCTATTTTTCTAGAAACTTTCTCTCAATAATCTCAATAATTTATCTTTTTCATATCTAGTAACCAATCACAATTTTTCTTCTTAGAAAAATTTACCAAATAATCTTACTACATACTTTATAAAAATCTTTCTAGAAATCCATATGAATAATTCTCTCTTTGTAAAATCAACTCCATATTTTCTTGCCAAAAATAACCAATAGGCTTTTCTTTCTAACAAATCTCTTATAAAAGAATTTCTTCATTTATAATATCCCCCAAATACAACCAATAAGCAAAACAATCAAGATTAATTATTTCTTTCTAGAAATAATAACATAATCACACTAGAATCTTATCTAGTGAAACACATCTACTAATTAACTTCTAATCACTACTAATCACTTCTAATCACCTTCTAGTCACTTTTAATCTCACTAATCCACTTCTAATTTCACTAATCAACTTCTAATTTCATGAATAACTATTTAATTAGAACCTCATAACATGCTTGTTAAACTTTCTAAATAGAAATACTCTTTCTAAATTAGTCACTTAATACATGCATAAATTAACTTAATCAAACTCTATAATCATGCCTAGAAACTTAATTAGAGCAACATATTTAATCTAGAAAAAAACTAATTAGAAGAGTAGTTTAGTAAACTACCTTAGTTTTCCGGGTGTAAACCGGAAGCCGATTAGCAATCCTTTGGAGAAGGCAACCCTTAAACTACCTAGCTAACTTACTAATCAACTTAGTAAGTAGCTAATTAGGGCTAAAATATGGTGGCTAAAGGGTGGTAGGAATATTTGGTTTGTTGGGAAAGTAGAGAGATAGATAGTCAAGTGTGGGGTATAGGGTGTCCAAATGAACAAATGGATGGTATTTATAGCCAAATGGGTGACCTATCCTCCCCCCCAAAAACTTTCGGCCCTCTCCTCTCTCTCTCTCTACCGAAAATTCTTGATGTGGTGCATGTATGGGAGTAAATGTGTAGCTTAGGTGGCTTATGGAAGTACAAAGGTGGCAAGTCTAGGTCTAGGTAGGAATCTAGGTAGGTATCTAGGTATCTAGGGCTAGATTCTTGGCTAGAATGAACCAATTAGGGTAGATACAATGTAGAAACAATGGTGGGGGAAAATATACCTCTCGTTGTGTAGGTTTTTGCACGGTCACCTTAGTTACGGGGTGTTTTTAGGAGCTAATATGAACCAATGGTGTGTGAAACCATTAAATGGCTAGGAGGGTAGCTATAACTAGCTATGGCTAGGTGGATTATTCCTTCCTAAAATTAGGGGAGCTTGTCCCTAGCTTACTTGGAAGCCAAGGCCTACAAAACATAGGCTAGGATAGGTGTATTGTGCACAAATGCATGTATTGTGTGGGTATGTGTAGTGTACTCCAAAAATAGCAAGGCTTAATCTAACTAATGTTGGGTACAAAACCTTAAGTTTAGTTGGCCACCTCATCAAGTCATTGCTTGCACAATTGTACAAGGCAATAACTCATGCATGTGCATGTGTACTAAGATGCATGCACACACACACACACTCTCTCTCTCTACCGATCCCTCTCTCTCTCTCTCTCTCTTGGCATTCTCTCTCTCTCTCTCTTTCTCTCTCTCTCCCGTGGCTCTCTCTCTCTCTCTCTCTCTAACTCTAACTCTCTCTCTAACTTAGTCAAGGCAACAAGTTCCAAGGTTTGACGTGACTATGCTATGACGTCCTACGGTTGTTGAGTGAAGTAATGGTAGTGGTTGGGTAGGTCTCGGGCATTAACCTCGGTCCCCGGGTGCTACGGTAGTGTAACGGATGCGTTACTCGGTCTTGAATACGTATATCCATGGCTAAAATTAATTTACTAAAGAAAATAATATAATTATAGGAAAATATTCCGATAAACCGAAAATTAAAAGTAATTAATTAAATTATTAGCGAAATTTTTATTTACGAAAATTAGGGTCGTTACAAAAACACTTTCGATAAGTTATGCCAAGCCCACGCTTAGTTAAATACTGCAATTTAAGGTGCCAACAAAGTCCATTGTTAAGGGAAGCAGGGTGGGTGTTGCGCAATTTGTTGTGCTACCTACGGCATTGCTGCGTCGACACCGTTCCGATGATCGGAGATGTCCACCGTGTAGAGCTCGTCGAGTACTATAAGTGTACCAAAACTCCAACTCGATCGGGTATCGTTAAGTGCCTCATTGGAACACCAATAACTTGAAGAAAAAAAAGGGTTCAATTGTTTTCATCCAGTGCTTCAAGTTACTATATGCGTTCCGATTTGTTCAAAGTTATATGTGTTCTGATGAGGCACTTAACTATATCCGATCGAATTAATTTTTGGTGCACTTGTAGTACATGATGAGTTCTATGCGGTAGATGTTTCCGATTGTCGAAACGATGTTGATGCAACGCCAAAAGGGATCGCACAGCACAGGGCTACGCAACACCTCCCTGGTTCCATTGTAAGTGGTTGGGTGTGCATGCACTATAATCATCCTCCTATATATATATATATATATATATATATATATATATATATATATATATATATATATAGAGAGAGAGAGAGAGAGAGAGAGAGAGAGTAGTGTTCTAGTCCGGGAGTCCCGGATCCGGGACTCCATGTTCCCGATATTTTTTTGACGATCCGAGCCGTCCAATGTGTTCAAAAGGTGTTTTCCAAGGCTCCCGTGAGAAATCTTCAAAAAAAAATACCAGGAAAGGCTTGATCCAAGCAGTTTTCGCAAAAACTTTATATTTACAGTTTTTGCGAAAAACTACTTGGATCAAGCCCTTCTCGGTATTTTTTTTTGAAGATTTCTCGCAGGAACCTTGGAAAACACCTTTTGAACACATTGGACGGCTCGGATTTCCCAAAAACAATATTTAAAAGCATCAAAACACCGAAAAATGCTCCAGTCCGGGAAATCCGGGATCCCGGACTGGATCACCGGTGTATATATATATATATATATATATATATATATATATATATATATATATATATATATATATATATATATATATATATATATATATATATATATATATAGGGTTCACTTCTAATCCGGACTTTTAATTTCTGGACCTCGTGATCCAAATATTTTTGTGACGATTCGATCCGTCTAATGTGTTCAGAAGGTGTTTTCAAGGGTTCATGCAAGAAATCTTCAAAAAAAATACCGGGAAGGGCTTGATCCAAGCAGTTTTTGCAAAAAAATATATTTAAAATTTTTCCAAAAACTGCTTAGATCAAGCCCTTCCCAGTATTTTTTTTGAAGATTTCACGCGTGCACCCAAGAAAACACCTTTTGAACACATTTGACAGATCGGATTTTCCAAAAAAAATTTGCAACACAAAAAACCCCTATTTTTTCCTTAAATCCGGGAGTGTGGATAAGAAGTTTGACCTATATATATTGCGAGGGAAATTCATAAAACTAGAACAAATAAAAGTTTAGAACAATAGCATACATAATATACAAATCCTAAGGGAATCGGTCAGTATTGTATTGATGGGGTACAGATAGGCCGCAGGGGCCACTTACTGGTCTTGCCCGCACAAATGATCCGAACAATTTAAAAATATTTTTTACATTGGCCCTGCGAGAAATCAAGTTAAAAAGATACATGCAACTAGTTAATCCGATTTCTCATTCAGATTACAAATTGACCCTGCAACCCGTCTGTACCCCATCATTACAATTCTAATTGGTACTTGTAGTGGGGTTCTAAATAATAAATAAATAAAAAACAAAGAAAGGAACTAGTCCATATGGCGTCCAGTGCCCAAAACATCTTCAATCACAAAGTAACAGATAGATTGTGGGGATCCTTCAACAAATCTTCCCCTTGTTTTGCCCCCAATCTGGCAAGGTGATCAATACTTTAATTGGCTTCACAATAAATATGAACCAGGTTTGCACATGTCCCCCTACCTAGATTTTTGAGTCTGTTATCAATGCTTGGTAAGGGTGAACCCAAGGACAATTCTCTCGGCTTAGCCGAGAGTTTCTCTCTTTTAACATAGGGTTTCTCTTTAGGGTTTTTCTCCTAGCTAGCCACCACCCTTCCTCTACCCTTTCCCACCGCACCCTCACTCTTTTATTCTTGTTCCCCTATCACTACCTCTCCCCCCTCTCTTTAGATCCGCCTCTTTTAAGGGTGGGTGGGGTTCTACCTCTTGGCTCTACCTCCCCATCATCCCTCCCTCCCACCGCCCTACCCTCACCACTGCACGCGTGCACCTCCTGAGCAAGTCAACTTTCTCCCACTCGTCTTTTCCATAGTTTCTCCACCCTCTTGGTCGTTACCCATGCCTTGTTTGGGATTTGGATCAACTCAATGGTGATGTTAGGGCAACTCGGGCCCCTCCAGCAAATGATAGATTGTGGGGATTCTTCAGCAAATCTTCCCCTTGTTCCACCCCCACTCTGGCAAGGTGATCAATACTTTAATTGGCTTCACGGTAAATATAAACCAGGTTTGCACATGTCCGACCGACCTAGCAAGATTTTGGAGTCTATTATCAATGCTTGGTAAAGATAGTTTTTATGAGCTATAGGCCCCCCTCCCTCATTTATCAACTTGAGTGCCATTTATGATAACTCGATTGAAGGAGATATGATAGGAAATGGGAGCCGGATATAGTTATTGTCTACTTGGATATATCTCTTTTTGTTTTTGTTTTTTTTTTGAAACGGATATATATCTTTCACCACACCTTAAATCGCTCTCATCTATGTGACATTGTATGATTAATGGTTGCAAAGTAGTTTCAAAGTATTTTTTCTTCTATTACCAATCATTCGTGACTCTACATATTGGTGTCATGTCTGTGCCATTGATGTGCCGACCCATGCACATGGGCTCTAAAATGAGGGCCCTGCCCGGTCCACCTCAGCGTTTGTGTGGTGCCAGCACATTCCTTACAGTGCCAACGCTAAACATGTCGTGCAGGGAGCCAAGAATTTTACTATGTAGGGCCGAATTTTTTTCCCATAATACTTTGCAAGTGTGAGCCTATAAAATACATAAGGATTTCCTTTTTTTTTCTTCTATATAATACTAGTGGATTTTTTTAAATTTATTTTAGGGGTTTTTTTCCTTGTACCTGCGACTACATCTCTTATGTCATGCTTGTGCACACGCGACCGTGACCCCTGTAATTTGAGATAAAGCTTGAGGTTTGATCGCTTATTCACACCATTTTTTGATCTCTCCTACCATTACCTTTCATACTCCCTCCGTCCCAAATTTCTTGTCTATTTACGGGTGAGTAATGGTAGAGGCACTAACTAATATACAAACTATTGTACTAAATGTGCATGTGACACTCTCTTAGTGGATGAGTCTATTTATGTTTTCAATAATGCATTAATGTGGTAGTGCCATGTATACATTTAGTGTAATAGTTGGTGCACTTATTAGTTCCTCTAGCATTACTCTTTATGGGTATATGTGTCGTTTTTTAATTGCTTATATCTTTCAATCTATAATGTTTTTTTACAATTTTTAAAACATTGTTTTATATTTGTCACCGAGAACTATCAAACGAGATTCATATTGAATATTATATAACATTGTACGTTACAAAATATAACCAATTTTTTGAGATGTTATAAATAGTGAAATTGGACAACAAATATAGAACGGAGGGAGTAATACTTATCCAGAATAAAGGTTGGTATTCCCTTTAAGGGAAAAAAAATTCAATAAGGACCAAGTACTACATGATGCCAGTTTGCGCACATCTGGTTGTCCAAAAATGAAACGGAAGGCCTGGACTAAAAGTGCCGAATGGATTTTTAAAAAAAGAAAAGGAAAATGTGTGTTTTAGTTTGGGCCGTCTGTTGCATTTTTTGGACGGCCGGATATAGTGCCCGATGGATTTTAAAAAGGAAAAAAGAAAAGGAAAAGGAGGGTATTACATGTACAACAAAAATCTCCAATACATTCATATGATGTGCATAGCCTATAAAACATGTTGAAGACTTTTGTTATGTATTTATGATTTTTGAAAAAAAAAAAGTGTTTTAGTCCGGATCATTTTTGTATTTATGGGCAGCTGATCTGCACAAACGTGTACTACGTTAGCAATACCAACTCGGGGAGGGCCCGAAAGTTCGGAGCCGGCCCTTTTGACCACAGCACTGAATGACTTTTGGCTCGTTGAGCAAGGCAGCCTCCACTCCCAACCGACCGAAAATCAGTGAATCGTCATCGGTAGTGTCACGTAGTTTTCCTCTCACCCCTCCAGCATGCCGCCGTGGTTCAGAAACTTCCTCCACCTCTCCACCTCCGCCATATCCAAACACTCCTCCTCACTCCACCGCCAAACCGCAATCTCGCCTCCTCTATCCCTATCCTACTCATTTTCTCGATTCATCAGCACGCAGTCGTCGGTGCCTGAGGCGAGTAGGTACTCCGGTCTGGGCCCGACGAAGCCCGACGAGAAGCCCAGGGTGGTGGTGGTCGGATCCGGGTGGGCCGGGTGCCGTCTCATGAAGGGAATCGACACCAAAATGTACGACATCGTGTGCGTGTCGCCGAGGAACCACATGGTGTTTACACCCCTGCTGGCTTCGACCTGCGTGGGGACTCTGGAGTTCCGGTCCGTCGCTGAGCCGATTGGACGGATTCAGCCGGCGATTTCGAGAGAACCGGGTTCTTACTTCTTTCTTGCTAATTGTACTGGACTTGATACGGATAACCATGTGGTATGGTTGTTTTGCCCTTTTTTTTATTCACACTCTGTTCCCCTTTTTCTTGTTAAGATCTAAAGTCACATAATACTATGTGTGTGCACATGGGTTAGCGCGAGCGTGGAAGCAGCTTTTAAAAATGCTTCTCAAATTTCTAAAATTTGCAAAAGTTGTGAGCGCAAAGTGGGATTCAGAGAGGGAGCGGGGAATCCTATTGAACGTGACTGAGGTTGAGAGTATGATTGGTTGCTGCGATAATGTCGCGAAATGGAGGAAATTGAAGTTCTAAAAGGTGGATATTTGGTTCCAATAAACTCGGACGAACAGAAAACTTTTCTCAATTGCGTCTAAAAAGTTATAGCACTGTTGTGTTGAATGTAACTTTTGTGGAGATTAAATCAAAAGAAGGGACAGGGCTTGGTATTACTGTTTGTTTTTGTCCTTCATTTCTTTTGTGAATTGAATTTAGGGGAAAGCTAGGGCGAAGAAAAGAGAGTTCTATGGCCTTTATTGTGGTGGGAAAGGGATCTTCCTTTTCTTCTTAAAACAAGTCTTAACCTTTTGGCTATTTGATTCCTTTCTGTTGATAATTTCTAGGAGCTTACAGGATCTTTGAGTTATGGTTTTGAAAAAGGCTGCGGTTATTGTAGTAGTAACGGTGGTAGACACAGTTGCATGGTGCAATTTTGTGTAGCGTAATGGTTGTGGCAACCAGACCTTGCACAATTGTGAGAGAACCTGCTTATTCGCATGTACTTACGAGAACCACATTCATCATCCCTCCTCAACAAGTCCTTTATGATTCATGCATTAATGGAAAATTATACTCCAACTTTTGCTCAATGAATCTAGCCTGAAATAATTGAGATTTAAGTCAATAATCTCAAATTCTCCACCGAACAAATTGGAAAAAATAATGGAAATCAGAAAAATACAGATCTAAGTTCATATAACATTGTGTTTTGTAGACCTTGAAGGCTAGGGAGTCAAGTCAAGTAGATTTGAGTTTTGTGGCCCAGGGATGATCAGTGGAAAAAACTTAGGAAACATTACGTAATGGCCATAGATGCCCATTAAGGCGATTATATAAAACTGTTGACAGTACCATATTGGTGTAATCGGTGGTAGTAACACACACACACACACACACACACACAGCCCCAGGTGGTTTTTAATAGAGTCCTTGCACAACAATTGGTGACATTGTTTTCTGTTTATGAAAATAGTGATTAAGTAATTTAACTTTGTTCTACTAGGTGCATTGCCGAACTGTCACTGAAGGAGCGGATAGCTTGGATCCGTGGAATTTCAAACTTTCATACGACAAGTTAGTTATTGCCTCTGGGTCAGAGCCATTGACCTTTGGAATTAAGGGAGTCCAAGAGCATGCAATTTTCCTTCGCGAAGTTTATCATGCTCAGGAAATCCGGAGGAAACTACTCCTAAACCTGATGTTGTCTGATGTTCCTGGTATGGTACTAAGATATCGATCAGTACAATTAAGTGTTTGTTAATATGGAGTATGGACTTTCATGTTAAATTATCTAATGGTTGTGGATTGAGATAGGAGTAACTGAGGAAGAAAAAAGTCGACTTCTACACTGTGTCGTTGTTGGTGGCGGTCCAACTGGAGTGGAGTTTAGTGGTGAGCTTAGTGATTTTATCATCAACGATGCACATCAAAGATATGCTCATGTGAAAGATTATATCCATGTTACGTTGATTGAGGTTAGTATTTCATATAGTTTGCCATGGATTTGGTTCTGAACTTCAAAGTGATCTTTTTGCGATGAACTCCAAAGCCAAATTTCTCTTCTAGATCTCTAACTCTCACACTGTTGGAGTCCTCCATGTGAAAGAGGGGATGCAGCTCGATCAAGTTTGGTTTTGGATTTCCCAATTACCTATCTTCTACAAAGCACCGACACCTTTAGGGGTCCCCGTATTGCAGTGTCCCGACATGGGGACACGGCTAATTTAAATTTTTGAGGGGACACCGGGGGGGACACAGAGGGGGTCAAACTGAATTTTTTTTAAACTTTTTGGGGTAAATTTATAATTAATCAATACTTGGGGTAAAAAAATGTAATTTCTTCATATAATTTCTGTCATATGTATAGAAGTTTTTCTCCTCTTGTTTTGTTTATATTTTCATAAAAAACTAAATATTATATTATATATAAATAAATATACACGTGGCGTGTCCCCAGCCTTGTCCGTATCCCCATTTTTTTAGAATTCCCGTGTCCGTGTCCGTGTCCGTGTCTGAGTCCGTGCATCATAGCCTATCTTTATTGTTTCTGACTACTTCCCTATCTTCACTAGAGTTTCTGGCCCAATTCTTTTACTTGTGTCGGGAACCTGATAGGAGTCATGGTATTACTTCACTTCATTAACCTCCACAGCTTTGTTGATGAAGTTTTGAAAATGCCATCATTACAGGCAAACGAGATTTTATCCTCCTTCGATGATCGCCTCCGGAAATATGCAACAAAGCAGTTAATAAAGGTGAGAGATAATTGACTGGGTACAAAACTTGAGCTTAGAAGTTCATTTCACTGCATAATTTGGTATAGATATATCTCCTTTCAGAGTACTACGTTAAAGTGCCTTTTCATTTTTAATCCGAAAACAATTACTCATACCCTCTTTATCCAATTTCCGATTTACTTCTGCATATTTAACATTCGGCATTTAATGCATTCACAGTCAATTATTAAAGTATCATTATAACATGCAAGCTAACTTTTGAATGTGAACAACCTTTTTCTTCCCTTTTGTTTCAAGGGTGCAGAGGACACCTTCTTGTTCCATGAAGCATGGATAAGTCTGACATGTGCAACTTTTGGTGTTAAAGATTGTAGGAGAGCATTCATTGTGCTCATTCTATGTCAATTAGTCTTAAATGTTGTCCCATTGATGGAATAAATTATGTGTTTTTTACTTTTTTTTCTCTCATGTTTGAGCTTTTTGTGCCATACAGGTACGCCTGGTGTATCTTATATCTGGTCTCGAACCTTTATCTTTGATATCTTAATCCGTATAATTTTTGGATCTGCTCAATAGTTGATGCACAAAGGGGCAACGGGGTGAAAGTGAAAAGGAGAGGGTTATGAATCTATATTGCTCGTCCAGTCCCAATCTTTTTGAGTTGCATCTCGAATTGAGAGATAGAAAGAGGGCAGGGGGATAGAGAGGGAGAGGGAGAGGGAGAGGGAGATAGAGATAGAGAGAGAGTGCATCTTTTGCTGCTTACCATATTGGTGTGTACTGCGATCTGGTTGTCAAGTAAAATAATTTTGACCAATATTCAACTTAAGTTGCTACTGTGCTAACTTGAATTCTGAAAGAAGGCTCTAGGTATACCCCTTAGCTGGAGTCTCTAATTTTTTCCACAAAATCCAGAAATCCTTCAAGGCACTGTTCACCATCCTGATTGACCAGCTCTTAAACAGTACATGGGAAAGTACGTGTCAATCTAAACAGTCATTATTTTTCATCTCTTAGATCACGTAGAAACTTTGTTATTTCCACATCAGACAAACCATCGTTATTGTCTAACCATTTTGGGGAATTTATCTTTAACCAAGGAATTTCTCAAAAACATTCAATGCATTAACTTGTCAATAATATGGGTGTAAGTGTGTCTCCACGGAATTCTGCAGGCATGAAGGGAGATTTTTTTTTATCCTTGGCTTTCATTTACTAGAGGAGCAAATTTAGAAGCTATTGTTGAAAATAATGAGTGAACTATCATTTAAGCAGTGTCCTAACTTGGAAGTGTCGCACCATTCGCATGTGTCACTCATGTCTGTGTTGGCCTGGGCATCCTGGTGATTAGAGGTCAAGTCTATATTACCTGGAATGAGAGATATGTGATACAAGGAATGGAAATGGAAAGATGCAGGAAACATAACATTCCTCTAGTTAGCTGTTCTTAGTCATAGATGTCATCCTCTGTTTGCATGTTGTTATGTTTCTTTATCCTGATCGGTTCATCTAACTCCATTCATTCTCAGTCAGGAGTTCATCTTGTTCGTGGGGTTGTTAAAGATGTTCAACCTCAGAAGATTGTTCTTAGTGATGGTACTGATGTTCCTTACGGATTGCTAGTATGGTCTACTGGTGTTGGTCCCTCCCCTTTCATTAAAAATCTTGAGCTTCCAAAAGCTCCGGGAGGAAGGTAAACTCTGAATTTTGTTTGGCCTCTCATATTTGATGTACGTTTTCCCATTCAACTGTCAAACTATAACATGTAGTTTGGGATCTCCTTTTGAAGTATATATATTCCTACTTCTTCCAATAAACGTTGATCTTTTCAGCATTTAGCTCATTTGATATGTTGATCTTTTTCAGCACTTAGCATATTTGATGTTTTCTCAAATGATTGTCCTCAGGTGTTCGTTGGGCAAAACTTTTTCCCCTTCTCCTGCCTTTCATTTTTACCAGAGTAGTTATCAGACATTATGCTTCGTCTTAAGGAAGGTTTTCTGATTGTGTTCGCTAGCTAGAAGAGAATAACAAAATATTCATGATTACAGGATTGGTATTGATGAGTGGCTGCGAGTCCCATCTGCCCAGGACGTATTCTCGATTGGTGATTGTAGTGGGTTCCTTGAAAGTACAGGCAAACCTGTCCTTCCTGCTTTGGCCCAGGTAAGTTCTGAAGAAATTCAGCTCTCAGATTTTCTAATTTTGAGGTTGAGGCGTTAAGGACTGAACATAGGATAGGATTGCTAATGGAATTCATGGGAGGAAATGTATCTAAGCAGCCGACGGAATACCTCCCATGGTAGGAACTAACAACTTCTTGCTATTTTCCTAAAATTATTCTGAGGGATGGGGATGCTGTTATTCTCAGCCACTTGGCCTTGTTGAGTTAACTATTTTATGAAGATCAGCAAAATTTTAGATCGCAAACTGGTTGCTCATCAAGACCAAACAAAGTCACCTTCTCACTGGAATTTTTAAGCTGATCCTTACAACTTGATGCCCAATTCCAAATAGCTAATTTCAGATCTCACATTCTGATAAAATTGCATGAGTCTTTCAGTTGTTTCTCTCAATTAGATGATCCCTTCTTTTGATGACACTTGTAATTAGTTGGTCGCTTTTTGAAACTTTTCAATAGTCTTGTTTTGTTGAAAACAATAGTACCTGTCTTACAAGTTCTAACAACTTATCGAACTCCATTATTTTTCAGATCTCACTCTTTTAAACAGCGCAGTAGTAGCTAGTGGTGGCTGTCCCATACGGTATGGACCTTGTAAGCCCCACAAGGCATCTCAGGTTTGAATCGCCCCATCCCCCCTTAGAGTTTGGATTAATGATTGACCAAAAAAAAAAAAACAGCATAGTTGTAAGGATGATAACCATACATACTTCGTTTTAAGGTCATAGAATCATAGATTCACACTTCGTTTGTTTAATAAGAATCAAATGAACTCCTTAACACCATTCTTTGTAACTGCTCCCTACAAAGTACACCGGGAGGAGTTTGTTGCAATCCATTTATCCCAACAAAGTTTGCAACAGTGATGGATGAAATGTATTTTTACTTGCGGTTGCTTTAGATGAAATTCTCAGACCACTCATTGCAGCTATTTCTGGTCTTTTGGTCTTCCATTTGGGTGCTTAAAACAGGTTGCAGAGCGGCAGGGGAAATATCTAGCAAATCAATTGAACAGGATGGGCAAAGCCAGTGGAGGACATGCAAATGCAGCAAATGACATGGACTTAGGAGAACCATTTGTCTATAAGCATTTGGGGAGCATGGCAACGCTTGGCCGATTCAAGGCTCTTGTGGACTTGCGGCAGAGTAAGGTAAAATTCCTCAAAATATCATAGCCCTTCTCTTTTTCTATTACCTGACGGAGTTGCTAACTGATGGAGCTCTTTTTATAGGAGGCCAAAGGGGTATCCATGGCAGGATTTGTTAGTTGGTTTATCTGGCGCTCAGCCTATCTCACGCGCGTCCTAAGCTGGAGAAACCGGCTTTATGTGGCGATCAACTGGGCTACGACTTTCGTTTTTGGCCGTGACATAAGCCGGATATAGGTTGGAATGTGGAGTTGCCATCTTCAATCTTCATATTCAAAATCCAATCCCATCTTCCAAATCTTCCGCAAAGAAAGGTAAAGGAGAAGAGGGAAAACAGGAGTATTTCAATGTTTGCCAACCCCGCCTTCTTATTGCTATATTTGCACTATATCTGTGAGAACATAATTGGGGTCGTACAGATGAACTTAGAATCAAGAAACAAGTAAAACACGTTTTCCTATCCTCTTTTTATTTTCCGTTTTCTGAAAAGGTAACTTGATTTCCCAGTCAAGTGTACTGATTATAGTATTTATTCGATTTTTTCCCGTCCTTGTGATGACCACATTGTAGCTTATTCTATTTTCGTATTTGGCACCTTCCTTTACATTGTGAACTGGCTGTTAATATTTCTTGGTATTTTGAGTATTAATTGTATTCTGTCCATGAAATAATCGAGTATTCATGCAAAAATGCGGTGGTAATATTCCTTCGTCTCTGTATTTTGTATTTGTGTATGCAATTTTGAGCGCAGTGGTACGTTGCTTTTTATTCGAACTTTGGTTGAACACAAAAAAAAAATTATGAAATGTTGAGGATTCTTTCAAGTTTTCAACTGAAGCCGAAGCTTCTGCTCTGGAAAAAATGGTCAAAACTGGAAATTGTCCTGAACATCTTATTGGGCACACTGTGTTAAAAGAATTGTTCAGGTTCTGTGGAGGGAGTTTGAGTGTTTCTGGAGGGACTGGTTTGTGGTGGCGCTTTTGTTGGTAGAGGCATCCTTTTGGGAACATCCGATAAAATTGGAACGATACAGAGTAAAATGCACAGGCAAATTTTTTTATCTGTCAGGTTGGGAAAAGCATATCAATTTTCCTTTTTAACATGTTCGACGCTAGCAGATGAGCTGTGTGCTGTACGGGGTGGTTTACCGTTTACGGTCAGCAAAGGTTCTAAATTTAGATTTCATTGATATTGAGGTGGATGTCTCAATGTATTCGAATCAGAAATAACACAAATCCAATCCGAATCTAAACTTGCTAAATCTGAATGCAAAAAAATTGGATATTCTATCCGAAAATCTGAATTTTTTTCCCTTATCCACTTTTTTTTGTATATCAACCAAATACAGGAGAGAAATTTTTTCCCCAAAACTAGAGAGAGAGAGAGAGAGAGAGAGAGAGAGAGAGAGTTCTATGTTTGAAATCTATGTATGCTGATAAGTGGACGAGTCTTTTGCGTTCATTTCGATCACAATAACTATTGCAGTTTTCGTTTGCATCACTCTGTGGCTCTATGCCATGTTCAAAACTGATGGAATTGAAGAAGAAAAACAGAAACAAACATGACATCAAACTCACTGGTAGCGAAAAATCAATCACACACTATATAGAATACGAAAACAGTAAAAGAATCGGCATCAAGATTTATGTGGTTTCCCAAAATCGGGTTCCTCCATGGGAACGAAAGTGGGTCTGTTATTTGATTAGTCATCAAAGGTTTTTACAATAGAGAGTATTTGTAACGCCTACTCTATTTCAACCTAAAGTACACTCCGCTCCGCATCTGGCTCCGCTCCGCATCTGGCCCTTTTAGAACTACTCAGTATCTCTCCATATGAGATACAAGTTCTAACACTTAAAAACTCACAAAATAAATAGGAAAAAAAAAATCTATATATTTTTTATTATCAATACACTCTCCCCTTTCAGAATTTATCTATTTATTCATATTTACGAATTGGTGGTTTTTGTTAGAGAGTAGGATTGAATAGGCAAATTTAACGTCTTATGCGTATGGTCTTGTTTGGTTCTTTTACTTCTTTGTAATGGAAAATGATTGTGTGTGAGCGTGCCAGAGAGAGTTTCAATTTCCTCCCTCAGATTAACTTTGGAAAAACCAAATCTAATCAGGCGATTGTGTTTTATTGGTTCAATGACCTCAATTAAGAGAATTTTTCTTAATAAGTGAAGAAATGCAAACCAATAAACTTAAGAAATCAAAGAACAATAAAGAAACAAGATACTTCGATTGATGAATCAAAGATAAACTTACTTCGAAATCATCTCCAACTTCAAATACAGAGTAACAGAACTTCGAACGGGTGATTGTTACAAGAACAATCGAGATAAATCCTAATCTACTTCGAACTGAGTTTGAAATCCTAAACTACTTTGCCAATAAACAAACCAAGCATCAATTTTTGATAGCTGTTTGTTGAAGATTTGTCCGGGCCTTCTACTTTTCAATTTCTTCTATTTATAGATGCTGCCTGCAGTTGGACTTCCCGCCCAATGAATTTGAATTTTGGCTTGCATCGAACTCTAATTCCCACTCTTCAAGTTGGTAGTTATTCTTCCTCCACGTCTGAATTTGAATTCTTTCTTCCTCCAGAAACTTTAAATCTGCATGTTTGTTTAAACAAACTCAAATGATAACATGTTAAGGAAATAACTGTCTTCTATAAGTACTCCACGTGTTCTAACTGCTAATTTGTCTTGTTTCACAAGTTTCCACATGGAGTTTATACGTTAATAAGTTAACATCATGACTTCGAAGCCAATTTTAATTTTAGCAATGGCTTATAATTGCCAATAACTGTTTTTCCAATTTGAGAAATAATACGACACCGTATTTACTCAACTTTGTCTTATTAATCCAATGTATCTTCATTGACAAGTAATTGCCAATGTTTGACACTTTTAATTACGTGTCAATTAATTATTGTATTGGTTAATTTTATATGTAAACAGGTCTAGGGCTGAACTACTGCTGGTGGATATAGAGATCACTAGTGGGATAAGAATGGAAGGGGATGTTGACTTCATAGTAAAAATAAGTCGTCTCACCCAAAAATCCACTGATGTTAGTTTTAAAAAAATTAAATTTAAATTAATTTCAGAATCCGGTCATATCCAAATCCGATTTGGATTACTGGATTATCGGATTCGGATGCAGATTATTCCGGATCACCAGATTAAATCTGGTCCATTGACAGGTCTACCTCCATGGTTATCTAGTTGCTACAGGACTAGACTCAATTATCCGACATCCTCTGAGCAAAGTGGTGCCCCAAAGTGGTATTGGGGTACTGGTGTCCCAATTTTACTTCCCATGAGCACTGGGCTGACAAACTACAAAAACAGTTCACACTTATCATAAAAACAGACCACACTTACCTCACGTATAGGCCAAAAAATTGTGGTAAGTAACGTCTGTGTTTATGGTAAGTAAAGCTTGCGTTCATAGTAAGTACAATTGCGCGGGAAAAGAGCAAAACTACCCTCCTTGTGGTAGTTTTCATCTAATGGTTGAGATTTACCCATTTTCTAATTTAACGGTCAATATTTAAGGAGCACCGGTGCCTCAATACCACTTTAGGCACCATAGAAATTTCGCTCTTATTTCTGATTGCAGGTTTCTCTTGGAGAGATTTAGCTCGGTGATGATTAGCAATGAATATAATGGACATTCAATGACAAGATATACTCCATAACTTTGAAGTTTGTTCTCCTAATTTTCAACAAAAAAGAAAAAGAAAATAATGTTAGTCAATAATCTGCACGTACGTACATGTGTTATTGAATTATCCTCAGGTTTACAACTTGTTCCGATTCTTGATTTAGCTTTAAGTCAATTTTTGAGTCAATTTATTGTAAGCGAATGATCCATTTCGTAAAACGTAATAAATTAATTTTAAATTTAAGTAAAAAATTGAAACAAAGAGGATATTACTGAATCAAGAGAATGAGTTTATTTATATTGCAGTATTTTTTCTTCCACAATCGTAGCTAGCGAAAACGATTGTGGAATATGTTTTGAAATCTTCCATTCTTCCTATCTTCTAGAAGGACGTGACCTTGTTATGTTGATTGCCTATATAAGTCAAGGGTGGTGTATTAAGTTAGTGGATTAAGATGTGATTAATATTGTCATATTTGATGGTTATCAGAGTTATTCATATGGTAAATCTTTGATGTGTTCCAAGACTTATGCAAACAATTAAATTAACTACAAATTGTTAAGGATTTGGTCAAAATAATAGTTTTCCGAGAGAAATGGGTAGAGTCGTAAATAGACTTGATCACGTATCTTCCATGACAAGTACTATGTTTTAGTACTTAGATATATATTGATGGAGTCCCCTTCCTATCCAAACCTCTACGGTCCGGACTCGGTCTGGACCTCCACTTTCCGGGCCAAATTTTAACGATCCGAACCATTAGATGTGTTTAGAAGGTGTTTTTTAGGGGCCCCCCGAGGATTTGACAAAAAAAAATACCGGGAAAGGTTTGATCCAAGCAGTTTTTCATAAAAATGCATTTAGTGGAGGTCCGGACCGAGTCCGGACTGTAGAGGTTTGGATAGGAAGGGGACTCTATATTGATGTTCAATAAAATATGAATTTGATTACCGAATGATTGATAAAGTTAGTGATAGTGGATTTACAAGATGAACAAGTTAGATCATCAAACAATGACATAAATAACGAACTCTCATTTGCGTTTAGGATAAAATGATGAATTATCATACTGGGAAACCGTTTCTCCACAAATGCTATAAAGACCAATGAATAATGTGCAATCTGTGTAAGCTTCAATCTATCATAAAAAAAATTCATTGAATATCCTCTGCCCCCAATTTTTTAACCGTCAATCTCGCCAATCAACGATTCGGATTTCATGCCGGCACTTTTGATCTGCATCGTCCATTACCAAGTGAAATCTTAACTGCTAAAAATGGGGGGCAAGGAAAGGGGGACAGAGGATCCGGTTTCAAAATTTTTTTGGAGACACATTAATGTACATATCAATTTTTAAAGGGTAAATTACACTGACTTCCCCTAAGCTTACTAACATTTTCACTGACCTCCCCTTTGGTTTTGAAAATTACATTAACATCTCTTACTTTACAAACTAATATACACATACCTCCCTTGCCGTTAAAATTAACTTAACGGTGTTAACTTTGAGTGCTGGAAGACTATTATACCCTTCATCACAAACAATTTATGTTACATTATCATTACATATTTTATGTTAACACATATTGACGAAAAAAAGTAAGATATTAAATTGGACAAACCTTAAAACAGAATACACTATATGTTAAAAAAAAGGATGAAAATTATTTAAATAAATTAAAAGGAAAAAATACACCATATACTAAAAAAAGGAATTAAAATTATTTAAATATTTGAAAATTATTTAAGGTTTGTCCAATTTAATATCTTACTCTTTTTCGTTAATATGTGTTAACATAAAATATGTAATGATAATGTAACATAAATTGTTTGTGATGAAGGGTATAATAGTCTTCCAGCACTCAAAGTTAACACCGTTAAGTTAATTTTAACGGCAAGGGAGGTATGTGTATATTAGTTTGTAAAGTAAGGGAGGTTAACGTAATTTTCAAAACCATAGGGGAGGTCAGTGAAAATGTCAGTAAGCTTAGGGGAGGTCAGTGTAATTTACCCATTTTTAAATCTTTTCCCACAAATAACGATAGACCATCAAAATAGTGTTGCGAGTCCTCTTAGTACTAGTGTTGTGTGTCCCATTAGCATTTGTGAGACAAAGATGTGACTGGATGATGAACATGGGAGTCCCAATAGTGCGCTGCCTGATGAGCCCAAAATATAGACATTTAGAAATCTCTATAACACATGCCATTAGTTCATTATTGTGTTTAATTATATATAATTGTTATCTTTTTAATCATTCACTTTAAATTATTAATTTGCAGGGAAAAAGACAATAAACAACTTATTTGACAACCTTTGATATCAATAAGGTTAAAGTCAAGGACGGCGATTAAATGAAAATCGATCAATTTAAATGGTGGCTCTAGCAGAAAGGAAAGTGTATCACATGCATCCAACTCCTAACTTGGATGCAATTCGGTCAGGATATGCTTTGAAGTTGTAAATGTCCAAAAAAAGGCTGCTTAAAAAGGGAACACTTGTTTAACTCTTGCTTGGGTAATGACAAGGAATGAGGTCTAATTAAGAAAGAAAATAAGAGATGGAATTGGATCGGCAAGTAATTGCAGTTTTTAAGGAATAGATTTTGCTCCCTTTTGGAATGCAAATTTTCGACATCATTATAAGAGGAGGCAGAGGGGACTTCGGCGGGAGATATCACGGAATAGAAGAGGAAAAAAAACAGAGAAGGCAATTAATCTACACGGCTGGAGTAGTAGAGACAGGAGCTTCGGACATAAATCTTTAATTCTTTGTAAGCTCTTAGTTTATTTTGCAATGGAGTTTTGTTATTATATTTACTCGTTTGCATACTCCATGAGTGGCTAGTCGTTTAAAGTAGGGTGGAGGATGAAACCCCATGTTTAGTAGTGGTTAGATGCAAACTCTTGGTTAATTTTTCTTAATGGATAATTTCATTGGATAGTTGTTCTTACCTCTGTTTAATTTGACTAAGTGGTTTTGGATATGGATTTAATCATGTTTTTTCCATGATTTGAAACTACTAGTTAGTTATTTTGCCTGGTTATTAGATTTTGATTTCAAGTATTGGATATCAGTTGTGATTTGTTTGTTAACGGATACATCGAATTTTTCGTGTCTTGAACTTTGAGGCGAGGAAGAGCGTACATTAGATTTTTCTTTAAAACAAGCTTAACGAAGATACTTTCCACAGTAATAGAGTTTAGCCACCAAATTACTGTGAAGAAAATTAGAGAAAAATAAATTAGAGTTTGTTAAAAATCACTATAAATACATGGGTGTGGATTCCAAAACTCTAGTTATCTTATCCAACCGGTAAACTTCGTTGTCTTTTCTGTTAAAGTTTAATTATTTTTCTTTTGCGATTGTTTAGTTTAATTTTTAATTTAGAAATCAACTCACAAATTTTGGAACTAGGTTAGGGTTCAATCGGTTTAAATTTATTTAGTTTCCTATAAAACAAAACACAAGTCCCTATGGGTTCGACCTCACTCTTGCAAAACTATACTTCGGTACGATTCGTGCGCTTGCGAGTACTTTAAAATTTCACAACAAGTTTTTGGCACTGTTGCCAGGGACTTGATTTTTTTATGTTGGAAATCTAGAGATTTGAATTGAGTTTACCCTTCTACTAGTTATAGTTAGGATCTCTAAAAATAAAAAATAATAATAAAAAATTTACGTCATTACTTGTAGTGTTGTAGTGAATTCTCATCAGTAGTGTTTGAATTCATTACTTTATTACTGTTATTATTTATTTTATTATCTTCCCTTCTGTCTAATTACTACAATAGCTTTTGCCTTTAAATTATTTCATTGGTAAGTTAGTATTAGTTTTTTTTTTTTTATAAAAAATTTCTTCTTTTTCTTCTTCTTTTTCAATTTGAATCAGATTGTTTCTCCTTTGATTCTCTTTCATTCCGTTTTAAGTATAAGGCTGACTTGGTTTGAAGTACAATAAGATTTGCTTGAGCTACATGTGTTTATCATTATTATAGTGGGAACACTTCAATTTTCGTGCATCCATGGAGGTGGGAATAAGAAGCAACGGGGTGCAGTAGCCATAGTAAGGTTGCCTTTCAACCGTTTTTTATCGGCTAGGTTTGTTTGTTTGTTTTTTTTAGATAGTTATTTACGACATTGGTAATAGTATATATATATATATATATATAATAAAATAAAAAATCTTCTACTTTAGCTACTATAATCTGCACATTGATTTTCTTTTTTTCATTTGTTTATTTTTTTTAAAAACAATTAATTAGTGAGTTTGTTTATGTTTGGTTGCCGTGCAAGAAATTTAGAGTTGGTACCCTTGGATCCAGAAATTGAAAGAACCTTTAAAAGAGGGTTAAAAAGTCAAAGAGTGGAACGTAATCGATAAAAAATGGGAGACATGGTTGAAAACAATAAAACTCTTCAAGATTTATTTGATCCAATTACCACAGACCCACCATCCTACATACCCACCACCAACTCAACGCATTTTGAGTTAAAACCGCAAATATTTCAATTGTTGCCCATATTTCGAGGTTTGGAAAATGAGGATCCTTATATGCATATCAAAGATTTTCTCGAAATATGCTCTACATTTAAATTTCAAAATTTTTCTGATGAGTCAGTTAGGCTATGACTTTTTCCTTTTTCTTTGAAAGATAAAGCCAATGGATGGTTGAAATCTTTACCATCTGGGACAATAACTTCGTGGGAAATTCTTGTAAGAAAATTCCTTTCCAAATTTTTTCCAATGTCCAAAACAAATAAGTTGAGAAAAGAAATTGCTGATTTTTGTCAGGAGGAACATGAAAAGTTTTATGAAAGTTGGGAAATGTTTAAAGATTCTATTCTTAAGTGTCCCCACCATGGTTTTGAAACATGGAGACTAATTCAATACTTTTACAACGGTTTGACTCAATCAAATCGTAATATAATAGAGTCCATGAACGGTGGTGGCTTTTTAAATATTAGAGATCATGATGCGGCTTATGCTTTTCTTGAAAATTTATCTGAAAACTCTCAACAATGAGATTTTACTTCTCACCGAGACAAATCAACTTCCTCATCTAAAAGAGGAGGATTGTACGAAGTAAAAGAAGATACTGATATGAGGATAAAACTAGATAGTCTTACAAGAAAGGTCGAAGCGTTAGCTTTAAGTAGGACTATGGAGTCTGCCAATCAACTACAAAGAGAAGTATGTTCTCATTGTGGTAGTCTCATGCACATGTCACAAACTTGTCTTTCCATGGGAGGATATTCTGAAAATTTTACTGAACAAGCAAATGCAATTAATAATTATGGAAAATCTTTTGGGAGTCCTTTTTCAGACACATACAACCAAAATACGCGAAAACATCCAAACTTTTCGTGGAGACAGGACCAACCTCCAACAAATGTTGGTGGACAATCTTTCCACCAACAGAACCAATTTCCCCCAGGTTTTCATCCTCCTATGCAGTCCTACCCTACTCAATCTCAATCGAACTTTCAATCTGTTGCACCCTCACAGCAAAAGCCATCCTTAGAGGACACTATCCAAACATTGATAGCAGAAGTTAAAAGCGCAACTCTCATGAATAGTCAATCCATAGTAGAAATTAAGAATTCAACTTTCCTAAATAGTCAAGCCATAACAGATATTAAAAATTCAACTCACTCGAATACTCAATCCATTGCCAAATTAGAAAATCAAGTGGGCCAATTAGCGAATCAAATGACAGAAAGAAAGAAAGGAAGATTTCCGGGTCAACCTCTACCAAATCCAAAAGGGTAGTTTGGTATAGGAAACACCTTTAACACTTCAAATGAGCAACACCATGTTCAATCAATCATTACTCTTAGATCTGGGATAGAGGTAGATAACAGAGTTAGTATGCCAATAGAAGAAAAATTAATTGAATTTGAAAGTGAAGAGAAATTAATTGAGGCAAAAAGTGATGAAAAACATCCTCCTAAAGTTAAAGAGTCTGATCCTCCAGTCAGGAGTTTCATCCCTAAAGCTCCATATCCTCATCGACTAGTGGCTCCTAAGAAAGATTCACAATTCAGAGATATTTTAGAGGTGTTTAAACATGTGCAAATTAATATTCCATTCTTAGATGCCATTCAACAAGTGCCACTTACGCTAAATTCTTACAAGATCTAGTCACTATAAAAAGGAAGACAAATGTTCCTAAAAAGGCGTTTTTAACTGAACAAGTTAGCTCCATCATTCAATGCAAAGTTCCAATTAAATACAAGGACCCTGGTTGTCCAACAATTTCTTGCATAATAGGTGATCATCACATCGATTGGGCATTGTTAGATTTGGGGGCCAGTGTCAACTTATTGCCTTATTCAGTATACTCGCAGTTAGGTTTAGGTGAGTTAAAACCCACAACAATGACACTCTAATTAGCTGATAGATCTGTCAAAATTCCTAGAGGGGTCATTGAGGATGTTCTTATTAAGGTTGACCAATTCTATTTTCCTGTTGACTTCATAGTTTTAGACACTCAGCCTGTCCAAAATTCTAGTGGGCAAATTCCTGTTATTTTAGGGCATCCTTTCTTAGCTACATCTAATGCCTTGATCAATTGTAGGAATGGTGTGATGAAACTATCATTTGGTAATATGACTGTTGAGTTAAATATTTGTAATACTAGCAAGCAACCACTAGATGAAGATGAGGTTAGTACAGTTTGCATGATAGATAATTTGGTTGAAAAAACTTTCATTCAGTCTAGTTGTGAGGATCCATTAGAAGCTTGCTTAGCTCATTTTGGGTGTGAATTTGACATAGATGAATCAATTGAGCAAGTTAATGCATTATTAGATACTGCACCTTTAATGAGCATCAATGAATGGCAACAAAAAGTGGTTCCTCTTTCACTCTCATCTTAACGACCACTTCCATATATAATGGAGCCACCCAAGTTAGAACTTAAACCATTGCCAAACACTCTTAAATACACATTCCTAGGCCCTTCTGAATCTTTACCAATAATCATTGCTTCTGATTTAGATGATACTCAGGAACAAAAATTGTTGAATGTCCTTAAAAAGCATAAAGAAGCAATTGGGTGGTCTATAAATGATATTAAGGGAATTAGCCCTTCGTTGGTCATGCATAGAATCTACTTGGAGGAAAATGCTAAAACTTCACAAGAGCCACAAAGACGTCTAAATCCTGCCATGCAAGTGTAGACACCCCAATTTTGATTATCCGTGAATTCTAAGTAAGAGTCCGGATGTGTCCCCAATAATGAAAATTGCTAACGACACCAAGAAATTCTCTTTATTCGATTCATGCTTCGAAATTTGGATTTTACCATTTTTATAGCCCAAACTCCTTGGAACCAACCCAATTTGAAACCCAACAAATAAGTCCAAGCCAAAGCCCATTAAAAGGCCCAAAAGAAGCCCAAACACAAGCCCAAGTTTCAGCCCAAATAAAACTGTTAGTACCAGCACAAAAAAAAATGTCGACCGCCATGTTTGAATATAGCGGCCGCCATATTTCTTGCTCGGAAATTAGACAAATTCTGCAGATGTAGTATGGGTTTCCATGCTGAATTTACTTGCCTCCCATCCGATTTTGGTTGGGAAATTAGTGCAAGAAGCTTCTATGGTGCCTATAAATAAGACCTTAAACCTCTCATTTCAACACACAACAAAAATCCTCAAGAAACCCTTGCTAGAAAAACCTTTGTTCTCATTGTTTTTCCTTTGTATACCCCTTTCCCGAGCCCAAAATTCCTCTCCGAAAAGCAACCACGAAAATGCCAAAAATATTAGTCTTAAGCTTATCTTCCAAAATTACCCAAAGCCTTGTCTTTAACCCAAGTTTTTCGAAGCATTAGTTAAATAAAGTGTTTTTCGTGGAAAACAGAGTTATACTCGCTGAATTTGTGATTTTGAGGGGAGTATCCGGACATTGATCAAAAGAAGTTCAATCTTTGCCTATTTTATCTTTTTCGGTAATATTTCTTTCTATAAATCTAGCCTCATGCATCGTTAATTTTATTTATTTTTCCTTGTTCCCTTTCTCATAATTGTCTAAATCACTCTAAATCTTCTTTTAAAATCCCATAATTATGAGTGGAGACTAATCATTTTGATTAGGCAGGATGGGTGCATTTTTCAAATAAAACCTTCCCATCCCGTAACTTAGCTCCCGAACCAAGATCACTCTGGTTATCACAGACCATTTGTCTTGAATTTTGTACGTTGAATTCGGTTGCTTGGTTAACATTAAAATCAAGTGGCGACTCTAACGAACGCGATGTTCTAGTACTTTCAAGGTTTCTCGCGGAGGTCACGGGTGCCCACAGTAAGAAGTGGTTAGAGCATAAATTCTTAAGCTTTTAGATGCTGGGGTTATTTATCCTATCTCAGACAGTAGTTGGGTAAGACCTATTCAAGTTGTTCCCAAGAAATCTGGAGTAATGGTAGTAAAAAATGAAGATAATGAATTAGTTCTTACTCGTGTTCAAACGGGATGGCGTGTTTGTATAGACTATCGTAAATTAAATTCCATGACATGAAAAGACCATTTCCCTTTACCGTTCATTGACCAAATGTTAGAGAGGTTGGCGGGACATGAATACTATTGCTTTCTTGATGGTTATTCTAGTTATAATCAAATTCCCATCGCACCGGAAGACCAAGAAAAAACTAATTTCACATGCCCTTATGGTACTTTTGCTTACCGTCGCATGCCATTTGGACTATGCAATGCACCCGCCACATTTCAGCGATGCATGGTAAGTATTTTCTTTGACATGGTAGAACGTTTTCTTGAAGTGTTTATGGATGACTTTTCAGTGTTTGGATCTTCTTTTGATGAATGTCTACACCATTTGACCCTTGTATTAGTGCGATGTAAAGAAAAAAATCTTGTGCTTAATTGGGAAAAATGTCACTTTATGGTTAAACAAGGAATTGTCTTAGGTCATATCATCTTGCATAAAGGTATTGAGGTGGACAAAGCTGAAGTTGATTTGATAACTAACCTTCCACCCCCGCCTACTGTGAAAGAGATTAGATCATTCTTGGGTCATGCAGGTTTTTATAAGAGGTTCATTAAAGATTTTAGTAAAATTGCCAAACCTCTATGCAATTTGCTTGCGAAAGATGCCCCATTCGTGTTTAATGATGAGTGCCTTCACGCTTTTGAGAGACTAAAAAGTGAGCTGACCTCAGCCCCTATTATTCGACCACCCGATTGGAGTGTCCCATTTGAAATTATGTGTGATGCCTCTGATTACGCAGTAGGTGCTGTTTTAGGACAACGTGTGGATAAGCTCCCTCATGTAATTTATTATGCTAGTAAGACTTTAAACGATGCACAACTCAACTATTCCACCACAGAAAAGGAATTGCTAGGAGTGGTTTTTGCACTAGATAAATTTAGAGCTTATTTGTTGGGATCTAGAGTTATAGTCTATTCAAATCACGCTGCATTAAAATATCTTTTGTCTAAAAAAGATGCTAAGTCTAGATTAATTCGATGGATTTTGTTACTGGAAGAATTTGATATTGAGATTCGAGATAAAAAAAGGCTCCGAGAATGTGGTAGCTGACCATCTATCTAGATTAGTTGTAGAGTTCACCAAGGATTCATTGCCTATTTCTGAAACTTTTCCTAATGAACAATTAATGCAAGTGTCTCAATTATCTTCACCTTGGTTTGCCGATATTGTGAATTATCTTGTGACTGGAGAGATACCATTACATTGGTCTAAACATGATAAATCTAAATTTTTATCCAGGGTTAAATATTTGTTTTTGGATGATCCATACCTATTTAAATATTGCCCTGACCAAATTATTAGAAAGTGTATTCCTGAAGGTGATCAACAAAGTGTCATCTCATTTTGCCATGATCATGCATGTGGAGGCCATTTTAGTGCTAAAAAGACGGTTGCTAAAATTTTGCAGTGCGGGTTTTATTGGCCTTCTATTTTTCAAGATTCTCATGCATATTGTAAAGCCCATGAGCGTTGTCAAATGTTAGGTAATATTTGATGTTTGGGGCATTGACTTTATGGGACCATTCCCTAATTCTTTTGGTAATTTATACATCCTTGTTGCTGTTGATTATGTGTCTAAGTGGGTCGAGGCCATTGCGTGCAAAACCAATGATCACAAAGTGGTGGTCCAGTTTTTGAAAGATAATGTGTTTTCTCGTTTTGGGACACCACGTGCCATTATTAGCGATGGCGGTAAGCATTTTTGTAATCGAGTATTTGAACATTTAATGAAAAGATACTTCATAACCCATAAAGTTGCAACCGCTTACCACCCACAGACTAGTGGTTAAGTTGAGATATCTAATAGGGAGATTAAAAACATCCTAGAAAAAACGGTGAACCCTAATAGAAAGGATTGGTCTTTAAGGGTAAATGATGCATCGTGGGCATACCGTATTGCATTCAAAACTCCAATTGGAATGTCTCCCTATCGACTTGTCTATGGAAAAGCATGTCACCTACGTGTTGAATTAGAACACAAAGCCTATTGGGCTACTAGACAACTCAATTTTGATCTTGACAAAGCAGGTGTTCGCATGAAGCTTCAACTCCTTGAGCTAGAGGAAATTAGGGATGATGCTTATGACTGTGCCAAATCCTACAAGGACCGTATGAAAAGGGTTCATGATCAAAACATTTTAAGAAAATCTTTCAATTATGGTCAAAAAGTCCTACTCTATAATTCTCGTCTACATTTGTTCCCTGGAAAACTCCGTTCTCGATGGTCTGGCCCTTTTATCGTTCGCACTAGCTATCCACATGGGGCAGTTGAAATTGAAAATCCAAAAGATGGTTTTGTGTTTAAAGTGAACGGCTAGCGGTTGAAACCGTTTATAGAATTGAAAACTCCAGAAGTAGAGGAAATTCTTTTGGAGGATCCTGTTTATCAGGATTGATCATTTAGTCCACACAAGAGTTGAGTATCTTTGTATTTTATTGTATGTTATAGTTTAGATTAGCATTTTATCTTCTGTTCTTGTGTTTTATATTATTCTTTGCTTCTAAATTATTATTATTAGTATTATTATTATCATTTAAAAAAAAGAGTCAAAAATCACAAAAAAGGAGTAATAGTTTACTTTATTTTTAGTGCCATTATTTTTGTTTTTCTTGTATTTCGCTAATTTGTTTTGCAGGTATTTCATAGTCTGCCATCATCGAGCCTATCAGGTGTATCTTCTCCTTTATATTTTTATGTCCATGTCTATTTCTTCATTTTACATTCATGACATTGAGGACACTGTCGTATTTAGGTTTGGGGGAGGGTATACCTGTTCTTGATGTGTTCGCTCTATGCACAAGCTTCACTTTTTACCATTTTTAAAATTATTATAATTGATTTACTCTTATTTATTTATTTTTAGAAAAAAATAGTAAAAAAGAAGAAGAAGAAAAAGATGAATTTTTTTTTGATGTGGATGCTCGATTTTGACTTTCAACTTGTTATTGGTTTTTTATTAGTGCTAGTTTGACTGTTTCTCGGGTTGGAGTCTTGATATGATTTCATTGGTAGAATTAAGCTCGTGAACATAAGCATTGACGAGAGGTATTTTGACTTGTTTTTATCACCTATGCTTCCATAGCGATTTATCACTTGTGTACATGTCTTTGCACGAGCACCGTCACACTTAGAGTTGCGTTTGACCTCGAGTTCCATACACAAATTTTTGGTGCCTCAATATGAATTGGATGTTTCAATGAAATACTTAACACCCGTACCCAAAAAAAAAAAAAAAGAGAAGCAAATAAAATGCATGCTTTTTCAAGCTTTCTACATAGTAACCGGGCCTCTTGCCTCAGTAAGCAGTGAGTGTTCGCGTCAAACGGTGGAGAGTTTCGGATTAGCTATGTGTGGTTAGCTTAGATTGATAAGCCTTTTTTACTCGAGTAATTAAGCCCGAAGGGGTCTCTTAAAACCAAGTGCTCTAAGGCCGAAAGGCTTGAGGACAGCTGGCCTAAAGCTCACTAAAGGAGTCAACTAGAAAGCCCAAGGAATCCAGGCATTGCACGATCACACAATAAAATAGAAAAACAAAAGAAGAAAAAATGCTATTACAATAAGGGGAGGGGCTATAGGTTGAGTTGGACATTTTGATGACTTGTTGAGGTATTGAAGGTGCGTGTATTGTTTTCGAGGTTAATGAACATCTTTGTGTGGCTTTTCACTTACACGCAAACCTTGTGATTTTTTCCTACCCAGATATCTGTGAGAGGAGCAATATTTGTGCTAATTCGGATTAGAATGTTCACTTGTTTAACTCTATTAATGAATGAAATATCTTGCCTCCAACTTGTGTTACACTTGTACTAGTTACTTTGAGAGGCCATTAATTAAGTTTAGGGTCATGATTGAATGTCTTTCCTCTCGTGTTTGTGGGTGTTCACTGCTGTAAACTCTCACAAGACTATAACTCGTCCACTAGGGCCACCTAGGGATTTAAAGGCTTGTTGCATATGCTAAATGCAATCGGACTCCTCCGAAAAAGGATTAGTTAGTGTTTTTTTTTTTTTTTTTTTTTTTATATATTTTGTTTTGTTTCTCTTGCTCAAGGACTAGCAAAATGTAGGTTTGGGGGTATTTGATGAGCCCAAAATATAGACATTTAGAAATCCCTATAACACATGTCATTATTCATTATTGTGCTTAATTATATATAATTGTTATCTTTTTAATCATTCACTTTAAATTATTAATTTGTAGGAAAAAAGACAATAAACAACTTATTTGTCAACCTTTGATTTCAATAAGGTTAAAGTCAAGGACAATGATTAAATGAAAATCGATCAATTTAAATGGTGGCTCTAGCAGAAAGGAAAATGTATCACATGCATCCAACTCCTAACTTGGATGCAATTCTATCAGGATATGCTTTGAAGTAGTAAACGTCCAAAAAAAGGCTGCTTAAAAAGGGAACACTTGTTTGACTCTTGTTTGGGTAATGACAAGGAATGAGGTCTAATTAAGAAAGAAAATAAGAGATGGAATTGGATCAGCAAGTAATTGCAGTTTTTAAGGAATAGATTTTGCTCCCTTTTGGAATGCAAATTTTCGACATCATTATAAGAGGAGGCAGAGGGGACTTCGGCGGGAGATATCACGGAATAGAAGAGGAAAAAAACCAGAGAAGGCAATTAATCTACACGGCTGGAGTAGTAGAGACCGGAGATTCGGACATAAATCTTTAATTCTTTGTAAGCTCTTAGTTTATTTTGTAATGGAGTTTTGTTATTATGTTTACTCGTTTGCATACTCCATGAGTGGCTAGTCGTTTAAACTAGGGTGGAGGATGAAACCCCATGTTTAGTAGTGGTTAGATACAAATTTTTGATTAATTTTTCTCAATGCATAATTTCATTGGATAGTTATTCTTACCTCTGTTTAATTTGACTAAGTGGGTTTGGATATGGATTCAATCATTTTTTTTTTCATGATTTGAAACTTAGTTATTTTGCCTGGTTATTAGATTTTGATTTCAAGTATCGGATATCCGTTGTGATTTGTTTGTTAACGGATACATCGGATTTTTCGTGTCTCGAACTTTGAGGCGAGGAAGAGCGTACATTAGATTTTTCTTTAAAACAAGCTTAATGAAGATACTTTCCACAGTAATAGAGTTTGGCCACCAAATTACTGTGAAGAAAATCAGAGAAAAATAAATTTGAGTTTGTTAAAAATCACTATAAATACATGCGTGTGGATTCCAAAACTCTAGTTATCTTATCCAATCAGTGAACTTCGTTGGCCATGTTCGTTTACAAGTTTTGAGCTAGTTTTGGTTTTGATGACACATCATTTTTCTCATTTCTCTCTCTCTATCTCTCTCCACTTATTACACATGCTTACATCATCAAAACTAAACTAAAACTCTAAACCAAACACAGCCGTTGTCTTTTCTATTAAAGTTTAATTATTTTTCTTTTGCGATTCTTAGTTTAATTTTTAATTTAGAAATCAACTCACAACTTTTTGGAACCAAGTTAGGGTTCAATTGGTTTAAATTTATTTAGTTTCCTATAAAAAAAACACAAGTCCCTGTGGGTTCGACTTCGCTCTTGCAAAATTATACTTCGGTTGATTCATGCGCTTGCGAGTACTTTAAAATTTCACAATACTGCCGCTTGCCGCATTACAAGGTTGTATTGCGACATCTGAGTCGTTTGTCGCGTAATCAACACCTCAAAAAATTGGGGATCCAATAGTGCACTGTCGCATTACCGGATTATAGTGCGACATCTGAGCCCTTAATTGAGCATTCAACGGCTCAAATTTCATTTCGACATGTACAAAATCTGAGCCGTGAATTGCTGTGATAAAATCCAGAAAAATCCCAGCGATGGCTCTAGTGCGGCGGATTCTGATTCCATACTACGTACACGTGTAGGTATGACAGCGCTTGCGCACTCTAGCACCTAGGAGTAACGAAGAAGTCGGCGCTGGTCTTGGGTCAAGTTTTGACATTTCCTTTCTTCTCCCTAACCTCCAACGGGGTGGTACTGGTGGCCCTGCTTAGAGAGAGAGAGAGAGAGAGAGAGAGAGAGAGAGAGAGAGACTCTGCATTTCCTCTGAACTGTTTTGTGTCCAATTCATATCCACAGAATGTATACGGAATCACACATCGATACTTCAACTCAATTCACTCACCAGAATCTACCTCCATGCCTTCACCGGAGCACTTGAAATGACGTCGATCTCGTCGGCGGTGGACCTAATCAACCGTTCCCTCTCCGATATCTGCGTCGCTGACGACCACCACTACGCGTGGGAAAACCCTAGGCGGTTCTTGTGCTACGCCAAGCAACTCTACGTGGTCTTAAACAAACTCCTCAGGCAATCGGCGCCGGAAAACCTCTCGCCACCGGTACAGACGGCTGTTAAAGGCATTTCCGGTGATCTGAAGAAGGCGGAGGAGGCTTTGTCGGTGTATAGAAACAGGAGCAAGATATTCGTCCTAATTAATTGTCTTTCGCTGTGCGCATCTCTCCAGGAGTGCACGTTAGGGATTGGAGGGTGGTTGGCTTTGTTGGACACTGAAGTTCATGACGTTGCTGATCTTCGCAAGAAGGTTGCTGATCTTTCTAGGGATATGAAGCAAGCTCAGTTTAAGGTAAGCCTCTCTCGTTATGTGCTTGGCTCGGAGTTTAAGCTCATTTAGTAAACCAGCTGAGCTCGAGTTAGTTGAAACTCGGCTCCGTTATAAAAGCGAAAAGCTTGACTCGGCTCTTTTGTGCTCGAGTTAGTTGAAACTCCTTGGGGTCAGATGAGCTTTTGGGGAGCTACGGTAATGACAACCTTAGCAAGCACCAGGCTCAAAGCTCGGCTCAGCTCGTTTGTGCTCAGGCCCGGCCCTGTGTTTGTCAAGCCCCAACCCTATCCTCAATTTGAGGCCCTTCGTAAATTTTTCTCTCTATGAGTAAGCAAGACTATTATTGCAACAAAGATCAACATCTCATGTAAATTTCAACCAAAGTTCGGAACTTGGAATACATATACAAGTCTATTACTTCGATGCACCAAAATATACATAATTCGATACACAAAAAGCCATAATCCCATATACAAAAGTGCACTACCATGCATTGACCATTTACCAATACTAGTTGTAGGCCACGTGTGAATTGTGCTCATTGGTTATTAGCGTTCCTTATTTTGAGAACTTTAGGTAAAACTCAGTCTCAAGACATCAACATTTCAGAAATTGCGAACAAATACGGAACTTGTTGTGACATCTTGAAGAAATTTATATGTTATTCATCAACCAGCCACCAACTTCTAGTCATGGACTTGCTAGATTCTTCTTTGCTTGTCAAAGACAATTAAAATTCAAGGCCACTTCTATATTCATCAGCATAGAAGCTATTAAATGGTTTCCTAGATGTAAAATTATGGAATGATACAACAATAATATATAGGAATTATCAATAGTAAAGCAACTACAAGCTTAGTGTAGAGTCCAAAAAAAAAAGAACGAAAATCAGTAGGTCTCCCGTCTCTCTCTTTCTATTCTTTCAAGTTTCAAAGTTTTGATTTTGAAAAAAAAAAAAAAAAAAAAAAAAAAGGGGCGTTCAATTGCTGGGCCTCAAAAAATAATTAAAGAGGGAAGATGGAAGTTGGTTGGGCCTCAAAAAATCAAATGGGCTTAAGTGAATAAGTGATTTTGGTGGGCCTCTAAGGCTCTAACAATATTGGATCAAACCAAACTCACCTATACTAACCCATATACTTGGGGGCCCTAAAAAAAGCCCATTTTCGGTGGGCCCCAGACCTGGGCCTACCTAGCCTAGCCACAGGGCCGGGCTTGTTTGTGCTCGAGTTTGTTGAAAGTTGAAACTTTGGTCGATTATAAAATTATAAAAGCTCGGCTAATTTGTGGAGACTCGCCCGTGTATGGAGGCTCAGGTAATAAATGAATCGAGCTTGAACACCTAGATAGTAAACGAGCCAAGCTCGAGCTCGATGATCTGGACTCCACTTGAGCTCAAGCTAGACTAGTTTTGAATGAGCCGAACTCAAGCTCACGTTTATTTGCTGCCCTACTCTCTGTACAGTAGATTTCGTGAATAATTGTCTCAATTGGCTTGTTTGGTCATCTTCTAGGATGAGCTAGGATAATTTGGTTAAATAAATGACTAAGCTACCAGTAAATGAACAATCTCATGTTTTGTCCATCGGTTATTTTTAAGGAGCGAGCAAGATTGCTCATCAGATGTTTGGTGAAATGTGTGAAATTTTTGGCTTGATTATTGGTTAAACCGTCAAAGTGGTGTTTACGAATTTTTCTAGTGTTCTAAAAGTCGGCCTAAGCGGTGGTCTGCCTTGACTAGGGGCTTAGGCTCCTAATTAGGCGGCAAGACGATTAGTCGGCTGCTAGGCGGGATTAGTCGGGGACTAATCGGCTAGGTGGGATTAGTCGGGGACTAATCGGCTAGGTGATGACTAATGATCTAGGCAACTAGGTGGAGTTAGGTGGAGAATTAGACGGCTAGGTAGGATTAATCGGGGGTTAAATGGTAATTTATTGCAAGGGTTTTGAATATACTATGTACAAAGCCCTATAAAATACATTATACATCTACAATTCTACACTATAAAATATAAATGGTAATTTAGTGTAATTTGAATATACTATAAACATCTATAGTTCTACACTATAAAATATAAATGATATTTTCTGAACTGAATCGAGGTAAATATAATATATACATATTCTACACTATACAAAATAAAGTGAAATTATGTGTATGCATGTTCTGTTTCTTGCGAAATTATGTGTATGTATGCTCTGTTTGGATGTTACTTATGCTGGTTCTACTTACTCAAAACTTGGGGAGGGGGAGGAGAATTTTTTTAACAAATTAACCAAGAAAAGAAAAATTAACTAATCTCTGGGCACCAAATAAACGGGGCCTAGGCACTAGCGGTGCCCCGTCTCCTGACTAGCACCTAGCGACTTTAAGAAGGTTGATTTTTTCTCCTCATATTGCAGAAAATGAATTTGATTCAGAATTTTGAAAGACGGATGTTGTTACAGAATGAGTTTTGCAGCTGGTTTGGTTGAGCAGCCATATAGCTAGGAAGTGCCTTTAGGGTTTAGTTTTGCAGTCATATAATTGGGAAGAGCCTTTAAGCATAGGTGATTTGCTTCACGAGTGTGATGATCTGTAATGTTGCAGGTAACGGATAATGAAAAGAGAGTGCAATTGATGCTGCAAAAAGAAGGGCTAGGGAGACCAGCAAGCAAAGCAGTACAGAGTGCTATAATCATGGATTTGGCTAGGGCTTTGGGAATTGACTCCAATAACCATATTGAGTTATCGGAGCAGGTTAAGTTATTGAAGGAAGATATTGCCCGGTCAAATTCGGTTTTAGAGAGGCGAATTTTGATGTCTCTTGAAAAAATTATGGACAGTTGGTCATTTGAACCAGATGTTTTGACTCAAAATTTTGATTTCGATTTCGAAGATGATGCACAAATTTCTCCATTCAAGAGCTTCATTTGCCCATTGACTAAGGAGGTGATGAAGCATCCGGTGGTTTTGGAGTCCTCGCAAAATTATGAAAGGACAGCCATTGAGTACTGGTTTGAGCGGTGTATAGAGGATGGTCGTGACCCAACGTGTCCTGTCACAGGGCAGGTCCTGATGTCCTTGGAGCTGAAACCAAACATTGGTTTGGCTGGAGCCATTGAAGAATGGATTAATAGGAATGTTGAGATTCAGATTAAGTTGTCTGTGCAGTGTCTTACTGAGGAGTCACCTTCGGGGGATGGCGTGGAACGAGTTTTGGATCACATCTATAAGATTTCAGAAGAGCATCCCTCCAGCAGATACAGAGTGAGAAATGCTGGTTTAGTTGTTCTTCTAGTTAATTTGCTTAAGGACAGCTCAAAGAGTACAGGATCACTCTTGAGAAGCAAAGCTCTCATGGTGCTGCTTAGCATGTCCAAGGATGAAGAGAGTAAGGTGATATTTTCAAGTCTCGCCTTCTATAGATATAATGTGATTGATTATTTTCTCCATTAGTTTTGGAATATGTTCTAACTTTAGCCACCTTATCATATTATCTAAAACTGCAATGGAAGTCTGCACTGTAAAGTGGAACCCTATACCACAACAATTTCGTACAAGTTCATGCTTGCGGGGAGGGTGGCCAAGGGGATTTGTGCTTGTAAGGCAATTACCTACGCCCTTCTTACCACATTGAGCTAACCGTTTGGGTTATGGAAGTTTCTTTATTTACATGATATGAAACGTATGACCCCACTTAGATGAGTAAATGGTTTGGAAATTTATAACTTTATAGCAATAATGAACTCGAGCTTTTTCGGCTTAAAACCTGCATGTGTGTTGCAAGGTTTATATGTCACTCCACTCGCATTAAAAGTTAGGCATGTGAGAATTATTTGCGAAGGTTGGTTTTGGTATTTGAAGAAACTCTTTCATCGAATGAAGATTCATCTGAAACTGAATTAAATTTACCATAGATATAGAATAAGCCTTGAAAGAGGATGTGGTGCTCCTCAACAACAACAATAATATAACCCATTTAGTCCCCAATAATTGGGGGTATGGGCGGGGGATGGATAGGAGACAGACCTAACCTTTGGCAATAAATGCACAAAGTGACTGCTCCCAGAATATCATTGAAACAGATGGAATGGATATAGACCTAACCTTTAGCAATAAATGTACAAAGTGGTTGTTCAAAGAATACCACTGAAACAGTGGTCCCCCTATACCGTCGCGTTTATTGCGGAATCATGCCCTCAAATCAAAGCCAAAAGGCATCAGAGAGGGTATACCCAAGAATCATTTTAATTTATGTGCACATTACCATGTTTCTTTCATTCATCATCCAGAGCATTGGCGTTGCACAAAGATGTGGTGCTCCTGGAACATAAAATGTATTTTTGGCAACTTATTAAACATAAAAGCTGATACAAGAAACACCTAAAGCGTTGGACACGTCTTAAATGTATTTTTCATATGAAGATAATTTTATGTGGTGCTCCTGGAACATAAAATTATCTTCATATGAAAAATACATTTAAGACGTGTCCAACACTTTAGGTGTTTCTTGTATCAGCTTGTATGTTTAATAAGTTGCCAATTGAGGCAGAGTTAAAAAAAGGAAGAAGCAGCCTATTCCTTGTACAAGAAGTTGTGACTTTGCAAAGAAGAGAGAAAATGAAAGTTCAATATTATTGCATTCAAAAAGCTTGAATGATTACAAGACTAATGAAGGGGTTATATCGGCTAACCCTAATAACGTTAGTGAAACCCTTGTTAAAATAAGCTTGTGTTATTAGTTGATGTTTGTCTCACATCGCCTATCTTAGTCATGTAATGTGGTCCACACTAATATAAATAATATTGACTTGTGTTTGGGTTTGTTAACACCCTTACACTTTCTTCTCTTTCTCTTAAATAACATGGTATCAGAGCGACCCTTTCTTCAACCCTAACACCACTACCGTCCATCATCCTTACCAAAAAAAAAAACCCACTGTAGATCGTCTTCTACATTCATCGTCTATCCCTAACCTATGCTACTTGGACTCGAGTATGGGTGTCGGGTGCGGGTACGTATCTAGGTGTCGGGTTCAACTATTTCTCATTTCAAGGATACGGGGACACGGCAAAATATTCAAATTTGTTTCTATTTTTTGTGTATTTTCTTACGTAAAATTGTGCTTTAAGGTTCTATAGCGTATTTCATGGATAATAAAGGAGGTTTATGCACACTTTCATGATAAACTTGAATTACAATTAGATTTTCTATAGAAGTGTCTTACTAAACTTATCGGACACATATCCCACACCCTTATCCGAGTGTCGAGTGTCCGACACGGGTACTTTACACCATCACGAGAGTCCGCGTAACATAGCCCTAGGAAACCCTAAATCGTTGTCTCCAATTACTGTGGCTACCTACCAAACCACAACCCTAACCCTAGAAAACCCTAATTGAACCTGTGGCTGCCTACCAAATCACAACCCCAACTCAACCAGACCCTATACGACTCCAAATCCAGCCTTTTTCGACCACAAACGATCCTACCTATACTCGATTTGAACCTGTTTGACCCCTGTAACACTAGCCATAACCTCAATCGATCCTATTTCGAACCATTAACATACATGTCAGACATCACCGGACTCCGGCAACTATCGTCGACCACGTCAGACCATCTATCTCACTCGATTCCCTCTGTTTTGGCTTGTCTCTATGATTTCGAGCCTCAAAGACTCGATCTAAACTTCGTTTGTTCATCTCCAGCACTTGTCAGTGCCTGAATAGCCTCGCTGGCTATAGCCCAGTTTCCGGCGACCGTTGTTTGTCACCGGCGACCCTCCTGGTTGCTCGTGCTTGTGGTTTTGTTTGGTAACATTGGCATATATCTAATCTTCTTTGAGGTACATTGCATTCTTTATAAATTATGCTATTCAATGCCATTGTTTAGACAGTGTTGTTTCGTTGGGTTTACTAGTTGGTGACTGAGTGATATATGGAGGTTGTTTGTTCTTGCTTACACACATATGGTCTGTTGCTTGGTTCTCTGTTGTTGGTGGCTACTTAATTGGTTGGAGGATGCTTACTTATTTACTTGGTTGATTGATTGAAGTCGTAGTTAGATTTTATTTGCTGCTAGTTAAATGGTAAACTTTGATCTATTGGTAAACCAGAAGTTTGCTTCTGGTTCTAGTTCGAGTACTATTGTTATTGGTACCTCTTCTAGTTCCTCTCGGCGTCGTGACAAGGATTCCATTACCTCCATCCCTTTGAATGGCCACAACTATGTTATTTGGTCTCGTGCTGTTAAGGTTTATTATATGGGTGAGCAGAAGTTTTGTTATGTGACTGATGATCCTCGTGCCAAAGAAGCTACAAACTATAGTGATTGGGAAGCTGAGAATTGTCATATACTTGTTGAGTTATGGAATAGTATGGAGCCCCAGATCAATGCTCCTTTGTTTTATCTCGACACTACCAAACAGGTGTGGAATCAGCATGCTGGGATGTATTCCGGTGTTGATAATCTTCGCCGTACATATGATCTTCACCACCAGTTCTTTTTGTTGCCCATCGGTTCTGGATCTTTGGAGGACTATTCTAAATTTCGAGGGACTTGTGAGGAACTCCGTGTTTATGAGCCTATCTCGAGTGATCCCCAGGTTATGGAGCATCAGCGTGAGCGTTGGGAGGTAGCTCGATTTTTATATGGTTCGTCATCCTTCTATGTTGCCCTCTCTTGATAAGGTGTTTAGACGTCTTTGTCAGGCTTTTATGTCAGATGCTAGTTCTATTTCTCAGCCACCACCTGATTGTTCTGCTTTAGCTGTTTCTGGTGGTTTTGGATCAAGTAGTGGCCGTAGTCGTGGCCGTGATTCTGGGTTTAGCAGTCGTGGTCTAGTTCTAGTAGTCGAAGTTTTGGTGGCTATGATTCAGGTCATAATTCTAGTGGTCGGGGTGGCAATAGTTATGGTCGCACGTTAGGGGGAGATAGTTTTGGTCGCGGTGGTTCTAGTCGTGGCCGTGATACCAGATTTTGTACTCATTGTCAAGGCACAAATCATACCGTGGACTATTGTTATGATCTTCATGGTTTTCCCCAGGCTTATCAGGTTGCTCATTCTAAGGATGCTGGGCAGTTTACGCATTCCACCGATAGCAGTATGACTATTTCAACAGAGGAGTACCAGGCTTATCATGTCCCTTCAGCCTTCTACTGTTGTACCTTCTTCTTCCATAGCTATGTTTGCTTAGACAGGTTCCTTTGTTGCCTCTTCTTCTTCTCCTTGGGTTTTTGATTCTGGTGTTACTAATCATATGATTGGTACCTCTACTATCTTGTCTAATTGTCAATCTATTGGTCAAAAATCCCATGTTACCTTAGCAGATGGTTCTACTACTGAGATTACTGGATTAGTTTTTTTCCTAGTTTCTTCATCTCTCACTTTGCACTCAGTGTTATATGTACCTCGTTTACCTTTCAATCTCATGTCTGTTAGTCAACTTACAAAATCTTTAAACTGTCCCATCACCTTTTCTTCTCATGGCTGTGTGTTTCAGGATCTCAAGACGGGGAGGACGATTGGAGGCGGTGTTGAGCATGGTGGGCTGTACTACCTGACTCATAATCTTACTAAATCTGTTGCTCTTCAGTCCATAGAATCCTCTTATCAGCAACATTGTCGGCTTGGACATCCCTCCCTTCAGACTTTGAAGCGTCTAGTGCCCTCTTGTGGTTCTCGTAAAGAGTTGTCATGTGAAGTCTGTGAGTTTAGTAAACACCGTAGAGTACCTTTTTATCCAACAGTTGAGCGTCGTGCGTCGAGCCCTTTTGAGTTAGATCATTTAGACATTTGGGGGCCTATTCATGTGCCTAATGTTTTTGGTTTTCAGTACTATGTTATTTTTGTTGATGATTTCTCTCGTATTAAATATCTTTATCTTATAAAAGCAAGATCAGAGTTGAAGTCTGTTTTTCACTCATTTTATATGGAAATAAAAAATCAGTTCAATACTTGCATTTGTATATTTTCGTTCGATAATGCACATGAATATTTTCATAGCACATTATCTCAGTTTTTTGATGATCATGGTATAATCCGTCAGTCATCGTGCGCTCGGACTCCACAACAAAATGGAGTTCCCAAATGCAAGATTTGACATTTATCAGAGGTTATGTGTGCATTGCTATTTCAAATGCAGGTCCCTAAGTCATACTGGACTAATGCGGTTCTTGCCGCTTGTTATCTGATTTACCGTATGCCCTCCACTGTCCTTGGAGGTGGGATACCTCATACGATCTTGTTTCCTGGTCATCCACTCCACTCGTTACCAATGATTTAAATAGTGATAAGCGCACTAAGGTGCCATGGTCCCCTGGAGCTTTAAGCGCAAGGCGCAAGTCTAGGCGTGCACCTTTTGACCGCGAGGCGCACATTTTTTAAACAAGTAGAATTCAAATATAGGTAATACTTTCAACATAAACAAACACTTATAAAACATTCAAATGTCATAAAAGCATAAGACATAACATGTCAACAATGGAATAGTTTTAGAGATGCAACAAAATGATTAACGGCGATTAAATCTAGGATCATGGTTGTCATAGTGTCATGCATAGGCCCTAATCATCATCCTCATCCTCAACACCAACAACTTCATCTTCACTATCATCATTTGATTTATATCCTTCCACATCTTCTTCTTCCTCCTCATCAGACTCATCCGTACTTTCTCCACAATCCCATTCTCCCCATTCTCCTACATTCTCATCTACAAGTTCATACACAATTGTCTTCTTTCGTTTTGCCCTTGCCTTGCCCCTTGGTTTTGCCTTCGTCGCGGTAGTTGTTGACTTCAAAGTTGATCTAGTTGTTTGCCTTGGTTCTTCGGCGCCAGCAGCTACTGCAACATCATCCCAAGTCAAATCATCATCTTCAAACACAAGAGCATCCTCCATCCTCCCAACCAGCCATTTATTGCTCTCATCAATATCCTTCAAGGATATGGGATCAATTTTATCACGTTTGAGGTAGCGACGTTTCAATGCTCTATTGTACTTAACAAATACCAAGTCATTAAGACGCTTTTGAGCAAGTCTATTTCTTTTTTTGGTGTGAATTTGCATTAACAATTATAAAAAGGGACTTAAATTCATGATCATGCATAACTAAAGTTGGTCAATGAATGCATTAGATTATTATGTACTCACATGCTCAAAGACACTCCAATTTCGCTCGCATCCCGAGGAACTACAAGTAAGGCTAAGAACTTTGATGGCAAATTTTTGCAATTTAGGAGTATCATGACCAAATGATGCCCGCCAATCAGCTGCATACCACAGAGGTATAGATAATGGAAAACATTCTTAAAGTGAAACTCCTGATCAAAATCGATAGTAGATTAACATGGAGTGATGGTGATACCTAGTGTCCTCGTAGTTCTTTGCCTTTTTGCCATTGGGTTACCAAACATTCCCTCAGCTTTCTCCTACTTCATCAAGTTGGAAACAATAGTATCTTGGGTAGTCGGATTCGGGGTCAACTTTGTGATACATGCATATAGGCCACTAATGACTTCTGAAACTTTGCAAGCATCAAGATTTTTGTAAAAAAATTCAAGATTCAAGTAAAAACCAGCTGCATTTAAAGGCCTGTGCAATTGGACATCCCACCTGTGGTCAATTATCTTGAAGACTTGCTCATACTTCTCCTCATTTCCTTGGAAGGACTTTGCAATAGTCTCTTTTGCTCTATCCATGGCCTCATAAATGTATCCCATTGGAGGCTTGACTTCTCCATCTACCAATCTAAGTACACGAACGAGTGGACATGCGAACTTGAGAGCAAGGTGCACATCCCTCCAAAATGAAGGCATCAACATGACTTTTTCTACTTGTTTTCCTTGTAGCTCTTTTGCCCATTTGCTCCTGGTCCACCTCTCTGAAGTAAACATCTTCCTTAAGTTTCCCTTTTGTTCATGAACCCTTTTTAAATTCAAAAAAGCGGTTGCAAACCGAGTCTTTGCCGGCTTAACAAGCTCTTTCCTTTGAGTAAAATGCCTCATCATATTCAACAAAGAGGGCCGATTATAAATATAACCATGTATCCCTATTGCCCTCTCCCAAGTCTTCTTGAAGTTCGGTAACTTGAAAATGTCTTCTAACATCTAGTCTAAGCAATGGGCAACACATGAAGTCCAAAACAAGTGAGGTCGCTTTTGCTCCAAAAACTTCTCCTGTTAATTGTCAAAAGTGGAATAATAAGTGATTAATGATTTTAACTAGTTCAAAATCAAATCAAATAATAAGTAATTTCAAATAGCAAATTGAAATTTTATCTCACCTGCCAACACATTTGCAGCAGTACTATCCATAACAACTTGAACCACGTTAGCTTCCCCAATCATTTCCACATACTTATCCAGCAATTGAAACAACATAGTTGCATCCTTAGACTCACTAGATGCATCAACAGATTCAATAAACATGGTCCCTCTCGAACAATTCACCAAAATATTAATCAATGTCCTATTTTTCTTATCAGTCCACCCATCGCACATTAGCGTACACCCATGTTTTTCCTGTTCTTCTTTGTGGTCCTCCATCAACTTGTTAACATGGTCCACCTCTTTTTTAAGAAGAGGACCATATTGCCCAATAGCCTCTATCATTGGCCCAAAACTATCATAGTTCACTGCATTCAAAGGTATCCCAACATCATATAACCATCTTGCAATACATTGATGAGCCCGATCTCTCAATTGTTTTTTATAGGGTTCATTCTCATCAATCTTTGTTTGCCTGCCCTTAGCTTTTCTATTTTCCACCACAACCTCTGGTTCAGGAGTGAAATAACAGTCAAGAGGCCCTATGTTCCTTGGTTTCTTAGGCTTAGACTGAATAGACATGGATGAGCTTCCATGAGTAGAAGAAGGATTCTTACCTTGTTGTTTGGATTAGACATTCTCATCTAAATTGTCAAGATCATAGTCTTCGTCGTTCATTACATCATCAAAATCTGGTATTGACTTAATTTGATTCTTTGCTTCAGTCTTTTTTAGCATGCACAACTTAATTTGCTCTTTAACCTCAGGTGAGCATCGGCGACATGCCGTTGTATTCCTATAACCTCCAACAAGGTGCTGCTTCATTCTTAAGACACCACCATTTTTCACTTCATTACAAAAATCACACTTCAACTTGGAAACATTTTGGGAATCAATCTGCTTCGAATACTTCTAAGCAGGGTCCAACCTTTTTACTACTATTTTCAGATGACGTATAAAATGAACAAATTCAAAAAATGAATTCAGTAATTGGACAGAAACAGAGACACAGAGTAAGACAAAAACAGGTGTGCTTCTATTTTTTGCCACATTTGATGATATTGTGATCTCTTTAGAGGAGATAACAACCAAGTGACCAACTATTTGTGAACAAGGAAGAAACATAGGCCAATTTCGTGTAAGACAATGTACTGAAAAGCTATACGGTGCTACTAGAAAATCTAAAAAAGCAAAAACAGAGGCCAATTTGGAAAGCTTTTTTAGATTTTCTAGGCCAATTTCGTGCAAGAAAATGTACTGAAAAGCTATAAAACTGGGCAATTTCGTGTAAGAAAAACAATGAGCAAAATACTCGCACAAACAGTGAGCAAAAACAGAGCACCAACTGTTCAGAAAAAGGTCTGGGGTTTTTTTCTGATTTTTTTATATAAAAAAAAGGGAGAGAGAGAGAGAGAGAGATCAAAACAAGAAGAAGAAGGGAGCAGAAGAAGAAGAAGAAGAAGGAGAAGGGAGGAGGAGAAGAAGAAAAAGAAGAATTTTTACCTGGTAAAGACTTGAAGAAGTCGATCAAAATGGTGTCTTGGCCTTGGCTGCCTGGAACTCTTCGTGGCTTCACCCTTTCGAAATGGAGGCCGAATGATTTAGGGTTACTCGATCAGAATGGTGGTTGCCATGTCTGAATGCTTTTCTATCGTAAATACGTGGGTGACTTTACCGAAATTTTATCAGGTGTGCCATGCCCGTCTTTTCTTGCATCCAGATGAAGGGCTGAGATGAAATCAAAGTAAAAAAACAAAAAGTGTGCGCCTCGGGTGCTTTGGGCTTTTGCGCTTAAGCCCACGCTTCAGGGCTTAATATCCGCTTTAGTGTTATGCGCTTATTCATACCCCTGTTAAGCAATACAACATCACCTCGCCTCGCCTCGCCTCGCGCCTAGGCGCAAGCTTAAGCGCGCCTTTTAAATCACTGCTCATTACCTCCTCGGGTTTTTGGGTGCACATGTTATGTCCATGCTCTGGATCCTGACTAGAGCAAACTTGACCCTCGATCTATTAGGTGCATTTTTCTTGGCTACTCTTGCACTCAAAAAGGCTATAAGTGTTACTCTCCGTCTTTACGTCGTCTTTTTGTGTGCTGATGTCACCTTTAATGAGTCATTTCCTTTTTATTCAGAGTCTGTCTCTCCCAATGATTTGTTTGCATATGAGTTTGTGTGTCCTATATGTGTCCCGTTTGGTAATTGTTTCCCCAATACTGTCCCCACATCACCACCTTTGCAAGTCTATCATCGTTGTTCTAAAAATCCACCAGTGCCACCTCAACAAGTTTCACCTCTGTCCGAGCTATATCCTTCCGCCGCCACACCTTCACCCACTGCTTCGTCTTCCTCTCTGTTGCGCAATCTTGACGACCTTGATCATCCTATTGCCCATCGTAAAGGTATTCGGTTCTGCACTGTCCATCCTCTTGCTCACTTTGTTTCTTATAATCATTTGTCCCCGTCCTTTCGTGTTTTTACTACTTTGGTCTCCTCCGTTTTTGTTCCTAACACTGTTTAGGAGGCCTTCTCTGTGTCTGAGTGGCGGTCAGCTATGGAGGATGAGATGTCTGTTCTTCATCATAATGGGGCTTGGGAGTTGGTTTCTCTTCCTGTTGGTAAGACTACTGTTGGTTGTCGTTGGGTATTTACTGTCAAGTATCTTCCTTATGACATTGTTGAGCGTTATAAAGCTCGCCTTGTTGCCAAAGGCTTTACTTAGACTTATGGGGTTGACTACTCAGAAACCTTCTCTCCTGTTGCCAAACCTGGTTCTGTTCGAATTCTTATTTCTCTGGCTGCGAATCTTGGTTGGCCGTTATTCCAACTGATGTCAAAAATGTCTCTCTCCATGGGGATCTCCAAGAAGAAGTCTATATGGAGCAACCACCCGGGTTTGTTGCTTAGGGGGGGTGTAATCAGGTGTGTCGTCTTTGCGAAGCTCTATATGGGCTTAAGCAGTCCCCTAGGGCATGGTTTGGTAAGTTTAGTGATGTTGTGTTGCAATTTGATATAAAGCGTTGTCATTCTGATCATTCTGTCTTCTCTCTCACATCCGCTCAAGGGAAAATATTGTTGATCGTTTATGTAGACAATATCATTATTACAGGTGACAATCAAAAGGGTTATTGACGACTTGAAACTGTTTTTACATTGTCAGTTTCATACTAAAGACGTGGGCAAATTGAGATATTTTTTGGGTATCGAAGTGGCGCGGTCTAAGGATGGTATTAATCTATCGCAGAAGAAATGTGTTGGATATTCTGAATGAGACTGGCCTGGCTTACTAGGGTCAAAGCCAGTTGCGACTCCTATGGATCCTAATGTCAAACTGTGGTGTGCTGATCATGGGAAGTTGTTTTCCAATCTGGATCAGTATCGTCGCTTGGTTGGGAAGCTGAATTATCTTACTGTTACTCATCCAGCTATCTCATTTGCGGTTAGTTTAGTTAGTCAATTTATGTCAACTCCTCGCACCCCACACTGGGAAGCTATTCTAAGAATAGCACCTTAAAGCCCATCCAGGACGTGGTCTGTTATATCGAGCTAATGGACACTTGCGTGTTGAGGCATTCACTGACTCTGATTGAGCGGGAGGACCATTTGATAGGAGGTCTACTAGATATTGTATCTTTCTTGGTGGGAATCTTGTTAATTGGAAAAGCAAGAAGCAGACTGTAGTTGCGCGGTCTAGTGCAGAGGCAGAGTACTGAGCTATGGCTCACACAACGTGTGAGATTGTGTGGATACGTTCTTTTCTTGAAGAGATAACATTCCCTGTGCAAGTGCCTGTGAATTTTTATTGTGATAATCAAGCTGCAATTCACATAGCATCTAATCCGGTGTTTCATGAGAGGACAAAACACATTGAGGTGGATTGTCATCTTGTACGAGAGAAATTGACGGGTGGTGTGATTGCTACTCCATTTGTGTCTACCGGTGCCCAGGTAGCTGATATATTTACTAAGTCGTTGTTCAAGTCACGGTTGGAGTTACTTTGTGACAAGTTGGGACTTTCTGATATTTATTCTCCAGCTTGAGGGGGAGTGTTAAAATAAGCTTGTGTTATTAGTTGATGTTTGTTTCGCATCGCCTATCTTAGTCATGTAATGTGGTCCACACTAATATAAATAATATTGACTTGTGTTTGAGTTCGTTAACACCCTTACACTTTCTTCTCTTTCTCTCAAATAACAACCCTAATAGTACAAAAAGACTAGACTACCCTGAACATAAAAGATAAATAACAATAATCTTAGCGAAACCCTAATAATACAAAAAGATTGTGAACATAAAAGATAAATAACGATGATAAACCAAAACCCTAACATTATACTTCACAGAAGTTTCATAAGAAGTTCGCCACTTAGGTTGTCCTCTAGTAGAATTTTGTTTTGCAATATTAAGATTCAGCTTATTTTGTGTATGAAGGTTTTTGGTTCAAAAGTAGATTGGGAATTCAACTCATAGTGAAATACTTTGTCTCTCGAGCCCTTGTGTTGGAGAGCTGGTATTGTTTTCTAAAGAACAAATATTGGTAAATTCTGTCATGGTGAAATATTTTATGTCCAACTATTTGACAAAAGAAAAAATACCAGTAGAAACATATCTATTTTATTATATGGCTGCTGACCGTACTATCATTATGGAAATCATTTCTAATTGTCTATTAGTATTTAAAATTAAGGGCTGTTGAAACTCTACTAAAGTGTTTTATTTCTTCCCAGAAAATAATGCTTGGGGAGGGTATAACCAGATTGGTCATACATAGCCTTATTGGGAGCTCCGAGAAAGAGAGAGAGCACGCGGTCAAGTTATTGCTTGAATTCTCGAGTGATGAAGATTATTGTACAAAACTTGCTTCGGAAAAAGGGGCATTAGTTCTGCTGTCAACCATGGCAGGAAATCTAGAGCATCCTGCTATTTCTAATTTAGCTGAGGAAGTTTTGAACTTAATGGAAAAGGTGGAAGATAATATTCAGCATCTAGCAGCAGCAGGAAGATTTGAGCCTTTACTTCGTCGTTTACGTGAAGGTATGGTTTATACCACTTCTGCTTTACATGCTTCTAATTCTCATGATATATAATTTTTGTATCCTATATATCACCTATACTAAGCATTGTAGGCAATAAATGAGAAAAGAAAGAAAGTGGAGAAGGCATGATTATTAAATCAATCATCTGCTTTAAATTTATTGCTGAAATTGAAACTGTTTATCGAGTTCTGATCAACTGTATTTTCCTTCATCATTCCGAAGAATGGACCTTCCAAGTGCATTTTCTAGTGCAGTTTTAACATTGCATGTAGTCATGATTGTTGGCACATAAATTTCAACCAAAGTTTGATGTACATTGTCAAAATATCATACACTTGGCCTACCAACTAAATAGTGAATGAAGAGCCTGCAGAAAAGAGGTATGTTGGGCCGACAAGTCCACAAATCAGCAAACACATACGAAGCTCACAAGAGCTACGATAGACTCTTGTGGTGTGTTGGGCCCACAACACATGTTGGACCCACAAGTTGTCTCAAGATGAGATATGTTGGTCCTACGGATAAAGTGGGGCATATGAGGTGCGAGCCTACAAGTCAGAAGAACTATGCCTTGACCACATCTCATGAGCCAATAAGAAGAATACGTTGGGCTTGAGTCAAATAATAGGTAGAGCCCACGAAATATAGCCCATGGGCAACCTCTGTAGAATCAACAGAAGAATATTCCAGGGATATACATCATCAGATCAACAAACATTTTGAATTGAATGAGATGTTATGATAATGCTATCACCTCTGGCAACAACATTTCAAATTCAAAGGAAAAGTTTGTTGGCCAATTATCTTATCAATGGCCCTCTATAAGTAGGAGGGCCAACATCAGGGAAAAGGGACTTCTTCCGCAGGACCTCCTCCCTAAGGGAGTTCTTCCACTCAATGTAGAAATTATAGAGAGAGAGAGAGAGAGAGAGAGAGAGAGAGAGAGAGAGAGAGAGAGAGAGAGAGAGAGAGAGAGAGAGAGAGAGAGAGAGAGACTTGGGAGAAAATACAATAGAGAGAAGCAAGAGATACATAGGGCAAACAAGCTTATACATACATTCCAACCTGGAATCTTCAACAAATCTCGAATACCAGTTGTTGTAAGCATGGCGAGCAATATACATTTGATGTAAACTTATTGTAAACAAGGGTTCTAAACCCAACTATCAATAAAATCGAATTCTTCTTCTCTGCTCTCTTACATTTAAAGTTCTTTTTTTTTGTTCTTTGTTAATCGGAGGTTTTACTCTTAGAGTATGTAATTAACGATTTGGATTCAAAATTGGAAATAGGAGCCTACAAAACAAACAATCAACGTTGTTCGTTTGACCAATGGATACTTGGGATACTAATTTCGAAACGTAGATCAAAATCTTTTGCATTTTAAAATTTGTGTCTACAAATTTCTGGCACACCCGGTGGGACCAGACGTTGTAAGCATGGCGAGCAATAGGTAAAAAGGGTTCCAACCCCTCGAAATGTATCATCTACTTCTGATGTAAACTAGGGTTCTAAACCCATGTTTACGAAAGCTGATACAGCATATCAAGTTAGCTGGTTTGTTTATGCTAACTTCACACAGTAACAAAGAAAAGCTAAATCTTCTCCATTTTCAGTGTTGTACGGGTGGACAGAGTCTATCAAAGTTAAGTAGACTGAAGTTTGAAATTCAGTTCATAGATTGAGTGAAATTTAATGTGTTAAAATTTTTGGTGATTCAAAGTGAACTTATTTAGCATTTGAGTTTCTCTCTCCTCATAGATCTATGATAGTATGTAAAGAAACAAGAAACAAAACTAGGATGAAATCCAACTTACTGTTGCTGCAGATAATTCATTGGAAACTTTTGTAAAATTATAGATTGACTGGCTCTGGTATTTCTGTCTCTCTGGGAAACAGGTCCTGATGATGTTAAAATAAAGATGGCGTCCTTGGTTGGGAGAATGACCTTGACAAATAGCAGTAAAGAACAAATTGCCCACCAAAGTTCTACGATATTAGTTGAACTGCTATCCAAGCCAGAAGGAAGATCTTCAAGCTTGCAAGCCTTGTTTAATTTGTCATCCTTGGATGACAATTTAACTATCCTTGTCGACTCAGCCGTGCTTCCGGCTCTTACGGATATTCTTTTTGAAAATCAGGATTCGCCACCCGAGCTTAAAGGATTGGCTGCATCAATAATTGCAAATGTGGTGTCAAAACCTGGACACTGGGAATTAGCGTCTGCAGACAAGAAAGGGAATTCAATACAGTCAGAAAGAGTCGTCTCAAGTTTTCTGGGCCTCTTATCTGTTGCATCTCCTCAATGTCAAGTGGCTGTTCTTCATATTCTCTATGGAATGGCATCCTCTCCCCAGGCATCAGGTAAGTTAAATATTGAAACTTTGGACCACCCCTAAAGTTGTTCACCTGTAAATTCCTCTGAACACCTAAAATTAGTCATGATCTCCTCACCCCTGTGGCCCTGCCTGTGGGGTGGCCATGTCCCCCCATATTCCCCAGGTTTCGTCTGTTTTGTGGATTAAGAAGTAATTAGAGCAAGTCCTCAGTCATGTCAAATGTCATGCCAAATCCAACTTTTGGCATCAAGAATGGCAAAAGCCTCTCCACCATGCCATATTCACTGCCAAAGTCGAAATTCCATTCTTGGTGCCAATTTTGGCATCAAATTTGACGATTGCCGAACTTGGCACGTAAGGTGTGGGGAAGGTGGTTTCAAAGGGTAAGAAAGGCGGTTACACCAAAATGGCCTTTCTCTGGCAGAACAAACTTGCCACATTTTGCAAAATTACACTGTAGCCAGCCAAAAAAATGGCCTGGCAATGCCATTTTGGCACCAACGACTTGAAAGAGAAATATGGCAATGCTGTTGGAGCCTTTGTGCATAAAAATCGTGCTTGCTAAAACAAGTTCTGCCAAGCATCAACGTGTTCTGTTTGAGGACAATCTGATCATGTGTAGTGTGGAAATATCTATTTATATGGAGATGTGCAGAACAGGAAGATCCAAGAGCTTGGCATGCAGAATTTCGTCAGATAGCGAATAACTTGGGTGTCATGGAATTAGGTCGAATATAATAGTTACAAGCTAAAATCCTACGTAGGAAGTGATGAATGGAGATAGTCTCAAAATGTTATGAATGTATTATACTAAACAATTTTATGTCAAAGTGAGGCTTCATTAATAGATGCCGAACATTTTGCATGTGGACTTTCTTCTGTTCAGTCACAAATAGTTAGAAGTTGCTTGCATTTTCTATGCATCCGCTGCCTTTTTTCTTAACGTCCATTGCATTGTTCTACTGTTCTTACTGGATCTTTCCTTGGCAGAATCAGTTGCATGTCATATAAGATCTGGAGATGGCATCAAAACAATAATAGCATTTCTCGAGCACCCAGAAGTCGAATACAGAATTTATGCTTTCATGCTCACTAGAGTCCTCTCTGAAAGGTTTGGTGATGACCTAGCCAACGAGCTTAAAGCTTCTAACAAGCTTCCTTTACTTAAACAGAAACTACTGGACAGTCAATCTGCAGATAGTGAGAGATCTGCTACTGCCTGTATACTTGGAAATGTTCCCCTCTCCGAAGATGATTTGAAGACAGTCCTAGGGCCTAGTTTTCTGAAATGGACTGTTTCCACTCTCAAAGAGCAATGCCAAAGCTCCAATCGTCGAACTTCCATGCCTTCATTGACCATGGTGGAAGGGCTTCTTGGTCTCTTACTTCACTTCACAAGGAGTACGGACCCTCGAATTGTTGATCTTATCAAAGAGCATCGCCTCTTGAGCATCTTCCGGGACCCGCTTGTTCTCAGCTCAAAACCGAGTGTGAAACAACTGTCCGCGCGTGGTTTGAAATGCTTGTCGGAGTCTGGAAGGATACTTATCGCCACTGGGGAGTCGGACCCACCAACTCCCCACGGTTTCTGCTCTCCCTTGGTGTTCATGTGTGGTAGGCCATCTCCGGAACATTCCACTTGCCCAATACACAATTCCCCGTGTGAAGATGACAGTCAGTTTTGCTTATTGAAGGGCGATTGCATCAAACCCTTGGTCGATCTCCTATCGTTTCAGGACACAAATGTCCAAATTGCTGCACTGGAAGCACTTTCTACACTTTTAGTAGATTCTTTTGACACTGGGTTCAAGCAAGCAGTTGAGGAGCTCGATAAGCTAGGAATGGTAGATGCAGTGATCTCGCTCTTTTCAGGAGCTCGACCCGGGGAGCTTCAAGAGAAGGCTAGTTGGATGGTGGAGAGGGTTTTGAGATTGGAAAGTGTCACCCAGGAACACTCTCTGAACCAGTCTTTGGTGAGGGCTTTGGTTGAAGCCCTTAAGCATGGAAATGCAGTAACCAAGAGCCATGCACAGGAAGCCCTCACTAACCTAAAGCAAATTTCAGGGGTTGGTGGAAAAAGGGAATCAAGTCAAACTCGGGGTCGAAGGTAATCTTTTTTTTCCACCTTTAACGGTATTTATGACGTCATGTAGAAGTGTAGAACTAGATCAGGCACGAAAGATAGATAGTGTTGGCTGAGATTGAGAAACAATTGTAGTTCAAGTACAGGGAGATCTCTGAAAAATTGAGTCATGAGTCATGATCTTGCAACTGCTGAAGGAAACCATAACCTTGTAATAAGATACCGTAAATAGTATGTGCCATTATTATAAGAGTGGCAGAAATGTTGTAATTAACTAATTATTATAGGTAGCAATTGGTGGTGGAAATGGCAGAATTTTTGTACAAAATTCTATTGCATTATTGAGTTTGTATCATGGGCTTTGTTGGGCCTTGATTATTTTTTCCTGGTAAATTACCTTGAACTTTCGGGGATTTGAAATATGCAAATCTTTTTTCTTTTTTTTTTTATAACTCAAACTCGAAATTTCATTCTAGTCCTGAGAATCGAACCAATACCGAAGTAAGCTTCTCAAGTTTGTACATTCGAACTTCTTCTTTTTAATTTGAAAAGGTTATATAGTGACTCTCAACGGACAAGGGTCTCAGCTATGCACCTCATCAAGCCATCCGAGGCGAAAATGTACGGCTCAGATGAAATCCTAGCATTGGCTCTCAAATGGGGTTGGATTTGATTCGAGCCGTGTATTTTCACAACAGAAGGCAAGGATGGGTGCATGGCACGGTGCCATGCACCTAGTGCAAATGGCAGGATCCCCCATCCGCCTCTCAACCTATAAAATTGCAATTAATAAGGTTTTTACTCAGATTTATGATTATTTTCATGGCACCGGGCGTGACTGAACCATCTACGATGGCAGGATTGTTCATTGGAGTAACTAATTTCAGATGAAGCTTTTATTTAAAAATAAAAAATAAAATTGAAACCTGAGTAAAATATACAAGGCTGGAGATGGCCCAACGTAACTTCACAGGCCCAACCTTAGGCCTTGTCTTCTTTTCCATTTGGCGATCCAAATTATAAACTTTGGCATTGAGGTAATACTTGAAAATCTGATAATCTATACAACAGTGACAAAAAAAAAAATGGAAAGAACAATTAAATATGGAAGAAATTACTAGGGAGCAGTGGTATCACAGAGAGGTTACAGGTTCGAGTCCCCAGGCTATTGTTGGGGGAGATTGTTGGCTTTATGGGGCCAGCATCAACCTTGGACTCGTACTCGAGTGCACCCTGCTGGTGCGAGGCAAGCGTATTGAGAGGACTAATTGTCTTTGCCCGTTGATATTGTATGGACAACATTGCACAGCGCCATATGTCTGCATGTCGCTAAATGCAAAGATTCGCGCTGCCTTTTAAGATTAAGTTCCGCCTTCTTTTAACAACAATTACTTTTAGATAAATTGGTTGGCACCTGATCCAACAATTTTATTTATTTTAGTTATTTTTTTCCCACTGGGAAACACTTTGTACTTTTTTTTTTATTATCAAGCGGTATACATCAACGGGAGTTAGGATTAGTTAGTAAGTTAGTTTAGAGAGAATCTAAAGGCTATTCATAGCCCTAAATCACAAACGCCCACGACGGGGCTCGAGCCCTCACCTCCCATGGGTCAAAAAATATAATGACTAATATAAGGAAGAGTTGAATTTCAAATGGGCGGTTTGAAAACACAGTACTGCAAGTTATAGAGTCAAAATATGTAGGCCAAATTTAATTCTCAAGACCAAAAGCCACCGTTGAACTCGGTCGTCCGTATGTTGAACTGTCTCCAGGATATTTCAATACTCCTTTGTAATTAAACATAACTCCTCCTCCTCGTTCTTGGTAGAGAAAAGTACTTTAAGCTTGTGGGTCAGGCCGTTAGAGCTTTTAATTTCTTAGTTTCTATAAATGACCTGTTTTTTACTCAATGATTGAGCCAGAAATTGAAGTTTGGAGAGGGGGCGAATTATGAAATAAATCTTTGTACAATGATTTTTTCAAGACTAAATTCAGTCATTTTGATAAATTTTAAAAAAATAATAATCATGAATATTTTTGTTATCATATCACTCGACGACTACAGTATCATTATCGTATGGTATCATTCACCATAATTTATTGTTCTCGTATTAAAAATTATTCTTTTTTAAATTGTATAATTTTTTTTTACGAATATCTACAAAAAAAATGATGTGAAATGTCCTAAAAAATAGGAAATTGGAAGGGGTAGGGGCCAACCCTGACCCCTATAGAGATCCGCCACTGCTTTGACCAAACCAAAGAGGAGACCTAGTCGAGGTGCGATCAAGCTGGCCGGACACCCCGGAGAATTTTGGACCGACTAGTAAAGTCTAGGGTCTTTGCAAATGGTGTTAAATTTCTAACAACCAACTGGAAGTGTCGAACCTCACCAACCCCCATCCCAGCAAATAAACATGATTTTACGTATGATGTCTCTCTTTACATTAGAAAAACAACAATCAAATCATGAAATCTTGAAGTAAAATGTTTTTTCCCATGTACTCCTCAGATCATCCAAGTCCAACACTGATTGCTCTCTACTCTCTAGCTAGCTCTCCCCCATGATGAATGATGATGCTATTGACTTGGGTGGTGAAACTTTTCCACAAAAAAATGGAATGAATATCTAAATCCCCTACGAAAACAATTCACAAATTATGACAGAATTTTTTTGAGAATATCGTGACGGTCGAATTTTTGAAATAATGAATTGCATTAGAAGGTGTTTGAGTACAAGCAAGAATCCTGTCTCGAAAATTGCAATAAGCTAAAAAAAAGCCCGAAAAAAATCCCTTAGTAGAACGGTCAAATGATAACATCTTGATGAAGCATTTACGTCATAGGCTCATGACGTCTCCACATGTAAGCATGGGTGGTCAATTGAACACCATAAAGTTTAAATTTTTTATATATTCGTCTAAAATTTTATTTCAAGTTTTGTTTGAGCACTTATTAGTCCTACATTTGAACACCCATCAATCCTGGTAATTCACAATTTACTACTACCTCGTACATTGGCTCAAAACAAAGTTACACGCTCTTAATGAAAAACATTTAAAAAATAGAGGGTGAAAAAATATTTATTGGTATCGGTATCATGCTATAGCTTCTCTCTAAACAACAATCAACTCTGTATCTCCATAACAAAAGCATGTCCAAAAAAAATCCGTCCAAAGTTATTCACCTCACAATTTCCTTACAAAAAAAATTAGCGTATTTTTTGCGGCATTTAAATTTTGCTTGGCTCGTAGTATAAAATTTGCTATAACAATTATAACATCTTATCTATTTTTGTACTTTTTGATCGCATTAACCACATCAACAAATGAAATTTTATGTATATATGATTGGTTAACAGAACTAGTAGCGTTAATATTTTGTTAAACATTTTGTTAAAAATTCTTGGAGCCACCACGGAACTTCTGCGCCACATTGGGATAATGAGCACAAAACCTAACAACTCATTGATTCCTAAACTTAACGTAGAGGACTCATTGATTTGGCACCAGATAATAACAAACAGCAAATTGGAAAGAGAACCTCCGTAGAAATTCAAAAACTAATAGAAAAATAGAAAGAAAAAAAATTCCCTAATGATGCAAAGGGAGAAGCAGCATTAGGTAATTGACATTATAGAATACATTTTATACTCAAACATTTTTTTTTTCTTGTTTGGGACCGCCATTCAATTCTCTCTTCAGGACAAAACAAAAACCCAAACGTTTTTTTAAGAGTGAAATCTAGTGTGGACTCAATCACACATAACTGGTGAGGGGTCTAAAAGACCGTCATATTCCATTTTGATACATAGTTGAAGAAACTTTTATTTTTCCATTTTTTTTTTTTATAGTTTATGTTATGTTAAAAGCACCTTGATAACGTGTTTAGTAGTAGTGGGTATATCAATTAAGTTTCTTATAATCCTCAACCTTGAAGTTTCAAAAAACGAGAAAAAAAAAAGTTTCAGAATTTTTTTTTTTTTGTTGCTATAACGGCCTCTCCGTAGAAGAAATCCTTGTTCTGTCGCTAATAACAAGTATCTTACTTTACCTATACTTATAAAGACATGTACGTATTATTAATCATTCGTACTTTTTTGTACGTGCTTTCTTAGTTTCTTTCTTAATGTCATCCAAATGCAATGCATAATCCAGTTGTTGCAACAATCAGACAACAATTATTATGCCTTGTTTCAATTTATCTCTGATTGCAGGTTGCTATTGAAAAGGTTCGGACTAGGCCTGTCAACGGATCGGATTTGATCCGGATCCGATCTGAAAAATTCGGATCCGAATCCGGTATTTCAAATCCCATAATCCGATAAACCGGAACCAAAAATTCTAATAAAATTCGGATTGGATCTGGATCAAATCCGACCCGTAAGCATGCAAATTGGAAAAGCAACAAGCAAGCTAGCTAGAAAGGATAAAAAAAAATTAAACTACCGGATCAGATTCAAATTTTCGGATCGGATATCCGAAATTCGGATCCGAATCTGGATTAACGTTTTCGGATTTGTGCTTATCGGATCTAGATTCGGATCCAAGCTTATTGGATCCAGCCCGTTGATAGGCCTAGTTTGGACGGATCTAGGAATCCAATTTCAGTGGGGTATCTTATTAGTAATTATCATCGTGAAATTTTTTTTCCCTAGTCAATGATTTTGTTAAATTAGGAGTTAGGACATTCATTATTGACTATAAAATTTATAATTCATTTTTTCATTAAAAAAAGATTTTAAAAAATGAGCACACAATCTTAGATAAAACTTTTAGAGTATGATTTATATTGACAGTGATAAGTCTTTAGAATGATCGAGATGATTTTATTAATAAAATTTTAAAATATTTCTCCATGACGGTAAAAATAAAGAAAATCAAGATATATAGATCTTCAAATAAACAAACATTTTATAGAAGCAAATTGATATTGGAACTCCCTAAATTGTTAATGACACTCGAAAAGAAAACTGTCAATATCAAGTCCATGTATCATTTAACTTAGAGATTAATATAATTGACACTCCCTTTCTGGAGTGTCATTAACAATTTGGGAAGTGCCAATATGAATTAAAGCAAAAAATTAATTCTACATTTTTTTTAGATATAAGAGTATATAAGTGTGTAGGCTAAATATAACAATATATTACATAATTTTGTTAATAAATTTTTCTGTTTTTGATCCGCGTGCCCCCCTTGAATTTGCCCCTTGCTGGATTAGTTATCTTTAATTCCTGTCCTTTGTTTTTAGAACTTCTATTCCATGTACATGTTATATAACAATTTAACTCATACAATTGAGTTTCCCTTTTTACATTTTTGTGTCATATAGCAACACAAATTTAACTCCGCTATTAGAGATGGCCTTAGGGGCATAATACACCAAAACTGGTACTATTTCGTAAATTTATGCAATTATATTTCAACCAAAAAATAAATAAATAGGTAACTCTCCCCCTAGCTTCTATTGACTAGTTAAAATAGTTAAATGAAACTTTTACTTTCCATTCTACATGCCCTAGTAATTTATTTTTATGTGTTTTTAAACCTTAAACCACTTTCAAGAGTTCGTGAATAGCATGAGAAAAACACTAAAAATATGTATTATTGTGATACTTATCGATGTTCAAACAAGATAATTCTTTTACTGAATACTCTTCTCAACGAGTCATATGACACGTACAGCTCAGATCAATAGATTACCAAGCGCACAATTGTAGTACAACATTTCTTGAATATTCTTTCGAATTATAAGGTCCTAAATTTTAAATAATCAAATGAATTAGATCAATTACATGAAAATATCCTATAGGCCTGATTTTCTCCAAGACCGGCCACTTGAACAATTATTTTAAAATTATTTAACAGTTCGAATCGTTTGTGTAGGATCCAAAAGTAGACCCACAATATTGCATTTTGCGAAGCACTTAGCATGATCTCAAAACAGCACCGTTTTGGGTCCCTCCATGGTTGAGTGCATTCAGCCCCCGATTCACATGTATCATATTCTATTTGCACCCAAAATTTTCTACGACTTGTTCGTTTTGGTTTTCAGGAACCGGTTTTCTCAATTATTATTCAATTATTACCTTTTTTTATTTTTTATTTTTTATTTTTATTTGTCTCTCTATCTTTCTTCAATCATTAATACCTAATTTTTAATTATTATCCTTATTTTTCCATCTAATCATTATAAAAATTAAAACTCAAACCAAACACAACTTTACGCGGTTAGGGTTTCCTATTAGAAATATCGTATTGGCCGACAGATTGGCCCATGCTGAGAATCTAAACAACACTTCCCCCGACAACCGCCTTTTATGCTTTTTCCTTTTGTTTTTTCAATGTCCTGATTCTCCTGAATAAATAAGGATAAATTTCACTAACCACCTGATATTTCTAACAAATGTAGATACCTTTAAGTTTCTGATTATGCTTTTTCCTTTTGTTTTTTCAATGTCCTGATTCTCCTGAATAAATAAGGACAAATTTCACTAACCACCTGATATTTCTAACAAATGTAGATACCTTTAAGTTTTTGAAATTACACTGATTTTTCTTACTTTACAAAATATTATCAAAATTCTCTCATTCTGTTAACTAAACACTAAGAGCATCAGCAACAACAGGTAAGCCAAATTTTTGGCCAAAAAACTTGATGCACGGTGCATATAGCTACCCTGTCACTATCAACACTCCAATAATACTCTCCATTCTACTTATCTTTTTATTAAAATATTATTTTTTTCCCTATTTAAAGTACCATAATACACACACACACACACACATATATATATATACCTGTATATATCACTGTCCACGTCCAGCTCCTCGCCGGTCAATCTTTTTCCCGTCGATCCAAATCCCTCCAAAGTCCGTCGGAGCTCTCATCGCCGTCGAAGTTCTCACTGTCGTCAATCTTGGTCCCACCGATCCAAAGGTCCATTGCTGTAGATCTAAATCTCGTCCCGTCCTTTCTCGTCACCGTCGATATTGCAACTTCGTTGTCGATAGTGCAACATCACTACCGATCGTTCATACCTGAGAATTGCAGCAGATGAGGAAAGCTGGAGAGAGAGAGAGAGAGAGAGAGAGAGAGAGAGAGAGAGAGAGAGAGATAAAAATGGGATGACTGGTGAACAGTGTTTCGGTAGAAGTAGATAGGTATTGTACACATATACATGGTCAACAGTGATATACCCAATTTGTTGGAGAAGGAATTTTGGGGTTTTCTTCTCTATTTTGCCCAAATATGCATTTTACCATTGCTGCTGTTCTTGCACTTCTAACACTGTTATATTTTATTTCTAAATGACCAAAATGATTTTCCTTACTTTACCAAATATTATCAAAATTCTCTCATTCTATTAACTAAACACTAACACCGTTATATTTTATTTCTAAATGACCAAAATACCCTTGAACATTGGTTAAACCCATTAACTAATTGACACTTGTTAAAAATAACTAATTAACTCATTGGATACTCTTGGAAATTATTTTTTCTTCTAATTAGAACCTTTAATGTTAAAATCATGCTAAGTTAATTGTATTTCTTCAAATTTGGATAATTGCTAAATCATCTTATTGTTTAAATCATTACTTTTATAAGCTTTTTTTCTTGCTTTATGTATCTTGTTCTTTTTCATTTTGTATATTCACTTTCAAAAGCAAAAATGCACAAAAAAATTACTTAAGTTTGAAGAAGTATGTATAATTAAGTCTAATTTTTTGTCGATACTTAAGATCTACTGGGAAAATACAAAAAATAAATCAAATATCAACAAATAATTAAATGGTACATTACGCTAACTTTTTGTATAGGCAAAATAACCAATTAAAAACATAGACAATCGTTTTTTGTTATAATGAATACGGAAGTGTGTATTTCGCTTAAAAAGATACCTGCAAGAAAATTCCGTAATAAAATAATTTATATACAAAATAGTAATTAATAAAATATAGAAAGTGCGAGCAATTATATATATACTACTATATATAACAACTCTAAAAAGAAAAAGAGTAACAAGGGCATTTCAATCAATCCACAGTGGACTCCCTAAAAATTTATCCTAAGGTGTCCCCTTAAGCATAATTAGGGTCCATTTTTCACTCCTAAAACTTGCTAAATTTAGAGAGGATGTGTGCACTCAATGGGCTAACATTAGCATTCTCTATTTTGTGAAAAAAAAAACAACAAAAAGTGTGGGACTCATACATTGATAATTCATATTAAAAAATGTTATTCTTCCTGCTTGAAAATTTCATATCCAAAAATGATTTAAGGACTTTAGATCCCATTTGGAGTTAGCTACAAGACTACTTAAATTTAATTAATATGCTAGGAGCCAAGCTTAGGTGGGGAGCCCATTGAAGACAATAATTGAGCACATGGCTAAGTAAATGTTAGGAACCTTACTTAAAGCAAGTGCAACAGTGTTCTCTATCCACCTCCCATCCCTATTTTAGGGAGCCAAACCCCAAAGTTAGGCTCCTAGAGGCTCCCTAAACCCCTCCCTAAAATACAAAAATGAATAGTACCTCCCTAATCCCCCCATTTAGGGAGGCACTATTCACTCACTACCCATTTTTTAAAATTCTCTCTCTCACCTTCCCCCTCTTTGGCTGTTGCTTTCTTCTTCTTCTTCTTTTTTTGTTCTCTCTCTTGTCTCTCTCTTACTTTTTCCCCATATATTATATTTTATTAAAAATAGAGAGGGTAATAAAAAGGACTGTTGGAGACATAAATTGGTAAAATGAAAAATGTGCACTGTTCACTACTTTTTTTAGAGAAAAATTTGAGTCATTTGTTGGAGATGCTCTTAGAAGCCATTTTGAAAGCTCACTGTAGATTAGTACCAAAATTTAACGGCGTTAGTGTTTAGTTAGCAAAATGGTGGAATTTGGACAATATTTTGTAAAGTATGGAAGGTTAGTGGAGTATAATTTTAGAAACCTGAGGAGGTCTCCTCATTTGTCAGTAACCTTAGGTGAGGTCAGTGAAATTTGTAAGAGCATTGTATCATTTGTTCCATACATTCATCAACCAAGTAGGTGTCATTGAGCACTTTTTCTGGTAGAGCTCAAGCTCACCTTTTCATTTTAAGGGCTTTTTTATTGGGAATTTAGCTCTTTAAGAAGTCAAAATTGTTGTTTTAGATTTCCAAACTTAACCTTTAAGGGAGTGTTTGCGCGACTGATTTCCAACTTTTTACATTCTCATTTTTATGTTCTAGTTGTTTGGGTGCCTGTGATGAAAACTCATTATCCGAAAACGAGTTCACCATTTTTCACTTTCCGGAAGAGAAGCCAAAAGTAGCTCCTTACCTCCTTTTTTATTTATACTTCTCATTTTCCTTTTCTCCTCAATTTCTCTCCCATTCCTACCCCTCCCCTTATCCTCTACACTTTTGAGATCCCTTTTTTTACACCGCACAAACACAAGAGAGGAGAGGAGAAGCCAGAAAATAGACGACTGTGATCTCCACATCAGTTCAAATCTTCACCTTGTCATCAATTGTTGAGATTTTCCGTTCAAATCTTCACTTCACTGCTCTGTTCAGAGTTTCACCTCGCTGATCTTTTCAGATTTTCTACATTTTTTGTCTGGAAACGTGGGGTGTGCTCCCTCTATGCACTGACTTGATTTGGAAGGAGGAGAGTTGAGATTTTCTGTTCAAATCTTCACCTAGCTGCTTTGTTTAGATTTTTTGCATTTTTTTTTGTTTCGAAACATGGTCTGTTCACTGATGATTTGGAAGGAGGAGAGTCTATGAAATGTATGCTTCTTTTGTGGTCTCACATGCAATTTTGAATGACTTTGTTGATGTTTTGGAGAGTGGGGCGATATTTTTCCAAGTGGGCAAGGGTTGTATTTTTTTGTTAGGGTGAAGGCTGAATCTTTTGTGGATCATGTTCATGTAAAAATTCCTTTTTATGGCTGAAGTTATTTAAATTTGGAATGTTTATTTTTGTGTAACGTTTGCTTTGTCGGTTGTTTTCAGTCATTGCACAATTTTTATGGAGTATTATGTATGGGAGACTTTCAATTACCAAAAAAAAAGGGACATGAAAAAAAATTCCAAAAATTAAAAACTTCAAAATTGGATGGCTTGCGTTTACAAAATATTTCCCTATATGACGTTTAAAAACTTGCTAAAAACAATATTCAAACACATTTTTAATACCATAATTAATAAACAAGCGCAAAATGGTAAACAATCCATCCATAACTCATTTTCAGCATTGTTCTCCCAAACACTGCCAATGTTGCAAAATGCATTCTACACATTTCTTCCAAACACTCCTCTCAGATTCAAAACACATTCTGACTATAATCCAAAAAACCAAAAAACTAAAAAGTTAAAAATAAAAAGCTGAAAAGTAGGTTCCCAAACACCCTCTAAATATGTGAAGTTAGTTAAATTTATTTACTAAATTGTTTGTAACTTTCAATATGCAACTCAAAATTTATGCATGGCTGATATCCATCCAAACGGGGTCTTAAGGGTAAAACTAGAAGTTTGGCATGTTTTAATTGATGTTTATAGAAAGTAGGCATTTATTTTGGGACATCCCAATGAGAGACGCTTAAATTGGGATAGAGAGAGTAATTTGGAGTGGTGGCTTGGTGTAATTCAGTGAATGAACATTTGTCCATAATATAATTTTCCGAAAATTTATTGTTGGAAATATTCCATATTTCAGATGAATTAAATCAAGACATTTGGACGGTCTCCCGAGACAACCAAAAGGACCTTCAAAGGTTCAACAAATTTAAACATGGGATTAATATTGTGCGGCTTGTAACTCCCCGTGATGTGAGATTAATGGCAGAATTCATTCTTCGAATTCAATTCGGCTGTTTCAGTATTCAATTCGATATTTCGTTTATACACTTGATTGAAATTTGTAATTTCAGATTTTGTATTCAATTTGTATTTGTATAATGAAATTGTTCTAAAAAATCACTGTGTTTGCCATATTTTTCCCCAACATTTATAACTGCCAAAGAAATGTTGTTCGTTTACAGAGTTACCCATATCCAATCGACTTAATTTTTAAAAGTTTTGTTCTACGGTCTGGATCACATTTTTGGCTGGGACAATACCCAATTTTCAAGCACAACCACCCTGCTGTGCCCATACACCCTTTCCTAATAATTTTTGAGAGACTAATCACACCGTACATTAGTAGAGAGTCAATTAAACCAGGACAAAGTTCTACATGGACTGAAACTCATAAGAATTTGATAGCACTTAAAGAGATTTCAAAACTGAAACTAATGGTGTTCAGTGTTCTGTTAAGGGTGTTTTTAGAATAAACTGGTTTATCACGTTTTTTTTTTTATGTGATGTAACGTGAGAGAATGATTTGTCTCTGTTTTTTGCAAAAATTGTTTTTTTGTTAGTAGAACATCCTCTAATACATCACAAAAAAAGATATAAACACAAAAACCAAGTACCCGAGTATGAAATCTTAAGAGAGAGCAAACTCCCGAGTCTCAAGTCCTAACAATCTGTCAGCTCATCAAGGTTTCTCTCCCTGCCTCTCTTAACCAAACAAATCTGAGTTTATGAGAGCATCAAGTGGAATGACTGATTCCTTTGCACGTGACTACCCTTTGGAATTTAACGTCCAAGTGTAGAAACAATTTTATTTAAATGTTGAATATATGTCTGGCTGATTTTGGTACAGATCCAATCCCTGCAATAAAAGATAGTATCTTGCAGGTCTAAAGCTAGAACACATTACAATCTTTTATGAAAAGAAATGGGCAAGTGGTCAAATAGATTAGATCGATGGGGCCTGGTTATTTAGGGGTGTTTGGCCACCCCTTATTCTATTTTCTATTTCAAACAAGTTCTCTCTGTATCGGATTTTCCATGTTCCCGTGTACTCAAGTATTTTGAGCTGTCAGATCGTATTTTAAAATTTCGGTGTTTAAAAATTGCCATGTAACATTGCAATGTAATGGTTAGAAGTGTCTGAAAATAGAGATACAGAGAAAAACCGATACATAAGATTTGATCCCACCCTACGGCCTACCCTTTGTATTTTCATGAAGTGGTGAATATAGGGTTTCTTCTGGCCACCCGTTATTCCACTGTGAGAATAGTTAGATTAGCATTTTGAGGAGATGAACTCCTAAGTTAACGTCCTTTCTCCTAGCACTTATGTGCATTTCTGATTCCGTTGGATCAAAGGTGTCTTGGCTCTATAGGGGGGTTTGAGCAGGGCTAGCCGAGGCCCAAGGCCTGGGCCTAAGGCACTCCAAAAAGGGTTGATTTGGGTGGCACTTCAAGGCCTACAAGGCTTGGGCCTAGGGCACTCCAAAAAGGGCTGATTTGGGTGGCACTTCAACATTTTTTTATAAATAGGCTAGACTGTAACTCTTTTTTTACCCAAATAAAGAAAAAAAAAACTCATTTTTAGTTACAAAATAGCTCAAACCATTGTGGTTCAATCTAAAAAAAAAGGCCCAAATATGAGTTATAAAAGGGCCTAAGGCTGATTATGTGATTAGTTAATTGAATGATGATTATGTGGTGGATTAGTTAAAGGAAAATTAGAATTCTTCAATTTCTCTCAAAATCCAGAAAGAGGAAAAAAAAATCATCTTCAGAGTTGTGAGTTTATTGTTTCTTACTAATTTGACTTGGATATATCATATGTCGAAGAGTTTTATATTGTTTAAACTTGTCTCAATGGATTCCATTTTTTTAGTGTAATAGCTTCATTTTTTGATGCCATAATAATGAAATTTTCTTTGCCGATAAATTCATTATTAGATGCCATTGTAGAAAAGGTGGATTATACAAAGTGTAATGATACTTTTGCTTTAAAAAATGCAACACAAGTAATATTTAAGTGATAATCGTACGTTATATATGTATTTGGAGACTTTATATTTTGATTTTTTGTTATTATATAATAATTAGTAGAACTTTAAAGAGTCTTGGCTTTGTTGTATTGTGATTATTACTGGAAATAAATTTTAAGTGTTGTACTCTTAAGACACAATTTTTAGGTTAGGCCTTTAGGGCACCTCAAACTCTTGGATCAGCCCTGGATTTGAGATCTAATTTTGGAATTGATTTTGTCAAAATGCATGATCAAAAAAAAAAAAAAAAGAGAACCCTGAAATATCTGCTACACGAATTTTTAATGGAACATAGAATTTGACTAAAGAAAATGAGTGAGAGACATCATAGTACTGGCCTTCTTCGTATAGTAGTTTTAGTGACTGTGTTTGGTTAGATAGTTTAATTTAGTTTTAATGATGTTATAAGGTGTAATGAGTTGAGAGAGATAGAGAGAGAAATTAGGAAAATGATGATGTCATCAAAAGTAAAACTAAATTGGGAAACGAACAGAGTCCGTGTAGTTTAGTTTTGAAAAAAAAAATGTAATGAGTGGAGACATATAAAGAAAAAAATAAGTGTAATGATTATAAAACTAAAATATAAAATTATGAAACGAACAAGACCACTAGCGTAATCAATCATATTTAAGTAAATGTTCCAGGTAGGAAACCCACCGTGTATTAGCTGTTAGTAAAAGATTTTAAACAAAAATGTTATGGGCACTCCAAAAATGCACGTTAAGTGGGTTGTGTGGTGAAAAAAAGTCCAACGTAAAATCCATCCAAAGATAAAAAACTTCTCATTCGTCACATCACCTAATGTGTATTCAGATTATACTTTTTTAGATACCCATAACATTGTTTAACTTCTGGATTACTCCACTCACATGATTCTGTACCATGCTACCAACCACCAAGTGAAAAGTCCCCACATCCTGCCAGACTAGGCGTGCTGTTCTTTCACCTTTACTTTTTCTCTTGTCTAGTTTTTAACTTTTTTTCAATGAAAATGGGAGGACCACCTCTGTGTCACCTAATTGGCCGATATTTTTAGTTCTTAAAGTCTGTTTGAACTTTGAAATCATATAAAATCAAAAGCAAAATTATAGTAACAGAAATGCTATGTGTTCAGACTTCTAAAAAATTACTATCTCCGTCCTAATTTTATAGTCCCTCGTTCTATCCTAATCGGATAAAAAAATGATTATATCTTTCAATCAGTAATACATTTTATATGCAATATGGATCTTGTTTGATAGATCTTAATTTAATCTAATAAACAAAGTGTTCAAAATCACCTAAAACATTAGAGATTATAAGATATAACACTTTGAAAAGTGACACGAACTCCCATAAGGGACTATAAAATTGGGACGGAGGGAGTATTTGATAATGAGATGTCCGGGCTAATTTACTTATTCTAAAAAATTACTCCATCTGCCCCCATTTTATAGTCCTTGGCACTTTTTATTGACCAAAAAATATTGTCCCACTTCAAAACAGAATGGGTAATTGTTAATGAATTTCTTCTTTTACCCGTGTATTTTGAAATTAAAATGAGTAATTAAAAAGTAAGAAAATGTAATGATTGAAGGGTAATGTGAGAAAAACATGTTTTCAAAAGTATAATGATTATGTCTACTTATTAAGTTGGAATCCCCAAAAGAGACTATAAAATAGGGACGCAGGGAGTATTTTGGAAAATAGTTTGTAAATAATTAGATTAAGCATTTGCAATTGATCAATTTAGCTGATTTTTTTTATAGGGTGCCTGAAATTACTTAACAGCTTGGATCATTTTGTATAGGATCCCAATGTGTACCCTACGCACAGGGGCAGATGTAATTGGGGCATATGGAGTCAGGTGCCCCCACTCATCCACGTGCCTCCACTTAAAAAAAAACTACTCATTAATACTCTTAGAGCTTGTTTGGATGTTGTATACAGGACCCGAACTAATCATCCGGGTATGAGTAATCCCGAGCCCACGTTTAGGCCATGACTTGGCAACCTAAATTGCCACCCGGATTACATATTCGGGCACCCCCCCCCTCTCATCTGCCTCAGGCCTAACTAATTAACGATAGCGGACGGTTGTCTATAATTAGTCAGGGCTGATTGGGAGAGACCCAAACCAATTACTTCCCTACCCCCAATCAATTGCCAAATTCCTTTGGATCGACAAATAAAGTACTTCCACGCATATTTTTATGTATTTTTTGTACCAAATTAAACTACTACTCCAATAGAGATCTTTAATTCGATGAAAAAATTTGAAAAATGTAAACGAAAGTATTTTACATTATCGGCTTGTTGGCCTGTTGAGATGGCTTTGCAATATCTTTCGGATAAAAAAATAAAGTACTTTCACGTATGATTTTTATTTTTTAAAGAAATTAAACTACTAATAGAGATCTTTAATTTGAAGCGAAAGTTGTTTGAAAAATTGTATACGAAAGTATATTGTTGGCTTATTGAGTTAGCTTTGCAATACCCTTCAAATAAAAAAAATAAAGTACTTTCGCACATAAATTTTTATATATGTTTTATTTTGCACCAAACTAAACTACTAATAGAGATCTTTAATTCGATGCCAAAATTTTGAAAATTTGTGTACGAAAGCATTTTAATGTACGTTTATTACATGTATTCTTCTACTTAATTGTTTAGTAATGGGCCTAGTTTATTACAAGTAGTCTTCTACATATATAACTATGTTCTTTTCTTGAATTAGTGGTTGTGTTTTTTTAAGCCTTTGTAATCGAGTTAAATTTTATTTTTTTTATCAGCTATACTTATCTTCAGCTTCTTGATAAAACACAACCATAGACAGGTAGCAGTGATGACTGTTTTGTTCTAGTTTAAAATTTTTGTCCAAGATTTTATGCCCGTTTTTAGATACTTTTTATATATAAAAAAAAATATGTGCATTTTAAACTTTTACAGTTAGTAATAAATGTCCCAGTATGATCTTTGCGTGGTTGATTAGAAAAATAATTTTCTACGACTATTATCAATATAATGTCCTCACTAGGAAGTGGGGATGATATAGCGCATATTAGTCATTCATTTTAGAAATCAATAATCTGGATTCACTGAAACTTTATTATTGTTAATAAAGCACTCTAACTTTTATTACCAATAAGAAAGCGTAACTATTAAAAATACTTTTGAACGACTAGGATGTTGCGCTACATAATACAATACACTAAGTACACTGTAATGTCTCCGGGAATTGGGGGATGGTGTTGTCCCTTGAGCGACAACATTCATGTTGTCTCCATCCGAGCTGTCTATGCTCGGCAATGAACGGCCCAAATTTGATCTATAGTGGACAATTCAAATTTGTTTAGACGAGATGTGATCCGAGCCGGATCCATCTATGCTAGATTTTTTAATCCATCCCTACCCATTGTACCCATCTGAGCAAAGATTCTGCACTGATGTCGTTACTCATAGCATATGTGATAATGACTATTCATTTTAGAAAGGACGTCTGTATTACGGTAGAATCATACATGCTAATAAAAAACGACAAAAATGGGACCCATAAAAGGACCTTTTCTGGTCGGCAAGTTTCTCTCAACATTTTGCGATCTCCTCTTCTTTCATTAGGAGTGAAAAAAAAATTGATATAACCGTCAAATCGATTTAATTCAGATCGAACAGGTTCGAACAGGTTTATTTGGTTAGATTCTAAGATTTATTAGTCTAGTTATGGTTCTAAAAAACTAAGAACTGATAATTATGGTTCTGTTACAGGTTCTCGATTTAAGAACCAAAGTTAGAACCGAACCGGACCGTATAACATTAATACTATATATCAATATTTTTATACATGTACAAAATTATATATCTTGATTTGGTAAGTTAATATTTTTTTTGTAGTAATGTATTCTTTTATGTATATTTAGAGAAAATCTATTTTGTTAAGAAGTTTTTAATAGTATATTACTATATATATATATATATATATATATATATATATATATATATATATGAATTGAATATATTACTATAATCCATTAATACCAAATTGACAAATTACCAATTTCAATTCTTTTTTGTTGCACCTTAATTTCACGATTGCTATTCAAAGGAAAATCCAATCCTGTAATTATTTATTTATTTTATGAGTTGTTTTGTTTCTCTAAATTTTAAATAATCTTTTGAATTCATGTGTTGTGATAAAGTGTTCCTTAAACAGGTAGAACCAGAACCGAACCAAAATCACTCCGGTCTTGCGATTTGGATCTGGACAGATTTTACATGTCTATTGGTTAGGTTTTGGTTATTAATTTTCTAGAACCGGTTGGAATGGTCCGGTTACTAAATTTCTAAAGAACTGGTCCAATCCGGACCCTGTGCACCCCTATCTTCCACTCTGCCGAAATCAATATCTACATAAAAGAGAAAAAGGAAAAAAATTTGTTCCCAGCCCTTGAATTGGAAAGATTACTCATCAGTGCTTGGATTCTTCCAACTCTGGGTGAGAGAATCCTCTTTCTTATACAACTTTATGTTTCCAGTTCTCAATTTTCACACACTACAAATTTAAATATAGTTTGAGATAGTTTTGATAGGTTTAACGTTCATGCATTATGTGACTTAGATTTGGTTTGGCTTAATAAGCAATTTGAATTAGTATTTATTTTGTCTTTATTTAAAAAATGGAATTTGTTAATTTAAAATAAATTTTGTGAATTATTGATTTATTTCGACGAAATAAATAAGAAAAGTACTAAAAAATTATGAATTTTGAATAAAAACAAAAGTAAACAAAGTATATATATAAATCCGACAAGAATCAACTAAATGAACTAATTAAACCCTTACCGACATTCAAATCAGTTGATTTTTTACAGGTAGTTTTAAAAACAAATTTTAAATAAATTTAACGGCTTCGATCATTCGCGTGGGGTTCAAAAAATAAAATTTGTGTCAAACGGTGTGTTACTCGTTGTGTTAATAGAACCGCCCCTATATAGATTTGACTTATTAAGTCAAACCAAGCCTTTGTTCCAGTAACATATTGGCAAAAGATGTACAAATGTGGTGATGAATTCGAACCAATGCGTGGTGGGGAGAGCTCCCTGAACCATGAGCACTATATAATTTTCCCTTAAAGGCTGTTACGTATACACAGCATATTTATATGCTACCCCACACACACTCACACACACACACCCCTGCATTCGGAGTTCGAGCCATTATATCTGCACATGCATAGCATTGATTTCTGGAGTTGCCCTTTTGTACCATTTGGAGGCTGTAGCACTGAAGCCTCCCAACCCAGCAGGATTTGCAGGGAAGAGCAAATTTTCCCAACAGGATCCAAAGCGGGGATCAAACTCCCTGCTATTCATTTTGGGCCTAATTTTCTTGTAAATCTGGTCATTGGGTATATATATAATTTGAAATATATACAGATATATATATAGATCGAGATGGTGATGGTGGATTCCAATGAAGCAGGAACGAAGACCGACAGGAGCAATCTTGAGACGAGTGGAGGTATCTCATTCTTTAATTATTCCTTATTTACAACATGGGTTTTAATAATCTCATTGCCTCTGTGAAGGAAATGTGTATTTTCCGTATTTTCTTGCTCCATTGTTGAATGCATTTACATTTTTTGAGAATGGGTTCCATAATGTCTAATCGAATGTAACGCAAATAATTAATTGAACGAAACCTTTGAAATCGGTTAACCATGATGTTGGTGGCTGTGGCGGCGGCTGGCAGATGCCACCGGTGGCGGAACTATGATTCTGCCATAGGTCAGGCAGTGTTCTCGCCGGATAAGATACGGGTCTGATATCAAATCATATTGTATGCTATCAATAAGATTTTGAAGATCAAAAGGAAGAAGATACGACAGCCTGAGGTTTTTTTAGTAGTAATTGATTTGTGGTTGTGATTATGACGTTATGCGTACGATAGATTACACATAAAAAGAATTGTGTTTTTGACGCAAATTTGTGGAATATATTATTGTGTTTCCATTTTAATATGCCAAGGTAGATCCACTAAATATACGAAAACATGGGGTTCTTCGAAAATGGGGGTGCCATGTATCTAGGTTCGTCCCTGCCTGTTGCCACAACCACCTCCCTTGTTGCTGGGGAACAAGGAGAAGATAATTAACCTTAATGAAGGAGGTAATTAAGGCAAATGGGAGGAGAATTAAGGCAAATGGGAGGAGAATTAATGCAAATGGGAGGAGATAGTTGCCGAATTTTCTGGTTGTAACGGGTGGTTGCCTTGCTTCTGCTTTAATGCACTGGTTGCTTATTTTCTATCGAAGAGCTTATTGTTTGTGTTTGGTTCTTGGAGCTATGGGTGGAACTCTTCATCATTACCTTGTGAAAGTCAATTAAGTACACAACCCTATGGTTTCCAATTGCAAACTTCTCAAAAATAAGTACAAAATAAACGGGAAAGAAAGATTCATCTTTCTTAATTACAATGGCCCCATTATTATTTGGGGGAAAATGATCAGAGAAATGGGAAAAGGTTGATGTATTGATGTGTATGGTTCGTGGGATAAGGAAAGAGCGTAATGTTTTCAGTAGTTGCTGAATGAGTCCGCAGGTGGCAACGAAATTCTGTGCGATAATCAGCAAGTTATTAAACTGTGTTGCAAGAAATTCAAATTACGCTTTAGATCAATTAGAAACCACTGCCCACTGGGTAAATAAGTGAGGTGCACAATTGGTAATTTAGCTGAAGTTAAACGGTCCTGATACATGTTTGATAGCATGACAAACAGTGGAAAGAATCATGTCATGCAGAATATGCGAATGTCAAGTGAATGATTCTCTTGACCAATACCTGGGGAAAAACTGATTCTGTATTTTGTCCTGTACTGATTTGGTACTGTTCTACGGGGCTTCTATCAGGAAATCCAATCTTATTAAATTTGGTCTCATATGACAGACTAATTTAAAGTATGAGAGATAAGGGGAGTATCAATCTCCAAAATCCCCTGTTTGAAACATCTTTCTTGGCCTTCACAAATTTTAATTCTAATGGCTTCGTCTCATATTGCCCTGCAGATGGATACGGTACACTTATGAATGGAAAGATCATGAATGGGGATCATCAGGTCACTGATGAAGATGAATTTGACCCAAGTGACCCCCCTCCTTTCAGAATAAAAGAGATTCGAGATGCTATTCCCAAGCACTGCTGGGTGAAGTCACCGTGGCGGTCAATGAGCTACGTCATTCGTGACGTTCTTGTTGTCTTTGGATTAGTAGCACTAGCACTCTATTTCAACAGTTGGGTTGTTTGGCCACTCTACTGGGTTGCCCAGGGGACAATGTTTTGGGCACTGTTTGTTCTTGGACATGATTGGTATTAACATGCTTACGAACTTCATCTGTTCCTGTTTTTGCTATTAACTTGGAATTTTTCAGTGTCTAATCCAACATCAATCGCTCTTGATTTTCCAATTTACAGTGGCCATGGAAGCTTTTCTGACAATGCCATGCTGAACAGCGTTGTTGGACATCTCCTTCACTCTTCAATTCTTGTTCCCTACCATGGATGGTGTGGTCAATATAACTCTCCAGTAAACACTTTTTTTTTCCTTCAATACTTGAGCTTACCAAATTATAATTCTTATATAAATGGCTGATCCATAATACAGGAGACTTAGCCACAAATCTCATCATAACAATCATGGGCATGTTGAACACGATGAATCGTGGGTACCGGTAATAGTTCTTCTAATGTTCATGCTACTTCTTTTCTTCCCATCAATCCACTCGTAACACTTTCCTTTCTTAGTTTAAGGCTCCCTTGTTTGATGGGGGTAAAACATTAAGAGGAAAAATATTCCCACATCTCCTGTAATGTTTTAAATCCCCGTTGTTTTTTCAAGATTTCATATCTGACCATAAAAGTTCCACTAAATGCATGATATGTGATTTTCTGGGATTTATATTATAATCTAATCCTTTAATCCAAACAAACAAACAAGGCCTAAGTTTATTGGTTAATTCTTTTGTTCATGTTAATTTTTCTCTCGGTTCCAGCTGTCGGAGAAGATATACAAGACTTTGGATTTCTCCACCAAATTTCTGCGATTCAAAGTTCCATTCCCCATGTTTGCATACCCCTTTTATTTGGTGAGAGTCCTTCATATTTGTTTTTCCTTGAAGAAGCATATCTGTTATCACTTGCACTTAAGAACCAAAGTAAGAAGCTTTCCCTGTTTAACTGATGGGCTGAATTTCAGTGGAAAAGGAGTCCGGGAAAAAGAGGTTCTCATTTCAACCCTTACAGCGATTTGTTCGCTCCCAGTGACAGAAGTTATGTGCTCACTTCAACTGTCTGTTGGTTTGTAATGGTTGCCGTGCTTGTCTACCTATCCTTGGTTACAGGGCCTGCCCAAATGTTTATCCTCTATGGTGTTCCCTACTTGGTAAGTGAAAAACTCCACTTAGTAGGGCAGTAGTTGGATCTTGGATTGTGGAGGAATTTGTGAACAGGAAGCAAAAGATAAGAAGTGAAGAAGCTAGAAATAGATAAGACGACAATGAAGTGAAGGAGCTGCTTTCTTTCCTTTGTTTCCTAGCATTTTCCTTTTCCTCGGCAAATCCTCTACAATTTTATAATTCAGACATAATGTAAAGAGTTTCCAGATTTCCTTATGATCATAAAGAGATTCTGGTGTTCTTTCGCAAGCGGTTCAGTTCCTTTGGATTTGACTACTTGTTTTAACTGTATCTATACAGGTTTTTGTCATGTGGTTGGACTTTGTTACTTATTTGCATCACCATGGCCATGAGCAGAAGCTTCCTTGGTATCGTGGCAAGGTAAATAACAGCCTTCTCGTTGCAAGATTTTTCTAGTCCAAAATTTCTTGATTTCTGCTTGTTATTTTGCTGGAACTTCTACCGAAGTTTAAGATATCCTTGTGTTTCCACTAAACAGGAATGGAGCTTCTTAAGGGGAGGGCTAACCACCATCGACCGTGACTATGGAATGTTCAATAGCATCCAACACGATATTGGCACGCATGTCATACACCATTTGTTCCCTCAGATTCCCCATTATCACTTAGTAGAAGCGGTACTACCTCTGCTAACCGCAATAATAGATTTTTGCTAAAAAATTGACAAATTTCAACAATTACTATCAACATTGCTAATAGTTTGATCCTCATATGATGCAGACAGAAGCAGCTAAGCCAGTTCTTGGAAAGTACTACAGAGAGCCTAAGAAATCAGGGCCAATTCCGTTTCACCTGTTGAACTATCTAGTAAGAAGCATCAAACAAGACCACTATGTCAGCGACACCGGAGACATACTTTTCTATCAGACTGATGCTCAGTTGTTCGGTTCCTCTCAAACCAAGATGGAGTGACGACTCCCTGAGAGCGAGGACAGTACAGGAGATAGATCCTGTATTGGTTGAGTGACACCCGGAAAACAATATTTACCGAGAATTTTTTTTCAGGAAAGTGTCCAGAATGTTGCGATGAATTCAGTTGGGTCATACTGCTATTCTGCACTTTTCTGTAGAAGTTTTGTGTTAATGCCTCACCCATATGATTGGAGCCTATTCCGTTAGTAAATGGGTTTAAAGACTGTACCTCATGGTCATTCGGTGATACCATTATATTTTTCAATTTAGCTCATTATTCAGGTATTCATTCTTCATTAACTCTATCCAATATGGAGGAAGAAGAACTGCAATTTTGATGTCAAAATTGAGCCATGTTGACCTTTCTTATAGTCCTACCAAACTGGATCCTTTAATATCTTTATGCTAGTATTATTGTGATATCTTGAAGCTTATATTTGTCTGTGACCGCAAGAAAGTAATTTATTATGGAAAAAAAGAGGAGCCAAAGTAACTGTACCACAAAACAGTGATGTGATATAAGGTTTTCATCCCTTATTCATAGGGGCCTAATTCTTTTCAAATGGCATTTCCTCTCTTCTTTACCTTTTTTTCTTTTTACTTTTGGAGATTTCGGAGTAATTTAAACTTTCAGCTATATTAACAGAAATTTAGGCCAAAAGAAAACTGCCGAAACAAATAAATTGGAGCAAACAGGAAGCCTAGATCCATGGTCAGTGTGAGGCTTTGCCCCCAACCAGAAAGCAAAAGAGAGAGCCCTTTTGTTTGGGTAGAGAGAGACATTGGAGCTAGCTTTATGCCCATTTCAAATGACAAACAAGACACAAGCATATACACATGCATTATACTGTAGTGATATAGTATATGCATCTGTAAACCCTATTAACTCCAAGTCGAATAGTTAGTCCAGTTGGCCAGTGGGTTAACTCCCAATCAAGTTTCGAGTCCTAGGAAAGCAATTTTGTGTGAATTCTCTAGTTCCATAGTGAATGGTACCGTAGTGAATGGACTGGGAAGGGGCTTAATCGATGTGTGTGTAATCTGATCCAGACATCCCTCCTCATGTTTCAGCCTCTAGAAGTTGGATTAAAGTTCCATCAATGCCATGAACACAATCTTAAAACACAATTCTACACACAACTGCGTCCAAAACCATTCGATGTATATGAATACACATGCATCTTACGGTTCCATATGCAACCTATATACTATCTCGAAGATGTGTTCCTAGACTTTTCCTCACGGTTCTACGCCCTAGTGTGGAACCATATGCTTTTGGTGAAGACAGAGTCCACAAAATTGACTGCTCGGCGCGAGTGGGAACATCCAGTCCTTCCTTTTCTTTATCAATCTCTGTTTGCATGATCCCAACATTCAAACATAAAGCCCGCCACCTCTCTCTCTCTCTCTCTCTCTCTCTCTCTCTCTCTCTCTCTGGTACTCAAAACTCATTCAAATTTGTCTTTTCTCTGTTTGCTTTTTTATCACTATTCCTTTTCTACTACTCTACTTTCCTTTTAGTACTAGTTATTCAACCCACCCAATTTCCCATTCACATTCTCTTTCAACAACATGAAGATGTTGTCTTCCTCTTCCTCCACCGCCGGTTGTCTACCCGCCACGTTACGCCGGATTCTTTGCTTCAACAGTCTCCTAACACATCCCCACTCCAATCAAATCAAAGACATTAATTTGAACTCTGTAGAGCTCGAAAAGCTGGGATGTCTGGAAACAGAGGAGAAGACGGAGGAAGATACAGCTGCTTATCCGGGGATAGTGGCAAGGCTAATGGGGTTGGAATTGCCGCCACGGATTGGTTTTTCCAATACCGGGAAGAAACCCAATTCGATTCCACGAAGCAGATCTATGGATTGTGATTCTTCGACAGGAAGTGAGTTAATTCAGGGGCAGCACAGGCGTGCCAAGACCTCTCTGTCTTTTCACGAAATGCCGATGTTCTTCGAACAGGATGAGTTTTTGGTTCTTAGCTTCGAGAATTTAGGAAAGAATAACGAAGTTAGATCGAAAGGCCAGACATTGAAGCGAAGAAAAGCCGGGAAATGCAGGCGAAGGGAATGTGAGAGGAGAGAGGGAGTTTCCGGCGAGGAAGATAAAGAAAATCAAGAATCTAACAGAGGGACGATCAATCACAAAGTTTCTAAAACTGCAGGAGAAGCTGTTGAGCAACTGAAATTCATGAACAACGAGGAAGAGTCAGATGGAGGGAAACAGGGGAAGGAAGAGGGTGCCATTGGAGAGGAGAAGGGTGAAACAGAGTGCAACTCGAGCCCTGTTTCTGTTCTCGATTTTTGTGAATCAATTTTTCTTCCCATGGAACCCATATCAGGTTTGGTTTCTCGATTCTGTTTACAATTGGATCTTTCTATTATCCGCCCATTGGAGACGGTAAAACACAAAACAATCATAATTCTTACATGGAAGAGTTTTCATTATTTGAATTCTAAGAATTCAGATTCTATACACTTTATTGTCCGCCCATCCAATGGGCGGACAGTAGATTTCCTGTGGGTTTACTCGGGGCTTGTTCATTTGTGGGTTATTAGAGCCTGGGATAAGATTACCAACTGTGTTTTCGATTTTTTGAAGCAGTTTTTACGATAAGCAGTTGAAGAAACTGGCCACAAATTTAAACAACTGACAATTTACAATTTAGTACAAGTTTTTAGTGTCTGCATATTAGTCCGTTTTTGATATGACATGAGAGTCAACTTAGACTATATATATCTCGGGTGTATCTGGTGTTCAAGAAATCTCCAAAAGTCCATCTCCAATCCTGACACACTTTAAGACCCAAGTCTAAACTTTGGGTAAAACCATCAAAAACTCATCCCAATGCACGACCGAAATCCATCCCCATTTCGGGTTTTACCGATTCCTTCGCCCAAATAATGGACAATCCAAATCCCTCCCAATGTTTTCCAAGGGATTTTCTGTTCGAGTTCGCCGGAGAAAGGGTTTTTTTTTTGGTTCTGTTAGAGTTTGCTAGAAGACCAAAGTCGTCGAAAACGAGTTTCTGACTGCAGGCCTGACCAGACAAAGCCGGTGGTGTGGTCCCACCGGACGTGCGAGTTACAGGTAGCGCGTGGGAGGAGAGTGAGATCTACTCTCATGAGTAGGTGACACACAGACGATATGGATTTTGCCATTCCAGATACACATATCCAAATTGAGTTTTTTTGTGTCCTCAATTTTAACTTAATTTCATCTTTTAGGATTGCATATCAACTCTATATTAATCTAGACAATCACACAAAACCCAATAGTTTTACAAAAAAAGAAGATGTCCATTTTGTGACTTTATCATTCTAAAGTTAATTCTCCCTTTCAAATTTTGTAACAGAAGAAGATGAAAGTTGCAAGGGTCCAAATTCAAGAAGGAAGTTATCAACAGAGCTTGAAAATCATGAGCACTCATCACCTCCATGTGAACCCAGTAGTTCGACCGGTGATAATCCTACAAGGAAGATGATTCACGGCAAATACTACGGATCAAGGCGAAAAGGCTGCCCGAGAGAGATCAATGTAAAGACGTGGAGAGAAATTTGTAAAACCGTTGAATCAGAGATGATAGAATCGAATTGGGTAACAAGAGCATTGTGGAAGCTTGAAGACTGTAGAGATATTGGTGCAGAGTGGGAGCTGCAAATTCTCCAAGAATTGTTGAATGAGGTGGTAGATCAACTTGTTGAGACCTCCCCAGAAATTTTTTGATATCTAACAGTTTATATGAACTGTAAATCTTCTCATTTTGGCTAGAAGATAAGAGTTGTACATTATAGTGAATTCTATAGAAGGTAAACTCTCTCTCATCTTAACAAGCTGATGAAAGTAAAGAAACAAAATGGTGGTTAACTAATCGAGGGAATCAAATCAAGGCAAGAAAAAGGCGTGAGAACCAGCTCATAGATGAACTAAGAACATTACCCTTTTACAACTGCAGTTTATACAACACAAAAATTTTCCTGGAGAAGATCCAGCACAACTATCAGACTGCCTGGTCGAAGAAGGCTCTTTCCGGATGCTACAGCTTTACATACAAATTACAAAGCATATTTCCACAATGGCTAAAGAAAGGAAAATATTCTATTTCAGAATAATTCTAGTGGGAAGGCAAACTCCAGGAGCGTGCTCTTCCACAGGAAGGCCTTCACAAACAACCAATCTCAAAACATTCTGAAAAGTAAGATGGTACCTCTCATGAGCTTCTGCAAAGCTCCTACCAAGCACCTGTTTGACCCAATCGTTAACAGCGCTATTCCTATCTGATAACCAAGCGGCTGCAAGTATTTCCACCATGGCTTCTTCATCAATCTGCAGCATAGACTCCGATCCAACTGTTTTTCTGAAAATTCGGTCAATTTCCTTCAGTAGTTCATCCGCCAGGGCATCAAAGTCAAAGGGGTCAAAAACCACATTTTCGTCCACCTGACTAAAGAAATCTTCCAACCAAACGTCCGACTTGTCTGAGTTGGAGTCACTGTCACAGTTTCTGTAGTCGTTGTCTTCTTCCACCTCCTCCTCTACAACAGGCAGATTCAAATCCAGGCACGATTTTGATGCCTTGTTAGCCCGTTTTGGTATTTCCAAGGTCCTGTTCTGATCTGCTAACTCATTCATGTCAATCAGCTTCCTTTTCTTCACAGAAACTGCCTTTAAGGTTTCTTTGCTCGAAATAATTGATGTGTTCATTCCTTTGGTTTTAGCAACATGGCCAGCAACACATCCAACTAAAACTTGCATTTGCAAACCCTTGGCTCCTACTATTCTTTCCTCGGAGAATTGAACATCTTTTCCAGAAATGATTTCTTTCTTATTCTTTCTCTGATTTGATGTAGCCACAAAGATAGCGTTATTGATGCTGATTTCTCTCCCATGTGAATCACGAAATCTGCCAGTTCTGATAGCCTGAGCCAAGCTAGTTTGAGCCAGGAAATCGGCCTGGTCCAAATTTTCAAGGAGCACAACTGACTGCGGTTTTCTACTCAACCCCTCAGCAATACAATCAACAACCGTCTTTCCCCTAAACCTTAAATCACATCTGTTTACATCTTGGCTGTCAAAGATGGACTTTGAACAACACATCCCATCTTCAGAGCTTAGATCCACACAGATCAAACTCTCCCTACTGCCAAAGATTATCTCAGCAAGTGCTGCAGCAGTTCTCTTCTTTCCGACCTTATCATCCCCAACAAAGCTAAGCCAAATGTCACCTCTGTGATTGGAGCCACGAAGCCTTCCGTTTCCAGTTCTGCAACGTGATACAGTTTGACTAACAGTACAGATGGCTTCACCTTGCCGCCCAACCTTTTCGGTCAGTGATCTCCAGAGGGCCTTGAAATCTTTCACATGCACCTCTCCACCCAATGAAGGAGGGACAATTGCATTCTCACTCATCCCAGAAGACTCAGCAGGAACAGAACCTGTAGGGTAGTGAAGACGACTCGTGCGGTCCTTGAATTTGAGACTTCCAGCTTCTTGACCGGAAACTGAATAAAATGTTCCCAACCCCAAATCAGTGGCTACATTAGCAATTGAAGAGTCTACCAGCAGTCTTGGTTGGAAATTGGCATTTTCAGCTTCAGAAGCCACTGGAGATGCTTTGGATTCTTTAGCAGGAGAAACCTTCCTGAGGTCCATAGGCATGGAAGAAATTAGGTTGGAGGATCCACTTCCATTCGGGGACGAATCTTTACTGCAACTTCCATTCCTCTCTGCAGCATACTGAAGGTCCTTAAAACGTGGAGTTTGGCACCTGAATTGCAAAATATCTGAACTAAAAGGCGGCCTAATGGGATGAAGACGCTTGCAGATATCGTTCCATTTCCTCTGAAGACCCACAAGTTTTGCATTCAACATACTCCCATCATCTTTGGCCTGCACTGAAATGATGGTATACGTGATCTCCCAAATGTTTTAAGCATTTGAACAACAAAAACACTCAGCAAGTGCCTGCGATTGTGTGCAGTGTCAATCATCTAACTCTTTATAGTACATACCTTTACAATATCCACTCGCTTGCTTGCATCACATTCAGCCATATCTGACTGTAACCAAGGAGAGACAGTTGCTGAGAACTGATCAGCAACTGAAGCAGTAGGTCCTCCCGTCAATATAACAGAGGCTTCTTGCTCATACTTCTCGTTGCAGAGATTACACCGGGCGGACTGATTTGCGCTACTTAGCAGATTATGCATCTCAGACGGACTAGGAAAGAAGCCACCAAATGGAACAAATGAACCCATCAAGCTGCAAAATGTATCGCAAGAACAGAATGTGAGATCCAGTAAAAAAAAGAAGGTAATCTAGTCAGGAACCTTAGCGATAACATTGAGACATATGCAAAAGATACATAAACTTTTTTTTTTAACCAACAATTGGCCAGCAAAAGTGACCATGTAAATTTTACATACGGTAAATGCATGGACAATTCAAAAATCAAAATTTTTTGCAATATATATAGATCAAAGTTTTGTGAGATTTCTGATCCAACTGCCCCCTTGTTCATATCCTACTTGGAATATTAAACTTGAGGTTTGAATATTAATTTTTTTGCAATATATATAGATCAAGAGTTTATTGAGTTGACTAACATCCACCAGAAAACAATGAACCATCAAGATTCACATTCAGATTATAACTCCAATGAAGCTGCAAAAACAACATAAGACAAGGATCCCCACAAAAAAACCTTGTCTGATTGTCCCAACTCAATGCTGAAGCCTGGAACAACTTCAGCTTGCAATCTGACTCAATCAGATTTGAGTTCTTACAATTTCACTTCGCCGATACAAACCATTGCAAAACTCTCTCTAAGTCATTAAAAGCTTGTGGAAGGGTGATTTTGCTGTCAGACCAAGCACAACCAGCTGCAGTCTCTAAACCACATGCCCTTGACATTTGTATGAGCTGGGCTTCAAGGCTTGGCTCCCCGGCAAATAACTTCCCATTATTTCATCTCTAAGCATGGAACACTTACGGTATTTCAGTCAATGTGATTATAGCCTCTGGATCTTACCACATAAGGGAGACTTACATAGAGAATCCTAATCTCCAATTAAGAGTAAAGAATATAAGTTTCATAATTATGCAACATCTCCATACTACCTTTTTTATTTCTCATCCTACGGCTACCGCAACTCTCACCCATCCTTTCTCCAGTCGATCAACGCTTCCTAAGCACCTGTCATACTTTCAAAAGACTCACTCAATCACCCACCACTGTCCAAAATTCTTTGTATCTTTACAGAGTCAAATAAGAAAGGATTATGACGATACATAATTGGCTAGGAAGCACGGACCTGCACACAGGATACGGACACGACACGACACGGATATGCAGACAAGTCATTTCTTCAAAAATTAGGAAACGGACAAGTCAGGGATACGTAAAATATAAAATGTATCTCTATTATAGATATGTTATCAATTCATATAAACGTCTGAGGCATTATTTCTGTCAAATTAGGAACAATTAAATCAATTGTCCCCATATAAGTATACATGGAATTTTTCAATCAGGGCCGAGTTCAAGAAGTTATATTTTAACATTTTAATGTCTCCTTTAGCATGTTCTAAGAGTGTCGATGTGTACTACAGAATCCATTATGTGTCTGCGTAGAAGAAATATAATAAAAACATTGGACAGGTACTTAGGCATTTACAACAAGTGTCCCAGGAGTGTCGTGTCATGACATGTGTCTGACATGGATACATGAGGCTGGTAGACGTATCCGTGCTTCTTAGAATTAGTTGGTTTTGATTCATCATTTTTAAAGTCAAGTAAAATGATAATTACAGGAAAAAACTAAGAAGAGACTTCATGTCAAATAAAAACGAAGAGACTTTCCAAATCTCCCTAACGGTAACACTTCCTGGTTTAGAAACACTGAAATTAATCCAAAATCATAGCCTTGAAGCCCCTTTTGTTGCCTCTGCCCTGCTTGAAGGCAATTGTGCCATATTGAGTGCATAATGCAAGGTGCTACACTGCCATGTCAGCACACAAACATGAAACAACTGGCTGATAATGAGAATCAAATTCTGAAGAAGTTTCTCACAACTTTTTTTTATGACTAGACTTAAATCTCTACTCAACTCTGCAACAATTTCTTAAAGGGCACTTGCCATATCCTTTTACATGTTATACAACGTCTATAATTTCAGGCTTCACCATTTATCGAAGCAGTCCATGTATACAATTCATGCTGTCACACAACTACTAATAAAATTTAAAAATTAGTATCACCACAATAAAGTACAGAGAAGCAGAATTACATACACTAGAAGGGCCACTAACCTGGGTTTTGAACAAAATCCTCCACCGGAAGGCTTTGAACTAGTGATGGGCAACACCTGCAGATCCCAATCTTTCTCCATGGAAGGAAACTTAGCCAATATCTTCATATATGTCTCATAACTCCCCACAGCCCCAATCAACCACAATTTCCCCACACGAACCTTCAACAATTCACTCAATTTCGACACCACGTAGCTCCCAATGTCAATCGAATCGCCATCCCCGATCAACCCCTTTAATTCCCCTATATTTACCAAAACACCAGGCCCAGAACAATACTCCACTAAATCAGCCACCTCTTTCAACTTCAAATCCACCATTTCCTTACACCCACAGGATACCTCCTTCTCAATGCAAACCAAACCCAACCCATCAATTTCAACCGGCAATAAACCAGTCTTCCCCTTCCCTAGATACTCTTTGAAACTGCTAAGCGCCTCATTAGCACAAACCCCGATCAGCAATGGGTTTTTGTTTTTCCCATTCTTCTTTGTCAAGACCTCTGCGATTCTCCTCCGGTTCTCGTCCCCGTCATCAGACCCCGAAAAAGGGAAGTTGAAATTAACCCGGTTCACCAGGTTTGGGTCCGAACCGGGTAAGTTGCATAGAAATAGAGGCGGGCAACGAGATATAGAGAGTCTGGAAATCATTGGAGGAGGAGGTTGGAGAATGGCGAGCTTGATTTCAGAGCTCCGGAAACCCGCGTCACCGAATACACGATTCACTATCGGGTCATCGAGAATCGATAAGATAAAGTGCTTCAACTCAACCTTCACCCACGAAATCGAGGATTGGCCGCCCTGGTTGTTTTGTACCTGTTTTGAAAATTTTCATCCATCATAAATAATAGAAATTGGAATGAAATTATACACAATAAGAAGAAGGAAACAAAAAGACGACTGGACAAGATAGCTTCCAGTAGCTTCGAAAAGTAAAAATGAACTTTTCTGAAGCTACTCGAAGAAACTCGAACTATCCCTCATTCGTGCTGTTCTACCTGTTGGTACAAGTGGAACGTATCGGGGTGCCGTCTCTGATTCGCTTGCGACCGTTTAATCGCCGCCATGAGGGAGTTCGACACGGGAGGTTCCTCGACGCCCTTCGCCGTCTGGAGGCGGTCGAGGGAGACGCCGACGGAGAGCTCAAGGGCTCGGAACTGCAGCCGCGGCGAGTACGCCGAGCTCCGTGAACGCGCGCAGGCGTCGCGTATGATCGATGACGGAGGAGATAGAAGGGCAGAGACGGCGTGGAGGGAGGTGGTCTGTGAGTGGCTGCGGCGGCGGGCGACGGAGACGGCATCGTCTAGGGCACGCGCGGCCTCCTCCGTTAAGCATTGCCTGGCTGTGCATACCGGCGTCGGCATCGCCGGCGAGCATATATGTACCTATATATATGTGAATTGTGCAGTGTAGCTTTTCAACTAACCCACCCTCTAGAATGGAAAATAAAAAATTGCAAAGAGTGTAAACTTCATGACCTTTTAATATTACTATTTATTAGCCCACCAAGCTAAGCAAGATATAGGAAGAGAGAATTTAGCCCACCGTCAATTCATTGGTTGGAGGGTTTGCTCGCATGTAATAATTGATTATAATTCGATTTTTATAGTCAAATCATAAATGAGGGTCATATTAAATGGTTCGCCATTACACCCGTTATGAAGATAAAGTGTTGTTGAGTCTTATTTATACTTTAAAGTATATTTATACTATATTACGTTTATTGTGTTCCACTTGTACTATAAGTGTACTTTTTAATACCTTTAACGGGTTCAATGCATTATAAAGTCTCTAAATTCGAAGTAAATAGCATGTCTTTAACCGGATCAAAGAGATGAAACTTCGTGACCTTTCAAAATTATAAGGGTGGGTTTGCCAATTAATAAATTTAGATTTTAGCCCAGATTTTATCAAAATCATTCCTCAATTGATAAATGCTAGCAAGTGATTTTAGCCTAGATTTTATCAAAACCATTCCTCAAATGATACAGTGCATTGGGTGGAGATTTTTCAAACAATTTATCATTTGGAAAAGCAAATGTAATTTTGTCACACCTCCATAAAACTCAACTAAAATGAAAAATCTCATTTTATCAAATGAAAAAATTGATTATGGTTCGATTGTTTAGAGAGTTTGCTCAACTAGAGATAGGAAGAGAGAATTTAGTCGAAAGCATGCCGATTGGTTAAAGAGTTTGCTCTTGTATATGAATAATTAATAATGGTTCAATTCTTCGAGTCATATTATAATAGAGTAATTTATTTTAAAGTTTTTTATTTTAGAGTAAATGGAAAGTCTTTGTCCGAATCAAAGAGGAGATAAATCGAAATACATGTAGACTAATATTGAAAAAAAAATAGTCTAAGTTCGCCGAAACTAACACGAAACACACCATAAAAAATAAAAAATAAAAAGAAGAAGAAGAAGAGAGAGAGAGAGCGCGAATTTAGAGCATGGTGCGGGGGTGGGGCCAAAGAACAAACAGATGGTCCGAGCACAAATTCCCTTTCAAGCGAAAAGAAAGATCTTCTTACAAATCTATTTTTGGTACGCCCTATAAGTATTTCATGGGAGAGAGAGAGAGAGAGAGACATTGTTAAAAGGGTTAAAAGGGGAAGGGTGAAGATGCCGTGTCCACTTGATGTCTTGATTTATGATGAACAAAAGAAATGCGCCAAACCACTAAAGTCACTGTCTCCGCTTTTTGGAGAGCTTTTTCTTAGAGAGAGAGAGAGAGAGAGAGAGAGAGAGAGAGAGGACAAAAAATAAAAGGGTCAAATTTGAGGGTGAACTCAATTGATGAGTGGCTAGAAAGGGAAATGCATTAATTTGACTAATTTGAAAAAATTAGTTTTTTGGTTTTTTATCATTTTGTCTTTATTAAAAAATTAACATTTGTTAGTTCTGCGTTAAGATTTTGTAATTTTTAGATTTATCTCATCGAGACGAATCTAAAGAGTATAAAATTATGGCCAAAATAATAATTTTTTGAATAAAACCAAAATAAACCAGTTTTTTGAATTATTTTTCATCTTTATTCACAAAACTTTAAGTTTGGCTAATAATTTTATATTATTTAGATTCCTCTCATCGAGACAAACTAAGAAACCCAAAAAAAATTGACCAAAAACTAACAAATGCAATTTTTTTCAATAAGGACAAAACGAAAAAACCAAAAAATCAATTTTTTCAAATTAGCCAAATCACCCAAATTGTGCTAATTGGATAAAATAATGTAAGGGTGTGCTTGCAGCTTAGAAAAAGAAGAGGAAAATAAATAGTACTATTTTTTGTTGATGTTAAGATTAGAAGAAATATATATAAAACAGATGTTTGTTTAACCTTTTAAGTTACTGTTTGTCTCAGATTATAGATATAGTAACTTACTACTAATAAAAGATTAAAAAAATAAAAAAATTCTTAAAGCTTTTAAACTCAAATTTAAGTTGGAAAAATGCTAAAATAGGCCCAGTAGGCTTATGTTAAGATTTTTAAAAATATTTTAAAATGTGCGAAAGTGTATGAAAAAGTATAAAAGCTGGACTAAATGCATGTATTTTTTTCAACACTTATTATGAGCTCAATGGACTCACAATAACAAAACCCTTTTAAGTTTGTGCTAAAACTTGAGCTCGAAAAGTATGGCACCATAGAGTATTTTTTTATAACCGGATGTCCATGTCAACTCGCAAGATGACATCATATCTTTAAATATAGGAAATACAAAAATATCTAATATTGTCCTCTCTTTTTTCCGGTCACAAGGTCATACTACCTCCGTCCCAATTTAAATGTCTTTTTTTACGGAAAGTTGAAATTTCTAAGAAGTTAAAATTTTTGCTCTAAATTTTCAAAAGTAACCTTAAAAACTGTTAAGTCAATTAAATTTATTTAAATTGTTTATATCCTTCAATATGGATCTCAAAAAATATGAAAATATGGATTTTGTTTGATAGATTTCAATTAATGCTATTATACAAAGTTTTCAAAATCATGAAAAATATTATATTTTGAAAGATATCATCAATTTAAAAATGATATAAATATCAAAAACTGTCAAATCAATGAGTACTTTTTTGTGGTAGAATTGAAAGTTTAGTATGTTTTGATGGTTATTTATAGAAAGTAAACATTTATTTTGGGACATTCCAAAATAGAAAGGTGGATATTTAAAATGGGACAGATGGAGTATATACTTAGAACTAATGAGTTTGCTTCCACCTAATGTCCTGGTTTCAAAACTTTCCAGGTGCAAACAACTCTTTTGAGGCCAATTTGTAAGGAGTTTTGCTGTTATTTTGATTGAACTCCGACAAATGAGCGGTGAAATTGAGGATCCAAAATTTATCGAAGTGAGTGTAAATTGTCCAAATTTTATCAAAAGGAGCGTAAATTGACCATGAACACATGAGTAGTTATTTGCAACTCCAATGGAGTATTCTTTCTCGTCCTTTGGCAGGTTGCAACTTGCAATCATGGCCAGATTCACGGGTTTTCTATTGTACAGTATATGGGAAATTTTTCGTGACGTGGAAAATTGTAGATGTTAGAGGTTTTGGGAACCAACAGATATTTGTACCACTGTACACCCGATGGTCTCTAATTGGTGTAAAGCAAAAATGGGTGGGAGATTGGGAGGAGACGAGGAGCTCATGATCTTCGCCTCCTCCACATCTTGGTCTTAAAGATGTAAGATGTGATTTGACCCGTTAATTATTATTATTATTATTTGTAATTTTATATTTTTCCCAAGTAATCATTCGATGGTCTTAAAGAAGCATCACGTCTTTTTCAACATCTTTGCAACGAACCAAAACAATAAGCCTACTGTTTGTATCATACAAAGAATTTTATGAGGTCATGAGTTCAAATCTTATTATGGTAGTGTGTTTTATCCAAAACTTCTAGGCATGCTGTTTGGTGTACATGACATTATATATTTTTTGAATCCAACACAAGGTTAAACTTCTAGTCCGGACTTTTAATTTTCGGACTTTTTATACAAAAAAAATTTTGACGATCCGATCCGTCCAATGTGTTCAGAAGGTGTTTTCAAGGGCCCCAGCGGAAAACTTTCACAAAAAAAAACACCATGAAGGGCTTGATCCAAGCAATTTTCGCAAAAATATATAAATACAGTTTTTGAGAAAACTGTTTGGATCAAGCCCTTCCCGGTATTTTTTTTGAAGATTTCTCGCTTGGACACTAGAAAACACCTTCTGAACACATTGGACGGATCGGATTTTCCAAAAAAAATTTGCAACACAAAAAAACCCCATTTTTTCCTTAAATCCGGGAGTGTGGACTAGAAAATCCACCTCCAACACAAATGATCACAACTATTCAATTTATTTTAAACATGTTTCTAAGAGTCCTGTTATTTAATTAAATCATTCAAATATCGATAAGGCCTTGATTGATTGTACTAACTGAAATTACCAGAAAAAAACTCAATGATTCAATCAAGTCTTTATTGAATATTAATGAGAAATTTTTTTACAAGGCCTGGAAAACACTATTGATGTTATATATTCATAATAAAATAAACAATTCTAATCATATATATGAGATTTTAAAATGAGTAACACACAATGAATTGTAAAGGTACACCAGATGGTAAAAACCTATAGGTACCGACTTATAGGCACATAAAACGTACAGAGCATGCTCAGGAATTTATTTTTGGGTATCACACGAGTGATCTGAACCATTCATTACTCGTAGAACATTTTTCCAAGGGCGATCACAAAAAATTCAGCTCAATCAGATTATTAGAAGTGCTTGAACTAAAGTCTTACCATTTCAATAAAAAATCATCGTGTGGGACCCAAAAGTAGGTTCTCGAGCACGCTCTATACGTTTTTTGTGGATCTTGGTCTGCATATGTAGCATCCTCCTAGTAAAGCTAGTGTGATTGCACAAAAACAATAAATGTACAACAACACAACTCCAACATGTCTTTAACACATTCACATGATGTGTGGAGTTTACACATACTCCCTCTGTCTCATAAAGTTTGATCACTACTAAATTACGTGCAATTTTCAAGATAAAAAATAATATGTTTACGAAAATAATTTTTTAATCAATATGGATCTTGTTTGATAGATCTCATCGAAAACTTTTATACGATGCAAAAAAAATTCAAAAATTATTTTGGCAAATATATTATTTTTTACTTTGAAAATTACACGTAATTTTGTAGTGATCAAAATTTATGAGACAGAGAGAGTACATCAAACTCAAGTGTATATGGACTTTATATACCATGTGAATGTGTTAGAACCTCGTTAAATATTTTTGTGATACATATATCATTGTTAGTGATTGCACCGTTTGGAGAGCCGAAAGGGCAACCCAATACCCCATGGAAAGCAGCCGTTGTGATTGTGACAGCTAGTATACTTGGGCCAATAAATACCCCCGAATCAACTTGCACGGTTAATTACACTGAATAACCTATCAGCGCACGAGCTTTCATTCGGAGTCTTGTACGGTTGTACCCCTGTTGCAGGGAGGAAGCGACATATGTACGGGGGCCAAATCAAAAATCACCGGAAATTTGTTTGGATTATTAGGTACATTTGTGCATTCCAAATGGAACGTTGCTACGGCACAGATGCACGTGTACAAATGGTGCACCGGCACAGTCATGGGTCTCGTCCGATTGATTCGAGCCGTTCATATTTCTCAAAATCAAATTCTGAGTGGGCCTACGCAATAATCGAGACAATCAAACGAAGGTATGAGGTGATTTTGAATCGAGCTCATATAGTCGTCCGATTAACTCGATTCTCATGCAAGCCTTCTCAGAATTCATTTCTGAGATCAATGACCGGCTCAGATCGACTGTTTGGGACCCACAACGGTGTCAGCGACGCTGTTGGTGCGGAAAGAATTACTCTTCCAAATGTACATAACCCTAATGTGGCAAATGAGGAGAAGTCCAATGTGGGGCTCACCCTAAAAATGGGTCTCTCCTCATTTGTCATCTCAGAGTGGTATGCATAAGTGGTGTACCCATAACATTGGGGTTTCCAAAATTGAATTATTTTCGAATTGACTTAAAATTTAACTTATTAGGAGTATGTTTAACGAAATATGGTTTTTTTTTTTACAATACATTAGCTCAAAAAATTAACTTAGGTCTTGTTCGCTTTGGGTTTCAAGATTCGGATTTCTCAATTATTATCTAATCATTATTCCTGTTTTCAAATATTATTCTATTTTCAAATATTATTCTAATTTTTCTAATTGAAAAAATCAGTTCTTGAAAACCAAAACGAACAAGGTCTTAAGTCCTCTTTTGACTAATAAGGGTGAGTTTCCGAATGGATTTTATCAGATTTTATCAAAGATTTGATAAAATCAAGCCTTTGATTTTATCCATTCGGAAACTGAGTTGATAAAATCTTAGATTTTTGCATTCAAAGGCTTGATTTTATCAGATTTTATCAACTCAATTTCCGAATGGATAAAATTAAAGGCTTGATTTTATCAGATTTTGATAAAATCCATTCGGAAACTCACCCTAAAATCGATTGATGAAACAAGACCTTTACTTACTGGGAAATGATTTTTACCCTCCTTTTTTTCATTTTTTTATAATTACCCACACTTTTAGTCTTGTAGTGTACTTTTACGTGAAATTTTCATTAGTAACCATAATGTATTACTTCTTCTATCCTTATTTTATAATCTCAATTAACATTTTTTATCGTCTCATAAAGATTATCCCATTTAAAATTAAATGGATAATAGTCACAGCCGGCCAAGTGGTGGGCTCAGCAAGCCTAAGGGATTATTAGTTTGGTTCCGTGGTTGATGGGTGATCCTGCCATCCACTTGACTAGAGTTCGACCCACAGCTGCCCTTTTTTTTTTTTGGTTTCTTTTAGGCCTTTCTTTCTATTTTTATTCCTTTTTTTTTTGGTCTCATTTTTTCCCCTCCCAATCCTCTATTTTATGAAAAGCACACTACTTAGTACTTTTGTAACATTTTTGCAATTTAACAAACACAACAATAATGTAAAAGTGATATTTTCTTATATTTGGATTAAAAAAACTCCCAATGGTGGAAAATTTTTAAAAAATGAGCTTGCTAACACAATTTATTATTATTTTCACAAAAATCACATTTAAAATATGAAACAAACTTTCTTATTTTCTCCAAAACAAACTCTTACAATCTTTATCATCTCAGTTTGAATATTTATGTTCTATATTTTTATAAAAGAACTTTTGAAGATGTAAGGGACACAATATTAGGAGTTTGACACTGCAGGTTAAAATTGCTTCAATTGAGAGAAGTTTTTCTAAGTGAAAGTTGATAAAAACTTACTTTTGTAGTTTGAAAGATTAAGTCGGCTATGATATCAATTGAAAATGAATTCTTGGATAAGTTATTACAATTACTCAATTGAAGAATTTGTATGTTTTTTTTTTTTTGCTCTGTAATTGAAGAATTTGCTTAAAGAAATGCGATAAGATTTTTTTTTATAAAATCGTGTCCTGTTTATCATAAAACACTATAACCAGGAGTTCATTTTTATTGTTACTCCATTTTTTATGTTGATCAAGTCAAAAGTACGTACAATACATTCTTGTTTTAGTTTTTTCATTTAACAGTAAGTCATAGGTGCTTGGGCAACCAATATTGGAGTTGGGCTTGGACAACATAAACTTGAAGATTGGCCTTAGTAATAGTTAATGAATTTCCTCTCCTGCATTTCCATGTTTAAATTAGTACTATTTTGCATAATCATTTTGCAGTTATACAGATATACCTTTCAATGTTCAAATTGATATTCCAAACTCTACAGATATACCAAGTATTTTGCACAAATTAAGCTCAAAATCATTATAAAAAAAAATCATTAAAAGACTTGTAAACGGTGGATTACTGCTTTCGGGAGTATACAATCGTGTGGTGGTTCCAAGGTTGGTTCAAAACTAGTAAATTTTACTGGATTCATTAGATATTAGATAACTTATCGAGCATAATTATCAAGGAATTTTTTATTTATTTATTTTTTGTCATGGTTCGAGCGACCCCACTGAATTTTGCATAGTGTCGCCACTGCATATGAATATGGAACCATGCTAGGGGTACCCCAAATGTTCTTGTAAAAATCTGCCCCACTTTCTTTGGGGCCCGGCTTTTAGCCGATCCCAACGGCAGATTTATTATTCTTAAAACATATTTCCGAGAGGGCCCACCAAAATCAGCTCAATCGGACGGTTATAAGTGCTTGAACCAAAGTCTCACCGTTTCAAAGCAGAAGTTTTGATTTGAAAGCGGTGACTTTGGTTTCAACTTTTTAACCGTCCGATTGAGTCGAACCGCTGGACCCCTAAGAAAAAATGTTTGAAACGATGAAGCGGTTGGATCACTCATAATGGGATCCAAAAGTGGATCTCCGAAGGGGTGGAGTGCATTTTCGGTGCAAAAATATGGGGTACCCCCAGGTTTTCCGTATGAATTCTAAGTTTTACTTCCTCCTCTATGTATTCTTGCTCAGTCTTTGTGCAAATTTATAATAAATAAGAAAAAAAACTAAATAGTTAATTTATTCCTGCTTAGTTAGAAAACCTAACCATCTTTAAGATATGGTGGAAATTTACTTTCTTGATGAAGTTATTCAATCTCAAATGTATTTTAATCGAGTCGCGCATGAGTTATTCTTCCTGTTCGAGATGGAGCACTAGGGATATATGTGTGTGTGTGTGTGTGTGTGTGTGTGTGTGTGTGAGTGTGTGAATTGATTAATGACTTGTTCATGTTTTATTTAAAAATTTAGATAATGTAAAAAATATGCAAGTCTAACTAGTTACTTAGGCATCATTCCACCATAACAATTTTGTTTTTTATTTTTTATTTTTTTACGTTGTTCAAGATAGTCATTCTCTTCACACAAACATAAAAACAAAAAAACCAGAAGTTAATGGAATGGTCCATTATCTCGTTTAATGCCCTAGAAGAAAAGCCGAATTTAGGGTGTGTGTGTAATGTGACGCGGAGTGCGATTGTGTACACTCTCCTTAAAAGAAAACGAACATTATCCTCCCCCTTATTAATTAAAAAATGATGTAAATTTACTCAACAATACACTTTTGAGTCATGAAATCCACCCATACTTCAACCAACATAAGAATGGTGGAGTAATAAGGAATTGGATGCAAAGCCTCAATTATGGGATGAAAGGGAAAGCTGTACATGCTCCTCTCTCTCTTTATTTGGAAAATGCTAACGTGTGCTCAATAGGCATACGTTAAAATTAAAAAAATATATTGAAATGTATAAAAAAATGTAAATGGTGTATTAAAGTGTATTGTTTTTATTTATTTGTTTGATTATTGTGTGCCCTTTACACACACGTTAGAAAAACCTTTTTATTTTTATTTTAAACCGAAATGCTTCTCTCTCTCTCTCACTTTCTGCAAAAAGTGGCTTTCCATTGATTGGAGACTTGAGGGTTTGTCGTGTTTGGTTGCAAAAACTAGTACTACCACTTTATTCTCTGTTAAGAGTGGTACCCAACTTGCCTGCCCTACTAATAAATAGAGCATCCTGTCAGTTTAAAGTTAAAATAGAGAGTAAACTCTTTCAAAATTTTAAAAAATAATTTCACCAAATAAACTCACTAATTTGAAATTTTTTTAATTTAACTATAGTAACTTAACAAATTTGATGACCTACTGTTCACTCACCAAAATAGGAGGAGGGAGGGAAGAGTAAAAGTTTGAATAGAGAGTCTGATTCTGTAAGTTTTTAATAAAATGACTTGCTAAAATTTGAATAGAGAGTCTGATTTTGTGAATTTTTTGTAAAGTGAATTGCTAAATTATAAAAAGTGTTTTTGAGGTTAAATTTAGTATTTTTTAGTGTCAAATAAAGATGCCCTTAGGGAGTTAGGGTTGTTGCACATAGTAACTTATGGACCCGACTAGGGATACAAATTTTGGGGACCAGAAAATGTACAGAATGCAACGGGGGATTCACTTTTGGGTCCCACACAAGTGATCTGAAAAATTTGATTGAAACAGTGAGACTTTGGTTTAAGAACTTTTAACTGTCCGATTGAGCTCAAATTTTGCGGGGTCCCTCGAAAAAATGTTCTAAGAATAATGAACAGTTCATATCATTCATGTGGGACCCAAAAGATGGTCCTTGAGCACGCGCGGTACATTTTCTAGACAAATATATCTGTACCCGTAGGTTTTCCGGTAACTTATGGACATAGGACACTAGTAGGCATACATAAGAATTTGTACATAAACTGTACATAGGAATTTATACGTAAAATATACAAATTAGTTGGTTTGGGACCATTTCAAAATATTACTCCTATTAACTTGCCAGAATAAAAAAGTGGATAAACTGGTGAAGTAGTTACCGATATCTGATTGAACTAGTTTTTGAGAGGGCATAAGTAAATATTAGTTTGAAAAACATGAAGAGCTCCAATAATCATCCGTGTGAAATATGGAGTGGGCCAAAATAAAATAAAAAATTGTACATTTTCTGTACACATGTTTTTCAGTACTTATTTATGTGACTTTTGAACTCTTTACTCTTTTAGGGTTTTGTATTTGTTCTAGTTTCGGTCATAATTTTTTTTTGAACTCTTTACTTTTAGGGTTTTGTCTTTGTTTAAATTTTTCTCGTCGAGATGAATCAAGGAACTTAAAAAGTTTGATGCAAAATTTCAATAAAAACACAATCCAAAAAAAAAAAATTAAGGTGAACAAGGCCTCCAAGCTACAACCTCAAACATGAATTCCCCTATTTTTGTTGGCCTTCAACACAAGGGTAGCCGTGACAAATTAGCTTCCTTTATATCTTCGCCTGTCGTCGGCGCCTTTCCCCATGTAATGGCAATAACACGGTTAGATTAATAATTTTTGTCTCTATTGGCAAAATAAATAAATAAATGAACAATATGAGGTACTAGTTGCTTGTAGAACACTGATTTCACATACTCCGTTGTCCTAAAAAAGTCAGTCCATTTTAGAAATATTTGTAATTATTAAAGAAAAAATAAAGTATTTAAAACTTTTTTTATAAAAAATTTAAAAATTAATCTTTAATTTGTTATAATTTTTTTTTTTATTCTTTACCTAAAAAATTGTACCTTTTTTTTTGGGTGGACTAACCTTTTGAACCGGAGATAGAATGTGATCGATATGGTTCACTGTTTACAGACCTGTCACACATGAAAAGTTATATGCCCAAATATTGTTCCATTTCCAAGCATTAAAAGAAATTGCCATCCACTGAGGGCCAATCAGTTCGATTTTCTTGTTTAGGTCGTAACCAGACACATGCTACAGTGTATGGTTTTTAAATCGATAAACCTAGCGGTATAAAAAGAGGTGTACAGAAAATGTACACAGGGCGTTTGGAGACCCTCTATTGAGTCTTACAAGAGTAATTCAAATCGTTCATTATTCTTAAAACATTTTTTCAAAAGAATCCATAAAAAATCAGTTCAATCGGACGACTATAGGTAAAGTCTCACCGTTTCAAATCAAATCAGTCATTGTTGTGTTATTATCTTATTGATGTCAAACCATACCATTAAATTTTTTGATTGAGGACGAAACCCGTTTTCGAGGGCACGTACAACAAATCTCGTGCGTCCCATGACAGGGACATTCTTGAAATGAGGCACATTCAGTGCTATCTTTTGTGGAAAGATAAAAGATACTAAAAGATACATAAAAGATTACACATAATCTTATGAGGCATAATTGTTAGGAGACATTGCCCTAAAATCAGATACAAAATCAAGGTTGATCATATTTGCCGGCCTTTACTTTTCCTTATTATTATTGAAGGGATGTGACATGAGTGGCCATAGTAGCTCTGCGTTGGCTTCACCATAAAGATTAGAGCAAGTGGGTGTTCCCACAGTCAACTTCCGGGACCATAGAACAAAATCTTTGTAGATATCATCATCCTTTTCATTTGAAAGAACACCAAAAAGCAAACAGGGCTTTTGGTTCCCATCTTCATCTGGACAGGTCGTATCTTAATGTTCAATATACCTGTGATCCTGGGAAATTCTGTTTCACCTTTTATCAAAGGATTTCAAAAAAATTATACTCTCTCTTGTCCCAATTTTTAAGGTCTTTTGTTCTATTCTAACCGAATAAAAAAACGATTATTATATTTTTCAATCGGTAATACATTTTATATGCATTATGGATCTTGTTTGATAGATATTGATTTAATCTAATAAACAAAGTGTTCAAAATCACCTAAAACATGTACTACCTCCGTCCCAATTTTATAATCCCTCGTTTTATCCTAACCGGATAAAAAAAACGATTATATCTTTCAATCGATAATATATTTTATACGCAATATGGATCTTGTTTGATAGATCTAGATTTAATCTAATAAATAAAGTGTTCAAAATCACCTAAAATATTATAGATTATAAGATATAACACTTTGAAAAGTGACACGAACTCCCACAAGGGATTATAAAATTGGAACGGAGGGAGTAGATTATAAGATATAACACTTTGAAAAGTGACACAAATTTTCAAAAGGGACTAAAATTGGGACGGAGGGAGTATTATCTTTTTTTAAAAATTATAGATAATTATCCATTAAAATCTCAAGTAAGGGTGATATCGGTGTATGGATTCATATGGAATTTTCTCTTGACTTATCCTCGCGAGTCGCGTCCTCACTTCTCAAATGGTATGATCATATCATGTTTTAACATGGGAAAAGGCTAATTAAAAAAAAAAAAGGGAAAAGTCAAGAGGCACTAGAGGGTGAGTGTGAGTTTCCACTAAATTTTTGGCCTAGATTAATTTTTGACAACTTTTTACTTTACTTATTTATTTTGTTTTTGAAATTTTTGGGATTAATCATTAGTTTCGACGAGAATAATCAGAAAGGTATATATATGAAAATGTGGACCGAAAATGAAAAAGTTCATATTAAGACAACACTTTAGACAAAAAAAAAACACCAATTGTTTGGTATTTTTTCGTCCTTAGATTTTTTTTTTTTTTTGTGTGGTGCTTTTGGTTATATTTCTTTTAAGATTTCTATCGCCGAGATAGATGATAAATTCAAAAAAGAAATACAATTAAAAAATATAGAGGAATGTGCATGTGACAGTCTTTTTTTGTTTTGTCTTTATTTGAATTTTTTTTTGCGTTTGTTAGCTTTGCATCGATTTTTTGAGTATTATTAATTCGTCTTGGTAAGACGAATCTAAAAAGATAAAAGATTGTGACTAGGACTTTCAATTTTTTGAATAAGATAGAAAAAAAAGTGTAAAAAATTGACTTTTTGGCTTATTTTTGTTTTTATTTAAAAAAATTTAAGCTTCGGTCATAATTTTATACTTTTTTAATTCATCTCGCCGAGGGGATCCAATAATACACAAAAAGTTGATGCATGACTAAAAAATGCAACAAAAAAATCAAATAAAGATGAAAAAATAAGTCAGCCAACTTTTTTGGCCAAGACACACCTTAATAGTTGTAAAAAGAATTGGTTTTTCAAAAAACAGGGAGCATTTATCGGTAGAGGACGCTGGCTAAGTGGTAGTAGGTAGTATCATTTTTATAGAGTGTTTTTTTTTTTTAAAGAGGAAATCGCTGCCATTATCATTAAAAGAAAGATCCATGAAGATCAAGTACAGATACATAAGAACAAGACAATGGCCAAGCAAGCTGTCTACAAACCGGACAATATTCTGATCCGAAACGGGCATGTTGCCGGCAAAAACTGAGTCATTACATTCCCAACCAGACGAAACCAGGCCATATCGCCAGAAAACAGCCGCAACGATTACAGACTACCACTCTTGGCAGTCAAACAAACAGAAAAAACATAAACTAAACACTTATTCCCACCACCATAACCCACCAGATCTGGAAAATCAGACCGGGACCAAAACGCACCAGACTCATTTTCAGAATTTATTAATGGAATCAGACTACTAGAAAGAGCCAAACATGCATTAATCCCATGCTTTTATAAGTGAAGTTGATTGAAGTTGAAGGGCCAAAAGAGAAAACAAACACGGGTGCTTATTCTCTTCGCAAGGAGCCAGCCAAGATGGTGACTTGTGAATTATTCTGTAGGAGCCACGTTCGAATTGGGTTTTGAGAACTCGGTTCTCACTTTTTTATGTAGACCCCTCAAAGTTAATATAATATTTTTTTTCATTTATATTTTTTGAAACACTATTTTAGTGCACACATTGTGCGAGATGAATCCGTAGGGTCCACTTATAATTTTCGAATGAGTTGATTTTCTAAGAGTTACTAAAACAATATTGTAAAAGTAATGAACGGCTTAGATCATTTCTGTGGGTCTTCAAAGTGGACTTTACGGACCCATTTCGCATAATGTATGAAATAAAGTAGTGTTCCAAAAAATGTAGATGAAAGAGAAAATATTGGATTGACTTTGAGGGGCCTACATGAAAAGGTGAAAACTGGATTCTCAAAACCCAATCCGAACATGGAGGGTGTGCTTTTGCATGGGTAAGGAATTAGGATGAGTTTCTGTTGCGTTATTTTTTATATTTTCTATATTCTTGGTATTTTTGGTATTCTCCTTATTTAGATAACAAAAATACCATGCATGGTATTCTTAACGGAAACTGCAACTTAATACCAAAAATAACATGATGGAAACTCACATTAAATTACACTTGGATTTGTCTTTTAGAATTTCAGATTGCTTCCTCCACTCCACCTAATAATATTAGTGAACCAAACCAAACCAAGTCGATTCTTATGTCTCAATCAATTGAGATCGGCTATATGAATCTTTTTTTTTCCATTGAGCTCTATAGATGGCTATTTATTTAGTAGACTCACATCTTTGCGCAGTACAACAACCAATGTCAAATTGGGTCTACTCCTCCCTGTAGCACTACTATCCTATGATTCATGTCAACTCTCTTTACTATTGCATCTACATGACTATCTAAAGTAGATATGTCAAAACCACCTATGTTTAGTTTCTCAAAAAATTTCCTTTATAGGTACAATATTTACCATCTCACGAATTGTGAGATGGTAAATATGCAAACGCATAGCGTTTGTTCTCAGAAAATCAACTAGGACAAAGTGGGAAAATCATTATCCAAAGTCTCCATGTCAGTTCATTTTTTTTTGTTATTCATCATCCCTAATCTATTACATGGGAGAACGAAACTCGATTCCAGGATATAGTATGGGACATCCAAGAGCTCTACTGCATGAACTAGCCACCACTTGCTCCATTTCAATCTACAAACTTGGAATTTATTATAACGTTTTTGTTTTTTTTAAGAATTAAAAATATTGAGTTGAGATTAATTAATCTTTTGTGTTTAGCATAAGAATACCAGATAATAAACACGTAACAAGCATACAGATAACGAAAGAAAAGTCCCTTAGCACGTGTTAGAGTTCAGTAGGACTTGGTTTTTCTTTCTTATCTTTTCTTTGTTTCTAGACGAACCAATCTTATCTTTAGCACTAAATCCTCAAGAGTCAAGGGCTTTCATATTTTAGCCTTATGTGACACGACCTTTACATGACACAAAAAATAGACCCACGACCAATGGCAGACCCAAGGATTCAATCTAATGAGGCACCTTATTAATTATAATCGTACAATTTTTTTTAGTCAAATATCTTACTTAATTAAGACATTTATTATAGATTATAAGACTTATAATGCATACTTTTTTATATAAAAAAAGAATAAAAAATGAGCACATAATTAATTCTACATATAGCGATATACTACAAAATTGTGCTAAATATATAATATTTATTTACTTATTTTTGAGTTTTGAGCGGGGGTCAGTGGGGGCACGTGCTCCCGCGTGACCCCCCTTGGATCCGCCCCTGCCCATGTCTAGTTCCTTTGACTATCCAAACCGTTTGTTTTACAGGTATCTATGTGTTTATGGTTTATGTCTAAATATCAGGTCAATTAGTTGGACATTGACAAAAACTTGATCAACTCGTGTTTGGAAATCGGCAAAAGCTTGATCGAATTACATTTGTCCGAAAAGAATGAATAGCTAGGGTCTAGCTTTTCATGTATCTTGTGATAAATAATTTTTGTTCAGACGTGTACCGATGTTGGCAATCTATGTTTTTTGTTGCATGAGTAAAGAACTAATCGAACTAGACTAATAAACTAAAATAAACATCTAAAATCATCAAGTGGGATTACGGGGTAATCTTCTGATATACACCACTACATGAAATTTTATGGCTTTAAATCTGAGTTTTGTGGCACCAAATATGAGATAATATGAGATTTTGTGACACCGAATATGAGATTTTGTGGCTCCAAATATAATATGGCATATGGTTGGATGACCGAGATTGTACTAGGTATGACGTGTGGAAATTTGTGCCACCTTTGACCATTGACTATATGAGATTTTGTGACTCCAAAATATGAGATTTTCTAGAAATATATGAGATTTTGTGACTCCAAATATGAGGTCCGCACGCATTGTAGCAAGTCTGCACGCACTGTAGCAAAGTCCGCATGGATCCAATATGAGATTGTGTGGCTGCAAATATGAGATTTTCTGAAAATATATGAGATTTTGTAACTATTCATATGAGTGTGCATACCATATGCATTTCGTATCTCTAGCCACAAAATCTCATATTTAGAGTCACAAAATCTCATATTGAGTAATTTTTAGAGGGTGCACGTTGTAGCATTATCCAGGATTACAATGATTGCATCTTATTTTACGTCACATGAGAGACCACATGACAATATCAAGAAGGGGTAATGCTACAATGCGCACCCTCTAAAAATTACTCAATATGAGATTTTGTGGCTGGAGATACGAAATGCATATATATAGTATGCACACTCATATGAATAATCACAAAATCTCATATATTTCTAAAAAATCTCATATTTGGTGCCACAAAACCTGATATTTTGAGTCACAAAATCTCATATTTTAGAGCCACAAAATCTCATATTTGGTGTCGCAAAATCTCATATTTTGAGCCACAAAATCTCATATAGTCAATGGTCAAAGGTGTCACAAATCCCCACACGTCATACGTAGCGCAATCTTGGCCGTCCATCCGTATGGGGTGCATACCGTATGACATATCATATTTGGAGCCACAAAATCTCATATTTGGTTACACAAAATCTCATGTTATCTCATATTTGGTGTCACAAAACTCATATTTAAAACTACAAAATCTCATATAGGGAGGTGTACATTGTACCATTACCCGATCAGGAATCTTACCTCCTACCCTATGTGGCTACATAATTGTCAAAATGTTTCAGATACTTGTAATATACTCCCAGAGTGTGGGGAATCTCTCCCTCCTTCCTCTGGAAATTCTGAACCCTTTTTTTCGTAAGTGGTTTGATAAACGATATGAAGAAATTACATGGTGATAAAATCTGATATCTTTACCTGTGGGTGGTGGGAAGAATATGCGATTAATTTAATTACTCATTGAAGAAATTACTCATTGAACTAGACCTATGGGGTAGTTTGGGTAAATTGAAAAAATTAGTTTTTTGGTTTTTTTGGTTTTGTCCTTATTCAATTTTTTTTTGTATTCGTTAGTTTTCGGTCGATTTTTTGTAGTTTCTTGGCTTGTCTCGACAAAGAAGAATCTAAAAAGTATAACATTATTAGCCAAACTTAAAGTTTTGTGAATAAAGACGAAAAATAATCCAATTCACAAAAAATCAACCAAAAACTAACGAATACAAAAAAAATTTGAATAAGGACAAAACCAAAAAACTAGTTTTTTCAATTCACGCAAACCAACCCATATAGTAGAATTTACTCGTGGATGAACATCTTGAATCATCAAACGGGGTCATGATGATCTTATTTTGCATCACATGAGGGACAGAGATGACAGTTCCTAACCTATATGGCTACATTATTGTCAAAAGGTGGAAGATATTGGTTGTATTTGGTTAGATAATTTAATTTAGTTTTGGTGATTTTAGCAGGTGTAATGAGTGAAGAGAGATAGAGAGATAAATGAAGAAAATGATGATGTCATCAAAACTAAACAGAGAAACGAACAAGGTCATTATAGCTTGTCTTTTTACTTATTGACTGAGTGAGGGGAAAATCTCCTCCTTCTGAAAATTCTTAACCCTTTGTTTCATAAGTGGTTTGATACATGCAATGGCATAACCAGGATTCAAATGCGGGAGTGACACCGTTCGATGGATATCTAGTTAGTACATGCTATGTGAAAAAAATATAGAGAGACTAATGGGCTTGTACAATTTTTATTGGCAAATTACATCCAAGTACAGCCCCAGTATTCAAAAGCACGGAAAAGTCCGGATGCCTTATGAACAAAAGGTATGAAACTACAACTCCAGTTTGATGACTTTTCATTTCTCCCACAGAAAAGTCAATCCGGTGACAAAATAGACGTGCAACTCTCTCTCTCATCTCTCACGTGAGGCTTCCCAATAAAAGCAATTTTTCTAAGATACCCTATGAAAGTGTAAAACTTAAATCTTATGTTATCCTATGAAAGTACCTAAACATAAACCCTAGGGTATTCCATGAAAGTGCCTAAAACCCTTAGGTACCCTATGCAAGTGTCTGAATTACTAAAACCTTATAATAGTTAAGTGGACCATAAATCTAAACCTTTGGGTATCATATGAAAGTGTCTAAATCACTAAAACCCAAAAAAGACTGACTTACCTTAATGGTAAATAAAAAAAGTGACTTACTTTTGTGGTAATTAGATACTTCTTTTCTAGACCTAGAGGTAAAAATCTGAAAAATATGAAGAAGAAAATTAAGTGTAAAGTCATATAATTATTAGATTCAGTCGTGGACATTTTTTGTGAAAGAGAAATAAATACTTGCTCCAACTCTCTTATGATATTCAAATGGTAGGCATTAAGGTATTTATTTTTCTTAATCTGAACCAACCATTTTCTAATTTGTAATTTTTGCAATATTTATACAAAGTATTACTCCTTTCGGCCATAAATACACGTCCCCTACGAAAAATTGTGCGATTTTCTAACATATAATAAAATACTAGCTTCAATGCATCAATTTTTTCTCACCAAATCTAAGTATATACCGAATTAAAGATTTATGCGGCTCCACTTAGTACCAAAGATGGATTGCTCAGGCAGATAAGTCTGGACGACCGCCTTATCCACGTTTCAAAATTTTATAATTTGTATCATTTCAATCAATGTCATTTTTTATACGTTACAATTCGAAATCGAAGCACGTCGAAGTCACATCGCATCTCAAAGTTGTCATCCTCTAGCCATCATCAGATATTGCCAAGTGGGATCAAATCGGGTTTGTGAGAGAGCTTTGTTCATGAAAAAAATTTAATTTTTTTCCTGAAACCAGGAGTGTCACACAAAATTAGAACGAGTGAAATGGGGTGACACGTACCACCTCGCGGGCCCCCTTCTATGTTCGGCCATTACATACATGATATGAAGAAATTACATTGTTATCTAGACAAAATTTGATTCTTTACACGTGGGTGGTGGGTGTTGGCATTATATGGGAAAAAGGTGTTTTGGGTGATGGGGAGAGATCATAAGGGCGAAGATTTGAAGGGTCTGTAAGTGGGGGGACTAATTTCTAATAGTATCAAGGGAGCACTTGATTCCTTGGTATGTCTGGGATTGCTCCTTCATTGGATTCTTGTGAACATATTCAACCCCCACTCACCTCTGCTGTTAAAAACTACTCCCTCCATCCCAATTTTCCCAATTTGTTGCACCTGTTTCTTTTTTGAAACTTCTCAAAAAATTGTCTATATTTCATAATTTATAATATTTTTTACGATTTCAAAATCTTTGTTTTAAAAAATTAATGGAGATCTATCAAACAATATCCATATTGACCATAAAAAATATTATAGATTGAAAGATATAGACGATTTTTTGAGACGTCCAAATAAGAAATAGGCACAACAAATTGGGACGGAGGGAGTACTTAAAACAAATGGCACCCTTGGCGAAAAGGACTCATTACGGAGTCTATCCCATAATTAGTCCATCAAAGATTTTTGCAACTCCTCCAATCCCTCTGTGCATGCGCATTCCCAAAATACCCTGGCATTTAAAATAACACAAAACACGCACAGAGTGTGTGTGTGTGTGTGTGTGAGAGAGAGAGAGAGAGAGAGAGCGTGCGGGAGCAACGATTCTTTTCATCGAAGTTGAGAAAGCATTAACTGGTGCAGTTAATGGTCGCTAGTGATAGTCGAAGCTCCAACTTTGATTGTCGAAGCTTGGCGAGGCTCCAGTGAGCACAATTGGAGACGACGAACACAAGACATGTTCCAATCGTGCGAATCTGGAGCATATCTAGTCTCCCAATACTCTGTTGCTTTCAATAAGGGCTACAAAAAAACAAAGAGGGGCCAGCGAGAGGGTGGTCATCAATCACCGGCGAAGTGCTTCCGACGAAAAAATCAAACAACGAATAAGTTGAAAACAAAACTTGGAATCTGCAACTATTCCGGTAAAGGCGGAAGATTTTTTTTGCCTTCAAAGTGCTGGTGGAAGAACTTCAAATCTTTCTTCAGTTGGTGCTTAGAAATAAGAGAAGCAAAATGCTTATTGGGAAGGGGAGAAGTGGTCTTATCAGACTTTCACCCCGTTTGGATGCCGGAGATGATTTGGGTGGATTTGTTACGATGGTAGATTTGAAGATGAATTTGTAATGAAGGTGAATTTGGTAATGAGGGTGATCCCACCTCATAAAAATGGTGGATTTTTTAGTGAGGTGTTTGGATGGTATTTTGAGAAGTTGGATTTGGAAGGTGGATTTGATAGAATAGGAGAGCAAATGACCTGTTTATCCCCAATTTATTTTATTAAACAAAAATGGATTAATTTCATTATAATAACTATAAATACATAATTATTTAAAAAATACATAATAATTACCCTACAATATTATAAGCATATTAAAAAAAATCTGGGAAAAAATTAATTATTACAAATTGAAAAAATATTAAATTAATCACATACAAACCTTATTATGGGAGATTTTATTTATTTATTTAAGTTTGAGCTGTGTAATGAAAAATAAAAACAAAAAAAGTGGCATGAAATGTGGCCCATGGTTTTAGAAATGTGGCTACCGTTGGATAATTGGATTGCAAGACATGAACACCACATGTGCCACACCAAATCATTTTTCTCATCCATATCATCATCTTCTTCTTCTCACTTGTTACAGATTGAAAAAAAGAAAAAAGAAAGACTAGTTGCTCTCTCTCTCTCTCTCTTCCGTAGAGTATTTCTACACCTCACAACCTCTCTCTCTCTCTCTCTCTCTCTCTCTCTCTCTCTCTCTCACTCACACACACACACACACACACACAACCAAGTTCAAGAAGAAGAAGAAGAAGAAGAAGAAGAAGAAGAAGAAGAAGAGGGTAGATATGGAGGGGTAATATTGTACCAAAAACTTGAGAAATCTCTTGGATTAGCTAATGATAGGGTAGGAGCTGTCCTTAGCAAATCAGGTTGCCCCCTGATTTATAGTCCGAATAGTATTTAAATACGGGGGAGAGTTTTGCCATTCAAACGCCGAATATAGGTGGGACCGGGATTACATATCCGGCTTCTTGGCAAATTCGGGTGCCATCTCCAGCATTCAAACAGGGCCTTTAAGTCTAAAACCTTTTGAGTCTAAAAACTGATATCGGACTCGGGGGAGGTGTTGTGCACTCCTCGGCCGTTGGATCGAGTTTTGGACGGCTCGGATGCGTTCGGCAATATTTCTTTAATTTTGATTTTTTTTACAGGTAAAAAATCAGAACACATCTGAGCCATCCAAAACTCCATCCAACAGCCGAGGGGTGCATAGCACCTCCCCCGCTTCCATGGATATCACAATAGATTTTGGTAAATCCAAGTCTGGTATTTGAAAAAACTCTCCTACTTCACTAAGAAAGAAATAATAATAATAATAATAATAAATACACGCCTACTTCCAAGCTAAAGTTTCATAATTTCTGTGTGTGTGACCACGAGTATGAAAGTATATTCGAAAAATATCTCAACTTACTAAAATCCGTAAGAGCAAAAAATTGTGGTATATGCGCTTGTATTTTTTGCATTTTATTCTCTATATTTACCAAAAACATTAAATTTTTTTTGACTATCTTAGTAAAATCAATAAAGAGATAAGACTATATCAACTGATCCAATCTATGTTTCTAAAAAAAAAAAAAGAGATAACAGTATCTCAACTAAAATTTACAGTCTTTGTGTATAGAAGGGGTTCGGAGTCGATGCTATGCATGATCCCATAGTCCGTTCTGGCGATCCAGTGGTCCAAATTGAATCCGAGCCTTGCGACATTCGAGCCGTTCATTGCAAGTTTCAATCTGGGCCATTGGATCGCCGAACGAACGACAAGGATCGTGCACAACACGCATGTTGTGCATAGTGCTCAACACCAACGCCGGACCCGTACATAAGTAAAGAAAGAGATAACACTATCTCAACTCAAAAGTCTCTATTCTACAAAAATAAATCATGAGATAAAGATATCTCAGCTAAAACAACTCATGAGATAGTGGTATCTCAGCTAAAATAACTCATGAGACTACAGTATCTCAGCTAAAATGAACAATCTGAGCGTACAAAAATAAAATATTTAGATAACACTATCATAACAAAAATAGTCTTTATTTATGCAAAAAAATAAAAATAATAATAACAGTATGTTGGCTAAAATGTACAATCTTGTACAAAAATAAAGTAAGAGATAACATTATCTCAACTGAAATAGTCTATATTTCTACAAAAACTAAATATGAGATAATTGTATCTTAGCTAAAACAAAGTATGCGATAACAATATCTCAGCTAAAATGTACAATCTCAGTGTACAAAAAATAAAGCAAGAGATTAAACTATCTCAACTGAAATAGTCTCCGTTTCTAAAAAACAAAGCATGAGATAATGGTATCTCAACTAAAACAAAGGGTGAGATAACAATATCTCAGTTAAAATGTACTGTCTCAATGTATAAAAATAAATGAACAGATAACACTATCTCAAGTGAAATAATCTCTGTTTATACAAAAACAAAGGATGAGATAACAATATCATCTCCAAACATTTCATCCAACTAATTTTTGTGAACTTTCAAAGCATGGAAATTTTCAATTATTTGGAAAATTTTCTCACATTTCATTGCCGTTCCTATTCTTAGATGAATTTTTCAAGTGTTCAGTGAATTTTCGGTATTTTTTAGTGAACGAAGTCTCGACAACACAAGCGCATAGGGCTCGGTTCCAATTACACACCGTTTGTGGAATTATTTCTCCAACTGAAAAGTTATCGTGGCAATGCTACTCCTTTAATCTTGTCGGACTTATTCTTAATTTTTTTCCTCTTTCAAAAGACAAAATATATCATTTAGAATCTAAGGGAATATTATTTTAATGGTAGAGATACCAATATCTCATATTACTATAAAAACCCAAAGCTAGAGATACCATATCTCATCTTATACAATTTATGTATATTAACAAATAAAGCATGAGATTATAGCATCTCTATTAAAATAGTCTTAATTTGAACGAGTATTTACTAAAAAACAAAGATAGAAATAAGGATATCTCAGCTAGAGATAACACCACCTTTCTCATTTACCTAACTCCCATTTCCCAACTACTATTATCACTTGAATATCAAAAATTTCAAATTCCTTTCAACCTCTAGCCAATCAAATCTCTACAATCTAGGCAATTTCTTACACCTGGGCAACAAAAACTCATCCCATATGCACCCTCACCAGATTATAACTTCTTCTTCTTCCTCCCTCTGAGCGCATGCGTCAAAATCAAAATGTCAGAAAATTCTGAGAATTGGCTTCAAAACTTCTAATGGCTGAATCCAACTGAGCCTTAGCTTACTGAACCTCGAAGAAGATGAAAGAACCTCCACATTGGCAAGACTGCACTGTCGCCAGCGGAGGAAATGGAAGAAGCGCTACTCGCATCGTGTTACTGAACCACGAAGAAGACGAAAGAGCCTCCGCAGTAGTAGGACAGCGTCGCCGCCAACAAAGGAAATGGAAGAACTGCTAGCATTGCGTCTCTTGACGTGTTTCGTGGCTTCTGCGTCTTCGTGAAACAGTCTCCTCTTTTCTGAATACCTTCACAATGTGGGGCATTTTCGTCCGTTAATGGATCTTACAACTTAAGCTGGGCTAAATGTCCCAAGGATTGCTGTTTGTGGACTTTAGACTATTCTCTTTTAGTTCACCAATTATTAAGAGATGCTTATACTTCATTTTTTTTTCTTAAAAAGTTGAAAAGTGATTTTTGCGCTTTACTTTTATGATGGGAATATCAGAAGATAAAAGTAGAGTCAACTATATTCTGCATTTAGATTGATAGATGTTTTAAATAGATACTCCCTCCGTTCCAAAATAAGTGTCCCTTTTGGGATTGCGTGTATTTTCAATGGCTTATATCTTTTAACGTGAACCTCAAAAAATATGCATAATGGATCTTGTTTGATAGATCATAATTAATTATATTATACAAAATTTTCAAAATCATAAAAACTATTATAAATTAAAAGATATAAGCCGTTGAAAATGCACGCAATTCCAAAAGGGATACTTATTTTGGAACGGAGGGAATATTAGACTGTCGGATTTGGCACAATATGTCTTATTCATAACCCAATTTCCCCCCCTCGATTCGGGTGGTTTCAAAGCCCACACCATTCGAGTATTATAAATTAACTAAAACCATGAAACAATGATATTTGGGTACATATGATCTTGTGTCATGGTCTCAAGCGAAGTCAAGAACTTTATTTTGGGTGATTTTATTCACGGTCCTTCATTTATTCTATGTAACCAACAAAAAACTTCTCCAGTTTTATTATTGTGTGAAGACCAAAATGTCCCCAAAACTCATTTTCTATTTCGATATTCATACCCCGAAATATGTAAACTTTTTCAACATAACGATGTTGAAAATTTTCACTTAACCGAAATTCACATGTTTGATTTCACAAATTTCGACATTAAGAAACTGAAAATATGATTATATTTTGACATGTTATTGTCGAAAACAACAATATTTTATCCACATGCATCTAGTTTGACATTCAAAAGTTGAATATAAACATAAATTTTGACATAAGGATGTCGAACATAGACATGGTCCAATTTTTGAAAATTCGTCATTCAATATAAATCGACATGTGTTTGTTGAAAATGAGTGTGTATTTCGATATTTAAAGTATGAAAACTGGTCGCGAGGGTAGTTTGGGTAGTTTAGGTGTATTTTGTGAGTTGTATGAAGTAAATTGGTTTGATGAAATTTTAAGTATGAGTTACATGAAAAAAATGAATTACATAGAGTAAATGAAGGGTTGTGAATAAAATCACCCTTTATTTATTCTACAATAATGTAGGAATGGCATATTTTTGCCGTTTAAGGTAAAGCAAAGCTTTTGAGTTTTGTCTTGTCCCCGCACTTCTAAAGCAAAAGCAATAAAGGATGGGCTAGAAAGAATGTTTTAACGAAAATTCCTCTTCACTCTTACAAAAAAGGGAATACAAAAGTGTGAAAACGAGGGAATCTGAGCCATGTAGTGGGCTATCTCGGTCGTCCGATTCAAGATCAGCAGTCTGGATTGTCTTCTACTTTAAAAAACACTTTTACATTAACTTTAAATCCAATTTAAAATTGATGTAAAAGTGTTTTTTAAAGTATAAGACGATCTGAACCGTTAATCTCGGGTGGGACGGCTGAGTAAGCTCACTTACTACAGGCCCCCCAATTCCGAAACGGAGTTCGAATAATTGTTCAGTATTCCGAGAGCGCCGCTACGTAGTTTTCCGAACCATTCTAGAGCTACACATTTACGTGGGTCCATACACTAGATTCCATTCTCCCTACTTTTTTTTTTTGTCCTTTTTGTTATTATTATTATTTTTTTTGAATTTTTGTTATTATTATTATTTTTTTGAATTTTTGTTAGATTCGCCATATATTTTTTGATTAATCACCCGTCTTGAGGAGAGGAGTCTAAGTAAAAAATTATGAGCAAAAGTAATAAAAAAAAGGTTCACTAAAGACGAAAAAATACAAAACAGTTGTATTTTTTCTTGTCTAAAGTGTTAATTGATATGAATTTTTTTTAGCTTTGGTCCACATTTTTATACTTTTTGTTTTCTCTCGTCAATATGAATGATTAATAAAAAAACAAAGAAAAGCTAAACAAAAGCATGCAAAAATAAAAAAAATACCAAACGCAAAATCAATAGAGAAAATGTTAGGGTGAATAGAGCCTTAGTTGTGGACCCCACCACAACAAGAACATGTTGTTGAGGAGTGGTAAGGAGCGCCACTTGCCCGTGCTCCCAGACTAATGAATGATTTCACAAGGTGCTGAGATTGAAGTGATAAATAATAATTCCCATTTCCTACAAGGTCGATTTGTTCATGGTCATCTAGACATGGAAAAGATGGAAGAAGACTGGGTTAGAAGGCCCATTTGTTTGCTTTTTCGATAATGAATGGAGAGTAATATATGTAAAAGAAGAGAGTAATAATTAAAAAGAAATCTGCGTTAAAAAAAATTGGGAAAAAAAACTTATTGGAGAATAGGAGGTGGCTCTCGAAACCCAAAGCCAACAAGGCAGTTTTTTGATGGAATCGGATCTTCTGCCCCTTTTCTCTTCATCTATTGTTGTTCCACCCTTCTCCGGTATCGATCTCGGCAATTGACGGTTTAAATTTCACTAAGTAATGAATGACTCAAATCAAGAGTGCCAACACGAAATTAGGACCGTTAGTTGTCGAGATCGATGGTTGAGAGCATCCTCATTAGGGGAGACAAATTTTCATGATGGTTAAGTTGTTGAGTGAAAGGGGAAAAAAAATCCCAAAATTAGACTCAACAATTTTTTTTTGCAAATTTGCAAAAGTTATAACTTTGCTACAGTAACTCAGTAAATCCTTTCAAACACTATTCACGGGTTAAACAATTCTCTCTCCCGACTTCCTAAATAGAAAGTATGATTTTGTGAGATTTTTAAAAAGTAACTTGTTAATTTATAAAAAGTGTTTTTAAAGTTAAATTTGACTTAATTTTTATCGAGTCTGATAAGGATGCTCTAAGTAGGGTGAGACAACAATAAGGGCGGAGGCAGAGATCCTGCAGCCTTTTTGGTACGTACAGATCTTAGCCCAGCCTAAAAAGCCCATTACCTATTGGCCACAAGACGGGCTCCGCAAGCAATGATTGAAAAGCCTAGTCTAAATTGGCTGGGCACACAGCTAGAGCATATTTGGGTTACAGTGCCGATCCTCTTCAGTTCATGGTAATGTGGATTCTTCTCGAGACAACTTCGACGATTGAACCGCTTGTCAAGAAAATTAATCATAGTCAAAAGTAATTTTGATATTGATTTCGACGAATTAATATGATTTCAGAAGAGATTATTATCTGGGGATAAATAGGTTTAGAAGATTTCAATTTTGTCTGGGAATTTCATTTAATATAAATATAAATATGTTTCAAGTTGATATCAATCGACGGGTCACTAATCTAATATTAATATCTAGTAATATTAATATAGTTGTAGACCTTGTTTTGAGGGGAAAATTGTAATGTTAAGTTGTATGGTAAAATTTAGATGTGATAATTTTTAACCTGACTCGTGAATTCGCCTAAATCTACCCACTGCTAATCTACCCATATTGTAATGCGGGTCAACTCCCATTAATCCATATAGTATAAATTGGTTTAGAGCATTATCAATCTTTACCCTTTTTTAAGACCCAAATTTAGGCAAAATTTGAGTCTAAACTCAAATTGGTTGGGGGTGTTCCACTAAGGTGGTTTTTTTTTAAAAAAATTGATTTTTCATAATTTTTTGTGTGATGTATTGTGAGAGAATGACTTGTCTCGATTTTTGAAAAAAATAACTTTTTTTTTTAGTGGAACACCCTATCTCCATTGACAAAACTCATTTTTACCAAGAAGAAAAGGTTTCCAATAGTGGAGTAAAAAACACCCTATCTCCTTTTTTGGGCCAAAATTGCAAAAAACACTAATACAATAGTATTGAGAGTCATTTCTCCACCCAATGTCACCCAAAACCAACCACCAAATCCTTCCCTCCCTTTTTCTTCCTGGCAAAATCTATTTGTGTGTCCGAGAGAGAGAGAGAGAGAGAGAGAGAGAGAGAGAGAGAGAGAGAGAGAGAGAGAGAGAGAGAGAGTTTTTCTTTTGGTTCATGTTTTGAAGGAGATAATGGGTAATGAGATCTTTGTGGGTTTTAATATAAATTAATGTTAGCCTAATTGAAATTAGAGGGTGCCCAATTCTCATTATTTTTTTTAAAAAAGAGCCCAACGGGCACGTTCATTGGAATTCCAGCAGGCAAAATTCAATTGGGCTGCACAAAGGGATACAAAGGGAATTATAGGAAAAAATAATTGCATTGGAAATGACAATGAACCATTGCATTAAGACCCAGTTTTTCAAAAGATTTTAGCACTCAGATACTAAAATCATGATATTTCAAATTAAAAAATGAAGTGGTTCCGTGTATCATTTTTCAATTTTTTTACACAAAATTAAAATACACGAGGAGTTCCAATGGTTATGCCATTGGCACAAGGCATTTCCAAAAAATGGATGTGAACAGTGCCATTTGGCCAAAAAAATGAGAAGTTGTTTCATTGGCGCATTGCCATTTGTAGTGACATTTTTTGGCAATAATTCTCATATTCTCTACTATGAACAAGTTTTAATAAAAAAATTACAATACTCAGACACTCCATTTTCCATTGGGCTTTTTTTAGTAATGTAATTGGGCTTACAAGAATTAGGCTAGGACTAAATTCCGTTGGGCTAACACTAATTAATGTTTAAGCCCAAAAAATATTCATTGGAGCCCAAGTCCAAGTTGAAGTCTGAGAAAAGTCCTGGATGTGGTGTCCTTCAAAGGGTGTCTGGACTCAATCGGATCTCACTATCTTCAATCACAGACGGCTCCGGCGACGGCGGCAGGTAAGTAATCTCTTTCTCACAATCTCGGACACACACAACACACAGTATTTTCCGGGAATGATTTTGTGGGAAGGATTTGGTGTGGTGGCACAAAATAACTAAGCTCGACAACGAAAACCTCCTCATAATCAAACTCACAGTGAAGTTTTTCAAAAAGTAACCAAATCAATTCTAATTTACAACGAAAGTATGATGTGAATTTCCCCCAACGCTTAATGCTTCTCTGCAATTATGCAAAATTACTGCCGTGCAGAAAAATGCTTTTGCACAACTTGCCTTTCACGTGTTCGATAAAATGCTCCATTATATAAGTTTAGTACAAGATTCATTTGCGTACTAAAGGCACATTTGAAACCCATTCGTAGAGCTATAGAACGTTATTTGAGTTGTTCAATGTCTAACCTTTTTGTTGGTTTGTTTAATATTTGATTACACGTTGGTTGGTCTTGGGAATTGATTAGGAGTCCCTGATGGAAACTCCATCAGGTATACGTGATGAGATCCTCCTTGTATATGTGTGTGTGTGTGTATTACATGATAAAACCCTGTATTCACATGTGCTTACATATCTTCACTTTCTGAATGTTGTCCTGAACTGAGAGGGGGGAAAAACCTCGCTTATAGATGTGGGTTTTTGATGTTAGGAAAGATGAAACTCATCCACAGTTTGTTGAGGTCCGTGAATCTTGGCTCGCCGTACCAATTTCAGCTGCCCCAAATTGTTAGAGCTTTTTCTATGAATCCAAATTCAGGTACTTTCCTCAAAGTTTTCTATTTAGCAGCATAATTTTTTAAGGGGTTATCATTCAAGTTTTGATTGCATCCATAATTAGAGTCGAATTCCACAAACAACACTTCCTCTGATAATGCAAATCTGCATCAGTTGTCCTCCATTTGGTTTGGCTTCATGGTGAGGTGGAGATATTGCATTCTGGGGTGTGGTATATTTGAAAACTTGAAAAAAAGATTAAAAAAATCTTATCAATAGATGAATTGATATTTCGACTGATGCTTCCTTTTCTAGAGAAGATCCCTTTAAACCAATTGGGAGGTCAACTGAGGGTAACTAGGAGTTCGGGACTTACATGGCTGTTATTGAAAGCTGAGTTGCACATAGTAAAACCTTGAATGAGTATGGTCAATCAAAAAAATACCAATCAAGTTTACCTTCATTATGGGACAATTTAAGGAGTAATCTGATGTTTGCTCCATCTTTAATTGGGCCCCAGCAGCAGAAGGTGTTACTGGTCGACCAGGATTAGTTGAGATGTGTGTAAAATGGTCTGGACACTTAAAGTTAGCAAAATGAAAGGAGTTATCTAATCACTTCCGTAGATTATAGAAGCTGAACAGGGTTCAATAATATGAAAATTTTAACTATCAGTGGGATTTTTTTTTATTTATTGAAGATGACTTATGCTCTGGATTATAACTTCGTCTTTCGTCCAAAACCACTCCCGATGTAGGGTGACTGTTATATGGGCATTGCAATATTGTATATCCTCTCCTACCTCAATACTTTGCTGGAGATTCTGTCTTCTGCTTTAGAGGGCATTCCAGTTAGTTCTAGTTTGGTCTGTGTGTTTATCTGAGCCTTTAGCTCTAAAGGTCATAGCAACCAAACACGGGTAGCAAAATATAGGATTGATGATCGTACACTATGCTAAAATGTCACATATCGTACCTTTAGATACAGTAATTCATGTTTAAACACTTTTAGGCGTGACCTCTCTAGGTCACATTTGGTTATGCCCATTTAGGAATTACTCTTTTTCAAGCTTTAAAAGTAAAATTGGATATTCTACATGTCATTCCTTTTATTTTTGATCAGGTAGTGATGATAGCCGAGGAACAAACTCATTTGAGTCCCATGATGATTTCGAGCGCCGGATATTTGGTGACGATGGTTTTGGGAGTAGTTCAAAATCTAATGCTTTCTATCAAAAGCTTGAGAGAGCTGAGAAGGCTCATGACAGATCCGGTTTCAGTTCTAAATTTAATCTTGGAAACAGATCCGAGTTTTTGGACGGTCTAGATGACAGTTTCAGCTCATTGTCAGACGGGATGGATGCAAAACTGAAGAAAGAAGCCACATATTTTGAGTTTGATGTGAATGAAATGGAGAAAGATGATTATTGTTTCAGGCCTGATGTGTCTTTTCGGGAATGGCAGACCTATGACACCAAGGTATGAGATAGAGTTGCTGAGGCATCTATCAGCTGGTGGAGTTTGTTATCATTCTTGTTTTAACTTATTTGCATGATTATTGATGCATTAAGATGCTTCATAATTTAAATAAAAATACGGTAGAGGCAGGTTTATGTGAATCTGTTGTTTATCCTTTAATGAAAAAGCTACTGAACTTTCGTGTGGACTTCATCTGTTTATTTTTTAGCATGGGAAATGTTTTAGCTATATATTTCGTTTTGCGTTTAATCGAGTGATAGACCTATGGGCTGGAATGGCCTCTTTTGGGTTTGATGGCCAGCCCAAGTTAATTTGCAAATTGGCCCTTCATTAGGTGTATGCATGTGTCTGCTTCCCAGATAACGGAACTGAATCTGATGTAGATGATGTTTGGTCAAAATCCAATTATCCTTTCAGTGAGGTGGTTATGATATCCATTTTGATTTTGGATAATGAGCTCTCTAGTCTCTAGTTTGATTTTGGTTTTTTTTTGGGGGAGGGGGGGGTTGACTCACCAATCCTCACCAGCAAATTGAGTTCCTTCATATGCCCAAACCTCTGCCTTTCATCACAACGCAACAAATATTAATACTTGTATAGAGAAGAATTATTATTTTTTGGTCTATTTTTGCATGGGATGTGAATTTCGACCTCTGAAATAAACTTATGGTCCTTCAATATTGCAGCCCCTCTACTACATCTAATATTATTGTGTTACGGATTTGTGTTTCGTCTGGTGATGTCACTTTCTTCTTACCTATGTTGGTGTCACTATATGCAGGAGCTTGATCTTACAAGACCTGGTGTACCTAAACCTATGAAGAGAGATGAGTTTGAAGTGACAACAGAGGAAGTACTGAGGAAAGCTGATTTTAGGGTGAGCATGCAATTGTATCTAGCATAAATTTTTTCTAATCTTACCAGGTTGTTTGGTGAGCATTGCCTCGGCCAAGTTTGTTTGAGTAAGATCAATGAAGCATGGATACAGATAATACAGAAAAACCCAAAAAAGTAGGATACAGATATGTCAATGTAAATTATACACTTCTATTACTATTAGTCTTCTACTATGTGTAAAAATAAAGTCAAAAGAAACAAAAGAATAGTTGAATTGCTAATATGTCAATTGCCAAAAGGTGTTCTGCAAACAAAAAGAAAGCTAATAAAGACTAATATGAAGCATTAAATACATGCCAAATGTCTGCAACAAGATGCATTCGGTACATGCCATCAATGTGTAATGTATATAATAACAGAATATATGTATTTGCAAACTACTCCATGTGCATATACCCATCAGCAATTCAATATATATGTACATACAATATATAATAACGATTGCTGTGTATGGGTATCATGTGTATATATATATATATATATATATATATATATATATATATATATATATATATATAGAGTCCACTTCCGGTCCAAACTCCCTTATTTTGTTAAGTTCCAGACTTCGTTGATCCCGATCGAATTTCGACGACCCGAACCGTCCAATGTGTTTAAAAGGTGTTTTTTAGGGTCCCCGCGAGAAATGATAAAAAAAAAATACCGGGAAAGGCTTGATCCGAGCCATTTTTCATATACAGTTTTGTGAAAAACGGCTCGGATCATGCCCTTCCCGGTATTTTTTTTTGATGATTTCTCGTGGGGACCCTAAAAAACACATTGGACGGTTCGGATCGTCGAAATTCGATCGGGATCAATGAGGTCCGGAACTTAACAAAATCCGGGAGTTTGGAGATGAAGTTTGGTGTGTGTGTGTGTATATATATATATATATATATATATATATATATATTGGTATGTGCGACTAGATTGCTGTGTATGTTTATTTTACAGTTTGTGTGAGAGAGAGTCCAACTTTGATTGGTATGGCCTTCGACTGAAGAGGATGAATCGATCCTAGGGTTATCTCTCGTCTTAATATGTATACCTGGCAAGTTCTCCCACGTTCACATTCTAAGTGCTCCCTGCAGGGATTCCAACTTTTTAAGAAGTCAAAATTATTGCTTTTGATTTCCCAAAATTAACGTTTGAAACTGTGAAGTTAATTGAATTATTTTAAATTGCTTATATATTTCAATATGAATCTTGAAAAATATGTAATATGGATCTTGTTTGATACATCTTGATTAGTGATTACAAAGTTTTTCAAAAAATTATGGAAAACATTGTAAAATGTAAATTGAAAGATATAGACAATTAAAAAATGGCATGAAATATCAGCATTGGACAAACCAATTTTGATGAAAAGAATACTTTTTAAGGGTAAAACTGGAAATTTGGCATATTTTGATAGTTTTTTTTCCACAAATGAGACATTTATTTTTGGACATCCCAAAATAGAAAGAATGACACTTAAAATGTTATTTTTTTATTTTTATTATTTTTGCATATATGGTTCATTTACAGTTTAGCTCTTATAAACTTTACTTGGTTGATTCTTTGGAAAAAAATGATTTCAAACCATGTCGGTATCCCAAAAATATCCGTAGACACTGTCATATTCCCTCACAGTATCCCTTCGTATCTAAAACATATCTGAAATTGAAATTTTGTTTATTTAAATGCAAGATACTTATTTTCCATGTCTGATATTCGGGCATGTATAGGTATCTGAACTCATACATCACTAGTTTTGGAGTATCTATGCTTCATAGAGTAAGATAATACACTTGGGAGTTAGGATCAATGTTGGCTAGCCTACAAGTGAAGGTGCTTATTTTCTTTGGGGAAGTTTTCATATCTCCAATGAGCAAGGGACTATTCAGTGTGCCAAAAGTTGATTTTGACTGTGGCCTTTAAGATAATTGCTGCTGCTGCTCTTCTTCTTAACGGAATTATTCATCTCTTCTTCGTCTAGTTAGTTTTGTGGCTTGATCCAAATGTCCTATGCATGTAGGCTATCATAGGCAAAGGCCCTTTGAACCCTTGAAAGTTTTACTGGGGATGTATTGCGATTGAGGTAGATCAATGTAAATTAACTTCATGTTTTCTCCTACATCCTTACCTCCTGAAAATGCTTCGCACAGAATGTCAGGTTCCTTGCCAACTTCCTTACAGAGGCTGGAATTATCATCAAGAGGAGCAAGGTAAACAAATTGTGAAGTCAACAGTCGGGATCAAATCAATGTGTCATGCCATTTTCTTTTTAATGGATTTTTATTGTTTGTTCTTCAGACTAAAATTAGTGCCAAAGCACAGAGGAAGGTTGCTAGGGAGATTAAGACAGCCCGGGCTTTTGGTCTTATGCCTTTTACGACGATGGGCACCAAACGTTTTGCTTTTGGACAGACAATGCAGAATCTTGATCAGGATTATGAATATGACACTTATGATACCCGCAGCTTTGTTGATGATGACAACCAGGATCCTCTTCGTGGCTAGGTGCTGAAGCACGTGCTTCTTTCTCATTAAGTCGCATCAACACTGTTCATTTAAGTTGGTATACGGGACACAACGGTCATTTTCAGCTGAAAGTATTCGCAGTCAATATTGGTTTTCTAGATTTAGCTATCTTATGAGATTTGTACCTTGTGGTGCTGGTTTTCGATGACAAGGACACCTAATTAACTACCCGGCTAATCAGTTTCAGGTCTTTGAGACTCATTAGAGCAGCCCGGGATTCTTCATTCTTGCAACAAGGTTTATGTTTTGATGAAGTTTTTTTTGTCCCAGATGATTGCTTTTATGCTAATAAGGTGCCTATCCACGCTGTGGGTGGTGATGAGACTCTTTCAAGGCAGTCTTCATGCGGAGTTTATTATCTTCAGTTGTGAAACTAGTACATCTGTATCTTTTATTGAATCTCCAATGATCATCTGTGATACTGTTCGGTTGTTTGTTTCAGTGTCAAAATTTTCATGTACTCTTTAGAAATGAAGAGCATTGCCTAATACTTCATCATTAAAGAAGATTTTATTCCCAGATTTTGCCTTCTTCCCCTTCCTAATATTATGTCCATATTTTAATGCGACACTTTTAGACGACGTGTATTGAGAATGCAAATACTCATCCCCTTCCCGGGGCATTCATCTTCTACTGCGTTTGACTCCACAAGCCTTCAATCAATGATAAGTTTCTAATCAGAGAGAACGCAATATGTCATGAAGCTTGAACTAAGCATCAAAATTGGAAGGAAACCATAAAATATGGGAATGGATTTAGCTTGTAAATAATTATAAGAATTGCCTTTCTACGTATTACACAGTTAACATAACTATGACTTGAAAAGCCAGAGAATGAAGGCCTATTAGCTATGTTGTTTCTCCTCTCCTACAGCACTGAACCGAAAATAAGTTGTCAACATTCCTTTCAATCAACATAAACAGAAATTGCCCACCTGGTGAAACTGAGTTCAACCATGAACTTTCTTTGCTACTCTCGCACGCACGCACACGATCGGTGGTTCTTGTAGTTAAGCTCCCTACCGTTGAAAGGAACGGTATCTTTTTCTAACTTTATATCGGGGGATTGCCTTAAGCTTATCATTATTATTTCTTCTGTGGAAATTGGTCCCATTGAGTTTAAATGGATATTTACCACAAAGAAATCGCTGATGAAACGATATAAATTGATAGTGAAATAGACTGAGAATGCTAAATATGATTCCGACATTGAGTGAGCCCACGATAGAATAGAGATGCATAGGTGTTAAAAGGCGATGAAAATTAGCGAATAATGGAGAAAATTGAAAAACATGAAACATTTGCCAGGTTTATGATGAAAATGAATACAATAAATATACTTGAGGCCATTGCAACATGATTGAGGGGATTGAATTGAAAATCAATAAAAATAGAGATAAATTTTCTACAAAATTGAACATATGTGCAGTATCGCCATTAAAATTAAAAACATTTATGGTAGTATATGATAATTGGCCATATTGTGTATTAGAGGCGACAAAAATAATTCATAATGGAGAAAATTGTAAGGTTTATGAACAAGAAGATCGTCACCTCCATTATCCCTCGTTACTCTACGCAAACTATGCATTTCCCCATTAGTGTCTCCAATAAGATTGATCGCATCAATAAAAAAATTTCTGTAGAGTCAAACTTTGGAAAAGAAAAGAATTCATCTGTTAACTGGAATCAAGTTTGTAAACACAAAGATAGAGGTGGCCTTGGAATTAATATCGTGATATTCTTGTTGCCTTTGACGGCGTGCTATCCCCGAAGGGATAGCATGCATGTTGGACTGATCACGGCTGTCCGTGGTCGGCCATAGACAGCTCAGATCACATCTTGTTCAAACAAATCTAAACCGTTTACTGTTGAATAGAAGCAATCGAATGCATGGTATAAACAAGTATACAACAAAGCAACAACACAAAAGGTATACTACAATGTACACCGAGCGATGAGAGCTTCTCAAACAAATTTGAATTGCATAAGAAGCTTAACGGATTTATACTTTTCTCCCCTGCGATTATGCAGTGGAACTGCTCGAATTCCACTTCTCAACTCCGAAATAGGCAGGCAAGTCTGACCTCCAAAGTCGGGTTTACCGGTAGTGTCATACTCCATCACCTCAATCCGGAGCACTGCCAGTTCAGGAACTGTGAGGGGGAACTCAAACTCCTCGTTCCATACCGGAACCCACTGATCCTCAATTGCTCTTGTACTCCGCATTATCGTGTCACGTCGGACTCCGGCAATCCCCACCTGCAAATAAATCAGTTAGGCGCTGCGCTACATTCCCTTGCGCTAATGTTATATACTCCATTGTCAAAGACTTAAGGCCTTGGATGCATTTCAAAACAAAGAGAACACTTTGATAGACATGAAACTTAAGGTGAAGTATTCAAAAGCACTTATTCAGTCCCTCAATGAGTTATTCTTGGGTTGGTGGTAGAGCAGCCTTAAGAGTCTTTCTATCTGAGTTTCAAAGACGATATATCCTAGTGGATTTCAGTATGTACAACATATACATATACATATACATTTATATTTCAACAAAGAACAATACACTGGTGTATCTTACTATTAAAAACCTATAGCTATTAGCTACAATCAGGAAAAATGAAGGAACTGTATTTTTTGCTGAATAGAAGTTTTCGGTATCTTACCCTTGTATAGAAGTCCGGTGGGGAGTATAGATCAAAATGGGTACGGGGGAAATCCGAATGCCATCCTTCTCCGAAATATACTTTTACCTGCTTGTTAACAAGGTTAACATAGATTTTACTTCACAGAGAGAGAGAGAGAGAGAGAGAGAGAGAGAGAGAGAGAGAGAGAGAGAGAGAGAGAGAGAGAGAGAGAGAGAGAGAGAGAGAATAGCATCACAGAGCGGAAGAATCCCACACCTTCAAAGTCGTCTTAACTGGTAATTCTTCCTCCGGATCAAAAATGTCATTCCCATCAAGTAGGAAATCTGGTTTTTTCACATAGCCACAACCACCATTAGCTGTAAACATTCCATGCATGATCCAAAGGTTCTTTCCATATCCCTGTTAAAAACTGAAGATCAGCTTTGTGACAGCTAATTTACCTTGATACTGGAATGATGGACTACTGGAATGATACTATTTTTTTACAAGATTATAGCACAGAACAAATCCGAGGACTTATCGTGCACAAAAAACAGGGTCCCGTTGGAGAAACCAGGAAGAGAAATCTGACCTGCATGTTATACGCAACCATTTGAGCTCCATGAGCCCATCCAATGTAAGGATTGTAATTAGACGAGTCGAAGCGTATTCCCTTAGGGTATACCCTAAGTAAATTCCGTTGGGTAAACCTACAAATCAGAATAAGAAGTTAACCATAGTCTATTAATGGTAAAAAATGCAGAAACAAGGTAAAACTTGAAAACACAGTTATGGTTGCTGAAGTATAAGAGTAGTGTTGATAATGTTCTTGTGTCACTAAGCGAAATGAGATATTGAAAGTAGTAGAAATGGATCCCGTTGAACTAAATGCAAATGCATATAAACCATGTTTGAACAAATCTTACTGAACATTCTATACGTACCTGACAATATCAGTAGCATGTGTTCCAACAGCATTTTCAAGCTCTTGCTCACTCAAGCTAAGGCGTCTAACTCTATCAGGATCATCGGAAAACCAGTTATCCATTCCACCTTTCAGCTTCCCAGCATGGATAGCAATTAAGCTCCTATATTCAGCCCGAATGTCCTCTTCCTCTTCTGATTCATCCTGTGGACTTAAAGGTGATTTTAAAATCAAGTAGATAGTACTTGCAGAGCGTTGCACCAAAATATATATATATATATATATATATATATATATATATATATATATACATGAATAAAATTATAACCTCTTTCTATATGTTTTTTAACTGATTCTTTACTTAAGAGAGCACATCTTTCTTGTTGTTTTGTAATTGCATAAACTTGTTCTACAGTTTTTGCTACTTGGTCAGTCTTAAAAGTATCTTCTAAAAATTAGTAAAATTTAAACAAGAGTCTCAAGTAACAACAATTATATATATATATATATATATATATATATATATATATATATATATATATTTATACTAATGCACCTCATCATCTTCTTCAATTTCGTCGTTGACAGCTGAACCCTTGGCCTTGTGTGGATTCCCCTTTTGCTTCACATGATATTCTAGGTATTCTTTTGGTGGTTTGGTTGATATCAAAATCTTTGATTTCAGTGATTCCGGCGAAGGAAGCTCTTTTAATTCTGACTCAGGGCGAAAGAGTGTGGGTCCAAATGTTTCAATAACCATCTACAAGAAAACTCATTTTCTGTGACAAATCAGTATAGAACAGTTAAGTGCCACGAAATGGATGGATACTCACATTAGCAACTTTAGCTTGAAGAGGTGGGGTGAGATGGTCTTCGAATGTTATTATGACAGGATATTCAGAAGCACTGAAGGCATGATCCTTAATGGCAAACAAACATTTGCTGAGCTCTACGGGAGTGGTCAGCGTCCTATAAACAATACAGTGAAACGATAAATCAATCTGTTAATCACTTCAAAATAGTAGTTACAAGAGTGAAAATATAAGTTAAGCGATACAGTTCTTATATCACAAACATAATTCTCTGCTTTATTTGACAACCGACGAGGGGAGAGATACTACTAGTTATGTCCATATACGATAGTTGTGCAGGTCGTATTGTGCTTTGTAAATCAGTAGGCAGTTTCAGGTAAGCATTGATAAGAAAGAAAGTGACAATACAGGATTGATGAATCTTTCAAAGTACTTCTTGAAAATCTTTTGATATATCAGGAAAACTAATGCAGGAATAAATTTTCATTCCCCATGAAACCTAACATCTCCTTGTGAGTTTTCTATTTCATTCACACATTCTCTCTTATGCATTCTCTCCTATGTCCTTTTCTTTTCATTTGTCCTTTCTACTTATGCAAGAAACATAAATTGAGAAGAGAATGCGAAGAGATATATGCATCGGTATCTACTCAAAATAGAACTAGTCCAGAGTTTTTTTTTTGGGTAAATAAGTAATCTAGAGTTGAATAAGCGGAATGCAGATTTACCCTCCATGTCGAACATCCACACCATCTCTTGTTGAATTTGGCCACAGGTCCAATTCAATAACTCTTACTCCTCTCTTTAGGGCTTTTACAATAGGCTCTTCACTGCAGTCACTGCTGAGTTGGTTCCCGGTTAAGTACGAGTTATGGCCAGTGTACAAGAAATAATGTGCCAGGGGAGCCGTCATGTTGTGATGCACCTGCATCCAAAGAATTTTACATACCATAAAATCCAGTGATTCAAGCTTGATATGTCATTTTTCATTGTTTGTAATGGGAAAGAAGAAAACACATCTAAGCATGGAATTCGGTAAAAGCTTCATTAAGATGCAATGGTAAGTTTGAGCAACCACAAATGACTCTACAAAAATTTGAGTTAAAAAAAAAAAAGGAATCCCTTCAGTTGGTAATTTGAGTAGAAATTATTTTGGGATCAAAGATGAAATCTCTTTTGGATGACCCTTTGGATTGTAAGAAAGGGAGGGAGAAGGATTGTGATTTGAATATGGACCATGATGAAATTTGGCAACAAACCCAAATGGACCAATAACATTTCATTTTTTCTTCTCTCATTTCCCACCGTTTCTCACCTTTATTTGGATATGTTTGGAATTCATGCTTATTTGTTGTGTATTGATTTAGTTATCCAAGCAAAAGTGATGTGAATCTCCTTCTAAAAGATTAATAAAGATCCAAGTTTATATTTTTCATCACTTCTCACCATTATTCACCCCTTCTAATAATCTGACGTGTGACATGATTTTCCTTCGTCATTTCTCCCAATCCAAACGGAGTCTTAAGGTTTTCTATTTGTCACACCTTGTGGTCAGGGGCAAAGCCAAGATTTTGGTTTTGGGGGGTGGTGGTGGCAAGAATTAGATGCGTTCAAGGGGGGTGCAAGGATTTTGGTTGGGGGGGGGGGAATAATAATAATAATAAAGAGGGGTCAATTAGCAATTTTGTGAAGTATACTAGTAAAATCCCTATAGAAATTTGGGGGTCAACTGACCCCTCTTGTCCCCATGTGGCTCCGCCCTTGCTTGTGGTACAACAATTAGTTCCTAAAACCAGGGATGATAAACGGACCTAGCTACAAGAGTTTGAGTTTGTTTTCGTTCATTTAAAACAAGCTTGAACATTTTTTGAATCTCGTTCAGCTTTCAAACCAAGCTCGAATAAATTACCACTCGGCTCGTTCGGTTTTTATGAATAAAAGATTCAAGCTACTTGAGATCGGCTCGTGTTCGGCTGTTAAAGCTCGTTCAAGATTGACATGTCTCATAAAAAACTAAGCTCAACATGTTTCGAAGTTAATATTCGACAGTTTAAAAAAAAAAAAACATTTTTAATTCCAAGTTCATTAAGTTTTCAAACTAAGCTTGAACAATGAACTGCTAGGCTCCGTTTGGCTTGGCGGCTCGTTCGCCAACCCTACCTAAAACATAAACCAAAAATAAACTGAATAAGAAACAGAGATTAGTACCCCAAGAGAAGGAGAGAGAGGAGGATTATTATCACTGAAGAGATGCTTGAAGAATGCTTCGAGATTTAATCCCTTGCGCTGGAATATATTGAGATGCTTAAGGCTATTCAAGATGGCTTGTGCGTCCTCTTTCGTCGCTTTCTCTTCTCTTTGAAACTCTGACAAGAACAAGAGGAGGTGATCGACGCTCATTGTACCATTCTCGGAGTAAGTTTCGAACAGTGCTTTCACATCGTGAGGCAGTTCAACTGCCTTCAGCCGGAACATCCGGTTGAAACAGAAGCAGAATCTGTAGTACTGCTTGGACGCCCGTTCCATGAAGAAAGAGACAGAGAGCTTGCTGCTGCTGCTGCTGTTCTTCTTCTTCTTCTTCTCTTGAAGTTTTGGTATCAAATGGTGAATATATACTTGGGAGTGGAGATGGATACCTGGGGCCGAGGGGTTTGCTTCATACTTGGGAGTGGAGATAGATACATGGGGCCGAGGAGTTTGCTTCCTCCTAAATTCTCATCTTCGAAACCTCTCAGCTAAATCAACTAAATTCTCATCTTCGAAACCTCTCAACTACTATCAACTGCTTTTAGTAAGTTCTCATGTTCGAAACCTCTTAGCTGCTATCAACTTCTTTTGGGCCAACCCATTCTGAGCTTTGCTCCTCCTTTCAACTGGGCTCCCGTAAGTGGATGGTGGGATTAGACCCCTGAGATTCAACAAAGTGTGCATAGACTGGCCCGAACACACGAATTATAAAAAAAGATACAAGTAACATGTTGCTTCCATTGATGAAGGAAGAATGTAAGGTTGCGGGGGCAGTGAGATATTGGAAATTGCGTATCCAAAGAGTAGAATATGTTCCGACTTTTCAAACCAGCTTGGCTGCTCATCAACTTTGTGCTTATTCTCAAACAGAGACTCTTTTTTTTCCCAGCACAACAGGAAAAGATAAGTACGGAGAATGAAGTTTCCTCTTTCGTTCAACCTTTTAAGATTCAAAGCTCACACCTTTAGTTTTTGTGATTTGGGATCAGACTCCAGTAGAGTTCTTTATCCTCAAGTTAAGTTTTAGTTTTGGTCAGAGATGTGCATCCTCAAGAGAAAAATAACTCAAAACATCTATGGCTATGTCTACGGTTCACATACGCGTAAGATAAATTGAAGGGTGGAAGTTTAAAATCAAATTTTTTCGTCCGATTTGAACCAAACTGAAAGATAGAGGACTGGACTACAGCATTGTCCGGAAATTTAGTAATTTTTCGGAACCTTAGATAAGAGAGTATGCATTCTGGACCAAACCGAAGGATAAGAGGACTGAACCACTGCATGGTCCGAAAATGTAGTAATTTTTCGGAACCTTAGATACGAGAGTATGTATTCTGGTCCACTTTGGATGCCAGGTTCGCAACAAGAACACACACTCTTATCACATTTGGCCAAATTATTAAGTTTCCAATACAAAAGGAGTGAGGTTGAAAATAACTGGGAATCCAAGATGAATGTGTAATCGAAAAGAAAAACTGTAGGATCAGTTCAAATCAGGTTCTATAATTCCAAGTATGGTTCGCACTTTGCTGGCAACTTCAAGGCGTGAAAACCTTCATTAAACCATCCATCTGTTCAACACGGGGAAACAAGCCATTTCAAATATATACTAACATGAAGTTTTCCCAGTTCCAAAAAAAAAAAAAGGGAAAAAAAGAGAGGAAATTTCTCCAAACCCCAATTGAACTAATGAAACAAACTGGTAATATATGGTCTAAAAGAGGGATGTTTGGCCCTCACCAAGAATCATTTCATTCCGACCTATTGGCGTACCTCTCGACCTTATCATCGTTGAGATTAATCCCCACCATGGCCTCGCCTAAACCACAGCTCACCTCCGCCAACACATCTGGGTCACTGTAATGCGTCACGGCCTGAACAATTGCCCGGGCCCTCCTCGCCGGATCACCACTCTTGAACACACCTGACCCCACAAAAACGCCGTCGCAACCCAACTGCATCATCAGTGCAGCATCAGCTGGAGTTGCCACACCGCCTGCTGCGAAGTGAACCACCGGAAGCCTCCCCAGCTGCTTTGTCTGCATCACTAAATCATATGGAGCTGCGATTTTCTTCGCGAAGGAGAAGACCTCGTCATCATCCATGTTGCGGAGGACACGGATGTCGGCCCATCACGGGCGCACGTGGCGAACCGCCTCAATTATGTTGCCAGTGCCAGCTTCCCCTTTGGTGCGGATCATGGCAGCACCCTCCCTGACATAAGAAAAATATGATCGAACATGCTATCAGACCAGCAAAATAAAATCACATAATAATACATGTGAAAAGGAGAGTGGTACAGAAATGTATGTGAATACAAAAGAACAAAAAATTAAGGTGTGGTATTCACCATCTGAAGTCATTGTGTCAATGGACACCAATGGCTCCAAGATCAACCCAATAATCTCGACCAACCTCACGTAGAGTTTATATCCTCCAGGAGATGAATTCTCTCAATCGAAGTTGCCATAAGATTACATAGTAAGAACATAGTGAAGAGTTGAAAGTAATTATATCACATAATATAGAATAGAAATGCCACACAAGTCACCTTTCTACACATTCCCTTACTATCCTAGTCTCTCCCTTACCACGTCTCCTCTGTACACATTATGAATTTCTATCCATCTTGACTTTTCATTCCTTCTCATCTCATTCAGTGTCTCAACAAAGCTCAATGGAGATATACGCAACCCTAAATGATTGGGCCATAAGGCTCGGTTTTTCTGATTTGGTCTCATCATATTCAACCTCTCCTAAAAGCTCCGACTCAAATCATGGCCCAACATCTTTGAAAGTTCAAAACATGATCTTCCTTTTATCAGCAATTCAGCATCTCTAAATGGTTCAAAACATGATCTTCCTTCTTTCTTTCTTTTTCCTGAACTTCTGTAACACCATATGTGAAGAGTTGTTCAAGAACTGGAAAAAGGTCAATGGGTGCAGGAATCAACTCACAAGGGCATCAGTCTTCCTTCCTCCCTCTATCCGAGAGATGCTAAGCAAATTGTTCATGCAATCAACCATGACAAGATTTATGTCAATTGCGACTCTATTATTCTTGATTGTATCTCTCCTGTTTCATCTTGTAATTTTATTATTCTTGTTTGTATCTCTCCTGTTTCGCCTATCCATCTTGTAATTTTTCTATTGGACAGTGATGCTAAATACCAAGCAGATATTTAGAAAATTTTCCACAAGCCAAAAGCCAAATAAGCGTTGTCCTCAGTAACACTTTCGAGATTTATTTGTGTACGATTTGGTTTTTTGGAAAAAATTGTAAGCATTTCTGAACAAATGATTTAGTGATGCGAGTCCATTATTCCCATTTGGTATTCCCCTCATTTGCAGGATTATGGAATCTTGTGGATACCTTAAATTGATCTAATCATTTGTCATCACTTGTTGAGAATATAAATAATAAAGTTTCCCTTCTCTCTAACAACTTAAGCTTTTAGATGAGTAGGTGGTTAACAATATAATATCGTATCATATCAGAAAATAGATCTTGGGTTCAAATATCACTGCAAACCTGATAATTAAATATTTGCATGTGTTTAGCTTGCTTATGGAGATAAAATTGTCCCTCTCTAAGAGCTTAAGCTTTTAGAAGAGTTGGTGGTTAACAATCTAAGGAGTATAAAATATGGTCATGGATCCAGAAGTTTTGAACAAGGTTGTTCCAAGATTTACCTTAATTCTTAACTTATATATACCCATAAATTTTCATATAGTCGTGTAAATAATGTGACTAGATGATGCGATTTTCATACACTTCTAGAGGCCTTTGGCAGGGTGATCCGATTTCATCGCTTCTTTTTATTCTTGTCATGGAGGTGTTTAGTCAGCTGATTCGAAAAACCGTACAAGGTGGGTTTTTACAAGGCTTTGAGGTTGGAAGAGAGAATGGAGTGGGGTTGATGGTCTCTCACATCTTATATGCCGATGATACTCTTTTGTTCTGCAATGCGGATCCAACTTAAGTAGGTTACCTGTGGTGTGTTGTGAAGCACGGATACGGATACGATACGATACGGATACACGGATACGTGATTTTTCCAAAAAGTTGGATACGATACGTTAGGGGATACGTTGAATATAAAAATATAAAAATAAATATATTAATACATATATAATTTTTAATTCCTAATATCCCACTTCGGAGTGTAATATAGGAGCTTTATGTCCAGTAAACTAGCAATATCAAGCTAAAACCAAGCCCAAATACTCATCCTAAATGGGCATGAATATCAATGAAAAACTTTTACTGTGCACTGAATATGTCAAATAAAAAATAAATACACATAACCCTTCAGTTTGGTACAGCTCTTTGTGATAATACCTAGACCAAAAAAAAATTGAAAAACAAGATCTGGCCAAGAAAATCAGTAACAATAACTGGGTTTTTAAATACCTAATATTTAACAATGAGAGAGAGAGAGAGAGAGAGAGAGAGAGAGACGATATTATATACACACATACACAACCAAAATGATACTATATACATATATACACAGTAGAGAGAGAGAGAGAGAGAGAGAGAGAGAGAGAGAGAGAGAGAGAGAGAGAGAGAGAGAGACTTACAGGCATGAGATATCTTCAGAGGCAGCAGCTTCTAAGTCGATTTTTTGAGGAAAAACACTTATAAAGTCCTAATTACACTTGTAACCCACATATTTCAAGTACTAACATATTTACCCCCACGAGTATCCGAAACGTATCCAAAACATGTCCGAATTAAAAAAAAAATTAATTATTGATACTCTAAAAAACGTATTAGATACGTATCCGGAGCTTATCCGAGCGTATCCGTATCCGATACGCGTACGATACATGATACGGAGGCCAAAATAGGGTATCTGTGCTTCATAGCCAGTGTGTTCTTTTGTGCTTTGAAGCCGTGTCTAGCCTCAAAGTAAATATGGGGAAGTCGGAGATGATTCCAGTAGGAACGGTTGATGATTCGGCTCAGTTATTGGGATGCAAAGTAGCGAGGCTTCCGGCTTTGTATTGGGGTTGCCCTTGGGTTTTTCCTTTAAATCCAAGGCTGTATGGGATTCAGTGGTGGTTAGATTTCATGAGAGATTGGCAGGGTGGAAGTGTCGTTATATTTCTAAAGGAGGTAGACTAACGTTGATCAAAAGTACACTTTCAAGTTTGCCTACGTATTTTACGTCCTTGTTTGTTATGCTGGTTGCGGTTGTTAAGAAGCTTGAAAAAATACAAAGAGACTTTCTTTGGGAAGGTGTGGGGGAAGAGTTCAAATTCCATCTTGTTGACTGAGACACGGTTTGTGCTCCCATTAGAAAGGAAGGTTTGGGAGTGAGACGGCTAAAGTAATTTAATCAAGCTTTGTTGGGTGAATGGCTTTGGAGATTTGTGTGTGAAAGGGAGAAATGGTGGAGGAGGGTGATTGACTGATTGTAGCAAAATATGGTAGTAGCTGGGGAGGTTGGTTCTCCCTTTCGGTGCGATTGCCACATGGATTGGCTCTTTGGAGGGGTATTATGAATGGTTGGAAGATTTTTGTGCAATTTATTCATTTGAGGGTTGACAATGGAAGAAGGGTGAAGTTTTGGGAGCATATTTTGTGTGGGGATGCGAGTTTGCGAGATGGTTTTCCAAGTATCTATCGTTTGGCTTGTGACGAGGAAGCATCTGTTACTGATTACCTTCATATTTTTGAAAGATATCCGCCTGCGAAAGGAAGTGCTTGATCGAGAGGTAGAGGCCTTGATGGCTTTGATCTCTAGTGTGTATGGAATTCAAAGGATCGGAGAAGGGGAGGATGAAATATGTTGGAAGCTTTCTAAATCTACGAAGTTTAAGGTGAAATCATTTTTTCAAGTTTTATGTGGCGGCGGAAGAGCTTTCTTTCCTTGGAAAGCAATTTGGAAGACTAGGGCTCCTCTGAAGGTGGGTTTTTTTGCATGGCGTGCTGCCCAAGGTAAGATCCTTACTATCGATAATTTGATTTGAATGAGGATTATCATTGTTAATCAGTGTTGTACGTGCAAGAGGAATGTGGAGACACTTGATCACCTTCTTATTCATTGCCCTTTGGCATGGGAGTTATGGACTTCGGTGTTGTCTTGGTTTGGTATTCAATGGGCTATGTCTAGAAATGTCATGGAACTTCTAATTGCTTGGAGAGGTACAAGAGTGGGAATGAGGAGGAAGCGTGTTTGGACCATGACTCCTCTTTGCGTAATGTGGATGATTTGGTGAGAGAGAAATCAGAGATGTTTTGGAGGAGTAGAAAAGCCTTTATTCAGAATCAAAAAAATTTTGGTGAATAGCTTGTATAATTGGGGTTGTGCAACGCCAATGCTCTGGATGTTGAATGAAAGGAGCATGGTAATGTGCACATAAATCAAAATGATTCTTGGCTCTGCCCTCTCTGATGCATTTTGGCTTTGATTTGAGGGCATGATTCCGCAGCAAACGCGACGGTTTAGGGGGACCACTGTTTCAGTGGTATTCTGTGAGCAACCACTTTGTGCATTTATTGCCAAAGGTTAGGTCTGTCTCCAATCCATCTGTTTCAATGGTATTCTGGGAGCAGCCACTTTGTGCATTTATTGCCAAAGGTTAGGTCTGTCTCCTATCCATCCCCCGCCCATACCCTCAATTATTGGGGACTAAATGGGTTATGTTATTGTTGTTGTTGTTGTGTAGCTTGTATAATTGGGAAAGGGGAGATTGTTATCCTTCTCTTGACCAATTTTTTGACTGGTTTAATCTTTTATTTTCTCATGATGGTGTATAGGGTCTTTTTGTTGGTGGCCTTTCTTTTGTATATAGGTAGCATCCCTTTATGCTCTCTTTAATATAATTATTTACTTATCAAAAAAAAGTATTGGCTGCATGACATATTTTCAAGCTTTTATTCTATCTCAACTCATATGAGATTGAACTATCCAGGCTCAGGGGACAAATGCCCCAACTATCACAACACTCTCTCAATTTTCAAAACTATATTTGGTAAGATAGGGACAAGGATTCTCTGTCTTGAGATAATAAAAAATTTGATATCCAATCCATCCATCTCAACCTTAATTTGGCTGCTGCCAGTCGCTAGGGGGTAAGGAGTAGGGCCAAGGTCATCTACAGTAGCCAAAGGATTAGCGAACCGCACTCGCCATGGGATTGTATATGCTTATAGTAATTTTGACCCATGAAGCTGATATTGCAAATCAAATGCCAGCACAAGCCGGGCCACTTGAACATAGTCTAATTCCATGTCTTCTGTTACAGGTACCTAACACCGACTTTGTTCTACAGGTACCTAATCAATTTCCCGTCTAGTAACAAAAATTCCCTAGCATGAAATAACATAGGAGGGGTTGTAGCTGCTATGCAGAGAGCAAGTCCACCGACATGCCAAATTCCTTGTTATCGTGAAGATTTAAGCCAAAAAGTTGGCAAAACACTATCCACTAGGTAGCCAAAATTGCTGTCCAAATCTAGCAAGTCATTTTTAGTGCCAAATTTGACGGCAAGTTTGCCAAAATAGAACCAAAAGGGTAAGTACAACAACAAGGCTATTTTAACTTTTTAGCATTATACCATGCCCCAAATGACTCTGTAAAGTCATTTCAATAGTCCTTGGTCTAATAAGTTTCTATGGATGTCTCCCTAAAAAAGCAAGAGCACCATAGTGAACTCTTTCTTTATAAAATTTTATGAGAAGTGACGTTTCAATCATATAAATGACTTTTAACTAATAACTATGCAACAGTCTTGATATCAAGATCCACAAAGCTCGGGAGGTTTACTCATTCCTAATGTCTCATGTTCAAATCAGGTATGAAACCTCTTAGTGCTATGAACTCCTACATAGTATAAAACTCTTATGGGGCCATTCCATTAGGCCTTTTGCCCCGGCTTTAATTTTGACTCCGCCGGTGGACGTTGGGATTGTGTGAGAAGATTAGCCGTGCGCGTAAAAAGAAATGTAGAAATTGAAAATTAGGCTTAAGATTGAGGAGTTTTGGAAACACCTGATGCGGCGGAGGGCCTCGCCGAGATTCCGACACCCGCAAACAAAAGGGATGCGGAAATTATGCTTGTTGATATGGTTCTCATCATCAGCTGGGGTCAAAACCTCGCTCTCATCAATATAATCAATCCCTAGGGCTTCAAGAATTTGGGCCTCAACGAAATGACCAATCCGGGCCTTAGCCATCACAGGGATGGTAACGGCTTGCTTGATCTCCTTGATGAGCTGTGGGTCGCTCATCCGGGCCACGCCGCCTTGGGCCCGGATGTCGGCCGGGACCCGCTCCAGGGCCATGACGGCGCATGCCCCGGCCTCTTCGGCGATCCGGGCTTGCTCGGCGTTGACGACGTCCATGATGACCCCGCCGCGGAGCATCTGGGCCAGCCCCACTTTGACGGAGAAGGGAGATTTCTTTGTGGTGGCCTCGGTGATTGCGCCGTTTCCGTAGACTGTTACAACTCCGCTTCCTGACATGGCTATGAATTGTGTGTGTGTGTGTGAGAGAGAGAGAGAGAGAGAGAGAGAGAGGGAGAGAGAGCAGAGCAGAGCAGAGCTATATGAGTTGGGAAACCTAATTGAGAGAGAGGGGAGGCTGAGAAAGGATAGAGGAATGAGAAGGGGAAAAGGTGGCAGGAGAGAGAAGAGGTGTAAGTGGCTGGGGATGGGGTGGTGAACGGCCAATTTGCGGTCACTGAATTTTTTCGTTCACGACGAATACATAAAATAAAATAAAAAAAAAAAAAAAAAGAAGGGGTAAATTATAAAAGTAGCCCCTCTTAGTTTTTCTCAAATTTCAGTTTAATCCTCCTGATATGAATTGTAATGATACGACTGATACACAAGTTTGGTTTACATACCTATCGATGGAAATCGCGGTTTCGAGCACGAAAAAATTGTTTAATAGAGGTCCTCAAACATTTATTAAGGCCCTTGTGTACATTTGGTCCAATTGTTTTTGTTTAAAACTGCAATGCATGAAAATAGGCCTAAATATTTGAGGCATTATATATACCGATTACAGTTGTATACTTGTATCGGGGGAAAAAACATTTCAAAGTTAAAATTGATTACGCCAATAAAAAAGAAGAAGTTAAAATTGATTACAACTTATCTTCCGTTAATACTTAATGTCTCAAGAAAGATTAAATAGATTGCCTATATGGTGAACACTTGATTTTGAAGCCTTAACTAGTAGTACATATGTTGCTAAAAGCTTAAGAAGATTAATGCTCAAATGACAGATTTCGAAGTATTGTGGTGTTGTTTATTCTTGGATAAATGTCCATTTATAATGTTTTAATGGTAAATCTTTTGCAATGATTTTTTTATAAAGACTCAACGTTATGAACTTTTGTATTCAAAATATATTGGGGTCTATTTAAAAAATTTGATTTAGGCCTCCGAAACTTTTGAACTGGTTGTGTCACTGGCATTTAAGTGCATAAATAGGAATGGAGGGGGAGTTCTTGAATGAATTATTTGATTTTATCATCATATTTTATGAATAGATAAAAGGAGGGTTGATTTTATCACACTAGTGGTCCATAACATTTTATCACTAGATTTTATTTATTGGAAAAACAAGGGTAATTTTATCACTCCTCCATAAAACACCAACTACAAAAAACTTCCAATCCAAACTCCCGGATTTTAAAACGTCCGGACCTCCACCTTCCGAATTTTTTTTTGAAAATCTGAACCGTTAGATGTGTTTAAAACGTGATTTTAAGGTCCAACGCGAAGATTTGGCAAAAAAAAATACCCGGAAGGGCTTGATCGGGGCAGTTTTTCACAAAAACGCAAATATAGCGTTTTTGTCAAAAAATGTCCCGATCAAGCCCTTCCGGGTATTTTTTTTTGCCAAATCTTCGCGTTGGACCTTAAAATCACGTTTTAAACACATTTAACGGTTCGGATTTTCAAAAAAAAAAATCGGAAGGTAGAGGTCTGGACGTTAGGTCCGTAAATAGGGATTTGGATGTAAAGGGGTCCACACCAACTAAAATCAACTTTCTTATTTTATCTCATAAAATCCATTCAAGAACTCCCCTAAAAGACAATTAAACACTCGCCAGGCGTGCTCATTAGATCAAGACCATTTTGCAAAATCATTTATGACTTGCTACATAGAAAAAAATTAACGATTTTGTAAGCTTGATATGATGTCAATTTGACACAATCACAATCTCATTTTTAGATGTAGATTTATTGACTTGGATGATGTAGGAAAAGTTTTTTTTTTATAACCAGATCTTTGGGCCAGTTTATGCGCACCTCAACTAATTTCAAGACCCTAGAGGTAACAATCGGCATAAATCCAAATGACCCCAAGAGTTTGCTGGCAAGGAGAATCTAAGCTCAGATCTTAGCTGAGAACAAACTCCTAATTACCAAGGCAAGATCATTTTACCAACCCTTGAGGTTGATGATGCATCACAAAGCTAAAATTAAGTAATTGGCACCAAACAAGGTAAAATTAGTTAATTAGATATTAATTTGGGGTGTAGAAATCACTCCACTAAATTTGGCATTTTCTTTTTCTCACAAACCCAACATTTTGAGAAAAAAAAATCTCTTAAATATCTCTTTACTCAAATAAAGAGACTAAAATCTTTACTCAAAATGTTAAAAATCTAGGAGTACTTCGTGGCCCTAAAAAATAGTACTCCGATTAGATTTGAGTTAGTCCACGAGCAATTCATCCCAAATGAAACTTTAACTCATATTTGAACCTGAATTCGAGTAAGAATATGAGAGACGAGACCAAAGGTGATCAAGCTGAGACGTGGAAGGTGATAAGTCTCACAAATTTTCTTTAGATCATGCTTCAAAGCTGGCCAAAAAACATGGAGGAGCATGAGCTTTTAGATGCCTTTTGTCTTCTTTGACAATGATAGAAATTAGCAGTGGGAATTTTCAACTGGACACAAAGTTAGCAGGTTCGGATTGACTATTTTTGACACGGAACACAAATATGACACGACATAATAAGACGAAAAGCTAAATTTGTCTGGTTAGGGTTGAAATAATTTTGACACAAACACAAGATGACACAACACGATATGAGACGAGAATTTATGAAAGGACACGAACTTAGCGGGTCAGCATTGGCTATTTCTGACATGAATATGACACGACATATTAACACAAAAAGCTAAATAGATCAAGTTTGGATTAAGAGAATTCTAACCCTAACATGACAAAATGCCAACCCCTAATAGAAATACAACTGATGGGGCGGTGGATGAAGGGAAGAACGCCGCTCATTTTAAATCTTCATGGCTTCCACACAAACCTCTTAATGATATATACACACCACACGCATGCCTATAGATACACTAGTTTTACAACGCAGGAGAGAGAGAGAGAGAGAGAGAGAGAGAGAGAGAGAGAGCCTCAATCCTGCCCCGCTGCCTTTGTCTTCAACTTCAAAAGGATTCTTTTTTCCTGACTACTTGCATCCATCACTTTCCTGTTATTTTCCCCTCCCATCTAGGAGTGTACACGGTTCGGATCAGATCGGATTAGCATGAATCCAATCCTAATCCGCGAGTCACGGTTTTTAGAAAATACAATCCGTGTCCGGACCAAAAGTCTCACGGTTCGGTTCCAATCCGATCCGTGAGTCACGGATCGGTTCCGATTTTATCCACGGATTACATGTTATATATAAACAAGTAACAAAGTTATATAATTGAAATTTTACCTAATGGTGTAAACACAACTAATTAGAGAAGAGGCTTTCGTTGGAATCCCACACTAATGGTGTAAACACAAATACACAACTACTAATTGAATCTACTATATGTTGTCACAAATTTTGAGTTGATTTACTCCAGATGGGCAATATTAGACTGCTTCCATGGGTCATCAATAAAAATACACATCCAAACACGGTTATCAACCTAGTTTTGAAAGAGATCACAGTTTACCCCACAAAAAGATAACAAGTACATATAGTAGAAGTTAGTGTAATAGTTTAACCCCTAAGTTTTGAAATGTATCACGGTTTAGCCCTTAGTTTGTGTAGTAGAAGTTTGTGTAAAATTATGTGTGTGTGTATATATATTTTTAAAATTTATATATAATAAAAATTTCACGGTTTGGATCGGTTAATCCACGGTTTCGAAATCAAAATCCGCGTCCGGACCGCGAGTCACGGTTTACTAATTTTTCAATCCGTGTCCGGACCATTAATCCATGGTTAAAATTCAAAACGCGCGGATCGGTTCGGTCCGTACCGGATTCACGGTTCACCGATTTTTTTGTGCAGCCCGAGTCCCATCCACCTAGCTCAAGTTCATTTTTCCTCCTATTCTCTCTTTTGCCGTGTAAGGTTAGCTTCTAGCAAACATGGTTGGGGAAAACCAAATAAACTAGTAGTATAAAAGAGCGAAAGACAATTTAACCTTCAAAATGAGAGGACCGAAGAATCACACCATTTTGTCTGAATTGACAAAAGGAATCTTCACGACGAGAGGATTCGTCATTATTTCGATTCGATGAATCTTCAATATTTAATGAATAGTATTGCATACCGTCGTCACGTCGACTGAGTTCAAATCCTCCACTTCATCCGGTGGACAAGAGCCACTCGAGAATAACCCTTTTAGGACATTACCTATTGCTGAACTTGACCATGAGCCATGCTCATCTTTCCGGTTGGACCAGTGTCAGGCATACAATCTGCTCGGTTTAACTAGCTTGAGAGAGAAGACAGAGAAGGTGACAGAGGTGAGGGTTTCAACAACACCAATAGATACATTAAAAGAGATGAAAATCATTGAGAGAATAAAAGAACAGGATAAACAAGGAAGAAACATAGAGTTGGAAAAGGGAGAGCTTTTCCAGATATACAAACTTTATTCATCCTTAAAAGTCTTAATTAGTTTTAATTACGTTACTAGAGGCTTCCCACGGTATTCAACGACTTTCACAAGAAAGATGAGAATCTAGTCTTCTTTTAGCCTGATTCCAGTCTCTTTAACTAGAAATTCAGAAGGGATGGACACCGCTGGATGAAAACCTGAAGAACAACATTCCTACATATACTGCAACAAATACCATCATGTGTAACTCCTTAACGCAACTCCTGCTCCTTGATCTTCATCTACGAGGAGTCCAAAGAGATGTTAACAACAATTTTCAAGCAATAATTAATTCTAGTCACAGAGTATAAGGCCAAAGGCTAAACTATTGCCTAGTATGCATGTGTATATTCCTTTCCGTAGGGTCAACAATTGAAGTGATGTTACTGCATGATGATTCAGCCTCATCTTAGATTCGATTTAAATTTGGTGGCTCATTACATGTGGGGAAATAAATTTACGTGGATGCATTTTATATTATAAAGTGAACACACAGCAGCCATGTAGCAGGACCACAAAAGGAGGCCCTCTAATGTGCACATACTATACACGAGCACCATAATTCAACCGGAGTAAAGGCATAAGCACTCCAATGAAGAACATGACCTTCCAAAGTACTACTTCCCATCACCCTTGATCAAGGGAGTCATGAGAAATTGCTCATCTAGCATAAGTTTCTAGTTACGTAGAATTTGGCTGAAATGCAGTTAGCAGCATCCGCTAAGAGATGCAAGTTATGCAACCTAATAACCAATAATCAAGGTTCTTGCAAGGTCAAACATTTACATATTAAGTTATTTATCACAGCATAAGCTAACACGTAGGAAATTTATAAACAGGGGGGGCAATGCAATGAAATCAGAAACTTCTACCTTTTTTAAAAAATGCAGCCGCAAACATACGAGGTTTCAAAGATTATAGGAGGTGAAGACTTCCTTCATAGACAATGACAATCTAAGTGAGACCTACAGATGTCAAGTTGATTGAATTGCCCCACAACTGGGTATCATACTTCCAAATCTAACATTGTAATGGTTACACAGACGACCAATAAAAAGTCCTCGAATTAACAACAAAGCCTAACTACTAAAACCATCCACACTTCGACTTTAATTTTGCATAGAAGCCTCACCAGATGATCTAGAATGGATCTATGGAGGGTTGTATTCGTCATGTAGGTATCGGAAGAAAGCCACAACGCCAGCCTTGATATGTCACATAGATCACCAACATTGCAATAGCCGACGGCCAACATTAAGTTTGCACAAGACTAAAAACGAAAAGGTGTCATCAATAGTCTTTTCCGTCATTGACAATAAATGTCTACCAAAAAGCTGCATTTGGACAACAAATATCCCAAGGAAGACACTAGCAGCTGTTGTTCTCCATTGTTGTGGCACAAGTAAAACCAAAATTAGAAACTAAACCATGTTGTCCAAGTCATTTGATCATCAAAAGCAGACCAGAAATAGAATATTCAAAACTAGGGAAGATCTCATTAGCTCTAAACACTAACCACACATCCACACGGTGAAGTTCATGTAAAACTGAAGACTTCAGAACTATCACAAGAATCTTTTGTCTTGACAAGCTAACTAGTGAACAAGGTTGTTGGAACATGTGTAAAGGATTTGAGTCCCACGTCAGATAAATAGAAAAATGGTTGGACCTTAATATACAATTGCCTAACTCACCAGTTACAAGGCTTCAGCTTTCTAGTGGATTTGGGTCATTCCATATATATTAGGCCCAAGTGATGAAGTGTGGATTACGTGGATATTTGCCAACAGATTGGGCCTACGCATGCATGGGAGAACCATTGTGGATCGGATTCCTAAAAAAGGTCTCTCTCCACCATCAGCCAACAAGAACTAAAGGTCGAGGCCAGAGAATCAACAACAGGGATGTTTTTTTGTCCCATTAACAGCATTTGTACTCCAAGTAACACGAAAAAACAATATAACTCCGCTCAGAAACCTCCTTTTGCTGCCTTGCAAGTTTAGAGAGATTTAGATTAGATGGCAACAAAATGCACAAGATTTATGAAACATATCAAATCAAAGAAACAAAAAGATGGTAATTATATGTCATAGAAGAACAGGAGTGTACTATAATTGCACGAATTACTCAGAATATTAGAGCATCACTAGTGGTATACTCAAATATGGATACTCAAATATTGCCACATCACATTTTGAGTATTCATTTAATGGGTTTATAAGTTTTGAGTATCTACCCTTCTACAATGGTTCATTTGTGTCCATATTCAAAAAAGTACTATTCACTATTTTTATTCATAAAATGGACACAACTTGAAATTTGTACATATATATTTTTTTATAATATTAGTAGCATTTAAAAGATATTCACAATACATTTAAAATGAGATCAATCTTGAACATATTTTGGTAAAGATTAAAAATTGATAATTTCAATTTTTGAGAGAAAGTGCAACAAAATTGAGTATTGAATTAAGTATTTGAAAAATGGAGAGAGAATGTTATTACTTTTGATAGGGTTTGGTCCCCAAAATTTGGTTATTGAGGTTTGGTTATTGAGAAAGATTGGTAATTTTGAGTATCCAAATGCCAAAAGTTGAGTATTTATAACATATGTAGTTAACTTTTGAGTATTTATCCAAATACCATTGTGAGCCTCTTTTGTGTATCAAAATACTCATCTTTTAGTATTTTTGTGTTTGAGTATACCACTAGTGATGCTCTTAGCTTCCAATTTGCAGACTTACCAGACTTGTGCAATACTACATTTCCTTTACAGCGCTATCATTTCTTATCTATCATGTAACAGTTCACGAAGTAGTTTACTAATAGTCAAATGCTGATCACACAAATCACAAACCATTAAACCGAACTCCCAAAAAGGTAGTCAAAGAAACTGCTCAGAATTTAAAAGCACTGAACAAGGGAAAACACGAAGTGATATAAGCATACAGAACATAAGTACCTCATTTATTCTGCGGGCAGCAAGCAATGGATACGCAGTCCCACAGTCATCATCCTTACAAAAACAACAAAAGAACATAACAAAAGAGTACCAAATTAGCAACACATTCTTCACCACCACCGCAATCGATCCAACCATAAGACTGAAAGAAGCCATTAATCCACTCCCAACAGCAGTCTCAGTAACACATAAACTGGAGTTATTCAAAACAGAACATACCAAACCAGACTCCACAGACGCATAACTAGAACTAGATATAAGCTTATTAAACAACTGACACAGTGACACTATTAAGGCCAACAGAATCGAAAAAAGTGATCGAAGATTACTGAAGAATCGATCGACGGACGAAATCAAGACCTCGCACTATTCTCCTTCTCCTTCTCCTCCTCGTCGCTGCTGTTGTTCATGGAATCACCGATCGCACGTCGCTGTTGAACAATACTGGAGAAATTGACGGACAGATCGGAGTACATAGACATGACTTTGGATACGTTACCGTTGATCTCCTGAATTAGGGTAACGTTCTTGGCGAGGTTGTCGGGAATCTTCGACTGGTGATTCTCGTTCACCTGCTGAATCAACACTCGGTTCTGATCTAAAACCGACTGGACCCGTCGAAAGCTGTCGCTTAGCGTGTTCCAAACCTCGTTGTCGCACTCACCGTCGTCGTAGTCGTCTTTGGACCGGTCTTTTCCTTCTTTATCGCCATCGACGGTTGGACCGGCTGCCGTTCGGCGGCAGTAGCGGTCTGGTGGGGCTTGGGAAGTCTCCTCCGTGGTTGACTCCATCGCCGACGAGGACTCAAGAATTGTCGTACATAGATATGGTTTTCCTTGTCGTACACAGATTTGCTTTTCCGTCTCCCCTGTGCTCTTGTACAACAGATCAACCGACTTGTCCAGATTTTTACCTTTTTAATATTTACTGTCGCCTTGTTTGGTTTGCGTTATTAAGAATCGGTTCTCTAAACCATTATTCAATTATTACCCTTATTTTGAAATATTATTCTTATTTTTCTCTCTATCTCTCTCTAATCATTAATACCTATTTTTTAATTATTACCCCTATTTCTCCTTCTAATCATTACAAAAACCAAAACTCAAAACTAAACCAAACACAACCTGTATGTTTTAAGATTAGCCTTTTTCAATTCGCTGGTGAGATCTTTACCAATCTAAGGTTGTGTTTGGTTTGGGTTTTGAGTTTTAGTTTTTGTAATTATTAGAGGGAAAAATAGGAGTAATAATTAAAAAATAGTATTAATGATTGGAGAGAGATAGTGAGAAAAATAAAAATAAAAATTAAAAATATGGATAATAATTAAATAATAATTGAGAAAACCAGTTCCACTAACTTGATTTTTTTTTTGTTTTTGGGTTTTTTCATTTTTTTGAATGTTTTAGTTTTGCACAAAAATTAACTTGTTCCATTAACTAGTTTTTTGGTTTTTATTTTTGCAAAAAAAACTAATTTGTTCCACTAAACTAGTTTTTTGTATGTTTGATTTTGTAAAAAAAATTAACTTGTTCCACTAACTAGTTTTTTGTATGTTTAATTTAAAAAAAAACTAAGTAGTTTTTTTTTAGTGGAATGAGATAGTTTTGAATTAAAATGAAACTGTTTAATTTTAGTGGAATACAACTCTGCCCTTGGATGGTTCTCGACGGAAAACTTAAAAATGAAAAATTAATAGAAATATTTTTAAAAATAATACCTGACTTTTCAACAAAATTATGTGGAGACCCATAATCTTAACGAAATACTATTACTATCACATAAACACTTGTATTATTTTGAAACTCATCAATTAAATCCCTATTGTCACCCTCTATCTAAAAACAAACAGAATTAGTTACATGGACTACTTCTCTCTCTCTCTCTCTCTCTCTCTCTCTCGTTCGTGTGTTTATTTTGAAAATTTCATTTATCCTCCTCATCTCTTCTCTTGAACAGTCCCATCTCTCCTCCTCCACACAACACATCCTAACTCACCCCTAAAACATATAAAAAAATGCTCCCTTTATCTCTCTCTCTCTCTCTCTCTCTCAACCTTTATCTCCATATCACCTCAAACCCTCTCCAAATCCGGCAACCCAATATCAATCCAATGGTTCTAAAATTCTCTCCGCCTCAAACCATTGGCTCATCATACACTCCCCCTAACTCCTCAAACCATTGGCTACCTATTCTTTTCTCCATCACCCATCTAGCAATTTGGGTCGGAGTCCATCATCATCTATATCATCAAACTTCGATCGAAATACCAGTTTCGTATATTCCTGTGGGGCGCGCTTCTCCGACGTGCCTATGTGAACCGTGGAGGATTGATGCAGACGTAGGACGCTGGAGGCAGAGGGCCTAAGGTACGGTTGTCCCGCTTGAGTAACCTGCACAAGTAGCACCCGTGTTAGTGCCTTGCCCGGACGGTGGTGGTCCAGGAAGACACTCCGATGATCAAGTTAGTCACCGGTGATAAGGTATGAATGAAAGGTGAGGGGCGAGTTCTTTTTTTATCAGAAAGTTCCGGTGTTCTTACCTGATGGGGGAGCTCCCTTATATAGGCGAAGCGAAGCCCCTTTGTTTACGCCATTCCATTTCCCCAGGCAATGTCACATCCTGACCAAGCACATGGGTTTGTCGATCACTCACCTCACCCGGCAATATAACCTACTCAACCTTCGTCAAATCCCGGATACCCGATACCCACCAGCGTCCACGGATCCGCCAGCGCCTTTAGGCACAACGCCGCGACACCACCACGACACGTCCCATCTGGTCAAATCGCCAACCGCCTCGTGGTCGAAGACGGCTCCATGGGTCCTCGTGACATCACCCGCCACCCAGCGTATCTCGACCTCCCGTCTTCATCCCACGGTCCCTCCCTCGTAGGACAATCGTAGGACGGTACCGGTCACCGGCCTGAATGGCGTGACAATGCGATCCGCGGCAAAGGTTATTAATATTCTCATCGGGCCGTGCGGTTTGCTTACAAAAGGGTACCAATGACCCTCAATACCATACCGTGTTCAATACCGGCCGGTACTGGCCGGATACCGGCCGTACCGGAAAATACCGGGAATATCGGCCGGTACCGGAAAATACCGGGCAAATACCGGACAGAACAAAACTGCCACCGTATTTCGGCCATAACTTTTTACTCCGAACTCCGATCAAGGCAAGTTATATATCAAAATTTAAGAGAATTTCAAGATCTACAACATTGTAGTTACACATTTTTTCTAATTTGGTATCGATGTGACCCAAAAACTATGATTTCTGAATAGGGAGATTATAAAAAAATAGGGTAGGGATGGCAACGGGTAGGGTATGGATCGGAGGACCCTATTCTACCCCCGATCCCTAATTGTGAAGTTCTTCCCCATCCCCACCTCCATACCCAAAAGGGATAGTGGGCAATCCACCATACTCGCCTCCTATTGGGAATCGGGTATATTCGGGTAAATCCATATCCAAACTAGTTGGGAAAAAAGAAAAGAAAAGAGAGATGATAAGATCTAATTTATGTGTCATATACTAATAAAAACAACCATTTAAAACAAAATAGAATAGAAAGTTGCGAAGAAATAATAGTCTACCAAGATTATATATAATTTTAAAAACTACCACATTAAACTTTTTTTAACACTTAAACCATATATAGTTTTAATTCGGAACAATATACATAAATTATACCAATATGCATACTTATATATATACACACATACATATACATTTATATATTACTATATGCCCGCATATACATTCATAAAAATATGTATACAATTTGAAACGGGGGCGGGTACCGGTATTCGGAGACGGGTACCACAAAATCATACCCGCTCCATTTTCAACCGGGGATTCTTTAAGTTGTACCATACCCGCTCCTATTGGACGAAAAATCAAATAATATCCGCCTCCAAATAGCCGGAGGTGGGGCGGGTATCCATCGGGTTTGGGGAAATTGCCATCCCTAAAATAGGGTATGTTTTTTAAAAAGGGTTTGTGATGCATGGTTTCAACTTCTATCACTACTAAACGTCAAATACAACAAGTATGTACTAAATTTACATAGATTAAGTGGATTTAAGAAAATGAGATTGAAAATGTCATATTCTGTGACAAATTTTGTGTCTCTTGAACCTTATCTCTCAATATATATATATATATAGTTGCGGCAAATCCGATACGGTACCCGGTATTGACCGGTACCGTGCATCGCATAATAGGAAAACCGGTACTGCGGGCCATACGTCACGGTATTCGTAACCTGATCACGCCCCGCCGGGCCGGTCGCGGCACCCGGCGGTAACCATACTTAACTAGCCGAAGAGGCTCCGATGGAGACGACATCGGATGGAGCTGCTCACGACCCATGAGCGCCTTGATGCCGAGAGATCTTACTTCCCACTTGGTGAAGGGGTGAGTTCGCCGAGCTCCAGTTGAACCTTTCGAACCTCCCGGACCTCAGCTGCTACAATTCCAATGGACCCAGTTGCAAGTGAACCGAAAGCACCAAGATCACGATCACAACCCCTTATCAAGTTATTAAGCACCTTCTTTGCGGTGATCGGGTCGAGTTGGGTAGCCGAGAAACCCTAGTGCATGCCAAGTTGCATCTACATGTAACCCACATCACCCATTTCGTTTGTTTTCCGACAGAGGGTGACGGTATAAGTTTAATTGATTTTTAAATAATACAAGTGTTGATGTGATATTTCATTAAGGTCAAGAATCTCCGCCTGATTTTGGTGAAAAGTCATGGGTTGTTTTGAAATTTTTCTGAATTAATATTATAAAGTAATAGGATTGGAAATTTTAGAATTCAACAAACACTTTTGGCTGAAAATGCGATCACGTAATGAATAACTAAGATTTCCTAGGGAAAACGAGTAAAGGTTTTTCCATACAAACTATTATTCACTTCAAATTTTAAACCTACTTTGACCTAAAATTTAATTTTCCCCATTGGCATTCATCTTCTTTAAAAAAAAAAAATTTTTGTTACTTAAAGTGATAAATTTACAAAATAAGAACTTATAACAAAAGGTAAAAAAACCTCTAAAGACAAATTTGTAAACTTCTATCTTAATTGCATCAATGTTGTCTTGCGTAATATTTTTCAATTCTAGTGTATATTTTTATACTCCTTTCGTCTAAAAAAATAGTTCATTACGAAAATGCATACAATTTTTTAACCAAATACTTCCTTTCATAATTTTAAAATTTAATGATACCTGATTAAAGAGCTCAATGAGTTCTTTAATATGGAGTATTAAAAATTATGCACATAAAAAGTTCATTTTCATCCGAAATTGCAAGTCTTTTTGTAGAGGACTAATTTTTTTACGACGGGAGTACTTCTTCATTCTTCTCATTGAGACAAAATAAAAGTTTTGTAATTTTTTTTAAAAACTAAATAAAAATTTATTTAAAATAAAAATAATATTGTTTGTGTTTAGATTAATTTAAGCCATAATTTCTTTTGTGAAGCAATTTTTCCCTTGGAATAAACTATTCCAAGGACAAAAATATCTTGTTCCAAATATCATTCAGAAAGGGACACAATTTGTTTATCCTCATTAAATAAAGGTTAACATTACCCTCATTCTAATTGGTGGAAAAAAATATGGATCCCACCACAAACTAACTTAATTATTACAAAAAAGTGTATTGGTTACCTATACAATTTCCACCAATCAAAGTGAAGGTAAAATTCACCCACTTTAAATGAGGGTGAACAAAATCAAACTCAAAAGAAAAGTATCGTCGATTCCACATGCAGTTTTTTTTTTTTTTTTTTGTCATTTGTTATTCCTAATCTATTACATAGGGAGTGTAAAGACCCGTGTTTATAAATAATTTTTTGGAAATAATGTTGGGAAAGTGTGAGGAAATGAAAATAGTGTAATAGAGGGTTAATGTGAAGTTAGTATTGCGTTTGGATCATTTTGAGATGCATTATGAACATGAGGGGTGTAAGTGTGATTTGTAGGGGTACATTTAGACACGTGTGGCTAATTTTGAGCAAACAAATGCACACTCTCCTCTCCCAAACACATTGTCCCTCTCTCTCTCTCTCTCTACTCTTCTTCTACATTTCTCCCACCTCTCCACAAAATTCACATCTCCACACCTCATTTCCTCAAGATTCAACCTCAAATCCAAATCCGTCACCTACGCGTGTTTGGGAGTCCGGGACTCCATGGTTTTTATTGGAGCTAGCACATTTCGGTTGGGATTTGCAAGAACGACCTAGGGCTCTCATTTCTTTCTCATTGGAGCTCAATCTTTGAGGTAAGGAACAACATTGTACCTTCTCTAAGTGTATGTTGAATGAATTAATGCATTACTCTTGTTCTTGCTCCTAAAATACCTATCAAACTTGATTATCACCATGGAAGTTGAGCTTGGATTTGATTGAGTTTGGGCTTTGCATATTTTGTTGATGAATCCATGAATTGGTTGTTGATATGTCCCTCTCTTTTGATTAGTTGTGTTTTGGAAACTCACTTGTGACTTGAATTGAAGCCCTCATTTGTTAGAGCAAAGTTGTGCATTTTTCACCTGAAAACCCAGGTGGATTGATCCACACATAGGTTGGATCGATCCATAACACTTTGATGGTGTTTTGAACCATTATGGATCGATCCACTAGTTGTCCGGATCGATCCAAAACCTTCTGTTTTGCACTTGGTACATGGTGGATTGATCCACACATTTATTGGATCGATTCAGACCCTTGTGGATCGATCCACACATTCATTGGATTGATCAAACTTTGTTTGTTTAGACAGATTTTTTACCCAACTTCACGGGTATGCCCCGGCTTCGTTCGAACTCAGAATGAGGCGATTTTTGAACCATTGAAAAGCTCTATGAGTCTACTTTCAAACCCAATTAATCTCATATTCATGGCCTTTGTATTTTGAGAGAAATGTAATTTTTCCTATCAGTGTGTCGGATTTCCTCGAGGTTCATGACTCCATTTTCATGTTCCTCTGCTTCGGGCCTTCATTGGTCCTTCCAAAACTCCTCAAATCGACCTTTAAGCTTCAGTAAACATCCTCCAAGGCATTGAAGGTCCTTGGGTACTTCCAGATACAATTGACACACTACAAGTTTTTTTGAACAAAATGGACCATGTGAATGTGTTGGACACATTTGAGGGACACGTAATTCGTTAAAATGGACATGTTGACTAGAAAAATTGTTTGTGTTCACTTGGGCCACCTTTGGGTGAGTCTTGAGGCATGGGTTCCATGAGGCCCTAAAGACTTTGACAAGGGTTCCACGAGGCCCAAAAGACTCAGATAAGGGTTCCACGAGGCCCAAAAGATGCGGACATGGGTCCCACGAGGCCCACAAGACTCAGAAGGGGAATTTAATATCCTTAAGTTTAAAATGATAAACTAATGAGAGTTATGGTTTCTAATGCTAAGAAAATTGAACGTGGACACTTGATACGTTTGTGATGACATAAGTGTTGATCTATGAGCTAGTAGGACACTGGGGTACTTCACGGACACTTAACACTTGATTTGATCATCCATGCATATACTTTGGTCATTAGCTTGCTATTATCATCTCTTTGTGTGCATCTTTCATTCTCTATACCCTTAGCGTTAGTAGAAAAGTTTTCTACTGGGCTAGTGAGATCACCCTATCATTTTCAGGTACACGGCAAGGTGCATGATCTGGATGCTTGGTATTGTGGATGCATGGCATGAGGTTCATTGATCATGCAGTTATTTTATCCTCTCCACATTTAGTATATTTTTGAGAAATGATTATGTAACTTCTATTTTCTTAAATTTTTTACAAACTTGAGATATGTAATAATTTTAAAAATCTTAGTTACTTATGCATGGGTACGGTACGGATATCCTTGACTAGAAATCCATTGTACTATGACCTTGACTTTTCAATGGAAAATTGTTTGACTTTGATTGATCCTACGTGGATATTATTTGTATTGTAGTTATTAAAATTGTGGGCGTGACAGGGAGGGGGAAACAAGACTCAATCCTGGGATGCAATGCGGTGCATCCAAGAGCTCTACTGCATGAACTAGCTACCACTTGCAATTTAAGCGAGTGGAAGTGCAGGTCAAAGATTCCCCCATACAGGAAAATTATACAATGCTCTTGGAACATTGTTCTAAGGAAAAAACTAGGTTTTCCAAAAAAAAATTCTTTTATAAAAGAGCTAAAACTCTTAAAAGAGATGAACACAGATTTCGGTCCTCACAATGCATCAACTACTTCGAGCACTTTAGCCCTTTTAACACTTTTAGCACTTTTAGAAAAAAATGAAAAACCATCCCTTAAGTTTTCAGCAAAAACTTGAGTTATAAAATGTTGAAAATTTAATTTCATTATTATCCAAAATTGTAAATCTTTTCGCAGTAGACTAACTTTTCGAGAATGAAGGAGTACATCTTCATTCTTCTCATTGAGACAAATTTTACAAAAACTAAATACATGGACCTTTTATTACATTAACTCAAGTTCTTGCTGAAAATTACAATGCTTTTGCAGGTAGGATAAAGTAACAACTCAAGTTCTTCCTGAAAACGTAACTTAAATTGATTTCGCAAACTGAAACAACCGAATTAAATTTTAACATGGACATTTTTTCATGAGTCTTGGAACACTTTCTTTTTAATCTTTAAGTTTTCAAAACAGTATTCATTTTTACCACAACGCTAGTTTTACCAGCCCTGGTGTCACGGGTTACTCATGATTCACCCAGTATGACATTATCCATGCACAATGTCCCTATTTACCGAGAAGCTACCAAGTAATGGAGTTGCCGTCAATTGTGTAATTTTCTTAAGATGTACAAATGTTGTAAATAGTTTTATGTACACTTTTAGTCCTCTTTTGTTACACTTTTCCCTCGGCTTCTCACACGAAAAGATGTTTCTTCGTATCACATGGAGAAAATCCATTTTTGTAATATATAGGAAAGAGTGTGAAGTATGCTCTTGAGTACTTGAACTCTTGTAACTTTGTAACTAGCTTTCTAGTGATTGTACACTTGAATTGCTTAACGAGAATTAGTTCTTCCTTTGATTTCTAGTGCATTACTTGTTGCTTTACTTGAGTCACTATTTGGAAACTCAGCTACTTACTTGATTTTGTTTGCTTGCATTGCAAACTATTATAGGTTTAGCTCGGCGCGCTACGAAGGGAGTTTGTCTAGCGCCACACATGTTGTTAGAGCCGTCATGTGACACCTAGTAATAGTGTCTCAAGATAATTGCGCAATCTATATATTGCGCAATTATACAGATCAAGGGGATGGCTATGTGCTCTATCAGGAGCAGTCAGTGGTGCGCAAGTTCGAGTCTCATTAGTCATTAGTCTGAGCTACAGCTGGTATCTGAACTTGGCCGCAGATAGTGGCGGAACTAGGATTTCTACTGCCAAGAGGCCGAACTAAGAGGAGAAGAAAAGCAACAAAAATAAATTTTTAAACACTAATTAAATATATTTAAAATAGAGTTCATAATTTAATTAAGCAAGCTTAAAAAAGTCGTGACTATTATAATCACAAGACGCCGCGTTTTTTATTTGTTTTAAAAATGTCAATTTGAAAGTCACAAAGAGAGTGTCATTCCACTTTTCTTTTTCTAATCAAGAGTGCTGCTCCACTTCACATTCACATGTGAAATTATAAACATAAAAATTTCCAAAGTGTGGGCTAGCCTTCGCCCCACCAACCCTCATGTTAGTTATCTTTACCCACCCAGAAAGTTTTTAGCCAAAAACTATCCAGAAAGCAAATGTAGCAAACTCTTGCTTGAAAGAATTACAAAATCTCGCACACAAACTCTTGCAGGGAAGAGTTTGCTACATTTGCTTTCTGGGTAGTTTCTGGGTAAAAACATTCGGGTATGTAGTTTTGCTGGAGAAAGAAAGAAGAGGGGAAGACACGGAACAGAAAGAAAGATCTTCAACCAAAAGCAGATGCTGATGCATGAGCCAACTGAACAAGCTTACAACCTACAATTTGTGCATCATGATGGTGCAATATCTAATTACAATAAGCTAGTCCATAAAGTTAAATAATGTCACCCCTACAACAGACATACCAAAATATTGTATGATCAAGACGAAGCATGACAAGTTATCTTGTACACGCTGGGTCTACCTGAAGAGCGAGCGGAGTTTAACTAAAGAGCGGATGTAATTGTACAACAATAAAATATCTAAAACCTGGCCTGTGACGCTAGCTAGATAACCATTAATCATCAAGTCTACAACAGAGATGGTGGAAACAATGACCTAAACCACTGCATCTGGATCAGGGCTATGCTGAAACCTAACCAACCAGAAAGCATAAGGGCTTATACTTACTTATACTTACTGGTACTAAGGAGCAACCCGAGGACTAGTCGCTATCACTTTCTAAATCTAGAAAAGTGAACTCTCTCTGCCCGTCAAGCTTGATTAGGATCGTTCCACGGTTCTCTTCACTCCATTCAATACCTTCCCTTTTGACCAGATCGAGCACCTGCATGCATTAACCACCAAATTATGGTGATGTAAAAACACACAAGCACCACCCTTGCACTCACACACGCATACGGAGACAGGAGAGGGACACCCTGTCTACAGCTAAAACAAAGTCTTACAAATTATGTATGTATACCATTTGCTACTTTTCTTGTAGTGATTGCAGAAATTTATGGTCTCTTTACATGCAAATTATGGAAACACACCAGGCGAAAGATGAAAAATTATGCCAACTAGGTTTCTCATGAACATTTCCTCGTCTAGTGCATTTACAGTATTAACTTAAAAAGAATTCTACCATATAGTGTAAGAAAGAGGTATATCTCTACAATACCAAAATTGATGCCAGACACTACTGAAAATCGATTTAGTTAGAAAAACATTTGCTCTTAGACAAGTCTCAGCAATCAGATCACTATCGGTGTCAGCAATCAGATCACTACCGGTGAGAAAAGGTTTACAGCCACCACAGGAAGAGGAAGCAGTGAAAAAAGAAAGTATATAAGAAATCTATCGATAACTACTGTAGTAAGGTACAGTGCTACATTGAAAGAAGCAGAATGATTAGAACCCATACCGACTGCTTCAGCTTTGACTTCCCCACTCCGTGACTCCCACATCCCGTGATAACCCTGAAAAACTGGACAGCTGTGGTAGAAAAGAATAGAGAGAAAGAGACAGCAATATGTCACAAACTTCAATCCAAAATTACTTAGTTTACTAGGCGCAAGAACAAAAAAAGTACACTCGGATATAAATAATTCACTTGAGCTATGCACAAGATTCTTACATCGTACATATGCTCCAAAGAGCAGGTGAACTTTTAAAAGCCTTAATGCTTGTCTGACATGTTGCCCATGCAGATCAATTGTTATCACATTCTCTATGCTCTTGTTTCTGTACATTCCATACGATAAAAATTAGCATCATCTAGAGATACTAAGAGGTAGAGGTGAAGAAGTTTAAAGAGAAACAATTTTTCCTACTTTATTGCGTAATAGCTTACCTAGCTTTGAATATCTCTTGGCTTGCTTTTTCATCAGCCTCTCGAGCCTTTTTATTGTATAACCTTCCCTAGAGCAAGGCAGAAAAATATAGTCAATTAAAGCCCATGCACAATGGAGTACAACTCAACCAATTTCATTAGCCAACACTTCTTTGTGGCACAATGGATGAACACTTAATCAGGAAGTCCCACCATCTTCCATTACTACCACAACTGCAGCAGCACTGCTCAAGATTTTCAACAAGCCAGCCCCCATCAACTAAAAGTAGTACTGTACAAGATAACATATCAATCCGAAATGCTAATAATCAATGCTGAAGCCATTCCTCTCAATTATTTATACCATATGTTCTTCAGTAGATAGCATAATCATCTACAACATTGGCAAGTTGTAAAGCCGCAAGAGCCGAGAATTCAATGCATGAGTTGGCCGAGATATATGAAGAAATAAACCTTTGAGAAGGAAATAAAATCAACATTGATTGGAAATAACCACACCCACCTGCTCAGAAAGGTAAGCTGCATGTTCCCGTTCCCCATTTGAAAATGCTGTCGCAGCCTGCAAAAGATGTACTCTCTTAAGTGATGATTACTGAGAGTATGTATTCATCTACAACTACAAACAAACTACTATGTGGCAACGCCATCAGAATTACACAAATGTTACTAGTTCATTTTTACCTTCTGATAGCAGGACTTCATCAAATCCCAGTGCTGTCTGGCAGCTTTTCTAAACACCTGATATTCATTGCCTTTGGCTACAATATCCCAAAAAAATTAGTGCGAAAAAGCTGGAGGTGGCCCAATGATTTGGAAAACTTATGATTGGTGGATTGTGATGTATCGACGTATTAGAAAGAGAGATAGAAACACCGGAACAGTCATGATTAAGTATCTCTGACAGTTCACTAAAAATGTAACAAGCTAACTTCTTATTACCATGAATATCCTCTGGTCCGGCAGCATCAGCAAGGTCAGTCTCGCTCCTCTGTCCAAGAAACTCCATCTTTTTCACTACATCTCTCCAGTTCATAGCATTCGGTTCATGTTCAGCACTCTTGGGCATGTTAAATAAAGATTCCAACACCTTCTGCGGAAGTTCTGAATTAGAACTTCTGGGGCCAGTCAGAGACTCTGCTTGGGAGCAAGTGAGAGCCTCGGAATAATTCCTGAAACAATACAGTGGTTAAATAGTTTCAAAAGATCAACACAGTAGTCATAATCAGAGGATTCAGGAAATATGAGCCTCTTTCAAATAGATGGATGCCGAAAATCCTTATCAAGTATCAACTGAACTTGTTTAGAAATTTAATCGCATTCCATTGAAATGAAGATGTAGAGGCCGTTGAAAAAAATTGATGTAGAGAGATGATTAACTCTCATCCTGGAGAAATAGGTAACCAGTGGTGAAATCAACAACCGGAGCAAATTACCTCCAACGAAAGCCCATAGGCCACACATTATCTGAAATCTCGCTTTCAGATGTATGAGAAGTTGAGTCAGATGCCCTCTCAGTCAACTGTTATAAAAAAAAAATGTAAACCATAATAAGTTCACTGTAACAAGTTGAGGGCAGGTAAGACAACTTGTCAGCCTAGAAAAAAGGTTGTAATATACCACTGTTGCATTTTCCAATTTCAACTACTACTGCACAATAATCTGTTAGGTAAAAGAATTGCTTGCCCCTTTGCAAATTGAAAATTCAAAGCAAGTATACTTCAATCAACCAAATTCAAACTACCAGCTAAATAAACAATATCAGATTTCTGTTTTAACAGAAGATTTTTATGTAAGTAATATGGTGTAGCCTTAATCGCAAAAGGAAACGGAAGATTGGTAGTCAAACAAGAAAAGAAAAATTATAAACGGCAAAGAATTACTACAGAGAGAATCCAGGTTCCAAAGCAGGAAAATTGAGTGGATTTGGCCATCCAAACCTTCATGCAGTTGCTACTTTAACTTTCCGACAGACCACTTTAAACTTTTGGTACATGTAGTGTAAAGAAAATGCCTTACAATTACAAGCCACATAAAAAATATGTATATCTATAAAATACTAGGCCATTTTCAAAAAAAGAGAAGAAGATACAGGCCAAAGAAAATCAATACAATTATAAGCCACAAAAGTAGCATAAGAGTTCCCTCTGCAAACATGTTGAAAGGTCCAATAAAAAGTGACAAGGAGAACCGTTTAGTTGACTGCAATAAATTACTAAATCCATAGCTCCATCAAATGATAGATAAAACAGCGAAGAATCAAGGACCTCTTTGGCAGGGGTCAAAAACCTCTGGATATAAAAAGTAGCTGGATACAAACATCCGAGTAAGAGATATCAGGTTTTTGTTTCCAAATTCGGAGGGGGATACAATTTTGGCCGGATAAGTATAGCCCTTGGAGGGTGATGTAATTTTGACACCCCAACCCCTGGCCAAATATTTAGACCCTTTATATCCGGCTTCAAACTATTGTGCAACGCCAATGCTCTGGATGTTGAATGAAAGAAACATAGTAATGTGCACATAAATCAAAATGATTCTTGGTTCTACCCTCTCTGATGCCTTTTGGCTTTGATTTGAGGGCATGATTCCGCAACAAACTCAACGGTATAGGGGGACCACTGTTTCAGTGGTATTCTGTGAGCAACCACTTTGTGCATTTATTGCCAAAGGTTAGGTCTGTCTCAAATCCATCTGTTTCAGTGGTATTCTGGGAGCAGCCACTTTGTGCATTTATTGCCAAATGTTAGGTCTGTCTCCTATCCATTCCCCGCCTATACCCCCAATTATTGGAGACTAAATGGGTTATGTTATTGTTGTTATTGTATATCCGGCTTCAAACAACAAAATTGCAATTGCTGATTATGGAAATGCCACTACTATTTGCGGAAATGCCATTATTCATCCATATCCCACTTACCCAACAAACCCCACATGACTAACCACTTTATACTATATCTCCTTCTTGCGATATCCCCTCATCCCCTCTAAAGTTCTGACCGCTAACAAACCAGCCGCAACAGTAAAATCAGTATAAGTAATCAAGGAAAAAATTGTGAGACCCTTATCTATTCTAATATACAAGAGAGCACCAATTTGGTCTCTCTTTTTTTGTCATTGTGCCAACTTTTCATCTTCCTATATTATCCTTCCATAATTTTTCAATAACAAGTTAGAAAACATTATAGATTGACTATAAAAAAAACATTATAGATTGAAAGATATAGACGATTTTTGGAGACGTCCAAAAAAAGAAATAGACACAACAAATTGGGACATGCAGGAGTAGCTTCTATGCTTTCTTCGATTTTTTGTGCAAATTACTCCTTTCCTATCTCTTAAAGTGACTGGATCATTGTCATATAGCCATGGCTTTTTGTTACTTTTTCGAGTTGGGAGAAAACTTTGCAGAGGTTAACTGTTTCAAGTTGTAACTGTACAGTTTTATACGTGGGTTGTGTACATGGCCTCTTACTGTTTTGCCCCTATAGTTTTTGGTTCAAAGGTAAAGCAAAGTGTAATTTTTTGTATTTTGTGTGGCAGTTTGGGAAGGAGAAAATGTGAGCCAGCCTCAAAAACTACTCCACACCAAAATGCTACTCCCCCTTTATATATTAGAATAGATAACAAGTTAGATATCCTTCGACTCAAATAACTGTAAGGAAAAATGAGTAAAAAATGCCCACCCACAAATTACTCCACATTGTAACTGCAATACACTATTTTCCTTCAAAAGGCATAAGTCATAATTTCTTTAAACTTTCTGAATTACAAATTGCTCTCTTTCATGGAACTTTGACAAGGAAGAGCTCTCAATGGCAAAGGTAGATTTGGATGAATTACACTATTTTATTGTCATTTGTGTTTCTTTTTTTCATCATACCATTTGAGATTGTCGTATTATAAATTTGACTTGCACAAGCATCGCATGAGCCCAGCCTCTAGAACTTGAATAATACTACTGAAAAGAGATTACCATGATCAATTTCCCTTCTCACGACTACAAAATTCATAGCCCTACAATAAACGTAAATACCATGTCTTCTGACCAAAATTGCAATATACATTCATGGAACTTACATCATCACTGCATTCAAGAAAGAATTGGGTATCTTCTTTGTTGTTGGCCGTACGTTCACAAGATTGATCCTTCTTGGACAGCTCATAGGAGGAAGCAGATAGTTCAAGCAAGGCATTCATAGCCTGGAAAAATAAATATGCTAAGCAAATTATAACTGTGAATATAATATTTGCATGGAAACCATCTGATTGCAAAAAATGTACTTGTCACTATGTGAAATGGAATAGCTATTGGCAATGCAAGCAATGCACTATTTGCTAGCAATATGCAACAATCCAGACCAAGGTTTGCTTCATACGTCTGCATATACGAGTGAATGTATCTTTGTGTATTCTATTTAAAGCCTAGATTAGGTGTATCTTGATACTCTCTTTATGGCATAGATTAGGCATACCATATCTCTCCGTAACCTTCTATTTTAGGTATAGGTTTCTAGATTTTCTCTGTTTAAGCTGGTGATTAGCATTGTAACTTTATGATCAGTAATATATCAGTTTTCTTCTCCCCTTTATTTTGTCACATGGTATCAGAGTCACAGAATCTAGGCTTGTGGGATAATCGCTCTCCTGCGGATGGCCTAAGCCTTGTTGCCGTCCGCTGGGCACTCATATAAAAAAAATTCATGGTATTTCGGGCTTTGTTTCTCTGATTTTGCATCTCTGTAGTTTTGTCTCTCTGATTTCTGACTTTATTTCTCTGGTTTTACATCTGAATGCTGCGTCAAAAATCCGTATGTCACTCTCTCTTTCTTCTCGAACATCATTGAAATTTGCAGCTTTTAGATATGCATTTGAAACTGTATCTACTGAATTTGCCTCTGCTCTGCAGCTGTTTGCATAAGTTCTGGCTTCTTAGCTTCCTACCTCAATATCTCTATTGTATTCATCATCTCACCCCAGACGTAGTTCACCAGAACCCTAGCGTCTCCAGCGACGCAATTACAAGCATCGGTGACTCTGTTCATCAGTGGCAACCTATGTTTGAAAAGATTGTCTATTTTTTCAAAGTGTCCTTGCCAAACTCTCGATGCTCTCTGCTCTTGCGTATCTATCAATATCCTATAGCAATGTGTTTTGCCTTGAAAAGCCTCCAAATCGTCAATCCTTAATTCCTAGATTTTTCACTTTATTAAAACAATAAAAAAAATCCACCACTTTACAGGTTTCCCACCCATAGGGAAAAAAACAAAAACAAAAAAACCCCATGTTTAAATACTCACAAACCCACATTGGCATGCCAACAAAAAATCACCCATACACTCACCACGCCAATTTACAGCAAACAGGGAAAAAAACTCCCCACTCTCCACGTTCAAACCAACTCCCCACTTGCTTTCTTCTTCCACTATTTTAACTCTTCGCATGCACCATTTAATTCACATCACACCACTTCTGTTCTCATCAAACAAAAGATCACTATGAAGTCAGAAGGGAACAACCGAAGTTTACAAATTTTGACAAGCACTAAATGTAAGTCCACCACTCTATCTTTATCATGTATCTTCACTTTTCCCCACATTCCCTCTCTTAATTAAGGTTGTTTTGATCTTTTTGTTCTCCAGATTTTTTATTAGAGGCGTTCACCAACTGCCAGAACTACACCAAATTAAGTGATTGCCCTATTCACAACAACATTTGGTTTCATTTCTCATCCACTGCTAAAGGTTAAAAATTTTCATGCATTCATCATTCATGTACTTTTCTTATTTTCCCAACCTAGAGTTGAGTTCTCAGCGGAAGGCAATTGTTATCGTCTGATTGACTTTATTTTTTCATGCCTCCTTGGTTTTTTAAAGCTCCCACATTCCATCTCCCAATATACTGCTATGTACACACATTTTGTAAAGGGAAGCAAAAAATATATTCCTATAAAAGAACTCACATTCATGTGTGTTAATTATGATTTCCTTCTTCGTAAATTAGCCAGTTTCTTTAGAAATGATTTATTGATTTACAGAAACAGAAAAAACACATGAACTCTTTCTTCTTCTTTTTTCGCCCCGTACATAGAATGGGCACAACGCTAGTTCTATTTAAAGCCTAGATTAGGCGTATCTTGATACTCTCTTTATGGCATAGATATGGAGTAATCATCTCTCTTTGTAATCTTCTATTTTAGGTATAGGTTTATATCTTCTCTCTATTTAAGCTTGTGATTAGCATTGTGACTTTACGATCAGTAATATATCAGTTTTGTTCAATCCTTTATTTTGTCATAATACCAAATGATCATCAGATAACCAGAGCTTGAGCTCCACTTCAGAACTTCTCTAATAACATGCTAGGCACCAGTCAGGCCATGAGCGACTTGTCTATGTTGATGACCATGGGCTTTCAAGTGTCGTATAGTAACTTTTGCAAACGTCCATGGGCATGGCTTCCTTAGATACATTATAACATACATGTAAGGAAAAAGTGTTCTAACATGCTCTCAAGTCTCAACAAGCGATGGCTCGTGAGTTTGTGAAACAAAACCAATCTGAGACAGAATTTTTTTTTGTCTATGCTTATGCAAAGAACACCAACCTACACAGCTTCACATCAATCAGAAAGTTACCAAAAAAATAAAAAAATGCAGCAGATGTAATTTTGTCAATAAAAAGACCCATAAGCTTGTAGGGGTAGACAAAATTAATATCGATTTGGAAGGACTTGAAGTTAAGTGTCCCAGTGCTCACCGTTTCAACGTCATGTCCGCATTGAGCTGCAAAGATGAGCATTTCAAGTCAGACATTACATGAGTGAAGTTCATATCAAACTCATCACAACCTTTTAAACCAAATAGAAGTAGTCGTTTATGATCATAATTTGCATGTTATTTCATTAACAATACTCATTTAGGCAAATAGCTTTGCAAAAATCAAACCAATCCAACCCATAGACGAATAAATCAAAACAAAATATCAGGGGCAAACTCATAGGTGGTGTTCCTCGACGTTTATCCTAGCCCATAACATGGAAGCTACCTTGAACATGTATGAAAGAAATTGATAGAAGATGCAACGACTTACGTGGATACTCATGATGTATTGAACCAAAGTGTTAGCCCCAAGCAGAAACGCTTACCAGTCATATAATGGTAAATCAGATGAGCTGTAGTTTCTAGCATATCAATTTGGTATAGACTGATAGAAATCAAAGCCTGTTCCAAGTTTACTCCTTTCGTAGTTTTGATTGTAAAATTCCTTTATGGTCCCTAAAACTGTACTTACATGTGGTTGGCCCAGATTACTGAGCATAAACATTATATGCATTTTAACAGCCGCGTGCAGCATACATATTCAATGAAGGGTTTCTGTATGGAGTGGCATGCTAGTACATGTAAAGTAATTTCAGTTAACGTGACACGAGAAATTCTTCATTGTTCATCACTGATACTGATAAAAAAAAAAAAAAGAGGCTCTTGCCCCCAGCAATAACACACAAATAGCCAAAAATTCTCAACTCCATATGCCCAAGATTTTACCTAACACCCAATTTGACATCATAACACATCACGTAAGCTCTAAAACAGAATTACAATCATTGCAACAGCATCAAAAACTTACACAGTACGTCTCTAACCACGGCCATGCTCAGCTCGCAGTCGTCACCAAGCATCGAGCACAAAAACTGCTCAGTGTCTCCTTTAGTCATCACCTCATCAACAAAACCCTCATTTCTCCTCAAACCCTTCCTTGGACTTGCCTTCACATATTCCTTCCCCAACACGTTAGAAACCGTCCCAGTAACAGCAACAACCTTCTTTCCCTTCCGCCCTCCAACTCCCCGTCTATTTCGACCGCAATTTGCCTCCATCAAACCCTCTGTCGAGCTTGAACCCACGCTCGAGCTCAACCTCGCACTCCCACTGGAACTCGAACATTCCCCCAATCCTCCGAGAATCTCCTCCGCCTTGTTCAACTCCCCGTTCGCCTCTCGATATGCCGAATCAGCTTCCTCGATCGAAACCGAGGTAAAAGCCTCCATCAAATTCTTTAAAGCCCTGGTTTTTTCACTGTCCTCATTGTCAACGGCACCTTTAACGACACCGTTTGGATTTTGAGGCCGCGATCTCTTCTTATTCCTCCTCGTCATGTCACAAACTTTTGGCCCAGTCTCTGAAATGTACAATGATACAGGCAACTGAACGTATGTATACCTATAGATGTTTGTGCAACAGCTATTTACGTCGAAAAAAACAACAAATCGACTCGATCAAACTTAGGAGAACGCCATGATCAAAGAAGTTACGCAGATCGATGATTACAACATTAGGGTTAAGCGAAAACGATGGTTTGTGAAGGATGAAACCCTAATTTGGTATGGCATAGTCCAAATTAGGGTTTTTGAGAAAGAGAATTGAGAGTTTTGCGGATTTGTTGGGTTCTTGAAATTGAGATTTTTTCCGATTGGTGAAAATGATCGAGATGAGAGAGAACGGAATTCCAAAGGAGGTGCTTCGAAGATTACTGGATTTGAGGGACCGTTAGCATTTTCCCTAGAGCATATGGGCAACTTTAATCCACCTCCATTCCTCCAAAATAGAGGGTGAATGTAAGAGGAGATTTTGTAATTTATATTCTTTTTTTTTATTTATTGTACTTTTTGGGAGAATCTTGGAGGGATCCACTGTCCTTTTTAGAGATTTGGTCCTCGAAAACTATTTTACTCCTCCAAATATGGAGAACCAAATCTCATTTTGTTCTCCTTTTTCTATTTTTGGAGAATGGGCCCTCCTAAAAAGTACAAAAATTAAAGAAAAGTGAGCATTAATTACAAAATTTTCCCTCAATGTGTCACATCCACTCTCCATTTTGAAGGAATAGAGGTGGATTGAAGTTGCCCTAACCCACTCATTTTCTTTCAAAATGAAGAATTAAATTGACATATTAAGCCGAAATCTTATAATTTATATCCACTTTTTCTCAAAAAGTGGTTTTGTTTGATTGAGAGTTTTGAGAAAAAAATTTTGAGAAATATTATTCAAATAGTGTTTGAATGAGTTTTTTGAAAAAGTAATAATTAGAGAGAAAAATGAGAATAATAATTGAAGGGAAGAGTATGAGTAGAAAGAAAAATGTGATTAATAATTGGAGAAATGAGAGATGGAAAAATAATCTTTTTAGAAAATTTCTAGGAAATGTGAAGTGAACACATTATCTACTCTTTGGAGGGACCTATCCTCCTTTTTTAGAATTAATTGGTTTTTCAAATTTGAAGAACCAAAATTAGATTTGAAGAATGGATATAATAAAATGGAGGATAAGTCCCTCTAAAAAGTACAACATTTTGAAGAAAATGGAATATAAATTACAAAATCTCCCCTTGATATGTCACTCACATTCTTCATTTTAAAGATTTGAAGACTGGTTGGAGATGCTCTTATAAATTTTGATTTTTATTCCCTTCTTTGATTAGAACAGCGGGGCTATGCTATCCCTTGGGTTGGCGGCCCTGCCAACCTCAATCCACACCATCCAAAAGTATTTTGGTTGTTTCAAATTTAAGATAAAAACTCTTACATAAAAGAGTTTTCTATTACATGGAAGAGTTTTACTTGTAATCCGGACCATTGAATTGCACAACAGACGACGCTAAATGGGATTAGCATGCCCTACCGACCCATGGGGACAACAAGGCCCCAGGGTTCGGTTGGTTGGTGTCATTAATTTTTTTCCCTTCTTTGGTTAGTATCATTAATCCTTAAATTTCTGGAAGGCTATGTTTGGATGACAAATTTTTTGAGAAAGAATAGGAATGTGATTATCGAGAATCAAATTCTTAGCAATTTACTTGGATAGGAATAGGAATGTAATTACTGAGAATCAAATTCTTATGAATTTGATACCTAGAGTAATTTCATTACGTTGTTTGGATTAATTGAGTAATCTTATGTAGGAAATAATTATTTTGAAAATTTATTGAAGTCAACATTTACTTTTTCTTATTAAATGAACTAGGAATCTGAGATTCCCATGGGGTAAGGAGGAATCAGATTCCTATTTAGTTGGAGAATGTGATTCTTGGTTGAATGTGTCATTAAGAATCACATTCCTATTCGTGACTGTTCCAAATGCCCAAATTAGAAAAGCATGGAATCATATTCTTTTTCCTATTTTTTCTAACTTGTCTATTCCTCTCACAAACATAACCCATTCTCTCTCTCTCTCTCTCTCTCTCTCTCTCTCTCTCTCACACACACACACACACACTGACCTAACCCAGCCACAAAACCTGCACACAAAACCCCTCTCACAACAAAGGTATCTATATGTGTGTGTGCGCACATATTTGATCAAGAAATTTGGTGTTTTCTTTGTTTTTTCAACAAAAAATAGGGCTTGTACATGTTTGGTTGTTGATGATTTTTTTTTTTGGGGGGTTCTTTGTTTTTTTTTTTTTACTGAAATTAGGGCTTGTAATTGTTTGATTGATGATGAACACATTTAGTACAGTGTTTATAGTTTTATACTCACACATGCATTTAGGAATTCTTTACCTGAAGTTGTTGAGAAGGGAGGTGGAATGAAGTCCCATTTTTTGCCCCTTTCAAAACTGAGCCCATGATTTGTAGTTTCCCTAAAACTACTGGCCCTAGATTCTTTATCATTTCCTGAGGCCTTCTCTAAACACCAGTGATTAATCTTCTTGTATTCTAAGGTTTTAATCTTGAGTTGTAGGTTTGTTGTTCTCTATCCGATCGACTAACTCTATTTCCTTACTAATCTAATGATTATCATCGTTCTTATGCAAAGGTATGATTCTTGGGTTTGCGGGGAATTCCAGGGTTTTCTCTTAATTCTTTATGAAATGTACGTATTAGTTCTTATACAAAGGTATGATTCTTCCAACAGTGTTCCACAGATTTGCATGGGTTAGGTTCATTTTTTGGAAAAATTGTGCATGAAACTAGGTTTTCTAATGATTGCATGGGTTTTGGTGTGCTTAAAAGTAATGTTCCCATTTTTTCATGACAGTAGAAAAATCGGGCATCGTAGTTTGTATGTAGTGGTCCCCCTTACATTAGAAAAATCTGTAATTTTTCCATTACAGATTTCCATTAGAGTAGCGATCCCCCTTCAATTCATTTTCTATACATTTCTGAATAAAATAACAGTTCGTTGCCTAAGTTTTGCTTTATACTAATGCAAAGTAAGAATTAATCTGAGTAAAAAATAGTTCCTTGGGATACATCATTTATGTTTTTTAAGGTTTCTCTTAATTAGTTGAGATCCATACCAACCAATTTAAGGGAGAAGCAATGCAAACAAAACAACATAATTAGCAACTTCACATTTTTTATTTTAAATTTCCAACACACATAAAAAAAATAAGCTTGTTGAAAACTTTCACACATTTGATTGTCCGTCCATGCCCATATATAGTCTAGCTCTTATAGGACTTATTCACTTGACCATAGCACAAATAAAGGGAAAAAAGAAGGAAAAAAAGCCCCTCAATACCAATTTAGTTATGACATAGTACCAAGATCTTGGTTAGCATATAACTATATCATAACGTAGGCTACTAGTAGAACCAGATAGCTCTAGCATCAATGAGCATTTGTTTAAGGGATCCGTCGATGTGTTTCTCTTTCTTCTTTCTCTCTTCATCTCTTCTGCCCCTAATTCCTTGAAATTAACTTGTTTGGTGGCTTGGGGTTCCATATGAAGTACTTTTATTTAAATTTTGGTGGTCTACTGATCTACTTTTAAGTACATGTTCATTTCATCTAGAAAATAAACCGAAGTCCAAAGTATGTTGATTGCTGACCGATGAACCAAATCCGATACTATGTTAATTAGAGCATTGTTTAAATTATTGCATCTGAAATATTGTTTATCCCTTGGATGCTAAAAAGTATGCCTCTTGTATGCCTAAGAAGTACCTTCTCTAAAAAAAAATCAAGTTCCACCTATACTTAGATGAATATCTGAAAAATCTTTCTCTGACATGGGATGCCTTTTTTCACTTTTTTCACAGTTGAATATGTCAGAGATTATAATTTGTTCATTCCTTTGTCTATAAATTTAGTTTAGTAGAAATTCTTATGGCTTCGTCATATTGAAATGTTTGTTTTTACCATATATAGGTCGACTATAGGTTGATAAAGAAAAGTTCTTTCGTGAATCTTTTTTTGCTGATGATATGGATATGATCAAGGCTTTTTGTTGATATTTTGGTGACCAAGGCTTATTCTCCACTTTAGGGATAGATAAATGTTGAAATTTTTGTGCTAAGGCTTATTATCCACTTTTGACTTTCGGGATAGATAAATGTTGATATTTTGGTGCCAAGGCTTATTCTCCACTTTTGGGATAGATATATGTTTGGGAAAGACTTGTATGATGTTTGATGGCAATCACTTTTATGTTCGGAGATTGTTGGGTTTCAATACTATTAATATTCTACTGCCAAGGAATGTGTAATGGTTGGGTTATCGTGTATTTTTTGTTAGCGTAATTTGATCTTGAAATTTGAAATGTATCGAGGTAATTGAGAATAAAAATAGCATAGCATATAAGCAACCAAAACCTTGTAGCATTCAAAGTATGCTATGAAAGTTGGGATATAAATAGCAGGAAGAAAATGCTATCACAAGTATGAAATGAATAGCGCGTCCAAACATAAGTATCACAAGTATGAAAATAAATATCATAAATATCACAAGTATGAAAATAAATAGCAGGCCTGAAATGATGAAAAGTATTAGATAAATAGCAAGCTAGAAATACTATCAAAAGTATGAAACTAATAACAGAGAGAGAATGCTATAAAAAATACTTAGAAAATAGCAGGCATAAAACGCTATGGGAGCTCCAACACCTATTATAACATCACATAATCCATCGTTCCATAAAACGTTATCTATTACTTTTGATAACGTTTTTGGCACGCTCTACAATGCGATTTTTGTTGTAGTGGCAAGAGCAATTGTAGAATATTGTGGGTGCAACATTGCACCTTTTATAAGGGTTAAAAAAAATTCACTTATGGGCCCACTTGTACTCTGAGGTATACTTTTACGTGTACTTAAACATACAATTATATTTTAAAGGAAAAATTAGCAATAGTACATTATATTTTGTTTTTTTAAGGGAAGAACAATACATTTTTGCAATCAAATGTAAAAATATTAATTTAAATATTGATATAACAAAAGGACAAAAAAACTCAAACCTCTTTCTCAATCTCTCTCCTCTTTCTCTGCTCCACAATCATTTCTTCCTCCAATGGTGGCACACTTCCAACAACAAAAATAGGTTGGGTTAGCCAATCTTTTTGATACCTCCCCACGACCAGGATCAATATTCTGTAGAGGAATTATTGGCTACTTCGAGTAACAGGGAGTAACGGCATTCAACGACACGGCGTCAGCGCAGCAACGACGAAGGAGGGACCCAATTATTGACCAACGTTTCCTTGAAATGATTGGTCACGGAGTTTAGCTTTTTTTTAATCCTCCTGTACTAGCTGCAATCATGCATGATTAGAACTCAAAAATGATGTTTTCAGATTAGTGAGATTTTACTACCTATGAATTTGATCTATTATCATGGTCTTGTTTGTTTCATAGTTTTAGGGTTGGTTTGGGTGAATTGAAAAAATTGGTTTTTTGGTTTTGTCCTTATTCAAATTTTTTTGCATTTGTTAGTTTTCGGTCAATTTTTTTGTGGTTTCTTAAGTTGTCTCGACAAGAGGAATCTAAAAAGTATAAAATTATTAGTCAAACTTAAAATTAGTGGTTTTTTGTGGTTTCCGGTTTTTTGGATTATTTTTCATCTTTATTCACAAAATTTTCACGGAGGCTAATAATTTTATACTTTTTAGATTCCTCTCATCAAAACAAGCCAATAAATCACAAAAAATCAACTGAAAACCAACAAATGCAAAAAAAAATTGAATAAAGACAAAACCAAAAAAACTAAAAAACTAGTTTTTTCAATTTACCCAAACCACCCCTTAGTTTTATTTTATAATCATTATACTCATTTCTCTCTTTATCTCTCTTCACTTATTACACTTTCTTTCTAAAACTAAACTAAACTAAAACTACTAAATGAACAAGGCATGTATATTTTTAGGATGGTTAGTGAGCTTTCACTAGTTTGAAGAGTTGGTAATTAACTAGTTTGTCGATTTTTTGAATTTTTTTTTACGAAATTAAAACTTTTAAAAGTAGTGAAACGCCACTAATTTTTTGGATCGCCAAAAGAGGTGAGGTGGTGATCAGGTGGAAGTGGGAGTTGATTTTTTGAATTTTCTGTACAAAGTTAAAATTTTAAAAATTAGTGAAATCTCACTAATTTTTTTGGGGCGCTGGAAGTGGTTGGTTAGAGATGGGGTGGTCAGCGGCGAGAGGTAGGAGCTAATTTTTTTGGATTTTTTTGTACGAAATTAGAACTTTTAAAAATTAGTGACATTTCACTAATTTTTTAGGTCGCCGGAAGTAGTTGGCTAGAGGTGCGGTGGTGGTTAGCTAGGAGGCAAGAGTTGATTTTTTTTTTTTTTTGAAATTTCTACACCAAATTAAAACTTTTAAAAATTAGTGACATTTTACTAATTTTTTGGGTCACCGGAAGTGGTCGGCCAGAGGTGTGGTAGTGGTCGGCCAGGAGGCAAGAGTTGATTTTTTTGAATTTTCTGTACGAAATTAGAACTTCTAAAAATTAATAACATTTCACTAATTTTTTGAGGTTACCGAAAGTGGTCGGCCAAATGTGGGGTGGTGATTGGCCAAAGGTGGGATGACGATTTTTTTGAATTTTGTATACAAAATTAAAACTTTTAAAAATTAGTGACATTTTCACTAATTTTCTTTTTTTTTTGTCTTTATGTTTGATTGCAAAAGTTCCTTATCCTCTCCTTTAAAAATGTCAAATGTTTTTTGTTTTTATATTTGATTGCTAATGTTTCTTGCCCTTCTATTTAAAAATGTCAAATGTTTTGAATTTTTGGCTAAGTGACCCTATTTTAACATACAAGTGAAACCTAACAAGTATATTTTCCTTTGGTCATTCTACTAACACCTACAAAGTTAAGCTCAAAGGTTCATCTCTTCTAGTGTGGAAACCCAAGGAGAGAGCAAGACAAGATGTCCCAGTGGTTCAAGAGTAAAATATCAAGGAGAGTGTAGGACAAGACGTCCCAGTTGCTCATGAGCAAAATGCAAGAAATGGGCTAGTTACCAGTGGAAGTAAGGATGATTGGGTAAAGGTGGTGAAGAGGAAAAATCAAACTCTAGGTATGCCTATGGTCATCTCCTTGTCTAGCAGTGTTTCTTCTAGACCTAATGCGTTTGGCGTTCTTGACAAATGTGAGGATTTGGGTGCCTCCTCCATAGTGGAGGTGACAAAGATAGATGTTGCAAGGGTTGTATCTTGTGATGCTACCCCGATTCTCCTTGGTTAGGCTAGTACACTCTACAAGAGCCTGCCCCGTGGCTCTTCGTCGGTCTACACTGTTACGAGAGTCTCTACGGATTCCCTTGGAAGATGATTTCATTGGACATCGACATAGTTTGAACCAGGTGGTGGGTGAATTCTCAACTCCTTCATCCACTAGAGATCAAAACAAAAAAGAAGCTCAGGAAAAAATCAAGATGTTAAAGGCTTCAAGAGTTTAGTTTTTGAAGCTAGCTTGCCTTCTTTTGTTTTGGTGTTACTTCTTTGAAGTGTGTTTTGAGCTTTGTTGGCTATTTATTTTGCTGTGGTTTAGTTTTCGATTTTTTCTTTTCTTTTTTCTTTCTTTTTCTCCTGGGGTATGCCCCTTGTAGGTTGTATATTCGGTTAACCTTTTTCTATTTCAAGCTAATTTACCCCCCAAAAAAGTGTAATTTTTTGGCACCTTTTAGCACGAGCAATTCTGAGATATTGTGTCACTGTTTCACAATCATACCCAAATTTTCATTCTACCTCATTCCCAACTTTTTATTCTACGTGGTGGAACTCTCATTGCTAAAACTAATCATTTATAAGATTCAAGTAGATTAAAATATATCTTGTTAATTAACAATAACTCTAAGCCGCCTTCCGCTTAACCTTTCTTTTTGCACTTTTTTTTTAATCTTTATTCAAAAAAATTTGGCATTTATTAGTTTTGCATCAAAAAATTCTGTGATTCGTCTGAATGAGAGAAATCAGAAAAAAAGAAATCATGACTGAAAATCAAATAAAGACAACTCTAAAAGTGCAAAAAATCCCACAAATAAGTGAAACGGAACGAGGCCTTAGTCGTTTAACAATTTTTTAGTAGGGCACTCTACATGAATCTTATTTTTCAACACGATTGCAAAAATGTATTGAGTTAAGCCTTCCACAAGCTTCCAAATCCTCAAATTGTAATTTTCTATATTTTTTTTTGAAAAAAAAAAAAGAGTGAGGGAGAACATGCGAGGGGATTGGAGATTTTGAGGAAGAGATATATGGAGAGCGGGGAGTTGGAAGTTGGGGGTTTTATTATATATAGAAGATTTGTTTGTGTTTTTTGTAATTTTAAATCGAAGTAAGAGTGAGTGGCAATAGATATAAGCAAAGTGTGAAAATCATTTCCTAACTTTTAATGTTGTAGACGTTAATTTTGTTTGTGCTGTCTTGAAATCTCGACTACAGTTTCAGCTCCTCCAAATTCAACATGAATTTCACGTTAGTCTTTTCAGTTAGGACACACACTCCTATTTCAACACATTTGATTTGATATCCAATTGCAAATCATGTTCTATACATGTCCATTTTGATCATCTTTGTGTGCTCGGGATGAGTCCACAAAAGTGTAAAACTACATGACATTGGAAGCTAGGTAAGGAAACCGGAGGGGAGTCCCCTCCCACAATGATGGGCGTTGGTGTTCCGTGTACCTGAGTACGAGATTGAAAAGAATGCATTAGATGGATGCCCAAACATTAAGAAGGAAGGACGCTTTTAGAGGCCAAAGCCCATGGGAAAATACCATCTTTGATCAAGTGGACCTCTAATCAGGAAACCATATCCAAGCTTTGTGGCTATTCATCTGCGCTCTTTGGACTTATCAAACTTAGCGAACTGAAACATCTGAGTAGCTAAAGAAAAGGAAATCAAGTGAGACCTCATTAGTAGTGGTGAGCAAGAGCAGGTTGGGGGTTCGGGAAAAAAAATACAAAGCTTCGTTCCTTAGCAAAGTGATCACTTCTTTTTTGCTAGAATTCATTCGATTTGCTGTGGATGATGGAAAAACCAGTAAGCTACAACTTCAAAGCAACCCTTTTTATTAAAAGGAGAAAAGCCTTTTTTCTTTTGTCTCTCTCTCTCTCTCTCTCTCTCTCTCTCTCTCTCTCTCTCTCTGTTTTTTTTTTTTTAAATAGAGAGAGAGGGGAGGGGTTTAGTAATGGGGGTGGAGCTTGAAGAATTTATAAGCGAGCCGCTCTATCCTATTATGTTTTTTAGCAACAAGTTATGGTCTAAACCTTGACCTAGGCTGGGGTGAAAATTCCAAAGCTCGTGTTCCTTTCTCATATGTAAACTTCAAATTAGGAAATTTTGAGCCGCCAACTTAACAGCCTGTTTGGATACTGGAGATGGCGCCTTGATTTGTAAGCGCCCGGATTTGTAAGCGCCCGGATTTGTAATCCCCGCCCCACACAAATCCGGTGTTTGGTATGCAAAATGAGAGGGCGGATTTGAGCTCTGGTCCCACACAACCAGACTTGTAATCCACCCGCAGGTGGATTTGCAAAGGATGGCCTTACCCCTATCGTTGGTAAATCCAGGAGGATTGGGTCCAAAATGCCCCTCCAAATCCACCTTGCTTTTCATGAGAGAGAGAGAGAGAGAGAGAGAGAGAAACTAGAGGACGAGCTGATCGAATAACAGATCTGGGTTGTGGTGGTCGGCGGCGGGGGTTGAATCTGGGTTAATGACGGAGAAGGTGATCTCCCTGTGGACTGGTGGCTCAACCCTCAACCAATTTCATAATTGGCCGAAATAGTTGTTGAGAGTTATTGCATTAGTTGGCTATTTCTCCTATATATGTTGTACTTCATTTGCGATGTAGGATGTGTATCAGGATCAGAAATCAGAGAAAAACAGAGAGATACACGAGAGTATAGTGAGGCTGTATTTGAGAGTGTGAGTGATTGTATTCCTCCTCCAATTTTAGTGAATCCGTTGCCCCCGTGGACGTACCCGAATTTGGGGAACCACGTAAATACTCTGTGTTCTTGTGTGTGTGGTTTGTGTGTGTTTGATTGCGGCACCGTATAGCACTACAATTGGTATCAGAGCAGTGTAGTGGGTGCCCCAAAATTGCAAACCCAGTTTTCACTCTGTTTCGAGGTTCTGTTCGAATTTTGTAGTACCGGAAACGAGCTCGAAAAAAATTTTTGAGCTCGGATTGTGAAAGCCCGCGAAGTGAGACGGCCAACGTGCGAAATCGGCTCAACGGAGACTCAGAGTTCTCACACGCCTACTTGAAGCTCAAGGCTGCGAAAAGCGCCAAGTAGATTCATCTCGCTGCCGCGGTACGCTGGATCGGGAGAGGAAGACGCTGGCCCGGCCAAGATTTCGGGCAGATCAAGCCTTCACGCCAGCTGGGTCAACGTCAACCTGCTGCCAGTGGGTCAACGGCCAACCTGGAATTCAACTCAAAGATCCGCCCACTCACTCCGGGGCCCCACTGGTCAGACCCGACTACCTAAAGATTCTAATTCTATCCGCCCTTCAAGCATCAGCCCGCTCCTGCTCAAGATCGGCTCCGTCCTGCTCGGGCCTGCATCGTCCTGGGCTATCAGTAGAAACCCGGTTTAGTCAGACTGCTCCGCTCATTTCCGCCCAAAGATGTAAAGACCGCCCATACCCGTTCGATTCGTAATCGATTTATTAGGCGGTTGATGCGGTTCGGACCGTTCACCTCCATTGGTCGGTTCCCCACATTCTCGGCGTTTGGATCCAACCCCGTGCTCGCTTTTTCGAGATTCGAACCGAAGTTGAAGATCGGTTGAGTTTTGGTGATAAAAGCGTGTTTTGGGCGTTTTCGTGTATCGTAATTCATCTTTGGTGGAGTGAGAAGTCTTGCTATGGTCGACGGAAAAAGAAGTTCCCAAAATCACTCCCGACTCAACTCCTAAGGGTGTCTCGGAGTCCTCATCCAGTACGAACAATTATGGGCAAAGGAATACGGTTTCCAATGCTAAGTTCGAGGTGGAGAAATTCGATGGAACGAATAACTTCGGCATGTGGCAATGCGAAGTTTTGGATATTTTATATCAGCAGGAGTTGGATATAACGTTGGAGAAGCGGCCCGATGATATTTCTGATAAAGATTGGTTAAAGCTTAATCGCCAAGCATGTGGCACCATCCGGTTATGTCTCACAAAGGATCTGAAGTACTTTGTGATGAAGGAAACACTAGCTAAAGAGCTATGGGAGAAATTGGAAAACAAATACATGACGAAAAGTGTTGAGAATCGGCTATATCTAAAGAAGAAGCTCTCACTAGGTTCCAAAGATTCGCAAAGGTATATCTATGCACCAACACTTAAACAATTTCAATAAGATTTTGTCTGATTTACAAAATCTTGACGTTTCCATTGAGAATGAAGATAAAGCTTTACTATTGTTAAATTCCTTGCCCGAAACGTACGATCATTTGACTACTACTTTATGATATGGTAAATCTGAAATCAAGTATGATGACGTTTCTAATGCTTTGATGAATGACGAGGTACGGAGGAAGGACAAGATGATTCACCAAGACCCGTCAGCATCAGCATTGACCACCAGAGGCAGGACTGAGACTAGGAAGTCTGCCGAGGGCAAGAAGTCTGGTGGAGGAGGCCGAGGGAGGTCTCGCTCAAGATCCAGAGGTGCCAAATCCAGAGAACGGAGGAGATTAGCGAAAGACGAGTGTGCCTTTTGCCATCGAAAAAGGACGACGGAAGAATGATTGTCCAAACAAACAACCGGGTTGCAAATGTTGCAAGCGGATGATCTAGAGTCAAGACTATGTGTTTCATCATCGCCGAGCCATTCGGGATGAGTGGATACTAGATTCGGGAAGTACTTACCACATATGTCCCAATAGGGAATGGTTCTCGAGTTTTCAAGATCTCAATGGAGGAGTTGTTCTGTTAGGTGACGAGACAACCTGCAGAGTACGAGGGATAGGTTCAATCCTTTTGAAGTTGCATGATGGGACCTGCCGTGAGTGCTCCAGATGTTCGGGTATATTCGGACATGAAGAAGAATCTCATTTCACTTGGAGCCTTTGATGCAAAGGGCTACAAGATTACGATGGTGGGTGGAGTGTTGAAGGTGGTTCGTTGGGTGCCAAGTGGTACTAAAAGGCGTACCGAAAAGGGAATGTGTATTCTCTAGGCGGTTGTGCGATCCGATCCTGGGAGAGCCGCCCTGTTTCAATATGCTCGGAGCGAAGACGCGATGCATCCAGGCTATGGCACATGCGTTTAGGGCATGCTGGCAAGAAGGCCTTACAGGGTTTGGTGAGGCAAGGCTTGTTGAAAGGAGCCAAGACAGGGAAAATTGGCTTTTGTGAGCATTGTGTATTGGGCAAGCAGACTCGAGTCAAGTTTGGCACTAGAGTTCACCGCACCGAGGGGATTCTAGACTATGTTCATTCAGACGTTTGAGGGCCTACCAAAAATGCTACTTTGGGAGGCAAACGATGGTTCGTGACATTTATTGATGACTATTCCAGGCGTGTTTGGGTTTATCAAATGAGTCACAAATATGAAGTTCTTCGCATTTTCCTTATTTGGAAGAAAATGATAGAGACGCAGACAGGTAGAAAGATCAAGAAGCTGAGGTTAGATAATGGTGGAGAGTACAAGTCAGATCCTTTTCTCTCCAAGTCCTGCCGGGAGGAGGGATAGTCGACACTTCACGATTCTTAAGGGGACGTCGCAGCAGAATGGAGTTGCAGAGCGTATGAATCGCACTTTGGTGGAGAAAGTACGATGCATGTTGTCAAATGCCGGCCTTAGTAAGGCGTTCTAGGGAGAGGCAATCGAATATGCCTCACATCTTGTCAACCGTTTACCGTCAGCAGCACTTGGAGGGAAGACTCCGTTGGAGGTATGGTTTGGGAAACCTGTTGCAGACTACGATTCATTACATGTTTTTGGATGTCCTGCTTATTACCATGTAACTGAGTCAAAGTTGGATCCGAGAGCCAATAAAGCGATTTTCTTGGGCTTTAATTCAGGTGTGAAGGGATACAAGCTTTGGTGTCCTGAGTCAAAGAAAATTGTTATAAGCAGGGATGTTACCTTCGATGAATCTGCTATGCTAAAGCAGGTTCCTTCCAAGGAGAATGTGGAGCCGAATGTTCTACAGCAGGTGGAGCATTCAGAACAAGCGAGAGTAGAGTCCTCATTTGTTCCAGTACGGCTTGATCAGCCAGTTGAGAGTCCTATGGATCATTCTGTTGAACAGGATATTCTCGAAGAGGTGGAGGCTCCAATTCAGGAAGCATTACAGCAGCCAGAGTCCATTGCAGTTAACAGACTGAGGCGGGACATCCGAAAACCCGCTCGATATGCCAATGTGGTGGCATATGCTCTTCCAGTTACAGACGATGATATTTCGTGCACCTATAAGGAGTTAGTGCAGAGTACAGATAGTGACAAGTGGAAGAAGGCAATGGATGAGGAGATGGGTTCACTCTCCAAGAATCAGACATGGGAGTTGGTGCAACTTCCAAAGGGCAAGAAAGCAATTGGCTGCAAATGGGTCTATGCCAAGAAGGAAGGTATAGGATCTGAGAAAGTCAGGTTCAAAGCAAGATTGGTAGCCAAGGGTTACGCTCAGACGGAGGGAATCGACTACAACGAGGTGTTCTCCCCTGTCGTCAAACATTCATCGATCAGGATCTTGCTTGCATTGGTAGCTCAATTTGATCTCGAGTTAGCCCAACTCGATGTCAAAACCGCTTTTCTACACGGAGATCTGGATGAGGAGATCTATATGGCTCAACCAGATGGATATAAAGTTGCAGGAAAAGAGAATTGGGCTTGTAAACTACAGAAGTCGCTATACGGATTGAAACAGTCGCCGAGACAGTGGTATAAGCGATTTGATCGGTTTATGATGGATCAAAAGTACACAAGGAGTCAGTTCGATCATTGTGTCTACTTCCGCAAACTCCGGGATGGATCATTTGTCTATTTGCTCTTATATGTCGATGACATGCTGATTGCATGTAAGAGCAAGGTGGAGATTGATAGACTAAAAGCTCAGCTCAGCAAGGAGTTTGACATGAAGGATCTCGGGGAGGCTAAGAAGATTCTCGGCATGGAAATTCAGCGGGACAGGATTACAGGCACAGTTTGTTTAACGCAGACGCAGTATCTGAAGAGGGTGTTGCAGAGGTTTGGTATTGACGGGAAAGCGAAAGCTGTTAGTACACCTTTGGCAGCTCATTTCAAGCTCAGTGCATTGATGTCGCCGCAGACTGAGAACGGACGGAAGCAAATGGCTCAAATTCCCGATGCAAATGCAGTGGGAGCTTTGATTTATGCTATGGTCTGTACACGACCAGACATTTCACACGCGGTTAGCATGGTTAGTCGATACATGCACAATCCTGGAAAGGAGCATTGGCAGGCTGTGAGATGGATTCTACGGTACTTACATGGTACTGTGGATGTTGGTTTGAAGTTCGAGAGAAACAAGACAAGTGGTCAGCATTTGGTTGGATATGTGGATTCTGATTATGCTGGTGATCTAGATAAGCGGCTGCTGGCCGATTAGATAATGGGCTATGTGTTTACACTTCTTTGGAGGACCAATCGGTTGGAGGTCAGCGTTATAGTCAGCGGTTGCTTTGTCTACTACTGAGGCAGAGTACATGGCGAATGTGAAGCTTTCAAGGAAGCTATTTGGATTCATGGTTTGATAGAGGATTTGGGAGTCTATCAAGAAAACGTGGGAGGTTTTTGTGATAGTCAAAGTGCCATCTGTTTGGAAAAGAACGGGTCCATCATTCGGCGCACCAAGCATATCGATGTCGGTTCCATTTTATCGGGGAAATTGTAGAAGAAGGGGATGTTACGCGGAAGATTCCGAACCGAGGAGATAACCCCCCGCAGATATGTTGACGAAAGTGGTCAGTGGGATCAAGTTCAAACACTGTTTGGACTTGATCAATATCTCTCGGACAGGTAGCGCCTAAGGGAGCATGACGGCGATGTTGATTCGAGGATTCGCCAAGGTGGGCGGTGGCTTAACCCTCAACCAATTTCATAATTGGCCGAAATAGTTGCTGAGAGTTATTGCATTAGTTGGCTATTTCTCCTATATATGTTGTACTTCATTTGCAATGTAGGATGTGTATCAGGATCAGAAATCAGAGAAAAACAGAGAGATACACGAGAGTATAGTGAGGCTGTATTTGAGAGTGTGAGTGATTGTATTCCTCCTCCAATTTTAGTGAATCCGTTGCCCCCGTGGACGTACCCGAATTTGGGGAACCACGTAAATACTCTGTGTTCTTGTGTGTGTGGTTTGTGTGTGTTTGATTGCGGCACCGTATAGCACTACACTCCTGACCCGTGATTTTGCCTTGATCGCCGGTGGTGGAGGTGCGGTAGGAAAGAGGCAGAAGAAAGGGTGACAGAGAGTGAGAAACAAAAAAAGGAAGGCCAAAAAAAGGTGGGGGAATGAATTGGGGTTACTGGGAAGGGGATGGGTTTTAGTTCTCACAGTTTTTTTTTTAATTTAAGTCATTGGGTGGGATCCAATTAGTTGTGTCATGGGTTTTTAAAAATGTGCTAAACGTAAAATTAATTCAATGAAGACAAAAAAAAATTGTTCAAATTGATTTTTGTATTTTTTCAAATTAAATTAATAAATTAATAAATTGGGGGTGATTTAGTCATTTCTCCTCTTATCCTATCATATCTACCCTCTAAATCTCCCTTATCAAAAAATCATCCAAACACTTTATATACAAATCCATCATTCTTAGAAGTAGGACCCACCTTCATTACAAATCCACCCTCATTATACATTCACCCTCAAATCCATCTTTATTACAATTCCACCAAAAACAAATCTGTCATCCAAACGGACCGTGAAAGATAAGGTGAGGTGGACCCCAAACCAAAACGACAAGAGTCGCAATATACCAACAAAAGTGCTAGAATCGCACATGCTTGCACAAACACACGTGGAAGTATATTTGTGTAAGGTTGTGTGTTGCAGTAAATTGCACGTGCGGTAATAAACCAGAAGTGCTAAAATTTTACACCTTTATATAAGCACAAACACACTTGTGTAACAGCGAGTTTGCCTATCAAAAATGATTGTGATACAAATTTTGTGCCACAACTAACACAATCCCACTCACATGGGCTGTGAGTTCTACATGGGCTCCACATGTGGGCCTCACACCCCATGTGAGTAGAGTTATGATTGGTTGTAACACAAAATTTGTGTATGTATAATTACAGTCCTGATCCAATCCAGGAATCCCAGATCTGGGACTTCACCTTCTCAATATTTTTTTGAAAACCCGAGCTGTCCAATGTGTTCAAAAGTTGTTTTCAAGTGTCCACACAAGAAATCTTCAAAAAAAAAATACCGGGAAGGGCTTGATCAAAACAGTTTTTTGCAAAATTGTAAATATACTGTTTTTGCAAAAAAACTGCTTCGATCAAGCCCTACCTGATATTTTTTTTAAAGATTTCTTGCTAGTAATCTTGAAGACACCTCTTGAACACATTGGATGGCTCAGATTTCCCAAAAACAATTTTAAAAATCATCAAAACACCAAAAAAACCTCCAATCCAGGATTCCAGATTTGATAATTGGCGTGTATCATTATTCTTTGTGTATACGTGCACATTGTAGCGTTTGTTGATCCCATGTACATTGTGAGTGTATTCAAGTGTGTAATGGCACAAACACACTTGTGCAAAAGTGTACTTATAATGTATAATTTTAACTGTTTTACCTAGTTCAAGAAAAAAAAAAAAAGACTCCAAGAGCCTCAACAAATGCAAATGTAAAATACCTAAAGCTAAATGAGGCTGCTCATCCAACACTTTATTAATTTTTCGAGAGAAATTATTTTTAAGAAATTATTTTTAAATAGTATTGTTGGAAATTATTTTTAAGAAATTATTTTTAAGATGATTAGTAAAATAAATAGTATTGTTGGAATGTAGAATAAGATGTGGAATTGTGATAGCAAAAATAAAAAATGTGAGCTAGTCACTAGCATTTTTAGCTAAGAACAAGTAGCCTCTCTCTAAACTCTCTCCCTCTTCTTTCTAGAAAACAAACAGGCAGCTAGGGTTTTGATTGGGGGAGGGGCTGCTTCTTTCTCCCTCCTCCCCCTAGGCGGTTTTCCTCTCTCTCTCTCTCTTTGCTTCCTTCTTCCTCAGGGGAGACTCCACCATATGGCTTGACCTTGCTGGGTTCAAAAAATACACTGAATTTTTTTTTATAGATATAAATTATATTTTCTTTAGTATTATCAGCTTTGGATTATTCGTGCGAGGTTAAAAATATATATGTAACTAAATTTGAACCAATTTGTTATAGCCCTAACAAAACAAAACACACCTAAAACCAAATTATATTTTCTCATACAATGGATTTTTAAAGCCAACGGAGTAGTGGGTTTTAAAATACAATACATAATTGCAAAGTGGGTTTCTTCAAAAGATTAAAAAAAAGGGATAGTGTTGCTCTTTGCCTTCTCTATTAAAGAAAGGGGATAGTGCTTTTTGCATCTATTGCTCACTCTGTGTCAAAGGAAAAAAAGTTGTTAGTGTTGTTGCAATTGAAACTCTCAATCTTATCATTAAGGATTTAGATAATGACTTGTTTACAATATTAGTTGACGAGTCCAATGACATATCATGTAAAGAATAAATATCTTTTTTTTTCAAATGATATAATGAATATGTCTCTTTTGCCTAGTTAGAGTTTTTTTTTTTTGGACATACAACTTTTCTTCATGGACATGTTATATATTTTTGTCAATACTAGATGAAAATCTTGGAGTTGCCACTGTTCTTCCTCCGCTCATTTTTTCTTTGTTTGTTTGTAGGTTTTTGAGGTGTTTGCAGATGGGAAAGTAGCAGTGGTGGTGGTGGTGGTTTGAGACGCCAAAATGGTGGTGTGGCAGCGGAGGTATTTGTCAACATTTACAGGTATAGGGGTGAGGGTTTTCAGGAGGTGAACTTGCAGCGTCTTGTGGCTTTAGAGGGTCGATGCGAGGTATGGCCATAAAGCTATCAATTTTCAGCGCTGGATGGGTGATTTGAAGGGTTTTACAGGTCCTATCAAGGGTTTTGCTAGCAGAAACGGTGAAAGGGGCGATTGCCACAAGCAAGAGATGGCATCATATGGGCAAGTTTGGTAGATGGCATCATACGGGCAAGTTTGGTATACTTGCCAATGTTTTGGCTTCATTTTGACATGTTTTGGGGGTTGACAAAGGGTGTCAGTTTACAATAGCGAAGACCAGTTGGCTTGTGTGTGGGGTTATATTGAAGTCAACTTTGACGCAGGGGAAATCCGATTTGAGGAACGCAGCAGGGAGGAGGTATGTCGTCGACTTATGCGTGGGTTTTGGTGATGGCAGTGAAGCAAAAGGAAAGGTAATTACAAGGTGAGGATCGGCGACGAATGATGAGATAGGATCGGTGATGGGCGATAGATTGGAGGCAATGATCGAGCTTGGTTACTAATGCAGAGGAAGACAATCTGTGACGATATAATGTCTTAGGTTTTCGTTGGGGAGAGGGCTAACTTGCAGATGAGTTTTTGGGTGATTGTCAGAGCTTTTTTCCGGCGAATTTGCTAGTGTCGCTTGGGTGAACGTGAAGGGGACATGAATACATTTAATGGGCTTTATTGTATTTACTATTTACAGCTTGTAATGGGAGTTGTAGGAGCATGGGTTGTTTTGCATTGAGAATTGTATTTTCGGGCTGGGCAAAATTAGGTGTGTTGGTATCTTACCAACATGGTGCATTTTTATTAACATATTGAGAGGTGGGGAGGTAGGTTAAGTATTTGCGAGTAGCAGTAGTAGGAATGTCTCCAAACCACTCTTAATGCATTTCTTTTCCTATTGTACTGATTTCATCTTTGGCTCCTTCAGGATTAATGAAATCTTTCTTCGCTTTTCAAAAAAAAAAAAAAATTATCTAAGAATGGCTCCACCTGCTCTACGACAATAACAATAACAACAATAACAAAACTTATTTAGTCTGCAATCATTGGGGATATGTGCAGAGATGATTAGAAACAGACCTAAAATTTGACAATATGTACAAAAGTGGCTACTCTTAGAATACCATTGAAACCGTTGCCCTCCTTAACCTCCAAGAACAAAGGAATTATAGAGCTTGTTTGGATGCAATTCTAAGAAACGGGATAAAGGAATCCAATCAGACGAGGATGTGATTGGACATTTAGCCCATGGTTTGGGAACAAAAAACCCACCCAGACTAAATAGTCGCCGGCTATATAATTCGGGAGAACCTAGACTAAATAAAATCATAGGGGTGCTTATATTTAGTCTGGCTTCCTTATCCAGCCAAAATTACCTCCCTACCCTAGCCCCTTCTCTGACCTTCCTTCCCCTTTACAAACCAGTTGGCTCCTGCACTCACCTCACCGCCAAAAATGGCGGACGATCTGTAACCGTCGTCCAATTAGCCGTCAAACCGAAGCCGTCGATCTAAAGTCATCGCCGTTGATTATCCACTGCTGTCACCATTGATCTAAAACCATCGTCATTGATAAAATAAAAAAAACTACCGTCGCAGTTGGACCGGAGAAAAGGGTTAACGGAACAATAATGGGACCTCTGCCTTTTTTTCGTTGTTTACAATGAAGTAAATGAAGTGGAGTACGGTTAATTATTCGGTGTGGCGGTGTTTAGATAAAATATTTGTTAAAGAGCCAAAGAAATGAATATCAAATATTACTTCGGCTAAGTTTTACATTTGATAAAATGAGAATCCCATAAAATCAAGTTCATTTTATGGGATTCTCATTTTATCAAATCGGAAACTTGGCCTTAGAGCCAAAGAAATTTTTTGTTTTGAATTATAACTATCTAAATTAATATTAGTAATTTTTTCTCCTTGTCACTTTGTTTGCAGATGAAAATTGAGAAAAATTGTTAAACAAAAAAATGTTATAAAAAATTGTTAAATTGTTAAACTGTTCTCCTTATCACTTTTTTGGGATTTAGAAAAAAATGGTAGACAAAAAATATGCAATTAGTTTATGAGTATTTGTACAACACATTTTTTTAACACAAAAAAAAACTTTTAAAAATTACGTGTTTTGAATATTTAATGATTTTAATTTATATAAAAAATTATTAGAAGGACTTGTTAAAGCTTAATTTTTGTTAAGTATAACAAATTAATTATGCTTGAAATTATATAAAATTGATTTAATTTAATAATCTAATAGGGCATATGAAAAGGGCAAATTTGTCTTTCGACATGATTTTAAATCATTCACCCATCTTATCTCTCATCCAAAACATATACTATTTAGTCATTTCTTCTTAATTGTCAAATCAATGCGGGTCTACCCTTTTTATTTAATCACTCATATTATTTTATCTCATTTAATATTTATTTCCTCTCAAATTAATATGCTATTCAAATGGGCTCACAAGAGCCTTTTGCTGACCTGCTCTAATATACTAATGATCTGGCAAATGACATGGCTCAAGTTGTCAAAGTTAAATCTCTCTCTATTTTTGCATTTAATAAAATTTGGACCCACGAACTACCGCACGATGTAAAGTCTCTTTACATATGTTAAATAAATTTGGAATGGAAGGAAAACAGATCCAAATGTAAACAAAAATATATATACAAAAGACTGCATTGAGAAATCTATACTACACCAATGAATGTGATGGTTCCAAGAACACAAATTATTCATGCGGACAAAAAAAAAAAAAATGGAGACTTAAAATCTTGAATATCTCCCCAAAAATACCAATGTAAAAAGCAATTTCTAGATTTGATGATGCACTAATATACCGGCCAGTATTGACTGAGCCATAGATAAATAATGATATTTATGGTGTAAAAGTCCGTTACATAACGACCGGTAAAGACTTGTGTCAAGACCGTTCTTGCAGCCGCATGTAATCGGCATAGAAGCGTGGGGTTTCTTCTTGATGGGCATTGTAAGCATACCCTCCATGGCTAGAGATATCAAGCCCAGCAACTTCCTCATCTGCAGATATCCTCAAAATCCCGAGCTTATGAAGTGCATAGAAAAGTGGGCCCATTGTCACACTAACCCAGCCCACAATCACCAAAACCTCAATCACTTGGCATCCAACAAGGCCCCATCCGCCGCCCAAAAAAAGCCCATAGGGCCTTGTCACTCCACTCTCGCCAGAGTCGTAGGCCTGAACCACAAACTCCTCTTTCGCGAAAAGGCCCGTAAAAATCAAGCCCCAAGCCCCACACCCGCCGTGCAGTTGCGTTGCCTCTAGTGGGTCGTCGAATTTCAGCTTCAGGGCCAAGATGTTGAGCCCAATTAGAACCCAAGCCGCGAAAAACCCGCAGACGATTGCCGCCCACGGTTCCACCACCGAGCAGCCCGACGTGATCGCCACGAACCCACCTAGCAACCCGTTGCACACGTCTAGGGCGTCCCAGTGGCCCACCAGCAACCGACGGCCGAATAACGTTACAAGGCCGGCGGTTGAACCGGCGAGAGTAGTATTTACTGCGGTACGGCCCACCCCAGTCCAATTACCCTGAGCCGTCGCGTCAGGGTAGGCCACGAGAATTTTAGCATACGAGCCGGGGTTGAATCCGAACCACCCGAACCACAATAAGAATGTCCCAAGCACCACTAGAGTCGCATTATGACCCCTCATTGGAACGGGCTTGCCAAAAGCATCGAACCGGCCCACTCTCGGGCCTTCAATTAAAGCGCCCCAAAGCCCAGCAATCCCACCCACCAAATGCACCACACCACTCCCAGCAAAGTCAATTGCGCCCGACCCGAAAACCAAGCTACTAGAGCTCGGGCTGAGCCACCCGCTCGACGACCAGACCCAATGGGCCACAACCGGGTAAACGAACCCGGTTAAAAAGAACGAAAAAACAAGATAGGCGCTGAACTGGGTCCGCTCCGCTATGGACCCACTGGTGATACCCGCAACAGCAATGGCGAAAGCCCATTGGTAAAGGAAGTAGCTGTAGTCATAGGAGCTGTTTGGGATATCCTCAAGGGCGAAGAATTGGGTCCCGATAAACGGGTTGGAATTGGACCCGTCACCAAACGCGAAGGCGAAGCCGAAGAGGTAGTAGGAGATGCTGCCAACGACGGCGTCGACGACGTTGGTGAGCATTATGTTCATGGCGTTCTTGGCCCGGACAGAGCCGGCGCAGAGCATGGCGAAGCCGAGCTGCATTACGAAGACAAGGTAGGCTGAGAAGAGGAGGTAGATGGTGTTGATGGAGTCTGTGACACTGGTTTCCCATGAAGACTCCATTGATGAGATGGAGAGGGAGAAGGGAAGGTAGAGATGGAGATGGGATAGAATTGGTCGGTATGGTTTTTAAGGGAAATTGGGGAGATTTAGCTAGGAGATTTTATTGGACTGTATTTATGGTACGTTGAATGGTAGCTATTAGCTTATGACCCACTAGTAGGACATTCTTCCTTTTTCAGAATTTCTTGTGGTTGACTAGTGGTGCATTATAATTCAGTGATTTGGATCTGGTTTGATAAACTTTGAGGTGAGGTGATTCTTCATTGGGTTAGGACTAGGGACATGGACCAGTATCCAGTTTTTTTTTAGCCCAGTCAGGTCTAATTTTGAGCTTTTGTGGACTCACGTCAATACTCGGAATAGATTTTTACCTCTACGTCTAGAAAATGGACATCTAATCACCACTAAGATAAGTCACTAATTTTAATTTCTATTAAGGTAATTCACTCTTTTTTGGAATTTAGGCAATTCGGGTATTATACAGTTTCATAGGATTTTAGAAGTTTAGACACTTTTATATGGTTTTGAGGGTTTAGGCACTTTCATTAAGCTGCCCTAGGGTTTAGGTTTAGACACTTTTATGGGATATTCTAGGGTTTATGGTGCACTTTCCTATTATGGTGTTTTATAGGTTTAGTCACTTTCATCGAGTACCTTAAGGTTTTAGGCACTTTCATAGGGTACTCTAGGGTTTAGGTTGAAACACTTTTATACGATACCTTAGAATTTAAGGCCCTGTTTGGACGCCGGATTTGACACCCGGATTTGCAAAACACCCGGATTTGTAATCCCGGTCCTACGTTAATCCTGTGTTTGGGACACCAAAACACCACCCGGATTTGGAAGAAATATTTCACTGTTAGGAGTAGAAATCCTGGAGGACTCGAATTGTTAACGACAGCTTCACCCATGGGGATATGTGGGTTTTTGGTACAAAAATACCCCTCAAAATCCAAGTGATTTTGGGGCAAAAATACCAGAGAAGGAGAGACTACCATCGTCGTTGTCGAAGCAACCATTGTCGTCATTGGAGAGATAAGATCGAGCAACATGCACCTGTTTTTTCGTTGCTGAAGTCGATCAAAGCCTGAATTTCTAATTGTTGCAGAAGTCTCCATCTTTGCCGAAGTCGCATATCTTTACAGGGAGAGAGAGAGAGAGAGAGAGAGAGAGAGAGAGAGAGAGAGAGAGAGAGAGAGATGGTGGTCGTTGACATGACTGCCCAATACGACAGGTGTTCGTAAAGAGAGAGGGGATAAAGAAGAAGAATGGAGGAAGGAGTAAAAAATATGAGAAGTAATTGTAAATGATAGATCTTAGCAGATTGTAAATGGTAGATGTATGCCTTACACATGGATAACAAGCACATATGTAATAATTTGATTTTAGATTTTTGAAATTAACAAAAACATGTATACATAATATTTTTTAATCATAAATGAAATTATATAATTGATTTAACTCATTGGATGATATAGGTCATTTGCTCTTTTATCCTATCAAATCCACCCTCCCAAAATATCATCCAAACACCTCACTAACAAATCCACCCTTCTTATGAAATGAGGCCACCCTCATTACAAAATCCACCCTCATCACAAATCTACCTTCAAATCCACCCAAATCATCTCTGGCATCCAAACTGGATGTAAGCACTTTCATAGAACACCTTAAGGTTTAAGTTTAGGCACTTTGATAGTACATTTCTGGGGGTTTAAATAAAAGAGGAGAAAGAGAGAGGTGAGAGAGAGAAGAGCATGCCACATGGGTGGGCCGGAAAAGAGACTGTGCGGTGCATTTGGTAAATAACAAAAAAAAAGGCGCGTGGGAATCAGGCGTGGTTTTCTGTACTGGCCCGTAGATCCCTCTAATCGGAATCGTATATTTTGATTGCAAAAAATTAGCTGGATAGTGATTTGAATCATGAGGGTTGATGGACTTTGAGGTGAGGTGCTTCCTCATTCGGTTAGGACTGGGGACATTGGAGTCATGGGACATGATCAGGCATGTCCCCAAATCAATTGGGTTTTTAATTCTCAAAAATGTGAATTATGTTTCTATTTTTATTCTACTTACCGTTTTCTCAAATGTAAAGAAGGAAAATGCACTTATCAAAATGAACTGTATCATAGCCGGTCTGAGACAGTCCAAATCTGAATGACTTATTACTTGAAAACTTTTAGTGGTTAGAGTTTCGAAACATATATGAACCATTAATTATACCAATGTATGGTCTGGATTTAGATTGTTAGGTGCCGTCAAAACTTAGACCGAAGAGAATTCAAACCCTAATAAAAATTTGAAATGTTAAGTACTTAGAAAACTTACCCGAAAGTGAAATTCAGTGGTTTCGATAACCACCTAAGTGAATCTAAATCATTGCTGATCAAAAACAAATTTGAATCATTAATTTCACTTTCAAAGTAAATTTTCGGAATAAATTTCCTGGGTATCTAGCATTGTTCTAAAAAAATATAGAAGAAGAAGGGTAAACCATTAGAGATTAAAAAAACTCAATGAAGAACATTTTTTTTCCTCTTTCTTTTGATACATTGGGAGACATAAGAGATGCAGAAGTTAGTTATTCGAAGCAATTTTGTTCACCATTTTCCAAACCACAAAACAAAAATTTGGGTTTTAGAGCTAAAAACTAATCACTTTCCAACGTCTAATTTAGTTGAATTTTTCCATGCCCTCCTAGAAAATTGTTATGAACAACATGAACGGGTCTGATTGTCGATGTCGGCATCGGAGGTAGGAGGGTAACATTCACCCTTTTCGAGAGACGTTGAACAAAATTGCTCTTTTTTTTTTCCTTCTTTCTTCTATTAAGAGCATCTCCACTCCTACACCAAATGTTTCACCAAATTTAAAATTGAGTAAAAATCACCAAAAATCCCACTCCCCCTACAACAAATCCTTCAGCAAATTTGCTCAACACCAAATAGAAAGCAACGGCTCTATTCTTGTTCACTACACTTGTGTTCTGCTTGTTTGACCTTGGAGACATGTTTCGCAGCAAACTGCTATGAATTCAATTCAATTACTCCAGGACTCTGTATTCACTCCTTCATCCAACCACCCTTGCCATTCCAACTACCCAACCACCCCTACTTTAAAAACGTAAATTTCCTATTGTTTTTGATGCCCTTTGGATGGACTTGAGATTTTTCGTTCAGGCCAAAATGAGGAAGACACCTCCCTCAAAGGATTCAGCAAACCTTGTTGGGTTGTTCCTTTCCACCTCACGCCAAAGTTGGATACTTCTTCAAGGAAGCCTTTTTTGAAACTATACGTTTTGTTGATAGCTTGATTCTACACCTTTTGATCATGAGGTTGAAAAGAAATTGGGAAAGAAATTGAGAAAGTTTTGGAGGCAAAATAAAAATAAAAAAAACTATTAGTGACAAAGCTTTAACTAGAATTTGGTAAAATAGTGGTTTTCCATTGGAGTGGGTGATATCAAATCAAGTTTTTAACCAAATTTTTACTCAAATTTGAGTAAAAATTTGGTGCAGGAGTGGAGATGCTCTAAGGGATCACACTACAATAACTAAACTATAAGGGTCCGAATCCTCTTCAGTCCAATATTTGGATTGGACGAGACAATTCTTAGAGCATCTTCACTCCTTACACAAATTTTTACTTAAATTTGAGTAAAAATTTGGTTTAAAACTTGATTTGGTATGGTCTCTTCCAACTCTTACTCAAAGTGTACGGTGGAGATTTAATCCACAACATTAAATGACAAAAAGGTAAATAGCAGTTCAACAAAAGAGCCTTGAAAATTTGGTTCACATCAGATTTGGTGAAATATTTGAGTAAAACTCAAATTTGTATGGCTGTGTTTGGATGATTTTTTGAGAAGAAATTTTTGAGATAGTATTTGGTTGGATTTTTGAAAATGAGAATAATGAAGTAGTGATTAGAGAGAGAAATGAAATATTAATAAGGAAATGAGTAGAGAGAGACGTTTTTTGAAAAGAAAGAATCTTTTGGAAATTTATTTTTGAAAATGAGTAAAGAAGGGAAGCGAACAAGGCCTATATGTTTGGGTAAGGAGTGGAGGAGGGTTTTGGATGATTTTATTCAGATAAGAATTTCAGTTTAAATTTGAGTAAGGAGTGAAGACACTCTTACTACACTAGTTTTTTGGTTTTTTGGGTTTTGTTCTTATTCAATTTTTTTTTTTGCATTTGTTGATTTTTTGTGGTTTCTTGGTTTGTCTCGACAAGAGGAATCTAACAAGTATAAAATTATTAGCCAAACTTAAAGTTTTGTGAATAAAGACGAAAAATAAACCAAACAAGTATAAAATTATTAGCCAAACTTAAAGTTTTGTGAATAAAGACGAAAAATAAACCACAAAACTCCTCTTGTCGAGACAAACTAAGAAACCACAAAAAATTGACCGAATACTAACAAATGAAAAAAAAAAAAAAATTGAATAAGGACAAAACCCAAAAAACTAGTTTTTGTATTTAGCCAAACCACCCCTATATATTGGTTAAATCAATAGTTTAAATTTGTTAATCAACTCAGTTCGATTCTATTAGGTTCGATTTTAGTTTATGAATGGAAAAAACTGAATTGGACCGAACCCAAATAAACTTTGGCACTCTTTTTAGGGGGTATTCCACTAACAAAAAATAGTTTTTTTCAAAAATTGAGGCAAGTCATTCTCTCACAATACATCACGTAAAAAATCGTGAAAATCCATTTTGGGGGAGTTCTTGAATGGATTATTTGATTTTATCATATTTAATTTTATCATCATTTTTTACGAATAGATTTTATTACACTAAATTTTGTCAACCATTTTTGAAACTTATAGTGGTCCACAACTATTTTATCACCTAGATTTTATCTATTGGGAAAACAAAATGATTTTATCATTCCTCCATGAAACACCAACTAAGTTTTCCATTTGATAAAATCAACATTTGATAAAATCAAGTGGGTGATTTTATCAAATGAAGTGAAGGGGCGTTAAAATCAAGTGGGCCCAGTGCAAAAGGCAAGGGTGATTTTTGCCTTTTGCACTAGGCCCACTTGATTTTAACACCCCTTCACTTCATTTGATAAAATCACCCACTTGATTTTATCAAATGAAAAACTTAGCCTAAAATCAATCTTCTCATTTTATCTCATAAAATCTAGGGTTGTAAAAAAAAACCCCGCGAATCCGAACCAGATTGAACTGAACTGTAGGATTGGATTGGGTTCGTGGATTAATGGTCCGGATATGGATTGAAAAATTAGAAAACCGTGTTTCGCGGTTCAGTCCATGAATATTCATAAAAGATGCGTGGATAAACCGAACTGGACCTTGAGAATTTAATAAATTATAAATAATATATATATATATACATATAACATTGGGATAAGAATTATAATTAAATATATTATTCTTATACATATAAATAGTTGAGTGAGAATTGGACTAGTACCTGAAGAAAGACAAGGTAAACTGCCTAAAAAATTTAGAGAATCAGAAACTTAAGAGACAAAAAACACTAGCATTATTTGTTTAAGTAAAAGGAGAATCTGAAAAATGGACTTGGGCTTTGGAAATTTAACCAGAAGGCTTGTAGAGATGCTTTGGCTAGAATTTGTCTCATGGATGAATTACCTTTTTGGTTTGTTGAGCACAAAGGTTTTCGTGGGAATGAGAATGAGTTCCAAAAGTTACATTGAGAATGTAAATATGAATGTGAAATATGTTTTTTTATTTTGTGAATTGTAATAATCCATAGATAAATCGTGAACTGAACTGTGATTTTTTTTTTATTGTTTCAAAACTTGACCGTAGACTTTTAGTTTGGACACGAATTACCTTACATTAGACCGTGGACTTTTGGTTCAATCCTCAAATTCATACCAATCCGCACCGAACTGAACCGAACCGTTGACACTCATAATAAAATCTATTCAAGAACTCCCGTTGTTCTAAAAACCACCCTTGGTGAACGCCCCCCTTAATCTTGGCCCTTAGATCAATTAGTTGTTCCAAATCACATCATCCTGGTTAAATATCTTCCCCAATTAGAAAATCTAGGGTTTGCCTGGTTAAGCTCCACGGGGAATTCCTCCTACTTTCTCTCCCTCTCCCTGGGTTTATGTAGGGGTCGTGTTCGAACCTCAAATCCTGTAATTCCGGTGAGCCTTAGCTGGAGGAGTTCGAATCTTTTGGATCGGAGCTATGAACCCGTTGACGCTAGTGAAACGGATACAGAACATCAATTCGAAAGAAGCGTCGTTAGGGATTTCCGAAGCAGCTTCGTGGCACGCTAAGTACAAAGAATCTGCTTACGTTTTCGTCGGCGGCGTTCCCTTTGATCTCACGGAAGGCGATCTTCTTGCGGTTTTTGCACAGTAAGTACTTATTAGTTCATCCTATTGACAATAGATTATATTGTGTTGTTATACGTAGGTTTATTCACGTAAGTAGTACCCGAAACCGCTTTCAATTCTCGGTTTTGTGTTTTTTTTACTAGTTTGGGATGTTTCCCGCTTTCAATTCTCGGTTTTGTGTTTTTTTTACTAGTTTTTTCTTTTCCAGATAACAAGATGTCGGAGTGATTATTCAATGAGAATGATCATTCCATTTCGTCTTCATTCCAGTGAACCAAATGCTGCCTAAGAACAGTAATTTGGCATCACAACACTGCGTTGGAATCATGATAGATTGGTTTGTAGAAACTTATATTTTGCGACGGCTTTGGTCTGAAAGGTTGCATATTACCCCCCTCCCAAGTGCAGGGGTAATTTTCCTTTGTTACTTTTTGCATAATAGTTGGCTAATTATATGTCTGGCATTGTACGTGAATGAGAATGATTGGTATGCTGGTTGTATTATAAGATTTTCAAGTACACAGGGTGATAATCATAAGTAGACGCACAATTTCAAATGCTATTTATCGCTGGCTCCTATTACCCACCTTCTTTGTCACCCTTAAACTTAAGTTGTACCACAGCACCTCTCATGTTTGAAGTAGTTGTAGCATTGCACTTGGGCTTGTCAATTGACTCTATAATGCTTGGTTTTGGTATAGTAATTATATCAACTTAAGAGAAGTATAGTAATTATATCAACGTAAGAGAAGTATAGTAATTATATCAACGTAAGAGAACCAGAGGCAACATTACCGCCCATAACCAACAAGAAGAACGACTAATGCATTACTCACAAAAAGCTTACCCTTAGCTGTTAGCTCCTTCGGTTTGATATCTGAACAAGAGACCAAAGAAGACAACGCGGGGGGTGTTGGGGTGTTTGGCCTTTGGAAACACCATTGGAGAAACTAAGAAGAAGGAAGATGGGGTTTCAATGCTTACCTCGGCTCAATGAACGACCTATGAATTCTACATAGTTGATTGTTTAACGAAAGAAGCTGGCCTTTGGGGAGAGCCCATGGAAAAAATCTTGCTCTTTACAACTACAATGAAAGAAGGGTACCCGTTCCTTATTACTTATTTAAGGTAAACACCATATTCTTAGTAAAGAATGTTTCAGCTGCATTGTCTGGGTGAGCTACCATTCTTCTTATTTTTTGTGTGTGGCTCGTGCCATTCGTTTACAATATATTAATCTGATATTGTCCTAACTCCTCAATCCCATCATGTTTTTTCGTCATTTTAGAGAGTTAATTTTTACCATTTTGCTCCTCTTTTTTGTTGTAATTTATCAGATATGGAGAGATTGTTGATGTTAATCTTGTCAGAGACAAGGGCACTGGTAAATCAAAAGGTTTTGCCTTCATTGCATATGAAGACCAAAGAAGCACAAATCTTGCTGTTGGTTGGTCCCTCTCTCTCTAGATGTTGCATTCTAATGATTATTATATTTTTTGGTTAAGCTTCCAATTTATGTTGTAACTGTTGCTAACTGAGTGACTGTTTGATCGACTTCACAGACAACCTGAATGGAGCTCAAGTTCTTGGTCGAACTATTAGGGTTGATCACGTTAATAACTATAAAAAGAAAGAGGAAGAAGATGAAGAGACAGCGCGGCAGAAAAGGGAGGCACGAGGAGTGTGCCGTGCTTTCCAAAAAGGTGAATGTAATCGTGGAGCTGCCTGCAAGTTTTCCCACGATGAACAAGTAAGATACCTGATTCTCAAATGAAACATGTTTAGCATTTTTACTCATTCTGTTGCTTTGGTTATTCACCCCTACCACATGCACTTGACAGTAAATCATTGCTTCAATCTTAAATTGGTTTGATCACTTCTGTTGATGAAGTTGAGAAGAACGAGTCACTACCAACATTTTCTAATAATCTCAAAAAGCATCGCTTGTACCAGTGAAGCTTTCAAGTTCATATTCATGTTAGCTTTCCCCATACTTGTTCACATCTCTTTATGAAACTATCAGGGACAGAACATTCTTTTTGCTTAAAGAGTTATTATTACGCTGCAACTACTGCACTTTTAGTTTCTCATTTAGAAGCATTACGATTTAGAAATATGTTTAGAGGTTAAAAAATTGGATATCCATGCAATAACTCATACTTGGCTTGTTTCTGAGTAGTTTTTGTTTTTGTTTGGGGATGGGCAAAGCAGAGCTTATTTCTCAATATGAAGCTATCCAAAAACAGTGTACTCTGGGTCCTGTGGGATAATGTGCTTACTGAATTTGATTCATTTTCTCTCTTTATACAGAGAGCTGCAAATACTGGCTGGGGCCCTGAAGATAATAAGAATTCAAGATGGGGTCATGACAGGTTTGATGGTCCAACAGTGACTGAAAAACGACCTGGCCCTTCAAATCGCATTCCAGAGTTCGCCGCTCAGGAGGGGCTTAGATCAAGTGATAAAGATGGAAGAAGTTTCAGAACGAAGGGAAGTGAAATAGGCAAAGATAGTTACAACAAGATGAAAGAAGTAAGATCCAGAGATGAGGACCGATCAGAGTGGAAAGAGAAGGACAGGGTTCAGAAGGAAGATTATTACAAGCAAGCAGCAGAGAGAAGACCTCCGAGGCGTGATGCTGAACCAAATTCTAGAGAAGACCATGACAGGAGGGAGGAAAAGCGGTCAAGAAGGCATGAGCCAGAGTTCGATCACAAAGAAGACAGAGATAGGAGGGGAAGGGATGCTGAACCAAATTCTAGAGAAGACTATGATAGGAGGGAGGAAAAGCGGTCAAGAAGGCATGAGCCAGAGTCCGATAAAAAAGAAGACAGAGATAGGAGGGGAAGGGACCGAAGGTCAGATCATGATAGGGTTTCTTCCCCACAACATCGTCGTCAAAGGTTGGATGAAGATGACCATCACAGATCACGCAGATGAGTTATATTTTTTCAGAACAAGAGTTCTGTGTTCCAGAAATTACTGACCCACCGGAATCATGTTCGTTTTTCATTTGAGGGTTATGATCCTTTTTTGTCCTCCTTATTGACAGGGTTGGAGGACTGCACAGTGGTAGGTCTTTGTTGGGTTTTCTCATATGCTTCCCACAATGGCCTGTGTATGTTCTCAACCTTCTGTCCTATCCTCCCAACATGACTTGTAGGGTGTGATTGTCATTACAACTAGATGTATTTAGAGATCTTGAAATCTGTATATGGCAGAAAAGGATTTAGCCATGTTTTTTTTAAGTTTTTTTTTTCCTTGATCTGAAAAACGCCCAAAAGGGCTGAAATTGGCCATGTTGGAGAAGTTCATTTGCTCCCTGATTGTGTTTGAGATGTTGAAATTTCAAAGTCTTGAAGCTTCTTTTCGATAGCTGTACATCCCTTTCTCTCTTTACTCGGATGATCTCCTTGCAATTTGAATCGTGCTACCTACGGGAGTTGATTATTTATGTAGGGCGTAGATCTACTTAGTAGTGTTTTATCTAACAACAGGTACACCAGCAAAAAGGAAAAAAGCATTTACAAGTGACGAGCTTTGCATAATTTAGGGATTTTTATCCAATGAAGTCGGATCACACTAAACATTGTTATTTCAGAAATGCACAAGTACATTTCATGAGGCAAGATCGATGTTGTAATCTACAAAGAAACTGAGGGAGTTACGTGATCCCAAGCACTCTCATCGTCAGTAATCAACCCTAAGTTATGGTGCCTTTCTCCTGAGCTAGGCTCCAAGCCAGATTGTGTTTTTAGACTGGAATTAAACAGTTAAGGGATGACCTTCAAGGGTCGCAGAATATACACCACTTCGATATGATCATTCATGTATGCCATACATCTAGCAAACTCAATTTTAGAAAAGTCGAATGCTTGCAATTTTTTTTAGTTTTGTTTGTTCTCGAATTCCAACCATAAATGACTTCGTTCTATGTAGAAGAAACAAACCAATCCACGGACCCGGGGACCTTGTAGTGCACTTAATGCGCTACATCATGCAACGCAGCAACTCAGCCATCCAAAAGTGTTTTCAGCTGTAGGGATTTAAATAGAACTCTTCGCTGGAAATGCTTTTTTTAAAAAATCCGGTCCATATAAAACACTTTCAGCAAAGTGTTTTTTTCTAAATCACTTTTAAACGGTTTAGATGTGCGCTGCACGATTCAGCACACTTGAACACAAGCTAAGATGATTGATTATGGCAAAGCTACTTCTACTTGGATCTGATTCTAATCCAATGATCATATATTTCTAGTAGTAATCCAGAGTATATCTTTACCAAAAAAAAAAAAAAATCCAGAGTATCGAGTGCAATTGGCAGAACTGCGGCTGTACATGTTTGAGAAAATTTTCTTTATAATCATAACTATACAATTATGAAAGCTGTTGAGTACCTGAATTCTTTTTCATCAGAACAAATGCGAAAAATAAATTTCTTTTTTCTTTAATTCACTCCCTTTCTTATTTCGAGAAAGATACGTCGTTCACTGTCACATATTATCACGTCTGAATACATGTTCAAGGTGCTGGAAGGGGTCGGGTTTTGAGCTTTTTGGTAAGTTCAGCAACATATTTACCCTGATGAAAGGCCTGTTGGAGTTCAAGTTCGGAGGGCTGACGAGATCCATCTGCCGCATAAGTTCCAGCACCATACGAAGACCCACCCTTCACCTCATTCATCTCAAACATTCCACTCCCGAATGTGTACCCAAGAGGGACAAATATCATTCCGTGATGTGCTAATTGCGTGACAGCTGTCAATCTGAAAGAGGCAGAAAGTAATAAGTCATAAACCATTAGCTAGCTCACGATGTTAACACTTTATACTGGTCAATGATTTTGATTTTTGCATTTCTTCGAACAAAATTGATCTCGGAAAATCAACCCCTCGTTTCCTTTCAAAAAGACACGGATAACCAGAGTACTTCGTCTACATTGTTGGCAAATCAACGTATCCTAAATGAACATGAGTATATTGGATCGTTGTCCTCTCATCAGTAGGTCTCACGACTCAACAAATCACATTAATCCAACTGACCTGGGGCTTTTTAAATCAGCCCATTGTATCTTCCCAGTAGCTCTAAAGGACTAACATATTCCCAGCATTAACGCACCAGTACATAAGATACAAAGCCCCAAGGTACAACAAAAGCATTCAAGTGAAAATAATCATCGTTGTCATTGATATCAAATGCATGCAAGCATGCATGCATTATGTGGTTTTTGTCCCATCATTACCACACGACATTAAAAAGCAAACGCAAGTAGATAAGATGCCATAGGGTATCTGGCATGTCCGGCTATTAGTAGGACAAAGGCTTGTGGGCTATTCTAATATTTCCATGCCAAATTTAAACTTCTTAGGTATAGACCTTTCTTAACAACTATTCCCTCCTAATGCAATATCTTATTGTGGCGTCATAGGGGCTTATCATAAGCCAAATCCACATTCTTGACTTCCTCTTAATAATAACCAAAATCCATATTCTTTCGTGTGGGCTGGGGATTGCCAGAGAGGTGTTGAACGGCAGGTTAAAAATGGTGCAACTACCCATGAATGTACTAGTGTGTTGATATACCACCACCGCTTTCATTTCCCCGCCAACTTTGGACTTCTCTTCCTCCTTGATACCAACTGCCAAGGGCAAAAGAAGCTCAATTCTAAGCTTCATCCACTATCCTGGACACTCAAAGGACTTGGAACGGGAGTTAGGACATTAGAAAGTCCACTCGAATCACTCGAAACAGGCTATCTGGATAGATCAAAATCACCATACAAGCAATCACAATTTAGAATGGGCTGGACTTTTTCTTATCTATACTTTCTGACATCAATCACTCATGTAGCCAAGTAACCACCAGTGCAATAGCCTGCAACTAGACATCCTCACGCTTTTTAAGGAACTTCTATGAATTCCTGTATCTATACCATATATAAAAGTGAGAAAGGTGTTTTTATTAGTGGTTTGCCAATTCAAAACGAACTTAAGTACAGTTTAACTGAAGGTCAAGACAATATTTTTGCAGTGATGTAACAGCAAGTGGGCCACCAAATGATATTTCCTGAGTACTGATCCTAATCGAACTGGGCCCACCTATTCCTACCTCAGCTACGTGTCACCCAACCAGAAAAGATTGAAAGTGGAAATTCCGATTCTTCTTCACTGCTCAATCTCTCCCCCTCATTCATATAGATTTATACAATAAGGTTTCAATTCCAAATTCCCTAGGTCATTCATAACCATCATCAAATAAAACAGGAAAGCAATAATTCAATGGGAGTTAGATTCGTGATACTCAATTAATGTAGAACTTTAAGAGGTCCACGATATCAAATTAAGGATGTAATAATAAGTTTTATGAAATCATACTGAAACTTACCAACATAATTAATGTTGCAATCACTGTATATGTAAACCGAACGAACTTGAAAAGTAGTATGGTAAAACTCAAATGCCGTTAATGGAGGTGAACGATATTAATGATTCTGGAAATCAAACTGACTAACATTTGGCAGGTTTATAAGGTAATGACATATGATAAGAATAACAAGTCCACCGATGGATAAAATATACAGAGCTAAGCAGTTAAACACTGTAACTAAAATATGTGACGTAAGTTCTTAGAAACTTTTAAAATAGGATAATAAAGGCAACCGACAATAGTAAGTGAGAAAATTGACAATGTTGATACGCAAGATCTTGCTTATCAATAATGGTTTAGATGGCCGATAAAAAAAAAAGAGTTCACATTTTGTTTAAAAAAGAAGATGATGTTTTTTCCAAACTACCTCCAACATCATTCTTCACTACCACTTGCATGACAAACATACCATAATCCAAATCCGAATCGGTGAATCAAATGGTGTAATCATTCAAGGAATGCGTGGCTACAAGGATACACCTAGGACTAGGAGTCGTACTACACACCAATCATTCGCTAAGAAGTAAGAAACAACTAACTAAACCCAAGAATTCATTCAACACATTTTGACAAACAAAGCACCAACGAAGAAGAAACAAACAAACATTGGCTTTGACGAAGAGTAAATTTACCAATTCATGTACATCCTCGGTTGGTATCGTGAGAAGTGTGAATGTGGTAGCAAATGATTTAGGGATTGGGATTTTGAGCCTAGTGGTAGCGAATGAGTTAAAGTTTTGGGGTTTTGAACCTATAGATGCCCCCAAAAAAACCGTTGCCTAATGAATTCTCCGTTCAAAAAACTATGGGTACAACATTTAGTACGTAACAAATGCACACTACCTTGTGTGGGACCCATTTTGGGGCCCTAAGCAAATGATTTGGAGCCATTCAATTTGTTTAAAACCTATTCTTAAGAGTCTTTGTGAAAAACAACTCATTTAGATATCGGCAAGGGCTTGATCAATTTATACAGTTTTTTATCCTAACAAATCCAGGGACAAAAATCGATCACACCATATCCGAATGAGATGATTTTTTTATAGGAACTCTTAAAAACATGTTTTACACAAATTGAATGGCTCCAAATGAGTCCCACAAGGTGGTGTACATTTGGTAAACACAACATGGTGTACCCATAGTTTCTTGAACGGAGAATTCATTAGGCAACGGTGTTTTATTTTGTTGTTGTTATTCATTAGGCATCTTTAGGCTCAAAACCCCAACTCATTCGCGATCACTAGGCTCAAAACCCCAATCCCCCACTCATACCACATTCACACTTCTCATGAAACCAACAGAGGATGGAAATGAATCAGTAAATTTCCTCTTCATTGAAGCTATTGTTTGATTGATTGTTTCTTCTCCTTTGGTGGTTTGTTAGCAAAAACACGTTGAATGAATTCTTGGGTTTTGTTAGTTGTTTCTTGGGTTTTGTTAGTTGTTTCTTGGGTTTTGATTGGTGTGTAGTACCACTCCCAGGTGTATCCTTGTGGTCGCACATTCACTCGAAGGCTTACATGATTCGATTCACATTGAATGGGAATTAGTCAAGATACTGCACAATCCCTTTCTAAAGCAGGTAGGCACAATCAGATTAGATATTGGATGCAAACTGTGAAAAGGCGTTGATAAGAGGAAGAAGAATGACAGGAAAAGACTCACGCAGTAAGCTCCTGCCCTCCCCCATGGAAACCAGTACTCCAGAAGATTCCAGCAGGTTTGCCAGCAAGGGCTTGGGTAGTCCATAGCTCATTAGTGGCATCAAAAAATGCCTTAAATTGCGCAGCCATCACCCCGAAACGAGAAGGAAAACCAAAAAGAAAGCCATCAGCCTCCACAAGTTGTTCCGGCCTGATCTCCGGCACATCATTTGGTTTGTCAGGGGCCTTCATCTTTTCCAGTACCCTGTGTGGGAGTGTCTCCGGCACCTATCCCATCCAAATAGACAGCAACTCAAAATGCGTCTGAAAAAAATACAGAAAAGGAACTCCATATTCCTTCTAATGGCCTGTTTTTCTTTTTATTGTGAAAGTAAGTATTGTTTCAATAGTTAGATTAGCTCCTTGAAAGAGGACTTGAACTCCTGAGCTCCTACTTTCTCCTGGCACCTAAGTGCACTCCTAATGCCATTTGGGCCTAAGGCCTCTTGGCTTCCAAGGGCCTGTTTGATTGACTAGATTAACTTATGATTGGAAGATCCACATGTCTATCGTTCAAATCCAACAATCGATCAATCAAAGGATTACATAGTTGCTGAACAATCAAGGCAACAAAAGATTAACAATAATCTCATTAACAAACAAATGGGATCACATTTCCCACATTTGAACGCAACAATTGATGAAGAGAGATTACCTACTTTTTGGACAACCAGACCTAATATACCGTATCAAATATTGGCAAGCCCACCCCTATGCGCTCTCCCTCTCTCCGCGCCTACGGTTTCCAGATTATAGTGGCAGCAGTGGCGGGGATGGGGAGGCGAGCATATCTGAGAGCTCCCCCTCAAGTGAGGTCTTCCTCTTCTCCATCAGTGAGAAGCCTTTTTCTTCCTTCCTTTTGGCTTATCTGGTTATTTTGCCGCCTTCCACCCTCCACCTTTTACCTTCCCCCCCCCCTCTCTGCCACCCTAACCCCTCATTTACCTCTGATCTACATGTTCCCACTTTGATTCATCCATCCATCCTCCCTATGTGTTAGAAAGCCTAAAGGTCATGACTTAATAAAAGATACAAGAAATCCTATTTTGGTGGGTTATCTATTTTTTATCAGCGTATTTCGCAGGAAAATCCCAACGTAAGTGCCTTGAGGCTTTTCATGAATGAAATTCATTTTCATTGATCAGAAAACAAAGAACAGAGTATATCCTTGTTGATAATCCAACCAATCAAACATGGCCCAGCAGCAATCAGTTCCCCCTAATACAGTAGCAATAAGAAAGAAAAACCTGCCAAAGGGTTGCTTCCACACCTTCAACGGCATTAGCTCCTTGTTGTACTTTTCGGGCCATATCCTCGACATGCCCGTACAAAGAGTAGAATCTGCAACAAAGATCCTTGTTCAATACTTCACACACCCACACCATATATCGATGGGAGAGAGAGAGAGAGAGAGAGAGAGAGAGAGAGAGAGAGAGAGAGAGAGAGAGATTAGCAGATTAACTTACACTATGTAGACCTTGGTGGTGGACATGGTTGCATCTGAAAGACAATTGAGAGAAAAAAATGCGAACTAAAAATTAGCAAAGAAGTGAGTGAGACATTTGATCAAACAGGTAGCGGCGTATACGGTAAAAACCGGTGACGGATGCTTAGGTCATGTCTTTGGCTTATCTTTTAATGAAGGAGTTGGGCCACGAGATAATGAACAATAATACTAGTAAGATAATAAGAGATGCAGACAGGCACAGAGAGGTAGAAGAAGCATATTCGCCTCGTCGGGAGGCCTTGTCGGGATTATGATGATGATGATGATGATTATGATAATGAGGTTCCTCCACGATTTTTCTTTGTTAGCGTGAATCATGTAGATTTTTTTTTTTTCTTACTTAGTTATTTGTACTACATGTATTCCTTAATTAGCTTTGTGTAGTACGTGCAGTACATCTTGTAATCTTATATAATGCCTTTTCAGAAGGTTGAGAAATATACAGAAAATATTAACCTATTCAAATTTATCTTGGTATCAGAGCAAGGTTTAAAATCCCTAAACCTAATTCCGTCTCTATGCTTCTTGCTCAGTGACATCCGATCAAAAACCCTACCTTCTTTCTTGCTTCTCGTGTTAATCATGTCTGGAGGGAGTGACTCAAAATCCTTGGTGCACTCCAGCGGCAATACCCAAGTGGTGACTGTCCAAAGTGACTTCTCTACCGCCATTCCGTTTGGGTTTAAATTGAATGGCTCGAACTACACTATTTGGTCCCAGATGATGGAGTTACATGCTACCGGTCAAGAAAAAATGGGTTACTTGACAGGCGATATTCCTCAGCCCGCCGAATCTGATCCCGGTTTCCAGAAGTGGCAAAGGGAGAATGCCATTGTCAAAGGATGGTTGGTGAAAACGATGGAGCCAGATCTTCTTGGCTTGTTTCTTGGCCTTCCTACGGCTGCCGCCGTTTGGAGGGGTGTCTCCCAGATGTATTACGATGGAGCCGACGATTCCCAACTATATGAGTTGCGTTGTAAGGCCACCCGCATCAAACAAGGTGGTCGCTCGGTTCCTGTATATTTTGCCGAACTCAAAGCTATATAGCAAGAACTCGATAAGCGCCACCCTATTTCCATGACTTGTTCTGTTGATATTAAGGCACGTCAAGATGAAATTATGAAAGATCGTATCTACGATTTTTTGGTTGGCTTGGACGATGTATTCGATAAAGTTCGAAGTGATTTTCTACGACTCAAGCCGCTTCCTAGTTTGGAGGATTCCTTTGCCTATATTCGTCGTGAGGCCCAACGCCAGAATATTATGCTCAGCTCTAGTAGNCGCTGGTGATCTCTCTTCTGTGGCCATGGTCTCCAAAGCACCAAGTCCACCAATCTCTCGGCCTCCTCGTTTCTCTGATGCGGAAAACAAGGATGCCTTGCGGTGCACTTTTTTGTAATGGTACTCGACAAACTGCCGATACATGTTTCAAGAAAAATGGTTTTCCTGATTGGTATTTGGAACGCCGTAAGCAACTCAAGGGTGAGCACACTACTCACCGACCTGGCATTGCTGCTAATGTGGCGACTGGCATAACACCTTCCGCTGACTCGAGCCACAAGTCTGCTGTGTCTCATCGCAACCCCTCTGACCAGAATGCTTCTCATATTTGTCATCTCTCTCTCGAAGATTCTAATTCAGATATTAGCAACCTGGGCAAGGCTCTAATTTCATCCAACGATCGCGACCCAGATTGGATAATCGATTCAGGCGCCACTGATCACATGACCTACAATAAATCCTTATTTCAATATGCTTCCTTCCCTCACAAGGACCATGTTATTACAGCCAATGGTGATACTGTTCATGTTACAGGGGCTGGTTCAATTGCTCTCACTCCATCATTATCTTTGCACCATACCTTACTCATTCCCACTTTGTCGAACAATTTACTATTTGTGAGCCAAGTTACTGAACAATTGGATTGTGTTGTATTAATGTTTCCTATGTTTTGCTTGCTTCAGGATATCCAGACACGGGAGATCATTGGGCGTGGTACTAAGAGAGGGGGATTATATTATGTGGATGATGTTACAGCCAGTCGAGTTCTCAAGGTGTGTGGGACAACAGATGATAAGTGCAAGAAAATCTAGTTATGGCATCGTCGTCTTGGACATGCTTCTTTTGGTTATTTACGTCGTTTGCTTCCGTCCTTATTTCAGGATGTTCAAGACTCTGAGTTCAAATGCAATGTTTGTATTTTGGCTAAGAGTCATCGTGTTCCTTATCCTTCGAGTTTTAATAAAAGCACTATTCCATTTGGATTAATTCATTCTGATGTATGGAGTCCTTCCCCCATGACTACTCCAACATGAATTAGATGGTTTATTACTTTCGTGGATGATTGCACTCGCATGAATTGGTTGTATGTGATGAAATATAAGAGTGATGTTAGCTCTATTTTTCGGGTTTTCCATCAAATGATCAAAACCCAATTTTCTCTAGCAATCAAGGTTCTTCGCTCTGACAATGGTGGGGAGTATATTAATTCTGCACTCTCTCAGTTCCTTCAAGATCATGGTATGCTACATGAAACTTCATGTACTCAAACTCCCACACAGAATGGTGTTGCAGAGCGTAAGAATCGTCATATTCTCGAGGTTGCAAGAGCCCTTCTCCCTGGTGCCTCGGTAGCTAAGAGTTATTGGGCTGATGCTGTCCAATATGCTATCTATTTGATGAACATGTTGCCGTCTCGAGTTCTTGATTTTCACACTCCCATGGATGTCCTGGCATTTTATGTACCTTTAACAACCCACTTAAATTTGTCTCCGCGCATATTTGGGTGCGTGGCCTATGTTCATCTTCACAAAAATCAACGGAGCAAATTGGACCCATGCGCTATTCGGTGTGTGTTTCTAGGATTTTCTCCTACACAAAAAGGATACCGGTGCTTTCATCCCCCCACTCGACGCTCTTATGTTACTATGGATGTGACTTTTTCAGAGTCAGAAATGTATTTTTCTTCTCCCATGTCCAATCATGTCCTTCAGGGGGAGACACAGGTTGAAATTGATGGACCTGATTGATTTGAGGTCATATTAGAAGATGTACCTGTTGAAACTATACCAACGGCTGAAACTAATGATGATGTGTCTGATCCACCGAATACTCTCGAACGGTTATCTGCTACACCTGATATTGTGATTGCTGACTCAGTAGATGATTCCCCCTCTCGTGACTCTACAGTACCTGGCCATGCTCCCATGGATATTCCTGAGGTAAGTAATTTGGACATTAATATTTCTTCGAATCCTATAACAATTGAATAGTCTTATCAGTTGCCTCCTAGACAAAATCGCGGTCATCCGCCCGACAGGTTTTCTCCGGAAGGAAAGGCAAAGTACTCTATTGCTCATTATGTGTCCTCACATAGATTGACACCACAGTATCAAGCATTTGTGAATCAGATGGTTGCAGTCCAAATTCCTAGTAGAGTTGAAGAGGCTTCGAAGGATCCAAAATGGAGAGAGGCTATGGATGTAGAAATGGAGGCATTGCAGAAGAACAAAACTTGGGACATCGTTTCAGCACCAAGAGGCAAGAAACTGGTGGGATGTAGGTGGGTCTTTACCATTAAACATAAAGCTGATGGAACAATTGATAGGTACAAGGCTCGACTCGTAGCAAAAGGATACACACAGACATACGGTGTGGATTATCAAGAGACGTTTGCACCAGTGGCAAAGATGAATACCATTCGGGTACTACTATCCCTAGCAGTCAATTTTGATTGGCCCTTGAAGCAGTTTGATGTAAAAAATGCCTTTTTACACGGAGATTTGAAGGAAGAGGTATACATGGACTTTCCACCAGGATATGAAATGGTCAATGGATCAGGTAAGGTGTGCAAGTTGCGGAAGGCTCTCTATGGGCTAAAGCAATCACCACGGGCATGGTTTGGGAGATTTACGCAAGCCATGAAGAGATATGGATATCATCAAGGAAATTCTGATCATACCTTGTTTATCAAACGAAAGGGTGGTAAGGTTACTTTGTTGGTTATTTATGTTGATGATATGATTGTCACAGGTGATGATACTGATGAAATCCAGAAACTGCAAGGTTATTTAGCATCTGAGTTTGATATGAAAGACTTTGGAGGTTTGAAATATTTTTTAGGTGTTGAAGTTGCTCGCTCTAGTAGTGGCATTTATTTGTCACAACGAAAATATGTGTTGGATTTGTTGACAGAGACTGGAATGTTGGGTTGTAAGCCTGCAAGTACTCCTATTGTGCAGAATCATCATCTAGGGATATACCCTGATCAAGCTCCAACTAATCGGGAGAGATACCAGAGGTTAGTTGGAAAATTGATCTATCTATCCCTCACTCGACCTGATATTGCTTATGCAGTAAGTGTTGTTAGTCAATTCATGCACTCCCCAAGTGAGGATCATATGGAGGCCATGAACGGATTCCGAGGTACTTGAAGTCCGCACTCCCGGCAAAGGTGCATTTGTTCAAGAAACATGGGCATTTGAGGATTGAGGGATACACGGATGCAGATTGGGCAGGCATCATAACTGATAGACGTTCTACTTCAGGCTACTTCACGTTTGTGGGTGGTAACCTGGTCACTTGGCGTAGTAAAAAACAAAATGTGGTTTCACGGTTAGCTGCTGAGGCCGAGTATCGAGGTATGGCTCAAGGAATTTGTGAGCTTCTTTGGCTGCGTTTGTTACTTATCGAGATAGGCATCGAGGTAGGAGGTCCTATGCAACTCTATTGTGATAATCAGGCTGCCTGAGCAATAGCAAACAATCCGGTTCAGCATGATCGTACCAAGCATGTAGAGGTTGATCGACACTTTATCAAGGAGAAATTGGATGAGGGTCTGGTGGCTATTCCATTTGTAAGATCAGAAGAGCAACTTGCGGATATATTGACACATGCAGTATCCGAGAAAGCATTCTGGGATTCACTCGACAAGTTGGGCATAGGAGATATCTATGCACCAACTTGAGGGGGAGTGTTAGCGTGAATCATCTAGATATTATTTTTTTTCCTTACTTAGTTATTTGTACTACATGTATTCCTTAATTAGCTTTGTGTACTACGTGCAGTACATCTTGTAATCTTATATAATGCCTCTTCAGAAGGTTGAGAAATATACAGAAAATATTAACCTATTCAAATTTATCTTTCTTTTGTGCTATTTCTGTTCCCCTGTTAAAAAAATACTACCAGTACTAGTTGGTGAATATCTTGGCTTGTCAAATACAGTAATTGACTTTTTTAAAAAACTGATTTTTTGAATTATTTTTCGTTTTTATTCACACGACTTTAAGTTTGGCTAATAATTTTATATTTTTTAGATTCCTCTCGTCGAGATAAGCCAAGAAACCACAAAGAATTGACTGAAAACCAACAAATGCAATTTTTTTTGAATAAGGACAAAATCAAAGAAATCAAAAAACTAGTTTTTTCACTTTACCCAAACCACCCCTATGCTCAGGGTTCATAGGAAGGTCTGGTTCTTGAACGGATTTTATCTCATAAAATTTAATTTTAATAAAATATAGTTTGTTTATTGGTGTGATAAAATTACATTATTTTTTTAATGGATTAAATTTAGGGTTGATAAAAGTGTTTGACAAATGATTTTGTGAGATAAAATTTAGTGTTCACAAAATTTAATTTTGCTAAAATTCATTGAGAATGTTAGATTTTATGAGATAAAATTCATTAAAAAACAAGGCCTAAATTCGATACACAAAGAGTAAAAATTAGCGTGAGCCGTGAATGTACTAACATTGTGTTGAGAACGTAAAATCTCCAAAAAGACATTAAACGTAGAAGCAACGGCAAGCCATACTCAGTACCAAAAACAAAAAAGAGCAAGCCATCCTTGGCCATTGCGAACCGTTATAGCGTCGAAACGAACGATTTGAAAAACTTTCTGGACAGCCAAACAAAACAAATGAATAGGAAATAAGATTCAAAAAATACATAGCTGAATATTTTGGTTTGTATGCCATTTTGTCATTGTTATTCTTATTTTTTTCTCTCTCTCTTAAAATCAAAAAGTAATTTTGACATTGACATTTGTCAAATTTAATAGCATTGTGGGTGTGACACCCAATATATCATTTCTTTTGCTGTTTTTGAGAAATGACACAGAATTTTTTCAAAAAAATATCAACCGGTGTTGATGCTCTTATTAGTTTGCTCCCTTGGGACTCCAACGAAATGGGTTAGACACCAGGGCTAAAGCCCTTGGAGGCTTTCCAGTTTCCTCGAGTTCAATTAAAAGATAATAGGTCCAATTTGATTCACAAATTGAAACCGATGAGATTAAGAACTTGTGATTTGTCGCCCCTACACTATGAAATCTCTTGGCCATCCGATCGTGTTTTGGATCGTCCGAATGTGTTTTATTTTTTATCAGGATAGAGAACAAGTTTTTTTTAAAAATAATTTAAAAAGATTTTTTTTTTCAAAAACAAAAACATTTTTAAAAACAATTTTTTTACAAAACAAACTTTTGAAAAACCCGGGGATGGTAGTTGCCGTCGCCACCACCGTTGAGAGCTCTATAAAAAAAGCAATTTCCCAACTATAAATAAAGAGAGGGTTTTCGTTTGGTACACTACAATTTTACAAGACTGCCCTCTCTATATGTGAACCTAGCGTGTGGCTTCTCTTTATTATGATATTTTGATATTTACCTTTATGCCTTTGCAATCTTCTTCGGATAAAAAAGTAAGATACTTTCGGGCATAATTTTTTTATTCTTTTTTGCACTAAAATAATACTACTAATCAAAATCTTTAATTCGATGCAGAATTTTTTTTGAAAAATTGTATACGACTTTATTTCATATTGTTGGATTGTTAGATTTACATTGGTGGTTTATTGGCTTTGCAATTTTCTTCGGATAAAAAAAAAGAAACACTTTTGTGCACACACACACACACACACACACACACACACATATATATATAATGATTTTCTTATCCAAACCTCTCGGATTTAAGAAAAAATATTTTTTTTTGTTTTGCAAATTATTTTTGAAAAATCCAAGCCGTTCAATGTGTTCAAAATGTGTTTTCAAAGGTCCATGCGGCAAATCTTCAAAAAAAAAATACTGGGAAGGGCTTGATCCAAGTAGTTTTTCGCAAAAATTGTATATTTGCAGTTTTGCGAAAAATTGCTTGGATCAAGCCCTTCCCGGTATTTTTTATTGAAGATTTCTCACTTTAAGCCCTTGAAAACACCTTCTGAACACATTGGACGGCTTAGATCGTCAAAAAATGCTCAGATCATGGAGGTCCAGAAGTTTGGATTTCGGACTAGAAGGGGACTCTCTCGCTCTCGCTCTCTCTCTCTCTCTCTCTCTCTCTCTCTATATATATATATATATATATACACACACACACACACAATCATGATCTTCTAAGGACTCCCTCATGGAACTTCCGTGAGAACCTCATGGATTGGGGTCGAATCTCGACGACCTGAACCGCTTAATGTGTTTAAAAAGTGTTTTTAAGGGTCACAGCAAGGAATCGCCAGGGAGAAAAATACCCAGAAGGGCTTCATTTTAGCATTTTTCGAAAAACTATATATGTACAGTTATTATGAAAAAATTGATTGGATGAAGCCCTTTTGGGTATTCTTTTTTGGTGATTCCACACGGTGAAAAACATGTTTTAAACACATTGAGCGGTTTGCATCGTCAAAATTTGGTTTGGAAAAAAAAAAAAAGGTGGTCCTCATGGAGGAGATCCGTGAGAGAGTCCTCATATATATAGTATTTTGTTTGCACCAAAATAAGCCACTAATAGTGGAAAATTGTGTATGAAAGTATTTCACATCTATTGATAGCTTGTGGGTTTACGATTTTTGGGCAAAAAACAAAATACGACCGCTCATGTTTTTTTGATTTTTTGCACCATATCATGCAACTATGACAATATAAGGAGTTACGAAATCATCTTCGAAAAGAAGTGAAATTCACAAGATGATGAGAAAACTCTCCCAATAAACTTTCAATTGTTTTTGAAACATGTGTCAAGCATCCACCTTATGCTCCTTGCTGATCACCTGAAAATGTTAGGGTGAGCTTACTAGCCCCGTAGAAAAAATCTCATCTACTATTACTAAATGCAAGTGTGATGACATGAACATAGATACCTATAACAAACACGTGAATAGCATATACGAGAGAGGACCAACTCATGTCCAAATAGTTATCGTGTATAGTCAAAGTGTCCGAGTGTTAATAGAATTCCTTTCGTTGAAAAATTAATTGTTTCTTTTAAAAGTTGACAAATTTGTATAATATCTTCTTTCATGGATCCCTTTTATCATACCCAGTGATGCCAGCAACTATTTCTTCAATAACTCAATCAAACGAAATTCCCTCATATCATTTTCAAATTTACAACTCTTTCATAACTAATTAGTAACAGTTATAACCTTTCATTTCTTCCTTACATAATCGGGAGATTTAGGGCCCATAGCCCCCTACCAAGATTCATAAATCTCTATAATTATATCCACAATTACACCAATTCACATTACTTTCTTCCACACCGAATAACAATGTTCCCAGCAACACACCTAGTGGTGATTCCATTGTCCATATCACCATTCCCTGCAACACACCTAATAGTAGTTATGGTATCCATATAATAATATATTCCCAACAACACACCTAATGGTGATTCTAGTATTATAATAAGCCAACGTTTTCATAACGTGACTCTATCTATCCATCAATTCATACAATATTCAATTCCCTAACAAATCAATAGTCACATGTCCACCCTTAACATATCATACCGCATTCTTACTCAACAACCACGTGTCATCATGTATCAAACTTATGTTGGTGGCCACAATTCAGTCAAACCTTCATGAAATTCGATGAGACCAGTTGGGTTCAAAAGATCATACCTTTTTTTTTTCTAGCTTCTCAAACAAGAATCACTTAAAAATATAATTTGTGGAGAAAATGGGCTTATTTCAAATTTGATAGCTTACAAGGAGGATAAACAGGGGTCCAAAACATGTTAGATTTGATCCATTTCTTCCAAAGGATCCATATCCACGAAAAATCACGCACATACTAGTCACCAAGGAGAGTAATAAGTCCAAAAATCATAATATTTGAAGGCTATTTAATACCCTTAAAAATTCGTACAAAACAAAGGTCTGCAAAAAACGAGTGAACACAAAACAACCGGACTTCAAAAAATCCCCTTAATCAAGCTCTTAATATTTTGGAGTGATTCTAGTGTCAAAAGTTTCGTAGTGAGACGAAGTTCAAAGGTCAATAAGGAATCAAACTCTAATTCGTACTCCAAAGGTAAGAAAACAAGCAAATACAATGGCTATACTAATCAGTCTCATAACAAATTTTCATATTATAGGTCAGATTTTAAAAATTCATAGCAAATCAAATTCTCAACGGATTTGAGTGATTCCAGCGGCAAAAGAAAGGGCTTTTAAGTGAACTTTAAATCATAGGAAGGAACCAAAACCTAATTCCACGTCTATGAAGGAGAAATCAACCAAAATTGGTGACCCAGTTTGCTGTATGAAATCTATTATATATACAAGTACGGATACACAAATATTTTTAATTGAAATCGATAAAAACAAGGGAGATTGGAACCTTACCTAAAAAGATAAAGTTTAGAGGTGGAGATGGTGGTTGGAAGTGGCGATGGCGGTGGAGGTCGCCAGAGGTGGTGGCAGCCATGGCCTACCCCTTTCTTTCTCCTCTTTTCTTCTTCTTTTATTTTCTTCTCTTCCCTTCTTCTCTCTTCTCTAATTTTTTTTGAGCTCTCTATCTCTCTTTTCTCGACCACACACAGACACACAATGTAAGGAACCGTGTTTTTAATCAATTTTTCGAAAATAAAGTTGGAGAAATGTGAGGAAATGTTTAAAATGTTTAGGTGTAGGGTGGATTTGTGTTTGGAATTAGTTGGGACCCATTGCTTGCGTCCTTGGATTGTATGTCAAATGTTGATTTCCCCAAGCGTAGGGTTCAAGTGACGCGCGGCATAATAACCGGAAGTCCGGGTCGAGTCCTCAGGGACCTAATGTGCTGAGCGTGATAATTGACTCGCGAGTGAGGGTTTTATCCTTAAAGCGGCAAACTTGGCTTTTGTAGTTTTGGGGGATTTCACTTAACTTTGTGAAAGACGCGAGATTAAAAAGACTAATTAAAAACAAGGCTAAGTCAAGGGATTCACAACACCCATGCCTTAGGCCGATTCGTTCTCCTCTAAAATAACCGGCTCGGGGCGTTGTTAAACGACCCTGGACGGAAGATTTGGTACTTAAAACTCATTCAACTAGAAATGGTGTTTCTCAAAGAATAGGAGTCTTGTGCCATTTATATAAACATTTTGATTGACATAGCCCGAAGCATCACACGTGCCAAGGCGTCACGCCCTTGGCTACGCGTGATCAACGAGATTAACTAATCCAAATTTTGATACAAAAAAATTAATCCTAACTCTTTGATTAACATACAAAGTTTGTAATATGGCGAGGAGAATGAATCAACCTAAGTCACGGGGTGCTAATCACCCCATGACCAAGCCTATAACGACTACTCGGTAATTACTAAGTGGAACATGACTGATTTTGTAAGGGAAATAAAAAATATAACAAACAACTTTCTAACTAATTTTTATGGAAGATTTTAGGTCTACCTACAACATTAATACATGAGAAAATCACAAACAACTACTAAGAACATGAGCTTTCTAAGGAAATAGCTAGAATAGGAGAGATAAGATTTAACCGATAAAAACGGAAATAAACTAGATTTATATGAGGGTCTTAACAAGTACTACAACATTAAAGAAGGTGGTTTACCTTGAAACAAAGTGTAAAGGCTTGAAAATGTAGAAAGAAGGTAGAGAAACTAGGTGAGCATTAATGGAGGTAGAGAGAGAAGGTGAAAATTAAGTCTAACCCTAAAGTTCTGAGGTTGAAGACCTTATAAAGGCCCCAAAAGTCGTGCCAAAATATTACAAAAATGCCACAAGATATTTCCTGATTGGACAAAAATTTGTAGAAAATTGAAGCTTCAACCGGTTGAGCAAAATGTGTCAACCAGTTGAAAATATTTTTGTTCCGCTTCAACCGGTCGAGCAAAATGCTTCAACCAATTGAAAGGGCAAAAATCTGAGATTTTTCTGCCTTGATCCATTGACCTCCTGGTTTGTAATCGCGACTTCTAGGTTTCCTGAGTCTTGTTCAATACTCCATTCCTTGACTCTCGGGACTCGGTGGTGGTATGTTATGTGGCCTAGGGTGCTCGAACATCCCTTGGTTCAACCATGACCCTGAGACATATCTTATTCTAGCCTTTTACCTGAAACTTGCAAAAACACCCTTGCGCAAAAATCAAACGTAAAAAGGAATGTAAAATGCGTGCGCGTGATCGAAGAGAAGTGAGATAAGCCCCATTATTAACACTTTTGAGGGCTTATCACCCATTTGTATTACACAAGCCAATTTTGGACTTGGAGTGCAATTAGTTGATATGTGTTTATATGTGTGGTGTGTGAGAGGAGAGAGGATTTCATTCTCTCTCTCTCTCTCTCTCTCTCTCTCTCTCTCTCCCTCTCCTTCTCCATTTTAATCTCCTCACACCTCCAAATCTCACTCAATCCCTAATGTTCCTTCACAACCCCTTCACAAATCACCTCTTTTATGCGTTAGGAAGCTTGGGTGGGGCTCAATTCGTTCAAGGAGGTGGGTTTTTGCTTGGAGCTTAGTGTGAAGACTAGGATTTTGATTTTGTGTTGGGTTTCAAGCTTCCACACTCGAGGTAAGGAAATTCCTGATTCTCCTAAGTGTAAATGTGGTGTATGTGTGTGTGTAAGCATTTGATTGCAAGGTTTCCCTTTGGCTTGTTAATTTCTTGAGCAAAACCCATTTGCTAGTCAAATTTATGTTGAAACTCGTCATCTCTTAGCTCCTATGTTGTTTTCCTTTTGATTTGGTAGGTAAATCATCCCATTGTTGCTTAATTTCATGGTGATGCTAGTGATTTGTATGAAACTCATTTTTAATCAATTGTTTTAGTTTGGGAAACCTAGAAAAATCTTGTAAATTGATGGTGTGTTGTGTTGCTATGTTGTTGAACCTCTTTTACATCTTAACATGCCCATTTGGAACCAAGAAATGCTCATAGAGAAGCCCTATTGATCACCCCTTGAGTTGTAAAATTTTGGATCTGGTGATGTCCTATTGATAGGACTTCATTCCCTATCTATAGGAGCCTTTCACTTTTCGTTCTGGCCAATCTGATGGTTGCCCTATCAATAGGACTTGATATCCTATCGATAGGAGCCGCTGATGCCCTATCAATAGGACTTCACCTCCTATCAATAGAACTCTCTGATGCTTCAATAGTGGCCAATCTGATCTGCGTCCTATCAATAGAATCTAATCTCCTATCGATAGAACACCCATTTTCTTGAAATTTTTTTATGAATCATGATCTGTTGTTTGTGTCTCGTTTCTGTGAGTTTTTGGTCACATATTAGAGCCCAGGAGGGTCACTTTGACATCCTTGACATTTGGGTCAAGATTACTTCTTTGGATACATTCGGGTGGCACGAAACATGAGGTTGGCATGAAACCAACAAATGAAATTAAGATGACAAGACACATGGATACAATAATAATATTAACGAGCATGAAATGAAGTTTAGAATGTGATAATGATGACACGGGGCCCAAAAAGGTATGCCCGAAGTGACACGAGGCCTGAAAGGGTATGCTCGGAGTGACAGGGGGCCTATATGACATGCCTGGAGAATAATCAAATGTTTAAAGGGAATGTGATGAAGATGATAAATGTTTTGGGACAAATGTGGCATGTCCTGTGCGTGTCGGATACAAGCCAAGTACGAGAGACGATAGTTGATAGAATTTAGTAGCTTGCGTGTGTCTCAAGTCCACAAACTATTTATCTCTCTCTTAATTCCTGTTCCTTGGCCTATGCTTTCTTGTTTATCACTCCTATACATTTCATTGCATTTAGGATTGTTAGATTTTTCTTTAGTGGGCTAGCGTAGCTCAACCTATCAATTTTCAGGTACCCACCAAGGAGCATGATCATGGAGTGCTTGGAGTGTATGCATGCATTGTTTGAAAGCTACATGGAGGGGTTACTTATTCATCTTAGAACTTGTGTTTTGTTAAGATGATTTTGTAATTTGAATAAGTTTTCTCTCTTTTAATATTGGGTTGTAAGTTTACTTAAAACTTATTTATTTGGATTCGGGTTTTCAGGCACCCTTAGATCATTGTAATTTGTTGACTTTGACTTTTCTATATTTCATTTGGACATTGACGTGGCCCGTGAACTTGTTGACCTTCCACGCAGAATTTCTTAATGAAATACCCATTTTATTTTTCGAGGGTGTGACTTGTTGACTGTCTACGCGGAATTTCTTAATGAAATGCCCCTTTGGACACACACACACACACACACACACACACACATATATATATATATATGTAGATAATTGTACACCCCCAAAAAAAAAAAAAATAATAATAATAATAAATAAAAAATCCTTATGTGCTATTATCAAGCTCAAATGCAAGTTATATTACACACTTAACTCCTCATTTAAATACTATTTGCAATTACACCCAAAACCCCAAGTTCAAAATTTCGGAGTATTCTCTTTAAGTTTAAACAAAAATTTTAACAGGTCTCTACAGAGTAGCACTCCATAGGCTCCTCAAGTTCTCTCAACTATAGTTCAAGGACAATATTTGAAAAAACCATGCCATGTATTCCCATGTTAAATAGCATTTTATTTCCTTCGTTTTTTTTTTATTTTTTTATTTTTTTATTTTTTATTTTAAGTGCAACGCATTAAATATTTTATTTTTTTATTTTTTATTTTTTTATTTTTTATTTTTTTATTTTTTATTTTTTTATTTTTTTATTTTTTTATTTTTTATTTTTTATTAACAAGAAAATAAACAAATATGTTGTTTCCGCTTTCCATTCTTTTCCGTGGGTAAATTTATCACTTAACGACATAGGAAATGCAACCAATGATGTTTTTATTTTTATTTTTATTTCTATTTCCAACAAAAGAATTCATAATTGGAAGTGTAACGACCCCGATTTTTGGGTAAGTTAAATTTATTAAAAAGAAATAATAAAGTTTTACAACAATATTCCACCATGTAAAAATACATTAATCTCCTTGCCAAGTACAATCATTCACTACTAGGTATATTAGGGTTATCTCTACTCTGTGGTATGGTCGTCAACTCTGGCGGTGTCCTCCCTAGCTCCATAGACCTCCAAACTGTAGTGCTTCTCCTGTTCATCTTCAAAGTCTAGCATAATACGTCCGAGTCGCAAAGCAACATCATAGTATTATACCAGGGTCACATGAAATGTAACACCGTGAGCGATAAATCACTCAATAGCTACTCTAACCCACCCAACCCTTGCTTAACATACACTTACAACATATATGATTGAAAAGCAGTAATTAAAGGAATTAAACAGGAAATAAATCGTAGAACAGAAATTAAAACACATAGCTGATTTCATTACTAGCCATTAACTTACATGTTCATCTAAGTTCTCAACTAGAGAACTTTTCCTCCCGGTTAACCGCTAAGGACTATGACCAATCCGTGATATACTCCCCCATTGCTTGCCCTATCTGGGAGCCTCGGCGGAAGGTATAAGTTACTTACTTAATCCAATCGCCACCGCCTCAAGAAGGATAAATTTCCTGTGGACCGCTGGCACCATCGGGCTAATAGTGATAAATGGCCAACTTCTCAGAGGTATATAGCCGTATCTCGGTCTATATAATACATCCACCCTTTTAACGCCTCAGAATTCAAATGAAGTAATCACAGATTTTCATATCCTAGGGTTTCGAAATCCTGGCAGATTGCCAAATATTCCTCCAAAACGAAATCACTTGGCTGTCTGCCATTCAACAAATCTCGAGGTGACTCCCCATAATCAATTCATCACTTAGCTGTCTGCCATTCAACAAATCTTGGAGTGACTCCCCAATAATCGATTCCAATTCACTTTTTCCATTAACCTCAGCGTCTATGTGATATTCGCGTACGATCACCCAACCCGGGAACCTAGTTGTCCATTCTAACATTCAACACGTTCATGGAAAGTGCACTTAACAGCAGAATCAAAGTGATAACAACATCTCAAGGGTCACAACCGAATATTTCAATTCACAAGTTCACAAAATTCAAGTAATCGAAAACCAAGGGTCTAAACGTAATAAACCCAAACTGCTGGGGCCAAACATAATTTACTATTGGGGTCAAAACATAATTTAAAGAAATTAAGGGTCACCAACGTCATTTTAAGTAAGTACAAGGGTGCCCAACATAATTTCATGACTCTAGGGTCCTTAGTGTAATTTAACAAACTCTAGGGGCCTTTTTGTAAAATAACATAATACAAGGGCAAAAAGGTAATTTTGCCACCAACAAGGGTAAATACGTAAAAATACTTTATTTTAGTTAATAAAGTCCTAACTTGTCACAAAACACAATTCCTGGATTTTATTATTAAATACAAAACTACACATTATGTAATTTACACGCACATGGGCAAAATGGTCATTTTACATCCGAAGGGCATTTTGGTCATTTTTTTACACTCCTAAATTTCCAGTAGTGGCATTTAGTTGATAAAAATGAGTTTCGTAAATGATACATAGTACACGTGCCAAATTTCACAAAATTGCACTTTAAACCCCTAACTTAAACACAACGATTAATAACAAGGTTAAACACAATAAATTCATGGAGAAACTCCTATAAACAGTTAGTAAAGTATTAAACATGCTTGGAATGTTTAACAACGTGAACCACAATGAATCTAGAGTTTACTAAGCACGAAAATAAAGTTTTGCGTTTTGGCTCGGGTTTCGTGAAACCCTTGAATTGGGGCTTTAACCCATCAACTCTAAATTACTCCTAGACCATTATAACACATTAAAAATCTTGGAATAGGGTGGGTACGAGTTTCTACCTTTGGTCTGGATGAAAAGCTCGACGGTAAAGTCCGGTGGTATTTCGAGTGGCAAACTGAATCTTTGGGCTGCGATATCGGGTTCAAAAGTCGTCCGTTTCTAGTGATTCTTGTGTCTAAAACGAAGCTCTCGAAGTGCTCTACAACGTTGATGAAGAAGGCTAAGCCTAAAACGCACTTGAACAATGAGAAAAATGAAGATTTGTAAAGGTTCAGTGAGCTACTCGGTTTTGCTAGACCAGAAACTTTGGGCCGCAATAACGTGGTCATTTCTCAACCGTTTTGAGTGATTCTTGAACGTAAAACGAAGAGCTTGAAGTGATCTACAATCTTCGTGAAGGAACCTAAACCCGAAATCCACTTTAACGAGAAGAAAAATGGAGATTTACAGAAGAGCAGAGAGCTGCCTGGAAAATGTACCCGAGATTTTTACTGAACTTTGGATAGCTATAACTCACTCAAAACTCAACCGATTTGGATGATTCTTGTGTCGAAATCGAAGTTCTCGACGCCCTCTACAACTTCTATGAGGAAACCTAATCCTAAAAACGACTGTAACTATGAGCAAAGTGGATGTAAAAATGTGTACGTGATATGGACGAAAATGGGTAGGTGTCTTCTTCCTTCTTTTTCTCTTCTTCTCCTCCTTTCTTCCTCTTTTCCAGCATTTCTCCACCTCTCTGCCGAAAAATATTGAGGGAATGGGTTGGTGGGTTTATGTAGGGAAAATGGGGTTGGTGGTGGAGTGTTGGTTTGGTGTGATGGGAGAGGTGGAGTGAAGTGTGGTAAGAGATGGAGTGTGAAATGTGAGTTGGTGAGTGGAGGTGATGGGTGGAGTGTGGAAGTAATTTTTCAGCATGGGACGCGGCACACGATGTGGCACAATGCAGTACAATTTACTCCGAGCAGTGTTCGAACTGTTTGGGTTTCGGTCTCAGAAAATTATCAAAATATTCGTACGAACGTGGAAAATTGTCGGCAACGTCACCATGTGCTCAGAATTGTTTGGAAAAATCTTGAAAGTAAAACACGCATTACGATGCGCTTGTCGGGTGAGCGTATTTGGCTGACTCGGGTCCCACAACTGTAGTAGTCGTGCTAGTATCATCTGTGTAGCTCAAAATCATTCTTCGCATTATGCACATTATTCTGGCCGTTCGTCCGGGCCCATTGGTGACAAGTCGGTTGAAATTATTCTGTTCACCTCAGGCACTAACTCGTCTAAAGGAAAAATAAATAAATAAATAAATAAATAAAAGACCCGCAAATGGTCAACTAAAGTCAAAATTGGGTAAAATTAAATTAGGAAAATTATTATTTACAAATATCACGATTTTTATTTTTTTTTTGAAAATTTGGGATATTACAGGAAGGGAGTGAAAAACATTTCTTAAAACAAATAAGGTAAAATAAGAAATTGATTTTCACACTCCCTTTTTGTCATTTATTAATTTGAATTTATAAATTAACCTTTCATTCGCTTACTCTCTTACACTTGGAAGGATAAAGTTGTAAATTCACATTACTAGAGAGAGAAAAAAAAAAAAGAAAAAAACAAGTGTGTTTATTAAAAAAGGGAGTATGGAAAACTGGAAATCACTACCCTAAAATGAACACTAATCCTCAAATATCAATAAATATAGCCCAAAAGAGTAAGTCTGGTTGATTAGTGGGTTTGCTCCCAAATAATTGGCTAGGAGAAAAACTTGCATGCTGAACAAATACCGCCACGTGGTACCCATCAACGTATTTGGGCCATCTAAACATGTTTTGGACGGCTTAGATTTAAGAGTGTCATTTTTGTAAATTTACTCCTAACAAATCTGGGTCATCTAAACCATGTTCGGATGGCTGACGAGTATCACGTGATAGTACCCTATTCGCATGCAGGTTTTTCTCATTGACTAGGATATGATTTTTGGAGTCATTCCGCGTGAAAGTAATTTCTTGTAAACCCCTAGATCCGACCGCATGAAAGTAATTTTTTTGTAAATCTCCTAGTTCCGATATGGTGAGTGTAAATTCACTCAAACACCCCATGGAACCCAAAATAAAAATAAAAATAAAAATGAATACACCAACAAATGCAACAATATGAATAAGTACAGTACATAAGTAAATACTCCAGTAAATCTAAACCGTTGGATCAGGCCAATAGCGTTTCACATCCCAACCCTCTCGTTTGTCCGTACTAACCTTATATAAGCCTACATGCAGCGCTCACGCTTTCTCCCTCTGCACACCACCCTTTCCATTTTAGGTTTAGGGTTTCCACCCCACCCACCCCACCATAAACTCTCTCTCTCAACCCTAAGATCTGCAACAATGGTGAAACCGACCAAGGCCGAGAGGAAAACGACGTACGATGGAAAGCTGTGCAAGCTGCTCGATATTTACTCTCAGATCCTGATCGTGGCGGCCGATAACGTCGGGTCGAATCAGCTTCAGAACATACGGAAGGGGTTGAGAGGTGATTCGGTCGTTCTGATGGGTAAGAACACCATGATGAAGCGATCCATTAGAGCCCATGCTGAGAAAACCGGTAACACTGACATCCTCAACCTCGTCCCCCTTCTCATGGTACGATCTTGGGTTCCGATTTTTTATTTTTGGGCTTGTTTGGCTGTCGAGAAAGTTTTGGAAATGGAAGTTTTGTTATGGGGTTTTTTTCGTTTTATAATAATATTCTGCTGTCAGTACAGTAGATTTTTATCTTTTCGTGTTTTTTGAGAAATGAATGTGTAGGTTTGAAGTGCTTTGATATATTTCGTTTTCGTGATAAAGTGTTATGGGTTTATCAGAGTTTTTGTCCTTTTTGGCCTGTTTGGTTGCCGAGAAAGTTTCGGAAAAGGAAGTTAAGATGGATTTGTATCCCTATGTTTGCTGTTTTTTGCCCTAGGTTTTTTATATGAACACTAATTTTTTTTGGTTGTGATATTAAATTCTGCCAATACATATTGCAAAACCAGTATCAAAGAAATATTGTAGACATTTTCACTTAACTTATACAAATTGCGAAAATATGTTCATATTCCATTATAGATGTACACAATCTTGTGCGTATACACGCATGGAATGTTAAGAGGAAAATAATTGAATTTTCAAAAATAATCTAAGATCGATGGGCGTGTGGTAGGTTTGTTTCTAATAAAATGGATGAGTGGGTAAACTTGTACTCCTATAATTTTGAATTTTTTTGGGGAAAAATACTATGGTTCTAAAGTGGTTTTAACATTTGGGTACAGCAGTTGTTTGGATTCACCCATGATCCGCCCCCAATCCGTCCTTGGATCATTTTTTTTAAAGTGCCGAGCTTGGGTACCACGAGGTACCCGTGCGGCGCGCTATCTAGGCCGTCCATTTCAGTTTTGGACAGTCCGGATTATGAAGAGAGAAACAAGAGAGAGAAAGGGGAGAGAGAGTGTTTCAATCTGAGCCATCCAATACACTTTTTGGATGGTCCGGATACAACGTTTAGGTACCATGTAGGCTTGGCCACGTGATACACATTCGGTACCCAAAATTTTTTCCCGTCCTTGGCTGGTTTGATTCTGAAAAATAGTCTCGGGTTACGAAAATGTTCTGTCGTCAGTAGTCTTTGATCTTTCATTTTATTCTGAAAAAGAATAATACTCCTAAAAAACTTGTGATCGTATGTCTATGGTTTGAAGAGTTTTGGTCTGTTTGGTTGACGAGAAAGTTTGGGCAGAGAAAGGTTTGAACTGTTTATATGTGCTTTCCCATTTTCTGTAATTAATATGGTTCAGGTTCTGAAAAAGTTTTCAGCTCAGTACAGTAGTTTATGATCTTTCATGTTTTTGGGAATAATCCAAAGAAACTTTATAATGCTTTTTCCTAAAACGATCTTACATGCATACTTATTTTGTTTGATGCTTTTGAAAATGTTTGTTATTTATCAGGGTAATGTGGGATTGATTTTCACTAAGGGAGATCTGAAGGAAGTGAGCGAAGAGGTTGGAAAGTATAAGGTATTATCATCAGATCTCTCTGTCCTTTGTCATTAATTTAATTTATGGTATATGGTCCGTACGTAGCAAGTTTCGTGCTAGACTGTTATTGTCTACAGTATGTGGCTAGTGAGGAGTAGTGCCACAAATATTAAATTACTGAGTTTTTGTGACCCTTGGAGCACTATATTCCTACACTTTTGGAAACTGTTTTGCAAAATTATTTTATTGCACAAATTCCTTTTCAAGTGTCTTGTGCATTTTATTCTTGAACTCGAGTCTTGGGATCCTATAATGCATCCTATAGTCCCTTAGTGCACCTTATAATACACTCTATAGTGCACATCAAAACTATCCATCTCGAGGGACAATAGGGTGCAATACAAGTACCATGAGGCCCACCCTAAATGGACGGAGACACTTTTGAAAAGCCCAACAACAAAAATTATTATATCTGGAAAAGTGAAAAATGCAAACTATTATTTGGATGTGAACAGAATTCATCTTGTTGAGTTTTTTGAAATTCAGACATTTGCATGGAATTTATAACCAATTTATTCAAATGTCAAGAATTCGTAAAATCTCATAAGATTCATCAATTCAATAATTCATATCATGAAATTTATACTGACATTTGCATAAAGGAATATGATTCTCACACTCTCCATCTATTCATTAGCGTATCCATTGGAAATTACAAAACTATCCTTATTTGTTAATTCACTCAATTTGGTTATTTTATGTGAATAAAAAAAAAAAAAGTAGTGCTATGAATAAAAGGGAGTGCAAAATTTATACCCTTTGCATTGAATTCGTAGCATCAAGAATTCACGATAAAAACTCATAAATTCATCTCATAACGTGAGTGTCATGAATTCCGTTTTTATATCATGAATTTATATGTAAATATTATGAGTTTCTTTATATATTTTTTTGGGGTAAATTAAAACTCATGAATCAGTCTTTATAATTTTTTTATTAAATTATTCCCTTATTCAAGACTGATTCATGAGGTTTTCCAAATGTTATCAATTCTTGTGCTATTTAAAGGGGACATAGCACGCACGGTGTGTATTTAGCATTTTGTACTCTTGCAACATGCTTTATAAGTAACATAAATGCTAAGTGTCTAGAATTCCTACCTAGAAATTACCCAGAAAAGTGGAATAAGTGGCTCAGACGCACTCCCAAGTGAATCTAAGCCACCCATTTTGGCCTTGTTCGGATTACCCTTTAAAAACCTTTTCAAAATAAGCCCCTTCAAAGATGTGTTCAGTTGTTGTTTTGAACCATATGTTTAGTAGGCCCACAATGTCCATGTTTATTTTTCAGTATAGAACTTTACTTTGAAAATGCACCGTAAGTTGCACAACAATTGGGTCCACAAGTAGAGTACGTAAAAATTAACACATCACTTACCTTGGTCAACATGCATCTCCTTCCACTGTCTCTCTCTCTCTAACAACACGAAGACCAAGAATTTTTGTGGGTACACCTCAGGAACATCTTGCAGACTTCTACTAACTATTCATACTCATTGTGGGCCACTTCAGGAAAAAGAGCACTCTAAAATCGTACACATCAATTCCTTTCAGCAATGAAAAAATTTGGCTCAAAAGAGCAACCGAACACAGCGTTCAGTTTTCTGGGTAAGGATTTTGGGTATGTAACATTGCTGAAATTCGGTTAAATACCAAAGAAAACTTATTTGGTTCAATCAGCTAAAAATTAAGAGCAACCATAACACATAACTCCGGATAGAACCAATCATCATGCATGTGAGCCCGCATGTAGTGAAGGGCTCCGAACATTGTCATGTCCAGAGTCTGTGTTCATAGACTTTTTGAAAAATTATAAGCTCATCTATTATGCAAAAATTGACAGTCTCACGTGATTTCAAGTATAACTATATATAAATCAGTAAATTTATTTCGTCCATGTGCAATTTCAACAATGGTATTGATTTTTGGTAAGAATGTTCTGGGTATGTGTTGATTTCATGAGACCATATTTTTGTACTACTCCTATTTATGTGAACAGGTTGGAGCTCCTGCTCGGGTTGGCCTCATTGCTCCAATTGATGTCATTGTTCCCCCTGGAAACACAGGACTCGATCCTTCTCAGACTTCCTTCTTCCAGGTCCCTTCTTCAATCCTCTCTCACTACTTGATCACTTTTTCCCCGTAATCGCTCTCACCCCTTCAGTATTATCATTTCAGGTGCTCAACATTCCAACCAAGATCAACAAAGGCACAGTGGAAATCATCACCCCAGTTGAACTCATCAAGAAGGGAGACAAAGTGGGCTCTTCTGAATCTGCGCTTCTCTCAAAGCTTTTAATAAGGCCGTTCTCTTACGGCCTCATAGTCACCTCTGTCTATGACAACGGGTCGGTTTTCAGCCCTGATGTACTTCAGCTCACAGAGGACGATCTGATGGAGAAGTTTGCAACTGGGGTGTCCATGGTTACGTCTCTCTCAATGGCGCTCGCGTACCCAACACTTGCTGCTGCGCCTCACATGTTCATTAATGCGTACAAGAATGTCTTGGCTATTGCCTTGGAGACAGACTGCTCCTTCCCACAAGCTGAGAAAGTGAAGGAGTACTTGAAGGTCGGACCCTTGTCACTATTTTCTTATTAGTCCGTTTATGAGATATGGTCTAAATATTACTCCTATTATCTTTGATTCCACTGCAAAGAGACAACCCGTTAAGCGAATTATTTTTGGGGGTCTAAATATGAAGAAATTAACTAGAAAACGAGATTACCCAGAAATATGAAACAAAACAAAAAAAAGAGCTGGCTTTGATATTTTTTTTCCTTTGCTTGTACTCGTAACTGGTAAATCGTTTGAACACGGTATAATTGCAGGATCCAAGCAAATTTGCTGTTGCCGCTGCTCCAGTTGCTGCTGCTGCCGCTGCTGGTGGACCATCGGAGGTTGCAAAGGAGGAGAAGAAGAAAGAAGAAGATGAGGGTGAGGAATCGGATGGAGGAAATTTATTCGATTTATTTGCTGATTGAGTTTTCGATCTGCTAGTAGTTTCATTCTGGAGTCTAGAAAATACCAAAGTGAATGGTTTCTTTTTGCTACGTTTTTTTGTTTTGTTTAGGACTCTTTCGGTTAGATGCCTGTATTTTGAATTCAGAGATGTTTTGCATCCTATTCAAATGCTTCAATCCTTTCTTTCTGTTGCAGTTCTTTGTGTTGATGATTCTTCCCCAGTTTTAGTTTTTGCTGAAGATTCGTCTATGGATGAATCTTTCGTGAAAGGATAAGGCAACCTCCTTGAGTGTGACCAAACAAGGCCTTATCTGTTGGGTAGCTAATTAGGAGGGGTCTACATCGGCAGCGTAACACGCGGTTTGCGCAAGGTCACAATGTCCTGGTCATCAAGCCACAGAAAGAGGAAGTTCCAACTACTAGTTCACCCAATGCTTAGTTCATATAGTGAAAAGGTACCATTTTATTGAGTTGGGGGAAGTCAAAATCCCGACATTAACTGAGTCATTAACGTTCTTTAGGCCATCTCCAATGGTGGAGGAGTTTGTGTTGCTATATACAACACAAAAATGTAAAAAATGAGACCTAATTTTGTGAGTTAAAAATGCGAAATAGTCTAAAGGTGAAAAATTAAATATCGCTGTCACTCCTAAGTTTTCAGAGTTTGGACCCCACTGCTGTGGTTTCAAAAGGCAAAAAATAGAAACTTTTTGTACTTTTCAGAGCTAGGGCCCCAATTAGCTATGGTTTCTACTGGTGTTATAGTTCACTCCTGAGTTAAATTTTCTCTTGACACATTTTTAGCTTCACCCACGCTTTTAGCTTCACCTTAATTACACTATTGGGGGCAAAAAGAAAGAAAATGTTAGCTACTGACCCAATTGCTGACTAATTTGTGCCTTTAACCCTATTATCGGGGATGGCCGCTTGAGCTAGACTCAAGTTCGAAAAGATACCATTAGAAGTTTCTAAACAAAGTTCTCTATAGCTTTCTGTTGGTTTTAGGTACACCGGTTGTTGTGCACACACCTGAAACAACAAGATTTTCGTCCTCTAATTACCGGGTGAAAGACTAGGGCACTTTGGCTAGCTGTCTTGCAGCAAGATTGTAGATTCAACTCCAATGAAGAGGAAGATGATACATTTGTCAACGGCTTAAGAAGGGGTTTGGGTAGTATAAATGAACGCATGGCAAGAAAAAAAATTACTCGTTGAATAACTAAGTAAGATTATGCATTCCAATTTTGACCATAATCCAACGAAAGGAAATAACTAATTGTTTCTTCTCTCATGATTAAATTTTTTACTAAAAAATACTCAACTTAACTTAGAATTACTAAATCTCTTTGATCCTCGGCATTGGCAGTAAAGTGTGAAACTTGTTAACTCTTGCTGGTTACCAATTTTTTTTTAAAAAAATCCTGCTGGTTGCAAAGTGTGAAACTTGTTAACTCTTGCTGGTTACCAATTTTTTTTTTAAAAAAAATCCTGCTGGATGCAATATAATAAGAGAATTTGAATGCTGAAACATGAAACAATTGATTTTACTATGAAAAAAATGATAATTATCTGTTACTATAAGGAATTCTGTTACAAGGAAGGTACATCTGTAAGTCATTCTGGACTTTATACTCAGCTATCTTTTATTGCAAGAATTTTAGTATAAAAAATAATTGAGATGATTTAAATGACAGCCACCTGGATAAAAATAGTAGTAACGCTTTCAGGTTCGCTGCTATCAATTGTTCCTTCAGTCGAGACTTATTACCTGTATGACTGTAGTATCTGCGCTTCATCAAGCTCCAGAAGCAATGATATCTGCAAATGGAGCCTTGAGACAGTGCCACAGCCAGGCACAAATAAAATCACAAGTCCGTATTCTTGTTTCCAGCATTTAGACAATTTCGAAAGACACGAATTCCCTGCCAATCAGACAATTATAATCAGCAAAATAATTGAGGTTTTCATAAACAAGCAGATTGAAACTATGCCAGTAGTAGCTTTGTAAAGATATTGACACCGGGACACAGAATAAGGAAGCTAGAATTCGTTTCTTCTATACCTGCAGAGCAAATGCAATATCTGATTCATCTACATTTAGTGTTACTCTTCTTAATTTATCTTCTCGAGATTGACCGAGTTTGAGAAGACCCTGCAATTGAATCATTGAATTTAGATTTTCATATCATTTCCATCTTATTATATTTTGAATGTCAAAATTATTTTGCTCTTCAGTACTGTGGTATCATTTCCCATTTTGAAGTAAGCTTTATGTGTTCAATAAATTTTGTAAAGAAATTATGCCCAAAAAAAAAAAAAAGAATTCAATGAGAACTTGTAGCATTCTAGCAGATTCAGCTCTCACCTGGTCACCTAGTACTCTGCACATGCTAGAAACTTCCATATTTCCGACCGGTGGGATTAATATTAATTTGCAGATATCCAAGTATGATTTACTGAGCTGCACGAAACAGGGAAAAAAAATAAAAATTTAAACGCTGTTTTCTTATGGATCTTTTGTACTGGAATATGTCAGATATATACCTCCCCTATAGTTGTATCCTTCTTTCCACCACGGAAAAGCTTCACCGCAGAGCAAAGTATAATCTGAAGTCATTGGAAAAAAAATAAAAATAAAGTAGTTATAAACAAACAACTAAATTTTGAGCAAGGAAAGATAACAACTTAAGTTCCAACAGGCTCCATTCTTATCAAATATGGTTTGTGCAGTACCAATAGTCTGAAGCCCAACTTATGAATTATGATGACCGTTACACCATGAGATGATCAAAGACAATCTAATTTACCTGAATTCGAACTGTAGAAAATGTGCATAATTTGATTGGTTTAAAATTAAGACATGACAGTTACTCATGCTTTCAGTGATTGATAACTTCAAATTTACCATAGCTCAATTTGGATGACATACTGCTCTTCCTAGCAGCACGTAGAAGTTCATAAACAATGATAGGGCACAAGTGAAAATTTAGTGACAAGTTTAAATGATGCTAGATCTTCTTCAGTTGCATCTTATGTGACTGATGCATGGATCATACACTCAAAGCATAAATTTTTATGCGTCGACCTATCAATATGCACAAGGATCACTTGCTCAATTGATTCTCTTTTATCAGAAGAAACTTACCTGTTGATGTTGTGGAAGAGATCGTACGGTGTCCACAACTGGTGATCTGTAGGTCTTTGACAAAGCAATAGCCATATGGTCTACCCTAACCTGTAACAAACTTCAAAACTAGTAAAATAATAAAGATGGTATTGACTTTAAGGAAGAAGCACAACAAAATAAGGACAAATGAGTATTTCCATATACAAGGAAATATTTAAAACCAGGGAGAACAAAAAGAAGAAGGAATTTTGACATAAGACAACTGAAATAGTTGACAAACAAGAACCTTGGAAAAGCATAATTCGTGGGAGAGAATTGTCAATTCAAATGTCTACCTTGATCTATAGATATTTATATTTATGTGAATTTCTACCGAATCACAAATAGATAGAAAACTCACACTCTGCTAAATTAAACCCACTTAATTACAAATTTGTATGGTCATTATATAACAGAGGGAAGATAGCACGAACAATTACTTTGCAAAACTTCAATATTGGCTACATCTTGATAACATGCAATCCACACGGAGTCAAGGTTTGCATTTGGCTTGTTATTCTTAATTAATCTTGCCCTTGGATGGCACCATAACTGTATAGTGAGACACTTACGGACATACTCGTTTTCAGTATCATTCTTTTGACTTGTTTATGCTTGGAAATTGGAATGGATGAAGTTCAATTAATAGAAATCACTTACAATATCACCATTTTGCTTTATTAAGTCACAATCTGGAATCCGATGACCATGGAATCCACTCTCTGCTGATGACAAATCCAAATTGCACACTGATTCCCTCAACTCTGCTTCTAGCATGTCAATTGCACTCCTGAAACAGAATTAAAGAGGCGATGTAAGACATTGCAGTTCACAACTTGCCAAAACATTTTGTTAAGCTATGCAGTGAACAATTTTAGTGTGTACTATGTTGAACTATACATTTCAACCTAAGCAACTAAAATTAGAGTGTCAGCTTATGACGCCATTGCTTAAATTGTTGCTGTAATTTGTATGGTTTGAACTCTTTAAAAGTCCAAATCTATTATTCATTAATAGATAGAGGTTACCTATTTTGCCCACTCTTTTAATCATACTGCCTTGTCCTTCAATCATTACTTCTGAGTTCTGAGCGCCATTAATATAAATGAATTTTGAGCCTCCTGAGTACAATTTATGGCATAGGCTACAACTAGAGACTAAAACTATTGCAATAAGGACCAACCTGCAGACGCACAGAGCTTTCCTCATATCTCCAGACGCAGCTGCAACTTTCTGCACAGTTGGAAATGCTATCATTACCTACGATCGTGATATAATTCCAATATTTTCACATTTGGCATGTGGTGCCAATGTTTTACAAATAACTTGAAATATAGAAAAGTGAGGCCGCAACCCTAATGTTGAGGGAATAACATACTTCCTCCTGTGCTCGTGTTCATTCAAGCAAATTTTTATATAAGGATCCTTGTTCAAACTGAAGGCTATGTGCAATGTTAAAGAGAAGCTGGCATAGTTTTTTTTCAGAACATGGTGTGAAGTCAATTGTGGTAACTCACTCTGGCACAGAGTTCCAAGGCTTGCGGTTGGAAGACAGTGTAAGGAAGAGCCTGTAGGAAGACATAGTATTAGGCATAGAGTCAATAACCAATAAAAGACAAAACTATAAGATTATGTTTCAGAACTTGAAGCTTCCACTCATATTTTTCAAGGTACCTTGAACATTCAGGTACCTCAACAGTTAAAAAAGTACTCAGATGTTTCAGCAGTTGAAGGAGAAAAGCCACAATACTGACATAGGGTTCCTACTGAAAATACTGAAGATAATTAAGCAGCAACTTGGTCAATTATCCACTTGTAATAGCAGACTCATAATCTATAATCTCTCATGTCCTCAACCTCAATGGTTACCCGTGTTTTGGAAAAAAGGTATAATTTTCTAACCAAGTTCATGCAGGACATGTCTAAGTTATAATTTTAAATCCTTGTAATCATTCTGATGTGGCAAGAACATACTGAGAATAGTCACTTCCAAGGTGCTTTCCATTTCGCTAAAACAGAAATGGTAGCTCAGGTGTCTTTAAAGATCCACTTAGCATGGTATACAATCAAATGAAAGAACACCAATTGTTACAGAAAAGCACAAAAAAGGAGCAGGTGAATTACCATTAACCTCTGCTGAAGAATTGCTATGATCTGGTCCTTGGAGTAGGCCCGAAAAGATACCACCATAGGCTTGCCTAGCACAAGAAAAAGTAGAACCAAACAGTTAGCACAATGACCAACCAACATAGCAGAATTCTCTTTCGGCAGTTCAACCATGTTAATGAACAAAACCAAAAAAGTTGTTTGGATAAAAATTCAAGCTCAAGTAGGCAGAATGCACATCATTAAATTTTGGAGAAGACCTAGCATCATAAAGGGGGTCTTGAAAGGTAATATCTGTCACCAGACCTCTTCATATCTAAAGGATAGAGACTGATTTAAGCAAATATCGAACTTACAATTCAACGACTGCAGTCTTGGAAGAAATCGATCTGCTAGGTCTATCGCATTAGCTATTCCTGAAAATCAATTAGAGAATGAGAACCATAAAAACTGGCAGGCAGTGGCAGCTAAGAGTTATCTACTTCGAAATCAAAACTAGGAACATACAAAAATCGAAACAATTAAACAAATGTGGTCTGTTATACCTATCAATATACATCTAGAGGATGGCAAAGTTGTAAGCATAAAAAGATCATGAAGCACAGCCCCGTCTTTAGTTATTAGATAGTCCAACTCATCAGCAATAATCAGCCTGTAAAAAGACAGATATCTTCCTCAGCACAACCATACTTTCGGTGACTGAAACATTTAAAACCAGTGTCTATTTTCTCATACAGAGAGATCTTGCTCTTGTCGTATTCACTTCAACATGGGAGCCAGTAGCTATATCAAGGGATAAGTAGGCCATATATAGGTGCTAAAGATTCTATGACAAAATGAACAGTAGAAGGGTGAGGATGTGTTCCTTACATCATCTTCATACCGGCTGATTGCTGCTTTTGTGAATACAAGTTTTTAAGATTCTGTAAAGGTGAAGTAGTTTTCTTTTGGGGTTGGTCCTTTCCAAGTATCTGCCAAAACTAAGCAATGTAAGTATAAATGATGTTGTAGAATTCAGGCATGAGAAGGAACACTGATTTACACTCCGAATTTCTAAGTACCTTACTGAAAATGTCAGATGTTTTTGTAAGAGTAGTACAGTTTACAGCTAACACATCTGGTTGCTGAAAACCTGCCTGAAATCAAGAATTGTAATTCAATAAGCAATAGAGTTAAGAAACTTAAGAATTACAGTTTAATGAAAAATTTGCGTTCGTGGTTAAGTTTTGCCCATTTTAAAATCAACCTTCACACAAGCAATGTTAAAGGTTGATGTCAAAGGGTCAATCATGACATAATGCTGCTTCTTAGGTTCCATTCAAAAGCCTCGCAAAAAGATTTTTTTTATCTGAACTTGCACAAAGATTAGCATGAAGGTACTTCTGGTCAGCAGGAAAAGTAAATTTGACCATGACTAAAACATACGTCAATTTACATGAGCCATGCCATGGAAATCCTTGTTCCATTGCTTGAAATCATTTGAGAAACCTAATCAATAGACAAATCCCAATTTGTAGAACTTCAGTTAAAGCCAATCAGCTTACCTCCTTTGCCCATTTGATAAGAGACTCTTTAACTCTTTCCATTGAGAGTGATTTTCCAGTCCCAGGACACCCACACACGTACAAGCTCCCAGCCTTTCCTTGTTCTATGCATTGTTTACAGAACTGCAAAACCCTTCTCTGCTCATCTTCCCGGCACACAAGTGTACATGGTGCCGTTGATACATGCAGTGTATCCTTCACCGAACTCAGCTGCTCCACATCTATTGCATAAAATCAAAATATAACACCCAATTAGCAAAAGAAACTAAATGTGTAACTTGTATGTAAGGCACTATGAAGTCTGAATGGTTCTATTCACATCAGATAGTTTTGGAATCCTCCACATTCAAAGCTTGCAAGTTGAAACACTCTCAATATGTGCTATTTCGTTGGGCAACTCTTGTATTCTTCATCACAATGAAACAAAAATGCTGGCTGCGAACATAATTCACATTGACGAGTTACATAAATCTGGTGCTTCTGTGTATTTGTGCATTTAATTGCTTTATTTTCTACATTCTTTTCCCTAGGGCCTAGATCCTGTCTGACTGTTGAGCCTCTTAGGAATCCACATATTCACAACATTTAACACATAAGCCAGCATATAAACATATATGACACGATATTAAATTAGGACTGATCAAGTGAACAAAAGAATACATAGTAAATGCGTCAGCCGGAAAAGTCCTTCAGTACTGATTTCACTACAGATAAAAATTCAGATCAAACTTGCCTCTTGGATTCCATTTTGGTTTCTCAATAAAAGCATCGGATAGTTTTTTCACCAGTAACTCGCCAGATTTTCCAAGCTCATAGCCTCTTTCGATTCTCTGCAAAGTGAAGTGAAGTCAAAAGAGAGTTGGTGAAAACATATGGCTCAGTTTTGATAGATGTGGATTGCGAAACTAAGTTGAGGAACTTTGAATCACTTATAGCAAATTATTAGTATTTCATATCCATCATAATAAAGACCAGCATAATTGCTATGGACGCATATGAACATGCACATATTTGGGCACTGATGTGTCCGAAATTGTCCAATGCGTGTCAGCGTGTGGAACCTACAACTAGAGTGTGAGATGCACATGCATCGTATGGTTTGGACACATCTGTGCATGATCTGTGCACTTCTGTCCATGTCGATAGCATTGCTCTAATAAAGCATCGAAATCTGAAATTCCAAATTAAATATCCGCATATAAACAAACTATCACACCTAAGTTTGAGCTACGCTTTTGCAGAAATGTCATTATCTCTTCATTTCCAATCCACAAATTATTACATCAATCGCAACTGAGCCTAATTTTCAAAGCATAAATATTAGCAGAATCCAGTTACAGTACTCACATTTGCAGGGCTATTGGGGCTACCACTGGTGCATCGACGAGGAGATTTCCACTTTGTCGAAGAGCAAGGCTTCGGAGACGGCGTCGTATCAATCGGACCGTCTACTTCAGCAGCCGAATTGGATCTCAATCTTCGTTTTTGAGGAGTAACGTCGCCACTGGATCTTCTCATCTCTCCTGATTTCTCAACCTTGACGGCGGATTTGGTACGCTTGAGTTCATCGACGGCGGAGGACGGCGGCGATCCATTTCCGGCGATGCTCGGCATGGTTGGGCTGCGGCAAGATCGAAGCGATTAGAAATGTGCAAAAACTGTGAGATATTACGCGTGTGAATGGAATCGATTACGCTGAATCAGAGATAGATGCAATCAGATTTAGATATAGGCAGCCGCAGGAGAGAGAGAGAGAGAGAGAGAGAGAGAGAGAGAGAGAGAGAGAGAGATGGTTTTAGCGGGAAAGATGTAACCGTATCACGTGTGTTTCCCGCCATGCGATAGTGTGATTTTGAACTTTGCTGGGTAAAATGTGGGAACATTGCAAATTTGTTGCAATCCTTCTATTGTCTGAGCGGACGATAAAAATACTTCCTCATCATCGATGGGTGCATTTTTATCGGAAAAAGATTATTTTTATTGTCTGTTCATTGAATGGGAGGTAGAATTTTCTAATTTGTTGTACTTTATCTCATTCAACTTAAAATCTAACATTTGTTTAAGGGTGTGACAATGTGGTTTGATATGGTTTCGGCATTTTTTCAAATCAAACCACACATTTCCATTTTGAATAGACATTTGAGCGATTGATAACGATCTTCTGGTTTGTTAATTGTGCATAATGACATAAATCTAAAAAACCTCGTATACGGTATATAGTGGTATATAGTAGTGAATTTTTTTTGTGTGAAAGCTTCATTTATGTATATAAAACAACTATGATTTCTATAATAAACTATAATCAATATTCATAAGTCCATCTTTAACAACTCTATAATTTCTCAAATATCAACCTCTAGTAGTATAAAGAAAGAACCAACACAAGTTAAGTTTTAATTAAGCGTCAAAACTCGAAGAATACTCATAATTTTTTATGGACTAACTTACTATTTTTTTGTACATGTAAGACGACTAAGCTTAGTTTTGCATTTTTTTTAATTCCGGCTTGGATATTGCCAAATCAAACCAGGCCGATTTTTTTCGGTTTGGCAACAAATCAAACCGGACCACTGGTTTCATCCGGTTTTGATTTTCACTTCGGTTTACCAGTTTTTCCTTTCACCCCTAATATTTGTGAATATTATAGAATCTTATTTTCAGTCATTAATGGAGCATACTTAGATACAATCAATTTTTTTTAAGATTAAAAAAATTACTTCCGTATTAGTTAGCTTCGACCCATCATTTTGGAAAAATTTGAAGCTCTTTGAGAAAAGAATAATGCAACTTCATCAATTTGAAGCAACACATTAACAAGGTTCTGGATTTGAATAATATCTACTCCATATCATTTCGATCGCAAAAACTCATGAAAAAATTCCAATAGTTTTGGATTGTTTGGAATATATGGAAAAGAAAGGAAAGGAAAGAAAAAGAAAATTTTTAAAAATGTTTCCTCCTCTTTTTCGGTTTAGGAAGAAAGTGAGAAGGAAAAAAGAAAATCTAGTTTTGAACACAGTACATTTTCCTTTATGTTTTCCTCGTAACTATTTTCCTTTCCCTCCTGCAAGTTCCAAACGGACCCTTTATCCTGCATGTTGAGAGTCATCACCGACTTTCTTGAAGTCTCTGGATGTTTCTAGAATATTCCGGATTGCTCTAGATTATTCCAGAATATTCTAGATTCCACCAGAACCTTCCGGACTCCTCCAGAATGTTATAGGTCATTCTAGAACCTTCTAGAAACTTATGGAAGATGATAGAATCTTCCAGGTTACTCTAGAATCTTCTAGAGTATTGTAGAAATATTTAGGCTTCTCTAGAAGCTTGTAGAATTATTCTATGATAGTCCTTTTCTAGAAAGTTCTCTAGCTCCCTATAAATAGAGATGGGAGCTCATTTGTGTAGGTATGTTGGAGAGAAACACCAAGTGTGTTAGTGAGAGACACCAAGTGTGTGAGTGATACACCAAGTGTTGTGAGAAGTACAAAGTTTGTGCATGTGAGTGATACTCAAGTGTGAGTAAGTGTCTTGTGTACAAGTGTACTTGTGTAATTTTGTATTGAATAAAAGTAAGAATATTCGATACAAGTTTATAGTTTGGGGTGTCCAAACTCAACAATCTGGTATCAGAGCTTGACGGTCAGGGACCTGGAGTAGCAAAGCAATTGGGCGGTCATTCCAAGACGTCGTTTGTGAAGTCACAGCGGGGGTCTGTGAGGAGTGTAGCGATCGGGGACCTTGAAGAGTGTGTCGGTCAGAGATCGTGATTGAAGACGTTGTTGGAGATTGCGAAGCTGCAAGGTCTAGGCACCAGCGAAATGTCGGAGTTAGGCAACATTGGAGGAGGATTTGAAAAACTAAACAATTATAACTATGACTATTGGAAGATGTGCATAGAAGCATATCTTCAAGGTCAAGATTTGTGGGAGATCGTTGGTGGCGATGAGACTACTCAACCGGCAAAAGAAGATGCCGAGGCACTACGCAAGTGGAAGATATTGACCGTCAAAAGAAATTTGGGATACATTTGAAACTTTGTTTTCCAAGACGAATGATGCTCGTCTTCAATTTTTAGAAAATGAGCTGGCTACGATGACGCAAGGATCAATGTCAGTGGGCCAATATTTTCTCAAAGTGAAGACTCTCTGCAATGAAATTTCTCAACTCGACTCTGAATCAAAGATCAGTGAATCTAGGATGAGACGCATTATCACTCGAGGTCTAAGACCAGAGTATAGTGGTCTCATGGCGGCTAATCGTGGATGGTCGAAGCAACCATCATTGGTGGAGTTGGAGAGTCTCTTGGCAAATCAAGAGACCTTGGTTAAGCAAATGGCTGGAGCAAAAATAAAGAACGGTGAAGATGAGGCCTTGTTCTGTAGCAAGAGGAATGGAGGCTCGAGGTGGCAGAACTCTGCGAAGTCGAAGGAAACAGAAGATGAAAAGTTGGAGTCTAACAGGAGCTATCAAGTAGGGGGAGCTCGGTTCAACAAAAGTCAAGGTCATCAAAGGACTGAGGGATATCGAATACAAGATATAGAATGCTTCAATTGTGGCAAGAAAGGCCATTACCTAAGAGAGTGTCCATTTATTAGAAGACCAGTCGAAAGTAATATGGTTACTTCATGTGGTCACAATGATGAAAGTGACGAAGAGTGGGATGCTCAAGCTAGCTATGTAGTTATCGAGTTTGATGAAGACATACCAACTGAAGAAGGCTGGGAAATCGAATCACCTTCTGCTCTATTCGTTGTTACTGAAGCAGACAGAGAAGAGGAGATAGACTTTGATGCACAAGTGGAGAATGGGTACGAGCAAACTAATGATGAAGTGGCAATATGCAATGTCGTCATTGAGCCTAATGAGTCTTCCTTCAAAGGAGAAGCTAAAGTTCAAGAAATCAATCACATGTTTGGAAAAGAGCAGAAGATGGTCAATGTGACCGTGAATGGCCAAGGTGATCAAGAAGAGACGATCATAAAGAATCTAGCCCAGTTGCAAGAGAAATTGGGGGAACTAAAAAAACAAGAAGAATATACAAGCGTGTGGCAAACAGATGCCAACAATAAAACAAAAGAAACTCACCCAGTTCGACTGGGAAATGATAAGAAGGATGGGCAGTCGCTAAGGATGCCAACAAGCCGAGAAAAAGCCCGGAACAATTATGCAAGTGATGGAACCAAGAAACAATCAACAATGTTTGTGGACGGATCACTAGAGTGGAAAAATATTCTTCAAGGAGATGAAGCAGAGTCGGTGCTGAGGGGGAGTGTTGAAAGTCATCACCGACTTTCTTGAAGTCTCTGGATGTTTCTAGAATATTAGGATTGCTTCACAGATTATTCCGGAATATTCTAGATTCCACCGTAACCTTGGGACTCCTCAGGAATGTTATAGGTCATTTACAGAGCAGCCAAAAACTTATGGAAGATGATAGAATCTTAGGGGTTCTTTCTAGAATCTTACAGAGTATTGTAGAAATATTTGAGAACTACCACAGAAGGCTTTGTAGAATTGATACATGATAGTCCTTTTACAGAAAGTTCTGCAATTTCTCCTATAAATAGAGATGGGAGCTCATTTGTGTAGGTATGTTGGAGAGAAACACCAAGTGTGTTAGTGAGAGACACCAAGTGTGTGAATGATACACCAAGTGTTGTGAGAAGTACAAAGTTTGTGCATGTGAGTGATACTCAAGTGTGAGTAAGTGTCTTGTGTACTTGTGTAATTTTGTATTAAATAAAAGTAAGAATATTCAATACAAGTTTATAGTTTTGGGTGTCCAAACTCAACACTGCAATTCTAATGGGGGTTTTCATTTTTAAAATGGCCCATTCAAGCAAGTGGATCCGCTAATAAATTTTTGAATGGTCCAACTTCAGATCTTTCTAGGTCTTCGACGGAACGATGTAGATGGTTGAGCTCAGGAAAACCTATCAACTGATTATGTTTTGCAAGGATTTGTTTGGAGATATTGCATGTTCTTGTCTGGACTTGAATGACCAAATATGGGCGGGCTCTTGTTGCTATTGTCCTTTGGGTCCGCTACAATGACAAAGGTCACTGAAAGGGAACCCATTCTCCTGACCACATTCCACTAGAATCAAATTATATCAAATCGAGTCTCATACCTCAATCAATTAGGGTCGGTTATGTAATTTTTTTTTCTTCTATTGAACTTTGTCCGGGATACATCTTTCCAAAGTATTGAAAACAAAGAACTAGGGCCACTTGGGCCATGTGGATATTTTCACTCTACAAAATAACCATAAAGTCCTGATATTTTCAGTTGTTTATTTTGTTTTTTAGTTTTTTCCAAAAAGCACGGGTTAAGGGTATATTTTTCAATAAACATGTAGTACTTGGCGAGTTAACAAATTTTTTAACGCACCACTAACCCATTCAACTTTAAAACCAGCGGGTTGGATGATTTTTTAATTTTGATGATTATAGTTCAGTGTTAGGCGGGTTGAGTCGGTTGAAAAAACCTTTTCACAACATTTTGAACGGAAAGATAGAAGAATGAAATCATGTGGGGTTGATATGGTAGCTAGGTTTTGATTTTTACTTAACAATGGTGGTGCTAATAAAACATAGTAGGGTGCACCCAGGGCTGGTCCAATATATTTGGGTTTCCTAGGCCCAATCGTCACGTGAGTGTCCTATATATTTTGTTGGGGATGTGTATTTTTAAAAGTGTTTTTAAAAGCATCTTATATTCTTTTGTCCCACATTGATTAAACACGAAACTTTTGAGCTCATTATATGTGTAAACACTTAGTAGGCTATTGAATGTGATTAGACTCAAGGAGAGATCTTGCGTACTCAAGAAAAATGGGCCAATGTCCAAGGCAATTTTGAGGGAACACAATTTTGGGTCCCCCTTTTTTCCCTATTTGACTAAAAAAGACCTATACTTAACTCTAATAACAAATTTTATGAAGTTTCCTTAAAATTTTGTGTTTTAGGAGTGCCCAAGGCCTTGGCCTCTTTGGCCAGCCCTAGGTGCAACTTAGTATTGGTTGGAAATATAGTACGGCACCCACCTTCGCAGGCGGGTGGTACTATTATTAATTATTCTATGAATGTAATGTAAATATAACCGATTGGGTCGGGTTAAAGACAAGTTAAAAAAGCTTTACCCGAACCAAAACCAACCTGCTTAGAATTTGAGTTTTACCCACTGACCCCAACCCAACCCAACCCACTCTTAATTTCAACCCATAATTTTTGATGCCATTGGTTGGGTCGGTTTTGCAGGTTGCCCCATTTTTTTCACACCCCTTGACCACTCTATTTGGAATGGGTGATATTTGTTGGGTGGTAGAGAAACCAAGGAAAATGCAAAGTAGATGAGAACTGAGAAGACAAGAGTGGCGTGACATCGGTGTCTGAATGTCCCTGTCCCGTTTCGGAGCTAACCCATGTGAGTGAAATGCCTTCCCAACGTTTTTCTAATTTCTTGTTGGTTATTCCCTCACCCAATAATAAAAGGACCAAAATTCTACTGTATTACTTGAGAGAGTATTTAGGAAGATATTTTTATAATACAATACACAAAAATTGATGTCCAAACATTACCGATTACTTCTTTACTATATTAAAGACTACTTTACTATATTAGTCTCTTTTTTTTACAAATGTAATTGGTAAATCCATACATTGCATATCTTCTTTAGAAAAGTAATCAGCCACCATCATAGCCTATAGTGTGCGGGGTATTTTCCAAAGGCTACAAAAGAGGAACAGAATAGCTCATCCAGAACTACCACGTGATATGCACGAGGAAAGAAACCTTTTCAGTGTTAGGCGGGTTGAGTCAGTTGAAAAAACCATTTCACAACATTTTCAATGGAAAGATAGAAGAATGAAATCATGTGGGGTTGATATGGTAGCTAGGTTTTGATTTTTACTTAGAAATGGTGGTGCTAATAAAACATAGTAGGGTGCACCCAGGGCTAGTCCAATATATTTGAGTGTCCTAGGCTCAATCGTCACGTGGGTGTCCTATATATTTTGTTGGGGATGTGTATTTTTCAAAGTGTTTTAAAAGCATCCTCATATTTTTTTGTCGCACATTGATTAAACACAAAACTTTTGAGCTCATGATATGTGCGAACACTTAGAAAGCTATTGAAGGTGGTCACACTCAAGGAGAGATATCACCTGCTTAGGAAAATGGGCCAATGTCCAAGGCAATTTTGAGGAACACAATTTTGGGTCCCCTCTTTTTTCCCATTTCGTGTTTTGGGGGTGCTCTAGGCCCTGACCTCTTGGACCGGCCTTGGGTGCACCTTAGCATTGGTTGGAAATATTGTACAGCACCCACCTTGGCAGGCAGGTGGGACTATTATTAATTATTCTATGAATGTAATGTACATATAACGGATTGGGTCGGGTTAAAGATAAGTTAAAAAAAGTTTTACCCGAACCAAAACTAACCCGCTAAAAATATGAGTTTTACCCACCGACCCCAAACCAATCCACTCTTGATTTCAACCCATAATTTTTGGCACCATTGGTTGGGTCGGTCTTGCAGGTTGGCGGATTTTTTTCACACCCTTGACCTCTCTATTTGGAACGGGTGATATTTGTTGGGTGGTAGAGAAAGCGAGCAAAATGAACTGAGAAGATAAGAAGAGTGGCGTGGCATCGGTGTCTGAATGTCCCTGTCCCATTTCGGAGCTAACCCATGTGAGTGAAATGCCTTCCCAACGTTTTTCGAATTTTCTTGTTGGTTATTCCCTCACCCAACAATAAAAGGACCACAATTAGATATTACTTGAGAGATAAGAGTGTTGGAGAATTTTGTGAATGAAACCGGGGCATTTCGGAGGCCTCCCAAAAAGAACCGGCAAATCACCCCTACCTGGGATTCAACACACGGGTAATGCTTCACCGTGATTATGGAGATAATGGCGGAATTGATTTTTGATTGATTTTGGATTCATGGTACGCGGTTCTGAATCAAAATTCGTTGGCGAGGGTCATTTTACGTTATTGAATGGGAGGAACAACATTGTCCCGTATTCATGTTTCCGCTCACTTTTAAATTTATAAAAGGCTATTTCAGGTATTAGTTTGTCATGCGACGATTGTATGCAATAGCGTTTTCAGTATAGACACAACTTCGTTCTTGTGAGAGGAAATGGGGGCGATGTGTAATAGTTCATGCGAGAACTGGTGATTGGTGTTAGGTGATTGTGGTTTGGTTCGGACATCGCGGGGCCGAAGAGCGCCCGATTCATTCGACACGCGTGCGGTGGCGAATCTTTGTTGGGGAGGCTGGTGAGGTATCCACCGGGACTCGGCTACGTGTTTATAAACGTTTGTTTGTATCTTTTTAAAAGTTTACGTAATTTCCGTTTCAGTTTTTTTTATTTTATTTATTGTACGTATTTGTGTTCATATGAATGGAAATTGTTCTCTGAAATTTTGCGATTGCCGCTGTATTTTTCCAACAAAGAGGACCAAACATGTCAAAGTATGTAGGAAGATATTTTAATAATACAATACACAAAAATTGATGTCCAAACATTACCGATTACTTCTGTACTATATTAAAGACTACTTTACTATATTAGTCTACTTTTTTACAGATGTAATCGGTAAATCCATACATTGCATATCTTCTTTAGAAAAGTAATCGGCCACCATCATATATAGCCGATAGCACGGTTAGCACCAACTCCACAAATAATAACTCTCTCCACTTTCTTCCTACTACCCAATTAATATTCAAGAAAAAAGGAAAATAACCTACTATAGTTTTTGAGAAATACTGTGCCACTATATCTATATTTTTTTTTAATGAGAGAAAATCCTAGTCTATTTTGGCATAAAAGGAATTGGGGATGTGGTTTGAACCTCACCACATGAAATGAGGGTTAGTCCGATTGGTTGGTTGCTTTAATCCTGTCAAAATTGATCATTGTTTAATTTTTAGGGTCAGCCACAAGAAAGTAATTTCTTGTGAATCTCTTAGTCCCGACATATGCACGAATGACTTGGCTGCAACGAACCAGGGAAGAGATTAATCGAAATAAGCGTAAAATTACCCAAACACCTCTGGCAGTCGAAACAATACCAACTAATTTGTGTCTCTCTTTTCTGGATTCTGGTAATGTGGCTTGTCAATATTTTCAAAGTAGTAATGCATCGTTAAGTTATTCATAATTGGCACCCCTAAAAACCTTTGCAGCTGCAGTCTAGCTTCCTACATGTAGCTTGTTCACATTAGCAAAATGGTAACCATCAAGGTTGGTCCACCACAGCAATCATGTACCGGCAATCCTTTGTGAATTTAAAGCATCCTGTTGTCTATAAGTAGTGAATGTGATCATTTGGAATCTATAAGATTTTAGATTTCTAATTCTGGGGGTAAATACCATTGATGCCCTCAGTTTTGACAGACAAGAGAGACAGTGTTAGGGGTGGAGACTAAATTAACACACATTATAAATGTTGGGGATGAAATTAAACAAATGTTTTGATTGAGGAAGAAATTGGCACTCGCTGATACTTTTGGGACCAAAAAAGGTTATAAATCTATATGCAATATTGATAGATCTTAGTTATTTTTATTAAAAAATAGTTTTCAAAATCAGAAAAGACACTAAAAATTTAAAAATAAAAACCATTTAAAAAAAACATGCATGTCAAGAAATGAAAATAAAATAAAAATTGACATAGAGATAGTAGGAATAATACACATGAAGAATTTTCCGTAGGAATAATACACATGAAGAATCTTCCGTACGGACCATAATATTGCAGTCGTCAGTGGCAAGCCCATCATTGACACTGCCTATTATGGGTGTGGTCCAACCATCATTCCAGTTTGCACAATAAACAAGTGATGGATTTCTTACACCATTCTAAAGTTGGTTAGAGCATCTCTAATACATTCTCTAAAATATATTTGTTAAAGTGTATACCTAAGTACATGTGGATCTTATTTTGTGTGCTAAGAATTTAGTTAGCTAGCTAATGAAAAATGTACTTTAATGGGACTCCCTAAAAATGTTCGTTATCTTTTAGAGAGGAACTCATTTAAGTGGTGAGGGATGTCAAGTTGTCCTACAAAATTCTCCTCTCATTCCCTTCTCTCTATCTCTCTCCTTAAGTCACTCCTCAAATTTAGGTAGTCACTTTGGGCATCTCTAGTGCACTACCTAAAATCACTACCTAAATTGCCCTAACTAGTTACCTAAGAAAAACCTTAAAAAATGGTCTCTAGTGCACAAAAATTGATTCCCTAAAATCCAAGGTGGCACTCGTCACTACCTAAAGTGCCATAAGTGACTACCTAAATTTGGGGAGTGACTTAAGGAGAGAGAAAGAGGAGAGAGATAGAGAGAAGGAAGGGAGAGGAGAACTTTGTGGGATCACTTGGCACCCCTCACCATTTAAATGAGCCTCACTCTAAAAGCTAATTAACATTTTTAGGGAGCTCCATTAAAGTGCATTTCTCCTTAGTTAGCTAACTAAATTCTTAGCACACAAAATATGGTCGCACATGTGCTTAGGTTTATACTTTAGAAAACATTTTTTAGGTAGTTTACTAGAAATGCTCTTAGGACATTTTAGGTAGTGAGAAGTGTCATCTAAGATTTTAGGGAGTCAATTTTTATGCACTAGAGACTATTTTTTGAGATTTTTCTTAGGTAACTAGTTAGGACACTTTAGGTAGTGTACTAGAGATGCCTTTATGGGTAGTTAAGATGAAATTATGAATCATTACATATCTAATCGTTTTCATGAGTCTTACTATGTCGTGCTCACTTCAATTGTTAGTAGTTTTTGTTTCATTCCTGTCTATTGATGTAATCATTGTCGGATGACATTTCTTATGAAATGACATGTTGACTTGTTCAAAAAAAAAAAAAACGTTTTCATGAGATCGCAATGTGAGTCTATGGAGAGATTTTGAGTTCTCTTTTGTTATTAATACACTAACTTTTTCACTAATCTATGCTGATTTATACTGTATGAAAAGAAAGGAGCAACTTAATGTAACAATTTCCTATTTTTAAAATGTTTTTTCCCTCTATATTTCACAAGAAGGACTATTTGGTAAGTAGCATCAATAAATTCAACCAGAAAAAAAGAAGAAAAATGCTTAACACATGTGCTTAAAATATTCGCATAGGGAAGTGTTTAAAAAAAAAGCAATATAATGATTTAATCAGGAGTCGACAATGCTCGATCTAAAGAAGCTTTTGCTCGCATGATCTTCTCAAAAGAATCCTAATATTTTGACTAAATTAAATTTTTTTGGCTTACTTTGTCTTGTTTGAACCTTTTTTTTTTTTTTTTTGTATCATGTTTCACTATCTTTCAATTTGTTTTGAGAAAAATTTTAACAGTAAAAAAAAAGGGTAGCAAAAAGATGAAAAAAATGTTTACAGAAAAACAAATACAGTAATTCAAAACAGACAGTATTTTTTAGACTACAATAATTATTTCTATATCTTTAGATTTGATTCAAATTTTCAAATTTTTAATGTTTTTTGTCGATATGAATTTGAAATTTTCATATTTTTAATAAAAAGTAAAAGATGTCTAGTATAACCAAAATAAATTATTTTAATACTTTAACTTGTTACATACCTCTCTACGTGATGAAAACTTCAGATAATTTAATGAATTTAACAAACATTAAAATTAGGGAAATGTTTTAAGTGTAATGTCTCGCGAAAAAAAGAAGAAGAAAAGTGCATTTACCTCAATTATAAAGTTGGAATCTGTACCGGGAGAACAACTTAGCGCTAGTCAGGTATGACCACTTTTGGACGGTCAGATTGTAAATAGAAAAAGAGGAGAGAAAAGAGCCGAGAAACGCAATCGAACACTAGGTGATCATATCCAATCAAATTTTTTATTTTTTCATGTAATGGACTCACCGTGTTAGGCTGCACTGCATACCAAAGATAATCCTCATTTTTTTAACCGCGAAAGATAATCCATCTCGTAAAAAAAAAAAAAAATGAAAACAAGTGACGGTGAGAGGACGGTTAAAACTGAAAACACATGGCAGAATTCAACTGCCTGAAGGTAACAGCTGTTCCCAAACGCAGGACGATTATTAGATAAAGTACAAGACGATTATTCAGTGCACCTGGCACGCCACCATGTGGTGCTCTACATATCCTTTGCACCAGCGCATGTATTTTCATTTACTTGACTATTTGAGGTTGCCTCCTTTGTACCATTTGAGCTCGGCTCTTTCGAATGAGCTCAGCACAAGAGTAAGTTAATTAGTCAGCCAAGCTCGATGCTTATACAAATGAGTCGAGTTTTAATGAGTAAAGTCGAGCTTTAGCAAACTTGAGCTTAAGTCTTACTCAATTGCTAACCGAACCGAGTTGCTTTGCCTTGACTTTAGTCCTTAGCGAGTCGAGTCACACACTGCTCGTGAGCACCGATTTTTTTCCCAGGGGAAGGGAGAGCTGATTTCCCCTATATATATATATATATATATATGGAGAATATCAAATTTCGCCATGGTTTTTGATAAGTGAAGTAGGACCATAGCTTCACTCTCAAAAAATCATCTTCGCCGGAGTCTTTCTTCATCGGAAAATTCACCGGCGTCGACGAGAACTAAGTAAGCACACACACATTCTCATCAATTCTCAAAACCACCGCCCACTTCTTCCGGCTTTGGGGATCTCTGTTCACACACACATCTGTTCCCGTGCCACATAATTTTCCTAGAACTTCGATTTCCGATCCGATTTTCATGGTGAGAAAAACAGTGCGTGGAATCATTACGGCCACGAGCTTCTTCAATTTTAACCCACTTGAGAATAACTTTCAATTTTCACACAAAACCAAACGAAGTTCTGATTTCCCCTCTTTCCTTTCCCTAGTAATAAGATTAGGATTTACATTGTTCTTCTCCTCCTAGTTAATTCAGTTGAAGTTCTGATTATTCAACTGTTCTGTTTCATTGCAGGATTCAACTGAGGCGAATTCTTTTTTCTGGGTCAGATTCAACTGTTCTTTGATCTATTCTTGATTCTGTTTTTTTGATCTACTATTTGCCCTTTGCTTTTGATCAGTGAGTGAGAAAAAAAATGGGAGTGGAAATCTTAAGGGCGTCTTTACAATGGTCTCAACCCTCTCTTCCTCCTCCTCCTCCCTCTCCTCAAACCCTATCTCCCACAGTCTCATGTCCTTCTCTCAGACGCCGTAGTTTCATCGACGGAGCTCTTGCAATCCAATGTTTTGGAACTCAGATTTACCGGTCGCCATCTTGCAACCGTCCCAATTCGAGACGGCGAACTATCCGACGAGCTATCAGTGCCAGACTTGATTCGTTTTCCGACGAAGAGTTCTCGGAAAAGATCCGAGAATTGGCGAATAGATTACAAATTCCCGGCGAAAGTGATGAATCCGAAACGGCTGATTGTTCGAGAGTCAGTAGCAGTGACATTCAATTTGTGGATAATCAGAGACTGTTTGAGCCTCCGGATTGGCCGGGGAGCATCGAGTGGAAGGCGAAGAGCGTGGAATTACCGGTTTCGCTACGGATGATAAAGAGGAAGAAGCAATGCCAACAAGGGCTGAGACTAGCAGGGGATTACTCCGCGTGCACTTCTGTCAAGAAGGCTTTTTCCTCCATGGTTTTCATAATACGAGAGCTCCACAGCTTCACTCTGCAAATGAGCGAGAAGCTCTCGTCCGTGCAAGATCTGCACACGATTCTGGCTCGTGTGCAGGCCGAAATTCACGCGTCGTTCGTGTGGTTGTTCCAACAGGTTTTTTCGCACACGCCGACTCTCATGGTGTACGTGATGGTTTTGCTAGCAAATTATAGCGTGTATTCGATGAGTGGTAATGCTGCGATTGCTGCACCGGTCCTGCAACCATCTTACGGTGCTATGACGGAGTCTGTTTCAGTTTACGAAGATTCTTATCATCATAAGCAAGAGAAGTTTGATTCTACGAAAATTAAGACGTTTTCGATTCCATCTTCTAGCGGAAAGACGACCTCGATAGGAGGAAACAATGGCGGTGGGGGAAAATACCGGCCAGTTGCGAGTAACACAGATGGCGAGGGGCGTTTCGATGACTCAACTTTATTGAACTATCATCGTAGCGTAGTTCCCGAGACGAGGAGGGTGGAGGAATCAGTATCGGGACAAGTAGAAGAGGAGTTGGGAGTGTGGCATTCGATAGTGGAAGAAGCAGCGAGAATGCAAGGGGAGTTGAGAGACGGGTCGTTGGATCACGAAACGATGCAGAGGTTTGTTTCCCCTGTGACGGCGAAAATTGAATCGGATGAGTATGCGGAGTACATGAGAACGGAGATGGTGTATCGGAAGGGATTGGAACAGGATCCTGATAACCCTCTTCTTCTTGCCAATTACGCTCAGTTCCTCTACCTCGTCGTGAATGACTGCGATAGGTACGATTTCGATTCAGGATTCTTTGACAGTTCCATAGTTGTTTGTTTTAGTTTCAGTTTACATGGTTCTATCTTCTTGATTGCAATGGGGGAGTAGTGTGTTAAATTAGACTTCTTCTTCAAGATATAGTTCAGAATTTTGATGGTATGGCCTTTTGATTGCCCTAAGTAATTCTCAAGGCTACTTTGGCTTAAAAGCAAAAAATTGGATTATTCATTTTGTTTTTATTCAATTTTTTTTGCATTTGTTAGTTTTGCGTTAAGATTTTGTTGTTTTTGGATTTCGCTCGTCGAGACGAATCCAAAGAGTATAAAATTGTGGTCAAAAGTACAAAAAAATATTTAATTTGACCATAAATTTATATTTGTTAAATTTGTCTAGTCGAGAGGAATCTAAAAACCACAAAACCTTGATGCAAAACTAACCAATGCAAAAAAAATTTAAATAAAAATAAAACGAATAATCTAATAATTCAATTTTAACTTTTAATCCAAAGTAGCCCTCAGAGGGAAAAAGAAAATCTATTACTGTATCTGGTGAAGATATTCCAGTACTATAGCTTGAATTAGTTCCGGTTCTTATTAGGGAAGACATTCGTAGTATATTTGTTCCAAAGGTAGCAATCATATATTTTGAAGCCAAATTGTCTATTGGGTTTGAATAAGAGAAGGGTTGAATCTTTTGATTGGGAATATGTGGTGTAGTGTTTAGTTTCCCTTATCACTGTGGTCCTGTGGAGTGTGTGTTTTGTCTAATTGCACTCTGTTATGAGATATTTTGTTCTGAATTTGGAACAGTGCTGAGGAGTACTTCAAGAGAGCGGTCAAGGTGGAGCCACCAGATGCGGAGGCGTTGAGCAAGTACGCTAGCTTCCTGTGGCAGGCGAGGAAGGATCTGTGGGCGGCGGAGGAGACGTATCTAGAGGCCATTGCGGCAGACTCCGGCAACTCCTACTACGCCGCTAACTATGCTCACTTCCTATGGAACACCGGCGGCGAAGACACATGCTTCCCTTTAGAAAACAACACTAACATGGCCTGAATCTCAAAATAACGAAAGATGATTACAGAAAAGACATGCGATGGCCACAGGTTCCTCCGGTCTTACAGTGCAAGTTCAGTCACGTGATTATCTCGTGTGTCAATATAATTGTTGGACATGTTCTTAAAGATTAGATTATCTTTGAGTTATGATACGCGGCAGAAAACTCAATAACCCAAAAATCTGGTTCACCTACCTTCATTGGCTACATTTGTATTTTATTAATCATCAATGAAGTGTTAACAAATCCGGATTAGCAAAGTGGTACCAATAGGCTCGGGTTGAGTATTGATCAAACCCTGAGATGCTCTGAAGTGCTGGTTTAACTCCAATCCGGATTGGCCAAGTGGCACCAATAGGTGTCTGCCAGGCGACGCGGGCGCGTAGTGCATGTGCATTGTTGCATTGTGGTCTTACGGTCCAATCCGCTGGTGCCTATATGGCTCTGACACGTGGCCTGGCTGTGTAGCGTACTGAGCATTTGGTTTATAGCGTACTAAGAATGCAATGGCTCTGGTGGTGTGATTGTTGAGGGAAAGATTGCATCAAGTACTTAAAATTATCCGATTTAACTGATTTTTGATCGGCCATTGGATAACGTATTTCCAAATCGATGAATGACTCGGATTGTCCGTGTTGGATTCCAAAGTGGGCCTAACGGAGCAATCTATGTGCACATACATGCGACATAGTTCTTCTGTTTGTTGATAACTTCAAAATTTCAAAATTAATCGAGGTATGTGCAAATTAATCCTGTCATCCAGTAATCGAGGGAAGAAAAAAAAAACCAGAGAAATCTATGGAAAGCTTTAGTGTGACTTTCGGCAAATCATTAAGGCCCCGATTGGATGGAGGATTATTTTCAGGAGGATAAGTTATGGAGGGGGATAAGATAAGAGGGAGTATTATTTTTGGAGGGTTGGCCCACATTGATATGATGTTTATGGAAGGGGAATAAAAAAGTAGATGGTTTGGATGGAGGATTAAATAGAGGGATAACTTTTGACTTGGTTTGGATGCATTGAGAATAAGAGGGGGTGGATGATATTAAAAACTATAAAATGACTTTTTTGCCCTTTGTTTTTTTTAAAAAAAATTAAGTACAATAAATATATTAATTGGTGAAAAAATTGTTAAATAGTTGGAGGGGGCTAGTGCAATTTTCACATTTATATGTTTGCATTCCCATTTTCCAGAGCATCGTGTTGCTTTGTTTTTTCTTTTTCTCCCGACCGTTTCTCTCTCTCTATCTCTCTCAACCCCAAACCCAATCTCATGTTTCAAATCCAAAATTGAAGGCTATAACGTCGGATTCCATCTAAGAGCCAGGAGGAAAGATTATTCTACTCAGTGAGAGCTTCAAATCCAGCTGAAAAAAAACCACCATCGGTGCACCTTGGATTTTCATCCTTCCAATCAAGGGGTCTTTGATTTTCGTCCTCCAACAAAACCACCATGGGAGTTTCAATGAAGATGATCACAAAAACACACTGACCAAGATCGACGGTTTGCATTTTTATTTTTATTTTTTGTTTCAACAGTTTGTTGAAGAATTTCAACAGTTTTTTTTTGTTGCGTTGGCTGTGAAATGAAGATGATCACTTGTGGGTGGGAGTTGGGGGAGGGGGATAAGGAAGGGTAAAACAGACAAAAGGCCTCCCCTCTACAGCCGGATAATTTTTGGGGAGGTCGGAGGGTGCCCAAAAATTATCCGGGAGAAGACCCTTGCGGGGGTATAACGGAAGAGGGGGTGAAAATTTATCCGGCTGTTTTCTGGTGTTGCCAAACGGGGGATTAGCAGTGGGATACATGGTTTTTTGGGGTGAAAAATTATCAGGGGGCTATATCCCCCATCCAAGTAGGGCCTAACAGTTAAAACATGTGAAGAGATTGTTGTTACGCTTATGGTCCCATGCCTTTGGCGCTGCTGTCCCTTTTCTTTAGAGATTTCCAATTTTCTAGCTGGCAGGACCTACATAGAGAAACAAGGGGAATTACTTGACCCCGTTGATTAAAATTTATTAAAGATAAGTATGTGTGTGTATATATATTGAATATTTTGATAATTTTACCCCAAGACTAATGTTTTATTCTCTAAATCTTACCTTAAGTAACATGACATATTTATAATATTGTTCAAATAGTTTACCGAATCTCTATGACCTTTTCCTTTTGTTGTAATCCCACTATTGTTCAAATAGTTCACCGAATCTCCATGGCCTTATGCCGTGCTTGTTTCATCTATTAGTAGATTTGGTTTCACTCCTATTTTTGATGTAATCCGTGCCGGATGACTGTGCTATGAAATTTCTTGACGTGTTTAAAAAAAATACAAATAAGAGCATCCTTATTATGAGCACCAAATTTAACTTCAAAAATACCTTTAACAATTTAGCAAACCACTTTTACAAAAGTTCACAGAATCAGACTCTTTATTCTAACTTTAATATGTTAAAATATTCTTTCTTTCTACTCCTACTCCTCAAAAGTAATATTAAAAAAATGAACAGTGTATGAACAATGTGAATAGTGCCCTAATGAGTGAACAGTGCCACACCAAATTTGGTGCGGTACTGTAGCAAAGTTAGAAGCTTAACCAATTTGATCAAGCATTTGGTGAGCCTAATTTTGGCTTATTTTGGGGGGTTTGACTCTCTACTTTAACTCAAAAGTTAAAATAGAGAGCCACATAAGGATGCTCTAAGTAGAGCATAGTTACACATCAAATAATTTTCTTTTTTTGTTCTCTCTTACTCTTTCTCTCTCTATGTCCCAACTCTCAAGCACCATGACATACCACTTTTTGTCTGAACTAGGAATAGATCTCTTTTGTTTTAGTATTCTAATTTACTCTCCCTGTCCCATTGATAGTCCCCTACGGAAAGGCATATAATTTTCAAATAAAATAAAAAAGTACTTCCGTTTATAATTTTAAAATTTTTTCTCACTAAATTAAAGAAGTAATCAAGATATTTAATTTGGAATGAAAAAACTAGAAAAATTATGCTTGAAAATAATTTAATTTTTTATCCAAAAATTCAACTTACTTTAGTAGCGGACTATCCAAATGGGATGGAGGGACTATATGCTATAGATTCTTTACCCGACTGATGGTAGATTATGCGTCCGCCCCTGCCAAGCTGCAATGGTCTTTTTGTGGAGTATTTTTGTAACAGGAGTGATACATGCACATAAAAACTAAAAAAATACCCGGAATTTGAAAATGAATGGCTTGATTCACTCGAGAGTAATTTGAACCACTCAGTTTCAAATTCTGGGTAGTTTTTCTTGACACTTCGCATTTCTCTTTTTGTCTTGAACCATGTTAATAGTGACTTGTTTTGGTGCCACAACTTCCATATGATTCTCAGCTCTCTAGGTTGCTCTTTTCTGATTTCACATTGTGCAAGGTGCATTGATCTCAAACGAATATTAACCGAGCCAATCTCGAGTAGCTTTGAACCTTTCGACATCAAAAGTCGAACATGCTAAATAATAGCTCGTTCAAGTTTGATTTGATAACACAATGAGCTTTAAAAAGTATACGGGCCGGTTTGATTTATTTATAAAACCAACCAGAACAAACGAGTACAAACTCAAAATAGCTTGGTTTGTCCATCAACACCAATGTCCCCAACTCTAAGCCTTGTTTGTTAGGGGGATATGGAGTTGGGATTTGGATGAGATTTGGAGTGGGTCCCAAAATTCATTGTTTGGTAACATTATTTGGGATGAGATTTGTTTTCCCTAGCCAATTAATATCCCCATCCGTATGGGATATAAAATCCCATAGGGTGGTGGGATTTGGGTGGGATTTTCCCATTTTAGTACAAAAACCTAGATATCCCGAGCACTATCCCGTCGAACACAAACACCAAATATGAATTTTTTCCATCCATTGATATCCTGAGCAATATCCCAATGATTTCATATTCCACCCATATCCCATGAAATTTTGATAAGTCCCCTATATTGTTAATTAAGGGACTTATCTCCCTTATTTTTGTCACTCATGCACGTGGTTCATAACTTTTAGCTTTTATACATTTGATATTGCCCGTGTGTGTATTTTGTTAGTTTCAGGGAAAAACGGACAAAATTGGTGATTTTGACGCCATGGTTTGACTAAAGAAGTACCTGAGTACCCAAGGCCACGTGACACTCCACCACCGAGCCCCGAGAGTCAAGGATGAAGCGCCATACAAAGTTTGGGGAGACTAAAAGGTCGGGAGTGAACAAAGGAAGAATTCTGCCTTTTTGAAGAAGGATATCAGTAGCAGCAAAAATGAGATATTGGTATCCCTAAGAATTTCACATATGGGTTAGAGATACCGGTAGCTTGGAAATGGAGAAACTGGTATCCCTAGAGGACAACTCACATTTTGTAAGGAGATACCGATAGCTTGATAATTGGGATACCAGTATCCCAGGGACATAAATGAAATTTGGGGAGATATCGGTATCTTGATTTTGGAGATACCGGTAGCCCTGCAAAATTAGTCATGGTTCACTTAGTAATTACCGAGTAGTCGTTATAGGCTCGGTCATGGGGTAATTAACACCCCGTGACTTAGGTTGATTCACTCTCCTCGCCATATTGCAAACTTTGCATGTTAATCAAAGAGTTAGAATTAATTTTATGTATCAAAATTTGGATTAGTTAATCCCGTTGATCACATGTAGCTAAGGGTTCGACCACTTGGCACGCGTGATACTTCGGGCTATGTTAATCAAAATGTTTGTATAAATGACACAAAAATACTATTCTTTGAGAAATACCATTTCTAGTCAAATGAGTTTTAAGTACCAAATCTTCCGTTCGGGGTCGTTTAACGATGCCCCGAGGCGGTTATTTTAGAGGAGAATGAATCGGCCTAAAACATGGGTATTGTGAACCCCTTGACTTAGCCTTGTTTTTTAATCAGCTTTTTAGTCTCTCGTTTTTCACGAAATTAAGTGAAATCCACTCCCCCCCAAAAAAACAAAAAACAAAAAACTACAAAAGTCAAGTTTGCCGTTTTAAGGCTAAAACCCTCACTTGCGAGTCAATTATCACGCTCAGCACATTAGGTCTCTGTGGACTCAACCCGGACTTCCGGTTACTATGTCACGCATCACCTGAACCCTACTCTTGGAGAAATCAACATTTGATATACAATCCAAGGACGCAAGTAGATTTCATAACTCATTTATTTATCTCCGGCCAAACAAACGAGGCCTAAGAGTGAAAATATGACTTGACCACGCTGAGTAATTCAAAGTCAAAACTAATATCTAACAGACAAGAAGGCTTGCTTTTAGGTATTTAACCTTCGGCTCCCGAACATCACCGATATATTTTTTTCCCTGTTGGGCTAAGCCATCCAATTTAGTTAAAGCCCACGCTATTCCAGTTTCCTGTCTAAGCTGTCCAATGTCATGGTCCAAATAGGATTTTTTTAGTTTCAACTTTATATGGTACTAGAGAGAAACGATACCGATTGAAGGATGGTGCATTGCACAAAATACACTACACCGTGTAGTTCGTCATCTAATCGTCCATTTTGACAGTAAATGACTCGGATTTAATCCAAGTAATGAATTTAACTTGACCATTTACTGTTTGGATTAAATTCGGACCAAGCATTAGCGAAATGGATGGTTGGATGTAATGTACTACACTATGTAATGCATTTTACGCACTGCAGCCTGCAGGGTCCCCTGATCCGAAAGAAATTGGAGTTCATGCCATGTTTAGCTCCACAATTGATACATCAATTTTTTGTACTCATCACAATCACAATGCCAATTGTAATCTCTTTCATTATCTCTCATAAAGTGGAACCTAAGGTCCAACCTGTTAACATTCTTGATATTTGATTACCACTTGTTCACAAGTCACAGAGATATTGTCTGAACCACTAGATTTTTTCTCGTACTTTGGCAGTCATCCGGGCAATTAATTTCAGGACTTTAAAGTTCTTCCATAATTTCCTAATTACAATGACCTTGTTCATTTTTCATTTTAGTTTTGATGAGATTATCATTTCTCTCATTATCTTTCTATCTCTCTACTCATTTCACCTGCTGATATCATCAAAACTAAATTAAACTATCTAACCAAACACAATTAATAATGTCAGCAAATTGACTTGGGCACCCATTGATTCTGTCAAATGCTACCCCTCTTTAGCATCTTATGATCCCAAAAGACACCCTAATTTCAGACAGAGTAATTTGTTACAAGGTTAAAGTAGGAATTTCACTTCAAGGGCGCCGGATATATCAATTTTAGGTGTGCCCACATAATCGCACTAATGTGTTGCAAGACCTTCCATATAATCACAAAAGAAAATATTTATGTCTGTTGACGAAAATGATTAATTACTGGAGGTTTAATTACCGGCCCCCACTAATCTCTTTACCTTTTCTATATTTGTCCGAGGAGTAAATATTCAGTTATCCGAGAGCACAATCACGTGGTGTTCTAGATCACTTTCACACCACACATTTGCTTGGGGTCCATACACTTAATCTTGAGTCCCGCAAAAATGTATGGTGTTAGAGTACTCCGAAGCATCACGTGGTTATGCCGCAGGAGCACCGGATAACTAGACTTGTCTAAGAAGAAGCTGAGTAGTTACACTCAAGTAATATTCTCAGCCGTTGGATGGACTCTAAGATCAACGGCTACAAACCCTTAAAAAACTTGTCTTTACAAGTGGCTAGAGCTAGACAGGAAACAAAACAAGAACACAAAACACATCCTTCCCTAAAGTGAAGGCAACTTTTGTTGCTCAAAAACAGTCCTGAATTCTCTTCCTTCTTGTTTTAGCTAATCCTCTCTTTCATGGAAGGTGGTGGTTTTGGGTATGGGAATTTACCAAACAACCCTTCTTCTTATAAGCCTAGTGATCTTCCATTTACAGCCATAGAGAGGTTCTTGTTGGAAAAAAACCTCAAAAATGGTTTTTCTTCTTCTTGTGATGGTGCAATTGGTGGCTACTCAGACGGGTTTTCGCGGCCGAGTTTGGTGGCCAAGAATTGCATTGGAGACAATCTTGTTTTTGATGTACAGAGATATGTGGTAAATCCAAACTTGCATTTGCATAAAGAAGATGAATCAAGAGATCGAAGCTCGAGCGGGGTTGAAAGGAGAGGGAAAGGTCGCTCTTATGTAAATTCGATCAAAGGGCAATGGACTGATGAAGAAGACAGGTGACTTAAAATTCTATTTTTTTTTTAGTAAAATTTCTTGTTCCTAAAAAAAATTTTAGTAAAATTTCTTGAAAAAAATGAAGGTTAATGCACCCTTCTAAACTTCCCCCCTTCCTTTTTAGATGCATGATTTCTTTGTCTTCTATTTATGCGAAAATCGAATTGGTTATGTAAATTAATTTCAATGACTTTTGTATAGTTTTTTTCTTTTTTGTGAAGGAAATTGCTTAAGTTGGTGAAAAAACATGGAGAGAGGAGATGGGCTCAAGTAGCGAAGCAAATGGTAGGCAGGGCTGGAAAGCAATGCCGTGAGCGATGGCACAATCATTTGCGCCCTGACATTAAGGTTTTGTTTCAATTCGATCTCTAATGAATCTATTATCTTTTGCATAAACCACCCTAGATTACATTTTTTACTTTTTTATTTTCCAATATGCGCAATGATTTCTTGTATATTATTGTTGTATTTGCAGCATGGGTTCCAATGAATTTATCAAAGGAAAGAAAATAGGAGACGAAATAATGAAGCAATAAAGTTAGATTTTTCTCTACCATTTTTATCTCCTTTTACAAATCAATGACACAAGTACTGCTATCCAGCCTTACAATGGCAAAAAAAGAAAAAAGCAAACAAGGTTCATCAATAACACTTTTCCATCGATATCTAGGGTTTCTTGATAAGAAAATACTTCCACAACTCTTAATTTTCTATAAATGCATTCTTTTTTTTGGTCTTGTAATAAATTTTTATGTGTAATTTTGTCACTAAATGACAAAAAAGGAGTGCATTAATTGTAAGAAGGAAAAATCGAAAATAACTATCACTAAGACAATTTTTGACTGGTAAGAGTGCATTAAGAGTGTATTCTTATTGACATCGTGGGCTTTCATTCGAAAGACTGTTATAAGAAAAGGGGTGTTAAAATTTTATCATTAATTTACGTTCTTTAGCTAGTTTCTTAATTGATGAAATGCTTTAATCACGTAAATGGGTTTTTATTTTGTTTCCTTTTTTCATTTTCCTCTTTAAATATTTGATGAAATGCTTCAATCACGTAAATGGGTTTTTATTTTGTTTCCTTTTCATTTTCCTCTTTAAATATTTGCTATTCTTTTGAGTTGTATCAGAAAGAAAAATGGAGTGAAGAAGAAGAGATGATGTTGATTCAAGCACATAAAATAGTTGGAAACAGATGGGCCGAAATTGCTAAGCTAATTCCTGGAAGGACTGAAAATTCAGTGAAGAATCACTGGAATGCCACCAAAAGAAGACAGAATTCAAAGAAAACAATCAAGACACAACAGGGCCAAACCGGGAAATCAAAACCATCTTTACTCCAAGACTACATCAAGAATCTCCACCATACAACCACCACCAACACCACCACTGCCACCCCCACCTCCGCTATAATTGAGTCAGAGTCATCCATTGATGACTCTCCACAGTTGATCAACCAAACGAACGTGGATGATGAACTCAACTTCATGATAAACTTCTTTGGTAACTCAACTGAGAAAAACCTCGGTACAGTGGAGTCGAAACCAGATCAAAACGATCATGTTCGTTCGAAGGAAGAACTTCCTAGGAGTACTCATTTGGCTTCTGATCATTACCTCTCCTATCTGTTGGATGGACCAGTGCCGGCTGCTTCGTGTTCCATGGATTATTGCTATGATATGGATATGGATTTGGTGGTGCATTCCATAACTGGTCAAGCTTCCTGCAGTGGGAAGAAAGATATGGATTTGATGGAGATGGTTGATGCTTCTTATAGTTCTCTGGCTGGTAACTGGCAATATTGACTAGTTTGCCTTCGAATTGTGTCTCTCTAATGTCTGGTCTTTCTCTCTCTCTCTCTCTCTCTTTTTTTTCTTTTTTTTTTTCCCGTGTAATTTATAACTGGCTAAGTTATTTTTCAAACCATGTAAATGAAGTTTGATCGAGATTATTCATCACCAACTAATCTAAAAAGTTTAATCTCTTGAAAAGATTACTGCAAAAAATTGCAAACAACATTATAGATTAAAATATATAAACAATTAAAAAATGACACACAAGCATGTAAATGGACAAGAAATTCGGAATGGAGAGGGTATGAGTTTGCATGTATTAGAGCATCAACAGCAGCTAAGACAAAACCCATTTTTGGGCAAAATGGAGAAGAGGAAGAAGAAAAGGGTGTTGCAACAGCTAGGGTAAAACACTATTCCCCATCCATATTGGAAGAGTACCTAGGTAAATATACCGTGGTACTGTTCACCAGCCAGCCATCCATTTATTATTATTATTATTATTATTATTATTATTATTTTCCTTCTCTCTCTCTCCTCCTGTTGGACTGTTGGATTGATTGGAGTGGGTGTAGTGACGGCGATGGAGATCAATAGATCTGTGGATATAGTGATGACGATCAACGGCGATGGAGCTCCGAAAAATGGACCAATCGAAGTGGGTTTCTTAGACGGCTAGAAGATGACGATGATGGAGCTCCCAATCACCGGCGACGGCGACGACGATAGCAATGGTGCATGGATGAGGTAAAGACGGCGATTGCGGAGGAGGCAAGTGAAGGAGGTAGTGATGGCGGGAGGAGGACCAATATATCTGTGGATATACATACATATATATAGATACTGTGTGTATGTATACGCTATTTTAAATAAGGAAAAAAACAAAATTTTATTATAAAATAGGTAAAAATGGGTAATATTGTTGGAGTGTTGATAGTGACAGGCTAGCTGTATGCATTGTGCGTCAGGTTTTTTGGCCAAAAATTTAGACTAGTTGTTGTTTTTGCTCTTATTTCTAGAAATGTAGGCTGTGTTCACTTCCCTTTTCCAAAAATATTCTTCTCCCATCTCTCCTCCCTGAAATCATTATATACATTTCTCTCTTTACTCATTACCATCCAAACACTATCGTAGTATTGCTAATCCCCTCTCTCTGTTTAGTCTTGTCCTAATTGGCTTTTCGCTTGTCCCAAAACTATCATTTCTAATACATTTGTGGGGCAGGCTTCTATGACATAGAAAAGACAAAAATGGATTAAATGAACAACTCGTAGTCTTTATTGGAACCGGTTTAACACAACCAAAGCTTTAGATGCATGCGTTCCAAGTTAACACGAGATAGAAGGGAAAGGGTTTCGCGCTGCTGTAGTTTTCCTTGCGATGGCTTTGAGATTGTGTATCGTCTCAATCTTGGCCTGATCAATTGAACATTGCCGCGTGGCCTCTCATGTTACGAGAATTCATTTGATCAATAAACGTGTCCCCGACACGTAAAAACACTAATTTTCAAGTACAATACTATGAAATCTCAATTTCAAGTTTTAAAGTCATACGCAAAGTGAGATCGACTTGCATGGTTTATATATCATCACCATGAAAAGAGCTATTCAAGTTCTACAATTTTAATTAATGTCTAGAAACTAATTGGGTTGCTTTTGGCAGGTTAGTTACGTTGAAGGGACAACTTTTGTCGGCGTTAGTAATGAGAGATTCATGAAATCTTGTGCTAAAAACTAAATTGGGATGGCGTTATCGATGTCCTAAGAAGGTGTGAACAGTACCTTTTTGGTGCTTGACCAACTAATAAAACACAGTATGTTAGTACTTACTCTTTAGTTTTCTGTTGGTAGCTTTCAGTACTGTCGACCAGTTTTGTATTTTCTTTACTTTTCCTTAGTTTTCTGCTGTCTTGTTTCACCCTTTCTCAACTGTTTTCTGAACCTTTTGGAGTTTATGTTTTGGGTGTAGAAAATGGAGTGAAGCAAAGACATGCAAGGCTTACCACCTGGCCACCTTCCCATGCATTGTGCAATGCTGTTGGGGCAAAGCCTAGTCAATGCGACAAGTGCATTTAGTGGTGTGTTTATACATTAGACATGGAAATATTAGAGGTGCATTATTGAGTAAATATTAAGTAGTATGGGAGCACCGACGTGTGGTTCTTAGTCGTGGACTTTGCGAGAATGTGTGGTTCTGAAGTGGTACGAGCAACACGTGGGGGTGCTTCCCGACTACTGAATGATTTCACTTCGTTAATGGAGTTTTATGACCATCATTTGCGCAAAATCCTTTCATTACGAAATTCTATGAACAAATAGGGAAGTCATGCCATTTTTTTGATCGGCAAGAAAGTCATGTCACTGGCTGTGTTATTTTGAAACTTAAATTGCTTTCTTTGGATGTCACCGCTAATATTTGGATTACTAATTAGAGTCTCATTTGGTTACAAATGCAATATTACTCGAAATGACGTGATAATGGAAGCCTAGACAAAAATAAGATAGCAACATGCACTCGATCGATAGATCCGATGATTAGTTGGACAATTTTCGACATCCAGATGTAGCTCTGCTGGAAGGGTATATTCAAGTGACCAAAGTTAAATATGTCCTTTTGTGGGGATTGCTGAGGCCTTCATTCCTAGCCTGAGTTAGTTATCCACCTTTATCAGAAGTCATTAGAAGGGAAAGCACTCAAGCGAAACTAATCTCGCCCCCATGATTCTCGACGTAGTTTTAATGATGTGATTGACAGATTCACAAGCCAGTAGTTACACCAGGTGGAACATCCCCCAATCTCTCTGTGATCTGCTAAGGACACACCTCTCCACCACCCCCCAAACCACGTGATTGCTTTCTATTTTATTTCTTCTGTTGGCTTCCCCAATGTTATTAATGTTAGTTAACGTGAAGATTTGTTTGTTATCTTCTTCTCGATAGGAATCAACGATATACTTCATAATTTTGCAAAGAAAGGGGCCAAATCATCGCAAAAGGAAACTAAATGGCCTCCCTCTATAATTGTCAAAGACTGCCATCCCTTTCTCTATGGGATGTGCATCTCTAAACTCGACGGTTGATTTGATTAGAGTAAAATGAAGGAAAGCGCAAGAAAGAAGGAAAAAAAAATTAAATTACAATTTCCTAATATTTGATTAGAATGAAAACAGTAGAAAGTGATAGAAAGTATACTTTTTTTTTGTTAATAACCCATTTAAGCGTGGCATCTCGAGAGAATTTTTTTATTTCACTCTCTCTCATTTTCAATTTTCATGTGTATTTTCTTTTCTAATTAAACGGCCCCGACGGATTTAGTTCACATCTCGAGCGAAATATAAAGGCCTCCTTTCTGGCCCACAACGCCGTTACATATTCCAATCCACATCCTTTTGTTTCGGAGCCCATTTCAACGGACATCTCCACAGCCCATAAGACACCCTTTCTCTCCATGGGCTGGGCATATATTCACGGACTTGGTTACCCTACTGCTACATTCCCGTAGTACAGTAATCCCGTAGTTGTCTCAACTGTGGTGCGAAATATTTTTTTAAAGAATATTGAGCACGGTATAAGTGTAAAAATTATAATTATTGGAGATTAGTAGACACATAATTAAGTCAAATTTTTCTTACATCATATTCTTGAAATGATAATGGTTGTTCATATAAATGCTATCGAACATATGGGTAGCCACACATGAATGATCTACTCAATATTTTTGACAAATTGTACGGTTCCATCTCAAATATAGATTATAAGGGACCCACAATTAAGATATCCATGAGACTATGGAGACTTTGTTCACTACAGATACCTAAATCCTTCTAGCTTGCAGCGCCCTGAGAGAAAACAAAAATTATAGCGGTTGTGTTTGGTTTAGAGTTTTAGTTTAGTTTTGGTGATATAAGCATGTGTAATGAGTGAAGAGAAAAATGAGTAAAATGATGATGTCATTAAAACCAAAACCAAAACTAAAACAAAACTACAAACCGAATAGGGCCAACGTTGCGTTGCTTTCCTTCTAGCCCATAGCGTTGTTGAACACAACACTCGTTGAAGTGAGACCCATGGATCGAACCAACGCAAGGATCTTATTTTTGTGACTGTTGTGTTTAGATGTTATGAGTCATGTTATATATATAGTCATTTCGGCTCTAACTATTTACAATTTTCTCATATACATATGGGGTCCACATAATTATAAGTGTAAATCTTGTGTATATGTGAGAGAGTTGTAAATGGCGATAAAAATAACATTTTTGTTTTTGTGAAACTCCAGCTCCGTTGGACCCCTTCGATCTAATCCTCTTTAGAAAAACCAAAAGACACGTGTCATTAGGATATCCAGTCCCCTTCCCTCCACTCCAATCAAAAAATCGTTTCTTCCTCCAAACGCCAAAAAAGATCTTCCAACAAAAAATCTCCACTCTCTCTCTCTCTCTCTCTCTCTCTCTCTCTCTCTCACACACACACACACACACACACACTGCTTAGCTTCATGACTGTGAACTCTCTGTAATCAGCTCTCATCGCTCTCGCGCACCAAAAACCGCCATGAACGCGAGAGCTCTCCTCATCTCTCTCCCCTCCGATTTCCACTCATCCCCAAAGCACACCTTCCCCCCCGACATTTCCCTTTCCAGGCGGATTTCCTGCTCCGTTGCCGAATCGCGGTTTCGTCTCCGCTTTCGGTTTCGTTTTCTCTCTCCGGAGCGCGCCCGAACTTGCCACGCTTCGTCTCCGTTTTCTAATTCGGTTCGGAGGGGAATCGGGAGAGTATGGGCGGAAGTGAAGTCGGACTCGGCGCCACGAACGGTGAAATTCGAAGACGCCTTGGGAGACGTCGTTTATGAAAGGGAGGGTGAGCACGTGGATGGCGAATCGGAGGGTGGGGTGCCGTGGTGGGAAGAGTTCCCGAAGCGTTGGGTGATTGTGGTCCTATGCTTCTCGGCGTTTCTACTCTGCAATATGGATAGGGTAAGCTTCTATTGCGGGAATAGTATTAGTGGTGTTAATCCATACTTCTTGGTGTCCTTTTAATCTCAATGATTACTCGTTTCTGTGGGCAACGTGCTCTCTTAAGTAAGCAGTAATCCCAAAAGCTTAAGCAGTTAGGAAATGGGGAGCTAATGTAAATAGCGAGACTTAAATGTTGAACCCAAGGCCTTTTTGCAACCATGTTAAGTAATCGGTCGTCCCCAAAACTTAAAGCTGTTAGGAAAAGAACCCAACAATGTCTATCAAGCTATAACACACTCAATATTGGTAAAATCTAGAGAACCGAAATTGAAAGTTAATATACCAATGTGAGGCAAGGCGAACAAGACTTGTACTTAAGCCCCCCAGATATGCTTGAAACTAGGGGTCTTTAAACTTCTATATGCTGTTATCATAGGAATGAAAATATAAGCTAATGGTAAGTAAACCATGAAGAAGGTGGCCCGGGGTTTCAGGTTAACTTCAAAAACAACAGTCTAATAACAATAGGGTAAAGGAAAAGGGTAGAGAAGTTAGATATGCTATCTATTGAAATGGGGCTTTAATTATTCATTCATACTAGTATAATTATTGTTTTTTCTGCTAAAAAAATGCAAGAAATGTACTAATATTTAAGTGATCCTATAGGTTCCGGTGATCATCGCAGCTTTTAGAGATTTTTTCTACTCAAATAGATGTTACTTTTATTTTTTAGATTGATGTTATATTGTTATCAATGATGTTTTTACTCGTTAAAATAAGGTTGGGGCTCCAACCTTAAAGTTTCCTTTGGGCCACTAAAATTCCAGGGACGTCCTGACAATAAAGAAAGAATCTAAGAAACTCTTGTGGCATAGCTGTTTTATTGTGTTAATGAAGCTACTTAGAACAAAAGGTGAACTATTAGGACTTGGGAGTGATCAATCTATACCCATGTCAATATATATTTTATTTCAGTTGATCGAATCAATGTACATATCATTGTCAATGAACGAATATCAATTCAGGTTAAAAAGAAAATTTGCAAGTATTTTGCCATACCTTGAACTGCTGAAGGGTTGTATAATTGATGGGACTTGGGACCTAGGAGTCCATGCATACAGCATTTCATTTTCCTTACAATGTAAAATGGGATGAGGACAAGATCCCTTAAATGAAACAGCTGATTCTTGACTTGTGTACTTGCTCTTTTCTTGAAACTGCGGGTGGTGATAAACAGTACCAGTGACGCACTGCTAGTGTATTGTTTAATCAAATAATGTTTGATAGGTAAACATGAGTATTGCAATACTCCCGATGTCGCAAGAGTTCAACTGGAATCCATCAACCGTTGGTTTGATACAATCTTCATTTTTCTGGGGCTACCTTCTCACCCAGGTAACCAAAGATCTTTTCCCAATCTCGTTTTGGATCATCCAACTAGAAGATTTCTTTTCTTTGAGCATATCATTTTGTGACACTAAGTTTCTCATTTGAGACTTGCTCGTAAATATATATCATAGACTCGTAGAGTTACATCCAAAGTTATTATCCATATTTTTAGAATTTAGAATGACATTGTTTATCTGTTAAGGCATATTCGGATGTCACTTCCATCGCGCAAGTAATTTGTTCTTTTTCCTCTTCTAAATTTGTGAAAATAAGCTCAGATTGCTGGAGGTATTTGGGCAGATACTGTCGGTGGAAAGAAGGTCTTGGCATTTGGTGTGATATGGTGGTCTGTTGCCACAGCTCTGACACCTGTTGCTGCGAAGTTTGGTTTGCCCTTCTTACTAGTGGTTCGTGCCTTAATGGGAATTGGTGAGGTTGGTTCTCTAAACTGAATTCTACGTTCATTTTCTTCTCATCTTTATTCTTCATCCACAAATAAGTTTTTTTTTAACCTGTGAACATTTAAAATGGGTAGATCTGCTGATAGGAATGTCTCATGTTGCAATTATATGTTGCATCCATACTTTCAACTGGAGATTTGTCTTAAAATAACTCTATTATGATAGTTTGAAATGTCTGAGTTCTGTTTCTCCTCTTTCAGGGTGTTGCCATGCCAGCTATGAATAATCTCCTATCAAAGTGGGTTCCTGTAGCAGAGAGGAGTAGATCATTGGCCCTAGTATATAGTGGAATGTACCTTGGATCGGTTGCTGGCCTGGCATTTTCACCCTTTCTGATACACGAGTTTGGGTGGCCATCTGTCTTTTACTCTTTTGGCTCTCTTGGCACTGTATGGGTTGCATTGTGGCTAACTAAGGTAACTATTAGTTTTTGTGTCCATTTTCCTCCCTTAGAAAATTCTATTTTTAAGTTTATGGAGCTGATTTTTTGTTGTCATTAAGTTCTGGTTTTCCACCAAAATGGTATTCTATTGCTTCACTTTGAAGTTTTGCTGCAGGCACACAGTTCGCCTCTTGAAGATCCTCAACTACGGCCTGAAGAAAAGAAGTTAATTCTCAGGAATAGCATATCGAAGGAGCCTGTTAAATCAATACCTTGGAGATTAATCTTGTCAAAATCACCTGTGTGGGCCTTAATAGTGTGTCACTTCTGTCACAATTGGGGAACGTTTATTCTCTTAACATGGATGCCTACTTACTATAACCAGGTGAATATTTGTATGCATTGTTATTGTATTCACTTCTCTTCTTTGGGCCCTTGAAATATTGCAGCAATTTTACAACTTCAATTTCTTCGAGGAGTCTAACATGTGAAATAACTTATTTGACCAGTAGGACTAGAAATCTGGTGTGATATTTGCTGATCATGCTTAAACACTACGTCAACACCAAAAGAAGAAGTTAATAGTTTGGCAAAACATCCTTAAATAAATCTCATAGGGATAATGATATGGCAAGAAAGTTAATAGTCCTTTTTTTTCTTCTTCTTTCTTTGGTGCTATTTTCACCTCTTCTGATTTTAGGCAAGCTTTGTTGAGAGAACTCTTTGACCTAGGCCTTGGGCACTAACTGTGAAGGCAATTTTGTCATGGGTTTTCTGTTCTGTCCAATTTCCACTATCGTGTGACTTGTAGTTCAATGATATTGCTGCTAAAGCTATAATCTCCTCTTACCCTTTTAGTTTGTAACAATGTAAAGAGTGGACATTAGACATTTCATAAAATGTAAAAACTGATGCTGCCATAGGTTTTGACATTTTGGATAAAAGCAATTTTTGAGAAACGGTATTGACCGAAGAGAATTTCCCTTTAAATTGTACCATAGGTCTTGAAGTTCAATCTCACGGAGTCTGGGCTCTTTTGCGTTCTTCCCTGGCTTACAATGGCATTTTCTGCAAACCTTGGTGGGTGGATTGCAGACACACTAGTGAGCAGGGGTTTATCTGTGACCATTGTTCGAAAGGTATAGCTCCCTTTTAGTACTTTTTGATAGCTTATGCGTACTGAATGATTCTCAGTGCTCTAGGATACATTTTTCACTTCTTGCAGTTTTGGAAGTTGTAGTGTCTCGGAATGGCTGAAGTATATTCTTCTTTAATCTTCCTTGCAGATCATGCAGAGCATTGGATTTCTTGGCCCTGCTTTTTTCCTAACTCAGTTGAGCCATGTTCACTCTCCTGCAATGGCTGTCTTGTGCATGGCATGCAGTCAGGTTTGCTTTTACTTCTAGAAATAGAAAGATAATATTCCCCCCAGTATGAACTGCTGTCATTTCCTGCTCAAAGCATGTTACCTTAGTGGATTGCTTAAGGAGCCACTACTTTCAGGATACTTCAATAAATTAAGCAATTGAAGTGTGATTTGGAACAATGATCAATAGAATCAAACCCATATAAAAATGTGATTCTCCTCATGAAATAATCTAAGGGGAACCAAAAGCATAATAATAATACAATCACATGCAGCGTAACACCCATCCAAAAAAAAAAAAAAAAAGACACTCCTGACCTTAGACCAAGATAAAAAAAAATTATTCAACGGGCAACTCACTTACCCAAAAAAAATAAAATTAAGGCAACTTTTTGATTTGTTAGGAGTCTGATCCATGAACTTTTTGCCCATGTGCATGCAGATCCAACCCATTGGGGAGTATCCACATAGTCTATGCCATATTACTTGGCCCAATATATATTGAATGACCCAAGTCCACTTAAAAGCTTAAACGTATTAAGTGGCGGGACTCAAATCCTTCACAATGTTCCAACAATCTTCCCCTGACGTGTGAATCATACATTAGGCTTAGCTCCCCCTTGAGTCTGATCAACTCAATTGTCAATTAATGCTCCTCCTTAATTCTTGGTCTATTACCACTCTCCAACACAAGTGCCCAAACTAGGGCATATTTGCCACACCTACTCCATCAAGAGCCACCATACTCCACGAGGGCCACCTAGCTACCGGTTACTAGCCACCAGCTGTGTGCGCGAGAAAATTTCCTCGGCTATAAAACCAATTGTTAGGAGTCCAATCCACAAAAGTTTAAGCCATGTAAGTAATGACCCAAGTCCACTTAAAAGATTAAGCCTTGTAATTGGTGAGCCACCTATTTGTATTATAAGGTTCAACCCTTTTTCTATTGATCCAATGTGGGACTCAAAGCCTTCACACATGTTCCAACATGATTGCTATGATAGTGTGACAGATGGATGTTCGGTTGTTAAATGGGTGATTTTCAGCACCTATCATGTAATATCCTTGACTATTGCGCAATATTCTGTTGTCCAAAGAATGGAAAGAAAATCTAATACAACATACTTTGCATATTTGTTTACCCTTCATCAGAATGATGGTCCATGTGTTCTGGCTAAATTTATTTTGGCTTTGTTAACTCTATTCTTGTTCATATTTCTCAATAAAAACAGGGGACTGATGCATTCTCACAGTCTGGTTTGTATTCAAACCATCAAGATATTGCCCCTCGATATTCGGTGAGTATCACATTTCTTTTTTTCTTTCCTCTTTTGATTATTTCATGTCCCGATTATAATATCTACTTCTCAAAAGATTGATAAAAAGTGAGTCCTCTGAGATTCAAATGGTTATAATTGAACTTCATTCTGTCACTCTTGACAAGGTCCAGATGGATTACTATGAATATCCATCCTTTCCCTGAAGGCTGTGTTTGTCTCTTGGATATGAAGTTTTGTGGATGGAAAAGAAAAAAGAGATCCCTCTCTTACCCTACGAGTCCATTCAATAAATCGAAGATCCAAAACCCACCAGAGCCTAAGGGGATAAACAACTTATGTTTCTGATTTTGTTTTTAACTCTGCAGGGGGTATTGCTCGGTCTATCCAATACTGCTGGAGTGCTGGCAGGTGTTTTTGGAACAGCAGCAACTGGTTACATCTTACAACATGGTGTGTCTCATAAGTCATATCCTCGCATTCTTATGCTGTTAATTAATTTCAAACTTACTTAATATAGACTTGTGTTTTGCTTTGGAATACTCCAGTGTAGTCTGTTTTATTTCCTCGGTTACGTGAACTGGGATCATTTTCCAGTCTCTTTCATCTGAAAAAATCTGCTGCAGACCTTGCCCAACATGATTGACGCCTGGATGAACATAACTCTGATCAAGGTTTTCTGTTGGAGCCTTTGGCTTTGACTAAATGAATATTAGTTGACCGTGGGATTGGTCTCCTAAGATTAGTCGAGGTGCGCGAAAGCTTGCCCGGACACCTGGTTATCAAAAAAAGTTCCCTGAAAAATCTCACCCAACAGACCTTTAAAGATTAGGGTATTGTCAATAGAGTTGACTCAGATACATACCTTGCCTTAATAGGCATAAGTCATACCACTGGCCTATTAAGTCAAACTTTGGTATGGCAAATCAACAGGAGATTGATTCCTTAGTCCATACTCCAGTATATTTGGTAGGAAAAGTACTCTTATAAGATTAGTGTTCTAAAAAAAGGTCTAGAAGGTCAAGTACTTGCCGCCTAGGCGCTAGAAGGACCCTCGCCGACTAGCCCGACTAGACTAACTATCCCAATTAATTGCCCGACTAGGCGCCAAGTACTCGGCCGTGAAAGCTAAAAGGTGCCCCGCCACCATGGGAGCGCCTAGCGGGTTTTAGAACCTTGTATAAGATTCTTGCTAGAGATTTTTCTTCACAAACTTGGCAAAGATATGCCATGCCTAGTAATAGACAGGTTTCGACTGATCGGGGATCTGAATTCGAGTTGTTGGGTTTCAGCTAAATGAAGCAGAGATTTGTATACATGTACATCTCTCATTGGACTTTTAGTTCTGCTGTTGGTTTATTTATCTTGGTGAGGACCCTAGTGCAAGGAAGCTACAGTTTAAAAAAATTGTTGGTTCAGCTACCACATGAATGTGGCCTCCATGCATAGAAATAGTTCTCAGATTCGTTGACATTTTTTCCTTCTCGACCAACATTCTATACACTAGTTTTATCTTTTTGTAGGCTGATTTTACTAATTTTCCAGGTTCTTGGGATGATGTCTTCAAGGTTTCGGTCGGGCTCTATCTGGTCGGGACAGTGGTCTGGAACCTTTTCTCCACCGGTGAGAAAATCATAGACTAAAAATCGTACGATTAGCCGTTTAGGACAGGGAAAATCAGACTATTCCACTCTCGAGCCAGATTTGGATACCCAAGATATCGATAGAAGTTGAGATATCATTTGAATGGGAGAAAATTTCATTCTTTTTGTTGTTTGGCTTGAGTAGCCGAATTTTTTTGAACGCCATGCGGAGCTCTCGGAAGCAGAACGACAAGAAAGGCCCTGGCTTGTTGCAATCCTGTGCCCTCTCAACGAGGGGATGATAAATTTGCCAAAATAACATTGACAACACTTGTACATTTCATATAAACACCAACACACCAATTTGTAATAGTATTAGTGCAACGTCATTTTCATTATAGTTCCACTCTTTGTGATGTACTACTTGTAATAATCTTGATGGGTTTCTCTGTGGAGGAAAAAGGGTAAAACTACGCTAGGGATTCCTGTTACCAGACGCACACTATTACGGACATCGCATGTTGTATTGACAACTACACTGGCCTCCTCTCATAGTATGCGTGATAAATGATGAGTCGAGCCATGTGTTTTTACCCTTTTGGGCATTACACGAGACTTCATAAAACGTAATAATAATTCAACACATAAATGTTTAAAGATTAGTTGGAATATGCAAAAATCATTTTTGTAGACAGGGACATTACAATCCAATATCCTTCTGATAAACCACCAGAAAACAAAGCTCAAAGTTTAACCAGCAAAACATAAAACACCTTCTGAGACTATTATATATAGAGAGATTGTAAACACAAATCAACACTTGTAAGAAGCAAGTAAAATTCCCAAGCTACCCTCGCATAATTCACATATGACGGAAGAGGACGAACAAAAGTTTTAGAGAAAGACAAATATGCCCTCACCCTATGCCAAAGCAGCAAGCTCACGAGGATGCAAATAAACACGAAGACCATTCTTCATAAACAACGTCAGAGACATCTTCTGCTCAACCCGGTGACCGGGAACCGGTAACAACCGGTATTTCAACAACACGGCCGAGGCCACAGACTTCATTTGCAAGTAAGCCAAGTCCTTCCCCAAACAAGTCCTCGGACCGGCGTTAAAGGCCACAAACTTGTACCCATCCATGGGCGGTTCGAACCGGTCACCTTCGGCCGATAACCACCTCTCCGGTTTAAACTCCAAACAATCCTCGCCCCATATAGTCTCCATCCTACCCACCGAATAAATCGAGTACGTCACCGTGGACCCTTCCGGCACATGGGTCCCGTCCGGCAAAACGTCATCCGATAGGACGTACTTGAAGTCCTCCGGCACCGACGGGTACAACCTTAACGTCTCGGCCAATGTGGCTTTTAAGTACATCAATTTATCGGCCTCATCGAAGACCAACGGGTCTTCGACCCAAGCCCGTGGATCTTTACCACGGGTGGAAGTTAACACCGTCGTGATCTCCGTTATGATTTTTTCTTCCACCCGTTTGTTGTTCATGACTAACCAGAAAAACCAGCTGAGCGCGACGGATGACGTGTCACGGCCGGCGAGCACGAAGTTTAGCGCGATCCGTTTAAGGACGGAGTTCGGGAAGAAGTCGCCGTTAACGTCTCGCTTTTTCATGAACCGAGATAACAGATCGTCGGACGGAGTTTCCTTCCGTGTCTCGAGAGCGTCACTCATGTAATTTTCAACAACGTTGAGGCTTTTCTTTAACCGAAATTCGGCTCCGAACCCGATTATCTTTTTCAACCGCCATACGAAACCCGGGTAGAGTAACCGTTGGAGAGTAGCCTCGGTGGCGGAGTCGAACGCTGTTGCAAACGGGTTTTCGGATAGATCCAGGGATAGCGTTTCCGGGTCTTTACCGAAAGTAAGCCCGCATATATTGTCAAAGGTTAGGCGGAGTAACAAGTCTTGTAAATCGACTGGGGTGTTTTCGGAAGACGCTTTCTCTAAAATGCGCCAGAGGCGCGTTTTAATGGTCCGGCTCACCCACCGGGCCATGGCCTGTCTTAGGGTCCGGGTCGTGAACTCGAGCGCAGCTGTTTTCCGCTGGATCAGCCACGTGTCGCCATCGCTGTTGAAAATGCCTTGACCTAATAGGTCGTGAAATGCGGTTTGCCACGTGGGACCTTTAGGGTAGTTGTCAAACCGGGTTCGGAGCACGTGCTCGATGTTCTTGGGGTGGCACGTGACGGTGTAGAACCCTTGCCTACGTGCGAGGAAGGGAATGCAGATGGTGGAGGTTTGGTAGGTGGCGGCCCCGCCCGTCGAGCGGAGGTTCCCAGCGACCCAATCGTGGAATCGCCTACGGTTGAGGAAGAGGAAAGGGAGGCTTCCGACGAGTGGCAACACTCTTGGGCCGGTTAGTTTACGGGCGAGGAGGTAGAACCAAAAGAGGTATGCTGCTGCGGTAGCTAACGCAGCGAAGAGGAGTGGGGTTTCCATAAGGGTTGTGGTGGTGGTCGTCGTTTTGAAGGGGAGAGAGAATAGAGCGAGAGGGCAAGATAAATTGACTTGAACACTTAGACGGTGCTTTTACCTTTTCTGGCGCCCCGAGTTATAAAATAGTGAAAAGAAAGGGGGGGGAGAGAGAAATTGGGTTGGTTTGTAGATGTGTTGCAGCAGGGTGGAGTTGAGGATGAGAGAGAGGATATATAGAGAGAGGATTGTGAGGAAGGTTTAGGAGAGAATTGGTAGGAAATTTCACTGATTGGTTGATAAGAACCTGTGATTCGAAAAACCATGCACAGGTGTGATGGGATGACTGTATAGGCAGGTTGGTCGCAATCGTTGAAGAACATTTTTTTAATTAGTTGTTCCTTTAGATTAATTCCTTTTATTATTATTATTACTAATTTGGCTCTTCTTTTTTTTTTGTGCAATAGTTTTATAATGCTTAGTGTTTGGATCAACTTATCTACACATTGACTAATTCTGTTTGCTTTCGGGTATGGGTGCTAATCGAGCCAAACAAGCCAAGCACACAGTGTTAGACTTAGCTCGAATCCTTATTACATGCGTTCAATCTTGGCTCGAGCTTGTATTTGAGACTAATTATTCAAAGTTGGCTCTTATTTGAAGTTTTGTGTTTCATGATGGGCTAGGCTTGGCTAGTAGAATATGCAAATCAATCTCAAGTTTTCAATCTGGAAATTTTAAACTTTCAAGCTTGAGCTTAAGCTAAACTGATGAAATTCCAACATGAAATTGGCTAATTTAAAATTATAAAGAAGAACGAGCAGCATTAATTTAGGGGGGGAAAAAAACTTGTAAACCTAAAATTCAATTTACAAGCTACCATTTATTTTGGGATGATTATTAATCTATCTCTACCTTTGTAATATTTACGAGATGACCTACTTTGAGCTTATTGTGCCAACACCTAGGAGGTTTCCTATGTGGTACTTTTATCATTTTTGTTAAAAACAAATCGGTGAAAATACCTACACGAAAGGCCAACCATCTCATATTTTGGAATGTTTATTAATCTATCTCTACTTTTGTAATATTTACGAAATGACCTACTTTGAGCTTATTGTGCCAAACACCCATATGATATCAAGCTTGACTTGAATTCATAAAAAACAAAAAAGATAATAGAGTGTGGGTTAAATTTTTTGTAAACGAGTTTGCACAAGCCAAAAGTGAAGCCGAGCTCAAGCTGTTTGGTTCGTTTAGCAGCTCGGGGAGTCCAATTAAAGCATGATCAAAGGAGTTGACAGCACTTGAGATCTTAAAGAATCTGGGACCTTATAAAGGAGCAAACCCTAAGTCTCAAGCCTTGATGAGGCGCCTTTGGGATTTTTATAGCATAGTTTAATTTTCTTTTTCTTTTTGTGTTATTTGCATGCCAATTTTCAACATCAACCTTCCCCATTTGGTTAATTAAGATTCTTTTTCTTAATTAAGCCTTGATGAGGCGCCATTTGGTCAATTAAGCCTTGATGAGGCGCCTTTGGGATTTTTATAGCATAGTTTGATTTTCTTTTTCTTTTTGTGTTATTTGCATGCCAATTTTCAACGTCAACCTTCCCCATTTGGTTAATTAAGATTCTAGTAGGATCATGATCTTTCCCACCCTTAGTTTGTACCTTGTCAAAAATAAAAAAAGTAAAAAAAAATCTTTTCTACCAGTTGTACTATATTATTATATATAATTCAACTAAAAGTCTAAAACTAATCACCAAAAAAATATACTAGATGAGTTGCTTAAATATTGGTCAATCGATCAAAGCTAGCAAACTAGCCAGGATACAGCTTTTAAAGTTTACCTACTCTCCTCAAACCAGATTTCTTTTATGTGAGAGAGAGAGAGAGAGAGAGAGAGAGAGAGAGAAGTGGTTAGAAATGGCTTACCCGCAAGGAGAAACTGGGTTTAGTAGTGAATGGGAAGCTCCAGAAGGTCCTGAGAGAGAGCACACAATTTTGACAAATCGAAGAGCTAACAGAGTTTGATTAGTTTTATTAATACAATCAAGTGAACCAGCCAGCCAGCTAGCAATTTCGACCATTTTCTTACGGGCAAATCGGCACCAACCAACCGGCGGCTGTGTTTTTTTTATTTAAATTTTTTTACATGAGTACTCTGGTCATCTTATGTGTATCTCAACTAATATTAGGGGGCTCATTTTCCCCGTTCACTTACGTGAAGCGCAATTAAAGTCAGAACAAAGCTTCCATATGAACTAGTCATAAAAGAGTTTATAGCCAAAAAAAAAAGTTTATTACTAGCAGGTTTCGAACTTAAGATCTTAGAAGCAAGTGGTGGCTAGCTCATGCTGTAGAGCTTTTGGATGTCTCACACTACATTCCGGGATCAGAAAACAACCCGAGACAGGTAGCAACGATGATTTTCAACCTCATCTCATATTATGTTATTTCTATCATTTTTATTGGTTTAGCTTGTGGACTAATCTAACACCTTTGCACAATTGGCTACTTTTGAATCTTAACAATAAAAGAAAGATTGTGGTAAATAAAAGAAGGCATGTGGTAAGGCGTCTGATCCGCCTTCAATTGGAATTTATGCTGACTTTGATTTTGCAATTAAATTATGCGTATTTTAAACCAAACTTAATGATCCTCAAATTAGACAACAACTATTTGAAGGACAAGGCAGACAAGCTAGTATTTGTACGACCCATGTTTGAGGCCAACCGCTAACCCTTAGTTATATAATGCGCATGTAGGAGCATGAGCGTGAAAATGTCTTTCAAAAACCTCCCAAACAACTATAATTCATCAATGCGACGATTGAGCGAGGGCACAAAATGAGAATTGAGAGAGAAAGCGAAGGTCATTTTAAAGGATTATGTGGCTAAGGGCCAACCCATCTTTTGATCAGTCACCTTGGGCCGGTGTGTAGGCCCAATTTAAAGTCCTAATATGTGTAAGGATTAAGGAACTGAGAAGAAGTTTGGGCTTTTGGTACCAAATCAAATTGTACTGTATTTACGATGGCGCGGCAGAATCCAGTTATAATTGGCTACACATTATTGCTCAACTCCAAGGTATTTTGTCTTGGAAAATCAGTTCCCCAAAAAGAAAGACAAAGTATGGCAAATCATAAACAAGTACCCCTCCGTCTGTGTTGTTGTTGGTCCTTTTTGAAAGTTTGTACATTGTTCAATTACTTATATATTTTAATACGGATCTAAAAAATTATATAATATGAATTTCGTTTGATAGATTTAATTATTCAAAGTTTAAAAAGTGACACAAACTCTGAACAAAGACCAACAAACATGAATGATGGGAGTATCATAACTACCTCTCTAATTTTGTCATTAATCATAAATTTAGATTTTCTTACCTTTATTATTTATAACCGGCTTATTTGGCTTTTTATTATTTTTTATAGCTTTTGTTCAAAGTATATGACTTTTTCTATCCGTCTTGACAAGAAAGAGGCTTGGTAAAGTACATGAAAAAAAAAACATGAAAACACATATGACGGGCCATGAAAAAAAAAAACATGAAAATACATCAAAACCAAGCAAGATGACAAAACTTGGACAAAACTATACGAGTAAAATGAAAAAAATAAGTCAATATCTGTTTAGACTTATAATTCTCCAATGGTAATCTTGCATGAGAGGGTAAATTAACAAGAACTTGTAGGAGTAGAATTAGATCTCCTCTATAAACAACTGGAGTCTACCAACTCCTCTATGCACTCAGTTATGGCTTCACCCCAGAAATTATCTTTCGGAGATTTAAAAGGATTAGATTTTCTTGACGATGAAGTAACAACAGGGGAAGTGGAATTCGTTACCCGCATCACAAAATTCAGAGCTCCAGCAACCTTTTTCCTGATACGCTTGAGAAATTTTCTCGGCGATAGTTTTGATCTTCTGGGTGCCTCGACTCCCTCGATAAAACTCTTTTCACGAAACACGGTATTGTCGTAATTAAGCAGCGGGAGTATGCGTAAACAGGACACGAACACGAATGCTGTGGCTGGAACAAAAATTTAAAAAAAGAGAACAACAAATAGAACAAAATTACACGAGAACACAAAGGATTTACGTAACCTAAGCGAATGGCGACGAACGATTCGATAAACGAGTTTTACTATGAAGTAGGTGAATGTAACGAACCAACAAGACTCACAATTGCAAAAACCCTAGAGCCCTCAAAGTTTTATTTATAGGAAACTCTAATACATGAGGGAAACCTAATAGGAAACGGGCAATACTTCTAGTTTTACAAGTCAGCCGGCTAAAACTTATTCATCTCTTATTAATGCTTTTAATGTTTCTTCAGTGGAACTGGATCCCCCGGTCCTTAATTTGGACTGTACAGTTCAGCCCAAGTCTGGATCGTTCTTTTGCTATAATTAATGGTTTGAATTTATTCAAATTAACTCTTATCGGTAAAAATTTGTGAGCAAATCCGAACCAGCGATTTGGACTATCCTTTCCAGTTTGCAATATTGAATTTTTTATTCTTTTGTTAACTACATGCAGTTGTATAAGTTTGTCCGAAGGAAGAAAATCCTTTTTCACTAAAAACTATAGTACATAACATCTAAATTGTTTTGAAAGAGGAGCCAACAGCCCTCCAATTGTTTAAATTTCATATTGAATTAACAAAAGAGAACTAATTAAGGGAATTGTTAATCACACTCCAAAAATTGATGGAGGGGCTCCAAGCTACAATGGTTTTCCTAAACTACCCTTTTGCAAGTTTTATAATTTACTTCAAGCATTCCAAAAAAAATTTACGCTTCTCATTTTCCTTCTTTGTTAACGAGGGGTTTTTCAGTGCCGAGCGAGAACCATCCTACGTGGTGCCCGAGCGCACATCTCGGCCGTCCAAAACACTTTTTGGACGGCCTGGATTAAGAGAGAGAAAGGAGAGAAAAAGAGGTGAGAGAGAGAGTGTGGGTGTGTGTGTGTGTGTGATAGATCTGGGCCGTATTTTATATTGTTAGCTTGTTGAGCAACTTTGCAATATCTTTCGGATAAAAAAATAAAGTACTTTGCACAAAAAAATTTATTTTATTTTTCACCAAATTAAATTACTAATAGAGATCTTTAATTCGGTGCAAAAAAATTTGAAAAAATGTATATGAAAGTATTTTACATTGTTGGTTTGCTAGTTTGGCTTTGCAATATCTTTCGGATAAAAAATAAAGTAATTGCGGGCATAATATTTTATTTTTTTTCATTGCTAAAAAAGTTGAAAATTTTTGTTCGAAATAATTTAAACAACAAGCCATCAATGTAAAATACTTTCACAAAAAAAGATCTCTACATTTTAACTTGGTGCAAACAAAAATAAAAAATTGTACGTAGAAATACTTTTTTTTATTCAAAGGATATTGCAAAACCAAAAAAAAAAAAAAGAGTAACAATTGCCTTGAGTTAACAATGCCATTAATAGAGTTGGTGGGTTTAATAGGGGAGAAATATGGGCGACATGGCAGCACTGAGGGCGTGAGACAGAGGTGTCAAACAGACAGCTTTAGATAGAGGATTTGTTGCCAACGGAGAGAGGCTTTGGTTCATATTTCTGTTAGGAGTGCCTCAAGTAAATAAGGAGATAATTTTAGGGTAGAGTGTCTCTAGTAACTTTTATATTTTAAAAAGGGTAGTTTTGTAACTTTATTAAATTTTGGAGTACTTTCATCAAAAAAGGGAGCCCCAAAATCAACTCGCCTAATTAATTGTGAAAGTATAAAAAAAAGTTAAACATAAAACAATTAGATACTCAATTACTTTTTTGCTCCATGTGAGGTTTAATTCGAAAAAACTGATCAAACTCGGACACAACCCCTCACATACACTTGGTTCTCACACACATTTAGTACCATTGGCGATGCCACATTGTAGCGAGTGCGGTAACGTGACCCCACGGGCAAAAAATAAATCACAATAATTATATTAATATTATTTATAAATTTATACATGACCCCAACAAATTTAATGTTGACACCAAGCTAGATAAATTTTTAATATTTGAAACCCACAAAAAGTTCTAAGAGAATACAAAACAAAAGACTACAACCCTTTGATGGTGTTACCATACTGCATAATTTACCAGTCTAATACAAAACAAAGGCTAAAATCGATTTGATGACATCACCACACTAGATAAATTTCCCATCTTTGAAAAAACCCAATAAAATTAAATCAACAAAATACAAGCTAAAATCGGTTCCTCTTTATCCCTCTGTTCTCTCTTCATCCGTCCATCGCATACTCCCAAAACGCAAGCTAAAAATTAGATACAAGTGTTTATAAATGACCCATACTCCCAAAGTCTTGGAGTCGTACGTCACTATTCAATACATTACACTCACATATATGTGAAAAGTTATGTTAAGAGTTATGTCCAGATGGGCAAACTAGCAACTTCCAATTGATAGCACATTCATATAATAATAGTTGGGCTATTGCAACTAAAAGTAATCCGAGGATTTCCCCCCTATGAATTTCGTTGGAATTTCCAAAAAGGAACACAAAAGGGCAAACTTTCCTATTTCTTCTTCTGTAAAACTGGCAACAAAATCTTTGAAAATCTATAGAGGCAGATTACATTCTTGCAGGATTGTATAAAGTACGGACCCGGGATCCTGTAGTGCAAACCCGCACGATTTCTCTCGTCTTGATCAGTGAATCAATGGAGATACACAAGGAGAAGAAAACCAGCATGGGCCGCCAAAGGATTGAAATCAAGAAGATAGAGAAAAGCAGCCGATTACAAGTCACATTCTCGAAACGCAAGTCCGGAATCTTCAAGAAAGCCAGCGAACTAAGCGTCTTGTGCGGCGCGGATGTGGCGATTATCGTCTCGTCTCCGGCTGGGAAAGTCTTTGCATTCGGTAACCCGTCTGTTGATGCTGTCGTCGACCGGTTTCTCGCCCGAAAGACATGTTGCGAGGGCTCGGAAACGGAGTCCGGCAATGTCGTACACCTGTTGAGGGACAAGCATGACAAGGTACTTTATGAACCTTCTTGAATTTTGTTGAATCCAATATAAACCAATTTACGATTTTTTCGATGATTTGGCTTGAATTTTTTAAGTAGTGTATTGAAAAAAATAATAATGTGACAAGTTTTGTTTTTTTAAAATAATTTGTTCGTTTTAATTTCTTGTAGTTGCAATAAATACTCAATTTTGGTGATTATAATCGGTAGTTGATTCACCAACAGGCTGTTAAAGAGCTGGAAGCAGAGGAAGAGAGAGAAAAGGCGGTGGAAGCGGCGCGCGGTGGCAACGGAGGAGGTACGTTGTGGTGGAATGAGAGTATTGATGGTTTGGGGTTGAATGAGTTGGAGCAATATAAGGCGGCGCTTGAAGTGCTTAAGAGCAAGGTAATGAGGAGAGCTGATGAGATCGCGTCGGCGGAGGCGCGTGCTTTTCCGGGAAGGTCCTTTGTTGCAGGCGGTGGCGATCCTTACTTAAGTTGCATTGAGCAGAACGATAGCTTTGGTTTTCGTTTTGATTGAAAAGTTATCAAGGCTTTCTTGTTTTTCCCTTTTGTGTTGCATTCTTTTTTTCTTTTTTGTGTTGCATCAATTTGGGAGGCTCTAATGCCACGGTGATATACTTTAGTGATACGACAATTCTCATATCTCATATTCTGCAGTTGTTCTGCTGATAAGATAAGTTAATCTGAACCGTTGATTTCAGTTCAGTTTTAGAGTAATTTTCGGCATATATTTTCGGATATATAGCATTTTCCTTTTGCTAGTGTCGTTTTGCTCTTCCCAACCTTCTTAAATTAGTTTATTATCACAATGGTGGTTGCCAATAATTTTGGAAAATGCTAACCTCGGTCTTTAGGGAGCGGAGAATAATGTGTCGAAAGTGTATTAATATTTGAGAGAATTGTATTGCTATCCATCTTTCTCTTCATCTTCTTCATCTTGTACGAGGAAGGACTTCTCGTTTTGGAAAATGCTAACCTCGATCCTTAGGGAGCGAAGGATAATGTGTAGAAAGTGTATTAATATTTCAGCCAACTGTATTTCTATCCATCTTTCTCTACTATTTCATGATGGTAGACATTTATAAACAATATTTTAATTGACACAAGATAGGCAAAATGCTAATACTACTTTTTGAGTAGGCATTTTACCCATTATTGTTGCACTTGCTCTCTCTAAGTATCGAAAAATATTTTTTCAGATTTTTTTATGAAATCATGTTAAAAGAATTTACATTCACGCGATCAACAAAGCGTATTAATTTCGTCTTTACAAGTTCAACATGCAATCTTACTCTACATAAAGATTCATGTTACAAATACAATAATTTGTGCAACATTATGGTTAAATATGCCGATGTGGCATTACTTTTGTAGTAACCAGGAAAAAAATTATTGTGGACAAGTACAAGTTATTGTGTTAAATTTTTCATACGTAAGTAGAGCTACAAATCATTGAGTAAACCACACTATTTTTTTAGACTAAAAGTTAAAGAGCAACGTTAGAGATACGTTCAAATTTACATCTTTTATGGCAAATTAATGGTATGACCCACAATACTCTTTCGATGGTCTACTATCACTTGTGGGATTTGATATAAAAATGGATTTACATTTTGGTTTGTGAAAATTGATTACTTCCTCCATCCTAATTTTATAATTTCACTTGACATTTTTTTGTTGTCTCAAAAAAATTGTCCCATTTCAAAATTAAATGTGTAATTGTTAAGGAATTTCCCCTTATACCCTCATATTTTGAAATTAAAAATAATAAAAAAATAAGAAAGTGTAATGATTGAAGGATAAAATAAGAAAAATATATTGTCAAAAATACAATAATTATGTTTCTTTATTAAATTGAAATCCTCAAAAGGGATTATAAAATTGAGACCGAGAGATAATAAATAAGGGGGTAGAAAGTTGAAAAAGAAAAATTAGAAAAAAGTAAAAATAAAAATTGTTCCTTCACTTCTTGCTGCATATCTTCATTCAACGGATAGGATAAGCTGTGGGAATAGCAGGCAAATCTCTCTCTCTCTCTCTCTCTCTCTCTCTCTCTCTCATGGCGAATTCTGCAGGAATAGCATCCCCTTCAATTTCCTGCTTCTCATCCCCAACTTTCCCCAGTGTCCGCACATTTCCTCGCCAAACCCCCCAAACCCTCTTCTCAACCTTCAAACCCCTAAAAACCCTCCTCCTTTCTCACACCCACACCCCTAAAACCTCCCCGGTAATCCGCTGCAACCTCCCCACCACTTCCACCTCCACCCTCCCAATCCTCGACTCCACTGGCTCCATAGTCGGCGAAGCCACTCTCACCCTCAAAACTGCCCCGCCCCAGACCTCACGCGCCGTCGTCCACCGCGGCATAATCACCGACCTCAACAACAAGCGCCGCGGCACCGCCTCCACCCTCACCCGCGGAGAGGTCCGCGGAGGAGGCAAGAAACCCTACCGGCAGAAAAAGACCGGCCGCGCCCGGCGAGGGTCCCAGCGGACCCCCCTTAGACCCGGCGGGGGTATTATTTTTGGACCAAAACCTAAAGACTGGACGGTTAAGATTAATAAGAAGGAGAAGAGGCTGGCGATATCGACTGCGATTGCGAGCGCGGCTGTGAATGCGGTTGTGGTGGACGATGGGTTTGGGGAGGGGTTTGTTGAGAGGCCGAAGACGAAGGAGTTTATTGAGGTGATGAGGAGATGGGGGATCGATCCGAAGGAGAAATCGATGTTTTTAGTAATGGAGAGGGAGGAGAACGTGGTGCTTTCGAGTAGGAATATTGGGACGGTGAAGATGTTGACGCCTAGGACTTTGAATTTGTTTGATGTGTTGAATGCGGATAAGTTGGTGTTTACCAAGGGTGCTGTGGAGTATTTGAATGAGATGTATGGGTATGATTATTTGGGAGAGGGTGAGGAGGAGGACGAGGAAGAGGACGAATTTGAAGAAGAGGAAGAAGTCAGTGATGGTTAGTTCTGTTTTTGTTTTTGTGGAATTGGTTTCTTATTGTGGCATTGAGTGCTTAAACTGTGATGTGGGTCTTAGGTTTCTTGATATGCATTTGTCTTGGCATCTCCTGCATTTACCGGTACTTCTCTCAAATCTGAGTAAAAGCTTCATTTCATATGAAGGATTCCATCAAGTCTGAGCAGAAATTTGAGTAAAAGTTACTTAGTTGTCAACTTGAAAAGGCACAAAATAGCTTTATAAAATTTTAGGATTTTGAGTCGTCTCCCTTGATTTGAGTAAAAAGGTCAGTTGATTTAAGTAAGAATTCGAGTCTCCTTGATTTGATTAAAAGGCTCACTTTGATATAAGTCTGAGCTAATGAGAGTAGTTGCATTTAGTGTTTTTACGCAAAATTTAGAGTTTTAAGTGAAAATAAAGAGTAGGGGCTGGAGATGCTCTCATATACTTCTTAGTTCTTTCGTATTTAATTGTTAATTCAGGTTTCCAATTACCTGAAGATTATAATTGATAAGAGTTACTAGTAAACTTGTTGCATTGGCTTTTTTGCTTTTCACCTTTGGACATAGCTTTACATAGGCTAATTAATTGAAAATTGAAATCTAAATGAAAAGTTCATATGGAAGTGTACAGTTTCACCAAGTCTGGAAATATTTAGTGGGTGAACCCTCAATTAAACTGTGATATTCATAGCAAAATCTAAAAATCACCTTGCAGATGAAACAACAAATTTCATTTGTGGTATGGAACTATATGGCATTCAAGCACTCTTGATTATGTTTTCTCTAGCAAATAGAAACTGTATCCTTGGGAAAATATAACACTTAAAGGAGTGGGAAAAGGGGGGTTCCTTGGTTTTATCTTGATGCAATAGGTATTTGTTTATGTGAATTGCGATTAAGGGTTGGCAATAATAGCAGTCGATTTGCTGTGATCACTTGCAGCAGTCTTGAAACTTATTTTCCAGTCAAATTAGTTTACCTTTTATATGCACACTTCAATGGAATCCTGCGATTGGAATGTTCATATATGTGCCGCTCTCATTGAACGTGAAAACCACTTTTATGTGCATTCTCTAGAGGAGAGCTATGAGATGAGGTGGATCACGCGTGGTTTAACCCCGATTCTAAAATTTCATTTTCTTCGACTTTGGGATACAGGAGCTGAGGAAGGTGAGACGTCTGAGGTGACGGAGTGATGCAGCAGCCTTTTCCATGGGTATGTCAAACCAAACATTGAAGAGAATCTCTGGCTCCGGAAAAACCAGTGGCCTTGTAGCGTTTCATACAGCTTCTGTATCCTATTGCAGAATTTTCTTGGGTAATTTTGTGCATCATCTTTCTATCAATTTGCACATTGTCTTCCTGGATTTGTACCATACTACCATCTTTGTATCAAGTTCCTTTGCCTTAGGTTGTTTCGCCTTTTGATTCTTTAACCTTGTTGTTTAATGAAAAATTCCCTGTACCCTCTTTGTAGGTTCTCTGTTCTTAACTTCTTATGGACTCACCTTGTAGGTAATTGTTTTGTTGGTTCCTTATGATCGGGTCTTCTATGGCTTACAAACGTACGAACTTACCTTTTCCTGTTGTTTTATCGCGTTGTCAATAATGTTTCTGGCAAATCGTTTGTGCAGAGTTAATAAGTTTTGCTTCTAAAGGAACTATTACACAACTGTGCGCATGTTTGGTTATGTGGGCCCGCTTGCATTACGAATTTGCAAATTGTTGTAATAGTCTTTTCCATAATGTTCTATTGGTACTTGCAGAGTTTGGTTTCTCAGGAAGATGATTTATATGATTGAAGTGTTGGACAGTATCATGTTGTATTTTCTCAGGTTTTGTACTTCCAGTGGATCAACAACCAAGACCTGTTGTGTAGTTTCTCTGTTGTTGTTTAGCCAAGAAAGCTCTTTCCTTGCTCGAGCTTTCTTAGTTAAGAAGCATGGACACATCTACCGATCTCACGTATCTGTGTCCGACACGTATCGGTCATGGACAGGACACTTTCCGACATGTGTTGGGCATTGCCTATATATTTGTCCAATTTTGTTGGTATTTCTTTTACTCGGACATATCGTGGATACTCTAGGACACATTGGTGACACTCTTGGAAACATGCTAAGGACACATTAAAAGGCTAAAATACAATTTTTTAAACTCAGCCCAGCGCAAAAATTTCCACAGATGTACTTACATGCGGGCCATTGATTTGAATCTTCATAGTTTTGTTTCTAACTTGATAAGTATTCATTACATACTGAATACCTTTGTAATACAAATATTTTCTACACTTGACATGCCCCTGACTTGTCCGTGTTCTAATTTTTTTTAAAATAAAGCATCCGAGTGTTCGTGTCGTGTCCGTATTCTATATCTGTGTTTCATAGTTTCTTAGGGTATATTTTCGACCTTCATGTTGACACTTTTGGCATCAAAAACTTTTACGTATTGTGGTGGCACGGCATTCATTGTTGCATACCCATCAAGTTGTTTTTAACTTTTAAATCAAACAAAGAACCGAGGGGTCATTAACCAAAAGCTCTTAAAATAAGTGTAGTGGGCTTCAGAATGGGCCCATGTGCTGGGCCGTTCAAAGGAGCTTCATCATGGGGCTAGTAACCAGGAAAAGGGTAAATGACAGGCCGGTCCAAAAATCAGTGGGCTACACGCGCTCCAGCCCCATTCCGGAAAAGCACCGAAAACTCCACTGCACAGTGCTCATCTCTTTCTCTATGTTTCATTGCTACCCAGTAGCACCCATCAACATTGTCTCCTCTTTTTCTTTATTTTTTATTTTTTATTTTTTATATTTTAAATTTTGAACCTATAAAAATGTCTAAATCCTATAGTACTCTATGATAGTGCTTAAATCTAAACCCCAAGATACTCTATGAAAGTGCTTAAACCACTAAAATCCTCTAATAGGAAAATACACCTTAAACCTCAACCCTAAAGCATCCTATGAAAGTTCCTAAATCATAGGGTACCTTATAAAAGTGCATAAATCTAAACTCTAGGGTAATCGAAATTCTAAATGTATGGTCTAAATTTAGGGCATTCTATGAAAATATCTAAAATCCTAGGGTACCTTATGAAAATGCATAAATCACTAAAACACTATAATAAGAAAGTGCATCATAATCTAAACCTAAAAAAAAAGTAATTGACCTTAATAGTAATAAATACTATTTGTTTTGTGACTTTAATGATAATAAACTCCCGGAAAAATCTATATTTGACATCCTAGCCCGCAGTTCGATATCCAAGATGAGATGATGGGTCAGGTCCCGACGGCGATGTGGTGCCAACAAGAATCTGCTTTGGTCATGTGGCGCCAACGTGATCTTGCCACGAGGCGTGGAAGTATAATATACTGTGTGTTGTCAATTGGTAGTTATACGGTCCGGCCAGTAGCACCTATGTGGTTACTCCCCGTGGTGTGGCCGTTCATTGTGCCAACCATGGTATTACATGGCGTACGGTCCGACCACGTGCCACCAATCTGGTCTTTGCCGCGTGGCGCGATTGTCTTGCCTGCCACAACGCCGCACCTACAAGAATAGGTGGTGTCGGAATTTGACTGTGGGGGACAAGGCCAGGGCAACATTTTTGAGTGCCAAGGCAAGTTTTAAATTTTGTGCCTTTTAAATTTAATAATTTTTACATAAAAAAAAACTCTATTCTTATTTGAGAGTGTCTATACAAGCAACTAGGGTTAATTAAAGAAAGTATATGACCATTTCCATCCTCAAAAACCAAAATTACAATTCTGAACGCAGGTGAAGATGAAATAGATATAATAATAAATATTTGTATTACATAGTCATGTTATCTAGACTCATTTTAACAAAAAAGAGAGGAGAACAACAACAAAACAAAGAAAAGCAAAATGCACATTGATAGAGTTGGTGTATGTGGCTCTTGTCAGTAGCATTAAGATATGGATTAGCCAAATACTAAGGAGTATGAACAAGAAGGAAGGTCTGGTAAAATGGTTTGCCTTATCTTTGTCCCACATCGGAAACAGAAGAAGGAGAAAGGTTAAGAGAAGGGATATAAAAAGAAATGAACGAGGAACTTAATTATTAGTGGTATGTTCTAGTAATTTTGTATTTCAAACCAAATGGACCTTCTTTTATTTTCCATTTTGAGCTTTTTTTATTATTGGGCTACAATGGTTGGATTATTTTGTAACTTATAATGGATTATTTTCGTTATTTGGATAAAAAAAAAAGTGTTCTACTCAAGTTCATTTTTATAAAAGGTTGGGGTGCCCTAGGCCCAGGTAGGGGGATGATTGTCAATAACGTCTCCTTGTAACAAGGCCAACACGCAACACCTCGTTTGGCAAGGCAAGGCACTCTTATAAATAGCAAAGGGATAAACCCTTACAGGTATGCCAACTTCCTTCCAAAAACTTTGCGCGTCAACCTCTCTGAGCACATTCTAACTTGATCATCAGAGTATCCGTCGGTCACCTTAGGCCGGTTAGGTCTTAATCAGTTGTTTCTTGTTCCAAGTTAAAAGAGATGGAAGCAAGACCAACAGTTCATAACCAAAAAGAGATCCAAGAGTTGAGAGGAGGCCCAAGAGTGAACACCAACACCACAATAACAAAAGACATCAATAAAATGATTTGTCCAGAGAGCTACAAATATTCATTTGCTACGGAGCATCGAGCATGGAAAGGGACTGAAAGTTTAACCACTACGCACACATTTTCTAACCAACAAAAGGAAAAAACAATTCCCCTTATAGCCATAATATGTAAGAGAACTAGCGGATGCCCGTGCCTGAAGGCACTTCTTGAATAATTAGTGCGCACACGAACAATTAGCGTGCACCCTAAAAATATTAGAGCTGCACAACCTTGGAAGAAATAATAATTCGATGTCAAAAAGACGCAATTTTGTGTCTACCTTAAAAACATTAGAGCTGTATTAACCTTGGAAGAAATAACAAACAATAAAAAAATGGTCTCAAACTCTAATTTTTTTTTTTTTTTTTAAAAAAAAAAAAACAAAACCAAGTGTTTGGGCTAAATGGTGCTCGTGCCCCATCACCGGTAACTCACCCGCTAACGGTTGTTGTTCCTAAAGCTGGGGGTTTTCCTGTTCTGGGTGCTCATTGTGTAAGCGGAAATAGAAATGTGTTACTACTACAATTTGTAATGATGTTTTAATTTTTCAGTCTAGAAGTTTAAGTTAATGCGTTTTTTTCCCAGCCATTCCAGCCAGCACCAACTCTCCTGTCAGCATCTCTTGCTGGATGGATGGCTAATGCATCTCCAGTTCCTCACCCTTCCACTTCTGTTTGGCCCATTGGCTTTGGTACACCTAATAATACTGGTACTTTAAGTATTCCATAGATTGAGTGCTAGAATTTGCCATTACACACTGAACAATTATATGATGCACGGATGTTTGCATGAAGATTTTACTGATAAATGTATAACTAAGCTGATCTCTTGCTATTTTTATACAAATTTCCATGCCCCAATTTGCTCTTATTAATGGGCCTATGCTTTTCTCATTACTGAGGCCTTTTGCATTCTGTCTTTGTCCACTTTGTAACAGCTATTCTGCAGCGCGCCAGGAATCCTACAAATAGTGCAATCGACTATTAGACAGCAGATTCTGAACATGCCTCAACTGAATAGGGATTTCCACCTTGAAGCCCAAATGTTGTCGTAAAACACAACAGTGGCACAATGTCATGAGTTTTCATCCGTGAGGAACTATAGAAGAAATGACTTTATGCAGTGTAAATACTAACACAATTTGCTAGTGACATCAGCTCCAAGAATTACCCATCCCAAACATCATAAAAGAAAAGCATACCAGGTACTCAGTAGATATCATACCTTCCTATCAGCTGTTTCCCAAGGTCCATCAACTCAGCCACTGTCTTATCACAATTACCTTTGAAATAGAAAGACATTAGAGACCAAACATATCTTTAGAGCCATTTCCAATCAATTTAGTGTAAAGTTTTCTGATTGCTGGAGATCCTATAGAGAACAAAAGGCAGCAACAAAATCTGACTGCTGGAGATCCTATGGGGCTATTGCCTATTGGTGAGTTTAGTTGGGCTACAAATCACAGGTAAGGGTAACTCTTTTAGTAATGATGTGCTGTATCTCTCTTTTGCTGCAACTCTTGCTGCAACAAATGGTTATGGAGAAACTACACACATAAGTTGGTTCGTCGTTCAGTATACTTTTCCTAAATTAGATATGCTATTGAAGCATTTTCTCCATTTTAGGTAGATGAGCTATTATATGCATCTCATATTCATTCGTCAATTCATTGCATTTTAATAAGAAGTCAGAACATGTGCATAATAACATTCCTTTTCTTTTATCAGCAAAGAAAAGATCATAAAGATAAGAGGAAGAAGGGGACACAAAGCAAAATTCCCTAGACACTACAACTCTCGATTTCGAAGCAAATTGTAGCCACAACACCAGAAAACCCCCTTGAAAAATCATCTCCCTAGCTACATCACCATTAACAATAGCATAAAAACAACAAATATTAACAGAAACTACCAGAAACAGAGTGATCCCGTCCCCAAAACATCAAAAAACAGCAGCAACAGCAAACCCTTTTTTGCAAAAAAAAAAAAAAAAACTGCAACCAGCTAGCAAGAAAAAACCCCCCCAACTTTGACAGAAAAATTGCTACAGCTAGAGCAGCCTTAGGAAAAGCAAATACCAAAATGCCAAATAGCAACCAATAGTCAAACAGCAGAAAACCAAACATCGGTAGCACTACGATAAGCAAATGCCAAGCAGCACCAACACAACAATTGATGAATGTATTAAGAACAATGATCAAACAGCAGAAAACCAAACAACGGTAGCACTACAATAAGCAGCAGCAATAGTGTGCGCAATAAATGTTTAGATTTTCAAATTCACACAAATTTCGACACGCACATTTCTGGTTCAAATTAGTGTTTTTAAGTTGGCGTCTCTCAGTCTAAAATTCTTGGTATAAAATCCTGGCTCCGTCACTGAGATCACTTTAAGTTAGCAAGGACCCACTAATGGAAGGAAAGTGACGTTGGACTGAACTCATGGGGAATATTTTGGTGGATTGAAGGTGTGTCCTTTCCTCGAATGGAGACCTTGTTCTCAATTTTGGAAGCTGCTTATGTTCATCATTTCACATGTTTCATGATAAACCCCTCTCTCAATCAACAAATATTTTCCTCTTTCCCTCATTTGTACACCATTTATAATATTCCTTTCTCTATCTTGCTTCTTCTCATTTAATTCTGAGCCACACAACAAACCAATTTTTCTTGCCTTTTCCCCCCAACCAGCCAAATTATGCACCGTAGTTGACCCATCCTTATCGGCATTACAGTATATGAGATTTCGTGTTACTGTAATATGTGCATGGCATTCATGGGTATAATAATTGGATTGTGCTACACTTCAATCAATGATTGTTAGTAACCAGTTATTCAGTACGGAAACATGCATGTGAATTGGGCTGCATAATTGATGATACAGTACATGGGAAGAAAATGGATGAAACTTGAAAATCAATGAAAAATATGGTAGGCAATGGTCACATCCACCTTCTTATGGTTGGATAATTGGCACCCCTTGGGCCATTTTACCGAAGTCTTCGCGATAGGATACTGATAATCTATGACTTGGGGACATCTATGGATGCTAGTGTGGAGTCCATCATCAGTAAAGTACTTGGAAACGGACCAGAAGTTAAAATCCTGCTACCTAGGAAATTAATAAATTATAGTCACTCTCCTGTGAACCTGATGCGTTGTTCACTTACTCTTGAAGTTCCTATTGCAAAAGGGGTGCCGGGGTGGCTTGGCAGTTGTACAACTTCCAATAAGCTGTGAAACTTGATGCCTCTCTCTCTCACACACATTTTATCGAACACATAAAATGCAAGTGTGAAAACATGGCTGAACTACAGATTCTACAGATTGAACATGTGGGTGTTCATACTCACAACAGAAGAGAAAGAGAGAGAGAGCGACAGAAAGCCAACATAACAGCCATAATGAGATGGGAAAAAATTATTACCGGTGATTTTCCGATGGGTGTTGAAGTCATAGTTGATGAAGGGCCAGATTTCAGAGTGAGGGAGGGAGGGAGGGAGGAAAGAGGGAGGGGCATTTGTGCCGGATTTGAGGGAGGGAGAGTGGTGGGGACATTGCAGTTACAACCTACAGGAAGGAGACGTGAGTAACCAATTCAGTCGTGTGTCTTGTTTTTGCGGGAAAAAGCATGAGTTGAGTCCCATCTTAGATGAAAACAAATCTGAACCATCAATTATGCACCAAATAGATGTCGGCCGTTGAATTTATGTTGGGATTCAAAAACTGAGCTTCCTTATTATATAGATTGGGTTTACTTCCCCGTATATATTCATTAAGTATATATCCCTAAGAAAATATACGGAGTATTCATTAACATACCTATTTTCCCATATACACAGATGTGGTTTTAACTCATGTGGTTGTATCTCTTGCTTGTCGAGGGGAGGTCTCGAGTTCGAGTCTATAGAGAAACATCGAATCTCATTTGGTTGTTTAACCTATTAACTAACTTACCCACTATCCCCCGTTGATGTATATGGTATGAAAAAAAAAGAAAAGAAAGAGAGAAGTTATTTGCTACTCTAATTCATTTGGGTTCAAAAGTTTAAAATTTGATTGTTACTTGTTGGTAATCTTGAGCGGGTCTTGAAATATAGCGATCTGGTAGTTCATGGCTATGGTGACTTGAAAATTTGTTTGTGGAATGGAGATGGGTTACTGAAACAAGAGGTAACGGGTTGTTCAATTCAAAATATTGGAGTGTATCTGAGGTGGGGACAGTCGGGTTCTATAAGGAGCTTTTGTAGTGCTGCATTTGAGTTGTTGGTTTCGACAATTAACAACTTAAATTTTATTTTGATAATAGATGACTTGGATTAGTAAAATGTTGAAAGGAAATAAGTTGACAACAACTTAAATTTCATCTTGATAATAGACGACTCAGATCAGTAATGTGTTTAAATGAAATCAAAATCGTTAATAAAAACATATAAGCGGCCTTGGAGCTGCACGTAAGAACAATTTGTATATCTTCTTTTTCGTCATCTTCATGGCGGTTTTTACTATTTGCCATCCAGATATTTTGTTCCACGCAGACTGGAGTCTCCCGCGGCCGCGAGTCGAAGCGACTTTATATTATGCCCCCCTTGACTTTTCTTGTTTTATTTATGAGCGGTTAACGTTCTTCTATAATCAACAACAGAAGTTAATGTTCTTCTTCTTCTTCTCCTTCTTCTTCTACAAAATCCCTACAATCTGTTCCTTCTCCTTCGACAATCTGAAGCAGCAAAACAAAGTAGAGAGCACCATGGAGAATTGCATATACAAGAACCCGAACCAGCCAATCGAATCAAGAATAAAAGACTTACTCTCTCGAATGACTTTGCAAGAGAAGATCGGCCAGATGACCCAAATCGACCGTCAAGTCGCCTCTCCTTCCGCCATCTGTAACCTCTCCATAGGTCTCCCTCTCTCTCTCTCTCTCTCTATACTTCCACACATCTTTATAGCATATCCAGCCCTTGGTCACCAAATTACTCAATTTTTTGAGTAATAATTTGTGTACAAGTTTCATTTGGTATGAATCCCTCCGTTGGACTAACTCAAATCTAGGCTTAAATTTGAGTAAAAGATTCATTAATGGAATAATTGCACTAAATTTTAAATGCAAAAACATGTCTTAAATTGGAGTACAATTTAAGTGAAAGTTTGAATCTTTCTTGATTTGGTCAAAAATTTGTGTAAAACTCAATCTTGTATTATGAGTTTGAGTCAAGGACTAGAGTGAGTTTAAAAGACTTCTACAATGAATTTGCTTATGAGTTAATGAAAAGGTAAGGGCTGGAGATGCTCTTATATGATAGATATGTCTCTACTGTTCTGTGTTTTTCCCTATTTCAGTCATTTGATCGGGGAAATTTGTATTGCAGGGAGCATTCTCAGTGCGGGTGGTGGCGGGCCGTTTCATAAGGCAACCACGTCTGATTGGATTGACATGATCGACGGATTCCAGAAGGCTGCACTTCGGTCTCGGCTCGGGATTCCATTGCTCTACGGGACTGATGCTGTTCACGGTAACAACAATGTGTACGGTGCCACTGTATTTCCTCACAATGTCAGCCTCGGAGCGACCAGGTGAGTTATCTATATCATACATATATCAATGTATGTGTATTTATCTATTTTTACATAATTAGCACACAAAAAAATAATTTAAATTTGATGTAGGGATGCGGAATTGGTCCAGAGGATTGGGGTTGCGACAGCTCTTGAAGTTAGGGCATGTGGTGCTCAATTTGCTTTTGCTCCTTGCGTAGCTGTAAGTAGTGATTGATTTCATGACTTTAGAAGTTCACTTCATTGTTGCGCTGTTAAGTGATCATTTTGTTCCAAATGCAGTACGCCTACTTCAGGGTATGATTGTTTGAGGGGACTATTAACGAAGGTTGTATTATAATAGTACTAGAGGATATGCTCTCCCATGAGGTTGATAGAGATTAATTGCGATATGATTTTTTATACAACACCGTAATGGTATATAAATCTCACATTTTGTGAGATTATATGTCCGATGTGAATATAATCCAGCTTGCATGAATTTTAATCATATACTGGAACTAGATATCTGTAAAGTTTGAACACAACAAAAGTAATTTTATTGATTACAAGCACTTATACAATTAAGTTGTGTACAACGACACACGCTGTCACTCACATTGGAAGACTCGCTTGCACACAAAAGGTAGTACACACACAAACTAAGAAGACACTTTAACTTTGGACACAAACTCTTTTAGTACTTGGACACTCACTCAACTTGGAGTATCTCTCACTTACTCCTTGCTATGACTCTCTCTCTTGCATTCACTTGCATTCCCACAAATGAGGACCTCATCCCTTTTTATAGGCACCATGGGATAGTTCTAGAAGCACACACCACTCGCTACTTCTAGGTGCTTCTAGAGAAGCCCATAAGCTTCCATCATATTCCAGAGTATTCTTGTACTATCCGGAAAGTTCTAGTGTAATCTATAATATTCCGGAAGTGTCCAAAAGACTCTAGCGAAGTCTAGGAGTTACCGGAAGATTCTAGGTTAGTCTAGAAGATTCTGAAGCATTCTAGAGAAGTCTAGATATTTACAGAATATCCCGGAAGTTTCCGGTGACATCCAAAAGACTCCGGAAAACTCAACAGAGGTGGTGATGATCTTTCCACATTATCCATAGTGATGCGGAATTGGTTTGGAGAATGGGGGTAGCAACAGCTCTTGAAGTTGGTGCTCAGTTCGCTTTTGCTCCTTATGCAGCTTTAAGTTGTGACTGTTGGTAAATTCCATAGATACTTCATGTTACTCTGTCAAGTTATCAATTGGTTCCCAGTTTAGTAAGGGGTTCATTTGCCCGAAGTATTTACGGTTTAGGTTTGTAGAATCTGTTTTGTTGACTAATGCTTGTGTTTGGATGTTTAACTTGTTTTAACACCAAGGCATGTTTGCTGGACTTATAGCAAAGTATGCATAATAATCCCTTAGGATATTTTGTCCCATGCAATTTACAATGATAGGATTAGTAGTAGCACACCCGTTGTGGTAGCATTATCTCCCATTTTGTGAGATTCTATCACCGTCATAAGAATTTTTACCACATACTGGAACAGGATGCGTGGTTCCCTTGGAAAAATAGTCCAATGTGATGCTCATATCTGGTCAAACAAACAGGCCCTCAATGTTTGATATGTTGCAATATATTGTTAAAAGAAAGGGGAAACATGCAATTATACTCACAGAAGGGCAATTATCTCCTATAGGCCACGTTGATCATTATTACTTTCACTATGGCTCTGGAGTTTTTGGTCATCAATGAGACAGAGTGACTCAACTAGATTTGTTTTCAGACTCTCCATTTTATTTTATTTTTTGAACTGCTTCAGACTCTCCAGTTTGAGCAAATCCATTGTTTAAAGATTCCAAACACAGCCTTAGTGTCTTAGTTCTCCTATTGTCTGTAAGACATGGGCTCTTCAATTCCCCTCGAAATACCCTTGTTCACCAGATATGACAAGGGTAAGGGCGGGAGATATCATATATGTGTCTGAAACTCGTGCCCTACTTGGAAACTTACATCATTTAGTTTTTCACGATGATGGATGAAATATAGCTCACACTTGGTAGAAAAGAGATTTCAGAGACTCTACGTGGATGGAAGACAAAAATCTCCTTTTCTTGGTCTCATTTAATTTTGCTTATATTCGCAAATGGCTGGCATCTTATGTCAAAGAATTTTTCAGCACATTATGTATTCAACTGATTGCATGTACATGGAATCGTATCTAACATTGGAATACATAATCTTGTCCTTTCATGTAAGAGTTCTTTGCCTTGGACAATAGCTGTCTTGCTAATATTTGCATTGAGTGGATTCTTGCAGGTATGTAAAGACCCCAGATGGGGAAGATGTTATGAGAGCTACAGTGAAGATACTGAGATTGTTAGAAAGATGACTGCAATAGTTACGGGTTTGCAAGGAAAACCACCCCAAGAACATCCAAAGGGCTACCCATTTGTGGCTGGAAGGTAGAGAGGCATCCTCATCTCCCAATGTCTTGTTGTGCTCTTCTGAAAATAACATGTTGCATGTTCTGCTATTTGGTATGATTCATATTATTATCCACTTCCAAGCAAGTGGAGTGCCAGCCTAGTGGGGTGGCACTATTGTTCCACGCACTTGCGGTTGGGGGAGGTTCAAGTCCCACCCACCCCATTTCTCTCCCTCCTAACACTAATACCAAACCCACTAAATGGAAACCCACTAAATGGTTTTTGAAAGAAAGAATAAAAAAGATCCATCAGTTAGGGGAGCCAAAAAAGTTGAATGGATATTTGGTTTTCAAATTTCTATTTAAAATTTTCAACTGTTTGATTGAAGATAATTAGGTGGCATCATTTTGACACTTTCCATAGGCTGACTCTTTCATGTTGATCACGTAAAAATTATTTTGGGTAAGATTTTTTGTTTCTTATCTCGTGTGTATTGTTTGCAGATTAATTGAAAATATTTTATGAAACTTATGTTTTGAAATTGTGTCTTCTTTTTTTAGAAATGGTAACATGTGGTTTCCCTTTGTTTTTCAAACAAGTTGTTGACCTCTTCCCCAACCCCAGCATCCTTTGCCACCACCCCTTTGGCAATTCCCCTCCTGCAAGTGACCCACCAGCTAACTCCCTTGTGCTAGCAACCGCCACCCCCAGTTGTTTTCAAAACAAGGTTCTAAACACATTTGTGCTCATTAGATGTGATTTTGAGGACAGAAAGCAGAAAAGTCGCAACCTTATCAAACATCTATGAATTCCCAGCTTCTGTACTAGTGCATTGTTTTCTATCTGTTATACATCAAGATCTGTATTCTCTTCAGTTCCTATATTAGTTGATATGCTACCCTGTCGATCTCAATTGTTAACACAAATGCACTTATTATGCGCCAGAGAGAATGTCATAGCATGTGCCAAGCATTTTGTTGGAGATGGGGGGACAGACAAAGGTATTAACGAGGGCAATACAATTGCATCTTATGATGAGTTGGAGAGAATCCATATGGCACCTTATCTGGACTGTATTTCTCAGGGAGTTTGCACTATCATGCCCTCCTACTCTAGCTGGAATGGGAGGCAGCTACACTCTGACCATTTCCTCCTCACGCAAGTTCTCAAAGGAAAACTGGGATTTAAGGTAGTTCTAACCTAATTTTGTGGTTTCATAATTGTGAAATGTCAAGCGTGGGTATCTAATTACATGCGTATTTTCAGACCAATGCTCCCATTTTTATTGGGCTAAATTTTTGTTCTCGTCCTACACTGCAATGTTTGCCAATTTTCATCTCTAGCTTTCTTTATTAGTGCATCTTACAAGATATCCTAATAATGGAATCATGCGGTCGAGATCTACTTTTCTTTTTTCTTTTTTCATTATTCGTCGAGACATTCTTTGCACCAACTAGCCCATCATTTATTGCACATATTGTTGGCTTGAAGGCATATAGTTCCTGTAACCCTTAATTGCACCAATCATGAAGCAGGTATATCTTAACCCAACATTATGCTGCAGGGTTTTCTCGTTTCCGACTCCGAAGCACTTGATCGGCTTTCTCATCCGTATGGTTCTAACTATCAAAACTGCATCTTGACAGCCGTTAATGCAGGCATTGACATGGTGAGATTAAACTCTTCTTCCCAAAAGATCAAGCTAGAAGGTTGCTTCACTATATATGATGTCACTGTGTCTATCACCGATAATATGTGCAGGTGATGGTGCCTTTTCGATATAAACTATTCATTGAGGATTTGACATATCTAGTAGAATCGGGGAAGATACCTATTGCAAGAATTGATGATGCTGTTGAACGGATCCTGAGAGTGAAATTTGTTGCAGGAATTTTTGAATATCCCCTGACTGATAGATCTTTGCTAGATACAGTTGGTTGCAAGGTAGGCTTCTCTTCTTGCAAAATGAGATACATCACATGTCCTCACCACACGGCATGCACGTTATGTACTTAGGAACAAAAGAAGACTCTTTTCTGCTTAATCTGAACTATTTTTTACTTCATTAAACATTCCTTAGCGAATAAATTTGTGATGTCTGGTTTTTCAAAGGGAAAACTTTCGCATCTCAATTTTTCTTCCATTCCATTACTAGCCTTTCCAGATTTCATGCCCGGTACGATTTTCTCGTTGGTCAAGGAGAACGTTTTAATAATTGGAAGATGCCCCCTTCTTCCTTTGTCAAGGGTTGGAGAGAATGATGGACTTTCTATCATTGTTTAGCAACTTTGTAGGTGTTTGATGACTATCGTACCACTTTGAGTACCATTTTAGGAGAGTGGCACCTTTCCCTTTGTCTTGGAATCTGTCACATAGACTTAGGTTCATCTGTCAGTTGGTATGTCTTTACACTTTAAGCTTCATATTTGTGAACTTCACATATGCCAAAAACAGGGGGACGTGATATTCATGTTCTTGTTTTTTTTTTTTTTTGGGTAAGATAATATTCATGTGCAACATGGATTTTTCAAGCACTGTAGTCAGTTTGACTCAACTACTCAAGCACGCAAGAAGCCAGTTCCATGCACGGATTTGTATCCATGAATGACCATGGCCATGTCTTGTATGATCATGGGGTGCTTGTCACACTAACCAGATTAATATGGTGTGGATTCATGTTTGTATGCCTTTGTGTATCACCCACTCCCGATTGTGAAATAGGCCTTTTTTCCCCCATGTATTATTTGATTCTAAGTAATAAGTTTTCACCCTATTTAAGTTTCGAAGTGACCAGGTATGAAAGCGGATCAGTTTTCATTTATTGGGAGGGGATAAATTACTTGAACCAAGAACCAAAATCAGTTGATTCCATATATGTTTCCATCTGCCTTGGTATTTGATTTAAATAACTATTTGGGAGAATTTGAAAAACACAAAAAGAAGAATTAGACCTTACAGCATTTTACATTAGTAGGATCTTAGAAAATACCTGTAAATACACTAGATCATTGGAGTGTTTTTCTTGTTGATCTGTAGATTGTGAGCGACAAGAAGTTGTGAGGCAATAATTTGCCTTGGTTTGCTCAAATTTGTTCAAAAAAGGGTATAAAATGTCTGAAGTTTGAACTAAAAGCAGAACAGTTTTAGTGCCACTTTTACACAAACGTATTCATAGTAGAATGTCCATTGGCTTTAGGATTTGTGTCCGTGCTTGTAGTTACTTTATCACTCACTAATCATACTCCCATGCTAAATTCTACATTTTTGTTGCAGAAATAGTTTCTTCTTTTCCACATCTTGTGTTAAATATAATCCATTGAATTTAAAGGAACTAGACTTATGACTTACAGACAGTTTTGTTGTTATCTTTTTGTTTCAGCTGCACAGAGAACTTGCTCGCGAGGCAGTTCGCAAGTCCTTGGTTTTGTTAAAGAATGGAAAGGATCTGAGGAAACCATTTCTTCCTTTAAACAGGAATGATGTAAGAATTCTTGTTGCTGGAACACATGCTGATAATCTTGGATATCAGTGTGGGGGGTGGACAGCTACTTGGAATGGAGCCAGTGGCAGAATAACGGTTGGTACGTAATAGTCTGCAATTTGCCTGACACAAATCCATTAAAAGCACACTCCCTACTCTCTATTCTCGATTAGATTGTGCATTACCTGTGCTCTGGATTTTTAATGAAGCAATCAAGGTAATAAGCACATAAATTGGATTGGGTCTCTAGGTCTGGCCGCTATGATGCCTTTTATCTATGATTCGGGGTATGGTTCCACACCATGACGTCCCTTGAGCATCATGATTTTATTTATTTATTATTACTATTCAGTGGTAAAACTTTTTTTAGGAGTCACTTTGTACATATAGTGCCAAAAGCTAGGTGTGTCTCGACTCCTCGCCCTCATATCCCCAGGTTACATAGGTTCTACTGTTGTTGTAGTCTCTATTCTCCTAAGAAGCACGGACACAAATACGGGATACGGACAACACGTTATTTCTTCAAAAATTAGGACACGTCGGATATAAAATTTATTTGTATTATAGAGGTATGTGATGAATTCATATAAATGACGGAATCTTTGTTTCTATCTAATTTAAGAACAATACAATGAAGATAAATTAGCCTGCATATAAGTATATGTGAAGTACACATCAGATGAAATTTTCACCTATGGCCGAGTTTTAAAAATTAGATTTTGGAGTGGGTAAAATCCAATTACCCTCAGAAAAGACATCACGTGCTTGAATTAACCACCACGAAAGGGTAATTAGCTCGGCACTATTGTATAGAGGTTCCTTAACCCTATGCCGAGTTGTATTGACCATGAGTAAAGTCAAGGTGATAAACTAGGTACCAAGCGAAGGTGTACTAGCTCGGCAGAAGCCATGAAGGGATGTCTTAAGACATGGCCGAGCTAGATAAGCTACGAATATAGCTAAGGCAGCATAATGGGATGACATGGCCGAGCTATGAGGAAGCACGGCCAAGACCGCCTAAAGAGTATAGGGCGGTAAGACATCTAGAAGATTCTTAATCGGTCCCTTATGTGATATGAGGCTATCCCGTGTAGGGATGGCAACGGGGCGGATTGGGCCGGATTGGGGTATACCCCGAACCGAACCGAACGCACATACCCCTGCCCCGAATCCGCCCCGAAAACCGAACGGGTTAGGAAAGTGTGTTCCATGGCTGAACCGAACGGGGTTCGGGGCAAACCCGAACCGAATGGGTACCCGATTTGCTTCTAGATCAGAATCTACATGACCTCTTGCACTATTTGTATACTATTTTCTACAAAAACGAAATTTTCATAAACCTTTCCTCAGCTCATAGATCTGTATTCACCCAGAAAAATGACATCCAACATATGACCCGCAAAGAAAAAATCTATCATTTTACAAATTCATTCAAACTTCAAAGCAGGACGTGAACCAAGGAGTACTGGAGCAGTGTTGATAACATCAGGTCGTCGATCTTTGGAGTAGAGTTAAGAGACCTACAAACAAGAGAACAACAGACGAACAGCCGTCGGTTCGGTTACCCACATCGTACATATGGAGAGAGAGAGAGAGAGAGAGAGAGAGAGAGAGAGAGAGAGAGAGAGAGAGAGAGAGAGAGAGAGAGAGAGACTTACCGTGAAAGCAGAAGAAATCACCGTCCATCTTTCCGGTGAAGAAGAAATCGCTGTCCTTCTCTGATCTCTCGGCCTCTCAAGTCTCACGGCCTCTCAGGCTCTCAGAAAATGAAAGACAAAATGGGATAGAAACCCTACCTGCAAAATCTTGGGTATATATATAAAGGGGGTATAGTGTAATTTTCAAATATATCTAAAGGGGGTTTATTAATATGTATATATAATATAAGGGGGTCCTGTATAAATGTATAATTAATAGAAGTTCGGTTCGGTTTGGGTACCGGTTCGGTTTACAGGTGAACCCAAAACCGAACCGAACCCGTTCGGTTTCCCATCCATCAAACCCACACCCGCAACCACGGGAAAAAAATCGGTTATGGTTCGGGGAAAAAAACCGGTTTCGGTTCGGTTACCCGTTGGTTCGGTCGATATTGCCATCCCTAATCCCGTGATTAAAGGGATTGACATGAGTATTCCTAATATAATTAGGAATACACTGCATATAAGAAGAATCCTATTAGGAAAGGTTTCCTAATGAAAACAGGAAACTAGGGCAACATGATGCCTTGATTAATAAGTCATTGTTAAGTTGTGGGTGTAAATGTGTAGTTAGATTGTATTTGTCTACTGATGCAATTTAGTTAGTAGTTTAGGATCATAGTGTAATTTATCTTTTTCCCTCTTGTATAAGTTCTACGTAAAGAGAATAGAACCCTAACTTTTTGCCTCTCAATTGTTTTGTCTAACTTTACATGGTATCAGAGCTATCGATCTAATCGCTAAGCTCTCGTGTGTGAGTATTCTCCACCATTATTGAGAGTTGAGTGAGTATTCTCCTCAACGACAAAACCCATTAATCGAAGATCATTCACTTAGAAATCGCATTCATCGCAGCGCCTTTGTTCATCGAAGTTCTTGTTCATCACGCGACCGTTCATAGTGAGTCGCATTCACCGAAGATTCTTGTTCATCAGCGCATTGTTCATCGATCGCTTCATTTGCGCACATTCCTTTTCTTTGTTTATTGTGTTCTTGTTTGATGTGCCTTGAAATTGCTTTCTTGGGCTCGGTTTTTCTTTTTTTATCACATTTGCAAAACCACGGAGGCGATTGCAAATCTGCGTTTTTTCAGATTTAAGGCAATTTTACACTCCTTTGGGTACTTTGTTGGCTCAATTTCACCTTTGTTTGGGTGCTCATTTGTGAAGCTAGGATCTTTTTTTTGCTTTGTTGGGGGATTTGTTGTATCATTGCTTTGGGTTCCCTAATTGGAGTTTTTAAGCATTTAGTTTCTGCTTGTTTTGTCCTTTCTTAATACAATGGAGGTTTTCAAAGGCTTGAGGTTGATGTTTTTTTCGGGGAGAGTTACAAACTCTCGAGCGCCTTTCCTGGCGAAGCTTGAAACTCTATCTACTACGGCTTACGCTTCCATCGCCTAATCGATTTCTTTGCTCACAAAGGTATCCATGCTAATGTTTTTTCTTGCCTCACAGCTCTTTCTCCCTGGATAATAGATACTGGTGCAACAGATCATATGATAGGTTGCTCATCACTCTTTGATTCTTATTCTACATGTTCTGGTAAGGATAAGGTTAGAATTGCTGATGGTTCTCTATCTGCTATCTCTGGGAAAGGTTCTATTCATTGTTCTCCAACCCTTTCCCTTTCTTCAGTTCTTCACGTTCCCAATTTTTCTACTAACCTTCTATCTGTTAGTAGTCTTACCCAATCTTTAAATTGCTCCGTAACATGTTTTCCTACCCATTGTGTTTTTCAGAAACTGGATACAGGGAAGGTGATTGGCAGTGGTAGGGCACATGGTGGCCTCTATTTTTTGGAATCTGCACCTCACCCATCTCATTCACCCCAATCATGTGGTCTAGCTTTGCAAGCAGACATTGGTTCAGCTATTTCTATGTTACACAAATGGCACCGTCGGTTAGGTCATCCTTCTTTTGGGATTTTGGAGAAACTTTTTCCTAATTTAATTAAGCATTGTTCTCGGAGTCAATTTTTTTGTGAAGCATGTGAGCTTGGTAAACATAAACGTTCCTTTTATGCTCCTATTAATAGAAGGAGTGACTCTCCGTTTATGGTTATCCATTCGGATGTGTGGGGTCCTTCACCCGTTACTTCTATTAAAGGTCATCGGTGGTTTGTCACTTTTATTGATTGTTATTCTCGTGTCACTTGGGTGTATTTACTTAAATCAAAAAATGAAGTTTTTTCTTGTTTTAAATCTTTTCATATGATGATACGCACCCAGTTTGATATGCATATCAAAATTCTCCGCAGTGACAATGGTACGGAGTATATAGATAAAAGTTTTCGGGCTTTTTTGGATGAAAATGGTATACTTTTTCAGATGACTTGCGTTGACACTCCACAACAAAATGGAGTTGCTGAACGCAAAAATCGTCATTTAGCTGAGGTTGCTCGCTCTTTGTTATTCACCATGAATGTTCCTAAATATTTGTGGGGCGAAGCCATTTTGACTGCAGCTTATCTTATTAACCGCATGCCATCCAGTGTTCTTAACTTTAAAACTCCTCTCGCGTGTCTTCCTAGCAATTTTCATGCCACAACTCTTCCCCCACGTGTTTTTGGTTGTGTGTGTTTTGTTCATGCTTCTCATCCCACTGGCGGCAAATTAGGTCCTAAAGCCCATAAATGTATTTTTATTGGGTACTCTTCTACTCAGAAGGGCTATAAATGTTATGATCCTTATTCTCGGAAATTTTTTGTCTCTATGGATGTCTCTTTTTGGAAAACAGAGTTTTTTCCCTCCCTCTACTCCATCTCTTCAAGGGGAGCATAGGCAGGAGGAAGAGGTGTTTTATGGTGAGGGGGGAGACACTGTTTTATAATAATCATGGTCTGGAGAATGAACCAATATCTGTTAATAATCATGATAATCATGGTCTGGAGAATGAACCAATATCTGTCAAACGAGCTACACATGACATTGGTGGTGATGAGGGAGTAGGTATACAGCGACTGCAAGGGTCTAACTTAATGACCTACACTAGCAGGAAAAAAGGAAAGTCCTCCTGTGTACTACCACCTTGTCAATCACAATTGCTTGCTCCAGTTCCGGACTCCTCAACTGACTCATCTGGTAATGGCTCTTCTCCCATTGAACCTCCTCTTGTCAATTCTGATGAACCTCCTATTGTTAATTCTGATGATCTTCCTATTGCTCTTTGAAAGGTGTTAGATCATGTACTTCAAAGATCCCATCTCCCAGTTTGTCTCTTATGATCGTTTATCTCCTTCATATTATGCATTTGTTTCGTCTCTTTCTTCTATATCTATTCCACAGAATTGGCAGGATGCACTCTTAATACCTAAGTGGAAAGAAGCTATGGTAGAGGAGATGAGGGCTTTGAAAAAGAATGGCACTTGGGAGCTAGTATCTCTTCCAGGAGGGAAGAAACCAGTGGGATGCAAATGGGTTTTTACCGTTAAACAGAATGCGGATGGTACAGTTGAGCGATACAAGGCAAGACTTGTTGCCAAGGGTTTCACTCAAACCTATGGTATTGACTATGAGGAGACGTTTGCCCCCGTAGCAAAGATGAACTCTGTGCGAGCTTTGCTTTCTTGTGCTGCCAATTTGAATTGGCCTCTTCACCAGTTTGATGTGAAGAATGCATTTCTCCATGGTGAGTTAGAGGAGGAGGTGTACATGGCTAACCCACCAGGTTTTTCTTCATCTCAGACTGAGGGAAAGGTGTGTAAATTGAAAAAGGCTCTTTATGGGTTGAAGCAGTCACCTAGAGCGTGGTTTGGAAGATTTTCGAAGGCTATGTCAAGGTTTGGTTATCATGAGTCATGCAGATCATACTATGTTCATCAAGGGGGAGGCTTGGTAAGATTGTTGTCCTTATTGTTTATGTTGATGATATAATAATGATAGGCAATGATGTGGAAGAGATTCTTAATCTTAAGTCTAGTTTGGCTCAAGAATTCGAGATTAAGGATTTGGGTTCACTAAGATACTTCCTTGGTATGGAAGTGGCAAGGTCTGATAGAGGTATTTTTATCTCCCAACGAAAGTATATTCTTGATCTTTTGGAAGAAACGGGTATGTTGGGTTGTAGACCTGCAGATTCTCCTATCGAGGGAAATCATCACCTTAGTGCTGATATGGGAGAGCACACTAACAAGGAAAGATATCAGCGGCTTGTGGGTCGATTGATATACTTAGCTCACACTCGACCGGATGTTAGTTATGCAGTGGGCGTGGTTAGTCAGTTTATGCATGATCCTCGTACTTCACACCTAGATGCAGTTTATCGTATTTTGAGGTATCTCAAATCAGCTCCAGGAAAAGGAATTCTATTCTCTAATCACGGTCACCTACGATTGGAGGCATTTACTGATGCTGACTGGGCTGGTTTTGTGGATGATAGACGCTCTACGTCTGGCTATTGCACTTTTCTTGGTGGAAATTTGGTGACTTGGCGAAGTAAGAAGCAATCAGTGGTTGCCAGGTCAAGTGCAGAAGCCGAGTATAGAGCTATGGCTCATGGTGTTTGTGAGCTCTTATGGCTCCAAACTTTATTACTTGATTTGGGAGTTTTTGATAATGGACCTATGAAACTCTACTGCGACAATAAAGCTGCCATAAACATTGCTCACAATCTTGTTCAACATGACAGAACGAAGCATATAGAAGTTGACAGACACTTCATCAAGGAGAAGTTGAGTGAGGGGTTGATATTTATGCCTTTTGTGCAATCCGAAGATCAATTAGCTGATATTTTCACAAAAGGGCTTGGCAGCAAGAGTTTCCATCCCATTGTGTTCAAGTTGGGCTTGATTGATATCTTTGCACCTACTTGAGGGGGAGTGTTAAGTTGTGGGTGTAAATTTGTAGTTAGATTGTATTTGTCTACTGATGCAATTTAGTTAGTAGTTTAGGATCATAGTGTAATTTATCTTTTTCCCTCTTGTATAAGTTCTACGTAAAGAGAATAGAACCCTAACTTTTTGCCTCTCAATTGCTTTGTCTAACTTTACAGTCATCCACATCTATAAATAAAGCATCAGACCCATGAAGAAAGGTACGTTGTAACACCCAGTTATATGCATTGTCTCTTTGCTTAATTCTTAATTCTTGTACTAACTTAAGCATTAGAGGGCCTTTGCCGACGAGAGGCAAATGTGCTCTAACCCTTTTTTGTCTTGCGGAATTAGGGTTCCAGCGAGGAAGCACGTGATCAAGCTCATACGTGAATTTTATCCTCGTATAGATTCTTACATTTTATGTGTCCTTAGCATGCTCTAAGAGTCTTGCCAACGTGTCCTAGAGCATCTACCATGTGTTTGAATAAAAAGTATACCAGAAAAAAAAAAAAAAAAACATGGACAAGTATTTAATCATGGCCTCCACCTGTCCGGAGAGTGTTGTGTCGTGTCCGCCACCAACAAGTGTCGGACACAGATATGTGAGGCCAATAGACGTGTCTGTGCTCCTTAGCTATTCTCAGTTAGAAAAGCTGATGATGGTTGACATGGTTTTGGCCAATGACATGGGGTTGTTAATGAAAAAAATGCACAAACTCTCTTCGCCGCACTTGTGGCCTACACAATAGCTCTGATAGTACAAAGTTATGCTTTCATATCATCTCTCCCCTTTGATGTTCTAGTTAACAATCATTTCACTGCTAATAGATAGTTCAAGTTTGTTTGATGTGACTTCTCTTCTACATGCAGATACGGACTATAAAAATTTATGCTTAGGGACCATTTGAATCTAGGAATGGGATTATTCATTTTAGAATTGACTAATCAAAAATCGTGAGTTAATATAGTTGTACAAAGATTTGTGTGGGCATCAAATAGAAGAGAGATGAAATCTGTTGGTTCTACATTATGTATTGGTCTTTTATTCATGACCTACATTTAATTTTCAGTAATAGTCAACACAGTAAATTGTCTAAATACTCCCGACTACTACCTCTACCCGATCCCTGCTTAAGCTTAAATGCAATCTCATACTCAAATTAAGTACTTGTTCTGATGGGCCATTTCTTCAATGGTCGAATGCATATGTTTGAGACAAACAGACTTGCCAAATGTCTTTGTTGTAGACTGGTTGCATATATGTTTTGGGGATGAAATTTTCTCTAAATATTATTGTACTTCGTTGGAGTCATAAACTGATTGAATGAACTTGTAGCTTTTTGTTAATTATTTACTAGTTTAACTAAGCATATTGAGATTAGATGATGATATCATTTACACTATCAGGCACAACCATTTTGGAAGCTATTAAAGCAGCAGTGGGAGACAAAACAGAATTGGTATATGAGCAATGCCCATCAGCAGACACCTTTGCAACTCAAGATTTCTCTTTTGCTATTGTAGCTGTTGGTGAAGAACCATATGCTGAAACCGTGGGTGACAATTCAGAGCTCACTATTCCTTTTAATGGAACTGAACTGATTAGCTCAGTTGCGGAAAAACTTCCCACATTGGTGATTCTAATCTCTGGAAGGCCCTTAGTTTTAGAGCCATGGCTCTTGGAAAAGATAGATGGCCTGGTAGCCGCTTGGTTGCCTGGGAGCGAAGGGGAGGGTATAGCAGATGTTATATTTGGAGATTATGAGTTCCAAGGACGACTCCCAGTGACATGGTTTAAAAGGGTTGAACAGCTGCCAATGCATTCTGGGGAGAACTCCAATGATCCTTTATTTCCCTTTGGCTTTGGGTTAACAAGCAATAACCAGAAGCTTTCTGACTGATTAGTCATGTGATGCACAGCTGGCTGAAGGTCTAAATTCCTAATCTGGTGACTGAAGTTATTGATGGGCCAGCAATTATCAAATCGTCCCACTTGGTAAACTTCATCCTCTACTATTTATTGCACATTTGCATCCAGTTATCGAATATACTACCAATATTGTTCTGCCACTTGTAAGTTCTCGTAATTAGGCTGCATAACATTTGGATCATTTATTCATGGAGGATGTGTGGATAGCAATAAAAATGCAAAGAAAAAGTTCAGAACATAATGAATTGAAGTTGCTAAACATGTTCTTTGGTTATCTATCATTTTCCATTTCTTTAGTAAGTTCCTTGACAAAGGTCGTGATTCCTAAGCCTTTGATTTATGTTGTTGTATCTCAGGACTTCTATTTTGTATGGAAATTCATGAAATTGGTATTTGTTTTGGCGATTATCAGCTGCATGTGCATGGGACTTGCCTTCAAATGGATACGAGTCTCCAAGGGATTACTTCTTGGCAAATTCCCCTTAAGGTTGTACCCCCTAACACAGATGTCTCAGTTGATAACTTCTGGTAATTTGGAAGGTATGACTTCTTTGTCTTTCCATAGTGTTTGTTCTCCATAAAAATTTCGATTACCGAAAATGAAAAGCACAAGGGTACCTAAATTATTGGACCTCGTGTCAAACGAAGTAGGGATACGTGATAAATTTCAATTCAGTTACATCATTATGTTATCATACCTCAACTGAGCATCCTTTATCATTTGAATGCTCTAAGATGTATTCTCCGTTTTTTGCTTGTACGCCCATGTTCTTTTCTCTTGCAGATTCAGGTAGTTTATAACGTGACTTTTAGTTTGTTTTTTTTGGTTCTTTTCGAAGTTTATGCCAGTTTGTTTGTGGCAGCTTATGCTTCAGCTTATGGTAGTAAAAATAGCTCAATTAAGCAGGGAAAATAAAACTGATAACCAGAAGCTTCATTTTGATGTTTGCTTTTATGAAATCTAAATTATAACTAGCAACCATTGAATCTCCCACCAGACATCATTAGTGTGTTTCATCTCCACATGCAGCGGGCGAAGAATCAGAATATTGTTTGCAATAGGGAGGGGCCGGAACAAGGTGGCCGAAAGTGTTAAAACTTCTGCTATTGCATATGTGGTTGAAATTACTACTAGTTAAGGTGTGGATTGAAGTGAGAATAAAGTGGGGAAGAAGAAGGTGCTTTACTATGCAACTTGCAAGCATAAAGGCTTCTGCTTTTGAAAAAGAAAGTGGGCTAGTTTTGTCACTTCATTTAAAAAGCTAACTGAAATGACTATATATTTTGCCTGTGTTGCCCTGGAATTCTTTCCCCCCCTGGAATTTTTTTTTTCCAAAGGTCATGAGTGTCCAGGCCAGCTTACGCATACCTCGACTAGTCTCCTCCCTTGTTTGGCCAAAAGTAGATGTCCACGCTGGGACTTGGGGATTCGCGAAAAATTTCTTTCTTGCAACTTGACTTTAAGTACCGAACTTGATCAATTATATGGGAAGCCAACCCACTAACCAACTAGACTAAACCTTGGCATGCCCTTGGAATTCTTTGCTTAGGGCATTCTTTGCTCAACTGGTGGGGACTGAATGTACCATATGCAAAGTGAGAAGGGCGGTTACTAGGGTTGTCAAAGAAAGTTTGCAGCAGAAAAGTGAACACAACAGGAGGAAAAAGAGGAATAAGAGGTGGAAACAGCACAAGTACAAATTGGTGAAATTTGTTGTTACTTTTTTTGTTCCTTTTCAGTTTGGATATCTAATACTTGAGACTCTCTTGACCTACCCATGACCATAATGGAGTGATGAAATGAAATTGTACTGGTTGAATGCATCAGTCGCAACCAACAAAGAGGAAAACAAAAACCAGCAGTTGAATTTGGTGAATGGAGACAGTTGAGGACTTTGCCATCATGTAATTGTCGAATACAGGTAGTATGGGTTAGAGAGAATGTTTGTGAAATTGGCTAAATCAACTAACATACAATACGTGACAACAAATCAAGAAAAGAAACAGAGAATGCGAGACACAGTTTCGTATGTAGTTCTTAAACTGTGTAGTTGAATACATCCACGACTCTCAACCAGTTTTACTATGTAATAAATGAAAAATGGAATACAAGTTGTTTCGGCTGCATATTATTAGCATCTAGTATAATACAATCAATGAGTTTCTTATACGTGATTCTTCAACTATGTAGTTGAATGCAATCAATTAGTATCTTAATGTCCCTATTTAGGTGGACCCCAACTAGTCAGAAAGTGCAAACAATCCGATTTTAGGCTTCACAAAACTCAACAAGAGTCCAAAAACTTGATGGGTGTACAAAATCAAGTGTGTTTTCAATGCACCAAGATCTTAAACATCAGTTCAATGGTGCACTCCATTAGGGTCATGATCACACAGAAGAACTCCAAAAAAAATTCATGTTCTTCTACTGAAAATCTAGACACGCAGCATTTTTTTTCCCCCTTGGTAAGCTTGCTTTTAACTTTTCTGCGATCCTGCCATACTAAAGAACTATATCTCGTTCTGAGTAACCAATGAAATGTTTTTATTTAAAAAATGGTTAAAGAGGGTTACACTATTCATGACTCCAATCATCTTATTGCAAATTCTTCAATTGTTTCTCTATTTCTTTTTCTTTTTTTAAATAACTCCAAAATTCTTTCATTCCCTCCAAAATCCAAATTACTATCATCATATTTTATCAAAATATAGTAAATAATGATCTCTTTCAAAAGTATTATGAATATCAATCTAATATTACTAATTTTGGACGGCTTGAATCGCGCACTACACCCTATAGTGCACTTCCGCACTACGGGGTCTCCGGATTCCTTTTTAGTAGGTTGGCTTGGTGTTCTTGAATCACAAAACCATGATGCTTGGCTGACTTGTACGGTAACCTACTATTGAAACAGTACACCACCATTAACAACAGAGATAAAAAAAACATCTCAATAATGAGTTAAGTTGACATATCTGGTAGGATTTAAAGAGTGAACAATATTAGTTTCTTTTTAGGAGATACTTATACTGGATTAGATATGTAATCTAGAATGAATCTTACTTTGTACCACAAATAACCTTAATATAATAACTAGCCTAATGCTCCTACATAAGGGATCTTCTTCTTTCTAAAAGGGTCCCCTTGGGGAAGATCTAATAAAGAAGAAGAAGAATTATCTAAGAGAAGAAAACCAAGAGGGAGATTGATTGAAGCATATGATGCTTTGAAGTAAGTGGAATGTTGAGTCAGCTTCTACTGAAGATTTCGGGTCATTCATGGTTCAATTGGCCATTGTGGTGAATGAAATTGTGTAATTAAATTCTGTACTTGGGCAAACCGACATAAAAAATGCCTTTGCGATTGATATTTTACAAGTCATTGACTGTAGGACTCTTACATTAATTAGTTGAGCTATGCATAAGCTGTTTAGATACCCAGTTGACTTTAAAAAACAAAAATCAATAAGACGATCGCACTGTGACTCAGCCATTTCAAGCATCCTGTCAGTTGGCATCCACAACGCAACGTCACAACGGTAAAGCCCTCTTAACCCAAACGGAAGCGACTCTCAACCACATTTTCAAAGGAGGACAAGATGAGGATTTAATTCTCACCGTATTACACTCTTGACTGCTCTTATGTGGCGTAACTCTCTTTCGTTCGTTTAGTTTATAATATTCCGAATTACCAAAAGAAAAAAAGAAGTGCCGCAGAACACATTTGACTGAAGAGCAGAAGCTCCAATAGGGATAAATTTTTACATTTTGTTGGATCAAACATAAACGACTGGTGAATCTTTCATATATAATGGATATCACTTGCAAGAAACACTGTACTCTATACAAACATATCCCTGCTTGAGATGTGAAAAGCTTTCAACTGGTGATTGAAGTTGCTTTATTCTCTTGCTGATATCCTTAAAATCTCTCCTCCATGAAAACAAGTACCCAAAGGCTTCATTTCTCCAACTTGATCTTGGCAAAGGGGGCAGAACCATTCTTCCACTTATGCTTGACTGAATGCGAACGAAGCCGATCCTTATCAGCCAGTCGCTCAACCGTTTGAAGTCTGTCATTGAGATCAACTTGCAAATTGGAAGATCTTCGTGCTTCCCTACCTGCTCACGTATTGCGTGGGTTCTGTCCAAGCAAGTTCCAGGGATACAACGAAAAACATAACCGGTACAAGAAAAACCCCGAGTTTTGAGATTGTCGAATTACCCCATTTCAGAATTTTGATTTCTGCAAGCGAAACCAAGATATAATCCTGTCTCGAATCTCATGCTCAAAATACTAAAGGACCAACTCAAGTGCCAAATAACTTATTTACAAAAAGACCAGAAGAAAAAAGCACAGACAAACTAAAGAAACCAAAACAATCTCATCCGTGAGGGTAGTGATGGTGAGTGGATTGCATCCGAAAACGCATGTTTGGAGATCCAACATGAGATTCATGCATATGAATCCCATACGAGTCTATCCCATGAGGGGAAATGAACATGTTTCCATCTGTTTGGTTGAAATCCAATCCTCCGTTTGGTTGATTCCATTGGAATTGTGTTCTGGGCATGGAAACAGAATTCCGATGCTGGGGCATAGCAGTTGAATGGTCTGGTGAAGGTTGTCTTTTATCATCTGGCGACGGAGTTTGGTTCTCGTTCAAATTGACAGTTGTTATATCATGAATGCTAGCTCTTCTCTTGTCTTTCCCACCAGAAAGCTGCCTAATGAAGTACTTCTGGGCATGGCTAGCCACTTGAGTCGGCGTTCTAGTTACCACAAAATTGCGCGAAATGTTTCTCCAGTCCCCTTTGCCATATTTTTTCAGACCCAACAGAAACAACCTACAATTTGGGAACGCCATGTCAAAAAATGGAGCAAATGTACAACCTAAGCTTAGCAAACTGGAGAATTCCTATCATCAAGTCACCACAAACCAAATTCTGGTTGATATTATACTTTTAACAATTTTATGTCAAGTTGTCAACTGACCAAAAGAGCCCAATCAGGACTAAAATGGTCCAAAACCCATGCCAAAAAATGGAGCAAATGTAGAACCTAAGTTTAGCAAACTGGAGAATTCCTATCATCAAGTCATCACAAACCAAATTCTGGTTGATGTCATACTTTACCAATTTATATCAATTTGTCAATTGACCAAAAGAGCCCAATCAGGGCTACAAGCCTAAAATGGTCCAAAACCTATGTCAAAAAAAGAAAAAAAAATAGAGAGACTAAGCTAAGATATCTGGTGAATTTCGATCTTCAAGCCATCACAAACCAAATTCTTGTTGCTGTTAAATTTAGGGCCTGTCATACCCATCTGTCAATTGACCAGAGACCAAAATTTTCTACAATGGTCCAAAACCCATGTCAAAAAAGAAAAAAAAGAAGCTAAAGCTAAGGAAACTGGAGAAATTCTATCCTGAAGTCATCACATTCAAATTCATGTTGCTGGGATATTTACAGCCTATTACACCCATTTTTCAACTGACCATAACAGCCCAGAATTTTGTAAAATTATCTACAAGAAAAAACCACCTCAAAAAGAAGAAAACGCAGACCCTACTAAGCCAGGAAAACTGGAGAATTTCTCTCAAGAAGTCATGCCAACCAATTTCTTCTTGGTTTAACATTTATGCCAAATTGTACCTACTGGTGAAATTACCATAATTACCCCCAAATTGGGCCAAATTAGGCCACACACACACCCCAAAACTAACTTAAAATTTCAGAAAACCAATAGGAAACTCAATTTTCACAAATAATAGCACACAAAAATAACAGAAAGAACAAAATTTTCCAAAATTCAGTAAAACTGACTTGTGCTCTTCTTCAGTCCATGGAACCCCTTTCTTCCTCTCCTGATCCGAACCCCGACACGAACGCTTTCCACCGGGGCCATACCCCTGCTTGAACCCATCAAACCCATGACCATTTCCCCACTCCAATGTAAAAGGGGAAGAAGTAGAATTATACCCAGGAATTGGAACCAACCCTGCTTCAATACTGCTAACATCATCTTCCAATTCCTTATACTGCCTCATCACATCCCTAACCGTCTTCCCCGGTATCATGGCGGCGACTCTCTGCCACCGGTCCGGCGTCTCCTTATCGTAAATTGCCAGAGCATTCTCAAACATCTTGTTCTCTGCTGCTGTCCATTTTGTGCTCCTGCTCTCTTCCAGCAACCAATTCGAGCCCGAAAGGTACGATAACGACGGCGAGAGAATCTCCATTCCCCACCTCACGATGTTGAAAATTCTAACAACATAATTGAACCATATTGGTGATTTTGCGATTTTTTTCGGTTATGTAAAATGATGAAACAGGGGAAGAGAGGCAGAGGAGAGAGAGAGAGAGAGAGAGAGAGAGAGAGAGAGAGAGAGAGAGGAAATGGAGAGAGGGGTGAGTTTTTCACAATGGGGATAGCAGTAATAAATCAAGAGGCATTTTGGGAGGAATCAGAATATCTTTATCTCAATAGCCAACCTTATTTGAGGAATCTAAAAAAGACCCACCTTTTCAAAATCAGAGAAGATATGTCCAAGAAATTTTGAAAATTAAAGAATAAATGACTAAAAACTGTAAAAACCCAAGAACTCCCCTTAAAGATCTGAACCCAGTACAGCTTCTAGGAGAAGAAAAAGGAAGAAAAACCTCGGGAAGGAAATTCTGAGAGAAACCCAGAAGCTGGAAAATGGAAAGCAACAGCTGAGAAAAACAGGTGAATGCAGGGGATTGAGGATTGTGGGAAAAGATGTGAAAATTCTGGTGAGATTTCTTGCTTTTTCCTTGAGCTCAGGTTGAGAGGAAAAGGAAAGGTGAGAAAGCTTAAAAAGGATGATGAGAATGTAAAAATCAAATTAGCAAGCTTGAAGGAAGAATCTAAAATCTTTGAGAAAAAAAAAGGGAGACAAACATAGCGAAGGAGATGGACTGGGGGCGATCTACAGGATGAGAGAGAGAGAGAGAGAGAGAGGTTGAACTTTGAAGGTGGTGGGATGTGATTGGATGTTAATGGGGTTTGTGGATACTGCAACTTATGGTAACAGTCCCTCTGCTGTCTGCTCTAATTTTTATGTTTTTGGGTGAAAATTGATGCTATTACCGCTCCGTTTATTTTGGAAGGGTGGCTGTACCCCTGTAGTGAGGTAACTCGCGGTGGGAATGGATTGTAGTGAGTTTCATCGTTCATTCATTTTGACAGATCGGATTTCAAATTTTAAATGATTTAAGTCGTTCATTATTTGAATTAAAATTCAAGGCCTTGTTCGAAAAAGGTCTTGAAGACCCAAGTTCTCACTTTTCCGTATTGGGTCCCAGTGGGTAGAGTGTCTATTTCTTTACCTTCTCAAGTTTTAGGAACTTTACTATAGTGCATAACTTGTGTAATATGGGTATGTGGGGTCCACTTCAAAGACCCACACAAAAGATTCAAGTCGTTCGTTAGTTCTAAAATTAATTTTTTGAGTCACTACTATAAAATTAGCTCATTCAAAAAATTATAAGTATATGATCCATCATCTAATTGTGATTCACAATTTAGGATCTTGAATTTTGACAAAAGTTTGAAAGAAAGTTAGACTATTTAATCAAATACTTATAGTTATACAATTGATCTATTTTTTTTTCTAGATGACTCAAAGAATAATTTCAGTATTAATGGACGGCTATGATTATTTGTATGAGTCTTTGAAGTGGACCCCACAAACTCATCTTAAACAAGGTACGCAACATAGTAAAATTCCTAAAAATTAAGATGAGAGGAAAAAGATGACTCTAGCCACTGGGGCCCAATATAGAAAAGTGAGAACCTGGGGTCTTCAAAACCTTTCCGAACACAGTGCAAGTATTCATTACTGAAATGGACAGCATAATAGACTCGTTACAACCCTATAATGAGCCTCACACTACAAAAACTCCGTACCCATTTTTTCTGTGATTTTTTGTTGTTGGCGTTTAGTAGAATTTAAAAGGATGGCCAAAATTGAAAAAAAGTCTTTGAATGGGGATTTTAATTTTTGATGAAATCAAACATCATCCAAAGCCGGTTTGGCTATAGCTTATTGGTTTATTTTTGTTTTTGAGCTTAGATACAATTGACCTATTGACGGTTATGTCTAGATTCAGACACTAGAAAGGTAATTTGGTCTTTTGCTTCTCACAGATCATCTAAATCATTTTCTTCAAGTACATTAACTAAAAAATTGAAAAAACCAAGTTATTGCAACAAAAATAACAATCAAACATGTCCGTGGTCATCACAATTCTCTTTATTTTTGGTTCTATACTAAGACACGGGCAGGGTTGCCGTGATTGAGGCAAAGCAAGCCGTTTCGTGCCCTAAACATACACTTCATATTGGGTCAAAAAAAAATTACTCCTATTTCTTTAGTTCATCAGGTTTGTCGAGTATGCAAAAAACTACACTGATCGGACTTCGACAATTACATGATTGATACATACTTGTTTTGCAATTTATTCTTTAAAAAATCAGACTTACCGTTTATTCGATCAAGCCAAATTGTTTTGTTCATCTTGTTGCTATGATATCTAATTTTGAGTGTTATTACTATTATTAGTGTTATAACTTCTATAATTTTAATAATTTTTGACTAATTTAATAAATAAATAATTAGGGTTATTTTACATTCTCATTTTTCAATTAAATAGAATAAAATAATTCATACACATTTAATGGGTTAAGCTGCAATAATTTTAACGTGTAAAGGTATTATATTGAAAACTAAAAGCTCCATGATATCATGATTATATGTTTCGTTAAAAGTATTTTCAATTAGTGTTGGTAAATGAATCCCAGAACTCAGTAATAACGCTCGACCATACCTTACGATTTTCTATCCTATTTATACCTCGAATCTCGTACCTGATTGTGGACTCCACATGTGAGACCTAAAGAACAAGACAGTATATTTATAGGGTAAGGACAGGGACCTCAGGAAAAATAAATATGGGCTCCTTGTGTAAATAAGAAACCCTAATCTACTTGCATCCTTGGATTGTATTTTGAATAATATTTCTCCAAGCGTAGGGTTTAGGTCGGCGGTAGCATGATACCGATAAGTCATGATCGATTCCACAAAGACTAAATGCGCAACGCATGATGATTGATTCGCGAATGATGGTTTAGCCTTAAAGCGGCAAACTTGACTTTGTAGTTTGGAGGTGAAATTCACTTAACTTCGTGAATGACGCGAGATTTAAAAGACTAATTAAGGCAAGGCTAAGTCAAAGGGTTCACAACACCCATGCCTTAGGCTGATTCGTTCTCCTCTAAGATAACTGGCTTGGGGACATCGTTAAACAACCCCAAGCAGAAGATTTGGTATTTAAACTCATTTGATTAGAAATGGTATTTCTCAAAGAGTAGGATTCTTGTGTCATTTACATAAAAATTTTGATTGACATCGCTCTAAGTATCACACATGCCAAGTGGTCAAGCCCTTGGCTATGTATGATCGACGAGATTAACAAATCTCAATTTTGATACCTAAAATCAATCCGTACTCTTTGATTAACAATCAATGTTTGCATTATGACAAGAAGAAAGAATGAACCTAAGTCACGGGGTGCTAATCACCCCATGACCGAGCCTATAACGACTATTCGATCATTACTAAATAAAACATGACTATTTTTATAAAGGAAATAAAAAACATGACAAATGACATTAAAAATTGATTTTTATAGGAGATCATAAGTTTGTCTAACATTTTAATACTTGAGAAATTAACTAACAAGGTTTAGAACAAGGATTTTTATAGGAGATCCTAAGTTTGTCTAAAAAGTAACTGAAAATTGATTTTCGAACTAATGTGGATCAATCCACTATGAGAGTGGATCGATCCAGAATGCTCTGGTGGTCATTTGAACGAGAGTGGATCGATACACTATGCTTTGGTGAACTTTTGGAGTGGAGTGGATCAATCCACTATTAGGAATGGATCGATCCAGAATGCTCTGGTGACGTTTTTGACTTGAGTGGATTGATCCACTCTTTCACTAGATCGATCCACTATTGGTTTGATAATGTCTTTGGTCACTCCCTTGGCCTTCCGTATTTCCGGGCTTCCTTCAAAACACTAAAATGAGTTGTGTGACCCTTGGGGAGGTGTTCCTTGGTCTTGTGCATGCTTGGTTACTCCCGGATTCCACCGGGAGTCTTTGAGAGTGTGCGAACGGCTTTCGGTGCATCGACTCGTCTTTGTGACTTTTTGGCTTCTCAGGCCTTAGCCAAATCATCGTTTCTTGTCTCTCAAGGCCCGGTGTTAACGTGTCATGGTACATGTGGCCCTTGGATCTCAATGTGCACCAAACACGCTCATTTTTCTTATTTAACTTGTAACTTAACAAAAACACCACTACACGAATATAGGGGTGGGCATGTCTGACATGAAAAATAAAATAAATTTATATAATTGAGCTAAAAATAAATATTTTTATGAGTAATTTTATACATTATGCATTAGTTTGATGAACTGTCAAGTTATAAAAATAAAAATATAGCTAAAAGTAGGACTTTTGACATGACAAGACAACCCGAACCCGACACGACCCGAAACATGACACGAAAAATTGGTGAGTTGAAAAATATTGTGGGAATTCATAAATAAGATTGTGATAAATAACATGAAAATGACATGAAATTACCTGTTGCCCACCCCTACACAAATATCAACCAAATTAAGCGCGAATTCGCGTGTATGTGTGGAATAAATGAGCGAAATAAGCTCTAGTTATCTACAATATTAGGGGATTATCATAATCCTACTAGGATTTTATTTTTGTAAATAAGAAACCCCAATCCTACTGGGATTCTATTTTTCTTATTTCACAAATTATAATTTACACCACAAAAGAATTATAATTGCACTTCCATCCTTATCTCAATTATATTTTGAACTCCATGTTATTATTAATCTCCCAAAATTAAGATTACAGATACCGTTGATTAAATGTCGATTACTGACAATTTGGCTGGGCCTGGGCAAGCATGTAAGACTTCTTCCCTATACAACACAAAATGGAAATGTTAAATGTTGATTGTTTTAAAATAGGCGGCTTTTAAGAATAAGTATTTAAATCTCTACACTACCTGTTCAAAAACAAATTTTATACTGTTGTAGAATCGTATATGATTTTTTTTTGGTTTTATTCTTAAAAATTCAAAGACTAAAGACTAAAGAAAAAAGTAGTTATTACAACGATTGGAAAAAAAAAAAAAAGAAATCTCAAACAAAATTGTCAAAAGCTTTAGATCTCTATTCATCATAATGTAATATCATCACCATAAACATGATGAGATCAAATACTAGGATTTATCGTGTAAGTCAATTTTTAAGTCGATTCATTATGAGAGAATAATAATTTGTCTCATAAAGCGCGATAAGTCAATTTTAAGTTTAATTCATAAATTTGTACAAGACCTAATTAGTCAACTCAAGTAAGATTTCTCTAGAAGATAGTTTCAAAAGGTTTATTTTTTATAAATCCATCTGTCATATAATTTCAGTTCTTTTTTAGAGTTCCAATTGTGTTAAGGGACTAAACATTTTTTTTTTTTTGTCAGTCGTCATTTCTAATATATTACATTGGATAGGAGGGAATGAGACTCCATCCCGAGATGCAATTTGTAACATCCAAGAGCTCTATCGCATGAGCTAGCCATCACTTGCGGGACTATACATTTACGGAATAACTTTTATCAAAATTGTCTATATATTTTAAATTTTCACAGTGTTCATACCTATTTTGTGGATGATATTTTGAAAAACTAGTACAAAGATTTTGGTGGACATGTATTTCTGGCCAAATCAAAATGAATGTGGACTAAAAAAATGGAAAGTGTTGAGATCAGATCCATCAACTTTTTCCCAGAGGTTAAGATCTGAATTCAGTAAATCCGAACATCATTCACACATTGGCTAATTAGAAATTTAAAACAGAGTTAGGGGTATTGTTAATTAGCTTAATGGTCTTGGTTAGAGGAAACTTACTTTGACTAATTATTGTACGGACATATATCATGTGGACATCAGGACAATGTCAACTGTCAAGGGGGTTAGTTTTCTTATGCATAAGACAAAATTACCATCATGACAATTAAAATAAAAAAATATTCCTAAAAAAATAGCAGAATACTCCATTTGTTCCATTTTGTACCCTTATTAGGAATAGTTGTTTTGACTGTATAAAACAAAGTGACTTCGAGAATGATTTTACAAACTTTTTTACACGTTTAAAAAGTACACATTGAGATCTTTTGAATGGTATAAAAAATGTCAAAAAAATACTTTACGAAGTATTCCCTCTGGCCCAAAGTGTGTGCCACATTCAGTTTTTGATTTTTTCAAACAATTATCTATATTTCACAATTTATAATGTTTTTTTATAATTTTGAAATATGTATTTCAAACATTAATTGAGATCTATCAAAACGGATATATATTGATCTAAAAATCATTATAGATCAAAAGATATGGATAACTTTTTTAAATGTCCCAAATAGTAACATGGTAAAATAATTTAGAACAGAGGAAATATTAATTTGTATTTAGAGGTTAAAATGACACAATTTCCGTGGGGTACAAAGTGGAACAGATGGTACTTTTTTTCTAATGAAATTGCTCTCAATTTTTGTTTTTTTGTCCTTTTATTGTTGTCAAAGAATTTAGACATTTGAGCCCACTGGAAATAAATTTTATTCTTTCTCTAAAAGTATGGCTTATGGGTACATTAAAAACTAAAAAGCCGTGGCTTTTGCAAATGCGAAAAGCTTTCATTAGTGAAATCTTTTGTTTTTTCTTCTGAATGGCGAAATTAAAAATCTTGAATGCTTTATAAGTCATAAAAAAAAAATCGGCAACCGGTGCCTAATATATAGGTGAACTAGTGTATTACCCGTGCCCGAAGACACATCAAAATGTAATTAGATCTCAAAAATTGACTGTCTTGTTCTACTCGTCTTGGTATACTCATCAAATTAATACAATCGGAGTCCGTCAAAATCCATACGAAACATTGGATCCAAATAATTTCAATTAGCTTGAAAAACTACGCAAAACTACTCTGAAAATTTCAAACTATGCCCACCACAAATGCACCTTTAAAATATAATTCTAGACACAACTTTGCGCAGAATTCCTCGATACACGGAGGCCCACATACATCACACTACTCGTAACACTACGGTGTCCGGAATTGTATTCTAAATTTTGTTTTTAAAATTTACTCCTATGAACAATATTTAAAACCCACGGTTAGTGAATTCGGTCTGGTCAAAGTCTCAAAAGAGTAATGATCAAACAGTAAAGATATGGGTACAGATGTCCATGTACAGATGGTGCACGGATGGGTCTCAGGGACCCACTTTTGGGTCCCACACGGAAGATCCGAGCCGTTCATTCATCTCAAAATCAAATTCCGAGAGGCCCACTTGAAGATCAAGTCTATCGGACGTTCCTAAGTGCTCGATCCAAAATCACCCCATTTTGTTCAAAACTTTTTGAACGAAATGGGGTGATTTTGGATCGAGCACTTAGGGACGTCCGATCGACTTGATCTCCGAGTGGACCCCTCTTAATTTGATTTTGAGATGAATGAACGGCTCGGATCTTCCGTGTGGGACCCAAAAGTGGGTCCCCAAGACCCATCTGTGCACCATCTATGCACTTCCAACTGTACACGTAGAAGGACCTATGATCAAAGCAAGAAAAGGAGTAAAATTACAGCCGCAACTTACTGTGGGACCACAACACGGTCCCGAAACTCTCATTGGATAGATTCCCACACAATAATTGCTCAAACAAAAGTATCGGGAAACGAGTTATTGGCTCAGAGAGCGGGGACTGCGCCAACTTCGCTTTCCTCCAATCGCGAGAAATTTTGGGTACGGGTACACGCGGGCCTTGTTAGTTGTTTTGAGTTTTACGATCCAATTTTCTTAATTATTATCTAATTATTATTTTTATTTTTTAATATTATTTTATTTTTCTCTCTATATTTCTCTAATCATTAACTCTTATTTTTAATTGTTATTTGTATTTCTTCCTCTAATCATAATGAAAATTAAAATTTAAAATTCAAACCAAACACAACCGTAGTACCTGGGCGGCATATTCAAAGTTCAGACCATGAAAAAATACAACTAACGGTCCAAATTGAAATACAAACAAAATTTAGAAAAAACAAAAAAGTGTCGGTTTCATTTTTTGAATGGCTTGATGTACTGCACGGGTACTACATCACTCATACCATATTTGCACCTAAAATCTTCTCCCCAATCACATACTGCCACGTCGGTTACTATTTTTGGGAGCTGGATTATTTTATTTGATTTGATTTGATTTGATATGTCCAACGACGGTTGATTATTACAACTACACAGCACAAATTCCAGCCAATCATCGCCTCTCGCAACACCTCCCAAGGACCAATTGTAGATCGGCAGTTATTCTCACGCGCTTCCCATCGCGAGTGACGCACCCACAACTCTTTTTTTCTGTCCCTACCCTCCAACTAATACACAGCCACGCTCTGACAGTCCCCTTCTGGTGATGTCGCCACCCGGTCCGCTGCTTCTTTTTTTTTTTGTGATCAGCGTTTCGCTGCTTTTGTCCCCCGGATTTATGGGATAAACCTGGTGTACCGACGGAAATATACAGAAAATGTACAAAGCGTGGGTGGAGATCTACTTTTGGGTTCCACACGAATGATTCAAACTGTTCATTATTCTTAAAAAAAAATTTCGACAGGGCCCACAAAAAATTAGCTCAATCGAACGATTATAAGTGTTTGAACCAAAATCTCACCGTTTCAAATCAAAGGAAAAATGTTTTAAGAACAATAAACGGTTCGGATCACTCGTGTAGGACCCAAAAATGGGTCCCCAAGCGCGCTTTGTACATTTTCTGTATATTTCCGTCGGTATGTCTAGCAGAGTCCTTTGTCCCCCCTCCACCTCGAGGTTTTTTTTTTCCTTCATTAACAAGAGCGTCTCCACCATTTATTCCAATTTTTACTCAAATTTGAATTAAAATTTTGTATGCAAACTTGATTTGATATGGAACGCTCCAATGGACAAAAATAAATGTTGGTATAAATTTGAGAAGGAAAAAATGGCTAATTGTCTTAAAAATTTAAGTAAAGATTTGATTCAAACCAAATATGGTAAAAAATTTGAATAAACTCAAATTTGGTAATGGGTTTGAGTAAGGAGTGGAGTGATATTTTTATTGATTTTTATTCAAATTTGAGTTTGAGTGTAAATTTGAGTAAGAAATGGAAATGCTCTAAAGCCCTATTTGGATAGAGCTAAAGCACCCTTTCAAAAGTTATCACCCGTAATAAGAGGTGGGTCCCATCTCTTTGCCCTCATTTGGCAACCATAAAGTCACCCCCTCAAAATCCAAGCTGTTGGTGTTAAAATGGATGGCTGAATATGACTCACTACACCCTTATAATGAGTTCTCTCACTACAAGCCTCCTGGATTCTCCATTTAGATCTTTTCAACAGTACGTTTTCATTACTTTTGATTTGAAAGTGGAAACTTCTTAAGAATCTTAAGTGAGATAGAAATTTAACGCTTCATCAAATCCTATTAAAATCTTCTAGATGGCTTTGAACTTCTCAATAATGTCGGTTCTTCTTTATCACTTTAAATTAGGGTATTTTTTTTTATTTAGGTTTACTATAGGCACTAAGGAGGAATGCACTGTAATGGACTACTTATATTCATTATCCCAAAAAAAAAAAAAAAAAAAAAAAAGTCTTTCCCCAATTTAGGTAGGACACTTTGGTACTCTTTTAGATAGTACACTAGAGATACCTTAACAATTATACTAACAATTGCACAAACTCTCTCACATGAAAATATGTGGGACCTACCACTCATGTGTTAACCCCACATATTTAATGCGAAAGAGTTAGTGTAATTGTTGGTGCAAAATGTTAGTATCTCTATTTTTTTTCTTTTTCATTGTTTATATATTTGGCCAGAGAGTGCATGCATGCTTGGCAGTTAGCAGTGCATTACTACACTTGTTGGCTCAAGTTCTTTTCACTTCTCACTAAATACATGAAAAGTATAATGAATTAAGTGTTGGAAGATGAAAATTACTTTTTTAGTATTGAGAAATTATAGTGATTTTTTTTTGGGGTACAGAGATAATATAAATTCCATTAAAATCACAACCTGATATAGAAGGAATTCCTGCAAGCTGAAGCAAATCGACCAAAGCCAACAAAAACTGAAACAATAAAAATAAGAGAGATTTCCATCACTGGTGTCTGAGTGAGAAACAAAATTATTGAATGTTCACCAGTGAAAGGTTGAACATTCAATAATTTTTGTGAATGTGTGTAGCTTTTCGCCCCCAACTTTTGTCATTTTTGAAACGTCACGAGCTTGAGCTTTGGCTTGATAGCTTGAAATTTTGCTTTGGCTTGGTAGCTTGAAATTTCATGAGCTTAAGCTCAAGCTTGAAAGCTTGAGATTGACTTGCAAATTTCATGAGTCAAACCAAACTTATTGGTTATCACAATCGCAGAACCTCAAATGAGTAAAACTTGAACAACTAATTTCAAAAATTCTCAAGCTCGAGCTGAACTTATTTTTTGTGCGTCATCTTTAGACATTATTGTAGTAGTTAAGGAGTTGATCCAAGTTTAAGCAAATACTGCATTTGACTGTTTAGCACCCCTAAGTTACTAACCATCACAAGGGCATATTTTACTACTCCTACAAGGTAGTGATGGAACTCATTTAAGTTGGGATTTTTTTTTGGCCCAATATAGGCCCATTACCCATATTGCCTAGAGATCGAGTTTTATTTTTACTACTTCTTTTGACTAAAGAATTGATTCTAATGATTCTCCCCTTTTGTTTTGCGTATATTACCCGTAAAGACAAATTAATTACTCTTATGTAGGGAAAGGGTTGGTCACACAATTGTCCATTTTCTTGATTGCAAGTATAATTGTCCAACCATTTCACAAAATTAAAGAGCTCAGACAAGAGAGTAGTGTCTATGCACTTCTGAAATATACATAAAGTAGAGTTCCTTTTTCTTTTTCTTTTTTTTTTTTTTTATAACCAGGTGTCCTGACTAGTCTTCGTGCAGCTCAACCGATTCTAGGAGACCAATCCCACATTCCTCTAACGGGATTCTCATTTAAAAGTCGAGGAATAAAAAGTTCTACATGAAGTGACTTAAAATGAGTTGTTCTTACAAAAGACCTACAAATTTTAACTTGAAAACTTGGAAAAGAAGAACACCAAGTCTCAAGACTTGACCACTAGGCCAATCTCCTGAGAATATACATAAAGTAGAATTGACATTGTTGCTTCGGCACATGTCTAGTTGTACTTGCTCTATCTCCAATTGTTGATCTCTTTTGAAACTTTTTGATGTTCGGGAAAAAATGTTCTGGTAAAGCCATTCAAATAAAAAATGTTCTGGTAAAGCCATTCAAATAAGTTGATAAGATTACCATTTTTCTTTTTCTTTTTTTTTTTATAACCAGGTGTCCTGAGTAGTCTTCGCGCAGCTCAACCGATTCTAGGAGACCAATCCCACATTCCTCTAACGGGGGCCTCATTTAAAGTTAGAATAAAGCTCTGCATGAAGTGACCTCAAATGAGTTGATACTTGATAGCACCTATAAGATTTCAAACTTGAGAATTTAGGAGAGAAGAACACCTAAGTCTCAAGACTTGACCACTAGGCCAACCTCTTGAGGTTATACATAAAGTAGAATTGATGTCGTCGCTTCGGCACATGTCTAGTTATACTTCCTTTGTCTCCAATTATTGATCTCTTTTGAAACTTTTTGATGTTCGGGAAAAAAATGTTCTGGTAAAGCCATTCAAATAAGTTGATAAGATTACCATTTTAACGTTCACTTCTGAAATAAATCAATACTAATAAGAAAATATAACAATGATGATTTTACCCCACATATCATTTAGGCTAATTTTATAGTTAGATTGTGGGTTCAACTTTCATGAAGAAACTGGCTCCCCAAAAAAGGTTTTTTTCATGAGGAAAAGGATAGTACCCTAATTGATATGTGGGGGTCAGATAAAAAATTAGAGCAGCATAAATTATCCTGCCGGAAAGAGAAAACACTATGAAATAGTCGCATATCAATACATAATCTCATCTCAAGGGGTTGGCGAATGGAATGCATCAACAAGGGCGGCGTTGGTCGAATGGTTGAATTTTTAGCGGGTCTAACAGAAGTTAATTCAATTGCTAATTTTTAAAAAGTAAAAAATAAATTAATCAAGGCGCTCGTAAATTGAACATAATATTTATAGTGCCACGCTTTGTTTCACGTGTAGTATTTTTCTGGTTGGTTTTGGTCAAAAAGTTTTATTTATTGTGGGTACGTTGATCCTCGCACCCTTTATTCAATAGGACAGCTTTCTCCATTAATATTTTGTGATGAAGTTACCTAACTACCCCTTCTAGGTCAACATTCCACAGGCGTCCTTTCGCTGTATGATGAATCAGATGCACATGCATGCTCCCACTTGCTAAATTATTGAAGCCCAATTGAAGAGTCTGCTTGTCTTTTTTTACTATTATATTATATTTGTAGGTGTGGCTTTGCTTACACGCACTTCGATCAATCTCATTTTCGGTCTGATCAAATGCAGAGCATCCGCACCAAGACTAAAGGATTCGTAAGAAATTTCTTTTTTCGGCCTGACTGGCCTCAAGAATAGAATTCTGATTAATTATATAAGGAGCAAATATACCGACTGACCGGACTAACACTTGGGCTAAGGGCAATCAGTTTTCACATACCTGCAAACGGTTAGAGCGTTGGGTAGCTACTCGTTAACGTATTCTTTAGTGCATGCCACTCAAATAAATTGATGGGTGTTGAAAAATAAGATGAGTTTAATTTAATTAACCGTATTTGAGATCTTACCAAAATATAAGATGAGTTTAATTTAATTTAATTAACCGTATTTGAAAAATAAGATGACATATGGCCTAAACGTCCAGCTTCTTTCAGCCAACTCTTTTCTCTTTCAAAATGTAGGGTGGCTAGCTAGTTTTCATCCAATGGTTTGCCTTTTATTTTATTTTTTTAGCTAATAGAGAGAATTTCATTTTACGAGAAATGTTATTAAAAACTACCAAATATAAAGACAACTGAATAAAAATAATACAAGAAAAACATAGATAAAACCAAAACAAATGAAGGATACATGTCAAGCGAGAGATTGCTTCTACTGTCAAATGTCAATGTATGACGTTGAGCTGCTGCTATCACGTAGTTCCATGAACTTGCTCTCCCAACACGCAATTAGGCTAGATAAACCACCGAAAAGATTTAAGGATGCATCCGGCGGTCCATATCCAGATGGTTTGTATCTGCGATGTGTATGAGATCTGCAGATCTGTGTTAGTATACAAAAGCAAACTATTTTTTTTGGGTATGAAATTAGTGGTTGACCGAAATATTAGCCGTTAGTGTGGAAAATGTAAGCATATGACTCTCTTCAAGTTGTCTTCTCACTCTTTCGGCCTGATTTTTATGACTAAAGTGATCACCTAGAAATTCATGAACCTAGTCAAAAAACATAAATTAACTTTTCTTCTCCTATTTCTATACTGGATCTCCTCTCCCTCTTTATAAGGATATGGTTGATAATAACAAATGAATGTTGGATCCAATATTATAATTATTTTGGATTTTTCACTTGAAAAAACTAGGATGTTAGTGGGTTAGTTGCATGACAAAAATAAAAACATACTCTTTCCATCCCATATTATCTGTCCATTTTAAATATTAAAAAAATTATGTACGCGAGTGCTTCAGAGTCCAAAAGTGACATGACGTTTGAAAAACGAAATTAAAGTCATCATAAGAGATGAATCGAGAAATACTTAAATAATGAAAGTAGGTTTAAAACCTGCAAGTATCATCTAAGCTACAACATGCGTACTTAACTATATATCATATATGGATAAAGCAGGTGATCAATGTTGTCAACACATTGTTAATTAAGATTAAGGCAGTAAATTTTTTTTTTTTTTGGTTCGATGGTCAGTATGTAGTGTCCGAGGCTTACGCACACCTCAACTAATCCCTTCTTCGGTCAATTTAAAGGCACATTATCCACCCTGAGAGTAGAAGATTCACAATAAATTACTACTTTATTATGACTAGACCCCAAAATCAAATCCCGATCAATTGTGTAGGGCGTAAATTGATTAACCAATTGGAGTAACATTGAGCTGCATTACGATAATACTTGAAAAATAGGTAGTGGGCGAGATAAACTAAGGACCAAGAGGTCCACCGTTGACCTTCAGCGGAACCCCTGTTGGTCAGGCTAACCCAGTGATGGAAAGGGTCAAGGCAAGAACGGCCGAACCATATCAGAATCGCCGAGCATGAGGGATTAGCTAGTGCCTCGGTGAACGTATCGCATCAGTGGATGGCAGGACCCAGGATTGTGAATTGTTAAGATCAAAGGATGTCCTCCGAACCAATAACTTGGATACTCACTTCGTCGGTGACATTGGCTCCGTTCAAGGTGGGCCTGGGAAATTAACTCTACCAAACCGGGCCCACCGAAGGTCAGGTAGCTTGGATGATCAACTCAGCTCAGCTCAACTATTACTGGTGGCAAGGGCACGCTTGCTAAACTGATGGGTATCGGCGGCATTTCGTATGACACCGAATTGGTGGGTTCAGAGCATCTTATTCCTTGCCAAGCCAATGGGCTCCAAAGGTTGTTCAGTCGAAGATACATCACCTGACATGACTAATATGACATCGGACAGCGTCCATGTAGCATGCATGCGGCGCTTGCAGGATCATGTGATGGACTGAGGTGTATTCCTAGACTCGTTGACTTATCAAGTGTGACACCAACCGAAGAGGCGGGTCTGCTTGAGGCATTCTGACTTGACCACGTGCCATGTCAGGTACAGATGGTGCGCGTGAGGTACACGAACAACTTGGTGAGCAAGTAACCCTATGCCTATAAAAGGGGAGCTCACCAACAAACATTCTCTCAACACATCCAAGCTTTCTCTTTTTGGTTTTTCAATTTTACTTCACCTTCTCCGGTCACTTACTAGTCCGTCGGAGTGTCTTCTGGCCCAAACCAACATCATCCGGGCTAGACACTAATGCGGGTGCTCTGGGTGTAGGTCATCCTCTCAGGCAAGCTCATTAGGTTTCAAGTCAAGTTCAACCTCCTTACCAACACTTCCTACAAAAACCAAAAGGATCAAAAAAGTAACTCCGACGAAGTGCATTTCACAAAATACTTTCAAAGTTGTAGCCTTTTGTCGTACAGGTTATGCAACATGATGTTTTTTAAAATTTATAATTGCCTATGCGCGGTGGGAAACAAGAGAGAATTAATAATTATTCTAACAAATGTTATAAAATGCAAATAGAGTTTTCAACAAAATAAAATAATTATTTTAAAGGCTCCACCTTCCAAATGCAATGCACCAATGGTTGTTCTACCTCTTGCTTTAATTACGAAATACTATCTGATTAAATAATGAATATGTTCTAAGATATTACTTTTAATTCGTTGACAATTGGCCTAGGTTTGGCTTATTAATTTCATCTTTATTCAAAAAAAAGTTTTACATTTGTTAATTTTGCATTAATTTTTTTAGATTATTGGTTCGTCTTGACTAGAGGATGAACCAATAATCCAAAAAATTTTGAAGCGAAATTAACTAATGCGAAAAAATTTACGTAATAACAAAAAATAAAATCCCAAACAACTTACATTATGCCAGACCTAGCTTTGATTTGTTCAGATTGATCCTATCAGCTAGACTTTTGAGGAAAGAAGTCCAGAAGACATGTTGCATATTCGCAATAGTAAAAACGTACATTTTTTGCTATATAGTGGGAAGAAGACAATATTTCCATAATTACTTTTAGTATTTTTGGTATTCTTGGTATTGATGAGTTTTGGCTATAGTGTGAAGACAATTTTTTGGTATTCTTAGCGGAAACGACATACACTTTTGACTACATTGAGAGGGCTGTATTTTTTAGCGGAAACTCGGCCTTAATATTTTGGGCCACTTAGCCAAAAATCCAAAACATTTGACATATTTAAAGGGAAAGACAAGAAACTTTTGAAATCGAACATAAAAACAAAAAACATTTGACATTTTTAAATGGAAGGACAATGAACTTTTGCAATCGAATATGAAGACAAAAAATTTAGTAAAATGTTACTAATTTTTTAGAAGTTTTAATTCGAACATAAAATTAAAAAAATCGCAACCCAATCTCCGGCTAACCACCATCCCACTTCCGGCAACCAAAAAAATTAGAAGGATGTCACTAATTTTTAAACATTCTAATTTAGAACATATAATTCAAAACAATCACCACCCCACATCTGACCGACCATCACCCCACCTCTGGCCAACCATTTCCGGTGACCAAAAAAATTAGTAAGATGCCACTAATTTTTAAAATTTTTAATTTCGAACATAAAATTCAAAAAAAATCATCACCTAACCTCCGGCTGGCCACCACCCCACCTCTTGGCCGACCACTTCTGGCAACTAAAAAAATTAGTGCGATGTCACTAATTTTAAAAAATTCTAATTTCAAACATATAATTTTAAAAAAATCACCACTCCAGATCTGGCTAAACATCACCTCACCTCTAATTTTTCATTTTCGGTGACCAAAAAAATTAGTGAGATGCCACTAATTTTTAAAAACTCTAATTTCAAACATAAAATTCAGAAAAATCACCACCCAACCACCACCCCACCTCTTGGTCGACAGGCCGATGACTTCTGCCAACCAAAAAAATTAGTGAGATCTCACTAATTTTTAAAAATTCTAATTTCGAACATAAAATTCAAAAAAATCAATACTCCACATCTGGCGGACCACCACCCCACCTCTTGGCCGACCACTTCTGGCAACCAAAAAAAATTAGTGAGATCTCACTAATTTTTAAAAATTCTATTCTAGAACATATAATTTAAAAAAATCTCCATCCCACATCTGGCCAACCACCACCCCACCTCCCGCCGACCACTTCCCGCGACCCAAAGAATTAGTAACATTTCACTTATTTTTAAAACTTGTAATTTCATATAGGAAATTCAAAAAAAAAAAAAAAAAAAAAACTCCTACCTCTGACCACCACCCCACTTTTGACATTCTAGCGACCTGAAAAGTTAGTGACATTTCACTAATTTTTAAAAGTTTTAATTTTGTACAAATGCTTTAAAGAATGACAAATTAGTCAACTTCTGAAACTAGTGAAAACTCACTAAACTTCATAAAAATTGAATATGATTTATACGCTTTAATTTGTCAATAGTACTTTTTTGCATAATATGCATATATTATGATCCTTAACTTAGGGAAATGATTTTCACACCCCCTACTTTGATAACTACAACCCCTTTCTTATCGTATAGCAAAATTTTCACACATAAAAGTTTCATTACATGACAAGAAAGAGGGTGCAGTTATCAAAATATGGAGTGTGAAAATCACTTGTCTTAATTCAACCCAATTGAGTCTTCTAATTCTTGATGGTCAAAGCCAAGATATAATAACCAAAGAGGGACCAAGTGGTGGTTGAGCCCGGCCAACCACCCTATACAAATTTCAAATTATCTTTGAAATTAAGTGATTTTGATTTTCAAGATAATTTGATTTTCAATTCAAGATAATTTGAATTGGGACGGTGTTATATTTATTTTCAAATTTCTAATTCTGAATGCACGTACAAAGATAATTTGAAAATCAAATTATCAACCACCCAATTCAAATGACAGAGTTACATGGCATTTTTTTATTCGAGAACCCGTATGTATGATAGCATGTGAGAGTATGCTATCGTGCTATTTTAGGTTTGTGTTTGTGTGTGTGTGTGTGTGTGTGTGTGTGGGGAATATTTTGCCTATTGTACATAATAAAATAATGTCGCCTGCAATTTTAGATTACAACTTTAGGTTTTATATTTTGCGTTTAAAATAGTTACAGATGCACAATATGCATTTACGTAATTATATACTACTATCATAGTTTTATAATTGCACGTATCGGTTGATCAAAAAGTATAGTACACGTACATAATAACCCTTTTGATCGTATTTTACAATTTATAATGGCATAATTAATAGGGCCACTTATTGTGTCTTTGTGTTTGATTGCAAATGTTTCTTGTCTTTATGTTTGATTGTAAATATTATTTATCCTTCCCTTTAAATAGGCAAAATATTATGTCTTTAAGTTTGATTGGAAATGTTCCTTGTCTTTATGTTTGATTCCAAATGTTCTTTGTCCTTCCCTTTAAATAGGCAAAATATTGGGTATTTATGACTAATTATTCCTAATATTTTTCAGCAATAGTTAGTTTTGGGTCAAGTTTTAGTGTATTAAATTGACCTAGTTTCGTCTTTATTAAAAAAAATGAGAGTTCCGATTCCTCTCATCAAGACGAATGAATAATACACGATTTTTTTTAAATAAAAACTAACTAATTAATTTTGAAAAAACAAAAAAAGGACCAAAAAATAAGCCAAATGACTTGTTACCCAGGTTAAGGATTTATGTAATATATATACTCTCTCCGTCCCAAAACTTTTGACCTTTTTGGGATTGCGTGCCATTTTAAATTGCTTATATCTTTTTATTTATAAAGTTTTATGTGATTTTGAAAACTTTGTTTAATAGAACTAATTAAAATCTATCAAACAAGATCCATATTACATATTTTTTTGACATTTACATTGAAAGATATAGACATTTAAAAATGACACGCAATCCCAAAAAGGTCAAAAGTTTTGGGACGGAAGGAGTATCAATTTCAAAGGCTTTTTTTAGAATTTATAGTGCAATTTGCAAAATCGAGTTGTTTTCCTTATGAATTCTGAAAAACATTTTTTTTTTTTTGCCAACATGATATACATCAATGTGGAGTTAGAGGGGAATTGGTAGATTAACAATCCTAGGGTACAAAGTCTCCCCATAGACTCGAACCCGGATCTCTGTAATTTTGAAAAAGCTTTATCGTCATCTAACTAAAATAATTTTTTTTGCAGGAACTCTTCCAAAATTATTTTCGTAAAACAATAAGCCATTAGCCATTTATATGGACTCGAAGTGGACCAAATAACAATTATTTGCACATGATATAAAATGTGTAGAACGCCAATCTCTAGATCTTTGAATGAAAAGAATCACAGAATGCCAAGACATAAATCAAAATGATTCTTTGATTTGCCCTCTCGATGCCTTTTGGCTTTGATCCGGGCATGATTCCGCTAAAGAAACTCAACGGTTACAGGGGACCAATCGTTTGCCAGATTCTCGTGATGGCGGCTTTGTACAGATTTATCACAAATTTTTGTGGCCTTAAATGCCGGATCCATCTCTGTTTCATTACTATTCTCGAGAGAAAATTTACTTTGTCATTAATCACAAAGATTAGACTTGTCTCATATTCATCCCTCGCCCATAGCCCCAATTATTGGAGACTAAATGAGTTATATTATTATTGTTGTGCATGATATATACACAAATGATCTATGGGCACCCAGACATGTATTGCTATGTGGAGTGAGGAGCAGGGAATAATCTCTCTCGTTTCTCAGCTGTGTTGTGTGTCACAGTCCAGTGTCCACAGTATAGTCCTGCCCCAATTAAATTACGAGAATGGAGTTGGTAGCACCACCAAATTTGTTTCCATTCCATTACTGGAAAGATGCCCTTTTTAAATAATTGTGGGTTTTGTGTCCCCCCACAAAAACAAATTTTCATTTCAGGCCTCATGTGCGCGCGTGCAATATACTAGTATATAATATGCTTCTATATTTAGCTTCCAGAGTTTCACTCGGTAATGTTCTGAAAATCGGATCGGCGAGCAAACCAGAGAAAGGGACTTGGTGTGAACAGTGGACGGTTCACTAGTGTCACTGTAATCGAACCGGAAACAAAACTTGATGTTGTAATCTTTGAAAGAAAGATGGAGTTTGTAATTTTGTTTAGTCTCACACGGCAGCTGTGAAAGGCAGAGTACAATACCATAAATAAAACCCAGAAATTTTTTCAGAAAAACATCCAGCGGCTGAAATCTACCTGGTACTGCACCCAAAAGGTTACCCAGGGGTCAGGGCGCTAAGCATTTGGTGCCCAGGCCTTGTTACTAGTGTTTACTCCCTCCGTCCCTTTTTAAATGTGTTACTTGGGATTCTGTGTCATTTTCAACGGTTTATAACTTTTAATGTGAACCTCAAAACATATGCATTATGGATCTTGTTTGATATATCTTAATTATTTCTATTATACAAAATTTTCAAAATCATAAAAGCTATTATAAATTAAAAGTTATAAGCCGTTGAAAATGGCACAGAATCCCAAGTAACACATTTAAAAAGGGACGGAGGGAGTATTTTTTTAAAAAAAACTGTTAGTCGGATTGGTTGCTGGGTTTCCTCACAACACAATTCACTAAAGTTTCGATTATTGGATTCAAGCCAGAAAAAGAAATTTTATTGGATGGTTTGTTTATGACCAGACAAGGAGGAGTTAGTACTCATGGTGCACGTAAACTGATCCGAACACCTGATTGTTGAACAAAAATGAAGAAAAATAGGCTTGTATTTTACATCGTCACAATGCCCATTAGCAATGCAATGTCCTTGTCAAATTCCAACACTTCGTGAGTCAAGAAGAATAAATATGTTTTTCCTAAATTACTAAATATTCAATATCACTGCTGAAGAAGTACATGCATGTAGTATAAATGAAGCACTATAACCGGGGTAACATTTTTCATTGTGATTTTTTTAATGTTGTGACCTTTTTCTTTTCTTGTTTTTTACTTAATCGTAAATGGGCATCCTAAATCATAGTCGGACTTGGGCAACTCAATTGTCGGGGCCAGCCTTGTAATAATACACTGGGCTACCCTTATCCGAAACCTCCACGAGACCACCTACCAACAGGTCTTCGGCCTCGGCCGGAGGGTTTTTCCCTGGCTAGCCTAGGGAAAAAAGAGAAGGAGACGAGGTGGGGATTGAATCTTTTGCTTGATACAGTAAGTTTGACAGTGGTAATGGGAGATTTTGTGGCCCAAGAACAAGCCCAAAAAGCTACGATCCAGATCTTGAAAACGAAGGTCCATTGAATAGAGAGAGTCATTTTTTTATTTCTCAGCAGGCTGGAGTAACAATTGAAATATGGGTTGGCCATCAGCCCACAAGCCTCAACCATGCACATTTGTTGAATAATGCCCAAGTAAAAGAATACAGCTCATAAACGAGCTGAACTTAACGCACAGAACAGTGAATTGTTTAAGTTCGGCCTGTTTAATTGAAAAGTCGATCTCAAGCGAACTTTGATTGAGCCGATTTCAAATAGGTTAGAATTTTTTTGATGACAAACTTGTTGAGAACTAGATTGTTGAAACTACGTTTATCGTTTATTTCGGTTGCAAATTGATCTAAAATGTGCTTTGAAAGAGTGGAACACGAGTCAAAAATCAAAATTCAAATTTAATGTATAAGCTGGAAGCTTTACATATCCGATCCTTTCGGTTTGGCTTAAAATCAAACCAGACTAAACGGGTTACCTCTAGAAACCAAACCAAATCCCCAGTTTGATCTGGTTTCGATTTTCTGTTTTGTTTCAGTACTGCATTCATGGGCACTTCAAAATAGAACAGGAGTAGATTCTTTTAATATGTGAGCCAAAAAAGAATACATGGATTGCCAACTTGAAAAATCCTTTGGAAATTTAATTAGCAATATACCACATATTATTAAATACACCCAACAAATAGCTCATCAAAACAAAAAACAAAAAAACCAAAACAATCTGGGGACTGGTTTTTTTATTTGAACTTTGAGAGCTCAATTTTCCTGCCCAAAACAAACTCTGTTTATTAGCTATATGTCTTCATCTACTACCTTCATTTTCTTCTTCTTTTTTTTTTTTTTTGAAGCAAAATATTAACAAAAAGAAGTGTTAACACTTGGGAAGGTCACTTGGAGGTGGCAGGACAGATTCATCAGGGCCTTTGCCATTGTCAACTACAAATGCCATTTTAAGCCCCCATGTTGTGTGCACCTCTAGATGACAATGCATGAACCAAACCCCTGCAATTAACAAAAATAGAGATTCGTAAGAAAAAATGTCGCGAAAGTATCCCGGGCCTATTTGAAATGCGCTTGATGGAAAGTGTTTGGAACAGGAAAAGAAAACAGGAAACGGCAGCCGATGGCTGATATTCATTTGGTGCACAGCCGTCGGCTGCCGTTTCCAGGGCTCTGCGCTTAAAGGAGTACCTGGATTATCGGCCCTGAATCGGATTGCTGTCCACCCACCAGACGGGACTCCGATTGTGTTTCTTTCAACAGGATCATCAAGATTAAAACTCTTCGGATCCGTCTTTGGATTGAAATTTCCTATTCCCCTCCCAACAACAAAGAAATTAAATCCGTGGAGATGAATTGGATGGTTTTCGGGTGTAATCATCCCGGTGTCTTGCAACACAAGCTGCACGGTAGAATTATAAGCAAGCCTGTAAAGCCTTGTCCCTGTCATCGTGTTGAAATTCGTCGGTTGAGTGCCCGTATAATTATAAGCTATCAATGGATTTCCAGGAAAATCATCGGTGAAAACGCCGCTTATGTTGAAGACATGCGCTTGAAGCAGGGCGATTTTCGGCATTACGAAAGAGACATTGTTCAGTTGTGCCACCACTCTGCTCCCATTAACACAAGTGGAACACGGATTGACACCGAGCCCAACCGTGAAAAACAGGCTATGATCGATTTTCAACGGGACACTGGCCGGGAACTGTTTCGAATTCAGGCTCCTGAGGAGGTTGGTGAAGTTGGTGGCGACAGGGGTGGCGTTTTTGGGAGGCGGGGCGGTGAGTTTAGTCGCGGCGGTGGAGAGTGGGCCGGAATAGTGCAAAATCGCGGTGGCCGTCAAGTTGTCGACTGCAACGGGTGCGTCATTGAAAGGTGAAGCTGCGACCAAGTACTTTCCCGGGCTGAGGCTGGCTGTTACAAGAACGTTGGTGGTTTGGCCCGGGGCGATGAGGATCGTGTCGGTCGTGAATGGTTTTACGTAAGTGGCATCGACTTCTACCACCGTGAGAGGATGTTCGGCAATCTTGAAAAATAGCTCTTCATTAAGTGCAGCGTTGATGATTCTCAACAAGTATGTCTTGGATTGTTCCACTGCTAATCGGAACGCTCCTGGGAGACAAACCAAAAAACTTTTGTTGATCAAGAAAATGTGTTTAGCCAAACACAGAGAGAGGATCCAGAACTCATCAGTCTAGTAACACTAATCTTTTGGAACTGGAGTTCCCGGTGCACGGCACCGTGTGGTACGGGACACCTGGCATTTCCATTGCCAAAATGCACGGCTCGGATTTAGTCCAAGCCCTATTTAAATCCGAACTGTCCATTGTTTGGATTCAATCCGAGCCGTACATTTTCGCAATGGACGACCAGATTCTCACACCACACGGTGTTTTGCACAATAGGGACCCTTGATCCTAATCTTTTATGATAGAGTGTGGGCATCCTCGTCAAGAATGAGGCTGAGTTTGTACTATCGTGTAAACGGGGGGTTTCCGATAATTTTGTCAGTTGTCTATAGCGTGAAAATATATCATTGTTTTCTCATACATCACAAAAATCCCATTTAGCGGAAATTGCACAAATTTTTTACTACAGTAGGAAAGACGATTTTTTTGGGGAAACCCACCCTAAATATAGTTTTGATTTCTTTGTATATATTGCTTTTTGGTTTGAGACAGTCGTCTAGAATTGAGGGATGGTGTTGTCTCATGTTGTCTCAATCTAGGTCGTTTGTGCTCGGCAATGAACGACTCGGATTTTTTTGATAGCGAATGGTTCAGATTTGTTTGGATAAGATGTGATCCGAACCGTCCATCGCCAAGCACAAATGGCCTAGATCGGACAACATGCACCCCGGTCAGATGTCCAAAAAGATCAGTTTTCATAAAGGGCAAAAAAAAACTATAGCAATGTTTTTAGTTTTTCAGTTAAATATGGACAAAAAATTTAAAATAAATCATGGACAACTGGATGACCAAGAAAAAAAAATCCATTTTTTTTGGTTTTTCTATTTCAGTCTTCAGTGATTTTTTTTTTTTTTTTTTAAAGATGGTCTATGTCATATTTTTAATTTGTTCTGGAGGTCTCTAGTCAACTAAAGATGTAAGACTGACCATAAATTGAAGAAGCACTAGTATTTCAAACAAGGCCACGGCCATGTTGGTTTCTACCTCGCGATAAGCAATTTTTGACAGGTCCCGGATGGCCATTGATGGTGTGAGCATCAGAAATATTAGGGGCACCCCCAGATTTCATAGCCTCGTTGATGACAGCTTCGACATCTGATTTCCACCATTCACCTACATATATATTGGATCATATTTGTATTGTTAAACAACTTTTTCAAGAAAAATGATCTTAAGGCGCAGTTGATTGGGACAAAAAGACCTTTCAAATTATGGCGTCGAGCTTACCCAATATAACAACCACTTCTTTGTCGGGTTTGGGGAACGGGTACGGAACACCCAGCTTGGGCAAAATGACGATGCCGCCATGGACAGTTGCCCTTAGCCAGAGGATGTGGGCATGCCATAGAAGAGTGCCCCTTTGCCCAGTGATGGTGAAGTTGTAAACATATTGTTGGCCAGGTTGAATCGGGCATTGTGTTATGTATGCCGGCCCGTCAGCCCAACCTGTCTGCAATTGTCTTATCCCGTGCCTGCTCCACCAAACAACATGGGTGAAATTTTGGAAAAAAGAAAAAATTGCGAGTCACAAACAGAGGAGCAGTTAGTATTTTTACCAGTGAATGCTGAGATTGTACTGGACATGGTTGACGACCTTCACGAGCACTGTGTCGTCCTCCCTCGCGTACAACGTTGGACCGGGGAAGTGCCCGTTAACGGTCACGATGGGCTTCGATGAACATAGCCTCGTCGTATTTTTCAGCACAACCTGCATTCGTACGTTAGCCATCCATAAACCGGTCATAACTCTTTTTGCTTTTAATAATTATGTTAAAAAAAAAAAAGAGGCTGCAACAAATGAGTTAGAGAAAATCTTCTTTACAGAGTCGGTCGAGATCTGGGTCATACGTTTCAAACTTCTACTGGCTCGGATTGTTTCCCCCTCTCTCCTCATTAAATACTGTCTGGAATTATATATATATATATATATAAGGGTACTAAGCCTTTGAATTCTAGCCGTTCAATAAAAAAAAATCACATACTAAAAATCTAATTTGATGGTAAAGAATTTTCATTTCAAATGAACTAATAATAAAGCTGTGTTACTTGAAAAAATGCATAAATAAGTTCTCGCTCCTACTCTATGAACCGAGTGTCTTTGTCTTGAATCCCGTATGAAATAGTTTTAAGAGTAATGAACTTACATTAAACTTGTAGTGTCGAATCCTGCACTCTACTAATATTGGGAATAGACAAGCCACCATGACCAAAATCCGAATCCACGACGCCATCGTTTTCTCTCTCTTCCCCTCTCTCAAAAATATTTTCTTCTATGTAATGATTGTACTTAGGCTTGTTATTAGAATGTTTCAATTAACAGAGCCTTATAAAGAGAAAGGGTCACGGCTGCCAAGTCGTTTTAGTTCGTTAGGTGGATGGTAAGTACTTGTTGAAATATAAATCCAGAAAGCCACTTGAGCTTAATTTCTTATGTATTACACAAAGTAGTTATGTATATACTTGTATGCTTTTCAAAGCTAAGTTAACTATAGGATTCTTGGTCCCACTCTTTTTTTCTTTTTTTTTGGTTTCAACGGTTAGGGTCCAGGGTGTCTTGAGTCAATTTACACGCATCTCGATTAATTCTCTCCCGGTCTGGTCAAAGGTAAGCCCTAACCATCCAAGTAGGGAATAGAGAAATTCATAAGAAATTTCTTTCTTGTGGGATCAAACCATGGGAAGCAAACTCACCGATACAACCGGACAAACCCTCTGAGCTCCCAGATTTTTTTTTTTTTTGGATTCCCGAAATGACAGGGAACTCCGGGGTCGCTGGTCAGAAACTGAGGTTGGTCCAACCATATAGTGGATTAATCGCAACAAATCCTAGCAAACATGACCAAACAGTACAACTTTTCCACACACATGCAAAACAGTGGTCAATGAGATGATGTTGACATGAGTGAAACAGGGCCAACCAATCTTCATTTTGCATGTACCTAGGTCCTAGGGTAATTTCATATAAGACTTAAAGGTTAGTTTATGTTTTTCTCTTTTTGGTAACACGGATGTCCCGGGCCAACTTGCGCAATCCTAGAAATAGTTGCAACAACCTCTCCCATAGCCTTTTCCACAGTTACACGTAAGGTGAGGTGGCTCCGGCAAGATTTGCTAGCATAGATAATTGAATCTAAGACCTTAAGACGGAATAAACTCCTAAGTTCCAGATCAAGACCACTAGCCGCTTGGGATTAAGGTCCATTTATCTTACTTCTCAATTTCGAAATTTTCTCAATATTATCTACCCTCATAGGGCCAGTTAATATGGGACTATGTACTAATTTTAATTAGACCGCACAGTTGGTGTCAGGATCAATCTCCACAAATTAGTTGAAGAGCGCGTAAACTGACTTGAACGCCAACGTAGTAAGAAGAAAAAAAAAACTCCCAAAATTCTTTGAGATACTTTTATTGCAAGTTGGTTTTAAATAAATCAATAATGTTGAGGTAGTGGTGGATATAACAGAAAGCATAACAGTCTAGATCCTCATAACATAGTTAGTGAACAAATCCAAGTTTCCCTATTTAAATTCAAAATTTTTTTGTTGTAGTTTTTGCCATTTTGAAGGACGGGCCAACACTCATAACAGAAAGATCCATATCTAAAGACTTGATTCATAAAGAGACTTCAAAATTGGATTTGGTTTCAAAACTTAATACTATATGTTTGAATCGTCATTTGGCAGGACCTGAGTCTCTTTTTTTTGGATGGGAGATCAAGTACACAGCTTTACTTACTACTGAAATTATAAATATTTATCTAAGATCCTAAACTCAGTTTGGATGGCAGTAATCTTGAGAAGGAATAAGAATGTGATGGTTATTTTACAAATTCAACGTTTGGAAGAGACAAGAATGAGAATGTGTGATGCCATATTTTCATGATTCCGACGTTCGGAAGAGACAAGATGGGAATGTGATGCCATATTTTCATGATTCCGATGTTTGGCAGAGACAAGGAATATGAATGCAATTCTTGATGACACATTCAACTTGGAATCACATTTTCAAACTAAGTGAAAAACTGATGTCTCCTTTAACCCATGGTAATATGAGATTCCTTGCTCAATCGTTAAAAAATGAAATTTTGATTTCAACGTGGCTATGGGTACGCACACTCATGTACGCACATAACTCATCTCAACCGTCCATCTCAGAAATCAATGGTCTGGATTTAAAAAAAACAATTCACGCAAATAGTTTAAACTCTTTGCTCGAATAATTTATTTAAAATCCTGACCGTCGAAAAAGCTTTTGGTGGCGTACGCAAGCGTGTGTGCTCAATTTTGATAAATTTCCAAAGTAATTGTTTCTTGCATACGATTACAAAACTAATCCAAACATCGAAATGAAATTACTTTGTGTATCAAATTCTCAAGAATTTTATTTCTGGTAATCAAATTCTTATTCCTACTCAAGTAAAATCCAGAAAATTTGAGTCTCAGTAATCATATTCTTAGTCATACTCAAGATTACTATTCCAAACATAGCCTAAGTTCCCAAGGATTAGTCTGTTTGGTTTGATTCTTACGGTTATGCCATAAAAAAATAATTGTTGTGAATCATGTAGTTCTGGTGTCGATGACATGTCTTTAAACGATGTATGCGTAACTCGCACCCTTGACAGTAGGAAAAAGAAATCGTAATTAATGATACTTCCATTGGTACTTGTGCTCTTCAATCTGGGTCGTGATCTTTTGGCTTTAACAATTTCCTCATTTTTCAATTTCTTCAGCTTGATGATCAAAATAAACAGAAGTGTGGAATGATCCAGTGACATGGGATCGTTTTAGTTAAACCTATTGTTGTGCGGCAGGCCCCCCAAGAACCCAACCATTGTTGATGGTCATGATATTAGAAAAGTAACAAACAAAACATACGCGAAATTAAACGAAGAAACCAAATCATGAACAAAAAAAAAAAAAGGTGAGACAACAAGATTTACGTGGTTCGGCTTATGGATGTAAACCTACTCCACGGGGAAGCAAAAGAGAGACGATTCCACTATGTGAATTGAACAATGCTCCGAAAAGCTACAACGGTGACAAAGCAAAACTCTCACGAGAGACAAACTCACCAACCCAAAATAAAAATTCTCTCACCAAAATCCAATACAGACGGAATCTCTCACCGAAACAGATTCTCTCTCATCAAGTCTCACAAAATCCCTAAGGTTTTTAACCAAGAGACACAGAAGAACGGAGTTCCACAGACGTGACCGGATCTCACATAGATACAGATGATTCTTAAGAAGCCCTACAGTTTCAACTAGAAAGAATCGCACAAACAGATAGTTTTCTAGATGTCCAAAGGCCTATAGAACCCACCACAAAAGGGGCAACCAAAAACTGACGAAGATCATACCAAGAACCATAATTTTTCAAATGAGACCCCCTAGGAGCCTCTCAAAATGATGCACACAAGCAGGCCAAACCCTAATGGAGAGAACAATGCTATATTTATAACTAAGAATCCTTCCTAAAGCCAATACTTACCCAAACAGAATCCCTTAATTGCACCCATATTCATAAAACTACAAGGAAACAAATCTTTAGAAAGTCCAAAAGAATTCCAAAATCAGAATAAAATCGGCCAAGAGGCGCAGAATTTGTGTTGACCGTCTGGACGGACTTGAATCCCGTCCAGACCAAAGCTTCAGAGAGTAACAAAAATTCCCAATCTGCCAAAACCATCCAGACGGTCCTGAATCCTGTCGATACGGGAATTTCAGCAACACAAAGAGAGCCGAATTTCAAGACATATATTCGTCTCATCCAATTAAGGGCGAATATGGCTTAAAATAAACCAGTATCTTTTGCTTATCGTTTCAATTTTTTTTTTAAAATTCATATAAATTTCTTTTTGCAAACCAACTGTTTTGATGAGAGAAAGTTATAATGCAAAAATGTTGACCAAATATTTTTACAAAAAAGTTTACTAAGGGCAAAAGAAATTTGAATGCGCAACTGGCGATTTTTGTATCCTAAAAAAAACGCAACGACAGTGGTAAGGCGTCTCTTTTTCCTTCAATTGAAGTTTATGCTAATTTTTTTTGTGCAACTATTGCCTCACCCATATATTCCACCGGATTCAATGATCCTCCCATTAGTCAACAGTTATCTTAAAGACAAGGCGAACAAGCTACTATTTCTAAGAATTTTTTTAGAATTATGATTTATGTTTTTATACTTTTCTGATCCAGATGTATAGTTAATCCAAATTGTTTTGACAAAAAGTTATTAAAAGTTCACTTACCACAAAGAATACTCATGGAGTCACGATATTCTATAATATTAGGCATCCACAGTGGACTCTTAAAATAGCTCCTAGGTGAAGTTCCTAAAATTTAGTAAGTCATTTGATCAATTATGGTATTCAATAAACTCACAATACAAGCTCCCAATGGTGGCTCCTAAGCATGACTCCTAACCCATTAGCTAAATCTAACTAGCCTTGTAGCTAACTCAAAGTGAGATCCAAACCCTTTTAATACGGAGTACTTTTTTATGGGACCCACACTTTTTTGATTACTTTCTTCACAAAATAGAAAATTTTCTTACTAGTCCATTGGGGTGCATGTATGCTCTCTATATTTAGCACACTCTAGGAGTGTCAAATGAACCTCAATTAGGCTTATATGTATACCTTCGGAGTCAACATATATATGAACCATTTTTAGGGAGTCCACTGTAGATGCTATTATCATCTTGTTTTTTATTACATCCCAACTTAAGCACTAATTTTTGAACTTTCTTTGACCTGACCTCTGGGAAGGGAGAAAATTTTGGGTGCAAATGGGGTAGCGTACATGTGGTACTCTTGCACAGCATACGAACCGTCAAAAGATGCAACGGACGACTTGGATTGAAACCCATTTTTCCTTTTCTTTTTGTTTTTTTTAAATTCGTCCGGCACTTTCAATCTGAGCAGTCCACGTAGTACCCTATTTGCACCCAAAATTTTCTCCATGCGAGGAAAGGGGATATAGTTGATGCACGCAAAACTGCCCAAAAAAAAAAAAAGGATTTACCCAGTGGATCAAATGACTCCCTATTTTCTAGAGGTGAATAATAATCATTTCTTATAAGGTGCACATGACCGATTCATACCATCATGTTTTCTTAACAAAACAAAACTAAAGAAGTTCCGATAAGCGAGCGAAGCGACAAACGCCTGTACCCTTTCAGAATCACCTAAGCCAATGCCAACCCAACCCAACCCAAAATATTCTTTTACGGTTCGTTTGGATTACGTATTAGTTTAAGAGGGTAAATAATAAGGAGGATAAAATAGTCGGAGTGATTAAATAAGAAAAGTGGACCTACAATTAAGAAAAGGGGATTACATAGTACATGGTTTGAATGAGGGATAATAAAAGAGGGATAAAAAAAGGTGAATGATGTAAAATCATGTCAAAATACCTTCTTGCCCTTGGTAATGCATATATTAAATTATGTATTTATAAAATTATATAAATACCAAAATTAATTACACTATTCAATATTTAATTTATAATACGTAATTGTAATATTTTTTTATTTTAAAAGACGTTTTTTATTTGTTTTTTTTATATACTATTCAACAAGCCAACACACGAACAATGTAAAATTCTAAAGTATAAAAAATTTCAATTTTTTTATATCGAATTAAAGATCTCTATTAGTAGTTTAATTTGGTACAAGAAAAAATAAAAAAATTATATACGGAAGTACTTTATTTTTTGATCTGAAGGATATTGCAAAGTAACTAAACAAGCCAACAATGTAAAATTATTATAAAGTATAAAAAAAATTCAAATTTTTTGTATCAAGTTAAATATCTCTATTAGTAGTTTAATTTGGTACAAAAATAAATAAATAATCATATGAAAAAGTACTTTATTTTTTTATTCGAAGGAAATTGCGTGGGGGTAGGGAGGTAAATTGGAGGGCTTATGCCCCCGACTAAACATAGACACCCTCCCCCCCACTTATATTTAGTCAGGGAGGGGCATGACTAAGTAGCCCATTGGCTAATTAGTCGGGGGTTAATTTTGGCTGCCAAAGCATGAATAAGGTGTGAGACCATGACTAATCCTTCTTTCATTTCCAACATCCAAACGATCTCTTAGTGAGACCAAGATTTCAATTATGATTACTACGGACTTGGATAGGCAGAGTTTTTATAGGCAGCTTCTTAGTGGCTCCCCAGGTACGAAAGAAATGAAAGAATTGCAGATTGGGGAACATTTTTCCAATTATCTTCCGTGGGTACCACATCTTTTCAAGCCATAATTTGCTAAGAAAATTGAATCTACTTTTAACTGTTTATGTTTAAAAAAATTTGATCTTTAATCAATTAAGCAAAGGAATCGAATCTGTGTGGTATCACATAGCTGTAAGTGAGCTGCATTTTGCTATATTATATGTATAACGTGTATTCTAATCCTTCCAATTCCAGAAGGTTAGGTAGTGTATGGGTAGTTTAAGCTGTTGTGGGGTACATGTCGACTTGCATTGGTAAAAACAATTGTGTTCATTAAGACTTTTCGGGTTCTTCATACGTAAGACACTCTCTGAGGCGATTGACATTGTGACTGTATAGGTTAGTAGTTCGTAAATTTCAGAACTACTTCATTACTGGAGATTTCTTTTATCTTTAGAGCCCGTTTGGATGAGCGAAAAGAAGGGTCCGAAAAATTGTGTCCGGATCAATTAATCCAGGGCACACTCTTGCCATGGTTTGGAAAGCATTTTCGTAGCCCTCCATAATTAAGCCTAGCCAAAATTATGGAAGCTCAGACCCTCTTAAACTTGGACATGGTGGACCTTGTCCAAAATTATGCCGGGTGGGATTATTATCACCCTACCCCAGAGCCCCACCCCCAATATATGTATCACATATATGAATTGTTAATAATAAAATAAAAAACATATCGCTATTTAAATTTATAAGTTCAATTTTCTAAATTATATTAAACATGAATAATTTTGCGATTTAACTCTGTTAATTAATGATAATGTAAGAGAGGCATGCACAAGGGCAACTTTGTTCTTTGATAGCTTTTTACATCATTCACCCAACCTAATTCCCCTTCTTCACAAAATCATCCAAACCAAAAATACTTATTTATCTACCATCCATAAACATCACATCATTGTAAGCCACTCTCCATAACTAATACCATTTACTATTTTATCCATCATCAATATTTAATCCACTCAAAACTAATCCAGCATCCAATCGATCCCTTAGGGGTATAGATGTCCCATTTTTTGTGTTTTAGGAAACAGAAATTAGTACTACATTGGCAGCACAACAAGTACAACGGATTCACAGGTCCAGAAAGCACAAGAAAATAAAGACGATTACTAAATTACCCTTATACTTAGGCAATTCACCAAATTACCCTTTTTTTTGTTTTTAAAAAGGGTCCTTGTTTGTTGTCCCAGACAAGGAAAAAAGTGGAAATGTTAGAGGTGGATGTGTTCTATCTTTTGTTTTTTATCATCGAGGTGGTTCTGTTGAATTTTGCTATTTTTTAAACAAAAACTTTTAGGCCATGTTTTCGTTAGCAATGCATTATGGCGAAAGTCTACGATGTACACTCCTTAAAGTTGTATATATACCATATGCACTAAATGTGTGGTTTAAATTGTGTCATTTCATAAAGTTCCATAACATTTTGTTGCATTTCATAACTTTTACACTAAAACCTCGTAATGTTTCAACAATATGATTCATAACATTTTCACTAGAAATTGTAACATTTCTCTTTTGCAACTTTTCAGCAACAAAATTCATAACATTTTCACGACAAATCATAATATATTGGTGCCAGTCGTAACTTTTATCTAAAAACTCGTACCATGAGGTGCATCCAAATAGGAATGTATATTGTGATCTTTTCCTACACTCCGCAATTATATACACCCAAAAAGTAGCCCAATAGAAAACAATAAAACCATCACAACACTGGCTGGTTTTTATTTTACCATGTGCAACTCAATTTGCCTACCCAAAAGAATTGTTCATTAGCTCTGACTTCTTTGTTCACTTCCTTCTTCCTTTCCCCAAAAGCCAAATCCCTTGCAAATGTGGGCCTGAGCAATTGCACGAGATATTATACTGGGCGCGCAAAAAGGGAATTCATTATCAACACTTGGGAAGGTCTCTTGGAGGCGGCAGGACAGACTCGCTGGGGCCTTTGCCATTGTCTACCAGAAATGCCATTTTAAGCCCCCATGTTGTGTGCATCTCTAAATGACAATGCATGAACCAAACTCCTGCGATAACCCGAAAAAAGAACAAACAAAGGATCTCTTAAAAAGATTGATAGATCAGTTATGCTTTAACCTTAAGGCAAAGCTAAATTTGTGGGGAAATGACTAAAGTTTACCTGGATTATCGGCCCTGAATCGAATTGCGGTCCACCCACCGGAATAGACTCCGACTGTGTTCCTTTCGACAGGGTCTACAAGATTAAATGTTTTCGGATCCTTCTTCGGATCGAAAGTTCCTACTCCCTGTCCAACAACGAAGAAATTAAAGCCATGGAGATGAATTGGATGGCTTACAGGGAAAATCATACTAGTATCTTGCAACACTAGCTGCACATTAGAATTATAGGCAAGCCTATAAAGCCTTGTCCCTTCCATTGTCATCGAATTTGTCGGTTGAGCGCCCGTATAGTTATACACTGTCAACGGATGTCCGGGGAAATCATCAGTGAAAACTCCTCTTATGTTGAAAAAATGGGCTTGAAGAAGGGAAATTCTTGGCATAACAAAAGTGACATTATTGATATCCGCCACCACTCTTCTCCCATGAACACAAGTGGAACAAGGGTTGAGACCGATACCAACCGTGAAAAACAGGCTATGATCAATTTTCAACGGAACATTGGCAGGAAATCGGTTTGAATTCAGGCTCCGGAGGAGATAGTTAAAGTGTCTGGCAACAGGGGCGGCGCTTATGGGAGGCGAGACGGTTGGTGTGATACGGGTAGTGCAGAGGGTGCCAGAATAATGTAAGATGGCGGTGGCGGTTCTGTTGTCAACTGCTAGGGGTGAGTCCATGAAAGGTGAAGCTGCAACCAAGTAATTGCCTGGGCTAAGGTTGGCTGTTAGGAGAACGTTTGTGGTTTGGCCCGGGGCGACGAGGATTGTGTCCGTCGTAAAAGGTTTGACATAAGTGGCATCAACTTCTACGACGGTGAGCTGATGGCTGGCGATCTTGAAAAAGAGCTCTTCATTGAGTGCAGCGTTGATGATTCTCAACATGTATGTCTTGCTTGGTTTTACCGACAGTCTGAACCCTCCTAAACATGACGAGAAAATTTAGTTTGGATGGGGCCAATCTTGAGAGGGAATGGGAATGTAATACATTCTTTCTCATGATTCCAATATTTGGAAGAGACAAAAACGAGAATGCGATGCCGTGCTTCTATGATTCCGACATTGGAAGAGGCAGGAATAAGAATGTGATGCACGGTTCATTCATTAAGAAAATGATTCGACTCTAATAAGTTTCCAAAGTAATTGTTTCCCGCATAAGATTGTTAACATTGAAATGAAATTACTCTAGGTATCCAATTCTTAGGAATTTGATTCTCAGTAATCATATTCCTATTAATTCTTACCCAAGAAAATTCAGAGGAATTTGATTCCCGGTATTCATATTCCTATTCAAAAGTACAAGACTTTTTAAATTATTCCAAATAAGGCCACAACCAATTTCATTTTTTACGTACCCTGTGATGAGCAAGTTTTGAGAGATCCCGGAAGACCATTGATGGTGTGAGCATCAGAAACATTAGGGGCCAACCCCGACCTCAAAGCTTCATTGATCACAGCTTCGACATCCGATTTCCACCATTCACCTGCAAACGTATATCCGATAAAATTTGCAGTGTACGCGAATCAACTTTTTCAAGATGGCAACTCATGAAGGTGCGATTAAATAGTACGCCTTGCCAAGTTTCGAGCTTACCCAATATGACAACCACTTCTTTGTAGGGTTTTGGGAATGGGTACGGAACACCATGCTTGGGCAAGATGACGATACCGCCATGGACGGTGGCCCTGAGCCAGAGGATATGGGCGTGCCATAGAAGAGTGCCCCTCTGTCCAGTGATGGTGAATTTGTAAACATATTGTTGCCCAGGTTGAATCGGGCATTGTGTTATGTATGCCGGCCCATCAGCCCAACCTGTCCGTAGTTGTCTTATCCCGTGCCTTCTCACCATACCAGAAGTATATATGTAATAGTGAAACTTAAAAACCAAAATAATTTACGAACAATCCCACTTCTCGTTGTACTTTGTGTTTTTCGAGTTAATAAACAATGGTACATTCGACGTACTTACCAGTGAATGCTGAGATTGTACTCGACATGATTGACGACTTTCACAAGCACAGTTTCGTCCTCCCTTGCATACAGAGTCGGGCCGGGGAACTCCCCGTTGACAGTGACTATGGGCTTTGATGAACATAGTCTCGTCGTCTTCTTCATCACCACCTGCGTACATTAGCCGCAATTACGAACTAGCAATTCGTGATCATAACCCTTGCTTTTATTTTCTCCATCTGTGTTTGTTGGTCCACAAAAATATTTTTCCCCGTCCCTTAAAGTTTGTTCATGTTTAAAAATTAATGAGTAAATTACGTCAATTTTACTCTTTTACCCTTGTCTTTAAATATTTCATTAACAAATCAATCATGATTGAAGGGTAAAATGGGAAAGACAAGTATTGTATAAAGCAATCATGATGTTCCCTAAAAAAGTTAAAAATCCCAAAATGGACCAATAAACACGGACAGAGTGGGTATATTAATCTATTATTTTGACCTAATCACATGCTTCGAGGAAATCTGTAATATCAAAAAATTGGATTTCGATTCTTTCGTGTGGTGTTGTGTTTGGTACATTGGTATGCGATTGATAAAAAGAAAAATGTCCTTCATTGTTACGAATTTGATAGTTTCACATGACTATAGGGGAAAACTATATATTTAGGCTTATCATTTTTCAATATCTAATCATAACAGCGGATGTGCACGCCGGTGCTTAATTTATAGCATGTAAGAAAATAGAGTCCAAAACTTGATCAAATATTGAGTGCAACAGTAACACCATATTCAAATTCGAAGGCCGAATGAGAGCATGTGATTGGTCTCTGTTCATGTCCGACGTTAGATTTTACCTAAAGGCGGGATGCTTAAGTACTAGAATAGACAATAAAACATGGGGTGAAAGTTACAGAGTAATGAACTTACGTCGAAGTTGTAATGGCGAATCCTGCACTCCACCACAACTGGAAGTATACAAGCACCCACCATGACCACTACTCGAATCCACGGCGCCATTGTTCTGTCTCTTTCTCTCTCCAAGGTTGATGGTCTGAAATTGAGCAGCTGGGTCCAACCATGATATAAAGTTTAATAGACGACAAATCCTAGCAAAAATGACCAAAAGAAAAGAAACTTTTTCTACAAAAAAGAGAAAAAAAAAATGAAAAATAAATTAAAAAAATGAAGACAGGTCAAGGAGATGATGGTGGCTTATAACAGAAAAGTAACAGTTGATGTTCATGTAACATAGTGAATAAAAGCAAGTTCTTAAAAATAAAATCATGAGACGACTCATACAATGAATTAATAGTAAGTTGTATAGGTCTGAGGAGTGGAAATATCACTTTCTTTAATGAAATTCAAACCCTTCGAGGTGGCCGGTAAACACTGAACCACCAATGTCGCAGAGCTCCTCTCATGACTTGTTTCCGTCAGAATACAACAGACCGATCATGTGACTCGAACTAACCCACATAAGTAAATTAGAAATTAGAACACAAAACTCCACTATAGGAAACCACTTACATTTTACTAGAAAAACCTCTTCAGAAAACAATAGCAATGGGGGAGCAATAACAGAGAACTTTGATCACTTCCTTTGGGTTATATGCTTAATGCTTCTGCACTCTTCAAAGCTCACTAGTAGTCTAGTGGTCCATGGTGCATATACAGCAGGTTAAATAACTCAAGTGGGAAGAGAATAATCATGGAACTAAAGTTCCAAAACTGCTGATTTCAAAATTCAGGTACTCCGTACTAGGTAGGTATGGGACCAATATTCCCTTGTTGTTTTTTAATTTTTTTTATTTTTAGAATTCAAGTGTTTGGGCTAGTTTACGCTTATCTTGACTAATTCTGGAGCTAAATCTCACTGCTGACTTGCGGGATGCTGAATTAAAGCCGGAGTAAAGCTTGAGAAGTTTCGAATCTCGAAGTTTAGGAGGAAGCAAACTATTAATTAAATCTTAGGTCTTGACCACCAAACCAACCTATTGAGATAATGTTTGATTGCACTTTGCATAACATGCCAAATGATCAAGTTTTGGTTCTTCGAAATGGAGTTACAGAAAAAGTGGAAGATGCTCACAACTCTGTATATAAATGCAATATTTTGATTTTTTTTTTTTTAAACTCTTGATCCAACCACCAAATATTTTTATTGTACGCATGCATGATTAACCTGGATGGCTAGAGCATAAAGAATTTCTCAGTATTAAAATACTTAAAAACACCAATGTTTTGGTAAATTGAAGGCCGAGCCATTTCTCACAACTAAATGAACAACTGAAAATCAGTATCGAGCAATCCCATCTTTCACCTTAAATTTAAGGATACATAACAAAATCGATATAACCGTTAAACCAATCTAATTAGGACCAAACTGTTATATTTGGTTAAGTTATGCAATTCATTCATCTGGTTATGGTTTCTGAAAAAATAAGAACCAGTAATTATGGTTCGATTACTGGCTTTCAATTTAAGAATCATAGTTAGAACTGAACCGGATGATATGAATATATAAGTATATATATTTATATATTTATACTTGTACATAATTATATATCTTGGTTTGGTAAGTTAATATTTTCCCCCCTAAAAAGGTATTCGTTTGTCTATTTACTATTTAGAGTAGAAATCTATTTTTGTTAGAAATTACTATGACTATTTGACCCTACTAATACCCATTTTTCAATTTAGAAAAATCTTTTGTGTTCATGTGTTGTGAAAAAGTGTTCCAATGCTAATCATATAGAACTAGAACCGAACAAAAACTGATCCAGTTTTGCGGTTTGGATCTGGACAGATTCTACATGTATATTGATTAGGTTTTTATTCTACTCCCTACGTCCCAAATTGCTTGCCCTTTTTGGGAGTGCGTGCATTTTGCATGCAAAAAATAATGTCCAAGCATTTTTTTTTAACAAACTTTACAACAATTTAAAGATCTCATTTGAGAAGAAAAAATTGGTGTAATTTTTTTTCAAAAAAAGTTTTCATAAACATGTTATTTTTTGTGTGTAAAATGCACGCACTTCCACAAAGGGCAAGCAATTTGGGACGGAAGGAGTAAATTTTTTAGAACCAGTCAAAATGTTCTAGTTACTGGATTTCTAGAGAACCAATCTAATCCAAACCGTGTGCACCCTACTTAAATTGATCAAAAGTAGACGGTTTGCATCGATCTTTACCGAAATTACATTAGATCGGTTACAATACATGGATGTGTCTAGGGTGCCAGATCCTCTGTGCCCAAAACCCCTGTGCCGAGGGATTTTGGATCATTAAATTGTGATTTTTGTTTTTATGTTTTAATATATCTAGGTAATTCAACAGCCGGAAAATGCCTCAGTACAGAGACACAGGGTTTTTTGGCACATAGGATCTGAGCTCTGTGTCTAGATAGATGAATTTTGCCACAGTTATTTTCTCCGCTTAGAGTCTTGGAACATGGGTGAAGAATATTCCCACATCAACCAAAAAAAAATATGCATTAGACATAACCACCCCTTACAAGAAATTTTTCATTGCCGGGTGGGTATTGCCCATGTGGTACCCGCTCGGCAATCTCAGCCGTCCAAAGCGCGATCTAACGATCCAGAAGAGGAGAGAGAGTGGTCGGGTGAGAGGAGAGAGAGAGAGAATCAATTTGAGCCATCTAAAATACTTTTGGACGGCCGAGATCACACTTTGGACAGCTGAGATTGCAGAGCGGATACACATGGGCAATACCCACCCGGCACTGAAAAATTTCTCGCAAGTGGTGGGTATGTATAATGTATATTGAGAAATTTTTCAATGTGAGGCGGATATTGCTCACGTAGTACCCGCTCGGCAATCTTAACCGTCCAAAACAGTATTCTGAAATAGATAAAGACTCAAACCAGTGTATATTAAGCCTAAGTGCTATGCATGTGTACTTAACAATTTCTTTATATATATTAAGCCTAAGTGCATTGAATTCTTTCCATTGGCGAATTCTTTATAGGTTAACATTGTTTTATTACAAGTAAAAGCAGGATGCTGAGCTAAAGAAGGACATTGCATGTGAGCCGTATTTTGCCAAGGGATTAAGCCAGGAATCGAACTTTAAGGTGGCAAAAATTAATGATGTGAAAAAATAGAGGTCAAATTATAACAAAAATAATTTCACAAAGAATATTTTGTGAGAATTATCTTATAATGGCAAATCAAACAATTATACAATATGTGCATATGTTAGTGGAGTGATGCCATGTTTTTGGAGGAACACCCTTAAGATGGAGAGACGAGATAAGATAAAATTTAGAACTTTAGGTGCCCATTTTGCGTATCTACAAGAAAATTACCAAAAATCTTGAAAGTTGTATGATGTATATTCCAATCGTTCATCCATGCTAGTTTTATATGACATATTCTAATCCTTCCATAAGAGTATGTTAATTAAGTTGGTGTAGGGTATAACATGATGAGCAAGGACAGATATCGAGGGACAGATGAGTCTTACCAATTGTCCTATCCAATATTTTTATACCTTTGCACAAAATAGGACCGATCTAGATGGTTGATTAATCGAAAAATGTTACTCCTGATATCTTGAAAGTGCATCAATATCATTGCTAAAGCAGGAGCAGAATTGGTTGTATCTACGAAGTTGCTGCCAACCCAACATTGAGCAAAACACATTTCACAAATTAAAGCAATCGTCTCTTTCCAAAGGGGTATGCAAGGATCGAGCCAGGGGTGGCTAGTGCTGGTTGCAGCCGTTACTACAACGATTTTGAAAAAAAAAATGTTGTAACTATCTTAGAAATTTTTTATGTTGCCGACTAAGGTAAATCTCTATCGGCTCATCCAGTTTTTGAAGACTGCATAAGTACTTACCATTTTGTTACGAGCATATGATATACATTGTATGCTGCAGAGATTGTATTTTAGGTTTTTTTTAAAAAAATAGATAATTGTTCATATTGTAGATCCCATTTCTATTATTATTTAAGTAACGTCCCAAATTTTGGAAACGCTAAATTTATTAAATAAAATAATAAAAGTTTACATCAATAATTCATAAATAAAAATTACACAATTCTCCTGGCCAACGCATTTATTCACTACAGGTCGACTAAGGTTTCTCTACTCCATGACACGGTCGTCAGCCCCGGTGGTGTCCTGATCAGCTCCATAAGCTCCCCAGCTAGTATTTCTCCTATTCATCTCTAAAGCCTAGCATAATATCTCAGAGTCACAGAGCAACATTGTCATATTATGCCAGGGTCACTTTAGCAAAAACCACTACCCGAAATTCGTACACTAACTGCTATGAAAGCTTCCAATAGAAATAAATGACAAAAGTTTAACATTCAAATAGTAACAGGAAAAAATGCTAGTGTCGATGTTAATGCAAATGAGGTGTATTGCACGTATTGTGTCTCGTATTATTTTCCAATGTTAGAGTTCTTCTTAAAATATTATTATCTACTATTTGGGCATTGTTCCTGATGCAGAATAAGTAGCGGCCCAATTCTATGATCAGTTGGACCGGTCAAAGCCTAAGAGGCCCAAACAACTCTTAATTGAAAATTGCCAAATTCGGAAATTTATCAACGAGCCCGGAATAGGCCCAAACTTGGTGGGCTGAAGTAAAATCGCTCTGCGATCAATACTCACCACCCTAATCGTGACTGATGGTGGATTTCGGCCAAATTCATTCGCTTAGGCCTTCAATTTAGTAATTTTGCTATTTTAGGTAATAATTAGGTTACGAATTATTCTTAGCGTGTAATTCCGTTTACGTTGTTTCCAATTGGGACTATCTTATTTTTCTTTCTAGTTTTCAATTTTGGGAGTTTCCCCAATTTTTCGGGATATTTTAATTTTTAGGTAAGTTTTGCTAGAGTTTGCTAGTTTTCCCTATAAAAAGGGCATGTAACCTCTATTATTGAGGGCTTTTAATAAAATATAATTCTAAGTTATATCTCTTTCTTCTTGTGGATTCAAGAACCTCGTGGATTCGAGACCTGTTCTCGTTTGAACTAGTACGCAACTAGTTTCTCGTGGATTCCGCTGCGTCAGTTCCGACCACTAATTCACAAGCCAGTTCACTCCACTCTAGGGACACTGTTTCTGACCACCAGGTCAACAAGCCATTCACTCGAAAGACTTGGTCCATTTATGTCTCTTTCAACTAACGGTTGACAAACTTTCCGATCGTACTCACACAAACATGGTTGTAGACACCCCGATTTTGACCTGAGAAACTTATCAAGCATCCCCAAGGATGAAAATGCCTAATAAGAGCACGCGAGGCTTGATTGTGAACTTGGAAACCCCTCCTAAACCTCTTCAAAATAAACCCAATCCTACACCACCTTCTAGTACATTCAAAACCCTCTTTTTCGATATATAACATGTCCCAATCCATCTTGAAATGAGGGAGATATGCACATTTTACCAAAACGATTCATTCTTCCGACCTTCTGAGGGTAAAATGGTCACACATTTTGATGTACAAATCATCTTGGGTTCAAAACACTTGGGTTAGAAACAAGACTTGATAAGCTTTCCAACGCTTCAAACCATGCGCAAAACGAAGTTCGGTAGCACCCGAAATGACCCCGCGAAGTTTGGAATTTTGTGTTGTCTCGCCATCCAGGCGCCTGGATTGACCATTTCTAGGCGCCCGAACTCAATCCAGGCGTCTGGATTGCCTTAATGTAGGCGCCTGGACCCTCTCCAGATACTTGGCCCTCAAGGTCAAGTTAGTGGGGAGGAGCATCTTGGGAGATTCTTTGGGGATTTTTTTTTACAGAAAAATAATGGAAGGGAGTTGATGATCCTATTAGACCCCTTAGTGGACCCTTTAGGTGATCTTTTCTACCCCATTTTACCCCCTTTTTGCCTATATATACCCACCTCTCCTCCTCCTTTTAAGAGGACCAGCTCTCACCTCTCTCCCTTACTGTTATTCTGCCCAAATATTTCCAGAAACTCATCCCCAAACTGATCCCTCCATTTTCAACCATCAAAACTCAATTTTCCCCCATCCTAACTCCATAAAACCCATTTTTTACTACACCAAATCCATGTCTCTTCATCATCCATAATCAAAACCCCAATCAAACCACCTATAATCAATTTGATACACTTCCAATAGTCAAAATCCAGTCCACTCAACTCTCAAAAATCATCCCAAATAACTCACCAAAGTTCATCAATCAAGCTTGTCAAGGTAGTTTTCTACCATATTTCTCAAATAAGGCCCCGAGGGGATACCATCCAAGCTCTTACTAGTTCTTCATACTAGTTAAGAGTTTGGAAAGGTTTCAAAATTCACAAAAATGAAAGTTTTTTCATTAGCATTTGTTGTGTATATTTCTAAAAATCATCCAAAATCAAGTTTCTTTTAAGATCATATCATGCATTTGAGTTAAGTTTAAGGTTCAAGTTTGCTACTGTGTTGTTATACATCTTTTAGAGTGCATATGCGTTAGTTAAAAGCATTGCATTTGGTGCTTCCTGTCAAAAATGCAGTTCTAAGTTTTCTGTCTGGAAGGCAATCCAGGCGCCTGGATTGAGCCTTTCCAGGCGGATTGACTCCTTCCAGGTGCCTGGATCCAATCCAGACGCCTGGATCCGTCTCATCCAGGTGCCCAGATTGCAATCCAGGTGTGATGTGTTGGGCATTTGTGATCATTTTCTGAGACATCCTGAGGCAGTTTGAGGGCATTTAGTGAAATTTTAACACCTTTTATACATGAATCATCCACTCATAACATTTTGCACAAGCATTCATTCATATTTCATTAATCTTCTTGATATATTTGTCGTGTTTTTCGCATGAATCCGTGTTTAAAGTCCACTTAAGCAATATTTCAAAACCTTTTCAAACATTTAGTAGAGACCGGTGATCACATCGGGCGCGAGGGGTGCTTTAAATTCCTTCCCCTCGCGCAACCTAGCTCCCGGACCCGAGAAATCTCATTTTGAGAGGCCGGTAAAACATTTTCCATTTCATGGGCAAAAGAGTCATTTTTCAAAAAGGTTTCTCGGGTACGGTCCTTAAATCCGGGTGGCGACCCATTCAATCAATCAAACTGATCAATCAAAACCATTTTCCAAATCAAACGTCAATTTTCGTGGACATAACGCGCTCTGCGGGGTGTTCACAATGGTCCCGACCGTCTTGTCATCACAGACCGCCTCACGGTATAACTTAGTTGTAGCTACACGTTTTTCTTTTAGTTTTCTTTCATTGAGTGATTGATTCTTGCTGGATTATTGTTGTTTTTCTAATGTACAACGCAAGCGGAGAGTTTGGTGTCAGGTCGGCCTTCACCATTGATAGTGAGGGCTATCTATTAGGTTGTGCTCATAGCTTCTATAGGATGAAACTGAACGAACTGGGTGTTGCTAAGAGTGTCTTTGTGAATTCTATTGGTGGGGTTCCTCAAATTGAACTAGCCGAACTAATAGCCCTAGCACCCTCACGGGACCTTGCTCTTTTGAAAGTCTCTACAACCTACGTCAAAGACTACCACGTCTTTGAGTTCAGCGAACCTATGGAGGTTGGGTCCTAAGTGTTCTGTCTAGGCAACACCGTAGATGTGTGTTACATGTTGTGCGAGGGCATCGTCTCTACGCTCCCCCTCCCCTGGTCCAATTTCACTAAAAGCTTCAAGAAGGGTGTGAGTTTGGTTCCAGACGTGGTGCCAGAGGACTTCAAGTTGATTGAGCTGGACCTACGTGCTTGCCCGAGCTTCTCCAGTAGTCCCGCCTTAAACCTTATTGGTCGTACCATGGGAATCATTAGTTGTGGGAGTCTTTCAACAACATTTTGCATCCCTTCAGTGATTGCCCCATGTTGAAGTCCTCTGGCACCACATTTGGAGATCATTAGGCAATCGCTAAAGGGATGCATACCTTATTGGCCGTACCATGGGGATCATTAGGCAATCGTTTAAGGGATGCAAAATGTTGTCGAAAGACTCCCGCAACTAATGATCCCCATGGTACGACCAATAAGGTTGAAGGTGGGAGTACCGAATAAGCCCGGGCAAGCACGCAAGTCCAACTCAATCAACTTGAAGTCCTCTGGCACCACGTCTGGAACCAAACTCGCACCCTTCTTGAAGCTTTTAGTGAAATTGGACCAGGGGAAGGGGAGTGTAGAGACGATGCCCCCGCGTAACATGTAATGCACATCTACATTGTTGCCCAGACAGAACACTGAGGACCCAACCTCCATAGGTTCGCAGAACTCAAAGACGTGGTAGTCTTTAACGTAGGCTAGAGAGACTTTCGAAAGAGCAAGGTCCCATGAGGGTGCTAAGGCTATCAGTTCGGCTAGTTCAATTCGAGGAACCCCACCAATGGAATTCGCAAAGACACTCTTAGCAACACATAGTTCGTTCAGTTTCATCTTATAGAAGCTATGAGCACAACCTAATTAATAGATAGCCCTCACTATCAATGGTGAAGGCCGACCCGATGCCAAACTCTCTCACTTGCGCTATACATTAAAAAAACAACAATAATCTAGTAAGAATCAATCACTCAATGAAAGAAAACTAAAAGAAAAACATGCAGCTACAACTAAGTTATACCGTGAATGATACAAGGTCTGTCCACCATGCTATTGTGCACGCTTAGCCCTAACCACCATGTTCTCTCCAAAAAGATGGGGTGGCGCTTAAGCTACACTACTGTATCCATTCAAATCCTTACTCATTCATTTCCATTTTCATTCTCATCTCATTTCTTGTCATTTCTCATAAACTCGTGATTTGTGTCATGTCGAAAAATTGTGTTTCGCATTTATGCAACTTTTCTCATAAAACATGTCTCATGATTATGCAACAATGGAGTTTAAAAACTCGTAATAAACTAGTAACAACAAATGAATGGCACTCTAAGATTATGAACTCGTTTCATCATAAAACGTGTCACACTAACTTTCCTAGTTAATTAAATCTTTCACTACATTTCTCGCACGAATGGCATGATCCCGATTTCAAAAATACATTTAGGTAGACAAGTTCAAAGTCTCGTTTCTCGCACTAAAAACCTTTCTTTGATCATACTACGTGAAAATATTTTCACTAATTCAAAATGAAGAGCTTACTAACTTTAATTACCGGAAACTAATCAAGCTTATCAAAGTCGTGAAATTTATACATAATAAACCAAGCATTATAACAACTATGAAAAATACTATACTTACGAAGTAGGGTTGAAGTAATCTACGGACATTATAACAATATATATATACTTAGGAGATGGGGAAATAGTATATACCTCAATTCTGGTTGTTAATCGGAAGGCGCTAAAGCTAGTCTAGGATTCCTCAAGTAGCATAACTGTTATTCCCTTTGTAAGAAACAAGATTGCTACTAACTTTCTATTAGTACTTTTTTGATCTAGTGGTGGTTTTGGTGGTGGCTCTTGCTTGAGTTTCTTGAAATTCGAGAAGATTTCTACCAATTAGAAGCCTTTTTCTCTCTCTACAACTCACTTAGGACACAACTTCCAGAAAAACTACAAGGGTAGAGGAATAGTGTGAAGTGTGGGGAGTATTTATGGGCAACATAAAGCCTATCTCTCTCTCTCTCTCTCTCTCTCTCTCTCTCTCTCTCTCTCTCTCTCTCTCTCTCTCTCTCTCTCTCTCTCTCTCTCTCTCTCTCTCTCCCCCCTACATGATCTTAGGCAATCCTAAGTAAATCTATGGGTTTAGTACTTAGAATCATAAGTTTTAATGGAGAAAATCCTATGAAAATCTTAGATTTTGTAGGCAAAATCCAAGGGTTTTTATTGGAGAGAATCCTAGGATTTTATGGGATTCTTGTGTGTACAAATACATGTACATGCATTTAGATATAGTATCCTTATTCTTGGAGAATAAATAAACCAAGAAACTTCCTCCCTCATTCCTCTCAATCTCTCCAAATCTTTTCCGCTTTAATGGAGAGATTTTAGTAGGATTCTTAGCCTAGTTGTGTAGATACACTAGTATCTACATGTACATGTATTTAGATATAGTGTGTGTGTGTGTGTATATATATATATTTATATATATAGAGAGAGAGAGAGAGTAATGATCTAGTCCAGGACTCCACCTTCCCGAATTTTTTTTGACAATCCGAGCCGTCCAATGTGTTCAAAAGATGTTTTCAAGGGCTTACACGAGAAATCTTTAAAAAAATGCGGGAAGGGTTTGATCCAAGCAGTTTTTGGCAAAAAACCGCTTGGATCAAGCCCTTCCCAAGATTTTTTGAAGATTTCCTGTGTAGATCCTTGAAAACACCTTTTGAACACATTGGACGACTTGGATTTTCCAAAAACAATTTTTAAAAGCCTCAAAACACCGAAAAAGTTTCAATCCAGGATCCTTGACAGGATCGCCGGTGTATATATATATAGTCCCCTTCCTATCCAAACCCTTAAAATGCAAACTTTGACCGCACATCATAGTTCCGGACCAAATCTCGACAATCCGAACTATTCAATGTGTTTTAAACATGTTTTTAAGGGTCCTCATGAAAAAATTAACAAAAAAAAATCTTGAAACGGGCTTGATCCAAATAGTTTTTCATAAAATTGTACATATGCAGTTTTTTTGAAAAACTGCTTAGATCAAACTCTTCCTAGTAATTTTTTTTTATTGATTTCTCTAGGGAACCCTTAAAAGCACATTTTAAACACATTGGACGGTTTGGATCATGAAAATTTGATCAGGAAAGTTGGGTGTGGACTTTAGGTCTACATTTTAGGGTGTGGATAGAAAGCTCACTGTGTATATATGTACACACCTAAACTTCCTATCCAAACCCTTAAAATCCGAACTTCGTCCATACCTCATAGATCCCGATCGAATTTCAATGATCTGAACCTTCCAATGTGTTTAAAACGTGTTTTTACATATATAGTATTTTACAAGCTTAAAAAATTTTATTTAATAAAAGAATAATTAAAATCGAAATTATAAATGAATTTTTTATTTACCAAAAATTTGGGTCGTTATAATTTATGTAGGTATATTCACCACCACTAGATTAAAATTCTAGCTCCGTCCTCGTAGTATGGTCTTTTTCCCAAGCAAATCAGTGTAGCTGCTTCAATCAACTACTTGACCAACCAATTGGCAAGTTAAAATCGAAGCTAATTGAATTGATGGTTAGATGAAACGGTTAAACAGGGTAGAGTGTAGTTAAGAAATGGGTGAGTATCAAAGAAATGGGAGAAGTGGGTATTGAAGCTGTACATCGATCTTACTTTTTACCATTAGCATCTAGAATTTCGCTAAACGTACGTAGGAGTTAATTGAACAACTTTTGACTTGGTAGTCACAACTTTTGAAATACTCAACTTCCTTGATGGATATCTTTGGTTAAGCTCGGATCTCATGAAGCCTTTTGGTTCTCATCTCATTTCTAGTATATCGTGGTGACAGGAAAATGACTAGTCGCATTATCAGGGTCGGCCATGATTTTTCGGGAGTCTTAAAAGAAAAGAGGAATTGGGTCCTTTCACAAATCTTGATGAACAAGATATAAGTAGATAAATTATGTTTCCAAGAACAAAATACAAGTATTGTGTACATACTTTGTGAGTTTGAAAATTGGGAATTATATCTCATTATGTACAAAGTTTTTGTTTGATTATCGTAACGGGTACCAAAATAGGAGTGCTAAATTTTATAAACACTAATACTGGTAACTACATTGGGTTACCACATTTTGAGTACCATATGATTTGTTACCATTATATTGGTGGAATGAGACCCATATGTCAAGTCAACATATTTTACTAATGCAATGATGACACCTCGATCACCTAGTACCCAAAATTTGATACCAAAATGTGATCACCATAACATTGTTCTTTTATAAAAGGGTTTAAAAGCTCTAACCGTCACATCAGGCATTTCCTTTCGAGCCTCTCGTCACGGGTGATTCTCTCGCTTATTCCTCTAGGAGTCGAAGCGAAATCTGCTGGTAAATTATTTCTTGCATGTATATATCCGGCCTCAAACCCATGTTGATGTTTAGAAAGGAACCAAGTGTGGAATTCCAATTGCTTTCTTTTCACTTTATCCTTTGGATTCGGATGTTCTACATCAATCTGCAAGTATGAAGCACGGCAACTGTATTACTGTCATTCTTATTGTCCTTTTAGATGACTGATCCTTTTTTATCCAATTTTTGCAGGCGGGTGTTCTCATTGAGGAGCCCTTTCCAATGCTAGCCCACGATGAGTTGTGTAAAATGGTTCACAGCGAAATACAGGAATCAAATCGCCTCCAAGAAATAGATTCAAGCGCAACTTTACGCAAAAAGAAAAAAGCTACAACTGAGAACTCCCCAAATGGTTGGCCGACTTCTTAGGTGGACAGAAACAACTCAGCTTAAAGCATCTTCTGGCATCTACGGTTGAATCTATCCCTGTGTTTTTCCCGTACAATGCCTGGATGTAATCAGAAGTAGGTATCTTAGTTAGAAGCTTAGACCTGAGTAAATACGAAGTTGTAAAGCTGAATTGTTTTACTCTTGAGGAATTCTACACCTGGCGCTCATCTGTATGCATGTGTTGCTAAATAAAAATGCACCATTCCTTTACTTGACTTGGATGATCAGCTTGAAAGTCGTACAGCCCATTTGGTGAAAAGGGTGCGTTAGTTTTTTATATTTTTACGACTTTGTGCCATTGTGTCATGCAGCTATGCAAACGAAAAAAAAAAAAAACATGTATAAGCATAAATAAGCAGGGAAAAAGGAATTCCACGAAGGAGGGGGTGATGAGTTTTGGCATTTAAGCTGCTTTATGGACTACCAATTATAAAAGTGAAATCGCCATTGCCAAAAGACAACATTAGACAACGTCACAAAATAATTCACTCAGAAAATTGCTACTCAAAGTTTTTTTAAGCACTCTTACGCTACTAGGAGGAGTTTACTAAAAGGACTAAACGGACTAAAAGTGCTAATAATAATTGATATATGTGAGGAGAATTACCTGTCACGAAATCTGTGTTTAGCCCTTTTAGCACTTTTTGCAGATTTGGGAAACTCCCGGTAAGGCTTACTTGAGTTATTGACACAAGACAATAGGGTTGAAGGATTTCGGTTGTCAACGGGGCTTTCTTGTATATCTTTGAGCCATTGTACCTTTTCTTCAATGTTGTAGGTGACAGGATTCCTGGTAGCACTAAAAGAATTATTCAGATCAAACCTCCAATTAAATTCCACAGTTTTTGTACTCTTATCCATTGGTCCAATCATCTCAATAAAAAATATCCCTCCAACAAAACACTTCGGCATGAGTTTCTTGATGATAAATTTCTCAACCTTAGTCTTTGCCCAAGACTGGTGAATGCAACAGGAAACCTCTCTTCTTTGCATCCTTTCCAAATTGGCACCATTTCCACAACAACTTTCTGCAATAGATGCCCCTCAAAACCCTCTCTGAGCATCTCTTCAAAATCTCCAATATTGCCCCTTATATCCAGCAAAACACTGCACAACCCACGTCGTTTGCAGTAATCCAGAATAGTCATCAAATTCATTCCATCCAAAACAACAGTTTCAATCCCCATTTGAGCCATTTCTGGTTCCACAGTTGTCTCTTTGTCCGTGAAGACGACCACCTTTGAACTCGCTTCTGTAGTGAGCACAGGGACTTCAATTGGGGAGCTAGGGTTTCTGGCTAGTATAATCTGAAGAAGCTGATTAGCTCCAGGTTCTTCGGATACTGGGAGAGAAAAATTCTCTCTTTATAAGGTGGAGGAAAGTATAACCGCATCATATTCTTGTAACAATTGCGAGTAGTATCCACCGGACTTTGTGGCTTCTTCTCCAAGCTGGTCTGAGAAGTGACCATCAATGGAGAGGGGGTATCTACAAATCACAGAAAACATCAAAATGATTTCTTCTTCATATTCACCAACTGCCATCCCAATTAACTAACAATAAACCAAAGAAGTTTCTTAGCATTTTTTAGGGAAGTGAACCACATCCATCTATACCACCATGGTTGGTGAGAACCCGAAGTTGAAGCTCCATGCCACAGTTTGCTCTACAAAAACAGCTTTTTGGGTTTCTCAGATTATCTCAACTCCTGCCGTTTATTTATTAATTGCCCTCATCATCACTTCCCAAAACTTTAATTTTAGTAGTGAACAATTTATAAGGTTTCGCTTTTTTGTTGTGATTCTCATCATAGCATATGCATCACATGCTCATATGCTCTAGATACTACTCCCTCTGTTATAATTTAATGGTCCATTTTTTGACATAAGTGCCACTTACAAAATCGTTTATATCTTTCAAGTTTCAATTTATAATGTTTTACTGAATGATTTTAATTTTTTTTTAGCTAATAGAACTAATTGAGATCTATAAACCAAAATCCATATCGCATAAATAAAATGTTTACAACTGAGAAATATAGACCCATTTTTTAAGAGTGACGGAATGGTGAAAGTGCACTATTAATATGAAACAGATGGAGTATATAAGACAACAAGACTATATGAAAACACCATCACATAAGATGTTACCTTTTAATAACTAGGAAGATGAAGTTCACCTTAGAGTAACGAGGGCTTCCCCGTTAGCATTTGATGAATCCAGGGCTCAATGAGTTTCTTGCACAATTCTTCCTCAACACCCACTGTTACATAAATTCCTGTAGCACGAACTCAGTTGACAGTTTGACACCCTTTGAAGCCACGATTGGGTTCCGATCCACCATACCAACGACCACCTTTTTCACTTTGGCTTTTATCAGTGCTTCAGTACAAGGTGGAGTTCTACCAAGCTCACATAAGCTGTTGCATTTTCAGCCAAATTCCCAGCATCTCTCAGTGCAAATACCTGCAAATGTCCAGCTCCTACCTCTGAAGATTGCAAACAAAATCATTCTGTAGATTGCAAACACGAAGAACAAGAGTTCAAATTCCCTATCCCAACTGTAAAAAAAAGGAACAAACAAAAATTTGGTGCTACCAGTTAACTTGGTATCCTAAACAGACAGTTACAAACATTGATTGGTGAGAAAATGATTTCTTTTTCATTTTGCCACCATTTTCCTTATCGAAAGCCAGTAAAGAAGAAGCTTGTTTTATTTTTCCATTGCAAAACCACTAAACCACAACATTCAAATCCTATCCTTCTGTCTAAATTTTTATGTTGGACATGATGTTTCCGTCTATTTTTCCCCATTAAAATTTAAAACAAAATCCACCAATCCGATCATCACACGCAAATATAATCGATGAAAAATATTTTCCACTACCATCATCAATTCCATCATACCCATAACAGCAATGGAAAATAAAAAAGAGTGCATTACCTCAGCATGAGGCTGCCCAGCTTTGGGGTGAAAGTGTGAAACCCTTTCCCGACAATTTTCCCATCTTTCACAATGACACAGCCTACCATTGGATTAGGGCTAGTACACCCAATACCCTTCCTAGCAATCTCCCCAATACCCTTCCCATCATCTTTCCCTACACATCTGACACGGACAAAACCACCATGTCTTCTCCCACTAGTAAGTGACGTAGACACCCTTTTGCTTGAAATCCATAATCCAGATCTCAAAATTGTGAAAGAAACAAGTTTGGGCTGTTGTTGCTCTGTGGCAAGAGTTGAGAAATTTGATGGGCCCAGGCTGTATCTTGAGGCTGAGGGTTTTTGGAGATACATTTTCTTGGAAATTGGTTGAAAACCCAGGCGAAATTGAAAAGGGATTTGAATGATTATCGATCAAAGTCTAATGAAAGAACGCAAGAAGATAGCTTTTTTAGTGAAAAGAACGGAGATTGAATCTGGGACCTGCGAAGGAGACAGGACCACTGTAAATCCCTATTGACTGATTGACGTGTGCTCTCTTTTTTTTCACTTTGCCACCACTATTTTCGTTTCCATGGTCTAACTTCCCTTTAGAAAGCCATTACAGAAGAACCTTGTTTTCTTTTTCCAGAGCAAATTTGTTGAACCACATCATCACATGAAAATTCATGGGGAGTAAAGGAAAGCAAGGATCACCATCCTTTCCTAATACTCGACTCCACCAATTGAATCCCACAGTAGAGGAAAGCAAGGATCACAATCCTTTCTTTTTTGAGAAAAAACTTCGTTATAGCTGATAGCATTAGAAGAAGAGGTTGTTTTCAGGGAACTGCATTGCACCCAAACAACTAAAATTCTGTAACTTTCCATATAGGCAATAGGCAAGTTAAAGAGAGTGCTATCCCAAAGTAGAAAATACATGAACAAAACCCTTACAAGCAATTTTATCTTCCTACAAGACGACACTGAAAATCAAACCATGCTAACTGTCAATTCATCGAACTGTAACCCTTAATCTCTTCCAAAAAATAAGTTAAAAAATCATTAGCAAAAACTGTGAATTCATTGAACTCTCAATGGGATGAGAAAAAACAGCAGGAAGAGATTATTGGAAACACGTAAAGTAGAGGAAATGCCAAAGTCACATCATTCGCATGATCGGTCTATGTCTCTGGCAACCTTCCACTGCAACCCTACAAATAAGTTTGTTCACACACACACACTCTTGCCTTGTTTGGAAAGGTTCTCAAGAATCGGTTTTCAACATCATTATTCAATTATTATTTCTATTTTTAAATATTATTCTTATTTTTCTCTCTATCTCTCTCTAATCATTAATACTTATTTTTTAATTATTACCCCTATTTCTCCCTCTAATCATTACAAAAACCAAAACTCAAAACCAAACCAAACACAACCCCTCTCTCTCTCTCTCTCTCTCTCAACGTGTATTCTGAAAGGGGAATTTTGACCCGCGTGTGATTCTAGCCCGCTATCACTTGACCCGGGTGTGTTTTTACCCTAGTTTTGACCCACAAGATCTCCCTTCTCCCCCCAGACGGCCTAAATTAGAAGTCCGGATTTTTTTAAAATATAGGAGCCCTCACTAGATCCGGATGAAAACTGAAGGGATCAAAACCCAGCCGGTTTGGTCCGGTTTGAATGGGGACATTTAGGCTGAGTTTCCGAATGGATTTTATCTAAATCTGATAAAATCAAGCCTTTGATTTTAGCTTGATTTTATCCATTCGGAAACCGAGTTGATAAAATCTGATAAAATCAAGCCTTTGAATGCGAAAATCTAAGATTTTATCAACTCAGTTTCCGAATGGATAAAATCTTAGATTTTATAAAATCTTAGATTTTATCAAGGCTTGATTTTATCAAATCTTGATAAAATCTGATAAAATCCATTCGGAAACTCAGCCTCTGAGTCCTAGCATGATATTTGTCTGCCGATCAAATCCTACCCACGTTCAATCCTCTTCCATCTTCTAACCCTAGCCTGCGCTCCATCACTCCTCTCTCCCTCGATGTCTGCCGATCTACCACCATCACCATCGTGATCAGTCTCGGTCTCCGGCGATCGGCCACTGATACCCTACAAGTAAGTTATTCACTCTCTCTCTCATCTGTGGAGTCAGAAACCGATTCTACTGCGTCCTCCTTGTGGCCTTCTGATGAAACAGATTTCGTCCTTCCTTCATCTGAAAATGCCTTTTGATTGTGAGATTAATGCTTTGTTTCAGGTTTTAATCTTCTGCTTTCCAATTTGTCACTGATTCGATTGAGTACTAGTGTTCTTTACTTATTTTGAATTGATTTGGCTTTTTCTTCTTGTTATCAATCTCTGGTTCTGGTGCGTATTATGCAGTTGTATATCTCTGAGTTCAGTCTTATGGGGAAAAAAATTCTCAAGCAAGTGTAAATAATCTTCTGTGTATTAGGGATTCTGAGACCTAGCTTCAATTGTTGTTTTATTGCTTCGCTCTTTAGTTCTGCAAAATTATTTGAAGTTTGATGATTGTTGTCGGAAATGAATTTGTTTACCTTTTTTGAATTGGATGACATGGGAAAATATTTTGATTTTCATATATACAGGTATAAATCCGAAACGGTACCCGGTATGAGAATCATTCAGCACTGATATGCGACTCTCGCAACAGCATTGATCAAACATCACCCCCCTGCTATCTCACATTCAGCACTATCAAATGGTTCGCAAAAGATTTTTCGATGCCAAAACGGGTAGATTCATAAATCCTTATCTCCTTCTATCATACTCTATGCTTTTCATTGTGCAGGGTTCATGGTTTAGTATAGTCAATCACTAAATGTCAAATTATCAGTATTTACCCTATCATAGGATTGATATTCTTTCTGTGATCTGAAACATCAATGATGAAATCGCGCCTATTGTGACTCTCCATTGACTGATTCGAGTCCTGTTACTTGCCGTCGCTTGTGGGCTCTAATCGTGGCTTACAAACACTGCCTATAAACTGTTCGACAAAACGTCTCAACGGAAACCAATCTCACTTAGAGCATCTCCGATCGTACCCCGTTTTTTTTTTCCAATGAGCATCTCCAATACATGACTCCATGTTTTAGGGTTTCTTTCATAGTTGGTCCCCTTCTAGGGTTAAAAGTCGAAACTTCCCTTCATAGTTGGAGATGCTCTAATCATGGCTTACAAACACTGCCTATAAACTGTTCGACAAAACGTCTCAACGGAAACCAATCTCACTTAGAGCATCTCCAATCGTACCCAGTTTTTTTCCAATGAGCATCTCCAATACATGACTCCATGTTTTAGGGTTTCTTTCACAGTTGGTCCCCTTCTAGGGTTAAAAGTCGAAACTTCCCTTCTTTTGGACTCAAAAGGGTCAAGTTCCCAACTATGAACTATCCATCCAAAACATGGATGGGAGTCATGGATTGGCCTGATTATGTTACGGATTGATAGTTCCAGGGCCACGCGTGTTCAATTGGTAGTTTAAGGATGAAGTAAATAAATAAATAAATAAATCGAATAGTTTAAGGAGCAAATGTATATTTTACCCATCAATATATATAAAAGCTACTCTTTTGCAGGGCTTTTAATGGCTAAACCGTTAAATGCTGAGAAGTACTTGAAGAAGATAGGGTTTAAACCCCCCTAAAAACTCTATTTCTTTACTCAAAACCTTTATCATGCTGAGTTTTACTTAGATCAGAAGAGACTCAGATTCTTACTCAATTATTACAAGGCCCTTTCTTCCTCTCCTATTTACAACTGTGCCATTAATGAACCGTTTACTCAAATGTATGCTTAGATTTGGGTTAGCCATTGTAGTGTTTTTGATCAAATAAAGCTTTTACTCTGATTTTTCGTCAACCTTTTGAGTAAAATTTTTGCTAAGGTCGATCTAGAGACGCTCTCACAAATGAACATATGGATACATAAAGGTTACTCTTTTGTAGGGCTTTCAATGGCTAAACCATTCAGTGCCGAGAAGTACTTGAAGAAGATAGGGATGGGAAAGGAAGACCACTACTTCTGGAAGCAAGTGGGCAAAGCTCTGCTATGTACATACACGTTGTTTGGCGTTGTGTGGCTGTACAACGAGACGTCTCCATTGGGTTGGTGGACGTTGAAGCCAAAGCCCAAGGAAGAGAGAGAGCTGGCCCATTTGTACGAGAAGCGGAGGTTTCCGTACCCGGGAGATGAAGAGGCTATGAAGGAGTTCGTTGAGAAGGGCGGCATGATTGGCACGACAATAGGTCCTAAAGGGATCATTGAGTTTGATAAAGACGCGACCAATTACCAGAAGGAGTTGCAGGACAAGAAGTTTGAGCAAGAGGCTCAGAAGCTGTGGTTCAGGATGAGGAATGAAGTCGTTTCGGAGCTCCAGGAGAAAGGGTTTGAAGTTGAGTAATAATGGTTGCAAGAAAAACTCTCATAAGGTGAAGCATCTTGTGTGAATGTTGTGCCATTTTTTTCAGTGTTATTTTCGACTTTAGATAGTGTAGTAGTAGTATTTTTGGTTAATCCATGCTTTGGAGAGTTACCATGGGTCCTTAGATAGTGTAGTAGTAGTACTTTCCGGTGAGACTACGTTGTCTGTGTATTTTCCATCCCGGACAGTGGTCAAGTCAGTCCAGACAATCGTCCGTGGAGATAGTATCCTAGATCTCCATATTTTTCGACAGGACAGTGGTGAAATCCATCGAGACAGTTAAAAGACAGAACATAATCTACAAATATGGTTTTTGGCATATCTTTGATATAATGGTTTTGCGTTAAGAGTTTTGGATGGAGCTTGGTGAGAGGCAATATTTGTTGCTCTCTGGAGCATTCGATCTCTTTGATTAGTGAAACATTTTTATCGTTGACTTTACTTGAAGTAGGTTTACCATCTCCAGTAAGGCGAACCACGTAAATTTATGTCTTTATTTGTTTGGTTTGATTTTGTTTCTCTTTACTAACACATAAATTACCCACCACCAATATGTTTACTCCACGGCTTGACAATTTCAAGTCAATGATAACAATAACAATAATAACTGTAACAATATTATAGGTTCATTTCAACATCGGTAAACTAATGTCTGAGCTTGCTAATTAACTAACAACTTTTTTAACTATGAAATATGGCTGAAATAATCGAGGATGGCCTTATGACGCATCAATTTGCTGTGTGTCCAAGTTTTCTCCGAGAAGAAATGACTAGTATATTCTTGTCCATTTTGATTTATTCCGATTTATTTGAATTCAAACATTCTTTTTTGACTATTCCTTTTGAATCCAAACATGGAACCTTTCAATGTTCACAGGACATAAGTTTAAAATTGTTTTTTAAAAAAATTATGGTAATAAAAATGGGTAAAGTAATCGTGGATGGTCTTATGAGCCACATCCAAGTTTTACTCGAGAAAAAAATGTATAGTATTATACTCCTGTCCATTTTGCTACATATCCAAGCTTATTGATTTTGTTACTCTATTCTAAAAAATAATTGAGGCTTTGGTGGGAACACGGTGGACAAGATGGTTGGTAATTAGACAATGTAGAGGGGAAATTTTGTGCCGAACACGTGACACGAGACTTGAAAGGTACATGGACAAAATGATCGACATTGAGACTAATTAGAAATTATTCGACCAAATGAGCTAATCCTAGAACCTGCGAAGAATGAGATGTAAAATGTAAAAATAAAAATGAAATAATAAAGGGATGAGACAAAATACATGAATCAAAATAACCTTTGAAAACCATTTTTTCTCCCAGAAAACCATTGGCCGAGATTTCCTAGTGTACTGTATGGGGGTGTGAGACCCATTTCTCCCGAAAATGGAATTTCACAAAAAAAATGGAAATGTCCGAACCGATGAAGCTGACCGATGGGCCTACTGTTAGGGTGACCCGATGGACCTGCCGATGGGTTGCGGATGAAGCACGTGCCGACGCCCCCGGACTCCATGGAGGTCTTGAAACCGATGGGGGGAGCTGACCCACTACTTAAAAATCCCATTTTTTAAATGCCACGTGGTCCATTGGCTGTTGCCAATTGTTTTCCCAAGTTAGAACCAACTAAGACAATGGGGTTGGTCAATTCAAGTAAAGAAAATTCATTTTTTTTAGGAATATCTCATTGCATTAACTTTGGCCCGACGTGACTTGGACATGATTCAACAAATATCAAAATTAGGTTGAAATGTGACCCGATTGTGTCACGGCCTACCTCACTCAAGTCTTTAGATAAGAGACGATAACACTGGGATCGATTATGATACCCTGGAGAATGAGAGCATGACGAGGATAGACGTCGACCCCTAAATGCCCCTTGATGAATTTGTCCGCCCCATTTGACTTGGCAGGACTAGAGGGGAGACCATTTAGAGGCTTGGTTGCGGTTTCAGCACCACCGAGGAGATCGTGACTGCCCCACTTTTCGGGATTATTGGAGATTTCTGTGGATTGGTGGCTAAGGACAAGGGTTCATCGCGGAGAGGCACCCACGGAGTAGCACTTGCGGGACCGCTGTGGGTGTCATGGAGGTCGCAATCTAGACGGTACAGAAAGAATATTTGTGCACAACCTATGTGACACGTGTCCAGAATTTATAAGTGGACTTGCCCTAGAAAGAGAGGCCAAGTCCCCTTTAAATAGCACATTCATCCCACCTTTCTAGGGGCCTTTTTCACGAATTTAGAGAGTGATTCTAGAGAGAGAAAACATTCTCTAGAGAGCACTCACTCTTACTCAAAACAGGAATTCTGCCAATGGTTCTTTCCTATCATTCTAGTCTTGTCCTTTACCAATTCCATAGATTTCTCCTTAGTCCATTTGTCTAATCGTTCATTATTCTCGTCCTTAATTAGTTTAGTCTTGATTTACGTACCAAACTAATTTCACCTTCTTACAGACAATATCTCTCAATTTGAAGCTAATTCTTAGCTTCTTAATATTAAAATTAATGAGTTCTTTTCATTTTGGAGAGTTTGGGATCGAATAAATACTTGATTCTTTTCTTCTTTTTTTATCATTCGTCATTCACAATCTATTACATGGGAGAAGGGGGAAAATGAGACTCAATTCCAAGATACAGTGTGGGACATTCAAAAACTCTACCGTATAAGCTAGCCACCACTTATGAATAAATGCTTGATTCAATTAGTTTTCCTTCTGTGGTTTCAAGTTTTTTTTTTTTCTCTCTCTCTGATGTTTCACCCCAGCAAAATGTCTATGTTTAGAATATGAATTCGAAGATATTTCTAAGTTGAAAAATACCATTAAACTATACCACCTACTTTGCGTTTGCATCATTGTAGTGAAAGTAATACAACACGACGACATACTTTGTATTTTTGTAATCATGAATCCCGTCACATAGCACGAGTTGCTGCTAGTATACATGTATTTTTTTAGTGCTTCATTAAATCATAGCAATTTCAGTATACATTATAAATTTTTTTAGTTTACAATATAATTAATGAAACACAAAATTATATGTTTTTTGAAGAGAAAATTGGAATCAATTTGACCAAGAGTTGTAGCTCAAGTAGTCGTAAGTGGGCACTTAGGTGCCAGTGTATGAGATCTCATATTCAAGTCGATAGAACGACATTGGTCTGCAGTAATAATTTACTCTATTAAGATACTAACATTCTATTATATGGCTAAAGAAAGTACAAATTAAAATTGGCGATGTAAATCCTAGATTATAACTGGTTGATTAAAAATTTGATTACAGATCCTTTATTGACTCAAACTCAAAATTTGATCAAAAACTCTAGATTACTCTTTTATTGACTCAAACACAAATTTTGATTAAAAATTCTTAAAACGATCCTCTAGTTCTCGACTAAAACATGTATCAATTGAGTTTTACTCAAATTTTTAAAGGCAAGTTTCACACCCTAATATTTACAGTTTTGCCATTTAATAAAATTTTTACTCAAGTTTGTTTCGCTTTGAGTTCATCCATGTTTGAGAACTCAATGCCAAATGAAATTTGAACCCAAATTGTTACTCGAATTTGAGTAAAAATATGAGCAAGGGTCAGAGATGTTATTATGGATAAACTTAATTTAAAAATTCTTCCATAAGGTTACAGTCGATATAAGACAGTTGGCTTTGAACCAGTCTTTATTGATTAATCAATACCTGCTTGACAGCACCAATTCTCCCCTGGCCAAGTTGCTCTGAATTTTCATCAAATTATGTGATTGTTGAAATTCTTTGCCGGCCACCGGCTCTGCAGATGAGGAATACGCCCAGTCCACGAAGGCCCGTCCGCTCGAGCGACACGAATAATCACAACCACAAATTTTCAGAAACTACCCTTCAGAAGAAAACTCAATCTGCGTTAGGTTATTTCAGAGCTGCAGCCAAGAAATTAGAAGCAGTTTTGTTTTGGCAAAGAAAGGGCAGGTCCAAGACTGATCCTAACAGAGGGCCTGGTCAAGTGATAACGATTCCTTCTCGTAAGTTATTCATCTCAATTTCAGTATTGAAATCGTTTTTTTAAATAAAGTAGCATAATTGGCAACTTGGATTCCATGTTTGTGCTACATTTGGATCTGGGTTTTGCAGATGGATTATGAAAGTGAAGGGAAAGAACATGAATAAAAATAAGTTCATAAAGTGTTGGGTTTGTGAAAGCCTATTTAGGGGCAGCTACTCCGATACCTAGACAGGAGTATTACGGTATTGGTGAGGGCTTAGGAGCAGTGCCTCCGATGCCTAGACAGGGGTATTACGGTAATTGGTGATGTAAACTCTAGGTTATAACTTGTTATATGCAGCGGCCCATGTATCTCGTATTACATAGTAGAAAGTGGTGTGACCCATGGATTTACTAAACTACGAAGTTGGGGAACTACGTAAATAATATCCTTGTGTATTGTGTTCTTGTTTAGTCTCTTGGTTATTGTTCGTGAGCGTGGGTTTGTTGATTTGGCCAATTTCTCAAACATAAAGTTGTATGTATTTGTCACAAAGAATTAAGTTCTTGTTAAGTTACCCAATTAGGGCAAGTTTTTTCTTCTTCTTCTTCTTTTTCTAGGGTGCTTAGTTTGCTTCTTTTTTTTTTTAATCTATAATGTCCATGCCGACTCCCGTGTACCTCATCTAATTCCTGCGGAACAAGGACACATTCGTATTGTGGGATAAAAGAGGTGGGGTGGAGCATTTCTTCTTGGCATTTGGTTGCTCAATTTGACAATGGCATGACAGGGGATACTAAATTTATGACATCGGGATAACTAAAGTGTAGGAGGTGGTGGGAATTAGGATAGGATAGCTAATTTCTGACAAAACCATGAAGTGTGCATTAACAACAGTCCAATTTGGTCCTAACCTAACTTGGGATAGGATATCATTACCTCGCATTTCTTGATATTTCAATTACATTAATTTCGTCCTTCGAAACAAATCCAAAAAGCCAAACAGAGCATTAGGAGTATATTCATCCCATGTAAAACTCAGGTTAGATTATATCGACGGTTGATGCTGATTTGCTGATGACTTGAAGGATGAAATTACCTCTTTATACAGTAGTCAAAATATGGAACGTTTATTCTAAATTGCATTTCTTTCTCGTGGGGGAAAATTATGTTGTAATGATTGGTCAATGCTTTCTTGACTGTGATTTGCAGCTCCCATATTTAATTCAACAGGAAGCAGCAGCAAGAATCCGTTGGGGTTTAAGTATTCCAACTCCAGTCGTTCATTAGATTCAACAACTTCACAGGCAGACACTGTTGCTTATTCCTTTGAAGAAATTGTTAAGGCAACGGGTAATTTCTCTACGGAAAATAAACTTGGAGAGGGAGGCTTTGGGACAGTATACAAGGCGAAATTGAAGGATGGATCTTTTGTTGCTGTAAAGAGGGCTAAAAAGGTAGAGGACCTTGAAAATTAGTATGCCATTATATGAATTCCGAACATAAAGTTAAGCAGTAACATCTAGTAGCATTGCCTAAGCTTCAATATGGGTAGAATATTATCATAATCGGGGGGAAAATAGTATAAGTATGTATGCTTGGCTAACACTGAACTTTTTTGCCCAGGAAATGGGCGAGAAACGCTCATTTGCAGAGTTCAAAAATGAAGTCCTTACATTATCGAAGATTGAACATCTAAATTTGGTGAGGCTATTTGGATATCTAGAGCATGGTGATGAACGGATTATTGTTGTTGAATATATCGGCAATGGTACACTCCGGGAGCATTTGGATGGTAAGTCAAGCAACATATTACCAACATTAAAAAGTAGAACATGAATTAAGAACAGTTACACCTAAGCATTCTTTCTCCATAAACTATTTAGCAAAACCGTTACAGTATTTGGGACTTGAGAGAAAGTAGTAGATGCAGTTGTTTTACTGTTTTCAAATACCTATTCTGATAATTATCAATTTGAGCTGAACCTATTTGAGAAAGGTCCATGGTTTGCAGTCAAACTTGCACCATTCAAAAAAAAAAAAAAACAGTTTGTATCCTTCTAAGACCGGGGAATGTAGCACAGGCTCAAAGTGTTTGACAATAATTCGTTTGGGAATATTGAGATCGGGAGAGTAATGTTTTTTATTTTCAATTTGATGCAGGTCAAACTCGAAGTGAGCTTGAAATGGCAGAACGCCTTGACATTGCCATTGATGTTGCTCATGCTGTTACATATCTGCACATGTACGCAGGTATTGCATGAGCTTTTTGTATTAACTACTTCTAATTTATATCAAAATAATTTTATCCTTCACGGAACCTCTTTAAGGTGACCAAAAGAAAGCTAAGGGTTTTAAAGTTAACTACCGTCAACTGAATGCCAATATGGCCTTCAAATTTTGGAAGCCTGACTGTTTACAAAAGGTGACATGGATATAACACCAATTTTTGGAACAAGCTAGTTGATCATTGTGATTACTCTTTAGGAGTCACCGTTACTTAAAGACTGTGAAAGACGTTCATAATGCTGAGTTTTGATTAATTATGTTACAGATTGTCCAATAATCCACAGAGACATAAAGACATCAAACATCCTTATCACAGAGAAACTCCGTGCCAAAGTAGCTGATTTTGGATTTGCACGATTAGCTTCTGAGGATCCAGGGGTAACCCATGTTTCGACCCAAGTCAAGGGAACAATTGGCTACTTGGATCCTGAATACCTCAGTACGTACCAACTTACAGAAAAGAGCGATGTTTACTCCTTTGGTGTGGTACTTGTGGAACTAATGACGGGAAGGCAACACCTTGAACCAACGAGACCAAGCAAAGAAAGAACCACGATAAGATGGGTAAGCATTTCAAGCAAAGATACATTAACATAAAAGCAGTAGCTTATGGAATGTGCTTTTAGCAGCCTAGGTCCAATCTCAATTTTCCAAGACATATAACGCTGAATTCCAGGGTAGAATATATAGCCAGTACCAAATTATAAGAGAACTCCCATCAAAAACATAAAAAGAAAAAATTATCAAAGAACTAGGATGGAAGTGCTTGACAAGGAAAACGCTGAAAGGTAACGTGTTATTAGCCTTAAATGGGCAAACCAGATTCTCTCTCTCACTTAGGCCATAGAAGAGGTCGTATAACTTAATCATGACAGGGTTAAGGACCATCCCTATTAGCTGAGCCTCTTTGTTCAATCTGTCTTGAGAGTTTTAAGCTTTCAAGTGGAATTCTGTTTGTCTAGCTCTATACTTCTTTTCTCCTCAGATTCCTGAACTTTTTTTAATAGATCATTATCAAACAAGTGATGACCAATTGAAAATAAGTAAGGATCATCTGTGTCTACAGGCCATGCAAACATTAAAAGAAAGTGGTGCAGTAGTGGCAATGGATCCGAGGCTGCGAAGAAGCCCAGCATCAGTAAAGGCTGTGGAGAAGGTTCTAAGACTCGCTCGACACTGCCTTGCACCTACAAGAAAGGCAAGACCCTCTATGAAGCAATGTGGTGAAATATTATGGGGAATTCGGAAAGATTTTAGAGAGAAAAACCTTGTTCATGATGTTTCCCCTTTTCATTATTCTGAAAATATTGATGTGAGGCAGGATCACCGGGAGGAGTTTGGGATCGAAGACGGCGAGAACTATGAATTCTGTTCTACGCCAATTTGAGATAGGGTATAGGGTATTTTAGAAAATTTTATAAATTCATTTTTTAGTGTACAATTTTGAAGATCCATTTGTATTCTAGACTTCAACACTTATTTTGTTTTGGGTTTTACTCTTGTTTGTTAAAAATGACGAAGCTCTTATTAGACTGAAGGAAATATTTCTTGTTTTTTTGGTTCCCCTGTTACCATGCAAACCTGGTTTTGTTCCAATACGTGTACATTGAATTTTACTAGAACTATCACTCATCATAATATCCTTGACTGGGCTTGCCATCAAATGATTTTCCAGGTCAACCTTTCGATGTCTTCAAGATTCGAGGATAGATGTGTTCTGACTTGACATGTACGAGAAAAACTTGTATGTCAAACAAGTACTACCACGTGGTAATTGCCAGTGCATTCGAGCCGTCCAAACACATCTAAGGACGGTATTTTTGTAAATTTTGGAGGCAAATTTACCTTAAAAAAATCTAGACTGTCCAAAATATGTTTGGACTGCTCAAATGCAACGACGGGTACCACGTGCCGGTACCCTATCTGACATACAAGTTTTTCTCGATATGTACCAATTCATTGAAGTTGGATGAAAACTTTCGATATGTACCACGTGTATATACCCTACAAGCACCCAAAATTTTTTCGACTTGGGGGCTGCTACTATTCCTTCAAAATGGGATTCATTTCTTACCAAAATTTTGTCCTGCCGTTTACGTTGTATAACTTGAAAGGTAAAACATTCTTGCAAAGAAATAAAGTCTAATGATATCGATAACTACATCGTCGAATGATCCATTTCGAAGCGCAATTCTCAAGTCATTTTAATGTCATCGCTCATTGTTTTAAAGAGCAATGTTAGTTGGTTACTGAGTTGTTGACATCGAAACTTGATCTTTTACCCCCGCTATCTACTCGTCGAGCTCTAAAAATCAAATACATTTCGGCCTCATTTGATTCTCGGATTAGGCTTTTGGGATAAGATTAATTACATTTAGTCCTACATTATCACAAATTTGGTTCTCAAAATGACTGTCATGACTCATAATCTAGGATTATTTATATCCTTATACGTGGGAAACTATAGTTAATAGGATTTTTCTATTGTTCGCCCATTACACATTATGACCGGTCATAATGTGTTTATGACCAGTCATATTAGCTTTTTACTGGTACGGGTAATCTACAAAAAAGCATTATGACTAATGGTAAACACATTATGACCGGTTATAATGTGTCTTATTGTCCGTCCATTGGTGGATAGTAGATTTTGCCTAAGTAAATAATCTCATGGGAGGTTGGATTGAGCGGGACAAAAAGGATCCCCCAATTGCTCCCTAGATAGTGAAAGTCCTTCACATCACCAAAAAGAATACCCAAAAAAAATACAAAAATGCCCGCTCTTTTGAAGGTAATTCCGTGTCAGTTAAATATGAAATCGGAAAGCATTAATACCGGAACAAATACATCACAAACTACTAAAATTAGAAGGAAAATGTTAACGGACCCAACAAATATATTTTTTTGTAACATTAACGGATACAATAGTACACCCGTTTGGCAAGACCAAAACTAAAATTCTATACTAGCAAGTAGGGCTGTAAAAAAAAACCCGCAAACCGCGAATCCGAACCGGACCAAACCAAACTGTAGGTTTTGGATTGGGTCCATAGATTAATGGTCTGGTCACGGATTGAAAAATTAGAAAATCATGCTTCGCGGTTCGGTCCATGGATTTTCATAAAAGAACCGTGGATAAACCGAACCAGACTGTGAGAATTTAATCAATAAAAAAATAATATATATATATATATATATAAAATATTGGGATAATAATTATAATTAAACATATTATTCTTAATTTTATACCCTGAATAGGTGGATATGCTATAACTGAAAAGTAAAGGTTCAAACTGTAATTAACAATTGTAATTTTATTTTTGGCTTGCAAGTATATTAGCTCCTTATTGTATAGGGACTGGACTGGTTATGATGAAGACTTTTGTTTACTCGCTTTATATTATGTTATTTTACATCTTTTTGCTACTGCTAGTGGTACTCTCTTAAATGCGAATCTCTTTAAATCGTTTTGAAAAATGGTTCATTTTTTGGAAGGACATAGTAAATGAGTTTTTACTTCAATAAGGACATTAACTTTTTATTTAATGTCAAAAGGACAAATCATCTACATATTTTCAAAAATGCCCCCACTAGCCAATGAAAGTGCATAAACCCCCAAATTTAATGAAAATGCCTAAACTTATACCCAAGCAATATTCTACTTAAAACGCCAAGCACTCCAGTGCAGATTCTATGAAAGTCAGCTTCTAAAACCCAGTGATATCCTATGAAAGTCAGCTTCTCTAAACCACTAAAAACCCAATAATTAGAAAAGTCTTGCACCCTAAGTGCTTTAAATGCAAGTGCATCTCTATTTAAAACGCTTTTAAAATACTTTAGGGTTTTTATGAAAAACGCTTCTAAACAATTAAAACCCCAGTAATGGAAAAGTTATGCACTAAGCCTTTAAACCCAAAACGCTTTTAAACCCACTATACCCTACCTCAAAGGGCCTAAACTCCCTCAAATTGAACCCCAAAATTAAAGGGACAATAATTTTGTCCTACCCAGTCGGACCCACGCATTCGCATGAGAGAGAGGGAGGGACAGCGACGGGCATGAACAGTGACCACCCGTCGCTTTCAAGGGTGTCTTACCCGTTGCAATGGTAGCGTGTGACTTTCAATTGTCTGTGAGAGAGAGAGTGTGTGACATGAATGCATTACCCGTCGCTTTCAAGATGTTGTACCCGTCGCTTTCATCTTTTTCCTTTGTCCGCTGGACATTCCTCCGCCGTGAGTGGTGTAATTCATTAAAGATATTTTTGTCTAATGTTGTTCTTGAGCCATAAAAATTTTCACATCAATGTATCGGAAGCATTAAAATAAGTTAGGTTGGACTAAATACTATTTAAAGCCCCAAACTTGGCATTTACACCAATTTTCTGTTTGAAGAATTATTGTTGTGACTTGGTCTTGTTTATTAAAACATAAAAGTTATTGATGATGAATGGGTTTCAAAACTTATAATGAGAATGTGAATATGAAATATGTTTTTTTATTTTGTGGAATGTAATAATTCGTGGATAAATCATGAACCGAACCGTGATTTTTTTTATTGATTCGGAACCGGACCATAGACTTTTGATTTGGACACAAATTATCTTACCTTGGACCGTAGACATTTAGTTCAGTTCCCATATTCATATCAATCCGCATCAAACCGGACGGTTGACACCCATACTAGCAACCCTTTAGTCTGTCGGGGCCGCAGCTCTGGGTTAAAAACATTTCCCTTCAAAACTGAGCAAGAATGCTCCCATCTTTCTATGACGAAGATGAAAGATGGGCCTCCTCGTCGACCGTCTCATCCACCGCAAAAACACCACCACCACCACCACCCAAAACCACCGACCCCCGCCGCACCCACGCCCAAGCCGTCAAGGCCTTAACCACCGACCGCTCCGTCTACAACAACCTAATCACACTCTACTCCAAATCAAACCTCCTCTCCTCCGCCCTCCGCCTCTTCCACCACCACATCCCCTCCCCAAACGTCGTTTCATGGACTGCCCTTATCTCCGCCTTCTCTCTCTCCTCCCTCTCTCTGCACCACTTCATCTCCATGCTCCGCCACCCCACCTTACCAAACCACCGGACCTTATCCAACCTCTTCAAGACCTGCGCTTCCCTCCCTTCTTTCTCCTTCGGCCTTCAACTCCACTCTCTTTCTATAAAGCTCTCTCTCTCCGATCACCCCTTCACCGCCTCCGGGCTCGTCAATTTCTACTCCAAGACCCACCTCCCCGATCACGCTCGCAAAGTGTTCGACGAAATTTCCGATCGAGACGAAGTTTGCTATGCCTCGATCATCGTTGGGCTTGCACAGAACACGAGGTTAATCGAGGCTTTGTCTTATTTTAATGATATGAGAAAGTGTGGTGTTGGGTCTACTATGTATTCTGTATCGGGAGCCCTTCGTGCTGCAGCGGGGCTAGCTGCGTTGGAGCAATGTAAGATAATTCATGGGCACGCGGTTGTGACTGGGTTTGATTTGAATGTTGTTGTGGGGACTGCTTTGATTGATGGGTATGGGAAATGTGGTTTGGTATCAGAAGCTCATGGCGTGTTTAATGAGTTGAGGGAAGAGATGAGTGTTATAGGGTGGAACGCAATGATGGCAGGGTTTGCACAACACGGGGATTGGAATTCAGTGATGGAGCTGTTTGGTGAAATGGAAAATAGAGGTCTTAAGCCGGATGAATTTAGCTTTCTTGCGATACTTTCATCGTTTTACAACTCAGGTTTTGCTGATGATGCTGAAAAGTGGTTGGGCAGAATGAGATTTGATTTTGGGTTGGAACCTTCAATAGAGCATTACACGTGTTTAGTGGGTGCAATGGGTCGAGCAGGACGATTGGAGGATGCTGAAAGGATTGCAATGACGATGCCAATTGAACCGGATGCACCAGTGTGGCGTGCATTGTTGTCTAGTTCTGCGCAGCATGGTAATGTAGAAATGGCTTGGACAATGGCTAAGAGATTGTTGAGATTTAACCCGTATGATGACTCCGCTTACGTGATTGTTGCAAATGCATTCGCGGGTGCAGGCAGGTGGGATGAGGTTAAGGAAGTAAGGAAGATGATGAAAGATGGAAGGGTGAGGAAAGAAGGGGGGAGGAGTTGGATTGAAGCACAAGGACAGGTTCATGTGTTTTTGGCTGGGGATCGGAGACACGAGATGACAGAGGAGATATATACAAAGTTGGCAGAGTTGATTAAGGAGATCGGGAAGTTGGGTTATGTGCCGCATTGGGAGGAGATGTTGCACGAAGTGGGAGAGAGAGAGAAACGTGAATCGTTAATGTACCACAGTGAGAAGTTGGCTTTAGCTTTTGGGTTGGTGAGTGGAACAGTGCCGCATGGGAAGCCTTTGAGGATAGTGAAGAATTTGAGGATATGTAGGGATTGTCACGAGGCTTTTAAGTTCATCAGTAGAGTGGTGGAGAGGGAGATCATTGTGAGAGATGTCAACAGATACCACAGGTTCTCGGATGGTAGTTGTAATTGTAAAGATTTTTGGTGACAAACGGGAAGTGCTAATGTACCACAGTGAGAAGTTGGCGTTGGCCTTTGGGTTGGGGAGTGGAGCTGCACCACCGGTGAAGGCTTTGAAGATTGTCGAGAATTTGAAGTTTCGTAGGGATTGTCTTGAGTGGTGGAGAGGGATATCATTGTGAGAGACGTTAACAGATACCGCAGGTTCGTGGACGGTAGTTGTAATTTTCGAGATTTTTGGTGAGTGGTAACTATTCAAGAAAACACCTCGTTTCAAAAGGCAATCCTGAAACTTGATGTTACACTTTCAGATGCTGATAATGATCAAAGTAACAAACTTCAGGTACCAAAGGCTAGGGGTTTTCTGTAGGGGAGGAAAAAGATGAAACAGAGCACATAACCAGGTCGAGCCCACGACTGTTGACAGCACTGTACAGTCTCTATCTTTTTGTGCACTGGGCGTGAAGCATTGTCGTGTCAGAATGCAGCAAACTGCAATTACCATTTGTTAGAATTGGCCATGATTATGCAGCAATATTGCTGCATTTGCTCAATGGTAAGCCCCCTCCACTTTGAGAGTTTCCCCTAGGGTTGTCTCCTAGTTTCTGCCCCGGGGGTTGCGGCCTCAGGGGCAGCTTTGAGGGCTCCCCCTCCCCTGGTTCTCTACTCCTAAATGGGTTGTTTCCACCCTCCTGGTGTTCTCTTTAGTCTTTTCCGTTCTCTTTTATTCCCTAATAATCTCCCTCTCCTCCTCCTTCAAGCTCACCACCGCTTCATCTCGCCCGTTGCTGCCACCACCCTTCTGCCTCATTTCTTCTCTATCTCATCTCAGCATCTGCCACTCCCACTTTCGCCGCCTTCTCTGCCTCACCTCATTCTGCATCATCTTGCCTGCCATTGCCTCGCCTTGCCCGCCATTGCCTCTCTTTCCCAGAGAGGAGGTGGTGTGATCTAGCTCTTCTTGGTTGGGGATTTGGCGATCCAGAGGCAGTAGCTCTCCGACGGTAATCCTTGGCTTGTCTTTGGGTTTTTCCGACAATGGACCTTTGGTTTGCAGCTCTTCATTTTCCTTTTTTAGCGTCTCTCTTATTTTGTTTTGGGATTTTATGGTTGTGATCCGTTGGATTCTACTGTACGGTATTTTTTATGCATTGATACGAAACTTGTGCCCCCTTAGGACTGAGGTGCTTATTTCTTCACCGCTGACCGGCTCTATTGATCGAAGTTCATGTGTTTGTTTTGCTCTGCAATATGTGCTTTTGTCTTAATGAAGGACATAGGTTTCCTATCTTCATGTTATTTGTCTATCTTGTTGGCTGCGCATTATTTTCACATCTGTGTATTTTAGGTGGATTACGTTGCTGTTGGGTTCTTTATGAAATAATATGATTGTTGTTGACTAGTCAAAAAAATTTTTTTGCAGCATTTGCTCCTTTGTTTAGCTAACAGAAAACTGCTACGTTAATTTCTCAGAAGACAAAATGTTACAAAAGATCATGTATATCCTAGTTGACTGCCAAAAGAGCTTCCAAAAGTTGCAGGAAGTCGGGGTGTAAGAATAAAGCCTACTTGTACTGAACTTCACGGTTTTCCTTGCAATGACCGTATTGCTTTTTGATCTTTTGTTTGAAGTAGTCCATATGTTAATACAATGGAGCAAGGCATGACGGTAGTTGAACTATACCATATGGATTGAATTTGAGTTGAGATTGAAGAAATTGGTCTCAAGACTCTCTAACCGCATAATCTCAAAACCCGAATATCAGATCAAATAGAATTTTCAATTGGGAAATAACATCATTATTCATAAAATACATTAACATACTATTACAAATGAACGTGTAATGAATGCACCAATGTAAATCAATACATTTAATCACTATAACCGAGTATTTTGTTACCCACCGTATAGCTATGTAAGCTCACCAATAACTTTCTTACTCACCATTTTGAAAGCGAAAGAGTTTTTATGCTACATTTCGCTTGATATAACCCAAAACGAAAGCAGCTTGTACTACACTAGGGGGTGTGCTCCACTTCGTACCTTCGAATATATCATGCTCTATCTTTTGTTCTTTTAGTAGTTTCAAAGACCTGAATCTTGTTGCGATATTGGATATCAAAACGGAAAGACTAATGGAAGCAGGGAACTTGTACCGCTCCCAGGAAAATCTTTGACAGATGAAAAAAGGCATATAACACTCGAAAGCAGCTCCCCAGTTGCGAGATTTGATAATTTAGGTGATTCCATCTAATCTGCTGTTACAAAGAATTTCTTGGCCTGTTACAGACAAAAGAAGAAAGATGATCAATTTCAAGTATAAGAACAAACAATAAACCCTCTTGCGTCGCATGGATTTAGCATTCAGTAATTGTCTTAAGTTTTCATGCTAGAGGAATATGTATCTTACTTGCTCCAGAGTCAGGAACATGATGACATTCCAAAGTCCAAGCCGGCTATAATTTGGGATGAATCCTTTGTAGAAAGCAAAGGGTCCCTGCAGTATGACAACTAGAACAACTTACCACTTGATTGAGGTTGATAGCTTTCATGCCAACATCTCCTCAATAAACGCCAACCTTTATACCATACTAAAAATCAAACATCGAATTCTACACTATACTACAACAAAACAGCACTAGTGAAACAAGGAGCAGCAGTCATCGGGTAAAGGAGTTATTTGCACAGTTTTTATTCTCTTACCAGTATGTTTTGAGCCGATAGCAATAGTGACTTGGAATTTGTACAGGTAAAAAGAAGTAGAACTGGAACCATGTGTTTTTGATAAATTCCAAGTTCAGTGATGAGGAAGGGACAAAACTACACAAGGAAAATAGAAGGGTGTGTTTGCCGTTTAGGAAAGGATGTGGGATTCTGGACTGACTCTAACAGCAGAGCAACCATACTCATCCCAAGACCAAAAATGACTCCATGCAATCAAGTGGTACATATGACAACCCATTGTAACTTCTTAAATAAAGAAGAAACCATTGGATAGAAATATGAATAAACTCAAGAAAAAGTGTTTAGTCAAACATTGGAAGCACTTAGACAAAACAAAAAGCTTATACTCCAACAAGGACGATTTTAACTCCTCTAGCAATGATTTCTAACAACTGGATCAAGTAGACCACCTTTTCTTTTTCTTTTTTGGTACTTCGGAAATACAGATCAAGTAGACATTCAGTGTTGTAGGAAATAGAAAAGTTGGTTACCCGTCTATGAGTAAGATCGTATAGGGAGATAATTACAATTTACACAGTATATTACACAACGCGCTGTCAGAATAAAAGCTGAAAATGATACTGTACCTCGGTCTTCAAAGTTCTGATGAAACAGTCCAAGGTGCTTTTGTAGATAGAATCTCCCATCATTCTGGATTTAACCTAGAACATAATAACCAGAAATCCACGCCAACATTGAGTGAATAGCCATCCATCAGCAACTCCATGATATTGATATAGATGATTAGAAACAATCGTTTAGACAATGGATTATGATGCAATATCTAGAATGCATAAGTAACTAGTGATAGTTTGATACATTTGGCAAATTACATTTACGCAAATTGAGTATTCCTCTCTGTGGTTGGATTTGATTTTTCTATGAAATTCCCTCAAAATAAGATATCCTCAGACCCCCTTTGAGTGGTACGCCACTTGGCTACTAAGGTTTCCAATAATTAACCAACACTGTCCAGTGGAACCTGTAAATAAAGTAAATTTCACAGACACGTATACTTCTAGACAAAAAAGAACTGCAAAATTAACCGTATGGTCCCCTTTAACATCAGATGCCCCTAGTCTAAAAAGCAATTAGAGATACAGGCAATAAATTAATTTTTCTGTCAAAAGTGGATTGAAAAAGCTTATGAGCAGAAAAGGAAAATTAGAGGCATTTGGTTTGATATGATTATTTTCCTCATTTCTAATGTGCATTTTCTCAAACCTAAAAAAGAATATAAAGAAGTGATCGACAACCCAAACAGTTTGTAGCATAGAGCAAAATACACCAATGAATGCACCATTGTTGAGGAGTGAAGGGGTCCAAATCTCATGGATGCTGAAAGATCAAAATGAGAACATATGTTGGTCTAGGTTGTTAAACAAGACAGATTGCCTATTTAACCCAAAAATAATGTTCTAAAAGACAAACTAGAAAAAAGGTTCCCTGAAACAGAACCCTCAAAGATTTTGGATTAAAGCCTACTGAGTTGAGCAGTGGTAGAACTACCCTTTCATTTGAGGTTGCCCAACTTCCATTCGTACTAGTATTTCTAGTGTAAAATGTACAGCCACCTCTCTAATAAATGAACAAGGCACCCCCTTCTTTTCATCTTCTGTCCTTTGATCTATCCCTTCCCCTTTACATGGACCCAATGTTCCTCTCTCATTTTTTTCCACAAGCGCTTCACTCTATAGATTATTTCCCCAAAATACTCCCCTGCAACCTCCATTTCACCGAAAATAAGATCGGCTCCTTTACTTTTTGTCCCTACTTGAACATTGTTAAAAACCACATCTCTGTAGACTTAGAGAAAAAAAAAAAATTAAAGGTACTCTATAGTTGAAGTTTACAACATTTAAAATCTAATGCGAGTACGATAGAGGTGGTATAATTGCCTTCAAATTTGGCATCTGATAGAGAGGGGATCTGCAGGGTTATTGGACAAAATCTTTTGGCACCCCCAAGAACAAAATCCTGGTTTCGCCCCTGGGTTGACAACTCGAGTGTGACAAGTGACACTCATGTTTTGAATGAAAACCATCCAAGTGTAGAGTCTTTTTGGCCAAGTTAGTCTCATTTCAGCTAAATTTCATGGCATGTCCACCTCCTACTACGAACTTACTGACTTCCATAACCCTTCACTGACTTGTAAAAGCTAGCAATCAAAGACTATACATGATAATAAGGATAAAGCTTGGTGCTGATCACAAGGCTATAGCGAGCTTAACCAACTAGGAAGTTGGAAGTCAAAGGAAATGTTTACCACATCAACAGGAGAACCGATACAAACTGCAAAGAACCCAGCCCCTAAACCGGCTAGTAGATGTGTAAATATACTGTCTGTGAAACCTGGAATTTGCAATAGTGTCTGCACAGGCAGAAACAAAATAGATGGAAAATGAGAAAAAAAACTGCAAATAATAACCCGACTCAGGCAAAACTTTGGGCTCTGCGGCATAATCACCTGTTTCACTTGGTCATAACTTGCTAGTTCTGCTGCATTTATAATAGCATTGCGTGCAATATTAGGTCCGAGCCCCGTCCACAAAGCTGCCAGTCCTTCCTACTTTTATTTTGTTAGACCAAAAAAGTATGGGAAATTTTGACAGATTTAGATGGACCGAATTTTCCCTAAATTACATACCTGCTTCAATATGGTGTAATAAGCATTCAAGGCTCCAGAATAACGCCTAGGCACTCCAGGCAGCAGATTGCCTTCAGCTTGAAGTCGAACTTTAACAAGATCAGTTGGATTAGCCACTGCAATTGCAATAGCGCCTGTTCGATGTAAAAGTACCCACTTAAAATCAGAAATGAAAGAAATAGTAACTTGTTTAGTTAGTAAATTCTTGTGACTAATGTAGCACGAGAAGGGATTGATGCAAGTCGTAAGCTAGAGTGTGCATGCAAACAATTAAAAACTATGAATAAAGAAGCAGCAGTTACCCAAAACACTCACCAGTAATCATAGCAGCAAGTATCTTATGGAATAAAGAAACGTCCCCAAAATATTCACTCCCTACTAAAAAGGCCTTGACCTGTAAAACATGAAATCACATATACTAAATAAGCTATCATCTTGAACCCATAGAAATTGGCTGACTTAATGGAGCGGAATATATTCAAAACATACGGGCTCATATAGTGCAATCCTTAAGCCTCCGTACAAAAATTGACGATGCAATCCAGGTACGACACCCTTCCAAAGCGCTACTAAACCTTCTTCCTTAGCAATAGTAGCAACAGTACCCAACATACCTCTGTATTTAGGAGCACCTGCCCCCTCCTCGACATTTGTTTTCTTTTGGAGCTGAAGCCTAACTTTAGCAGTGTCTAAAGGAATAGTACACACCTGCACAAAGTTCATATACAGAAATGAAAAGGGTTTGTCAATTTTATGTTAACCAATCTGCAATATGCCAATAGCTACAGACAGTCACATTCAGTAATGGTTCCAAAAATAGATAGAAACTTGTCACACCAACTTGTTTCAACCATAAATCTCAGCACCAAAAAATAATAAAACAATGAAATACCAATGGTTTGTCTTCTACCTTGACTTGAACATAAATGGTTTGTTAACTCAAACCATCAAACGTAATTCTATTTGGGTTTCAAATTAACGGTACTGAAAATTGGAAATTCGCTGATGTGATAATATTAATGGTAACAATTGTTCAAGAATACGTAAGAGGGGAAGGAAAGGATAGAAAATCAGAAGTATTGAAGGCTTTTTTACTGTCATTGAGGATTGGAGGTACACGACAATGCACCATTCTAAAATCTTCCTCAAGTTCAACATTTAAAATCAAGAGCTGAACGTTGGTTGGGGGTGGGGGAAAACCATCAAGTGAGGACACTAAGGTTGTGTTTTGATTAAGAATTTCTGAAGGGAAAATAAAAGGCAGGGATTGTTCCCCCCACATATCCCAAGTTGTATTTCCCCCACCTTTCTTTTTCCCTCAACAAATCCTTGATCCTTCAAAAAAAAAATTGTGCTTTGATTTGCCGGAAAGTCAACAGTTCAAATTTGCCTACTTTTGTGACAGTTATACATAGAAATTAAGATGTACGAATCAAATTGCCAAAATCGTTAATGTTGACACATTAAATACAGAATCAAGTTGGCTTCAAAAGCGAAATGCCAAGCAGAACGGACTGTTTGCTTAGGAAAATTCGATACAGAATCATCTTAACGGCCGCAAAATAAACATCAATGCGGAGCTCAAACCACCATCAACAAGTCAAAATCTTTCAGTCATTGAATTCACAAAATGAACTAAAATGCTGGATTTGTTAGTAAACAAGATGTACTGGATTTTTAAGGAGATAGTGGAATTGAAGGGGGCTTGTGGATGTGGATACCTCGGCGAAGCAAGCGGCGAAAGCGCTGCTGGCGAAAGTTCCGGCGAATGAGATCTCCGTATTTTGCCTGGGATCCGCCATTGGTGGGTGGAAGGGAACTATCGGAGAAGGGGGTAGTTTTGGTACCAGGAGAAGTTTGACTTTAAAAGCAGACGATGATTACAATTTTATTTTTTACTTTGTCAACTACTGTAGTAGTTACTAGTACTCATCTATAGGGTTTGTTTTTTGGGATTCCCCCAAACTTCTGGGCATGAGAGTGAAACACAACCATGAGGATGTCGCAATAGGGCATGTTTGGGATTCCCTTTTTATTTTTATTTTTTTTAACATTTTCATTTTCTCTTCTTTAACTTTTGGATGTTTGGGAGGTTTTATCGAATGGATTATTACCTCTATGTCTAGAAAAGAGATGTTTAATTACCAATAAGGTAAGTATTTTTTTTAATTATCACAAGGGTAAGTCACTTTTTTTGGAGTTTAGGTTTAGGGTGTACTTTCTTATTATAGGGTTTTCTTGATTTAAGTGACTTTTATGCATAAGATTTTAGATTTTTTTTACTTTTATAGAGTCTTCTGCAAATTTTAGGACTTTCACAAATAGAGATACAGTTAGTTAAGTAGGATCACTAGTCATGGGGGTATCCAGAGTTTAGGTTGGTTGAGGGGTCACATTTACATTATAAGGTTTTTAGTGGTTTAAGCGACTTTTCATGTGGAAATCTGCTTAGGATTTTAGAAGCTGACTTTAAGTGTGATACCACAGTCATAGGATCAAAAAGTAAGATTTTAAACTTTTTTTATCTTGGTTGTAAGGCACCACGGCGACTAAAGTCTCCTAGGATTTTAGACACTTTTATATGGTACCCTAGTCGTAGGGTACCCTAGAATTTTAGGTACTTTCATAGGGTACCTTAGTCGTAGAGTACCATAGGATTTTAGGCACTTTCATAGGATATCCAATTTAGAATAGCGCAAGATTTTAGAAAAGACTTTCATAGAATTATCACAGTCGTAAAGAATACCACTAGAGTTTTAGATTTATGGTGCACTTTTTTTATTATAGGGTTTAGTGATTTAGGCATTTTCATAGGGTACCCTAGGATTTTAGACACTTTTATAGGATACCCTAGTCGTAAGATACCTTAGAGTTTAGATTTAGAGTGCACTTTCCTATTATAGGGTTTAGTGATTTAGGCACTTTGATATGGTAATCTAAGATTTTAGACACTTTCATAGGGTACCTTATGATTTAAGCATTTTTATACGAGTTGGGAGACCTAATGTTAATTATGGGATCCAAAGGTAACTTGATGGTAAATGCCCCTTTATCAAAATACGAGGAGATTCATAAATAAATAAAAACTACATAATGTCTTTTGCACATATCTTTTAAACACTAATCCTGTTGTAAAATGCATTATGAACGTTTCTCGATAACACTCTACCAAATTTAATATACCATTCTGACCATAATTTAAAAAGTCAAAATTCCAAAAAAAAATTAGAAATAAGCCTCTCAAATACTAATGGGCCAAACCCCAAATGATGATGGTTGGAATTGGGATTAATTGAAAGGGTTGTAGTCTTGATCCGATTTATTAATGCGCATGAATTAACCACTTGGATTTCATCTCACTTGCTTGTGACAATTAGTAAGTCGAATTCGCCAAGATAAAATCTGAGCCACTGATTACCAAGATCAACAGCTTGGGTCCCGCACTACAGGATTGAGAGACGAAGAAGTTTTGTCTTTGTCGTTGAGCATCTCCAATGGCATGTTATATGTAACGACCCGCCCCCACCTTGCACAATATTGTCCGTTTTGGCTGTCTAAGCTCCATGGACTTCCCAATAGTGTCATTCATCCCAGGATTGCTCCCAGGGCAAGCACACTTAAATGCGAAAGTTCTAATGAATTTTGACGCTTGCACGATTTTAAAAGGCTTTGTGCAAGTTAGAGCGTGATCTATTCTCTTATATCACATAACTTTGTTGCATCTGGGTGGTCGTGAGCTGTCATATTCTCCCTATCTTATGACGCAACGTCCTCGTTGCATATTAACCCAACAACCTTCCTCGATAGGCATAACACTTAGTTCTGCATAGCAATTTGTTTGAAACTCCGGGATTCAAGAGGTGGCTCCTACCCCGTACTCAACGGTTGTGCTTTGATACCAATTTGTAATGACCTGCCTTTGGCCGCCCAAGCTCCATGGACTTCCCAATATGATCACCTATCCCAGGATTGCTTCCAAGATGAGCATGATTAATTGCAAAGTTTCAATGAGCTTTGATGCCCGTGTGACTTTACTTTAAAAGGCCTTATGCAAGTTATGTCATGGTCTATTCTCTTATATCACAGTGCTCCGTTGCATCTAGGTGGGTCATCAGCTGTCACATTATTAGTGTTGCTATAAATAACATGAAGCACCAAATTTTCTTCTCCAATTGCGAGGTAAAACACGTGTTATATATATACCTATAATTAGATGATGCACCATATACAATACAAAATGTAGCTATTGCTATAATTTAGCATGTTCTTTTATGTCTACTTCTCTTATCATAGGACCCACAAATGACACTTTGAATAGACATTTTGAGAAATAGTAAAAGAAATAGCATTTGCATTATTCGAGCAATATCGCTTTAGTAAAGAAATTTGACACTTATTATTATATTATAGTAATAGATACTCCACCCTTGGAGATTTTCTTAGAGGTAGTGAAAAAGGATTCGTTTAGAAAACACATGTACATAAACAAACTCCCTTTTGGACACGAGGTCCTGAAGGGCATCCTTGTAGGGCTACTCTAGAGGGTGCATTTGAGCTGTTGATCTCGGTAATCAACAATTCGGATTTTATTTTGGCAATCAACGACTCGTATTTGTAAAGTGCTGAGATGAAATTAGGATTGTTGAAAACACATTTGACGGGCACGTGGCTTTTGATAGCATGACTAAACGGTAACAACAGTAAGACTGCGGTTGGATTAACTGAATTAATACTCCAAAAAAATGTTGGTATCGTATATTCAATTTAGGCTCAATTTGGATGGCAGCAATCTTGAGGGAGAATGAATATATGATGCCTTATTTTCATAATTCCAATGCTTGGAACAAACAAGAATAGAAATGTGATTCCATACTTTTCTGATTCTGGCATTTGGAACAGTCAGGAACAAGAATGTGATTCCTGATGACACATTCAACTAGAAATCACATTCCCAAACTAAGTGGGAATCTAATTCCTCCCTTACCCCATAGAAATTTCAAATTCCTGGTTCATTCAGAAAAGGAAATGTTGATTTTAATAAATTTCCAAAATAACTGTTTCTTACATAAGATTACTCGATTAATCTAAACACCACAATGAAATTACCCCAGGTAGGAATTTGATTCCTAGTAATTACATTCATATACCTACCCAAGGAAATTTTCAGGAATTTGATTCCCGGTAATCACATTCCTATTTCTACTCAAGATTTTGGTTATCCAAACACAGCCTTATGGAAATGCGAGAGGAATGGGGGGTGCAGATGGTGTATCGATAGGGACCCAAATACGGTCAATCCAAAACCGATCGTTCTTCTCAACAAAACATGGAAAAGAAGATATTCAAAATTGTTTTGAATGATCAAACGAAGTGATTTTGGATCAAGAACTTCGAGACGTCAAATTGAATTGATTCTTTGCGGGGCCCCTCCGAAAATAATTTTAAAATGAATGAACAATTTGAGTTGACCATGTGGGACCCAAAAGTGGGTCCCCAACACCGGTCGATACACCATCGATAGCAGTCAATTGGTACCAATAGTAATGTCGATTCAATTTATTTTTACCATTTTCTTTAGGGGTTTTTTCCTGTATAAGACAACATCAAAATATTGTTCTCTCTCTCTCTCTCTCTCTCTCTCTCTCTCTCTCTCTCTCTCTCTCTCTCTGCCCTTTTTAATATTTTTTATATTTTGTGAACTTTTTTCAACTTTGATGTGTATTTTCATATGTTATCTATTTCTTAATAATTAATTTGAAAAATTCGACTTGAGTCTAGTAAAAATTAAGATAAAATAACCTCAAAGACTGGGTCAAGAAGAAAAAATTTAGGCCAAACGTAGTGTTCCTAATATTGAAGATTTTTTGCAGCATTTTTATTTTTTCGTTTTCCTTTATTTTCTTGTTTTTTTCGGACCGGTAGTATCCTTTTTTAGTCTCAAGATATACGTTTTTTTGGTTTAAAAAAATATGTTGAAGATTAGGACATTTCACACGTTTGGATAGATTAAATTCATAAGAGGTACTTCGTTTTAATTTTAATTTCTCTGACCAAAGGCTTTTGATACGTACAATGAGCATAAGAAGTGTACTAGAAAGAGTAAAGAAAAACACGAGGAGGCTTGTTTGGAATTTAGATTCATGTGTTTCAACATCTATTCAGAATATCGACATCACGGTGTTTTCAAACAAAATTAAAACTACTAGTATATCCACAAAATTTTTAAAATTTTACACGGATCAGCTATAATATTCGTCGTAAAGTAACTTGATGATATTTCGATGGAGGAAGCATTCATGTGAGCCATCAAGAAAAAAGAAGAACATCCCTTGCCTTGTCCAAAGGACGAAAAATTGAAAAAGAAAATACGTACACATCCACTTGTAGCTAAAAGAGAGAGAGAGAGAGAGAGAGAGAGAGAGAGAGAGATACAGTCGTGCAAAATTTGTTTCGTGTAAAATACACGCATCCCTTGTCTTTCCCACTAAAAAAACATATCGTGGGGTTTTAATTTTTTGTCTTTCAACCGTAGATAAAAGTAAGATCGTTTTTCTTTATAATTTTGTATGTGATAAGAGACTTTTGGGGACTTTAAATTTTTTGAACGAACGAATATAAAGAAACTGAAAAGATCGATAAGAGGAGCAGGCTCTCGGTGTATTCTATTTTGTTGTTTTATTTTAGTACGTATAAATGAAAATAAAAACCAACATGCTATTGCAAGACTGCAAGTATATACCTCTTATAGTCGTATGAGTCCATGTCGTATTCTAGGAAATCACTTTTTAATTTCAAAAGCAAAAGGGTACAGGTGGGGACATTGAGATAAGCATGCACATGCTCAGTGGACCTATAATTTGCTCGGACATTATGCACACACATGCAGCTCAGTGATTAGGCATGTCATGTGGGAAGCTAACAAGGAGTCCGATTTTATTCATCCACACTCTCTTTAAATGAAAGTGAATAAAATCATTTGTCAACAAGTGCAATGATTTTCTAGTGAGAGATGCTAAATCTCATTATTGTTATTCTATTTATAATTATCTATCGGTTTCTAATTGTATTAATTTCCAGTTGTTAGAAGACAAGAGGGGTGTTATTTATACCTGTTACGCAAGGATGGAGTCAAGGGGGGGACAAGTGGTGGCAGTCACCACCACAAGGTTTTAAAAAAATGCAATTATTATATAGAAAATAAATTTTTACCCCCGAATTATATAGACTCGCCACCACTAGATTTTTTTTAATCTGTCATTCTCATAAAGCAGTTTGTTTTTTTATTTTTTAAGTATATATTTTCACCACCACAAAAGTAAAATCTTGACTCCGTCCTTGCTGTTACGCCATACACTTTGCTTGTAATGTTAAGTTTATATTTTATTCTAAAAAAAAAAGTTGTTAAAATCAAACTAAACCCACACGGTATCTTTGTTTGGTTAGTGGATTTGCTCGCCACACAATTGATTAGAGTTTGGTTCTTGGGATCATGCTGCCAAAAAAATATTCTTGTGAATCCTCAGTCTCGTTGTTGGCTTGCCTTTGACCGAACTAGAGAAAGGATTAATCGAGGTGTGCGGAAGTTGATCCGGACAACCTGTACTTTCGAATCAACAAAAAAAACAAACACAAACTGGCACGACTCGACGAAATTTGACTAAATAAAGTGCTGAGATTCATTTTTTATACCTCAATGTTTAGCTTTGTTATCAATGTTTCATTATCGAGCGAATGCTCGTGCCTGAATGCAATTACCAACAAAATATAACCCAACACGATTTAACTTCCAACAAAATTATTGAGTTTCCGCAAAGTAAATGGAGTGTCTACTTTGAGGAAATAATCATTAAGCTAATACTCCAACTCCACAACCATCAAACTCCAAAATACAACAAAAATAAATAAATAAATAATGAGAAAGATGAAGCATCACTTGGGCACAAATAAAGCAAGATCTGGAAAAATCAGTAAAACTTAGGTACCAATATGAACAAGTATTGGAACGACGTTCCTCTCATACGGAGGAGGAGATGTTGTTGTGCATTTACCGCACAGCAACTGCTGTGCATGTTGAAACTATGTAGTTTTGTGGCCAGCCCATGTGGTTTCCCAAATGGAATCTTGTGGGACCTGTAACGCTCCGATTTTCAGAAGCATTAATTAAGACAACTAATTAGGATTAATTTAACAAAAAAAGTTTCCATCAGAGTACACGTTGGAAAACGTGAAGTGCAGCCCGTTACAAAATACTTAGTACAGTTTGAGAAATTAATATTACAGATCCAACATTAAAAATAAATGGGTGGGTTCTACAGATTAAGGTTTAACTCTGGATTCCACGGCTCCTCCTGAGCTTGGTCTGCCGGAAAACCCTCGGCTCCGAAATAACCGTCTCCTTCGACACCAACAGTACTTGTTTGATCACAGTCTGACATAATACATCCGAGTCGTGAAGCAACATCATAGTATTATACCAGAGTCGCACGAAGTTTAACGCCATGAGCGATAAATCACTCAATAGCTACTCTAACCCTCTCGACCCTTGTTTAACATACAAGTACAACATATATGATTGAAAAACAGTAATTAAAGGAATAAGCAAGAAATAAATCGTAAAACAGAAATTAAACACATAGCTAATTTCATTACTAGCCATTAACTTGCATATTCATCTAAGTTCTCAACCTAGAGAACTTTTCTCCCGGTTAACCACTAAGGAATATGACCAAACTGTGATTTACTCCCCCTTTACTTGCCCTTCACTTGGGGGCCCCAACAGAAGGTATAAGTTACGTACTTAATCCAGCCGACCGCCGCCTCGCAAGGATGAATTTCCTAGGGATGAAACTGTACCACTGGGCTACGTAGGGCAACTGCCAGGTCTTGTAGGTAAATAACTGAAATTGGTCTACAATACTTCCACCCTTATAACGCCTCAGAATTCAAATGAATCAAATCACAGAGTGTCACATCCTAGGGTTTCGAAATCAAGGTACACTGCCAAAGAATCCTCTGAAACAATCACTTAGCGGAACTGCCATTTAACAATAATCTCGAGGTAACTCCCCATCAATCAATTCCAATTCACTTTTCCATTAACTTCATCGTCTATGTGATATTCGCTTACGATCACCTAACCCGGGAACCTAATTGTCCATTCTAGCATTCAACACGTTTATGGAAAATGCATTGAACAGTAGAAGCAAAGTGATAACGATATCACAAGGGTCACAACCGAATATCTTGATTCACAAGTTCACGAAATTCAAGTAATTGAAAACCAGGGGTCTAAACATAATAAATTCAAACTACAGGGGCCAAAATGTAATTTACTAAACTATTGGGGTCAAAACGTAATTTAAAGAAAGTAAGGGTCACCAACATCATTTTAAGTAAGTACAAGGGTGTCCAACATAATTTCACCACTCTAGGGTCCTTAGTGTATTTTACAAACTCTGGAGGCCTTTTTGTGAATAAACATAATACAAGGGCAAAAATGCAATTTTGCCACCAACGAGGGTAAATATGCAAAAATACTTTATTTTACTTAATAAAGTCCTTACTTGTCATAAAATTTAATTCCTTGATTTTTTTTACTAAGTGCAAAACTACACATTATGTAATTTACACACACAAGGGCAAAATGGTCATTTTACACCCGAAGGGCATTCTAGTAATTTTTTTACACTCCTAAATTTCCATTAGTGACACTTAGTTGATAAAAATAGGTTTCGTAAATAATACACAAGTACACACGCCAACTTTCATAAAATTACACTTTAAACCCCTAACTTTAACATAACAATCAAGAACAAGGTTAATCATAATAAATTCATGGAGAAACTTGTGAAACTCTTAGTAAAGTCTTAAACATGCTTGGAATAGTTAAAAACATGAACCACAATAAATCTAAGGTTTACTATGCACGAAAACTGGGTTTGGGGTAAAAAGGGTCACATCGCGTTTTGGCTTGGGTTTCGTGAAACCCATGAATTGGGGCTTTAACCCATAAAATATAAATTACTCATAGATTATTCTAACTCATTTAAAAACTTGGAATAGGTTGGGTGCAAGTTTCTACCTTGTTTTGCGAAGATTTGGCAAAAAATGAGTTTTTGCGAAAAACCAATGGAGGGAGTTCTTTGGCTACCCTTTGATGGATTTGGTGGTGAAATGTGGGTACCTTGGAGTGTTTTGGATGATATTGAAGTGGAAGATGAGAGGTGGGAGCTTGTGGTTGATGTTTTGAAGTGAACCCAATTTTCTTGACTTTTCTCACTATAGAACTTGAAGGATGGTAAAGGATGGTAATGGGGCTTTGTGTTCTTGGTTTGGGAGTTCTTGGGAGAGTTTGGAGGAGGAAGTGAGTGAAGGAGAGGGCAGTAGAGTTTCTGGACGAAATTTGGGGTTTGAGGGAGTATAAAATGGGTTTTGGGTGGAGTTTGGAGTGTAAGATTGGTGAAAGAAGTACCATAGTGGGTTAGGAAGTGATGGGGGAGGGTGGTGGAATGTATGGCAGTTAAGGGGAGGTCATATTGACTATTTTGGCTGATGGAAGGAGGTAGAGTGTGGTATTGGTGATGGTTGGTGGTGGTTGGATAGTGTAGGATGATGTGTAAAGTATATGTATACACATATGTGTGTATGTGTACTAGTATTGCTTGTGTATGTGTATAAAAATGTTTAATTATGTATGAAATAAATTTATAAAAATGTAATGCTCGCGATTAAAATGTAAACGTGCCTTAGGGTTGAATTTGTAGCAATTTGGAAGTATTAAGGTATAAACTGTAGTAATTGCAAATTAAGGGCCCTAAGTGCAATTAGAAATTATTAAAACGAAATTAAAGTAATTAAAATGAAATTAAATAATCCTAAATTTTATTAAAAATTTTGGATTATTACAGGACCCACTTTCGGGTCCCACACAAATGATCCGAACCATTAAATGATTTTCAAATAATTATTCAAGTGGTCTTTAAAAAAATCAAGCCCACTGGATATTTGTACATAATTGATCTAGTTCGTTTAATTTTCATTTTGAATTCAGGACCCTATAGTTTGAAAGAATTTTCAAGAAAATTTATACAATTGTACGCTTAGTAATCCATTGATCTGAACCACAGGTATTGTAGGGCTTGTTGAGGAGGGCATCCAATAAAAAATTTATCCTGTTCGGACATCGATAGGTATAAAAAAAAAAAAAATATATGAGTTTTTTTTTTATTATACCTATCGATATCCGATCAAGTTAATTTTTTTATTAAATACTCTTTTTAATGATCCTTACAACACCTATGGTTCAGAACAATAGGTTACTAAGCGCAAAATCGTATAAATTTTCTTGAAGATTCTTTCAAATTACAGGGTCCTAAATTCTGAATGAAAATCAAACAAATTAGATCAATTATGTACAAATATCCAATGGGCTGTATTTTTTTTATAAAGACCACTTGCAGGGCGGAACCAAGGGGGGTCACGTGCCCCCACTGACCCCTGCTCAAAACTAATATGTATATATATATATATATATATATATATATATATATATATATATAGAGAGAGAGAGAGAGAGAGAGAGAGAGAGAGAGAGAGAGAGAGGAGTCCGGTTCCGGTCAGGACTCTCGGACCTATCTTAGGTCCGGAATTTTCACTTCCCGGCCATTTGGCCAGGATGCGAACCGTTGGATGTTTTTTAAAATGTGTTTTTAAGGTTCCACGCGAGAAATGGGCAAAAAAAAATACCGGGAAGGGCTTCATCCGAGCATTTTTCGATAAAACTGCAACGGATCCTAGCCAAATGGCCGGGAAGTGGGAGGTTCGGACCTATCTTAGGTCCGGGAGTCCTGACCGGATCCTCGGCATATACATATATATATATAAGGGGTCGGTTCCCCTCGCACTTAAAAAAACACATAAAAAAATACCTCACTCTTCAGGGCCCCACTTTGATGTTCTGACTGTTGATCTTGTTTAAATGATTAAAATAAAAGGTCTTTCAAAATTTCAACTCAATCAAATATCGGCAAGTGCTTGATTCAAATAGTTTTAAAAACACTAGTTCCTTTCACAGTTTCTGCAAAACTTTTTGGACTAAGCACTTGCCGATATTCGATTAAGCCGAATTTTTGAAGGATCTCTTATTTTACTTATTTAAACTAGATCAACAGTTTGAGTCATCACATTGAGACCCGGAACAAAATCAAGTGTTTTTTTAAGTGTGAGGGGAACCGACCCCATTATGTAATATAACGCTATATTTAGCATACACTTACATATATCTCAAAAATGAAAATGTAGAATTAGTTTTGTGCTCATTTTTTGTTCTTCTTTTATAAAAGGTATGCATTATAAACCTTATAATCCATATATAAATGTCTTAATGTAGCAAGATCATTGACTAAAAAAAAAAAATGCGATTATAATTAATAAAGTGTTCCCATTGGATTGGATTCCTGGGTCCGCCAATGACCACTTGAATAATTATTTTAAATTATTTTAACGGTTCGGATGCTTTGTGTGGGACCCAAAAATAGATCCCACAAGATCCCATTTGGCAAACCATTTGGGTTGGCCACAAAACTACGTAGTTTCAACATGCACAATAGCTGTTGTGCGGTAAATGCACAACAACATCCCTTCCTCCCTCTCATACTCTCAATTCATATATGTTTAATAATGACAATGAAAACTTATTGAAGCTGCCCATCCCTAACTTGTCTTGATTGTTAGCTGGTGTGAAAAAAACAAATATCGTATTTAGTGTTCAAATACGCATTGATATCCACGAATATACTGTGCCTATATTATACACCTAAATGAAAAACTAGAGTTTTGAAGCTCCAGAATTCGTATATTCTTCCTCGATTCATTCTCTCTCTTCTCTCAATATTGCTGCTCTCTTTTGAAAGAACCGAAATCGGATCACCTATTGATTTATTATTACAGTGAATAAATTAATTAAATTGTTTAATATAATTAAACCCTAATCTATGTGATTATGCAGGATAGAAAATGCAACAATTAAATAGCAAGCATAACACACAGAAATACGTGGAAAAACCCCAAGGCGGGGAAAAAACCACAGGAGAGAAGAGAAAACTATACGCAAAATGCATAAACAAAATTTCTTACAACCACGCAATGAAATCCTTTAATATTGGCTAAGAATTTCTTTGCTGACTCCTCATGAATCGCTCTAATAGATGCTTCTTCGGATTCGACTCCTCAAATCCTTGATCTACGCAGGACTCCTCCTTTAGACCAATCTCCAATCACCTTTGAACTCTATCAAAGAACTTCGAGTGATGTATAAGATGAACAATCCACCTTGAGAGAGATTATGTGAGTGTATAGATCCAAGACTTCATACAATCTCTCAAGAAAAATAACCCACAAATGTTTTTTCTTACTCTCACGAACTTTTCTCTATCTATTCACGTTGTGGCTACACTCGTTGATTCTCTGAACCCTAATGTGGTTGTATTTATAGATAAATGAAAAATGCCACTGTTGCTTGATCAACTCGCTCGAGTAGAACCAATCCAAATGCAGTTGCTCAACTAACTCGCTCAAGCGAACCTGTTGCTTCTTGGGCGAATTGCACATCTCCAATTATTTTGTTTCCTTAAGCAAAATGCACATCTCCAATCATTTTGTTTCCTTAAACAAAATGCTCATCTCCAATTATGTTGTTTCCTTATTCTTAATATCTTTTCCCAATGATCCTAACTTTTTTTAAAACGCAATCTGTCCATATTTGATAAAGATAAAATCTTTCCATGTAAACTCTTCACAATCTTCTTAGTATTATCAATCTTCCTTGGAGACAAAATCTTCAATCCAATGACTAATTGCTAGCATAGAATGAGGCACTAATTACTATCTTTGACTTCTCACCACTCAAACAATTAACTAGCATCTACATAGGATTTCAATTACAAGGAAACGCCACAGAATTAGCCAATCACAAGTAAGGAACTTACATCTTTATTGGTGCTTAATTGTTGGGGTTGGAGAGAGAGTTAAAAACATGACATTGTTGGAAAAAATACGGCAATAACATGAAATTCCAAAGAATAATTTCCATTATAACATAAATAGAATTACAAATTGTAGAAAATCATAAACATATTACACAAACTGACAGTCAAGTTGAAAATTGAACCAAGTCCTACGAAAACCATAGTCTCCTTAAAATAGATTCACACCTGTCGAGGGTGTTGTACCGACGTCTATCTCTTAGGATCAAATGGTTAAACCATTACCTTTGGAATACCTACAACATTGGTGAACTGAACTATAGCTTGTCTCTTTCTCACACAAATAACGGTGTACAGGAAAAACCGATGGAACTCGAATCTCTAGTCCTTAGAACTAAAACGGGATGGTCCAATATAAGGAACAAGAAGGATCCTTGAGTTGCTTGCTGACAATCAATACATGAAATGAACGAATTGATTTTTGAGCTGTATAGAAACTCAACTTCATGAGAAGTATGAACCAGTCGTAACAAATGAACTCTTAAACTACTTCGCCAAGGTGCAATGACCTCGGAATAGACTCTTTGGCTCCCTCGGAAGACCCTCCAAATGCCTCAGATTCATTCACCTATTTCCAACAGACACATGACATGATTCTATTGTTAGAACAGAGAGTGGGTGCAGGGTTTCGGTACAAAAGAGAGAGAATAGGTCATTCAAAAAAAGAGTGTGTGTGTGTGTGTGTGTGTGAGAGAGAGAGAGAGAGAAGGTGTAGATTTTATTAAGAAAATATTCTCACATATTTTTTTAGACAAAAATGATTCGACAAGAAAAAAAAACACATTTGGTGACTAAGAATTTGGTCGCTAAAAGGCCCTTTTTAGTCGACAAGGGTATTTCATGACCAAAAATAATTTGGTCGCCTAACTCTAGTCACAGAAAGGTATTGGTGACCAAATTTGCTCTGGTCACAAAAGCATAATATTTAATGACAAAAAACTTGGCCATAGTTGTATGCTTTTGTTGACTGCCCAAATTTGCTCACCAAAAAATTGTGGTCACAAAATGGTACCTTTTGTTGACCACCAAAAATTTGGTCATTGAAAAGTGGTGGTCACAAAATGGTGCACTTTAGTGACCAAAACAATGGACACCGAAAGATGGTTTCCGTGACCAATTTATATCAATGTTTATAGGCAACCAACCTTTTTGTCACAAAATGTTTTAATTTCTTTGGAAAAAAAATTACAATATGGAAAATTCTATTCCACATGCATTGCTTTTGATGTTGTCATTTTATTTTATTTTTTATCAGAGAAACCGTGTCCATGTATAGAAGATTCCAAACCAATTACAAGACTTAACCAAAACAACCAAATACAAAACATGAGCACAAACCACATAAGGGCGTACAAGCTCTGGAGAATCATACTGCATAAGTCAAACCAACACTGCATGTCGGCGTAGAGTCCATCAGAGATTCAACAGTAAAGCATTCCAAGGGGAAGCCCAACCCAATCCATTAGCAATAAACCAGATGAAATCTTCAAACCACCAGAAAATTGGTAAAACTAGTTTGAAAACAAAAAACAACCAACATAAAAACAAAACACAATAAACAGTAGCTAATAAAAACCCAGAAAATAGAGCTACATCCCAAAACACCCAACTCAGATGCAAGACTGAGGTGAGCCGAGTCGCCCAAGATTAATGACTATTGTGCGAAAGCTTGAACAAACATAGAAAACAGATGCAATTTATGCTATGTAAGAGAGGGAGAGAAAGAGCAATCACAAAGAACACAGAGATTTTATGTGGTTCGACGATGAATACCTACTCCATGGGCAGTCAGATGATTGGGGGTTTCACTAATCAGATGCTTGAAGGCTACAAATGAGCTTACAGAGTTTATTTCTTTTTGCCTTTCATAGAAAACCAAATGTGAAAGCAATCTCATACAAGAGAACCCTAAAAAAAACACTTATAGAGTTGTTGTATGCGTAAGCCCAATGTATGGGACCAAATCCTGCTTGGTGGGACCTAGCCTCCCCAGCGATAAAATATGCAGCAGGGACCCCTTGACGGACCTAACTTTTCCAAGGTCAGGACCAACATTTTTGTGAGTTAGAAAAACACTCAGAATTGCTTGGTCCAGACCTAATAAGCCTTGGTCGAGACCAGAGATGTTGCAAATGTGGAAATTGAGCCAAAAATCAGCAATGACGAGTCGCTTATTTCCCACCACCAAACCCACCAAATCTGGGAAAACCCATACAGGTACGAAAATTCGACTGAGAATTGTCGGCAAAAGACCCATTTTGCTCTAACCCTTCCTTATACCTCCACCGCAAGCCGCCACGCCAAGCCGCCCCAAGACACCTCCAACTGTGCTAGAACCACACCAAGCTCACCGAATCAACATCGCCAATGGAGGACGACAAGAGGACCGGACCACTGGTACCAGAAACGAAGCTGGAAAAGAAAACCCAAGATGGGTAGCGAGCACACACTAACGAGGGGTAGAAAAGAAAGGGGAGCAAGAGGGGGGAAGGAGAGGAGGAGGAGAGGGAGAACTAGATCTGGAAGAAAAAGAGGGAGTAGAGAGAAGTTGGACTCTCTCTCTTTAGAAAAGTGGGAGAAAATTTTATGAACCCCAATTGCTATCAATCATTCAAGAACCAAATTCAACGCAAAATGACAATTCAAGCTTTTAGTAATTCTCATAAACTATATATAATAATCCCATTACACTGACAATTGCAACATATAAACCAACAATCTCAGAATTTTGTGTATCCACCATCGAAAACTCATAAACAATCGAAAGCCTATATGTCAGCGAGTCTACTAGTCCATTGTTGTATATCTGTGTAAAGAGAAACAAAATCATTAATATTATTAATCACAATGCAAGACAAGTTATTTTGACCTTCTGGTAAAGAACAAGTTCCTTATATGTAAAATTTTCCATGTAATCAACGACAGAATGTGAAACCATTAGAAGCTAATGTGCCAAAAATTACCTCTTTGAGTGACCAAAGACTTGCACGATATCAGGAAATAGCACATATCTTGACAAGTGTATGTTTATGAACAATGGCAGAAGGACCCATGCATACTTTCCTTTCGCTTGCAGAAGCTAGTTGCAATTCACAAATTTGGGCTTCTAGCTGACGAACCATATTGTCAGACAGAAATAATTTTTGCCTAGTCTCCTCCTGTTGGGAGGACAAAGAAAAAGACTGTATCCTTTCAATATTGAAGGAAGATTGTGTATCCATTTGAGAAACAAAACAAGATGCCAATTTTACCAATAAGCACCCTTGTTTCTCCACTTCTTGATAAATAGACAGAAATGATCCGACAGTTACAATCTTAGCATGATATATAACTAGACTATCGTGAATGTTACTTTGTTTATATGCCTAGACATTTTTCAAGAAAATCGCTCTGTTTTATAATATAGATTTATTACATGGATTAAATGCAAGAGACGATAAAAGTACAACGAAATGAAGATTTTACCTTATAGCATTCCTTAAAAAAAAAAATTAAAAAAAAAATTCAAAGTGATTCCTTCCTATTTGAATGCAACAAACTTAAAATCTTTATCACATATGCCTCATTATAACAATATTCGGGCCCTTTTTATTTGTTCGTTGCACATTTATTTTTAAAAAATGGCCGTGTAAAATCCAACTTATAGTCATGGTTGAGGTGAAATTTGTACCGGATTTTTGTATAACATAGTTCATCTTAGTAATTTTTAAGCATACGTTTGGCTTTTTTGAATGGGTGTACCACAACTTTTATGCTTAGCCAAGATTGTTGAAATTTAATATTCCGTTGTGCTTGGTCATCATTTCTTAAAAACTACTATAAAAATTAACACGCATTGGATAAAGCTATTCAGTGCTACTGGTCATGGAAAAATTGTTTTGTGCTCCTTGACACCATCACGTTGTGCCTTAGCTCTTTTTTACTACATATTGTGATTGGACTATGGATAAAGTATGTAGACATAATCACGTGACGGTGTCCACAAACATTGAATAATCACTCCCAGAGTCGCAGTCATTGGGAATTCAACTAGTGGTAATAATGCATGGTGCATAGATGGCTGGCCTGTGGGATCCCCGTAGGGGACTCACAAAAATGGTCCACTCATTCATTTTAAAATTATTTTTCTAGTGAAAAATAAACTCAATCATGTAACTGTAAGAGAATATCTTATTTACGGAGGTGCTATAAACACCACATTTACAGCAACCAATGATAAGCTGCCACGTCGTCAAAAAGTGAGCCCATCAAATTTTCCCAAGCCACCCATATGCACCTGATAACTCCCTCCTTTTCAAAAAGCCCATCCCCCCTCTCTCTCTCTATGAGCCTTACCGACAACTACAATCAGCCACTTCACATTTTTTATTTTTCCCATTCATTAATGAAAAAAAAAACCTGTAATTCCTCTAAGCATCAACCAAATTTTTTTTTATAAATACAAATCATACAATTCAAAAAAAAAAAAAAAGATTCTCAAAAGTGAATTAATCAAGGGTTCTGACATGCGTAAATCACCAAAGAAAACTCACTCCTGCATCTCTTTCTTTCACCTTTCTCCTCCAACCACAACCTGCTTTCCATCCCACTCCTCTTGAACATGAACACACCCACTTCTTATTTTTTATTGGGGAAATTTCTCTCTCCACCTCAGCCAGCCAGCTCATCGGGTGGCCTACGACGAGCGCCCAAAGTCACCATCAACCCCACCATCGAAGTCCTACCCTCTATCCTCTCTTTCTTTCATTCTCTGTTCTCAAATTTTCTAGTGGTGGGGTGGCTAATGGACCTGGTTGGTGGTGGTTGTCGGTAAAGCTCCTAGAGAGAGAGAGAGAGAGAGAGAGAGAGAGAGTTTTTGAAAAGGAGGGACTAATCAGGTGCATGTGGGTGGGTTCAAAAATTTTACTGGACCTCACTTTTTGACGATGTGGCAGCTTTGTTATTCGTTGGATGCAAAATAGGTGTTTACAGCACCTCTGTAAAAAAGATTTTCTCTAATTGTAATTGCTTGATCCATTATTTATATTTTTCATTTTGAAATAAAAATCATTACCTTAGAGCAAGCACTTAGAGTATAGGTATCTGATTAAATTGATTTTTCGGAAGGCCAGTTCAACAAGCCACTTTGTGCACCATCTGTGCACTATGCATGAATTACGCGGTCATGGGCTTGTGAATTCAGCTATAGATTCGGCATATATAACATTTCACAAGCCACACAAAACAATGACCATAAGCCCATGGATTGGATGGGCCTAAACCCTGACTTAACAAATAGAGATAAAATCTGGATCCAAGATCATGGGCCAAGCCCGGCCCACATAAATGGTCCAAAATCTGGAAACTTATGGCGGGAATAGACTAATTTCCCATTGGCGCCCAAATTTCCAAAACTTTTCGGTTCGATCCCTCGTTCCTATAAAAAACCCCGAAAACCGCCCATTTCCTCTCGCCCCTTCCCTCTCTCTCCCCCTTTCAAACCCTAACTCCATTTCTCCCCCAAAACTTCCCCGGCAAGCCAGACCTCTCCAAAAATGTTGGAACTCCGGCTGGTTCAGGGCAGTCTGTTGAAGAAGGTTCTCGAGTCAATCAAGGACCTGGTCAACGACGCCAACTTCGACTGCTCCGCCACCGGTTTCTCCCTCCAGGCCATGGACTCGAGCCATGTCGCTCTGGTCGCGCTCCTGCTCAGATCTGAGGGGTTCGAGCACTACCGGTGCGACCGGAACATATCGATGGGTATGAATCTTAATAATATGGCTAAGATGCTGAAGTGCGCCGGTAATGATGATATTATTACGCTCAAGGCTGATGATGGAAGCGATACTGTCACCTTCATGTTTGAAAGTCCAAGTGAGCTTTTACTTGTTATTTTGGCCTGTTTTAAGCTTAATTTTTGTTTCTTTCCGGAAATTAGGGTCTTGCACTTGTTTGTTACTAGCATTGTTCACTTGTTACTGTTGTAATGTGTGATTTTGGGCTCAGTTTGCCCAGGTTTTGATATTAGTCGAGATCCGTCCAAGCTGAGCTTATACCTGGTTTATGATAGAATTGGGCATTTGTGAGGTTTTAAGGAAATCAAGTAGTTGTTTAGTTAGTGAGAACGTATGTCTTGCAAAGGTGTTATAAGAAATGAAGTACTTATTTAGACAAGAATTTGAAGGCATATTAAACCTTGGGAAATATAATTAAATTTTAGTTTATTACCCCGAAGCAGTTTTTTTTTTTTTTTAAATAAATTTTGTGTGTGTGTGTAATTTCTTTGAAGTTGTATATAGTTACAGTTTAAGGATGTGTTGTTGTAAGGCAATGAGTTATTTATCTGGTTGGCTAGGAACTATGAGGATAATACGGGAAATTAAGCTCCAGAATGTTCTGTTATTTTGGGTAGTGTGGTCAAAAGAAGTTAGAGTTATCAATTAAGTTCTTATTGCCCAAATTTGAAGTTGAGGTTTCACTGTTTCGTATTCATTTATTTGGGTTACTCATTTGCATCTTGGCTTCTGTTATCTACTGTTTAAGATGAGGAACTTTGGGAGTTTCTGCAATTGCTTATGCAGATACTCAGTAGTTAGAGTTCAAAGTGTGCTCTTGTGATGAAGAAATGAATAATTCATTTCCTTTGATTGTTATGGAAATATGAGAAAATCAAGCAGATTAAGCTCAGGACCACCTTCGTGATCAGGATCTTGAGAGAGAGCCTCACTTAGTTGTTTCTTTTGGCCTTTTAAGGTTACTTTTAGTTTTAGCATCTCTCCAGAAATTAGGGTTTTGCACTCGTTTGTGGAGTTTCCTTGCATTTTTTGGCTGGCCTATTTGTCGTGTATGCTTTGGGAAGTTCTAACGTAAATGAAGTTGTTATTTTAGTTAGTGAGAACTTATGTTTTGTTGAGGGGTTAAATGAAGAATTCATTCAAATACAACAATATTAAGGCAAATTAAATCTTGGTGATATTCTCAGTTCTTTCATATAATTTGGTGTAACGAAGTTAGAGCTATCAATTGAATTCTGCGAAGTTTACCTTAAATCAAGGTTGAGGTTTCACTCCCTTTTGTTTCCAAATAATTGGCTTATTCATTGCACTTATCCTTTCGTTATCCCCTTAGAAGTTTGGGATTTTAAGGAGTTGATATTTGCCAGTATTCGGAATTCTGAAGTTTATTCTCCCCAAATTATGGTTTTCAGGATTTTGTTTTTTTTCAAGCTACTCTGAAATTATACCCCCCCAGTTCGTTTATGCAATTTATTAGTTGTGTAGATATAATGCATGCTTTTGCAAGGGCTGTAGGAAATGAAGCATTTGTTTAGTTAGTGGGATGGTAAAAGCAAACTTGGGCTAATTAAGCTCAGAAAATATCAGTTATGTGTTTTGTATGGTTTAACAGAGATACAGGGATCAATAGCACTTTCTAATTGCCAAGTTTACTAAAATTGAGGTTGAGACCCCCTCTCCCCCTTTTGTTATCTTCAGTTATTGTGGTATTTCTTTTGCGACTTTCCTTGTTTTGGTTGAGGAATTTTTTTACTTGATAAAGTAGAAAGAAGTAAACAGAGCACACCACAGAAAGTGGTAATTATGAGAAGTCCCTCTTGGATTGAGAAAAGGATTGATGATTTGCATGAGATTGATCAGTAGTTGAGTGATTACAGTTTCTATTGGGAGGGTTCAAATGTTTGTTTCGTTGCTGACAAGATATAGGAAAATTAAGGCAAATAAGCTAAGGAATCTTCGAATACATAGTTTTATGTTATCTAAATAAATAAGGTTCTAATCACAAAGTATGCCAAAAATAGAGGTTAAGGTGACATTTTTTTTTTCTTTAGTTTGTTGTGGTTATTATGTGCAACGCCAATGCTTTGGATGCTGAATAAAAGAAGCATGGTAATGAACACATAAATGAAAATGATTCTTGGGTTTGCCCTCTCTGATGCCTTTTGGCTTTGATTTGAGGGCATGATTCCGCAGCAAACTCGATGGTATAGAGGGGCCACTATTTTAGTGGTATTCTGTGAGCACCATTTTGTGCATTTATTACCAAAGGTTAGGTCTGTCTTCTATCCATCCCCCGCCCATACCTCCAATTATTGGGGACTAAATGGGTTATGTTATTGTTGTTGTTGTGAGTTTGTTGTGGTTATTCATGTTGCTATGCCTGTGTATCTCCTATTCTGGATACAGAGTGTTGGGATTTTGTGTTTTGTTATTTGTCCTTCCTTTGGACTCTGATTTTTTTTTTGTCTGTGTGCCTGTGTCTTTTGTTATGGGCAATGTGCAGCGCAAGATAAAATCGCCGATTTTGAGATGAAATTGATGGACATCGATAGTGAGCATCTTGGAATTCCAGAAGCAGAATACCATGCTATTGTCCGCATGCCCTCATCAGAATTTGCTCGGATTTGTAAAGATCTTAGCAGTATTGGTGACACAGGTAGTGTTCCAATCTATCCACTGTTTATTATGGTCTTATATGTCCTGTACTTTAGTTTCATTGATGGTTGTGTAAACTTCTGAGAATTGGGTTATTTGTGCAGTTGTGATATCTGTGACAAAGGAAGGTGTCAGGTTCTCTACAAGAGGTGATATTGGGACTGCAAATGTTGTATGTCGGCAGAATACCACAGTAGACAAGGTATGTTTTCTGGTTATATTTTGAAGGTGTTACTGTAAACAGAATCCAGAGGTGGAACTCTCTTTACCTTTTCAAGTTCCCGAGGAATGGACTAGCAATGATATTTTACACATGCATATGCGATGCACTAGATGGTTGTCATTGTTGTTGTGTGGATCATTCATTGTTCTCTTTATTTCATGAAGAATTGCATTGAACTGGGATTTTATGCATGTATATGAGTAATTTGCGAGATGGGTGATTTGGGATATTATGGGAAACTTACATTATCCCCTTAATGTGGTGATTAACTGGATTAGTATAATTGTGGTTAATTCGTTCATGGATATAAGTTGGATATATTCAGTGTTTTTGTGTTGCAATTTGCAGCCTGAGGAAGCTACAATCATAGAGATGAATGAGCCAGTATCACTTACATTTGCTCTGAGATACATGAACTCCTTCACAAAGGCAACCCCATTGTCAAGCACAGTCACAATAAGCTTATCTTCCGAGCTACCCGTTGTGGTTGAGTACAAGATTGCGGAAATGGGTTATATCAGGTTCTACTTGGCTCCTAAGATCGAAGAGGATGATGATGAGGCAAAGCCTTAAGGTTCCTTACCAGAAAAAAAAAAAAAAAAGCCTTTAAGGTTAAGCTTTCCAAATTTTGGACTCCAAGCTACAGCTTCTTGTTGCCTGCCTTTAATCATCCCGTGTGCTAACTAAGAAAACGTTTCTCATAAATTTGTCGTGAAAATTTTGCCATTCGAGGCAAGTAGGTTATGGTTGAGATGGTTCTGGAAAATGTTAGAGCTGCCTTTTTTTTTTTTCCCTCCTTTCCCCTCCCTTCATATTTTTGCTCTTTTTTAGCGTGTTTATTACTAGCAGACATTGTGGTGATCATTAGTTCATGTATTATGCTATTTTAGCTGAATCTTGACTCTTCTATTTTGCATTTTGCTTCATGTTTTCATGGAGAGCAATTTTGTTCACTCTTCTTAAAAGAGGGTGGACAAAACCCTTTCTCTTATTGGTTGAAACATGTGGGTCTCACTATAAAGTGATATCATGTTTACTAAAAAGTGTATTGCAGAAGTAAGCATGACATTATTTTGTGGTGGGAGCTACACCAATTCAACCAATAGGAGAGAGGGTTTTGTTCACCTTCTTTTAAGGAGGGTGAACAAAATTGCACTCGTTCTCATGTGTTAGGCGTAGGAAATAACAGTAATCTCTCATTCATTTATGGTTGCTCAATTGCCACGGTTGCACTTGTTATACTTATGGCCAAGATTTAGTTTTGTAATGTCTAATTTTTATGACTGTCTTTATTTGATATTTGATCTCACGTAAACTGCCCATATGATGCCCACCGTGTAAGTTTGTTGGAATAAGTTTATGCCACTAAATTTATATTTGCAATACCCCATCAATACTGTGCAAGCCTAAAACCAGTACCCAACCCCTCTAATTTCTTTCCAGTTCAAATACTGGTTAGTACTGGCTAGTAGTGTTGTCCATAGAGGTGGATCGGGGCTATATGGTACTAACTCCGTCCCTAAACCCCTTCTCTGTCTCTATCCTGAATTTCTATGGGGTTTTGTTTTTATCCTCCATTCTTGCCCCAAATGGCTGGGGAATAGTGATTCCTACGGGGTTTTGGGATCCAAACCATTATTTTAAAAGAACAAAATTTTCAACTTTATTGTTTTTTCTTCCATTCTTTTTTCCAATTTCATATGTTCACATAAAGAGAAAAACAAGAAGACGAGGTTATCTCCTTTGTAGTGTGTGGCGCTCCCTAAAAATCATAGGAGTATAACAATAGGTCATAGGCGTGCCAACCAAAAAAAAGGGTCATAGGTGTACATATATACTCCCTCTGTTCCAATTTCTTAGCCCCTTTTGGGGAAATGGGTTTTTAAGAGGTGTGGAAATTTTTTTATTGACTTTTCTATTTTACCTTTAAATCCAGTCAATATTACTGTGCTCAAATTTGTGAGGCTAATTTATTATATGAAAGTCAAAATATATTCAATATGGATCTTGTTTGATAGATATCAATTAGTTTTATTATATAAAATTTTGAAAATCATAAAAACTTTTATAAAATAAAAGATAATAGACTAGCCAATTAAAATGAGAAAAGTACTTTTTAAGGGTAAAATTGGATAGTGACCCAATTTTGATGGATGTTTTTAGAAGTGAGACAAATATTTTGGGACATCCCAAAATAGAAAGAAGGACCAATAAATTGGGACGGAAGGAGTATATTTATTGGAGATTCGGAGGAGATGAGGCGGGGCGGGAATCGAACAAGGAATGGATTCGGAGAGTATTTGGGGTGGGGATATGTTTGTTCCCGCTTCCTACCTGATCCTTGAAAATTTATAAAAAAATCTCCATATCTCCAAACAGATCTCTAAATTGCCAATCTGTTCGAGGCAGGGAGGTGATCAGATCAAATACGGACAAGTCAGACAGCCATCCCTACCGACTAGTACTTGTTGAGTACTGAACGATACCGATCATATTATTTTTTAAGAAGGTAATTCGACAATTAACACTTTGTACTACAAACTGATATATACTCCTATATTCTTTCTTAATATATGAGCTTCATACTCATGACTAATTACTTTCTTTGGCATATTTTTCCATGTTGGTTGAATTTATCAAGCTTTTTAAGCACATGTCTACAAAATTTGAACAATATTTAAGAATATAGCGGTACAAATTTGCACTGTACTACTAAGAAAAACGGTACCACTGTCGATACAGTATTCAGTACTCAAACGCAATCTCGATTTACCTTTTCTTTCTCCAATTACCCCCTTTTTAAGTTATGTTCACAGATGAGAAAAACAATCCTCACACAAGCATGTGTCCTAAATAGTCACACATCCTCGATGCACTGTAAGTCATGATTCTTTTGGGGATCATCAAGCCATATGATTATTGATTAATACAGCCCATTAATCGTGTCCCTAGTCTATGAACCCATAACTTGTCCTCATTTAGAGTAGTATTATTATTATCCAACCTTGTTTAGAGTAGTATTATTTAGGAGAACTACATCTAGGTTTTCATCTTGTACTGTGTTCCCTCATTGTTCATCTACAATAAAATCCCTTCAACTATGGTCCTTTTAGGATCCGAGGTGAATGTTGTGCGACAAAACTTTGTCGTTTTGCTTGATTTTTGGACATACCTCTGAAGCTTCCAATGACTCTTTTTTGGAGGAAGAAAAAACCACTACAAACAAAGTGGCTAAATTTTAAACCCGAAGTACCTAAATCCACTATACCCAATTCCAAAGAGCCTAAATCCTTTGAAGTTGAAGCCCAAAATTAACTCTCCAAACATGTCCCTTGGAAGCTTTGGAGGTGTACCAAGAAAATGAGCAAAACGACATAGTTTTGTCGCATAATACAGTGCACAATACCTATTGCATAACACCCACCCCTGATTCGTCCTTTTAGGTGTTTACTTCGATTAGAATTAATCCCTCTTACATATAACCTACGTTCCGTCAGTAATCAAACTCTTCCATGTAAGAATAGCCTCTTACATGGAAGAATGTTATTTTAAATCTAAACCATTGATTGCCAAATCCAACGGTCATCATTACTCACTACACTCTGTAGTGAGTGCCCTACGTTCTGCTGGTAATCAAACTACTCTCTTGTTTATTTCACCCTCTTACCTCCAACCACCGCGCACTGTCGTTGCTCAATATGAGCTATGTTGTTCTTCTTGAGTCACATTGTTGTTCAAAATCATTCTGCCCCTCTTGTATCGCAACCTTTTCTTCTTATCTATTTTTCGCACTTTCTAGGAAACAAAGATTTATGTCCCAATTTCTTTTTACTCATAAATTGCTCTTGCACTCTTGTAGTATATAACATACCAGTGACAATCTTAATCTGATTGTCATACTCACTCAGCAAAGACAATATGAGGATTAACTAATCATAAAAACCTCCGACCACCTGTCTAAACGATTTTGATATGGAAATTGTATAGGGGCTCATTGTGCTGCGTATTGAGTCACGTTTGAAGCTTAAAACATTAATCTGAACCGTTCATTTTATACAACTAGACACAGTTGACACTTAGTATAAGCCCGGACATGGCCCATAGGTGCGGCACAGAGTTGCCGTGCCTTGGGGCACCATAGGTCCCCTCCTCCCAATATACAATAGAAAAATAGCAAGGAATTGAGCAATTTTTAGTTTTTTACAACCTGCAGTCTGCTAGTGCTACTGTTGAGGGAAAAATTCAGGGGTTTTTCCTTCAATAATTCAACAACTTTTTGCATTGTCAAATCCAATCGTGAAGATATGTTGCAGGGAGCTTTGATTGAAGGTAGCTAAGCTACAACCTACACTGCCTAGACGCATGTGATGACATGTTAGAGGAAACACTTCAATATCAAGAGTTGTTAGTTGTTACCCACTCCACATCAAAGTATGATTGTATTACAAACAATTAAAATAATATTCTCTCCGTCCCGAAAAGATGTCCAAAATTACTGTGTACACCTCTCAAAGGATTATCTTATATTTTTCAACGTATAAAGATTTATGTATGCAATAGGGATCTCAATTGATAGATCTCATTTAATTCTATTAAACAACGTTTTTAGAATCTTTCTCTCTCTCTCTCTAGAATAGAGAGTTTGTTAGGGTTTTATCCCTAGTCTATCCCTTCGCTGCCCCAACAACTTAACCTCCGCCGCTTAACCTCTTCTTGTCCGACCCATCTCAGCCTCCTCTCGTCCTCCCTCTCACGGGTTACGTTTTGGGGGCTCTACCTCTTAGCCCACCTCCCCAGTTTTTTTTCCTTCGCTTTCACGCCTACCCTCATCACCTCGCCATTTCTGATCCCAATCTGGTATCTTTTCACCCCGCCACCTGCAACCTTCCCAGCTTTCATCCCCACCACGCTACCCTTCAGCTGCCGCCCTTTTTACCGTCGTATCCTTCTCTCCCCACCATATTGGTACAGATCTGACGTGCGATGATGCTAGGGTGACTCGAGTAACCTCGCCGCCTAACCTCTTCTTGCCGAGCCCATCTCGGCCTCCTCCCGTCCTCCCCTCTCACGGGTTACGTTTTGGGGGGAATCGGCGTCGCGATGATGCTAGGGTGACTCGGTAACCTCCGCCGCCTAACCTCTTCTTGCCCGACCCATCTCAGCCTCCTCCCGTCCTCCCTCTCTTGGTTCTGCCGCCCTTTCTACGGTCGTATCCTTCTCTCCCCACCATATTGGTACATATCTGACGTGCGATGATGCTAGGGTGACTCGAGCCACCTCCGGCGAATAAGGCTCCTAATACCGAAGGCGGTGGCAATGGAGTTCAGAGCTTATTTTGTCACCCGGAGAAGTGACTCATCTTCACTCGGTGTAACTCGACTCAGTGTGACTTAGCGATGGGTTTTCCGAGTTAACTCATTTGTACCGGGTTTGATCAGTTCGTTGTTTAGCTTTCATTTGTATCAGTTTACTTTGATGGTGTTTTGTTTACCGATTACTAGTGCTGATGTGTTTAGGGTTTCTATTTGGGTTCTATAACCTGCTGACTTTTGGCGGATTAATCATCTCATCCCCAGTGTCCGGGTTTCTTTCGAGGCGGAGGTGTCAGGAGGAGCTAGTGGCTTGTGTTAGCCTAATGCCGTATTTGTTTCATCTGTTAGTGGATTTGATTTCATTCCTATTTTTGATGTAATCGGTGCCAGATGGCTGTGTTATGAAATTGCTCGACGTGTTTCAAAAAAAAAAAGCATTATAAATTGCAACATGTAAATAATTTTTTGAGGGTGGTGAATAGTGATTTAAGACATTCTTTTTGGGATGGAGGGAGTACAAGTATTTAAACTTTATAGTTTATATCAATGGGACATTAGTTCATTATAAGACCATTAACTAAAACATGCCCATCGTTTACTAATTGTCGGGCTTGAAAATAGTCGTGTAAGTATCCAGATGCATTTCAAGTAATTGTAACAAAACTTGACCTGTTGACCCGTTCGTTTTCTCGGCGATGCGGACATAATCGCATTAAAGTTTAAAACACAATTTTATTTTATTTTGGATCAAAAGGATAGAAAATTTTTATTATTTAAAAATCGCCTAAAGAGCTACAAACGCCATACTGGAGCCCATCGAAGGGTAAACCCCCCCGATCAATGGGTTATTCATGTGGTTTGGATGAGCATCCACTGAGTACATAAAACAACTTCCGAAAGGGAGTACCGAACAACCACCCTCAAAGGGGGTAAAGATTCCACGTAGGGAATAGAAAAACACCAAAAAACAGAAAAACAAAAAAGGAAAAATCTAGACAAAACCATCGCCAACTCTTTTGCCTTCAACCTCATCAACGAACACCATCAGCCACAACTAGGGGGAGGAGCGGCAGTGGTAATTTGACTTGCCTACACCGCTCACACCCCTAAGCAAACCAACAACATCACCACGATAAAAAATAAAGGCGAGGAAAAGGGAGGAAAGGCTAGATATAAAAACCTCCCTGAAGAAGAAACCAAAGTCGCCGCCTCCAGAGAGGGTTCTACTGGACTTTGTCACACCAGATCCAACATCTTTATTCGGCTGAACAGCAAACCCGAGCACCCTCGAGACCAGACTAGCCCCGTAACAACTCCAAGCTTGGTCATGAAGAAGAAGGAGGGGGTTTTGAATTGTGGTGTGAGGTTGAGACGGAAGACTATCCACGCTGGGACTAAGGCCTAGTTTGGCTAAACCAAAAAACTTGGCTTTTTGGTTTTTTGGATTAATCTCTTTTAAACTTGGTTTTTTGGTGTTTTAGTTTTTTGGATTAATCCACTCATGCAAACTGGACTCCAACTGGATTAATCCAAAAAACCAAAAAACTGGTTTGGATGAATCAGTGATTTTTTCCATTCATCCAAACGACCCCAGTTTTTTGCACTGGATTAATCCAAAAAACCAAGTTTTTTGGTTTAGCCAAACTAGGCCTAAGAGATTTCCAAGAATCGAACTCTTGTTAATTGTGTAGAAACAAACTTACCAACTAGCCAGACTAAGCTAGGCTGTATCTGATTTTGTTTTGAACAAGTCGCGTGGACTAACTGCGTATGGCGTTATTTTGTGGATACACTGGGTTAGAGTAATTCAAAGTTATTTTTCGAAAATTCAATGTTTGTTTTTGGGAGTTTATTCTATCGTTTCTCGATGATGTACTGATATCTCTAATCTGATTCTCCTCTCTACTTTATACTGTAATTGCTTGGCTTTGAATCTCCACGCACAAAAAAAAAAAAAGGTTATGTGGGCCATCGCCTGGCCAATAATGCCCAAGGCTAAGGCAAGCCAATCTTGACCTTCCCTTAGATCTGCTTTGAACAGAGTAGCAGTAATAATGTTCCTGATTTTTCTCTGCTGCATGAGATTTGGAGAGTTGGAATTAGGTGTGAGATTCTCTTGAATCAATCTGGATCGTCATTTTGGATTTGTACGTCACCATGGAGGAGTTATGAATGCCTTTGGATAAGGTTGAGCACGAATCAAGATCACACGTACGTGTGACATCTTACTTAGGTAAGATCTTCACAAACTAGTGTGGTTCAGATTCGTGTTCAATCTTGTCCTAGGAACCTTAAATAATTTCTCATCGCCTGGGGGTCTCAAATTGATGACACAGGTGTTCATGTTGTGCATCGTTTTACATAATTTGTGAAACAAAATCTGTTCACAAATACTCGCGTGGTTGTTTTAATTTGGTACATTCACAACAAATACTATTGGTTTTTCTAGGTATTGAATGGCAAAAAAAGTACATAAATACATTACATCGGTTGCTGTGTGTAACAAAATATATATCCTGAGATTTTGTATTGTCAATTACCGTAATACCCTTGTTTAGATTCATGTAGTTAGCGAAATGGAAAACCGAACCGAATCAAACATTGGAAATCTATAAACATTACATTGGAAATCTATCATACATACACACGACCGAGTATTCAACCAGTTTGAATGATTCCAAGTGCTTTGCTCGCCTTTCAGATGCCTGAGATGGTGTCACAATAAATCTGTAAACATTACCTAAGTTGTATACTCTATCGTTGTTCTTGCTTGTACTCCTAAAATATTACCTAAGTTGGCTTTTGAATGACTAAAAAATCAATTCAAAGCAATATTCAACCCAATTTCAATATTTAAATATTTTTTGATATCTTAGAGTATTAGATAGCGTACGTGTATATCGATTAATTCATTGGAGACTGACCGCCTCATCCGCTAACGGGATATCAAAATATAATTCAGCCTATGAATTTTTGACAAAGTCTCTCAATGTGTATATAAATAATCATTTGACAAGTCTCCCTTGTGTATAAATACAACCTTTTCCAACCGAGTATCTTTCACTCAAACCTATGAATTCAGTCCATTATCAGCATCCCATAGAAACAAGGCCTACTGATTATGTGAAAATTACCAAATTCTAGCCAAGAAAAGTGCCATTAATTTTTCTCGCTTTTGCTTCTTCGTTTCCCAAAGGCTCTGTTTGGAACATGAGGAAGAAAAGAAAAAGGAAGGAAAATAGAAAATTTTCCCTCTTCTTGTTTGGTTTTCGAGGGAAAGAGGAGGAAAATAAAAAAAATTAAGTTTTGTGAATAGTGAAATTTTTCTCCCATTTTCCTCTTACTTTCCTCTCATTTTATTTTCCATCCCTTTTCCTTTCCTTCCTCATGTTCCAAACACAGCCAAAAATTGCTAACAAATACTCCATATGTCGCATTAGTAAACCCACTCACTATAATGTCATGTGGCAATTAGGGAGGGACATAAAAGATGAGTGCTATATAAAGATGGAGACAGAAGATATTTCCCAATATATATATATATATATATATATATATATATAAATATATATAGGCAAATTTTCAGTAAGGGACTTCCTGTAAATAAGAAAAAATGTAATTTTTTCACGTTAAAAATTGTTTTTGGGAAATCCGAATCGTCCAATGTGTTCAAAAGGTGTTTTCAAGGGTCCACACAGAAAATCTTTAAAAAAAATACTAGAAATCAAGTGGTGCAATCAGAGCTAACACGGAGAATTAATAGTTGAGGTCTGTGTAATTAGCTGGTTAAAACCACACGAGATATGAAAGTAAAGAACATGGTTTTTTGCAGTCCCACCGTGTAGTTGGCCGATTATGGGCCCATGTCAGGTTTGCTTTTTATGATCGAAAATGTTCATATTCACTAAGAACTTCAACTCCGACAAAAATATATGTTAATCTACACTAATTAATACCTAGCTGGAGTGCATTTATGTTCTAAAAATGAATTTGGCCACACTAGATCAAACCCATTTTAATAAAGTCCGATTAACATGATTTTTTATGTGATTGAAGTTCTCAATGAGCTCTAGGACATGAACGGCTTCGACGATGAAAATAATGTGCAGTCCCTACAGGCCAGGTCCAAAGCAATAAAACCAAGATCTCAATTGGGTGCAGGCTTTACTCCAATTTTTAAGAAAGTCAGATCGTCCAAGGGATTCTAATGACTGAAGAAGGAAAAAAGATGTTTGAGACTTGTGGACATTTGCAGTGTTTGGTCTCTTTGAGATAACATCCAAAGACAAAGTGGCTTTGACTGGAATCTCATCTACTAAAAAACTGGAAACATGGCAAGTTCATTCCCATGCCTGTTCTTTTTTGGAATTGATGTACTCAACTGAAGATTCATCATTCTCCTTTACAAGAAAAGCAAAAGAGGATAACCACAAAATTGCAAATTAAACAAGCACCTAAAATGGGTATGATAGAAAATCTCAAAGGGTTGGCCTGGTGGCCAAAACTTGAGATTTAAGGGTTTTGCTGTCTTTTAAGGTGTTGTGTTTGAGACTTTCCATGTACTGTAAACTCCTTTGGACCTGCATATACCGAAGTATCGAACCACTTCAAATGCATCTATGTTCACTTATGTTTTCTCACGTGGTTTCTTGGAGGCAAATAATATCTTGTGTAAATATTAGATGTACATCTGTTGTAAACTCTTTTGGAGTTTAGTGATCACTTAAATTAGACTCCTGATAGTGGAATTGGGCACTCAAGATAGTCGAGGTGTGGTGCTAGCCCAAAGACCATAAATTTTTTTTGGGTATGATCTAAATTGTAACACATAGTTAACTTGAAATTTTGAACGTCGATAATCCAATTGTATCAGTGTAAGCAAATTGAAACATAATAGAAAAATTCAAGACGTGAAAATTAACCATTTGAATTCCAATTGGCACTTTAAGTTAATTAAGTCTGCCACTTCAAAATTACGACGGTTTCAATTTTGCATTCCCAATTTCCAAAAAAATGTAGTCTCATTTGATTTCGCATTTAGAGTGAGCTCGAGCTGGTATTAGATTAGAGAGTCCTCGAACTTATTTTTAATATATCTGATAGAAAAATAAAGAAGATAATTTTCACTCTAATTCGTTAAGAGAAACTGTTTTCAAATATTTTTCACTACTTAAAGTTAATTTTTGTGTTTGAGATTTTTTCATCAACTTGCACGGGCTCGAAGGAGAGTGTAAAAGAAATTTTTTTTTTTTTGAGGAATATTTTGATTTTGTTGTTTCGAAGGGAAAATACAAGAGTTTGAAAAGTTCGAAATCCCTTGGTAAATTCAACAAAGTAAAATGAAAAAAAAAAAATAAAATTCCACGGATACAAATACCTGAACACATGGTAGACACAGATATGGTTCATTATGTGGGACATCTGCGCATTGGGCAACTACAAACATATTGCATGACTACGAACATATTGCATCCAAATCTATGGTACGATGTTTAAGCACAGATTAATTGCACATTGTGCAGGATCTACATATATTGAACAACTTCAAATGCATCTATATTCATCTATGTTTTCTGGCATGCCTTACGTCTACTATACTAAATATGAATACATCAAATCTGTGTTACGAAATCGGGGCTTAGCTTTAAAATTAAAAAAAAAAGAGATGGATGCTCTTGACGAGATAGTTCAGATTTGAATCATCTATTTCCTGCAATGAATTTTTTGAATTTTCTCAAAATCCTTTTACCTACCAACTCGGTCGGACCCAAAAAAAAACCCCAAACTTCACTACCAGCCATACAATATAAAAACAAAAGAGTAGAGAGGACATCATTGTGCTTAGAACCTATGGAAAGGAAAAGAAAGTGAAGGAAAATTACTTTCTCTTGTTTGGTTGGAGAGGAAATAAAAAGAAAAAATTTACCCAAAAAAAAGAAATAAAAAGAAATTAACAAAACAAAGAATTTCATTAAAAGTGGAACAATCGTGGCAGCTGATCAAGAAGCATGCGGGTCGTCTGACAAATCAACAAAGACTAAACAAGCCATTGCATTGCTAGGGATGGGCATCGGGTGGGTAGGGGGTGGATACCACTGCCTCTATCCCCGAACTTATATCAATCTCCATCCCCTCCCCGATCCCCACCCGTGATTTTTTTTTTTTCTGACCTCCATCTCTACCCTAATACGGGGAACGGGGATCAATACAGAGAATCGGGGATCAAAACATTAACTACACTTGCAATTAAAGTTGGTTTAATTGAAATTAAGTTGTTTGCTTCATAAACCAAACAAAAAGAAATCTAAAAGTTGGCATAAAATGAAATAGATGAACTACAAAATTGTACTACAACAATACTTACATTTGGGCCGAGGAAGGAGAAATGTATTTGGGCAGGCAAAACACTTAATTCAGAGGCTGGAGATGGGAGGCAGAGAGGGATAATTAATTGGAGTTAATTATGTTTAATGACTATGTGTCCCTAGTTAGTTTTGAGCACGAATAGGCCTGAGGAAGAGCTTAACTTTAAGTTATAAACTTATTATCTGAGAAAAGAAATTTTATAAACTTATAATATAAACATATATTATACTTATATATATATATGTGTGTGTGTGTGTGTGTGTGTGTGAATGGGGATGCGGGGAGGGGCGGGGATCGGGTAGGGGATTGACAATCCCATCCCCCCTATGATCCCCAAAATTTTTAAAAAATAATCTCCATCCCCTGCCTAATTCTCGAAAAAATCTCTAAATCTTATATTCATTCGGGGACCGGACAAGTTGGATCGGGGTAGATCGGCCGAGATGACCATTCCTAGATGTACTCTTCCAGCTAATTTGATTTTGTTTTTTTGTTCTTATACTTGTTTGTATTTTGTCCTTTTCAATTATGTTTGTTTGTACAATCGGTAGCATTTGATTGATGAATTTTCTCTCTCGAATCTGTCTCTATATTTTCCTCAAAGTTTCATTCTCCCTCTCTCATCACTCCATCCTCATTATATTTCTCTGCTCCAAATAAAACTGTAGTCGTTTGATCTCTTGCGTTTCCTTTTCGACAACAAATACTACTCCTACAATACTCTACTGGTAAACTACTACTGCTCCAAAACTGACACTTTACCCACAAATTTTGTACGTACGGACTGCTCTCCCATCACATAAATGCACACATATCTACGTCGATACATACAGCTACAGTTCAATTGATCTAATCAAAACCCCCCTATAAAAACACCTTCTTCCCATTTCCCCCCATGGAAATCAGCTAAATCTACAAGAATGTCGACTGTAGAGAACCCAATCCCAGATTTAGAGTCTGGCCGCATAGGCAGCCGGCGTCAACGTCGCCGCCGGCGCCGGCGGAGGCCGTCGGTGGCGGGGAGCACCACGACGGAAGGGAGCCTTTGCTTCTCCGATGACTCTGATAAGGAGCAGTCGTGGGTGGGTTCGACCGAGTCGAGGTTTACGGAGATCGGGTCGGATTCGGAGTCGGGTGATTTGGAGAGTGGGGAAGCGGAGGTGAAAGCGCATTTGGGTGCTGAAGAGGAGGAGAAGAAGAAGAAGAAAAAGAAGAAGAGGGAGTGTAGAATTTGTCATATGAAATTGGTGGGTGGTGGTGGCGATTTGGAATCTGGTGGCGGTGCTGGTGGCGGGGAGGGGATTGAATTGGGTTGTTCTTGTAAGGGCGATTTGGGGGCTGCGCATAAGCAATGTGCTGAGACTTGGTTCAAGATCAGGGGTAACACGTGAGTTTTTTAACCTGTGAATTTTGATCTGCTTACATTTTGTGTAAATTGTGGTGTTTTCTTCCTTTCTTGGTAGATGTTATGCATTTGGGAGCAATAAGAACACCCATTTGAACCCCTTTTTTGAGCATTAAGTAGGTTAAAGAAAGTGAATTTCAAATGTGCGAGTTTTATTTTGCATTCCGATGCTTGTCAGGAATTGTGGGTTTGAGATTAGTTCTTCTTTTTTTTTTTTTTTTTTTTTTTCTTTTCTGGTTAATGTCTTGCAATCCAGAAGCGATCCCACCAACCGTAATCTTAGGTCGCATAGCTGCGCCGTAAACTGAAAGCCTCTTCGCACAAGCTTGTTCTTGCGTGGAGGGTGGCTAGAATGATTTTGGTCTTAGTGGGAGTTGAATAAGAAATTTGTGATTGTAGGTTGTAAGGCACCTTCGTCTACTCTCCTTCTAACCCTTTGGGTTGCGTATATGTATTTTCCTTTCATTTTCTTGTCTTGTGTAGTTCAATTGTCTTGTGCCACTACCAATAATGAGAAACTTCTGCTTTGTTGTTGGCTACTTTTTTGTCCAAGTGTTTGCACAAGATGAATCTGTAATTTCTTCTCAGAACATTCTTGGAACCTTCCTGCTTCTATGTTCTCGTTCACTGCTTTCGCAATTGAAAAACTTTTCAATACACCATTTCTGTGTGAGAAACTTCTTATTGCGTAAGATTCTCACAATCTCACATGTTCCAAAGGCTGAAGATGTACCTTGAACTGTGGTACAAGGAAATTTGGGCATAGAGGATTTGAGGGATTTTTGTGCTTTGGTCTGATGTTTGTGCTATAGGAAAAGTAGAAAAAAAAAATTGCAGGATTGTCATTGGTTATTTACATTTCTTTTGCAACACGTCTAGAGAATTTGTTTTCTGTTTTGCTGATAAGGGATAAATGATTGCGTTTTCTCTTGTGTTGCATACGATACCTCGTCTCTGTGAGACTCCGTTCTAGTTATGTGACTTGTGTTTTGAGGTTTCTTAAATTTTCAAGACACTAAATATCAAGCAGAATACAGGATAGTAAAGTAAACGTTTTAGTATCTTTTGCATTGTTTGGTTAAGAATGAGGTAACTCGGATATCCATTTCTTTTTAATTCGTCATATGCCAGTACTTTCCTAAGCTATTTTAACATGTTTCAGTATAGCAAGGCTTCATCCCTTAAGCTTCGGTTCTTACTAAATAGTACGACTACATCATTTATCATTGTAACTTGTTTTGGATTCTGGGTTTTGTTGTCTCGGGATATTATAGAACTATTACTTCTTATTTGATATTTGTAAGGCCTGAATCACAGGGACTCCGTAACACCCTTTTTTCTCATTCTTGTTGAGTCATTAAGGTACCATAAGGTCCAATACCTAGGAATGGCAATGGGGTGGGGCGGGTTTTTGGCATACCCGAGCCTGACCCGAAAATTACTACGTAAACCCGACCCGACCCGACCCAGACCGGGTATTTTTTGGGTACCCCCGCCCGCCCCGATCGGGGAACGGGTTTACCCGCCCTGCTTCATAAGGTAATTTTAAAAAAAAATTAATCTAAAAGCAAAATAAAAGTAAATATATGTAACTAAAGTTATATTTTAGTGTAATTGTTAAAATATTAAGGTAAGAATGAAAGTTTTTAAGTAGAATGATAATAAAATTATGAAAAAAATATAATATCTTAAGTATAATGATAATTAGATTAAAATAAAAGCATAATTTTATATATAAATATATTTCGGGGGGGGAGGGGGGGGGGTTCAGGGCGGGTAACGGGGTGGGGTAATATAAACCCGACCCCGGCCAGATTTTCGTAATTTTACCCTGTACCCGGAAATTCAATAAAAAACCTGCCCTAATCGGGGTGGGGCGGGGCGGAGCATTTTGCCATCCCTACCAATACCCCTTTAAAGTAGATGAATTTTCCTTAAAAAATGACTTAAATTTGGGGTGGTGTAGAAAAGATCAAACAGATTTAGGATCAGCTAGTTTTTCTAGACAAATGCTGATGTTGAATGGTCTCTTTTGGCGAGGGGCATTTGCTGCTTCTGTTGAAGTATACTGTTAAGTTTCTTTCTGCTCCAAGGCATTGAATGCAACCGGTTCCACGGCCTAACACCCCTCGAGTTTGGAGTTATAGGGGGCCCCACTTTTTTAGTGGTAAATCTATTTAGGTCTGTCCCCTGTCCTCTCCCCCCATACGCCCATTGATTGGGGATTACATGGGTACCGTTATGTTGTAGGTTTTTAGTTTCCCTGGATATCCCTGTAATCTCCTCATTAAGTTGTTTGATGCAATCTGTTTTGTTCTTGGGTTCAGTTTTGTTACTGCAATATATTTGCCCAGCTCCAGCTCCTTTCATAACATTTTATGTCGTGTCCTTTTTGCTTTGCCATTCTATTGTCATATAAAAGAGGACAGTCGGTTATAATTTCAATGGCTAAGAACAAAACATGTGGTCACCACATGTTCCCCTTGTTTTTTAGTGGAGAAATTTATCTTGTGAAGTATTATTTTAAGTGCACCCTGACATCCATTTCTTTTGTTGAGAAGATGGGCTCCAATCAGGGCCGGCCCTGTGGACAGGCCCGGGACTGGGGCCCCCCGATTTTTGGGGCCCCATCTTGTAGAAAAAAAAAAAATATATATATATATATATATATATAAAATTATATATATATATATAAATTATATATATATAATAAAAAAAATTATATATATATGAAGGGCCTCAAATTAAGAATAGGCCTGGGGCCTCGCGAAATACAGGGCCGGGCCTGGCTCCAATGCAAGCTATTGAATTGACTGCACTAATGAACATTTACCATGGAGACAAGAAATGAGCAATCTTCAAACGGGAATCTTTAGTTTACAGCTTCACACAGAACTTCATTGTCAAATTCTGTAAGATACCTGTAGTTGATCCATTTTTGTCACAAACGATATCATCTGAGTTTTATCGAAGCGGCAGATAAAATTTATTGCCTTCTTCTAAGGTAAAAAGCTCATGCCAGGGACATGTTTTATCCGTAGATTTAATAAAACAGAATAAGTCATAACATTTTATTGGGTTTTTATTGGATATATGGACTTCTTTCGGAATCAATACGTTCTTTTATGAGGGAGTCTTATATCCTGCAAGATTTCTGTGTGCCGTAGGTGATTTTTTTCAATTTAAAAATTTTCTACGGTGTATATTTCTGGTGAACACATCAGAATAACTGGAGGAGTGGAACAAAACACGCAAGAGACCTTTTCTTGAAGAGCCCTCAAATTTACATCTTCAGTGAATTTTGTCAACCTGACGGAGGCAGATAGTTTTTGTGCTCTGATCAGATACATGTTACAGTTCTTTTATATAGGAAGTTATGCTGCATCTCTTTTCTGAAACTTCAAATGATGTTCCCAACTTTCTATAATTCAATTTTGGTAGATTCCTGTAGATGAATGTTTCGAGGTTTAAGATTTTGGAAGGTTGAAGAGGGTTTGTAGATAGACAGGGATGGAATCTGGATCAAATTCAACTAAATAGGTGCTGGAATTTCATTCATTGTGTTGCTGGAAGTTCTGCAACTCTTCTAATTATGACATATGGAACTAGCTCGTAGGGCAGGGAGTGGTGATAGCTGTAGACATAGGAGAAGGAGAAGGAGAAGGAAAAGAGTGTAAGAGATGAGATAAGAACATGAATTTACAAATCCCTCCTCAAGCTCCTGCTTTAGTAGTAATCTACAGTTCTACACTAGTATGACATCCTTAAAAACATGTTTAAGTATGTGCAAGTTTGGAACTCCGAGCGAAATAACGTGTCTTGAGGCTAGTAGGGCTACTGAATAGACTGAGTTTGATCTGGAGATGTGGCATGCATATCTTGTTGTTCTTTCTTTCCTGTGCATTTTTAGTTTAAAATTAAGCTTTACTGCTGCCCATTTCTTTTTGTACTCCGCGTCAATTTTTCATCCCTTTATGTATTGATGTTTTACTTCTATTGTTCATTGTATAATCATCCGCAGAACCTGTGAGATCTGTGGAGCCACAGCACTCAACATTGTTGGAGAGCAGATGAGCGAGGCGAACAGTGCAACTGCAAATGCCAGCACAGCTGTGGCAGCTCCTACGGCCGTGGCTGAGAACCAGAATTTCTGGCACGGGCGTCGCGTCATGAATACACTGCTTGCGTGCATGGTATTTGCCTTTGTTATCTCCTGGCTCTTTCACTTCAATGTACTTTCCTGAAACCGCGAAACAGAAGTCTCTCCCAGATTTCCTCAATGTGGAAGTGAGCTTATCTGTATTGTATGCCATCTTATAGAAGTATGTGCCGTCCATAGCTGTCTAGAGTAGTAGTACATGACCTTTATTCTTACGTTGTATCGAGTGTACGTAGAACTGTAGAATTCCCTTTGGGTCATTGTTGTTGATGAAACGCTGTGTAATTGTTGGCTTATTTATAGTGTGAAATTGGTTTGTTTTTTTTTAACTTTCGTATGCTCCTTCTAGCAGGTTTTAGAAATTGTCCATCTTTTTCAGAGAATCTCAGAAATAAAATCTATTCTAAGTTGACTTTCTAGCTTTTTTGGGGGTTTTTTAATGTATGTAAAGAGAATGACTTGAGACTCATGAAATTTGAAAAGCCAAAAAACCGTGAAATTTGAAAAGCCAAAAAACCAATAATCCCCTAGTGGAACCGGGCGTAGAATTTGAATGAGAAAGTGACATTCAAAGTGGGCTCTTCATAAAAGTTGAAAGGTTGTTGAACCTTCAATCCCAGATTGGTCGAGAAAAGAAAATTGGGCTTGGGCCTATACGGTTTGGGATTATTGATCTTGGGCTTGTCCAGACTTGGCCCAAATAATTTGCTGCAACCGACTTATTGAGATTGCTTTTCTACTTTGTCAACAAACAGAGGGCCCATGTTTCATGTCTAATGATACACAGTCAAAAACACAACACTTCAACGCCACAAAAGCTCTCTTTATAAGTTCGATCCTCCAAGTTCTTTATTGAGTGAGAGGGCACATATCCCAACCGGGATGTAAAATAAATAACGCAATTTTATTTTTGTGGTAATGAAAAAGGGAAAACAAAAATAAGTAGTAGTAAAATAAAAGAAACACTCCTAAGATTTTTGGGCATCTTTGAGCCAAAAATTATATGGGACTCAGATCACAATTGACATTTGGTCTAAGTGAGTATTTATAGTCCTAATAAATCTATTCTATTGCAAAAATTATATGGGAGTCAGATCACAATTGACGTTTGGTCTAAGTGAGTATTTGTAGTCCTAATAAATCTATTCTATTGTGAAGCGTGAAAAACCAAAAAACCAATAATTCGCTTAGTGGAACGGGGATAATTGAATGAGATAGTGACATTAAAAGTGGGCTCTTTATTGAAAGGTTATTGAACCTTGGGGAAGTTAATTAGACATCCCGTAAAAATATAATCCTTAGCATGCCATCCCATGCATTTTGAATCGTTATGATCCCATCCCGAATCTTTTAAAAACCCCAAAAAAACCCTTCAACAGGTTTGTTGACTCTATTAGTTTTATATTATAGTAATGTTTTTTTTTTTTTTTTTAATATTGTTTGTCATCCAAAAAACCATCCCTTAAAGGTAACTACTAACTAGTATTTCGGGACATTACAGAACTTTCCTATTCTTCCGGTGCATCAACTTCAAATCTAACTATTATATAGGGACATTAAATACCTTTCCTATTATTTTGGTGTAATCAAAGCTCCCTTCAAACCCATCCATATCCTATCCAAATCTAACCGATTTCCTTCCCATTTCCGTTCCCATTCCTCAACCCAGAATTTGCGCTATCAAATCTCCTATAATCGAGATCGGCAACATCCCACCATCCCATTTTCAACGATTTTTGAAACCCCAGAATGTGAAGAACCCAAAACCGAAGCATCGTACGACGGCGTCTCCGGCCAAAACCCACGGTGTATAACCCTTACCGGAGTTTGAATAAGACGGCACAGTCATGGCTCGTAAGTTGAATCCGTTTTACAGTCTGCCGTGTTCTTTATGATTTATGAATGCACCCCCTTTTTTTTTGGCATACCGTGGAGTTTTTACACCGGAAATCATGGATTTTGTAGAGTTATGATGTGGTTAATCATGGCTTGTAAGTTCATTTTTCCGATCCAAACTCGTCTATGGTATTTGAATTTTATGAGTAGTTTTTACTTGCAATTGTATAAATTTCGGAAAACATTTTGGGGATAAAAAGGCATGCAGTTTGTCTGTGGTTGTTTTTACCATCCCATTTAAAGGATGTTGGGGATGTGAGAATGTATTATTGATTTGGCTTTTTTTAGGTTTGTAGTGATTTGAAAATGTTGAATCGTTGAAACATGTATATTGAACAAATTTTAGAGAGTAAGGGTTTATTAGTTCAAAGTAACGGTTTATTGATTCGCCATGATTATTTGAGGAATATTTGTGGCAAACTAATTTATCATGTTTTAAAGGATTTTTACACATTGAGGTAGGAACTATACTGTTCACGCGATAATGGTAGTCCAATAATCCATCATTTTAAGCCCCAGAAGCTCTATTACATATTAGTTGTTCATGGATTATTGGTTTACCATTGTTTTGGTTATATATTAGACATGGTGTAATGATTTGCCATGGTTTATTTTTTGAAAGTACGAGATATTCTACATACGGTACACAACAATACACCAAAAATTTGGGTATATGTGACAGTGTAGCCTAATTTTATAAACTATTAATGAACTGTTACACTTTTTTTTTTTGCAGGAGTTAAAAACACTGGAGGAATAGAAGGCCCCATGCTGAAAATAGTAGACAAGCCAAAGGTCGATGATGCCCTTCTGTGGAAGGAAAAAGGCACAACAGTTGAAGCTAAAAACACATAATGGATGCCCATCATTCAGGTTGTGTGAGATTGGCTTGCCATGTTGAATGAAACCGCGGAAACCAAGTTTCTGAAAGTGGATTGCCGTAAGATGCGTGTTGAAAATATTCATGCTTTTCTAAATGATGAGGCAAATAATGGAACTCACAACATAATTTGGATGATGCGGAACACGAGAAAAATAAAACTACAAAACAAGCAATTGGAGTTGCCGAGGCAAACAAGAAACAAACTGGCGAAGGTAAGAAGAAATGAGTCTTGTAGTGTACGACTCAATGTAAATGGGTGACTTTAAATGTTTCGTGTTCTCTGATGAACTTAGGAACTAGATGATTAATTTTTGGGCTTGGTAGCATTAAGTTTATTGTGAATGGTTGTTAACTTGTTTAAGAGAGTGTTTGACAGTGCCTTAAGTTTTAATTTTATATGGAATAGTTTCATAGAACATGGTTCAAAGTGACATTGCCTAACTTGGATAAAGTCTTTTCCTGGGATGCCTCGAGGAAATGTTTTAGTGATTTACCATGTTTAGTGAATTATCATGCTTATTGAGTGCAAATGACTGTTGAGCAATTGCCCTTAGTAGTTACATACTTACATGGTGAGTCAATTTATCATGTTTTGGATGGGAAGTTCTTATGTTCATTTTTATATATACCAATGAAGTACAGATGGTAGATCAAGAAATCATATATAACATATGGTTTCCTAACTTGATAATATGGTAAACAAAGAAACCATATTTAAAGTGCTCAATTATCTACCATTCCACCACTAATGTCTGAATTGCTTGATGAATTGATTGCTTCAAACTTTTTGATACCCACGAAATGCCTGATAAATTAATGGATTACAATTGGTAGATTGAAATAGTCTTGAAGAACGTTGGATATTTACTTCCTTAAAACTAGAAAGTTTGAAATTCTAAAACTCCTTAACTTAAGGAAAATGGAATAGCCACATTCAAAAAAGGAAGAAATCAAATTTGTTTGATTGAAATGTCAGAATTAGAGGATAATGTCGTGACCAATAAATGATAACACATATAGGAGGTGCAAAATATAGGATATTATGCCCAAATTTTTAGGAAAATAAATTACTATTAGATAATATACTACTAAAGTAGTTAACAGGGGCATAATGGTCCAAATTACATTTACAGGATTGAATCATAAAGATTCAAACCTCATAGAGTGGCATCCTAAGGATAATATTGAAGTAGGATGGCAAATTAAATTTCTTTTGAAGGTTCAATCCCAGATTGGTCGAGAAAAGAAAATTGGGCTTGGGCCTATACGGTTTGGGATAAATGATCCTGCCCTTGTCCAGACTTGGCCCAAATAATTTGTTGTAACCGACTTATTTAGATTGTTTTTCTACTTTGTCAACAAATAAAGGACCATGTTTCATGTCTAATGATCACAGTCAAAAAACACAACACTTCGGGGTTGTTTAGGAGCCTCATTTTCAACTTTTTGGCTTTTTTAGTTTTTTGGATTATAGTCAAAATGTATTTTGAATCTAGTAAGAATGTTTGAGAGAAATGTAAAGAATGCATTTTGCAATGGATAAAGATGCGGGTACAGAAGTAGTGGTACAAAAAACGTATCGATCACGTTTGGGGACCCACTTTGGGTTTCACACGAGTGATGCGAACCGTTCATTGTTCTTAAAACATTTTTCCGAAGGGCCCCACCAAATTTCAGCTCAATCGGATGATTGGAAGTGCTCCAACTAAAGTCCCACCGTTCCAACCAAAATTTTCGGATCACTCGTGTGGGACCCAAAAGTGGGTCCCCGAAGGAGCTCGGTGCATTTTCTGGGCGAAATGTTCTATACCGGTAGCACTGTCCATTTTGTAATGTAGTGTTTGGGAGTATGATGATAAAAATAAATTATGGATTGATTGTTCACTATTTTGTCTTTGTTTCTTTATTATAGTAGTATTAAAAATGTGTATGAAAATTATTTTTAACATTTTTTTAAAGTCATAGTGGAAAATATTTTTCGCAATTAAAAATGTGTTGTGATTTTTTTTTTGTTGAAAAATATTTCGTTCTCTTCCTTTTTGGTGTCTTTGGTAATTGAAAATCTCCCAAAACGCATTTGAGATGAAGTGCTGGACAACATCATCCATTCAAGATTATCCTCACAAATTTCCGAAAAAGAAAGAAAGAATAGTGTTATAAACAGAAACGTTACCCATAAATTACCCTGCAAAAGCTCTTATTTCTAGCTAGTTTTTGGGTTTTAATTTAAACATTTTTCCAAGGGTCCCCACAAAATTTTAACTCAATCGGACGGTTATTAGTGCTCCAACCAAAGTCCCACCGTTCCAACCAAAATTTGTTTTGGTTGGAACGGTGGGACTTCGGTTGGAACACTTCCAACTGTCCGATTGAGCTGAAATTTGGTGGAGCCCCTCGGAAAAATGTTTTAAGAACAATGAACGGTTCGGATCACTTGTGTGGAACCCAAAAGTGGGTCCCCGAACGTGATCAATACGTTTTCTGTACCAAATGCTCTATACCCGTATCTTTATCTAGTTGAAACTATTTGGCTCGATAGGCTCGTGAACTATGAGTAATTTCATAAATATTCTAAAGATAGTGGTGGATCCACAAATATCTCAAGAATAAGAGATCTAACTTCCATTAAGATCTTTTATTGCTACGCTTCCAATAGTTTTGTATTAAAACTAGAATGAAAGTTCAAAACTTCACGAGCTTAAACTCAGGCTTGAAAGCTCAAGATTAACTTGCACATTCCTCAAGCCAATGAATACAGAATTTTGAACGTGAGCCAAGCTTAAATAATTAGCCTCCAAGTCTTTTTATGCTTGAGCCAAACTTAAAGACATGTAGTAAAGAGTCGAACCATTAGCCTTTCGATTTTACTTCTGCTTTAACCATTGACCAATAATCTTTGACTCTTTGGCATGTTTGACAAAATAATTAATCTAGTTTATTCTTTATTCAATTCTTGTTTTGCATTTGTTATATTGTATAACAATTTTTTGTAAATTATTGGTTCATTTCGACGAGAATAATCTAAAAATTAAATAATTATTAACCAAACTAAAATTTTTGTGAATAAAGAGAAATAATTTTAACCACCTTTTTTTACTTATTAAATTTCTCTCATCGAGACGAACTAATAAGTCACAAAAAATCGACTCAAAACTAACAAATGAAAAAGAACTTTGAATAAAAACACAAAAAATAAACTGGATTAATTATTTTGCCAAAAGATACAATGGTTATTATAAACAAGTTTATCCTGATCATAACACATTAATATATACTCCCATATATATAGATAGATAGATTCTACTTCTAGTCCGGACTCCGGACCTCCATGATCCAAGCATTTTTTCGACGATCCGATCCGTCCAATATATTCAGAAGGTGTTTTCAAGGGTAATTGTGAAAAATCTTCAAAAAAAAAAAAAAAACCTAGAAGGGCTTGATCCAAACGATTTTCGCAAAACTATATTCGGATTTTTCAAAAATAATTTGCAAAACAAAAAAAAATCATTTTTTCTTATTCTCGGGAGGGTTTGGACTAGAAGATTTTCATATATATATATATATATATATATATATATATATATATATATATTATAGACATGTATGTTCCACTTCTCCTCCGGACTTCTGGACCTTCGTGATCTGTTTATTTTTTGACGATCCGATCCGTCCAATGTGTTTTAAAGATATTTTCGAGGAGCCTAACCGGAAATATTCCAAAAAAAAAAAACAGGAAGGGCTTGATCCAAACAGTTTTTCGCAAAACTGTATATTTACAGTTTTGTGAAAAACTTCTTGGATCAAGCATTTCCCGCTATTTGTTTTTGAAGATTTCTCGCAACGACCTTGGAAAACACCTTCTGAACACATTGGACGGATCGGATTTTCCCAAAACAATTGGCAACAAAAAATAAATATATATTTCCTTATTCTCAGGAGGCCCGGACTAAAAGTGTCGGGTATATATAGATAGTCCACTTCCACTCCAAACTCCCTTAACTTGTTAAATTAATGACCTCATTGATCCTGATCGAATTTCGATGATCCGAACTGTCCAATGTGTTTAAAAGGTGTTTTTTAGGATCTCTGCGAGAAATCATGAAGAAAAAAAAAATACTGAGAAGGTCTTGATCCGAGCCGTTTTTGCAAAATTGTACATATACAATTTTTGTGAAAAATGACTCAGATCACGCCTTTCCCGATATTTTTTTTGTTGATGATTTCTCGTGAAAACCCTAAAAACACATTTTAAACACAGTGGACGGTTCGGATCATCAAGATTTGATTGGAATCAATGAGACCCATAACTTAAGAAAATCCGGGAGTTTTGAGGGGAAGTGTGGTCCATATATATATATAGCTCAAACTTTTTATCCACACTCCCGGATTTAAGGAAAAAATGGAGTTTTTTTGTGTTGCAATTTTTTTTTGGAAAATCTGATCGTCCAATGTGTTCAGAAGGTGTTTTCTAAGGTCCACGCAAGAAATCTTCAAAAAGCGGGAAGGGCTTGATCCAGCGGTAGCTGCAAAAAAATGTAAATATATATTTTTTGCAAAAACTGCTTGGATCAATCCCTTCCTGGTATTTTTTTTTGAAGATTTCTGGCGTGAACCCGTGGAAACACCTTCTGAACACATTGGACGGATTGGATCGTCAAAAAAATATTTAGATCACGAGGTCCGAAAATTAAAAGTCCGGATTAGAAGTAAACCCATATATATATATATATATATATATATATATATATATATATAGAGAGAGAGAGAGAGAGAGAGAGAGAGAGAGAGAGAGAGAGAGAGAGAGAGAGAGAGAGTTCCGGTCTCCTAAGGGATCCTTCATACAAAATTTCGTGCGAACTTGGCCATTTTTCAACTTTCCGGATCAAATTTTAACGATCTGAACCGCTCAATGTTTTTAAAATGCATTTTCCAAGGCCAAAGTGGAAAATTTTCAAAAACAAAATTCCCAGATCAAAAACAAAATTCCCGGAAGGACTTGATCGGATCAGTTTTTGTTAAAAACGCTATATCCCAGAAGGGCTTGATCCGATCAAGCCCTTCCGGGTATTTTTTTTTATGAAGATTTTACACGTCGACCCTTAAAAATGCATTTTAAAAACATTGAGCGGTTCGGATCATCAAAATTTGATCCGGAAAGGCCAAGTCCGCACCAAATTTTGGTGCGAGATCCCTTAGGAGACCATTTTCGGTATATATATATATATATATATATATATATATATATATAGGTGGATTTTCTAGTCCACACTCCCGGATTTAAGGAAAAAATGGGGTATTTTTGTGTTGCAATTTTTTTTTGGAAAATCCGATCTATCCAATGTGTTCAGAAGGTGTTTTCTAGGGTTCCAGCGAAAAATCTTCAAAAAAAAATACCGGGAAAGGCTTGATCCAAGCATTTTTCGCAAAAACTGTATTTATATATTTTTGCGAAAACTGTTTGGATCAAGCCTTTCCCGGTGTTTTTTTTTGAAAATTTTTCGCGAGGGCTCTTGAAAACACCTTTTGAACACATTGGACGGATCGGATTGTCAAAAAAATTTTTGTATAAAAACTCCGGAAATTAAAAGTCTGGATTAGAAGTTTACCATATATATATATACACACTTGATTCATGTTCACAAGCTCACCTTTAACGCGTCTTTCCTTTAGGAATCCCTGATTTCCAAAGAATCACCGAGTTCAGTTCCCCAGAGCCCTTCTATTGGGGACCCAGCGGAACAGATGCAGATGGGCACGACGGTCGTTCTGTCAGTGTGGGTTAAATTGGGCAGAGCCGTTGATCGTTCTCAGAATCAAATTCCGAGTGGGCTAACGCGGGAATCGAGGCAATCGGACGGCTGTATGAGCTCGATCCAAAATCACCCCATTTCATTTGAAATTTTTTGAATGAAATAGGGTGATTTTGGATCGAACTCATACAGCCGTCCGATTGCCTCGATTCCCGCGTTGGTCCACTCGGAATTTGATTCTGAGAACGCATCAACGCTTCCGGATCGGCCGCTTGGGGACCCACACACTGGCGCCGGCAACGCCGCCGGTGGCATTCCCTGCATATTCCCCCACGGCGGTTTTTAGATTTTACGCAGTTCCCCATGGTCAAAAGTTGTGGAAGATAAAGACACAGTGAAAAGAAAAACAACAACAAAAGAGGTTTTCTCTTCTCTTTTCAACGGCAAGTCATTCGGATCGGACCAAGAGTCCAAAATGAAGTACGGAATGGTCATTCCTTTTCTGTAAAATTGGTTATTCTGAATAAAAAATTATTATTTTCAAATACCGAAACATATCATTTTCTTACAACTCATTACATAAGAAACCGTAAAAAATTAATTTTTTTTCAAAAAACTGTTTTAATGGAACCACCCCTAAGTGGGTGTGCTAGCATTCTAGCAATCAAACTATCAAAGTACTCCTAGTGGGTAATAAAAGAAAAAAACTACTCTAGACAAAAAAGCAGTTTTTCTTCGGAAATTTATGTTAAAAATATACAAATAGTTGTGAATATATTAACAACTGTAAAAGGTACATTAGAGTGCGCAATTTTTTTAGTGCATATTATTTCTCTAGTGGATACACATTAACGACATTCTTTAAAGTCTGTTTGGGCGTTTCCTTTTCTCATTTTCCCGTTTTGGTTTTCCAGTTTTTGCTCTTTGGTTGCCAGTTTCTGAAAATGGGTTCTGCAGAACTCATTATTCATTTCTGACGTTAGAGGCAAAAAACGAAAAACAGCTCTGGGGTTCCTTTTCCCATTCTCGTTTTCGGATTCTGTTTTTTCATTTTCCGTGAATCTTTGTTTTTACCTCTCTACCCTCAACCCCAACCCAAATCCCCAACTATTCCAACTGATTTCTCTCAAAAATTATCACCAAATGGGTTTACAATTAGGTAACAAAAAATACCAAAAATAAGAAAGAAAGAGAGGAGATCATTACTGATCCGAACTAAGCTCAGACATAGCAGTCGTGCGACAAATCATCTTACTGCCATCTTCGTTGTCTACAAGGCTTTGTGCGGCGGCGATGGCTAAGTGCGGCGTCGGAGAAAGAGAGGGGCCAGGGGATAGAGAGAGAGGAGAGGTCTGTGTGTTGGGTTTGGTAAAGTGCCATGATGCTCTCTCGTCCTCCTGTTTGGTTCTTTTACTTCTTTGCAATGGAAAATAATTGTGTGCGAACGTGTCAGAGAGAGTTTGAATCTCCTCCCTCAGATTAACTTTGGAAAAACCAAATCTAATCAGGCGATTGTGTTTTATTGGTTCAATTACCTCAATTAAGAGGATTTTCTCAACAAGTGAAGAAATGTAAACCAACAAACTTAGGAAATCGAAGAACAAAAAAGAAACAAGACACTTCGATTAATGAATCAAAGATAAACTTACTTCGAAATTGTCTTCCACTTCAAATACAAGAACTTCGAACGGTTGATTGTTACAGGAACAATCGAGATAGGGGTGATTGTTACAGGAACAATCGAAATTAATCCTAACTACTTCCTAATCTACTTCGAACTGAGTTCGAAATCCTAAACTACTTTGCTAATGAACAAACCAAGCATCAGTTTTTTGATAGCTGTTTGTTGAAGATTTGTCCTGGGTTTCTCACTCTTTGATTTCTTCTATTTATAAATGCCGCTTATGATTCAACTTCCCAATTTCAATGAATTTGAACATCGGCTTGTTTCAACTCTAACTTCCACCTCGAGTTGGCGGTTGCTCCTTCCTCCACGCCTGAATTTGAATTCTTCTAAATCTTCCTCTAAAAGCTTTGATTTTGAATCTGTACATTTGTTTAAACAAACTCAAATGATTAAGCGTTAAGATGAATAACTGCCTTTCTATAAGTATTCCACGTGTTATAACTGTCAATTTGCCTTGTTTCCTAAGTTCACACGTGGAACTTATATATTTAACAGTTAATCCCCTAGCTTTGAGGTCAATTCTTTCCAATAACGATGGTTCGTAACTGCTAATAACCATTTTTATATTTGAACACGATACGACATCGTATTTACTCAAATATGCTCTTTTAATCCAATGTGTCTGTATCGACGAGTGATTGCCAACGTTTGGCACTCTTGATTACGTGTCAATTAATCATTGAATTGGTTAATTTCAGATGTAAACACCTCCACAATCCCGGAACACTGCTTTGAGTGATTTTGGAGTGTTTTGACTTGTGATGTAGCGCTAAACAAGAAAGAGAACTCTTTAATTCTAAAATCTCTTTTTTCTTGCAAAAGCAAAGGAAAGAAGACCTTTAGAGTTCTTAAATAGAACACCTGGAATCTTCTTTATAGGGAAAAAACGGTTAGTTTTATGTAATTTTTTTCAATAACAAAAAAGGTTCAGGCTGACAATAAGCTACATAAACCGACATGCAGAAAAAAAGGGGTAACTACGGCTTTTATCGCATTGGGCCTTTTAAGATCTTGTTTGTTTTGGGTTTCGGGACCGATTTTCTTAATTATTATTAAGTCGTTACTCATATTAATTTCTCGTCAATTATTATTTTTATTTTCAATTTATTCTCATTTTTATCTATATCTCTCTTAAATCACTAACCATATATTTTCAATTATTACCTCGTTTATCTCTCCAATCATTCCCCAAACATCAAAATCCAAAACAAAACCAAACAAGTCTAAATCAGGGACCCTGGGGATCTTGTAGACGTATTGTGCGATCTAAGCCATAGGCATCTACAACCAATGGTCCATCATGTAGTAACATTTAAATCTCGGACTTTGGACCCAGGACTCTATAGTATAGGGTGCACTATATGATGTAGCACCTAAGCCGTCATTCTCTGAAATTAATGGTCATAAATTAGATTTGATTATCGAACGGCGAATATTGATGTGTACAAGAACGAAAGATAAATTACAAAGATAATGAGATGACGAAAATATGGAGTTATAATTATAGAAGGAGCATCTGAAGAGTTTGTACCAAAGTCGTGTGTAAAGTAGGCATTTTTTGTGATGGTCATTGTTGTTATGAAGGTTTTTCCCCCCCTCCTGTTCTGGAAAATTTTGGGGCCGCATTCTTTTTGTGTATTGACCCAATGGACGATAGGGGTTCCCTGCGCCGTGGCATCTTCGGGATGATGATTCTGGTGGAAGATGCTATCTTTTGTGTCCATTTCAAAATGTTGGTTTATAAATTGAAGGTAATTATTCTGCAACTGTCTCACCATAGCAGGTGCTGGTATTGCTATTCCGCATCCCTTTTAATTAATCACTGAACATGCAAGCTTGTGTAGTTCTGTTGCACGAGTTACAGAATGTTAAGTTTTGAGATACTTGCGAGGATTTTATTACATTGCTTTTTATGGATGCTGAACATATGATTTCAGAAAGAAAGACCAAAAAAATTTTCAGGTTTTTCGTGGAATGCGCTTCTCACTGAATTCCATTTGTGTTTTTCAGATCAATAATTTCCATGGATTTATGCGATTTTGTCTGTTCACTTCCCCGTTTCCCAACTCATGAGCACGCCTCAGTTCCGTGTTTCCCAACTCCCGAGCATGCCTCACTGCCCACTTTCGCATCTGGTGAGTATTCCTCACTGCCCAGTTACCCAACTCCCGAGTACTCCTCACTGCCCAGTTTCGCTTTCGCATCTCATGACTACTCCTCACTGCCCAGTCAATTACAAACTAATACCTTACCTGTTTTTCCTTTGACAAACCCTCAGCACCCCATTAATAGCGAAGCAGGTGAGGATTAATTAATCTTTTTCTTCCTTCTAACTACATTGTCTGTGTCTAAATGCACGGGTACGTTGCACCACTTCATTGTATAAAAATTCATTATTATTAAGCTTTTACAATAGTATTATTTCGGGGTTTTAACGTCCATTCCAAAATGATTAGATAAAAAGATGTTACAAGACTCTATATAAATGGAAGTTCCAATGATTAGAACGATAAAAATATTTCTGTTTGTCGACCAAAACAAGACTCCTCCTGTATTTGTGTGTATATTTTTTGACTGAATGAAATTCTTCCATTATGGTAATATATATCAAGTATCAGTGTTTTCCAAACTAATTAAAACCAGAAATACAGTTTAAGTTTGCTAAAAGTTTCTTCCTGCAGGTTGTAATTGGTGAATTGTTTTTAGAAATATAGATTTGTTTGAATTACTATATATGCTTTACAGAATCCTCCCAAGATATTCTGCATATTGAGGAATCTATCTTCGGACACTCGGGATATAAGTCTCTCTCAAGGTAAAGCCGTAAATCTAATCACTATAAAACGGAGAATAAAAATAAAAATAAAGTATTTTTCTATGTTTGGGTTTAGAAAAAATTGAAAGCAAGAAAAATCAATGGAGTTATTAGGGAAATTTGGTCTTAAAAATTCTTCACTTGAGTTTTCCTGCATGCTGGTATTTTACTACTCCCTCTGTTCCATAATATTAGTCCCCTACGAAACTATGTGTAATTTTCAAACTAAAATATAATGTACTTATGAACATAATTTGTCCATCAATATGGATCTTGTTTGATAGATCTCATTGTGAACTTTTAAACGTTGCGGAAAAATCCAAAAAATAATTTATAGATGCGTTAATTTTTAGTTTGAAAATTACACGTAGTTTCATAGGGGATCAATATTATGGAACGGAGGGAGTAACAAATAACAGAAAGACAAAAAAAAATCTTCTCTTTTTAGGGATGGCACTTCACCCGAACCCATCCGTATTGATCGTGCAAGTTTTTGTCCGATTTTCTAAACCTGGGTTCGGCTCTGTTACAATTTGAAAAAATCGACTAGTTTCGCTTTGGGTTCAGTTTATATGGTAGCCACACCGACTCAAACCGTACTATAACTAGGGGTGTATACAGTTAAGTTTGATTCAGTTTAGGCATTTTTTTCAAACCAAACCGGACAATTAGGTTTGGACCAAAACAAAATTTTGATGTTTTTTTTTGTCATACAATATTATTCATTACCGAGAAGGTAATGGTTTGATTTGGTTTGGTTCAATTTGATTGGTTTACAATGGTTTTCCGATTTGTTACTTGTGCTTCATTACATATAATCTAAAAAAAAGTTGTATATAACAGCGATAATCTTTGTCAACCTTCACTTATATATTAAGCAACCAATTAACTATAATTCATATTTATATGTCCCTCCTTCACCAACTAACCATATCAGTCTCTGGTATAAAACAAGAACCCACACAGACACAGACACATACACACATGCACACACACAAAAAAAAAAAAAAAAATATATATATATATATATATATATATATATATGTATGTATGTATGCTAAGTTTTAAGCGTTAAAACTTAAAAAGAACAATCATAACCTTTTTATGGACTAGAATTTACAATTTTCTGGTATATGTGAGACTAAGCTAAGTTTTAATTATTATTTTTTTATATTTCAATAAATCATTAATAGAAAGTATAAATAATTATATATATATATATATATATATATATATATATATATATATATATATATATATATATATATATATATATACGTAAATAGATATAGATAGATATCTGTGTGAGTCCTATGCAGTTTATTCCAGACAGGATGGCGGCGTACATGCAGTACCAAACCAATTTTTTCAGTTTATCTAAAAATCAAACAGGACTTAACCAATTAGATTTGAAACCGAGCCAAACTATTGGTTTGGTCCGGTTTCGGTTTTCGTGCACTGAATTTTTCTTTCAGCCCTAGTTGTGTCATATTGGAGCTGGATGTAGAAATCCACGGGGAGGGATATCCAGTGTTTTTGTATAAACTTTTGCACTCAAATATGTTTTGGCCATATGAGATAATTCCCTTGGAGTTGGATAAATTTTGGACTCCCCTTGATGAGCCCAAAATATACCCGGGTGCATGGAGTACCGAAACACCTCTTGGAATACTTAACCTCAAACCTTTTTTTAAATTAATAGACTTAAATGTTTTTAAATCCAAGAAAATAGATTTATATATATATATATATATATATATATATATATATATATATACACTATGAGTCCCGATCCAGTCAGGGATCCCGGATCCGGGACTTTTAGTTCCGGATCAAATTTTTACGATCCAAACCGTCCAATATGTTTAAAAGGTGTTTTTATGGATTCCCGCAAGAAATCATCAAAAAAAAATACCGGAAAGGGCTTGATCCAAGCAGTTTTTCATAAAACTGTATGTATACAATTTTTATAAAAAGGTACTTGGATCAAGCCCTTTCTGCTATTTTTTTTTTGAAGATTTCTCATAGGGACCTTGGAAAACACCTTTTGAAAACACGTTGGACGGCTCGGATATTCCAAAAACAATTTTTAAAAGCATCAAAACACCTTAAAAAGCTCCCATCCGGGAAATCCGGGATCCTTGACAGGATCGCCGGTATATATATATATATGTATACAAAATCTTCTTATCCACACTCCCGGAAATAAGAAAAAATGGGTTTTTTTGTGTTGCAATTTTTTTTGGAAAATCCGATCCATCCAATGTGTTCGGAAGGTGTTTTTAAGGGTCCAAGCGAAAAATCTTTACAAAAAAATACCGGGAACTGCTTGGATCAAGCCCTTCCCGGTATTTTTTTTGGAAGATTTTTCGCTAGGACCTTTGAATACACCTTCTGAACACATTGGACGGATCGGATCGTCAAAAAAAAATTTAGATAAAAAGTCCGGATGTGAAGCTTATATATATGTAGTTGAGATTATGGCTTTACACTCTCTTTTCCTGCTTTAATTATACACTCAAAATATGATTGGTTTAAAGTTGTGCAAGACTCGTTCTATCAAAATATTATTGATAGAAAAAGTACAAAATGACTTTTAAAACATGGGCTTAAAACAACCATTGACACAATTTTACATTATTCATCCCCTTTTATCCATTTTCTATAAAACAAAACAAACCAAGTAACTTTTAATTTCATATTTTAAAATAATATATCCTTCAATCATATCTACCTCTTTATGTCTATATTACTATATATTTCTTATCTCCCCCAAAAATTTAAGTGCTAACAAATGAGTCGCGAAGTGTACACTAATTATTTTAGGTTTTACTTTTTATTTTTTCCCCTCTCTTAACGATTTTCATAAATTGCTGAGAAAGAGAAAGGGGAAGGTACGGAGAGGTGGGTCCAGGTGGTTCGGAAGATCGATGATTGGCAAAGGTGAAAGTAAAAATTTAGATGATTACAACACTAAGGCAGGCACATGCACACGCACATTTACTTCTTAGTAATATTTTTATGCATTCTTGCAGTTGTTTTTACAAACTCCTACATCATTTGGCCTGAATTTGTGTACCATTATTGTTTGGTTTATTTGATTGTCTTTTTGAAACTTTTATATACTCCTAGTACGTAGTTTTTGCAAATTTTTTTGTATATTTTTCTGATTCGAGAGCAATTGATAAAGAAAAAAGCAGTACTAAAAGTATCAAATTTCAAAAAATATAACTGTCCACAAAACACTTTTTGCTTATTTCCAACAGTGAATCGAAGGGCAGAGTACAAGGTGCAACATCTTCTTCACCTCACAGACACTATAAGTATTACAGCGATGAAGATGTGAAACAGCTGATTAATGGAGTTTACTATCACGGAAAAAGGTAATGTAACTCTTCATTTGCATGTACTACTTTATTCAATCTGTTTATACAATACAAATTTCTTTTATTCATTAAAGGAAAAAAAAAAAGAGAGGGAAAGCTACTGGAGGAAATCATATGCATGTCACCAGAGTCTTTTTATGGTACTCTTTCTATTTTATAGTATATGATTTACTCTTTTTCTCAAAAAAATGTGTCATTTTCTTACTTAAAAAAGCAATTGAGATCTTTTAATGAACTGTTGTAAGAAAATCCATAATATTAGGTGCGAAATCTGCTTTATTTTTTTAATCCAATATGTTTTAAATAACTGATGTAATATATTTTTCATTTGCTAATTTCGGCTATATATAATCTGTGGGAAAAAATAAATTACGTTACTACAATTATCCCTTAAAAACGTAATTTAACCCCTCTTGTTCTCCATGTTATGTAACAAAATAATAATATGTGTTATAATTATTTTGACCGCATCAAAGTACGATCTCTAGCATATAAATAGAGTTTTTTTTTTTTTTTCCACGTATAGAGTGGGTCCAGTGGGAGATGCAGTATTCTGCGCATGACATTAATTGATTGCATGCAAAGATGCATACTATTGGACTAGTATTTTTATAGCAAAACTGTGAGAGTTTCTTATTGGGATATTGTAAATTATGCAGTTGGAAAAAGATCATTGAGTTGCCGTATTTCAAGGATTCCGGCCGAAAGAAAGAACACTTAATGGTAATGAGCATTCTCCAACTAACCTACCTCTTCATTATCGTACGCAGAGAGAGAGAGAGAGAGAGAGAGAGAGAGAGAGAGAGCAGGGGAAAAGAACATGGAATAGAGGATGGGTTTAATTTATGAATAAAGTTTCGCTCAGGGGGGGGGGAGAGAGAGAGAGAGAGAGAGAGAGAGAGAGAGGCAGGGGGAGAGAACATGGAATGGAGGGAGGGAGCTAGGGTGTGATGTTTCTCTCTTGATTTTGAAGATCAGCAGCTAATTTGGTCGTCGATCGATTGCATACAAAAGGGAGAGAAAATGAAAGAGAGTATGCGTACACTTACATGTCATACACACACTATACATACAGTAAAATACTGGAACTGGAGTAGTACAAAAGAGTGATACGCACAATTTCACAGCTAAAATAACTACAACTTTGCTATATACACTGAAAAGATATCAAGAAATATTACCCAGAAAGCTCCAACGAGTGGCTCAGTTCCATTTGCAAGTGAATTTAAGCCACACGTTAGAGTTTTAATTTTTGGGTATTTTTTTCGTACACTTACCATTTTCCAAATAACTATAGCTTTTTTTCCTAAAAAGCTGGACCCCAATAGAGCAAAATAATAAAGGCCTAAAGCTTGTTAGTCTTTGCTAAATCAGTGCGCAAAGATTGTGAGTTAGATTTAAATGGGGCTTAAAAAGCCGCACATAGAAACAAACATACTACTATTTGAACTCCACAACACATTTCAAGCTGTAGCATAGTTCTGTATGGATTGATCCAAGAAACTTTTATAGCATAGAGTTAGTTTACTAGTAAGACATGTAATTTGGATCAACAAATAAATTATTTTTGTACATAACTTCTTATAAATGGGGAAAATTCATTGGCACCCCCTTGAGATTTTTCCTAATGATGGAGAAATGACAATGAACCCCCTATGGTTTCCATTTACGTTACACCAATTTCCCAATCTTACAATTGTTTGTCCAAACAACTAAAGGAAAGAGCAAAATGTGACTTACATCCTAATTAAACAATCACAATTTTTAATAGCAAAAAATAATAAATAAAAAACTATCAACCCTCTCTTTGAAGCATAATTACATGTTTGTACCCAGAGTTTTGATTAAAATGGGTAAAATATAAAACAACCCACCCCCCGGGGGGTGCGAAAGAAACTTTATTTATCTTTGGAAACAAATTACAAAAACTAAAGAAAATCTAAGAAATCAGCATCACAACGAAAAACGAGCATTTCAACTAAGTTACCACCCCTCGTAACCTACAATCATATGCTACATAGGGCCCAAAGGGAAAGATAAGAAAGAATTGGCAAGATACCAACCCAACAAAATACAATAGAAAGGGAAAGGATAAAAAATAAAAAAAATAAAAAAAAAGCCACTCCGATGGACAAAGACCAGGAAGTCCACAAGATATATTAACAGCCCCTTGTGTTTTACTCCTTGAAGAACTGAGTTGGTATATAGAAAAGACAAATTTATAATTTTTGGGTTCAAAAAGCTTTGATTTGAGAGTTTTTTATTATTTATTTTATTATAAAAATGGGTGAATTTTTAAATATAATCCACTTTTGCTAATTCCATCATTTTTTTTTGTCAAACAATTGTTAGTTTGGTGTTGATAGAATGAATATTGAAACCACATCGGGTCATTTTATCATACGTGAAGAGATAATTTGTCAGTATTAGGCAAACATCAGGGCTTGTCAATGAAATTTACCATAAGAAAAATTACACACCGATTTATTGAAGAAATTGAGATTTTTAAATTTTTCATAAAAATTTAAAAAATTAATCTACAAAAGATATTTTATTAAGAAATTCAAGCATCAACCACACCAAAAGGAGGAAGCTAACGTTGTGTTCGGTTAAGGATATGAGAACCAATTCTCACTTTATTCCCATGGGCCCCATGTCAAGTCCTCTTTCTTTTTTTATCTCTTATCTCAATTTCAAGAAATACTATTATAGGGTATACCTTGTGCGATATGAGTTCATAGGGCCCACTTCGAAGACTCATACAAATTATTCAAGCCGTCCATTACTTCTAAAATTGTTTTTTGAATCATCCAGAAAAAAATGAGATCAATCGTATAACTTTGAGTACTTGGTCAAGTTGTCTAATTTTCTTTCAAACTTCTATCAGAATTTAGGATCTTAAATCGTGAACGAATAATTACAAGATGGATCAACCACTTTTAGTTTTTCAAATGACCTGATTTTGTAAGAGTGACTCAATAAATTAGTTAAAAATTTAATGAACGGCTTGGATCATTATGCAAATTTTTGAAGTAAGCTCCATGGACCCATCTCATATAAAGTATGCCCTATAGTAGTATTTCATAAAATTGAGATGACAGAGAAAGAAAGAGGACTTGACATGGGCCCCACAGAAATAGAGTGAGAACCAATTCTTAGATCCCAATCCACATCATGTGCAGTGGAGCCACATCTAGGCAATTACAAAGATCGTAGGTAGAACAGTAAAAGCCTTAATAATCATAGGGCTCGTTTGATTCGCGGACTAAAATAGGTGGGATTGATAGTCCTGGACTATTTGTCCTGGGACTAATTTAGTACTGAATCTCACACAATCCCCTATTTGATTCATGTAGGATTAATATTGGGATATCCCATGTTTTGGTCAATCCCATGTTTGGTTTCCTAAACTACATTTCGGGATTAATTTCAAGACTCACTCCCTCTCTCTCTCCCCAACAGATTAATTGAAACCATTGTTGAAGATTCATGAGACACCTCTATTCTGAAGAGATCTAGAAAGGGAACCCAAAATCTTGCAATTGGCACAATAGTTCATTTGTCTTCTCTAACAACAAGCAGGTACTCAACAACACCTATTTCATCGATTATGGTTCTGATATTTTCAGGAACCAGTAAACGGGAGGATCACAAACCAAACCTCTTTTAAACGAGACTACAAGAAATCAAAATCGAAAATAGAACATAAGAAAGTCAGACATAGAAGAAATCTGGTGGGTCCAAACCAGATCAAAAATCATTTTGTTAGATCGAAAACATATTGTTTTTTAGATAGAAATTTGGTTATAAGAAGAAGAAGAAGGAAAGATTAATGGAATACCAAGTTTGATTTTGGAAATCGTAAGGTGGGTCTTCTCCAATCGTAAGTTGGGTCTTCTGATCTTCTCCAATCATAAGGTAGGTTTGATTTTGGAAGAAGGAGAGATTTTGGAAATCTGGTGTTGAGGGAGGTAACCATGAAGAATGGGGGCAACGAAGTACAGAGAGGTAACGAGTAGGGTTTTGAGTTAAGACGATGGCATTTTTGCAATTTTCTCATCTGCCCCTTCCGTGTTTTTCAATCCCGGATAAATAAACCCCCCCCCCCCCCATGGGATAAAATAGTGACCCCCATATAGGGATTAAATCTGTCCAGAATTAATAATCCCAGGCAGCAAAATGGGAACCAAATGCAGGAAAACGTGGCATTAGACAATTTTAGTCCAATCCCAGGCGCCTTATCTTGGAATCAAACGAGGCCATAAGGCATAGATAAAAAGCAGCTGAAAAATGTTGCAAAGGCATATGCAGTAGCAATCCGACCTTATTAGATCCCTTGTGCCGAAAATCTCTGTGCATCTGTGCCGAGGGGGTTTTCGACCGTTGGATCATCCAGAAAAATAAAAACAGGAAAACAAAAATTACGATCCGGCGTAGAAAACCCTCCGCCAGAAAGTTCGCGGGGGTTTTCGGCACAAAGGATCTCACACCTAGCAATCCTTCAAGCATAAACAATAGCAACATCATTCAATCATCAAAAGGTACCAGTACCAGCAACAAATGAAGTAGAACACTGGAACCTTGCCAAAAATATGCAGCAACAGAAGCCCCATACCCCATGGATGGACTAATAAATGGTAATCAGTCGAGATGAAAAATTACATTAGCAGTAGTAGGCAATCATGGTCCATGAAAATTGCATCAATAGTAGGCAACAATGCATGGATGAAGAGTAGCAAATCTGAATAGATGTGGGACCCAAATCCAAGGACCAATAAGAACCATCCAATCAGCAAGCAGAAAGTCCACCCTTCAAGCATGAGAAGCAAACAAGGACCAAAGACTCAAAAACAAAAGAACAAAGACCAAACACAGAGACACAAGACTCAAGACAAAACACCCCGAACCTCAAAAAAGAAAGAAAAAGGCCCAAAACACACAGAAAGACTACCCAAAAACAACCGGGGCAAGAAAACAAAAGGAGAAAAAGCAAAGTCTGCCCGAACCACACCCAGACCACCTAGCTAAAAGAACAAAACACAGAACCACCAAAAAAGAGACTCAACGCAAAAACCCACCCAACCCCACTTACACCCTCAACCTAAAAAAGAGCATCGAGGACAATGGGAAGGAGATAAGCTAGATAGCAGCAAGAATGCGATCAAGCTTATATATACATGAAATCATCAAGAGAGTAAGTGTTTGGCGCCCATTTTGTTCTGACCCAAAAGACAATTCTAAGCTTGATCAGATTAACAACCTCCACCCAATCTAGTTGAACATTATCAAAGATGAATTTATTTCTCATATTCCAAATAGACCACAGTACAGCCATGGGGATGTAGTCCCAGATGATTTTCTGTCTAACTAGAATTATGTTTATGATCCTTCCATCACTGAAGTAAACCAATAACATTACGGGGAGAGACCCATGGAATACCCCACCATTGAAGCAATTGAAACCAAACTGCCCAGACAGGTCTGCATAGAAGGAATAAGTGATCCAGTGACTCATTGTCTCTCTTGCAAATTTTGCACAAGATGTCCTGTGGGGGCTCCTGCCTGCACCCCAACAATTTGTGTACTTTGAACTTTGTTATTGTATTACTTAGATTAGATACAAAGTTTTCTTCTTGTTTTTTGTGGAATTGAAGCTGAGTCTATAATTGATTCTGCGCAAACTTTCCGAAATATAATATTAAGCAAATGAAACCTGAAAGAGCCTATTTCATGAGCCTAAAAGAACATAGACATTTGTTGTGCATATTTGTGAGCTATAAGGGTTTGCAAATAGTTTCAAATGAGTTAAACAAATCAAACCTGAAAGAGCCTTTCCCATAATTTACCAATAGAAGGGAAAATGAGTTCATCAAAAGCAATGGAAGCCCATTCCTAGTTTCCTACTTTGAGCTTACTTGGAGAACAAACAAAAGTATGTTTTACGTTCTTCAGAAACCAAAAAAAAAAGAGACAAGTGGTAAATACTACTGTACCCTTAATAATATAAAATAAAAGTAATACTCCCTCTGTTCCATAATATTGGTTCCTTACGAAATTGCGTGCAATTTTCAAACTAAAAAATAACGCATCTATAAAATAATTTTTAGATTTTTTCTGCACCGTGTAAAAGTTTACAATGAACTCTATCAAACAAGAGCCATATCGATGACCAAATTATGTTCATAAGTACATTATTTTTTAGTTTAAAAATTGCACGTAGTTTCTTAGGGGGCCAATATTATGGAACAGATGGAGTATAACAACTGCTAAATTTAGAAATATCCATGTGTCCTTGGATGTGGAAATCCAACGCCAATAATCCCCATGTTTATTCCCTAATATATTATTGTAGAGTGACTTTTTGTGAGGAGGGTTGTAGTTGCGACAAGTGGCGAAGAATCATTTGGTTGTGATTCAAGTTTTCAATTGAGACATGTGACTCAATCTTATCATATTCCATATATCTTTTTCGAATTTTATAGAACTAAATCTTTTTCTTATTTTTCATAACGTAATGAAATATCTTTCCAATCATGTTATTATATACCTCTATTTATATTTGTAGCTAGGTCATTATTCAAAGTAATAGGGAACATATTGATATTTTAAAAATGATCAGTTAATCCCCGCACAATTTGAGCCTTTATGGTGGGAAGAAAACGAAAACAAAAACAAAGTAACCATAAATTAAGCAAAATTATGATATTCAAAAATTAAATCCATCCTTTTGCCGGCACAGATTTTCACAAAAAAATGGAAAGTGACCGGTTCATGCTAGTCCATGTTGATTACAAAAGGTGTCCTCCTTAATTATATAATATTAATTTCTAGATATCCGCCTAGGGGTTAGGACCCTGCGGATTCAGATTGTTATGGAATAATAAGAATTTTTTGATTTGTTTATATTGGTATCATAAGTGTGGGCTTTCAGAGAGTTGGAGTTTCCGTAGCGAGACAAGTCACAATATCTTTGTAGTAACCTCAATTATGAGCCTTTTGAAATTTACACTTGAGATTGAAAACCGTTCATTTTTTTTTAAGAAATATTAAGCACATTTTGGGTACAAAAAATTATGACCATCGGAGTTTGAGAGATACAATTGGGACAAATTTATCTTATAGTGTATTTTACAAATAATATTGGCCATCCACATAAATGGTGTCCGACCATGTAGCTACCAATATCCAATTAATTTGATTTTTTACATGAACTAATGATCTACACAACATTCTCGACAAATTGTACGGTTTCGCTTCCAAATACAAAGTATAAAGTGCCCACAATTGAAGTTATTACAAGGGTGTATTGACTAAGGTCACTATGGGTATCCCAATTTTGGGTTGTTTAGAATGTGTAAATTTATCAAGTGGGCTGATTCTGGGGACGCATAAAAAAACACAAAAAGACACTCTATCTCAACCCTTCAAACCAAGGGCAGAGATTAAATGTTAAAGGATTGCACACTCTCACTCTTTCTCCCTCTACGTACATCTAATAAAACTTCACATTCTGTGTGTGTGCGTTCTAGATCCCGTTGTGGCCATCATAGACGCTGACTCCCTCTTCTCCTCCCTCCATCACCTTAGAAATCTCCACCAAACGTGTCGATGGGTGTGTAATCCCGCCGAAATGGTGCTAGAAATTGTAGAAGTCCTGGACAAGACCACATGACGAGAAGAATAATTTGCATCGTCATTGAATATAGGAGTTTCTCTCTCTTAAATTGGTACAGGGGCAAGAATTCTCCATTTCTAGACCCTAAAAGTGACGTGTTTTCTTGCTTGTTGGTTTGCTGGGGAACTATTAGTAGCTCATGGGAAAAAGATAGGAGACAACGATTTGGGGGATTTATTGTCACGCCCTCAAATTTAAAAGATAAATACATTATAATTCCACGCGAAAACTCAATGAAGCTTAATAGTCCAAGTCAAAGTTCAAGTCCACTCTATAAGTTCAAAGTCATACATCCACAATAATTAATGGAAACCTGTACCCTGAATATAAAGTAATAAATCTCAAAAATTATTACAATCCCAAGTCAAAAGTGTAATATCAAATGAAGTTACAAAATCATCTCATTTCAAAATAAATAAGTCCAAAGATAATGTTATGACTCCTCCTTTAAGCTTTCAAAAATATGTAAGCATACATCTCATGCAATCCACGTCATGCTCCATACGAGGTACCTAAAATTATTAGGGTGAGCTCGCTAGCCCAGTAGAGAAAAGTCTACCAAAACTAAATGTGATGAAATGTAAGTGCGACATGAGAAGTGAGGATGGGAGCCACATTACAATGCTTAAGAGTCTATGAGAGCCCAATGAAATGAACATAAGCTTATAAGTCCCTAGATTATTTTACTATCACCAAAATTTGCCCGATACATACTTGACACGTACCCAATCTCTCATATGGGTCCACTTCGTTTGATTCACCATGTTATTGATTCAATTAAGTTAAAAATTTTAGAAATTCCTAGCGACACGCCCAAAGGACGGCTCTAGTATCATTTCGGACTGTGTTGCGTCCCTGTATAATCTTTCTCTTGGCTAATGCATAATTCCTCGCGACACATCCATAGGATGACCCGAGTATCATTCCGGGCTACCTTTCGATCCCGTATAACATGTTTCAAGTTCTCACTTTCATTTAACGAATATCAATTTCATTCAAGTGTCACAACATAACTCACGTTTCATGTCATCTCTCAAAGGTGTCACATATCCCTTACCCAATCTAAGAATGTGTCAAGGGATCGTCACTCTAAATTAAAGTTTAAGTCTTTAGGTATCAATACCAGAAAGCTGAGGTATCAATACCCAGCTCATTGTACAATTTTCACAAAAAAAAATGTCAAAACCTCTGGGTATCAATACCCCAAATCTGAGTATCAATACCCAGCCCACTCAGTAAAACAAAAACGGATCAGAACTGCTGGGTATCAATAACCTAGAATCCGGGTATCAATACCCAGCCCTCTAAAAGCCAAAAAATACAGACTTGTTGGGTATCAATACCCCAGAATCTGGGTATCAATACCCAATCCACAACAAGCGAACTTTTGGGCAAATTTTTGGGCATGAAACCAAAAATTCAACCGATCAAAGAGTGCATAAATCAACTCATAACCATACAATGGAGGAATATATCAACTAATTCAAAGGAAAATCAAGTAAGAGAATAGATCAAGGTCAATACCAAATGAAAATGACTAGAAAAGTGGGTTTTTCAAATGGTTTTTCACAAATCAAAAAGAGAGATCAAATGGATGAACAATATACGCATCAAACACTTAAGTACACATAGCAATGATACAAAATTTCCCTACCTCAAGTTAGGAGAGCTTCAAATCAAAGAGAGAGTAAAACCCAAACTTTCCTCAAAGAGCTGCAACCGAAATACCACCTTCCGGAGCAAAATAAAGGCGACCCAAGCTTCCAAAAATGTGTAGGAGGCTGGTTTTAGTGTAGATCTTGAAGGAATTTAGGTTTAGAGATGTGTTTTGGTAAGAGGAGTAGATGAGGAATGAAGGTGTAAAGGGAGAAAGAGAAGTGAAATTCCTCTCTCCTCTCACTCACCACATATACCCACTATAATATAATTGCACCCCACCACCTATATTGGCTTGTGTAATGCAAAAATGCCCAAACTTACTCATCACACTTAATAATTGTACACTTAAACATTTTAATCAATTTCACACACTTCCCCAACTTTATTTCTAGAAAAATAATTTAAAATTACGGGTCTCTACATTTATGATATTAACATGGAAGAGGAGAATACCTTTCTGTGGGTGCATGTGTATACATGTAAGAGCCAATACGAGCCTTAGTTGAAGGTTTCAGAATTGGGAACCATATAAGCAAATTGTGCAAACGATCAAAACGCCCTCAGACATTGACAAGCAAACTAAAAAATAATCAGGGGTGGGTGCGTGCTGGAGAAGGACTCATCGTAGATGGGCTTGCCGATGTGGGAGAAAGAAACCAAGGGAGGGTGTGTCAGTGAGATTGGATTAGATGTGGAGGAAGAAAGAGTGAGAGTGTGAAATCCTTTAAAATTTAATCTCAACCCTTGGTTTGAAGGTTTGAGATGCAGTGCTGATAAGCCCCAAATGTTGTATATATCTGGGCTTATCTCACTCGTTGTGATCACACACGTGCATTTTGTGCCTTTATAAAATTGACTTTGCGCGAGTTGTGTTTTTGATGAGTTTCAGAAAATCGGAGCTAAAAGTTGTGTTCAAAGCTCCAAATAACTTCTGGTTGTATCTGGAAGTACCCAAAGTCCCGCAATGCTATGGAGGACAATCGCCGAAGCTTAGAAGTCGGTTCAAGAAGCTTTGGAAGGTTCAAAGAAGGCCCAGAAAAAAAAGAACAAGAAATTTGGAGTTTTGAGCTTCGAGAAAATCTGACCAACTGATAGAAAAAGACTCAACTTTCAAGATACAAAGGCTATAAAGATAAGGTCAATTGGATTTGAAAGTAGACTCATAGAGCTTTCCAACAGTTCAAGAATCGCCTCATTCTGAGTCTGGATGAAGCCGGGGCGTGCCCATGAAGTTTGGTCAAAATCTGCCTAACCAATCCATTTTGGATTGATCCAAAGGAAGGTTGGATCAATCCAACTTCATCAAAATTTCACCAGAGCCTTTTGGATCGATCCAAAGAAGAGTTGGATTGATCCAACTTTATCAATTCTTCAACAGACCACTTTGGATCGATCCAAAGAAGGTTTGGATCGATCCAAACTTAATTATGGCGATTTTTGACAGATTTTAGGTTGCTTTAATATCTTCCATTTATGAAAACTTTCCACTTATAGTATGTTTTTGAGATAATTAGCCAATTTAAAGGGCTTTTAGTATAACTACCCTCTTTCCTCCTCTCTCATCCTTCTTCCTCCTTAGTCTAGCTTTTGCTCCTCCATTGGAGGCCTTTGGAGCTTTATCTCTCTAGAAATCTCTCGTAAGCTTTCTTCTCCCATAGTTTTATTGTGAATTAAACTTGCTCCTTGTGGTTAGCTCTTTCAATACATGTAGTTTAAGTTTAACTCTCTCGAGTATTTAATTTTCATGTTTCTCTAGCTTTTTCCTTAGTTAATCCTAGTTCTAAATCTTGTTAGTCAATTTCTCAAGTACTAATGTGGTAGGCAAATCTAGGATTCACCTTAAAAATCAGTTTATAAAGTCATATATCATGTTCTTTATTTCCTTTGCAAAATTAATCATGGTTTTCTTAGTTATGATCGAGTAGTCTAAATAGGCTCGATCATGTGGCGATTAGCGCTCCATGGCTTAGGTTTAATTCGTTCTTCTCGCCAAATTGCAAACACTTCTTGTTTAATAAAGTCACGGGTTCCTCTTTATGTATCAAAATTTGGGTTTGTTAATCTCATTGATCTCTTGTGGCCAAGGGTTAATTCACCTAGGTACGGGTGACACTTTGGGCGATGTCAATCTAAAAGTTTATCTAATTGGCTCAAGATCCCTAAACTTTATCGAACATCATTTCTAGTTCAAAGAGTTAGGATCGATTTTATGTACCAAAGTCTAGGTTTTTTAATCTTTTTGATCTCTCGTAGTTAAAGGTTGATTCTCCTTTTCACGCTTGATGCTTGGAGCGATATCAACCTAGATATTTGCCAAATGGTTACAAGAATCCTAATCTCAACAAGAGAGGAACGAATCAGCCTAAGTTATGGTTGTTAAACTCCCCTAGACTTTGCCTTAGTTTAATTAGTCATTTTAATCTTCAAAGTCGTTCTCGAAGTCGAGAGAATTCCACCAATCAACCCACAAACTAAGTTTGCCACTTCAAGGCCGAAAACTTACACTTGCAAGACAACTCTCACGCCGGGTGCGTTCGATCCCTGTGGATTCGACCCCATCTTACTGGTTATTATGCTACCTCCGACCTAGCCCTATGCTTGGGGCAATACCATCTATGATACAATCCAAGGTCACAAACAAGTGCCTTTTTTGTGTCTCCGAAACTGGCCACTTTTTCAAAACCACTTTCATTTGTACAACTCTTTCTCATTTCTATCTCTCTTCTAAAAGCGGCTAGGGTTTCCTCTAGTGGGATGGGGGCCGCTTTCTCCTCCCCTTTCCTCTCCTCTTCCATGTCTTATCTATACTCTTGGTGTATCTATTCTCTAGTCTGGTTTGGTGAGTGTCATTGAGTTCAGGCAATCTAGTTTCTAGCATTTTGGCTTCTGGTAGACTATTTGTGGGCCTGACTTGGTCTGTCTCTGCCTTGTCTTATCAAATTTGACAAATAGTGGGCTAGCTGTGAGGTAATAAAGATGCAAAAATGATTATGGCATAAATTTTGTGCCACAACCAATCACAACCCCACTCACATGGGGTGTGGGTCCCACATGGGCCCCACGTGTTCACCCCACACCCCATGTGAGTTGGGTTATGGTTAGTTGTGACACAAAATTTGTATCACTATCATTATTCATAAAAGATGTGTTTAGGAAGAGGTTTTCTTCTTTTAATTTGATGTTTGCTTGTTAATCTCCCTTCTGGTTTCTAAGATCCAGTGGGTAATGGTGGTAGACAAATAAAGTTTGTCTTCATTTTTCGGTTTGTTGGTCTCGGATTGCTTTCTATGCTTGCCGTTGCCACGAGGATTGACCAATATCTTGCCGTGGTGCGAAGTTTTGCTCTCAGGTCCACACCCCGCCATGGCAGCCAGGATTTGCCTTAGAGTAGCGTCCAGTGCTTATGGCATCAAGTTTTGTCAGCGTTTTCATTGACTGTTCTGTTTCTCTGTGTCTATAGCGACCGCTGTGGCCTTAATGGAGAGTAGATCCGTTTGATTTCATCTGTGTTATATGCTAATGATTTGAGCTAGGTTTCCCTTCGACATCCTTTATTACTAAATTTGGGACGGATTCTATGCCGACATCTCGTGGTCTGTTTTTGCAATTTGCGTCATAGCGCCTCAACCTATTTGTGCTTGTGCTCTAGTCTTAAATTTTGGTACTTTTGGTTCGCTCACCTATTCTGCAATGAAATCTTTGTTATGCTCGAGGCTTTTAGAAGTGCTGAATGGCTTTTAATTGAATGGAAATTACAATCTGATTTTTAAAAAAAATGGTTTGGTTTGGTGTGATCAGTTTTGCCCATAGAGTTCAACAATGATACAATACAAAATATATTTTAGTTCTCCATCGTCGGACGAGAAAACACTTTAACACGTTAAATTATACTACAACTCATTTGTTAGCAGGATATATTTATGGAAGGAAAAAACGAAATGTAATAAGAGGGGAATATAGTTGGAGGAATTATTTTAGTTGAGGGTTATAATGGGTTATTCGGAAGCCTTATGTTTTGGGCGGTCCATAAGTCCATTGGGTTTGTTTCTACATCACTGTTCATTTGGTTGGTTCGATATCGGCTTTGTAGCCCATTTTCTTTGATAATTGGCTTAAACAGCCCAATGGAACAATCATCATCTGTCTGGTTTTAGCACCATAGGATCCCCTTCCACTAAGGGATTCCTCATTTTAAATTCCATGTGGGCCTAGCCATTTTTTTCATTTTTTGAACTAAATTTCAACGATTCGAACCGTTAGATGTGTTTAAAATGTGTTTTTAAAGTCCGTCTCTAAGATTCATCCAGAAAAATACCTAGAAGGGATTCATCCTATCAGTTTTTGTTAATAACATAAGGCTCCTCCATTGGGCTGTTTTAACCAATTATAAAAATAAAAAAAATCACTACAGTTCCATTTGATGATTCAAGTCATTTATTTTGTTGGTGTAGATATTTTCATCGATTGGTTCAAGTGATTCGGCACTTGTTCCCCCTTAAGTAAGGTCTCAAGTTCGAGTCTTGTGAATGGAGGAAACTTAGGCCAGGAGAGCTTTACTTCTTCGTGGGCCGACCCGGCTCAAACCAGATTTAGTCGGGGTTCAGTAGGCTTCCGGATACCGGTGGTTTAGACCACAAAAAAAGAAAAAAAAGAAGTCATGTTGATCGTGGTCAGAAGTGAGATGAACAGTGAGATGCTGAACATCCATAATCCATTTATCTTATGACAATCTAACTTGATAAATCAAACCATTTGTTTTGGCCAGCAAAGAGATTGCCAAAGCCACGCATATTCCTTTTTAACTTAATTCTATAGAGGACAGACATTTCCGAAATAAACAGAGAACAAAACCATGCCAGAAAGTGCTTGATCGAGTCCAGAAATAAGAAACTGCACGAAATGAAATAGGCACCATTGTTGTTCTCTGCCGATAAAACCAAACATCCCTATGTGCCGAAAACACTCCTAAATCATGTGATATTAATAAGAAGCCTCATGCACCGATAGCAAACTACAAATACAAACTACAAATACATTTGCATATAGTTTCTTCCATGTTATGATAAATTTTGACACTTTCTAAGCAAAACCAACACAAAAACTCCCTATTTCGGATATCGTATGGCTCCTATAGCATGTCTTCTGAGATTAAAGGTCAATCTCCGTTTGGGTGCAACTTTGGATAGCACAAGATGACAACTAAGAATCAGAAGTCATTATTACATGGTGTTCGCGTGAGCAGTAACTTTAAAACTGTACAATGTGTGCTTGGTTCGTGTGCAAACTAGACCCTCCCCATAGGCGAAACGGGTGGATATGGGCAATAACTCTCAGGACGTACCGGTTGGGCCTGGTTGGCGGCCTTTATTCCTTCATTTTCAGAAGATTTCTCTTCAAAGAGCTTCCTCAAATCTGAAAGCTCGTATGGTTTCCTGCAGCTGAAAACTGCTATACAAATGGAGAATGCTTGTAGAAATGAGAGCGACGAATTGAATTTGACTGAAAAGATACCATCCTTGAATGAGGATAAACTAAAGATAGGCATATTGTCTACGGCTTCTCCCTGCAGCAAAAGAATATAAGTTAAAGAAAACGAAGGAAACCCAAAATCTGTATTTAGATCATGGATTTGAGGGAAAGGAGGTAAAGGATAAGATAAGAAGGTAATGAAATGAAGAAGCAAACTCAATTTCTTTGGTTTGCTTTAACATTTTCCTTTCCCTTGGTGAGTCCTCCTACAAGACCATGATCCAAACCCAACCTAAATGGAACCCAAATGGAGATTGGTGCAAGGGCATGATCAATACCTGAGAGAAAAGCTCAAATCCATCTGCACCACTACGAGTTTTCTCTGAATTTGGTCCCTTGCCAAGTTTAGTCTGGTTGGTAAGCACCGTTAATCTGCAACCCAAATCCCAGCCTCCACAATCACATAAACCACCCAATTTCCATCTTTTAATCAATGGCGAAGGCTCTCCTTTGCTCGGTAGCCCATGGACACCACCGGGTAATATAACTGTTGTGCTAAGGAGCTCTCGACTTTGAACAAAAGACGCACTTTCCACATCAGGGGTCTCTTTTGGGACCTTGACAACAATAGCTGCAAGCTCATCATTCATATGGAGTTCAGATTTGTGCTGATCTTCCATATTTAGGTCCACAGAAAACAAAACAAACTCTCTAATGCTAAGTTCATCACCAGAATTATCTGCTTCCAAATTGGGGAACTGGGAATCAAAAACTGTCATTTTGGCAACAGCATTTGGAACGTACCCACAGCTTTTATCTTTGCCTCCTCGATTTATCCACCCATTCTTTTTCTTGAGTTCATGAACTGTGAAAAATGTATAAATCCAACATTTCTCATCCTTTCTCATTGTGGCTGCTAGAATCTCACTGCTGTTGTCAACTGCAAAGGTAAACAGCGGAAGGCCATTCTTGATGACGATCTTCAAAAGAGCTTGCACAGTGGACGGTCCTTGTTTCCTTTTGCCATGTGAATCATCAACAACAACAGTCTTACAACCAGAAAAATCTAATTTTGCTTTCACTGGATGTACAGTAGATGATTTGCAGGCCCTATCCACTGATGATGGATCTTTCTCGAATGGCTCCACAAATTGGTGAGAGTTTGGCGCCTTTGGCTTCAGCAATGGGTCCAGCAACCTTCTCAAAGGGCTGGACTGGGATCTACCTTTACCAGTGGATTTATTGTTGCCCGAATCTTCCAAGCAAGAAGAAGCCACAGGTTTATCAGACCCATGTTTAGCTATAACATTTTCTGAACTATCTTTGGAGACGGAAACTAGGCCAATCCGACCCAGGCCATTGATTAACCGTCGAGTGGGAGAAGGGTTTCTTGACTTTGGAGCCTCCACTGTTCCATTTTTAAGATCTGATCCCTCGGAAGACTTGATGTCAGTTGAATTTCGAGGCATTGGATTTGATTTCTCTTCCAATTTCTTTCGTCTGGATGGGCTGATCGATGTTTTTGCAGAACATATCTCAGGTTGCAATGGTACGTATGACAATTTCATACTCTTTGCATCTATGGAGTTCCGTTGTTTTCTCTGCCAGTCATTGATGTTATCATTTTCACAAGGCAGTGGGCACGAGCGTGGGAATTTAGCATAGCAATGTGCATTGTATACCTCCTTAGGAAAAGAACCCTCTGAAATGCTCCTTCGACTTTTCCCTGCTGAATGACTACATTCAGCATCATCCCTTGGAAAGATCATTGTTTTGCATCTTACATGGGAACTGCGATTGTCATCAAAATAGCGTTCTTGGCACTCCTCCACTCCACTAGTAGATTCACCATCTTGAACCTTCTCCTTCCCCTTCGACCGTGATTCTGCCCCATAACTTTTTGAATCCAGGGACATTTTCTCAACTCTAGGAATGATTTTTTGTTCCGTATCTTTCAGCTTGATGCCTGATTGGTTTCTGCTAAAAGACTGGTACATTCTAAAGATATTCTGTTGTCCCTTCAATGGATTGCTCGATGATGCTTTGAGATCTTCAAACTTTCCAACATTTTCTGGGCGGGCAAATTTTGCACCCTGATAATAAGCTTCTTTTGGCGATGAATTCAGATAGCATTGTAGCGATGGCCCATGCATCCTTTGCCGAGCAGGAGAGCTGCTGTGGCCTCCACTCGAATGGGTTGATGATTCATCCGTCGAAAAAAGAGAGGAGGAATTACTGGTGGTTGGCGTATGCCTGCTACTTTGCTGAGATGTTGTCTTATGAATAGACTGCCACTTTTCTAGACGGCGGAAGTCAAGGACTCCAACATTTAACGCTTTCTCCTTGCGGTTTTGTCCTTTCTCCAAATAGCTTGGCACATTTGACATGAATTTGACAAGCTCCTCCTTCTGCTTTGGGTGTTTTGCCGACAATGCCGGTGAGATATTCTCTACATTCTTTATTTCTTTGAACTTCAGCCTGTCCTGCAATTTTGTACTTTGGCCAGCTCTGGATGACATCAAATTATCCATCCTTCTTATGACTTTCTGAACCTTGGATGTTTCCCAAACTATAAATCATTGACCATAAGAAGGGAAAGTTAGCAACTGGCAAGGATTGAAATCGTATTCCAGATGGCGCTATATCTTTACTCAAATACGTTGATATTTATCAGCAGACCGATATGTTCACAAATGATAGTCCTCTGAAGAACAAAGCAAAAGAGAACGTCATTAAAAGAGTCAGAAAAATCATTCTACTCTAGAAGAAAACCACAATTACACATACAAGTCGACAAAAACGTGGGAAATGCAGAGGTTAAAGCATATCGCTGAACAGGATTCAAGAGGAACAAATGTCACTCAGACTTATGAGTCGCCTAATAGAGGCAGCGATTCAAAACGAATTGCATTGCTAAAACAGAGTTTGATCATATATCCAGCCAAGCTCGTTGTGATAACCTCAGGAATTCAATACAGAGATCTGATTTTCAGGATTTTCTGATATATTGGAATATAAAAAAGAGGAAAAAAAGAAGAAGAAGACAAAAATGACTCGTTTCATCAAATCAATCTGTTTTGAACAGGTTTGGCTATGAAGCAGTGTAAGTGTAACTTGAATTTCATAAATCCACCCCCAACCCGTCTTTCATAATAAACAGGAGACTTAAATAGAGAAGAAAGGCAATAAGGAAAGACAAAATTGTCTAAGCCACAGTTAAATTGCAATTGGCAATGGAATCAAATTTGGCGCTCAAGCACTCACAAAAGTTCTGAAGGGATGTTAATCTGTAGGTTAGGCTGTTAGCTAATTGGTAATAAGGATTTCAAGAAAGAGAGATGCCCATAGAGAACAAATTTGAAAATTACTCTCGGAAAAACACACTTCCAATCACCAAGAATGGAGTTCAAAGAGCGAATTCAATGGCATGGTAGATGAGCTGACTTGGGATTCAACTAGCTAAGATAAAGCATGGATCTTTTTGAGTTTTTCTGCAGAATTATGCCAGATTCCTGGTGTTTTGAGCAGGCAAATTTATGCCAGTATAAGAAGACACAACAAGAATGCAATTTTCCCAAGCAACAAGTTTAGAAAAGAAAAAGACATTTTCAAGCTACAAAACAACTACCAGCTAATCTCTCATACCAGCAGTCACCAAGATTTTGGATAATCTCATCGCATACACTGCAAAGTGTATGATATAAGATTTCATTGTTTAACTTCTTGAATCAACACTTCGGTAATGACCCGACCATCAGTTCTTAAATTTCCCCCCTTCTCTTCGCCTTTTTACTCTCTAATTCTTTTCTAGTGATTTCAACCTCTTCAACCCCCGTCCTCAAAGCATTTCAAGGATTCCGAAAGTACAACATTTTTCCCTACCTAGGAATAAGGAGAAAGACAATGAATTCGTATGGACCACACTAACACCCAGATTCAAATACCACAAATAAAGTGCAAGGGTCACACAACTCACAAGTTAATGTTTCATTTTTTTCAACTTTCAGTATTTTCTTGAACTTATGATGGTGACAAATCGCTCAAATACAATCCACAAACAATCAAGCACTAACGAGAAATTTCCAACAAGTTGCCATGATATCAAGTGGCGCCAAATGGTTGAAAATTGAGCAATTCAATGATGGCAACAATGAGACAGTCTGGAGGAGAAGCAAGAAAACAAGAAAAAAAAGCAACAAAACAAAAAACGAGTGGTCCTCACAAAGACAATCGGATTTACCCAGGGATATGAGGCTAAAAAAGTCAGTTCTTGCGAAAAGATAAGGTCCCAGCTGGTAACAAAGCAGATCAAATCATGATACAAAATTCAAAAAAATCAGCTCTCCGTTTGGCTCCTGGGAAAAAGAACAGTAAGAAAGTAAACCCAAAAAAGATTCTGGCTTTTACTGGGTCTTAAAAGCAGGTTTCTTTTCTATTTACTTACATACTAACTCGGTTTCTAAATAATGTTTCAATATAAAAAGTGGTGTCATTTTTTAAATAAAAAATTAAACTAATTCTGTAAATTATTTTTTGAATTTTTTCACACCAAACCAAATTAAAGTAGTGTACTTGACGGTTGACGAGGACTTTAATTTTGTTCGAAAAAATTCGAAAAATGATACACGAAAGTATTCCATTTTTTGATTTGAAAAATGACAAGAGGGAGAAAGTAGGGCTCTTATTTAGGCCCATATTTAGGAACAGAGGGAGTAGTATTTTATGAGAAACAAAATGGTAAAGCAGAGTGTTGATTCTCAAGCCCCAAGTCATATGAACCCAAAAGCCTTTTGCTTTTGAGAGCGCCTTAGTTGTGCCCGTGAAAGCTTTTTCCAAAGAACCTTTTGTTTTACCTTTTGTAAGTAGATATTCCCAAGATGTTTGCTTTCAGAATCAAGATTCAAGAGTCCCGCTCCAATCACACTTTTTTGGGTATTTTGTGAGTATCCTAGGCAAAAATAATTGCATACTTTCTCTCTCCCCTGATGCTGCAATTTTCCCATCCAAAAAAGGACCAAAAGAAATAACCCAAAATCTCATAAACCCGTAAGAAAATTATTATAAAACACCAAAAAGAAATAAATTGTCAAAAGAATTTCCAAGGTTTTTTTTTTTCCCAAAGAAACTTTTGTTTTATCTTTTGAAAGTAGATATTCCCAAGATGTTCGCTTTCAGAATCAAGATTCACTACCGAAACAATAGACCTAAAATCTGATAAACCCATAACCAAAAAAATCAACGGAGAACGCAAAAAACACTTAATTGCCACAAGAATTTCCCAGCAAACAAACACTTTAACCGAAACCTTTCAAGAAATCAAAAACCCATCAACTGAACCGAACCAAATCCACAAATTTTCGTACAAAATTAGGGAACATAGCGTACTTACCCGAAACAATCGTGAAAATGCAGAAATCAACTGAACCCATTCATTTGCTTGACCTAATGACAGTGTCGGTGGCCCATGGATTCACGCGTTGCTACAGGAAAAAGTACTCCAGTAGTCTGAGATCAGAAAGTGAGAAAGAGAGGCCGTTGGATAGTGAACCCAGAAGAAATAAGTGAACAAAATATCTTCTCTATTCACACACGCAGAGAGAGAGAGAGAGAGAGAGAGAGAGAGAGGAGTCGAATCGACCTCAGTTGCTGTCTGAAGCACCGTCGTCAGCAGAAAAGAGAGAGAGACAGGGGGTGGCCTTTTAGATCGGACGGCTGAAAGAGGAGGATGGGATAAGGGGTGGGGTCATATCAGAAAAGGCGCGTTGGGATCCACCATTGGATGATGACCTCATTTCACCGCGTACTGTAATTTACTGCTCCTTTTACGCGCCATAATAGAAAGTTGAGAGAGTTTGGTAATGCAAAAATCTTTAGATTTTATCAATTCTTTTTATTAACAGATAAAATCAAGAACTTGATTTTTATAAAATTTTAATAAAATTTTATTGGAGAACTCATCATCATTATTTTTGCTCCAAATTCCATTTTTCCGATGGTGTAGGGCAAGGGAAATCGAGACTTTTGATGAACATTGGGGCTATGGAACCGACAACTATGGTTAAATGTGTTGCGCTCTTCTTTCTTCTTCTCTTTTATTCTTATATTTTGACAAGTGAGGTTATTGTAGTTATTCATGCGCATCTAACTAACTCTTGAAAATCAATACCATGATCCACTAGCGGGAGCAATTCAAGGCAATTGATTGCTCACAAAATCCATTTTTCTTTTGTAGAGAAATCATATAGACTGAATTTTTAAAAACTCTATAGTGAGTTTAAAACTATTTAAAAAATCCAAAAATAAATTTAAATTAGTCTTTCTAATTTTGTGTTTTTTGGTAAATTCCTCTTATATATATAGAGTTCACTTCCGGTACAAACTCCTTTATTTTGTTAAGTTCCGGACCTTACTAATCCTGATCGAATTTTGACGATCTGAACCGTCTAATGTGTTTAAAAGGTGTTTTTTAGGGTTCCCGCGAGAAATCATAAAAAAATACCGGGAAGGGCTTGATCCGATCCGTTTTTCACAAAAACGGTATTATGTCTGATTTTTTAAAAGCGGATCGGATCAAGTCTTCCCGTGATTTTTTTTTGATGATTCTCACGGAGACTTTAAAAAACACCTTTAAACACATTGGGACGTTTTTTGATTCCGAATGTCGAAATTTGTCGATCAATCAATAGTCAGGAAACTTAACAAAATCTGGGCCAGGAAGTTTGGTGTGTGTGTGTGTATATATATATAATTGACCTAATTTAGTTCAAACGGACGCTAAGGGGTGCTTGGATCCTTTACATTTTTAGTTTCTTTTTTTTTTTTTTTTGGTGTCTAGAAGGGAGCCCACAAAATGCATTTTTAGGTTTTTGAGTCTAGAGAATAAAAGGTAAAAGTGGAAGGAGATGAGTTTTGACTTCTCATTTTTCACTTTTTTTTTTCTTTCTAACATAATGACTTAGTACATCTTTATCTACACACACACACACAAAAATACCAAATTTAACCTCAAAAACACATTTTATAATTTAGCAAGTCACTTTTCAAAAAATTCATAAAATCAGACTCTTTATTCAAACTTTAGCAAGTCACTTTATCAAAAACTCACAGAATCAGATTCTCCATTCAAACTTTTACTCTTCCCTTCCTCCTTTTTTGGTGAGTGAACACTGAGTCACCAAATTTGTTAAGTTACTGTAGTAAAGTTAATAAATCTTCAAATTGGTGAGTTCGTTTGGTGAGGCTATTTTTGAGGTTTTGGATGAGTTTGCTCTCTATTTTTACTTTAAAGTTAAAGTACAGATGCTGATATTGATGCTCTTACAAAACGTAGTTTGCATATATCTCTTAAACATTACTTCTGTTACAAAATGCATTAATATGCAAAAATGTCAAAATACAAAAATGCAAAAAGTTAAAAGAAAAAAAAAGGGGGGCTTCCAAAGTCCAAAAACTCCCTAAAGTAAACATGATATTACTGTGTGGTGGAACACTCTTCGGTGTCTTCATTGTTGAGAACTAAGCTTATAATAATTGGTTCATTAGTGATATGAATGCATGAGTGTGTGTGACAGTGTGATTACCTGATAATTATTTAGCACTTAGCAGAATGAACCAATGGTAGCATTTGAATGAACCGTGCGATGAGGTTAAGAACCCTTGACACACGGCTAAAAATCTTTTCTTTCTTGAGTTTTTGATAAGGGTTGTGAGTTCTAAACCCTTGTCTTTGGTAGTGTCGTGACTCTTAACTATTTATAAATATCAATCCGAAGGAAGGATTGATTTGCTAGTCAAGACTTGAGACTAATAGGATTTTTTTTTCGGCTAAAGTTTTGGTTAGAAACATTTGAAGCGTTATCAATTTCATTGGTGTCAACTGGAGCTTTACTTCGACTTTCATTGGGCTAGGGGTGATAGGATTAATTGAAGTGCTCGAAAATTGACTCGTACGCCTGAGAACGAGTATGGCATAAGTTATAAAAAGAGTGAGAGAAAAACTATTTATAAATGTCAATGCTTTTTTATATATATTTCTTTCGTTTAACGTCTTGCCTTTTGTTGAACTGCACATGATTCGATTATTCCCTGAGAACTGGTATGATGATGGTGATTATATTATTTTTTGGGTAATGAATGTGTCAGCTGTTTTTGTGGAAGTTCATGCATCAACTTCAATTACCTTCTGACTCTAATAAATCCACACCATTAAATTATTTAAAGTACGATGAAAAATCATAATCACAATACACACCGACAACTGTAAAACGTTATACCGGTAACTGAAGATGTGAATTTTGTCTGGTGTAACGGACGTGGCGTAACGGTAAAAACCATAGAATGTGAGTTTTTTAAGATTAATTTTCTCCCCACACGAGCAAAATTATATGATATCTATGTTTTTGCTTCAGAATCACATTTGCTTAGTTTTAAAATAGTGTTTTGACAACTTTTTTTTTTTCACTTTCTTTATACGATCAAATATTTTAAATTTCTGGTAGTGTAAGTAATTATTATCGCCTTTAAATATTGCAAATTCTCCTTCGAAAACATTTGATTATTCGTTTCTACAAGCAATGGCTGTGATGGGCTGGCCACCATTTCATATCGCAAGTACATAGAAAGGCAAAAGGAATAACTCTGAAGGGACGGTGGGAGAAGTTGTGTGCTGCCGCCTCCTCCCCTCCTCTATCTTCTCGCCTTTTCGCTATCCCACCTCCTCTCTACATCTATCTCCATCTCCATTTCCTTTCTCGGCTCCACTCCATGTATCTTGTAGGGTCATATCTAACGATGTTATGTAGTAAGGGTGGCTTGGCCGTTAGATCCAATGTGGCGCTTCCGGCGACTTAGACAATGACTAGAGCTTATTATTTTCTCTTTGCTTTCGAGTTCATTATTTGTCTTTGATTGACTCTATGCTTAGCCTCTTTGTACGTTGACCTACTTTCGCAATATGTGTCATTGAGCCTGTTAATTTATGTGAGTCTAGAATCTAGATTTTAATAGTGTCAAGTCATTTTTATATCGTGTGACTGTAATGTTTGTAATATGTGGACTTTCAAAATGAACTTGCCCCTTCTTAAATAAAATAGTATTTGTCCATATAGATTTCCCAATGTAACTACCGGCCTGATGGATTATTGTTGGCATGATTAGCAACGTGAAACCAACGAAGTGGGGACTCGTTTTGTTAATCACTTTGTACGCTACTATTTATTAAAAGGTTTATGAGCTTTCATTTCAAAACCAAATACAGTAAATTAATTTGTATAAAAGTATAATTTTTGCTTTCTTGGTGTGGACTCTTTTGTTAGTAGTTTATTTACATTTTTATTATGAGGCTACTTGACAACACAATTTCATGTATATAAACAAGTACAAAACAAAACAAAATACATGAAAAGTCGCTCAGCTTCGATGTCGAACATATCACTTTCACTCGTAGAGGTGGGTGGAGGATCACCGCTAGATCTGTTCCCACAACAATATCATCACCGGATCTGCATCTTGACACCTTTATAGTGGCCGTTGGAGAGCTAAGGAAACCGATGCCCGAACCTGACATGATTCAAGAGATAGTACCCCGATCTAAGACACCAGATATGGGTTTCCGTAGTTCAAAAATGATGGGAGAGTAGAGAGATACTCGCACTAGTAGGGGACTGAGAGGGGAAAGAAGGAAGCGATTAGAAAATGAAGAAAAAAATAAGAGGGAGGTGTGGGGGTGAGGAGGGAAACCCCACCTCCCTAAGTCTCTTTCTCTCTCACCTACTCTCTCTATAATATACTAGGAAACATTAGGTGGTGTTTTATTCTTTGATCTGCTATATGGTCCGACATGTGTATTTTACCAGGAATGTTCCGATAATGTTGTTACAAACTCGTGTAATCTTACGGATTGGTCGTTTTAATTGAATTGCCAAGGGGTTTTGAATTTTTTTATAATCAGATATTTGAGTCAACTTACGCGCATCTCAATTATTTTCAGGAGATATTAGGGCCAACTTAATTACGTGCATCTCAACTATTTTTAAAATCCTGAAGATAATGACTGACATAATCCTCGATGACCCTAAGGTTTGGAATGGTTGACCTATGTGAGACTCAGACATGCAACCTTATCATCAAGTATGTATTGTTTTTTCATCCCCACTTTGCCAACTCCTAATGGGTTTTGAATTTTTGGCACATAATTGGCTTGTCAATGGGAATCGATCCATATCCGATCATAAAAATTTGATCTGAATCCGATAATGTGAATCGCCAGTTCAAAGAATGTTGATTGTTACGGAATAATTACCTTCCAACGGTCTTAGCTAGCTAACACGGCCTCACAACCTAGGATTAGCTAATCCAGGTAAACAAAAAGACCAAAATATCCCTCAAAACTTTTTTTATATTCTCATTCAATAATTTTATGAGGGCAACAAAGTAATTTCTCACATTATCCGGTATTATCTACCTGCTCTTATCCACTCATATCAACTACTTCCTCTGTGCGTGTTTGTTGGTCCATTTTCGGCATTCGTGTCATGTTTTAAATTGTCTATATCTTTCAATTTATAATGAATTTCATAATTTCGAAACTTTCATACAATAAAATTAAATGAGTTCTATCAACTAAGATCCATATTACATATATCTAGTGAATCTTATTGAAATATATCTGATACTTACTTTTAAAGGGGTGTGAAATAGTGAAAGTGGGCATGGACAAATAAAAATTGATGGAGGTAGTACTACACAAACCAAGCATAACCCAATCCTCCTCATTAACTATTCTCCCCATATAACATATTATCTCTTATCCACCATTCTTCCTTATCCAACAAAAAACCTTATCAGTATGACAAACGAGCCAACTTTACTGCACGATTGGGTTTTGCTTGCTAGCTTGTAATTTAGTTTTCTTTTGAAAATTTTGTATTTTATTTCCTGGTTTTTTTTTGTCCTACTGCTAAAAGTTAGGGGGTGTTCCACTAAAAGAGTTTTGTTTTAAAACTGTCTTGGTTTTTGTGTTCACACATTTTTATGTGATGTATTGTGAGAGAATGATCTGTCTTAGTTTTTAGAAAAAAACTAGTTTGCATAGGTGGAAAATTCAAATCAGATGCGGACTTTGGGATTAAGGGTATCCAAATTTCCAAATCTGGGTATCATTACTAAAATCGGATTTACCAAATTTTAATTCGGATTGCATTTGTGCTATTTTAAATTCGGATTCAATTTGGTCCATTAACAGACCTGGTACATAACACACTATGATGTAAAATAGAGTCATCCCAAAACAAAATGTTTTGTAAATTAGTAGCCTGAAAAGAAACATGTTTACTTCCATGTTACAGTACCAATTTTTTTTTATTTTTAAATTAGAGTATATTGAATTAAATTCCCCTCAACTATGACCCATTTTCTCTTAGGTTTCCTAAAATTTTTAAAATTCAACACTTGACCCTCTTAAAACTGTACAGTCTTATACATCAAACATGACATGAAAGGAAAATCACAACTTGCCCGTCAATCGTTGGCTCACCATGTTCTTTTCACCTAAACATTCACCCATGATCTCCCTAAAACCAGCACACCAAGAATCAAGCCCAATCACTGTACTCCAACGACAGCTATTCCAATCTCAATTAGTTAGATTTTTTTGTTCCCTCCTAAACCTCTTCTAATTTTGAGAAATTGCCCTTAGATTAAGAGAAAAACGTAATTTTGTCTTAAAAAAATCTCGCTTATCATGTATTGATTTGCTCTAGTTTATTGTCACCTGATGAATATTTCAAGGGAGTAAGTGTTGAATTTTAACCATCAGGTTGGTTAATTAAAAATCAATCACAATTAAGGAAATTTAATGTAATTTACCCAAACAATAAACATAGCTGGCACCTGCCCACTTTTTGAAGTGCAGATCTACCATAACATCTTTTGGGATCCTTGATCCAAATTCCAAACGACTTGCTTTAGTTCTCCAACTCCAAAAGCAAAGAAAAGCAAAAGGTACAAAAAGAAATTAAGGAAAGAGCATCCAAAACAATGTACTCCTTATCTTCCCAAATGTTACTCCTCCTTTTTATTTATTTTTTGGGTACAATTATGTATTGTTCACAAAAAATTGAGTTCTCAAAACATGAGCATTAATGTGAGACGAAGGGAGTATCTTTTTTTTTTTTGCCATATACTCTGTAATATACATCAGCGGGAGTTAATGAGAAAGTTAGTGAATGAGTTAAACAACCAAAGGGTTTCAATGTCTTTTCATATACTCAAAGCATGAGCCGCACTTGAGTTTTTTTTTTTAACTGTAATTTTACGGCAAACCTGTTGGTTATGGGAAGGCCTTTTTTTTATACGTATTTTGGGAAGCGTGATATGGTTTGGTGTGCATTTCCTTAATTCTTTCTCATTCTTTTTGAGTATGAAACACCTTAAAGTGATCGTGTTATTTACTAGTATTTTATATATTGTTATTCCAAAGTAAAAAATTATTTTATCCACAAGGGTCTGGCTAAGGTGTGCCGAATGAGCACACAAACAAAAAACACACAATATATCCAGTATACATTTTACACTTTTTAATATACTTTAACATATTTTTATATATTTTTTACACATTTCAATACTCCTATATTTTTTCAACCTGAATGTGTACCCATTTTAACATTTCCTATCCATAAAGAACAGATGACAGTGATGATTACGTCATACAATTAGGCTTGTTTGTTATTAGTTTACAATCGATGTAATATTAATACGTCTATATTTGTCACTATTTTTATTTTCTCCAATATATGACGATATAAGAGTCTTCTTACTTTTTCCTTATGGAGTATTTCTTTTGAAGCATGGCCAAACGATCGTGTTTGGATGGGGTTTTCAAAAGAAAATTTTTGAAATTTTTTTTTGAGAATGTGTTTGGTTGAGTTTTTGAAAATGAGAATAATGAAATAATGATTAGAGAGAGATAGAGAGAGAAATTAAATAATAAGATAATCAGTGGAGAGAGAATATTTTTTAATAGAAAGAATCTTTTTGAAAAAAAAATTTTGAAAAGGGAAGAAAAAGGAAAAAGAACAAAGCCTAATCTTTTCCAATTCTTATACAATATTTGTTTTTTAATTTATTATTTTAATTTGGAGCAGGTATGATGGTTGAATCACTATGATAGTTACAGTTTTTTAAACGTTATCACGCCCAACTAATGCATACATCATTTGTGGGACTTTATTTCATAGTCTTGATAATAGTCATCGGAGTCGTTTAATTTTCTTACGAAATTGTTTTCAAGGGAGACGGATGCCGTATTAGCACGCACCAGTTAGGTCTAGAGAGAAAGATGAAGAGTAGCCTGTCATATTCTCCTTGTAAGCAAATCTGCTCAATTGGATACCAATAAATGCTTAATTAGTTCTATTTGGTACATAGGGGAAATGGAAGAAAGAAAAAGAAAATCAGAAAAAAAATTCACCTTGGTTGTTTGGTTGCAAGGAAAAGGAAAAGGAAAAAGGGAAAAAGTCGGAAAAGTCTGGAAAAGGAAATTGGGAGAAGAAAATGTTACTACAGAGAAAAAGGACTCTATGAAAGCCAAACAAGATTCTATAAGGCAGTTGAAGAGTTTATTTTCCTTCCATTTTCCACTTAAAGCGAAATAAGAGAAATTCCTTTTCTCAATAGTTTCCTTTCATCTTTTTTCTTCAACCAAACAGAGAAAATAATTTATTTTCTTCACTATTTCCCTCTTACATATTGCTTTCCTTTCTTTCCTTTCCATAACTTCCAAACTAACTCTAAACCTTTTTTTGGTGTGGCTATACTGTAATAACAAAAACAGAACTAAAAACTCTCAAAAGTCATTTATCTCATATCCGCCTCTAGGAGTGGGTTGATATTATCTAGCAGAGTAATGTGCAACACCAACTTGTCTTATTGGTTAGCCCCAGTGTTTGCAAGTCTATCAGTAACCTTTTCACTCCCTCGAAGAGTGTGCTTCAAACTGCACCCAGCGATTACAACTGCACCCAATGATTGCCCTTAATGCTTTGCGTTCCTTGATCAAAACTAGGTGATGCAAACGATCAGGGTGTGCTCCATTAATTTTATAGCAATAGCGAAAGTAGAGTCCGACTCAATTTCCAATGCCTCCATTCCTTGATTGTAAAATAGATTAAGCCTTAACTGATATGTGAATAAACTAATCTATTTTATTTACAAAAACTCTTACAAACAAATTTTCAATGAATTAAATAACTCCTATTATTTTTGTGGGTCCTCGAGGTGAATGCCACACAATGATTGGATACATAGCCGGAAATTACTTTTTACTTTTGGGAGATTCTTTTTTCATCTCTTCAATTATTAATTACATTTCTCTTTCTAATCATACCCTTTCTCCAATTATTAATTCTCATTTCTCTCTCTCTCTCTCTCTCTCTCTTCAATTATTACACATCTCTCTAATTATTATTTTTTTCAAAAACTCATCCAAACACTATCTTAAAAATATTTCTCAAAATATTTTTTTTCAAAACTCTCAACCAAACAGAGTGAGATGTTTCTATGATGAAAAGTTATATGAAAAACAAAGGAGCCATCTAATTCCCTTTAATTTTTTATTTTATTTTTTCCATTTGATTCATCAAATGTCAGGTAACCACTATTCTTAAACATGTCCTATTTATTGGGCTCTCATAAGTGGTTTTGTTTTGTTTGTTTATAAAAATTTGGTTCAAATTTATTTGGAAACATTGGATTGATTTTGAAAATAAAAATTTGAGAAGAATTTTTGAGATAGTGTTTGGTTGAGTTTTGAAAATGAGAATAACGAAGTAATGATTAGAGAGAGATAGAGAGAGAAATGGAATAATATGGTAATGAGTGGTGAGAGAAGTTTTTTGAAAAGAAAAAATCTTTTTGAAAAAATCTTTTCAAAATGGGGAGAAAAAGGAAGGGCACAAGGCCTTAGTTTACTCTTGTATGAGTAATCCAACACTGACAATACTAATTTTTTTTTTTTAGGGGAAATTGCTTTAAAATGGAAGTAGGGGCAACCATTTGCAAAGACATAATGTAATTTTTCGAAAATTCCTCCTAACATGAAAAATAAAATTTTAATTGCACTTACATGGTACCAATTTTTGTGTGAACCGAAATACCCTTGTCTAAGAAAATCCCCCCTAAACCAACCCCCTCACTCTCCCTCCTCCTATGCCTATGTTGCACCATTCTTACATCTGTGTTGTAGCATTCATGGAATGTGGCTGCAATATTCAAAAAATTAATTGCATCCAAGTTGGTCCAAACAGGGTTACAATGTGATGTCATATTACACTTTCTAGAATATATTTTTCGCCTTGCACCATTCCTACATTTGTGTTGCACCATTCATGGGATATGGTTGCACTCTTCAAAAAATTAATTGCACTCGAGTTGGTCCAAACAGGGTTACAGTGTGTTGTTAAGTCACACTTTCTGGAAATATATTCTTCTCTTTGCACTGTTCCTACACCTGTGTTGCACCATTCATGGAATGTGGTTGCACTCTTCAAAAAATTAATTGCACCCGAGTTGGTCCCTCATAATGAAAAAAAAAATGCATCTTTATTGAGACATTTAACCAAACACCTTGTGTGTGCATGATAAGTTTCATTTTTTTGTGCTACTTTTTTCTTCTCCTCCTTGAATTGATATTGGGTCCACTATAACTATTTCCTAACACTTCTAGTCCACATAATATTATCCTAACACATCTAGTCCACTCACACGTACCATTCACAAGAATACCCTTACTTCTTAAGATACCCTAAGATCCTAGGGTACCCTAAAATTCCAGGGTACCCTACCCTAAAAACCTAGGGCATCCTACCCTAAAATCCTAGGGTACCTTAAAACCCTAGGGTACCCTACCCTAAAATCCTAAGGTGTACCCTATAACAACTTACCCCATATCAAGAATCACCATATGTGGTTATCTACAAAAAGTGGTTATCTAGACTCACAAGATATGGTTATCTAGGTTGATGATTTTTCCAATCTAATCCTTATAACAGCTGGCCCCATATTTGGAATCACCAGAAGTGGTTATCTACAAGATGTGATTATCGAAGATCACAAGATGTGGTTATCTGCGCCAATGACTTTTCCAATCAGATCCCTATAACAACTGGTCCCATATCTAGAATCACCAAATGTGGTTATCTACAAGTTGTGGTTATCTGGGCTCATAAGATGGGGTTATCTGGGCTGATGGCTTTTCCAATCTGATCCCTATAGCAATTGGCCCCATATCTGGAGTCACCAGATGTGGTTATCTGTGCCGATGATTTTCCAATTAGATCCCTATAGCAACTGGCCCCATATCTAGAATCACCAGATGTGGTTATTTACAAGATGTGGTTATCTAGGCTCACAAAATGTGGTTATCTGCGCTGGTGACTTTTTCAATATAATCCTTATCGCAACTGGCCATTATCTGGAATCACCAGATGTAATTATCTGGGCTCATAAGATGTGGTTATCTACGTTGGAGACTTTTCCAATCTATTCCCTATAGCAATAGGCCCATATCTGGAATCACCAGATAACCACCTCTTTTGATTCCAGATATGGTTATCTACATTGGTGACTTTTCCTGCGAACTCTCCGGCGCCGATGACTTTTCCGGCAAAGTCCAATTTCCGACGTTGGTGAACTTTCCCGTCAAACTTCTGGCACCGGTGACTTTCTGGCAAATATCCGGTGAGGGTGTATTATGTTTAAAAAACAATGTGAGGGTATATTTGTCTATTAAAAATAGAGAGTGAACCTTACACCTTAGAAAATTTTAAAAAATGGATTAGAGGTGTTATGGAAATATGAAGTGGACTAGAGATGTTACAAAAAGTTATAATGGACCTTAGAACAATTCTTTATACTTTTCATTGGCACGTGCCCAAGCACTAGTTAAACTAATATGCCATTTGGTTGCTAATATCTTGACTAAAAACAAAATCAAGAACTGAAATTTAAACCCATTATTGTTTTACCCTGAAAATGGCATTTCATGCAAATTTCCCGATAAAACAGACAAATAGTACAAGACCCATGTTTTTCAATGGGGCTTATTTGGTTGAAATAAATATAACCCAGATACAAAATTTAACGATGGATTTGGGGGAAAATGTATTACCTTAGTTGGAAAGTAGAGTCGATTTTGGGGTAGAAATTGTGGTTTTCTTCTTCTTCTTCTTCTTCTTACTTCCCGCTACCCTCCCAGCCCTGTCTTCGACCTTCCCCTCCCACGCAAACTATCAAATGGAGAGGGAGATACAGAGAGGGGGACCGACGAGCAGTTGGGGAGAGGGAGAGATGGCAAAGGGAGAGAGAAGGGTTTCTAATTTGGGGTTAGGGTAGTGAGGTTTTGAAGTCTGGGTTTGCTATGGGTAATTATGTCCAATATTATTTGTCATGCCATGTGATCTCTAATTTTGAAAAAGTACATCATTGTAGAGAAAAAATTTGCCCCTACTTCCATTTTATAGAGCAATTTCCCTTTTTTTTAAATTTATATCTAAATTTATTTTTTTTAGTGCATTTTTTTGAACCTAGCTGCTTTTTTGGTGGAGTCGCCCATGTTTGGATGGCCAGATTGGGTGCGCGGACACAAAAACTTGGTACCCACCAGACACTCATATTTTTTTCGGGAGATTGGATTGGGAGTTTACATTTCATGGGAGGAGAGATAGCAGACTATTTTAAAATAATCCTATATACTCTCTTCAGGCGCTTTTATTGGTTCATTTTTTAAATCTGTATCACTTTTGATTGCTTATATTTTAAATTTATAATAGTTTCACAATTTTGAGAATTTTGTATAATAAAACTAATTGAGGTATATTAAAAAAAGATCTGTATTACATATGTTTTGAGATCCATATTTAAATATATAAGGAATAAAAAAATAGCAATGAGGCGGATAAAGAAAGATCCATATTTAAATATATAAGTAATTATTACTTTGCTCTGTGTGTGTGTGTGCACGGTCCACCAATAACACTTCAATTATTACTCTCATTCTCTATTTATATCTCTCCTCTCAATACCTAAAAAACCTCTCTTAAAATCTAAATTAAACAAACTAACATTAACAAGCTCTCAAAATAGGTTAGGTTCCTAATATTTACCTATCCATTTGCTTAATTATTGTTTCAATGTGCTCTCCATACAAACTTCCAATGGTGACTCCCATGCACTGCTCCTACCGCATTTGGTAAATTCTGGTAGCATTGTAGCTAGCTCAAAGTGAGGCCCCAAGTCTTTAAATCTTTTTTTACTATGGAATTTTCCAAAGATAAAGGATTTTCAGCAAACTGTTGCTATCCCATTGAGTACACATATCCTCTTTAAAATTTGCAAGCTCTATGAGTGAAAAAATGGATCGAATTACGTTTATGTGTACATCTTACGATTCAACTTAAGAGCTACTATTTTCTCAAAAACCCATTGTAGATGCCTTTAAGAGTTCGGGTACATACTGAAGCCTATGGTTGTTGGCATACTTCCTGATATTTGATCAAGTTTATTTTTTTGCACAAATATTTTGAACATATGATATTTGCATAACAAATGATTCAGATTACATCAATATTTATTTATTTGGACCATACCCAGCGTTGAAGGTATGAACGAGTATGGAGAGATGATAGTAAGGAATGAAGCTTATATGGAGCAATACACTATTATGTGCAGTTGCGTAGTCATGTGGTGCTCTATAATTGTGTGATTGGTGGAAACTGCAGAACCCATTACTTCTACGTAGGTAAACAAGGGAACAAAATGACACTTAGTGAGTTATAATTGGCGTGAAACGCATGGACTATATGAACCGACAAACAAAACATTAGACAGTTACCAAGGTTATGTAATTGCAACCCTAAATCTTAATCGCCATAACATCAGGCTTCTTCACCTCAAACTTCGACTCCGTAACAGTCATGACTCCATTCTCCATTGCCGTCGGCTTTAACTCGAGAATTTTTTTAATGTAAGGTTATTTATAACGCCTCTCTCACATGATGAGGAGGGAGCTACTGATGAACACATACATGAACGAATAAAAGTTGCATTTAAAGATTTTCCTTTACGTCAACCGTCTTTTGCATTTTCAAGCAATCTAAATTGCGGAATCAACTGACCTTTGCTTCGCTACACTCGTTGCCAAGTATCATTGTTCTCATTCTCGATGTTCCTCTCATTCTCTATGCATATCCAAACCATTGATGCAACAATGGACAATCTACATTTTGATATTGTCCCGTCGAGTCCAAATTTAGAACCGGGGTAGATCCAATTCCTAGAAGGAATTAGAGGCCGGAGAATTTCGGACTTTCGGGGGGGACAAGTGTATTTACTCCTTTGCCCCAAATCCTGGTCTTTTATAAAGTAGCACGTTCCCGGATATCCTCGTGTGCGTAGCATTTAGGCCACGGTAGCCAGTGTTCTGCAAGGAGCTATGGGACTAATAGAAAAGGCTTGTGCTTACCGAGCCCTTGAGAGGAAGATGTGGTTTAGTTTTCCCTGTTTTTCGCAAGTTAATCAGAATCGGCAAGATCCCCTCCTGTTCTTGCTGCTTGGTTTGCTAAAATAGATGGGGCATTACCGCTCTTTGCAAAGACTAGTAGCAGTAGCAGTAGGAGAAGGAGAAGGAGAAGGAGAAGGAGAAAGACATTCCGCTGTTCGTGATGGAGGCTTAGAAGTTCTTACAAACTTCCAAATCCAAATTCAACAGAATGTGAGACGGGATTACGAGCAACAGGGTTTGCTGATTCAATGAATTCAACTAGGTAAACTGCCTTCGCGCTTTACTCTTCCTCTCAATCTCAAATTGAAAGAGTTCCGTGCGAAGGGGTAATTGAAACACGTGCACCTGGGACATGAATAGGCCCCCGAGATCTGGATCTATACCCTAATTACGTACACGCAGATCATTTTGGTCGACGAACCTTCTGGTACGTTGGAGAGAACTCTAATTTATGAGATGATTATATATATACTCACTTCATTTCTGGACTGAATTGCTTAATTGGAGTTTTGTACCTTGAGGATGGTTTTGTACTCTTGTTGATTCATTCAGCTTGTCCTGGACTTTGAGATAACTTTCTGCTTTGAGCTTCAGACTTTGATTTTGTCAACAAAACTTCTCAAGTATTGAGCTTTGGCATTTTCGGATCAACTCGAGAATTTCAATAGAGGACTCTCGTGTCAAGTTTGATGGTGCATTTTTTTTTTTTTTTTGAACAACAGATCGAATGTTTGATGGTGCATGTATATTGACTTATTGAGAGGGATTTTTGTTGCGTTATAAACCAATGGCATCAATTGGATCGAGTTTCTGTTGTGTATATTAGTGTAATTCCTATTTGATATATTCTTGACATTCTTGCAAAAAATCACTCTATTTGATTATATTCTTGACATTCTTGCAAAAAAATATTTAGGGTGAGTTTTTTAATAAATTTTATCAAAATCTCTGATAAAATCAAGCTCTTCATCAAAAAATCTAAGATTTCATCAACTCTCTTCACGAATAGATAAAATCAAGAACTTAATTTTATTAAATCATGATAAAATCTAAATAAAATTCATTCAAAAACTCACCCCTAGCTGTTTCGAGTTCAACAGTTGCATTGACTTCCTTCCTGTAAAGAGTGACTGGTTGTGGCACATCTCTGAAAATGATACCTCCCGAGGCATGAAAGTTTGCAAGCATATACTCAAAGAACAGAAAATCAGATTCAGGGCTAATTTGACTAAAAGGCGATTTTTGATTTTTTCGTTTTATCTTTATTTAAATTTTTGTAATATTTGTTAGTTTCGTATCAAAATTTTGTGATTTCTAAATTTCTCTTGGCGAAACGAATCTAACAAGTATAAATTTTTTGTCAAATTAAATATTTTTTTGAATAATGCCAAAATATTTAGATTATTTTCCAATAATCTAAGTATTTTAACTTTATTAAAAAAATTAAATTTTGACCATAATTTTATTCTTGTTCGATTCGTCTCGCCGAGAGAAATTCAAAAATTATAAAATCTTGACGTAAAAAAATTCAAAAAACACAAAATCTTGACATAAAATTAACAAATGTTAAAAAAAAATTGAATAAAAACGAAATAAAATAAAATAAAAAATCACTTTTTAGCCAAATTAAGCCAGCCTCACCTTCTTGAAATTTCAAGTGCAGGGGAACCTGAAATTTACATAAATCAGCGCTCCCGGAGTACCCTACGTTGAACACTCATGTAAGCGGTATTTTTTATCATTGTCATATAGAAATGAGAAAATGTTATCCAGAAATTATTGTTACGACATACCAACACAATGAAAAGAAAAAGAAAAGAGAAAAGACTATCTTCATCTCCCCTACGGCGTACCAACAATTTAACTTTTGATTGGAATTGGAATTCGGATTAACACATGTAACCATGGCCAAACCAACATTCATTAACAAGTAAAAGCTACCAACGCTATATTTCACACATATCAAAACTGCACATTACATACATAAAACACATACTCACTATATTGCAGACACACAGACCAGGGCCACAAAAACCACAGTCACAAATTCTAACCGGAAATCTCAATGGCCTTGACATCAGGCTTCTTCTTCACCTCCACCTTCGGCACAGTAACTGTCAAAACCCCGTGCTCCATCGCCGCCTTAACCTCATCCATCTTCGCATTCTCCGGCAACCTAAACCTCCTCATGAACTCTCCTCTGCTCCGCTCCACGCGGTGCCAGGTGTCGTTCTTCTCCTCCTTCTCGACGTTCCTCTTCCCACTGATCTGCAAAACCCTGTCGTCCTTGATCTCGACCTTCACTTCCTCCTTCTTCAGCCCCGGGAGTTCCGCCTCGAACACGTGCTCCTCCGGCGTTTCCTTCCAGTCCACGCGAGTGCTGACGAACGCAGAATTCTCGCGAGATAGTTGGGGGAATATTGGAGAAATGTCTCGGAAGGGGTCCCAGACGTCGAGGGAGAAGGGGTCGGAGGTGATGCTGTTGTTGCCTCGTCGGTTGCCGAAGAAGCTTGGGATCAGCGCCATATTCCTTTCTGGTTGTAAGATGTGGTGATGAACTTGATTTGTGGAATTTCCAAAGAAATCTGTGTTTGGATTGCTGTCGTTATCGATGTGGAGATCGGAGACGCGTAGGTATTAAATAGGAAGCAGAGGAGAATTCTAGAACTTTCGGGACTAAACACCGGCGCGCAGATAAGTTTGGGATAAAATAAGGTTTGGGATAAGTTTTGTTCTGACGAACCTTCTGGTACCTTTGAGAAATCTCCGATTTTTAGAGGGCTTCTAGTACAATTTTGTTCTGTTAGAGCCTGGATAGGCCCAACGTGTAGTGGGCCGGCCTTCCTTAGCTCACTACACAGCCTCCTTTTTCCGTTCTGATTTTCTCATTTTCTAGTTTTGAGAGTTTTGTTTACCTCACCCAAAACGAATTCTCTAAGAGCAGGTCCAATGGAGGTTGGAAATGAGGTTGTATACCAATTTTCCATCCCCATTATAGAACTCCAAGCTCCAATGGGGATGGAAAAATGGCAAAGTTGCATATGATGTTGAAAAATTGTAACCCTAAAATGGCTATACCGGAAAGCGAACAGTCGGAGGTACTTAAGTGAGCCGGACTAGTTTCTGGAATCTACACGAAGCTACCAGAATTGGCACGAAGTCATCGGAACTACTACTTTTCATTGGAATCTGCAAATCATTGATGGTTTGGGCTTTTTCAGAGGGTTTAATATATATATATATATATATATATATATATATATATATATATATATATAGAGAGAGAGAGAGAGAGAGAGAGAGAGAGAGAGATGGGGTTTTTAAACTAGACAGAGAAAGGGGTTTTGGGGTTCGATCGAGACAGGGGAATGGTTTTTGGGAGTTTTAAGTTCTTCGTGTTTAGATCGAGAAAGAGTCTATGTGTGTGCTAAAGATGACTCCAGACACTATTTGAAGAAAATTTGGATAAACAAATAGAAATTACTACTCCTCTACTTCTTGCACGAATTTGGTTCTTCTGTAACAATAATGGGGCCTACATGCGGTAATTGGTTTGGATTAGGGTGGGAGAAATCGGATTTGCGATGATAGATGTAGGGCGAGAAGGTGTGCGGGAAAATGAGAGGCGATGGGTGTGTAGCGTCGGATTTTCGGCTGCTGCTGAGATCAGTAAGATGTTACTTTCACCTCATTTATATTGCTTTGTATATGACTATCTGCACATGGATAGGTTTATTGATCAAATTTGAGGGGTGTGTTTGTGGGATTTTTGTCATTATTGTTGTTCTTGTTTGGATTCTTTACTACAAGGTTGGATTTGGTATTGAATTGCGAAAGAATTTGATGGGGTTAGATATGGTTAGGGTTTTGAGGTAGAAAATGAATTGATGGGATGATGGTGATGAAATTCCAAATATACCCTACACTTGACGATGAACACAGACGGAGTTAGACTTAGGGACCACTTAAATACACATTATGAATATTGGGGACCAAATAGACACAATTCTTTTATTGGCGACCAAATTGTTTTAACTAATACATTGGTGACCATTCTTTTAAAAAATAAGTAGATAATGGTCATAAATAGTACTCCCTCTGTTCCATAAAAAGAGTAGTATATTTCATTTTCAGCTATTCCTAAATAAGTGTAATGTTGAAAGGTTAATGGGTAAAAATTGGTGCATTTCCTATTTTGCCTTTAAAATAGATTCCTTTCTGAAAAGTTAGTGGGTAAAGTTTAATGATAATATCTGCATGAAGGGCTATAGTCGAAAGTGAAGGTCTAAGTTGGAAAAAAAGTTGATGTGAAAAGTATTATGATGATATTTTCTTAATAACTTAGAATTACGAAGCGCTACACTAAAAAAGGAACGGAGGGAGTAATTCTTTTCACTTATGTGACATGATAACTTGGCTCTACCTTTAATTAATAGATATTGAAGTGTTTGTTTATGTGAGGATGATGGTATCTGGTGGCAATATTTTGGCAAATTTGCAGATAGACTGTTACGCCCTCAATTTAAATAACTAAAATACAAGTAATATCTATATAAGATAAGTCAAAAGTCATTCATATCTCCATTGAAAAGTCAAAGTCAATTATACAATCTCAAAGTCGAAGTTTAAATGAGATTCTAGCCTAGGGTACCTGCACCCACATACATGAATATCAAAGGTTTCAATGTTATTACATAAGTAGAAATAGTCAAAAGACGAGGGATTTTTAAGTTACAAAATCATCTCCCAAAATATACTAAGTATGAAGATGAGAAAATAACTTCATGATCAATTAATCCTCATGACATGCATCCAAACTTTAAGCATCCATCTCATGTGCCTTGTTGGGTACCTGAAAATGATAGGTTGAGCTCACTAGTCAAGCAGGAAAACCGTTCTACTAACGCTAGGTGTATAAAGATGATAAACACATTGGAATACGGAATGATCAGAGTGAAAATAACAATGTATAATATGGGAATCTAAAACAAGGGTTAAGTGACCACCAAGTAAACAAGTGTCCAAAGTTATACCAAACCATCTAAAATAACACATATATCCTTCACTTTCCTCTTAATCATTACCAAAACGCGTCGTGTGTCCAAAATATGTCAAGGTGTCCAAGTTTCGCCAAAACACCATGGTAGTAATAAAACACTCCATTTCCAACGTTTCATATATATATGTATATATATATACATATATATATATCCATTTGCTTTCAATAGGGAATAAATTCATCTGCCCGATTTCATGGGTTTCGTGCACCCCTGCCGGATTTCGTGGGCTCCGAACAACCATGACCAAGGATACATCAAAAGGTAGCCCTAGGATTCATAGTCATCATTCTCAAAACATTTACATGTATCACATTTCTTTCAAAACACCACAATTTTCGCCAAAAAATATTAACTGACTAAAAAAAATGTGCATGTCCAATAAGCATAACGAAGTGTTCAATAAAATCACGTGTCAAAATCTTAGTTTAAAGGTTTCAAAGTGAATTTGAGTGTTATCATAGTGTCAAAGGTCGATTAAAAGAAGATATGAGCGATCGGGGACCAAATTGACATAAAAGGGTGGCCAAATACTACCTAAATAACAAGGGCAGCAGTTGGAAAATGTGGAACAACATATGAATAGTAAACAATACAGATTTTCACCTCTAAGGTGTGAAATTTCAACCCAAGTGCATATATGAAGTTTTGAGCTAAAAATTGAGGTTCTAATTAACAAAAGAACATGGAGGAAGAGTAAATTAACATTTAATTGAGGGATTCAACAAACCCAAACATAGATCAAAGCTCAAACTTGAACAAAATTCATTTTCATGGTGAAAAACATGATTTACAAGAAATTGGTGAGCAAGATAAGAGTATGTGTAAGAAATCAATAATATACAACTAGAGAGAGTAGAAATTTGTCTCCTACCTTAAGGTTTTGCTTGAAAATGGTGAAAAGATGAATGTCTAGGTAGAGAAATCTTCAAATCTCGAAATCCAAGAGAGAATCACAAATCCAATGTGTAGGATCTTAAAGTTTTGAGGTGGATTGAGGTTAAATTCACAATGTTTGAGGTAGAGGTGGAGAGAGAAGGTAGAAAGAAGGTAGAGAGGTGATTTTAGGGTTAGAAATCGGGCTTAGAATGAAAAAGAATCCAAGGACCCCTTTATATAGTGTGTTGATCGCGCACAAAAATTTGCAGAAAAATACACTAGATACCGGTAGTGAGAAAAATGGGATACCAGTATCCCTGAAGAAAATGTTTCTAATCAATGGATAACGGTAGTGAGAAAAATGAGCTACCGGTATACCTGAAAAAATTCTGAGATTTCATTCTACTACTACCAATTTGAACCCCCAAAAATTTCTAACGCATCCTAAACACCCTCAAGCCATGTTACCATGTCATGACATGTATCTCCATCCTTCACCAAACTCCCACTACAAAACACACACTCACCCATACAAATAATTCAAAGAAACTTTACTTAGAAAAAAGAAAAAAAAAAGAAATATAGAATTGAATTTACAGGTCTTTACATAGACCTAATATGTGAAGTTTCCACAAAGTTTATTGATCATTTCACCAGGTTAAATCATGTGGCAGATTACCTCTTTTCCTCGATTTTCAGGAAAATCACAGACTTCAGTGACTAGTACAAATTTTTTAAGGACATCTTAGTATTGCATTATTGCATTAGAAGGAAATCACTTGCTGTCAGGAAATAACATTTCTGCAGAAAAAAAAAATTCTTTGTTTTTGGTTCTAACATCTGTAGTGTCCTCCTGTAAAATTTTCTTTACAACTGACACTTTTCTGGCCAAAGTTAGGTAGTCATCCCTCATCCAAAATAAGATTGGGATTGCTGCACATATGCCATGACTCTCCTTAGAAATGATGGTTTAGCAATTATATGTTGTATAAGAAACTCATTGTGCAGAAAATGAGATTATTCTTCTTGAAATTACAAATGCACAGGGACCTGGTCGTCCTCAAACTGCACAGAAAGAACTATTGATCTTCAACCCATATAAAAGATTGCATGAATCAGCTTTGGATACAATCTGAACCACGAAATCAACGGTCTTCTCCCAACTTGGCTCCTTCCATCTTTGTAATCAAAATGACTTAATGTGTTCCACCATCGCATTTAAGGAATTGAAAGAAGAACCGCTTTCCTTTACAGAAACCTCTGCCTTTTCCTTCAACTCAATAGCTCTCCGCCTAATTTCCTTTCCTTCTTCGTCCACCAAAAGTCTCTTCACAGCCCCTTCGATTTCCCCTCTCTCCTCCCCATGCTCCAACTCTAGGCCCGTGCCCCATACAGTACTCAATCACCTTGCAGTTACTTTTTGGTTGCCGAAATGTGGCCAGCAAATCATTGGAACTCCTTCACAAATACTTTCAAGAGTGGAATTCCAACCGCAGTGAGTCCAAAATCCTCCTGCTGCTTCATGTGCCAAGACCTCCTTCTGGGAAACCCATTTCACAATGCACCCTCTATCCCCCACTTGCTCTCTAAAATTCTCCGGCAGTAGCTCAGTCCACTGCGACCCACTAGCTGAGCCAGATCAAATTACCCATAAGAATGGTTTGTGACTATTGGCCAACTGCCAAGCCATCTCAACTGGAGCTTTCCCATCCAAAGAATGTGTACTCCCCAAACTCACATAAATAACGGATCTAGGGGCTTGGTATTCAAGCCAAGAAATGCAGCTACTTTCTTCTTCTAGTAAGCTAGTTGAACCAGAGGGAACAATTTTGTGCAGAGGGCCTATTGTAAAGAATGGGCATTGGGATTGTTGCTGGAGCTGTGCAAGTGATTGATGCTCAAGGTGATTCATGGTGTTCCCAACGAATAACAAAGCTGATCCTTTGCTTTGAATAAGTTTCTGGAGAGCCCTTTTTTTTTAAGTTGCAAATTTGGATAGAGGTAAATCCTTAAACTTGAATGGATGAAGCTCTAGCACTAGGTACTGCGAGCTAGAATCTTTAAAACAAAGTGAAAAAACTAGTTTTTTGGTTTTTTTGATTTTGTTCTTAGTCAATTTTTTTTTTGCATTTATTGGTTTTTGGTCGATTTTTTTGTGGTTTCTTGATTTGTCTCAACGAGAGGAATCTAAAAATGATAAAATTATTAGTCAAACTTAAAGTTCTGTGAATAAAGACAAAAAATAATCCAAAAAACCGATTTTTTGGATGTCACTTTTGTCTTTATTCAAAAAAATTTAAGTTCAGCAAATAATTTTATAATTTTTAGATTCCTCTCGTTGAGGCAAGCCAAGAAACCACAAAAAAAATCGACCAAAAACTAACGAATACAATTTTTTTTAATAAAGACAAAACTAAAAAAACTAAAAAACTAGTTTTTTCAATTTACCCAAACCACCTACGTTGCCGGTTTATTTCCAAAAGTAATAAAATACTCAAATGTTTTAGAACAATGAAAGGTACACACCCTCTCAACCACTCCCCACCACACCCTCTCTCACATGTGTGATGGGGTCCATTGGGATCCATTAGGTGAGCTTCACCACACATGTAAAAGAGAGTATGGTGGGGAGTGGTTAAAAAGATGTGTCCCTATCATTTTTGAATTTTTTATGCTCAGCAACAATCTTATTATGGAACAGCTAATATCTATCTTTTGATGGAACTTGGATTAGTTTATGACTAAAACGCACAAATGCATATATGGATACCAGATACAAACAGAGACAAGGACACGCCGACACGTTGTCGAATATAAAAAGTGTTCATGTTATAAATGTATTGTCAGGGCCGGTCCAGGCCCAAGGCCTGGGCCTAGGACATCACAAAAAATGTCAATTTTGGGAACATCCTACCATTTTATACCTATAGGCTTGACTAGAACACTTTTTAGACCAAAATAAAAGAAAAAAATTCATTATGAGTAACAAAAGAGCCCAACATTGTGGCCCAATGTTTAAAAAAAACCCAAAAATTATTGTGGCGCAAAATTTTAAAAAAGGCCCAAAACTAAAATTGATTTTAAAAAAATCACAATATAAAAAGGCCCAAATATAATTGATACTTTTGCTTCTAAAATTGCAACATTTCATAATATTGAGTGGGGCTACGCTAAATCGTTATATGTATCCCAGAAACTTTGTGTTTTAATTTTTTAGTTATTATATGATCTTTGTAGAAACTTTATATTGTTTTTGGTTTTCTTTGTATAGTGATTATTCTTTCGAAAAATTATTTAGGCGTTATCTTGAAGGGACATGATTTTTGAAATTTAAAAGCTCAGGGACACCTCAAACCCTTGGACCGGCCCTATATATTGTATAGATTCATATACGTGTCAGAAACATTATTTCTATCATATCAAGGACGATGCCATGAAGATACACCTACCAACAGACCTCGTATGGTCCAAAATCCAAATACACACATCTATGGAAATTCTCTCAGGGCTGAGTTTTAAAATTACATTTTAACCTTTTAAGATGTATTTTTTCTCAAGTATCCGTGTCTAAGTAAAAGAAATTTACTAAATGATACAAAAATAGGCTCTTTTTTTTTTTTTTTTTTTGATCCATACAAAAATAGGCTCTTTGATAACACAATTTTAGAGAAGACTGTCCTCGTCATCGCCATGGCCTACCAACAACTTAGATAGTAATTGGAATCCAGATTTAGCTCTTATAACCATTCCCAAATTACATACTTAGCATTCTCTCTCAATTTCGCACATTACACATAACCCTTACCCATCTCAAAACTGCACATTACATACAAATTTACATATATTCTGTTTCACACACACACCCTGACTCTAGACAGACCAACAAAACGTCAAGACTTCAACTAGGGCCATAAATATCAGATTCAAAAATTCTAACCAGAAATCTCAATGGCCTTGACATCAGGCTTCTTCACCTCCACCTTCGGCACAGTAACTGTCAAAACCCCGTTCTCCATCGCCGCCTTAACCTCATCCATCTTCGCATTCTCCGGCAACCTAAACCTCCTCATGAACTCTCCGCTGCTCCGCTCCACGCGGTGCCACTTATCGTTCTTCTCCTCCTTCTCGACGTTCCTCTTCCCACTTATCTGCAAAACCCGATCATCCTCGATTTCAACCTTCACTTCATCCTTCTTCAGCCCCGGGAGATCCGCCTTGAACACGTGCGCCTCCGGCGTTTCCTTCCAGTCCACGCGAGTGCTGACGAACGCAGAATTCTCGAGAGAGAGTTGGGGGAATATTGGAGAAATGTCCCGGAAGGGATCCCAGACGTCGAGAGAGAAGGGGTCGGAGAAGAAGCTGTCGTTGCCTCGTCGGTTGCCGAAGAAAGTTGGGATCAGCGACATTGTTCCTTTGGTTTTAAGATGTGGTGATGAATTTGACTTGTGGAATTTCGAAGGAGATCTGGGCGTGGATTTCCGTTTGGCTGACAAAAATGATTTCCAGTTTTGGATGTGGAAATTGGGGACGTGTTGGGTATTAATAGGAAAGTAGAGGAGAATTCTAGTACTTTCGGGACTTATTAAAACGGGCACAGAATTTTTGCCTTTTTGGTCTGGCGAACCTTCTGGTACGTTGGAGAAATCTCTAATTGTTAGGGGGGCTAATACAATTTGTTCTGTTAGAGCCCAGATAGGCCCAACTTGTAGTGGGCCAGCCTTCATTAGCTCACTCCACAGTGTTATCATGATGATTTTTGCTACTCACTACGTACGTAACGCTTCGTTTGGAACCCTGGAAAAGAAAAGAAAGAAAAGGAAAATAAAGGAAAGAGTGAGAAAGTTAAGAGGAAAATTTTGAGTTAAAATAGTTTAGTTTAGTTATTTTCCTCTCAACCCAAACAACGTGGGAGGGAAAATTTTCAGGGCTAATGAAGGAATTTTTATTTATTTTTGTTTCCTTTCCTTTCTTTTTCCAGGCTACTAAAGCGAGCCTAAAATTTTCTTAGGTCATCTCTGATCCTGACCCATAGACCCAAACCTCAAATTTGGGTTCATCAAAAACTCATCTAATGTTTTACCCAAATCTATTCTTATTTTGAATTTTACCCATTTCTTTACCCAAATGAGGGACAACCCTAATTTATACCTATTTTTGAGAGACAGAGGGGGGGAGAGAGATGGGAATTATTTTGGATGAGCTTGGTTCTTCGGAGCTGGCCGACTTTACCGGAGTTGTTGAGTGGGTTGTTGCCGAAGTTGTTAAGTAGATCTATCGAGAATCGAGACTATTGCGTTTCGATCAAGCTTTAGGCTTCTTTCTTTGACAGATTTTTGTTTTTATAAAATCTCACATTTTACAACACTCCAATCTCAACACATAAAATGTAAAAGTGATTTTATGAGATTTTTATAAAATCCTCCTAAAATCTATAGGAAAACCACTATATTTTATTAGTTGGAAAAACAACTCCATTTTATCACCCCTTCATAAAATGTTCATTTTATGAGATTTTTATAAAATATACCTAAAATCTATTGGAGAACAAGGCCTTACTCGATTATTGACTTGTTTTATACATTGTCAAACCCTTGCATCTTAGTTTCACCGGAATTTTGCTGAGCTTCTCCGGCACTTTGATCAATTCTCTTGTCTCTTATTTAGATTTATGCTATTGAGTATTTAGAAAAAATAAATATGGATAACATTTGAATTTTGTCATTAGAAATTGTCATATTTAGGCTCTATTTAGAACTTATGGAAAGTGAAAGAAAAGAATAGTAATAATTCGGAAGGAAAATGAGAGAAAATGAAGGGGGAAATATTATAGTCCTATAATTCTATTTAGCCAGTTTCTCTCTAACCAAACAAGTGAAGAGAGCAAGTGGAGTGGAGTGCAGCTGGTGCCTCTCTTATACTCTCATGCACATGGGCAAGCTTCGATTCCCATAACCACCCATCCCCCTCCCCAAATCTCATAGGATAGAGTAGATTAGGACTAAAGCCTTAATTTGGGGTTTTCTCAAGTTTTGACCCAATTTGGGTTTACAAAAAAATCGATTAGGGCTATAGATGCTCTTAAAAAACCCTCAGTTTTTAAAATATCTTAATCACTTTTGAGCAAAAAAAGACAAAGAAGAGTATCATAATCATGAATTATTTTGGTATCATGAAAATAGGGCCTCCCTGAGCTAAGACGAGCAAGGGGGTTGACTTAAGCCCCTAATTTCCCTCCCCCAACAAAATTAGGGCCCTGGATAGGTATATGTACTTATGTAATATGTATTTTATTTATTGCTAGACAATTAATGAGCTACCTAACCCAGTGGAAAAGTTTAGTTTTCATGTCCAATAAGTATAAGGTTGAATTCATGGGCCTCTCTTTTCCTCTCCATAAGAATATTTTTTTCCTCTCCCAAACTCACAGTTTCAAAGGGATATTTTTCTGATTGGTGCAAAAATTATAACCGAAAACTAGTTTTATTTGAAACAATGAATCATTTTGTTGTTAGTTTTTTATTTTATGTTTTTTAAAAGAAAACATAGAGCCTAGTTTTAAAAATTCGTCTTAGGGCCCAAGAATCTCAAGGCCGGCCTCTGCATGAAAATTTGATGTACTGAGATTCTTGAATCTTGAATTAGTAGCTTTATTATTTCCAGCCAATGTAATCAAAACTACAGCAACAAACGAACAGAGTTGTTCACGAGCAGTTTGAGGCTCCACTTGTTAGGGTTGGAGCTTGAGTTTTAGGCTCATTAATAAACGAGCCAAACTCAACACTCAGTACAAGAAAAACTACCTATGGCGACGAAATGTGGTGAGAAAATTCAAATTTCCTTGCCAAATGGGTCTTTATGGCGAGGAAATTGATTTCGCTGGCAAAGAGTACTTTATGTCGACGAAATTATATTTCCTCACCAAAAAGCAAAGATTTGGTGAGGAAATGAATATTTCCTCGCTAAAAGGTACCCATTTTGGCGAAGAAATTTATCTTTTCTCGCCAAAAAGCTAAGATTGGCAACGAAATGAATATTTCCTTACTGAAAGGCACCCATTTGGCAACAAAATTATCTTTCCTTGCCAAAAAGCTAATATTGGCGACAAAATGAATATTTCCTCACTAAAGGGCATCCATTTGGAGACGAAATTATCTTTCCTTGCCAAAAAGCTAATATTGGTGATAGGCGCGTGGAAAGCTTGCTTTTGAGCGCCTAGAGAGGGTGGTTTAGCATGCTAGACGTGCGGTTTAAGCTTTATTTTCCATTTGATATATGCACGTGGTGTTTTTGTGTATTGAGTGCAATTTGCAAGTATTCTAAGGTTGTGGGTGTGATTTCGAGACATTGGGAGTACATGCACATAGATCAAGGGTTAGAATAGAACGGATTTTGCATGGAAGTGTTCGTAAATCGCCGTGAGCGCTACCCTATTTATCTGGAGCGTTCAAGATTAGCACAAAAGGTCCAAAAAATGAACAGAATGTTCTTGAGCGCTACACCAAAAGAGATGTAGTGCTACCGGTTCGTTAGAGGTCAATGGTCAACGGGATAGCAGCCGGTCAACGTGGGAGTTAACAGGGCGGGAGCGATACCCCTCTTTCAGGGTAGCGCTAGCGAGCGCTTATGAGGCCCATTGAACGGCATCGTTCAGTCTTTCCGCGTGGAATATTTTTGGATTTTCGTTTGTTTCATTAGGATTACGAGATTAGCATAAATACTTCGATTAAAACTCAAATTAGGGTTCCACGAATTATTTCTTAGTTTTTACTTTACGAAGTTTCGGCTATAGTTCTTCTTCAGCATTCTACGTTTCAGCTTGTTCCAAATTTTTCAGAGTTTCAGCTTCCGGATTGGTGTTATGTATTAATAATCAGATTCGATTTTCTCCTTGCAATCTACAGTATCGTTTGCTATTTTCATATTTTATTCTTCAAGCATGCCTAGATCTAGGTTTAATTTGGTTTCTGCAGTTATTGAAATCATGAGTGAGTAGTCGTTCGAGTGCGGCTGCGGGGTGAAGGCGATTCGTAGCTAGGCTAATTGATGTTTCACCTCGGGGCTGAATTCACTTAATTTTCAGGCAATTTTAGGAAACAAAAACTTTTCTAACAAACAAACCCAGGCATTACCGGAATTCAAATGTGCGCGGAATCTGGTGACAAGTGTTGCACATTTGTTAGGAAGCTTTTCTTTTATTCTAAAATCAGTAAAAAGAGGAATTGTGGCCTGAGTGAATATCGGTTAGGCTAGTCGCGGACGCTGGGTTCCCTCAGCTGTGCTCTCTTTATCAATCTGCGTTCTGTCAAATTAGTGTAGTAATTTAGTTAATTAATCTCATCAAATCAAGGGGTGGCTACCTAAGAGCCAAATCAAACTGCACTTGCACACTTTTGAGTCAAACACTTAAGTTGTCTCTGTGGTTCGACTCCGGTACTTCCAAAATATTGTGCTACACTGGTTAAGAGTCCTACGCTTGGGACGCGTCTTTATTCGTCTTATTTTTAGTCACCTAGTCGGTCAAGCAATTGGCGACAAAATGAATATTTTCTCACTAAATGACACCCATTTGGTGACAAAATTTATCTTTCATTGCCAAAAAAATAAGATTGGCAACGAAATTATTTTTCCTCGTCAAAAAGCTAAGATTTGGCAGAGAATGAATATTTCCTCGCTAAAGAGCATCTATTTGGCGACAAAAATTATCTTTTATCGCAAAAAAATCGAAGATTTGATTCCTTTCCATGGTTTTTACACGTATTAGGGTTTTCCACATGCCAGAGGTGGGGCACACGCGACGAAACTTGGTTTCAAAAATACATGAACAAAATCTCGTAAACAAAATTGAACTTGTTACTCAAAAACCCATGAAAAGAGATTATGAGTGTTGTGTGGGGAAGATTGACAGAGCTCTTGTAGGGAAAAAATGGTTTAGTAGCCCATTTAGTAAACCGAATTATCAACGTGGGAGCAGTTTTTTTTCAACTACGACGAGGGAGCAATTTTTATTGTGGGTGTAGTGGGTTTTCTTTCAGCATGAATTGTGGGCATATATGGTGAAAATATGAGAGATACAAAAGGTGAGAGAGATGAGGGAGGACATGGAAAAGGAGTGGGCAACAGTTTTGAAATTTTTGAAATACTTGGAGGTGGCTTTTTTTTTTTTTGCTATAGGGTTATTTTGTGAGGAAAAAATAATTGAAATATATGAGAATTAAGGGATTGGGGTTTGGAGGCTTTTGAGAGCCCTAACTACATTGCTATAGTATATAGGATAGTGTTGAACCCGTGCTATGCACGGACAAGATTTACATGCACGCACAATGTCCGTACATGGCACAATAGGTAGCATGTGGATCCTAATTATACATGCATAATATATGATGTGAAATGCCCTTGCCTATTGTGTTCTCTAGTAAAATGTCAGTGCCTTTAGGCACGGCGTGACGTATGATCCATGGGTATTGTTAGTGCCTATTGTGATCTCTATTTTGACCCTTGAACCTTGAGCGTCTCTCAAAAATGTTTCCCAAGAAGAAGACATGTTATTACCAAGAGAAGATCCTACAATGATGAGGCAAAAATTGATATCAGTAATTAAGAAATCAAAGTGATCGATTTTACACACCTAAATTGTAATAGCTTTCAATTCAAAAAATAAATTGCAATCGCTACTATCATTTACAAACTATTGGAATGACCACTATCATGTGATATGGGTTTAGGAAGTTAGAAACTGCTTCGAAATTCCCACGGAATAAAATACAAACCAATAACAACTTTTTTTTTCTCACGGATCAATCAAATATACAAATGGGACATGATGACATCTAGTCATCTAATTTTTTAAGGAATTCAGGATGCAACTCTAGTTTGCCACAGTGCATTAAAAATTTCCCTTACCAGTTAATCTATGAGATACAAAAAAAGATCCAAACGTGAAGGGAATAAGATTACTGTGAATTGTGAAAACAAAAAATTGATATGGCCAAAAATTGATTACAAAAAAAAAAAAAAGAGAAGGTGAGACTCCGCTAGCGTCTGAAGTATTAATTTCTCAATATTTTTTTTCAAGAAGAATTACTAAACCAAAGTACAAATAATGAATGAAAACATCAAAGTGGTTTACTAATCTCATATACCGATGTATGTGCAAGTTGAATCTATTTGAGAGTGGTCTCCTTTCTATTTCATGTGAATGAGAGAAACAAAAGATTAAATGATAATCAATCATACACTCTAGATGTGCAAATATATTTGAGTTATTTTACCCCAGGCGGCTATTTTATCCAAACCTAAATTAGTTTCCATGGTTACCCATTAGAGTAAGGATTCACACTTAACTGAATACGCAATAAGCCAAATTTATGTGGGAAAAGGAAAATTGACACAATGGCAGAAAATAGGAACATGATTTCGGCATGGAGTTTATCTCCCTGAGAGAGAGAGAGAGAGAGATAGAGAGAACTACCTTGTGTTTGAAATTATAAAAAATAAAAACTTCAGTAAAAATAAATAACATAAAAAGATTTTAAAAAAAGTTTAAAGAAACACTACAAAGAGACTAAAATTAGACAAAAAGATTTTAAAAAATAGTGCATTGAATTGGAAGTTGGTGTGGTGGATGGGGCGCGCGTTGCTTGAGAGAAGGTCCCTGGTTCGAACCCCACCGGAGGCGGAGAAACAGAAATTGGATTTCTTCTTTTTTTAGTTTCAGGGGTTTTGATGAGGAAATTTTTCCTCGCCAATTGGCAGATAAATTTATTTTTCCTCGCTAGAATACCTTTTGGGACGACCTTTTGGCGAGGAAACCTAGTGAGAAAATTTTTCCTCGCCAATTCCTTTAGGGAGGAAATTTGGTGCTTTGGCGAGGAAACTCAATCCTCACTCTAGACATTTTTTCTTGTAGGGACTCTAAAGCTTGGCTCGGTCCATTTATTTAGGTTCGGCTCGTATAATAAATGAATTGGGCTCAAGCTCAAACACAACAAAACTCAACTCAACTCAACTCTTTGGTACCATGTACCGTATAAGTCACAAAGAAACCTATATGTCACAATGGAAATATAATGACTAAAAGTGTAATAGAAAACTAGTATTTATAATACTTGTACGTGACTGAGAAGAAAAAAATTACATTGTTAGACCCTTAAACAAAGTTATATAAGTGACCCTCCTACATATATGATCCTTGAAGTTGCTTGTCGGAACGGATGTTGGCTCGCACTGCGGCAACTCCATTACTTGTTAGAAAGTGGCATCATATATATATATATATATATATATATATATATATATATATATATATATATATATATATATATGGGTAAACTTCTAATCCGGACTTTTAATTTCCGGACTTTTTATACAAATTTTTTTTTGACGATCCGATCCGTCCAATGTGTTTAGAAGGTGTTTTCAAGGCTCCTAGAGTGAAATTTTCAAAAAAAAACACCGGGAAGGGCTTGATCCAAGCAGTTTTTGCAAAAATATATAAATACAGTTTTTGTGAAAACTGCTTGGATCAAGCCCTTTCCGGTATTTTTTTTTGAAGATTTCTCGCGTTGACCCTAGAAAACACCTTCTGAACACATTAGACGGATTGGATTTTCCAAAAAAAATTTGCAACACAAAAAAACTTCATTTTTCTCTTAAATCCGGGAGTGTGGACTAGAAAATCCACCTATATATATATATATATATATATATATATATATATAGATCCGAGTAGGCTGTGACGCCCTCCCCCACTTGACGTCGTCGGAAGCTTTGCCCAATCAACTTCAATCTCTTCCTTAAAAGTTCTTAAGTTTGCTCGCCTTTCCTACCTGATTTCATCACCATTCATCATCAAGGAACTCCTTGCAACCATAGAAGGACACAGCCAAAAATTTAGACCAAGAAACTCTGTCCAAATTATAGAAAGAAAAGTCACGATTCACTTAAGTTCGTGCAATTAAAAATAAAAAGCACGATTCAATCAAGTGTGTGAAGTTACAAGTCCAAGTAACTTATGGGCTTTGGTATGGTCCTGAATTTGGGAGAGTTTCTTTGTCCGAATTATGGGACCTTGGCCCGTGGGATCGAAGTCAATAGTGAACGTCCTGTGTGGTGGCATAGACCACATTACACATCAACTCCGAATGGCTGTTACAAGAAATACCTATTTTTTTATTTTTTATTTTATAATTTACTGACTTTGGAGCTTGAATTCTAAGACCTGAACCTGTAATACAGCCAACTGAATATGACTGAACCGATGACTATCACAAGTAAGGCCTATTTTGGCCGAAGTAGAAAAGCAAGTTTTTTTTTTTTTTTCTCTTTTTCTAGTAAAAAGCTAAAAGCAAAAAGTAAATTGGTATGACAAATTTTTTCTTATTGCCTTTTGCTTATTGTAAAAATGAACTTCTCAAAAAACCAGAAGCAAAAAAATTGTTTTCTACTTTTGGTCAAAATAGGCCTATATCTTACATCTATCTACTATATATAAAGAGGCAGTGAGGCCAATGTTTTCGTCCGGCCATGCCATTTCGTCCTTGGTGAAGTTACCCATTCACCCCTGCTCTTCCATTAATTTCCCATGGCTGAAGTGGTAGAATCACAACTTGGTTTCAACCTTTTTTGGCTGAAGTGGTATAACCTTTTACGGCCAGCTGTAATAATATCTTCCATGCACTTGAGGTAATATGGCAAGTTGATCACGCAAATATTTACAAATAGAGGCTTGACTTCACATTTTTTTATTACTTGATATCCGGATCATTTTATGCGTAACTCGATTAATTACGGGACCCCAAAGTTAATGACTAGGCGTAACCCCCAATTGCCCGAAGATTTTGCTAGCAAGGGTAATTGAACATGTGAGACTTAAGGCGATAGCAAACTCCTAAATCACAAGAAAGATCACTTTAACAATCCCTTGGGGTTATCTTGACTTCACTATTCAAAGGAGAAAAGTCTAACTCCTGATTTCAAGGGTAAAAAAACAAAAGAAAAATCTAATTAATTGTCACATCACAAAATGATATCCACTCTTTTTTGTCATTTACCAAAAAAACTTACACATAAAAATTTACTAAAAGGGAAAAAGAAAAAGAAAAAGAAAAAACAGGTGTGTATATCAGTTTGAGAGTGTGAAAATCATTCCCCATGACACACACACACACACATAAGAAAAATTATTGGGTGGTCGTGGAGCACAGCCACATGATGTCCTAACATTCTTCTTCCTGTGGAGCTCAATACTAAGTAAGTGCATGAACCCACAAACATGTGTGGTGAATAAGAGGGTTGGGGCTCCACTAAGAACATAATTAACTAATTCTTTTGCTTGCTAAGAATGATTTGAGTGATGCTCTTGAACTATTATAATAATCAGAATTTTTTTCTGTTTGTTATTTAAACAATGCTTTAGAAATTTCAAATGGTTATACTTGTAGGGGTTTTTTTTTTTCCCTCGTGAAAATGCATAAAATGCTTTATTTATTTATTTATTTATTTTTCTCTCTATGCCCTAAAATTTAGGGCCAGCCGGTCTGAGTTGTGTTTGCATGCTATGGAGTATGTTTTATACTTTAAGGTCCGATTTATGGATGATACATTGATACTAATTACATTCGATGGTGGCTAATTAATCTTTCCAACATCAAACCAACCACAATGGCATGAAATGGTATCTTATACATGATCTCAATTTTGGTTTTAGAACTCAAATTGAATCTAAATGTATTTTTTTTCTCTTGTTTTCTAGATTTGACTCCTCAATGTAGTTAATTCTCATATAATGAAGCCTATAGAATTTTAAGTTAATTTATTCCCTTTTCTTGCATTCATTTGGTGAGTTTCGTTGTTAATTTGTGTTACTGCCTTTAATTTTGTATCCTGCTTCTTTTCTCTTTACCTCTGATTTTGGGTTTTTGGCTGCCTCTCATGTTTTACGTGAACAATAAAAATGTAATAAATAGAATTATGGAAATTTTGTTTTGATATATCCGAGCTTAATTACTTTGAAATTATCCAATTTAGTAAATGAGTATTATTAGTTATGTATGGACAAGTTGTTATTTTCCGTGGGAAAGTTGTCATTTTTCGCGGGTCTTGCCCGCAGGCTTTTTGATAGTATATCTAAACCTTCTTATATAAGAACGGAGGATGGCATGCCATTTTTGTCATTTTTGGACCAAAATAACCTTCTTCTTTTGGCATGGCAAGGTTTAAGTGATTGGGGCATTTTTGGTATTTCAACCTTTGTATCAAATACATGTAAATACATAGAGAGAAAAGGAGTACTTTTCCCTGGATTTATGCTTCTTGAGGGGATGATTTTTGGTCTTTCGTCCTGGTTGAATTGACACTTTTGCCCCCATTGGTTTAATCTAGCTTTGTAGCTGCCCCGGTTGATGAATGGCTTTGGCAATACCCACGTGTAACTGCCAAAAGTAGCATTTGAAAGTGAGAACAATTTTTGGTCTTCACCCCCATTCCCGTTCTTCATCACTAGGTATTTTTTAAAAAAATTATAAATGCGCCACATGGACTTTTTCTCCATCCAAGAATAATTTCCCACATTTTAGTATTCACATTTTCCAAAAACTCTTATATCCTCTTTAAATTTTCATCTGTGTATTTTGAAATTTAAATTTGTTTCTCTAACCTAATACAACTAGGTGAAATCTACTAAATAAGATCAATAGTTCATATAAAAAATTAAATTAGAAGTACAGCTATTTTTTTTTTTATCTTATATATAGATTATGGAAGTTAACATTTCGGGATGGAGGGAATAGTACAATACGAGTGACATTATTTCATTAATTGTTTGGAACCTTTCCAAATTTTCAATTTACTAACAAAAATTGGCATTGCACTTCTCAAATTTTTTTAAACAAAATAAAGTTTGCAGAATCCTTGGAAATGCATGCTAATATTTGAATTGAGGTTTACCAATTTCATTTCGTGTAAAGAATGCTATTTTAGAGCTTGTCTTCTTAAAAACTTCCCTCCTGATCATTTGATTGGATCGGAGAAAAAAACCTGACCAAACCAAAGAGAGTCTTGTTCCATTAGTCTCAATAGACTTATACTTCGATCGCAGAGAAGATAATATATATATATATATATATATATATATATATATATATATATATATATATATATATATATATATAGGAAAATGGTCTCCTAAGGGATCTCACACCAAATTCCGGATCAAATTTTGACAATCCGAACCGCTCAATGTTTTTAAAATGCATTTTTAAGGGTCCACGCGAAAAATCTTCAAAAAAAAAACCCAGAAGGGCTTGATCGGATTAGTTTTTGTTAAAAACTCTATATATGGCGTTTTTAACAAAAACTGATCCGATCAAGCCCTTCCAGGTATTTGTTTTTGAAGATTTTTCGCGTTGGCCTTGGAAAATGTATTTTTAAAACGTTGACCAGATCGGATCGTCAAAATTTGATCCGAGAAATTGAAAAATGACCAAGTCCACACGGAATTTCGTATGTGGGATCCCTTAGGAGACCTGATATATATATATCACCCTGAGTACAAATGAACAATTAATACCGATGTCATGTTTACTTTCTATATACATGTCTGAAATTGTAATGGTTTTCGAATATTGTGTCATCGTGTGGTTTTAGCTTTTGATCTAGCAAAATACAAAACAGGAGCAGAATTTTATTTTAGGTGGTGGCAAGTTTTGAAGTTCTAGATATGAGAAATATATTTGAACTCATAGTTCAAATTTCAGAACAAAAATAAACAAAATCTTTTTATAAGTATATTAGGTAAGTATTTTATTTAGTTTATGTCTAACATCTGCATATTTGGTTTATTGGTCCTACATATTATTAATATTTGTCTAACATTTTCCAATTTTGAATCTAATTTTGTATTGTATGATTATTATCAAGTCTAGATATATTTGTATATAGTCTTATAAAAAGAAGAAAATTTCCCAATGCACAACGGAAATTATATGCTCAGGGGAGTGTAGACAAAAATGATTGAAAGAAGTAGAAAAAATAGTGAAGTGTATGCAAAGTCAGTGCAAAGTCTTAGGATAAATATTAAAATTATGCTCGTAAAAAGCCAACAAAAATTTGTGAAATTGGTAAGCCATAATAATTTTCAGAAAATTGGTCTAAATGCCAAGTTTAGAGCTTTAAATGGTGTTTAGTTCAGCTTAACTTATTTTAATGCCTCCAATACATTGATGAAAAAAATTTGAGTACTCAAAGATAAAATTAGACAAAAATACCCTTAATGAAGCTCATTCTCACGCGCACCGTGTCCCTGAGTTACAAACCGAAAGTGACAGGTCCCTGGGTCACTTTTCATTTCTATTCGAATTCCTCAGAATGACTTTCATTTCTATGTGACATGTCCTTGGTCACTTTTCCATTTCCTGTCCCGACATGTCCCTTGAAAGGGACAAGTCATTCAGTCAATTTTTAGGGCTTCTGCCTCTATCTCTCTCTCATGCGTGGATCTTGGGTGGTTGAGACAAAATTGATTTTGTTTTTTTAATTTTGGAATTGCGTTTAATTTTGGAGTTCAATTTTAGGGTGGTTAGGCTCTGTAGGGTAGGTTATAGTGGATTTAGGGCGGCTTAGGGTCTTGACTTTTTGATTATAGGATTTTAGTTGTTTATCTGCAACTTTTCATAGGATCTTGCTTGTGTTTTAAGCTGACTTTTCCGGAAGCTTACTATGGTTTTTGGTTTAGGGTCTTGACTTTCCGATTATAGAGTTTTAGTGGTTTTAGGCAACTTTTCTTTAGAAGTCTGCTAGGGTTTTAAAAGCGACTTTAAATAGAATGCACTGGGGTTTTAAGCAACTTTCATTAGGTTTGGGAGTTTAAGCACTTTCATTAGGTTTGAGGGGTTTAAGCACTTTTATGGTCTAGTGGGGTTTTTTTTTTTTGAAATGTATAGGTGATTTGTCCTCCTGACATTAAAGAAAAAGTTGATGTCCTTATTGAAGAAAAGACTTATTTACTATGTCCTTACAAAAAACGGACCCAATAATTTTTCATTTTATTATTCGGTAGAATTCATCTTCCTTAGCGGAGTGATAACCCAAGTGTATAATCTCAGTTTGTTCTCTCAAATATGTTTGAGGCTAATGCAGTGTGACAACGTCATAAATTGTTCTTACAGTGTAATTAAAAAAAACTCCCACATTTTTATATACAATATGCTCATTTGCTACGTTGCTGAGTAAACAACTGCAGTGTCACTTTTACACCAATAAACAACTGCAGTGTTTCAAGTCCTATTGCCGCGTTCATTTTTTATTCTTTTGGGCAAGTGTCATACCCACGGGCAAGGCCCGCAGGGCCTCTCACTAGTTTGAACTACAAATACAAGAGAGTCGGCAACAATAAGAATTGCAACAATCTAAATCTGCTACTAATATCTAACATTATTGGTGATTTATTAGGTTAAATTGATTGATGGAGTAGTTGAGGGGGTGATTATTATACGATTGAAATGTTAATGATAATGGTCATAAACAATTCTTTTCACCTGTGTGAGTACGTGACATGATAACTTGGCTCTATTACTTTTAATTGATAGATATTAATTGAAGTGTGTTTTTATACGAGAATGATAGTATTTGGTGGCATTTTTTTTGGGCAAATTTGCGGATAGACCCAATCCCGCGTTTGAAATAGGATTGTGATTTCTACACACATGCCATAACTCACCATATTTGAAATAGCATAGGACAATATCCCGTATTTGAAATAGGATTGCGATCTCTACGCACATGCCAAAATTTTCCTAACAATAACACTTTTCTGGTTAAAATTGGGTCAAAGTTCAATCAATGTCCTGTGTTGGGTCAATGTCCTGCATTTGAAGTATGATTGCTCGGGCAAGAATAAAAATGTTGGTTTTGCACTTATATGTTAGATAATAGGAAACTTATTATGGAGAAAATGAGATTATTAGTTCTTCTAGAAATTTCATCATCTCCACAGCCTACCAACAATTTAGATAGTAATTGAAATCCTCATTAACTCTAACCATACCCAAATTAACATTCATTAATGAGTAAAAGCTAACATTAGATACATAGTATTCTCTCTCAATTTCTTACATTACACAAAAGCCTTACCCATCATTTTTTATTTTGCTAACATTCAAGCCTTAAAACACTTCTCAAAACTGCATATTGCATACTAAAACACATACCCATCTTTCACGCACACTGACTCTAGACAGACCCAAAAAACATCAAAAACATAAACCCCAATGCCAAGTTTCTAACCAGAGATTTCAATTGCTTTGACATCAGGCTTCTTCACCTCCACCTTGGGCACGGTAATTGTCAAAACACCATTCTCCATAGCCGCCTTAACCTCGTCCATCTTCGCATTCTCTGGCAATCTAAACCTCCTCATGAACTCTCCGCTGCTCCTCTCCACGCGGTGCCAGGTGTCGTTCTTCTCTTCCTTCTCGACGTTCCTCCTCCCACTTATCTGCAGAACCCGATCGTCCTCGATCTCGACCTTCACTTCCTCCTTCTTCAGCCCAGGCAGGTCCGCCTTGAACACATGCGCCTCCGGCGTTTCCTTCCAGTCCACGCGCGTGCTGACGAACGCAGAATTCTCGCGAGAGAGTTGGGGGAATATTGGAGAAATGTCCCGGAAGGGATCCCAGACGTCGAGAGAGAATGGGTCGGAGAAGAAGCTGTCGTTGCCACGTCGGTTGCCGAAGAAGCTTGGGATCAGCGACATTGTTCCTTTGGTTTTAAGATGTGGTGATGATTTTGATTTGTGGAATTTCGAAGGAGATCTGGGCGTGGATTTCCGTTTGGCTGACCAGAATGATTTCCAGTTTTCGATGTGGAGATTGGGGACGTGTTGGGTATTAATAGGAAAGTAGAGGCGAATTCTAGTACTTTCGGGACTTAACCCCCGCACGCAGATAGTAATTTTTGACGAACCTTCTGGTACGTTTGAGAAATCTCTGATTGTTAGAGCCTTAACACAATTTGTTCTGTTAGAGCCCAGATAGGCCCAACGTGTATTGGGCCGGTCTTCATTAGCTCACTCCACAGTCTATTTTTGCTACTCACTAGATAAAATTGTAATCTTCCAATCTTGACCCATTTTAAGAAGGATAAAGATATCGGTACAGAAAAAAGGACCGAAAATGTATCGATCGTGTTTAGGGACACACTTTTGGGTCACACACGAGTGATTGGAACCGTTCATTATTCTTAAAACATTTTTCTGAGCGGCCCCACAAAATTTCAGCTCAATCGGACGGTTGAAAGTGCTCGAACCAAAGTTTCACTATTTGAATCAATTTTTTTTATTCAAATGGTGAGACTTTGGTCGAGCATTTTCAACTGTCCGATTGAGCTGAAATTTTGAAGGACCCCTCGAAAAAATATTTTAAGAACAATGAACGGTTCGGATCACTTTTGTGAGACTCAAAAGTGAGTCTCCAAATACAATCAGTACATTTTCGGTCCTCTTTTTTTTTTTTTTTCCCTACTGTACACCCAGCAGTGTCCTTTAAGAATCAAACTCAAAATTTCAGTGAAAACATTAAAAACCCATCTCCAATATTTTACATAAGTCCATTCTCATTTTGGGGTTTTTACCCAAACGAGGGGAAATCCAAACCCATACCGATTTTTTAGAGAGAGAGAGAGATGAGAATTGTTTTGGACGAGCTTGGTTCACTGCTGGCTGACGTTGTCGGGGCTGTTGTGTGGAGTTGTTGCCGTAGTTGTTGAGTAGATCTGCCGGGAGCCTGGGTTTGTTGAGTTTCACCCAAGCTTTGATCGATCTCTGACTTATTTTGTATGTTGTTAGAGCTTCGCCGGAGTTTTGCTGAGTTTCGCTAGAGCTTTGTTCGATCTATTCTCTTATTTATTATTTACACTTATGCCATTGAGCATTAAAAATAAAAATAAAAAAAAAAAAGTCGGATAAAATTTTCGTTTTGCCACGGAGATCATACCCAATTCGAGTTTTTATCAAATTTTAACCCAATTGCGGTTTAAAAATAAGGGTTAGTGCTGGAAATACTCTTAAAGAAACCGTCAATTTTTTTAGAGCATCTTAATCACTTTCAAGGGAAAAAAGACAAAAAATAAGGGTTAGTTTTTATCATAAATTGCTTCGGCATCATGAGCAATATATTATTGGTGATATATTTGGTTGCATAACTTGCATTGATTAATGTAGTTGTTGCGGGGTGCTTTGAAATATTAATGATAATGGTCATAAATAACTCTTTTTCAGTTGTGTGACATGATAACTTGGCTCTAATTTTAATTGATAGATATTGAAGTGTGTAGATATTTGGTGGTATTTTTTTGGCAAATCTGCAGACAGACCTAATCCATGAAGTTTCCACAAAGTTTCTTGATCACTTCACCAGGTTAAATTGTGTGGCAGATCACCTCTTTGCCTCAATTTTTAGGAAAATCACATACTTCAGTGACTTGTACAAATTCTCTATGGACATCTTCGTATTGCATTCGAAGGAAATCACTTACTGTTGGACAATAACATTTCTGCACAAAAAGAATTCGTTTTTTTGAGTTCCAACATCTGTAGTGTCCTGCTGCAAAATTTTCCGTACACATGACACTTTTTTGGGCAAAGTTATGTAGTCGTCCCTCATCCGAAATAGGATTGGGATTGCTGCACATATGCAAAAATTGATACCACTTAGAAATCTCAGTTTTGCAATTATATGTAGTATAGGAAACTCATTATGCAGAAAACAAGATTATTCTTCTTGAAATTTCAAATGCACAAGGACCCGATCTTCCTCAAAAGATTGCATGAATCAGCTTTGGATACAATCTGAACCATCGAAGCATCTCGACTACCTCTAATTTGGCTCCTCCAATCTTTGTAATCAAAATGACAGGATGTGTTCCACCAACGCACTCAAGGAAATGAAAGGAAAACCGCCTTCCCTTACAGAAACCTCCGCCTTTTCCTTCAACTCAATAGCTCTCCGCCTAATTTCCTTTCCTTCTTCGTCCACCAAAAGTCTCTTAACGGCCCCTTTGATTTCCCCTCTCTCCGCCCCATGCTCCAACTCTATTCCAATCCCCCATACCGTACTCAAGTACCTTGCAGTGACTTTTTGGTCGCCGAAATGTGGCCAGCAAATCATTGGAACTCCTTCGCAAATACTTTCGAGTGTTGAATTCCAACCACAGTGACTCCAAAATCCTCCCACTGCTTTATGCGCCAAAACCTCCTTCTGGGAAACCCATTTGACAATGCACCCTCTATCCCCAATTTGCTCTCTGAAATCCTCCGGCAGTAGCTCAATCCACTGCGACCCACTAACTGAGCCAGGTCAAATTACCCATAAGAATGGTTGTTGGCTATTGGCCAACCCCCAAGCCATCTCAACTAGAGCTTTCTCATCCAAAGACACTGTACTCCCCAAACTCACATAAATAACAGATCTAGAGGCTTGGTTGTCAAGCCAAGAAATGCAGCTACTTTCTTCTTCTAGTAAGCTTGTTGAACCAGAGGGAACAATTTTGTGCAGAGGGCCTATTGTGAAGAATGGGCATTGGGATTGTTGCTGGAGCTGTGCAAGTGATTGATGCTCAAGGAGGTCCATGGTGTTTCAAACGACTGCCAAAACTGATCTTTTGCTTCCAATAATATTATGGAGTACTTTTACCATATATGCAAATCCGGATAGAGGTAAATCCTTAAACCTCAATGGATGAAGATCTGGCACTATAGGCCCTGCAAGCTAGAATCTGTAACACAAAGCGATTTAGTTCTCTGTCATTGTACTTAGTTGTGGTTGTTAATCCTTCTATGTATTTTGCTAGTTTATTTTACATGAGCAATGACATTTGTAGTTACAAATTAAACTAAAATAAACTTGTAGAAGTGTGGAAGGAAACTTAACTCCGTTTACAAAAGGAGAAAAGACTCAACTTTTTTTTATGCTAAGCTACAATTTTCTCTTTGAACAGCTAATATCTTTTGATAGAAACTTGTATTAGTATATGACTAAAAAGAACGGATACAGATACGGATACCATATGCAAACAGAGACATGCATACAAGTCATTTCTTCAAAAATAAGGACATGTACACGTCAGAGACACGTCAAATGTAAAATGTGTTCATGTTATAGATGTATTGTATGCATTCATATACGTGTGAGAAACATTATTTCTATAATATAGAGAACAATGCCATGAAGATACAAATCAACAATCCACATATAGTCCAAGTATGAAGATACAAATCAACGATCCACATATAGTACAAGTATGAAGATACAAATCAACGATCCACATATAGCCCAAGTACATGAACTATATACATCTATGGAAATTTTCTCTAAGGGCTGAGTTTTAAAATTACATTTTAAGTTTCTAACCTCTTCATGTGTTTTTTTTTTTCTTCAGTATCCATGTCCTAGTTAAAGAAATTTACCGAAAAAAATTGGTTAAGGATTTAGTCATGTTGAAACATATCCGGAGAGTGTTGAGTGTGAGTGACTGACATTTGGTGGACAAAAGCACGTGAGACCGGCAGATGTGTCCGTTCTTCTTAGGTTTATGATAAGATTTGTAGACTTCCCTTTTGCCAAATATGTCACACAAATATAACTTCTGGCTGAAACCCCATATGGCTGCCACTATGCTATTTTACCTTGACAAAATGGGCAAGATTTAAAAAATAAAAAACATAAACATACTGAGAAAATAAATCACAGAAAAGCATTTAGAATGTTGTGTCTGACTCTGAGATGCATCCACAGTCCACACTCCACCAGAATGAATTTCTATCTGCTAGCAGGTCTATCTTGTTACTGTATGAAGAAAAAGTTCACTCTCAGTCGACTATGCGATCCATTATGGAAACTAAAGATCCTTCTGCATATTTTTTCATTCTTCTACAAACAGTTAAGGCCATATTACCTTGCAAGGCAATCAGACCTTGGGCATGGAGCCGAGGAACGTAAGACAAAGCCAGGGCAAACGAAGCATTGCTGGTGGACAAAGCGATGCTTGGAATGTTGAGATCTTTAGCCACATCGTCAGGAAAGTCAAGGACGAGATCTGAAATGATGCAAGAAACTCGATCATCTGCCTCTTGTTTCTCCATAAACTTAGCCAAACACTCCTTGAATGGTTCTTTGAAGTTTGCATTAAGGGCGTCAACAATTTCGAATGGACAATCGTGATTGGAGAAATTTTTCGGGGAAGACGAAATCAGGGTGGTTGGAAGAATTGGGAGAGTTTTACTTGGTGTGGGCGACTAGGATGGAGAAGCCTGTGGAGTGAAGAGCATAGCCTAGTTGAAGCATTAGAGTTGTGTGCCCTTGGAATGGACAGGGAACCAGCATCACCCAATTATGCCTTCCTTGCTTTTGCATCTCTTCTGTCTTTGTTTACTGATGAAAATGGTTTCCTTGTTTACAGTTCTTGCAATCAGCTCTTTGATGATACAAATGAATGCTAGGTGGAGGTTTTTGTTAAATGACAAGCACTCTTTTTCTATTAAATGTTACTTTACTTATTTGAATAATAAAAAAAAATCCCTTTTCTTACCCCTTTTCTACAATTGCCCAACCAAAACCTTACAGATTGAAGAATAAAACTAGTGCAAATGTTAAGAAATTACAGATAACTACTTTACGCCACCAACGCCTAAAGTTCAGATTGGTTCTAATTGATTGTTTTTACACTCTAATTATCGTATGATGTCCACAACTACTTTCAATTTTCATTTGTATAATAAGTGGCGTATTCTCTGTCATTGATAGAAAATATTTTTCAGAAATTTTTTTGTGTTACAACTGAACATTGATAGAAAAGGATTTGAGAAATTTATCCGAAATAAACAGAGTTCTAATCATTCCAAAGATTGTGTGTGTGTGTGTGAGAGAGAGAGAGAGAGAGAGAGGACTCTTCATCGTCTCCACGGCCAAACAACAATTTAGCTAGTAATTGGAATCCTGATTTACTCATATAACTATACCCAAATTACATACTTAGCATTCTCTACCAATTTCTCACATTACACAAAAGCCTTGCCCATCATTTTCTTTTTGACATCTCAAAACTGCACATTACATACAAAACACATATTATATTCACACACGCACACCCACTGACTCTACTAGACCGACAAAACATCAAGACTTCGACTAGGGCCACAAAAATCAGGTTCACAAATTCTAACCAGATATCTCAATGGCCTTGACATCAGCCTTCTTCACCTCCACCTTGGGCACGGTAACTGTCAAAACACCATTCTCCATCGCTGCCTTTACCCCATCCATTTTCGTATTCTCCGGCAACCTAAACCTCCTCGTGAACTCGCCGCTGCTCCGCTCCACGCGGTGCCAGGTATCGTTCTTCTCCTCCTTCTCGACGTTCCTCTTCCCACTGATCTGCAAAACCCGATCGTCCTCGATCTCGACCTTAACTTCCTCCTTCTTTAGCCCCGGCAGGTCCGCCTTGAACACGTGCGCCTCCGGCGTTTCCTTCCAGTCCACGCGAGTGCTGACGAACGCAGAATTCTCGCGAGAGAGTTGGGGGAATATTGGAGAAATGTCGCGGAAGGGATCCCACACGTCGAGAGAGAATGGGTCGGAGAAGAAGGCGTCGTTGCCTCGTCGGTTGCCGAAGAAGCTTGGGATCAGCGACATTGTTCCTTTGATTGCGTGAATTAGATGTGGAATTTGGGGGGAAGGGTTTGAAATCAGTTTGATTGCTTCCTTTGTAAATGTTTTCTTGATTGGGCACGGATGGGGGACTTGTTGGGTATTTATAGGGAGGAGAAGAGGATTCCAGTTCTTTCGGGACATTTCACGGACTCTGTTCGTGATCGTTTTCGTCCGACGAAGGTTCCGGTAAGTTTTAGAAGCCTCTGGTTATCATGGGCCTAAAACGGGCCCAACGTGTTGTGGGCCTTTTTTCATTAGCTTTCTTGACATCACAGTACAACTTTGAAGTGAGGAATGTCCATGGACTAAGCCAGACCAAACATATGTTATAATAGACCGGCATAACATGACACGATATGAAGTACGGTTGGCATGGGTTTAAACGGGACGGGTCGGCACGATACGATCCATTTGACATCTCTACATGAGGATAATTTTCCCTATCAATAAAGGAAATGGCCAATTAAAGGTGTGTACCATATCACGTATTGTATGATGAAATTTTTATAGGCCGGCCCTATTTTTTTAGTATCTTTCCTTCCAAACCCACCTTATGTAAAACACATTTTCCTTAAGTACCTTTTCACGCACAACCATTGGAAATTAAGAAGTACTGTACCGGTTTTCAACAATTGTAAATGGGATAGCTTTTGTCACATCAGCAGCTAATCCACATGGGCATTAATTGGTGTAGTGGGCGTGCGTGTAGTTGCGCTCGCTCTCTCTCTCTCTCTCTCTCTCTCCCCCTAGTTCTTTTTCTTCTTTTAATGCTAGGGTACTCCTCTCTCTCCTCTCTTTTATTTTATATTTTAAAATAAAAATAACTTTGTTATACACAATAATTTTTTTTTATTTATAAAAATGAGATATTTAAAATCTACTTGATGAGATCTTTCAAATAAGATCTCATTTGAATATAAAATGTGTACATATTAAAAAAAGTTATTTTATACCCATTAATTCTAATTCACACCCTCCGAAATGAAAGAATTCATAGACTTGAAATGTAGAATTTACACATATCACAACTCAATCTTCAAAATACACAATTCACATTTAAAAAAAGAAAGAATAATTTTCTCTATCAAAAAAGGAAATGGCTCATTAAGGGTGTGTACCATATGCACATATTGTATGATTCATATTGTGTTATCTCATTGGCAATCGTAATATTTTTTAGTGTTTTGTAACTTTTCACATATATGATTCGTAACATTTTCTATGATTCAAAATATTTTTTTGCATCTCGTAATTTTTATTAATAAGAGTTAATCAATTCGTAAATTTTATAAGGGTGTATATCATGACAAGCAATTTATGTCAATAACAAATTGCCATGCTAAATGAATTACCAAAACAACAATGCTTCACATATAAATCCAACCAAATCATCCGAACAAAATATTCACATGGAGGTGGGACCCATGGATCTGAACCACATATGGGTTCTGCCTCCATGTGAGTGGTGTGTTCAGATATTGTGTTCGAATCATAGTTTTAAATAGTAATATCGAAAGACGTATGCCTCCATGTGAGTGGTGTGTTCAGATATTGTGTTCGAATCATAGTTTTAAATAGTAATATCGAAAGATGTAGTGGTTGCAACCAGGGCCGGCCCAGCCCCAATGCTTCACAGGGCCTTGGGCTTGGGTTACTTTTTGGGGCACTCCACCATTTTATACTAATGGGCTTGACTAGAACAATTTTTTGGACCAAAATTAAAAAAAAATTCATTATAAGGTACAAAAGAGGCCAACCATTATGGCCCAATATTATTTAAAAATAGCCCAAAAACTATTGTGACCAAAAATTTAAAAAAAGACCCAAAGCTAAAACTGATTTAAAAGAAAATCATTTTTTGTTTGTTACAGTTTTTTTTTCTGGTTTTGTAAAAAATCAAGGCAGTTCTAAACGAAATGATTAAGTTTAGTTTATTATTTTCTTAAAGACGAAATAATTCGGTAGTAATTTTCTAATCATCTTGTTAGAGTTTCGAGTGGGTTTGTATTTGAGATTTCTAAATTGACACAAGTTCTTGACTTTTCCCAAATAACCAAAAAGTTGATCAAATTTCATTATTTTTCCAACAAATAAAGTCATAATATTAATTCTAGCAGATCAAATTTCTTACTTATTATAAGTAGTTAAATGAGTCATTTTGACCCAAATTTTTTAGAAGAAACTTGAAGAACAACAAATTTGGATAAAACTAGGGTTCAACATTTGCATAGCAAAGGAGTTTTAACCCAAATTTTGTTTCAAAAAAGGCACAAGATCTCTAGATGCTCTACATCATTGTCAAATTTAGCTTGTATTAATACATTTTGATGGGGATATTGTACTAGCAAAAACATAGAAAGTTTGGTTGAGGAACACGGAAATTTTTAGGGCACAATTTTTTTAATTAGGCCTAGGGCACCCAAATACCTTGGGCTGACCCTGGTCGCAACTTTAGTTTATTGGTATCGGGCTTATCAACGATACGTAGCAGTAATCAGGTAGTGCGGTTGTGAATTTTTAAAAATCATTAGCAACACGAATAAAGCTAAAAAACTGAAAAATAAAAGGTTGGTACTTTGTTTTTGGTTGCTAGCTCAGCCGATACGCCTGAACCGAACTGTGAATTGGACGATATACCGATACGTACTGCGAAGCCACTGCAACAGTATGTGATTTTCAATTCCACCGCTATCCAGTGAGTATCCGTACTAAAACCTGTGCCTTTTAAAAGAAATGTACGAATTTTGTGTCTGTAGCATGTTAGCTATAAAAAACAAGGGACTTTGACAAGCAATCTACATTTTGGGATGAATTTGGACTACTGATTTTTTTTCGATATTTCTTACTTTTTGTAATTTTTTCTTTAGCTTTTTGTTATAATTTTTTAGTTTAATCATTCGTCGCAACAAAAGCAATTTAAAGAATATAAAAATGTGGACCAAAGTTGAGAAAAATTCATATAACATGACACTATAGACAAAAAAGACAATTCTTTTGTACTTTTTTGTGTGTAGTAAATTATTTTATAGCTTTGGTCATTTTTTTAATGCAAATATAATAAATATCCATGAAAAATGGATAAAAAACAAAAACCAAAAATTATATAAAGAAAAACGAAGTTAAGAAGAATGGCGCCTGACTTTGCAAAAAAATACTTTGGGTAAAAGACAGTATGTGTAAGGCTATCTTAATTGTCTTTATAATAATGTTTAGCACACAACAATCAAATACAACACTCTCGCATAGTAAATAGAGGTGGGTGCTACTACCACCCTTATGTAAGAGTTTTCTGTAACACTTTAACTAATGTGTAAGTAGAAAGAGTCGAAGTGGTGGCGGGTAAAATAACTAGAAAATGTCTTTTCGTTTAGCTTAAATGTATGGACTTTTTATTTGTAAACTAGTGTTAGGCTACATGCTCCGCACATAACTTCGTGCTCTTTGAGATTGTTATAAATTTAATAATGTTGTTCGGTTCTATTGTTATGATAATGGTTCATATGAAGCAATTTAGAACGAATGTTGTTGACTTGTTGGTATGTTGTATGGAAGGAGATGCATGAGTATAGGCATGCATGTAGTTTGAAATATTTTTAAATTGGAGTTTTTTCCAAGGAATAATATATTTAAAACTAAGAAAATGATTTTTGCATTAACTTTTTTATAAATTCACTCCAAAAATTGTTCTTTAGTGCTTAAAATTACACACAACACATAGCATTATTAAAAGACAAAATTTGGAGTGCATTAATAGTAAAGTGGAGTGCAAAAATCATTTCTCAAAACTAAAGGCAAATAGTTTGAAGCAAAAGCGAACTGCATCGAATAGTACATATGAATACTTTTGAAAAACATTTTAGGTCATCTGTAATGCACTATCTAAAAGGGTACTCCAAAGTATCCTACCTAGCTAACTGAGAAAAATTATAAAATATATATATATAAAAAGCTCTCTAGAGCACAAAAAATGACTCCATAAAATCCTTAGTGGCACTCCTCACTCTCTAAAGTGCCCCAAGTCACTACCTAAATTTTAGGGGTGCTCACGGTCCGGTCTTGATTGGCAGGGATCCAATCCTAATTCACGAGTCACGGTTTTTTGAAAATTAAATCCATGTCCGATCCAAAAGTCTCAAAGTTTGAATTCAATCTAATTCACGAGTCATGGATCGGTTCGAGATTTGCCCACGGATTTTCAACTTATTCTTAAAAAAAACAAAAAAAATCATCAACTCAATTTCAAATTTTGCTCATGTTCGTATCCTACATGAAAAATATCAAGTAGCAGATGCACTAGTAGAAATAGAAACCAATCAGGACTACAAACTTATACTAGTATGTAGATAGTTCAAATTCACAAACAAAGGCACTAGCAGAAATAGAAACCAATCAAGGCTACAAACTTATCCTAATACGTAGATAGTTCCAGTTCACAAATAAAGGAAGTTTAGTTGAGTAGAATACAAATACTTCAGTAATTACATCAAAGTCCAATACAAAAAAAAAACTACATATATATATATATATATTAAAAATTATATAAAATAAAAATCTCATGGTTCGGATCGGTTAATTCACGGTTTCAAAATCAAAATCCATATTCGGACCGCAAGTCACTGTTTTTTATTTTTTGAATCTGTGTCCAGACTATTAATCCACAGTTAAAATTCAAAACGTGTGGATCGGTTCAGTCCAGACCGAATTCACGATTCACTTGTTTTTTTAGCAGCCTTACTAAATTTGGTGAAAGACTTAAGAGAGAGAGAGAGAGAGAGAGAGAGAGATGGAGAGGGAATATTTGTGGGACCAATGAGAGAGAGAGAGAGAGAGAGAGAGAGAGAGAGAGTGAATATACATAGGTAGCCCATTAAAATGCATTCCTTCTCATCTAGCACATCAAATATGGTCTCACATGTGCTTAGGTGTACACTTTAGTAAATACTATTTTTTACTAAAATTGGGTTTTTCCACATACACTAATCTTTTTTCCTTATATTTCGATGTAAATAGCTTGCTTTAATACTTATCGAAATATGATCAAAATAATTTTTTTGTTGCATGCTCTTTTCAATATCTCTTATGATATCTGAGTTTTAGATCAATAGTATATTTGGCACACAATTAGGTACAATTTTTTTCCCAAAATTGATTCAGTATTGATGATGCTAAATTTTTTTAAAAAAACTTGAAAGAATGCCAAAACATGTGTATCATAAGGGAGGTAGAAGGAGATCACATGCAATAGAAGCCTTTTTATCTCGAATGGAATTGCATTAAATGTGGAGCACAATGTGTTCACACTTGCCTTGCCTCACCCAAAATCCCAGATTCGACACATGGACGAAACCCCAGCCAGAAAAAAAAGATGCAGATGTAAAACATCAAAAAAGTCTAGTAAGGACAATTCGTTAATCATGCAAAATATGTCAAAATGACTTGAATATACATCTTGAATTATAGAAAAAATTTAAGAATGACAACGGGTAGGGTATGGATCGGGAGACACTATTCCATACCTGATTTTCAATTGGAGGATCTTTCACCATCCTCGCCCCCATCCCCATTGGGGAACTTAGATGAAAAACCAAGCCCACCTCCCAATGGAGATTGGGGTTTCTCCGAATATATGCATATCCAAAACAAAAAAAAAAAAGTAATCAAGAATGAAATAAATTGATATTAATATTTAGAAATGTAATCTTAATTGATATGAATATCAATTAAGTGGTCTAGCATAGGTAGTAGTAATTGAAAAGATTTGCTAATTAAAGAGGTAATTACATATGCAACTATACTCAAGATTTATACATACGTTCCTATTTATATGTATATATATATACACACACACACACATATGGTATATGTAGTATGTATAATCGGGTATGGGGAGGGTATGGGGTGGGTACGGGTATTCAGGGTTGGGGATAACAAAATTAAACCCGCCCCCATACCCAACTGGGTTTTCTTCATATTCTACAATACCCACTCCTATTGAGAAAAAGTCTGGGTTATCTCAACCTCCATATAAGCAGGGGTGGGGCAGGTATCCACTGAATATGGGGAAGATGCGATCCTTAAGAAAAATAAGACTACTCTAGTCATTTCCCACACATAATGGATAGCCACCGCCAATGTTAGGCTCTGTTTGGATCTTAGGAAAAGGAAGAGAAATTCCTTTTTTTGGTTCTAAAAAAAAAAGGAAGAAAAATACTCAAATTCCTATAAAACTTTTATCTCATTTTCTCTTCAATTTTCCCTCTAATTTCCTCGACTTAGGGGGGGTGTTGTGCATGGGATGTACAGCACCGTGCTGTGCAGCCCTACGGCGGGCCACGCCAGTATTTTTTTTATCGAAGACGTTCACAACATAGACCTCGTCGAGTACTATAAGTGCAGAAAAAATCAATTTGATCGGATATCTTTAAGTATGTTATCAGAACACAAATACTTTGAAAACAAATGGACACAAACATTGGATCGAAACCACTTTTTTATGTTATTTGTGTGACAATGAGACATTTAAAAATATTCAATCGAGTTGGTCTTTGGCAGACTTGTAGTGTTCGACGAGGTTTACACGGTAAACGTCTTCGATCGTCAAAAAAATATTGACGCGATGATGCCGTAAGGCTGCACAGCACAATGTTGTGCATTGGGATGCACAACACCTCCCAGGTTTCTAATTTCCTTCCTAATTATTTTTTCTTCTTTTCTATTTCTTTCCCTAAGTTCCGGAATCGATAGTTAATTCTTATTATACAAGTGTGTTGATATAAAAAGTAGTTAATTCTTATTATACAAGTGTGTTGATATAAAAAGACCCAAAAAAAAAAAAAAAGTCCAAACGTAACCTCATAGAGGAATATGAAGAGTACAACAGTTCTACATTTTGCACAAAACTGGAATTGAATGAAGCAAGAACGAGATCATGAATCATCTAACTCAAAACTGCCATTTTTGATGTGAAATTCAGGATGAGTTTTACCCATGCATTCAAGGAATTGTGTGAAGAACCACTCTTCGTAATTGAAACCTCTGCCTTTCCCTTCAATTCCTTTCAATTTCTCTCTGACGCCTCCCTCGATTTCACCTCTCCACCTCACCCAATTCCATCATCCCCCAAACATAACTCAGACTCGCCTTTTCGTCTCCTAAACACTGCCACGAAATGGTTTTTCAGCAGGAAAGTTTTCGACAAATGAAATTTTTTTTTTTTTGGGAACTGAAATGCACGAAAGGAAAATGAGAGAAGATATCTTCATCATCTACCAACAATTTAGCTAATAATGATACCCAAACTAACATTCATTAACGAGAAAAACACATTAGACAAAAGCTTTGTTCATCTTTTCTTTATTGACATCATCAACACTTAACCCATCTCAAAACTACACATTATGTGCAAAAACACACAAGTATTTCCCAATATGACTCTAGAAAGACCAAAAAACCATCAAAAACATGGCTTCATACACCACATTGCCAAGTTCCTAACCAGAGATTTCGATGGCCTTGACATCAGGCTTCTTCACCTCCACCTTCGGCACAGTAACTGTCAAAACTCCGTTCTCCATCGCTGCCTTTACCCCATCCATTTTCGTATTCTCCGGCAACCTAAACCTCCTCGTGAACTCGCCGCTGCTCCGCTCCACGCGGTGCCAGGTATCGTTCTTCTCCTCCTTCTCGACGTTCCTCTTCCCACTGATCTGCAAAACCCGATCGTCCTCGATCTCAACCTTCACTTCCTCCTTTTTCAGCCCCGGCAGGTCGGCCTTGAACACGTGCGCCTCCGGCGTCTCCTTCCAGTCCACGCGAGTGCTGACGAACGCAGAATTCTCGCGAGAGAGTTGGGGGAATATTGGTGAAATGTCCCGGAAGGGGTCCCAGACGTCGAGAGAGAACGGGTCGGAGAAGAAGCTGTCGTTGCCTCGTCGGTTGCCGAAGAAGCTTGGGATCAGCGACATTGTTCCTTTGATTTTGTAAATTTGATTTTGAATTGAGCTGTAAGGGTTTGAAACAGAGTCTGAATTCGTTCGTTAATGTTTTCCTGATTGGGTATGGATGGGGGACTTGGTGAGTATTTATAGGGAGGAGAGGAGAATTCCAGACTTTCCAGTACTTTCTGGACATTTCACAGACTGTTTGTGATCGTTTTGGTTCGACGAAGGTTCTGGTAAGTTTTAGAAGCCTCTAGTTATCATGGGCTTAAAACGGGCCCAACATGTTGTGGGCCTTCCTTCATTAGCTATCTTGACAGGCACAGCATGACACAGGGTAGACAGGCGTGTTCACGGATTAGGTTAGACCATATTTTGAAATGGAACGTATGACACGGCACAATTAACAAATGGGCCGGGTTAGACATGGCATGATACGAAGCAGGTTTGACACAGAATTAATTGAGCTAGGTCGGCACGGTATGACCCATTTAACGACTCTACACGGACAATAATTATTGCCAAATAGTATTTTCAATGTTTTGATTCCTACTTGTGTATTGTTACCTTGTAAATTTGCTCAAGAGATGCTACATATACAACCATCCAACAACAACCCCTCATATGCACTTGGGGTCTATACACAATTATGAGATCAGCCTCACGTCTATATGATGGGTTGTGGATTAGCAGGGACGGATCCAGAGATCCAACTTAGTGAGGGCATTTTATCAATTGTAATCACGTAATTTTTTTCCTAGTCAACGATTTTGTTAGGGATAAGAAATCGTATAAGATTGATTCTAAACCTAATATTAGACAAAAAAATTATTGAAGGCTAGGAACCACTGTAAAAGATCTATAAAATTAAATAATTTTCTCATCATTTAGTATCATTTTCTTTAAAAAAAAAAGGGAGAAAATAAAAATTCAGAAAGAAAATGTTAGGGGAATAATTATTCCCATTATAGGTTCAAAATATATAATAAAACTACCAAATTGTTGAACAATGAATATTGTTGGTCTAGTGACAAGAGGGAAGGTATTGGTTTTGGAACCAAAGGTCTAGGGTTCAAACCTTAACAACCACTAATATTTAATAAACTTCTAATTTTGTGGCTTAAAAAAAAAAGAGGCAAGGCTCGAACCCGCAACCTCTGTCTTAGAGTTAGTGCGCCTTACCACCAAGCAACATGCGTGTTTAGTTAACAAAGTCCGACAGAAATAATATATATACAAAACTTATTTCCCAAAATTAATTTGAAATTTTGTGGCTTAAAAATGAAGAGGTAAGGCTCGAACCCGAGATCACTAACTAAGAGTTGGTGTGCCTTACCACCAGGCAACACAGCATGTTCTATTACTAGAATGCAACATAAATAATATATATACAAAACTTATTTCCAAAAATTAATTTTTTTTACACTAACAAGTGGGGGGTTAGCGGGGGCACGTGCCCCTGCATGCCCCCCTTGGATCCGTCCCTGTGAATTAAGATTATGGTTGGATGATTGTGTACCTAGTATTCTTGAATTTGCTTTCTCTAATGATAATCATCTTTATTCTGTGCCATTATGAAGGAAGATTCGCTGCGACAAGCAATCTATATTACTAAAAAATTGTCATGCAAAAGAAATTATCAAAACAATAATGATTCACATATAATATCAAACATAACATCCAGACACAATATTCACACCAACATGTCATTCTGTCCCGATGTTAGTGGTGTGTTCCGATGGTGTGTGTGAATCATAGTTTTAAATAGCGGTATCGAAACACGTAATGCTCGCGGTTTGTGTATTGGTAGCTGGCCTATTGAACAACATATAATTAGAATCAGGTGTCGTGGTTGTGAATTTTTTAAATCATTGGCAACACAAATAAAGCTGTAAAATTAGGGGGAAAAATGGATGCTTTATAAGTTTCTCGGATCAAAATTGGGCTGTCCACACCAGCACTAATGTTCTTATGATAAAGTGTGTTTATATAAAAAAAAGTCCAAAAAAAATTAGTCCAAGTGCAGCCACGCAGAGGAATATGGGGTCTACATCGTACACAACATTGAATTGAATGAACCATGAAGGTGCAATCAAGATCATGAATCATCTACTATTAAAAAATTCAGTCTAGTTTTAATTCAAAAACTACTGAATTCCTCTAACAAAAAATCAACTAATTCCACTTAACTTTAGAAAAAAAATAAAAAATTATATCATAAGCAATTTTCCTTAAAACTAAAGTTAGTTGAATAAATTAGCTTTTCCTAATATTAAAGATCTAAAAAACCAAAAAATCAAAAAAACGAAATTAGTGGAACACCCCTCTTGCTCAAAACTGCCACTTTTGCAGTGGTACACTAAATGAGTTTTACCATTGCATTCAAGGATTTGTATGAAGAACCATCCTTTAATCATTGAAACCTCTGCCTTTCCCCTAAACTCAATTGTTATCTGCCTAATTTCCTCCTCTTTTTCCTACACCAAAAGCCTTCTGACGGCTCTATCGATTTCACCTCTTTCCACCTCATCCAATTCCAGAATCCCCTAAACATAATTCAGACTATTGCATTCGCCTTTTGGTCTCCGAAACAATGCCAAGAAATGGTTTTCCCGCAGGAAAGTTTTCGAGAAATGATTTTTTTATTTTATTTTTATCTCTATAATGAACGGAAGGAAAATGAAAAAAGATTCATCATTGAAAAAGCTTCCGCTGTATTACTCATCTTTTCTTTATTGACATCAAAAGTTTACACATCTAAAAACTGCACATTACATACAAACACACATTTAATATGACTCTAGACGGACCAAAAACACATCAAAAACATGGCCCCATACATCACAATGCCAAGTTTCTAACCAGATATTTCAATTGCCTTGACATCAGGCTTCTTCACCTCCACCTTGGGCACAGTAACTGTCAAAACTCCGTTCTCCATCGCCGCCTTAACCTCGTCCATCTTGGCATTCTCCGGCAACCTAAACCTCCTCATAAACTCGCCGCTGCTCCGCTCCACGCGGTGCCACGTATCGTTCTTCTCCTCCTTCTCGACGTTCCTCTTCCCACTTATCTGCAAAACCCGATCGTCCTCGATCTCGACCTTCACCTCTTCCTTCTTCAGCCCCGGCAGATCCGCCTTGAACACGTGGGCCTCCGGCGTTTCCTTCCAGTCCACGCGAGTGCTGACGAACGCAGAATTCTCGCGAGAGAGCTGGGGGAACGGAGCAATTCCCCGGAAGGGGTCGCAGACGTCGAGAGAGAATGGGTCGGAGAAGATGCTGTGGTTGCCTCGTCGGTTGCCGAACAAGCTTGGGATCAGCGACATCGTTGCTTCGATTTTGTGAATTTGATGTAGAATTTAGGTGGAAAGGGTTTGGAATTTGTTTGGTTACACAGAAAATTTCTTCGAAAATGTTTTCTTGATTGGATATGAAGCAGGGACTTGTTGGGTATTTATAGGGAGGAGATGAGAATTCCAGTACTTTCGGGACACTTCTCGGACTCTGTTCATGATCATTTTGGTCCGACGAAGTTTCTGGTAAGTTTTAGAAGAATCTATGCGTATTTCATGGGCCTAAAAAGGGCCCAATGTGTAGTGGGCCTGCCTTCATTAGCTCTCTTGTTTTTAATTATCGGATTCAATATCTGTAAACACCACTTTATCTGTTTTCTCGGAAATTTCTCAATTGCGAATACCATTTTAGTGTCCATTCCATATTTAACTTGGGTAGTTCATTAATTTGTTTTTCTTTAGAAAGTATGAAAAGCTTTTTTCTCAAAATTCATGTGGACGAAATTTTAATATCCAACTTTTCTGACTCTATTTTTTATCCTATAATTATTAACACTACTTCATCCGCTCGAATCCATATCCTGACTCGGAAATCTAATCACAAAGGTTAGACCACTTGAGCTCCGCCCGTCATGGAGTATTCGTTTACTCTCTATTGCAGAGAAATTGTTTTCCAAATGTTATCAATGTTTAGATTCTTAAACTTTCCTAAAGAATTAAAAAAGAGGTAGCTCAACAAGCAATCAATAATAGACAAAAGGCTTTTAAATTCTAACATTCCAACATTGTGCACGACAAAACTTACTGTCCATAATTCAAGAAGATTCTAAAGAGTTCTTGAAGATTCTTGAATGCTCAAAAATATTCTAGAGAAATCTAGAGAGTTCTAGAAGTATCTAGAATGTCGTGGAACATTATCAAAGATTGAAGAAGCTAGAAGATTTTAGAAGGTTCAAGAAGACTATTGTCATGTGTGGAGTCTTCTAGAATATGAAGGGAAGGAAGGAACTTAGAGTATTCTAGAATGTTGTACATAACGATAAAAAGAGTGGAAGGTATCATTTGAGGGGTGTGGTGCGGAAGCACCACCTTATTATAATATATTCCAACCACATAGGATGATTCTTCAAAAAGGGCTTGGACAGGAGAGTGTGACGGAAACAGGGCCTAGATGGGTACACTCTCACAAAAGATGACCGACCAGTCAGAACCCCCCCCCCAAAAAAAAAAAAAAAAAAACGATGTGTTTGTGTGTATAAATGTATCCATGTCGTGTTTTGCGCATCTAATTGTATATTATTTCTTTTTTAATCTTGTGTCTTGTGTCCTTAACCGGGGTTTTTAGCCTTTTGTGACCTAAATTTCCCTCCCTGGGGATAGGTCTTTAACCCACCCTTCCATACATGTCGAAGCTCCGTTTCATTCCTTTCGGAATTCCGATTTCTTTACCTTAAGATTGGATTCTTATGAATGCGCCAAATGTTGGGAAATAATAAGGGGGTGTTCCAATAAAAAAAAACTAGTTTTAGTTTAAATGAAAAGCTACATCATTCCACTGAACAAAATCCCATAAAAAACTAACAAAAAAAATCACTTCATTCCACTAACTTAAAAAAAACCAAATCATTGCACAATCAAGTATATGTACTTTAATCATGTAAAATTACGAATCTGCCATCCCTTCAAAAAGAAGAGAGCAATAGTTGTTTGGGTAGAAGGGTAGATTTGTAATTTCATAACACAACTAAAAAAACCAAAAAACCAAAAACTTATTAGTGGAACAAGTGAGTTTTTTTAAAAAAACTAACTATCACAAAAAACTAAAAAACTACTTATTGGAACACCCCTAAGTTATGCAATTCTTGTTCATAGTTCCGAGTTCAACCCCTGCATTTTCTCTCGGATAAAAAATGGCCCATAGCTCAGGCCCAAGCTTGTGTCCGATTCTAGCAGATTTGCTCAAATCCCTGGGACTGAATTAGGCATGGGGCCTTAGACAACTGGATTCGTACCAATACAAGCCTAATTTTAAGGGAAGCCCATGTGTGTGGACCGTGAAAGTCTCCCTTATGTAACGTGTATGTATCTCTCTCATGAAATAACCTCTCGTCTGGACCAAGTTATTTTGAATCCAATAAAACTTGTAATTTTCTCTCTTTTCACACTCATCCTTAATGCTCCAAAACCATTCCGAATTAGTGGGCCCTTCGGAATGGAAATTTCATCAATGGGGGTGGAAACTATCAACGTTTTGTTAGCTTCCGCCACCCATTGGTATGGAGACTATCATAATGTCATATCCCGTGGTGATGGGGCAGTGTGTGGGTTGCATCAAAACCTCATCCTTAAGGCCAAATAAATCAAAAGAAAAGAAGACATGCCAAGTCCATTGATATCATCAGACAACACTACATGGATTTCCACAAACCACACGAACCAAGAAACTTCCAGCACATTTATAACGACACCTTTCAGGCCCTAAAAGAAACACCCCTGACCAAGTGCACCCAGTAGCACAGGGTGCATTAACAGGTAAGGTTTTATACAGCAGTATTGGAATGTGCAATGGTAACGGTCGAAGTGTAATGATATTTGATAGGAATCAGTAGTAGTGTTCAAGAATTTTTTAAAATCATTTTCCGATAATTTTTATTTTTAAAATTGCTCATGTCATAAAGGTTGAGTATTGTCTGCAAATTAGTCTATGAATCAGATGCGGATCGATACGCAATGGGAACAGGCTGATACAAAAGCGATTTTTCATCTCATCAGTGAACAAGGGTCTACGGTATCGGAGAACCCAAAAACCATTATGTAACAACCGATTTTATGAAACCATGATTATAGAAGTGTGTTAACAATCGAACTACACTTTCAACCCACAACACCCCTATAGATCTTGGAAACTAAAGTAAAAAAAACACATGGATAGCAAATCAAAACAGTGTTTTTTCTCAATGTGAGAAAAAATTACGGGAGTCACAACAGTCCATTATAATTGAAGAATATGGAATACAAGTCTTCTCTCTTCTCTCTCAAAAAAGTTTCTCTTGCTTTCTCTTGTCTTTACACTAAAATACTCCAACCCTAATTTCAATGCAACTGTAATATAAATAGGTAAGAGCCCAATGGTCAAAATTGCCCTTGCCGAAAGATAAAATATTGTTTTCGCTATAATTCTTGTGCGACTTGAATTGCGGCACTTTGGATTGTGAGGGCTCCTCTCCTTAGACCCCAGAATTGGACTTATTGCTTAAAGTTGTTTGCATTCCCAGCAGAGTGTAGTGCACAATCCGAACTGTTCAAAAGTTTTTTAATATTCAAATTTTCTAAAAAATCAACTACTTCCGTTGATGATTTTTCAAATCTATTTAGCACATCCACCAATCACACTTTTCAAATTCTATCTGATTCAGAATCCATTAACCACACTTTTCGGGTCTCATTCCTTATTCAACAAGCGCTTTATTCAACAAGCATTTTAAGAGCATCTCCAACAGACGCGACATAGTTCTCACCAAATTGCTTAGAAAACGTGCGACATAGTTCTCACCAAATTGCTTAGAAAACGTGTCATACACTGATATAGCTAGCTAAAAAATACCACCTTTACCCAATAGACTAGCCATTTAACTCAACAAAAAAAATAAAAATAATTAATTAAAAATCAATAGGCTCAAATCTATATCATCATTGTCACATACCACAGTCACCGACCACCAACCACCATCACCGCCACATACCACACCCACCGACCACTATCACCAACCCACCACCACCAGAGTGACCACACACAGACCACCATCACCGCATCGACACCACTCGCCTAAAATCAACCATAAATCCAATCAAAATCAAAACACACACACACACACATAGAGGGGGAGAGAGAGAGAGAGAGAGAGAGAGAGAGAGAGAGAGAGAGAGGCTCAGATATGTAACTATCATCATCGCCTCCTGCCATGGCTGCAACCACGGTTGCCCGTAGGACTTCCAAGTTGCCCCGCCATGAAATCCGACAATTTTTCTGACTGAAACCCACCATTTACTGTTAATTTTTCATTGGCCGGAGGAATCAAACGACGACACCATTGCGGCGATGCTGAGGCAAGAGTTACAGGGCCTCATTGAGGCGGGTGAGCCAAAAAGTGAAAAACCAAAATGGCAAGGCTATTGGCTACAAAATTTGGGAGAAAACCTAGCCATTTAAGTCTCGCCGGAGCAATGGTGAGACAGTTGAAGATGGTCTAAACTTTAACAAGGGAATCGAATCAAATAATCTTGTTGGATACTTTTAGAGTTATATTTGTTGTTATTTTACATAAAAACTTAATTAGCTTACTAGGTTAATGATGTTTGGTCGACTTGATTTTGTACGATATGATTGTTCATGTCTGTAAATAATGAATGCGTGATCTGGATCATTTTTTACGGGATGGTTGTTCGTGACTAATACTGATCCCTCCATTCCTTCCTTGAGTGTGTTTCTTTGAAATACAACTTATTAAATAGACATCATCATTATACTTTTCACATCAATTGTTACCTCAATTTTACACTTTTTACATCAATTTTTGCCTGTAGTTTTCAAAATTATCATCCACTTTACTCATTAACTCTTTTATACACTAACTTTTTAATAGGGCAAATTAATAATTATACAAATTTTACTCCTCAATTTTTTAAAACACATACTTATTAAAAAACAACAAAAAAAATAGAATACTCGACTATGAAAAAGGGACTGAATGATCAACAAACTATGGTTAATGACCTGAGGCATACTTTATTCAAACCCAAATTTATTAGTCAAAAGTTATGGTAGTTGTAGTCCTTTTGAAACCCAAATTTGACAAAAGTTATATAGATGGACGAATTCCTAAATTTCTTTAATCAATTAGTATTATTTAAGGATATGGGACATTCTACGTAGACAAGCGTCTAAAAACTATATAGGTACAATAATTGTCTTCAACACATTAAAATGGTATGGGTTATAATAATTTAGTCTTCAACATGACTCCAACATATTAAAATGGTGTGTAGAATCCACGTACACTTTGCACTTAAGTGTACGTGAACTCCACATACCATATAAATGCGTTGGAACTTTGTTGGAGATAATTATTATATACCTATCAATTTAGATATGCGTCAATCCTGTGTCCAAACTAAATGAATATAAAATTTAATTTGTTGTTTATTAAAATTGGTGAGAGTGTAACTACTTTTTCTAAAGATTTGATGTAAACGGTCCTTTTCCCATTATTCTTGTGGATCCTTTAAAATAATGTACGGTATATTTTTTCTTTACGCGTAGATGAACAAAAATGGATATCCCAATGGAAAATCTACTCACGCTCCAATCTTATAATCAAACTTAGAACTGATTTACCACATTAACAATACTCCCTCCGCCCCTTTTTTAAGTGAGTACTTTGAAAAACGTGTATTTTTGTAGACATTAAAAAATGTACTTTCGTATAATATTTTTTAAATTTTTTTGCACCAAATTAAAGTACTCAATGAGCACTTTAATTTGGTATAAAGAAAATTAAAAAATTATATAGGAAAATATGTTTTTTAGGGATTTGAAATAATCAAACTTAGAACTGATTTACCACATTAACAATACTCCCTCCGCCCTTTTTTTAAGTGAGTACTTTGGAAAACGTGTATTTTATGGACATTAAAAAATGTACTTTCGTATAATATTTTTTAAATTTTTTGCACCAAATTAAAGTACTCAATGAGCACTTTAATTTGGTATAAAGAAAATTAAAAAATTATATAGGGAAATATGTTTTTTAGGGATTTGAAATTGTACGTATTCACAAGGTACGCACTTAAAAATGGACGGAGGGAGTAGTTCATTTTGATGATAAAAAACATTCACTTCATAGAGCGCAGCGAAAATAATTTTAGTGTAAAAATTCTGTTTTATCTAATATTCAACGCGTTTATCTTCGTGTGAGGTTAGCTTTTTTAAAAAAATACGGAGTACATGGGTTTTCATAATGTATTTATCGATCTTATAAACAAGAATTTTGGCATCATTTTTTTTTTTGATGCGTTCTTTCCGATCATCAAAGTAATGGCTAATGTGATAAATAGTTTTAAATTTGGTTGTAAAAAAAAGGAGTGTGAATAGAAACTAAAAAATACCGAAAGTATTTTAGTGAAAACTCAGTCTACAAAAACCATTTACACAACATACCTATGGTGCATTTCATGTGATTTCACAAAAGAATTAACAACCATTTACTCATCAATCAATGATAGAATGTCGCATAGGCATGCTGTGTAAATGGTTCTGTTAAAAGACTTTCCCGAAAATATATCCTCAAATTCGGATAAACCCCAACACTAATATGAGCGAAATGTTTCAATACAAAACTCCATTTAAGACATATAGTATGCACCTAATGAATGGCTCAAATTGTACCACATCAACAAAATGTGACCTGAAGAACTGAGCATCTAATAGGTCATTTTATTTAACCACAAAATTCATAAAATAATTCTTAACCCATTTTTATAGGTCATAACAAACTCATGAAAATGCCACAAACATTCATAAGAAAGCCACAAACATTTATAAGAAAAAGCAAACATACCACAAATTCTCATAAGTATCCATTCAAAGTCTTAAATTTGGGTAAGAGGTAGAAGAATATTATTAACCAAAACTACCGGCCAAAACTAGCAACAAAAACAACCAAAACAAAACCCCGGCAACCTTCAATGGAGTTTTTGTTTGTTTAGATTCAAGTTTATGGAAGCAGTGTGCAATTTGCTTTGCAATCATGACCGTTCATATGTGTCATCAATGGTCCGAATTTTTTTAAATTATTCAAGCGAATAGTTTTAAAAAAATCTGGACAATTAATTTTCAAGAAGAACAGTCAAGATTGCACAGCACATAGCTGCGCACCACACCCCTGGTTCCTTTCTCGGAGCTATCAATCGTATGTTCAAACCTTTCCAATTTTTTACTAGTGTTCAAAAACAATTCATTGCGGTCCACAGGGCCGGCCCTGAGCTAAGCCGAGTAAGGCGGTTGCCTTAAGCCCCCGAATTTTGGTACAAAAATAGAGCCCCGGATACACTCAGGTACAAAAATAGAGCCCCGGATACACTCAAGTACATGATATATATTTAATCTATCACATATACAATCAATGAGCTAGCTAGCCTAGTTGAATAGTTTAGTTGCTCTATCCAATAGGTACACGGTTCAATTCATAAGAACATCCCTGATGGCATACTAAAAAAGAAAAAACTAGTTTTATTCGAAACAACGAAACGAATCACAGAAAAATATATATATATATATATGGCTCTCACAAACTCACAATTCCAAAGGGATATTTTTTTGATTAGTGCAAAACTTATTATGTCAAAAAAACTAGTTTTATTTGAAACAATGAAACGAATCGCAGAAAAAAAAAATATGGGACCAAGTAACTATATTATTTTGAGGTTAGTTTTATTTTTTATTTTCTTAAAAAAGAATACAGAGAGCCCAAATTTACAAGTTCATCTTAAGTCCCGAGAATCTCAGGGCCAACCTGATTGTGGACTGAGTTAACTTATCAATAAGGAATGTTCTCCCCTCGGACAATCCCCAACACTAATCAAAATATCTTGGTGAATAAGCAAATCAGCAGTAATTCAACATTACTACATGCCCATAATAATTTAATTATCCAGAAAATTATCCAAAATTTGGAATTAGTGGCTCTACTTAGCATTTTCCTAAACCTTTTTCATTCTTATTTTCCAAAACATCCCTTAATTAACAAAAGAAAAGAAAGGAAAATAAAAGGAAAGAGTGAGGAAAATTAAGAGGAAATTTTTTAGTTAAAATAGTATAGTTTATTTATTTTCCTCTCCTTTTCGTCTCAACCCATACAAAGGGCCAAGGGGGAGGAAATTTTTTTATTTTCCCCTCCTTTCCTTTCATTTCATTTTCCAGGCTACCAAACAGAGCCTTCAGATTATTACCATACAAAACAGAACAATCAACAACTCATCGTTGGAAGATCCGACGTCTTCCCATTAGCCTCCGGTGCCGCCTTCTTCAAAGCCCTACTCCCAAACAAGAAGAACCCGATCGCATGCCCAACCACGGCCATCACAAAAACGCCGCCGTTAAACGACATCACAGCAAGCATAACCATATAAGCCAGCCCGACCCGGAACACGTGAATAAGAGTCTGAATCAACCCAACAGCGACCCGGTTCGACCCGTCTTCTTTAACGAGATAAAGATTGCTGTGGGAGAGCCACTCGACGATGATAGAAAGGAAGAAGACGAATATGAGAGCTAAAACGTACATACCCGAACTGGTCCCGGGCCAACCCGAGAAGAGGATCTCGGCGTTTTTGCCCCAGAAGAAGGTCATGTGCATCATCATTTTGTGGGGTTGGACCATGGCGGTGGCGTTCGTCCCCTCCATGGTGGTGCCGTTCGTCCCATCCATAGATTCGATTCTCACTTTCTCTCTCTAGAAGAATTTCTGCGGTGGTGTAGGAAATGTGTGGTGAGGTGCCGAGAGTGGAGAGCTTTCAATATCGTTAGTGGGACTCCGTATTTAATGAGGCGAGAGAGACGAGGAAATTTGGGGGGGACGTACAGAGGATTAAAGTTTCTGCAGTACAAAACAAATGTTGTTGGGTATTTAGGAATAATACTATGGACAGATGGACTCGACATTCTCTCTTATAAAAAAAACGTATATTTTTTTATGAACGTTCAAAAATATATATCTATAAAATGTTTGTAGTGGTCGGTCCACGACAGGCAGTGGAGCACAACCCTCTCCACCAAAAGGGAGAGGAATCGCCTCCTCAGATCCGCAAAAGCGAATGCAAATCAAACCGTCTTGCTCTTGCCAAGCTAAATATGCTCTCAGCTCACACATGTCCAAATCTAGAAGAATATTGATTTGAAGGCAACCCTTTGCGCCAGGGGGTGTCACAGACGTACGGCTCTCAGCTTGGCTCTCGGGGGCTTCACCGCTTAGTATCTTGATAATCCGGGCGGCTGAGAGCCCCGCGGGCCAAGTTGGTCTCGTTGGGGTTTGAGAAGCTACTTAGGCCGGCGGTGGCGTGCCTGACACCATGTGAAGGTCATTATGGATTATTAAATGCAGCAGTCACCTACCCTGCCTTCTACGCCTGCGTGAGCATGTGGGTGATGACGAATATCCCTAGATGATTTGACCTCTCAAACCCACGTGACATGACGTCAGCCGAAGCGCGGTGACTGCAACAGAGATTGTGGTCACATCAGCCGTCATTCCTCATACGGATGGCGCACGCGCGAGGAGCATGAAGGGCGTGACAGACACGTCCCCCTCTGCTTATAAATACCAAGCCCAACTATCACACAGGGGAGATCTCTCTCTCTCTCTCTCTCTCTCTCTCTCTTTCTCTCTCTCTCTTCATTCAATACCCTCTGAACTAACCTTCTCTCTTTAACTTTCCGACTTACCTTCTCTTCTCTAGTTACTTACTTAACCATCGGAGTGTCTTCTCGGACCACCACCGTCTAGGCTAGGCACTAACGTGTTTGTTCACGCGTACAAATCATCTTTTCAGTCAAGAAGCTAGAGTTCAGGCAAAGCTCACTCAGTCCACCACCCTCCATTCCACATCAAAAGGGCCAAAGAGGTTATCCCGGCAAAGCCACCCCCACAATGTTTTTTTTTTTTATTATTTATTTATACCAAAGAGAACTTTTAATTGGGTATAAAATAAATATAAAAATTAGAGAGATATATATTTTTTAGAGATCTGAACATATTCTTATAGTGGACATTTAAAAAATGACAGAAGTACCGAAGGAACAACGCAATTGTGACCGAAATTGGATTCATTAGATGCACATGAGCGTGTAACAACTTTGGACAAAATTGTGTTTGCGATAATATTTCAAAGTTGTGTTTTTAGACTTTTTGTTTTGGGAGTGGGACTAATCTTTCCACCAATTTTATTACGGGCCAACCTGGTCACATTTTGGCCGTTGTGGGTTCCTCATTGGCTCATAATAAATATAAGAGTCGTTCACTTTGCAGAACTCGTCAATTGATTAATCATGTGAAAAAGTAGCTTGATCGATCATGGATGAACATATGAACAAAACAAATTCGTATGAGAACAAATGAGCAATTTAAGTTTCAAACTAAATTTTGTCATCATATGTCTATGTCTAACTAACTTTGTACACAATTGTGTTTACTATTGAATTTTAAAGTTGTGTTTCTAGACTTTTTGTTTTGGGACCGATCTTTCCTCTAGTTTTATCATGGGCCAGCCCAGTCCAGTTTTGGCTATTGTGGGCTCCTCCTAGGCTCATGACAAACATTGGAATTGTTCATTTTGTTGAACACGTTGATTCATTTAGCATTTGAAAAGTAGATTGATTGATTGTGAATAAGTGTAACGCCCCGATTTTTGGAAGCATTAATTAAAACAACTAATTAGGATTAATTTAATAAAAAGAGTTTCCATTAGAGTACAAGTTAAAAAACATGAAGTACAACTCATTACAAAATAATTGATACGGTTTCAGAAATTAATATTACAGACCCAACATTAAAAATAAAAGGGTGGGTTCTACAGATTAAGGTTCAACTCTAGATTCCACAGCTCCTTTTGAGTCTGGTTTACTGGAAAACCCTCAGCTCCGAAATAACCGTCTCCTTCGACACCAACGGTACCTGCTTTATTACAGTCTGACATAATATGTCCGAGTCGTAAAGCAACATCATAGTATTATACTAAGGTCACACAAAGTGTAACACTATGAGCAATAAATTACTCAATAGCTACTCTAACCCTCTCAACCCTTGCTTAACATACAAGTACAACATATATGATTGAAAAACAATAATTAAAGGAATAAGCAGGTAATTAATCATAAAACAGAAAATAAATACATAATTTGTTTCATAACTAGCCATTAGTTTACATATTCATCTAAGTTCTCAACCTAGAGAACTTTCCTACCGGTTAACCACTAAAGACTATGACCAAACTGTGATTTAATCCCCCCTTGATTGCCCTTCACTCGGGGGCCCGAGTATAAATTATGTACTTAATCCAGCCGTCAGTCACCTCGCAAGGATGAATTTCCCTGGGACGAAACTGTACCACTGGTGCTTGATCCCCGGCAACGGCGCCAAAAATGCTTGATCCCCGGCAACGTATAGCCAGAAATGCTTGCGACCTTTGGATTGTGTCGTAGAAAGAGTTACCCCAAGCGTAGGGCTAGGTCGGAGGTAGCATAATAACCGGTAAGACCGGGTCGAATCCACAGGGACCGAACGCACCTGGCGTGAGAGTTTAACTTGCGATGAGAGTTTTGGCGTTAAGACGGCCAACTTACGAGGTGGTTTTGTTTGGTGGTTCTCTTCCTACTTCTAGAATGACTCGGAAGATTAAAAACGACAAATTAAACTAAGGCAAAGTCTAAGGGATTTTAACAACCATAACTTAGGCTAATTCGTTCCTCTCTTGTTGAGATTAGGATTCTTGTAACCATTTGGCAAACATCTAAGTTGACATCGCTCCAAGCATCACACATGAAAAGGAGAATCAACCATTAACTACGAGAGATCAAAAAGATTAACAAACCTAGACTTTGATACATAAAATCGATCCTAACTCTTTGAACTAGAAATGGTGTTCGATAAAGTGTAGGATTCTTGTGCCGTTTATACAAACATTTGAGTCGCCCTATCCCTAAGCATAGCACATACCAAGTGGTCATGCCCCGGGCGACGTGCGATTAAAGGGGTTTACAGACCCGAATTTTGATACATAAAGATGAACCCGTGACTTTATTAAACAAGAAGTGTTTGCAATTTGGCGAGAAGAACGAATTAAACCTAAGTCATGGAGTGCTAATCACCCCATGACCGAGCCCATTTAACTACTCACTAATTATGCTTAAGCTAATCCTAATTAGAAATTTGAAGGAAATAAAATTCATGATTAAACTTGATATTGATATTGAACCTAAGCTTCCCTATACTTTTAAGCCTTGAGAAGTTAACAAACAACAAATTTAAAATAGTGTTTCTTAAGGAAGAAGATGGAAAAACAAGACCAAGATTTAACCGGTAGAAATGCAAATAAACTAGATTTATATGTAGAGCCAACAATTACAAGAACTATTAATGAAGAAGAAAATATAATACCATAAAAACTTACCAAGGTTCTTGAAGAAAATTACACTAAAAGCTTGAAGACAACAATGGAGGGAAATGACTTAAAGTGAAACTAAACTAATAAGGGCTGAGGTGAGGTAGGAGAGAAGATAGGGGAGAGTGATACTTATACACAAAATCCTCTTTCTCTCTCAAAATATCCAAAACATACTATTAATGGAAAAAATTTCATAAAAGGAAAGTCAAAAAGTTGCTCAAAATGTTGTCCCGAAGGTGTTTGGATCGATCCATCAACACCTTGGATCGATCCAAGGTCTAATTTTTGGCCATTTTTCTTCATTGGATCGGTCCATCACTCACCTTGGATCAATCCAAGGGCTTCTGTTGGGAAATTTTGAAGCTTGGATCAATCCATGGAAAGTGATGGATCAATCCATCGATTAATCCTGTTCGCATTGATTTTTGCCCCAACTTTGGCACGCGCCCGGCTTCGTCCAGAACTTCGGAATGAGGCGATTCTTGAACCGTTGGAAAGCTCTATGAGTCTACTTTCAAACCCAATTGACCTCATCTTCATGGCCTTTGTAGAATGAGAGATATGAGCCTTTTTCTATCGGTTGGTCGGATTTCCTTGAGCCTCATAACTCTACATTTCTTGTTCCTTTGTTCCGGGCCTTCCTTGAACCTTCCAAAGCTCTTTGAATTGACTTTCAAGCTTCGCCGATTGTCCTCCACGGCATTGCGAGGTCTTGGATACCTCCGGGTACAACCGGAGATTATTTGGAGCTTTGGACACGCCTTTTAGCTCCGATTTTCTGAAACTTATCAAAAACACAACTCACGCAAAATCAATCGTATAAAGGCACAAAATGCACGTGTGTGTGATCACAAAGAGCGAGATAAGAACACATACATACAATTTTTGGGGCTTATCAACTGGGCTACGTATGACAACTGCCAAGTCCAATAGGTATATAACCGAAATTGGTCAATAATACTTCCACCCTTATAACAACTCAGAATTCAAATGAAACAAATCACAAAGTGTCACATCCTAGGGTTTTGAAATAAAGGTAGACTACCAAACAATCCTCCGAAACCATCACTTGGCGGAACTGCCATTCAAAAACAATCTCGGGGTAACTCCCCATCAATCAATTCCAATTCACTTTTCCAGTAACCTCATCGTGTATGTGATATCCGCGTATGATCACCCAACCCGGGAACCTAATTGTCCATTCTAACATTCAACATGTTTATAGAAAGTACACTTAACAGTAGAAACAAAACGATAATGATATCACGAGGGTCACAACCGAATATCTTGATTCACAAGTTCACGAAATCCGAGTAATCGAAAACTAGGGGGTTCAAACATAATAAATTCAAACCACAGGGACCAAAATGTAATTTAAAGAAAGTAAGGGTCACCAATGTTATTTTAAGCAAGTACAAGGTTGTCCAACGTGATTTCACGACTCTAGGGCCTTTAGTGTAATTTACAAACTCTGGGGCCATTTTATAAATAAACATACTACAAGGGCAAAAAGGTAATTTTGCCACCGACAAGGGTAAATGCATAAAAATACTTTATTTTAGTTAGTAAAGTCATAACTTGTCACAAAACGCAATTCCTTGATTTTATTTTTACTAAGTACAAAATTACGAATTATGAAATTTACACACACAGGGGCAAAATGGTCATTTTACACCCAAAGGGAATTTTGGCCATTTTTTTACACTCCTAAATTTCCAGTAATGACACTTAGTTGATAAAAATAAGTTTTGTAAATAATACATAAGCACGCACGCCAACTTTCACAAAATTACACTTTAAGCCCCTAACTTTAACACAAAGATCAATAACAAGGTCAAACACAATAAATTCATGGACGAACTCACGTAAACACTTAGTAAAGTCTTAAATATTTTTTGAATAGTTAAAAACATGAACCACAATGAATCTAAGGTTTACTAAGCATGAAAACACAGTTTGAGGTAAAAAGGGTCACATTGCGTTTTGGCTCGGGATTCGTGAAACCCTTGACTTGGGGATTTAACCCATCAAATTTAAATTACTCTTAGACTATTATAAATCATTCAAAATCTTGGACTAGGTTGGGTACGGGTTTCTACCTTGTTCTGCGAAGATTTGGCGAAAAACGGGTTTTTGCGAAAAAATGGTGGAGGTAGCTCTTTGGCTGGCCTTGGATGACTTTGGTGGTGAAATGTGGGTACCTTGGAGTGTTTTGGATGATCTTGAAATTGAATATGAGAGGTGTTAGCTTGTGGTTGATGTTTTGAAGTGAAAACCCAAATTTCTTGACTTTTCTCACTCTAGATCTTGAAGGATGGTAATGGGGCTTTGTGTTCTTGGTTTGAGAGTTTTTGGGAGAGTTTGGAGGAGGAAGAGAGTGAAGGAGAGGGGAAGTAGAGGGTGTGGACGAATTTGAGGTTTGGGGAAGTATAAAATGGGTTTTGGGTGGAGTTTGGAGTGTAGGATGGTTAAAAGAAGTACCATAGTGGGTTATGAAGTGATGGGGAAGGTGAGGGGGACTGATTTTGGGGTGGAGTGTGGTTTAGAAATGATTTGGAAGAAGTAGTGGGGTAGTTGGTTGAGTGTGGAGCGAGTATGTATGTATAAAGTACATGTATGCACATGTGTGGGTATGTGTACTAGTATTGCTTGTGTATGTGTATGAACGTGTATAATTATGTATGAAATGAATTTATAAAAATGTAATGCTCGCGATTAAAATGTAAATGTGCCTTAAGGTCGAATTTGTAACAATTTGGAAGTATTAGTGTATAAACCGTAGTAATAGCAAATTAAGGGCCCTAACTGCAATTAGACATTAAATAATGCAATTAAATTAATTAAAATGAATTTAAATAATCCTAAATTTTAATAAAAATTTCGGATTATTACAATAAGTATATGAACAAAACAAATTCGTATGAGAAAAAATAGCAATTCAAGTTAACAAATTTGTCATCCCATTTTTCTTGTACAAAATTTGTTTTATTTATGTCTACCGATCAACTAATGCAAAACCAAGATTTATGTATTTTTTCAGGGACAAAATTAGACCCAAAAAAAAAAAAAAACTAGTTAATTTTGAGACTTGGGTTCCACAAGTTTTTTACTAACTGAACAAACACATAAAAGATACTCCACCCCCCAAAAAAAAAATTTAACAGGTTTTTTTTTCCCATTTGTCATTCCCAATCTATTACAAGAGGAGGGAAGAATGAGACCCAATCCCGGAATGGAGTGTGGAGCATCCAAAAGCACTACCACATACTTGGTAGTTTTGGAGATAATTGTTTTGTATAGAGTTGGGTAATTTTTCGTCTTTAGGTGATTTTTTTTAACATTTTAACAAATTTTTATTATTTGAATAGAGTTAGGAAATATATATCTAAAAAGTAAATAAAAATTTTGATTAAATTTATTAAAAAAAAACACGACTTGCGAGAAAGTAAAAAAATTTAGAGATAAGTTTTCTAAATTACAAACCAAACAAAAGTTAGATACTTGGGTTCCACCAGTTTTCCACTAACTAAACACATAAAAAAAATGGAGTGATAGAAATTTAGGTGTTTATTTTTTCTGTACTCTTTTTTTTTTTTTTTTTTTTTTGGGGGCTTTCCCATCAACCTTATGGCATCCAGGAGAGGTGCTATGCACATTGCCGCGCAATCCTCAGCCGTCTAATCGTGTTTTGGACGATCCGGATGTGCTTTGATTTTTTAGCAATAAAAATATATTAAAATTGACAAATGCATCCGGGCCGTCCAAAACATGATTGGACGGCTAAGGGATGCACAATACCTAGGGATGGCCATCTTGGCCAGCCCTCCCCAATCCAACCCGTCCCCTCCCCGAATGGGTAGGGGATTCGGGAATCGGTGAGGGTATGAGGATTTTTTTTATAAAAAATTCGGGAATCGGATAGGGGATGATGTAGTCAATCCCCTCCCCAATCCCCGCCCCTCCTCATTCCCATCCCCTCCCCACATCCCCATTCACATATATAGGTATATTATATCGTCAGTACTTTTTCCCCCAAAATATGTTTATTAGTTATGACTTATAACATGTTGGTTAGTTGCATAAGGAAGGTATTTTCATTTACTTCTGTTTTATGTAGTACTTTTAAGTGAAATTTTAATATACTGAGAAACCAAAAACAAAAATAGAAAAAGAACAAGAAAAGAAGTAGCACTTTTGAGTAATTTGGTACTTTTTAATTATTTTTGGGAACTATTTTTGTGATTAGTTTTGGATTTTAATATAACTTCTTTGGTATTTATTTGAATAGTTTGAGTAAATTTTTGGATTCTTGATTCCCTATGGGGATCTTCGTTCCCTGCATTGGGGTGGGGATAAGGGTTTAAAAAAAATCTCCCGATGAGATTGGAGAGAGAATGGAGATTGATATGAGTATGAGAATTGGGGATGGAGGTAGTGGTATCTGCCTCTTACGCAACCCTCCCCATGCCCGTCCCTAATAAACCCACCATCCATTCAAGTTCGTCCGTGTGAGGATTGTTATACAGAGAAATTTTTTAACACGAAGTCCGTTCGCACAAATTTGGAGGTACATCTTTTGTACAGATCTTTTTGCCTGGTCTACCTCGGGTCTTGTAAAGATAATCCAAACGACTTATTAACGTAAAATATTTTTGAAAAAGTTACCTCAATCGAATTCGTCCCTAGGAATTCGGGAAAAAAAAAATTTACTAATATCTAATTGAACTGATTTCTTTTAAGTACCCATAAAATATATTCTAAAAAAAAGTTATTCGAGTCATCTTTATGGAGATGCGAAAGTGGGTCATGAAGGCTGTTTTTTTAAAGATAGAGACATCTGAGTGGCTTTTCTGTTTTGTTGTCTTTTGTGTTTTTTTTTGCTTTCTTTGTGTATTTTTTTTGCTTTCTTTGTTTTTTTTAATTTTGGACCGTAGTATCCTTTGTACTAGTTTTTATTATGAATATATGTTTGTGTTTGTAAAAAAAAGACATTAATGGTTGGTTTTTAACTAATGGAAAAGCGAGAATTGCATTTCCGTACTTTCTTCCACTTAAATGACCCGGTCCAAAGGGGCATGGGGTGTGGGTGTGCTGGTCTTTTTCTAGGAAACTTACTTGGAAATTGAATGAAACAATCCCAAAGGAGTATTTTAAACTTATTGTTTTAACTAAAAAACTAACACATTCCACTAACAAAAAACCACTTAGTTTTTTTGCAAAATTAAAAACTAAAAAAACTAGTTAGTGGAACAAGTTAATTTTTTTTTGCAAAACTAAACATACAAAAAGCTAGTTTAATGGAACAGGTTAGTTTTTTTTGTAAAAGTAAAACATCCAAAAAAACCCAAAAAACTAAAAAAATCAAGTTAGTGGAACACCCCCTTTTATTGTTTTTGGTTTATGAAATTTTAAATTTATTGACCTCTCAAATTGGAGATGAATTGTGTCCAAACTTAAGTCAAATGGCATCACATAATTTAACTACAATATTGGAATTTATAAACTAACACGTATATAATACACACATTATTGGGGCTCTAAAATAAACACCCTCCGTCCGCCTTTGTTTTTCTATTTTTATTGGAGTATTTTTTTTATTTATAATGATTTTACGAACTATATATTATAATTAAAGTCTATCAAACAAGACTCATAAGAAATAAAAAATGACAGATTTTAAAAATGGACCAACTAATGCACACAGAGGGAGTACATAATACTAACACATCGGGGCCAACGAGATTGTAGCCCAATGGCATTTCCTGATCCTTTTCTTGTGAGGTCAGAGAGGGGTTCGTGGCATGTTGTGGGCATTTCCTGATCCTTTCCTGGTTTTCCATTTGATTAAATGAGAATCTTATTAAATCAAAACCCACTTTGATTTGCTAATATGGGTTGATTTTAGCAAATAATTTCCTCATTTGCTAAAATCAAATTTTTTTAGTTTTTGAGATTTTCTATTTTATTAAATGAGAAACTAGGCTACCTGCTATATATACCACTCGGCCGAAAAAAAAAAAAACTGAACTTCACACATTGGGCTCGTGGGCTAACTGGGCCCAACTCTGACAATCTGGTTGGCTCATTTTGTAGTTTCGCTAGGTTGATCATCCAAAAATACAAAGGATTATTACCTCTAGGTCTAGAAAAGATATGTATAATTACCATTTAGGTAAGTCATTTTTTTTTATTACCACTAAGGTAAGCCACTCTTTTTTGGAGTTTAGGTTTGGGGTGCACTTTCATATTATATGGTTTTAATGGTTTAAACTCTTTTATATAATACTCTTAGATTTTAGGCACTTTCATAGTGTACCCCAGTCGTAGGGTACCCTAGAGTTTAGGTTTAGGGTACATTTTCCTATTGTAGGGTTTTAGTGGCTTAGACACTTTCATAGGATACCTAGGATTTTAGGCACTATTATAAGATACCCTAGTTGTGGGGTACTCTAGTCATAGGGGTACCCTAGAGTTTAGGTTTAGGGTGCACTTTCCTATTATACGGTTTAGTGGTTTAGACACTTTCACAGGGTACCATAGGATTTAGACATTTTTATACGGGTTGGGGTTGGGGAGTTGAGAAGATATATATACAATAGGATTTAGACATTTTTATACGGGTTGGGGTTGGGGAGTTGAGAAGATATATATATATATATATATATATATATATATATATATATATATATATATATATATATATATATATATATAACTGTGTTCACTTCACATTTTTAAAAAATCTTCCAAAAAGATTCTTTTTCATCTCTTATCTTTTCAATTATTAATCACATTTTTCTCTTTACTCATATCTCTATTTTCAATCATTATTTTCATTTCTCTCTCTCTATCTCTCTTCAATTATTACACCTCTCTCTAATTATTACTTTTTCCAAAAATTCATCCAAACACTATGTAAAAAATATTTCTCAAAATATTCTTCTCAAAATTCTCAATCAAACAAAGCCTATGCCTGCGTGGGATGGGGAGAGAGAGAGAGAGAGAGTGGGACAAATGTTGGGCAGAATGAATGAAGTGGGAATGAATGCAAAATAGGCGTATTGTCCTTTCAGCCTTCCAGAGCTTTTTTGGGCTATTACAAGAGCTACACGTAATTAAGGCCTCAATAGTAGACCGGCCAGTAATTGGCCCAAAATAGAATTATATTGATTCGATAATCTTAAGGGTGAGTTTTTTTTAATGGATTTTATTAAAATTTGATAAAATCAAGCCTTTAATTTTATTCATTCGTGAATAGAGTTGATAAAATCTTAGATACAAAATTTTAAGATTTTATCAACTTCTTCACAAATGGATAAAATTAAGGCTCGATTTTATCAAATCTTGATAAAATCCATTCAAAAACTCACCCTAAAATTCGCAACGATATGATTTGGTCGCATCATGTTCTTACACAAACAGATTAGAGGTTAGATTTACAAAATTGACACACTCTTTTTTCTTAAAGCAAATGTGATAGAAATCAAATTGGTTATTCAATCCCCTGTTGAATGGAGTAAATCCAAGGTTATAAATTTTGATTTGAACACATTTATTATTTAAGTATATAAAAAAATATAGTAAATGATTTCCTTTAATATACATAATATATATGTGTGGGTATTTTAAATTGCTATACTTAATATTTACATTCTCCAAATTTATAATGATTTTCTTATGGATTCTCTTTTTGCGAAAATTCTACAATTGTCGCTTAGTGGACTACAATAAAGTCAATCGGGCATCGGTAGTTTACTGATCAAAGCAAATAATTTTTCTGTGTATTTGAGAAATATGATTATGTATCGAGCTTGAGATGCATTCCGAATTCAAGGCTCAACAAGCCCCTTAGTTCCCGGTAATGATTCAAAATCACACATGACACGATTGCAATGTGCTAAAGAAAGGGGATAGGTTGTTTCCAACTAATGGCAAAGAGAGAATTACACTTCACCAAATCAACTAATGAATTTCTTAGAATCATTTTTTGAGAGGCCTCGCCAGAAATCACCTCAATCGGACGTGCCTAAGTGCTCGATCCAAAGCCCACCCCGTTTTATTCAAAAAAAATAAATGAAACGAGGTGGGCTTTGGATTGAGCGCTTAGGCACATCCAATTGAGGTGATTTCTAAGATGAATGAACGGCTTGGATCGTTAGTATGAGACCCAAAAGTGAGTCCCCGAACCAATCTGTGCATTTTCTATGCGCCAAAATTCCTGTCCCTAAGAATTATCAAATTCTTATTATCCAATGTGGAAGATAAGAGTCACGGCCTACTCTTGCCCAGAGAGTTTCTCTCTCTAAAAAGTAGATTACCTAGGGTTTCATCCCTTTTGCTGTCGCGGCTGCCTCGCATCTCCGGCCTCCTTTTTCCTTTGTTCCTCCGCCCTCCTCCCCTTCTCCGCCCCTTTCTTCGGCTCCATGGAGCGGGGTGGGGGCGCCGCCTTTTGACCCCATCTCCCTCCCCCGTTTTCTCCGCCCTCCACCATCTCCTCACCCATCCGCCTGAGGTCCTCCATCTCCTCCACACCTACTGCCCCCCCCCCCTACCCATCGTTTCACTGCCTCCATCTCCTCCACGCTACCACCCCAACCCCCCTACCCATCGTTTCACTGCCTCCTCTGGATTTGGGTTTACCTTCAGATGGTGAGATGAGGTTATGGTGGCTCGGCCCCTCCGGCGAATAACGGTACCTGAGGTTGTTCGGCGACGACTTTGGGGTTTGGATCTCCCACCGGAGCAGCGACTCGGCTTCAACTCAGTTGCGACTTAGTGTGACTCGGTGTAACTCGGTTCGGGTGTCATGGGGTAACTCGGCTTTGCTTCCGTGTTTGTCCAGTTTGCTTTTATTTTGTATTTCCGTTATGTGTTTGGTTAGTTTAGTGTTGTTGATTACATCTACGCGTCATTGTGTAATGGTTGAAATTTTGTGAGTCCGTTGGGATTCTCTTTGCTAGTGATGAAATGGGCTCATCATTCCGTCCCCTAGGTGTGTAGATACCAACCCCGGCGGTGTGTGTCTGCGAAGTCGATGGCCTTGTTTGCCTTTTGCCGTTCTCTTTTCACTCGCTAGTGATTTGGTTTCATTCCTGTATTTCGTTGTAATCGGTGCCGGATGGCTGTTGTTATAATATCTTGCCATTTTCAAAACAAAAAAAAAATGTGGAAGATATATCGGGTTGAAATCTCCTCACTGTTCTCTTTTTCAGTTGAATTGAGATTTAGAGGTGTCAAACGGGCCTGGCGGGCATCGGTACACGCACGACGCGAACGCGTCGGGAGGCGCACGCGCCGTAGGTAATGTAAAATCATGGCACGCACGGAACAACACGGTATAAATTTGCACGGCACGCCAAGACGCGTGACGAGGAAATGAGCTGGCACGGCTCCACTCGCGGCGGCGAGCTAAGGTGGCACGCGTGGTACCCGCGACGACACGTCTTCTACGGGCACGGCACGGGCACGATAAGAAGTCAACGTGGCACATGGCACGACACGGCACGGCACGGGCACGGGCACGGGCACGAAGCACGAAGTTGGCTGCGCACGCACGCGACGCGACGCGAGGAGGACGGACATGGCACGCCACGGAAGTTGGCCCGCACGGCAAGAGCACGAAGTTGGCTCCCAGACGGCACGGGCATCGCACGGGTAATGAAAGCACGGAAGTTGGCCCGGCGGCATGGCATTTTAAGTAGGGACCTAACATGGCAAGGCACGACACAAGCACGAAAGTTGAAAATTTTATTGATTTAAGTCACAAAAATTAAGTCATGAACAAAAAAATAAACAAGAGGGAAAAAGAAGTTACAAATATTTTATTGATTTATTTTATTTTATTTTTTATTTTAATTTTGAGAGAGAGATAGAGATAGTTTGGACAAAAAAATAAAATAAGCTTTTAAATTATTTTTTGACATGTTTGATTACTGATACATTGCCTTTTGTCTAATAAATATTTGGAAAAAAATTTAAGATTTTCTTGTTCGAGAAAATTTTTTAAAAAAAATTAGTATTTTGCAACTTGTAACTTGTAAGTACTAAAGTAAGTCGCTAAGTCATGAAAAAAAAATTAAAAATAAATAATAATTCTTTGTAGAGAGAGAGAGAGAGAGAGAGTTTGGAGAAAAAAAAAATCTTGTAAAATATTTTTTTACGTGTTTGATAATTGATATATTGCCTTTTATCTAATAAAGATTTTGAAATATATATATATATATATATATATATATATATATATATATATATTAGGGAGAGAGAGAGAGAGAGAGAGAGAGATGAACAAAAAAAGAAAAAAATACAAATTATTTTTATAAAAAAATGATAGAAATTCAAATTATAGGAATTAGATTCTTATATTAAATTGATATGTGAAAATTGGACTTTTGTAATTGCATAATAAGTCAAAAATATATATTTATTTGTATGTATTTTTTGATAATCACAAAAATAAAAAAAAATTATTTTTTTGTTGTGTAACTTTGTTAGTGAATTATATATTTATATCAAGTTTAAAAAAATTAAGTCATGAACAAAAAAATAAACAGGAGGGAAAAAGAAGTTACAAAAATTTATTGATTTATTTTATTTTATTTTATATTTTAGTTTTGAGACAGATAGAGAGAGTTTGGACAAAAAAAATAAAATAAGGTTTTAAAATATTTTTTGCCATGTTTGATAATTGATACATTGCCTTTTATCTAATAAACATTTTGAAAAAAAAAAACATTTTTTTGTTTGTGAAAAAAATAAAAATAAAAAATAGTGTTTTGCAACTTGTAAGTAAGTTGCTAAGTCATTAAAAAAATAATAATAATAATAATTCTTTGTAGAGAGAGAGAGAGTTTGGACAAAAAAATAAAATAAGCCTGTAAGATTAATTTTTTACATGTTTGATAATTGATACATTGCATTTTATCTAATAAAGAGTTAAAAAAAATATTAGGGAGAGAGAGAGAGAGAGAGAGAGAGAGAGAGAGAGTGACGGACAAAAAAAGAAAAAAATATATACAAATTATTTTTATAAGAAAAATGATAGAAATTAAAATTATAGGAATTAGATTCTTTTATTAAATTATATGATATTAATTATTAGATGTTAAATTATAGAGATTATATAACTTATAGAATTATTTTTATGAAATTTGGTTATAGAAAATTATAAATTGTACAAAGTAAATTTGATTCATTTCATAGTTTCACTTTCACACTTTCACTGTATCACTTTCACAGTTTCACAGGAACACAATAATGGGCCTCCACTTTCCGGACCAAATTTTGACGATCGGAACCGTTGGATGCGTTTAAAACTTGTTTTCAACGCCCCACGTGAGGATTTTGCAAAAAAATAATACCCATAAAAAGTAGTTGATCGAGTAGGTTTTCGTAAAATTACTATCCTAAAACTTTGTTCCATCAAGCCCTTTTGGGTATTTTTTTCCCGCAAATATTTGCATAGGACCTTAAAAACATGCTTTAAACACATCTAACGGTTCAGATTTTTAAAAAATTGATTAGGTGGCCTTGAAGTGGTGCATTATAGTACTGAAATTCCATTACAATCACTGAATGTGTTTCGATCGTGTTATTCTTCGATATCGGATGATCATCGATTTTGGGGAGGATGATAGAATTGTGAGATATTAAATTGCAAGCGGTTCGATCGAACATTTGGAAAAACGAGTGTACACATACCTTGCAATTCTATACATCGAACTTACTTGGTTATGAACCAATTCCGCGTGCTATGGTATAATGTACGATAGCCACACAATTGCAACACAATTATGATGATCCACACCGTTCACTTTGTTTGTGTTAATGTTTTAATGACTTTCGCCAATTTTTTCGACGATCGGATTTTGAAAGGCCCTCCATCGCAACACAACTACGATGATCCACACCGTTCATTTCGTACAATGGCTTTAGAGGCCCACATTTTGGTCCCATGTGAATAATCTGAACCATTAAATGATTTCAAAAAAGAATGTTTCGATGCGGCTTTGCCAAAAATCAGGTCTATTGAATATGCGTAACTCATCGATCCACGTTACAAATGTCCAATTGATTTCAATACTTGGAGTTTTGGATAGACTAGTTACACATATCCAATTGACTTGATTTTTTGCATGGCCGTACGAAACATTATTTTGAAATAATTCAACGGTTCGGATTATTCACGTGGGACCAAAAAGTGGGCCCCAAAACCCATTTTATGTGCATTAGATCTTCTGTACCGGTAGCCTAGCTAACCCTAGTATAAATATACCATTATAACTGATGTCAGCCACTTTCTAACCCTAATCCTCTCTCTCTCTCTCTCTCTCTCTCTCTCTCTCTCTCTCAAACAAACCAGTGAAACCACCACAAACGGTCGTCTCTCTCTCTACTCCCTCTCTCATCGATCGGAGTCATCGGACCACAGCGACTCTCTCTCTCTCATCCACCGGACCACCGCGACTCTCTCTCTCTCTCATCGGACCATGAAAGTCTCATGACTCTCTCTCTCTCTCTCTCATCGACGGACCAAAGGACCACCGACTCTCTCTCTCTCTCTCATCGATCGGACCACACCGCGACTCTCTCTCTCTCTCTCATCCGGCGGACCCGCTGCGAGTGCGACTCTCTCTCTCTCTCTCTCATCGTCGGACGGTGACCCACCGCGACTCTCTCTCTCTCTCATCGATCGGACCGCGACTCTCTCTCTCTCATCCACAGGACCCGCGACTCTCTCTCATCGTCCACCAGGACCAATCGCGACTCACGAGTCACGACCATCATCCACCCATCCCGACCTCACGCTATCCACGGTCGGCAGCCATCCGCGGGCCACCACACAGCCGGGCTCGCACACCCTGTGGTGATTCACCACCAACCACCGCTCACGGGTCGCGATCTGTCGATCCACGGATTCCACACTCTCTCAGTCTCTCACGGGTCGCGATCTGTGACCCTCACCATCCACCGGACCACCACCACTCAGAGCCACAGTCCAGTCACGACTCACAACTAGGGTTTGATTTGTCTGGACTCTAAAAACTTTGATTTCTGTATTTTGGGTTTTGATCAGTGATTCACCACTTATTTTGACATTCACCACTGATTTTTACCTTTTTTTGTGTAGATGGATCTTTGGTAATTTTGATTTTTATGATGATGAACATCGTGGAGACCCCTGTTGTTTGCAGGAGAGAGACGGGTTTGGATTAAAGTGTAGCGAAAGCCGCTTCAAACATTGTTCACACTGGAACAGGGGTTTCTGGTTCTGCTCCATCCGATTCAACTCCTACTGATTCAACTACTGGTTCAAAAAGGAAACGCACGTCATGGGTATGGAAACATTTCTCTATAGTTAAGAACTTTAAAGATGAAAATGGTATTGACATAGGAATTCAAAATGTATGTAATTATTGTGGCCTGAATTATACTTGCGTTAGTGATACTGGAACAGGGCATCATGGTAGACATATTAGAAATAAACATCCAGATAAAATAGTGAGTGGTCAATCTGCGACTAGTTTGAAAGATTTTGTTTATACGAAAGAAAAAATGAGAGATGGACTAGCAGATTACGTAGTCAGCAACTTGGTGAACAACCATTTACTTTTGGTGATGATATTAGATTTGAATATTTTATGCAAAATTGTGTGAATCCCGAATTCGGTAAAGTTTCTAGAAATACAACACGTATTAGTGATACAATGAAAGCATATAATGAAGTTAAAAAAATTTGATTTGTGAACTTGCTCAACTTGGTGCTTATAGCTTTTACTACGATATGTGGTGCGGTATAAATAATCGTGGTTATATGTGTGTTTGCTCATTATATAGACTCTATTTGGACTTTTTAAAAAAAAGAATTATTGCTTTCCGTTTAGTAGAGTTTCCTCATGATGCCGATCAGATTTTTGAAAGTATTATGTGCGTGTTTAGGGATTATGAACTTGTTGATAAAATTTTTAGCATTACTTTTGACAATGCAAGTGCTAATACTGCTTCATTACCATTGTTTAAAAAGAAATTTGACTCCCTCGCTTATTTTGGTGAATTATTGCATGTTGATGTGTGTGCCATGTGATTAACTTGGTTGTGCAAGATGGTTTGAAACATATAGCACCACTGATTTCAAAAATTAGATCTGGCATTCTTTTTTTATTGGTACTTCCTCATCTAGGCAACAAGAATTTGATAAATTGTGTGTTACATGTTACAATGTGAAACCAAAACAAATGAACTCTGATATTGTGACTCGTTGGAATTCGACCTACCTTATGTTAAAGTCTTGTAGGAAATATAGTGATGTGATATCTGCTTTTTGTAACCAAAGGTATCGTCGTGATTCTTTATCGCCATCTGATTGGAAAATTGCTTTTGAGTTTATGAAATTTTTGAAAGTGTTTTATGTTGCTACATTAGCTTGTTCTCATTGCGTTATCCTTCTTCTTGTGTTGTGCTTAATCATCTCTACAATATTAGTCTCACTTTTTGTAATTATAGGGCACGCCCAAATTTTGTAAATGCTTGTGAGGATATGGAAGAAAAATTTAGAAAATATTTCGAGGATATGCCACCACTATTTATGTTAGCTGCGGTAATGGACCCTAGGATTAAGGTAGCAGGTGTTTCAGTGCTCTTAAGAGAGATTGGTACGAATTTATGTATTACTACTTTACCTTCTTCTGATCTTGTGCTTGATTTATTAAATGCCATGTATGCTAGATATGAATCTAAGTTTGGTGCAATTACTTCAGTTACTGCTACCTCTTTGACCTCGTCTTCTACATGTAATGATGCATCTTGGTCTTTGCTTTCTTCAACTTTAGGATTAGGAAGTAGCACTGTAACTTCACGTAATGAACTTCTTAAATATTTAGACCTAGAATTAGTCAGTGCGAATGACTTGATTAATTTTGATATCTTAGCATGGTGGAAAAAAAATGAAACGACTTATCCCATTCTTTCAATCATGGCACGTGATCTCTACCAACTCCCCGTCTTCTTCAATTGGCATCGGAATCGCTTTTTAGTGCGGGTAAAAGAGTGTTGGATGAAAAGCGGAGCGGAACTAGCTCCGCACATTTTGGATTGTCTCATGTGCTTGAAAGATTGGGAGGATGCACGCTTTGAATTGAAAAAAACGCCGACTAAAGAAGAATTCAGAGGTTATTATGCAGACTCCGATATAGATAGTGATTGATGTCATTTGTTTTGTACCTATTACTCATTTATTATGCTGGGGTATGTGTCTGTGGCTTATTCATTTCAGTAGTTGGACTGAAGTGGGTTGGCAACTTATGGAGACGTGATGTTGCCCCCACTTCAGTTGTGTGTGTGTGTGTGTGTGTGTGTGGTGTATGTGTGTGTCGTGTGTGGGTGTGGCAACTTATGGCAACATAATGTTGCCCCCACTTCGATTCTATGTGGGTGTGCAACTTATGGATACATGATGTTGCCCCCCACTTCGATTGTTGTTCTTGTGGGGGTGTGTGTGTGTGTGTGTGTGTGTTGTTTTAGTCTGAAATGAATAAGCCACAGACACAACCCATTATCACGATTTTAAAACTTACAAAATTAGCTGAATTGTGATTTGCAACTTACGAGGGTCTTAAATGGCATCTTAATGTTGCATCCATTTCAGTAAATATGGCTATGATGAAACATACCTGAGCCAATTATCAATTATGAGCCTTTTGGCAATGATGATTGCTGAGCCATTTTGATAATATACCTATTTAGCCTATGATGGACTACTGAGGCCTTGGTAGCTCATTGATTTCCCTGGCACTATCATTATTTGTTATTTGTCTCCTTGGAAGGAGGCATTCCTTGGTATTATTTTGGAACCAGGTATTGTTATTTGTCTCCTTGGAAGGAGGCATTCCTTGGTACTCTTATGTCTTGTTGATGTGTCTCCTTGGAAGGAGGCATTCCTTGGTGTATATGGCAATCATGTGTTTGTTTTAGTCTTTAAGCTATGCCATGAATTTATTGTTTCTTATATGGACTGCTATGTTTGGGCAGAGCTGCTGTATTTCCATGATTGTGGTCACTGCATTAGAATTTGCATTTGGCAATGATGTGGAACTGAGCCATTTGGCAATGTTTTTTGAGGCATTCTAATGTAAATGGTTGCTTTGTTGGTAGCTATGTGATGGTGAACTGAATGATGTTGCTGCATTGTTACCATTCTTTTATGCATTAGTTTGTGTGTGGACAGTGGACTTATATGGGCAGTGATGTGGTTGCTCTGTCATAGCTGAGCCCATGGCTAAAGCCTTAAATTATGGTTTTCGTTTCGCTTGTGCATTGTGTAGTGTAATGCAGTGTGTGTTTGGGTGCATTGAAGTGCAGGTGTGTGGGTGGCAGTGAGGTGCAGGTGTGTGAGTGTAGTGAGGTACAAGTGTGTGAATGGCAGTGAGGTGCAAGTGTGTGAGTGCAAGTGAGGGTGCGGTGTGGATCGCTGAATGAGGTGCGGTGGGAGAGCCAGGTGAAGTCTTTGGTGTGTGAGTGCAAGTGAGGTGCATGTGCAAGTGTGAGTGGCAGTGAGGTGCAGGTGTGTGGGTGGCAGTGAGGTGCAAGTTTGTGAGTGCAGGTGAGGTGCAGGTGTGAGTCAAGTGAGCTACAGGTGTGTGTGTGCATTGAAGTGCAGGTGAAGTGCAAGTGTGTGTGTGCATTGAAGTGCTGGTGAAGTGCAAGTGTGTGTGTGTGTGTGTGTGTGTGTCGAGTGAGTAGCAAATGGTGAAGTGCAAGTGTGTGTGTGCTGTATTCTACTGACTGCTGGTGTGTGAGTGGGTGGTTGAAGTGCATACATGTGCGGTGTGTGTGTGTGCACCGAGGTGCAGTTGTGTGAGTGCAAGTGAAGTGCAGGTGTGTGTTAGTGGTGCACCCTTACCTTGGTGCTATATTCTGCAGTTTTGTTATGTCCAGTTTTTTTGTGACTGAATGCAATTATTTTGTGGGCTATGATGATGCATTTGATACCATAACACAAAGATTTATAGGCGTGGCAACATTTGACGGCCTATGGGCAACTAATGTTGCAGCTTGGATCCCGTGTCATTCCAAAATGGTGAAAAACAACAAACTATTTGAGCCTACATTTTGGTTTACCTTATTTATGAATTTCCTTGGTCCTATTCCTTGGTTTACCACTGCAATGTTGATACTGCTGGCACCTACATTTTGGTTTACATTTATGAATTTCCTTGGTCCTATTCCTTTTGCTAAGAGACCCCAAACTAATTGCAAATCTACAAATGGTGAAATTGCATTCTTTCGACACCAAGGTAACTTTTTCCGGAGTTCTTTTGTTCTTCCAATAAAGCACTAAACTTCAAGATTCTTGTTAGTAATGTGGTTTGTTGGGCTATATGTAATGCAAATTCATAAGGTCAATACTCTGGTCTCGTACAAGAACGATGAATGGGACGAGCAGTGAAGAGTCATCACTCTCTGGTGTTGTGTGAAATCATTGATTCCGATTTCTAGTTGCTCTTTTTGGCTTCTCTTTTGCATGTGAGCTGGTTTTCCTTCAAGTAATACGTATGGGACTCAGGTGAATCATTGATTCACATTGACATTGTATTGGTTTGTATCCTTATCTCATGATTTAACATGGAATCTTAAAGGCACCAGTAGAATATCTTGCTTTTCTCTTGTAGTAATGCATAATAGTCTCACGGCAAAAATCGTAATGATTTACAATCTGCTTCCAATAACAATGACACGGTATTTCAATCTTTGATTTCTGGAGGAAGACGTTTACGATCATCAGCTCACTTGTCCTCAAGACTATGCTCAAAATCAGAGCAAATATTGCTCGGGTTCTGTCCCCACGCATACGAGCTGTCATTTTTTGGTTTCAAGATCATCCCTGCTATCAGCATTCTTTTGTGGCTGGCGTGAAATAAAAAAAATGTCCAACCTCTACCGATACAAAGTCATGAACTCATCTTCGTCGTAGGAAGTCTTTTCTGTGTGGACTAACATGAGATCTGATTTGCCGGAAACTCAAATTAATCACCTCTGTAGACCAAAACTGTCTAAACGGTTATGGAAAAAAATAAAATGGATGCATTCTTGAGTATTGAGTTCTCAGTAGTTGAGACATGTCAAAACTATGCAAAAGCATCTCAATTAGTAACTCATTTCTAATGCCAAAGCTACAAATTCTTCAACTATTCACCTCACCTCCAATGACATGCAAATTTACGAGCCAAAAACTGGCTCTGCTAAAGGGTTTGTGTGGCTATGGAAAAGAAAAGGAAAATAATTTGTACTTGTTTGGTCTGAGAGGAGACAAAGAAGAAAATAATCAATTGTTTTTTGTTTGGGTTTTTGGACCAACTTACACGCACATCGACTAATCTACTCTTCGGTTCGGTCAAAGGTAGACTATCCACGCCGGGGTCATGGGATTCACAAGAAATTATTCTCTTGTGACCTGACCCCAATAATCAAACCATGATTAATTGTGCGGAGAGTAAATTTACCAACCAACCAGACTTATCATTAGAGAATCATTTACTTCACTCCCAGTCCATCGTACAAGTTACTAGTACATCGTTCACGTGCCAAGTTGGAGGAGGTTTGGTATTCGATTGTAGCGTTCGATCCCAGCTACATCTTAAGAGCATCTTCAAGAGAGACAGGTGAAATTTTACACCAAATTCAGCTATGTTCCTGTCGTTCGATGGAACACCAAATTCAACAGCAAGTGCACTCCAATACTTTTACAACTTTAAAGGACCCATGTTTATCAATAAATAAATTGAGGAGAAAACCTTGAAACTACTCTTTATTAGCCTCCCTAAATCGCCTCAATAAATTGTTTTGGCTACGGTGCCCACATCTCACTCCCTAAATATCATTCGACACTAAATTGAGAACAAAAACCTTTAAAATAGTCTATTTTTGCGACAATGTCTCCTCAAAAATAGGGAGACACTATTCACTCTTAACTCTTATTTTCGTATTTGCTTCTCTTTTTCAGTTCGGAGCATCACCAACTCTTACGAAAATAGTGGTAGCTTTTTCTCCTTAGTTTGGTTGAAAATCAAGGAAGGCTAATGTGGATATTTTCACTATTCACTCCGAACTCTTATTTTAGTACTCCCCTTCGATTATCTTAATCACTTTTTTAAAAAAGTTGAAGAAATGAATATTTGAAGAAAATAATAATTTAATAGAATAGAAGTATAAGGGGGAGTCTAATGCAGTAAACATTTTTAAAATGACTTCCAAGAGTAGACAAATACTAGCTTTTCTTTAAATCGGTTGCGGTCGGTTTAAGGAATTCCTACCCCGAACCGATTCAGTCCAAGCAAGAGTCACCCCGAACTGACCGAAACCGAACATATTTCACCCCTAATAAAATGTAGACGTAATGCATATCGTTAATAAATAAAAAAAGTACTTCAACTATTTAAAAAAAAAATCCGAACTTATAAGTGGTGAGTCATCCAAACTATAACGCAATAAGAAGAGAAGGCACAGTGTTGGCACGACACGACTAATTAAACGCACGGCACGACATGACAAAAAAAGCACGGCACAACACGACTAATAAAATGCACGGCATGGCACGTCATCACTCAAGACGACTAAAAACGCACAAAGACGCGACCACAAAAAGGCAGCGACCGCGACACGATAAAAAAAGGAAGCGAACGGCGACGCACGGACACGCAGTAAGTCAAGCGCACGCACGGCACTGACGCGACACGCGATTAACTAATCCGCACGCACGCATTACGACACAATTTCAAAAAAGCACGGCACGGCACGGCACGATGAAGTAATTTGGCACGGCACGGCACGACACATGGCACGGTTGGTAACGGCACGCCATAAGACGATGAAGTAAAATAGGCACGCGACGGCACGGCACGTAAGCACGGTTGGCGCGGAAGTTGGCCCGCAAGCACGCAAGACGCACAAGACGCGACGCTTGACACCTCTATTGAGATTTGCTCATAGTGATTTTCGAGTTTAGGGCTCTTGCTACTCGGTTCAGTCCTAGGCCCCATTTTCGAAATTTGTCTGAGCAAGGATGGAATCAGGGAAGGGCTAGTTGGGGCAGTCGTCCACCTTACGTCTTAAAAAATTTGTACTATTACATTAAAAAAAAAATTATCATCAAACTATAGTCCTATCCCTCCTCTGTTTTTTCATTTAAAAAAATAATAGTAACAACTTTAATATTTATCAAGTTATGAAACAACTTTGTACTAAAATTGGTTTTAATGAGATTTAAACACAATTCTTTTAAACAAAACAACACCCAAAATGTATAACCCAACTCATTTCAGGGAATTAAGGCCCGTTCACTTTTAAAATCTAAGGCTCACTAAAATTTCAGAAGCACAAAACTCTTTAACATGGTCTGCGGACATCAAAGTAAAAATTCATATCAATGTCTTAATTTTATTTTATTTTTATTGTGTATATCCGTCCCCTCTATGCCAAAATCCTGGTTCCGTCCTTGTTAAGCGTTAAGCACCAACAGGGTAGGATGTGAATTTGCTATAATGTTCAAATAGGACTAACCCGTGTGACACACAGAGAAGTAATTATATAAATATCTCTAAAGTGATCAAATTGTATAAAATTAATTGGTACTATACTACGCGAATCACAAGAATAAAAAAAACCTAAACTACAAATTTTCGTGCCTCAATGTTGTTCTTATTGTGCAAAATTTGAAATTTTATCATGTGTAAAGATTCATTGAAGTGTTATATCCAAAAATTCATATTCCTCGGTTAGCAAGATAGCCATATATTTTTATGCAATATAGGATGAGGACAAAAAAACACAAATTTCTATTTGTTAAAGTGCCTTGAAATTAAACCCATAAGTAAGGGAGATTTTTTAGTGCCGAGCGGGCTGATACCAACTAGTAGCCGCGTGCACTTCATCCAACTTTCTATTTCAGTATTAGACGGTCCGAATTATGGAGAGAGAAACATGAGAGAGATGAGGAGAAAGAGAGAGTTTTGATCTAGGCTGCCTAATACACTTTTGGACGGCCAGGAGTTCTTTCCAATCATCAAAGTAATGGCTAAGTGATGAATCAATTATAAATTTAGTCGCAAAAAAGGAGTGTGAATAGACACTAAAAATACCGAAAACATTTTAGTAGAAACTCAGTCTTACACAACCATTGACACAACATACCTCTGGTGCATTTCATTGTGAATGAGTTCTAACAAAAGAATTAACAACCATTTATTCATCAATGATAGAATGTCATATAGGCATGTTATGTAAGGGGTCGGTTCCGGAAACACAAATTTTGACACATATTTTGACACTCCATCTCAGCCATCGATTTCAATGGCTGAGATTAGAATATAATATTCCACTCTCTCTCCTCTCCTTCCTTACCTCGCTTACGTATTTTCTCTCTCCACCCTCACCCACATCATCTCCTAGCCCTCCATCTCCGGCGACCCTATCGCAGGCGAACTCCACCTGATAAATCTCCAATGGGGCTGTATTCAATCAGTAGAGGATAAATATCCAAGACCTATTTCATCGATTTTCAATCATCCAAGGGTCTTCACTTTTGCTTCAAATTAAGGGTTTGATTAACACTAAATCCATTCAATTCTTGGTAAAAACCCTTCTCTGCTTTAAGAAACCCATTTTCCACCAAATCCCCAAAACTTGAAATTTGAACCAATTGGGGTCAGCAAGCTAAATAGCTACTACTGATAGACATAGATTGTGAAAGCTTTGTGTCACTTTCTTTTCGTTTCTGGTTCCTCAATTAGGAAGAAGATGAATTAATTTCCTAACCTGAGTTATAAACCCTAATAATTAACACAACCAGGAAATCCCAAATCAAAGTACCAAAGATCATGAGAGCAGCAAAAAATTCCATATCAAAATACTTAGCCATTTAGTGAAGATATGTTTTCTTTGTCGTATTTACTTCTCCTATGAGAGTTCTTGTTGACTGATGAGAGAATTTTCGGAAGAGAAGCAAATAACGATAGTGAAAAGAAGAGAAGAGAGGAAAAGAAGCTACAAAGTACATATGTGCGCGCCGCGGGGGGGAGGGGGGGGGGGGTCGCCGCCGAAGACAGGGTTCACCGGCAATGGGGTCGCCGGAGATGGAGAGCCCAGGGATGATGTCGGTGAGGGTTAAGAAAGAGAGATACTTGGGCGAGGTAGGGATGGGAGGAGAGAGAATGTGCAATTTTATGTTCTAATCTCAGCCATTAAAATCAATGACGGAGATGAAGTGTCAAAATATGTGTCAAAACTTGTGTCCGCGGAACCAGCCCCGTTATGTAAATGGTTATGTCAAAAGACTTTCCCGAAAATATATCCTTAAATCCAGACAAACCCCAACACTAATATGAGGGAAATGCTTCATTATAGAAAGCCATTTAAGACATTTTGTATGCACCTAATGAATGGCTCAAATTGTGCCACATAAACAAAATGTGACCTGAAAAACTGAGTATCTAATAGGGCATTTTATTTAACCACAAATTCATAAAATAATTCATACCCCATTTTTATAGGTCATAACAAACTCATGAGAATGCCACAAACATTCATAAGAAAACCACAAACATTTATAAGAAAAAACAGACGTACCACAAATTCTCGTAGGTATCGAGGGTCATGCTACAATGTGCACCCTCTTAAAATTACTCGATATGAGATTTTGTGGTTGGAGGTACGAAATGCATATTGTATGCCACTCATATGAATAGTCACAAAATTTCATATATTTCCAGAAAATCTCATATTTGGAGCCACACAATCTCATATTAATCCATGCGAACTTTGCTGCAGTTCGTGCCGACTTGTGCGGACCTTAGATTTGGAGCCACAAAATCTCATATATTTCTAGAAAATCTCATATTTGGTGCCACAAAATCTAATATTTTGAGCCACAAAATCTCATATTTGGTGCCACAAAATCTCATATTTTGGAGCCACAAAATCTCATATTTGGTGCCACAAAATCTCATATTTGGTGCCACAAAATCTCATATTTTGAGTCACAAAAACTCATATTTGGTGCCACAAAATCTCATATTTGGAGCCACAAAATCTCATATAGTCAATGGTCAAAGGTGGCACAAATCCCCACATCTCATACGTATACAATCTCGCCATCCATCTCAGATGCGTATGGGGATACATCATCTGCCATATCATATTTATTTATTTATTAAAATCTCATATTTTTGTCCACAAAATCTCATATTATCTCATATTTAGTGGTCATGAAAACTCGATTTAAAAGTCACAAAATCTCGTACAAGACATCAGAATACATCCGAAGTATCAATTCAAAGTTTTAAATTTGTAGCTAGCCACAAGTACTTCTCATAATACTGGCCACAATTAATCATAATAGAAGCCACAAAAATTCGTAACACCTAATCATAAGTTCTTGAACAGTAATTTTCATAAACAATACCACTGAGATTCTATTCGTAACACCTACTCATAAGCTCTTGGACACTAATTTTCATAAACAATACCACTGAGTCGTAACACCTAATCAAAAGTTCTTGGACACTAATTTTCATAAACAATACCACTGAGATTCATAACTCAGACGAATAAACTCATAACTTGGATCGTAACCAATCGTTCAAACTAAATCAATTTTATCGTATTTATTCACAAAATTTTAAGTTTGATTAATAATTTTATACTTTTTAGATTCCTCTCGTCGAGACAAGCCAAGAAATCACAAAAAATCGACCAAAAACTAACAAATGCAATTTTTTTTTTTGAATAAGAACAAACTAAAAAAATCAAAAAATCAATTTTCCCAATTCACCCAAACCAACCATTAATCTATTAATGTCATCGTAAAAATTACAATACAAATGATTATAAACTCACCGACTCTTTAATTTATTTCAATAAGATTTTTTGGTCTAGATCATATAGAGTAAGAATGCAATTTTTTTTACAGTGAAATATGCCCAAGGGTTTTAATCTCTGAAATTCCCAGTTCTGCGTTCTATTGACCTCTTTTTATTATTGAATTGGCAAGAAGATCAATGGAGTTTTTGTTTGTTCAGATTCAAGTTTATGCAAGCGGGGCATGCTGTGTAGCTATGACTATGCAGCATGCTGTGCAATCATAACCGTTCAAATGTGTTATCAAAAGTCCAAATTTTGCAACTATTTTTGCGAATAGTTGAAACTATTCACGCGTTTAGTTTTAATTTCAAAAAAACCATTAGTTTCAAAAAAACCCAGACCACTCATTTCCAAGACATACGACCAAGATTGCACAGCACATAACTGCGCAACACGACCCGGATCCTTTCTGGAAGCTATCAATCGTATACTCAAACCTTTCCAATTTTTGACTGGTGTTCAAAAAAAAAAAAAAAAAAAACCATTGCTGACTGATGAGTTAACTTATCAATAAGAAATGTTCTCTATTCGGACAAACCCCAACACTAATCAAAATATCTTGGTGAATAAGCAGAAATTTCAGCAATACCGCATACCCAGAAAATTATCTAAAATTTAAAATTAGTGGCACTACTTAGCATTTTCCTAAGCCTTTTTCATTCTTATTTTCCAAAACATCCCTTAATTAACAGACACCGAAAAACCCGAATCATTCCATAAGGTACCCTGAAAAAGAAAAGAAAGGAAAATAAAAGGAAAGAGTATGAAAAGTTAGAGGAATTTATTTAGTTAAAATAGCATAGTTTATTTATTTTCCTCTCAATCCAAACGAAGGGAATTTTCCTCTCCTTTCCTTTCTTTTTCTAGGGTACCAAACAGAGCCCATTACCATACAAAACAGAACAATCAACAATTCATCGGAGAAGGATTCGACGTCTTCCCAATAGCTTCTGGCGCCGCCTTCTTCAAAGCCTTACTCCCAAACAAGAAGAACCCCACCGTATGCCCAACCACAGCCACCACAAAAACCCCGCCGTTAAACGACATCACAGCAAGCATAACCATATAAGCCAGTCCAACCCGGATTGCATGGATAAGAGTCTGGATCAACCCAAAAGAGACCCGGTTCGAGCCGTCGTCTTTAACGAGATTGGTGTGGGAGAGCCACTCGACGATGAGAGAAAGGAAGAAGACGAATATGAGAGCTAAAGCGTACATACCCGAACTGGTCCCGGGCCAACCCGAGAAGAGGATATCGGCGTTTTTGCCCCAGAAGAAGGTCATGTGCATCGTCATGTTGTGGGAGTGGACCATGCCGGTGGCGTTCCCCCCCATTTGATTGTTGTTCATCCCATCCATCGATTCGATTATTGCTTTCTCTCAAGAAGAATTTCTACGGTGGTGGAGGAAATGCGTTGTGCGGTGCCGGGAGGGGAGAGCTTGCAATATCGTTAATGGGACTCGGTATTTAAGAGGCGAGAGAGAGACGAGGAAATTTTGAGGGGACGTACAGCGGGGATAATGTTTGTGCAGTACAAAATATACTTAGTACAAAATAAACTAGCAGAAAACTCGTGCTATGTATAATGTTTGTGCAGTACAAAATCAATTAACAGAAAACTCGTGCTATGTATAATGTTTGTGCAGTACAAAATCAACTAGAAAACTCGTGCTATGTATAATGTTTGTGCCGTACAAAATAAACTAGCAGAAAACTCGTGCTATGTATAGTACGAATTTAAGTACACACAATTAGTTTGAATTGTCAAAATCCATAAACTATTCAAAACATCTACCCAAAAAAAAACACAATTTATCAAAGAGACATTTACCATCAGGTCACTCTTGGATCTCATAATTACTATCAAGTTAAGCTTAATTCTGAAAAATTTCCATCAACTCCCCAACCCGTATAAAAATGTCTAAATCATAGGTTACCCTATGAAAGTGCCTAAAATATTTGGGTATCCTATGAAAGTATCTAAACCACTAATCCTATAATAGGAAAGTGACGATAAATTTAAACTCTAGGGTATCCTACGACTATGGTACCCTATGAAAGTACCTAAAATCCTAGGGTATTTTATGAAAATGTCTAAAATCCTAGGGTACCGTACGATTAGGGTATCTCATGAAAGTCCCTAAAATCCTAGGATACTCTATGAAAGTGTCTAAATAATTAAAACCCTATAATAAGAAAATGCACCCTAAACCTAAACTCTAGGGTACTCCTATGACTAGGGTACCCTACGACTAGGGTATCTTATGAAAATATCTAAAATCCTAGGGTATTCTATGAAAGTGCATAAACCACTAAAACCCTATAATAGGAAAGTGCACCCTAAACATAAACTCCAAAAAAAGTGATTTATGTTAGTGGTAATTTAAAAAAATGATTTACCTTATTGGTAATTAAACATCTCTTTTCTAGACTTAGAGGTAATAATCCCCTTAACAAAATATATCTAAAAAGTAATCTCACAAAGAAATTTCATTCAGAATACTTCAATGCTAATCTACTATTACTCGACATTTTTAATTGAATGGATAATAACTTATCATTTATAGCAAACAGTCACCTTATGTTAATTAAATAACTGAGACAACTTGTGAGTTATGTTCTTGTAGTGAGCAACTTAGTTGAAAGAATAACATTCTTGTTTTGAAAATTTCTTAGAAGTGATGAATTCAAACTTCTTCAATGTTTCGAAATAAACTAAGAGAAGCATAATCCTCATAAGTTTAATGATAACTCCTAGCTATGCACATTTTAAAAGTCATTTCAATAATTGGAACCAGTTATCTCCTACTATTTTTAGAAGTTGAATCCCCTGCTAGTGTCTGGAAAATTCTATGTATGGTTTCTTCTTCACCTAGAATTTGGGGGGCCTGATGTGCAGGTGCCACATGGCACTGTGCCATGCGGCCATCCGTGCCGTCTATTGCGAAAATGTACGGCTCGGATTTAATCCGAGCTCAATGCAAATCTAAGTCATCCATTGCTTGATTAAATCCGAGCCATGCATTTTCGCAATGGACGGTCAAATGGCCGCATGACACGGTGCCATGCGGCACCCGCACAGCAAGGCCCCAAGGTCCCTTCACCTAATTTTTTGGTAGCTTCAAGTCAATCAATATGTACTCAATCAATCTAGTAAGGAGTGGATCTTACTTTCGGGGTCTTAGTAATTTTTCTTGGTATAGTAATAAAAGTAATGTGGGATCAAAATTTTACTTTTCCTAGTAATTTTTCTTGATATAGTAATAAAAGCAATGGGGGATCAGATCAATATATGGTACCATCTCCGATGACTTTTACCCATAATCCTGTCAGGGGATACCAATGGGTCGCGTTTTTTTACTATTTTGATTGAAAGCCAACTTTGCCAATTGTAATGTATCAATGGAATTAATATTTCTTACTTTCACTTAAAAAGTTAGAGATGGGTAAGTTGAAATTATTATACAAATTCATTAATCGAAAGGATACCATGCAAAGCATACCTTTCATACCCAAGTATGCAGTGAAATATTGTAAAAGAAAATTGTCTTGCAATTAAAATTTCAAAGCATAAAATCACTAAAAATACCACTCTCATTTCCCATTAAAAAAAGTAAACACTGAACTCCTAAAATTTCAATACTTAGAAGTTGAGAATTACTTTCAAATTGAGAAAAATTCACAGTCGTGGAACAATAACCAATCTCTTAGAACATGTCACCATCAAAATCCTTTTTGCTTTTGAAAATCTGAAATAGAAGAACAAAAAGAATAACTTTTTTTGACAACTGAAGCAACTATAGTCAATGGCTCAATGAAGAAACATCAAATAAATACACTACTACGATGGGAGATTAAAAAACTGCATGGAATTGTCACTTAGTGGACTACAATCAAGTCAATCGGGCATCGGTAGTTTACTGATCGAAGCAAATAATTTTTCTATGTATTTGAGAATTATGATTATGTATCGAGCTTGAGATGCATTCCGAATTCAAAGCTCAGCAAGCCCCTAGTTCCCGGTAATGATTCAAAATCACACATGACACGGTTGCAATGTGCTAAATAAAGGGGATAGGTTGTTTCCAACTAATGGCAAAGAGAGAATTACACTTCACCAAATCAATTTAAAGTTTAGACATAACTCCGATCTATGGAGAATACCGATCCTAATAAAAAATAAAAATTAAGGGACCTGGTTTTTACACCTTTTGGGGTCTTAAGAAGCCGGCCTTGATTCCTCTCTTGCTTTAAAAATGTAATCAAATCACTTGACGACGTTCTTGGTCTCATGAGAAAAAAATCAGAAGAATTGCGTCACCGATTTCCATAAAAAGATTTTGTATAGGGGTCCAATTTATTGTTGGAATTTTCACGAAATTCGGATGAATGAAACCGGGACATTTCGGAGGGTCTGACGAGGCAACCAAACGGTCTACTCCGAATTTGATGAATTTGGACGAAGAGTAAATATCCAGCAGTTTCGTATGGTTACTACCCCTCATGAATTGAGGTTAATGATTCAATTCAAATCAGGAGTTACAACAATTCATTGTGCTGATTTATTTTGATTCAATTCCTTAATTGAATGGCATATTCATTTTCGTATTGAAAGCTTGAGGCTCTTCATCAGCTATAAAAAGGCAGCTTTGGCCTTTGGTTTCAATCACCAGAAATTCGAGAGAAATCGTTCTTGTGAAAGAGAGGCAGACAAGAGTTACAGTTCGCCAAGGCTTCCAGTGGTGGTATTCCGGTGGTTGTGGTTTAGCCGTTGTATCCTGGGACGAAGACGCCGATTCAGTCTACAACACCCACGGTAGGCGGCGAATCTTTGTTAAGGAGAGTGTGGTTACACACGACTCGGCATTCGTTCGACTGTTTGTATCTCTGTTTTACAGTTTATGCATTTTCAATTTCGATAAATTTTGGTGTTCATTTTACTGTAATCTGTTCATGTGTGTGTGTATATATAGGTGGATTTTCTAGTCCACACTCCCGGATTTAAGGAAAAAATGGGGTTTTTTTGTGTTGCAAATTTTTTTTGGAAAATCCGATCCGTCCAATGTGTTCAGAAGGTTTTTTCTAGGGTCTACGCGAGAAATCTTCAAAAAAAAATACCGGGAAGGGCTTGATCCAAGCAGTTTTCACAAAAACTGTATTTATATATTTTTGTGAAAACTGCTTGGATCAAGCCCTTCCCGTTTTTTTTTTGAAAATTTTCCTTGAGGGCCCTTTGAAAACACCTTCACGAACACATTGGACGGATCGGATCGTCAAAAAAAATTTTGTATAAAAAGTCCGGAAATTAAAAGTCCGGACTAGAAGTTTACCCTATATATATATAAGAAGTAATTGTTTTTCGGAATCACGATTACCGCTGTAATTTTTCCAACTTTTAAAACCCAAACCACCCAGTTTACACTCAAGGGCCACGGGCCAACATTTGATTTACTAATTCAACACATTGGGCTCATAATTGTCACCAAGATAAGATTCTTCTTTGACCGGTAAGACAGTAAACTAAAGGGAAAATTTCAAAAAAACCCTCAAACTTTGGCTTGAATATCAAAAATACTTCCAAACTTTCAATTTTTTCAATCGTACTCCCAAACTTCACTTATGTAATCAAAATTGCTCCCACCGTCAGGATCAGTTAGCTAACTAACGGGAAATGCTACGGTGGAGGTTAACGGAGCCAAAAACCGTTAATAATTTGGTACAATTTCATAAAACCCCTCAAACTTTGAACCAAATATCAAAAAACCTCCTAAACTTTCAAATTTTTTTTTAAAAGCTCCTTCTTCCTCCTCCTTTCTCCAATTCACAGGAAAACAGAGGGGGAGAGAGAGAGAGAGACACACACACACGAGCAGTCTCACATGGTAAGCTAAGAGCTCGCGTATCCTCTGAGGGCTTAATTGTTCGTATAATGACGAGCCGCGGTACAGGTAGTCTTACTTGTGGGAGAAGAGAAGCGATTCAGGTTTTGGATTTTTTGGTCAAGGCTACAGTGGTATTGGTGACTTTGGATTTAGTGTCGCCGCCGCCGTTGGTGGAGGCGAGGAGGAGGAGTTTACCGTCCTAGCCATTGTGGCCGACACGAAGAGAATGTGCAGTAGACACGGTCGTAGCCTCAGTCGGGGAGGACTTTGTAGGTTGCGACAGCAGCGGTGGGGGAAGAGGAGTTTTGTGGTCGCAACTGCACTGTCATGCTCATCAGGCCTCTCTCTCTCTCTCTCTCTCTCTCTCTCTCTCTCTCCGTGTCTTTCTCTCCTCTCTGTGTTCCTGTGAATTGGAGGAGGGAAGAGGAAGAAAGAGCTTTTTTAAAAAAATTTGAAAGTTTGGGAGGTTTTTTGATATTTCGTTCAAAGTTTGGGGAGTTTTATGAAATTGTACCAAATTATTAACGGTTTTTGGCTCCGTCAACCTCCACCTCAGCATTTTTCATTAGTTAGGTAACAGATATTGACGGTGGGAGCAATTTTGATTACGGAAGTGAAGTTTGGGAGTACGATTGAAAAAATTGAAAGTTTGGGAGTATTTTTGATATTCAAGTCAAAGTTTGGGAGGTTTTTTGAAATTTTTCCTAAACTAAAATTACAATCTTACCATTGGGTCCTAATGAGTAGACTGATTTCAGATTTTTCATTTAAAAAAAAGAAATTACAAACTCTCATCTCCTATAAGTTGAAAATGAGGCTCTCAAACACCCCCGTAGTCGTGGCATTATCGCCACCCTTACATAAATCTCTCTAAAGTGACCAAATTGTATAAAATTAATAAAGAATTATTCTAAGGTCCATTATAGCTCTTTGTAACATGTCTAGTCCACTTCTTAATTCTATAACTCCTCTAATCCACCTTTTTGCAATTTCTAAAGTGTAAGTTACATTCTCCATTTTTAATAGACAAATGTACTCTCACATTAAATTTAATATATAATATACTTTCATAGGGTATCCTAGGGTTTATGCACTTTCATAGGGTACCCAAGGATTTTGGGTGTACTTTCCAATTATAGGATTTTTAGTGATTTAAGTATTTTCATAGGATACTCTAGGATTTATGCACTTTCATAGGATACCCTAGGGTTTAGGGTGCATTTTCCTATTATAGGATTTTTAGTGATTTAGACACTTTCATAGAGTACCCTAGGGTTTAAGGTGCACTTTCATAATTCTGTATTTGGCTTGCTTTAAGTTTAAACTTTCGGCAGTTGAAAAAAAAAAAGAATAAGAAAAAAGAAAGAAGAAGAAGAAAAGTACTCCAGAACCTCTTACGCTAATTTGGAGCAATACAACAGCTCGGCTACATCTCATCAGAACTTCTTAAAGTGCATCGTAGGTGTGCCGTTCGGTGCCCAGTTTGGAAAGGGGTCTTTATGTCTTTTGACATGCGTGTGGACTGGAAGCATTACAAATTGTTAAAGTGGACCCGCGCCTCATAGAAATTGTTATCATGAACCTCCGGCCAACTAGCCCTAAAATTAATTGGTACTGTACTATCCGAATCACAAGAATAAAAAAGCCTAAACTAAAAAATTTCGTGGCTCAATGTTGTGCTTATTGTGCAAAATTTGAAATTTTATCATGTGTAAAGGTTCATTGAAGTGTTATATCCAAAATTTCATGTTCCTCGGTTAGCAAGATAGTCATATTTTTTATGCAAGATAGGAAGAGGAAAAAAAACACAATTTTCTAGTATTTGTTAAAGTGCCTTGAAATTAAACCCTTAAGTAAGGGAGGCTTTTTAGTGTAGAGCGGGCCAGTACCAACAAGTACCCACGTGCTCTTCATTCAGCTGTCCATTTCAGTTTTGTGTGGTCCGAATTATGGAGAGAGAAACAAGAGAGAGATGAGGAGAGAGAGGGTTTGGATCTGGGCCGTCCGATACACTTTTGGACGGCCCCGATGCTGCGTTTGGGTACCATGTAAGCCCGGCCACGTGGTAAGCACCCGGTACCAAAACATTTTTTTTTGTTCCTCATGGGGTCAGACATTTTGAAGGGGCGGAAAACTGAGTTTTTCAAAAGATTCAGCTAAAATCAACAATGATTTTAGCAACTGAGTTGTTAAAATCTTTTGAAAAACTAAAAGCTCCAAATTTATCATTTCTCTTACATTGTGTACAGTAAACCTAGGAGTCAGGGAGAGGGATCGGTACTGTTTTTTTTGGCCAATATTCTATACGTCCATAGGGTTAAGTGGTGCTTTGGCAAAAAAAACCAAAAACTAGTTTTTTTGATTTTTTGGTTGTCATTATTCAAATTTTTTTTGCATTTGTTAATTTTGCGTCAAGTTTTCGTGATTTATGATTTTGTCTCATCAAGACGAGACAAATCCAAAGAGTATAAAATTATGGTCGAAACTATTTTTTTAATAAAGCCAAAATTAAACCAATAAACTGGTATATTTTAGTTTATTTTTTGTTTTATTCAAAAAAAATATTACTTTCCTTAGTGGGTTAACAACAAAGTAGGGGTACACATCTCTTTATAGACTTGAATTCCATATCTTTCCTTTCGCAGCCAATTGGTACAATTAATCAGATCGGTTAAGTGCCACCTCTAAAGGACTCAGAACTTGACTAATGGTGGGTTTGATGTTTCAAAGATTACTAGTTACTCTAATTAGTAGGGTAGATTGCTTGGACTAACAGAATAATTAGCAACGTGAAACCGTCCTAATTGACCTGTTCAATTCTATCATTGTGTAATTAATGAAATTTGTTGTAAAAATTAGATGAATAGAAACCATAAATCGAGAAGTACCGACGCCCATGGTACTGATGGCGTACCGACGGCGCCGAGACCCCGTTTTGGGTCCCAAACGGTCGATCTGAACCATCCATTCACTCCAGAATTGAATTCCAAGGTGGTCTACACAGGAATTACCTCAATCAGAGGCTCCTAAGTGCTCAATCCAAAATCACCCCCTTTCATTCTAATTTTTTTGAACGAAATGGAGTGATTTTGGATCGAGTACTTAGGAGCGTCCGATTAAGGTGATTCTCGTGCAGACTCCCTCAGAATTCCATTTTGGAGTGAAAGGATGGCTCGGATCGACCTTTTGGGACCCCCAACAGGGTCCCTGGCGCCGTCGGTACGCTGTCTATACAGTTTGGTCGGTACAGCTAGCATTACTCAATAAAAACAGAACAAATCTAGATTCAGGATCGTAAGTGGCATCAAATTTTTTTGTCAGTTTGTGATACGGAACTTAATTTTTAAGAATATTATCTAAATTAATTAATGGTCTCATGAGGTCATTATCTTGTACGGCCAGCAATATATTTTTGTGATGCATTCCATTTAAAAACAGTTTTAAAAAGTCAGAAAACGAACTATCATAATATTATGCGGATCTTCAGGTAATGTTTTCAAGATTATAATTAGGTTAATTAATAAGTTGGGTACATTACTTGGCCTAATAGAATTAGCAACAAAAAATCGTTCTAACTGTCCTTCTTCCTTTAAGAATTTGATATTTAAATTTAAGATCTTTCAGAATTAGGTAAGTAAGTGAAAATTGTTATAAATAATGGGTGCTGATTTCAAGGCTGCATTTTTCTACGATGACACTCCAAAATTTAATCAAGTTATAAAATTACCACATTCAAGATATAAATATCACTAGAAGCACCCCACCCCAATTATCTCCTCATTTAAGGCACTCTAAACGGAAAAATGAACCAAAACTAAACATAAACATTAGGTTATAAACATAAACATTAACATTAGATTTCAAACATTAAACATCCACAACATAAACATTAGGTTCCAAACATTAAACATGCATCTATGTCAGATTGTTTAACGCGACTTTGCACCCAAAAAAAAAAAAAATTGCTAGAATTCTCCAAAATAAATAATACACAATTGAAAAAGTTGATGTTGCAAAATCTTCATAACAGTTGCGACACAATATCTTCGTACTTTACGTACTCATTGTCTACCATTTTCCCCTCTAAATCTTCATAATGGATGCAAATCTACATTTTAAAACTCATAGTGAGACAAACAAAGCACATTACCAAGATTATGAGAACTCTTGAGAGAAAAAGTAACATAACTCCCAATAGACTTTGCATGAAAAAAAAAGATGGTTCTACAACTATAGGCTGAATATTACTTGTCCAGATTGTCCTGGTGCAGACATGGAGACAATAGCATAAAGACTTTATCAAGGAAATATTACATATGAAAATAGGCAATTCAGTGACGTGCAGTAAAAGGAATTCACTGACGTGCTGTAAAAGGAGTTGAACAACTATTTGTTTTTTTCTGATAAAAAAATTATCTGTTTTTTTGGAGTGCTTGAAGCAAATTAGAAGAGTGAATGTTTTTTAGAGTGCTTGAAGTAAATTATGAAACTTCAAAATGATAACTTTGAAAAACTAAGGTAGTTTGGAGCGTCTGTATCAAAATTAGGAGTGCGAATATCAATTTCCTAAATAATATTCGAATTAAAAAAGAACAAATCCAGATTGATGATCTTTAGATGACATCTATTCTTCTTCTTCTTCTTTTTGTCATTTTCTGATACGGGTATTTGTACGAATATTTTCTATATTAACGGCTCGTTTGGATGGGGTCTTAGTGGGGGGCATAAATATGGGGGGTCTTATTTATGCCTACCGCTGGTATGGAATGTTTTTAAAAAAATAAGTACAGGGGTGTTATTTATCACCCGGACTAAATATCACCCCTTCAGGGGTGTTATTTATGGACACCCCAGGGGGTGTCCATATTTATGACCCCCTAATACCCCCTGGAAAATGACCATTGTACCCCTTTTAATACCCCATCCCAATACCCCTCTCAAGACAATCGCATGTACTATGTTTTCTTTTTTTATTATTTGAAAATGTACTAAAAAATTAGGAGTATTATTTACCCAAAAATAATAAAACATTAATTAGTTTTTATAATAAAATAATTATAAAACCCAAAAATCTCGTTAGTATACATTCTTTACCCAAAAATCTCGTTAGTTTTTTGACATAATTTTTGAAAACTCCTAAAAGATGATCCGATTCAATAATTTTTATAATAAAAAGTAAAAATATAAATTAATTTTTATAATAAAAAAATTAATATAAAAATTAAAACCCAAAAATCTTGTTAGTATACATTCTTTACCCAAAAATCTCGTTAGTTTTTTGACATACTTTTTGAAAACTCCTAAAAGACGATCCGATTCAATAATTTTTATAATAAAAAGTAAACATATAAATTAATTTTTATAATAAAAAAATTAATATAAAAATTAATTACAATTAAATCTTATAGCTTAATTAGTTATTGAGTTTCAATAATAAATAAATTCATTATTAGATTTGTCTAATTAAAAAAACACATAACTAATACGAATATTCAAACAAGGGCAAAAAAGTCTTTTGACAGTTTTTTACATCATCCACCCAAATTTAATACCCCTTCTTACAAAATCATCCAAACCAAGTACTACTTAATCCCCCCTCTATAAATATCACATCACTGTGGGACCACCCTCCATATATATTACCCCCTACTATCTTATACTCCCTCCATATTTAATACCCCTAAAACTAATCCGGCATCCAATCGGGCCGTAAGGATCGTAAAGATCGTCCTGTGAGGCTAGCAATATATTTTTGTGATGCCTAATGTCAATAGATATATATAAAAAAAGTCAAAAAGTGAATCAAAATTTTTTTATACAGATCTTCCTGTGAAGATAAAAAAATAAAAAATAAAAAAAAAAAAAGAGGATACAACTATATAGGTGGATTTTCTAGTCCACACTCCCGGATTTAAGAAAAAAATGGGGTTTTTTTGTGTTGCAAATTTTTTTTTGGAAAATCTCATCCGTCCAATGTGTTCAGAAGGTATTTTCTAGGGTCCACGCTAGAAATCTTCAAAAAAAAATACCGGGAAGGGCTTGATCCAGCGCCGCAAAAAGCGTATTTATATATTTTTCTTAAAAACTGTTTGGATCAAGCCCTTCCCGGTGTTTTTTTTTTGAAAATTTTCCGCGAGAGCCCTTGAAAACACCTTCTGAACACATTGGACGGATCGGATCGTCAAAAAAAATTTTGTATAAAAAGTCCGGAAATTAAAAGTCCGGACTAGAAGTTTACCCCAACTATATATATATTTTTTTGATCCACCAACTATATATATATATGAAGATGTTTTATTGAGAACTCCCTCAAAGATCTCTTCCATGAGTACCACCCTTTTTTTGATTTTTTGGAAAAAATTTCGACGATCCAAACCGCTCAATGTGTTTAAAACATGTTTTCCATGGTCAACGCCAGGAATCACAAAAAAAACCCCGAAAAGGCTTCATCCGATGGTTTTTCATAATAACCGTACATATATATTTTATCAAAAAATGCTTAAATGAAGCCCTTCCGAGTATTTTTTTTGGACAAATCTTGGCGTGGACCCTTAAAATCACGTTCTAAACACATTGAGTTGTTTGGATCGTCGAGATTCAACCCGATCCATTGAGGTCCGCAAATTACGAGTTTGAGGGAGTCCTTAGTAGAACGGGATCCTATATGTATATATATATATATATATATATATATATATATATATATATATATATATATATATACGGCAATTATCCAATCCGGGATCTTGGATTAGAGGTTTTTTGGTATTTTGATGCTTTTAAAAATTGTTTTTGGAAAATCCGAACTGTCTGATGTGTTCAAAAGGTGTTTTCCATGTTCCACGCGAGAAATCTTCAAAAAAAATACCAGGAAGGGCTTGATCCAAACAGTTTTTCACAAAAACTGTATATTTACAATTTTGCGAAAAACTGCTCGGATCAAGCCCTTCCCGATATTTTTTTTGGAAGATTTCTCGCGTAGACCTTGGAAAACACCTTTTGAACACATTGGATGGTTTGGATCGTCAAAAAAATATCGGAAAGGTGGAGTCCCGGATCCGGGACTCCCAGATTAGATCGGGACTATATATATACTAGCATCAAACCCGTACTACACCGGGGCGCAGTGGCGGCTCCAGGAATTTTTGGAAGAGTATTCAAAAAAAATTTACAATATACTACGTATAAAAAAAATACTAATATTTATCAATATCAACAATTCCTCCCAAAAACTACAAAGTATATACTCTCTCTGTCTTTAAATAAATGTCTGGCTCGCAAACCTAAGCCTCTTAAATTTTTATCATTCAAAAAATTCAAAAAAATTTCCCAACTTGAAAAAACTCAAAAAAATAAAAATTTAATGATAAAAATGCATCTTTTTAGAGGTGTAGGTTTGCAGTCTGAACATTTATCTAGGGATGGAGGGAGTACTATATTACAATTGCTCTCAACGAGTTTTTATATTTTGAATCCATTGCACAATAGTCTCAGTATCAATCACATCATATACACCACCCTCCATATATGTAACCAAACAATTATTCATTCATCCACTGATCTCCTATTTTGATTACACAAATTGCTCATTGATGTATGGGTGGGTGTTCATTATCGCGTGGACTGGGTGTTCATTGTTGTGTGAATTGGGTTTTGAAAGCATGACCTTCCCTAGAATTTCTACATGTATTATAACAAAAAAATTTGTTTGGGTGGTCATATGACCACTGTGGCATGGCTGTGGAGCCGCCACTGACAAGGTGAATCCAAGTCACTCTGCCATTATATATAAGATTAGTAGATAGATATTCACTTCAGTTATTGCTAGCGGTGACCTGTGCTATGCACAAAACTTGCATTGTGTAAAATGATTAGTATTACTATAATTTAGTCACGCCAAATTAAAGATTCTTAATCAATCCACCAAACCAACTAAAGCTCATCATACAAATCAATTAACTTCAATTTATTTATAGCTTTTGATGTATGCATATTCACTTAATCAAATCATGTGTTCATGAATTGTGTACCTATTATTGAATCCATTGAGTTAATTAATGCCTATGGTCTGACTTCGTGAAGCAATATTTCATTAGTTTTTTAAAAAGTAAACAATTTCAAAGGAAAAGTAATGGAGAGGCATTTTTTTTTTTTCTGAAAAAAGAGAAGTCAAAATAACCTATGCAATGAATGAGATTTTTGAAGTGGGCAATCAAAATTAGTTGCAATGACTATACATATATGTTTTAAGCTGCGTGTTTTTGTGGCATCCGTGAGAAGGAACCGAATTATGAGTATATTCTCTACGTGAGGATCCTTGATATCATTTTCTGCGAGATTAGAAATTCTCTTCATTTTTTTTTCCGATACATCCTACGTAAATGGGAGTAAAGAAAATCGAAAATAAATCATGAAAACATGATACGGATCTTCAGATGCCGGTAAAAACAACCGTAATAAATGTCATACAAATAGGCAATATACAAATAGATTGATGATCTTAAGTGGAGTTCAATTTTTTTGTGAATTTGTGACACGGAGTTGAATTTCTGAGAATATAATATTAAGGATTCTTGAGAGGCTAGCAATCAATTTGTTTTATACATTCTAAAATACTATGTCAAAGAAACAAATGATAAATATCGTATCAACTATGGAGTATTTTAATAACTTTCTTTTCATGTGTTACAGAGAAAAAATTTCAACAGATATAGGTAGCGTTCAATTTTGGTTAGAATATTTTTTAACCGATCGATAAGTGACCACAGATCGACTAGGATAGTTTAAATTTTATATTATAATAAACTAGTAGTAAATCCTTGCGTTGCAAAGAGAACTGAATACATGAGTCTCTCTAAGACGATCAAATAGTAAAAAAATTATTGAGTGGGGTGGAATCACATTGAGGAGGGGAGTGGGCACTCGGCGACCTCCTTGTTTCATGAACAGTGCTAATTTAATTTATGCTTAACGCATGTATCGGTAACCCAAACAACTTGATATTTTACTCAAATAATATAGTTGTAAAACAAGGGTTTAAAAGTAGGGATGGAGTTGGGGGTGTTAGTAGGTGTAGTTGTCCCTGCAAGGAAAAAGAATCCCTAGTTTTTATATATGAAAAAAAAAATTACAAAAACTTTTTTCTATAAATTATATAGGCTCGCCCCTGCGTAGTGAAATTCTTGGGTCCGTCTCTACATCCTATGTTTGCGTCTTTGGATTGTTAATCAATGTAATTGCCCCAAGCGTAGGGTTCAGGTGACGCGCGGCATAGTAACCGGAAGTCCGGGTCGAGTCCACAAGGACCGAATGAGCTGAGCGTGTAAATTGACTCGCGAGTGAGGGTTTTAGCCTTAAAGCGGCAAACTTGGCTTTTGTAATTTGGTTGGTGGAATTCACTTAACTTCGTGAATGACACGGAATACGAGAAGACTAAATTAACAAAGGTAAAGCCTAGGAGTTCATAACGATCACAACCAAAGCTAACTAAATCCTCACGCTCGGTAACCGACTCGAGCCACCGTTAGGTGCACCCGAGCAAATGGTTTAGAAACTAAACCATCGCCTAGAAAAATGCGTTCCACAAAGAATAGGATTCTTGTGTCATTTAGACAAACATTTGAGTCGCCCTATCCCTACGCATCGCACGTACCAAGTGGTCAAGCCCCGGGCGACGTGCAATCAAAAGGGTTTACAGACCCTAATTTTGATTCATAAAAGTAAATCCCGATTCATTGCTCGACAAACGTTGAAAGCCTTTTTTAAATTGCACGAGGAACTGGATTAACCTTGGTCATGGGGAGTCAATCACCGCATGACCCTACCTAATTGACTACTCACTCATTAGGCAAAGACTAATTAATTTAATTAAGGAAGTTATAAACATGACCAATAACTTTGAAAAGTGATTTTTAACGATGATAACAAACTTGCCAACAACTTTAAACCTTAGAGAAATAACAAACAACCAATAAAAACTAGAGTTTAAGAAAGATTTAGCTAGGAAATGAAGAACAAGATTTAACCGATAAAAACACAAATAAACTAGATTTATATAGAGAGAATGATTGTAGCTACTACAATAAACCTTGACAAATTAACTAGAAATGAAAACTTACTTGAGAAATCTAGAGAGAGGAAGCTTGAAAAACCATGAAAATGAAAAAAACTTAAAGTACCTAAAGCTAACTAATGGAGATGAGAAGAGAGAGGGAGAGAGATTATTATATACACAACACTTTCTCTCTCTCAAAAATATCCCAAAAAGCTCTTACATTAAACAAAAGTTTTCATAAATAGAAGGAGCAAAAAGTCCACAAAAATTGGTTCGGAGCACTTTTGGACCGGTCCAGAATTATTCCGGACCGGTCCAAAATCGTTTGGAAATTTTTGGGCAATTCTGGATCGGTCCAGAATAATTCCGGACCGGTCCAAAATCATCTGGAAGACTGATTTTTTTACCCAACTTCGCGGGCACGCCCCGGCTTCATCCAAACTCGGAATGAGGTGATTCTTGAACCGTTGGAAAGCTCTATGAGTCTACTTTCCAACCCAATTGACCTCATATTCATAGCTTTTGTATCTTGAGAGAAATGAGCCTTTTTCTATCAGTTGGTCAGATTTTCTCGAGGCTCATAACTCCAAATGTCTTGTTCTTTTGTTCCGGGCCTTCCTTGAACCTTCCAAAGCTTCTTGAATCGACTTCTAAGCTTCGGCGATTGTCCTCCACGGCATTGCGGGACCTTAGGTACTTCCAGATACAACCGGGGGGTTATTTTGGAGCTTTGGACACACTTTTTAGCTCCAATTTTCTGAAACTCTTCAAAAACACAACTCGCGCAAAATCAATCGTATAAAGGCACAAAATGCACATGTGTGTGATCACAACGAGCGAGATAAGCCCGGATATATACAACATTAGGGGCTTATCATCCTAGGTCCTGGATAGGGCGGCTTCACCATTGTGTCAGCGCTGGATTCAAAAAATGCACCGAATTTTTTTTATAAAATTTAGATATAAATTAAATTTTCTTTAGTATTGTCAGCGGGATTATTCGTGCGAGATTAAAATAAATATTTCCAACTAAATTTGAACCAAATCGTTATAGCCCTAATAAAACAAAAGAAATTTAGCCCAATTATGAGAGCCCAATATACAATAAACATTTAAGGATAATGGTTGCATGCCTGATATTTGGTTCAATGTTGAAACACTACAAAATTGAAGGGAATCAAACTCTCTCTCTCTCTCTCTCTCTCTCTCTATGTGTGTGTGTGTGTGTGTTGTCAAACCAAAAAAAAAAACTCAAAAGAAGAAGAAATCAAGAATCAGTGAATCACAGCAGTCCGAAGAAAGAAGAATTGAATACACCAAGGTTTTATATGACTTTTTTCCGGTAGAGCTTATGGTACTTGACAATCAACTTCAAAACTATATAGTGGATGTTTGCTCTAACGATGATTTTGCAAAATTGAAAAGAGTTGGTGAACTTGCAAAGACTATGATAGAGACGAGGAAGAATCTTGCATGCATATTCATTAGTATATGTACTTGTGAAATTAATTTTGCTTCTTCTAGTTGCCACAGCAACCGTTGAAAGAATTTTTTTTTGTCGATGAAATTGATAAAAACCCAATTGTGTAACCGGATGGAAGATGAATGATTGAATGATTCTTTGGTCACGTTCATTGAGAAAAACATATTTAAGAGTGTTGACAATGAAGGTATAATATTTCAACGCTTTCAAAATTAATTTGAAGACTCTTCGTGGAATGTTGTAATATGTTAAGAGTCTCTTTTTGTTAAACAATGTAATGTATATGTATACATCTCTTTTGCCTAGTCAGAGTTTTTTTTGTTTTTTTTGCATACAGCTTTTAATCAATGGCACACCATGGATTTTTGTTAGCGTTGGATGAAAATTTTGGAGCCGCTCCTGATCCAGGAAATGTCAAGGCCAACCTGAGAGGAATGATGTACTCGTATATGAGTGTGTATATTTCTGCTGTTAAGTTCATGAAATTCATGATATTATTTGATCGCATGATCTTTAAAGCAAGACAGGAATGATGCATATGATTATGTATTTGTGCAGTCAAACTTAGCAGATAATTGAAAAACAGAAACCTAAAATAAATTACAAAGGATGTTCTTATAAGTTGGTAGCTTTTCAAAGTTAGTTTTGGCCCATAAACCAGCATCAGAACATATGGCATTGCCCATTGGCATAGTTTCTGGAATAATAAAAGGGACAGAAGTTATAAGCTGCTGCAAACTGAAACCGCAGTTGACATTATATGCCTCTCTGTTTCCTTTTCTTAGTTCATAGACAGTGCAGAATGTGAGAAGTGGCAACGTAATCATCGAGCACTTTGTATTAGTAGAATTGTTTGTTTGTCACACAGGTCAACTTCGGCTTTTCTCCATCCCTGAATGCACTCGATAGCAGCCCGATCGCAGATCTAACTTCCAAACGTATACTCCTTCCATCCCAAAATGTTCTGCCTATTTCCTTCTTTGGACGTTTCAAAGATTTGTCTATATCTTTTATATTATAAAATTTTATATATTTAATTTGGATCTTATTTGATAGATCTCAATTAATTTTTTTAAACAAAAATTATGAAATCATAAAAACCATTATAGATTGTGAGATACAAACAACTTTTTGTGAGATTCCAAAAAAAAAAAAAAAAATCGCGAAATAATTTGGGACAGAAGGAGTACCACATTTGAAAGAAGCACACCTGAAAGGTCGTCTGCATCCGTGGGCTAATGTATAGGGAAGCTACAGGCAGTAGCAGAGGGAGTATAGGGCAAGTGGGGGGCCGGGCTAAAGTGGCGAAAAGCAAAAAAAACCACCACTCACTAATGGGAACTACCTAATGCATAACATCCAAAATTCAAAATTAAGAGGCTTAACCATAAGCTTTGCGTTATACTTTAGTAATTATTGAAAGTAGATGCGTTAAATTTCTTCAATAATTTTGTTTGCACCACATTTCTCAACTTTTTACTAAAGTGGCGACAAGCAAAATGAGTCTAAAGCAAAAAAAAAAAAAAAAAAGGCCCACTACTCACCAACTGGAACGTCTAGCTAATGCATAACATCCAAAATTTAAAAGAGGCTTAACCATGCATGAGCTATGCGTTATATATACTTTAGTATTATTGAATTTGATAACAATTTTGTTTCTTTCTCTTTGTCGCGCTATTGAAAGAATTCACAACACAATTCGAATTGGAGATTTAGGAATAATTTCTGAAAAGGATATTTTATTTCTAATTGGCACATGGTTGCTAAATATTAAACATTTTTGGTTATTGTGTATTAGATCGTAAACTTTGATCTGCTAAGACAATTCAAGTAATTGGTTTGTTTTGAAAATTTATGTGAGAAGCTGTCTTATTAAATATGTTAGTTTTAAAAAAAAAAAATCAGCACATTGATTTTTTTTTATATATATATTTCAAATTGCTTATTACTATTTTATTTTGTTGAACCATGTTAAAAGGTGCCCACTAACAGTCTTTCCTTGTTCCGTCATGTACACAGGGTACATGGTATATCCGAGTTTTAACTTTTGAAACCAAGTCGTGAAAGTAAAAGATTATTGTGGATTAAACATTTTTAGTTATTGTGTATTAAATTGCTCTTAAACTTTGATCTGCTGAGACAATTCAAGTAATTGGTTTGTTTTAAAAATTTATGTAAGAAACTTTCTTATTGAATGTGTTAGTTTTTTTATAAAAAAAAAAAAAAATTTAGCACATTGATTTTTTTTTATTTCAGATTGTTCATTACTATTTTATTTTTTTTGAACCGTGTGAAAAGGTGCCCCACTAATGGTGTTTCCTTGCTCTGCCATGTACAGGGTACAGGTATATCCGAGTTTTAACTTTTGAAACAAAGTCGTGAGAGTAAAAGATTACTGTGGATTGAACATTTTTAGTTGTTGTGTATTAAATTGTTCTTAAACTTTGATCTGTTGAGACAATTCAAGTAATTGGTTTGTTTTGAAAATTTATGTAAAAAACTTTCTTATTAAATATGTTAGTTAGATTTTTAAAAAAAAATTCCGCACATTGATTTTTATTTTATTTAAGATTGCTTATTACTATTTTATTTTTGTTAAACCGTGTTAAAAGGTGCCCCACTAACGGTGTTTCCTTGCTCCGCCATGTACACAGGGTACATAGTATGCCCGAGTTTTAACTTTTGAACCAAGTCATGAAACTAAAACATTACCGTGGACAAGTCAGTGTGCGGATTGATCCGAATCATTACACGTGGTATCAAAGCACAATCCAATCACACGTTGGTGAGCACCGTAGTGTTAGCCAACCAGGGAATAACACTGACCATGGATCGCAACAAATGTTGGAATTGTGCCTTGGATTTTTCTTTTTTGGGAGAATTCCAATTGTGTTTAGGATTCCTATTGTGTTTAGGATTTTCAATTGTGTTTAGGATTTCCTATTGGTTGTATTTTTTATAAATAGAGGTTTTTAGGTATCCTTTGGCTATCTCTCATATTGTGGCCTCTACAGAGTTATAGATCGTAGCCGGCTCTTTGTATCTCTTATTCACCATTGATAGTGAACTCTCTCTCTCTCTCTCCTCGCCCGTGGACGTACCTCAATCTTGGGGGAACCACATATATTTTTTTGTCGTGTGATTGCTTGTTGTTTTGTTTGCTTTCTCCCAACTTAGTCGCATTCATAACATTTGTTACAACAAACTGGTATCAGAGCTTCTGGTTGAAAAACCAGGGTTTTGTTTCCGATTGTGGCTAGGGCGGCTAAGTTTGAGATTGTGAAGTTTGATGGGTAGAGCAGCAGCTTCAGTCTTTGGACGGTTAAAATGAAGGCTTTGCTAGTTCAATAGAGATTACACAAGACCTTGCAGGGGCAGGAAAAATCAAGCATCAACGCGAAAAATTGGGAAAACATGGATGATAAAGCTCTAAGTTCGATTTAGTTGAGTCTAGTAGACGATGTTCTTCGCGAGGTGGAAGAAGAAACTTCAGCAGCAGGTATTTGGCTGAAGTTGGAAGACATCTATATGACAAAATCACTAACGAACAGATTATATCTAAAACAGCGGTTGTATACTTTTTGTATGCGTGAAGGTATGCCAATTAAGGATCATTTAGATGAGTTTAATTGTATTTTGATGGACCTGAAAATATTGATTGTAAAATCAAGGGAGAGGACCAAGCCCTAATTTTGTTATGTTCTTTACTGTCATCGTATGAACATTTTGTTACAACCTTATTGTATGGGCAAGACACCATATCCATGGAGGATGTTAAGGCTAGTCTTCATTCGAAAGAGTTGAGGAAAAAGGTGTCAAGAGAGGTTGATGATCACGCGGAGAGATTGTTTATTAGGGGAAGAACGACAGAAAAGGGTGGTACGAGTAATAGGGAAAGATCCAAATCGGTAGTAAAAAATAAGAAAAAGGAAAAGTGCAATTATTGCAAGAAAGCGGAGCACTGGGCAAGAAACCGTTTAAAACTCAAGGAGAAGGAAAAAGAGGACCAGAAAGGGGGTAAAAATATTCCGGGGTTGCCAAAAGTTCGGATGAATTAGATACTGTTTTATCAATTACAATGGGAGATTCTCGCTATGATACCGAGTGGATTTTGGATTCTGAGTGTTCATATCACATGTGTCCGCATAAGGAGTGGTTCGCCACTTATGAGGCGGTCAATGGTGGCACAATTTTAATGGGCAACAATATACCCTACAAAACTGTTGGTTGTGGAACGATCCAACTCAAGATGCATGATGGTATTATGAGGACTTTATCGAATGTTCAGCATGTTCCGGAGTTAAGGAAAAATCTTATCTCTTTGGGTGTTCTAGATTCCATTGGTTGTACTTTCACTAGTGAAGGTGGAGTTTTAAAGGTCTCAAAGGGTGCTTTAGTGCTGATGAAGGGTCAAAAGCATAACAATCTTTATTCACTCATGGGCAGTACAGTTACAGGTTTTGCAGCAGCGATCGCTTCTTCAAAGGTTTTAGGTTTGGATTTGACTCGATTGTGGCATATGCGTCTTGGGCATATGAGCGAGAGAGGGACGACAATTTTAAGCAATCAGGGTCTACTTTGTGGGCAGAAAACTAAGAAGCTGGATTTTTGCGAGCATTGTGTCTATTATAGCAGTGCAAGGTCAAATTCAGTACAGCGGTTCATCACACCAAAGGCACGGTGGATTATTTTCACTGGGATCTTTGGGGTCCCACTGAGGTAACTTCTAAAGGTGGTTCTCGATATTTTGTGAGTATTATCAATGATTTCTCTCATAAGGTTTGGGTGTATATGCTAAAACATAAAAGTGATGCTCTAAGTACATTCAAACAGTTTAAAATTTTGATAATCATACAGGTAAGAAAATAAAACGTTTGAGAACTGACAATGGTATGGAGTTTTGACTTGGTGAATTTGATAAGTTTTGCAGTGATGAGGGCATTGTGAGACATCACATAGTGAGGAAACCGTGAGAATAGTGTGAATGAACGAATGAACATGACTCTTTTGGAGAAAGCGCGTTGTACGTTGTCCAATGCTAGGTTAGGAAAAGAGTTTTTGGCTGAAGCTGTTTCCACAATTTATGCTATTTGGTGAATAGGTTTCCATCGACTGCTATTGAGTGTAAGACTCTGTTTGAGTTATGGTCGGGTCATAACGCTGATTATTCCGTACTGCATATGTTTAGGTGTCCAGCTTATGCTCATGTGAATGATAGTAAGTTGGAGCCACGTGCCAAGAAATGTATTTTCTTGAGTTATCAGGCAGGTGTGAAAAGGTACAGATTATGATATTCGAAAACCTCTAAGTTTTTAATTAGTAGAGATGTTACTTTTCATGAAAACTTTATGGCTAAGGGGTCTAAGCAGGTTAAAGATGTAGTTGAGGAACTGAGGGTTCCAAACCAGGTGGAGTTTTTATGAGAATCTTCTAGCTCAGGGAAGAATGACAGTAATCAACCAATTGAAGAGGAGTTCAAAAGTTCAAACACAAATGATGATGTACCAGCAGAGCAACCACGCACTATTGCTAAAGATAGGCCAATGAGGGAGATTCGGCCTCCTGAAAGATATTTGGCTTATTCTGAGATTGTGGCATATGTTTTATTAGTTGTTGAAACAGTGGAGTATTATGAGCCTTCTAGCTATGTGGAAGCTATTTCAAGAAATAAGTGTGCATAGTGGTGTGTTGTTATGAATGAGGAGATTGAGTCTTTTCAGAAGAACCAGACATAGGAGTTGGTGGAACCGCTGAAAAATAGGAGGTTGTTGGGTGTAAGTAGGTCTTTAAGCGCAAGCTAGGTATTCCAAGGGTTGAAGAGGCACGGTTCAAAGCTCAGCTAGTGGCGAAAGGATTCAGTCAAAAGGAAGGTGTTGACTACAATGAGGTATTTTCACCAGTTGTAAAGCACAGTTCCATTCGTACTTTACTTGCTATTGTTGCTTGTTATGACCTTGAGTTAGAGTAACTTGATGTCAAAACGACGTTTTTGCATGGAGAGCTTGAGGAACAGATTTATATGCGTCAACGAGAGGGATTTGTTGTTTCTAGTACGGAAGATCATGTATGTTTGCTTCGTAAGTCTTTATATGGCTTAAAACAATCTCCTAGGCAGTGGTATAAGTGTTTTGATACATTCATGATAAGCCAATCATATTCTTGGAGCGAATATGACAGTTGTGTGTATTTTCGGAGACTTCCAAATGGTTCATTTATTTATCTACCGTTGTATGTTGATGATATGCTTATTGCTGCCAAAAGTGTATCATAAATCAACAAGTTGAAGCAGCAGTTGAGTGGTGAATTCGAGATGAAGGATTGACAGGAGTTACCACCTGGGTTTAAGGGTCATACCCAAGAAACCATTTGGAAAATGACTCTTTTGCCCTTTGAATGAAAAATATTTTACTGATCTCGCAAAATGAGATTTCTCGAGTCCGAGAGCTAGGTTACGTGAGGGGAAGGAATTTAAAGCACCCCTCACGCCCGGTATGATTACTGGTCTCTACTCAATGCTCAAGGGATTTTGAAAATGTTGTTTCAACAGACTTTAATCATAAGCTCATGAGAGAACACATAAATGCATCAAAAAAATTAATGAAATGTATATGGATGCTTATGCAAAATGTCATGGGTGAATGATCTATATGTGTAAGACACTGAAACTTAACAAAATCACACTTAAACTGCTCTAAGATGCTCTAAAAATTGATCACAAAACATCATATTTACCACACCTGGATGGTAATCTGGGCACCTGGATTAGGCAAATCCAGGCGCCTGGAGAACATATGGGCGCCTGGAATAAGGGAATCCAGGCGCTTGGAATGCACCAGTGTAGGCGCCTAAAGCACTGATCAGACAGAAATTTTACTATCCAGGCGACAAAACAAATGACAAATATGAGCTATAACACTTGTTCTCCCACACACACAATGATGTTTGATGACGTTTTAAACCAAATGGACCTTAGAGTCAAACCTAAGAGATGTTTCAAGCTTGAAAAACCATGATTTTATCACCAAATCATTCAAAAGTTATTTAAATGAACTTTTTTAACCATGAAATGGAACATCAATCCTAAAAATAGTATGAAGTGAACTTAAATAAACATGTAAGAGTATAGAAAAGGGAAAAAAACACTAGTTATGAAACCGGATTCCAGGCACCTATATCATGCCATTCCTGGCACCTGGAATTGATATGGGTGCCAATGAATAACTTCAACTTTTCTGAAATTTGAAATCTTTTTGGGCTCTCAACTAGTATAAGGAACTAGTAAGAGCCTAGATGGTGTCCCCTCAAGACCTATTTTGGGCATTTCGGTAGAAAGTCTACCTTGGAAGCTTTGTTGATGAACTTGGATGATGGGTTTAGGTGATTTTTATTGGTCGAATGGACGGATGGCTTGATTTATGAAGTTAAAAAGGGCTGATTGTGGAGTCTTTGATTGGGGTTGATTATGGATGGTGTTAATATGGGGAATTTGAGTTGCAAAAAGTGGGTTTTATGATAAATGGAGGGAATATAGAGGGATCAGTTGGGGATGGAGTTTCTGGAAAATTTCTAGCAGCATAACAGTTAGAAAAGGGGGTGGAGAGCTGATCTCCTTCAAATGGAGGAGGAAAGGTGGTATCAATAGGCAAGGAAAGGTTCAAAAAGGGCCATTTGAACCCTTAGAGGATCATGCTAGGGGTCCAAGTAGTGTAATCATGCTCCCCCACCATCTCTCTAACTGATTTCTGCAAAAAAAATCTCAGAAATGACCCTCAAGACGCTCCTCTCCACTCATTCAACCTTGGACAGCAAGTATTTGTAGTTAATTTGGGTGCCTGGAATAGGGGAATCTAGGCGCCTGGATTGAGTCTGGGCGCCTGGAATAGAGCAATCCAAGCGCCTGAATTAGGAGACAACACAACATATGAAACTTCACGGGGCCGCTCCGAGTGCTACAAAACTCCATTTTGCACATGGTTTGAAGCGTTGGAAAGCTTGTCAAATCTAATTTCTAACCCAAGTGATTTGAACCCAAGATGATTCGTACATCAAAATATGTGACCACTTAGAAAGTCGAAAAAACAAGTCATTTTGGTAAAACATGCACATCTCCCTCATTTCAAAATGGATTGGGACATATTATATATCAAAAAAGATGGTTTTGAATGTACTAAAGGGTGGTGTAGGCTCAGGTTAATTTTGGATAGGTTTAGGAGGGGTTTCCAAGTTCACAATCAAGCTCTGCATGCTCTCATTAGGAATTTTCATCATCGGGGATGCTTGATAAGTTTCTCATGTCAAAATCGAGGTGTCTACATTTACTAAACCAGTTTCGGTTGCCAAGTTCAAGCATTGCTTGGGCTTGGTTGGTATTTGCAGTTGATCGCCCCTTAGGGGCATTGTGGCGAGGTAGAGGCAGAAGAGAGTTGCTATAATTAGTGATTTGGGTTCAGTAGAATTCAAGTCAAGGTGGAAAATTGATAGAATTGTGCCTTGAATTTTTCTTTTTTGGGAGAATTCCAATTGTGTTTAGGATTTTCTTTTGCACTTAGGATTTTCAATTGTGTTTAGGATTCCTATTGATTGTGCTTCTTATAAATAGAGGCTTTTAGGGATCCTTTGGCTATCTCTCATATTATGGCCTCTCCAGAGTTACGGATCATAGTCGGCTCTTTGCATCTCTTCTTCACCATGGATAGTGAACTCTCTCTCTCCTCGCCCATGGACGTACCTCAATCTTGGGGGAATCACGTATATCTTTGTGTCATGTGATTGTTTGTTGTTTTGTTTGCTTTCTCCCAACTTAGTCTAATTCATAGCATTCGTTACAACAACAAACACATCACAAATAAAGGTGGAGAAATTGTAATATCAACGAGGGATAGTCGCTCACTGGTAACAAGAAGTTAGAAGAAGAAGACATGGTAATCCGAACCATAGCTTTTGAAACTACATTGGGAGGCTAAAGGATTATCCCGGACCTCTAGAAATCAACGGGAAGGATTGAGAGTTTCCATGAGAAAAAAAAAATAAAAAGGAAACTGAGAGAAAGAGTATTCTCTCCATGTTTGAATGGAAGTGGTGAGAGAGGGTTAGAATTGGTGAGATTCATGAACCCCATAGAGAGCCATTTTTTGTGTCTTATCCCTTTTGGTGAGAGGAGATAATTGCAGGATGTTAATATTCTATCTATCCAAATGAGACGGTGAGAAAACACCATCATTTCTTCTCTTTTCTCACTAGTATGTAAAACCCTTGTTTTATGGAAAGCTTTAAGCATATTCGTGGTTCTTGAATAAGATTAGATGCCTCAAACTACGATTTGATAAAGCTAGTTGTTTGGTAAACTGCAAGGGATTGTCGCAGTGGTTAATCAACATGTCTCAGGAGGGCTTACCGCCCCAAGGTCACAGGGCCGATTCTCATCGGTATTGATTCGCCATTGGGGCCACCTCACCTCACACAAACACGTGGAAAGAATTGTGAAAAGGGTTAGAAAAATTAGTTTGTTTCATCGGGCACTCTTCGTTACTAAAAAAAAAATACTTGGCTGAATGCATCTTATGGGAGATTGTGTAGAGCTATATAGTAATATGATTCTGTTGCTTTTGTCTACCGTCTTCTCTTGTTTAATACTATTATTTTTGCACGAGCCACCACAATAACCTAAAACTTCTGTTTTCTTTCATTACAATAAGGGGACGTTGGACCCTAAGAAGGTTACATTAATTCCAAAGTCAAATGAACTTTTTTAGTCATTTTTTGTGAGCAATCCACTTGTAATAGTCTAGTTCTAGAAATAAAAAAAATAAGTAAAAAAAGTCCAAAACCCATGAGCTTTGCTGTTTTCAGATCCAAACCAAAGGAAGAGAAAAAAAAGTTGTAGCCTGAAGATTCATACCCTTTCTCTGTGAAACTTGAAAAAGTTTGCTTCTTGTTCAATTCTTAACAAGTTGTTTAGTCTCTGTTTGGTTGTTGATAGACAGATAAATCTATCTGTCATTTCAATTCCATTGATTTCTGCTCTTTCATGGCTAGGGATCAATCCACTGTCTTCAGTTTCAGGTACCCCTGTTACATCCTTGTTGCCCTATCTGCCTTCTCATCCCTATCATTCTTCTACTGGTCTTACTCTTCTGTCCCCTGCTCTTCCAATGGCCAAACAATAGAGCAGATCCAAAACAAAAACCAACCCATTAACCTTCTTTCCTTTCCTTTAGCATGGAATCATCTCTCCTTCTCCTCAAACCCACCTTCCAAAATCCTCAAAATCGCACTCTTTGTGAAGAAATGGCCTCACAAGTCTCGGGCAGGCGGGTTAGAGCGCCACGCCCAGACGCTCCACCTCGCGCTAGCCAAACGCGGCCATGAGCTCCACATCTTCACCACTTCGGCCCAAAACAAATCCTTTCCCACATACCCAATGAGCAACTTGTTCTTCCACCTCTCGAAACCGACATCAGCCGGTTTGTTGGACCAAAGCCTAGTTTGGAAGCAATTCCAAACCCAAAACTCTTCTGGGAAACCTTTTGATATGATCCACACCGAGAGTGTGGGACTCATGTATACCAGAGCGCAGAACGTCTCTAACTTGGCTGTCAGCTGGCATGGAATTGCGTATGAAGCTGTACACACAGATATCATTCAGGAAATCCTTCGAGCACCTGATGAGCATCGTGCTATTGAATTGACTGACAGAACTACAAGGGTTGTTGAAGAGGTAAAGTTTTTCAAAAATTATGCTCAACATGTCGCTACAAGTGATCACGTCGGTGATGTCCTGAAAAGGATTTACATGATCCCAGAAGAGCGTGTTCATACAATTCTCAACGGCGTTGATGAGGAGATTTTCAGGCCAGATATTGCCCAAGGTAAGGATTTCAAGTCCAAATTTGGTATTCCAGAATCTAAGGCATTGGTGTTGGGAATGGCTGGAAGGTTGGTTAAAGACAAAGGACACCCATTAATGTTTGAAGCTCTAAAGAAAATGTTTGCAGAAAATTCAAGATTTCAAGAAAGTGTGTTTGTCCTAGTTGCTGGGAATGGTCCATGGGGTGCCAGATACCAGGATTTAGGTCCCAATGTACTGGTTTTGGGGCCATTGGATCAAGCTCAACTATCAAGATTCTACAATGCTATAGACATTTTTGTGAACCCAACGCTAAGGGCTCAAGGGTTGGATCATACTCTGTTAGAAGCAATACTTTCTGGCACACCGGTGATTGCAACGAGAATTGCCAGCATTACAGGGTCGGTAATTGTGAGTCATGAAATGGGTTACACATTTTCGCCTACCGTAGATTCACTGACACAGGCTCTTTATCGGGTTTGGAAAGACGGGAGACGGATTCTTGAGAAGAAAGGTCAGGTGGGTAGGGAACGAGGGCTGAAGTTATTCACTGCCACTAAAATGGCATCTGCATATGAAAGGTTGTTCCTTTGCATTTCAGATAGTGTGAAAGGGGGAAATGATTATTGCACATACAAACCTTCAATTGGTTAAAATAGCCAGATTTTCAGATTATTGGCGGCATGAACTCTTATCTACAAGAATGAAAGCATTCCACAGTGGACCACTGGCAGAAAAGGGCTCAACCCAGGATGATGCATCATTTTTTTTCAGGCGACATTGATTGAGGTTATGATCTTTCACGCGTTGATGTCCAGGTCTATCTTCCAGAGTTGGAAACACGCCAACAAACTCATGATTTAAACACATCCTAAATGTAGCAATCTAGAGGTGAGATTTGCTAAAATGTTTACGAATCTTTCGAATCCTATTCTTTTTCCTAGTTCAACATTTATTGCCTCTCGTTTACAGCTCTTGCATCACTTCACATAGATTAGCCAAAACAAGCGTATGGCATTGCTTGCAAAATGAAGACCAAATAGCTGCCATTTTTTGCTGCCATAACCTCCAGGACCGTACTTTCATTATTCTGGCCAACAAAGGATGTTTGCTGTTTCGTCAATGTCTCATGCACAAAAATTTAACTAAAATGCAATCTTGTGAATCTGATACAATGCTAGTGAAACGAGTTTATCCATACGATCAAAAGTTTGGATGGTCTTAGGCTCTTATCAGTAACAACACCGATATATCAAACATGCATGCTTGGAACCTTCCTCGTTCCATTATTTCTAGTTGAAGACTTTACTAATATCGGTCAATTACACATGAAATCCTTCATAGCGAGGCAACAAGTGTTGTGCAGTCAATTGAACATAGTGACAAGGACCAAAAATCCTGGGGAACCTCCTCTGAAAAAAAATTGACAAGGATTTCCCAGTGTAACATCGTGAGTTCCATATACCGAGAAAGTGGGAAGAAACAAACTCCTTACAGATTCTGTCCCATAAAGGTATGCAATCTATTGAATATGTTCCCTATAAGAAATCCAAATCAAACAGCTGCCAATATGTGAACTCCTGCAAAATTTGATACAAGAAAGAAACATCAGGTTAAACAATTGAATCAAAAGTCTTGTATACCAGTTAGCATATACAAACACACTCACAAACACCATGACCTCGACCACCCCCAAAAGACAACAAAAATTGAAACAGAAAACAATACTTTTACAATTTCAAAAAGCAGTCTGGTAAAATCACAGGACTTGTTCTTCCAATACCAAAAGCAAGGAACTTGATCCCCAAAACAGCAGCAAATAAATGCCTTCAAAGATCCTAAAGTTTAATTCTACAACTCTTCAGCAGGATTTCTTTGAAAAGAAGCATAGATAACAATGAGCAAATTAAAGAAATTTTAACTGTTTCCAGATAATATATACGTTTAAATTTGAAAGTAGAGAACACCATATGAAAGGATGGAAGTTAGATTCCTTCCACCACCATATATGATACCATAAACACAATGAAAAACAAAAAAAACTTGGAGTTATACGTTCATTCAACTATATGTAGCAAAATATAAAAAGAAAAAAGAAAAGAAAGAAAGACTGTCCATAGTGATCAGCGCTTTCCATTCCAAACTTCAGTCACACACTTCTAGTTTCCAAACAACAATATAGAACCGTGAATGATTCATGGAAAATTTACCATTACTCTACCTTGGTAATTAGATTCAGACTTCACATCCTAGGCAGGGCAAAGTTTTAATAATAAAGCGACCCTGCAGGAATAGAAGTCAAGCTTAGATATGCTACTTTTTTCTACACATATAGGGTCGATAAACTTTTCTCTCATGTATGTCTGCCTCCAGCAGTTTTACCTTGCCACCAATTTCCTCTAGAAGCACTCTCTGAATGGTAGCCATATGGATCATCTTCCACTCCTCCTTGCTTGATCTAACACAATTCAAAATTTATTAAAACTATCAGTTTTGTGTCAAAAGCAATTTATCATTACCATGGTAACTTTCTTCAATCAAGTCTCACAGAAGGGTAGGAGCCAGAGCATTTAGTGCTTGAAGAACCGATGTACATATCTTCTTGTCCACCGTAGTAGAGAGATGAACTTAGAGGACATGTTTCTACTCTTTCTAGGAAGATGGATTTCTTTTCCTTGTTGATTATGCTACTTTTCGTGTCCTCATTTTTGTCTGCTATTATATCTACAAAAGAATGCAGGGCAAGGCATGAGTTTAAAAATAAGGCACTATTATTCCCAGCTAACTCTTTTCATCTTCTTTTTTTGGTACTATTAAGAGACACAAAGGATTACGATGACAGGACCACAAAAAAATTCTTCTCAATATTTCCAGTAAAATAGTCTAAAAACAACCACCACAGGGAGATTGATGAAAAGAGGGCTTGAAATGCGCACCTGCAGTGACTAGTCTTGTGCCCCATGCCTCATCCCTTGTGGACTGCTCTTGCAAACATCCCACGAGATCTGAGCATGAGTAGTTCCTATGCACAACCTATAACCCAAACTCATGATGAAGCACTTCATATTTTCTTGCAGTTGAATAAGATACACCCAGCAATATATTAACAAAAAACTATGAGCAGAAGCACACACACCATATTTGATTATTAGTGAAAGCTCAGCAGCTTAGGCTGCATTGTGGAGTACTATATAAATCATTTTGTGGAGCCTGATGGTGATGTACACTCATCCATGAGTTCCCTGCATCCAATTTCCCAAGGGTACATTCGGTTTTTCACATACTTATATGTTGAAACCTAGCCATATATTACAAGTATCTCCAACATAATTCTTGCACTATTCGTCGTCATAATAAAACAGCTGCAGTGAACCATGTAGATCTTGTGTTTCTTTTGTAATTGTTCTTCATTAGTTCCTCGTCTTTCTGTAATAGCGTTACCTGGATACTCATTAGGATTCAAGAGTATCCTTTGATTTTCCTTTTCTCATTTGGTCCCCTTGTAGTTCTGGGTTAGGGGGTTTGACAATTACCAACCTTTAAATGAAGCAGAGAAGAGACGGACGGCAGGACAGTGACCCAAATTACCATAATACCATCTTTGATAACTTTTCTACCCTTCCAGGGGATGCTGCACATGGGTGTGCACCGGAACATCTAAAGTAATTTGTTTTTAAATTTTATTATCTCCAAAAAACAGAGCATGAGTCCAAAAAGATCCGTTCCAACCTATTAGCCACAATTTTTGCCAAAAGAACATTTGTGAATTTCAAAATATAAAAATTTGTAGAGTACAATTGTAAAGTCTTATGTGAATTTTATATTTTGTCATCACACTATTCACATTAGCATATGAATTCTTGTGTATGCATTATTGGTTCATAGAGCTAGTAGAGCTTACGTAATTCATAAACATCCAGTAAAAAAAAAAAAAATCCTGAGGCCACCACTGCACTCTTCATATTGATCGAAGAGATATAATAAATCCCATTAACCATCTCCTCGAAATTAGGATCAAACGGGCAACTAGTCTCAGATTTGGTTTATTGATTTTGGGCAGTATCTAGGCTAAAGCCAACCCTTCGTGGCCATAATTAAGCAAACACTTCAAACTAGAGAAGGAAACCCCAATCTAAAGACTCTAATCGTAATTGAGTTTTGGTAATTGATTTTCATACCCCCGAATGTGTAATTGATGAAATTTTTACACATAAAAATTTCACGAAAGGACAAAAAAAAAAAATAATTGTGGATATCAATTTGGGGTGTGGAAAATGGAAATCACTCACCTTGAGTTTTTTATATCAGAACATCAAACTTGACCCAAAAAAAGGACCCTTCATTGTCTCTATGAAAAAGATATAGCAATAAGTCCTACCCATAAAAATGAATAAACAGGAGAAGGAAAAAACAATACTAAAATTGTTATAAACCCTAGAGAACGGAACAAGAAACTAAACCAACAGGCAACAAATTCACAACATCAAGCAATGCCGTAGGAAAGCATACCGACGACGGTCGTGGGAAAATTGACGCAAAAAGTCCCGTTGATGACGACGGCGGTGATGATTTCTTGGAACCCAAAAGATCAGACTCTGATGAAGAAGAGCCCAATTGCTTCTTGTTTTCCATTACCTTTTTGGTTTTTCTTTAATTTTCAAGGGCAACCCAACAATCAAAACTGTCTGAAATGGTCGAGATTATGATTAAAAAACCTGGACGAAATCGAAAGTGTCTAATGAAAAATACCCAATTGAGGAAAACAAAGAGAAGATTTGCAGCGCAGGGATTGAGATAAACGCAATTTCGAAAACAACAGAGAAGCAACAGCGCGTGTGAATCAATGTTATGGAGGAAATTGAAACCGACTCACAATTCATAAATTAAATCGGAAGCCGTTGCTGATAAGAATTTTTATTCGCCGTGCCGCCCACATGCTCTCGAGGGAAAAGCCGAAAAGGGGCAAAGAAAAGGTTGAGAGTATATCCGTGCATTAGATTTCTTTTATACTCTTGGCCTTTGGATCTTCCCGTTTAGGCTGGGAGGGGTAAAAATTACTATGAAATTTCTCATTTTACAACGTTGATTTTATAAAATGTTTCATTTTAGGTTGAGTTTTCGAATGGATTTTATCTAGATTTTATTAAAATTTGATAAAATCGAGTCTTGATTTTATCTATTCGTGCAAAGAATTGATAAAATTTTAGTTGTTTTAATGCAAAAATCTAAGATTTTATCAACTCTCCTCTCGAATGGATAAAATCAAAGGTTTGATTTTATCAGATTTTGATAAAATTCATTCGGAAACTCACTCTTAGAACGATAATTTTGTGAGATTTTCATGAAATCAACTTGCTAAAATGAGAAAATTCTAGAAATTTTATGAGATTTCTCATAAAATCTTATAGCAAATTCAGCCTTTAATGTAGATTGTTCATGTGGATGGTTCGGAATTGGGGGGCGTGCTGTTCCTTCAAGGACAATATGCATGTTGGGCCAATCACGGTCATCTGTGGCCGACCATCAAATATGTTCGACAGTGGACGATTCAGATTTGTTTGAACAAGATGTAATCTCCATGGCCGATCACAGACGGCGGTGATCGGCCCAACCATGTATGTTGTCCCTGAAGAAACAGCACGCCCCCGGATCCGATTCATGGGGTCCTACTAGAAATTGAATTGTTGTGATCTTTTCTCAATCTCAATTGAAGGCGGATGTAATTCTTATTTTAATCCATCCTGGAATTTGAAAAGATGGATTTTTTTTTCATTACAAACGGTAGGAGAATATAAATACTCCTATTTAAATTACAGCATCTGGATTAGCCCTAATTGATTAGGAGAAGATAGATTTTAATGCTCCAAATGTGGAATATACAAAAACAAATGAAAGATTATCAGAATTCATTTTTATAATATAACAATGAAAAAAAAAATATTAGTTTTGAAATGAAAATGAATAATGATTGTAAACGGAAAAAAAAAAAAAAAAAAAGTCCACTACTCCCTCCGCCCCTTTTTAATTATTAGGTATTCTATTTTGAGTTGCTCCTTTAGAAGTGTCTGTTTTGAAAAGTTAAGGTGTAAAAATTTATACAAGTATTGTTTTACTCTTTTGAAAAGTTAATGAGTAAAAGTGAAAGATAATTTTGAAAAGTAGAGATAAAAGTTTATGCGAAATGTGTAATTTTAATAAATTAAATTTACAAAATAACACACTCAAGGCTAGTTTTGCCATAAAATTTGTATGAGAAATCCCATTAAATCATCCAGTTTATTTTATGAATGATTTTATTAGATTTCCCATAAAATCTTATGAAAATCCAGCCTAAAAAGGGACAGAGAGAGTAGAAGACTATTTTCGAAAGAACAAGTCTACATGTATAACCATTTCACAAAAAAAATAAAAATGATTGCAACAGTGTAATCAAATGATTCCATTGAATAATTTTGGCTTCCGAAATAGAGAACAAATATACTTTGTACTTGAGATTATTGGGGGATTAAAAGATAAAAACTAACCAAATACCCAATATATATATATATATATATATATATATATATATATATATATATATATATATATATATATATATATATATATCACCGACTGTTCAAACCAAACAGGCATATGTTTTTCCTTTCCTAAATGAAGTCATGGTGATTTTGGACTTGCATATGGTCTAAGAATTTGTAACATTTCATGGAGATACAAAGAATTTCAATATTCTGCTCAAACTGCAGAAATTTCATCTCCCAATCCTTCAAAGAGATAGCACCCCGTTTTGCTTGCTGCATTTGGCACCCCCATTGGGCCAAATCCAATTTCAAAAGAAAATAGATTACATTAATTGAGCAGAGTCATATTCAATCTTCTTAGATTAGATTCTGTAATGGATTTTGAATGAATTGCCCCTATAATTTGTATTTCTTTTTCTTGTGGAAGCTTAAGAATTACATTAAACGCCAGAAAAGTACAACAGTGCTATCGCCATAAGATAACAAGTGTCGGTCATTGGTCAACAAGGGAAGACCAACAAACAGAGGCCTATGGAACAGAGCACCATGAGTGAAGGCCAACAGGAAGGCCTAAGAAATAGAGCACCGTGTGAACATGTGTGCAGCAAAATAGTAAACAACAACAAAAACATACGAAAGTAAAACTAAACTATTTATGTGCATCAAAAAGAAGAACCTCAACCGTAACCGCCACCGGCAAAGTAACCATAGTCAGCAAACCGACAAACCACCACAATCAAGCAAGACAACAATGAAACGGCGACAACCAGAAAAACAGATCCTACAATCCAGCAAGGCTCCAATCAACAGATCACATGCTCCATCCATAGCTGAACCTGCAGAAAACAGAACTACCACAACCAAGCAAATTACATGCGAACACCCAAGATAAAGAGTGTCGGCAAACAAAATTTTATTAGAGAAACTCGATGACAGGTACATCGAGAAGGAGAAAATCCAACCAAAAGTTGAAAACACTCAATGGGCAAAGCCCAAACACCCTTGGGCCTATAATGCCCTGATAAAACAAAGAACCTTAATAGTGGAGTAATTGTTTTATTCTTGACTTTGCATCCTAATTTAATTTATGTTTAAGTTTTTTTGGTATCCCATTAATAAAATTTCTGGTTCCGCCCCTGATACCAACCCTTGGCAAATAGTAGTAACAAAAGAAAAGGAGAAAAAGGATATATAACCAAACCTTTTACTAAAAGGAGAATTCATGAACCTAATAGAAAGACAATAACATATAGCATGCTGATTAACGTACCTTTGTAGATATACCTCTTCTCTTTCTTGACCTTTATCAAATAAAACAAATTACATGAAAAAGTTGCACTCAAATACATGTCATGGGAAAAGAAGTCACTTAAAGTCGAGCTGGAACCTGTAATTGTTTAAGCTCTCAAGTACTTATTAAAACTTTTTGTTAATTACCCACTTCTTAAACTAATCTTAGTTTATTCAATTCAACTCAACTCACTTTTACACCCTGAGATTTAGTTAGCACAAGGAGAAAATTTTAGGTGGTAGACTGGGTACCACGTGATGGTCCAAAAGTGTTTAAGAGAGAGAAAGAGGAGAGAGAGAAAGAGAACTCTAGGCCATCCAAAGTGTTTGGACGGCCAAAGTGGGAACTCGAACACCACATGTGTGGTACCCCACTTGCACCAAAAAAATTCTCATGCAGAAGATAACATCTTCATATTCGATTTCCAAAAATGATATGGGTACATCTAACTTGCACCCCACATGCATACTAAGGTGATGTGGCAGATAAGGAGAAACCCAATGTCTGACCCACCTCAAATAATGGGATTCTTCTTGTCTGCCACATCATCTTGGTATACATGTGGGGTGCAAATTAGATGTACCCATAGCATTGTTGGTCCCACACTACATTCCGAGAGATCGAGTCACATTCCTCCCTTCTCCAATATAATAGACTAGGAATTACAAATGGCAAAAAAAAAAAATAAATACTCCTATCGAGATTACCCAAAATTTTCGTCATTGTTTCTTTTTTCAAACAAATTTTTTGTAATTCTTACTTTTGGTCACACTCTTTTGGCTTTTTGTGTGTAACTCTTTCATTTACTTAAACTTCTTGGTCACCCCAAACACAAATTTTATAAGCATAAACTGAAAAGATTTATGCCTATGAGAGTGCACTAAACCCAATCATAGATTAATTGTTGCACTCTTACAGCCTGTTTGGATGACGTATTGGATTAAATAGTAAGGGAGAGATAAAATAGTTGGAGAGATCAAATAAAAAGGGTGGACTCACATTGATGTGATAGTTAAGAATGATAGATTAACTAGTTTATGATTTGGATGAAGAATAAAAAATGAAGCATAAGGAGGGTGGATGATGTAAAATCATGTCAAAAGACTTTATTGCCCTTGGTAATGCATATACTAGCTTATGTATTTATATAATTATATAAATACTAAAATTAATTATTATGTTATAAATTATATTAAGTAATTCTTTTATGGTGTAAATTAAGAATTGTCTCTTCATCAATTTTTAGAATTAAAACAAAATAAATTATCTTGTCATTTTTTGTTAGAAAATTCGATTGCGAATAATCTGGAAAAATAACAAAAACAGAAACAAATTAGAATGATCAGAAACTTACTAGACTCAATTCAGTACACCGGAATTTGGCAAAAGACAACTCAAATAGAACCGGGGCAAGTATTAAGATACTCTGTCCTTAAAACAGATTCGTCCTCCACTACGGTGTTGATGGACTACGCAGACGTCTGTTTCCCAGGACTACCCGATTTTCACTGCACGGATGTAGCACTCCAATCTTTGCAGTATGCGAACTAGAAAACGTATGCAGCAACTCTCAGATATTCTATGCAAACGTGATGCAGAATGTATGCTTAAAAACGTAAAAAGAAATGAAGAGAGGAGGGTTCTATTTATAAGAAAACAGACACCCGAACGGAGAGACACGAAGACGGAATGGCGTGACTGTTCGGAACCGAACAGTTACGACTTATATTGTTTCACGGTTCATGAACGGTAACGACGGGAAAGGGAAAGAACGCACTGGTTCGGAAGGAGAATGAATTAAAACTTCTGGAACATTTATGACCTGGCCCGGTTGGTAATAAATCTCCAGCAAAAAGACAAGAACTTAATGGGCTTAAGCCCATCTTATCTAATGACCCAACCCAACCCAACCCAGTTCGGTCGGACGAACGGCGGCGGCGCCCCAACCCAACCCGGTTTGGTCGGATGGACGGCGGCGTGTTAGAAGGACCAAAGTCCACTATGTCCATGCCTTCTCCCCCAACAAAAGTTGTAATGACCCAAAGAGCCAACCCATAGAGTCAAACTAAGGGTAAATATACCCAATTAACTTGTTCTCCACAACCAATGTGGGACAAGTGTTTTTCCCCCTTCTACCAAATTCACGTAGGCTCTTTTGAGGTCAATTTCTCATTCACCTTAACTTGATTTTGTCCAACCGAGTGTTCGGTCTTAATCTCCTAACCAAGACGTACACACCGGTATGTGGGTCCATCCACATGGACGTGTGAGACCCACTAGAATAATTAATAAAAATCAAGTTTTTCCCAACATTTTTTTTATAAATCATATTAGGTTATTTTTTATAAATCATATTTGTATATACTCAACGTTAAAGTCTGTGAGTGAGTAATTTTATATTCTTTTCATTTATGTTTTGTAACCCAACGTTATAAATTATATTAAGTAATTTTTTATGCTTTTCTCTGATTTTTTGTATCGAATGAAAGATCTCTAGTAGTAGTTTAATTTGGTGAAAAATAAATAAAAAATTATATAGGGAAGTACTTTATTTTTTTATCCAAAGGAAATTTCAAAGAAACTCAACAAGCCAATAAGCGATCAATGCAAGTTTTCTTAAACCTTTTTCTTTTTATCAAATTAAATATCTCTATTAGTAGTTTAATTTGGCGCTAAAAAATAAATATTTATGCACGAAAGTACTTTAATATTTGATCCAAAGGAATTGCATTGGGGGTTAATATAAACACTCCTCCCCTGCTTTTATTTAGTGTGCCTACTCCCTGATTATTTAGTCCGCGACTATTTGTTGCGGATGCATTTTTTATTCCTAAACCATGGGTTAAACATCACATCATCCCCTTATCCCTTGATTGTCTCATCCTTCTCCATAATACTTCATCCAAATGAGCCTTTAGAGCGGTAACACCATGGAATAATTGCTTCAATTCATATAAGCAAAAAGAATGACTATCACGGGAAAACAAAACAAAAGGGAACAATTGAGGAAAGTCGTGGACGGCAGGATTCGAACCTGCGCGGGCAGAGCCCACATGATTTCTAGTCATGCCCGATAACCACTCCGGCACGTCCACATTTCATCCATTTTGCAGCAAATAAGATTCTTATACAAGATAAAACAGTCATGTAAATGCGTCTTCGTTTTGTTGATTTGCTTTTTCAGTTAGACTAATTAAATAGTGATCCTTTATTTATAGAGAATTGCCGACGGGGCTACCGATTGTGCTTGGAGTGAGATTCTGTTATGTGGAGCAATATTTCTAGAATTGGATTGGAGATGCTCTTATGTATGAGAGATATTTTATTCGTATTTGGAAGAAATAGAGGGGTGAAAGATATGCCTAATTGCCTATCAACATGGACTCATTTGGTAGCTCTATGGTCGGATACCATTTATATGGATGACCAATATCATTTGCAGCATACACTATTGGACAAATTTATTATAATTGTGTCTATCAATCTTTGATGATCATAATGTTTGCACCTGTAGTGTACTCAATATTCTTGAAAAAATGAACAGTTCCAATCTCAAATGAAGATTTGAGAGGGCCCACAATTAAGGTCACTATGAAAATCCAAATCCGCTGCAACGGTGGTGGGCAACCATGGCTATAGAAAAAGAAAGAAAAGTTATGGAGGAAATTGTATCCCTTAAAGCAGCTCTAGCCCTTACCCCTTTTTTAAACCAAATTTGAAATTTGAGTAAATCCTCCAAAAATTTAAGTTAATCTCACTGTAGTCTTTGAATTAAAACCATACCAAATCAAACTATACTAAAAAAAAAAATCCCACATCTGGGGAGACCTATTTCTTGAACCAAATAGCAATGGCTAGTTTTGGATGGTCAACGGTGGTGCTTGCTGGCGATCGACAGTGGTGTTTGGTGGACAACAGTAGTGTTTGGCGTACGACAGTAGTGCATGATTGACGATGGTGCTAGGTCAACGACGGTGGTATAGGGTCAAATCTACACTTCTCACCGCGGAACCTTAGATTTTCTAGTGGTGTTGCCGGTGGCGTTGGCTGGTGACCTTGGTGGTGGTGTTTCTGTGGTAGATGATGGTGACTATGGTTGGTGGTGGTCTAAAGTGGTGGAGAGAGAGGAGAATGTGAGATAAATTGTTTTTGATTTTTCTTAAAGCCAAATTTGAGTAAAAAAGATGTTGATGACTTAGAATAGGTCTCCTCAAATCAAGCTTTTTACTCAAATTTAAATGAAAATTTGAGCAAAAATTTGATGTAGAGCTAGAGATGATCTTACAGAGAGAAAATAGGTTTTGGGGTGAGAGAGTGAGAGACTTGTTCTTGTTCCAAAAATTGACATTAAGTCAAGAACTGACCTAAAATGGTTTAAGTTAGTTTTTTGAGTTGGTGTATTACAAGAAAATTATTTTTCTCATAAAACGCATTAATTTATTTTTAAGACAATGTGAAAATAAGTCAATTTTTGGAACTTCATTTCGAATACTAGTAGAATCAGATTTTTATAAAAGAGAAACCCAACTGTTGAATGGGGGAGAAAGTACAGAAAATAATCTAGTGTGGTTGACTCATGTGGACCCACAATAATCCTTAGTGACTTCGGCCCAATTGGGTAAGACCTTGACTTTAGGGATGACTCTCCTATCATTTCTAGAACATGCAACTTTAGGCTATTTATTATGAGGATAACAGTGGATTTTTCCCTCCGGATTGAGGGTTCCTGTAGTGAAACTCTTTACATAAATGTAGTGAACAATCACGGCCGTTGATTTGGCAATCAACAGTCTGACTTAAATGAAATTATCATGCATGTAAATTGGTCCGGACAATTTTTTTTCCCGTATTTTCTATTTTCTTTTAATGGATTCTTCTCTCTCTTTACTGAAAAAACAGTGGATTTTCATCAGATCATTAGTAAAAACTTTTTTTTTTTTTTTTGATCATCAAAAACTGCCCAGAGGCTTACAAAGGAAAATCACTAACAAAGGCAGACAAAAGATGAACGGGAAGGGAAGACACTCAATTTAGAGGAAGGTTGCCATTCTTAGCTAAAGCAGCTACCGTATGGGCGACTTTGTTTGCAGATCAACGAATCCATTTGAAGGCTATGGCTATGTTTGGATGGGTTTTGAAAAGAACAAAGTCTATATTTCCCAGACGAGCTAACTCCCGAATGTCTAGAATCGCTGCGGACACGTCCCATGGTGGAACCAGCTTAGAGACGCTGAGAAGGATGGCTTGTAAAAACTTGATATGTCATTTTTTGGGTTTGGGAATTCAAATCTAAACGGTTTAGAATTGCAACACTATTGAATATAAGGAATTGATATTGACACTTCCCAAATTATTAATGGCCTTCCAAAAGAGGAGTGCCAATAACAATCTCATATGAACTTGATAATGGCACTGGCATTTACAATTTCGGGAGTGACAATATCAATTTTCTGAATATATTACACCCTCCACGCCACAAAGTTAGTCCTCTAATAAAAGACTATAATTTTCAGGTAAAAAAAAAAAAAAAACTTCTGAGCGTAATTTGTTTTAGTTTCTTTGTATCAAATCAAAAAACTAATTGAGACATTTAATTTAGTGCAGAGAAATTTAAAGAATTGCGCATGGAATTATTTATAATTTTTTGGATCTGAAAATTATACATCTTTTCGTAACATAATAATCTAATGGGACGGTAGGAGTATTATCGATGGAATAATTGTGCGAAGTAAATAATTGTCCGAAGTAAATATTGGTGCCTTTAGTTGAAAAGGAGAAGTGTGTTGGATAATTGGATCATATGGGTACTTTTAGGGAAGAAGAACTGAGGAATGACAGAAGTTAAACCTGCAATTCTTGAAAATAGAGGTGAATCTACTTTCAATTCTTGGAGTGCTGTCTTGTGTTTGTAAAGGGCTATCATAATCGTTTTGCATCCAAATTTAGTTGGAAGAGTGGGCGGGAGGGTAATATAGACATTTTAAATTATAAATATAGTGGCCCTGTTCGTTTGGGGGTTTTCCCCTAGTTTGGCACTATTTCAGTTTTGATTACATCATCACTTTTTTCATTTTTTCTCTCTATCTCTCTCAACTTATTACAACTGCTTACATCATTAAAACAAAACTAAACTAAATTAAACTACTCAACCGAACACAGCCAGTGACATTATTGTTTTCTGTGAGAAAACCTAAAGGAAGTAAGGGGAGGCGGAAATATGGAGAAAAGTCTAAAAAGTGAGGGATTACAGTTACATTTTCAGAAATCAGACGTGAGGTATTTGAATTTGTCAGAAATCTCAGGAGAGATGAGTGAAATTTACCCCCTTTTATTTTGTTTATAATTATAATCATGTGCTCTAGAGTCTTTATACAGGTAAATTCCACAAGCTACAATAAAAAAAAACTCAACATTTCTTCCAGTTGATTGTGTTTCACCATTAAAAAAACCTATTCTTGGATCTGCCCTTAGAATTACACTATTTCAAGTTTTCAACTCACATGACAAGATTAGACTCTATGGTAACTTATTCAACCCATTATGGCATACCTAACAAACTAGGGGAAACAAATAACAGACTAAGGCCTGTTTTGGCCTAACAATTAAGCTTAATTATTTTTTGGTCTTTATTCGAATATTTTTCTCATTTGTTAGTTTTGCATCAATTTTTGTGAATTATTAGTTCATCTCGAGTAAAAGTGATGCAGTAAATATGTAGTTCATTTTTTCCACATTAACTGCTTCCCAAGGGCTGATCATTCACAATTTTTTTTTGTCGTTTTACAAATTGAGCTTTTGAATAGCAAATACAATGATATAAAGAAGATCAAGTTTCTTTGTAAGTATTAACCCTAGTGCCCAAGATTTTTAACTCCGCCCCTAGAGCAACATAAATCTAGGTATGTAGTTCAACAATGTATTCATGATTCATTTAGTCTAGCTTGTGGACTAGTCGCTTAATTACTCATTGAAAAGATCATAACAAAAGATAAGTCAATAGCCAATTATGAACTAAATGATTTTGTATACCAATAGAATCCAAACAATTTGACTTAGCTTTTATTTTCTTACCAAGTATTTCTTTTTTTAAAATAAATAAATAAATAAAATAAATAAGTAATGTGAACCCAACAATCTTCAACATACTGTGCATACGCGTAACTTAAGGATTGACTTGGTGATCAAAACTTAAAATTTATGGGTTTTCTCCCGAGATTTGGGTTTGAAACCTCTACAACTCATTTGAGAGTAGAAGACTATTTCTGCTTTAATTGCCTTCCGATACAGAACAATGGATCTAATTCTCTAAAGTTAGTCGACAGATCTAATTCTCTAAAGTTAGTCGACGTGAGCATAAATTCGTATTATCATATTAATTACGCTAGGAAATATATACACCCACACGATGTTTGCACCACCCGTCATCATCAAATAGCATATAATTAGGCCTCCTTTGGCTAATTTGAAAAAATTGATTTTTTGATTTTTTTTTTGTGTTGTCCTTATTCAAAAAAAATTGCATTTGTTAGTTTTCGGTCGATTTTTGGTGATTTTTTTATCTTGTCTCAACGAAAGGAATCTAAAAAGTATAAAATCATTAGCTAAATTTAAAGTTTTGTGAATAAAAACGAAAAATAATCCAAAAAAATGGTTTATTTTCGGTTTTATTAAAAAACTATTACTTTTGACTATAATTTTATACTATTAGAATTCTTCTCAGCGAAATAAATCCAAAAATTGAAAAATCTTGACACAAAACTAACGAATGTAAATTTTTTTTGAATAAAAACAAAAAAAAAACCAAAAAATTAATTTTTTAAATTTAGCGAAACCAATCCTTAGAATCCCAAGATTTGTCAAAATGTATGAATATGAAAACCACTAAAATAACATTCCCAGTCCCATCCAACTGGCAAGCCACATTTGCCCCAACTTTGCCAGTCTGCCTTTGCCCAGTGCCAACCCAGAGACCACACAGTTCAAATTTTGTCAACTTTCCCTATACGACGCCGGATTCTCCTCTGACCCGACTCCGCCAAATACTACCAACAAAAAAGAATCTTTTAATACTGAAGATTACATATCATTTTGCCAAAAAAAATTTTTTTATTGTGTTTTGGCTAAAAAAGTTGATTGACTTATTATTTTTTTGTTTTTATTTGATTTTTTTTTTGCATTTGTTAGTTTTGCATCAACTTTTTGTATATTATTAATTTGTCTCGGTGAGAAAAATAAAATAGTATTATAAAACTATGACCGAAACTTAATTTTTTTTGAATAAAAGTAAAAAATAAGTTAATAAGTCAACTTTTAACACTTTTTTTGATTTTATTCAAAAAATTGAAAGTTCTAGTCATAATCTTTTATCTTATTGGATTCTTCTCGCCGAGACGAACTAACAATGTTTAAAAAATCAATGCAAAATTAATAAATACAAAAAAATTAAATAAAGACAAAAAAAAAAAAGCCAAATTAGCTGCAAACTTAGCCGAAACAAGTACCTGCATATATGGACACATCATAATACTCTCCTAAGCCGTTTCAGAGAAAAAGAGCCAACCTTTTTCCTTATTTCTTTCCATTTCTTCACTCTCCCATCTGTCCGTTTGACAAATCATCAAACCCACTGAAGAAAAAATCACCCAAGTCCCTCCATTTCCCAACGATTCATCACCAGATTTTACAGCAACAGCAACCCCTTTTTCTTGCTCCGTCCTCCTCTGAACAAAGGTATACCCATGTCTATCGGTGTGTGATTTTTGTGGGTTTGTGTTGATTTGGATGAGATCTGTGTGGTTTGTATCTTAATTTGTGGTTTTGTGGCAGGGTCGAAGGAGTAGAGGGGAGAGTTAAAACGATGGCGCGTAAGGTAGATCACGATTACGACTATCTGTTCAAGATCGTGCTGATTGGGGACTCGGGTGTTGGGAAATCCAATATTCTGTCGAGGTTTACTAGGAATGAGTTCTGCTTGGAGTCCAAATCTACCATCGGTGTCGAGTTCGCTACCAGAACTCTACAGGTGACCTTCCTGTCCCCTGTGATTTGCTCACTCTTTCTTCTTTCTTCTTTCTTTTTGTGTGTGTGTGTGTGTGTGTGTGTGTGTGGGTATGTGTTTTGTACTATGATTCAAGCTTGTGTTGAAGTTAAATCTGTTTAGTTTCTATGTTGGTTTAGAACAGATCTTAATGTCATTTTCGGGGTTTTTTTTGGGTTGATCTTGTTCTCTGTGTTCCGGTTCGCATATACTTCCACAAAGATTGCGCATATGTATAGTATTATAGCTTTGTGCCTGTTTAAATTTAGGATGCTCATCTAAGATTGAAGGACTGAATTGAACTATTTGGTTCAGCTTTGTAGATTTACATCTTACTCTATGTTTAAAGCATGGAACTTTGAAGATGACATTGTGTTGGTTGTATGCTTGTGACCAAAACTGGTAAAAGGGTATGCATGAGATCTATTAGGGATCAGATAAAATATCATATATTACATTTTTTTGCCACATCAAAGAAAAAGCATATGTGAAATGTTTAGACTAAATGTCAACGAGGATAATTGGATGTTAGGGATCAAAGAAAATATCATAGATTACATTTTTGCCTCATCAAAGAAGAAGTACATTTGAAATGTTTAGTCTAAAGGTCAACAAGGATAATTGGATGTAAGAACTCAGTGCAGTGCATGCTGGATGAATGTGTTTGACACCATGGAACGAAAAGCATTGAAATTGGAAACCTCGATTAGTTTAAGGATAAAGTTAAAGGACCAGATGATCTGGTAATGGGCTGATGTTAATTTTATATTTAGTAGAAGTGTCATTGGAAGATTGAATCATCCCTTTGGAACAGGATTAACCGAATTGATGAGATGAGTTTTCTTCTTCTTTGGATTGTTAGTGAATCCAAGTTTTTAGAAAACATTGTCTCTGGCTTGCAAGTTTGATTAAGGGACATCACCTGTCTGGTAAATTTGATATGTGATCACTGGTCAGCCTTATTACCTGTTTACGCAATGGCGTCAAGCTTTTGTAGCTCATTCCAAGTACTTGCCTAGTTTTGCTATATGAACTATAGTGGCATTTGTGTATGAAGGTTTTGCTAACTTGGTTACTTGCCAGCTCATTAGATGCTCTCTATGATCTCTAGTGCTTCAAATTCCCAATTTAGTTTTCATACTTGTGCTTCGACTTTGGAAGCTTTTCCGCATGCAAATACACAACAAGATGTGTAGCCCTTGTGGAATGTTGTTTTACTCAAAATTGAAAATTTGGAACTGAACAGTATTCTTTTCTTTTCCATTTTTTCAATTCAAGTTTAAGGAATATTCTAATTCTGAAGCATATTCTACCAAATTTTCTGAAACAGGTAGAGGGGAAGACAGTGAAGGCACAGATATGGGATACTGCAGGCCAGGAGAGATACCGAGCTATTACTAGTGCTTACTACAGGGGAGCAGTAGGTGCATTTCTTGTCTATGACATAACTAAGAAGCAAACCTTTGACAATGTCCAGAGGTGGCTCCGTGAACTAAGAGACCATGCAGATTCTAACATTGTCATCATGATGGCTGGAAACAAGTCTGACCTAAACCATCTCAGAGCTGTTTCAGAGCAAGATGGCCTTGCCTTGGCTGAGAAGGAAGGACTTTCATTTCTTGAAACATCAGCATTGGAAGCAATCAACATTGAGAAGGCATTTCAAACCATTTTGGCTGAGATATACCACGTCATAAGCAAGAAAGCATTGGCAGCACAGGAAGCAGCTGCCACCACTGCACTTCCTGGTCAAGGGACCACTATCAATGTCAGTGATGCTTCAGGGGGTACAAAGAGAGTTTGTTGTTCTACTTAGTTGAAAGGAGGAACCAAAAGATTCAGAAGCAGCCACTAGTTTTTTTTTTTTTTGGGTTTTTTTTAGTTCTTATTTTTCTCATTCTCTCCTTGTAGAATACTACTTAGTTGTCCAGTATTTGATGGAATGGAAGATTGTGAATGTTGAACTAAAAATATGGCTACTGGCTTAGCAGGTTCTGCTGTTTTGTGCCATACATTCTTATTGACATTGAGTTGAAATGACTGATTTTGGACGTGTTAATCTCACTTGGGCGAGATAGTTGGGCAAAAGAGGAGGCATTCTTAGTGTTTCCTTTTCATCTTCTGTTTGTTGGTTACTTCTGTCATAAAGAACATGCCAATCTTCTTGACATTGTTGGTACTCTTTTCATAATCTGCCCGAGACTTTCTGGAATCTTTGTTTTTGGAGGTTTTACATTGTAACTGCTTATTCTAGGTATGTGACAACCGCACTTCAAGGTGCTAAGTTTGTTCTTTACAGAAAATTGATTACGAACTGTTTGATAGCACAATCAATGGACCTCATGAATTCATGGTTCTCATCTGTTTTAACTTTTCTGTAAAGCAATATTGGCTCAAGTTAAAGTAATCAAGCCGATATGATTTGATTCTTGACACATTAAGACCAGTGCGCTGACGCCATTGCCAATTATCGCTATAGACCCACGAGGGGACAGTTTCGAAGTGCCGGAACTGTAGAAACATCCTCACTGAAACCTAAAATGATTCTTTCAATTATGGATGTTCAGAACCAACCATTGTTGGTTGGATGGTGGGGTCGATGCTAAAAGTGGAACTCTTGTTGAGTTCTGTTGCTATATAAAACCAAAGATAATAAAACCACATATACCATTTCAAGAGACCAATTTGCACAGTACATGGCTTTCATTTCCCATGCATTTTGTCCATCTTGCATTCTTCATACACGTGAATACCAAAAGAAGAGAAGTAAACACCAGAAATGAACAACCACCCAGACTCCCTATTCAATCTGTGTTGTCAGATGATGAATGCCATGAGTTCTTTCACAGTAATCTTTGATCTTGGTAAGGATTACATCTGAGTTAACTCCAGGCTCAGCTATTACATGGCAAGCCATTACAGTTTTCCCATGTGTGATGGCCCAAACATGCAAATCATGGACATTACGAACTCCTTCGATACATCTAAGACCGTTTTCAAGATCAGCAGTATCTATCTTACTTGGTGTACTCTCCATCAATATACAAAAAATATCTTTAATCATCGGTAGAGTCGTAGCAAGTGCAAAAACAGAGAAGATGAGAGTACAAACCAGGTCTACAACCAACCAATCTGGTTTCACCCATATGATGGATCCAGCAATCATCACCCCAACAGATTGAATCAGATCAGTTATGATGTGCAAATTGGCTCCTTGAAGATTTATGTTCAATCCTTCGGTCCTCTTCTCTCGTGGACGAGATACCAAATGAGTATTCTCTTCTTCGTTTCTTTCACATAAATCCTCTCTCTCACAATGGTGATCCTTATCTTTGCATGCATGATGAGATTGGCCATGACCATGACTATGATGGCCATGACCATGACCATGACCATGATGGCCGTGATTGAGCCATATGACCATAAGTAAGTTAATTATAAACCCAAGTGCAGCAATTGAAAACATGAGCTTCCCGTTAACACTAACATGTTTGTGAAGAATTCTATCAAATGCTTCATAAATTAGTACACCACAGACGAGCCAAATTAGTTGTACGGATATAAGTGCCCCAAGAACTTCAAGGCGGTTGAATCCGAATGACTTGTGCGAGGTGGCAGCCCAACTAGAAGCCCATACTGCAAAAAGGGAAATGGTGAATCCGGCAGCATCACCGAGCAAATGTGCTGCATCCGTGAGAATTGCTAGGCTGTTAGCCTTTATGCCACCAACTACCTCTATCACCATGAAAATTACACAGAAAACTATAAGCCCACTGAGTTTCACAGCCGACTTTGATTGTTGGTCTGATGCTGAATCCTGATATTCTTTCTCGGCAAATGCACAAAGGTGATTGCAAGATGGTTGCAGCGGCAAAGGAGGACTTCTATTTTCTTCAGAGGTTACCATCATCTCAAATTGCACTCGGTGCTCTGTCCTCGAACTGGAGTCATCCTGATATTCCATCTGCAATTAAGTAGAAGCAAAAAAGTTAAAAAAGGTTTAATCGAATCAAGCAAAGCTAGCTTTTAACAGAGCACAATGGTCAAATTTTAGTGCCACGAAGGACGAACAATGTAAATGTTAAGAAATATATATTCGTGACAGACCCACAAAAAAAAAAAAAAAACCAGTCGCACAGATCAATATCTTAAACAAAAAAGGTAGAACATAAACCATTTGGTGGCAGGTCTAGTGAATTTACGAGACATTAGGGCAGGCCAGATGCAACAATTGCAGAGCAATGGATATTGAAGACAGAGGGTTACAAGTTGCAACTATGAAGTGTTCAAACAAAATTGCAAAAGATAAGAGGCTAAAGTTAATTTTTTTAAATAGGAATGATGAATTTACTCTGGCTAGCAATTCTATGCAATAAAGATATGCTACAAATTGAAGGACAAAAGGCTTCACCAAATTGAGCCACAGACACCCTAAAAGAACTTCAGGCCTTCAAAAATCTTCGAATTTTACAGCCAATGGTTACTTCAATCTAATCCACCCTATTTCAGAACAGAACATACCAGCTAAAATTTAGGTACAAGAATCAAGAGAATGAAGCATTGATTATCCCCACAAATTCACATGCACAATGGTCATCTAACCATGAGGGTGGAAAACAAAGCAAAAACAGAAACCCATTTTGGGAATCAGATGAAGGAAACCAAATAATACCCAGATCAAAGAAAACTAACAATACCCAGATCGTTTTTGCAAATAAAAATTGGTATGATCGATAGTGGTACCTGGGAATCAGATGAAACAGAGGACAAAGCTTAGGTATAGGGTTTCTTGATAGGGTAATTGAAGAAACGTATCATATTAGTCGGGGAAGAACCCTCAACCACTCAAATGAAGAATGAGAAATGGTTATTTTCGGTACCCAAAAAGGAAAAATTGAAGAAGACGACCTCCTATGAGGCGGCTTATTAGAAGGCAACCGAGGTGAAGATCTTTGGAATGTTTGTCATTCATAAAGGGTTTACGTAAATTCTTGCGGCAATTTCGCAATTTCTAACGACCATTTCGCGTGAGTTTTCCAAATGCTGAAAGTGTTAAATACGGATTTTAAGACATGTCATTTTTTTTAGATGCATTAATTATTTTTAGTACTTTTAATCTGTTTAGCACTTATTGGGAAAACTCGGCCAAATTAAGTTGGGAGACTCTGCTGTCCTTAAGGGATGGCAGGCCCTGTCACCTTCCAATCTAAACTTTTCAAAAGTGTTTCGAATAGTTTAAATTTAAAATAAAACTTTTTAGCAAAAGAGTCTTTTCGTTGCTATCAAATCCAAACCATTTATTATTGAGATGGATGATTTAAATATGCTCGACAGTGTCTGTCTGTTGTTCCTTGATAATGGTAGAGCCCCAGTCCGGCCGAATTCATCCCATTTGCTATTCTTAATTTCTGATCATGAAGGAAAAGACCATTTCATGCAATTGTTTGAACATTTATTCCTTTTCAACTTTTAACAGTTCATTAACTTAATTTCTGACGTACCTAAAAATTATGAGAGCATCCTCCAGGTGGGAAGCAAAACTTTAGGTAATTTATTTTCATACCCTCCAAATTGATATCCAAACTCCTTTTTTTTATCTTTTAGTTAAACTTTTATACATAAAAATTTCACTAAAAAACAAAATAAGGGGTGTGGATATCAATTTGGGAGTTGTGAAAATCACTTCTGAAATTTTTACCAATTAGAGTTTATCTATGTAAGTGGTAAATTAAAAAGTATAAATTCTTAAATTATCCTTAATCTACCAAGTTATGCTACTTAAATTATTACTCCTTTTAATTCTTATGAGTTACTGTAAAACATTTCAATAAATAGTTTCATTAATCACTATAGTATTAATTGATAAATTCCATGCTATGAACAAAAAAATAACTTATAGAATGATTTCTTTTTTTTATTCATTTAAGTACAAATCATTGTCTATCTGAAATTGTGGGAAATGTCACAAAAACTGAATTCTTTGTATTAAGATTTGTGATCTCATATATATTTTGTTCGATTCCTACGTACCTAAAAGTATGAGGAAATAATTGCTAATTAAATATAAAAGAGAACATATAGTATGAAAAATTAAAATTTAATGCATCTATAGAGCTATCTACATTAGAAAATTTAATTAACTATTATTACCTTTTCGTTTGTTGGAACAATTCTTGATACCAAAGTGTCCAAATTTCGCACAATCTAGTTCACATGGAGTTTTAAATTTTGGGCAAATTCTACAATACACACCCCTTCAAGGTGTGTACAATATGCACCCAATGTGTGGTCCATATTGTGCCAACTCATTGGCAATCGTAACATTTTTTAGTGTTTCGTAACTTTTTCAATAGTATGATTCGTAACATTTTTTGTGATTCATAACATTTGGCGTGTCTCATAACTTTTGTACAAAAAAATCGTAACTTTTATTAAAATTCGTAACTTTTGTTAATTGATTCGTAACTTTTATAGGGGTGCATATGATACACACCCAAATAGAAGGTGTGTATTGTAGTCATTTCCTAAATTTTGAACTATAAATAAGTAGTTATGTTTTGTATGACTCACTATGATTTTGAATTATTATTATATAGTTGCCCAGCTCTACATTTAGGACTTTATCTAGTTATTCCAAAATTTTCAATATTGTTATATATCAATTATGAATACTATTAACAGAGAAAACTCTTTTCAATTTCAATATTGCATTAACACATTTATGGGATGACCATATACCATAATGCCAATCATATTATTGTTTACATTACGTTCACATATTTATGTGATGACCAAATGCCAAATTATAATCGCATCTACAGTTCCTCCGTTTTTATAGTACTTTGTTCTCTTTCATAGCAGGAGCTTTAAATAAATACATAAAAACTTTTTTTTTCTTCATCATAAAATCCATATCAATTCTCACGATTCAACAATAATTTTCAATTTTTAAGTTTCAATTATGATATCGATTCTCATGATTCAACAATAATTTTTTATGAGTTTAGCAAAGCTTGCCTTGACTCGCACATTTTCAGATCTTCTGTCAGTGGGGAATAATATATGTCGATATATTAATTAAATATTTGAGAAAATTATATCAAAGCAAGTATAATCCCTCATATAACATTAATTCGAAATTACATAGAGTTATACAAGAGAATATATAGTATATTCCAGTGCTAACAAAATCCGTGAGAACTAGATTGTGCAAAACAAATTAGGGCTCTTTTTTTTTTAATTTATAGTTATTTTAGGACTCTTTCTAACCGTTCAAGATTTTGAAAGCAATCTTTACATACACAAAAAAAAATGCAACAAACAAAGTGGACATTAATTTCATTATGGGGTGGGGGCTCCACACACACTTCACACTTCAAGTGTGTGGAGCCCACACCCCATGTGAGTGTGTTGTCCACTTTATTGTATTTTTTTGTTGTGTATCTAGCATTTTTTATTTTCAAAAGACCAAAACATAAGCAACAAATATTGAGTTATTTTTATCTAGGATATAATAAATAAAATTTAAAAAACAAAAATTAGCTAACGGAGAGAAAATTTTCTTATCACATTCACGCTCTTGTCTAATGACAAACGCCGAAACCTAGAAGTATTTCTAAATGTGTATTGCACTCACACTTTCTCTATGCACCGAGAATGAGGAATTTGTTATCTTGTAGCATTCACACTTTCTCCATGCACGCTGAAAATAAGGAATTTGTAATCTTTCAAAGTTCAAGGGTAGATATAACACTCCGACTTTTAATAATAAACAAAACAATAAAAAAGAATTATAAAAAGAGTTAACTTTAGGAGACCCGCTAAACCATTAGGATTAGGAAATATATTTTTGCGTGACTTAAAGCCCATAAAATAAAATAGCGTATTTTTTTGGACATGTGTGATTTTTTTTAAAACATTTCAAACTTTATTTTAAATTTCTCATAACAACATCGAACACGAGTAATCCTGGGGAGTCTTTTAAGGGAAGTGGCGCCTTTTAGGGCCCTCCAAGTATGGGGTCTCCGGAAGATGACTAGTTGGCATTATATTAAAGGAGGAATTAATGAACAAAGGGTTCATTGGATACGGTAATAAAAGAAATCGGTACAATTCATGAATTGGCTTTAATTAGTAAAATCTGGAGAGATTCACATGAACGATTCTGAAACTCCTGGCCAAGTATAAATAGATCATTACCCTCCACGTATGCACACACTGCACATACAAAATAAGGAAACAAAAGAGGAAGAAATGAAGAGAAACAAAGGGGATTTCAGGAGGTAAGTATCACTGCCATGAAATATACACATGCACACTTGCACTAGCTGTTAAGTTTTCTTTTTAACTCACACACGTGCACTCACAGTAGGTACTAGGTAGGTGCAAATTTTAACTTACTAAAAAAAACAAGAATGACACCTCCCGTATCACGTTCAAATATTAGCTCAAGTTTTGACATATAATTTTAGATTAGCTAATTAACAACAGAGGACGTAGAGCTTTAGGAAGTAAGAACAATTTGTGAGCAAATTAATTCACAGATTTAGAAAATAATTTACTCCCTTAGTTATTGGGATTAATAGTTGAAGATGAACCATGCTTCCCACGCAACTATTGGCCCAACTTGATGAAACACACGTAATGTTTGCTTAGGTTAGTAAATAATGTAGTATATAGTAAATAAATAGAATAATAATAATAATAATAATAATAATAATAATAATAATAATAATAATAATAATAACAAAAAGGTTGTAACATTATTCAATGGAATTCAAAGATGAGAGATAGGAATAGTTTTTCTTAAGGAAAGAAGGATGAACTATAAAATGGCTAACACACTCATAGCTCTGGTTTGACAATTGATGGGTTGAGCTGTATTTGTAAAAGTATCACTCACTTTTACAATGTAAACAAACGTGGCTTGTAGAAAAGAAGCATGTATTAGAAGTTGTGATTACTAGGTACATTTAATTGGTCTTGTTAGGATTCCAACAACGCACCACATGCAACAGAAGCAGTAAAACAAGAGAAAACACGACATACAAATATACGTGGTTCGGCCAATCGGACCTACATCCACGGGGAGGGGGGTTTCACTATAAGCCGGAGGAAATCCGTGATATTGTGTTACACACTCACACTCTCATCTCACAATAATGAAACCTCACCATTCTCTCGTGTATCTCTCTCTCCGGGAGAAGCCACAACCGGCTCCCCATCTCACACTCTCTGCCTCTCTCTACATTGTGCTACCACACTCAATCAACTAGGCATCAATGAGTATAAATAGGGATACAGCAAAAACCCTAATCACTCCCTCTAGGCCTAAGCCCATCGGCCCACACGGGGTGGACTCTCAACAAGTTTTGGTTGATAGTTGGGCAATATTTAGCACTTAGAGTCTAGACTTAATAATCTGAAAATTTTAATGGAACACGTGATCTACAATTTTAGTATCTCTAAATCGTTAATGTGTTATTTTAGGACCTGGTACGCCTCAATAGATTCTACGGTAAATTCCAGGCCCAAGAAGGTGAATTATGAATTATCCCTGTTACATGAGGTTTTTCGCAAAAATTTATGTTCTTATCAAAATTATGATTATTTATATGTGAAATTCTTTTGAAACAAAAATGCCATGGAATTCTAATGTTTTGCTTGGTTTTGGAAAAAATAGTATTATCGATACATCCGGACGATGTCCCTGAAATCTAGGGGACATTAAAGATACCAGTCGAAACGGTGTTATAAGGATGGAATGGATAGGGGCACGGCCAGGTGTCCAATTGAATTTATCAATTCAAAATGTGTTGAGGGTCGCTCCCTCGTAGCTGGCATAATCGTCGGATGGTATATCGTATTATTCATGGAATGCTATTTTACATGAAAGTTTATTTATGCTTTTGAAAAATTGATGTTATGGTTTCTGTTTTGTTGGAAGAAAATTCAAATTCCATGAACCATGTAACTCTGATAATTCATAAACTCACACAAGCGATAACTTACATTGTTGCAATTTCTCTCTTTTCAGGAAATCAGGTGTAGAAGGACGGGCCAAGTACCAGTAGTAATCTACTTGTTGTTTGTAAAATAAATAAGAAGGAAAAAGAAAAAGAAAATGTAAATTATGTAGTGCATAAGGAACTCCAGCAAGTAGTACTTGTAACATATTGCTTCCGCAATATTAAGATGTTTCTTTGGAGAAAGAAAAGAAAGAAATGTCAATAGAGGCCTTTGGTGAGATGAGCTCACTTGCTGGTCACGATAACTAAATCTATTAAATTTGAGTCGTGAAAGCAAATATCACTGACACCTACTGAAGTTTTACTTAGTACAAATGTCTTATCCACGTTTGGGAAATGATTTTGCGCCCCCTAAGGTTTATGCTTCATTTCAACAGTTAGGTCAACTCGAAATGCTCGTTTTAACTATAAAAAAACCTATGGGTCCAACAATTTAGTGTGCATTTGTGCACCAAATGCACACTAAATTGTGTGGACATACATTAGAGTCCCACACAAATTATCGGAGTATTTCAATTTGTTTAAAATATGTTTTTAAAGGCATGAGAAAAAAATTAGCTTAGTCGGATAAAGGCTTGGTCAACTCGTTTAAGTTTTGTCTCTGAATTCACAATACCAAAAATTGAATGAATTGATCAAGTCTTTTTGGATATCCAATTGAGCTGATCATTTTGAGAGGACCTTTAAAAAATATTTTAAACTAATTGAATGACTCCGATCATTGGTGTAAAATTCCGAGGTGGATCCCGCAAAATCTAGTATGCATGTAGTGTACACGAATTGGTTTATCCATAGTTCTTTATAGTTAAAATGGGTATTTCCAAAGGTTTAACAGTTGACCTAATTATTGACTAATGGTTGGGTGTAATTGAAATGCAGAACCAAACATTAAGGGCCGAAAATCATTTTCCAAATGTGGAGGGGGCATCTGTACTTCATGAAAATCTCAAGGGGTGCCTGTGATATTTACCCGAAGATCTATGTTAACTCTCATGTTTCTTTTACTTTTTTTAAACCGGAAACATAACATATACTACTGTTATTAAATTCTTTACACCAGTTGTATAAATCACGGGTTTTCCGTCACCATCATTATAGCTCCCGCAGTGAACTCTTTTTTTTTCCTTTTTCATTTGAACTGTTTATTTTGTATAGCCCGCAATATTGTACATCATTTCAAAAATCAGCCTTTTGATCGATATCGATAGTTATATCAAAATTTAATTTTGGTTTATAAAATGAATGGTAATGGACAGTTTAACTTAAAAAATATTGATCGTCCATTTTATTAACCAAAATTCAATTTTCAATATATCTATTGATGTCCGATGAAGTTGATTTTTTTGTTTGTTTGTATACTTTATGGGCCCTAGAAAATGAGCAATTCAAATTATAACAATAACTACATAGTGGAGCCCAGAACGAGTGATGGTGGAAAACGACCGATGGAAAGAATTTAGTCACTTTGTTTTTAAAAAAAAAGAATTTTGAGAAAATTTGATGTGTCATGTAAGCAGAAATTTGAAAAAAAAAAAGAAAAAGAAAGAAAAAGGTGGGCTACATGCGAAACAAATTTCACTTTAGAGGGCTTATCGTAAAAGAAAAATAATTTTAAAATGATAAAGTAAAATTAACAATATTTGAAGAGTTTAAAACATTAAGTTTCATTCATAATACAAAATATACATCAATAAATCATACAATTATTCAAAAGTTTTAGAGCATCATGGCCAGTGACAGACCATGATTTGAATTCAGAAGAGGCACCCAAAATTGTAACGACCCCGATTTTTGGGTATGTTAAATTTATTAAAAAGAAATAATAAAGTTTTACAACAATATTTCACCATGTAAAAATACATTAATCTCCTTGTCAAGTACAATCATTCACTACTAGGTATGTTAGGGTTATCTCTACTCTGTGGTATGATCGTCAACTCTGGCGGTGTCCTCCCTAGCTCCGTAGACCTCCAAACTGTAATGCTTCTCCTGTTCATCTTCAAAGTCTAGCATAATACGTCTGAGTCGCAAAGCAACATCATAGTATTATACCAGAGTCACACGATGTGTAACACCGTGAGCAATAAATCACTCAATAGCTACTCTAACCCGGCCACCCAACCCTTGCTTAACATACACATACAAAATATATGATTGAAAAGCAGTAATTAAAGGAATTAAGCAGAAAATAAATCGTAGAACAGAAATTAAACACATAGCTGATTTCATTACTAGCCATTAATTTACATGTTCATCTAAGTTCTCAACCTAGAGAACTTTTCCTCCCGATTAACCACTAAGGACTATGACCATTTCGTGATATACTCCCCCCTTGCTTGCCCTATCTGGGAGCCCCGACGGAAGGTATAAGTTACTTACTTAATCCAACTGTCAGTCGCCTCGCAAGGATGAATTTCCTAGGGACTGTTTGTACCACTGGGCTACTAGTGACAATCTGTCAGCTTCTGTAGGTATATAGCCGTATCTCGGTCCATAATACATCCACCCTTTTAACGCCTCAGAATTCAAATGAAGTAATCACAGATTTTCATATCCTAGGGTTTCGAAATCCTGGCAGGCTGCCAAATATTCCTCCAAAACGAAATCACTTGGTTGTCTATCATTCAACAAATCTCGGGATGACTCCCCATAATCAATTCATCACTTGGCTGTCTGTCATTCAACAAATCTTGGGGTGACTCCCCAATAATCGATTCCAATTCACTTTTTCCATTAACCTCAGCGCCTATGTGATATTTCCGTACGATCACCCAACCCAGGAATCTAGTTGTCCATTTTAACATTCAACACGTTCATGGAAAGTGCACTTAACAGCAGAATCAAAGTGATAACAACATCTCAAGGGTCACAATCGAATATTTCAATTCACAAGTTCACGAAATTCAAGTAATCGAAAACCAAGGGTCTAAACATAATAAATCCAAACTACTGGGGCCAAAACATAATTTACTAAACTATTGGGTTCAAAACATAATTTAAAGAAAGTAAGGGTCACCAACGTCATTTTAAGTAAGTACAACTGTGTCCAACACAATTTCATGACTCTAGGGTCCTTAGTGTAATTTAAAAAACCCTGGGGGCCTTTTTGTAAAATAACATAATACAAGGGCAAAAAGGTAATTTTGCCACCAACAAGTGTAAATACGTAAAAATATTTTATTTTAGTTAATAAAGTCCTAACTTGTCACAAAACGTAATTCCTTGATTTTCTTATTAAATACAAAACTACACATTATGTAATTTACACACACATGGGCAAAATGGTCATTTTACATCCAAAGGGCATGCTGGTCATTTTGTTACACTTCTAAATTTCCAGTAGTGGCATTTAGTTGATAAAAATGAGTTTCGTAAATGATACATAGTACGCGTACCAAATTTCACAAAATTTCACTTTAAACCCCTAACTTAAACACAACGATTAATAACAAGGTTAAGCACAATAAATTCATGGAGAAACTTCTATAAACAGTTAGTAAAGTATTAAACATGCTTGGAATGGTTAACAACGTGAACCACAATGAATCTAGAGTTTACTAAGCACAAAAATAAAGTTTTGCGTTTTGGCTCGGGTTTCGTGAAACCCTTGAATTGGGGCTTTAACCCATCAACTCTAAATTACTCCTAGACCATTATAACACATTTAAAAGCTTGGAATAGGGTGGGTACGATTTTCTACCTTTGGTCCGGACGAAAAGCTCGACGGTAAAGTCTAGTGGTATTTCGAGTGGCAAACAGAATCTTTGGGCTGCGATATCAGTTTCCAAACTCGTCTGTTTCCAGCGATTCTTATGTCTAAAATGAAGCTCTCGAAGTGCTCTACAACGTTGATGAAGAAGTCTAAGCCTAAAACGCACTCTAACAATGAGAAAAATGAAGATTCGTAAAGGTCCAGTGAGCTGCTCGGTTTGACTAGACCAGAAACTTCGGGCCGCAATAACGTGGTCATTTCTCAACCGTTTTGAGTGATTCTTGGATGTAAAACGAAGATCTTGAAGTGATCTACAATCTTTGTGAAGGAACCTAAACCCGAAATCCACTTTAACGAGAAGGAAAATGGAGATTTACGGGAGAGCAGAGAGCTGTCTGGAAAATGTACCCGAGATTTTTACTGAACTTTGGATGGCTATAACTCACTCAAAACTCAACCGATTTGGATCATTCTTGTGTTGAAATTGAAGTTCTCGACGCCCTCTACAACTTCTATGAAGAAACGTAATCCTAAAAACGACTGTAACTATGAGCAAAGTGGCTGTACAAATGTGTACGTGATATGGATGAAAATGGGTAGGTGTCTTCTTCCTTCTTTTTCTCTTCTTCTCCTCCTTTCTTCCTCTTTTCCAGCATTTCTCCACCTCTCTACCAAAAATATTGAGGGGAATGGGTTGGTGGGTTTATGTAGGGAAAATGGGGTTGGTGGTGGAGTGTTGGTTTGGTGTGATGGGAGAGGTGGAGTGAAGTGTGGCGGGAGGTGGAGTGTGGAAGGTGAGTTGGTGAGTGGAGGTGATGAGTGGAGTGTGGAAGTAATTTTCAAGATGGGGCCTGCACACTTGTGTACAATGCAATCTGATTCTTTCCGGCGGTGTTTGAACTGTCAGGGTTCCGTCCCTCGAAAATTATCAAAATATTCGTATGAACTTGGAAAACCGTGGGCAACGTCACCGTGTGCTCAGAATCATTTGAAAAAATCTTAAAAGTAGGAACACGTATTATGATGCGCTTGCTAGGTGAGCGTATCCGGTTGACTCGGGTCCCACAACTGTAGTAGTCGTGATAGTGTCATTTGTGTAGCTCAAAATCATCCTCCACATTACGCACATTATTCTGGCCGCTCGTCCGGACCCACTGGTGACAGGTCGGTTGAAATTATTTTGTGCACCTCGAGTACTAACTCGTCTAAAGGAAAAATAAATAAATAAATAAGAGACCTGCAAATGGTCAACTAAAGTCAAAATTGGAAAAAAAAAATAACTTAGAAAAATTAGTATTTACAAATATCACAAATTTTTTTTTTTTTTTGAAAATTCGATATTACAAAAATAATCTATATACTACCACCATTCCAAAAAAATGTTTGATCCGTCAAACCAATAAAATACAAATGATATGTTTTTGATTGAACAAATTCAAAAAAAAATTTAAAAATTAGAATAACTCGTTGACATTTAATTTGTATGTTATGGGCGAAAAGTAAGAAATTCTTTGAATAAAAATATAAAGTAGTACGTTTTTAGTTCTCATTTTGTAGACTAGATAATTTTTTTTTTGGAATGGAAGAGTATTTAATACCCAAGAAGCACACTTGTTCAAAGATTAGTCATATCTAATAACCCAAAAATACATGTAACGGTGGAAGCTTGAGACCGGGAGTGGGCCCGTGCAACCGGCCCCCCTCGATAATTCCGCCCTGTTCATGGCTCATCCTATCCTTCACTAAATAATTTCCATTTTGTTGGAGTTTGTTTATTTATTTGCCGGCACTCAAACTGATTTAGCGCTTAACAAGAAACTGTTTGTTACTTAAGTGATTTGGTAAAAAAACAAAAAACCGATTTTTTCGTTTTATCATTTTGTTCTCATTCAATTTTTTTTTTTTTTTTTTTGCATTTGTAAGTTTGGCGTCAAGATTTTGTAGTTTCTGAATTTATCTTAACGAAACGAATCTAACAAGTACAAAATTATGGTCAAAACTCAATTTTTTTTAATAAAGTCAAAATTAATCCAATAATCCACGTATTTTAGGCTTTATTAAAAAAAAAATTGGTTTAACCATAAATTTATACTTGTTAGATTCATCTCATCGAGATAAAATTCAAAAATCACATAATCTTGATGCAAAACTAACAAATACAAAACAAAATTGAATAAGAACAAAACAAAAAAACCAAAAAAATGAATTAAGTTTTTTTGCCAAAAGACCCCGTGCTAGTCTCGCTCAACTATTTTCCTGGATTGACTAAATAGTCCCTTTGTAGCTGGATTATTTGTAGCCACCCAACGTTATTCAAATATAATCTCCTTCCTAGGCCTTGTTTGATAACTCAGATTCAGTACTTAAAACTAAATGAATTAAGTAATAAGTAATTAAGTAGATTTGATAACCACATTTTACAATACTTAAAAAATTAAGTAGCTCTTAAAATGTAAGGTAAAATGTTGACAAAAATTAAGTAGCTTGGAGCTACTTAATTTTTGCTGAATTCTTAGTAGTTTCATTTAATTATTTTTTCCTCCACCAGACCATGCATCATCACCACTTACACCACCACTTTACCACCACTACCGCCATTATACTACCGCCACCCTGCCACTCTCACTACCACCACTCACACCACCATAACCGCCATTTTGTCACTCCCACCATTACTACCACCACCACCACCACTGACAACATCATAACCATCACTCCGCCATTACACCACCACCACCACTTTGCCGCCACAACCACCACCACCACCACCACCACAACTATTGCCGCCATCCCACCACCACCACTCTCACCACCCCCACTGTTGCCACCACCCCACCACCATTATTGTCGCCATTCCACCACCATCACTCACACCACCATTCTGCCACTCACACCACTAATACCACAACCATTGAGACCACCATTACCACCACTGCTGCCACTACACCACCATGACACTACCATTACTCCCATCGTCGCTCTCCCACGACCACGAGTCCACCACTCCACAATTACAACAACTACCCCACAATTACAACCACCACCGTTATACCACCATCTTGCCAACATTTTGCATATTTTATTATTTAGATAAATGTATTTTTTTTTTCATTTATTAATTTTAGTTTTGTATTTCAGCATGAATATATGAAATAAAAGACAAAGTAAGATAATTAATGAATTTAACACTAACACCGCTATACCACCATCTTGCCAATATTCTACGTATTTTTATTATTTTCATAAATGTACTTCTTCTTTTTTTCATTTATGCATTTCCGTATGTATATATGAAAGGAAAATTAAGAAAATTAGTGAGTTTAATACTTCAACTCATTATACAGATCAAACAACTTATTTATTTCAGTGCTTAAGATTCAGCATATATCAAACAACTTATTAGCTTAATAAATTCAACATTCAGTTTTCAGTACTTAATTTTCAGTTTTCAGCTTTATCAAGCAACTCCTTAATTATCCAATTATCCCTCTAAAAAACCCAAAAACTTGGTTATTAATAAAACTTTGAAGGTCAAACATGTAACTTCTTGTCTTTTTCAATCATCCATCTAATTTTATCCATCGATACACACTACAAACCAAACCAAGTACAAAATAATCTTTAATTCTTAATTAATCTCGCTTCTACCATATCATCATTTTTATCTTCCCTTCCTTATTTAATTCCTCAAAACAAACAAGTGTGTGACATCCCTTACTTGATCCAATCTAAAACCAAAAGGATAAAAAGTGTCATTCCGCAGGGTGATATGGTTTAATAATCCTTGTGAAATTTTTTTGGTCTTTATTCAAAACTTTTTCACATTTGTTACCATTCCATTATTTTTTAAAATTATTCTTTTATCTCAAGCAAAGAAATCTAAAAAATTAAATAATTATGATATGAACTAATTTTTAATAAAGACAAAATTAATTCATAAAGTTGTCTTTTGTAGATCATTTTTATCTTTGTTAAAAACATACCATTTAATTTTGATAATAATTTTTCACATTATAAATTCTTTCGTTGTGACAAACTAATAACTCATATTTAATTGATAAAAACTAACGAATGCAACTTTTTGGGTAAAGATAAAAGAATAAACATATTTTTACCACTAAGTACTGAAAATGAGTCCTTAATTTCCAAAAAGGATATGGTAATATTTTTATTATCGTGAGGTCTAGGTCAAAGATAAAATGGCATTTTTTTTTCCTTCCTATTTAAAACAAAAACAATACTCCCACACATGGTAGATCTAGGAATTCGCTAAGTACTTCTATGTGTGCTTTCATAGTTGACCGCGCCGAGTTTTCGTATCTTGAAAGTGTTGCATGATTGTCTCATTCGCAAGTCAATCAAAAACATCCCTCTCTATGGAAACCACCAAGCTATCATTCAACTGATCACTCATTTAGTTCCACAACCGATTCTTTACAATGTTCATGGTTGAAAATACCCGTTCAAATGTAACAATTGCAATTGGTAAGATTAATGCTAAAATCAAAAGCAAGTAAACTAAATGATACAATTTATCTCTTTCTGTCTCTTCCATTTCTTTAGAAAGATCAGTAAGCCCATTTAACCTTGAGAACTCATTACTATAGCACATATCAAAAATGTATATATCAAGTTGATCATGAAGCACCACAAGCTCAACCGAAGAAAATTCTTATAGGTAAAACACGGCAAGACAAAGCAACTTTTTCTTGTCAAAACTAGAAATCAAGTTGCGTGGATTCAAACATGTCACACAAAGTAACAACTCACTATTCTCCTCAATAAACGAAAATTTAATTCTTGAAGTTGTATGTCAATAATAACAATATAGAATACCTCCACTCGGTAACAATGTCAATAGCAGTGAAAGCGAAAAGTGAAGACAAATGGTAGCGCTTCTCCAGAAGCCAGCAGGAGAAGGTTTTTTTTTTTTTTTTATATTTAGGGTGAGTTTTTTAATGCAAAAATCTAAGATTTTATCAACTCTCTTCACGAATTGATAAAATCAAAGGCTTGATTTTATCAGATGTTGGTAAAATCCATTCAAAAACTCACCCTTAGATATGCTACTGTGCATATGCAACATGTTCTATTTGCTAACTTTTTTAAAAAAAAAATCCTAAAGTTGAGTGGGGCACATACCCCCAGGCCCCTATGCAAATCCGTCCCTCCTCCCACACTTACACCCCGTTTGGATGCAGGAGATGATTCGGGTGGATTTGTAATGAGGGTGGATTTGAAGGTGGATTTGTAATGAAGGTAGATTTGGTAATGGGGGTGGCCCTACCTCATAAGAAGGGTGGATTTGTTAGTGAGGTGTTTGGATGATATTTTGAGAAGGTGGATTTAGAAGGTGAATTTGATTAGATAAGAGAGCAAATGACCTATTTACCCCCAATTTTTTTATTTTAGTAAACTAAATGAATTAATTTTATTATAACAACAATAAATACATAATAATTGAAATAATTACATAATAAATACATAAACTTATTTAAAATATATTATATATTAAAAAAGATATTTCTGAAAAAGAATTTTAAAAAAATATTTTTTATTACAAATTTTTTACAAAATGTAATTTTTACTTGGGTTTTAATACCATTACTAGAGCCCAAGCATAAGACCTTGGCCCAATTTTTTTATTTTAAAAAAGATGGCCCATTAGAAGTATATAGCCCTACTATACAAACAAAACTCATCTCTTTCGTTTCCCATCTCGTTTTCTTCTACAGAGGCAAACCATCACGGCCGCCTACCCCGAAAACGGCAAATCCATGGTTGCTCCGACGGTTTCATCCCTCTAGATCCAAACCCATGGATGCTCCGACGATGGTGCTAACCTCTTCGACGACGACAATGGTTGCTCCGATGACGACGATGGTTGATCCGACGATGGTAATCTCTCATTTTCTGGTATTTTTCTGTTCAAAACCCCCCAAAATCACCAGGATTTGGAGGGGTATTTTTGGATCAAAAACCCATATATCCCCCCTGATTTGCTAACGACAGGGGGGAAGTTGTCGTTACCAAATCCGGGTCCTCCCGGATTTCGACTCCCAACAGTGAAATATTTCTTCCGGGTGGTGTTTTGGCATCCCAAACGCGGGACTAAAGTGGGACCAGGAATACAAATCTGGGAGTTTTGCAAATTTGGGTGCCAAATCCGGCATCCAAACAGGGTGTCATACTTAACGTTTCAATCCTTCTCGCTTGCAACTGAACTTGGAACCACCGCACCTCCGGTGACCGCCGACTTGCCTTCTCCGACAATCACCAACCTCCAGTGATCACCACATTACGCTCGCCAACCACCGGAGCTCAGTTTCCGGCAACCGCTAACCTTGGAAAGAATTTGCAATGATTACAAATGATAGGGAAAATTTTTCAATGGATTACAAACAACGATGTTCAAAAAAAAAATTACACCACAACACCGTCATCAACCATAGTCAAATACTATGCGAATTTTTAAAACACCGCAATGATTAACCTCATATAAGAATAAAAATAAATTCAGAAGATTGGCTGGGAATTTTTTTTTTAAAAAAAAAAAAATTTTAATGATTCCTTTGTTCGTGTTATGCGGTAAAGATTAGTAGGGGATATGAATTTAAGAAGATTGAAAAAAATTGCAAGCTGCAAATTTCTGAAAACTACGGCTACGAATTTCTAAAACTACTTCATTTTTCGAATAGTGATAAACCTTGAACTATTGAAATTGTTTGGAAATGAGAAAAGAATTGGAAACAAAGAGAACTAGAATGAGATACCTTTTGTTTCGACCACTTTGGCTTAGCAGCAGTTTCAAATTCTTAAGCAAGAACTTTGGTACCTGTACTTCGATTGCCCGACCATAGGTGCCCTTTGAAATTGAAACCGACCGATGTCGCCACGGATTTAAACACTGTGGATTTGTATTCTTGGTTTTGCAAATTTCTATTCATGGGACATGCTTTTTCTTCTTCGTCTTTGTCGTCGGCAGACTCAAAGTGCCCTTTGAATTTGAAACCAACCGATCCCCCAACAAATTTGAACACTACGAATTTGTATTCGTGGAACATGCTTATTCTTCATCGTCATCGTTGGTAGCTTTAGAAGCTCTCATTAAGGCCCAAATTAACAGAGGCTGGTGCTATGGAGACATCGAACAAGTAAAAGCCCTCATCATAGTACAATCTGTTGGAAGAAATACAACAGCAATCGTAATTCCGAAGAACAATTACTTCTAATATACATAAACATGAACATATTACAGTAAAATGCACACGAAATTGACAAAACTGGAAATTACATAAATTGTAAACATAGATACAAACAGTAGAAACGCTGAGTCGTGTGTAATCACACTCTCCTTTACAAAGATGCGCCGCCTACCGTGGGTGTTGTTAGTTGATTCGACGTCTTCGTCCCAGGATACAACGGCTTGGACCACGGCCAACTGAACACCTCTGTTGACTGCCTTGGCGAACTGAAACAACGTATTCCTCTCTCTCTCTCTCTCTCTCTCTCTCTCTCTCTCTCAAAACACAGTTTTCTGGAATGTAGTGTGAAGCACCAATTTCTAATATTGAAACACACAAATGGAGCTGCCATTTTATAGTTGGAAAATGGAGTTGAAATCATCGATACGGGAATAAAGAGGAGCCTCCTAATTCAATGATGAAATTGAATCTGCCAATGAATTCTGCAATTCATTTCAGAATATGTAACACCCATCTTGATAACGAATTTGAATGGGTTAAAATCTGTCATTCAATCTCCATCATAGGTAGGTTACAGGGTGTTTATAGCCAGTAAAAAAAATCATAAAATCTGCCATCGTATTGAATTCGTTGGGAGGTCTCGATTGCCTCGGGAGACCCTCGGAGCGCCCTGGTTTCATTCACTAAATTTCCAACACAATCTGCCTTGCAAGGCTGCTCCTGCACTGTTGATTTAGGGGGAGTTTGGCTAAATTTGGTTTTTTGGTTTATTGGATTATTTGATTTTGTCCTTATTCAATTTTTTTTTGCATTTGTTAGTTTTCGGTTGATTTTTTTGAGGTTTCTTGGCTTGTCTCGACGAGAGGAATCTAAAAAGTATAAAATTATTAGCCAAACTTAAAGTTTTGTGAATAAAGACAAAAATAAACCAAATTGGATTATTGGTTTTTGGTTTTTTGGTTTATTTTTGTCTTTATTCACAAAACTTTAAGTTTGGCTAATAATTTTATACTTTTTAGATTCCTCTCGTCGAGACAAGCCAAGAAACCTCAAAAAATCAACCGAAAACTAACAAATGCAAAAAAATTTTGAATAAAGACAAAACCAAATAATCCAATAAACCAAAAAACCAAATTTAGCCAAAGCACCCTTTAGTTGAATCGGAGCTCGCGCAACCTGGATTTGCGATCCTTCTCTCCTCCGCAAGTCCTCCGTCGGTGGGACTACCCGGGGTAATTTTGGTAGAAACTGTCGTATTTACCTTGGTGGGAAGTTTTATAACTTGGGCTGCACCCAGAGAGAATTGACTCCAATTTATTTTTACCAGCCCATAAATCTCTCAAAGAATAATCCGAGGAGATTATGAAGGCAAAATAGGCCCGGTTCAACCATCTGCCTCAATTCTTGATTTCTTAAATCTTGAGAATAAATTGTAAGCCCAATTGAAAGGCCCAAGTGAACAAATAAATATGAGTCCAGAGACAGTTCCCCTCTTTACTGCAAAAGAAGGGAGGAAAAAAAAAACCAATTCCCTCTCTCTCTCTCTCTCTACGAAGACACCAGCACAGCAGCACTGGTGCATTCGCGATTTTGAAACCATGTTTTTCCATATAGTTTTGGAGCGAAACATGCAGCTCCACCCCCGCCACTTCGGCCGCGACCTCCGAGAAAAGCTCGTCGCCAAACTCATGAAAGACGTTGAAGGCACTTGCAGGTTTTGCTTCTAACAACCGAGCAACGAGTCTAAATTAGGGTTTTTTCTCCCCTTGTTTCAACAGCTTCTGATCGAATGAATTCGTTAAATTCACCGATTTCACATTTTTTAAAAAACAGTGGTCGACACGGTTTCGTGGTGGCGATTACTGGTATCGAGAATGTTGGGAAAGGGCTAATTCGAGACGGCACTGGGTTCGTTACATTCCCTGTGAAGTACCAGTGTGTTGTTTTCCGACCATTCAAAGGAGAGATTTTAGAAGCTGTTGTTACCATGGTTAATAAGGTACGCTTCGCGTTGTATTGTTAAATTGATTGGGTTCTCTATCTACATAGCCGAAGTATTAGTCTTTCTTTGGCAATACATACAGGCCCCATTGGATTGGTCGCCTGGTGGGTACAATAATATATAATCAGTTATAACATTGGTCTTAATACGAGATTATTAATACCACATCGCAAATATTGCAAATCTCTTGCTTTGGGTCCAACGAATATCGGATCCCTTCACCATTGTGCCGTTCAAATGTCTTGAATTTGGTCCAACAACATTGTAATGCAGTACCATATGACCATAGGGTGAGTGTTAATTGCAATGTGAAGGTAAAATGTTGGAGAGTGTGTTGTTGGTTTCCATGTACACACCCATGTATGATATTTAAAGAATGTGTCTTTTCTTTTGGTTATTGCAGATGGGATTTTTCGCTGAAGCTGGGCCAGTTCAAATTTTTGTGTCGAATCATGTGAGTTGAACAGCTTCAAAAGTTGTGGTTTATGATCATTTTTTTTCTGGTCACTGAGAATTCCAATAAAAGAACAGACACGACAGAGTTCAAGGAAGGCATACCTTCCAAATACACAAACCTATCATCAACAACTGACCAAGAATTAGGAGAAGAACATGTAATAGGGATTTGCCAGGATTGACTAAGAAGATTAGTAAGTGGGGAGGTTTTGACATTGTTGATTTAAGAGCCTTTGAACCTAACACTAAACTGATCTTGTGAAGGATTGAAGGAGGCCTTTGAATTCCTTGAAAAATCTTGCAAGACTTTCTTGCCCAATATAGTAGACCATGGCAGCCCAAGCAATTTCTAAGTATAGTGTGAAAAGATTTTCTGCTGATCTTGCGTCTTGCCAATAAACCAAGTAATTGCAGCATCCTAAGTATGATGAGTTTAGCAATTCCACACGTATAGCGCACCTGTTTCCAAACTGTTCTAGAAAAGGGGCAGCTAAAGAATAGATGAGTGAGAGTTTCATTTTCTTGATGGCATAGAGAGCAAATAGAGGAGGAGAGGAGACCCCAATTCATGAGCTTATCTTTTAGTTCTCAACCCTCCTTTGGTGGCCATCCAAAAGACAAAAGTATGCCTTGGAATGCCATTAGGAAACCAGAGAAGTTGTTGCCAATGAACAATTGGAGAGGGTGGGGTTCCAATGTAATCCCAGGTAGCTGAATCATACATAGAAGTAGAGTACAGGTCCATTGAATGTTGTCATTCTTTTGAGCAACCGGGAAAAAGGAGGAGTGCAATTTTGCTCACCCTCACTAAATTAGGGTGAACATTACCCTCACCTGATTGGTAGAAAAGTGTATTGATCTCGTCGACCCCATACTTTTTTCATCAATCAAGGTGAGGGTAACATTCACCCTCATTTAGTGAGGGTGAACAAAATCACACTAAAAAAGAGGGAGTTAAAGAAGGGCCAGCACCATAAGTGAGTCAATGGGTCAATAGCCCTAGACTGTTACAGGAACCTTCGGACAAGGAACAAGAAAAAGAGAAGTATCTAAAAGAAGATTGATTTGAATGACAGGTCTTGGCCCTACTATAGTTGGAACAGAGAAAAACATACCAATAATAAGAACCCTGATAAAAAAAAAATTAATAATAAGAACCCTCACATGGCCGAGTACAATTTTCATGGACATGTTCCCATTATAGAAGCAAATAGTGAAAACCCATGCGAATCGAAGAGATCTCAAATGACCAAAGACCTAGGGAGCCACTCCCGAGTGAACAGTCTCCAGGATGGCAAATAATGTGACAATCTGGATACACAGCTGGAACTTGCCTAAGAAAGAGAGAAAACAGAATCATCAACCCTACGAAACAGTCACAAAAACCTAGGAACCAGGAAAACGGATATGACGCCTTTTCTTCACAAGAAGACACAGAATGACCTTAGGCGAAGAAGAGGCTAAAATCATTCTTTCAATCAGTTCGCTTTCGTAAAAGTTTCCAGTTGTGAATTAAGTGCCTTCCGCAGTCTGATGGGTAAATCCCCATGAAAAGGGGCAACTTTCGTGTAGTTTGTGATTGGATCAATCATGGGTTGACATGATCGGTGCTGAAAGCAGAGAGTTTGTCTTCATGGCGCAAGATTGGACGCTCCTCCTCCTCTCTCTCTCTTTCCCTGGGTCAGTTCGAACTCGCTCGTTTCTCTCTCTATGCTAGGACTCTTCCCTCTCAACCTTATATTCGGCCGTTCCGCATGTGCTTCACACACCATTGACGCCCCTACCTTCTATTAGACCACTACTTCTACTTCTTTTAAAGAGGGAGGAAGGGGAAAGGCGAGACCCATTGGCTTTTATATATAAAGGTAGAGACTTTTGCATCAAGAGGAATGCTCGAAGAGTCTATAATCCTTGGTCCAAAGTATTCAAAAGGAGGCCCTTGGGGTAGCCAGTTATCCAACCATAACAATTTGTTAGTACCATTGCCAATAACATATTTCACTAGGGGACTAACATGTAGGTCTGGGTATGGCTAGGATATGGCAATAAACAATGTACTTCTTTGAAGCAATGTATTACACGTTTGACTTGGGCAATTAGGAATCCACAGCAAATAATAGTTCAATGCCAAACTCAATGTGCAAATTAGAGGTTAATGTCCTTATACTAAAGAACCTGTAGACCAAAATTGTTAATTTACAATCATGCTAAGTATAGAAGAAGGAAGTCTTGTCAACTTATAAGCATCTTGGTGTTGGCTATGGCATGATATATAGTGGGTACTTCTGGGGTATGGCAAAAGTCAAAGAGAAAAGTTTCGGTACTTGTTTTGTTTACCCGGTATAGATTTAGAAGTACCGGTACGTTACGGGTACCAGTACCCCTGGGTTTTACAAGTACCCGTGCTTCATATGTAGCAATAGATTTCTGTTCCTGTCCATGGAAAATTCCTAAGGAGATTCTCGATGTGAATACAAACAGTCTTAGGCAAAATGAAGTTTGATATCCAATAAACGTGAATACCAAACAATACAGATCAGAGAAGTTGAAGATTGCCTGCATAAGAGAGGAATTTATTGGCCCATTTGTTGATTGTTGCAATAATCTTACTAATTAAACTGTTACAGTCACTTGTAGTCAGCTTTGTTTATGGAGATGGGAGGTACTCCCAAGTATTTTACAGCGACTGTACCTAGCTAAAAGCCCAGAATAGGGCATTGCTTCTCATTGATTTGATCATCGATGCTAGCTATATAGACCCTAGTCTTGTTGTTGTTAGGTTGAAGCCCAGAGTACTTATGGAACTCAAGAAACGCAGAAGAAACAATTTGGACAAATTGATCACTTGGGTATATGGCGTTAATGCCCAGATCCTCGCACTTAGGGTGATGAGAAAACTGCTCAGATCCTCGCATTTAGGGTGATAAGAAAACTGCCCAGAATCAATGTGCTTTTGAAAAAATCTAGAGGAAAACTTCATGACTAGAATGAAGAGGTAGGGGAAGAGAGGATCACCTTGCCTTGGTTCCTTTGCACCAGGGAAATATCCTTCAAGTCCCCTATTGAGAGATATAGTGTACTTAGGTTAGTTATGCAAGTAGATCTGTAATTTTGAGGGAGATGAAAAGCTTTCACGATATACAGAATTAGCTGCCAATGAACAAATTCAAAAGCCTTCATTATGTCTATTTTCATAGCGCATCTAGGAGAGACAAAACTTCTTTGGTAATTCTTAACAAGCTATTGCATTAGTAGGATTTGATCTAAGATTGAGCCAGAGATAAAGGCTGCTTGGCAAGAGCTAACCGTAAGATGGATGACTTGCTTGAGCCTAGTAACGTTGGAGATTGTTTGTAGATGACATTGTAGCAGGAGGTGGGCGTATATTCTGTCATGATAGTTGGAGTAGGAACCAGGAGGAACCAAAGTAATAGAAGTGGCATTAACCACTCCAAGACTAACCTGTGGAGAAGAAAGATTTTATTGCAGCTAAGGAATCAGGACCAATAACATGCCAGGATTTTTTAAAGAAATGAGCAGAAAATCCATCAGGGCCTGGGGCCTTGCCCTTCCCAATGGAAAAGAGAGCACTTCTAATTTTCAGAATCAGAAACTTGTACACCTAGATTACAGAGTTGAATATCATTGAGGCAAGGTTGAACAAGCTTAGACACTCTTAAGATTGTTTAAGGGATAGTTACCCCTCTCTTGGAGTATAATTCTTACCAACATTAAAATCACCAAAGAGAATCCTGGGCTCTTGATTAGAGATAGAGAGAGTTGTCAATTCAGCCCAGAGATGCTCTCGTGTGTCACTTCTATTAGCACTAACTGTGGCTGTGAAACTGATTCTGAGTTCTATGTGAAGTACTTTCAGAGGGACTGCTTGATCAATTGCACTAAGAAGCTGAACGGCCATAATATCTTCATTCCAGAGAACAATGATTCTGGACAGCCACATTTTTTTCTTGCTATTAGAAGCATTATTAAAAGCAGGATCTTTGTTATTAGCGGACAGCTGACTGTTTTTCCCTTTGTTTTTGCCCTTTTTACCCTGATCTGAAGTTATAATGGGAATCGAAACCATGTCATCTTCATCATGAACATTTATGTGTTTGCATCCTCCTCATCCACATCAGGACTGGAAATATTGATCAGACTTGGTGGCTATCACAGTAAAGTCACTAACAAATTTAACCAGAGCACAAAACTGATTTGGATAAGAGGAATCAGACGTAGGACCATGTTTATGCAAGTTAGCAATAGGTGTAACTTTCCTGAGTAGGAACCTTGCAAGACGACTTATTGGCTATTGCTAGGCCTTAAAACCTTGCCTGTGCCCAGGGAAATATATCCTGAATGACTCCAGGTTGTTGCTGGGCCTTAATTATGTTTGTGAAGTAACCAAGTCTGTATCCAGGATTTGACTTCGTGTTTTTTAATGCTATTTTTTTGGAAATTAAAATTCACATCTGCAGAAGTTCCTTCTCATGTTATTACTACGCAAGTGGACAACCATATTTTCAAAATCTATTTTAATGTCATCTTTTGTATATTCAGTATTATAACTTGACTTCTTCCTCTTATGTTGTCTGGATTGTTTTTGCGAGGAAAACTTAAGTCAACATATTTGAAACACTGAACCAAATTAGTACTGCATAATGGGCACTTCAATAATCAAACAAGGCCATTTATTTTACTTTACCTGTTTTCACTATCTAAAACTTTTTGCGTTTTGGTGCTACTTCTCTTACGATTCCTTGGTTTTTGCTATAAAGTAGTTCTTGTAGAAGTTAGATTTCACTTGCATGTGTAATTAGTAGCCTACTTGTATTAGACAAGCAGTTGAATTGTGACGCACAATTTAACTGCGAACCAATAGTTATTGGCATGTGATTTTCGATTTGAATCGATTTGATTCACCATGTTAACAGTTCAAATCTGGTAAAGGAATCGGAAATCATAGGGAATCATGGATAAATTGTTCTATTCGCGTTGAGACGGAAAGGTACACGACCTGGCATGCCTGGGTCGGTCTTTTGGGCCAGAAACAAAAAAAATTACTTTCCAATTTACTTTTGCAATTTGCTACAGATTGAAGGGTGGAAACTCTCTTTCAAACTCGTGCAAGTGATTACAAGAGATTTTTTGGTTTTCTTATGGGTTTTTCTTGCCTAGCAACAAACTCTCTTTCAAATATGCCTTTTACATTTTATATCCTATATATCCATTAAAGTTAAACTAGCGAGTATTTTTTATTGTATGTTAGAAATCATAACTGTTACGGTTCACAATTCGCAAAACGACCATTTGATTCTTGATCGATTCACGATATGACAACCTTGATTAATGGTAAAAGAAATATAGAGAAGCATTTTTTTCCCAACCAATAAAATGGTGTATGATAAAGCGCCATAAGTAGGAATTATCATTTGGCTTTAGTTATCTTCTAAGAATCGTTACCACTTCCTTCAGGAAGTTCTTTTGAAGACATTAAATAGTCTGATGGTTGCATTTATATATTTGTGATCATGCATTTATTTTATCTGTTTCTTCTACACACCTTTATGTCTTCTTCTACTGTTTTCAGTTGATACCTGATGATATGGAGTTCCAATCTGGAGATATGCCTAATTACACAACTTCGGATGGATCAGTACGTATTGGTTTCTACTTGGATTCAGGAGAAAAATGATTTTTGAATTCATTGATTGTGTTTGGGAAATTGTTCACCACGGTACTTATGCAGGTCAAGATTCAGAAGGAAAGTGAAGTTCGGCTAAAGATTATTGGAACTCGAGTAGATGCTACAGAGATAGTACGTACTGCATACTCATATTTATCTCTTCCCATAATATTATACAGTCAGTGGCTATTTGTTGCCAATGTAGCACCAAATTGAAACTTACATTTTGATCAGCAGGTTGGGTCAGTAATTTTTTGACTTGAAGTTTGTTTACTACCAAAAAATCCCGAACTGATACACCAACAACCATTGTTATTTTGGGGAAAAAAGCGGATGAAAAAAAAAACCATATGGATGCTCACTTATTAGTTAGACCCTGTTTATCCTTTTCTATTCGAAATTATCTCAAAGTAGGTAGATGTTGTACTTGATTGTAGAGAATACGATTGTTCTATCAACCAAATGCGGATGGACCAAAATCTTTGAAAAGAATCAAGCCATGGTGTTAGGTCTTGTCAGGTTTTTATGAGGTGTAAAAGAAGGAATTCTTCCTGTTCAAGAGTGGGAATTATATGTGGTTCTGAATTTGGTACCAATTATAGGACTTCAGAGGTTTCCCATATGTTCATCGAACCTTTACTGAATCTTCTTCTGTTGCATACGTACTTATATCTCAGATGGCATTGTTTTTCAATGTTATGTAGGGAGGGTATGTTGCTCTTCTTCTTATTTTTCTTTTTGTGACTCGTCTAATGTCTTCTGATGCCTATTATCATTTTTCCCCCCCTCCAGTTCTGCATCGGTACCATAAAAGACGATTTCTTGGGTGTGATCAGTAATCCAGGCGCTGCTGCTTAATCTAGCTCGGTGTCTAACACTCAGTTTGCTACAAAGAAATGAGATCGTTTCAAAGTGTGAACTATTTTGTGTTTCCTTGAAACTCCTCCTTCCTTGAAAACAATCCTGTGTCCCATGTAGCGGGAGGAAGAAGAATTGAGATAATGTTCATATTAGTATGCAATTTGAAGAATGTACACAATAGTTTTGTATGTTTCATTGGGGTAAGCTCTAGAGAAATGATGTACCGGTTCTTTCTAAGTTGGACGATTCCGATTCAATGTTTGCCTATTTTTACTACTGGGGTAGTCTTTTGCTCTCTTTTCCTTTATTCTTTCCTTACCATTGGCAAGAAAGCTCGTAAACTTTGCCCAGGAAAAAATTGACAGACAAGAAAATACCCAATGGAGAACAAGTGGGAAAACATTATTGTCTGCCTCATCTTCCTTTTCCTCCTTTCTCTTATTTTTGGAATAATACTACGGACAACGACGCACATAAATTCCACGTGGTGTGTGTGGGAGTGGGACGAGCTATGCTACTACATTTTTAAAAACACAACTATAGTTATCGTTTGATACAAATAATTCCGAACACATTTGCGTTATAAAAGTATATGCGTAAAGACAGTTTTGTTTTCAGAGTTGCGTTTAAAAAGTGTATGCGCAGGCTTTCTGATGCGAGATTCTACGTACATCAGATGGCTTTCTGATGCAAGATTCTACGTACATCAGACGGCTCTTGAAAAGAATGTGTCTGGACATACATAAGTGTCTCAATTATTTTTCATATGGATGCTCACGGTCCGGATTGGTATGAATCCAATCCTAATCTGTGAGTCACGGTTTTTTTAACAATACAATCTGTGTCCAATCCAAAAGTCTCACGGTTCGGTTCCAATTGGAACCACGAGTTACAGATCGGTTCCGGATTAATCCGCAGATTTTCAACTTATTCGGAAAAAACAACAAACAAAGACACTAAGGCACTAACAAGTAGCAAATGCACTAAGGGCTGGTTTGGGTGAATTGGGTTTTTTGGTTTTTTTAGTTGTCTTTATTCAAAAAAAAAAAATTCATTTGTTAGTTTTCGGTCGATTTTTTTGGATTATTTTTTCGTCTTTATTCACCAAATTTTTAGTTTGGCTAATAATTTTATACTTTTTTGATTTCTCTCGTTGAAACAAGCCAAGAAACCATAAAAAATCAACTAAAAACCAACAAATGCAAAAAAAAATAGAATAAAGACAAAACCAAAAAACCAGGTTTTTCAATTCACCCAAATCAACCTTAAATAAAAAGGTAAAAGTTGGAAATCCTAATAAAAAACAACAAAGGCAGTAAGACAGATAGTTATATAACTGAACAAACAAAGGCACAAACTTATATTATCACAAAAGATAGCAGATAGTTACTTTCGGTTCATTCACAAAGACAATAGTAGATAGTAGATAGTTACTTCCAGTTCACTCTTAAACAGAGAGTATATATAGTAGCACTTATAATGCTTTACCCCCCAAATACGATAGTTACTTCCAGTTCACTCTTAAACAGAGAGTATATATAGTAGCACTTATAATGCTTTACCCCCCAAATTTTATAGAGATAATGGTCCTATTCGTTTTCCAGTTTAGTTTTAGTTTTAGTTTTGATGACATCATTATTTTTCTCATTTCTCTCTCTATCTCTCTCTACTCATTATACTTTATAACATCATCAAAACTAAATTAAATTATCTAACCAAACACAACTAACAATATTTGCATCATAACTCCTACAATAGTACAACCAAACCGTAAGTCTGCTAAATTAAAAATATCTATATAACTATAATTATAAAAGTGATAAAATTATATATAATAAAAATCTCACGGTCCGGATCGGTTAATTCACGGTTTCAAAATCAAAATCTGAGTCCGATCCAAAAGTCACGGTTTTTCATTTTTTGAATCTGTGTCTGAACCATTAATCTACAATTAAAATCTAAAAGCTATGGATCGATTCGGTCCGGACCAGATTCACGGTTCACTGATTTTTTGGAAGCGCCTAATTTTTCCTGTTGTAGTATTTCGTTTCTTTAAAGAGAACTTGAGAACCACAATCCAAATCCAGACGGACCAGACCCCGGCTGTGGCACCTGTGAAACTAGAGAAACAGGAAACGCTTCCGCAGCAAATCAGAGTGGAAGTCACGTGTAATGTGGACGTTCCAGACGCCGCAAACCGTCCAACATCACCCTTTCCTCCCCAAACAATTCCACCACCCAATCCACGCTTCCTCCCACCACCACAACTCCCTCACCTTCCGCCCCTCAACCAACCACTTAATCCAATCCCTTTGTAAGAAAGGCAGACTGAAACAAGCCATTGAAGCCCTCTCTGACGAACCCAACCCGACCCAACGCACCTACGAGCTCCTAATCCTCTGTTGCGCCCAACAGAACTCTCTCTCCCACGCCTTGACGGTCCATCGCCACCTCGTAAATGAAGGGTTCGATCAGGACCCCTTTTTGGCCACCAAACTCATTAACATGTATGAGGAACTGGATTCCGTCGATTATGCCCAACAGGTGTTTGATAAAATTACTGATAGGACTATTTACGTTTGGAATGCGCTGCTTAGAGCTCTTACCTTGGCGGGTCGGAGCAAAGAGGTGTTCAACCGCTACCGTGAGATGAATTGGGTTGGAATTCGTTCAGATAGGTTTACATATACGTATGTGTTGAAGGCATGTGTTGCTTCGGAGGCATTGGGTTGGTTGTTGAAAAGGGGGAAGGAAATTCATGCCCAAATGTTGCGACACGGGTATGAAACCCATGTCCACAATATGACTACTTTACTAGATATGTACGCAAGATTTGGTTGTGTGTCGTATGCAAGTTGCGTGTTCAATCAGATCCCGGTGAAAAATGTGGTTTCGTGGAGCGCTATGATCGCGTGCTATGCAAAGAATGGAAAGGCTTTTGAAGCGTTGGAGCTTTTTCGTGAGATGATGATTGAGGCCCATGAGGTAGTTCCGAATTCTGTGACAATGGTCAGTGTGCTCCAAGCTTGTGCGGCACTAGCTGCTTTGGAGCAAGGTAAGTTGATACATGCCTACGTACTTAGAAAAGGACTAGATTCAATTTTGCCAGTTATGAATGCCCTTGTAACTATGTACGCGAGATGTGGTAAGCTAGAGTTGGGGAAATGGGTTTTCGATCGGATCAATAAGAGAGATGTTGTTTCTTGGAATTCTTTGATTTCAAGTTATGGGATTCATGGATTGGGAACAAAAGCAATTCAAACTTTTAAAGACATGATCAGCCAAGGAATCCCTCCTAGCCCCATATCATTCGTTAGTATTCTTGGAGCTTGTAGCCATGCAGGGCTTGTTGAGGAGGGGAAATCTTTGTTTCAGTCTATGATTAAACTACATAGGATTTATCCCAGCGTTGAGCACTATGCTTGTATGGTTGATATTCTCGGCCGTGCCAATCGATTAGATGAAGCAGTTAAGATGATAGAAGATATGAGGATTGAACCAGGAAAGGACGTTTGGGGTTCTCTTCTTGGAGCATGCCGGATACATTGCAATGTTGAGCTGGCAGAGAGAGCAAGCAAAAGGCTTTTTGAGCTTGAACCCACAAATGCAGGGAATTATGTACTTCTAGCTGATATTTATGCAGAAGCTAAGATGTGGGATGAAGTAAAAAGAGTGCAGAAGCTGCTTGAGGATCGGGGACTGCAGAAAGTCTCAGGTCGCTCTTGGATTGAAATAAGAAGGAAGATTTATTCATTCACGTCAGTCGAAGAATTCAGCCCACAAATTGAACAGGTCCATGCTTTGTTGCAAGAAATATCGATGGAGATGAAGAAGAACGGTTATGTGCCAGCAACCGAAGTTGTGCTCTATGATATTGGTGAAGAAGAGAAGGAACAAATCGTATTGGGTCACAGTGAAAAATTAGCAGTTGCCTTTGGACTAATTAATAGCAGTAGAGGGGAAACCATTAGGATCACCAAGAACTTGAGGCTATGCAAGGACTGTCATTCGGTCACAAAGTTTGTTTCCAAGTTCGCAAATAGAGAGATTCTAGTCCGAGATGTAAACCGGTTTCACCATTTTAGAGACGGGGTTTGTTCATGCGGAGATTATTGGTAATCTTACGGATGATTCTTTTTTGACACTCACCTGTGAGAAAGCTTTGGCACCCTGGAATTACTTTTCAGTGCTTATAGAGATTTCAAACATGTACAGTTTCAACTATTAAGGGCAGTTCATGATAAGCTTGTTAGTTCAAACTGCATTCGCTATGCCTGTTACCAGAAATGGAAAATTTGATTGGGGAATATAATGCATTACCCTGTCTTCCTCTTTATTTCTCTTTTCTTGGAGTACAAAGATTCCCACAAAACAGAAACAGAGACAAAGAAGAACGGCTATCCAAAACTCAGCAACCAAGGCTATGAGGTCTAATAATATGAGTGCAAGTAAGCGCAGGCAAAAGGGGGAGAGGGAATGTGAGAGCGTCTTCCGAAAACATTCAATAGTAAGATAATTCACGAGAGCTAAAATTGAGAGCGGGAACGTAGAGCGAAAGATTGCGGGTGGGATTGAACAGCCTCGAGGAATATGTGACTTAGCTGACAACTCTTGACAAGGTGAAAAAAGGCCAAGTGGACCCTATTAATTAGCTGATCTCTTTATGATTATTTGTACATCTCGAAAGCTTTGCCAAGGTGTCGACACAACAACTGGATAGGAAAACAACTTTTAAAATATTGCGAGAGAATATAACACTTTGGTTCCTATCTGTAAAAAGTTTTCACGTAACTCTGTTTTGAGTTTTTTTTTTTTTTGGAAATTTAAAAATGATTGACCAAAGGATTATCAGATGTTGATTAAATTGAAGTTTTATTTGACTGAGGCATTTTGTTGACTTTTCCACCAGAGAATCTCTTCTCTCTCAGTCTCACTCTCTTTAAACCGAACCCAAGTAAAAAGGCGAATCTTTTTTAGAATGCCGACTCTTATAGGACTTGAGTTCACTATATTATTCATTTCGATTTCTATAGACAGTTTCTGTAATCTGTATTTCTTTCATATTACAGTTTATTATTCAATGAAATTGTACTATGGAAGTAGCCTATTGTATTATTGAAACAAGGAAATAATTTGAAAACCTTTTAGAACATAATGGAAATGGATTAGCAAGAGCGCGAGCAATTTAAACACCCTAAACTGTTAAATTCGAGAGAACAAAGATTGAAAGCAAGATCCAATGCATTGATTGATTGCGAATGGAATCTGATTGGAGGATTATCGGACCTATATCTAAACGCAACTTATAATAACATTGAAAAATGTTTTCGCACTCCAATTTATTATAAATGTAATCATAGATTAAGGGATACCCTATTTTTTTTGTAGGTAATTACATAATCATTCTCTTTTGTCACCCCATGTAACTTTTTATCCTAGTTATTTTGAACAGTTATGTTTTCATCATTTTAGAGTGTAAATTATTTATCTTACCATTTTAATAATATATCTATATTTATATGTAGGACTAGGGGGTGGGTGGTGGGGGTGTCGTGCAGCCATGGTGCGGCCGACACCTTTCTGACGATTAAAGATGCTCACCACGCAAACCTCGTCGAGTACTATAAGTATATAAAAAATAACTCGATCGGAAATCTTTAAGTATGTCATCGGAACACACATACTTTGAAAAGAAATAAACATAAATGGACGCAAACATTGGATCAAAACAACTTTTCATGTTATTTGTATTCTAAATAGAATAATTTAAAGATATTGATCGAAGTTAATTTTTAAGACACTTGTAATTTTTTGAGATCTACCTTGATGAATGTGTTCTATCGAGAAAAAATGTTGGCACACCTTGCCTTGCCCCCCCACACACACACACACACACACACACACACACACACACACACACCCCACCCCAAGGTTCATATATGTATCTTCCTTAATTAGTAGAATCGGCTATCTCTTCAAAAATTTCAAACATTCAAAACGATCAAATCCCATTGATTGGGTTTCCGTTTTTAAACAGATGAAATTTGAAATCAAAAAAAAAAAAATACAAAAAGCCATCCTAATTCAAAAATCCATAACAAGTTCATCCCACAATTCGTATAGTTTTGGTTAAAAATATAAGTTCATAACATCTTCCAATTATCATATTATAAATATTAAAACATCACATTGTTAATGGTAAAAATAGCTTAATGACTTGTAAACATTGTAATAATGATTGAATAAATAACTGGAATCATGGTAAAGAAAAATGCCATTAACATTATCCAGATGTCATGGTAAAAATTGAATAAAGAAGAGAAATCATGGATAAAATAGAATACTTTTAGAACTAAAATCATGGTAAAAATACTAAAACATTTAACAATGTTTCTGGTTAAAAAAAAAAAATTTAGAGCTCAAATTACTTTCAATCTCCATTAGACCCTCCAAAACCTTAACCCCGATTGACGTCGAAGGCCTCTTTGTAAACTCACTTTGTAAAAGCCATGCCGCAATCCTTAACATCTTCATGATTTTTCTACTCAACGTAATTGCATATCTTCGTTGGATTTGTCAAATAGGTCTAGAAGTTGATCCTCTTCTGCTTTCCTCTTTCGTAGTTACAGATAGTGACGATCGATGGCGATGGATGATGTTGGGTGGGGCGATTCTGAGACCATTGTAGGACGATTTCAAGGACGGTGGTGGGCAGCGATTTGTTGGAGGACAGGTGGGTGACTGAATTTGGAGAAACGAATGAAGACGATGAATTTCTAATTTCTTCGTATAAACGAACGAGAGCGTTAATTCACGGATTTAGAGTAATTTGTAATTTCCGTAATTACTGCTTAGGACTTCTAAGTTTAAGATTTACTCCCAAAAACCCATACCTATTTAGGAACACGATTTAGTCCCAAATTTGAAAATATGTACTGTACTACATACCATGGCAAATTTGAGTTTATTTGAATTTGGAGATAAAAACATAAGTCCAAAAAAATGATGGGATGAAAATATAAGTTATGGTGTTTCTGAAGATGATTATTTAAGTGTCCCCTAATTTGTTGGACATCTATAAGAAAGAAATTGGAGCGCATAAATAATTACACTTGCAATTGCTACAAAATGCAGAGAAAAAAAAATTGGTGGTTGTGTTTCTGTGTGGTGTGACTTGACATTAGGAAATGGGCCATCCAAACAAGAGAAAAATCTACACAAGTCAACAACGTCCACTAGTAGGTTGACAAGCTGGCTAGTATCAACAATGATACATATATAACAAAAGTCTTCAACAAGTTTGTAACACACTTAGATATTGTGTGGAGTCCGTACACACTTCACATTCAAGTGTGTGTGGGCTCCACACAATATATGAGCGTATTGGAGACTTGTTGGAGTTAGTTGTTATACACTTATCATTTTTGGATAGTATATCCACAAATTCATTTTAATTTGGGAAAATTTTAAAATACCCCCAAACTTTATACTCAATGTCTCGTAGGCACCCAAACTTTAACAAACTTCAATTTTACTCCCAAATATCCTTCCGTTATTCAATTAACCCCTCGTTGTCCACTTCTATCAAATTGAAAACGGAAAATGGTGACATGGACTTTAACGGTAGAGAAGAAATGTTAGAGGGCTTATACACCATTAAAATATTATTTTCTCATTTTTAAAATGTTAAAAAATTACCCATGTATACATTAAGTGTGTATATATATATATAACAAACAAAACTAGGGTTTTCCATACCAAATCGAAACAAGATTGAGAGAAAGAGACCTGGTTGTTCATCATTGGAAAAGATGGAGGAGTCGATTCAATCGCGGAGATGGTTCTCGTTGCATGTTTCTCGTTCAAAATCGCTTTCTCTCTCTTCTATGTGGGGAAGACGTAAAATGTGAGGGGAAGGGTCAAGACCCATCTGTAATAGCTGACCCGTTTTTGCAACTCGCGAGTTCATTTAACCCGACTCCACAACCCGCAAAGGTTTTAATTGCCTTTTCTTCCCATAGTCGTTGGATTTAATCCACGACAAATAACAGAAGTCCGGATTTTTAAGGGTCACGAGAGCTTGGACCAGAAATGAATTGTATATATATCTATATAATAAGGGAGCTTAGTGTTTGAAATTCCTATATTTTCAACCCTTGGATATTAATTCAAGGGCTTAGATTGCAAGTGCAAGGTAAGCTCCTCTTTCTCTCTCTCTCTCTCTAGCACCCCCACGTTTGTATCCCTTTTTTCACAACCTGTATGCACCCACGTTTGTGATCAGTTGAACCCCACGTTTTACTTTGATCAGTTGAGCAGTACAAACTGCCTCTCTCTCATCTCCAATTAATCTCACTCCACTAATGAAGGCCCTCCTCTCTGGATCTCTCCATCTCCCCTCTTGCGACCAGATTTCTCCTCTCCTTTCTTCGATTGCTACCTCTTTCACACCGGTAAGAGACTATACTCCAAAAAACACCTTCCCTCCTCCTCCTCCTCCTCCGGTAAGATCTCTTTCTCCCTAATTTCTCCAATTTTTTTATCAAAATCTTCCTAATCTGATCCAACATTATTTTCACTTTTTCACCACGGGAGCTAGAGTCACCCACTCCATAACGTTGAGAAGCAGCTGCTTCCTCTTCCGATTTTCCAAATGAAGGAGGGAGCAAGATCTACGTGGAAGTTGTGCAAAGAAGCACCGGTTGAGAAGCACCGCCATATCAGGTTAGACCCACATTCTAACTTCTTCACACCGTACTCTGTTTTCCATGCTTGGCTATTTTTTGGCACTTTCGCTTCAAATAAGATGGAAAAAAAAGGAAAGAAATAATTCAATTACCATGGAAATTTGCAACATTAAATTAGGGAATTTGAGGGATTCTGGGATGACATATTTTCCGAAGAAGCTTGAGGTGCCGAGGATGATGAGGTCATATTTTGAGTCAGTGAAGGTGTCTTCCATGGTTGTGGTTTTGGAGTGGGTTTAATAACGGTTTTTGTTGAGGAGATAGAAGGTGGCATGGTGTGTTCAGAATGGGTTTGTGAGAAGTAGTAGAATAAGAGAAGAAGAATGGGTACAGTAGTTTACTCTTTTTTTTTTCTTTTTTTTTCACTAGGCTATCTTTCCTTTTCTTTTTGCTTCTTTATCCAATATGTTTGTTCCTCCAAAGCCTCCAAATCATTTGAACGGAAAGCTATTGCATGCGATTTAGGTGTGTAAAATCAATCACTTTGATTTTCTCTTAATTACTGATATCAACTTTTGCCCCATCATTGTAGGATCTTCTCTTGGTAATAACATATCTACTTCTTGGGAAACATTTCCGAGACTATCTCTATATAAGGTGGGCTTCCTATTGTATTGTGAAATAATGTACTTCTTTTGGTCGTTAATATATGGTGGTCCATGTTTCTTATCGGTGCTTATCAAGAGATTGCTCTTTCATATTTTTTGGCAAGCCTCACAAGTCACAACTGAGTTATATAAAAAAGACATGTAGGAAATCCATAACATGAAGGAAATCCATAAGAGTATGTGTTTGAAGGTAAGAAGCAAAAATCCATTTAGTCAATGTTTAATTGTTTTATTCCCACCTATGTCAATTTTTTTTCCTTTGGTTTATCAGTCACAAAAAGAGAAGCATTATGCCTCCTTAGCCGCTTTTGGATTTTATTTAAGGCTACTTTTATTTTGCAAATTGAGATTTTTGGTACTACAGTTTAGTAATGGGCATTGTTCTTTGTGCATTGTTGGTGAACAAGGTGGATACTAGCTATTTGAACAAAAAGATATCAATGGCAAAGAGCTAGACTTATGCTAGAATTTGTTCAGAATATTAAATGTGCTTGCTTAAGTTGTTGAAAAAGTCTATGCTTACTACCTTCATGGTCTCGAACCACAGAATACCATTTCAGTATAATACTGGAACAACTTACCAACATGAATAGAACAAATTTCAATAAACAGATTTATTGAAATTAGATTTTTAATAACACAATGTTCTCTGTTAAAAAACTTCCCACTTTTAGGCTTGGCTATTTCATTGCTTGATATGCCTTCATGTATCTCTTCTGCCTAAATTGGCTCAACTTGATATTCTTAGGTAGTCTTTCATTTTTTCTTCCTTTTCTCTCATATCTGTGGTAGAGGGAGGAATCAATGGACAAGGTAAGCTCACATGGGTTGTAATGGTTAAAATTTAAAACCTTGCATGCAAAGTATAAGTGTTTCTTTCGTGTCTCTCTTTATTTATTGGCTAGATTACATTGTAATGGTCAAGATAAGCATACTGAGCTCGCATAGAGAATCTCTATTTGCATTGGGGCTTAAAGTTTGGAATATTAACTAAAGTCTCAAATTTTAGCACTCTTAATGCATAACGTCCATTTCATTTCAGAGAGGGAGAACTTGATTAATGTTAATTGTTTTTAAATTTTCAAATAGCAAACAGATCTGTAACAAAGTTAAGAAGATCAAGCTAATGATAATCTCTTCTAAGCAGTGTTTGGATGGAATATAAGTTTTTTTTTCTTTCTTTTTTGTGTGTTTGGCTTGGAAATGGAATTTTTGTTTAGTTTGCTTTGTAATGGATTATGATTTTTTATTTTTTTGCTTTGTAGCAATCTTTCCAAATCTTTCAAGAGTTCTTTGACGAAGTGGAGACAAGTTTATCGCATCGTCTTTTGCTTTCATGGTTGTAGGCTAGGTGACTCAATAGACAAAATTCTTATAGCCATATTTTGGGTTACTAACGGAGAATTAGGGTCTATAGTGATCTCTACAAGAATTCTTGAAGGGTCTGCTTCCATTGTTTCCATTTCTCTGGACTTAAAGTTTTACAAATGGAAAGTCTAATAGCAAAAATTATGTCTAGAGGTTGTTCTTTCCCCCCCGTCTTTTAGGACCTTACGATGATATTTATTTATGTTAAAAAAACCTATTACAATTTCCCCTCGGGATTCATTATTAGAGAGCTTCATCCAAGATTCGTTATTTATTCATTATTACTGTTGTGCTGTTTTCCTAAATGTTACTGTTGCTGTTTTCCTATTGTTTTCCTGAATGTTGCTGGGTGGAGAATTTGTGCTCTATTTGATATTGGTGGATACTCTTATATTATGGTTTATGCTGCCATTCTCACTGATGGATGATGGTGAATACTCATGCTGAATACCTCTAAAAACCCTAGGCATTGACATAGACTATGTTGTGCTTGGGGAATATTGCTCATGATGCTTCTGTTGCTCTGTGTGTGTGTGTGTGTGTGTGTGTGTGTGTGTGTGTGTGTGTGAGTGTGTAAATTTGTTCTCTCATAAAGTTGTTTTTAATTTTGGAATTTCGGTTTTCTTCCGAGTACAGAGTTTGCAACTCACCTGGACAATGGGAAAATACTCGCATAGACAGTGGCTGATGTGAAGGATGCCAACAAAAAAAGGGCTCTTCATTTTGTTGTGAGGGAAGGGCAGACTTTGGTTTGTACGTACTTGGTGGAGGAGTTGAAACTCGATGTGGATACTAAGGATGAGGACGGTAATAATACATGTAGATTCATTGTATATATTGATTCAAATACTAAGGATGAGGATGGTAATAATACATGTAGATTCATTGTATATATTGATTCAAATATTCGCTTCACACATCCACAATTGCACAAATCAATGCATGTATTTTGACCAGAGTTTTTAAATGTTAATGTCTAAGCGAACCCATGAGTTTCCCATTGAGGTTGAGTTTCGTTCACAAATTCAAATACAGTAGCACACGAATCCCTCATTATTTTGTCCTGCCCATATTCATCAGACAGTGTCACTGTCACACTTATTGCATGTGAAACCAGTATTGATTTACGTGTCCTAATTGTTCGAGTCGTGCCTTCAGGTACGGGCATTCGCTAGTCTATATATATATATATATATATATATATATATATATATATATATATATATATATGCATCTTCATATCCATATATATCCATACATCTGTATAGAGAGGATGTGTACATTCAAACCATTGTTGGCAAAGTTTTCAACCCGATTATGCCCAAAAACAGATCGAAGATCAATTGCCACCCTAATCGGCAATTGAACATCGTAAGTTGCTGGAAACCCAAACAAAAAACCAGATGGAAAGAAAGAAGAAGGGGAAGAGGGAGGGAAAAAGGGGAGGAAGAGGGACGGTTGTGCGCTGTGGACAACCATTGTACCCACCATGAATAGCACCTGCAAGACCAATGAAACTTGCCCAAAAATTTCCACAAACAAATCATACAGAAAGTCACAACAAAAGATGCCGAAGTCCAAATCAAATTATCGAAAAATTCAAGCCCTAGCCTTTGAAATGTGGAACCCATTCAATCAGAGCAGTAGGAATTGATAATCTTAAGCCTAAATTTTAACAATAAAGAGAGCAAGTGACACAAATTGATGGGGAACTTAAAGGATTCACTCCATGGGTTTCCATTCGTACATGCAAAACTGAAATTAGTGATGGGGAAAACAAGGATCTGTAAGAATCTATCGGCATAGAAGTGATAATTTCCCGAGAGAGAGAGAGAGAGAGAGAGAGAGAGAGAGAGAGAGAGTCAACGTACTAGTTTTTTTTTAGCCATGGAGTTATCACACAGATGAAACAGAAGAGAGAGAAAGAAGTAACAAAGAAAATAATAATGATACGTACACAATACAAGGGCCACGACGACCAAAACGAAAGTAACAAAGAAAATAATAATGATACGTACACAATACAAAGGCCACGACGACCAAAACGACATCGTTTTGGTTGTCACCATGGGAAAAAAAATTCTCAAAACACGCTCTGAAATTTGAAACCTCCCTCCCCAAATCTGGAACGAATAAACCGAAGAGAGAGAGAGAGAGAGAGAGAGAGAGAGAAGGAGAAGAAGAAGAAGAGGAGGACTATGAAACAATCACCCTCGGCGACTCCCACCACCACCGGCGACCACTGCCAACACCGGTTCCACCTCCGGCGTCAACCAACCCTTGACCAAATCAACCTTTTGTTTAAATGAGATTGCAATTATGGGCTCATTTTGTACTTGGAATTTGACAAATATAACTGTAGTGACTCTGTACTAGTGAAATGTTTTCGGCAGTTTGAGGAAAAAACGGACCTCTCAAGACCGAAGTCATCGAATTCTACATGTCATTAGAGAGAGAGAGAGAGAGAGAGAGAGAGAGGTATTGCGAAATCAAACCCAAACCTGATGAAATCGGACGACGGTGGCGGTGTTCAATGGGGCGGCATATGGACGTAGTGGTGTTCGGCGGCGGTAGTGTTCGCCGGGATTGGAGTTGGTGGTGTTGCTAGTCGCCGGGGTGGGAGTCATCGTCCCTCCTCTCTCTCTCTCTCTCTCTCTCTCTCTCTGTTTGTTGCGCTGAAGAAGAGAATGGGAAAATCTAATTTTTTTTTTCTCGGGAGTGAACACCAAAACGACGTCGTTTTGGTGTTGTGGCCTTTCCGTCGTGTACGTATCATTTTTTAAGAAATTGGGAGTAGATGAAATAGCATAACCCTCCTCACATGTCTTTCACCAAGGGGCCACATCATCAACCTTTCCATCCAAAGCATACCATTTACAATAATGTTAGAGCCACACACACTCAACCACACACCTTCTCACATGTGGTAGGTCTCACCCGGTGGTCCCACTCAATGGGACCCACCACATGTGAGAGGGTGTGTGGTTGAATGTGTGTGCCTCTATCACTATTCTACCATTTAACGTCTTATTTTTACCATCTAACGCCACCTCAATGATTTTTGTTTGACATTTGATAGAATTAGACGGTGGAAGGTAATTTGAATAACGAAGTAATAGTTTGGGAGTGTAATTGAAATTTATTGAAGTTTACGAGTGTTTGAGACATTGAGTGTAAAGTTTGGGGTTTTTCTTTTTTAAAGTTTTCCCTTTTAATTTAATGGGCTAATCTTCCAACTCCTCTCCAAATCATTGCTGGAAAGAATAATTTTGGCCTTGAATTTTTTCGCACTGAATTAAAGTAATCAATTTTTTTCGCACCGAAACAAATCCATTTCTACTATTTTGCAATATAAATGTGTTTCAAAATCATATCAAATTATAATCGTTTAACTTGATTTTTGACATATTGATGCTCTCAATGAATTTAAAATATGAATGATTTTGATCATTGAAGTGATGGCTAACTCATGTGATAAAGCTCTTTAATGTCTCACACTGCATTCCGGGATCGAGTCTCATTCCCCTTCATGTAATAATAGCTTAGGAATGACGAATGACCCCCCCCAAAAAAAAGTGGAACTAGAATTTTTTTCCCTGCACCAAAATTTGAGAATTATTCTCTTAAATCCATTTGAAGGGATCTGGGAGAAACTGGACTTCGAGTATTCTGGATCCCCATATTGTCATTCGAATCTTTCCCCCACTTTAGGCTTTGTTTGGAACTTATGAAAAGTGAAAGAAGAGTAAGTAAAATGATTCAGAATGAAAATGAGAGCAAATGAGGGAGGAAATTTTACTATTCTTATAACTCTATTTAGTCATTTTCCCTCTTCTTTTCTCTCCAACCAAACAAGGGAAGATAATTTTTTTTTAAATTTCCTCTTCCTCTCCCTTCCTTTCCCAATTTTCCAAATAAAGCCTTTATCTTTTATTACTACTCCTTCTGACTCATTTTAAATGTCCACATTTCTATTTTTGGGGTGTCCCAAAATAAGTGTTCACTTTCTATAAATAATCATCAAAATATAATACTAAACTTTCAATTTTACCCCTAAAAATTACTCTTTCATTCCTAATTGATTTGACAATTTTTGATATTCATATCATTGTTAAATTGACACTATCCTTTTAACAGATAATATTTTTCATGATTTTGAAAACTTTGTATCATAGAATTAAGGATGAGTTTTTTAATGGATTTTATCAAGATTTGATAAAATCAAGCCTTGATTTTATCTATTCGTGAAAAGAGTTGATAAAATCTTAGATTTTTGCATCAAAAAATCTAAGATTTTATCAACTCTTTTAACGAATGGATAAAATCAAAGGCTTGATTTTATCAGATTTTGATAAAATCCATTCAAAAACTCACCCTAAATTGAAATCTATCAAACAAGATTCATATTACATAGTTTTTGAGATCCGTATTGACGGATATAAGCAATTTAAATACTCCATCTGTTCCAAGTTGCTGGTTTTTCTTTCTATTTTGAGATGTTCCAAAATAATTGTCTCATTTCTGAAAACATCCATCAAAATGGAGTCACTTTATAGTTTTACCCTTAAAAAATACTTTTTCCATCTCAATTAGTGTGTTCATTATCTTTTACTTTATAACGGTTCTTATAATTTTGAAAAATTTGTATAATAAAACTAATTGATATCTATCAAACAAAATTTATATTGCATATGTCTTGAGTTTCATTTAAAAAATTAGGCCCACAAAATTAGGCACAATAATATTAACTGAATTTAGGGGCAAAACAGAAAAGATAATCCAAAATTTTTACACATTTTAAAAATACACTTCCCAAAAGGAGCAAACAAATTGGAATAGAGAGAGTACATGTAATTGACTTCACAATTTTTAAGGTTTCTTTTGAAAATTTAGAGGAAAATTTTTAATTTCTTAAACAAAAATGATATGTACAAGGAAGATTTGTAGGGAATCACACAGGAAAGGCCCTACGGGTTCAAGTATGGATCCTAAACAGCTGATCTGAGCCACTCAAAAATTTTAGAAACGCATTTCTACTGGGCATGTAAAAAATCAGCTCCATTCGATATGTGTGGATGCTTGATCCAAAATTTTATTTTTTAATGACTCGAATGAAAAAAGAAAAAATGAAAGTTTTGATCAAATATCTACACATTTCGGATGGAGCTGATTTTTGACAGGCTCACTCGAAATGCATTTCTTAAATTCTTGAGCAGCTTGGATTATCCGTTTGGGATCCATACTAGACCCCACATAATCTTCTCTACGTAATTCTCTATTACTGTAATATTTTCCTTACATATAACATTGCTATTTCTTGAAAGGTTTATGTTTTTTGAAAGGTTCGATTTTTCGTAGAGAACACTTATCGGAAAGTATTTAAGTTATTTTTTTTCCCCTTCTCATCCATCTTCAAGGGCTTCCACACTTTCTTCTGCCGTCGAAACAAACCCTAGAGTTTCTCACTCTAATCTGCGAACTACACACGCTCTCTCTCTCTCTCTAGCCACGATGGGAGTGGAAACGGCTCCACCGAACAAGGTCCGTTGGGGAGAGCTCGACGAAGACGACGACGATAACGAAGGCGGCCTCGACTTCCTTCTGCCGCCGCGTCAGGTGATCGGACCAGACAACAACGGATTAAAAAAAGTGGTGGAGTACAAGTTCAACGAGGAAGGCAACAAGGTCAAGATCACCACCACCACCCGCGTTCGCAAGCTCGCCAACGCTCGACTTAGCAAGCGCGCCGTCGAGCGCCGATCGTGGTTGAAGTTTGGCGACGCGGTTCATGAGGACGTCGGGAGTAGGCTCACTATGGTCTCCACTGAAGAGATCATCCTTGAACGCCCTAGGGCTCATGGTAAGAATTACTCTCTTGTTATTATTTCAATCGTCTCCGGTCCCTGGTCATAATTGTATAAAAAATGGAGTAAAAGCTTCATTCGGTCATTCGGTATGAATCACTCCAATTGACAAACTCAAATTTGAGTGAAAAGCTTTAATTAATGGCATAGTTGTAAATTGTGAAGAGTATAACAAACCTTCAAAAAAAAAAAAAAAGAAGAGAATTTGAGTCCCCCTGATTTGGTTAAAAATTGAGTAAAACTAAATCTGGTATGACTTTGTGTCACTGGAGTGAGTTTGAAAATAAGGGCCGGAGATGCTATGAATTATTAAAAAGGGGGCAGTATAGAGTTAAAATAATGAATTCTGATGTGAACGCACGGAACAATGTGTGCCGTTTGCAAGTTTTGGTGAGTGAATATATAGGCTTTTGAATTTTCTACTCGTTAATTTGTTCACTGATGCTAATGCGCCTTAGTGACCCTGGTACTGCTCGTTTTGGTTTTTTGTTTTTGTTTTTGGGTGAGTGATGTATGGTTTTTTCCTACTCGTGGTTTATTGGTTGACCGATGGTAACTGAGTTGTGATTTTCCCATTTTTTTGGAAGATGGTTTACTGTAATGGAGTGATTGTTTACTTGAAATACATTTGGTTCCGTAGAAAAAGATGGAATGCATATGCTCGGGTTCTATTTCACTTATATTGTTGTACTAAATTTTGCATGAGAACTAAATTGTACTAGAATAGACCACCAGGTAGGCGGGATAAAGAAAGAAAATTGCTGGTCCTATTAGTTTGAGACTAATGGCCGCAAATGTGTTGTTTCAACTATGAATTTAAAAGTTGTTCCTACTTCCTAGTTGGCTAAGGAGATTATTGACCTCAAAATGGTGTTCCTAGCATAGTTGTCAAAGGTGCGCCTGGGCCAGAGGCACAGCGAGGGGCACCGCTTTTGCCCTGGGGCATTCCAGGTGAGGTGACTTTCAAAAGGCACAGCCTATGCGACAAAGGCGACATGGTGCAAAAAAAGCGCACTTCTTTCAAATTTGATCTTAGCCCTAGGATTACATTGTCTAGGTTAAAAATAATACCTTTGGGTGTTGATAACGTTATTCTCTTGATTCTCTCCTCATTTGAATAAAATTCAGCCTTAGAACTACTGGTTTCATTCGACCTGAACCCTAGAACTATTGGGTTTGTCAATCAGTGGGTTCAGATTGAAACCCCCTCTCTCAAATCGAGCAGATGGCAAGCTGTGGTAAGGTTACTCTCTCTCTCTCTCTCTCTCTCTCTCTCTCTCTCTCTTATATATATGTATACATACATATATATATATATATATTTATTTATGTATATATGTGTGTAGAGAGTCTAGATACCTAAAGATTCAGTTTTTTTGCTCGCGTGTATTTATGTATCCGTATATATATATATATATATATATATATATATATATATACACCGGTGATCCAGTCCCGGATTTCCCGGACTGGAGCATTTTTCGGTGTTTTGATGCTTTTAAACATTGTTTTTGGGAAATCCGAGCCATCCAATATGTTCAAAAGGTGTTTTCCAAGGTCCCCGCGTGAAATCTTCAAAAAAAATATCGGGAAGGGCTTGATCCAAGTAGTTTTTCGCAAAAACTGTAAATATAAAGTTTTTACGAAAACTGCTTGGATCAAGCCATTCCCGGTATTTTTTTTTGAAGATTTCTCGTAGGGGCCTTGGAAAACACCTTTTGAACACATTGGACGGCTTGGATCGTCAAAAAAATATCGGGAACATGGAGTCCCGGATCCGGGACTCCCGGACTAGAACACTACTCTCTCTCTATATATATATACACAAATAATATGTGTTCATACATTTTTTTTGTACGTATTTATGTATATATGTGTGTAGAGGGTCTAGAGACCTAAAGATTTAGTTTTTTTCTCGTATTTATGTGACAGCCTTGATATAGGAGTGTTTTGACCCAAATGTTGGATGCTTGTGTTTTGTTGATTTTGACGTTTTAGTTCTTCTCTATGTGAGAATCGTTAACTATTTGACATTTGGTAGATGTTTTTATGTATTTTTTTTTGGATGGTTTGCTGTCTAAAACACATTGATTTTTTGTTTATTATTTGAAGTATTATGTTTGCTCTCTAAAACACATTGATTTATTGTTTATTATTTGAAGTATTGGTGTATGCTATTTTTCCGGCATAGGTGTGCCTCGCTTCATAAAGGTGCGCGCCTCGCCTTGCATTCTTGCCTGAGTTCAGGACTTTGCACCTCGGTGCGCCGTTTCGCTCTTGACAACGTGCTTCCTAGTAGTACCCTACTAGTCACAAATGGATTTAGTCCTAGTAGTAAGGCTACAAGCTTAGTCACCAATGGATTTATTCCAAGTAATAAGACTGCAAGCTTAAAAATATGTTTGATGTTGATGACGTCAATGCAATGACGCCGTATCAGGTTAATTTATCGGGAATTCGAGGCTCAAACAGACTGTTGGCCACATGGATGAAAATTAGTGGCTCTAGTGTATTTTAGACCACTGCCGCTTACAAGGGGAAAATGAGAAGTACCAAATTGAAAAGGTGGTTGTTCTTGTCTTCAAATTTACTCAAATGGTTCTTAGTAGATTTGTGGGTAGTGGCGCGATCTGTGCTAAATGAAGGAAAATCTTGGTTCCTATTAGAGTGAGTGAGACTAATGGGCACCAAATGTGGATTTCGGAAATATTGACTAAAATTAGTTGTTCCTAGCAGGCTAAAGAGATTATTGACTATGAGATGAAGTTCCTACAGGTGTGATTCCTAGTAGTTAGGCTAGTGGCTTTGATTGGACTAATGGTCACTACATATTATTGACTGATGGTTACTACAGGGGTGTTCCTAGTAGTTAGGCCAGTGGATTTGCTGTGTGGAATGTTTTGATGCTGCCAATTCCGTTCGTATTGATTCATCTGGGCTTCTAGTAGTCAAAACTCAAAAGGTTCATGGCCACGTCAATGAGGATGAGTTTCTCCTAATGGGTTTGAGACCATTGGCAACTTACCCGGGTATAAAAATTGTCAAAGGAGAAAAGGCCATAATGGATCCCAATGCAGAGAAAACTGTCCATTTTGGATGGAGGAAAATTGCAGTTCCTATTAGTGCTAGACTAATGGCCTCTAAATGTGGGTTTGAAAATTTAAAGACGTTACAATGGAGTTTCTACTAGTAGACTAATGGTCACTAAGGGTGTGATTCCTACTACTATTAGTAACCCTTGTGGCTTCTAAATGTTGAAGGCGTTGATGCTTTCGGTGTTGTTTCATGCTAAATTCTTCAGAGCTCCTAGAAGTGAAAGACTGTTGGCCGTAGCAACCGAAGCAATAGTGTACATTAAATCTGGAAGATGGAGAGAGTCTTATCTCAAAATGTCATTTTAGTCATTTGCCTACTACCTGCTTTAAGACAACACAATTTGGAAACCATTTGCCTAAATCACTAGGCAATTTCAGTAAGAAAAAGACACTCCATTATGAAGACCTTGATGTGGCAGAAGGTGAACAAACACACGATTATTAAGGACCCAAGACATCACAGCATTAGTTTTCTGTATCGAACTCACACCCTCTCATCCTACCGTTTCCAGAGACAGGAACCACTTGAACAAACCAGACGCTGCTTATTCTGCGATATTGATATAGGGTGCGGGTGTGTGTTGATTCGTTAGACTCCTTAAACACTTAAGATGCTGGAGTATGTATCCAAAATGAGGAATACGGGTGCATGGATAGGTTGTTTGTGTATAGCCTTTGTTCTACAATGATTTGTCTTAAGATGTTGAAATGTACTTGAAACTAAATGGAACTAGAGGACCAGGAGATTTCTCTGTTCTTTCCAGGTGAGAGGCTATACAAATTCCTTTTGGTTAAAAATGTGAATTTTTTTCTCCTCATTGATGGTTAAAAGTTACAGGATCCAAGTGTCCAATTTAGGTATGGATGCCAGCATATTTTATTCTATTTTCATGTTTGGTGGGTACTGGTACTCTGAGGGATAAATAAAAATTTCATGCAGCATTGCTTTTTCTTGGGGGCAATGTGTGTTTTCTTCCTGTGATTTATGCTTGTTTTGTGATTGCACAGCTTACAATGGGCATTGATAGATACTAGGGGGGGTTGTTTGATTTTGATCGATCAACTTTCATTTGTCCGGTCATCTTTTTGCTATGTGGTTATGATGCGATTCTTAGGAGCGTGAATATCCACAACCAAGATATATTTGGCATATTTCAAGGATTCATCCTCACGCTATCTATTATTTGTGAGATTTTTTTTTTCTTTTTTCACCTATCAAAAAGTATGTCTGAGTAGCTAATTTCCTTGTTGGTCAATATAGTCTCCAATGTCCATGGCTAATTACCCTTTGAACATCACATTCAAAGCTTATGTTTCTGTGTCAACTTTCCAAATGTATCTGTGTTAACTTTCCAACGTCCTAGTGTCTGTCTTTTCATTACTCACGCTAATAGACTTTGTTTTGTGATTCTCTCCATGTCTTTTTACAAATCAGCCATTAGTTGTTAAGGTGGATTTGGTTAATGTTTATGATGAGGTCATTGCTTTTGTGAATAAACAGCGATGTCAAACTGTCTGTTTAGCATGAATTTCAGCATCTTTATGTGCGTCGTCTTGCTTGTGCATTGGTGTTTTGACCATTTATATCGTTAATTTACTTTTCCATACTTCAAACAAAGCTTGCAACACATTTAATTCTTACCCTGCGAATTTCCGGACCCACCAACAGGTAGCAAACTTGAAGAAACAAAGAATGCAGGGGACCCTTTAGCTCAAATTGGAAAAGCAGGTGCTGTTCTCATGGTGTGTCGGACATGTCTCAAGAAAGGTGACCACTGGACATCACGATGCCCTTACAAGGATCTTGCACCACCAACTGATGGCTCCATTGACAAACCGCCTTCATCAGAAGTCCCAACTACTGCTCCCGGAACTAGCAAGGGGGCCTATGTTCCTCCCAGCCAGAGACCAGGTGCAGAGAGAACTGGAGCTGACATGAGGCGCAGAAACGATGAGAACTCTGTCAGGGTCACCAACCTCTCAGAGGACACCCGGGAAGCAGACTTGCACGAGCTGTTTCGTACTTTTGGCCCAGTGAGCCGAGTTTATGTTGCTCTCGACCAGAAGACTGGCGTGAGTAGGGGTTTCGGTTTCGTCAACTTTGTGAACAAGGAAGATGGTGAGAAAGCCATTAGCAAGCTCAATGGGTATGGTTATGATAACCTCATTCTCAGAGTTGAGTGGTCTGCACCCAGGTCTTAGTAGTAATTTTGCTGACCCTTATGATTAACTGCCAGGCTGAATGTTGGACCTCTTTTCTGCTCTGGGTTTAGACGTGTTTTCTTCTATCATCTCTTGTTGAAGAGAATTTTAGATCATTTGGTGAACAATTATGGCTTATTTTCACTCGCGTCTCCATATTTGAACCGTGCTTCCACATAACAACCAAAAAAACTCATAATACAATGGAAAACGCACTACATTACTCCATTTGAACTCTTCATTGTTTCGAATTGAAGAATACAACCCCTCCAATCATGTTCCAATTACTTTCTTGATAATGAAGGTTGAAGATTCGGCAAATTTATTTTTCAGTTTAAATAAGCGTAACCTGTGATTTCATGGTTTAACTTTCATAAAACTACTAACATTAGAAAATGTGTTAACAATGTTGTCCAATGAGATCTATATTGAATAAATTTGGATAGTATTTTAGAAAGGAAAAACTTATTTACCCAAGAAAAAAGGGAAAAACTTGAATTTTGGAAAGAAATAAACGGGTTTTTGTATAAATTGAAGAATTATGGATGGAATAAGTGTGAATAGTGTTGTATTTTATACACTTATTGAGTGAAAAATATGGTTTTGATTTTTCAAAATAAAGAATTTGGACCAGAGATGCTCTAACAGGAAAACTAACACTCCATCCGTCCCTTTTTACTTTTTAAAATGTGTTGCATTATAAATTCAACTTATTAAAGAAAGGGTCACTTAGCTAAAAATTCAAACATTTGAGTCATTTGACATTTTTAAAAGGAAGGACAAAAAACTTTTGTAATCAAACATAAAGACAAAAAACATTTGACATTTCTAAAAAGAAGGACAAGTAACTTTTGCAATGAAACGTAAAGATAAAAAAAAATAGTGAAATGTCACTAAATTTAAAAAATTCTAATTTCGTATAGAAAATTCAAAAAAATCAACTGCTGCCTCCTGAACGACCACCACCCCATCTCCGACCGACCAATCTAGCAACCCAAAAAATTAGTGACCTTTCACTAATGTTCAAAATTCTAATTTTGTACAAAAATATTCAAAAAAAATCAATTCCTGCCTCCTAGTTGACCACCACACATCTAGCTGATCACTTTTGGCAACCCAAAAAATTATTGACATTTCACTAATTTTTAAAAGTTCTAATTTTGTATAGAAAATTCAAAAGAATCAACTCCTACCTCTTGACCAACCACCATCCTACCTCTGACCGACTACTTTTGGCAACCCAAAAAATTTGTGACATTTCTCTAATTTAAAAACTCTAATTACAATAAATTCAAAAAAATCAATTCATGTCTCTTGGCCAACAACCACTCCACCACTGGCTAACACTTTTAGTGACTCAAAAAAATTAGTGACATTTCAGTAATTTTTAAAAGTTCTAATTTCCTATAGAAAATTCAAAAGAATCAACTCCTACGTCCTGGCCGACCACCATCCCACCTCCGATCGATAACTTTCGGCCACCCAAAAATTTGTGACATTTCACTAATTTTAAAAAATTCTAATTACAATAAATTCAAAAAAATCAACTCTTGTCTTGTGCCCAACCAACACCTCACCTCTGATTGACTACTTCTAGCGATCCAAAAAATTAGTGACATTTCACTAATTCATGAGCAAGCATTGGGTTTATAAAACGACCCTTTGTTCATTGTAAACTAGTGAACATTCACTTAAATTTTGGAATAGTCACATTTCAAAAGGTTAGTGATGCGTCACATTTCTAGTTTAAAAAAACTAAATGATTTACACAATTGAAAAGCAAAAGAATTGTAGGAACTTGACATGATTAATTCCTCATTACAACTGTCTTCCTTTAAAAATGGAGAAAAAGAAGCCAATTGTGTCAATACATATTTTTATTGACGTAAATATCAATATCAATGTATGAATTTCCATTAACAATCTATAGTGGATGATGAATAGGTGTCGCTCGTGAATAGTAAAAGTGAATAATAAATTTAGAACGGAGAAATTAGAACAACAGTTTCTTTTGATCCTTTCAAGAATAGCATCATTTAATTTGTTGTATGTGAATTAAAAATGCTAGTGTAAACCCCAAAATTTAACTCTCATACACTTTTTAATCCCCATGATGAAAAGAAGCACTCGGAAAAGCCTCTTGGAATGATAACCCTCCAAGTCAAAGGAAGTCAACATGGTCAACAGTGCTGTACGACTCTCAACTCTCATGCACGGTCCTCCCTTCAATCACGTATGACATCCTTTTCTTACAATGGCGGTGAAACAGTGATGCACGACATAGTTTGTGTACCGCACGGTACAGTTGCAGTGCGGTGTGGCACTGTCAGGCATCGTTGGTCACCAAGTTCACTTCGCCCTGAAGCATTTTGACTGGCAAAACTGATTTGTTCCCTTTCTGATCACATCTACTTGCTCCCCAAGTGAATTTTGGCTATAAATAGGGTACTCCTCTTCCATTTTTGAAGGATAACAAGTCTCCCTCTCCATTAGAATCGAAAAATGCCATGAAAATCCTCTCTAAGCTCTGCCCATGTTGTGTCTCACCCATTTCCATTACAAATCAGTCCAATAATCATTCCAAATTCCTCCCAAAGAAAACCCAAGTTGAAACTCGTAGTCTCGTGCTCTTGTTTTTGGTTCAAATTTTCCTCTGATCATCATCCTTTTTGTTAAGGGACATTTACCATTAGGTCATCCTTGGATCTCATAATTACCATCAGGTCAAGCTCAACTCTGAAAAATTTTCATCAACTCCCCAACCCATGTAAAAATGCCTAAATCATAAGGTATCCTATGAAAGTGCCTAAAATCCTAGGGTACCCTATGAAAGTGCATAAACCACTAAACCCTATAATAGGAAAGTGCACCTTAAACATAAATTCCGGGGTACCATACGACTAGGGTACCTTATGACTAGGGTATCCTACGACTAGGGTACCCTATGAAACTGCCTAAAATCCTATAGGGTACCCTATGAAAGTGCCTAAAATCCTAGGGTATCCTACGATTAGGGTACCTTACGACTATGGTACCCTATGAAAGTGCTTAATATTCTAGGGTATTCTACCAGGGTTCCCCATTAAAGTGCCTAAATGTTAGAGTACTCTATGAAAGTGCCTAAACCACTAAAACTCTATAATAGGAAAGTGCACCCTAAACCAAAACTCTAAAAAAAAGAGACTTACCTTAGTGGTAATTAAGAAAAATGACTTACCTTATTGGTAATTAGACATCTCTTTTCTAGACCTAGAGGTAATAATCCCTTTTGTTAAACCCAGAACCAAAGACCTTCTTTGCCACATTGAGAGCAAGTTCGGAGGTGCAATGGAGAATTGGAGTTAGGATCTGAAGTTTCAAGAAAGGGTGTTCGTTCTGGGAAGCTTTGTTCCGAAACTTCCGTTTTCGCATCAAAGCCTATGACTTTGGTACTCTAAGGGGTGATACCGAGCGCAAGGTGATTTCTCTATATCATTCTTGTGCTTAGTAGAATAATATTTCAGTAAATCATTTCAATTAAAAACCTCCCGATTGTGCCGTATAACGTAATCATTGCGTTATATGGTGGAATCTTTTAGGAGGAACATTTTCCATCCAAAAACATGTTTTCAGATTCTAAAACAATCAATTTTATAAGTCATAGAAGTGTTTGTGTTTTCATCTCTGTCGAAAATTAAATTTTCAAACTAGTTGCTCAGTAAACAGTGTCACATGGCACTCTGTCTGTACCGCACGGCACACATGGAGTACCGCACACCACTCTGTTTTAAATTCGAATTTTTTAAATCTTTTTTCCTAAAAAACAGTTTGTAAATTTGATTAGTTATTCATTGTTATTTCATTTGTTATACTATGCATTGCCCTTTTACGTGTTTAAATTGTTTATCTAGCATGATTATTTGTTTGTTGGATAAAATTTAGCATTAAAATATTTTCTAAAAATTCCACAAATATTGAGTAAAGACCGATTTTTAATCTAGCGAGCGAGGTGCCTTAAAACCCTTCCCCGTTCGTAACTTGGCTCCCGAATCCAAAACGATCTCTGGTTTTCAAATGATTTTTAACCGCGAGAGTCACATTATTTTCCAAATGGATTCTCAGGTACTAAATCCATTTTCCAAAAACCCGGGTGGCAACTCTATTTTCAAAACACCAGTTTTTCAATCAAAAGTGATTAAGACACACACACTCCACCACACACAACCACACACATACTCACATGTGAGTGTGTGTGTGGTTAAGTGTGTGTATGTATCACTATTCTTTTTCAATCCGGTGGCTCCACAGCTAGGTATACTATCACCATCTCCTAACTGCTTTTCACTACTTTTTGTGAGTATTGGTTCCTTGCCGCCAACCCTAGGTCTTATCCAATTTGGACGTGGGAATACCTCCTATGTTATCAAATTTGCTTACCGTATAGTTGGCTATGAGTGAGCTGATACAAAATTTCAAACACCTGTTCACCCCAAAGCAGCTTGTCGTCGAGGGCCATGACCTCCATCAACCACTCAACCATCTTCCTATCCCCACGCTCAGCAGCGTAGAACAGAGGTGTCTCTTCCAAATGGGTCTCCATATTGGGTAAATCCTTGTTCTTCCCCAGTAGCAGTTTTGCTGCCCATATGTTGCCAAATCCGGCCGCCGTTGTCGCATATGGCTAGGTTATCCGGTGATGTCTTCTCCACCAATTTCTCTGCAAAATTCTTTCCCTAACTGCATCTTGCTCCTTTTGTATGATTTCATCGGCGGTTTCGCAATCACCTTTGATTGCGACTTTGTACAGTGGCAAATAATGTCGTCAGTTGATCAAATAAGGAAAATGAAGTTTGAATGATGCTAATTGTTTTTTCAATTACTATTACAGTGATTTGGGGTTTTATAAAACTTTTTTGCAATGGAAAGAGATGAGAGGTTGTGTTTTTTCATTTTGCTAAATTAATACTAAAAGCTATCTCATGCTTGATTGCAAATGTTTCTCGTCTTTTCTTTCAAAAAGGCAAAAATATGTATTTATGCCCAATTTTTCTTTAAAAAAACGTCATTATTACCACATTTTACATCAATTTTTACCTTAACTTTACACATTTCACATTAACTTTTATCTCTACTTTCCAAAATTAGACATCACTTTTACCCATCAAAGCTTTATCTGCTAACTTTTCAAAATGGCAAAATAATAATTATATAATATTTTACTCATCAATTTTTCAAATACGTACTTATTAAGGAATAATCCATAATAAAATAATTGACAATAAAAAAACGGACGAAGGGAGTATGTGTTTCAATTAGACCCTCAACTTTCGGTATCACTAGGTCGGCATTTTAATTTGACTAGCTCTATTGCCTTAATGTCTTCCACCCTTGTTTCTTCTGCATTACTGTTAGTCTGTTATAGTTAGTTGAGGTCGAAACGTTAATAAGAGCATCTTCAATGTATCTCTATATTTTTATTTTAGAGACAGGATGTGACAGATTAATGGAAGATTTTATAATTTATTCTCTTCTTTTAACTTTTTGTACGGAGGAATTTGTCCTTTTTAGAGATTTGGCTTCCAATTATAGAGACCCCCACCTCCATTTTAGTCTCCAAATCTCTTAAAAGGACGATGTCTCTCCAAAAAATAAACACACCCCAAGGGGTTGGCAAAGTGGTCTTGCGTTGGGACTTAGGGGTTTGCTCCGACCTAAGTCTCAGGTTTGATTCTCCTTGCTAGAAACTCTTGAGTCCACTGGGGGTTATGCCCGGTCGTTACCTCTAGGGCCCTGGAATTAGTCGAGGTATGCAAGCTAGCCCGGACATTCGGTTATCAAAAAAAAATTTGATGAAAAAATGAGTTAAATTACAAAATCTCTTTTCGATATGTCACGTCCGGTCTTGAAAATGGAGAAATGGAGATGCATTGAATATGCTAGAAAAAGTTGGAAGACATTAAATAAGATACACTAAATGGATATGACCTTAGTTACACTATCCTTCAAGAATCAAAATGTCCTGCGTTCCCGCTCTCAATTTTTGCACTGCGCTGGCACTCTCAATTTTCATATTTGTGAATTTTAGTTGTTTGAGATGTAATTTACTCACGGACATGCACACGGATTATGTGACTTAGGATGTGACATTTTTTTAGTGGATGAATCAGTCGATGTATTACATCATGTATTGATGTAGTAGTGTCATATATACATTTAGTATAATATTTTGTCAATTATTTAGTGTCTGTAGTATTACTCAACGTGGAATATGACTCAATCAGTGGTTATTTATCCATACAATTATATGTATGGGAAAACAAATCCTTGAACCTTTTGTATGGTATTAAGTACACACTACTAACCAGTAACTAGATCAGGTTGTTAAAAAATAGGGTTAGCAATGGGGATGGATTGGGGTCGCAGACTACTATCCCTGTTCCTGATCCCCGAATTCCTCCCCCTTTCCCGCCCCAATCCACAATGGAGATTATTTTTCCCCTTCTATCCCCACCCCAAACGGGGAACGGGGATCCAAACCAAGGATTTGGGGAAATTCCAAAATTCAAATTTAAAAAGAAATTCCAGCATATTGACAGTACATAGCATCTAAATTCCAAATTTCTAATAGAAAATAACATCTAAATTCCAAATTTCTAATAAAAAAATAACATCTAAATTCAAAATTTTCAATCCACAGTACAGGTGCAAAAGCATATCATGAGCCAAGAACACTACAACATCATATCATGAAGACTACAAACAGAATTGAAAATTTTCAGTTCACATCAGTAGTATGAAAATGAACCAAAATAATTAACATCTAAAATTTGCCAGCAGGCCCAACACCAAATCCATGAAGCAGCAACATAGAATAGCATGTCCAAAATGAAATAAGTCTTGGCAAGCTAAAAGCAATGACAGCAGCAGCATCTTCAAGTCCCAAAAAACCTAAGCATATGAGTAGACCAACAAGATTAGACCAAAATGAAATTGACAGAATTATAAGTACAACATCACATATATTCAACATCGTATCTTTAATTGATATAATTATATACTAAAAAAACACTTACTCGATCAATCATCAACATATGTTACACCGGACATACACTCATTAACGTTCATATCCTCATCATTGATAGTTGGAATGTCTACTTTAAAGAAAAATTAAACATAATTAAACAAAATGATTGGTATATAGTGTATTAGCAAAGATAAAAATTTGTGAAAAAGAAGAGAATTAACAAGAATCATTTGCGGGTGAGACTAAGGTCATTAGAGCTCTTGGTCAAGGGTCAAGTCTAACATCATTAGAGCCATGGGCGGCTCTAGGATTTTCAGTGAGCAATGACAAAAAAAAAATACATAGTGCTACGTACGAAAAGTCCTGTGCAAAAAATAAACTATAACTTGACGAGATATTTTATATGCAAAAGAAAAGATATACACTATACATTTATAATTGCATTGTTACACAAGAAGTTACTCTATTACAATCCTTAGTGTCTTAAATATTACAAGACGAGCCTTCCTATTTTAAAAGCGTCAAATTTTGATTCATCATAAACACCACTAAACATACTCTTCTCAAGAAATGAAGGTTTAACCTAAATTAATGTGGAAGTCATTGAAAACATTGTTTAGAGTATTAATTGTTAAGGGTCTTGCTATTGTGTGTTTACTGGGCACACAAAAAGCACACACACAAAAAAACCACGCATTTGGGAGTACTCTTTACATGTTTCAATACATTTACACATATTTTTATATATTTTTCAAACATTTTAACAAACCTTTTCAACCTTAACATAAGTTCACTGGACACATGTTAGCATTTTCCAATTGTTAATCAAATAACTGACTTGGTAATATGCCACATTGACATGTTATGGAGTATTCAACTGTCTTAGCTTCATCTGATGCCTTATTGCGCTTGTGCCTTAGCAAAAAATGTGAGGTGACCTACCAATTGTAGAAGTAGGATAGCGAGAGAAGAAAGAGAGAAGGCTGGGTTCCTCTTTTTTACTTATTTTTAAAGTTGTCTAAATTTAATTGCAATTCATTTATTTTAACTTTGCATATTGATCTAGTGTCGAAAAAATATCATTTTTTATGCAATTTTTTTTTCTTGAATGCATTTTCCAAACCTGGAGTTCGCTTTAAACTCTCTGGATTAGGATAGCGAGAGACGAAAGAGAGAAGGTTGGGTTCCTCTTTTTTATTTAATTAGTATTTTTTTGATTCCCAAAACTTATTGGGCTGACTTATTTTGTTTTGTGCAGGCTATATTATTAAGTTGTCTAAGTTCAATTTAAATTTCATATATTTTAACTTCGCATATTGGTCCAGTGTCGAAAAAATACTAAAAAAATTTCATTTTTATGTAAAAAAAATATTTTCTTGAGTGCATTTGCCAAACCTAGAGTTCACTTAAACTCTCAGGATTGAAGGGCGAGCCTCCCCTTAATAGGAGCTTTTGGTCAAGGGTCATGCACGGCCGAATCTAAAGTCATTTTGGTTAAGGGTCAACCAGTAGCATCATTACTGAGATCCAAGGACGGAGCCAGGATCTTACCATTGTGGTGGCGAAAATATGTACTCAAAAAATAAAAAGACAAACTGTATTACAATATTCATCTACTCTATGAAAAACTATGATAACATAAAAATCTAGTGGTGACGAGTCTATATAATTTGGAGATAAAAATTTATTTTCTATGTAATAATTGCATTTTTTTAAAAACCTTGTAGTGGCGGCAGCCACCACTTGTCCCCCTTGACTCCATCCTTGCTAAGATCTTAATCCAGAATATACACTGCCGTTCAAAAATAAAAAAAATCCAGATTATAATAGTACTACGTAGTTGCACCAACTCTCCACGTCAGTCAAAGATACTCTAAATTATTGCTTTTTCAAATCACTTGACTTAAATTATACTAGTAAAATCCGGGCCGGCCACCACAGGATTCCCCTGACACTCTGTCTTAGGAGGCAGGTAGGTTGTGTTTGGTTTGGTTTTGGGTTTTGATTTTCGTAATGATTAGAGGGAAAATAGGGGTAATAATTAAAAAATAGGTATTAATGATTAGAGAGAGATAGAGAGAAAAATAAGAATAATATTTAAAAATAAGAATAATAATTGAATAATGATTTAGAGAACCGGTTCTTAAGAACCCAAATCAAACAGGCCGTACTCTCCCGGTTCCCATGTGACCACCCTGAAGCTCAAGTTTAATGTGTGTTCAGCTACGGGTATTTTTTGAATAAATTAATTTTTTGAAAAAATAACTGGACAATTGCCATAGTCATTAAGCCAAATTTTTTGAATGGTAAAATTTACATTTTGATAAAATCAACGGTTCATTTTATCAAATGAGGAAAACATTTGATAAAATAAACATACAGAAAAGGGCAGTGTCACGAGAGCACTCAGGCTTAGTTTTTCAAAAGATTTTAGTATTCGGTTGTTAAAATCACTATATTTCAAATGAAAAAATCACTTTAATTTGGTGCAAAAAAATCAAAAAACGATACATAAAATCTCTTCATTTTTTAATTTGAAATATAGTAATTTAGCAACTAAATGTTAAAATCATTTGAAAAACTGGCCTAACAAGTCCTATCCGACACCCCTTCCATCCATTATTGTCACGCTTCACAAGTCCCCTCCCTGTTTTTCTCTCCTTTTATACTAGTAGTAGGAGTAGTGCTCAACCAAGCGCTCGCTCTCTCTCTCTCTCTCTCTCTCTCTCTCTCTCTCTCTCACTTCGCTATCTCCGTCCAGTCGGCGTCGCCGGTTTTCATGGCGTCGGTCATCGAATCTTGTTGGCTGGTATTAACTTCCCCCCTGCTAATTAATTACTTTAATTACCGTTCAATACTATGTACTTATTCGAATCCCGTTCATCCTTCACTAACATGCCGTAGTTTTTGTATGCCCTAGATTTCACTTTCTCCTTGAAATTGCTTCTAGCTTGTTGAGCATTGCTACGTTTGAATCTGTTGAACGTGCACGAATGCATGTTTTATATGTATATCTAGACGTATTCATCAGGGATTTTGCATGCAAGTTTGGATGCCAACGTATAACGCTTCTTCCTTGAATTATGTATGAAAGGCGAATTTGATTTGCTCCCTGTCACTCCTTGTCTTCCTCTTGCTTAGATTTCGTTTTAAGTTACTGTTGTGAGACTATAAGATGCATTGGAGCCTTGGAGGTTTATTCAAGGTATTTAAGGATCGAGTAGTCATAACCCGCAGGGCTAATCCCAGAGATTTTGGATTTGTTTACCCCCCAAGGTCTCATTTTTGAACCTGTCAGGTGCTATCAATTGCTTTGTCCCAGGACCGATCTGATTGGGGGACCTAGGAGAACCTGAAAAATCGGGCCCAATATGAATTTATTAATAAATAAGAACAAAGCTAACTTTGAAACAAAACTGTTATATAAGGTTTTAAACCTAAAACATGTTTTTTTTTTGCCTCACACTGATTTAATTTAAACCTTGGTACTAAAAGTTTGAACTAAATAATTTCAGTAATTTAATCAAAGTAGTAGAGCTCTCGTAAAAAAAGTATGTGGATAGTTTTTATGACATTTGTATCGTTAATTCAGTTGATCAAGTCGCCACTTTGAACTTTTGCTATCCATTTTTAATAAAAGAATAAAAGATATGAATATTGGCAAAGACATTTTTTTACATTCTTCGTCATTCTCTTGATTGGTGTTTTAATTATCTCAATGTTTTGTACATATATAGTTTTTGTTTTGTGCTATTCTATATGCTGGGTGTAGTGGTGAAATTGTGTATGGCCAACCCTGTAGTTTTGAGATCCAATCTCATAAGATGGAAATTATTTAGGAGTTAGAAAAAGAAGAAAATGCAATTTGAACTCAAGACTCAATAGTTTGATGGCAGGCTCCTAACTGCTGAAATACACGACACTAGTGCTAAAGTTCTGCAATGTGATAATATTTTATTCTTTCTAACATTTGGGGCCTTATTATTAGGCCCAAAACTAAGGGCTCTTAGTGGTAGGCTGGTGCCTAGGGCCAACCCTGTTTGGTCCAGTTCATACTTCTTACGCAGCTTTGCTTGGGCTTTTAACGGCCCCCCACTAGTGGATGGTGGGATTGGTCTCCAAATTATTTGAGGTGCGTGTAAGCTGGTCAGGACACTTGAATTATCAAAAAATAAAAGATGATTAAATAGTTACATTTTCTGGTTTGTGGTTTTTGGGTTCAGACTATTCGTCAGATGCTCAAAAAATAAAAGATGATTGAATAGTTATGTTTTCTGGTCTGTGGTTTTTGGGTTCAGACTCTTCGTCAGATGCTCAAATGTGAAGCACATTCGCTAGATTTTCGTAAACCCTCAATTGTTAACAACTGCAGTGGCAAAAATTGTTTGTTAAACTTTGTGTTGTAATGTGCAACTACATATAAGTAAGGTCCAATTTTGAGTGTGAAGCGTTTGCTAATTCAGCAAGCACAAGAGTTCTCCTATCAATATATAAGCGAATAGCTTAGTTGCATGACTTAGTTCATTGGACCCATCACCCAAGGACCATGTGAAATAGTGTTCATTGGTACTACGTATACTTTGTGTTTTGTGTATCATGTCACAGATGGTACTACGGAATGATAATTTTGTAGATTGATGTTCGGTATCACACTTTGCACAATTCTTTTCATTAGGGAATACTATCAGTATGTGGTTTAATTATTGTTTCTTAATTGTGCAGTATCTTATCACTCATTTTAATGACTTTCAACTGTCATGTCTTGGGACTTTCTTTCTTCATGAAAGTGCCTTTTTCTTATCGGGACTACCTTTTATCTTCTTGGAAAGAGCAGGATGGTTGAGCAAGTATAAAATTCAGGTTCTCTCCTGGACATTCAAGCTATTATTGAATTACAACCATACGTGTTACATGTGATTGGGAACACTAGCTAAAGAAACTAGTTCTCGTACTATTTGCAAGTGGTGTTATTATTGGTTTTCCATGTTATGCGATCTTATTATTGGCCTAACAAAAGCCTGAACAATAGTATTCATGTTCCAGTTCCAGTCTTCGGTTTGATTATTATTCTGCTGTATGTTTGTCTGTACTAGCACTGTTCTCTGTCGTTCTAGTTATACCTTCATTCCTAGATTTCCTATGATTGAAAAATTTATTGCTAATATGTGGTGGTATTTAAACTGGAGACGAGGTTTTTTAAAGCAGTCTTTAATTTATAACCAACAAACCTGATGCTGTTTTTAGGACCCACAATTATTATTGGCTACCCTTGCTGGCTGTTATCAGCAAAGATGTTCGTGCTGAAGGGATTTCTCAATTCTTTCCACGCGCCTTCGTACGATTCCTATATATAGAAAACACACTACATGTCATACTTTTTAACTTCACCACCTTCCTTGCCCTCGCCCTCATTATTTTTGTCTTGTTTTCCACAATGCACTGCAGAGGAGTTTTTCATATCTTTCAGCATACACTCTCTCACTCAATGTGTTGTAGGCTCCAAATTATTCGTTCCTCAAGTTGTAAACCTCACCTGAATTATATACAGTGAAATTTGGGGGATAGAGCTAGAGAGAGTGAGGGGTTGGTGACCCCTTAATTTTTATCTACGTAATGTTGAAAGCTCTTTGCATGTGTAAGTATTTATGCAAAGAACTATCGAATTTCTTGTATATGGTGCTAATGTCGAACATGCTTATTTTGACCTCATATTGCTGGATCTTTGTTTGCTGATTCTATTATTTATTGCTGGGCCAATGCAGACAAAAATAAACTCCCCTGAAGCTCAAGGGAAATGTATCACTCGCCTAATGCTATACCATCTTTGTGTTAATCTACCAGTTATTATTGCTTCCTATCCTGTCTTCAGATTTATGGGCATGAAAAGTAGTCTCCCATTGCCATCCTGGTAATTTGAGGTTCTTCATATACTGAATGCTTAATTTTTTTGGCGTTTTCCTCTGTGATTCTATTACTTTATCATAAATTAGATGCGTCGATTCTGTTGAATCTTTGTAATGCATATATCTTGGAGTGATTTGTGAACCTTTTGGTTGAGCAGGAAAGTAATATCGACACAGATCTTATTCTACTTGATCGTGGAGGATTTTATATTCTATTGGGGACACAGAATTTTACATACAAAATGGTTGTACAAGCATGTCCATAGCATTCATCATGAGTGAGTGAAAAGCATCAAGTCTTTATATAGGTAATACGGTTATTGAAGTTTTCATAAAAGGTGTTTTACTGAACATTCAGATATGCGACACCATTTGGACTGACGTCTGAATATGCACACCCTGCTGAGATCCTGTTTCTTGGATTTGCTACAATTTTTGGTCCTGCCATCACCGGCCCCCATCTTATAACTCTCTGGCTGTGGATGCTAGTTCGAGTTCTTGAGACAGTTGAGGCACACTGTGGTTATCATTTCCCATGGAGCCTCTCAAACTTCCTGCCTTTGTATGGCGGGTGAGTGTATGCATTTTTGTCTACTTAGCTGTCTCTTCAGTGTCATTGACTGATCATTTAGCTTGATGTGCATTGTGCACAGGGTTGATTTAGCATTTTGTTGACTGTTTCACTGATTTGCAGTGCTGATTTTCATGACTATCATCACCGGCTGCTCTACACAAAATCTGGCAACTACTCCTCAACTTTTGTTTACCTGGACTGGTAAGATTTTGAAAACATTGCTTTAAAGCATTGGCAATCTGTTTGTAAGATTTGGAGGTGAAGTTTTCTCATTGTTGCATCATTTTACAGACAAAGTCGGTGAATCGTATATACATTTGCTACTTGTTAAGCCAACGAATACTCATTTTTATGTCTGTTGAATTCCTCGATTTTTAAAGGTATTAGAGGGGTAAAACTTTATGCTAGCAACCACTTTATGCATATATTGCCAATGGCTAGGTTTGTTTCTAGTCCTCCCCCGACCATACTCCATCGATTGGTGATTGCATGGTACTGTTATTGTTTGCTTTGTACCCTAAATGGCAATGATTTCTCTCAAGGGGGTTGAATATAGGGACTTTGATGGTCATCAAAACTGGAAGACAACCAATCCCGCAGACTGCTTCATTATTACAAATTATTATGAGATTATCTATTATTCTATATTGTTCAAGATTCTTTACCATATCAAATAGGTCTATCAGTTTATAATTTATATTCACGAGGGCTTGAATCAAGTCATGAGCCGGAATTAGGATTTTATCCGATTCTGAACTACGTTGTAAGAGACGGAAACAAATTGTGAGGTAAACAAAGTATCGTCTCTTAAACCCTACTTTCTCTAAAGTCCATTTATGTTTGGTGAGTTTTATTTTCTTACCAATAAGCGAATCCTAATCTCACATATGGAGGGAATGGATCAAGCCAAGGTGGCCATGCAGCTTTGTTGTTCTGTTATACATCGATTTCTGATTTGATTATGAGCTTATTACTGTAACGCCTAAAGCGTAATAACAAATTAGCTTGTTCCTGCCTTTTCTACAAACTTTAGCCCCAAGACCAATCCAGTTACTGTTCGTTGAGATGTTCAACCAAGCAAACACCTAATTTTAGTTTGCTACGTCCATCAGGAGAATGGGCTTTGTGCCACCTCTTTAGTCTTATTTTTCTTTATTTTTGTTTTGGCAAAACCAAATAAAAAACGCCCTTTGTCTACGCATGCTTTCTCCACAATTTGTTCCTGGTATGAATGGTCTTATGAAAGGTGCGAAGGGAAAGTTATCAGCATAAATGTGAAGACAATTGATAATTTGTGATATTGTGGTGGATGTTATAAAATACTAGCATCATTTTCCATATTCTAGTTTGTTTTCAGTTTCTAACCCAACTATGCAGCTTGACAAGCAAACCGAATAGGTGACCTAGAGTTACAGCATGTTTTCGATGGTCAGTTGGAAGGTACTGCATTATACTTGACAAAACCTAATGACTAAATATTTTTCAGGCTATTTGGTACTGATAAGGGATACAGAACATTGAAGGCATTGAAGAGCTGCAAGAATGAGGCTGAGGGCTAGCAAATATAAGCTAGGAGATAAAGATTCTTTTTGCATGCTCTAGATCTGTCACATTGCAAGCTTCTTAGTGAAGGTCTCATTCGTTACTCTTCATTTTGTACATTACCTGATTACATGAATTTAATCTGTTTGGACTTTTCTCGTGATTTCTTTTCCATCAGTCATGAACTGGTGTGTTGTAAATGTTGAAAATTATCAAAATAAATGGGTTTTTATTTGGGGTTTTATCAAAATGTTCCTTGTGCCTTTTAGAAAGCTTTTATTGTTGTTTTTTGGTTTTGTCCTACATTGGCTAGTGAGGAAATGTTTGAGTTGTATATATATGGAAACATTCCTATAATGTTCACATAATGTTAAGTGGCAAGGAACCTGTGTTGCGCGCATTACCGGCGTAGCCGGTGATGAATCACACCCATACGCACAGCGTGCGATTGGCGGAAGCCGGGTCGCGGTGGCTTTGATGGCGACTTAAGCACCGAGGCGCTTTTGCAGCGCCCTTTCTTGTTGCCACTTGGTGGTAAGGTGTTGCCAGACATGGCTCGTAATGGACCCGTGATCGATACTAGGAACGCCAGACGTAGCGCGAGGCCTAACCTTCTTCTTATTTGCCACTTGGTGGTAAGGTGTCACGACGTGGCGTTTGAATGGACCAGACGATACTAGGGAAACGCCGGTGAACGCCTTGTATTTTATACCGGTTGGTTTAGCTGCATCGACATCGCCTCGATCTCAATCAGACGACACCGGTTGGCATAAAGTGGGAATGATGGTATCGATACTGTGATACCGATCGATACCAAATGACACTAGTTCGGCTGCACGGATGCAACTCAACGAGGGTCATGACTCAAACTAAAGTCTTTTCACTAAAGGGTGTCCTAAAGTGAAAGGGTACATACAGGCCTATAAATAACACCCGTGATTGTATTCATGATATGATACAAATGAAATTCTAGCCTTGTTACTCGCCAAAATTTCTACAAATCGCTTTCTTGTATTGCTGTACCGTTACTCTGCGAAAACGGTGCTAGTAATTCCTTGGTTCTTTCGATTCTTTTCGATTTCGGTATTCTCATGCGTCGCCCTTCGTTTATGCGGGACGCAGTGTAAGATCATTGAATTGATTGGGCCGTTGTATCCTCGAGCAGTTATTCGCTATCAACCCGGTGCACACCAAAGCGGTGGGGCGAATATTGTTTTTAGAAAAGCGACATAATAAGCGTCGCCTCGAAGCAAGTTCCGTCATCAGCGAGGTTGATTTCCGGCGACTCGGTTTTTGCACCAACAGTAAAATCTCATTGTATTCTCCCAGCTTGAGAAAATACTCGACCCTATCATCATCCATTTTGAAATGCTCGAGTTGTAGGTTTCTAGGGGTGGTTTGCTTCTAGCGGTCGTGATAGAGTCAATGGAAAAGGGTTAAAGCTCTGGTTGTGCAAGGATGTAGTATTCGTCACAGGTTAACCTGCTGGAAACACACCTGGTGTCAAAAGACAATAAGCAGATTGTGGCTTTTGCTGGATGAGAAAATTGATGCCTGGTCACAGCCGTTTTAAACACCCACAAAAATGCAAGACTCATTTCTCTTTGACAAATATAGAAAGGAAGTGATTCTGCCAAATTTCCTCTTCCAGAGGGAAGAAAAATGTTTGGTCAAAAGAGGATTAGCTCTACACTTAACCCGGCTGTCTGAGTCCCTCATAACCACCACAACAAACTTTTTATCTAAGTCGACATCAAAAGATACTTGGTTTTTCTAGCCATTTACTCTTGAGGCTACCTCTTCTCTACGAGTAAGCGTGTGAAACAACTTTGAGAGAGACTGCAGGGACTCGGGACATCCGGCATTACCCAAAAAAGAAAAAAAAAAAGAAGCTTCCTTGGTGGGGTGGGGTTGTTTGGGAAAGGGGACTCCGTAGCGCACAAAATGCATTGCACGTTGAAGTGCACTATATCCAGCCGTTCATTTCGACAATGCATGGAGCCGTGGATGGTGTATTACACAGTGCAGTTCACTACTACACTATCCTCCAATTGGGGGTTTGAGGGTACCCGTTGCAGTTACTTCTTTTTCAGTTAAGGGTCGACACTTTTACCCAACCAATCTCATTCGGATCCCCAGTTCCTGGATTCCCAATTTTGACAGTTAATGTTCCTATGAGTTTGTGACTATTGGAAGCTCATTTTGTTCAACAATTCTTTAATTTCTCAGGTATGAGACACCAACCAGATAACTCATGCTATAGCGGCCTGCATCAATTTGCTAAGGAAATCTAAGACGTGAAAACTAAGAGCAAATAATTTTTCGTATTTAGAAGCACCGGAAGCAACATTGGTTTCGTCAAACTCTTGAACATGAGAGAAAACTGGGGATAGTTTTAGTATATGTTCAGATAGGGCAATCCGAACCTTCAACTCTTGAAGTTCCGTCAGCCTTCTTGTGGCTTGAAAATATCTACAATTGTCCAACCAAAGTTCATTTTTTTCAACGTACCCGAGGACTTATGAACCGATCTATCGAAACGAACGAACACCATGATAATCGAGTGCAAATTTGTTCACACTCACCTAATGAGGGTGAACAAAAACCTTTCTAATTGGTGAAAAAAGTGAGGTTCACATAATCACTTTTTGGTAGACATTATTTTGGAGTGAACCTCATCGCTTTTTGGTAAGGATGAGTGATGAACCCCACCCTTTTTTTGCCAATTAAAGTGAGGGTTTTCTTCACCCTTACTAAGTGAGGGTGAACAAATTTGCACTCATGATAATCGAGCGCAGTCGGCTACACGTTCCTCTTGAGATCAATTACAACCACGCTCACGTTGTCACTGCTACGCCTTGCTAAGGCCAATTTCGTCAACAGCATCGACGCGTCTACACACGCCTTTGTCGGCGTTTTCTCCGTGCTCCCATCATCCGACAAGCACGAATTGCTTGTAGAGTCACCCGCCGGTGCCTTTCCTCTGAGACACATTCGTGCCACGCCGCAAGCCGTGTCATTTGAGACCACGTCCCAGAGTCCGTCGCTAGCGAGTATAAGACAGTCGTCCTCTGCCATCCGATCTGTGACTGTCACCTCCGGTTCACAGCTAACAAATGGCTTTAAATAATTATCACCTGGATAGAGGCAAGCATAGAAGCCTTAGTTATGGCATCACCCTATCTTATGCTAGTGGTGAAGGTATCAAGATGTGAAGATTATAAATCACTTAGAGGTGGCAAAAAGCGTCGAGTTTGGCGAGTTGAACCGACCGTTTGAAACACTTTTGACGGCTCAAATTCACTCACTACACGCCTATAGTGGGCCCTCCAAATTGAAATTGGATACCATTCATTCAAAATGATGATGAAGGTCACTGCTATTGTACATTGATCAATCAAGGTGTCTAAGTGCATAATACGTGCACTTTTTTCCTATGCTGAAATTACAAACAATTTTTCTTTGCTATGTATTATTTTTTGTTTCGCCGAAAAAAGAATCTGTTTTTCTTTGCAAAATTTTATAAAAACAGCGTTCTGTTTCAGTGTTGGAAAAAAATCAGTTCGTTGGGGAAAAAAAAATCTGTTTTACAATAAAAAGGACTTAAAATAAGTTTGAGCTTAACCAGGAAAAGGAAAATAGTTTCTGTTTTTCATTGAAAAAAGACCATTGTTTTGGAAAAAAAGCAAATTCAAGTTTTACTTTAAAGAAAAAAGTGTGATGGAGAGGATGTTGGGACCAAGACCATAAATAGAACGTTTAAAACCACTTAGGCCTAGTTCTCCAGTAAATTTTATTAAAAATTAAGCCCTTGAATTTATTCATTTGTGAAGGAATTTGATAAAATCTTAAATTTTCTAGAGTTGATAAAATCTTAAATTTTAAAAAATCTAAGATTTTATCAACTCCCTTCACAACACAAATAGATAAAATTAAGGGTTTGATTTTATCAAATCTTGATAAAATTTATTGGAGAACTAGGCCTTAACAAATAGATAAAATTAAGAATTACTCCGACATGCTATTTAAAAAATAAAAAAAAAGATTAGAAGGGACACCTCTGGATCTTACCAATGGCTCTTGACATGGCAAGAACACCGAGGATTCGTGGGCAGTCCCAGAATAAAACCCGTCCACCCGCAGCTTGGATCCGGCTCAGCTCGTCAGGACGATCAGGCTGTGGTCCAAGCGAAAATATTATTACTACAAGGATGAAGTCGTGATTTTGCAAAACTTTTAAAAAGAATCATAACCGTCGATCTCACACCAGGCAAAAACTAATGCAATAGAAAGAATTTTTTTTTTTCCAAATTGTTTTACACCCATTTAAAAATGTCATTAAGAAGAAAATTTTGGCGTAATTCTTTTTCTAAAATTTTCTTTTTTAAAATGCTTAATTTCTTTGTACAAAATGCACGATTACGGAAAAAAAGGTCTACCAATTTACGACGGAGGGATTTAAGGCTGTTTTAGTCAACCTTTTCAAATGCGTTACGGGTTTAATGAAATTATTTTGAATTTCTGTTTAGCGTTTTTTTTTTCATTTTTTTGGATTTGAACAACTATATGTATTGTTATGTTACTAGGCTGTGTTTAACATAACATTAAATAATCCATTGATGTTGAAGTGTTTTTTTGCTTAGTTTAATTTCCATTGAAAATTTTTCGGAAAAAAAAAGTTGACAAAATTGCCGGAAAAGTAAATAAAAAGATCATTTTCGATATTTTTGCATCTAAACCTTAGTCGTAATTTTTTAAACCTTTTTTCCTGTAATTTCCTTCTTCCATAAAAATAGAAATCTGGGAAAAGAATTTACTCAAAAGGACAAAAAAAGGGCAACAGTTTGGATGACTTCTCTCTCTCTAGAATTGGTAGCTAACCTTGTGATCGACCGATAAAGGAACGGCCTTCCCATTGCGGCACAAAACAGCTCTAGAATCCCCACAGTTAGCGACGATAACCTTATCCGGCGTCACGATAGCCACCACCGCCGTGGATCCAACGACGTCACACTCCGGCGTTTGGAGCTCGCAGCGGCAATCGGAGGCCATCTCGCTTCCGTTCCACACGATCACCTCCTTGTCCATCCGACCGAAGCTTTTCTCCATCGCATTCTTCCACTCCGTTCTTGCCTCCACCTTTTCTATCTCTTCCTTCACCAGCTCGTGCAACCGGTCTCTGCACTTCATCGCCACCTACAAACCGTACAAAAACAAACGCTCACGGCCAAACTTGAAGCCCTAGAAACACACCAAAGGCACATAACTATGCGATTTTTTCTTTTGTGAATCGTGTCAAAGTTTCGAATATCGGCCGTAACGAAATATGTAACGATTTTTGAGCATTCCAATACTGATATATACCGGTGATATGAAAACCACACATTCACCGTCAATTTCCGATTCACAGCCGTTGCGGCCTACAAGTAATTTAGGCTACATTTCATAAAACTGTCTTTTTGGTAATGAGATACTACAATATATTATGAAAGAATTGACTTATTTCGTAAAAAGTTTCGACAGTTTATTCAAAAAAAAAAGTTTTATCGAACAAGGCCTAACTATGTGATTTTCCTACGGATTACGTACGTGAGAACAACCATGGCCGTCGTAAACGCCAAAGTAATGCAATTCGGAGACAGATTCAAGATCTCTCCTGCAAAAGAACGGGTGAATCGCCACCGCATCCTCCATATCCCTCCGCCTACCACAAGTTGAAGCTGCACCAAACTTCGGCGTAAAATCCTGACCAATCAAAGCCTTCATCAGCGGAGGAATCACTAATGTCGCTTGATGATCCGAAATCACTCTACCTTTCGCCTTCGATCCTTCACTCTCAGTTCGTAAAACCAGTTGCCCGCCGTCCGCGGCCGTACTTCTCTCCACTGCGTCATCGCAATCCCTCGAAGCCATAGAGACATCCAGTTTCTGACGTTTCTCTCCGCTACTTTCGCTCCCAGCGCAACCAAACTTGGACCTCCTCATCTCCATTCTCCGCCGCCTCGCCGACCTCGAGCTCGTTTCACACGGAGTCGTCGTTTCGCTCTCACTCAACACTTCACAGCAGATCTTCGCCATTACAAAACAATAAGTCGCTGAACATTCGAATCATCAAAGAAGGAACAAGAAAAAAAAGTAGAAAAAGAGAGGAGAGAGATTTTAGAGAGAGAGGCCCGAGCAGTTTCCATTGGCAGCCTTCGAGACTGATAGATACCCTGCTGCTGAAACGGGACAAAAGCTTGTTGGGTCAGCTGCCCGAAATCCCTGACCGTCGGGTACAAATTAAACGGCGTGTAGTGCTTCTCCGCCTAAATCAAGTCGATCTCCACCGTTCATCTGTTCCCCAGACTTATCCACGCGTCTACTGAGATTCAACACGTGTACACGACGGGGTCTACTTTATATATGCGTGGATCAATGAGGAGCCAACAGAGAGCCTCGGTACGAATTCGTCTTCGTTGACGCGGATGTGGTCCGCTCTGAGAAAACGACGTCAGTTGTATATCAAAAAACCTGGGGGTGCACCCTTTTGGCACCGAAAATGCACTCCATTTCTTCGGAGACTCGCTTTTGGGTTTCACATGAGTGATCTGAATCATTCATTATTCTTAAAATATTTTTTCGAGGGGGCCCACAAAAAATCAGTTCAATCGGACGGTTAGAAGTGCTTGAACCAAAGTCTCACCGTTTCAAATCAAATTCGGATCACTCATGTGAGACCCAAAATCGGGTCCCCGAAGGGATGGGGTACATTTTCGGTGCCAAAAGGGGTTGTACCTCTAGCAGCGTTCGTTGTATATGGTTTAAATCGAACTCAAGGGGTGTGTCACTACATTCATGATGTAAGCAATCACGGTCGTCTGTTCAGCAATTAACGATTTGAATTAAATGAATTATCCTACATGTAAAATACTTAATTTTTACATTTTTTTTGCACGGCAAAAAAATGCATTAATCATCGAAGACGATACAATAACTAATAGGAACAAGGAGAACGCAACAAATTCAGAGAATTCAATGCCTAATCCGAGACCCAAACCTTAATTGGCAAGGAGTCAACCAAAGAAACCTAATGAGCCAAAGCCCACACCCGATGGGCCACAAGCCCAGAATGAAAAAAATTACAGCACAAAATAAATTCCAAAGCATCCCAACATTGTCGCCGCCCAATCGAACCGCCACCGTCATAGCAAAAAACACCAGCCCTCTCTAATCACCATGATCATGTCCACCAATGGCAATCCATATCCATCACCAACCATCAACCTTCTTCCTTACGCTAAAAGGCCATAGAGCCCGCATAGAAAGAATTGAAATCAAAGACGCCTAAAGCCGCCACCGCCACCGTCACACCCGGTGCTCCATGTCCACCCGAGATCCACACCAATATAAAACCTCCACCACCAACCACCATTCACCTGCAAAGACGAAGAGCCCTAGCCACAAAACAAGCCCTTACCATTAAGCATGAACCGGAGGAGCCCAGCAACCCAACACCGGTGGCCATAAGAAAAATGGCAAACCCACCAATGCCTCCCACCCTCGACCACCACCAAGAAACCTAAAGCCCGAACCACCCAACTCCAGTAGCTGAACGCCACAAGCCACTAGGCTGAAACCGAAAGCTTTCAACAAAGATCTGGCGGATCCAAATCATTGATTGCTGAATAGACAATGGTAATTATTTACTATACCCATATAGTGAGTAAGCTCAAGCTCACTACAATCCTCTGAACCCAAATTAATCAATCGGACCGAGATAGTCCGGGGCCTCTGACATTAAATTAAGAGAATTAATAATGACATTTCATTTTCTCTACTGACACTCTCATTTTTACTACTCCCTCCGTTCCAATTTCTTGGTCTTTCTTTTCCATTTTAGGATGTCCCAAAATATTTATCTCACTTCTAAAAATATCCACTTTCAATTTTACCTTTAAAAAAGTATTTTTCCCATCTTAATTGGCTAGTCTATTATCTTTTTATTTTATAACAGTTTTTATGATTTTGAAAATTTTGTATTATAAAACTAATTGATATTTATCAAACAAGATCCATATTAAATATGTTTTGACTTTCATATAATAAATTAGCCTCACAAATTTGGTCACAGTAATATTAATTGGATTTAGGAGCAAAATGGAAAAATTAATACAAAATTTTCACGCCCTTAAAAAATTCACTTCCCCAAAAAAGATCAAGAAATTAGGACGGAGGAAGTATAGCTTTATTCATAATGTGCAAGGTAATTTCAAAAAAAAAAAAGAAAGGGGGCCAACAGAAAGGAAGAGTGGCAGTATTATTTCTCTAAATTAAGAGTCTTTGGATTTGAAAACGTAAAAGGAACACGTGGTTGAGTGGCGGGAGAGGAGATTGTTGGGTGGTACGAGGGATTTGAATGAAAGATTTTGGGTTCGGTTGTGGCCCAATGAGAGGGGGTTACGTGTAGTGTAAGTGATGGTGATGTGTGGGCCAAACATGTCTGCGTTTGTGACGTTTCCTAGTGAGAGAGGAACAAAAACAAAAATTTTAGAGTCACATATTTTCAATCACACACCCTCTTATATGTGGTGGAGTCCACCATGAGTCTCATATGGGTTGGGCCCCACCATATGTGAGCGGGTGTGTAGTTGTGTATGGTTGAAAGTGTGTGGCTCTATCACTATTCGAAGAAAAATAGCTATTGTCCGATTGATTTGTGAGTTTTTTTTTTTGGTCCAACTTAGAAATTTTTCGATTACTCAAAAACCGCTCGAAGGGCTACAAATGCCAAATTGGAGCCCATCGGAGGGTAGAAATCCATGATAAACGGGTTATCCATGTGGTTTGAATGAGAATACTCCGAGTACAAAAAATAACCCAAAAGGGAGTACAAAACAACCACTCTCGAAGGAGATAAAGATTCCACGCAAGGAATTGAGGAACACCAAAATAAGCACAAAAAAAACTGAACAGATGCATCGCCAAATCCACCACCTTCGTCCCCATCAACGGTCACCATCAGCCACAAAAAAGGGTGAGGAGTGGCAACGGTAATTTGATTAGCCTACACCACTCACACCCCTGAATAAAACTAACAACGTTACCGCTATGAGAAAGAGAGGCGACAAAAAAGGAAGAAAAGTCAGATATAACATCCCTGGAGAAGAAACCGAAGTCGCCGCCGCTGGAGAGGGGTCTGTCGGACTTTGCCGCACCAGATTCGGCATCTTTATTTGGTTGAACAATAGACCCGAGCACCCTTAAGCCCAAACCTGCCCCGAAACATCTCCAAACTCAACCACGAAGAAGAATAAGGGGATAAGTTACTGTGGCGTGAAGTTAAGACAAAAATGGATGATGATTATGGAAGGGGCCAGAGCTGTAGAGTTTAGGGCGGAGGGGAGAGAGGGAGAAAGAGATCCACCGCCTGAGCCTGATAGATGGGTGTTGGAGAAAGAGGTGGCTCCCCCCTAGGCAAACCCTAAGTTTTGAATTCTGAAGAGGAGGAGAGAATATTATAAAGAGAGAATTGTTTGTCCTTTGTTTGCTTTTCACATTCGTGAGTTTTCCCCTTTTTTCTGGTTGTTCCACTAACGAAAAAATGTTTTTTTCAAAAATCGAGATAGGTCATTTTCTCACTATATATCACATAAAAAACTATGAAAACTAATTTATTTAAAAAACCAACTTAGTGGAACACCTCCTAAATTTATTGTGAGGAAATAACCTGTCCGAAATTTATGGATAGTCATTTTAGAGTTTTTAGCCAATTGGATTATTTTGGAAAACTAAAAAGAGGAGTACTTTCTTATGAATTTATAGTCTAGGCGTGAATGTCTCCCCTTTAATCTAACCGAAGAGAAAATAGTCAAAATGTGTATAAATTAATCGGGACACTTCTTTTTTCTTACAATACCCAAACACTTTGCCTCATTCTCTGACACTTGCCATTAATCAGATGATCCGGCTTAGCAGGTGGACCATAGCACCTTGTTTGGTTTGTGTCTCAAGATCCATTCTACACGGTTCCCAATAATTTTATTTTTCTATTTCTCTCTATTCATTACTCCCAAAACCTTCTCTCAAAACCCAAACCGAACAAAGTTATTGCCTGTCACGTAACTTTGGCTTGGGCGGTACAAATTTCAAACCCATTTTCCTTTATGTCAAAATTTAACTAATGCATTAATGTGTTAGATACAAGTCTTTTTATTCTCGAGAAAACTTCGGTATTAAAAAACAATTTGGCTTTATTGTTTTCCCTTGAATAAGTTTTCGAGTTACTTTATACTCATTTTAACTAATTTCGGAGATCTTAAAGATTGCGATCGGCTGTATCTCGTGTGATCTAAAATACATCTCTTTACTAATGGTGAAAGTCTAACCTTGCAAGCTTTGGGGAAGTAAATGCTTAATTACTTGTCAATTTTCTAACCTACCAATCTGTGGTTGGAAATTAGTAATATTTACTAGAATTATTAAAAAGAAAACAAAAATTTTATGCACATTTTACGTACATTGACACAATCTATGAGTGTATGTGTGTACATATCAATAGATAGAATCATCCATAAATTAAAATAGATATTTGTAGCGGGGGGATTATGTGAAATAAGTCTGCTTAGGATGGGAAAAAGAAGAAAATTAATTTTAATCTTTAAATGAGGAGGAAATCTAATAAGAGGAGATTAGATATTGCTAAAGTGTGCACAATTGTATCGTTAAAGTTATACTGTTGCACCCGTTAAGAGTATAAAAAAGTACACTTATTGGGTCTCACTTGTATATTAAAGTACACATTTAACTTACACTTCTACATTAAAAGTGTATTTTAAAATACAAGTGAGACTCATAAATGTATTTTTTTTTCCCTTTAACATTTCCCTTTTCTTTTCTTTTTTCTTTTTCTACTTAACTGATTACAATTGAAGAGTGCGTACTTTAAAGTACAGTAGTTCAAATATTGTCTAAGGGTAAAGTTAGGAAGAAGCATGATAATGTGCACACATAAATCAAAATGATTCTTTGGTCTGCCCTCTCTGATGTCTTTTGGCTTTGATTTGAGGGCATGATTTTGCAACAAACGCGACGGTATAGGGGGACCACTGTTTCAGTGGTATTCTGTGAGCAGCCACTTTGTGCATTTATTGCCAAATGTTAGGTCTATCTCCAATCCATCTGTTTCAGTAGTATTCTGGGAGCAACCACTTTGTGCATTTATTGTCAAATGTTAGGTCTGTCTCATATCCATCCTCCGCTCATACCTCCAATTATTGGGGACTAGATGAGTTATGTTATTGTTATTGTTGTTGTGTGGTAAAGTTAGGAAGAAAGACTAGGAGCTATCCCTTCAAATTTTCAATTGTAGGAGGAAGAACAACCTTTACTCTCTTCTCTTTACTAAATTACTAGGCGTTACTCTCTTTGCTAGGTACGTGTAGATCATTGCTGACCAATCAATGAGTGGTTTGTAGCTTTTGTCATTTAAAAACTTAAAGTGATTGACTTCAATTTTCCTCGAACTTTCACAGTTTCTTTTTCGTGGAAAATTTGAAGCAGACAATAATTACTGGACAACGTGTACACTTTAAGAGAAAAGAACGTACTGCATTAGCTTTTCAAACTGCAGGAACGAATTTTTTTTGGTACCAACGGGGTACCATGGGCCAAACTTATGTGGTACCCAAATATTACATTCGAATTGCCCAAACATATATTGGACGGCTGAAATTAAAATACTCTCTTCTTTCTCTATTTTTTTTCTCTCTCCAAATCCGGACCTCCCAAAGTCAAAATAGACTGCCTAGATGCGATGAGAAGTACCGCATAATACCCTCCCGGCACTGAAAATTTTCTCGGCAGGAACGTTTCCAGCTAGTAGTAAATTGTGGATGCTCTCAGTACACTACACAAAAAAGAAACAAGAAATGAAACATAAAATGCACCCGAACAACTTTGATCTATTAGGCGTACTATTTAAACAGTTTCGCACTATTTAAACAGTGTGACAAACGGATCTCAATTGTCCGGTACATTCTCATGATTCCTTCCCTTTTTTCTCTGGCGAGCAAATTTGCTTTCTCCTCTGCATGAAAGTGACAGCGCGATGGATGTAGTGCCACGTACCATGCAGGTGTATCAGTATATACTCCAACTCCAAACCTGCAGCCAACGACATCTGGTACCCTGGTTAATTAATGGTAAATTGGTAAGGTTCAGTTCCCCACTATGGTATTTTCGTCGCTACGACGGGGTGATTTGGCAAAAAAACCAAAATTTGGTTTTTTGATTTTCTCTTTATTTAATTTTTTTTTTGTAATTGTTAGTTTTATTGGAAAAAATATTTTGAATATAATATTTTATTTATACTGTGAAAGAAAATTGAATTGATTTAGAATTGTCTTTTTAGTTGCATCGATTTGTTTGCTGAGGACGGATGCGTCCTTTAATGAACAGATGTGTCTCTTCACTCACGGTGATTATTACATTAGAGTCGTAGGTTTCTTTTATATATATGTAATGTATGGCCAGGAATTAGGGACCTCAGCACCTAAATGGATTCCTGTGAGAGGTTGGGACCAATGTCCGAGGAGGAGAGCTGCGTCGTAGAAATAGTCCTCGATCGGATGACGGGCGAAGCCTTACCTCACGCCCAGGGGCTGACTTGTAAAGTACTAACTCGGTCTCGGGCTCCGGGGGGGGCCTCGGATGTGCCCCGCCCAGAGCACGCTCTGGGGAAGCTTGTATATGCGCCCTCGGAGACTTCGGTCCCGGCGCTCGGGCAGTCGATTGACCTGGTGCACAGCGGGTCTCGTCGGTCTTCGAGGAGCACCGATCAAGACACGTCGGCGGTCTGGCGACTCATCAATGGAGTTCAAACCTCCCACGCATCACATTTATGGCGAGCTACAAACCTTACAACCTATGCCTGCAGGGGGGATGGTGGGAGATTTGATTGATGGGAATATCAGTGACAGGTGACGACTCTGAAGAGTGGCCGAGACGCCACTTAAGGGACATAAATCAATCCATGCATTCAATGCGATGATAGGGACAGGGCGCGTGAGACCCCCGATGGGCGTGCGGGACACACGCCCCCTCGCCTATAAATATGTCCCTCACCACCTCCATAAGGGGGACCTGGACTCTCTCTCTTTATATTGAACATTCAGCTGCACTTTCTCTCTCTAGTTCTCCACTAAACTTCTCCATTCGTTGCTGACTTAACCATTGGAGTGCTTTCCCGGACCACCACCTTTATGCGGGCTAGGCAACGCGTGGATTTGCTCTCGTGTAGGTCTCCTCCAAATGGCCCCCCAACCGGTTCTGGGTGCCTCCTTCGACAGTCCCCACGGAGTCCCAAAGTGAGGTCCATCTAGTTCCAGTGAGGTCCATCTCAATTCCTCCCTCTTTGCACAATGCCAGATGGCCACAGAGGTCACTCCGGTGAAACACCCCCCACAATATGGCATCATACATTCATTTCGTAGTTGATTTTTCTAAACTTTCATTGAGTTAGAGTCTTTCATTGAAGAGAATGTACAGACACAAATTTGGTTCAACAAACCCATTGACTGTAGTGTTGCTTTTGTGGGGAGTTCGATCAAGTAGTGCTGGGAGATAGATGTTCATGCAAACTGTAAGCATCGTAGCGGGGGCGAATCAGTCTTGAGTATAAAGTGTTAAACACTCGTCTTGATCACCATTTCATTGTCATCAATTTCTAGGTTTCGAGTTTTTATTTTATTGCATTCATATTTCGGTTTTATCACAAAAAGTAAACATATTTTCCAACAAGTTTTGCATTAAGTTTTCGTGGTCTATGAATTCGTCTCGACCAGACGAATCCAACGAGTATAAAATTACAGCTGAAACTATTTTTTTTTTCTTTCAATAAAGCCAAAATTAAACCAATAAAGTAGAGAATTTTGGTTTATTAAAAAAATATTACTTTGAACCATAATTTTATATTCTGTGGATTCGTCTCGTCGAGAAAAATCCATAAACTATAAAAACTTGACGCAAAACTAACAAATGCAAATTTTTATGAATAAAGACAAAACGAATCAACCAAAAAATCAGTTTTTGGTTTTTTTTGCCAAATCACCCCACATTTGGTATTTTCATTCTCTTTAGATACATTATTTAGTGATTAGTGAAAACTACGCGCGTGTGCTTTTAATTACAGTGGAAATATAGTACTCCATAATCAGTGAGAACGAGAATTGGAAGGGACAACATGACCCCGTGTCCGAGAAGTGAGACTATGGGAAGAGAAACCAAGTCCAATGTCTGTTACGTAATGCAGTAGGAGTAGTTATATTTGGGGAAATAGGAGAAATGTGGCTTGAGAGACCACATGAGTGATGTGAGGCTACGGGAGGAGAGGGCGGAGACGAAGCTCTTGACTAGGGATGGGTATGGGGACAGATCGGGGCTGGAGACTATTATCTCCACCCTCAATCCCCAAATCCCTTACTCATATCCATCCTCTATCCAATCTCCAATGGGGATTTATTTTTATCCTCCATCCCTGTTCCAAATGGGGAACGAAGATTTCAGGGATTCAATCATTTTCCCTAGAGTAACAAGTAAATAGTTATAGAAGCCTAATTACAAATCATTTTCCCTAAAATCCATCACTGGGCAACCCCTGGCCGTGTAAAACTTCATGTGTTTGTAGAACAACATAAAGAGTGCAGAAAAGTAGAAATTATGAAGAGTTCTTATGTATATTCATGACATTAATTAAAATTGATTAAATGCAACATGAGTTTTCTAGTGGATAGCATACGTAATTGTTTCAAAGGAAAAGAGACTACAAATCTACAACTCACTGTTGATATACCTAGGAAACAGAATATGATAGCAGCAAATAATAAGTATTTAAAGAACAACATTGACTACCTTTAAGTAGTCTTTGAACTAACAAAAACAGTCCAAGATCACAAAAAACAAGTGTCATAATTAAAATTGAACTAAACTTCAACAAGATAGCAACAACTAAGGTAACATTAATATATTTCATTAATAGACTCCAAAATTTCATAATTCATGAATAGACCCCTATATTTCAGAGATTTGGGGACGGGGCGGGGATGGAGCGGAGAATGGATTCGGAGCGGATTCGGGGCGGGGACATGCCTATCTCCACCCCTATCCAATCCCCAAACATTTTAAAAAAAATCCCCATGTCCTATCTAATCTCCAAACAGATCTCCATATTGCCGATCCGTTTAGATTGGGGATCGGATTGGATTTGGATGGAGTGGATGAAATGGCCAACCCTACTCTTGAGGGGAGGTCGCCCGTGCCATCTTGGGTTCCAAAAAAAAAACTTTTTCCATCTGAACTTCTTGTGTTTGTTTCCATTTTTGAACCTCTAAAAGAGTTGTTTCTATCTTTTAATTTAATTTATAATATATTTTTATATAAAATATGGATCTTGTTTGATAGATCTCAATTAATTTTGTTAAATAAAGATTTTGAAATCATATAAAAAAACATATTATAGATTCTGAAACATAGACAATTTTTTAAGAAACGGATACAACAAATTGGAACGGATGGAGTACTTAATTAGTTTTCGAAAATGTTATTCATGCCAAAAGATGAAAATTGTTCATTTTGTAGGTCTTGACTTGAACATTATCTATGCCAAAAATTAAGTTGATCAGTGATTGGTAACAATCCTAAAATTTTACGTAAAAAAAAATGGATTGTTAAGGTTCTTCTTGTTATTCAATTAATTTGAATCAAAGACTTATTGATATCCAATCAATCTGATTTTTTACATGAATGATTTAAATGTCTACAAGTATAAAATGAAGCATTCATATTGTCAAAATATGTTGTGGGGGCTCACGACATTTGGCAGTGTGTTTAAAGTCGTTTGTACATAGCAAAGCTTAAAAAAAAAACAAAACTCAAAAGCTTCCTCTTGTCTTCATTAAAGTAGAAAACGGACGAACTTTTGAGACTCCGACGTGCTCTTCTTTACACCAACCGCTGATGCCTTGGCGTTGGAGATTCTGACGAACGCTATGGCGGCCTGAGCTTAAGCGAAAAAGTGGAAGTTAAATTCCTTTTGGGCACTTCCCTTATACACATTGAATGGGAAATTTCTATGAACTTTAATTTCAGTTTTATCTTGGAAGATTTTTTGTATTTAAAAGAACGTCAACTTCCATTTTAATTGTAGAATTTTAAACAATGTTGATTGTATGTTTATGGTTAATTAATTGGAAGGATACATGCATTTATTTGGGTATTGAGTATATGAATTTTTAGTGTCACCCAAGGTTGTAGATATAGTGCCGTACTGGCCGTTACGTATTGTTTTTATGTAAAAACGGTACCGAACAACTCTAATACTGTATCGTTCACAATACCGGCCCTTACCGAAGAGTATTGACCGTACCGACCAAATACTGGTCATATCGTCGATAAACATGATATCATCCGGTACTTTGCACTGCCTTGGATCTCTGTAATAATTTCCAAAAACCACCCACAAATCCTCCGATCAGCTTCTCCAGAGGTCTCGTCTCGTCTCTAGAGAACCTCTTCTGCACCGACGGATGACTGGGTTTGGGGCCATGGCAAAGTTTATGAAATTGTCGTTGCCGCAGACCGCCTCTCCTGGCCGATGGAAAGGAAGATCTTGATATCTTCTTCTTGTTCTTCTTGTTCAGCATTTTCTGGTTATAAAGAAATTGTGGTTTTTGGATTTATTTTGTCTTTATTCACAAAATTTAAGTTTGATTAATAATTTTATACATTTTAGATTCTTTTGATTGAGATGAACCAAGAAACCATAAAAAATCGACGTAAAACTAACAAATTCAAAAAAAAAATTAAATAAGGACAAAAAAAAACTGATTTTTTTTTACCCAAAGGATCCTGAGAAATGGAGGAGATGTAGTTCAGAAAAGGGGAGAAAGATTAGAAAGGAGTAAAGGACAAGTCAAGCTGTAAATGGTATGGTGAATGACTGAATGGTGTTAAAGTTTTCTCTTTCCATTTTTCTTTTTCGTTTTTATTACTCCTGTAAATTATTACTACCTCCCTTTGTTGAATCTAATATTGAAACTTGGAATCTAAATAATCTGATATATTGGGAAAATTTGAAAATTATGTGAAATATACATAATTCTCACACCCACCCACACACATATTTTGGTAGTTGCGGTAAATCCAATACGTTACCCGATATTTAGTGGTACTGGTATTGTACCGTACTAATATGAAAATTGGCACTTAAGCCAATACAGTTTTCAAAACCTTGGTGTCATCTCCATGTTCAATTTTTGGCTCTGTCCATGAGAAAGAAAGAGATTAGAGATGAGAGATGAGTGTGGCATAGTAGGAGACATTAAATATGGCTTTTGTTTTCTGATTTGGATCCAGCTTCTCTGTAGTCGGACTATAGAGTACGTGATGCAATTCGATATCTACTGTTCATCTCGTTAATTGATAGTCCAGATTGTAGAAAATATCCTGCAATATGAACACTTTTGGGCAACTGCAATTACACGAAGTTTCCTCTACAATTAATTTATGTAACACAAACATAGTTTATGTAGCACTGACACAAAAACTCAACACAACAACGACAATTAGACACCCAAATTTTTTTTAAAAAATGGAGAACACATTTGTTTTAAATACTGTATGTTGATGTAATAAATCACTCCTTCTGTCTCATTTTGATAGCCCTTACAAAAAGACGTGTAATTTTTTGAATTAAAGAATAAAGTACTTCTATTGATAATTTTTTAGACTTTTCGCCCCAAATTAAAAAAGTAGAGAGCTTGAGAGAGAAAATAAAAAACATATTGTGCAAGGGTGAGAGATGAAAATACTAATGAACTTTAGAGCTTCGGTTGTGTATTTCTTATTTCATTATGCTTATTCAATATTAGTGAAATTGTTCTCTCTCATGTGGAGGTAGGCATTGAGGCTGAATCACGTAAAATTGCTTGTGGGTTTTGTTATGTTTATTGTTTGTTACGCTTCCGTTACGAGTGGGATCAAAGCTAAATCCCTACAAGGTGGTACCAGAGCAAAACAAAGCTGCGATATGACGGAAAAAAGCACCAGATATGCTATCAAGCTTTTCAACGGCCACAATAGTTTCTCTCTTTGACAACAAAAGGTGAAGAATATCTTCATGAGAGAGGATTTGTGACACCAATACTTGAACTCCGACGAAATGTCCGCTACATCGTATGAGAGAAAAACTTGGGTGTTGAGTGTGTTGGGGTATATGTGGTATTGAATGCGCATTTTGGCTGTTCAAAAATATTTTGGACGATATAAATTTCTCCCATCCTTTCCCCTCTCTCTCCTATTTCTCTCTTTAAAAACACTTTTAATGAGCGACATAATACCGTCACGTGATACCCGTCGTCTGGGACCCAAGTTTTTCTCATAGTACGCATTCCAACAAGCCTTTGATTCTTTGGATTTTGAAAAATTTTCTTCTTCTCTGCATGATCTGTAAAGGGGGTAAAGGGGGGGTACGTGGTGGGTTGAGTTGGTTGAATGTTGGACCCCAACACACGCGTTCGGCTCCTTTGAAGATTGAAGGAAGAAAAGTCGGGCAAAAAGGACACTGCAGCGCCAAATGCTTTGCTGCTACATCGATGTTCTATTGGGAAACGAAGCTTTCAGAGGTACGTGTAACCATTTGCTTCACCACATGGACCATTTTCCAGACATCCAGCAAATTCAAGTCTCCCCACCAACCTAAATTTTTCTACTACAGAAATACTCCTTAGATGTCTAGAAACAAATTTGAAAGCTTGTATATTTCGAGTTAGACATATTTTACTGACCGGCTTGGAGACTCATTTGTGGGTTCTGTACGAACGATCTAAGCCGTTCATTGTTTTTAGAATGATTTTTCGAGGGCTTTACATGAAATTAGCTCAATCAGACGTGTGTAAGTACTTGATTCAAAATCTCCCTGTTTCGTTCGAATGAGACCCACAAGTAGGTCTCTGAGTCGTCGGTACATGATCTGTACCCATAGATTTGTATGCCTAGCAGCTTTGGGAACCCAACCCAAATCTTGATCTAAGGAGAGATCAGTCCTAAAAGTTGAACCACATTCCCGATCGGTTTGATTAGTATCGTGAAAGAGGGAAGAGAGCGCGAAAACTGAGACCACTTAGAGCATGTACGACAGACTCTACAAATCTGCTCCCATGTCCATTTTATGCAGCCAAACATCAAAGAGGGGCTACAACAGACTCCACAAATAGGTTGACAAAACACATATATGAACCGTGCCTCCATATGTCACCCCTTTTTTAGGGAGCCACTTTTCACTCCCAAACCATTTTTTAATTCTTATTTTAATTTTTCTATCTCCTCTTATGTGTGTGTGTATATATTATATGTATTAGCTTATATTATTTAATTAGTAGAGAGAGAGAGAGAGAGAGAGAGAGAGAGAGAGAGAGAGAGAGAGAGAGAGAGAGAGAGAGATTGTGAGAGATTGTGAGAGTATTGAAAGAGATGTGAGTAGGTAAAACACTATTTATCAATCTTTTTAAGGAGGATTTTTGTTCTAATTGTTGGGATGCTGTTAGTAATGCTGTTAGTATACATAAAATTCACATGATGCACACAGAACTCATGTACATCAAATGGCTCCCAAGCGTTTTCTATATTATTTGCCGTCCTTCATTTCAGAAAAGTAGTTGTCATACACACCAATATTCACCACCTAACAATATTGGCTAATAAATATTATTCTTGGTCTCATTTAAAGTGCTGAAAATTTTATTCACAACTGTCTACCTTCTTCTCAAACATTTATATGGTGGGTGAAAAATAATACTACCATATATCCTCTGTTTGGTCTGTCTAATTTACTATCTTTTTGACATTTGGTGATCTATAAAGAATTTTACTGGAGTAGATTCTAATTGTTGTCAATGGGACATAGATAATGGTTTTTTTTTGTTTTGTTTTTGGAACCAATAGATAATGGTTATCTTCATGCTGTTGGACCTTTTGGGGGCCATCAAAACAAATACAAGGCCCATTATTGTTACAATTACAAAAGCCCAACCCCTAAAGCCATTCCATTACAAAATGCCCCCTCGACCTCCCAGGACTTAATCTGCAACCTCTCGAGAAAGTAAAATAACATCACCATCTGTTGGCAAAACTTGTCGAACTTAATAGAGAGAACAATTTTCTCTCCAGCATGTTTAAGATCAACAGTTTTTTTCTACGAGAGTCTTTATGTTATTACCCCTTGAAGTTGGAGTCCTCCATTAACCATTAAACTCTCTGTCCCAAAAGTCCTTTGAGGTCTTTTGGGACATGTAGTTTGGTGGAGTGCTAACTCATCCTCGAAGAAGGTAGAGTTGGGCTTCCCACCATTTGCCGCCACCAAACCCCCACAGGCACAGGCGAGGTGGGGAGAGTAAGGGAGGTGTTTGTCAAGTCACCTTTCTTGGAGGAGTCAACTTCCTCAACTACTTTCGCATTGACTCGAACTTCATCGACAAAACAATGCCCTCCCAGGAGAGAGTGTACAGGAGCCTCACTTCAAGGAGCAAACGAACCATAAAAAATCACAAAATTCTGGGAGTTATAGAGTACATGGAGAAATATGATTAGTATCATATGGCTTTCCATTCTTGCTTCTTGTTACCTGGGCCTTGAGGCAGTCGGCTTTTTAGGACAATTCACTGTGTGGCCGAACACTAGGCATTTTTCACACACTAGGGGCTTACAAGCGTGTGGAAAAGGACTCAGGTATTTGTTGTCAGTCTTCAACCTCAACAAAAAGTCTGGCAAAGGTTGACCGGCTAAGGAAAATACCATTAGCAATACAAGAGCCCAGGCTCCAAACAAATAAAACCATGGAGAAACTGCGTAAAAAGGGGGATCCTATCAACTTGTTCTGACCTAGGATAATAAGCTCATGAGCTTGGTCTTACTGCCAATAGAGAACCAATTGCAGTCATCTTGCATTCTTGCTGCTTTTTCCAGTCAAATTTTTGAGAGGGGAAGCCATATCTCGTCATACCCCCCCATCCACATGATATAGTATCTACCATTGAGCAAAAATCAATTCAAAAACATAAGCGACCAAGTGTTGTCTAAGAATTTCCCCTTCTATGATCACTTGTTAATCTCCAGTAAGTTAAAATAACAGCAGCAAAGTAAACACCAACTGTTTACCTGCTGTTGTAAAGCATCTGAAACAAAAAAATTAGTCATGTCTCGGGTAGAAACCATTTATAGACATCCCTCCATCAACACAAATTATCTGGCCAGTAATGTAGGATGATGCCGGTAAGCAAAGGAAAGCAACCAGGGATGAGACCTCAGTTGGATCTCCAAGGCGCCTAAGTGGAGTCCGCGAATATACCTCTTCCAAATATTCTTTGTTGCTGAGCACCTATTGACAAGGGAAAAGAAAACATAACAGCAGAGATCATTACATCTTGTCACCGAGTATAGAGAAGAAAGAGTTAAGTTGTGTACTCTCCAAGCATCAGAAACATCATCAATTTTTTGGTATCTCAAATTCAGCCAAGTTGATTTTAAATATTATACATAGTTCATGGTAAGGTTCTAATACTCGAATGACTGTTGAAAGTTTCTAAGCTTTGCTTCCATGATGAGCATGAAGGAATAATATGTTCCCCGTTTATTGCCTAAATGTTAAATGATGACCCCAAGATCTATTACCATGATTTCCGTTCATATGAACCACCAGAAGAGAAAGTGATACATTTCTAAAATGAAAAGGGCCAGAATTTTAACGTGGTGGTGGTACAAAATTTTGGAAGATGGACAATACTATGAATAATTGTCGATTCAAAATAGCATACTAAACAATATTTTTCATATGCATGTAAACTACAAATAAAAATAAAAATAAAAATAAAAATAGAAATTATTGAATCTGTTTACTACTAAAAGTGAGGCATCCTGAATTGGGCTCGGCCCTGTTTCATGCTGTTGACATTTACATGGACAAGAGGAGGATATATTGTGGACGTTTTTCTCTGTTTTTTTTTTTTCCTCAGCAAAAGAGAGCACATGGAAATAACTAGGGCCAAAATGGCATCACAATAGGGAGAGAACATCCCAACTATGTTGGCATCTAAATCCCCAACAATCATATTCCCCCTAGAACTAAAATACATCCATGAGCGTTCATAGGGCTCACAAAAAGCACATAGAAACAGGAGTGCAATGACAGAAATCAAATGGTACTCAGATTTAAAATTGCAAATGTAGTAGTTTCTCTTGCTCTATGAAACCAGAAGGATAATATTTCCCAAGAAGCTTGCAACTACCTTCAAAATTTTAAATGATGGATAGCCATCCCGAGAAGTTAAAGTTGTGCTAGAACGAGTAACTCTGTTATATCTTTGTTGCATTTTTTTTTTTTTGGTCAATAGGTATTGTTCTTAATAAAGAAAGAATTTGCATTGATGTTAAAGTATGTTTTTTGGTCAATAGGTATCCTTTCTTTTTTTTTTTTTAGACCCTCAGTTTCTAGATATTTCATTGAGTAGGCTAAGCAATTTTAGTTTCAGACTTCTTTATAAAATAATTGTCAAAGGACTAAGCACTGGTGGCTCTATAGGCTGCCGCAGATGGTAACATGACAGACCCCAAAAAAAGAAATTTCCTCATAATACATGTAAAAATTATAGGTTGGTCCTCCCTTCGAACACCCAGCTCAAATATAAATGAACACCCAGTCCAAAATTAAATGAACCCCCACAAAATATCAGCCCACAAATCAATCCACTTTGAACATCACTCATCATTGAAGAAAAATGGGGACCAAAGAGTGGCGGACGCTGGATACCTAACACAGTAAATCATGAAAAAACCTAGTGGTGGCGAACTATATAGTTTGAGGGGGGTAAAAATCCCTACTTTAATAATAGCAATTTTTGAAATTGAAGTGGTGGTTGCCACCACTTGGCTTCATCCTCAATTTCTAATCAGAGCAGAGTTTGCAGAACTGAAACAATCACATTTTTCTTCTATTTAAAGTGCAATCTTTTAAGTATTGAGGGAAAGTGTGTGTGGGACACTTGACAGATGGGTAAAACTACAGGAGCCACATCCAGCAAATCTACTTGAATGAGATAAAAGAAACATATCTACTTGAATGTACTCCGACTTGGATCATCAAGTGTGCTGAATTACCCAAGTCTACCCATATGACTTCAATTTTACACATAACATGCTCTCTAATTTTGTTTTTTGGGTACCTTACCTGGGTATCCATATGACTTCAATGTTACACAACATGCTCCCTAATTTTCCCTTTTGGGTACACAAAATGCTTTCTATTTTGTTAGGAATTACCATTGTACCCTAATAAAATTTAAATAAGTGTTTGACAACTAAAAAGATACCCATGTTTGGAATCCTTGAACATGTGAATTGTATTAAACTGACACTTAGATTCACACCCACGCCTAAGTCCATGCGAAATGGACTTGAAGGAGCTAAAACAAAGTAAGAATAACGAAGGAAGGTGAAAATAAAATTACTTGCTCCACCATTGAGGTTCTGATATACCAAGGTGCAACCGCATTACTCCTGATATTATCTTTTGCCCACTCACATGCCAAATTCTTTGTGAGTTGATTGATTGCACCTGCATATGAAGACTAAATAAGAAGACAACTTTCTCTACTTGAAGTCTTCAGGCATGCCGCAAAATAAATTACCTTTAGTTGCTCCATGTACAGACATAGACTTCAGCGACACAAAACCAGATACAGAGGAGGTGAACACAACACTTCCAGCCGCTGATGCCTTTAAAAGAGGATATGCGAGTTGGCTCATATGAAAAACAGATTCAAAATTCGTTGCAAAGAGTTTATTGAATTCTCCGGCAGTGAAGTCCACCATCGGTTTCCGTATATTGGTTCCGACATTATTAATCTGCATAGTTGCAACCACGAAATACAAAGACATGACACAATTCAGATCCCAGAAGCAAAACATACAAATGATGGTGCAAACTTGGAAATATGCATAGGTGTCAAGGTGATACTTTATAAGAAGAGATGTCTGGCTTAGGAAATGATTTACATCTTAATTCAGAATGGAACTAGTGATGGCCTGGCTTAAGTTCACAGTTCACCTGTAGAACAAGTTCGCAGAGCTTGAAAAGTTGGGGAAAAAAAATCCAAAACTTGTAAGCTTCCATTTTTTCCCCGACTATAAAGCAGGGTGGTGTTAAGAATAACTAGCTAATTGCCGTGCCTATGGCACTCTCCCAAATTTACTTGCATAAACTTTTCTTAAAAATCAAACTTCGACTATGGACTTATGGTTGAATCCAAAAAAATCCAAATAGAAAAAAAAAAAAAAGTCCAACATTTTGACTCCCATGTCACTTATCATTCAGGCTAACAGTGCAACAAAAAGAGTAGAATAGAATACAAAGGGGAGAAACAATGCATATTAACCAACCTATCTAACACCCTCCCTCACTTACAATTCCGTCTTGCACATGGAGATGCAAATTTTGAGAGAGAGAGAGAGAGAGAGAGAGAGAGAGAATACAAAGGGGAGAAACAAAATAAAAGCGGAGAACAACTGCAAACAGAGAGAATCCAAGACCTCTCACAACCAGAGCTTTGATACCATGTTACACGATCTTGGGTAGAACTCAACCCCAAAAGCTAGCTCTTGAAGGGAAGGTGCCCCTCACACTTATATATTTCATATTACTTTAGTACCTAGGCGATGTGGGACTTCGCTACACGGTAAGATGATATCACTCATACGATGGGGTGTGGTGAGAAAAATGTAAGACATGAAGTAAATGCACTACCATTGCTTGACGGATAAAATTTTTGGATTTTGGCTCCGGTACTTGTTAGGTATGAAGGGGATTTAGTTATGGTGGTCGGGAGTAGCAGCCTTGGTGGAGGCAACAAGAGAGGGGAGAAGGGGACAACTACATATGAAGCTCAGAATTCCTTTGATAGAAAGTTAAAGATAAAAAACGTAAAATGTACTGCTATGCTATGAGATTTATCAGGATGTTTTTTTCCTAAGTAAGCTAGCAGGTCGCTCTCTAATTAGTGAGGAAGGCACAACGGCGTGGGTCCAAGCGTAGCAGGTCACTTATATATTTCCTAAACTGTACTGCTTTTGATACAAGGCACAACGGCATGGGGTTCAAAAGAGAAAGTTCATCCTTCTTTGGGCAATGTATTTCTCTTTAGGTTCTCTTTCTGACTTCTGTAGTATTTGTAGGGTTTAGAGCATAAATGATATAACACCTTTGATCTGATCAGGACCTATGTTTGGTTTCATGATTCATTTGCCAATGAGAAACCTTAGTGGCAGGATCCTTCTAAAATGAGTGCGCTCCCTAGATGGGAACTCGAATCTGCACTCCCTAGACTAGAGCTTGACGAGAGCTTGCTCTCATCTTGTCCGGAACCCGCTCCTAAATAGGATGGGAGCTTCCTCACTAATATTAGGGGAAAAATTCTTCTCTTTCCAAATACCAAATATATGCAATGAAGAAGAAAAAGAAAAAAGAAGTAAGAGAGATTCAGGGCTCTCTCTTTTGTATTGTATTCTACTACTTATCTGAGCATTTAGTCCACATATTTGGCATAAAAAATCTATTGGGATGTAATTTCTGACTCATGTTTATTTATATAAAATGTTTATATACATGCTTCTTTGCAACTCTAAAACATACGTACAATACATAAATATTTATTCATTAAATAGTACCTTGCCGCTCCCAATCTAAGGAGCTTCTACATACCCCCGCTCCGTGCAACTAAGTGAGGAACCCAACCCCAAGGGTCCTTTCATCTAACACCTTCTAACATAATGCTCACTGAGAGAGTTACAAAGTTAGGGTTTCTCATCAGAAACACACGGTTTGTGACAGTTGTGTAAATGAAATTGAGAGAGAAAGAGGAACTGTTGGATCAAATCAATGTCAACCATCGAGTAAAAATGTTTTTTGGTGGCCCCCACACTGTCCTCCCTTATATAATAGATCCTTTTTTTTTATGCTGCAACTTAAACTTATCTTGATACGTCAACTCAAGATTACAGAGCTAGGGGAAGAAAATCTAATGCACTTGGGTAAAGGGATATAGAAATCATCACAACCATCATATCTCACTACTCCCTTGCATGTCTCAAACAATTAATTATCGTGACATCTATAAAAATCAACACCTATACAAAAATCAACACCTAAATAAATGATTTTGTCAATTTCAGTAAAGTTGTGGCTTCATTTGGGAACATAATAGAATTCTTATCAAGGAATTCAAAACCAAACTTATTTTAGCATCATCCCAACTCCCACAGAACAAACAAAGCTGTAATGTTGTTATCAACTAGAAAGCCTTCAATTACTTGTGCATAATTCCGCACATCCACATTACTTCAAGCCAATCCCACCTCATCCTTCTTTGACTCTAAAATCAATCTCATCAGAATATCAAGTGCCAGCATATAATTATCATCTGTTAGTATAATATTAGACAATATTAAGCCACCACGTTTGTAGGTTTTATTATTATGTGTTTAGACTAGGTTATTATTCATATTTCCTAGTTAGCCTAGGTTTCTTGTTATGCATGTTTCCTTTGTTTGTTTAGGTTTCTCGGTCAACTATTTTTGAAGCCTATACGAAGGCATGCAAGGAGCCTAGGACAATGTTTTATGAAATCAATGAAAGCCATGTTCTTGGCTTTTTACTTTTCAAACATGGTATCAAAGCTTCTAACAAGTACGTTTAACAGATAATACACAAACAACTCAACTGAATTTTCACGAGACAACCAAAACAACCAACAATGAAAATGAATGAAAGAAAAACCGAAAATAAATGAGGGTTTACAAGAATGTTGAGATCCCCATTGAACAGAGACGAGACAGTGACCATAAGCTCCTCACGCTGGTCTCGACACGACACATCGCAGACTGAACCCGAAACCCTAAAACCCTCATCCTCCCAATCTCGCAAACACATATTCAGCTCTGTTTCGTTCCGAGCACAGGTATGCACTGTCGCACCGAGTCCGGCCAATTCCTCCACAATTGCATGCCTACACAACGAAAAACCCAGATTCCAAGTTCAAAATTAGGGCTCCAAACGATTTATACACTTACTGCTTTTATAAAAGGAACACCTCACTTGGTATAAACAGATTATGAAGAGGGCTCAAACTTCTAATTCCCTACATATATATTTACTCTTTAGGCTTTAAGTACGAAAAAAAAACTGCTTAGGAGAGAAAAAAAAAAAAAAACTCCCACCCTAGTTTTCTTTTCTACTTTCACATTTCATTACAGATTAATCTCAATTGAAAATTTTCACTTTTTGTCTTTCACACAATACAATTTGGACACGGATGGCGTCTAGTATACACATGTATGTAAATGTACAGAGAGAAGGGGGTACCCGATTCCGCGAGTGCCGCCGGTAACGAGAGCCGTTTTTCCGTCGAGGGACCATCTTGTACTACTGGGTCGCTCTTGATTGGGCACGCTTTTTATGCTACAAAGGGTGGGTGAAAATCGAACTGAGGTGGATTTGAGTGAGGGGAATCTGTGGGCATTTCCTGAAGCTCGAAGGTTCAGAGGGAGACCTACTGGTGACTGAGAAGCTGAAGAAGGAGAAGCAGCAGTTCCGAGTCCAACGAGAGACCGAGACCGAGGCATTGGGAGGAGATTAATCCCATAGTTGGGCCAAACTGCTTTGTTTGGAACCAAGGGAAAAAAAAGAAGAAAGTAAAGTAAAAAATTTCCTTTTTATTTTCTCAACTTTCTTCAATCATTTTTCTTTTTTCCTCTCTTTTATTTAATTTTTTCCTTTCTTTTCCCTAACCACCAAACAGAACCAAACAGAGCCTAACTTTCACAATATATGGTAAAATAATAAATGCATCCTCATTGTTAGAGGTAAAATATTTTTCCGGATAATTGAATGTTTGTAAGATGGGAGATAATTAAATTGGGAGACGAGATGATTATTAATAATTATTACTACCATATAAGAGCATCACTAATGGTATACTCAAATAAAAAAATACTAAAAAATGATTATTTTGATACACAAAAGAGGCTCACAATGGTATTTAGATAAATACTCAAAGTTAACAACATTTGTTACAAATACTCAACTTTTGGTATTTGGATACTCAAAACTACCAATCTTTTTTAATAACCAAACCTTAATAACCAAATTTTGGGGACCACACCGTATTAAAAGTAACAACATTCTCTCTCTATTTTTCAAATACTTAATTCAAAACTCAATTTTTTTGCACTTTCTCCCAAAAATTGAAAGAAATTATCAATTTTTAACGTTTACCAAAATATGTTCAAGATTTATGTCATTTTAAATGTATTGTGAACATCTTTTAAAAGGTAATAATATTATAAATATATATATGTACAAATTTAAAGTTGTGCCCATTTATGAATAAAAATAGAGTGCATAGTACTTTTTATTATTATTATGGACACAAATGAACCATTGTAGAAAGATAAATATTCAAACTTATAAACCTATTAAATGAATACTCAAAATATGATGTGGCAATGTTTGAGTATTCATATTTGAGTATATCACTAGTCATACTCTAAGAGCAGATCAATTTTATACGGTTTCTTTGGATAAGTAAATATTAGATGAATGATGACATTTTCGTAAATAAAAATAGCATTTCAGTTAGTAATAATGGCAATTTCGTAATTTCAAGCCAGAAATGAATGCTGTAAATATTTGGCCAACTTGTGAGTTGTAAAAATTATATCCCCTCCAAAAATGGAAACAAAGTACCGAATTTTTTGGAGGTCCATGACCCCTGCCATACCATGCTGGAAGCCTGGAACACAGAACACTTTTGGGGGTCCGAAACAAAACCCCAACTCCCGAGTCTCCAATTCGTTCGGGACGTCGAATAGAGTTGGATCGGATGAAATTGCCAACCTTATTGAAGTGTAGATATAAATGACCATTTACATCTATGTTGTTAGTGTGTGTGTGATTGTGAGATGTGAAATGTCTCAATTTTTACACTTTTAGTTATGTTTTTGGAGGTTTAAGTCAAGTTATAGGGTTCCGTTGAAATCAATGATTTAGTTTTGTTATAATTTCACTTGGAAGTTCCTAAATGCTGTGAAGAGTGGTTCGGACTGAATCTGTTTTTGTAGGTTTAAGTCAAGTTATATACTCCCCCCCTCTCTCTCAAGGCAAGACACAGACAAACGGATAACCTATTTATAATTCTTTTTTAAGTATTCCAAAAAAAAATGTTCAGTCTTTACATTTGAATATTTAATTTTTTTATGAGTATTTTTTGTATAAAACACAAATTTTAAAGACTAATGGGTTACACCTATGGTGCAAAGCACGAAGTTAAATCACCTAGTTGATGTTAATATGTCTAACACCAAGTGAAATTGAATGTGAACTATATGAAACAATTTTATAAAAAAAAATCTATTAATGTTTTATTAAAGTAATAGAATAAATACTTGTGTTAATAATTAAAAATATGGGTTTATTAGGTAAAGTCATATACTCCCTCTGTTCCAAATTGCTTGTCTCTTATAGTACTGTTTTGAGTGTTCCAAATTTTTAGTCCTCTTTGAAAAGTAGAAACAAAATTTATTCAATCATCCCAAATAACCCATTTACAGACAACCATCATTTCATTCAAAAGTTGTGAGGACATTGTTGAAAATTAATTTATCCGTTTAATTATTTTGAATTTTGAATTTATTGAATACACTATTGCATGTCTGCTTAAAAAGTTGAAATTTTCAAAAAATGATCATCAATTTGAAACGGAGGGAGTATGTATTAAACTTGTAGTTCCATGATGGGTTTTTACGCACTAATAGATGCTTGGAAAATTTTATATTATAAGGACTAGAGTTCTCGGAATAATAACTCTAGCCACACAACTTTGTTACTAATATTTATGTTACAATATTACTGTTTTACCCTTAAAGTTTTATAAATTAGCAAATGATCGATCCTAGGCTTTATAAAACGATAACTTGAACTTTCTAAATTATGGGGATTAACCCACAAATTTATAAACACTACAGATTTACCCATAGAATTTGTAAACATATCATTTTAACAACTAGAATTAGTAAAATTACGTTTTTGACCTAATTTTAGTAAATTTAGTATTGCACCCTTAGACATGGTTTAATCACGATTTTGATACTAAACTTTATAGAATGATGATTCTGATCTCGGATTTTAATAAAGTTACTGAATGACCCACAAAAGTGTAAAACTATGTAGCACCACACTTAGACAGAGGTCGTCTTGTCTCTATATAGGACATAGGGACACTCGGGGGACTCATATTGACAAGCCACATGGGTGTCCTTTAAATCAAAATTATTTTTCAGAGGGGGACACTCTGAGGAACGGCATGGACACACATGTCCCATATCTACACTCTGTGACTCTCATGATCTCACAATCTCTCTCTCCTTCTCTTTTGATGTAGATATATATATATATATATATATATATATATATAGGCACTGGTATATATTCGATGTATATATCTCCGTAGTTATGTGCGTGTATATCTTACATGTATATATGTGCATATATACCATCACATAACAATGTAAATATCTTACATATCAAAAGAAGAGTGTACATATTTACTTATATAAACTATTACTGCATACATAATATATAAAGTAATTAATTAATTAAGGGTCAATTTCACTTACCTCTCCTAAGGTTTTTGACAAATACAGAAACCTCTCCTACTTTTTCTAAAATTCCACTGCCCTCCCTTATTTCTGAAAATAATTGTTACTTACCTCCCTTGCCATTACTTTAAAGCTAACGTTGTTAACTTTTGCGTGAAATGACTGAAACACCCTTAGTATATATTCTTCACCCATTTTTTTTAAAAAAGAAGACAATAAATAGTTTTTATTTTTATCCAATACAGTAAACTTTATATTTTTAAATCTGAAAAATAAATTAAATTTTTTTTAAATAACTATTTTCAAAACTAGTTTTTTTTCCATACAAAAAATATTCAAAATGAAGAAAAAATTTTGAAAAAAAAATTCTTTGATACTTTTTGTTTAGAAACTATTTTGAAAAAAAATGAAAAACGATTTAATTTTGTCAGAATTTTTTTTTAACACTATTTTTTTTTAAAAAAATGGGTGGAGAATATATACTAAGGGCGCTTTAGTCATTTCACACCAAAAATTAACACCGTTAGCCTTAAAGTAACAGTAGGGGAGGTAAGTGACAATTATTTTCAAAAGTAAGAGAGGGTAGTGGAGTTTCAGAAAAAGTAGCGGAGATTTCTGTATTTTCAAAAACCTCAGGGGAGGTAAGTGAAATTTACCTATTAATTAATTATATATTTATTTTTGTTGTGTCCCCCGTTGTGTCCTTGTCTATGTTTTTAGAAATTCCATCTACGTGTCCATGTTCGCATCTGTGTCGTTGTCAGTGCTACATAGGTGTAAAATTAGGAAAATACCCATAGAGTAGGTTAAATTACGAAATTGACTTTGTACTTGTTTATAATCGCCATTGACCCTGGCAAAATGGAATATTGCACTTTAACCCCTAATTTTTTGAGATGTGAGATTGAAGCGGTAAGTTTACTAAATTGCGGTTAAACCCTAGATTTTTGATAATTACACAAGGACCCCTGTAGTTTTATAAACTTTTAATAGGACGCTAAGATTCTTGTAACTACACGAGGACTGTAGGATTTCCAAATGATGGATGAATTGAATGGATTAGTTATCATGTTATTGTGTTCTTGATTTATTTATGAATTCCTACATGGGAATATTGATTAACTGCTAGATTGGAGTAAGACTTAGGTGGATCTTGTGGTTGAGAAATGAATTATATGTTAACAAGATAACTAGATTAATAATAAAAGAGATGGAAAAGTTAAGGGCGGCCTACCAAGGCTCTTAAGATAGGAGTAGCTTGAGAGGAACCCGAATCGATGTGGGCAACCTACCAGGATTTGTGGGAATGGAGTGGCCAGCGGGGAACCCACATGCGTTGTTTTGGAGCAACCTAGCAGAACCTTTGGCTAAGGGCGCTCACGGGACTCTAAAACATTGTTTGATGGAAATTCTGATATGACATGGCATGTTTGACATCGGTGGCATCGTATACCTCTTGTTATGGTCATAAATGAAGCATGTTGGGTGTCTAACTTAGGTAATTTATTTAGGACCTTAATGTAGGACAAACAAGAGGGGTGTTAGATCATGGGTTTGTTGTAGTTGGAGTTTATGGCAGGAAACATTTTTCAAAGAGTCATATAGGGTGAACTAGTAAAAGAAAAAAGATTTGATTGTTCATTTGCTATCATCTTTATTATTCGAACTGTTATACCTGTTGTGTGTAATGTATGGATTATCTATTGAGAATTATTCTCTCACTGTCACGTTTCATATTAGTTACGGAGATAGAGAGAGGTGAAAAGTACCTCCGGTCTAAAGAGCCGGTGACAGGGTAGGGGGAAGCTTGGAACACTTTTCCCACCTAGAACTCTATCTGTTATTTAATTTCAAATGTAATTAAACTTCTATAATCCTCTTAAGACTTAAACTATTTATTTTGCTGATGTAACGACAAGACTTATTACTTATATGTTTAATTAAGAAATCAATTGTTTTAACCAGATTAATTAACCTAATTATTTTTTTAAAAATTGATTAGTTAACTTGACCGAAATCGGAGTGTTACACGTGGCCCCTGCCCTCCCCATCTCCATCCGCCCCTGGTCACATAACAAGATGACATTATCGATGTGCGCATAAATTATCAATGTGCGCATACTCCATCTGTCCTTGGTCACACAACAAGATGACATTACCGATGTGCGCATAAGTTGATTCCATCGTTTCGAGGTACATAAATAGAAACAATTGCACAATTAGAAATATGTTGCGCAGTGATAATGATGCAAATGCCGTCATAGGTAACCAATCTCATTTTAAACAGAGTTCTTAACATTTGTGTCTGAGGCTACCACGCGTCAGTATTACTAAATTCAATTTTTTTTGTGTGTCAGAGCCTAGTATGAAAATAAATATCTGTCAAAATCCGTTTGCTGTCTTTTTAAATTTGCTGGTGACACTGCATAGGTTGTATATCCCATGCACTAAATATTTTTTGCAGGGTATTTCGGCCGCTTAATTACTTTCATTGTCACAATTTGTTTGTTCATTTTTGACATTCCTAATAATTGTCAATTACTTGAAATTTATCAACATAGATCTCCAAAAATATACAATACAAATTTTGTTTGATAGTTCTCGATTAGTTTTATTATACAAAGTTTCAAAATTAAAAAAAAAGATTATTGATTGAAATATATTAGGAATTAAAAAATAACACTAACATAAAAAATGAAAAAACAAATTAAGACGAACGATGTACTCTATGTTATACAATGAATGCCTTCTGGTATTCTCCTGTTACTTCTGTTACTGGTCAACAGAAGACTCGTGTTGCCGCGTTCCTGGCTTCAACTCTTCTCCAAAGAATTCTGGTACGCAACAGGCTAATCGATAGTGTGGCGCCCGTGCTAGCTAGCTATTATTCGGGCTCCTACTTTCAGCCCTGCCAGCTTTAATTGGATTTTGGGTCCTGTAGGTTGTGTTTGGTTTGAGTTTTGATTTTTGTAATAATTAGAGGAAAAAATAAGGGTAATAATTAAAAAATAAGTATTAATGATTGTAGAGAGATAGAGAGAAAAATAAAAATAAAAATTAAAAATAGGGGTAATAATTGAATAATAATTAAGAAAAACGGTTCTTAAGAATCAAACCAAACAAGGCGGTAGTGAGTCACTGCAACCCAATATATAGGGGTGGTTTGGGTAAATTGAAAAAACTAATTTTTTGATTTTTTTGGTTTTGTCCTTGTTTAAATTTTTTTTTGCATTTGTTGGTTTTTGATCGATTTTTTGTGGGTTCTCGGCTTGTCTAAACGAGAGAAATCTAAAAAGTAGTATAAAATTATTACCCTCAATGAATATTTTGTGAATAAAGACGAAAAATAATTCAAAAAACCGATTTTTTGAATTATTTTTCGTCTTTATTCACAAAACTTTAAGTTTGACTAATAATTTTATACTCCCTCAGTCCCTTTTTAAGTGAGTACTTTGAAAAATGTTTATTTTTGTGGACATTAAAAAATGTACTTTGGTATAATATTTTTAAATTTTTTTTGCACCAAATTAAAGTACTCAATGAGCACTTTAATTTGGTATAAAGAAAATTTAAAAATTATATAGGGAAATATGTTTTTTAGGGATTTGAAATTGCACGTATTCCCAAGATACGCATTTAAAAAGGGATGGAGGGAGTACTTTTTAGATTCCTTTCGTTGAGACAAGTCAAGAAACCACAAAAATTCGACCGAAAACCAACAAATGCAAATTTTTTTTGAATAAAGACAAAACCAAAAAACTAGTTTTTTCAATTCACCCAAACCAACCCATAGACCTCTATAATATGTATTTGGGATTAGAATTGTTCAATTTGTCGAAAATGTTGAGTATATCATTCATGTAAAAAATTAAATTAATTGGATATTAGTATATAACCATATGGTTGGATACCATTTATTTTGCAAAAATGGATGACCAATATCATTTAGAGAATAAACTACAAGACAAATTTATTTCAATTTTTTGTCTCCCAATCTTTGATGAGCATAATTTCTTGTACCCATAATGTGCTCAACATTCATGAAAAAAAATGAATGATTTGCGTTCTAAACAAAGATTCACTAAAAGTGTGTTTCTAAAAGTATTTAGTGACACATTGTCATTAAAACTCCATTTTTTTGTAGTGATATTTCAGAGTACCTACAATCGAGGCCACTATGAGGTACAGTGATTTGGGTCACTTCGGAACCCAAGTCGGCCAGCTTTGAGTTTATTGCGGCAGGATCAAGGCCTTACTAGCTATTATTAAAGACTAGATAATGAGACATTCTGCTCAATTTACTACAAATTTTGTATTATGCTTCTTACGGCTCAGATAAAAAAAGAAAGAAAGTATATGACACGTATTATGGCTGTCAGTTCTTATTGTTTTATTACATAATTAATTAGATGTTTGAATCAATTTATGCCGATCAACTAGTCTGTCAAGAACAAATTTTTGTCTTCTGGGTTCTAGAAGTTTATGAATGAAAATATAATCGGGTGCTCCTGGGCACCGCTGCCAAAAAAATATTCTTATAGAATTAAGGGATATTGGTACACTACATGACGTGCAATCTTATGAAAATGTGCTGATTTGAAGAGCGGTGCACTGCGCCGACGCATCCAAGACCACCGAATGGGTTTTACAGACAGCTGGGATGAAAGGCCGGCAGGAGACCAAGACTGGAGTAAGAAAACAGAATTGGTCGTCGGCCAAAGATTCGGTTAACCCACCAATTGACAAGAACTGCCCCAACATATGGTGGTACCTCAACAGTTGGGAACACATAGTTTTTTTTTTTTTTTTTTGTTTTTTCCCCTTCTGTTATTTTGGATGCCAACCTAATTAATTGACAGGGACGAAGCCAGATTTTGGTATGAGGGGCCGGAATTTGAGAAATATTATGTCATCATCGAGTGTTGGTCAAAGCGGGTGCTTCAAACATTTGCATCAAAATTGAGTGTCTACACCGCCATACAAAGTATTATTTTACCACAATATAATATTTTTCATTGGTTGATGATACTGCCTCGTAGTATTATTGTTATGCTCAACATGGTTTAAGCCGAAGCAACACCGTCAAGCATATCATCTCTTGTGAAATCCCATTGGGGTGACTCTTTTTTTTAATTTTTTTTATGTATAACGATACATACATACATAAACATAACCCATTTAGTCCCCAATAATTGGGGGTATGGGCGGGGGATGGATAGGAGACAAACCTAACCTTTGACAATAAATGCACAAAGTGGCTGCTCCCAAAATACCACTGAAACAGATGGATTGGAGACAAACCTAATCTTTGACAATAAATGCACAAAGTGGCTGCTCACAAAATACCGCTGAAACAATGGTCCCCCTATAATGTCGCGTTTGTTGCAGAATCATGCTCTTAAATCAAAGTCAAATTAATTTTTTTTAAAGAGAGTTTATTTGTTTTTTTATGCTAACGCAGTTGAAAAAAGTTGTAGCAAAATTTTACATGCATGCATCTAAAATGTCATGCAGCATGGATGGTGGCGGTGACCAAATGCCATCCTTTTCGACTAGCTAGATTATTATTAGGATCTTATGGCCTGGCCCCTCTTAAAATATAAGGTTAGCCGTGATCTCAAGAAGATTTAGCTTGACGGTGACATCAGCTACCAATCAACCGAAAACTGCAAATAAGACTTGGTAGACACGTTTTTGTTTTTCCTAATTAATCCTTCATGTGCTAGTATGTACCACATATTGAGATTTTCTATTTGTCGACTATACGATATTCACGTATCATTGTTGTTGTCTATACTCATGTCCCTTTTTTTTTTTTTTAATACCGTGAAAGAAAATTTTCATTCATCATGACGTGAATAAAATATATATAGATTTGGAAACAGTAAAAAAAGATAAGCATTGAGAGAGCTTCAGAAAGCACTAGACTCTACTGTCGCTGCTACTCGCATGGTTGCATCTACCTTACAGCAAGTCGATAATTTTCTCAAAAAAGGAAACCAAAAATGCAGTTGCCAAAGAACTAATTACACAACCTAATCCTTGAGTTTGTGCTCCTTAAACAGCTCCTTTGGATGCTGAGAGGAGAAAATAAAGGAAAGGGGAGAGATCTCCCTTAATGGTGAGAAAAGAAAAGAAAGGGAAGGAATTTCTCACAGACACATTCAAACAACATTGAGAAATTACTCTCTCCCTCTCATTCCGGCAATTCTCCGGCGACCTCAAAGCTAGTTTTGATCACAGATCCGGCTTCTTCTAGATGAGACGAAGACAATGGTGCACGCACGACGATGATTTGACGAGGGGGTGGACCTAACGGTCGCGGAAGTCGATATCGTCTTCCCTTTCTCACGCAATCGCACCAATTTTAGCGAGAAACGAAATGGGGGTTTGAAGGGAATCCGGAGTCTCACCCTCTCCTTTCCTCTCTCACCTTTGGTGCCATCCAAACGGGAGAAAGAAACCGGTTTCCATCGATTCCCTTTGTTTTCTCTCGAAAACCCTCAATCCAAAGGTCATTTCTTTCAACCCGTTCGAATCCGATCCGATCGCCAATCAGAACGGATCGACAATATGGAGATCTGTTTGGAGATTGACTAGCATATGAGGATTTTTTTTTGGAAAAATGTTTGGGGATCGGGTAGGGGGTGGAGATAGGCATGTCCCCACTCTAAATTTGTTACTCGATCCATCCCCGCCCTGCCCTGTCCTCGATTCGCCCCGTCTTCGAATCCCCAAATATAGGGGACGTCTATTCATGAGTTATGAAACTTTTGGATTCCGTTAAATTTTCTCTAAACATATGGGGTCACACTAAATTTTCTCCAAACAATTTTATTGATAATTGAACTTTGTAATTCAATAAATGTGATTTAATAAAAAAATGCATCACTATAATTTGAATACATCCCAACTAGGTTGACATCTACTCAACTATCAATTATATGAATTCCTTAAAATAAACACAAAAAATGCAAAATAAAAATAATATTTTTCAAATCGAGCCTTTGATTTTATTGTTCATATTGATGAAATCAATTAATTGTGTAAAGTTTCTTCTCGATCGAGTTTAGAAAGTTTGTCGATTGGGACCCAATTTGTGCTTCGTATTTAATTTGTAATTCGGATTCTAGATTTATAGTAATCTATTTTTTTTAAAAGAATGATTGGATTCCGGAATTTCTGTGGGGATTCCTATTCCCTATTTGGAGTGGTGATGGAGGATGAAAATAAAGTTCCGTTGGGATCGCGTATGTGATGGATATAGAGAAAGGGTTTGGAGACTGGGGGTGGAGATAGTACTCTCCGGCCTTGATCTGTTCCCATGCCCATCCCTAATAATTACTTAATTGAATATGCCGATTATTCTTGATCAATGCCACAGTCTACTAATGTACGTGTGACGTAATTAATTAAAACTAGAGCAAATACCCGTATACGCTAGCCCAACACAAGAATAAGGGTTGGTTTGAGTGAATTCAAAAAACTAGTTTTTTGGTTTTTTGATTTTGTCCTTATTCAATTTTTTTTTTTTGCATTTGTTGGTTTTCGGTCGATTTTTTTGTGGTTTCTTGGCTTGTCTCAACGAGAGGAATCTAAAAAGTATAAAATTATTAGCCAAATTTAAAGTTTTGTGAATAAAGACGAAAAATGAACCAAAAAACTAGTTTTTTATATTATTTTTCGTCTTTATTCACAAAATTTTAAATTTGGCTAATAATTTTATACTTTTTAGATTTTTCTCGTCAAGACAAGTCAAGAAACCACAAAAAATTCACCGAAAATCAACAAATGCAAAAAAAAAATTTGAATAAGGACGAAACCAAAAAAACTAATTTTTTGAATTCACCAAAACCACCCGTAATTCATAGTGAGTGGGAGTCAAAGGACATATCAAAGTCTTCTAAGACCCCTAGTTGCTAGATAACTACCACGGTGACGAAAGTTTTGTTATGCCTCTTCGTAACAAGAATATCAAGAAAACTGACATTTTACGTAGAGAAGATGCAATCAATGCATTTAACCCATTATTTTTGTCAGATTCGTAAACTGGTTAACAAAAAAAAGAAAAAGAAAAGATGGATAGTAAAATTTCTCAAGGCTAGTTTGGTCTCTGTCCCAATACGCAATATTTTAAGAAACATTAATCTAGAATAAACTTCAGAGCCCCCAAAAAATAATATCTAGCAGGCCTATTTCCTTCCTCTCCTCAATATAAACATCATCAACATCATTGAGTTGACCATCTCTCTCTCTCTCTCTCTCTCTCTAAAGATTGCCAACAATGGAGATTAACCTTCCTTCCCAAGATAACTCAGACCATGTAGTATTAATCTCGGACAGCACGTATGATGAAGATGATGATGATGATCATCATCATCAGCAGCAGCAGCAGCAGCAGGGGGGTCAAATGAGCCAAGTTAGGTCATATGAGTGCACTTTTTGCAAAAGAGGTTTTACTAATGCACAAGCCCTAGGAGGCCACATGAACATCCACAGGAAAGACAAGGCCAAGCTCAAACAGTCTTCCTCCAACCATACTCCAAATCATCTTCCACCTAAAAAATGGCCTTGGATTTTTTCTGATCCGGAAAGTATTAATTATGCCACTCCAACAATGTTCAGGCATGGTCAAAGTACTACCAATTTTGGACAGCACCAACAGTTTCCATGGTATTCCGAAACGAGTCGTTTCGGAAATCAGGAGAGTGGTGGAAGAGGTTATTTTGCATCATCTAGCCAGGAAAAGCTGGTTATGGGGGAAGATAATTTGGATCTTGAGCTTAGGTTAGGGCATGGGCCTAGTCATGAAGATCACTCGCCGGGAGCAACCGGTATGATGAAGTTCCTTTAATTTTTCCCCGGTGAACCGTTCCTTTAATTTTTGCATGTGTGGAGCCTTTTTTTTTTTTTCCCCATATGCTATGGAGTACTGTTGTGCGATCGACCCAAATCTACACAGGCAAACGATTGCGCGAATATTATCAAGCAAGAAGGAAAGCTCCATCCGATTGCAAAGTGTTAGTTTGATACTTCCTTTTATTTTTTATAACTTGTCCAGTTTGAAAATTTCTTTCGTGATGTTTGTTATTAATTAATCCCAAATTTATTTATTAATTTTCAATTTTACAGAAGGAAATTTACATTACTGTTTATGATCGATTAGTAGAATTAATACCATGAAAAACCTTCAAAGTAGTGATACAAGACCATTTTTTTTTTTCAATTGGCAAAATAAAAATCTTATTCATAAGTTGATAATTGTACATAGGGAATTGGGATTGAGAAAATCATCAAAACTAGGAAACACATCATATTAGAATATGAAACACCAACTCATCTAAAAACTTAAGTTGTTAGAGAGAATAGTAATTTTGTAATTTACATCCTTAACACGCCACTTCTTTACATTTCTGATTCGAGAATCCATGGAAACACATCTCAATTTCTTCATCAGATTCAGAGAATTCTTTATGGTATCAGAGCGTTATTGACCTCCGTCTCTCTTCTAATGTTGTTCATCTCAAAAAGTACTCTGTCAAAACCCTAATTTCTTCAATTTTCTGCTACAATGGCAAATTCTGCGAATGAAGCATCATCCTCTGATATTACAACCGTAAGATTGAATCTACCAGCTTCACTGGTTTTTTTCATCTCTCAGTTGAGCCAAGCTCTCCTTCAAAGGTGATTTGAACATGAACATGTATACATATTTAATTATCAGTCAGGCGATAAAGCTCAAACATGTGATTCATTCTCTAATAAAAAGAAAATGAAAAGAAAATGTCCAACCGGAGTGTTGAATGAGTATGATCACCTTAACAATCTGAAAATAAAACCAAAAACATCACATATATGCATGGCACATGCACTCATGTTTTTTATTTTCTGAATCCTTAAACACCCTTCATGAAGTCCTCCACTGTGTAATCATTAATTCATACTGAATTTAACTTTAATTCATGTTGCAATCTTGGTTTTTGTCTCGCTTTATCGATTTCTAAGTCAATATATTTTTGAAAACTGTAGTCTATCTTCCGTTCCCAATAGACCATAAGACCACGTAGAAGCTGATATCCCAGCAGCAAGACTTCTCCAGACCGAGAAATAATGTGACTATGTGAGAAGTAGACATTCATGATGTCCTTCAGATTAGGGGCATACCCAAGGTTTTAAATTCCAATAGCGGACTGCGTAGAGGTGTAGAGGAAGTTTTGAATGGTATGTAACGGAAATCAGGTGTTGTGACTATCAGTTTTTTCAAATTATTTTTGGTGCTGGAGCACCTGAAGCGAAACGACTGTAGCTTTCATGTAGTGGGCGTGGAGCAGGCAAAAAGTTAGACAAAAACAATATGTGACGAAAATCGGCCGATGCGTAGAGGGTTTTAGGTCTTTCGGTACCATTAAACCACTACAGTGCAATAGTAAATTATCGAGGGAGATAATACCACGAAAGCAGAAAAAAAGTAAGAGATCATAACCAGGCGAGCACAAAAGTATGGTTACCTCTCCGGCTATTACGAAAACATGTATACATTCCTCAATAGACGATCAGATTCCCAGTTTAGCGATGAAATCGTTTCGTCACCATCCTAGCTAGCTTCCTATCTTTCACAAAAAAATGTTGATTTCGTTTCCATAACAGTGATCAGAAGAATCTTCCCTAGGAATTGGCTAAATTTATGTCCCAAAGCTTCAATTCCTTCCCTCGTTTTCTTCCATATGTCTGAGAACTTGGTACTATTATCTCAAAGGCCGAAATTATATTGCTCCCTACACAAGGCAAACACAATAGCGAGAATTGGACTCACTCCCTCCGTCCCCATTTATTTGTTTTTTTTGGGAGTTTGTGCCACTTTTCAATTGATTATATCTCGTAATATACATTGTTTTATATGATTTCGAAAACATTGTTTTATAGAATTAATTGAGATCTATTAAATAAGATCCATATTGAATATAAAATTCATTATCGATTAAAAGTTATAGCTTGTTTTTTATCTGGTTAGAATTAGACGAGGGACCAAAATTTAGGGATGGAGAAAGTATATCATAGGAGAAAAATCATGCCAACTAGGTTGACACCATTAAACCCAAACCATTTAGAGAATAATTTTGTGCATCTCAACTTTATTGAAGGTAGCTTTATCACATTTGGTGAGATATGTCGTGGGTTCCGTATCGGTAGCTAAAACTACTCTCTTTTTTTTGAATGAATTAACTTGTTATACGATACTATGCACTATGCTTTAATTCAGTTCAATCGGATATCAATAACTATTTGATTAAAAAAATCCAGTTTTGGTCTATTCAATTCTATAGTCAAGAATTATATTTTTTGATCAACTACTTACCCATATTTGATTAAGCAACCTAGCAATTTTTTTTGCATGATCTCATTATAACAAGTCAATTCATACAAAATAAACAGTTGTGGATTACCAAACGATCGAGGGTGATGCAGCGAAGCCTCCTTTTATGAAACTAATTTGTAAGAAGAAAACACGAACATGCATGTTTGAGCAAAAGGTGCCCCTCTATGAACAAATAATGTTGAGAAAAATTTAAAAGCTAACAAAATCACCCCCCTCCTCCTCTTACCTTCTTTCTGACTAGGTTTTTTTTTTTTTTTGGGGGGAGATTGCCTCCCCCTCTCTCTCTCTTCCCCCTCCCCCTCCTTACTTTAGCTGATCTGAACTTCTTTGTCTTCCCAATGATGTCTTTCGCATCTGATCTCGCCTCTTCTTTGTGCGATAAGGCTTCCACCGATTTTCACTCCTAGGTGTTAATTGGTTTGGCTTAATGGCAAAGTGAAGTTCCTTATGGCAGGAGGTGGTGATTTTGGAGGTACTGTGTGGTTTCTGGATCACAAGCTTTCTGTCTCCAATGTGTTTGTGAACACCTCGCGAGAGTTCATTTGAAACACGAAAACATTTGTTTGGAAAATAGTTTAATTGATTGGATGGAGTCGCCACCCAGGTTTGAGGACTGTATCCGAAAAATCATTTAAAAAATGACCATTTTGCCCTTGGAATAGAAAATATTTTACTGGTCTGCTCTTATTTGAGATTTCTTGCGTCTGGGAGCTAGGTTATGAGAGGGGAATGAATTTAAAGAATTCTTTTTGCCCGGAAAAATTACTGGTCTTTACTCAATGCTCAAGGGATTTTGAAAAACACCGTTTAAATAGACTTTATTTACAAGTTCATACGAGAGCACGTAAATGCATCAATGAGATTAATGAAATGGACGTGGATGCTTGTGTGAGTGTCATGGACACCTATTCTATATGCTTGAAACACTTAAACTTTGTGAAATCATGCTTCGATTGCCTTGAAAGGCCTTTAAAAACCAATTACCAACATCGAACCATCACACCTAGATCACTGACTGGACACCTGGATCACTGACTGGACACCTGGATCAGGCTAATCTAGGGGCCTGGAAGAGGTATGGGCGCCTTGAATAGGATACTCCAGGTGCCTGGAATAGCTATAGACGCTTGGAACCCCTCTCTATAGGCGCCTAGAACACCTTTTAGCCATAAAATTTTCCTTTTCAAGCCTTAAAGCAAACAACAAGTACATCCTTGATATGCTGTTCTCACATGCTCAAAATGACATTTTCAGACTCTTTGGAATGAAATGGATCTCAAGATTAACCTTATGACATAAAATGAACCTAAGAAACCATGATTTTTTGAATGCCTTATTGACAAAATGAGGAATATCTCCATGACCTTAGGCATGCACCCTACCCTTTTATGCACATTTGATGAATGAATGCACAACCAGAATAGAAGAAATCATGAAGAATAGATAAATTAACCATGAAATGACCTAAACAATTATATGATGGATATATCATGTCGTGATGTATTTCCTCCATATCAAGTGATACTCTTTCTGATGTTGTTTCAAATCAATCAAGATAATCATGTATTTCTTAATCTAAAATGCAAGATGCTTTCTTTTGAACACTACTTTGTTTTCTAAATGACATATATCATGCCTTGGAACTACCATCTAAACCTTACAATGTTTATATCAACCATGAAATAAATGCTAATGCTTAAGATGAGCCAATACATTATGAAGAGAACAAACAATAGAATGGCAAGAGAGAGAGGATCCAGGCGCCTGCATCATGCAAGTCCAAGCGCTTGGATCAGGTACTAGAATAGAAAACAAAAACTTCTTTTTGTGATGTTCAGGACTTTTGCCAAACTCTAATCTAGTATATAAGACCAGATAGGATTTGGTTGATGTTCCCTCATAGCCTACTTGGATATTTAGGTAGGAGAACTAGCTTTTAGGGCTTGATTATTGGACTTTCGAAGGGTTTGTGGTTGATTTTCTGAGTATAAAGATTATAGACTTAAGTTTTCAGAGTACTAAGGGGTGGGTTTTGGCTATTTTGATGGAGTTTGGTTGATAAGAGTGGATGGAAGCTAGGTTAATGTAGTTTGAAAATGATTTTTGGGGTTGAAAAACGGATGGTTTTGAGGATTTATGACTGAAATAGGAATTTCTGGAATGAATTTGGCAGCATAGCAGGAAGGGAGAGAAATGAATTGATCATCCCCCACAATGGAGAGGTGAAATGGTTTATATAGAAAGAATAAAGTCCAAAAAGGTCCACTTGAACCCTTAGAGGTCGAGGGAGGGGGTCAGGAGTAGTGACATCATCTCTCCCACGCTCCCCCTCAACTGATTCTGCACAAAATCGCCAGAAAATCCCCTTCTCGCCCATTATCAACATAAGCTACACTCAACCTGGATCATGGTCCAGGCGCCTAGACTCAATGTAGGTGCTCGAACTCAATGTAGGCGCCCAGATTATTGGGATCTAGGCGCTTGGATTCCATCTAAGCGCCTAGAATTGACCAATCTAGGTGCCAGTGGTGCAATTCAGGTGCATGTGTTTTAGGGTTTTTAGGATCATTCCTAGGGTTTCCAAAGTAGTTTGATGGGTTTATGGAAGGTTTATGGGGATTTTCAAGTATTTAATCAAGCCCTTGTATGTTCACATTAGGCATTTTCATCCTTGGGGAAGTCACGGAATTCCGAGGGTCCGGATTGGGGTGTCTATAGTGTTCTCTATATATCTAGTGGTTTTTGGTTCATTGCCGATGAATCTCAGTGGCTTTCGGGTGTCTGACTAGTCTTCTAGCGTATCCCATATATTACTGCAGTGGTACCTAGTAATTTGTCACGAGAGATTGTGGGGGATAAGCGGGGAAACAAAAGCAGAAGAATTCCATTTTATTATCATCTTTATTTATATGCGATTAAGCGGTAGAAGAATACATTCAAAGAATTCCCATAATGAGTTAAAACATATAGTATCACATAAGGTCCGCAAAAACTAAAAGAATTTCAATATATAACGACTCAAGAAACAGTCTCATATATGGGAAATAAACTAAAACCGAAATACTCCAATATACAGGAGAGCTAATAATTAATTGTAGGAGAGCTAATAATTAATTCTTGCCATAGATAAAATTTGACCAAGTGACCTCTCAAAGAAAGCGTGCAGGATGGCAAACTAGGCTAACCTATTTGTTTCATTTTGTTTTAATTTGGGCTCTAAATTTGTCTAGTACTATATTAAACCATAATTTACTAGCTAGGCAAATGTAATATACTAGACAAATCTATTAAACCATAATAGCAAGTGGTGGCTGACTAATGCGGTAGAGCTCCTGGATGCCTCACACTTTATTCAGGGTTCAAGTCCCATTCCCCTCCCCAATGTAATAGATTTAGAATGACGAATGACAAAAAAAAATAAAAATTAAACCATAATAAATTAGATACTTAAAAAAGGCCTGTAAATTAATTAATAGCGAATTGAATTGGAGTTCCACCATTTATGTTATTTAATGGTTCTGGCGCCGCGGATCTCCTAGCTAAACATGCTTTTAATTTCAGTAATTCTAATTTTATTATGTTAGCTGATCATCCGAGATTTTTATTTCAACAACTAGCTAGGTGATGATGCTACAGGGGTCAAGTATCGATGGGTACTTGCTTTGATTAGTGTTTTTTAAAATCTTCTGTTTACCCAAAAAAATAAAAATAAATGGTGCTCTGGCCAAGGGGGAGAGACTATTTCTATCTTTCGGCAAATAAAGAACAAACATAAACACGAAAGTTGAGCCATGTTTTGTAAATTTAGACTTCTTCTAATTGTTTTCTAATCAAATAATTCCAACAAAATTTAGCTAAATTGACTGAGTAAAACAAAAAATTAATATTGTTTATAGGTTCAAGCCAAAAATTCATGTTTCATGCAAGGCCTAAGCTTGACCTCTGAAGCATTCGTGCCGGCCTCCAGTACTATGTCACAACATTCTCTTCTGTTTCCAGCCTGAAATCAAATGAACGTATATAATTTAGCACCCTTCTGAAATAAAATAACAATGGAAGCCTCTTGTAATAAATAATTAGGTGCCTCAAATTTAATACTCCTAAAATTTGGATAGCTTCTCTATTTTTAAACGTTATTATATCTTTAATTTCTTAGTTCAAAAAAAAAATTCTTTAATTTCAAACTAAAGGATACTACCATCTCCCACCGGCCAGACGCTTGGGTTTCAATGGCTAGGGTTTCGTAAAGAGCAGGGCCGGCCCTGAGATTATAAAGGCCTAAAGCGAATTTTAATAAATGGGCCCCTCATTTTTTTTCCAAGAACAAACTTTTAAAATTTTTTATACCATTCTGACAAAAGGAATCAAACATCAAGTCCCTCTCATTTTCAAACTAATCACATTGTTAACTTTAATTGAAAGATAGTACTTCCTCTGTCCCTTTTTAAGTGGTCCATACGGGAATACGTGCAATTTCAAATCCCTACAAAACATATTTCTCTATGTAACTTTTTAATTTGTTTTATACCAAATTAAAGTTCTCATTGAGTACTTTAATTTGATGCAAAAAAATTTCAAAAACGATATACGAAAGTACATTTTTAAACATCCGCAAAAATACACGTTTCCCAAGTGGATCACTTAAAAAGGGACGGAGGGAGTAATATTTATAATAAGAGAATTCTTTAATATTTTTAATCAATAGAAAAATAAGAAAAAAGAATATAAAAGACTAATAGATTTTTTTGCCAAAAAGAGCTAATAGAAATAAGGAAATAAAAGACCAAATACAAAAACAAGAAAAAGGATTTATGCATAAGAGGAGCTACCAGGGATTGAACCAGCGACCTCATGGATTTCAGGAAGCCACGCTGACCACTTAGACAAAGGCCAACCTCTGCTACATTTTGGGAAAACATTTATATATAATAAAAATTTCTTATGTTGGAGGGGGCCCTTAATTTTTGTTTAATTTTTTGGGCCTAAAGCGGCCGCACCTCCCGCTTTAGGCCAGGGCCGGTGCTGGTAAAGAGACCTACAGGTTGTGGAGAAGGTTACAATGGAGCCAAGCCAAAAAAGAAGAAGAAGAAGTTACAATGTAGATAGAAGTATCATGAGGTCGAACATGGGGTAGGTTTAAATTACGTCTATTCATTAATTTAAACTTATCCCATCTTCGAAATGAAATCTCGAAATTTTGAGTATAGATAGAATGACGATAATCGATAATTCAACTAGTGGTATGACGTACGACTATTCAATAATTTATTATTACGTGAGCCGCGGTGGGCATACGAAAACCCCCCACACAACGTAGATATTGTGTTAGATTGGTTTGTGTTCCTTTTTTGGTTGTCCCCTTGTCAACCTTTTGTTATTTCCCTTTCAGATCCATGTCTACCCATGGTCCCTTTAATCTTTGTAATCTATTTTCAAAGATTAATAAATTTCTTTTTTGCCATGCAAAAAAAAAAAAAAAAAGTGTGAGAAGTTGGTAAAGTGGCCTTGTCTTAAGATTTCGGGGTTTACTCTCACCAGAGATCTTGGGCTGTGTTCGGGAGAGTTTTTGATAAATGGTTTTCCACTTTTCTCGAAATGGGCCCACATTTGTCAGACTCCATTTCTCTCTCCACCTAATTATACTCTACTACATATCTCTGTGGGATCCGCTTCAAAGATTCTCACAAATGATCCAAACCGTTTGTTAGTTCTAAAATTAATTTTTTGAGTCACTCCTAAAAAATTAGCTCATTCGAAAAATTATAAGTGGTTAATCCGTCATCTAATTATGGTTCACAATTTAGGACCTTGAATTTTGACTACAGTTGAAAGAAAGTTAGACAACTTGATCAAATACTTAAAGGTACACGATTGACTTTTTTTTTTTTTTTTCTAGATGACACAAAAAATAATTTTAGAACTAACGGACGGCTTGGATTATTTGTATAAGTCTTTGAAGTGAATCCCACGGACCTATCTCGCACAAGATATGCAGTAGAGTATAACTTCTATAAATTAGGAGGAGAGAAAAATGGAGTTTGCCAAATGTGGGCCCATTTCGGGAAAAGTGGAAAACCAGTTTTCCAAAACTCTTCCGAACATGGTGTTTTGTCAGCAAACTCTTGGGGGCTACCAAGGGCTATATCCGGTCATTAGCTCAAGGGCCTCAGAATTAGTCGAAGTGCATGTGAATTAGCCCAGACATCCGGTTATAGAGGAAAAAAAAAAAAAAAAACTGTAGCGATGGTCACTATCTCATATCGTGATTTAGTTCTATTTAATAGTTAGACGTCTTGTATTAAATGTTTTATGTTCATGTCTAAGTCAAGTATGCCACAAAAATCAAACCCATATGAAATATCAACTTACAACCTACTCACCTCGTCATATCTCCTCAAGGGGGTAAGTACCCTGATCTGGTACATGTGATGCAGAAACCGATTCTCACTCTTCGGACAAGCTCCTAACCGGTGCACATCCGTGTGATTATAGCTCGTAACAACATAATCCCCATCAGTAACTTCCTCTACAGAATCCAAGAAGAAAACACGCGGATTCTGACACGGATCCCGAGACAGAATCCGGGTGTTAAACATGTAGGGCGGTCTGGCCGCCCTACTCCACGGCCAAAACGTCTCGAGGGGTCTCTGCAGAGTGCTTGGAGGGTGAACTCCCACGTAGACGTGAGCGGAGTAGCCCCATGAAATGGAGAAAGTCGAGTTTTGTTGCTTGGAGTAGCATATGGTTTGTTGGAGGAGTCGCGAGGAGTCGGCGGAAGCGGCTTTCATGAGTTGGTTGAGGGAGTGGTAGCGGTCGGTGGAGGGGTAGATTGGGTCGACGGCGTCGAGGTGGTGGAGGGAGAGGAGAGGGGATTGCGGGTGGGACGATAAGAAACCGGATATGTCGTGGTGTAGGTCAATCTGCAAATAAAAGAAAGTAAGAACTAAGAGTGCAAATTGTGAAATTTTGAGGAAATTCACTCACATTTCGGAATGAAAATACTTTTTCTATTGAAAAATACGTAATGGATTATAAAAAGAAAATGCACACTAGAATGCTAGGGCGATAATGAAAGACATTTTTTTTTTATTATTTAAAAATAACAGATTAATCTTTGTAAAAATGATACAAAAAATTAGAAGGATACGGAAAATGACGACCTTAGAACAAGAAGTGAAGATACCAACAAGGACAAGTGGACGACATCTATTGCTAATTTGTTTTAGATGTCGGCATATCTTAATTTGTTTGGAGTCTACAAAAGAACAATAGAATAATATGGTGATGAATTTTGATTATAACTCTGTATTCATCGTTAATTTACTTGGGAGTATTGGCAGACATTTTTTTTGAGATTTTTATACTCATTTTTTTTATCGGCAATTTTTATACTCATTTCCTATATATAAAAACATGGTTGGCTGCCTCCTCTAAATTGGTACTCCTTAATTTTTTTGAACAGGAAGTATTATTATTATTATTATTATTATTATTATTATTATTATTTTTTTTTTTAAAAATTTTTTTTTTTATTTTTTTTTGGTTACAATACACTGGCGTTCATGCAACATGATTAATTAGAATCTTGAAATTTACAAATCTTGAGAGATAATTCTAAGGCTGCCAATATTTAATTTGTACATAGTGACAATTCTATTTGATGACAGGATTTTGATAACTACAAATTAATTAATATAACGTTTCAAATGAAGAGTAATTAATTTTTGGATTTGGGGTCCTATAGTGCCTTGTATTCCCCCGATCTGACCGTCCATCCCATAGTTGACGGTTGAGATATATATTTGTTAACTTTTAGCCATAATAATATACTCTTAGTAGTAGTAAAAATACATTTGTAAATCTAAACCATCGATTGTGGGATGGATGGTCAGATCGAGAAACTACATCCCTGTACTGCTTTGGGGCACTACAGGCTTCCCAAATTCTTAATTGTTGTTTTTGAGCTGATTTCTCTCGCATGTGTTTGTGTGTGTGTGTATAAATGCCATGTTGACACCGTACATGTTACTCGTAACTTTTTGATAGTGATTTGTCATACACGCTCCTCTTTCTTTTTCTTTTTTTTTTTTTTAATTTTTAAATTTTTATCGACACTCTGCTTAAAAAAAAAGAAGAAGAAGAGGACAAATGGTTATTGAAAAAGGAATGGAAAATTTAATTCCCTAATTTTTCTGTAAAATTTTGGCAAACCCAAAGTAAATTAATATTGCACAAGTGCAAAAAAGCATAATAATTACCTGATGAAACCCTTTCTCCAGAGTAAGAGAAACTCCCAAATCAGCAACACAAGATTGTACCACATGATCACTCCCATATAAACTCGGATACCTCTTAATACACACATCCAAATTCTTCACCAATGCCTCCACAAGAGGGTAACTCAACACATACCCACCTCCACCAAATCCCATTTCAAACGAGTTGAACATGTTGGACGAAATCGACTCCGAATTTGCCCCGATGTAAAAGTACTTCCGGTGGTCGTATTTCGAAAGAACATCCACCAAATTATCAACGAAAATGACCGTGTCGTCGTCCATGAATACGTACCACCTCACCCCTTTGTTCTCTGCCCTGAAAATCTCTGCGATCATGTGCACCATTCGGATGGCTTGTTTGGCTTTGTGTTTGTTGTACTCATTGTACCTGAATCAGGACGGTAAAGGATTTTAACTTTAAAGTTGGATTGGGCTATAATTTGATACTCATATTTACTTCCTTTCATTAGTCTTGTTTACTTAATGAAATGTGTACCAATAATTAGTAAAATGTCTAGGAGAGCTTTTTCAATCGGTAAAAAAAAATTGAAAATTATTCACGACGTACACTTTCATTAGTTCTTCGCTGAGGAAGCTTCACCAGACTACGATTCGAGTGATGAGATTGCCTGATTTTCAAGTTGGGCTATTCCCGATTCGCTTGCCGTTGTTAGGGGAAAAAAAAATCGTCGGTCCATGCCATATAATTTCAATATATTCTCAATTAATATTGCAGGAATAAGAGAAGTTTTCTATAGCATAATCTAGGGTGGCGGTGGTGACCGCCGTCTTGTAGGTCTAGTCCTGTACCTTGAGGTGTCTTCAAACAAACGAAGAGGCGGAGAAGAAGGCGACCACGGGAAAAAGTCCCTGCGAGTATTCTCGAGGAAGAGAGATCCTCGCGTCAAGTTGGGTCGCCACCACGACTCGATGTAATACCTTCGGTTTCGCCACGTGCGAGATGAACTTGCTATCCCGAATGCAATATGTGTGGTGTTTGTAGGAGAGATATAGTTCGAATCCAGCGAGGCATCGTAAATCAAGAGACGAGACGAGCGACACCATAAATTGGTGGAAAAAATGTGGATCGCGGAGAGGATGAAGCAGGAAATGGCTAGTAATTTGAATAACATTCTGATTGGTATAGCAGATAAGAACATATTGAACCGTGCATATAATTAATTAGAGATCCTAAAGCAGTTGTGAATCACTAAATTGGATCATAAAGAACTGAAGAAAATTTCTTGTTTTGGGGGTTCTTGTTTGGATTGCTGATTCATGTGACCCTTTGGCTGCACATAATTACAGAGCACGTTTAATGTTGTGCAGGCAACGTGGAAAATTAAGGAATGGTGTTATAGAAGTCTGGATGGCATGAGAGAGGTCACGCCAAGCTTAACGTTGTCAAATCCCCCTATATTCCCAGATAAATTGGAGAATTAGATGGAGTTTCTTTTTTAATTTATGGTTAAAGTACTTTACGAAATCGCCTTGACGGGCCGGGACAATTAAAAAAATGGATTAAACTTGAAGAAATTTAAAAACGATGAAGGTAATTCAAAGTTTTGAGGAATTGAAAAAAGACAAAATATAAGTACGTCACACAAACAAAAGTTTTGAAGAGCCAGAAACAAAAAAAGAAAAAATAATTTGGTCGAGATGTTCACCTAATCTTAGATTTACGATATTGATATTAAGATTGTTATCACACGATACATTATGCTATTATATTATCAAATTAAATTTACTTATTATTTTTTTCAAATGTAACCTACCAGTAAAGCTTAAAAGAAATACCAGAATAAAATTAGGCATGTAGTGACATCAATTAAACATGAGGGTGGGCACATTCCCCGCATATGCATGTGAATGTGCTAGTTGAGAAGTGGGTAATTGAATGAAATGTGGGGTACAATGTTAGAGTAAAAGTGATTTTACATTTATCACAATGACAATTATTTAATTGTTGTGTTTAAAGATCAGTAAATTTTTTTGAGGGATAATTATTAAAATGACTTTAGTGACATAGTTTCATAGAAATGTTACACCAAAGATCGGTACTCTCTTTTTATATTATCACAAAAATGTTACACCAAAGGGTGTTCTAGAGAGCTCCTCGATCTCCCTTTTCTAGAGAGAGAAAACTCTCTTTCCTTTTTTTTTTTTTTTTTTTTTTTCAATGGCTGCCTCCCCTTCCATCTCCCTTCCAGATGCAACCTCTAGCTCTCACCTCTTTTTCTCCCCATTTTCTTCTTTCATCCTCTCCTTTATCCATGGTTGTGTGGTGGAGACTCTCGTGTTCTCAGGAGAGAAGTTTTCCAACTACCCCATCATTTTTGGACAATAACAACTTAGATCTACTGATCTGGGATCGTTGGCCCTTAGATCTGAGCTTGGATGTCGGATTTGTGGGTTCTCCAGCAACAGCAGAAGTGGCGCCTAGCAACTGTGTCTGCGGTGGGATGAACAAATGTGAAGCTCCATACGCTGATATATTTCCGTCATCTTTCTCCCACCACATCCGAGCAGATTGGTGAATCCATTGTCGTTATTGTACATTTTGCTGCTTTTTTTTTCCCTTGTGCTCTCAGATTAGTAGTATCATTTTTTAGTTAAAAATATAAGTTTTCTCGGTTAAAAAAAATAGATGCATTAATGATAAATCATAAATTTATTACAATTAGATGCATTGTGCCCTCTTTTTGAGCCCTATCACGATCTAATTTAGATGATAGAAAAATTTATTAAGTTTGTCATCATGTTAAAATCGAGATAAGTCGTCTACGTTCACATAATTATCGTTTGCCAATCTTACAATTTATTTGCACGTAACACTAGTCGTTTAATACTTTTTTGAAGAAATTAATCCAATTAATTTATCCGGATTGATTTCTCATTTTTAAGATTTGAAAAATGACTTCATGGAACATCCTGCCAAGTCTCAACAACTACTCAAAATGCTGATACAAAGGGGGAAAATTACACTGACCGCTTTGTGGTATGCTTTTAATATAGACTCACCCCTCATGTTCTCGAAATCAGAAATGATACGTTAACAACAAATTTCTCTAAACCGGCTCCAACTTGTTGACATGGCAGCAATTGGGCCCCACTTTCTCAGCCGAAGCAAAAAAAAAAAATCAAAAATTTGAAAACCTAGTTGGCTCCCTCTCCACCACCTAGCCCCGGCCCAATTTCTTTTCCTCCGACCAAACTAGAGAGACACAGGGCGAGTAGCTTGCTATCACAACTGTCGACCCTCCTCCTCCGGCCTCCCTCTCCACTTTCGGCGACCGCCGCCTCTGCCACCAAGAAAGAAATTAGCTGTACAAGAAATTGGCTTGAAAATAAAATGGATCAAGGACTATCTTCTTGCTGAAAATGGAATGAGATTAGCGACACACAGAAAATAATTAGGGGGTCATCTAATCTGGAACAACAGAAACGTCCATGGATTCCAATTGCACGAGTGTTCTGAAATTTATTATCGGAAATGGTGAATAACCTTTTCATGGCGGCAGTCGCCGGAGGTGGAGAGGGAGGGCGGAGGAGGAGGGCTGGCGGTTGTGGCAGTGAGCTGCTCGCCCTTTGCCTCTCTGGTTTGGTCGGAGGAAACGAAATGGGGGCAGGGCAAGGCGGTGGAGAGGGAGCCTACTGGGTTTTCAAATTTTCGATTTTTTTTTGCTTCAGCTGAGAAAGTGGGGCCCACTTGCTGCCACATCAGCAAGTTGGAGCCGGTTTGGAGAAATTTGTTGTAAATGTATCATTTCTCTCTGGAAATTACACTAACAACCCTTGTCAGTAATTGTCTCCTAACTAATTTAATTAACGGATGGTTAAAAGAATATACTCCATATTACCTTAGTACTCTCAAAACCAAATCAAACTCCTTGATCACTCCCATTTTCCATCCCCACCACCAACGCTTACGCTCTATGCCTATCTGTCTCTTATCCTTCATTGCAGCATTTCACGTTACACTAGCTTTAATTATGTATTACTCCTGATCACAAAAAAAAAAAAAAAAAACTATCCATGACTTTGGTCTGCAATTGAGCTGTCGAAACATGACTCTTCACCACCCTCATCCATCGCTGCAAGGTGCGAACCACTAATGAAATGTTGAAGACCTAAATTTCTCTCTCTAGTTCCAAAAATCTTGGACAGTTGCCATTGCAAAATGAAACAGACAATAAAAATGTAGATCTTTTTACCATGCAATGCAGCCTGATGATTTATAAATTCATCATAAATATGGAAAAATTAAACTTTTAAGGATTATTTTAGAAATCATGGTCGGCATATTAAAAAACACGAGGCATTAATATTATGCATATAAATTCGGTACACTTGCTTACAAAAATTATGACGTCAAGACAAAAAGTCATAACATATTGCTGTTAGAATTCAAAGTTGAATTTTTTTTGTACTTATACATATTTGTGTTTTTTGTATAGATTTTTGAAAGTAAAGAAGATATGTTAGCCTGAGTGCGGAGAGTTGGTCTCCAAAATGGTATTGTGGTAGTTATTAATAAATCTGCTAATTTAAAAGGCAGCAAGTTGCTGAAGTGCATTCTTATTTGAGAGAGAGGAGGAAAGTACAAACCGCACCGTAGGGTTGAAAGACAAATCTTGCATAGGAATACTGAAACTAAAAAATGTGATTGTCCATTTGAGTTGCGAGGTATCCCAATACCTCCAGACGGTGCCAAGTGGGGTTTAAAGGTTTCTTGTGGAGTTCATAACCATGAAGTAGCAGAAAATATTGAGAGCCACGAGTACACATTAAGGCTAAAACCAATGGAGAAAAAATTTGTGATTGAGATGACCACCAACACCGCACTTCGTGAAATTCTTAGTATTTTGAAGCAAAAAGACCCGTCAAACACTATGAGAATTAGAAGCATTTACAACGCTATTTGCATAAACAAGGAAGCCATACAGGGCGGTCTAATTGAAACTGTAAGGACCTGTATTTTTATATAACTTTTCTGGAATAATGTTGGGTAAATGTGAGGAATTAAATTTTAATTAAGAGGGGTCAATGTGATAGTCGTAGAGTGAATTTGAGTGTATTTAATATACAATAGAAAGTCTAGGGGTGAAAGTGTAAGAGGATGAGAATATTTAAACATTTTGTGCTTCCATTTAACAAAAAAAAACAGCCCTCTCTCTCCCTCACTGCTACCGACCCTCTCTCTCTCTCTCTCTCTCTCCCTCCCCTCTCCTCTCCTCCATTTTTCTTGCTCCAAGCTTCAAGATTCACCAAAACCTCAAGTTCCCTTCAAGAACCCCACCTAAAATCACCTTCTCTACGTGTTTTGAAGCTCGTATTGCGTTCGTTTCACACCAAAAGCTCACAATTCGGGTTGGAGTTCATTGGAGGCTAGGGTTTTCATTTACGTGGTCATTTCAAGCAAATTTCTTGAGGTAAAAAGACAAATTCTACTCCCTTTAGTTGTATTTATGTGATGTATAGCATATAATTTGTTCTAGCTCCTCAAATCCATTGAATTCATGTTGTGCTCTTATTGGGGGTTTGCTTGACTTAAATTTTGTGATCTATGGATTGAGTATTTGATTAATGCTATTGTTGGTTGAATTACCCTCCCATGATGTCCACTTGTTGCTCTACATATTCAATTTTTAGCCAAAAACCTTGGCTTTGTTAGGTTGAGAGTTTTGAGAAGAATTTTTTGAGAAATATTTTTGAGATAGTGTTTGGATGAGTTTTTGAAAAAAGTAATAATCAGAGAGATGTGTAATAATTAGAGAGAGATAGAGAGAGAAGTGAGAATAATGATTGGAGAGAAGGGTATGAGTAGAGAGATAAATGTGATTAATGATTTAAGAGATGAGAGATGAGAGATGGGTAAAGAATCTTTTTGAAAAATTCTTAGGAAATGTGAAGTGAACACGGTGCTTATAATTGTGTTTGGATTGAAATTCCACACCACGAGGGTGAAAATCTGTTTGCTGCCCCTATTTTCCAGAGCCTATCCCCTATTTTCGGGGTGATTTTCAGCCACCCTTTGATGCTTGTTTGGTCCCTGATCGTCTATACCTTCGTATTGTTGACTCATACCACCAATTTGAACACCGAATCCACTTTGAATTCATAAAATTGACCATTGGACACGTGAATTAACAAATTTGATGTTTTACGTATCGGACATGCGTCGGTGGATACATTTTGGCAAAAATGGTGAACTTTTGAAAAGAAATGGAATTTTTGGGAACTTTTGAATGACAATGGTTTTAAATTGACCTTATTGGATAAAATGAACTCTAGGGATCACCCGTTTGGTGTCCTTAGCCATGGGTGCACGGAGCCCGCGAAATCCGGCAGGGATGCACGAAGCCTGCGAAATCCGGCAAGGGTGCACGGAGCCTACGAAATTCGGCAGGGCTGCACGGAGCCCACGAAATCTGGCAGGGGTGCATGGAGCCCATGAAATCCGGCAGAGGGATATTTCCCTATTAAAATGGATGAATGTTTTACTATGAAATGTCGGTTTTGATGTAATTGGGTTAACTTGGCGTATTTGGCAAAAATTTGGCTTTCGATATGCGAAAATGAGGATATTGCTCACTACTGGGACTTTGGTCGGATACTTAAAGTTGTTTTAGGACACTTAGACGTATTTTGGACACTTGGATACATTGTGGTTGCTTCGTGGTTGAATTATAGTCTCTCGTTCATTTATAACCTTGTACATTGGTCGTGTCCACTCCCATACTCATCCATTATGCATGTATCATGTTTATATACCTAGTGCTAGTAGAATAGTTTTTCTACTGGGCTAGTAAGTTCAACCTATCAAATTTCATGTACTCGGCATGGAGCATGAGATGTGGTGCTTGTGAAGTGATGCATGCGTTAAGCTTACTCATGAATGAAGTTATTTTCCCATCTTGTGTATTCTTTTTTGAAAAGATGGCTTTGTAACTTCTATAGCTTATTTTTTTTGACAATTTGACAATGTAATAACTTTTAACTTTGTATTCATGTATTTCGGGGTTATGGATGCTTGTGGATAGAATTTGTTTAATTGGAATGGTGGAATCATATTATGTTGACTTTGATTATTCAAAGGGTTAAATGTATGACTTTGGTCTTGCCCACGTGGATTTTAATTTGTTTTTTTTTTTGGTAATAAAATTGACGGTGTGACAGAAACTCAATATGTCTTAGAGCAATTAATTATGAAAGGATACATCCATGATTTTATTACAAATCAAGCCAACGAAATCACAGATATTATTTGGGTTCATCTTACAAGTGTAGAGCTATCTGTCAACTTTTTATCAGTGTTGGTAATTGATGTCACGTAAAAAATGAATGAGTATCGGAAACCACTATTGGAGGTTATGGGTCTGACATCCACAAATCTAAGTTACTCACTTATGTTTGCATATCTTAATAATGAGAGGGCAAAACGACTGACATGGGCCTTGAATACTTTAAAGAAGTGGATGGTTGGAAAAGGGGCATTGTTGCCATTGATATTTGTTACAGATCGGGATTTGACACTTATTAAAGCCATTGAAGAATGTTTCCCCACGACATGTCACATTATTTGCATTTGGCACATAAATCAGTGCGTAATGAAGAACTGCAGTGATATGCTTGGTACTAAGTTTAAAGACTTTTACAATTCATGACAACCCCTTATTCATTCATCAACAATTTCATTTTACCAGTAAAAGTGGGTTGCCATGTGTGAGGAATGTAACCAATATCCGCATGTCATAACTTATCTTGCGAATACATGGTTAAGGCTGTACAGAAATTAGTTTATTTCAGCATGGACAGATACATGTATGCACCTCAGAAGCAATTCACATCAAAGGTATAATCACTTTATAACTTTACGAATTAAATTTTCTGCATTTTATTTTACTACACTATTTAAACTGTCCTATCTAAACAACGTGCATTATTCTATTACAGGGTCGAGTTTGCACATGTGAGGCTAAAGAAGTATTTAAGGAATACCACCATGTCATCACTCCAAACTTCTTTTGACTGTATAGAAAAAATGTTGACAAATCAGTTTGAGGAGATTAAGAAGTCGTTCAAGAAATCTCTCAACATCCCACGCCACTCGCAATTACGTGACGACTTTTTTGATGAAATAAGGTGTCGCATTTCATTATATTTGTTGGAGTTAATCGAATTTCAACTACAATCCACCGCAGACGCCTACACCCTCCTAGTTGGCTATTGCGGCTGTTTGATCAAAATAACGCATGGATTGCCATGTCTGCACGATCTTGCATGTTATGGTTCCCTGCACATTCCAATTCCATTATCCAGTATCGATGTTCATTGGAGTAGGCTTTCTATGCACGCAGATGGGTTTAATGACGAGGGAGAACAAGCTGACGGGACATCCCATGTGGTTGACATATTAGAGGTGTTGGATCCATGTATGTGAAAACATATGATAGATAGGTTTGTTGATATGGTGGATCCATCCCATAGTAGTGTTTGAGGCCCATCGTACAACACTGAACATGGAGGTCGACCACTGGAAAAAACAGAGTAGAGTGGATGGCGCATACCTTTTTGTACAGAATCATCTACTTTGAGAGGGAAAGGGAAAAATGCAGGGAGGGAGAGGGCGGAGAGGGAAAGGGAGATGGAGAGAGAGAGGGAGAGGGAGAGGGAGAGGGAGAGGAAGGAGGATCAGTACATTCAACATTTACCTAGGCAATTTTAGCAGTATATGTCCCACACTGTAGATGTCAAAGCTGATAGGCATTGTGGATTCAGGGTGATAGCAGCCCAAATCTATGACATTGAGGAGGATTGGGCGAAAGTACGACAAGATCTTATTCAAGAGATTTTTAAGAATAAAGATTTGTACGATGAGCTTTATCTACAACGGAATTTGGTAGATGAGCTACTAGAGTCACTGAGCTATTTCCGACGTACGACTCCAAGGCCAAATTTGATGGAATGTATGAGTTTGGGGGTAGTTATCGGATCACGGTACAACATTGTTTTACAAAGATTTGACATGAATGTTGGATGTTGTTTTACTCATTTGCCCCTAAGATCCCCTCTAGTTCTAGTCCAACACCACAAAAAAATAGCTATTGCCTATATTAAAAATCACTTCGTGCAACTTTTTTTGCATCGTCATCACCCTATACTACCCATCCCAATATAGTGGTGGGAGCATGCGTCGAATAAAGCAAAAGGATGGACTTTAAATTATGATCTTAATTTGTGGTTCCTAGCACTAGGTGTTGTGTCGGGACCACAATTTGGAGGTAATATTGATTAGNAGGCTGAACATTGTCAACGTGATTGTAATATTTATTTACTTAAAAACGTGATTGTAATATTTATTTACTTTTAAGCGTGATTGTAATATTATTCACTTTTAGAAGTTTTTTTCAAAAAATTATTATCATTGTTAAGACTAATTAATTAACTAATTAAAATAATATAAAGTTTCTAAATTAAAGTCAAACTTCTATGTCAATGTTAAAAAATAATTTACTTGCAAATGTAATTTGAGTAAACTAAACTAAATTAAATAAGTAATTAAATAAATAAACTTAGAAGACAAAAAGAAAAAAAGAAAAAAAGGGAAAGAATGGCCGAAAAAAAGGAGAGTAAACGGGAAAGGGGGTGGAACCGGGGAGGAGGGGCTGTCAGGCCTTGGGGGGCACCTAATAGGGGTGACAATGGGCCGGGGCAGGGCAAGTTTTTGGTATACCCGACCCCGACCCCGACCCCAAAATTACTCCATAGACCCGACCCCAACCGGGTATTTTTTGGGTACCCCCGTTCCCGCCCCGATTGGAGAATGGGTTTACCCGTCCCGCCCTGCTTCGTAAGAAATTTTAAAAATTTGTTAATCTAAAAGCAAAATAAAAATAAAAACCTATAAATAAAGTGATATTTAGGCTAATGGTTAACAATATTAAGGTACGAATAAAAGTTTTTTTTAGTAGAATGATAATAAATTAGGATAAAATTATAATATATTTAGTATAATTATAATTAGATTCAAATAAAAGTGTAATTTTATATATAAATATATTTCAAGGTGTGTAATGGGGCGAGGAAATAGAAACCCGACCCGACTGGATTTTTCTATTTTTCCCTCTTATCCGCCCCGGTATTCGAAAAATTAATAAAAAAAATCTGTCCTAATCGGGGCGGGGCGGGACATTTTGCCAACCCTAGCGCCTAACAGCTCTCGCGGAGAATTCGCAGTATAGTCATACACCAGGGGATGTCAGTGTTAATGTATTGACGAGATGAATGAAGCCCAGAGTGGATCCCACTTCCTCATCATCCACCCCTTTCCCGACATATCCTTACCCAAAAATCAGACAGTGCTCAAAACCTTCCAGATCTTGACACGTACCACCACGAATTATAAACGGACCCAAACCTATTTATATTCCACTCTTTATTCTCTTTTCTAGTCCGCCCTCACCCCCCCTTTCCCTCTCCCTCTCTCTCCACCCCAAATCTCTCTCTCTAGCTCTCTCACTCCTCAACCTCTACCCACCGCCGTCAATCATCGTCAATCTCCGATCGATCTATTGCTCTTCCTTCGATTGGCCGTGTTTGGATAATTTCGACGGCATACGGAAAATCGGGAAAAGAAATGGCCGCTCCTTCGACCACTGGTGTGTACGTCCACGTCATCGAAGACGTCATCAATAAGGTCCGGGAGGAGTTCCTAAACAACGGTGGGCCTGGCGAAGCTGTCCTCCAAGAACTTCAAGGAGTAATTTTTCGATCTTAAATTGATTGCCGTTTAGGGTTTAATTGATTGTGTGGCATGTTTAATTTCTAGTCTCGTTTAGTGGTTTAGGTTGATATTTTTTATTTTGTTAGGTTTAGGGTTTTGAATTGTGGTTTTATTGATCTGCTATAGTATATAGTATAAGTGGTATAACCCTTAAAGTTTGGGTTTTTGTGGATTTAAAGATAATGGAATTGCTTTTTAGTTTGTATTTTCACTGAATTAGGACCATGATTGATATTTCTGATGCTTTATGTTGATGTTTTTGATATGTTATGTTTAGGGTTTTGAATTGTGGTTATATGGTTCTGGCCCTTCTGGGATTATTAGTATTACAGTGAAACCCTAAAGGTTTTGATTTTTGTTTTTGTTTTTGTTTTTTTTTTGTTTGTTTTTTTTTTTTTTTTTTTTATAGATATGGGAATTGAAGTTGATGCAATCTGGCGCCCTATTGGGTCCGATAGAGAGGTCGTTACAGCGGCCGACGCCTGGAGGTCCTATAACCCCTGTGCATGATCTTAATATGCCCTATGAAGGGACTGAGGAGTACGAAACTCCCACATCTGAGATTCTATTTCCTCCAGTGAGTTCCATTTTTACTGTTAAATTGTAATGAGAATGCTATGTATCAGTGGATGTTTAATACGGTGGTTGGGTAGTTGTGATTGGTTCATATTTGAAAATAATTTACCAATTGAGAATCCAAGTGAATATTCCTATCCTGAAACTCATGTGGGGAAATAAAAGGGTTATATATTGCCTTCCTCATTGCAAATATAAGAGCCGGTGGTTATATGTTTCATATGGGGTTTGTTTTATGTGCAGACACCGTTACAAACTCCAATGCAAACGCCTCTACCCGGAACTGCCCAAACTCCTTTACCAGGAACTGCTCAAACACCTCTACCAGGAACTGCAGATAGCTCAATGTACAACATTCCTACGGGTGGAACCCCCATTTCCCCTGGTGACTATCCTTCTTTAATAGATTCTGGTGTACCTGAGCCGAAACCTGGGAGGCCTAGCCCATACATGGTACACATGTTAGAATTTGCTGACAATTTTTTTTGTAGTGCAACTTTTTGGTCAACTTCTTTTTCCTTATTCTTTTGAGATCTGTGCATTATGTTTTTGAAGCTCAAATGTCATTCGCAAGTGAATGATACTCTTTTTTCTCTGATTTGCTGCTTGAGTTTGGTGTGGACTGAATTACTTTCTTGCATTGCACAGCAACCACCCTCTGCTTGGATGAATCAAAGGCCACCTCTCGATGTTAATGTTGGTATGTATTTTGGCATTAGTTATTTTGCCAAGTCTCCATCATTTTGGCATTAATTATTTTCATCTTTCTAGCTTATGTGGAAGGGCGGGAAGAGCAGGACAGGGGAACATCTCATCAGCCCACGATGCAGGTGATTCTACATATAATACACAAATGTGGTATTGAGATTTTCCAAAATGTGACTTGTATTTTGGTTGCAATTTGTAATTTAGGAGTCTTTGGTGCCGAGTTTGCTTCATTTATCTTGAGGGATTTCCTCTTGAAATTTCAGGGTGCTTGCGTCAAAGTTCTCAGAATTTTTAACCAAAGTCTGAAACAAATTTATGTTGAAATTGAATTGGTTTCTCTTTCCACATTATAGAAACATTTTGACTGCCACAACTTTGGTAGCTTCCTCCTTTCCCAATTAAACGAAAATGCAAGGTGGTTGCAAGTTGCAACTAGCAACCAGACAAATCATAAAATTAAAGTGATCCACTCAGTTAATAGGGCCCAAGTTGTCAAATTATGCGGGCAAGAAAGGGCAACATGTGTGGTACACAAACTTATTCGATTTTCATGATAGACAATCTTCAAAGTTTGCGGGAAAGGTACATGTATTTTTTGATAAAAAAAAGAGTCCCTTTCGCAAAGAGTTTGATCCTTTAAATGATATGAGATTACGCAGCCTCAAAATTTGTCAGCACAATCCTTGAAATGTTATTGCACAACATTCGACAAAGAGTTTGGTCCTTGGTGTTCAAAGCATGTGAAGAAGATGTAGTTGAATGCTGATATATTCGTTCCAAAGAGTGCCAGTGCTGAAAAAGTCCCATCTAAAGTTTGTAATCATCACCAAAATGCAAAGAAATAGTTGAGAGATAAATTGTGATTCAAAAATAGCAAGGGCAGGACTTCCCTGTATTTTCATGCTCCCTTATGTGGCCTCAAAGCAAGTGATTGAATTGATATAGGGAATGGTTAAGGTTAGTTGCAATCAAGAGGCAGTAAATGAATAGAGTTTTTGAGCAATATTTTTCAGGTTTCCAGTTTCTCTGACTATCAAGTGAATTGAAAGTGGTTCTGTTCTGCTTATTCGCACTCCACTTTATACTCACTGTTCTTTACTTTCAAATCTTGACGTAAGTGCGCATGCGGCTCCATGTTTTATAAATTTGTGCAATAAACTGCATGCCTGAATTTAGTGCTAAACAAGATAGTAGAAAATATTACACCCTTGTTTCCTCGCATCTCTTGCTTTACTTGGTTTTTTCTTTCTCTTGATGAAGCTCAAAATGATGTCGAATGGGGTCACTTTCTATTACATATTCCCAGATTTTGTAATATATTAAATTTGAACGGTGTATTTGGTATTATTTCTAAATGTGGGAGAAATTTCTAGGATTTCTTCATGATGTCTTCTGGGAAGCGGAAACGCGATGATTTTGCTTCACAATATCGCGGCAGTGGATATATACCACAGCAGGATGGAGCTGGAGATGCCATGTCAGATGATTTTCAGGTGGAGCTTTGTCTTTGCATTGACACGTGTCTTGTGTTGATGACTTATTCGAGTTCATCATCTTGGTGCCCCTAATATGAAAGAAAGAATTTCCTTCCAATAGTCTGATCAGCTAGCACTATCTTTTAACTACCAACTACGAGCCACTAAACGGGAAACTTCTTGGACTCAAACATGTAAATGGATTTTTTTGTTGTCTCGTTGTAGTTCAGCTTGGGGTTTCACTGAAAGGCTGATTTTATGCTTTAATGGAGGCTTCTATGTGAAAGGTCAAACTTACCAGTTTAGTCTCCAACAAATCGAAAATTGAGTGCAAATTGAACCACATGGAAGTTTATCTGCAAACTTACCCAGCAGAGATAATCGAAGTATCAAATGTAGAGTAGATCAATAGTGGAAACCAAGCTAGGAGACTTCAAGCTCAAGAAAATCATCAACAAGCCGGAGGGAAATGCTATGTCGACTTTTCTGGTCCTAAAGTAGTGCGAGTGTGCAACAATATGTTAAGAGCCAGAAGATACTGAGAAATGAGAAGTATGAAGGCTTCTAAGAAGGTGCATATAAGAGGGTGCGTACATGTCTCGATTGTTGTCACTCCCAACCTTGTCATGTAGAAGCTCCATAATCATTGTTAGGCCCATTTCTGAATAACTTAAGCCTTTGGTGATTTAATCGTGATCTCTCGGAGAAATTGGGTTCAAGTCTCTCAATGGGAATTTTGATCTCTATTTGGATAATGCTTTTGTTCTTATTGGATAAAGTTTTTTCTCTGTCTGGATGTTTGCATCTCTATGTACAAGGTGGGGTTTACATGTGAGGGAGGTAGCCAGATATCTGTGATAAATTATTGGGAAGAATGGTTTCATTTTGTATTTTCTTTCTAATTTTTTTGAACCAGACAGATATTGATCAATCACTTAGAAAACACAAAAACAATGCAAATTTTGGGAAAGTGACTTATTTCAAGTGGTGTTGTTGAAGGAGGAAGCTTCAATTGAGATGGTGAATTTAGATGACATTGATGCTGTGAATCCTACCTTTTGAATGGTTGATTATCTTAATCCTGTCCGTATATTTCATTTGCGGGTGCTACAGGAATTGTATCTCCCGGTAAAAAAGATGGGATCAATGAGGTTTCACCATGGCAGAAGGCTAAGCCACCCCATTCAAGAACATATGAAAGATTTATAATGTATTGTTTCTTATTATGTGGCTCTCACTTGATTTGTGGGTAGTGCTCTACAAACAGCAGATTCTGGTTCTATGCTTGAGGTGCAGTTAGAAGAATATTATTTGAATAAAAATAAGATTTATTTAGGTGTCCTTGAATATAAAGACTAGGCACAAGCTTTCAAGCATTACGAATAATATGTTGCTCTGTGTGTGCGCACTTGTGCTTTTGATGAACTCCTTGATTCTTTTTTCTTTTAAAACAAAGAATTGAAACTTGGCACATACTCATTTACTGTTTGGAATAATTTGTGTCTGTTTCTTGGCAGAATTCATTTTTGCTTGCATCACTAATAAAATTTAGACCACCTTGGTTCTATGTAATTTTCTGTACATGTTATGTGTTTCTTTAGTAATCTCATGGTTGTTAATCAGGGAAATCAAGGGGGCAATACTGGACGTGACATTGTTGCTGGTGGGAACCAAGGGGTGTTTACGCCAGGGGTGAGGTCATCTACAAGGATTTCTCAATTGGATGGACCAATTCCTGATCCTTATGACGATGTGCTTTCTACACCTAATGTAAGTTGTTGCTAATGTCTATTCCAAGAGTATGCATGATATAAGATGTTGCTTGGAAAACTTTTTACATGAGTTTGCATCTATACTTTCCAAAATTCTGGTTCTGGCACTTGGGTGTTTGTGCCAGCTACTTTACTGGTTTGCCTTGGTGTATGGATGCAAGAACTTTATGTTAAGAGTTGAGGATCCAAAAAAACTAGGAATTTTTGGTAAGACATAATATTTCCCCTCGGTGATGGAAAATTCAACTGCCAGGTTTGGTCAATTTGCATGTTCTGTGAGTTAATAAGCACCGGGAAAGAATTTTGTGCTTATGCGCAGTAAATATATTATGGTAGCTAAATGCAGAACGGTAAAGAACCTGTATTTGTATATTTGTGTCTATGAATCACTGGAGGCTGGCGCTGGCTTGGACCATATGATATGTCAAAATCTGTGCGTTTGTAACACCCACATGTTGACATGACATCCCGTTCTAATTCAAAACACCTCATTGAACACTTGTAGAACAAATATTTTTCCGTAGTAAAATTTTGTAGAAGCACTACTATGCCTTTTGCCACCTTCTACTCTCCGTTTTATCTTGGCTGCATGCATTTATGAATATGTCCTCATCATTATAAATCTACAAATGGATGTAGTTTTAATTGGGCCCTATTATTTAGAGAGGAGAGAGAAGTGTTTTTGGGTGTATATTTTCACCCTAATGCATAATAACCATTATTTATATTATGACTTCACTTGTTACAATACTAAACTAACCAATGTGGGACTAACGCTATTCTAACACTCTCCCTCAAGGTGGAGAATAAATGTCACAAAATCCCAGCCTGTTACATAACAACTCTAGACGTGGTTTAAACAATGATTTGGTGAAGATTTCAGCCAACTGTGCTCCTATAGACACAAAGGGAGTAACCAACAGGGCCGGCCCTGACATTCCGGTGGCTTAAGACAAACTTTCAAAATGAGGCCCTTAATAAATCTTAAAGAAAATAAAATTTTGATTTTATCATATGTGCCTTCAGAAAATTGATTGTCTATTCAGAATCTTGTTTTAAAAGAATTCCTAGTCTACGTTTGAAAATAAACGGCTCATTTTGTGAAGATGAATTACCAGTAGAAGTATTTTGCAGCTAGCTACAATTATTAGATCAATTAATACAATTTTCCCAACTATTTTATGTTTTTTTATTTTTTATCACCAAGTATTTTATGTTGAAAGAAATCTAAAAATGAGAGATCCAAACCACCACATTGAGTGGATCTGCAATGAATCTATTAGCATATCGGGATTTTTAAACAAAAAATCAGAGTAATTTCCGTCTTTTTTTAGTCATTAAGTACCAAACTAAAACCCTAGAGCAAAGGAGTAAGTCAGAGAAGAGAACAAATCAAGAATCAAGGATTGATTTCCTCTTGGATCTCTAATTTCTTTCCTGTCTCTTAATCTCTATTCTTGTTTATTTCGTGGTCTTAAAAAAAGAGTGAGAGGCGAGAAAGTGCCGAAGGAAGTCACAGGTTTTTGATTCATGGTCCCTCCACATGGAAAAAAAAATAAAAAAATAAAAAATTCAAGGGATCCCAGCAAACAGCAGCAGTCCCCCCACTTTAATTCTCTTTTAGTACATTTTGTTTAGATAGGCTTGTGGGCCTTTGAATCGCAAATGAAAAAGGGCTGATTTGGTTTTAAAAATGGCCCTATACAAGAAAAATGAATGGGCGTATATACTGGGTACGTAAAAAATATTGGGGGCCCTAGTTTTTGGACATTTTTTGGGGGCCTAATACGGCGCCTATTGGGCCTTAGCCCAGGGGCCGGCCCGATGACAACAATAACACCATCTATTTATTCTCGAACAATGTGACAATCTACCTCAATATGTTTGGTTCTCTCATGAAATACCTGATTCGAAATTATATGTATTGCTGTTTGATTATCACAATAGATAGGGATAGCTAACTGCACACCAAAATCTCACTCCTCAAGTAAAGCTCATAACCATATAATCTCACAAGTTATGTGAGTCGTGGCTCTATATTCTGCTTCTACACTAGATCTTGAAACACAGTTTGTTTCTTGCTTTTCCATGTAACAAGATTGCCACCAACAAAAGTACAGTACCTAGTTGCCGACCGTCTATCAGTTGGTGATCTTGTCCAATTGGCATCATTAAACGCCTTAACACGCAAATAACCATTCGATCGATAAAATAGACCACATTCAAAATGAGCCTTAAGATACTTCATAATACATAGACAAGCTTCCCAATGTGGGACATGTGGAGCTACATAAACTGACTTACCATGCTAACAACGAATGAATGAGATAATTCAACTTCCCAACTATGCGATTATATTGGTCCAAAGGAGAAAATATCTCCCTCTATCAACACAAAGTTTGACATTTGGATCCATATGAGTCTACAAGCTTTGCTCCCAATAAACATGTCTCCTCTAGAATATCCAATGCATACTTTTTTTCCGTACAAACTAATCTTTTCATTGGATCAACATTTACCTTAGTTTACCCAAGTCTTTGGTGAAACAGATGATGTAAGAACTATTTCAACTCATCAATTATGATTATTTCCAGTAATAATGATGTTGTCCACATAAACAATCAACACGATTCTGCCTCGCTCGGACTGAGTAGAGAATAAGAGAAGACAGTGTGATCAAAATGAGATCGACACATTCCAAAATTTAACACAGCATCACTAAACCTACGAAATCAAGCTCGAGGGGACTATTTTAGACCATAAAGAGCTTTACAAAGACGACACACCTAAGAACGCTCCCCCTGAGCAACAAACCCATTAGGGTGCTCCATATATACCTCGTCGATTACATCACCGTGTAAGAAAGCAAAGTAATATAGGCCACCTCTCTCAACACCGCCACCAATCTTCTTCCCCGTTTTGAGATTCTGAAACATAAAACCCTGAGGGAAAAATGTGACGGAGCAATTTAAGGACTTTATAAGTTTACTAAGAGACATGGTTGAAAGAAAAATGAGGAACATGCAAGACAGAATCCAAAATAAAGGAAGAAATGACAGGAACAGAACCCAAACCAATAATCTCTATGGTTGAACCATCGGCTATGGTAACGCGAGATGGTTTACCAAGAGACTGACAACTAGAAAAGGAAATGGAAATACCGGCCATATAATTAGTAACACTAGTATCAATAACCCAAGGACTAGAAGAGAAGACGTAACACACACAACAAAAGAACTTGTCTGAGCAAGCGTAGCGTTGGAAGAACCTGCAGATGAATGTTGAAGGGACATAAACCATTGGTACTCCTCAGCAAAAATGGTTAGCGGAAAATTAGTAGAATGAGTGGATGGCACAATATCCTTAGAAGCAGTGTTTTAAATAGCGATAGGAGCACCAAGGTGCCATGGTCCCCTGGAGCTTTAAGCGTAAGGCGCCATGCGCCTTTTGAACGTGAGGCGCACATTTTTTTTTAGAACAAGTATAATTCAAATATAGGTAATACTTTCAACACAAGCAAATACTTATAGACATTCAAATGTCATAAAAGCATAAAACATACCTTTCAACAACAGAATAGTTTTAAAGACGCAACAAAGTGATCAACGGCAATTAAATCTAGAGTCATGGTTGTCATCGTGTCATGCATAGGCATTAATCATCATCCTCAACACTAATAAGTTCATCATTACCATCACCATTTGATTAAAAAAAAAAAAGACGGGGAAGAAATAGAGGAGGAAGGAAAAAAAATTATACAGGAGTTATTTACAAAAATATGTTTTTTTTTTTTGATATGTAAAGAAAATGAAGTCTGATGAAAAAAAACAAAAAAACAAAGTAGAAGAAGAAGAAGAAAGGAGATCGATCAGACTGGAACGAGAGCCCCCTTCAAATTGGAGCCCTTTGAATGAAATGTTAGGGTTTTTCGATCTCTGTTGGTTGCTGCCATGTCAATAATAAGTGTAGGTTTATCAAAATTTTATCTGGTGCACTTGGCACATGGCTTTTTATTTTTATTTTTATCAAGATGAAGGGTTAGGATGAAATATGGGCAAAATATACAAAAGCGCATCTCTTGCGCCTTGCGCTTCTGCCCTTAAGCTCACGCTTTAACACTTAAGTTGCGCTTAATGGTTTTGCGCTTAATTGTAACCCTATGAAGCGCTAGACATGCGCCTCGCCCATACTTTTAAAAATCGGCCGAGACATACCGTTTCGGCAGGTTCGTACTGGGATTTTGGGCTTTCGATATGGATACACACCGATATAGTGGTGTGACTAAAAAATCGCATATGAACCCGCTGATTTCCTGTACGTACCAGTGTATTGGACGAGATGGAGTCCGGTTCAGGGCTTATTGGCCGAGATGGGGGGAAAAAAAAAACAGAGCCCAGTCTTCCTTCTTAGTTTTCTGCCTTCTTCCCCATTTTGCAAATCAAGTTGGGGAAGAAAAGGAAATTGCAAATGAATGATATACACCAAAACCGAAACAAAACTCACAAATTTAAGTGAAATTATTCAGACCCATAGGATTATTTTGGCTGGTGGATCTGGTTCTACCTTGAAGAATAGAGCTTTTTACCTTCCTTCAATGGGAATCGGGCTCTAGCTGGATCTTGAAGGCATGAGGCAGGCCATCCTCTTCTGGAAACGAGAGCAAGAGCAAGCAAGAGAGAGAGAGAGATAGATGGGAAGGCACTGCTCAGTTGGCAAAAGACAGAAGAAGGTGAATTAGGAAAGTGGGAAGAAATCAAGAAAGTGAAATTGATAGATTGCCCGTTTTTTTTAGTATAGTATTTGTTAACGTACACACTTGTAGTGGTTAACAATTGGCCTTTTATTATTATATATTATTTGTTAACGTACATAGAGACTAGTGATATACTGTAGCTTTGGGTAGGAATTGGGTTAGGTCATGGGGATAGTTTTGGGCAGAACACGGGTTCTTATCTTCGTATCAGAACTTTATCGTGCTGGTTTGTTTCACTTATATGTGCTTGGATTGGTTAAAATTTAACTAATTAAGGCAATGAGAGAAAAAAAAGAGTGTACAATCAAATTTTATACATATTACTAATGATTTCAAAAAATTCACAGCCGAGACAACCGATTCCTGCGACGTGTCGCTGCTATGTCTCGATACCGATACACTGATAACGTGATCGATACCACTATTTAAAACTATGGCCTTGCCTCGCCTTGCGCTTATGTGCGCGTGCTTTTTAAAACACTGCTTAGAAGTAACAACTTGATGGTCATAACAATACTCCACTGTATCATTTGTACCCTACAACTGAGTACATAATCGGGTACCATGGCCCCAACCAAACACCTCCTCCTAACATGCGACTAGAACCAACACGACTAGAACCACGACCATTGAACCCAAAATCATGACCCCAAAACCATGACCCCCAAAACCACGACCACTGAATCTAGAATCACAACCAAGACTACGGAGTCTAGAGTCTCGTTTGCGACCGTGACCACAATTAGATCCAAAATTACCATAAACAATTGAAGCTAATGCAGAATGATCAGAAGATGGCCCAGACAAAGATACGGAAGATTGACAAAGTCAACTAAAAGACCTCACTAAGAGAAGGTAGCTCCCAAGATCCCAAAAACTGATGACTTAAGAGAGTCATAAGAGGACCACACCGCAAAGAGAAACTGAGCTACTTGCATACTTTCTCGCTCTTGTTGACGTGGCATAGTCTGGATATCATAAGAAATTGGCTCACAAATATTGATCTCCTCACAAAGACCACAAAATTGAGCATAATAATCGTCCAAAGATAAACCACCTTGGGATATAAAAAAGAAAGACTCTTGAAGATCATACGTCCGACGGAGATTATTTGCACTTGAATACATCTCCAACGCCAAACTTGTTGGGCAGTCTTTAAGAAAATCAAAGTGTTGCCAATATGAGGTTCCATGCTATTCTATAACTCAACACGAATACAAGCATCCTCAGCTATCCATGCATGAGAGGTCTTATCCTCCCCTTGGAGAAGGATCATCTGTCAAGTAATGATATTTTGTCTTACCCTGATAATATACTTTAACATCTTGAACCCAAATGTCACACTTCCTACCATTCGAAAAGCACAGAGGTAATAGAGAACCTTTCACGAGACCGAGAAGAACCAGATGAAGTACCAGCAAATGTAGAACTAAAAGCAGAAGTAGTACCAGATTCCATTGTAAATAAAATAAATTCAACAGCAAACACAGAATAAAAAACGAACACTGATGTACCCACATCAAGTAGATATCAAATATGGACAGTATGCCACTGTCCACCCAAACATACCAGAATACGAGTGTTGCTAGAAGCAGCATACCCAACAATTCCCAAGGCCATGTTAGATACCAACATATACATATAAGATAAAGGCCATGTCAGATACCAACATATACGTATAAGATAGAGACTGAGAATATAATTTACTAGAACATGAAAACGAAGATACCACTGGCCAATCAACCATGAGTGAGAATAGACGAGAACACGACGCCGAGAACATACCCAGGAATCACGAACATATGATGATTAGAACGGGAGATTGCGATCAACACATCACGAATGGATATTATGAAACAATGACTGGGTTTGATGTTTTAGGGTTTGAAATTGACTGATAGGGCTTTAAAGTAATTGGGTAAGGTTCAAAATTGATTGCAAAGGGTTCAAATCACGTTTTTGAAGGTTTTCGAATTGTAAAGAGTTGTGATTAGGGATTTTTTGATGTGTGGGGTTTCTCATATAGGGATTTGAGGGGTATAGAGATCGATTTAGGGTTTCTGATATGGGTGATCGATTTAGGGTTTATGTTATGGTTAGGATTTCTAGGGTCTAGCTCTGATACGATGTTGTTTAGAGAGAAGAGAGAAGTGTTTTGGGTGTATATTTTCACCCTAACACATATTAACCATTGTATATATTATGACTTGACTTGTTACAATACTAAACTAACCAATGTAGGATTAGCACTATCTTGAAAGGCCTTCATCTATGGCTTGGAGACTTGTTATGCCCAAAAACCATTGTTTATGTTGCAGCCTAGAATTTATCCAAAGGTGGTGACATGCATAAGATGTTTGTTTCTCCTAGTAAAGGTTGTTTTTTTTTTGGGTGTTCTATGGTTTGTCTGTTACGTGCTGTGCAATACCGATGCTCTGGACTATGAATGAATGAAGCATGGTAATAAGCGTGGAAATTGATTTGGGTCTATATGCCTTTCGGCTTTGATTTGGAGGCAGGGTTTTGCAAAAAAATGTCCCATAGCTCCTCAGTTTTTGGATGTCTAGAGGGGTCACTGTTTTAGTGGTATTTTGAGAGCAGCCACTTTGTGCATATATTACCAAAGGTTAGGTCTGTTTCCAATTATTCCCCCTGCTCATACCCCCAATGATTGAGAACTAGATGAGTTTTGCTTTTGTTGTTGTATGGTTTGTCTGTTATCTTGCATAACTAATAACGATGTATGTATATTAATGACAACAACCTCATATCCCTTCTTTACGGCGAATGGGGATACGTGATACACGACATTATCATTTCCTTCCTTTGTGGGGATACAGGAAATGTAACAAATTCACCAGCTGTTGCTTTTGTAGACTGACTGAAATCTTCTTGTTGTACAGATATACAATTATCAAGGAGTTGTTAATGAAGACTACAATATAGTGAACACACCTGCTCCATATGGTAAACTTGTGATGTTTGGATTGTAACTTTTTGACTTATTGTTGAGTTTTCTCCATTTGACTTGTTTCTTCTTTTCTTGTTAAAAGCTTTGCATTGGATATGGAGCTAATTATTATTTGCATCTTTTAGATCAAGTAGCTACTCCTGCTGTCATCACTCAGAATGATCTTGGAGACGACGACGACGACGATGAACCCTTGAATGAAAACGACGATGATGATTATGATGATGTGGACCAGGGGGAGGAGCTAAACACACAACATTTAGTTTTGGCTCAGTTTGATAAGGTATTGTTGTTCTTCTTGGATGTAGTGAAATTCCTTGTCTAATTCGTGTTCGCACTTGAAAACGGTTTAACATATTGCATTTGTGGGGGTAGGTTACGCGGACCAAGAGCAGGTGGAAATGCACTCTGAAGGATGGAATTATGCACATAAACAACAAAGACATTCTCTTTAATAAGGTGTGTTTGGTGAAGAACAATTGATTGGTCATTGTTCTCATTTTGTCCGACTTAAAAGTTCTCATTATCAAGCTGCTTTTTTTCCAGGCAACTGGTGAGTTTGATTTCTGATTTTGTAAGAAAAATCTCATCATCCAAGAATGGCAGTTGCTGTTGGAGAAAATACATGAAGTTCACTTGGTTTTTCCTAGCTTATTTTTATTTTTATTTTTATCTTTTACCATTATTACTTAAGTGAGCATGCAAGAAGATAATGAAATGCCTGGAGAGTTTGAGAGAGGATGGGTGGTTGGCCAGTTGTACATAAAGCATGTGCCTTTTTTGGCGCTAAATGGATGGTTACCGAGGGACTTCTGAAACTTATCTCTGATGGAGTGTGTTTTTCCATTTACTTGAATACTTGGGGAATTTTTCGTTTATTTATGACGAATTATGTTTTTCTTTATTTCTCTTCTGGTGTTTGTGGCGTTGGAAGACTATGAATGTTCCATGTTTTCTAGTCCGAGCAACTTCTTGCATTGTTGTGATTTAAAGTAGTCAAGGTTCTTTGTTGATGAAAGAATTTGTGAAAAATAGATACTAGTTTTGTTTTCTAATGCAATTTCTAGAAGTTAAAGCTACCAAGATGCAAAGAAGTTACTAGCTAGCAGTGGATTGGGGTTGTGTACTACTCTAGGCATTCTGGGTATGAAGATTTGTTTTGAACACATAAGTTGCATTTACCTTGTCAAGCCATTAGTCGGAGAACAAGATGCTGTTTTTTTTTCTTCTTTTGATAACCAGATGTCTAGGTCAACTTGTGTGCACCTCAAACTAATTCCGGGGCCCATAAGTTAACGACCGGGCCAACCTCTAGTGGCCCCAGGGTTAATATTTGGTCTCTACGGAAATGGAACATGTGACTTCATGGAGGCGCACTTGCTACTTTCTCATAACTACTTGACCAAACCTCTTGGGGTTCTAGCACAAGATGCTGTTGCCAACGTTTTTCAGTGTTCATTATTGGTATAACCTTCTTGGTGTGAAGACTTGTTCTGAACACGAGTCTAATTTTCCTGTCTAGGCAATTTTGAAATGTTTCTAGTTAAATCAACTTGGACGCAATTGAGACAAAAAAATTGGAGCCAATCTTCCTGGGACTGTTTTTTGTCTGCAACATGATGGAGATTTGTGCATCTTGTTCATTGTTTGCCCATTGAACACCTCTACCCCAAATTATATCTAACGAAATAGAACATGTATTCTGTATATACCAATATCTGTAATGTTGTATCGAATTTCTGATATAAAGATAATGCAACATTACAGATATTGGTATATACATAAAGATAATGTTCTATTTCCTTGGATATAATTTGGGGTGAGCTTTCGACAAGCCAGCCCCTTTTTGTCCCTGTCATCCCGTCCAAACCCTCTACGTGTCAAACCCATCCCACCTAACCCCTTTCCCATGCGCGACCCATTCTGTCTCTTTCTTTACCCGACTTTTTGAAATTGTTAGTGGGTATTGACTTTTGGAGATAAGAGAGAGAGGGAGTAATCGATGTGACAACTGAAATCTATTACTTGATAACTCGTAGGCATTGACTAGGATATTCTCTCTCTCTCCCTCTCTCATGCGTGGGTACTTACATTGCTCTTACTCTCTCTCTCTCTCTCTCCTTTTTTTATTTTTAAATTTAAAACAAAATAATCCAAATATGTATACGTGCATAAATATATAGAAGAATTCACACCCCAAAAAAGAAAAATTCACATCCTCCAAATAGAATAATTCACATTCCTCACATGCAGAATTCACACTCTCCCAAAATGAAAGAATTCACACACCTCAAATGCAGAATTCACACATCACAACTTACTCCCTAAAATACACAATGCACACCCAAAATAAAAGAATTCACACCCCTCAAAATGCAGAATACACACTCCAAAATGAAAGAACTCACAACCTTTTGAACAATTCACACACTCCAAATTGAAAGAATTCACACCCCTCAAATGCAGAATTCACAGATCTCTACACAATTCACACTTAAAAAAATCTTTTTCTTTTTTGCATAATTTCATATCTAATATAGGTCTCGTTTGATATATGTCATCAAGTAGGTTCTAAAAATATATATATTTTTTCAAAATTGGATATGTAAATTAAAAGGTATAAATATTTAAGTGCAAAAAATAAGAGAGAGATATTGTGCAACGCCAATGCTCTGGATGCTAAATGAAAGAAGCATGGTAATGTGCACATAAATCAAAATGATTCTTGGGTCTGTCCTCTCTGATGTCTTTTGACTTTGATTTGCAAACGCGACGGTACAAGGGAACCACTATTTCGGTGGTATTCTGTGAGCAGCCACTTTGTGCATTTATTGCCAAAGGTTAGGTTTGTCTCCAATCTATCTATTTCATTGGTATTCTGGGAGCAGCAACTTTGTGCATTTATTGCCAAAGGTTAGGTTTGTCTCCAATCTATCTATTTCATTGGTATTCTGGGAGCAGCAACTTTGAGCATTTATTGGCAAAGGTTAGGTCTGTCTCCTATCCATCCCCTGCCATACCCCCAATTATTGGGGACTAAATGAGTTATGTTATTGTTGTAAAAAATAAGAGAGAGAGGGGGGGCACGGACTGGAAACTCTCATATTTACCGAGCGTTGTTAAGTATTGACTTCGTGCTAGACTTGGAGTGATCAGAAGACTTCATAACGGATGGCAGAAATGACACGGCAAGTTTAGAAGATGCTTCATTAGTCATTGCCAATAGTTGTAGATCATGACTTATCTATAGCAACATGACATCTCCATCAAGGTATTGCATCAATTGCCGCATGCTAGGTCTTGTTGCTGCATTATACCCTTAGCAAAGCAGGCCTAGTTTCAAAACCAAACCCATTTTCTCCAAATAATCTCCTCCCAATCTAGGATCACTTGTCTCGAGAATCGCTCCCTCTTTACAATTCTAAAAAACTCAATCAACCAAAACCACCTCTTTTGGTGACCGTAGTGGTTGTACAGGTCTCCTTCCACAAGCCACTTCGAGTATGAATGCACCAAAAGCAAATACATCAGTACTTGAGGTTGCCTTTCCAGTTCTAGTAAGCTCTAGTGCAAGGCCAATTGTGCCCACCACGTGTGTGGTTTCTGGGTTTGCTCCCTGATCGTCTAATCTAGCAACACTGAAATCCCCTAGCCTTCCCTTTAGATCTGCATCCAACTGTACAACACTAGCCTTTATGTCTCTGTGAAACCAACTTGTTCCACTTCTTCGTGCAGATACAGAAGGGCGGATGGTACTCCTCTGATGATGCGATAACGTTGTGCCAAGTTGAGGAATGGATTTTCATTGCTAAATAAGAATTTGTCAAAGCTTCCATTGGGTATATAATCATAGATCAAGAGGAGCTCTCCCTTTCGCTGGGTATAGCCAAGGAGTTGCACCAACTTCTTGTGCCTTAGCCTACCCATGCTAGCAATTTCGGCCATAAACTCCCTCATCCCTTGTTTTGAATCTTGGGAGACTTTCTTGACTGCAACTTGTTTGTTTGAAGAGGGAATTACTCCTCTATAATCCCTTCTGAAACCTCCTACTCCAAGAAGCTCTTCTTCCACGAAACCTTTGGTAGCTTTGAAGATATCCTTTAAGCGCCATATTCTCTTTATAAAATGTCCTTGCTATTGTGATACTTATCCCAATGAAGACTTTTGTCACTGAAATTGTAACTTATACCGGGTTCCAGTCTTGGTTTTATTTGATGAGGAAGTGAAGGAAGTTCTGAAATTTCTAGGTCCTGTGCTTTCCAAATTTGCATTGGACTCCCACTTATAAGCTCCACAGTCCAAAATCCAGTTAATTCATTCCCCGTTGGAGTAATACTTAATGGTAGCAGACACATTTGATGTTGGCTATTAACATCTATTCCAACATGGTTATCATTTATATCTTTTAATTCAGGATTCATAAGGTTATCAAGCTCAATTGCAAACAGATGGTTGGAAGGGAGCCCATTGTTAGAAGAATTGAGGAGCTGGATTTATTGGCCTCCAATAACTCAAGCGAAGTCCATAGATGGTGAGATGGCAAAGGCCATTCCGTTAGCACTAAGATTTGTTATCTCAGGGACAATGGCAAACACGAAATTGGTGAAAAATGAAAGAGCTTGGGGTAACGTGGACGAAGATGTGTTGAATCTTATAGGAAGTTGGTAGAAAGCAAGACCGATTAGTTGCCTTGAATTGCTGGTTAGCTACAAAAGGCCATTGGAATGAATTTTTGTGACCCTATAAAGGTAAATATCAGCTCCATTGAAGCCAATATGGACGAACTGTTTTTCATCCACAACCACGGCTAGGGGATTCAAGCAAATAAATAAAGTATGAGGAAATAAAGTGTAATTGGTGTGGAAGTCATTGAGTATTGTTGGAATAACTTTTTTGCTTGCCAGCATGGATGGCAAGGTTTTTTTTGGAGACATTAAGGTCGCTTTGCACGGGCATGATAAGGATTCGAGGAGTCAACACCGGTTATGGGCATGTACATATATTTGTTGCAAAGCAACCAATAAACCCGAAATACTGCCATAGTATATGAACATATTGTAAATACTTTCCTCCATAGAGTTGAAGAGCCGACCCAAAATAGTACAATTGCCAATGTCCCATTAAGCCCAATTAAGATAATCCTTTTTGGGCTCCTTCTAATTTCAGAAGCCAACAGGACTTGCCTTTGCCTCCAACATTGAGTCAGAAAGATTGACTTCAGCTTAATACTACTAATACCCGGTCCATTTCTCTAATTTTGATTACCTGAAAAGGAAAGATTTCAACAACATAAGCCACTGCTTACGTGAGATTATGAATTATCAGACTTACATGGTTTACCATGGAATTTGAATTTTTTTTTCTCAACAAAATAGAAACCATAACATCAATTTTTCAAAGGCACAAACAAGCTTTTATGTAAAATAGCATTCCATGAATAATATGATATACCATCCGATGATTATGTCAGCTATGAGGGGGCAACCCTCAACACATGCTGAATTGATCAATTCAGTTGGACACTTGGCCGTGCCCCTATCCATTCCGTCCTTATAACACCGTTCTCACTGGTATCTTTAACGTCCCCCAGATTTCAGGGACATCGTTTGGATGTATAGATAATACTATTTTTTTTTTCCAAAAACTGAGCAAAACATTAGAATTCCTTTGTATATTTGCTTCAAAATAATTTCATATATAAATAATCATAATTTTGTAGGAACATAAATTTTTGCGAAAAACCTCATGTAACGGGGATAATTCATAACTCATCTTTTTGCGTTCAAGATTTACCGTGAAATCTACTGGCGTGTATCGGGTCCTAGAACCACGTGTTAAAATATTAGAAACACTTAAAATTGTGACTAAGTTATTTAACCTTTACACTACTGAATTTTACTGTAAATCATCAAGCCCTCATTGAGCCAGTGTTGCATATCTTTTAATTAAGTTGGTGTGGAGTTAGGCCAAGTGTACACCTCCATTTTTTTTCCTATTGTCCAAAAGTTTGTATGACATTCTAACTTCCAATATAAATACAAAGAAAGTGCTAGATAGTTTAGGACTTTAAAGGTCTAAGGTGTCAACTACAGAGGAATGTTTTCCTACCACGTTTTGCCGACTTAATCTTGAAATTCATGTTCGAATACACCTTCTTTGACATATCAACGAATTTTACCTCTATTTATTCCGTGAATTTTTTTTTCCTTCCTCCGCTTCTTTTATTATTTCTATTTTTATTTTATTTTATTTTATTTTCCTTCACTGCCTACTTCAAGCCAAAATAATATTACTTGTGTCAAAAAAAATATTAGAATGCTTAATGGGGTGTCACTAACGAGTCTAAAATTTGAATTCAAACTCGGCCTGACTACAAATGTAAAGACCCGTATTTTTAAATAATTTTTCTAAAATGATGTTGAGGAAGTGTGAGAAACGTTTTAAAATGCAAAATGGGGTCAATGTGAGTTGGTGATTGCACATGGGGTGTCTTTGCAACACATTCGAACCACTAGGGGGTGAGGGTGTAATTTGGGGATGTATTTAAAGCCTAACATCAGATTTTTGGAGCAAAAATCATACTCCTCTCCCTCTCTCATACACCGACACTCCTCTCCCTCTACTCCTCTTCAAGTTTACTCCATTTTCTCCACAAATCTACGCCTCTACACCTCATTTCCTCAAGAATCAACCTCAAATCCATCATCTACGCATGTTTTGGAGTCTGGGACTCTGTGGGTTCGCTTGGAACTAGCACATTCGGTTGGGGTTTGCTTGAACAAGCTTGAGCTTTCTCAACTCTCTTCATTGGAGCTCAATCTTTGAGGTAGAGAACTTAATTCTACTTTCATTAAGTGTATATGGTTTGAATCATTGCATCGTGTTCATCTCTCCTCTTGATTTCTCACCAAGCTTTTGCACCTCCATGGAAGTTGGGTTTGAACTTGATTAATGCTTGATTCTCCACATTTTTGTTGGATTGATCATGAATTAGTGTTTAGACATGTTCATTTGATGATTTGTTGTGTTTTGGAACCTCCCATTTGAGTTGGATTAAAGCCCCCATTAAGCTTGAAAAGTTGTCAAAAATCTGGGTGAAGCCCGTTGGTATCGATACCCCTGTGATCTCGTATCGATACCAGCGCGTTCTGTTTTTTTTTTTTTTTCTGGTCGACTGGTATTGATACCCCATTTTGGGGTATTGATACCAGATAGCTCTGAACCTATTTTTTTGTTTGGGCCTTTCCTTGACTCTTGGACTTCTTAGGACACCTTCAAATGTCTTGTTCACTTAAATTACTCCTTATTACCAATCACTTTGTCATCGGATTGTTTGCTTGGCTCTCCTTTAACCTCGGGTCGGATAGTTTGACCTTGTACTTATCTTATTAATCTATTATGCTTCAAAACTTGTTGGAAAACACCTCTCTAACCTATTGTAACCTACTGTGACACGGATTATGTTTTGTCTTGGTTTCTCACACTCTTGGACACAAGTTATTTTCGCAAAAATCGATATACTATGAGTTTTTCGAACTAAATAAATTACATGAATTTTGGACACTTGTTGGTTTAATGAACTTTTGAGAATAATGGTTATTTATTCTAGGGCCACCGTTTGGTGCGTCCCTAGTCATGGGTGTTCGGAGCCCACGAAATCCGGTAGGGGTGTTCGGAGTCCATGAAATCCGGCAGAGGGATTTATTCCCTATTAAAACAAATGGTTATTTGTGATGAGTTGAAAAATAGAATGTTTTATGAAAAATATGATGTTTTGAAGAAATCGAACATGCGATTTGAATTGTAACTATTTTGAGGAAATTGACGGACACTTGGGGATCTTGTGGATGCTTCTTCATCGAGTTGATCATTCGTAGCTCATTCTAGCCTAATCATTCATGTATATCATATTATCACGTGCATCATTCACTTTCTATACCCTTAGTGATAGTAGAAAAGTTTCCTACAAGCTAGTGAGCTCACCCTATCATTTTCAGGTACCCGGCAAGGCAAATAATTGGGATGCTTGACGTGTGGATGCATATCATGAAGCCTATTTGACATGGAGTTATTTTATCCTATCCATAGTTTATGTATTTTTGGGAGATGATCTTGTAACTTCTACTTCCTTCAATTTTTGACAAAACTTGGTTTGTGTAATAACTTTTAACTCTTGATTACTTATGCATGGGTACAGGTACCTCTAGTAGAAACTCATTGTACTTTGAATTGACTTTTTCTACGGGAAGTTGCTTGACTTTGATTGATCCTACATGGATTTTATTTGTATTTGGTTTATTAAATTTGAGGGCGTGACAACAAAACTCACCGAGCAACGTTCGGTTCATACTTTACATATATACATATACATGTGTGTGTGTGTGTGTGCGTGTGTAGGTTCAACTTCCCCTCCGTACTTTTGGACCACCATGATTTGAGCATTTTTTGACGATCCAAGCCATCCAATGTATTCAGAAGGTATACAGTTTTTGCGAAAAACTGCTTGGATCAAGCCCTTTCCGGTATTTTTTTTTTTGGAGATTTCCCGCGTGAACCCTTGAAAACACCTTCTGAACACATTGACATTGGACATCTTGGATTTTCCAAAAATAATTTGCAAAAAAAATAAATACAGTTTTTCTTAAATTCAGGAGGTCCAGACTAGAAGATTTGGCTATATATATAGCCCACGGTTCTAGACCACACCTCCTGAAAATAAGAAAAAAATGATTTTTTTTTGTGTTGCAAATTATTTTTGGAAAATCGGATCCGTCCAATGTGTTCAGAAGGTGTTTTCGAGGGTTCACGTGGAAAATCTTCAAAAAAAAATACCAGGAAGGGCTTGATCCAAGCAGTTTTCGGAAAAAAAAAATATTTACTTTTTTTTTTGCGAAAACTGTTTGGATCAAGCCCTTTCCGTTATTTTTTTTTGAAGATTTCTCGTGTGGACCTTTGAAAATACCTTCTGAACACATTGGACAGATCGGATCATCAAAAAAATGTTTGGATCATGAGGTCCGGAAATGGGAGGTCCGGATTAGAACCATTCCCTATAAATTTATACATACACAATAATCATCCCATAAGGGACCCTGATGGGAAGAAAAAAACACGCCCATCCCTTTAAGCCGTTGGATGAGATGGACGGACAAGATTTAAAAGAGGCAAACGCGGGTCAAAACGGCTATCCGGGTTGGAACCAAACCCAGTTCGCGGGTCAAATGGGTTATACGGGTTATAACCCCTTACCCCCCAGACCCAGGCTTCTTCGACACACTTCAGACGAAAAGTTCGAACGAAAAGAGAGAAAGCTCTGCGAACTGAACTAGATTGAAGAACAAGAAGATTGGCTGATCGATTTCGAAGGAGTAACGTTTCTCTCTCTCTCTCTCTCTCACACACACACACACACACAGAGTTTCGTTCTAATTTTTTGTTCGAATAAACTCTAGGTTTGAAATAACCAGATTAGGGACTTCGAAATCGAAGAAGATGGAGCCCCCAATGCCCCCAAGGTTGGTCTCTCTCTCATTGTCTCCTGATGTCTGTACTTATCTCTTCTGCACTGGAAGTGATTCATATTGTTATGAGTAGCTTTCTTTTTTTATTCGGTGTTATCAGTTTAGCTTAAAGAACTCAGTTTTTGGCACTTGATATTTTTCGTTCATCCAAGCTCCATGATTTGTGGACTACATAAAAAGTCCTGTGAAATCTCACTTTGATTTTAGGTACAATATAAAATTTAGTTACTACGCAAGACCTGTAGTGACAAACTTTTTGGTTGAATTAGGATTACTGTGCCATTAAGTGGTGTATATTAGACAGTATCAGCAAGTCATGGTTTGGTTTATAAGATGGCCTGTTCAAAAATAGTGATTGACCTGTGGGAATTTGCATACCACTGAAAAATGAAACTGCATTGAAGGGTCACAAAATGTACCCAATGGTCAACTAGTATTTCCAGTTAAAAAAAAAATTGATATCGTCTTCAATATATTCATGAAAGTCCTGTGAAATCTCACTTTGATTGAGCATTGGCTAGCTAAATCGTTAATGCCTATGTGAAATTGAATATTTTGGGAAAATTTTTGTGTAGTAGATTCTCATTCATTTGCATTTAATGTTTTGTCTTCAGGATGCCGTCTTTGCAAGATGTACTCTACTCATCGTCAGCCGAATAACCATGCGCATCATCTGGAGCTTCTTTTGAAGCTCTTTACACTCCTCAAGTGAAGGATATTCCCTTTCAATTCATTGGAACTTCCATGTCGGCACATCTTGGCTTACTTCACTAAAAAGCAAATTAAACAAATACCTGAACAATACATATTGCGGAGGTGGACTAAATCAGAAAAGCTAGAAGGGTAATGGATGATGGGACCGTTTTTGAAATATGTGACACTTCTATGTTAATGAAGAGAAATAGGCTTTTCCGACTAGCTAGCAGAGTTATTGATGCATTTTTGTTAAGTAAAAATGAGACTGAAGGTTTGAAAGAATATTTGGTATTAACTGAAATGCGGCTTGCATCCAAGATGAGTGACTTGAATATTCATGAAGAAAGTAGTGTCCGAAAGCCTATTTCTCATGGAAACCAACCCATTCTCAAAGAACCACGGCCAGTTAGGTCAAAAAGTTGTAGTAAGCGGCTGAAAGGAGGAAAAGAGAAGGCTATGAAGAAGAAGAAGAGGCGTTGCACTGGTTGTGAAAAATTGGCAACACATGACAAAAGGAATTGTCCGGTACTTCTTGGAATGTAGGTCTATGCATCTAAATATGTTCATTTATAATTTGTATGCTTCATTTTTAAAAATTTAATTGTGAAATTTGTTTGTAGCTCTAGCGGAGATAGTAGGTTGAATGACGAGGATGAAGAGGATGTTGAGCAAGCCGATAACAACATGGAATATGACTCATAATGTAAGTGTTTGAATTTTTTTTCTCCTTCATGTAATGAAATTTGTTTGTAATTTAAATGAAGCCTATTTCTACTTGCAGAAGCTGCGGACATGCTTTGAATTTTGCCAGAAATGAGAGTGCGTGGAGAGGCTCACAGGGGTACGAGGGCATTTATAATAGTACCGGCGGGGGTTTTTGGCATTGGGGCTAGCCTTGGTAGGGATGCACAAACCACATCCACAAGCACAAGGCATCCTCGACCATCCAGAAGTGGAATTTCAAGAAGCGGAAACCATTTTAATCCATGGGAGGAAAAAAAGTTAGCCTGATAAATTGTAACATTCGACCAAGCTTAATAAAGAGCTCAGATTATTCAAATTTTTTCAAAATGTTGAATCATGCCAACAACCCAAATCAGACCAAGCTTAATTGACTATACATACTGAAACATATAATTCATTACATAACTTCATAAAATCCAGTGGCAAGCACTACAAATACATGAAAATAACTTACTATGAAATTTTGCAGCATAACACTAACGAATACCTGTCCTTCCCTAAATTTGCCTATACAGGACACAATACTTTGGGTTCTGAAATGTTGTCACGCAATAGACCTTTTAAGACCTTTTCTACATTCCTAACTTGTTTGCCACTTCAAATACCTGTGAATACTACTAAAATAACTATGCACAAACCCCATCCATTGTGTAACATAGGCAAAAAATGCAAGATAACAATGAACAAAAAGAACTCATTTCGAACCAAAAAACAAATTTCGAACCCTAGATTTTTGAGTTCGAACCCTAGATTTCAAAATACAACCATTTTTCTGTGTGTTTTTAACAATGACAACCATCATCATCATCATCACGTATGTGCCCGGTACATACCTAGCCAAAACTATTACGAACACTTCTGAGTGCAATGATCAGTGTTTAACCACAACAAAGTCGGCATTACTGGAAGAACAAAAAGTTAGGATGAAATAGAAAACAAAAACCTAGGGTTTGCTCGATTTCGAAGTCCCTAATCTAGTTCTTTCAAACCTAGGGTTTATTCGAACAAAAAATTAGAACGAAACTGTGTGTGTGTGTGTGTGTGTGTGTGTGAGAGAGAGAGAGAGAGAGAGAGAGAGAGAGAGAGAGAGAGAGAGAGAGAGAGAGAGAGAGAGAGAGAAATGTTACCCTTTCGAAATCGATCGACATTACTAGAAGAACAGAAAGTTAGAACGAAATAGAAAAGAAAAACCTAGGGTTTGCTCGATTCTGGTTCTTTCAAATCTAGGGTTTATTCGAACAAAATCGATCGACATTACTGGAAGAACAGAAAGTTAGAATGAAATAGAAAAGAAAAACCTAGGGTTTGCTTGATTTCGAAGTCCCAAATATGGTTCTTTCAAACCTAGGGTTTATTCGAACAAAAATTTAGAACGAAACTTTGTGTGTGTGTGTGTGTGAGAGAGAGAGAGAGAGAGAGAGAGAGAAACGTTACCCCTTCAAAATCGATCGGCCAATCTTCTTGTTCTTCGATCTAGTTCAGTTCGCAGAACTTTCTCTCTCTTCGTTCAAATTTTTTGTCTGCAGTGTGTCGAAGAAGCTTGGGTCTGGGGGGTAAAGGGTTATAACCCGTATAACCCATTTGACCCGCGAACTGGGTTTGATTCCAACTCGGATAACCATTTTGACCCGTGTTTGCCTCTTTTAAATCTCGTCCGTCCAAATCATCTAACGGCTTAAAGGGATCGGGTGCATTTTTTCCTTCCCATCAGGGCCCCTTATGGGATGATTATTGTGTGTGTGTATATATAGGATAGGAAACACAAAAACGGGATTCCTGTTTTCGGCGCCAAGTGATCCAAATATTTTTTTTTGACGATCGAAGCTGTTCATCCGTGTGTGTTGAAGGTGTTCTCAAAGGTTCACGCGAAAAATGTTCAAAAAAAAAATACCGGGAAGGGCTTGATCCAAGCAGTTTTCGCAAAATATATATATTTACATTTTTTGCGAAAACTGCTTGGATCAAGCCCTTCAATTTAGATTTTTCGCGTGGACCCTTAAAAACATCTTCTAAACACTTTGGACTACTCAGATTTTCCAAAAATAATTTGCAACACAAAAAAAAAATCAATTTTTTCTTATTTTCGAGAGGTGTGGACTAGAAGTTTTTCGTAATAATAATAATAATAATAGTAATAATAATAATAATAATAATAATAATAATAATAATAATAATAATTTATGATCACTTTGTTCATAAAGACCTTATTTCTATTAAGATAATATATTCAAGACACGAGATTATTATCATTATTATTTCTAATGGACCGTTTCGAATCATTTTCCCACTACTTGGGTTTCGGATTGCTTGAAGGAAATATTGAATCAGAGTGCAAGTGTGGCAGTGGAAAAGAGAAGGGCTAATGGATGGACTCACCTCGTAGTGATCCTCCCTCTCTGTTGTGTGGAGTAGTGTGTGCAATGTATGGAGTTATCTATTTATATTACCGGCCTTCATTGTCTAGAAGTATCCCTCATTAATTCACCATTATCCGATGTAATCTTAAAAAATCCAATAAAATCTCCTTAAAACACCACTAATTATTATTATGTGGGTTCATCCAATCACAATAAGCCATCTATCCACTTTCTGGAAGATTTTTACTTGGGCCCCAAGTTCCTTCATCTCACAGAGACTTGTGCTGTATTTTTTTCTTCCGATACTATTACCAGGGCTAAAATAACATCTTAAAAAATTAGCACATGCCTAAAAAATACACTATTTTATTTTATAGTCTTTAAGTCAGATAAAATACTTTTTTTTTCTTTAGTCTAACGGTTAGAGGGTCTCCCAAAGTCAAGTCTATTTTCTAATTCTAGCTTTTTTATTATTTGTTATCAAAAGTCAGGGTGTTACAACTGTAATAATCCGAAATTTTTAATAAAATTTAGGCTTATTTAATTTCATTTTAATTTTTAATTGCGCTTAGGACCCTGAATTTACAATTACTACAGTTTATACCCTAATACTTCCTAATTGTTATAAATTCGACCCTAAGGCACGTTTACATTTTTATCGGGAGCATTACATTTTAATAAATTCATTTCATACGTCATTATACACATTCATACACATACACAAGTAATATTAGTGCACATACACACACATGTGTGCATATATGTACTTTATACATACATACTCACTCCACACTCCACCAACCACCCCACCACTTCTTCCAAATCAACCCAACACCATACTCCACCACAAAATCAGCCCCCTCACTCTCCCCATGATTGATTTCACACTCCCTCAACCTCCCCCATCACCTCCCAAACCACCCCTTGTACTTTCACCATTTATACACACCACATCCCACCAAAACCCATCACTACACTCTCCTATATCATCAAATCCGTCCACAACTCTCCCATTCTACTTCCATTCATTTCTTCTTCCTCCAAAAACTCCCAAGTGTTAGAGCAAAAAGCCTCCAACTCCACCATCAAGTTCTAATGAGAGAAAAAGGCCAAAAACTTGGGTTTCCACCTCCAAACCCAACGACATTCAATCTTCTTCCATAAGTTCATCCATTGCACTCCTAGGAATCCACAGTTCACCATCCAAGCAAGCCAAGTCGGCCCAAGAATCTCTCTCTGCCGGTTTTTCGCCAAAACCCATTTTTCGCCAAATATTCGCAAAACAAGGTAGAGACTCTTACCCAATCATTTCTAAGCATTTTTATGTGTTAGAATAGCCTAGGGGTAGTTTTAAGTTGAAAGGTTAAGGCCCAAGGTGAAGGGTTTCATGAAACCCTAACAAAACGCAAGTTGCTCTGTTTTTGCTGAAGCGATAGTCCAGACCACCCTAAACCCTGTCCGGACTACCGATACAGAATGTTCCGTCCAATTTTGGTTCAAATTCTGTAATTATAGTTTAGCCCTTTGTGTTCCTAGTTTCGACAGTTTTGACCCTAAATCATGTTTTTCATGCATATTAAGCCCTAGATTCATTTTGATTCATGTGTTTAACTTCTCAAGCATGATTAGGAGTTATTCAAATGTTTATGTGAGATTTAATGTGTTCATGTTACGTTTAATCTTGTTCTCGTTCTTGGTATTAAACTTAAGGGTTAAACGTGTAGTTTTATAAAGTATGTGACTTGATCTACAAAGATATTTATGTTCCTACTTTTTATCAATTAAATGTCATTAGTGGAAGTTTATGAGCATATCAAAATTTCTAAAATGCCTTTCATAGTGTAAAATGACAATTTTGCCCTTTATTACATTTATTACTCTTATAAAAGTTTGGACTTGCTAAAATTCAAGGAATATCTTTTTGAGTCAAGTTATGACATAACTAGCTAAAATAAAGAATTTTACGTCTTAACCCTTTGTGGTGGAAAATTACAATTTTGCTCTTGTATAAAGTTTTATTTACAAAAGGCCTCTAAGTTAGTAAGATTTCACCAAGGATCTTAGAACCGTGAAATTACTTTGATTGCCCTTATACTTACTTAAAATGATGTTGGTGACCGCTTACTTTCTTTAAATTATGTTTTGACCCCAATAGTTTAGTAAATTATGTTTTGGCCCCGTAGTTTGAATTTATTACGTTTAGATCTCTAGTTTTCGATTACTTGAATTTTGTGAACTTGTGAATCGAGATATTCAGTTGTGACCTTTGTGATATTGTTATCGTTTTGCTTTTACTGTTAAGTGCACTTTTCATAAACATGTTGAATGTTAGAATGGACAATTAGGTTCCCGGGTTGGGTGATCATACATGGATATTACATAGACGATGAGGTTAATGGAAAAGTGAATTGGAATCGATTATTGGTGAGTCACCCCGAGATTTGCTGAATGGCAGTCAGCCAAGTGATGAATTTATTATGGGGAGTCACCCCGAGATTTGTTGAATGGCAGTCAGCCAAGTGATTTCGTTTTGGAGGAATATTTGGTAGCCTGCCAGGATTTCAAAACCCTAGGATATGACAATTTGTGATTACTTCATTTGAATTCTGAGGCGTTAAAAGGGTGGATGTATTATAGACCGAGTCACGACTATATACCTACAGGAGTTGATAGTTGTCACTTGTAGCCCAGTGGTACAGTCATTCCCTAGGAAATTCATCCTTGTGAGGCGGCTGACGGTTGGATTAAGTAAGTAACTTATATCTTCCGTCAGGGCTCCCAGTCAGGGCAAGCAAGGGGGGAGTATATCACGGATTGGTCATAGTCCTTAGTGGTTATTTGGGAGGAAAGTCCTCTAGGTTGAGAACTTAGATGAATATGTAAGTTAATGGATAGTAATGAAATTAGCTATGTGTTTAATTTCTGCTTTACGAATTATTTTCTTCTTATTCCTTTAATTACTGCTTTTCAATCATATATGTTGTACTTATATGTTTAGCAATGGTTGGGAGGGTTAGGGTAGCTATTGAGTGATTTATCGCTCACGGTGTTACACTTCGTGTGACCTTGGTATAATACCATGATGTTGCTTCGCGACTTGGACGTATTGTGCCAGATTGTGATCAAGCAGGTAATGTTGGTGTCAAAGGAGACGGTTATTTCAGAACTGAGGATTTTCCAGCAAACCAGGCTCAGTAGGAGCCGTGGTATCCTAAGTTGAACCTTAATCTGTAGAACCCACCCCATTATTTTTAATGTTGGATCTACAATATTAATTTCTCAAACCCTACTAAGTATTTTGTAATGGGCTGCACTTCACGTTTTCCAATGTGTACTCTGATGTAAACTCTTTTTATTAAATTAATTCTAATTAGTTATCTTAATTAATGCTTCCGAAAATCGGGGTGTTACAACAACAATACACTAGAAGCACAACGAGTAGGCGCATGTTGATAAAGAGAAAAATATAATTTGGGACCAGTCGTTACACTTAATTCAGTCATTGTGTAGGGAATAGCTACAATTCACATCTGTTAAATGTGTGTATGATATGCACCTACTGTATGGTCCATATTGTGTCACCTCATGGCCAATCGTGACATATTATAGTGTTTCGTAACTTTTCAGCAATATAATTCATAACATTTTCTACAAGATCGTAACATTTTTGTGTTTCGTAACTTTTTATTTCTAAGAGGTAATCAATTCTTAACGTTTTTTAAGAGTGCATCGACACACCACCCAAATAGGTGTATTGTAGCCTTTCCCTATTGTGTAATATAAATCACCAACAACGACGAATCGATATCCACACAAACAGTTGAAGAAATGGTAAACCTAATAACAATGCTACCGAAACAATTGTGGTAGTCCCAGACAATAATTTTGTTACCGAACAAACACCAGTAGCCCTTAATAGAAAAAAGAAGAAGAGAAGAAGTAGGGATCGCTTACATGATAATAGTGATACCAAGACAATTGTGGTAGTCCCAAACTACAATTTTGCTACCAAACAAACACTGGTAGCCCCAAATAGAAAAAAAGAAGTAGAGATCGCTTACACATCAGCGACATAAAAAACATTGATTGTGTCGTACTAGACCAAGATTGTACTTATAATAACAAGAAATCAACCCTTGTTCCAGAGAATGGTTGCTAAGTCCGACTATTAATAGAAAGAGACAGATTGGCTAAGCTACGAAGAATTTGATTGGTTTCTAATTTAATTTGACGAAAGGAGAAGTTGATTTGATTGTTTTGAAGATTAATAAACTGAAAGAAGCAATAATTAAATAGAGTAAAACTTGTGGAGAGAGGATCTAGGTTTTCTCTTCCACCCTGACCACGTAACTAAGCTATGCATAAGATAGGGTTGTTATTTTGAATCATAAATGAATATCGCTAGAGCTTGGAATCCCTTTCGATAGTTATCTAGAAGATAATTGAGTTGCCAACAGGCATGGACTATCTCAAAAGCATGGACTGTCTCACTAGCACAACTCGTCACTTTCACAGGCTATCCAATGACATGATCTGTCTTATGAGCATAACCCATCCCAGTCACCAAGCGCAAATATTGAAAACCATCGATTAACTCGGTATTTGAAAGCATGCAAGTAAATACCTAGTAGCTTGAAAAGTTTAAAATCATTCCGTTCATAAGTAATAGAAAAAGTTCTAGTTAATCAATCAATTCAAATCAATAACCTAAAAACCTATATATAAACATAGTTACTTCGATCGGGGCTTCATTTTCCCCCTAGATGGGTTTTTAGCCGGTCATGAGAGAGATTGGAGTTCTTGGAATTGAAGAAAACTTGAAAACATGAAAAACAATGGAGTTTCTCTCTCTAGGTTGCCTCTTAAACTAGTTGGAAATCCCTAAACCAATGTTTGGAACCCCTATTCATACCCATTACTAAAAATTACATTACAAACATAACAAAACACTGAATTTTGGCCTCGTTCGTCCAGACCAGGATAAGGGCGGTCTGGACCAAACATGCTGGGAGTTGTAGGATGGATTCGGAGGTTCTAGTTTGGACCATGGGTATGCTCATCCGGACCAGGTTACTCTGGTCTGGACCAAGACCGAACCAACGCTGGACTAGACAAGATATTATAAGCTTCAGAAGTTGATTTTTTTTTTTCTCGGCAAAAGAAATTTTTATAATCCTTGAAAGAGCTTAAAAGATTAATGGATCAAGGGAATGAGGACGAAACCGCCACCTGAGAACCAAACTCAAAGGATAGCAAGAAGCCAACCTGTGGACAGTGCCACCAAAATTTTAAAAAAGAGTTTTAGAGTCGCCACCCGGATTTTTATTTTGGATTAGGATTTGTTACCCGAGAAACCGTTTAAAAATTTAAATGCCTCTCATGTCTCCGATTTGGAAAAGGATTTGGTTTTATTTGAAAACAGAATACTCTGGGTTCGGGAGCCAGGTTACTAGTGGTGAAGGTTTTTAAGGCACCCTGCCTGCCCAATAGAAAATCAGTCTTTACTAAATGCTTTGTGGGATTTTTGGAAAATATTTTATTACTAAAATTTATTCACATAAATAGATAATTAACAAAAATGATATGAACAGTAAGCCACACACGAGGAATATTTGAGAAAGAAACTTTGTATCAACTATCAACTACTGCCCGGAAAAACTGATTTTTGAACTTTTAGTTTGAAAATAGTACCGTGCGGCTCTAGGAAGTATCGTGAGGTACTTGATCTTTATAGGCAGTTAATAAAAATAGTAGGCTTCTGTGGACAATGCCACGGGGCTCTCGACTTCGCTAATTTGGAAATTTTTATTTATTTTGGAGTCGCCACTCGGGTTTATGGAAAGTCACCTGAGAAACCGATTAAAAAAATGATTTCCATGTCATGTTTTGAAAAAAGCTTTGTTATTGGTCTTACAACCAAAATATTTTGAATTCGTAGCCAGGTTACGAAGAGGGAAGGGTTTTACGGCACCCCTGGCCGACATGAGGATCAGTCTTTACTTTAATGTTCGTGGAATTTTGTAAAAATATTCTATTATGGAACTTTGTTCAGGTAAACAATCAAATACAGCATTTAAAGGAAATAGTAAATATGCATGATGAATATGACAAAGTGCAAATATCGTGACTGAACAACCAGTATGCAAAACGTACAAAACATGTCACGTGATCAATCAAAACTACCCATACCTGAGAGGAACTTGGGCACCTCAGTTAAACCTGGGCACCCAAGTTACCGTCAACCCCAAATTTGTAATTATGATTTAAAAAATGCATTTTTTTTATGGAACTTTGGAAGATCTCTTTATCAAATTATTGGGATGAATTGGGCAGTAATGATCTCAGAGTATTAATAGAAGAAGACATGATTTTAGATAAAAAAAAAAATGGTCAAAATTGAACTTGGGCGCCCAGGTTCCCTTTAGTTTAAGAATTTTGAAAAAGTTTTACTTCATGATATCTTTGCTCCCCATTTTTTTGTTGGTAAATCAACTTGAAATAAAAGGAGGCTAAACGAATGTACAACCTACAAAGAGCATACCCAGGAGGACAAAAAAAAAAGAAAAAGAAATGAAAAAATGTACGAAGACGCCAACACAATCCGTCGGGAGGGATAATAGGGGAGGGATGGCCAGATGGCTACATATTACAATGGGATGGGCCTAAATGGCCAAGGAAAACATATACAAATAATGAATATATTTCTTATGAGAAGTGTTTCTAAACCATCTATGAAGATGGAAGAGAAACACTCAAAATGCCCAGTGATGAAAATGTATTGTGCCTTCACGAGGATGGGCCAGACCGAAATGGCTATACTCACAAATAGATGCAATCTACACCAATGGAACTAGATCAAAGCTAGAATCAGTTAGGTAACTGGGCCCCCTCAAAACTGCTCGAAAATGTAGAGCCCAAACTATGGCCCAACGGATTAGGCCCAGACTTGTAGGAAAATGAGTTGGATGGAATCCAGTGGCAGCCCAGATTTGCCGAGAAGGCTGGAAATCAATAAGCCGAAAGTGGACCTACTAAACGTTTGGTCCCCAACTTGTTACATCACCGATATGGGTTACTGGGGATCCCTCAGGGAACTAGTTTAAAGGATTGAAACTTTATTTTTACCTTGAAAATGTTCGTGAAAAATGCTCCTTTGGGCTTTGGCTTGTAAGTTGATGGACTTTCGAGGTATTGGTAGGCCTGAAAGTTGGCTTGAGAGATGGGACTGATTCAGCTTTGTAGGAGTCTAGAGCTTTTAAGAATATTTTTGGAGTTTTGGTGATTTTTTGTGCAATTTTAGAAGAGTGATCAGAGAGAGAGAGAGAGTAGTAGATGTAGAGAGGAGAGATTAGCAGGGTAGTAGATGAGAGGGAGTGAAGGAGTAGTTAGCCCCGTTTTTGTGCATAAATGGGGTATCTATAGGCTTTGGAAAAGGTTAAAAGAGGTCAAGAGGTAAAAAGGGTAATCTGGAACATTTTCCCAGCATTTTTGGGGGGATTCCGGGACCCAGGGAATACTATCATTTTATTCTTTTACAGATTCTCTGCAAATTCTGATTTTGGGGGAACTTGGGCACCTAAGTTGAATTGAGTTGCTTGAATTTGGTTTAGTGGTTTGGGCTTGAAAGTCATTGAGAGCATTTATCCTGAATTATTTTCAAGGTATTTTACTGGTTCTTTTCAACATTGGGGAGGCCAACAAGCCACAATTTAGGGATATCCAAAGGGTCCAAACTGGGGTAACTGGGGTATCTAGAGCTTCTGAATGGAAATAAGATTAATATGTACCCTTGTAAAACTTGCCCCTTTTTAAGACAAAATTTATTTTTGACATCAAACAAGATGTGCACCAATATTATAAGGGCTATTTTAATTTGAAGTATGCCAAGAAAATACCTTACACCTTTGTGGCACTGATCTAGCCAAAAAAAATAAGATCCCAAAAATATTCCTCCCTGAGGAATAATACCGCGCGGCAAAGTGAGTATCTCGCGACACTGTATTGGAGGTACCAGGAACTTCTTACAATCCCTTGCTGTGCTTTGTTGAAAGATTTGATTTGCCAAGTGATCTAGGGGAGGTATGAGGAACCACCCTGAACTCAGCAACACCCCTCAGAATGCCAAAGTAGATAGATTTTGGGCAAGAAAATGGAATTTATACCTTTGAATGGGCTTTTGGAAGCAAATACCCTTCTTCGAACTTTAACCTTAGCTTGTAGGAGATAAGGAGGACTTTGGTATTGATATGTGACTGGATTTAGTAGCAAATGTAGAGGAAAGGTTTGTATGGAAATTTATTTTTGGGATTTTGGATTTGTTTTTGGCTTTTGAAAGTGGTAGTGGACTCGATGTGGCTTGGACGAGATTTGGGCGAAGTGTAGTGAAGATTTTTCAATCTTTTTTCTTCTGTTTTTCTCTCTCAAATGGATTTGGTATTTATAGATGAGGATTTTCCAAGCTTTGAGTGTACACCAAGTAAGCCATGGTGGGCTATGGACTAGCCCTTTGGCACCGGCTTCCTGAGCATCTACAATAGTTTTTGGTCAAGAATAGGGGCTGGTTGCTGCCCACTAAAAGTTGATGACAGGCCTGACAATGTTGTGCGGCACTATAACTCTACCGTGCGGTACAATTTTGTGGCCAATTTGATTTTGCGGTGGAAGAAGTGCCGCTTGTTATTTTGGATTGAAGTCTAAATACTGCACGGTACAGTAGACGAAGATTGACTTTGTTTTTTGAAGCAGTCAAAATGTCATTTGGGCATTTCTTTTCTTGTTATTGGGGATTTTAAGGATGCCCAAAGATTTCCAAATTGGGGTTTCTACACAACCCAAGAGAAAAATCAAACGAGCCAAAGCCCAAAACATCCAAAGGGCCAAAACCCAAAACACCAGAAAAACCAAAACCTAATCCGAAGTTGATTCTGAATGCTGGTATGGACCAAGAATCAAGTGGTCAAGACTAGAGATGCTACAAACGTGATTTTTGCTCCTAGGTTCCTCCTCTTTGCTTTTCACTTCTATCGACTTGAAGGCCTGAAACATCTCAAAGAAACTAAACCTAATCAAATAACAATGCAAATGGACTAACAAGGTGTGAATTGGAGGGATTAAATGAGTGCTTTTCAGCATCTATCAAACACCCTAAAAGGAAAAGAGTTTGGCATTAAAGAGAGCAGTGATTTTAGTAGCCTATCAAGGAGAGCAAGAGGGTTGGGCAACCCTACTAGGGAGGTGTACAAGGGGTTAGAGCCACCCTCTTGGTTGTTAGGTGGAGGTTTGATGGGAAGATGAAAAATTCGGGTTTGGGTTTGTGGTTTTGATACCAAAAAGAGAATCACATAAGAAGAAGAGTTTTCTGCATATTTGGCTTAGCTTCGAGTAAGGATAGCCACACACATGCATTTATACTATCGATGGATGACAAGAAAGGAAATAAGAACTATGGAAACAACAAAATAAGGAAAAAAAAATCAAGGCCAAAACAAGTAGGCCAAATAACAAAAGACTAAGAACCCGTGATTCTACCAATCTCGGGATTCCAAATTTATTCTAATTCAAACATTCCTAATTTATTCTTTCATTTTGTAGTCCCACACATTAGAACTGTATATCCTAGACACTCAAAAAATTCAAATTTACCGACTGCTATTGAAGATTGACTCTGTGCAAGACGTGGAGTGATCAAAAGACTTCATAACAGATGGCGGAAATGACATGACAAATTCAGATTCTTCAAAAGATGCTTCAATGCCAAAACTTGCGGAACCATGACTTATCTCCGGCAACGGGAGATCTCCATCAAGGTATTGCGTCACTTGCCTCATGGTAGGTCTCGTTGCTGCATTGGATGCTGAGCAAAGCAGGCCTAGTTTCAAAACCAATTCCATTTCCTCCTCCAAATAATCTCTTCCAAGTCTAGGATCACTTGTCTCAAGGATTGCTCCCTCTTTCAATTTCTCGAAAACCCAATCAACCAAAATCACCCCTTTAGGTGATAGTTGCAGCTGTATGGGTCTCCTTCCACAAGCTACTTCAAGTATGAATGCACCGAAGGCAAACACATCAGTGCTTGTGGTTGCCTTTCCGGTTCTAGTAAGCTCTTGTGCAAGGTACCCAACTGTCCCCACCACATGGGTAGTCTCTGGGTTTGCTCCATGATCATATAATTTTGCAAGACCGAAATCCCCTAGCCTTCCGTTTAGGTCAGCATCCAATAGAACATTACTAGCCTTCACGTCTCTGTGAAGAACCACTTGTTCCCATTCTTCGTGAAGATACAGAAGGGCAGATGCTACTCCCCTGATGATGTGATAACGTTGTGCCCAGTTGAGGATTGGCTTTTCATTGCTAAATAGGAACTTGTCAAGGCTTCCATTCGGCATAAAATCATAGACCAAGAGGAGCTCTCCCTTCCGTCGGGTATAGCCAAGGAGCTGCACCAAGTTCCTGTGTTTTAGCCTTCCCATGCTAGCAATTTCGGCCACAAACTCCCTCATCCCTTGTCTTGAATCATGGGAGACTTTCTTGACTGCAACTAGTTCATTTGAAGAGGGAAGTATTCCTCTATAAACCTTTCCGAAACCTCCTGCTCCAAGAAGCTCTTCATCTACAAAACCTCGGGTAGCTTTGAAGAGATCCCTATAGGAAAACCTATGAGGGCCATATTCTCTTTCCCAATCTTCAAGTATTTCTTCGTATTTTTTCTTCCTCAACACGTAAAATGTCCCTGCAATTGTGATAGTCAACCCAATGATTATTGTTGTCATTGACAGTGTAATTCCTAGATTGAGTTTCAGCCTTGGTTTTCTTTGACGAGGAAGTGACGGAAGCTCTGAAATTTTGAGGCCCTGAGCATTGCCACTTTTATTGAAGCTCCAACCAAGAACATAGTGGTTCCCTGAAATGGGTCCCGTAGTAGAAGAAAAACCAACATACATGGAATCCAACAAAATTGAAGAAAGATCCATGTCTGTTGACAGGAGAGGGTGATCTGGTTTTGGGCTTGTAGTAGGAGCTAGTGTTACGTTGAGTACATTCTCAAACCCATCATACTCTATCCAAACTTGCATTGGACTCCCACTTATAAGCTCCAAGCTCCGGTTAATTTGTTCCCTGTTGGAGTAATACGCAGCGCTAGCAGACACATTCGATGTTAAGCTGTTAACATCAATACCAACATGGTTATCATTCATATCATGGAATTCAGGATTCATAACGGTATCCAACTCAATTGCCAACAGATGGTTGGAAGGGAGCTCATTAGAAGAATTGAGAAGCCCAAGATACTGGTTTCCTAAGGCTCGAGTGAAGTTCACAGATGGTGAGATGGCAAAGGCCATTCCGTCACCACTAAGATTTGTTAACACAGGGACAATGGCAAACACAAAATTTGTGGAAAATGAAAGAGCTTGGGGTAACGTGGACAAAGTTGTATTGAACCTTATTGGAATCTGGTAGAAAGCATGACCGATTTGTTGCCTTGAACTGCTGGTTAGCTGCAAAAGACCATTGGGATGTATTTTTGCATCTCCATCAAGGTGAATATTCGCTCCATTGAAGCCATTGTAGATGAACTGGTTTTCATCAATTGCCATGGCTAGGGGATTCAAGAAAACATATGAAAGTACGAGAAAATAAACTGATATTAGTGTGGAAGTCATTGAGTAATTTAGGGGGAGCTTTTTTGCTTGCTTCAATGGATGGTTAGTTTTATTTGGGATTTGGATATGTTGGTGCACTGAAATTTGTCATTTGATGCTGTAATGCCATATTGAATAGGTTGTGTGTGGGCCAAGACTGATGTGTACCGAAGTCTTTAATTTGTTGGAATTTCATGGCCATGGGTATGCTAATTCACCTTTTACCTATTGCAACTTAAATATTCTTGCGTCTAGTTTCTTTGAGACGATGAAGCAGGCGCAAGGCTGAGAGCATTATGGTTCAGAAAGATTAAAACGTAACTATATGGGTGTTTTTGAGGGGGTGCTTTTGGTTCAACCCCTTTGTCCACAACTAAATTGTCGAGCTGTTGTATTTGTATCTTATAGGAATAAGTGATATGAAAAATTCTACTATACTAAGTGGACAAGTTTTTACCAATGACATAGGGCTTAAATCTCTTCACAGAAAGTGAGATTAGTCCAAATTATGTAAACCAATTTGTATATAAAATTATTGGATATCCGATGCCATTTACTTGATTGATGCAAGTGGGTACGTGTGTGAAGTTTAAAGAGTACCAGAAATACAATGTAACAGTCGCCGTGTCATTCTCCTCATTAACTCCTTTGATAGAGAACTTAGGACCACACAAACAAAACATAAGCTAAATGAAGACTACCTAGGAACTAACCCAGATCAGCTCGGTTTCGTACATGGAATGGGGACCATTTCACAAGCATTGATTGTATTGTTCGGTTTGTGAATCCTAATTCAGTTTGATTTATCACTTCATAGACTATGGCGAGGTTGGACGGCAGGGGCACCTTGAGTTATTGCTGTAATTAGTGATGTAAAACCTTGGGATGAATACTTTGTTTTACGCAATAGTCGACTGTACTCTCTTTCAAATTTGATATATTGTGAAATATTGGCGTGAATAGTAGATGTATCAAATTGGGAAGGTCTTTATGTGGTGCTTTTGGTCTGTCGTCTTTACAACAAAAATAAATTTATAATATAACAGAGAGTTAACTAGTACTCCGTAGAATAGTTATTAAGACTGAGATCTAAAACTAAGTTACTTAATCTTCAATTAATTTTTAATTCAATTATGAGAGTGAATGGAAATTTTGATTTGATTCAATTAAACAAAAATTAAATTAGAAAGCGATTAAAGTTTTGAAAGCATATGAGACAATACATTAGGTTATGCGATTCAATCTCCGGTTATAATATAATTGTGACAAAACCAAGGGCATCCACTAAACACAAAACTAAGACCAACGTAAGGGTAGCCATCCATACCAGTGAGGTGGCCCATTTTGTGGCCATGAGACGTAGCAATGGTCCGGGTGTCTGTACCTGAGATGGTTAAGGATGGATGCTATTATGATTATCTCATTTTGAGTATCCTTTTGTTCTCTGTGAATGAAGCTTGCAACATTTTGAGGAGAAAAAAAAAAATTCTTTTGAGGAAGGATTACACGGATAAATTTTTCAGCATGGTAATTTCGGAAACAAACTTTGCACCTGATTTTGCTTTCAAGGTTCCACTTGACTTGGTGTGCCCAAATTAATGGTTGGGATATGACATATATTAAATTGCTATTCAAAGACTTTTCCATGACAATTGGGATTTGACAGGGTACTACTAGTATTCATCAGTGAATAGACCAAATTACCGTCGGCAGTAAGATATGAGTTGGGTTGCGAATGAACTGTTGGAGGCTTGATTCGGTAAAATTTTATTCGAGTTTGATTCGAGTATTAATTAGCTGAGCTAAACTTGAACTTTAATTTTAAGGTCGTTTGATAAATGAGCCGAACATAAATGTGACAGTATTTGGCTTGATTTGACTTGCAAACCTAGAGTATATCCATATTCCTTGTAAGAATATCACATATAAGCTTCAATATCATGAATGACCCTTAGCATCATAAAGCTCGGGCCAATTCAGCTCATTTGTAGCCCTAAATATAAGATATCTTAATAAGACATGAAGATTTTTCCAAGACAATTGTCATGGTTCTGAGAATGTGATATAGTTAATTTCCGATGTACCACAAAGAAAAAATAGACACAATAGATTTGGATTATTACATAGGCCATTCATAGGTTTGATTTTTTTTAGTTTTTGTTTGGTAGTTGGAATCATGGACAAGTTTGTGATAAGAAAATCAAGAATGGTGCAAGAGTCATTTCCTATTGAAACTTTTTTGATGAGGGCAACCCCTAAAACTCGTCGAAGCGAAGCTGTATAGACTTGGAATTGTTGTTTTTTTCGTAGCATTGTTGTATTAGTAGAATTTTTATTTTTATTTATTTATGAACAATTATGATTTCTAGAGGACATTGGCTTTGCCTTGTTTATGTGTGTGGCGAGGTGTAAATACCACTTGGGATTAGTCTTGCAGCATGATAGTCCTGACCATCCAGGTTATATAAAAATGATTTTTTAGACCAGTAGTAGAATTTTCGAACACCCCGAGAGAATTCCAGGGAATTCGCTGGTGTAAAAGACTTGTGGAAAAAAAAAAAAATAGTACAAAGGACACGTTGGTCCTTCTGGGGTAACATCTTGAGCAATCAGCCTTAAGTTCCAAAGAAAAAAAGGTCAGGACCACAATAGAGGACTCCAAACACCAACTCTATGGTCTTTGTCTTCAAGTTAAAACTTCTCCTCTCCTCCATCTACACCATGTTTAGTATCGACAAGTACTTGAAAGGTATAGATGTATGTAAAACAAACTTCCTACTGTAATTTCAAATCTACCACTAATACAAGTTGAAAAATTCTGTTCTTCCCAATTGCCGTGTAGTATAAGTTTGTGGCAACAAGGTTTTGATTTAACAAAAAAGAAAAAAAGTTGGACTTACGAACATCATTTTTTCCATCCTTTTTTCATGCATGAAGGTGTTAAACGTGTTATGCTTTCATAGCTATCGAGTTTGACCACACAGTTTTTGCAATAACAATATCCAATGCAGGACTCATAAATTGAATGCTTTGGATTAACCGTTGTGAGCTTACAAAAGATCCCCGAAGGCTCAAAATTGGATGGGACTGGGATGGATCAGGACTAGAGAGTAGCCTTTCCCTGTAGGTTGGCATCATTTTCTCATACCCTTCCTTATGTGTGTGAAATATAGTTTAGAAAGATCAATCCCTAGTCTATTCTCTCTTTGTCAGTAAATGCAAGTGGAAGAGGGTGGGATGGAAACAGCCAAATAGGTCATGGCCCAACTCAAGTCTTCGTATTTTCACAACAAAATTGCTCAATTTAGATTCTTTCCCCTTTACATGAGTGGCGAGGCATAAATAGACCCTAGGATTAGTGCGCACAGGATAGTCCGGACCACCCAATTATATACAAAATGATTTCTAGAGGACCGTAGTAGAATCAAATCTAGCACTAATACAAGTTGAAAAATTATGTTCTTCCCAACTGCTGTGTAGTATAAGTTTGTTGCAACAAGGTTTTGATTTAACAAAAAAGAAAAAAAAGTTGCATGCATGAACATCATTTTTGCCATCCTTTTTAAATTTCTTGCACGAAGGTGTTAAATGTGTATGCTCCTACAACTATGGAGTCTGACCACACAGTTTTTGCAATAACAATATGCAATGCAGGACACATAAATTGAATGGTTTGGATTAACCATTGTGAGCTTACAGAAGATCCCCGAAGGCTCAAAATTGGATGGGACTTGATGGATCAGGACTAGAGAGTAGCCTTTCCGTGTAGGTTGGCATCATTTCCTCATACACTTCCTTGTGTGTGTGAAATACAGTTTAGAAAGATCCATCCCTAGTCTATTCTCTCTTTGTCAGTAAATGCAAGTGGAAGAGGGTGGGATGAAAACAGCCAAACAGGTCATGGCCCAACTCAAGTCTTCTTCTTTTCACAACAAAATTGTTCAATTTAGATTCCTTCCCCTTTAAACATGAGTGGTGAGGCGTAAATAGACCCTGTGATTAGTGTGCGTATGATAGTCCGGACCATCACTCAATTATATACAAAATGATTTCTGAAGGACTGTAATAGAATTTATGAACACCCTTAAGAAAATTCCTGGACCACCACTGTGCCCAACACTGCATTGGAATCTCCGTCACAAAGCAAAACCAGAAACAAACACTGTAATTTACAGGAAATTATCAAATACTAGAGCAGTTCTGGAGAGGAGGTAGATTATTATTGGCGTTTGAAGACTGGAGGTGTTGAAGGCCAGCAGATTGAAGCCACCGACCATTGGATAAGGCGTCCAGTAAGTGGTCCGAGTACTGACGCTGGTGAAGCACCGTCGGGGCACCCGATCTTTGCCTTCCGATGCCGTTTATATGCCTCCTCCCTCTCTCTCTCTCTCTCTCTCTAAACTCGATTCAGTCTCCGGTTAACTCCCAAACACAAGATTCTCTCTAAACTCAATTCAGTCTCCATCCTCTATGACGGGGGGGCGGAGGATTGGAACACCAGTCAACAGCGAATTCTCCAGGGAAGTTTTCTACGGCTTTCTGTAAAAACTACAAGGGAGTAACTAAAAAAAATTACTCCAAGTGAAGTTTTCCTAATCAATTGTAGGAAATTTCTTGTTTCCCCAGCATTAACCACAAATGAGACGTTCCGCACACCCGTGAATTGAATTAATTAGTCAATCAGTTCCGTTAGTGTGAACAAGAGAACTTGATATAGAAGTCCCAGTATTTTACTCACATGAACAAAGAACACCAGATTGGGAGTAAAGGATTGAGGGGGTGTTCCACTAAGGTAGTTTTTTGAAAAAACTAGTTTTTCACGGTTTTTTATGTGATGTATTGTGAGAGAATGACCTGTCTCGGTTTTTGGAAAAAACAGTTTTTTGTTAGTGGAACACCCCCTAAGTTCAGTTCCGTGGGATGAATACACCGTCCCTTTTTTATTTTTTTGGACCTTACATGTTTTTAGTTTTTCCGTTTATCCCTTTTTTTTTTCCCCCTTTTTATTGAAATCTTCATCTTTTTTTCTTCGCGTTTTATTTTTTGTGTTGTTTGGGGCATGAATTTTGCGGCTGGTGTGTGAATTCTGGATTTAAAGACGTGATTCATGTAAATTGTATAATTTGGAGTGAATCAAACCAAATTATGTGAAATTATGAATTGTGCAAATTGGGTGTGAATTCTACATTTAGGTATATGAATTGTGCAATTTGGGGGTGTGAAATTTTCAGGTATGAATGCTGGGGGTGTGAATTTTTCGAGTGTGAATTATGGGAGCGTGAATTCTTCGGGTGTGAATTTTTTGGGGTGTGAATTGTTGAGGGAGTGAATTCAGCAAAGGGTTGTGGAGGGATGTAAATTATACATTTGAGGGTAATATAGTAGAAGTGTCTTTGAAAAGGGTTTGGATGGGATAGCATGACACAACAGGGTTTAGATGGAAGCCCCCTTAAAAAATGGGACCGGCTTATAATTTTCATTATTTTAATTTCAAACGAGTAACTCAACGCTGAAAATAGTAAAGAAAATTTAATTTATATATAAATTTTAATGTTTTTAGTGTATTTTTTAAACTGAAGGGGGCTAGGCCCATCCCAGCCCTATGGTCCCTCCGCCCCTGCTATCATCCAACATGGCTCTTGGGTTTGGCCTAGGCCATGAAACATAACTATGCTGCAGATTATTGATGCAACTCCTGCTAGTTTTCTTCCAAATACTCAGCTTGATGATGAGGTTATTTGGCTTCCCCCTCCTACTGGCCAATATTCTACAAAAAAATACATGGAATGCTATTACAAGAACTGGGAAACAAGTTTCCTAGTATTCTACTGTGTGGTTCAGAATGTGCCTAGCTAAATGGGCTTTTTTGGTTTGGTTAGCTTGTTCCAAGAAGTTGGCTACGAAGGACCGTTTAAGAGGTTGGGGTATGGATGTCCACCCTAATTGTGTCTTGTGCAATCAAGTGGTGGAAACTCATAACCATCTCTTCTTTGACTGTTGTTTTTCTCATATCATATGGGTTGAAGGGTTGAGGAGGAATTCGTTATCTCGAAGCTCAAGTGACTGGAATTTTGAGCTTGATTGGGTTGAAAATTGTTACTCTTTATCATATTTGGTTGGAAAGAAATGCAAGAATTTTTCGGCACCAAACTAGCACTGTTGGGGATTTATTGACTGCAAGTGTTGCTGGTGTTTGAAGTAGAGTTTGTTCCTGGGATAAGAGTCCCCATTGTAGTGAAAATCTGGCCCTATGTACTAATTGGAATATCCCTTCATTTGTGCTCAATAGAGATGGGATTAGTCTATCTTGTTAGTCTTTTGTAATTCCTAAGGTTCAGCCCTAGGATAGACGTTTGCTTTGTGGTTTATTATAAAATCTTAACTTCCCTAAAAAAAAAAAAGTACTCCATAAATGGCAGTGGATATTACATAATTATATATAATTAATTGGTTTATATTATTTGAACTAATCTCACTTTCTATAAAGAGATTCAAGCTCTTTGTGGTTGGTAAAAACTTGTCCACCGGTAGAATTTTTCATATAGCTTATTCTTATAGGATACAACAGCTCGACAATTTAGTCGTGGATAAAGAGGTTGAGCCAAAAGCACCCCCCTCAAAAAGAAACTAGACACAGGCATCTATAGGCCTAAGTTGCAATAGGTAAAAGGTGAATTAGCACACCCCTCTGATTTTTCCTAGCTGTTCTTATATCACCCATGGCCAGGAAATTCCAACAAATAGGTCCCTATCAGTTTTGGCCCACGCACAACCTATTCAATATGGCATAAAATCATCAAATGACAAATTTCAGTGCACCAACAAACGGGAATCATAGTGAAGTTATTTTCATTAAGTCACAAACTTCGGTTTCTTTAGCAGTCCTACTGCCCCCTAAGCACCGGTGGTGACTCCCCAAATCCCCATTATAGCCGTGCAAAGGGGACCTTCATGTCTTAAAATAAATAGAAGAATAGAATCTATCTCCAAACAAAACTAACCATCCTTCGCAGTAAGCAAAAAATCTCCCCCTGCATTACTCAATGACTTCGAAACTAATGTCAGTTTATTTTCTCATACTTACATATGTTTGCTTAAATCCCCTAGCCGTGGCAGTACGTAGATGAAAACCAGTTCATCTACAATGGCTTCAATGGAGCCAATATTCACCTTGATGGAGTTGCAAAAATACAATCCAATGGTCTATTGCAGCCAACCAACACTAGTTCAAAGCTACAAATCGGTTATGCTTTCTACCAGTTTCCAATAAGATTTGATACATCCTCGTCCACATTACCCCAAACTCTTTCATTTTCAACCAATTTCGTGTTTGCCATTGTCCTTGGGGTAGCAAATCTTGGTGGTAATGGAATCGCCTTTGCAATCACACCATCTGTGGACTTCACTTGACCCATAGGAGGCCAGTATTTGGGGCTTCTCAATTCTTCAAACAATGGGCTCCCTTCCAACCATCTGTTGGCAATTGAGCTTGATACTGTTATGAATACTGAATTCAATGCTACAGATGATAACCATGTTGGTATTGATGTTAGCAGTTTAACATCCAATGCGTCTGCTACCGTTACATAATACTCAAACAGAGAACGTATTAATTGGAGCTTGGAGCTTATAAGTGGGAATCCAATGCAAGTTTGGATACACTATGATGGATTTGAGAATGTACTTAATGTAACGCTAGCTCCTATTGCAAGCCCAAAACCAGATCAGTCTCTCCTGTCAACACACCTCTATCTTTCTTCAATTTTGTTGGATTCCATGTAAGTTGGTTTCTCTTCTGCTACGGGTTATTCAATTTTAGGGAACCACTATATTCTTGGTTGGAGCTTCAATAAAAGTGGCAAAGCTCAGGGCCTCAAAATTTCAGAGCTTCCTTCACTTCCTCGTTAAAGAAAACCAAGACCGTAACTCAATCTAGGAATTACACTGTCATTGACAACAATAATCATTGGGTTGACTATCACAATTACAGGGATATTTTACGTGTTGAGGAGGAAAACGTACGAAGAAATACGTGAAGATTGGGAAGGGGAATATGGCCCTCATAGGTTTTCCTATAAGGATCTCTTCAAAGCTACCAGAGGTTTCGCAGATGAAGAGCTTCTTGGAACAAGAGGTTTCGGAGAGGTTTGTAGAGGAGTACTTCCCTCTTCGAACCAACAAGTTGCAGTCAAGAAAGTCTCCCAATATTCAAAACAAGGGACGAGGGAGTTCGTGGCCGAAATTGCTAGCATGGGAAGGCTACGCCACATGAACTTGGTTCAGCTCCTTGGCTATACCAGGCGGAAGGGAGAGCTTCTCTTGGTCTATGATTATATGCCAAATGGAAGCCTTGACAAGTTCCTATTTAGCAATGAAAAGCCAATCCTCAACTGGGCACGACGTTATCGGATTATCAGAGGAGTAGCATCCGCCCTTCTGTATCTTCACAAAGAATGGGAACAAGTGGTTCTTCACAAAGACGTGAAGGCTAGTAATTTTCTATTGGATGCTGATTTAAATGGAAGGCTAGGGATTTCGGTCTTGCTAAATTATACGATCATGGAGCAAACCCAAAAACTACCCACGTGGTAGGGACAGTTGGGTACCTTGCACCAGAGCTTACTCGAATCAGAAAGGCAACCACAAGCACTGATGTGTTTGTCTTTGGTGCATTCATACTTGAAGTAGCTTGTGGATGGAGACCCATACAGCCACAACGGTCACCTAAAGAGGTTGTTTTGGTTGATTGGGTTTCCGAGAATTGGAAAGAAGGAGCGGTTCTCGAGACAAGTGATCCTAGATTTGGAGGAGAATATTTGGAGGAGGAAATGGGGTTGGTTTTGAAACTGGGCCTGCTTTGCTCAGGGTCTAATGCTGCAACAAGACCCAGCATGCGGCAAGTAATGTGATACCTCGATGGAGATGTCCCGTTGCTAAAATTAAGTCATGATACCGCAAGTATTGGTGATCAAGCATCTTTTGAATTTGTAATGTCATTTCCGTCATCCACTATTAAATCTTCCGCTCACTCCATGTCTAGCACACAGTCAATCCTCAATAGCGGTCATTAAAATTTGAATAATTCTAGTGCCTTGGATCATAAATTGAATGTGTGAGACTAAAGAAGGATAGTTATTGTGTAAACGAGACATAAGTACTACAAATTTCTGAGATGAAAATAATGCAGATCACAAATCTATATAATAAGTTTTTGAATTCCTTATATTTTGCACCGTTGGATCTTAATTCAAGGGTTCAGATTGCAAGTGTAACTACTTAAGGGCTGAGATTTTGCCCATGGGTATTAAGTCAATACCCACCGTTGATGCCTTCCCCTTTTAACTGCATTTTGTTAACCCAATAAAAAGATGTGGGACTTACTCTCCCCACTAGCCCACTTTCACAGGTTATTGAAGTTAAGGAAACTGACTTCCTCTTTCTCTATATAAGGTTAGTAGACAAACTACATCATGGGAGAGATCGGAGGAGAAAATTCAGCGAATATAGGGACTGAAAAACAGAAGAAAAGAGGCAGAGAGAAAACAAACAGAGAGAATACAAAAGGACACAAGTTTACCAAAGAAGAAAGCTCAAAATAGTTACCTTTAATTTTCTTTACTCTGGGTTTTTTTTTTGTTTTTTGTTTTTCCTTTTAGCGCATTTCATTTGTTCGAGCAGATCAAAAATCCATTTTCATTGTTCGAGCAATATCTCAAATTTTGCTTTGATTTCTTTATTCAGGTTTGCGAGAATTTGTTTGCAAACATTTGAGTGCCAAGTGAAGAAAAGATAAACTTGAGAGAACCAAGTGAGTTCTCAACAGCCCAAACAAAAAACGTGGCTTACTATTGAAATATCAAGCGAAGACTTTTTGTGCTTCCGTGATTGTTTTTGTGATTTGATAATAAATGAGAGTTTATCTTGTATTTGTTTTTTTCTCTTGTAATACCTATAAATAGGTGTGTAATCTGTTAAGTTTTTTCATCAAGTGTGGAGTAAGAGAACATTAATAAAATTTGAGTGTGTTTGTTCAATCTCTTTGTGAGTTTCATACATGAAAAGTGTGTGATCTATACTCCTCCACTCAACAAATTGGTATCAGAGCTCAGGCTCATCGTAAAAAAATCTTCTCTGGAAAAATTTCTTTGGTGTGCTACTGCTAGTGTAGCCAAGAAATCAATTCACCCAAAATCAAATTTTTGAGTGAAGATTGAAGATCGACTCACTCACGGAAGTCGTTTTTTTTATCACAGAAACAAACTCTCCTTCACATGACAAAGTCAAAAGTACCTGTCCAACGAAGATCCACGCCGCACGGTAGCATTCACGCGGCGCTCAGAATTTGCGCACTGAGCAAGCGTCGTTTATAATCCGCTAGTGGTGAACGGCCCCAAGTCACACCGACGAAGCTTAAGCTGTCTTACCCGATTGTAGTCAGTGTGCCTCAAGCTAAAATTCGTTGTACGAAGTCGAAGCAATTTTAATCGAAGCAACAGAACTCTGTTTTGCTTCGGTTCCATCACAGAAGAAAAGGGGTCACTTTGCTCCCACAAAGAAAAGGTTATTTTTCTTCATCTTCAGATCTATTTTGAAGTGAAAGAAAAATTTCTCCATTTGATAAGGCGGGGGGCTTTGGTTTCAACAAAAAAAAGTGGAGTAAATGGTACTCTCTTCTATTAACTTCAAACCTTCAATGCAATAAAGGGGTGTCGGCTTGTCGGTTTTATCAAGAAAAGAAAAAAATTTCTCTCCCGAAAGTCAAATTCATAAAGGCTACAGCATTTTTTTCCCTACCCCTGTTGATGTCAGATTTCCTTTAATGCAAAGCAAAGGAAAAATTATCCAGTGCTGCCTCCACTAGTTACAACTGGCCCTAACTACACATCAAGCCCTTTAAGTTTTTGAAATTATCAATTTCATTCAATATTTTCAAAAATTTACAATTTGGTCCCTGAAATTTCTCAAATAATTTCAGACTGGTCCAAATATTTTTCAGATCTTTCAATTGGGTCCCCAAAGTTCTGAAGTATTTCAGAAAAGTCCCTGATAAAGATCAATGGCCAACGGAGCTGCACCAGCACTTATTCCAAAGCTCACCAAGGACAATTATGATAATTGGTCCATCCAAATGAGAGCACTATTGGGTGCTCAAGAAGTCATGGAGATTGTTGAAAACGGGTACGAGGAGCCTGCCTCAAAAGAAGCAGAAATAGCTTTGAAGGAGGAACAGAAAACAACGCTCCATGCCGAGCGAAAGAAGGATTGCAAAGCTAGGTCTATTATCTACCAAGGACTTGATGAGATGACGTTCGAGATCATAGCTTCCGCTACATCTTCCAAAGAAATTTGGGAGACGCTGCAGAAAACATACAAAGGTGCTGACAAAGTAAAGAGGATTCGACTTCAATCTCTACGAGGCGAATTCGAGTCTTTACGGATGAAACCCTTAGAATCTATTTCTGAGTATTATGGTCGAATCATGACAATAGCAAACCAGATGGGAAGAAACGGAGAAGCTCTCACAGATACAAGAGTTATAGAGAAGATTCTTCGATCGTTGGATCCGAGATTCAACTTCATTGTTGTTACGCTGGAAGAACTTAAAGATGTAACAACCATGTCTATCGAAGAACTTGTGGGCTTGCTGCAAGCACATGAACAAAAGTTGCACAGAGATGATGATAGAGCCGTGGAGCAGGCTCTACAGACGAAGTTGTCCCTCAATGAAGACAGACACGAGCAAGGGGGGACATCCCAGAGAGGACGAGGCTATGGTTCTGGAAGTTCAAATTACAGAGGTAAAGGAGGCAAAGGATTTTCCAAAGGAGGAAATCAAAACCATGGTCCAAAAAGAGGTGGTCATGGACAGCAAAGCAGCAACAGAGGCGGAAGACAAGGAAAAAGAGGTGGTTACAACAACCGACCGAACAATGACAAAAGCAACGTTCAATGTTACAACTGCCAGAAGTATGGTCACTACATGAAAGAATGCAAAGGAAGGCCAGCATCAAATCAAGTTGGCGAAACAGCCAACTATGCAAACAAGGAGCCAACAAGAGGAGATTCAATGAGTCTCATGGCGCACAGTTCCATCGAACAGGATCAAGGTACATGGTTCCTTGATTCCGGAGCTAGTAATCATATGACTGGCTCAAGGCATTTATTTACTGAACTTGATGAAAAGGTTCAGGGAAATATCTCTTTTGGCGACCTCTCCAAAGTCCCAGTTCAAGGAAGAGGAAATATTGTGATCAAACGGAAGAATGAAGATCATGCATTCATTTCCAATGTCTACTATGTTCCAGACATGAAGACTAATATACTTAGTCTTGGGCAACTCCTGGAGAAAGGCTATCAAATTAGCCTGAAGGATATGCAACTTACGATCACAGATGCTCAAGGGAAGTTGGTTACTCAAGTAAAGATGGCGAAGAACAGAATGTTTCCACTAACTGTTCTTCATGACACACCAAAGTGTCTCAACGCCATTATCAATGACAAAGACTGGATATGGCATCTCAGATATGGACATCTCAACTTTGAAAGCTTGAAGATGTTGGCGAATAAGAAGATGGTCAAAGGCCTACCTCATATCCAACATCCAAATGAGGTATGCGAAAATTGTGTTCTTGGCAAACAACACCGCAACAGTTTTGGGAAGCAAGTTGATTGGAGAGCAAGCATGCCGCTCGAGCTAGAACACACAGATGTGTGTGTTCCGTTGAAGCCAATCTCAAACGGACAGAATAGATACTTCCTCACGTTCACCGACGACTATAGTAGGAAGACGTGGGTATACTTTCTCAAACGGAAGTCAGAAGTATTCGAGAAGTTCATAGACTTCAAAGCTCTTGTGGAGAAAGAAAGCGGCTATTACATCAAAATGTTGCGATCAGACCAATGAGGAGAATACACTGGAGATCAGTTCGATGTATTCCTTAGACAACAAGGAATCAGACACCAGTGTACACCAGCATACACTCCTCAGCTAAATGGTGTATCTGAAAGGAAGAATCGCACCATCCTCAACATGGCAAGAAGCATGCTGAAGGATAAAGATATGCCTAAGAGATTTTGGGCTGAAGCAGTTCAATGTGTGGTCTATCTACTTAACAGATGTCCTATAAGGAGTCTGAAGTCAAAGACACCACAAGAAGCATGGAGCACTTACAAGCCAGGTGTGGCTCATCTCAGAGTGTTTGGTTGTATTGCCTACGCAAAAGTTCCAGAGGCAAACAGAACCAAACTTGAAGACAAGGGAGTGAAGTGTATCCTTATTGGATACGGTGACTGGACGATGGGATACAAGCTATACAATCCCGCCACTCAGAAGGTAATATACAACAGAGATGTCATTTTCAAGGAAAATGAATCCTGGAGTTGGGATCAAACAGAAGCTACCAGGAATATGGAGCTGACTGTTGAAGATGAAGAACATGTACAAACTAGGGAAGTACCTAGAAGATTAGAAGAGCAGCCATCACCGTCTTGTGGTTTCCTTTCACCACAAAGAGGTGAACCATCCTCACCAGCTACAAAAGAGCTCTCTGACATGAGGCCTAGAGGAACGCGAAGCCTGGATGATCTATATCGTAATACAGATCCACTGGATGCAGATTTCACCATGTTCTGTCTGCAAATGACTTGTGATCCAGTTAGCTTTGATGAGGCTAACCAAGAAGGCAAATGGAGGAAGGCTATGAATGAAGAGATTCAGTCCATAGAGAAGAACAAAACTTGGGAGCTGACAAATCTTCCAGAAGGCTGTAAGACTATTGGAATGAAATGGGTCTATAAAGCAAAGAAGAATGCTCAAGGAGAAGTTCAGAGATACAAGGCTAGGCTCGTAGCTAAAGGCTACAAACAGAGAGAAGGCATAGACTATGGCGAAGTCTTTGCCCCAGTTGCCAGGATGGAGATGATCAGGATGATGATATCATTAGCTGCTCAGCACAGATGGAAGATCTATCAATTTGATGTCAAGACTGCTTTTCTCAATGGATTTCTGGAGGAGGAAATCTATGTCGAGCAACCACCTGGATATGTGAAGGAAGGACATTATGACAAAGTGTACAAGTTGAAGAAGGTGCTATATGGATTGAAACAAGCGCCACGTGCATGGAACACAAGGATCAATGCATACTTCCATAAGAATGGATTTGAGAAGTGCCCTTACGAGCATGCACTCTATATGAAGAAGGAAGCTGATGGAAGCTTACTGTATGTATGCCTATATGTTGATGACTTGATTTTCACAGGAAACAATTCAGCTATGTTTGATTCTTTCAAACTGAGTATGGTTCGAGAGTTTGAGATGACAGATATCGGACTGATGGCACACTTCCTTGGAATCGAAGTGATGCAGGGAGATGACGGCATTTTTATCTCTCAAGCTGGATACGCCAAAGGCATCCTCAAGCGTTTTGGCATGGAGAAAAGTAATCCAGTCACTACTCCAGTTGAAAGTGGAGTGGAACTCAGAAAGAGTGAGGTCGGTAATGTTGATCCGACATATTTCAAGAGTCTGGTAGGAAGCCTTCGCTACCTGACGTGCACCAGACCAGACATACTATATGGTGTTGGTCTTATTAGTCGATACATGGAGATACCTGACCAATCCCATCTGAATGCAACCAAGCAGATTTTGCGCTATGTCAAGGGTACAGTCAATGATGGACTGTTTTACACAAGTACTGAAAACTTCAAACTTGTCGACTATTCAGATAGTGATTGGGGAAGAGACTTGGATGAAAGAAAGAGTACTACCGGATTTACTTTCTTTCTTGGAGACACAGCCTTCACATGGTCGTCAAAGAAACAAGTGATAGTGACACTATCATCTTATGAAGCTGAGTATGTAGCAGCTAGCTCAGCTGTTTGTCATGCTATATGGGTCCGGAATATGCTGAATCACTTGGGAATTTCTGAAGAAAATCCCACGAAGATCTATGTCGATAACCGTTCCGCAATCGCATTAGCCAAGAATCCAGTGCATCATGAAATAAGCAAGCATATCGACACACGCTACCATTTCATTAGAGAGCATGTGAAAGCAAAAGAAGTGGAGCTAGTTACTTGCCAGACATATGATCAGACTGCTGATATTTTCACGAAGCCCCTCAAGCATGAAGCCTTCATCAAAATGAAGACAATGCTTGGAATGAAGAAACCCCAGACTCAAGTTTAAGGGGGGATGAAGAAAAGATAAACTTGAGAGAACCAAGTGGGTTCTCAGCAGCCCAAACAAAAAACGTGGCTTACTATTGAAATATCAGGTGAAGACTTTTTGTGCTTCCATGATTGTTTTTGTGATTTGATAATAAATGAGAGTTTATCTTGTATTTGTTTTTTTTCTCTTGTAATACCTATAAATAGGTGTGTAATCTGTTAAGTTTTTTCATCAAGTGTGGAGTAAGAGAACATCAATAAAATTTGAGTGTGTTTGTTCAATCTCTTTGTGAGTTTCATACATGAAAAGTGTGTGATCTATACTCCTCCACTCAACACCAAGTACGGCTGACGAGAATTTGTTCACAAAGCGCGTACCAATTCCTCAAAGATTGGTTTCTATCTCCAAATCACCAATGCATTTGTGAGAATTTAATCCCAGAATTAGGCATATTTTGTTTCGTTACATTCTCGAGTCTGTATATTCATTTTTCGTCCTCTTTGGCTATTTTAAACTATGAGAATTTGTTCACGTTTCTGGCCATATTTTGTTTGTAGATTTATTTTTGCTCCAAAAGACCTAGAATTGGGCATATTTCGTTTCGTTGTGTTCTTGAGCCTGTATATCCATTTGTTGTCCTCTTTGGCTATTTTAAACTATGAGAATTTGTTCACGGTTCTGGCCATATTTTGTTTGTAGATTTATTTTTGCTCCAAAAGACCTAGAATTTGATCAGAGTCTGTTTTTGCTTCAAATAGCATATTGCCGAATCCATTACGCTAACGGGGAATCCCTCCCCCATATAGAAGAATCATCAACTTTGAAGCAAACAATGAGAGTTGTTTCTTTTTGTTTTTAGTTATTAAGAATTGTTGCTCCACATGTGAAGCAATGTTTTCAAAATAATTTTGTTCCTAACATTTTAATTTTCCACTGACATTCACACCTACAGGTTTTGATTCAAGCAAGTTTCAACATTCACACTTACAGTTTTTCTTCTTTAAGGATACTTGATTGCTTTAATTTTACTCTTTTGTTCAATTGTGATGGATTGCCAAGTGTATGTTTGTTTCGGTGCACAAGGTTTTTTATAGAATGGGGTTGGACGATATAGCATATTTACATCTGTTGACTTACTACACCAATTAACTTACAACCGAATGCTGCAATTTTTATTTGTGGAACTCTTCTAATATAGGTGTACAAACATGCATGTTGACTACACTAGCCTAGGATTTGATCTATTATTAGATGCTATTGTCAAGATCAAGAATAAACCAGATGACACGCGGATTATTCTTTCAACTTGGAACCCTTCTGATCTCAAGTTGATGGTACTTCCCCCTTACCACATGTTTGACTAGATGAGTACTCAAGAAATTAATTCGTTTAAAAAACAAAATTGATTTGCGCTTGCTAATTGTTCGAGCAGTGCCTTTAGGCATGGGCATTTGCTATAATTCTATGAGTTTTGTCACTTAAATAGATAAAGGCATTGCTAGATTTAGGTTTTGAAAAACTGCAGTTGGAGGATGCACTTAATCATCTAATGAGGTCACACTCTTTTCTTATGATATTGGATTATGTTGTAGTGACTTTTTTTAATTTTTTAAAAAAAATAGAATTTGAGGCCATTTTTTTTTATTGTTTGTTATTTCCTCCAAGGTTAATGCAGCTCTAATGTTTTTAAGGTGCACGCTAATTGTTTGAGTTGTGCCTTCAGGCACGGGCATCCGCTAGTACTGGTATATAGAGAGCATATGTATAGTTTTTTTTTTTTCGTGCCAGATCCTAAACTTGTGTTTTGGTGTATATGATTGGATTAAATTTTATCCATTTAAAGCAATTTATGAAATTTTTGCAAGTTAAAATTGTAAAATTTAGCTCTAAACTATCAAAAATCCTTGTGAGAAATTGAAACGATCCCTCTTGTCCCTTAATCACTCTGCCCATGGTCTACTGTGCAACTTTAGAATGGTAGATAAGTTGACTAATATTCACTGTGAAAAAGGAATATGTTTGTCTCTCCAGAAAGGCTCAGAACCACGCTACCAAATGAATCTAGCCCGCATATTTTTCTTCCTAGGTTAATTCATGCAGTCAAGAAGTTGAATACAATGGGCGAAATTCCGTACTGTTGTTAGCCTAATTTTTTTTTTTTTTTTTATAAATACATTATTGATTTTGATGATAACAAACATATTTTGTTAAAGTGAAAAATAATTAATATTACAATATTTGATACTCATTTGAATAGATTTTTTTTAGGATTTGATTGAGGTACACAAAGAATTATTCTACATCAAATCCTATCTCCAATAGCTAAGATTTAAATTTAAAAGGGAGATGATTAAGGACAAATCTTTTTCCTATATTTACTTTGGAAAGCTCTTCTCTCAATTTGAAATTGGCCAGGAAACTTTACAAGAGAAATCGGCAAATCGAGAAATCAAGTCATTCACTGCCTTACGGGTTCAACGGCTAGAAAATGAATTCCAATCAGGGGACTTAGTTCAACGGCTAATCAAGCAAAATTGGAGAATTACATTGGCTGTCTAATTGTGTTCAAACGGCTAATGCATTAAAGGAATGGGTTATTGCTATCTTGTATTTCCTTCAATCAAGGCAATTGAGAATCATTTCTTGCCTAGCTTGGTCCAACGGCTACTTCAAGAAAAGGGACTGACTTTTGGTTCAATTAAGGCTTGCAAACAAGAATGGCATGTTTCACTAATTAAGGAGGATTGTGGAACTGAGGTCTGACGGCTAAAAGCAAAAGAAAAAACAAATTCATTGGTCGGGTCCTTGGCTTATAAAAGAAGAGAAGATAAAGAAACAAAGAACTCTAGAAGATTTTATTTGAGAAGCTATCACTTGCAAATCAGTCATTCAACTCTACTCTTTATCTTGATATCTATACACTTGTGTGAGAATTCTTATTTTGATCATAATTGTAAAAGGGATTGTACACCCTTGTGTCTATCTTTTGTGAGTGATTTTTGTGTGAGAAAAAAAATAACTCGGATAGGTGTAATTAGCACCGGAGTCAAAATTAGTTGGAGCAATTAGGGATAGATTGCTCGTTGTAAAGATTTCTCTAGCACTTGCGAAGCTAGAAAGTGTTACTGTTGGAGATAGTGTAGCAAATCCCGAGTTGGACACTCGGGGAGTGGACTAGGCCGTGAAGTTGTGGACCGAACCATGATAAATCTCTGCGTTTGATTTCTCTCTCCTTTCTATTCTTTATTTGATGTCATACAATTATTGTTTGTGCACTTGAACTTATTTAATTTTGTTGGATGTTGCATTTAATTATTTAATTCCGCATTATTTTTTAGATACACAATTCACCCCCCCTTCTTGTGTTGCTATCTGGGCCAACAGTGACCTTCGATTAAACTAGGGGTACAGATGGGGCATCTGTACATTGCATATATATGGCCTTAGGGACCCACTTTTGGGTCCCGCATGAACTATCCAAGCAGTTCATTCATCTTAGATTGATTTTTTGAGGGGCCCTTCACGAGATCACCTAACTCAGACATCTATAAGTAGTTCATCCAAAATCCCCTCATTTCATTCATCTTTAGGAGCCCCTCAAAAAATCAATCTAAGATGAATAAACAACTCAGATCATTCGTGTGGGACCCAAAAATGGGTCCTTGAGGCCGTCTGTATGCAATGTATAGATGCTCCATCTATACCAATAAAAGCGTTTATCTTGAAAAAGTCTCCAAGACCTAAGCTATATCACTTTTTCTTTTTTCTTTTGGGTACATCGGAAATTCAGCTATAACAACATTTTCACAACCATGACAATTGTCTTGGAAAATTTTTCACGTCTTATTAAGATATCTCAAATTCTACTGACGACATCAATTTGGTCTATTCACTAATGAATATTCGTAGTACCCTGTCAACTCCCAACTGTCATGTTCAAAATATGTCATATCCCAACCATTAATATCGGCACACCAAGTAAAGGGGAACCGTGAAAGCAAAATCAGGTGTAAAGTTTTGTTTCGGAAATTATCATGTTGAAAAATTGATCTGCCGTAGTCCCTCAAAAGAAATTCCCTCAAAATAAATAAATAAAATGTTGGAAGCTTCATTGATAGAGAATAAAAAGATAAGTGAGGTAATCATCTAGACATAGCATTCGTCATTAGTTGAAGGAATAGAAAGCTATAAAGGAGTGTAGCATTCCCAAGTACAGACATTCGGACCACTACTACTTCTCATAGCCACAAAATGGGCCACTTCATTGGTAGTCTGATGCAGACCGGGTTGCGTCAGCATGGATGGACAGGTTGCGTCCACGTAGGCCTAAAAAGGTCTAAGAATCGACAAATGGGCTGTCGGTATTGATACTGCGTTTTTGCTGTATCGATACCAGAGTGCTAATTGGCGAACAGAATCAACCCGTATCGATACAGGATTTTCTCTGTATCGATACCGAGTGTCCTTTACTCGTCCGGATAGCTTGCTACGTTATTTGCTTTATTTCTGATTTTTTCCTTTTTTAGTTAATTTACGTTTTTTCCTTGATTTGACTTCCTTTTTTCGGAGCAAATCAATTAGGGTTTCTACCTATATAATAAGTTGTAAGCCTAAGCGGCTGGGGGTTGATTGTTATTGAATTACAGAAAACGAGTTTTACTCACGCTTTGATCGTTTAAGGAGGGAGCACCTCTGGGTCGATCTTATTGTTCGTGTTCCTCTTGCACAATTGATTCTGTCCTATAGCCTGCGCTGCATCAGTTGGTATCAAAGTTGCAAGTTCCAATCCTGAGATGGCTGCCAGAGGACGTGCTGGAGGTCGGGGTGGACGAAGCAACCGTACGGCTGATCTTGACGAAGTCTATGAGCGGGATGAAGTCGCTCGAGAAGCTCGGATTGAGGACGGATTTCATCGGATGGGGTTAACACTCGATGCCATCATGCGGCGCACAGGCCCTGAAGTTGGGAATCCGATTTCGCGGCCGCCCCGTCTGTCGGACCCTAATCCTCGGGGAGGAGGAGGGTTTTTCAGATGATGAAGGTTCCAACCCTTTTGCTGGTCATTACCACCAACAGGGAAGGGGTAGGGAGATCGTGGCTAGAACCCATGACTCTCATTCGTGGGAAAAAAATATCAAGATTGACCTGCCTGAATTTCAGGGCAATCTATCATCGGAGGAATTTCTGGACTGGCTGAATGCTATAGATGAAATCATGGATTTCAAAGGGGTTCCTGTGGATAGGAGGGTCCCTCTTGTGGCAACCAGATTCAGGGGTAGAGCTTCCGCATGGTGGCAGCAACTGAAAATTGGTAGGAGCCGAAACGGGAAGTCCAAGATTACTGATTGGGAAAAGTTAAAAAAGAAGATGCGGGTGGAGTTCCTTCCCCATAACTATACCCGTATCATGTATCAGAGATTGTAGAATCTTCGCCGTAACACGCGTCGGCCGACGGCGATTACACCAAGAGTTCTATCAACTTGTCGCCGTAAACGATGAAGCGAAGTCGCTGAGCAAAGAAATTGCAAGGTATGTTGGAGGTTTACGTCAACAAATTCAAGATGAGTTAATGATGTATGATTTGTGTTCTATTTCGGATGCCCATCAGAGAGCTTTATTGTTAGAAAAACGGTTCAATAGGAGACTATCGAGTAATTGGAATAGTGTTGTTTGAACAACTGCAGGGGCTGCACCACCTATACGGGCAGTTATTCCTCAACCCGCAATACCAAAGAACTCAAGCGGCGGCACTACCGGCTTTAAATGCTTTTTAGTGTGGCGAGCGAGGTCATCGTATGGCGGATTGCGAGGAAAGATGATTGTCCGGGGAAAGGCCTTGTTCTTGGACGGGGAGGGATTGTTCAGGGAGGCAACAAGGTTATGACCGGGGAGGCTATATAACGATGACAATAATGGGGAGATGGAGGAGATAGAATGTATATGGTGGGTGACACAGGGGTCGCCTTCGCCGGTGGTTGAAGGGTGTGTTATGCACCCCGAGAATCCGGGTGGGGAGTCGTGGTTTCGCGCAACAACATATTCGATCCACTTGCACAATTGGTGGCAAAAGTTTGCGCGCTATGTGATTGATTCGGGCAGTTGTGAGAACGTGGTGTCAGAAGAGGCAGTGACAAAATTGAACTTGAAGACAGATGCGCATCCCAATCCTTACAAATTGAGTTGGCTGAAGAAAGGTAATGAGGTAAAAGTTTCTAAGCGATGTTTGGTTTCTTTTTCAATGGCCTCTAAATATAAGGACAGTGCATGGTGTGATGTTGTAGCTATGGATGCTTGTCATCTGCTTTTGGGGCATCCGTGGCAGTATGATCGTAAGGTCGCGCATGACGGAGGGTCTAACACTTATAGTTTAATTTATGGTGGTATAAAGATCAAATTGTTACCATCGAAGGAGTCAGCCGTTGCGGTTCCTAATCTATTGGCAAGAGCGCAGATGGAAAAGGAGATCGCTGAGTCTGGGATTGCTTATGTTCTGGTTGGGAAGGATCAATCTGAGGCTGCAGTTCCAGCTATTATTCAGCCCCTTCTGTCGGAATTTGAGGATGTCTTTCCAGAGGAGTTACCGGAGGGCTTGCCACCGCTACGTGACATTCACCACCAAATTGATTTGGTGCCCGGTGCTAACTTGCCGAACCGAGCCCACTACCGGATGAGTCCGAAGGAGCATGAGGAGTTGCGTAGACAGGTGGAGGAGTTGCTATCCAAGGGTTTCATTCAAGAGAGCCTCAGTCCTTGTGCAGTTCCAGCTTTATTAACTCCAAAGAAGGATGGATCATGGAGGATGTGCGTAGACAGCCAGGCTATTAATAAAATCACCGTGAGATACCGATTCCCCATTCCTCGCTTAGATGATTTGTTGGATCAATTATCAGGGGCCAAGGTGTTCAGCAAGCTGGATTTGAGGAGTGGTTATCATCAGATTCGGATCAGACCAGGGGATGAGTGGAAGACTACCTTCAAAACTCGTGAGGGTTTGTATGAATGGCTGGTTATGCCATTTGGTTTGTCAAACGCACCTAGTACTTTCATGCGTGTGATGAACCAAGCGCTGCGACCGTTTATTGGTAAGTCTGTTGTAGTCTATTTCGATGACATTCTGATTTATAGTGCCACGCCGGATTTACATATGCAGCATTTAAGAAGTTTTGGAAGTCCCTCTGCGGGAGAATTTGTTTGGGGGTCTAAAAAAATGTGCCTTCATGACTGACTCAGTCTTGTTTTTGGGATACATTGTTTCGGGGGATGGACTTGCTGTGGATGAATCAAAGGTGGAGGCAATCAAACAATGGCTCGAACCACGGACCTTGTTTGATATTCGGATCATGGGTTGGCGTCGTTCTATCGCCGATTCATTCCACACTTCAGCACTATTATGGCGCCGATCACAGAGTGTATGAAAGGCGGAAGTTTTACATGGACGTAAGAGGCGAGGGGCTTTTCGGAGAGATCAAGTTGAAGCTAACGAGTGCTCGGTGCTAATCCTTCCGAGATTTTTGCGTACCGTTTGAATTACATTGTGATGCCTCGAAGGTAGGAATTGGGGAACGTGCTTAGTCAAGTGAAGCGGTTGCTTACAAAGGGTGAAGCTCATGGGGGAAAGGTGAATTCGGCCGCATTATGATGTGGAGTTCTATGCAGTTGTGCGGGCTTTGCACCATTGGTACCACTACCTCATTCACAGTGACTTTGTGCTGTATTCTGATCACAAGGCGCTGAAACATTTGAATAGTCAGGACAAGCTCTCCCATCGACATGCTAAGTGGGCAGCTTATATCCAGCAGTTCACCTTTGTGATTAAGCACAAGGCCGGGGCGTTGAATCGAGTTGCTGATGCCCTCAGCCGTCGTTCTTCCTTGCTGACTCTCATGCGCACTGAGGTACTTGGTTTCGATTCTTTTCATGAACTATTGGCTATGGATCCTTTTTTCTCGCATGTGTTGGATGTTATTTCAAAGGGTGAACCGAGTGTGTTTCACCTTCATGATGGTTTTCTATTCAAGGGTAATGCACTATGTGTTCCAGAGTCGAGTTTGCGGCTCAAAATTATTACTGACTTGCATAATGAGGGACATGTGGGTTGTGATAAGACCCTTGCTTTGGTGGCTGCATCATATTTTTGGCCTACTTTGAGGCGGGATGTTTACCGGTTTGTGGGAGCTTGTCATATCTGTTGTGTTTCTAAAGGTGGGGCCACTAACGCCGGACTTTATATGTCTTTGCCTATCCCTACGCAACCATGGACGGATGTGAGTATGGATTTTGTCCTTCGTCTTCCTCGTACCCAGCGAGGCAAGGATTCTATTTATGTGGTGGTGGACAGGTTCTCGAAGATGGCTCACTTTATTCCTTGCACGAAGACCACCGATGTTGTTAAGGTAGCACAGTTGTATTTTGACAGTGTTTATCGTTTACATGGGCTGCCTGCCTCTATTGTTTCAGACAGGGACACACGTTTCTTGAGCCACTTTTGGCGTTGTTTGTGGAGATTGGCAAACACACAGCTCGATTTTAGTACTTCATATCATCCACAGACTGATGGCCAAACTGAGGTGGTCAATCGTTCTTTGGGTAACATGCTACGCAGTTTGGTGGGTGCACAGCTCGGGTCATGAGATTTGAAACTGGCCCAGGTTGAGTTTGTATACAACCATTCAGTGAATCGAAGTACGGGTCATTCTCCATTTCAAATTGTCTATGGGTGCAATCCGCGGTCCCCTGTCGATCTCGCTCCGGTGCCCAATTTGAAGCGTGTGCATTGGAAGGCCCAAGACTTTATGGCACATTTGCAGGAAGTACATGAGGCTACCCGAAAGCAGTTGGAGGTCTCTACCTCCAAGTATAAAAAGGCAACCGACAAGAAGCGTCGTTTGGTGGAATTTGAGGTGGGTGATTTTGTATATGCTATGCTGACCAAGGATCGCTTTTCGAAAGGGGAATACAACAAGCTTAAGGCCAGGAAGATTGGGCCTTTGGAGGTCCTTGAGAAGATCAATCCAAATGCGTACCGCTTAAATTTGCCTAACCACGTGCGCACATCGGATGTGTTCAACGTCAAGCATCTGATTCCATTTGTGGGTGATAGTTCGTCTTCTGATGATTGCAATTCGAGGGCGAATTCTTTTCAAGCAGGGGAGGATGATGCAGACCGGCTTGCGTCAACATGGATGGACAGGTTGCGTCCACGTAGGCCTAAAAAGGCCTAAGAATCGACAAATGGGCTGTCGGTATCGATACTGTGTTTTTGCTGTATCGATACCAAAGTGCTAATTGGCGAACAGAATCAATCCGTATCGATACAGGATTTTCTCTGTATCGATACCGAGTGTCCTTTACTCGTCCGGATAGCTTGCTACGTTATTTGCTTTATTTCCGATTTTTTCCTTTTTTAGTTAATTTACGTTTTTTCCTTGATTTGACTTCCTTTTTTCGGAGCAAATCAATTAGGGTTTCTACCTATATAATAAGTTGTAAGCCTAAGCGGCTGGGGGTTGATTGTTATTGAATTACAGAAAACGAGTTTTACTCACACTTTGATCGTTTAAGGAGGGAGCACCTCTGGGTCGATCTTATTGTTCGTGTTCCTCTTGCACAATTGATTCTGTCCTATAGCCTGCGCTGCATCACAGTCATACAATCAAAGGATCTTTTTGGTGATTATCGATAGGGATCGCTACCCTTACGTTGGTCTTATTTTTGGTTGAATGGATGCCCTAGTTTCACAATTATATTACGAGGGAAAGTTGAACAGGAAACCCAAGTCTCTTCTCTCACCTACTTAAAATTTTTTAATTGCTTTCTAGTTAATTTTAGTTTAATCAAAACAAATCAAAATTTCCTTTCAATCTTGAATTAGATTAAAAGATAATTGAAGATTCAATCCCGATTCACTGTTTGTTCAACTGCTTTATACACAAATGAAGAAGAACTAGAACACCTTTAGATTTTGCAAGCTCGCCAAAATATATAGAGCAAAAAGAACCATGAATTCAAATGATTCTATATATCTGAATTGGTAAAACCCTTGCCTTTATATAGGCATGAATTGTGACTATTAGCCAAAGATTACACCTCTTTGGTTAAAATAGATAGTTAAGTCTATTCAGAATAGCCATGCATATTCATTTGTTCCTAATAGTTGCACCTTTTAGTATAGTCATATCTATTCATTTAACCTGAATAGACGTATCTTTTGGATAAAAACTGTTCACCAATAATACCATTTAATATCCATTAAATATTTTGGAAATGTTCCAACAATCCCTGACCATTTTCAAAATATTGAAAATAAAACTTAGATAGACTCGGAAAACTTGTGCATAAGTGAATGTCTCAATTTTAACCATTCACATAGTGAAAACGCATCAAAGTTAGTCGAAAGAGTATAGGAGACATGTCTTTTAACCAGCAATCCATATTTTGACTAACCGGACGGACCTCACACACAAATTTATTCTCCTTAGGTAATTCTTTAAAGCCAACGCGTGGATTGGCCTTGGGTTTTTACCTTGGTTTTACAAGTGCTCTAAAGTCAAAGTACCCAAGACCTATAGGAAGTGGCACCACCTTCACACTCATATAGGTAGATTTTATCAGCGTCCCTGTAACGAAAAACACCAAAAACCTATTAAGAGTTAAGTACCAAGAACTTTACCTTGGGATGCATAATAAATTCAAAATTGTTTTGAATGAAATGGGTGAGTTTTGCATCAACCACTTACACACATTATATTGACATGATTTCTTGCAGGGCCCCTTAAAAAATTATTCTTATATGAATCAATGGTTCAGATTTTTCGTGTGGGACCTAAAAGTGGGCCCCCAAATAGCTCTGCGCAAATTCTGTACCTTTAGGTTTTCCGATTAGTTAGGTCAAGGGTCTATCCACATGCACTTTGGCCATATTTACAGACTGTTACCTTGCCACAAACTTACCTTACTTTTATAGTTTATAGTATATATCATTAGTCTTTGCATTTTTTTTGGGTTAATGGCCTGGACACCCCCTGTAAGTATATGTTTTCTCCCAAACACTCCTGTAAGCAAAAAATCTACGACAACACCCCCTCTAAGTATACATTGTCCCCCATCCCTACCTTTTGTTAGGCCTTGACTCCCCTACCATTAAATTTTGGTGAATAATATGACATGATCTACCCAATATACCCCCACCCATGTTCCCTCTCCTTTTCCCCCATTCTCCTCATTTTCCCCCCATTTAGGTGAACAGATTATGATTATGATAATCTCCCTTTGTCTTCATCAAGAACTCAATTCTGGAAAAATATAAGTTGGCATTCTCCTCTCTAATTAGAGTTAAAAAATCAACAATGGTCGTTGCACTAGACAAAAGGAAGAATGAAATTGGCATCCTTCTCCTTTATATAACCTATCATTCTGATTAAACGGAATAAATTGGAGGTTGCAATGTCCAGAGGTCACATAAACCAAACCTGTAAAGAACAATGAGAACGTTATACAACCCAATCACAGTCTCATCAAACATCATCGACGATAATGATACAAGCCAAAGCAAAACGCATAATGCAGAGAGATGTATATATCAGACTTCTCTATTTGCAAATATCAAATCATTTTACAAAAACCCAGAAGACGATCCAAAACACAAGTTCCAATCTTTCAGTGCAATATCGAATTGCCTCAACATCGTCGGAAACAACATTAACACGATTCCGAAATCATGGCATCAACCACAAACATGAATTTTACCAGTTGATGTCTACAATCCAATCAAATAAAACCATGTCACAACTCGGCACCAAACCCTAATTCAGAGACATTTGGGGAAAACGATAAACAGTACTCAACCCTATTGGGCCAACACAAATTCCAGGCCCATACACTTTAATAACCAAGGCCCAATTCATTTCTCCCCCCTCTTGTATAGTGCTTTCCCCCTTACGGTTCAGGGAATGCACTGGGTGTTTACGTTAAATTTCTTTGGTTATTGTCTAGTACTGGAATTCATATTGGAAAAAGTTCAGTTTGCCGTTTGGCAACATGAGAGGGTTAGTCATGACCATAGACAAGGTTACATTCAGATGTGGACTCACAGCACTATGAAGATGGTAAAGGATTTGATTGGTGGAAATCCCCATGTTGAAAGAGTAAAGTCGGATCCTGATTCTGCAATTGTCGCTTTAGAGTTGCTGAATGGAGATGGTTGAGAGAGAGAGAGAGAGAGAGCTGGGGGGTTTACGGTGTCGTTGATGTTGGTGCTAGATTAGAGAAGCAGGAGTTGAGTTAGGGTTCATGACCGATCAGAGAAGAAGGAGGGGTTTTCATTGTCATCATAGAGAGAGAGAGAGAGAGAGAGAGAGAGAGAAAGAGAGAGAGAGAGGAGACAAGAGCCACTGATATTATTAGTTGCAAAATGAAATTTTTTCGTTAAGTATAGTATATATACTGGAGGCTAAAATGGTCCTTTAACTCTTTCCGTTAACAGAGTTAGAGGTCCAAATGTTTAGTTACTTAGAAGGGGTGTCGTCGTAGATTTTTTGCTTGCAGGGGGTGTTTGGGGGAAAACGTATACGTACAGGGGGTGACCAGGTCATTAACCCTTTCTTTTTTTTTTTTCTGGTAGTATTTTTGAAACCGGGGGTGGCATGTGCCACCCTCCTCTTCTTAGCTCCGTCCCTGCTTAGTTCTACCTTTACTGTATCAATCCAGGGTGCTACACCTGATTCAAGGAGTTGAACAATGAGAACAAAAAGTGAGTTAAAATTTCAAACTGTTGACACAAAGCATTAGTTAAGGTTGGAAATAATTTTATATTAGAAGATAATGTACAGAAAAGCAAAAATAGTTGAGGATGTTAGACATTTTGTTTTGGCAAGAGCGTCCCGATGAATGTAAACTGGACTAATCTTTTTCATGAGCCCCTCCCACAGTCCTTTACATGTGTTTGTGTGAGCTGAGGAGAATCCAAGGACCAATCATTGCAGACAGTGGCAGAGCCAAGATTTAGGTTAGCGGAGATAAAAATTAAATCTATACGCAAGTTATTTTTTCTATTTGCTCATGCAAAAAAATAACTAAATCATGAGGTTAAGTATAATGTAGATGTATGGTGATACATGTATTTCTACTTATATAATTGGTCCAAGTGACTTATTATAAGCTAGGAAGCACGGCACGGTGATGCAGCGGTATGGTATGGGTGCAGTGCAGCGATACAAAGAAAAACCTATAAAAGTAGGGTACAAGTACGGTTGGAGTACGTAAGTGTAAATTCCCCCTTCCCTTTTTACTATGTTCAATTGCACAAACTGAATAATAAACCTATATGTTTTACCAACAAAGAGCAACATAAAATAAAAGTTAAAAGGCCCGGGAGTTGTAGCAGTTGTAGATCTATAGAGAGGAGGGGATGAAATCGATTAATAGACTAATTTAGGTAGGTAGGGAGAGAGAGAGAGAGAGAGAGAGAGAGAGAGAGAGAGTAACCAAAGATAATTTTGAAAAGATCGGTGAATAGTGTTTTATCTACTTACATCTCTTTCAACACACCAACAATCCTCTCTATTACTCTCTCTATACCAATTAAATAATATAAACTAATACATATAATATATATATATATATACACACACACACATACATAAGAGGTGAGAGAAAAATTATAAAAAAAGATTATAAAAAGGGTTAGGGAGTGAATAGTGGCTCCCTAAAAGGGAGATGATATAGGAAGACACTATTCACCTATGTATTTTGTTAACCTATTTAGGGAGGCTCTTGGAGCTCAAATTTGATATTTGGCTCGGTAAAATAGAGATAGGAGGAAATTTATTGAGTCTATTGTACATGCTCTAAGTGGTGAAGTTCAAAAGCCGTAAGTGATGAAGTTAAAAGGGGCGTCAAAATTGCACATGAACCCCTGAAATTTCTATAGTTTTCATTTGGACCCCTTAAAGTTTTAAAAAAATTTACACAAAAAGCCCAAACATACCCAACAAAGTACCCATTGGAGTACCTAGGACTAGCAAAGCCGTACCTGAACAGTGCAAAAGTACCTGGTACATTTTTGTTGTACTTGGTACGTAATTTGGTGTACCCATACCAGTACCTGGTATGCGTACGGCGACATTTTTGGAGTACCCACTGGGTGGGCCCCACCATACATGTGAGAAAATGTGGTGAGAAATGGTTGAGATAGTTGTGTACCTATCATTTTTTGACCTAATTAAAGCTATATCACAATTTTTTTTTAACACCTTTTATACGAACTGAGGACCTGTTTACATTTAAAATCAACCAATCCAATGATTAATTGACACGTAATCAAGAGTGCCAAACGTTGGCAATTACTCGTCGATACAGACACACTGGATTAAAAGAGCATTATTTGAGTAAATACGATTTCGTATCGTGTTCAAATATAAAAACGGTTTAGCAGTTACGAACCATCATTATTGGAAAGAATGAACCTCTAAGCTATGGGATTAACTGTTTAAATATATAAGTGCCACGTGTGAACTTGGGAAACAAGGCAAATTGGCAGTTATAACACGTGGAATACTTATAGAAAGGCAGTTATTCATCTTAACGCTTAATCATTTGAGTTCGTTTGAACAACTGTACAGATTCAAAATCAAAGCTTTTAGAGGAAGATTTCAGAAGAATTCAAATTGAGGCGTGGAGGAAGGAGCAACCGCCAACTCGAGTGGAAGTTAGAGTTGAAGCAAGCCGATGTTCAAATTCATTGGAGCGGGAAGTTCAAATCTGGCAAAAGCATCTATAAATAGAAGAATTCAAAGAGTAAAAAGCAGGACAAATCTTCAACAAACAAAGAATCAAAAACTGATGCTTGGTTTGTTCATTGGCAAAGTAGTTTAGGATTTCGAACTCAGTTCGAAGTAGATTAGGATTTAGACTAAGATTTAACTCGATTGTTCTTATAACAATCACCCCTATCCCAATTGTTCTTGCAACAATCACCTGTTCGAAGTTTTGTATTTGAAGTTGGAGACAATTTCGAAGTAAGTTTATCTTTGATTTATTAATCGAAGTGTCTTGTTTCTTTGTTGTTCTTCGATTTCCTAAGTTTGTTGGTTTACATTTCTTCACTTGTTGAAAAAATCCTCTTAATTGAGGTAATTGAACCAATAAAACACAATCGCCTGATTAGATTTGGTTTTTCCAAAGTTAATATGAGGGAGGAGATTCAAACTCTCTCTGGCACGCTCGCACACAATTATTTTTCAATTGCAAAGAAGTAAAAGAACCAAACACCCCAAACGAACTGCTCGGTTTCCAACATGGAATGGGCACTATTTTGTAAGCATTGATTGAATTGTTGGGTTTGTGACTCTTGAATCGGTTTGATTTGTCACGTCAATGACTCTAGCGTGGTTGAACGGCAGGGGCACGTTGAGGTATTGCACTAATTAGTGATGTAAAACCTTGGGATAATTTTTTTGTTTTTCGCAACAACCGACTGATCTCTTTCAAATTTGATATACAAGTGAAATATTGGTGGAATCGTAGATGTCTACTGAATTGGGGAAGTCTTTATGTTGTGCTTTTGGTCTGTCGTTTTCGTACTAAAAATAAATTTAGGAGTATAAAATAGTGAGTTAACTACCACTCCGGCCGTAGAATAGTGATTAAAACCGAAATCATTTGGAAATTAAAATAAATTAACTGGAAAGTGATTAAAAGTTTTAAAAGCAGGTGAGAGAAGAGGGTAGGATTGCTGATTCAACTTCCCCCCATAATATAAATGTGACGAAACCTTGGGCATCCATTCAACACAAAACTTAGACCATATTAATAAGGGTAGTGATCCCAACTGATAATCACCAAAAAGATTTTTTGTGTGTGTGACTGCCAATGAGGTGGCCCCTTTTTGTGGCTATGAGAGTTAGTAGTGGTTCGGATGTCTGTACCTAGGGAGGCTACCATCTTTTGTAGCTCTCTAGTCCTTCGATTAAAAATGAATACTATTAATTTTAGATGATTATTTCTTGTATCCTTTTATTCTCTATCAATGAAGCTTCTACCATTTTGAAAAAAACAAAATGTTCTTTTGAGGAAGGATTACCCAGATCAATTTTTCAACATGATAATTTTGGAAACAAGACTTTGCAACTGAGATTTTGCTTTCAAGATTCCACTTTACTTGTTGGTCTGCCCATACTAACTTGGTTGATTTGGAAAAAAAAAAAGAAAAAATGGTTTTTAGGTTATTTTTTGTTGTCTTTATTCAAAAAAGATTTACATTTATTAGTTTTGCGTCAAGTTTTTGTGGTTTATTTTTTATTTTATTCAAAAAAAATTATTTTTGACTATACTTTTATACTTTTTGGATTCGTCTTGCCAAGACAAATCCATAAATCACAAAAACTTGACACAAAACTAACAAATACAAAAAATTAAATTAAATAAAGACAACAAAAAAACCAAAAAACCAGTTCTGCATTTTTTTGCCAAATTAAAGGTTGGGATATGACATATTTTAAAAAAATTGCTATTCAAGACTTTTCCATGACAGTACTTGGGAGTTGACGGGGTACAACAAATATTCATTATTAGTGAATAGACCAAATTAATGTCGTCGGTGGAATATGAGATATCTTATAAGACATGAAGATTTTTCCAACCCAACTGTCATGCATGGTTCTGAATATGTGATATAAAACTATCGTCGCAATTGTTTTAGTTATATTGAGTAATAAATCACCAACAACGGGGAACGATATCCACAAACAGCCAAAGAAATGGTAAACCTAATAATATTGCTACCGAAACAACTCCAGTAGTCTCAAACAATAGCTTTGCTACCGAACAGACACTGGTAGCCCCAAATAGAAAAAGAAGTAGAGATTGCCTATCACATCAACGAAACAAAAAATACCAAAAAAGAAAAAAAAGGGGTATGACAGTAAAGAGAGATATCCTTGATAAGAGCAATGGTTTTAGCAGCCTATCAAGGAGGGCAAGAGGGTTGGGCAAACCTCCTAGGGAGGGTACAAGGGTTGTGAGACATCGAAAATTCAGTTATGTCACATTTTCTCTTTCTTTTTTCTTTTGGGTACATCGAAAATTCAGCTATATAATTCCCAGATCAGATTTTTACTCTCTCAGTACATGCACTCGCTCATCGTGTTACTAGTCTATTCCTGAATGGAAAATTTTTTGCTGCACGAAGTCTATCTTTCCGACTCTATGTTGGAGACAAAGGCATGTTCGGTTGGCTTCTAAAGAGTGAAAAGGAACCAACTTAAAAAGGATATCCTAATTGGGCTCAATGGGACATTAACAATTATACTTCCTCCGTCCCATTTTAAAAGTCTCCGTTTGACAATTATGCATTTTTAGGAGTCAACATAATTACACATGTAAAATATTACTTCTATACAGGGGTGTAATTGAGCTGAGCTTTGGGCTACTGGGCTCGGCTCGCCATTTATGTACTCGAATTCATGACAAGCTAAATTACTTGGCTCGAGCTTGGCTCACCAAGTTTCTAAACAGCTTGAGCTCGGCATGTATAGCTTGAAACGTGGAGCCATAGTGTGGTGAAGGACTAATGGGTCTTATTTATAAGCTGTAAAATAAGAAAATACGTGTATATATATATATGCGGATCCATGGACACATTTCGCACACTCTTTTTGACACTCCATCTCAGCCTTTGAAATCAAGGGTTGAGATTGAAACTTAAAAAAAGACTCCTTTCTCATGTGCACCTCTCTCTCCTCTCACGTATTCTCTCTCCCTCACAAAACACCCCTGTTTTTCCTCCCATTCCGGTGGCAGCCATGGCTGGCAAATGCCCCTATGACGGTATTTTCCCCCTCTGCTATAATCTTTCTCTCTCTTTGCCCTGTTTAATTTCTGTTCAAATGGGACAAATAGAAAAATAAATGCAAGGACAAACCCAAATATTATAACTCATGTAATTCATAAAATCAAAAGTCTTTATATTCCATCAAATCAGAAGTCTTTACATTCCATTGAAGCACTGCAATCAACGAATTGCATGATTTGCAAAATTTATGCTTTTAGAAACAAGCAATTTCTCCATTGCCAATTCAAGTAAGGATCTTTCCAGGGGAAAAAATCAACTGAAAGTTGAAACGGCAAACAAGTAAGGTAAATCGAACAAGTTTTTACTCATGCATAAACCTGACATTTCCATTTTGAGCCCCTGAGTTTAGATCTCGTAGCTGTGAGCAGCCAGTTGAGCCCGAGCGGTGGCGTGAGTGGGTGGAAGAGAAGGAAAGGGAAAAGAGGAGGGAGGAGAAGAGAGAACGACGACGGTGGCTCTAGCAGTCGTCGGCCATGGATACTAGCCACTAGCCAGACTGGAGTATGAGAAAATACATTGGGTGGGTTTGCGGGAGAGAGGACACATGTGAGGAGAGAGAGGGTGCACGTGAGAAAGGAGTCTTTTTTAAGTTTCAATCTCAGCCCTTGGTTTCAAGGGTTGAGATGGAGTGTCAAAAAGAGTATGCAAAATGTATGTCCACGGATCCACTTCCTACACACACACACACACACATATTAGCTCGCGAGCCAACTCGAGCCGAGATCTTTGAAGCTTGGGCTCAGCTTGATAACAAAACCAGCCTAATATTTTCGCTTGAGCTCGTTCGTTAAAGGGGCGAGTCGAGCTTGAACGAGCTCATAATGAGCCGAGCCTCGAGCCACTCGCAAACGGCTCAGCTCATTTACCGTCCTACTTCCATACTTACCTTCTATGGAAACATCATCATAACACTTTTACTCACCAATTTTTCAAAACGAATCTACTTTTAGGGGCAAAATGGAGAATGTCCCAACCTTTACCCACTAACTTTACAAAGTAGATATTTATTTTGGGATAGCTCAAAATGGAATACTTGACACTAAAAATGGGACGGAGGGAGTACCATTTTGGGTTGACTCTTCAACTCTATGGAGCAAGATATTTACAACATGTTCATTTACTATGACAGTATTTTGGGTTAATGGGCTGCTTTGCAACAAATGTATGCGCAGGCCCATAATGATGCTTGTATTTTTTAGTTATATCAAAAAGTTTCACATGCATCCCAAGAGATCTTTGGACTTTCTGTGGCTGAGTTCTTTGGGTATATGAAGCCTTGTTGGGTGGAATTGGCCCAATATGTGCCTTTGAGTGACTTTCCTGCTAAGGCAGCTTCAATTGTGGTCAAAAGGCAAAATGTTTGCAGACATACTGGTTTTTGATGGGTTTGAAACCTGATTTTGAATCTGTCTGAATTTAGATTTTAAACACGACACCCATGCCTTCTTTGTATGAGGCCTTTGCTACTATTGATGGTGAAGAGAGACAACATTGACTTAGCCATGTATATGTTGATTTTTACGACTCCTTCTATTGCTGAGTAGACAGCACTTGCTGCTATTGATGAATCGCTTTCGGGTGTGCTCAACCAATGACCTGCAAAACAAGGTGCTTGACATAGTGTGGTGCTGGCCAACACCCCTCCGATGCCTATGTCAGATTTGTTGGAGATAATTAATGTACTCAAGTAAACAGGAATACTTGAATAGCCCTACCTCATTATCAAGTGTAGAGGCCTATTTATAGGTCTTATGCCGGAGCATATCATGTAATGACTTTGCCTACTAAATAGGAGTTAGTGAAAAGTATCTCGAAGGAGCTCAACGGTCACGGAGACCTTGGCCATAGTCGACTTGATTTCCCAAAGAAAGTTGACTTCCCCCCTAAGGGTAAGGACCCATAACAACCTTCTCTATCATGAAGAAATCTTCGGGAGATATTTATAATTTGACCATTGTAGATCCCGAATAATGTGGGAGTTTGTTATGCAGATCTTCACTGGGCAGATCCAATCAGGCTTGGTCTGCTCAGATGGTTTGCCTGTGTGGCCTGCTTGGAGCCATTCCTGGTTGGGCCAGGTTGAAAAGAACGAGTTTTCTAGGGCAAGCATTGTATTGCGTTGAGCACCCTTATGTCTTAGGTCAGAACCTAATTAATTGTCATGGGCTCAGAGCCCAAACATCTGACTAAGCAATATTGAGGAAAATTACTAGATGGTCAATTTAAACCTACTAGCTAGTTTAAAAGCTCGCCCACCAATCGGGACCATTGTTTGCCCCCATTGTAGTGAAAATGGTCATATAAAGGCTCGTTGCTTCAAACTTCATCCCAAGCTGAAGCAATGGTTTGCACATTTGTAGTTGTCGAGCATGTTGGTGGTTCAAGATCCTCTTACAATCTAACATTTGTTGTAAAACACATGTTATGAATGCGACTAAGTTAGGAGAAAACAAACAAAGAAAGCAATCACACGAGACAAAAGATTTACGTGGTTCCCCCAAGATTGAGGTACATCCACAGGTGAGGACAGAGAGAGTTCATTATCAATGGTGACTAAGAGATATAGAGAGCCGGCTATGATTCGTAACTCTGGAGAGGCCACAATATGAGAGATAGCCAAAGGATCCCCAAAAGCCTCTATTTATAAGAAGCACAATCAATAGGAAATCCTAAACACAATAGGAATTCTCCAAAAAAGGAAAAAGCAAGGCACAATTTCAACAATTCTCCACCTTGACTTGAATTCCAATGAACCCAAACCACTAACTATAGCAACCCTTTTCTACCTCTGCCTCGCCACACTACCCCCAAGGGGCGATTAACTACAAATACCAACCAAGCCCAAGCAATGCTTGAACTTGGCAACCGGAACCGGTTTAGTCAACATGTCCGCTGGGTTATCCGCCATTCCCTCTTTCTTCACCTCAACTTGCTTCTGTGAGATGATCTCTCAAACAAAGTGATACCTGACATCAATATGCTTGGTCCGTTCATGATACATCAGATTTTTAGTTAGATGTATAGCACTCTGCGAGTCACAAAATATTGAAGGGACCCCTTATGCAACACCAAGCTTGCAAAGAATTTCCCTCATCCACAATGCCTCCTTTACAGTTTCGGCAATGGCCATATACTTCGCTTCCGTTGTAGACAGTGCGACCATAGCCTGCAAAGATGCTTTCCAGCTAATGGCACTTCCGGATAAAGTGAACACATAACCTGTCAGAGACCTTCTTTTATCTTGGTCATCGGCAAAATCCAAATCAACATATCCAACTACTTGATTACTCAGATTAGAAACCCCATACAAAAGACCCATATCTGCAGTACCTCTTAAATACCGAAGTATCAATTTTACAACCTCCCAATGTGCCTTTCCCAATCGCCCCATATAGCGACTAACGACACTAACTGCATGTGAAATATCAAGACGAGTATATACCATGGCGTACATAAGGCTCCCAACCGCGCTTGAATATGGAACCTAAGAAATACTTTTCCTCATCCTTTGACTGTGGTGACAATTTTGTTGAAAGTCGAAAGGGTACTAACTGGCTTCGAATTTTGCATGGCAAAGTGCTCAAGTACTTTGAGAACATATGACTTCTGATTCAAGAACAACTTGCCATCTACTCAATTTCTGCTAATCTCCATACCTAAAATCCGTTTTGCTGCACCTAAATCATTCATCTCGAATTCACCACCCAACTGCTGTTTCAACCTGTTGATTTCTGATACACCTTTGGCAGCAATAAGCATATCATCGACATACAACAGTAGATAAATAAATGAACCATGTAGAAGTCTTCGAAAATATACACAACTGTCATATTCACTCCTAGAATATGATTGGCTTATCATGAATGTGTCAAACCGCTTTTACCACTGCCTAGGAGATTGTTTTAAGCCATATAAAGACCTACGAAGCAAGCACACATGATCTTCCTTACCAGAAATAACAAATCCCTCTGGTTGACACAAATAAATCTATTCATCAAGCTCCCCATGCAATCCGCTAAAATCGAGTGGCAACTCTGAATCGATAGTACCTTGGAGGGGTGTCCACAATAACAACTCCACCTGTTTTGGAACCCTCGGTTCCTGAACTGCATCTTCAAGATGCTTAGACCCCTTCACGATAAAGTTTTCATTAAAAGTAACATTTCTACTAATTAATCTGTACCATTTCACACTTGCTTGATAGCCTAGGAAAATACACTTCTTGGCACGTGGTTCCAACTTACCCTCATTCACATGAGCATAAGCTGGACAACCAAACACACACAATACGAAATAATAAGCCTTATGACTCGACCATACCTTAAACGGAGTTTTACACTCAATATTAGTCGATGGAGACCTGTTCACCAAACAGCATACTGTGGAAACGACTTCAACCCAAAACTCTTTGCCCAACCCGGCATTGGACAACATACACCGTGCCTTCGCCAGAAGAGTCTTGTTCATTTGTTCAGTCGCACCGTTCTGCTAAGGGGTTTACCTCACTGTGTGGTGCCTCACAGTGCCCTCATCACTGCGAAACTTATCAAATTTGCCAAGACAAAACTCCATACCATTGTCAGTTCTCAAACGTTTTATTTTCTTACCCGTCTAATTCGCTATCAAAATTTTAAACTGTTTGAATGTACTCAAAGCATCACTTTTATGTTTTAACATATATACCCAAACCTTACGAAAGAAATAATCGATAATACTCATAAAATATCGAAAACCGCCTTTAGAAGTTACCTTTGCGGGACCCCAAAGTTCCGAGTGAAAATAACCCACTGTGCCTTTGATGTGATGAACAACTGTGCTAAATTTGACCTTGCACTGCTTGCCGTAGACACAATACTCGCAAAAATCTAGCTTCTCAAGTTTCTGACAACCTAGCAAACCCTGTTTGCTCAGAACTCTCATCCCCCTCTTGCTCATATGCCCAAGGCGTATATGCCACAAATGAGTCAAGTCTGAATCTGAATCCTTTAATGAGGCAACCGTTCTTGCAGCACTTGTAACTGTACTGTATTGAAGTATATAGAGGTTGCCACACTGCTGACCCCTCATTAGTACCAATGCACCTCTAAAGACCTTCAAAACTCCACCTGCATCGAGGAATTTACAACCAAGAAAATCAAGAGCACTTAGGGAGATAAGATTCTTCATCAAATCCGGAACATGTCGAACCCCAGATAAAGTCGTAACAACACCATCATGCATCCCAAGATGAATCGTTCCAACACCAACAGTCTTACAGGCCATGTTGTTGCCCATCAAAACTGTACTAGCATTGACTGTCTCATAAGTAGTAAACCACCTTTTATGCGGGCACATGTGGTATGAACATCAAGAATCCAAATCAACTCGTTGTCAGAACGAGAATGACCCACTGTAACTGATAACACTGTATTCGACTCATCTGAGGTTTCAGCAACTCCAACAATATCTTTACCCCCTTTCTGGTTCTCCTTTTTCTTCTCTTTGAGTTTTAAACAGTCAACTTTTCAGTGCCTAGGTTTCTTGCAAAAATTGCACTTCCCCTTCTTCTTTTTCACTGACTTGGATCTACCCCTATTACTCGACTCCTCCCTTTCTGTTGTTCTTCCTCTTGTAAACAAACCCTCCGCATGCGTATCACCCTCACCAAACACCTTTTTCCTCAATTCTTTCGAATAGAGGTTGGACTTAACATCTTCCATAGAAATTGTGTCTTTGCCATAGAACAGGGTGGTAACAAAATGTTCATATGAAGGTGGTAAATAACATAACGAAATTAGGGCTTGGTCTTCATCCTCAATTTCACTATCAATGTTTTTTAGATCCATAATAATACGATTAAACTGGTCTAAGTGATCCTTAATAAGTGTACCTTCACGCATTCGAAACGTATAAAGACGCTGTTTAAGAAACAACCTGTTCATGAGGATTTCGTCATATATATGCCTTCCAATTTCAGCCAAATACTCGCTGCTAAAGTTTCTTCTTCCACCTCACAAAGAACATCGTCTGCCAAACTCAACTGAATAGAACTCAGAGTTTTGACATTCATGTCTTACCAATTCTCCGGACAAACCCCGAACTTCGCCAATCCTAACAAAGCTTTGTGTAATCCCTGTTGGGTTAACAGAGCCTTCATCTTTACTCTCCAAACGCTGAAACTGCCGCTCTGCCCATCAAACTTTGAGATCTCAAACTTAGCCGCCATAACCACAATCAGAAACAAAACCTTAGTTTTTCAACTAGAAGCTTTGATACTAGTTTGTTGTAAAACGCACGTTATGAATGAGACTAAGTTAGGAGAAAGCAAACAAAACAAGCAATCACACGAGACAAAAGATTTACATGGTTACCCCAAGATTGAGGTACGTCCATGGGTGAGGAGAGAGAGAGAGTTCACTATTAATGGTGAAGAAGAGATACAAAGAGCCGGCTATGATCCGTAACTCTAGAGAGGCCACAATATGAGAGATAGCCAAAGGATCCCCGAAAGCCTCTATTTATAAGAAGCACAATCAATAAGAAATCCTAAACACAATTGAAAATCCTAGACGCAATAGGAAATCCTAAACATAATAGGAATTCTCCAAAAAAAAAGGAAATATTAAGGCACAATTCCAACAACATTACCCATCTTCCATCTTAGATTGGTTAGCTTCAACAGTAGCTTATTTCTCTTACTAGCCAGGCTAAGGGAGTATCTCAATCTTCCACTGCGACCCTTGCTATAGGTACTAACACTGCTTTTCATGTTCGGTCTGAGAGACCTACTTGGGTTTTGGATTCTGGAGCCAATGATCATACGACCAGTGAGTTATCATTCTTTTCGTTGTGTACCCCTACTTATAATCAAACAACTAGCTCATGAATACCTCTCCCATATCGAGCATAAGGGTGATATTTGCTTATCTTCTGACATCACTCTTACACCTGTTCGTCATAACCTAATTTTTCATTTAATCTCGTCTATGAGTCATCTTGCGAAATTTTTTCATTGTGCTATCATTTTTTTACCCACTCATTGTTTATTGCAAGACTTGAATTCAAAGAGGATTTTTAGTAAAGGATACAAGCGCGAAGGGTCATACTACTTTGGGGAGCCTCCGCTGTCTCCACCATCTACATTGAGTCTTCAAGCATCTGTTTTGCTCGAGTCTAGTTCTTATGTGTTTTCTATTAAGATATTAAATTTTGTGGCATACTCGTTTAGGACATGCAAACTTTCAATATATTTATAGAAATTAAGCAAGATTAGTCCAAATTATGTAAACTAATTTATTAAACATAATTATGTAATATGCCTTGCCATCTGCTCCTACTTGATTAATGCAAATGGGTACGTTTAAAGTCTAAAGCCCAACAATATATTGCAACAGTCACCATGTCATTCTCCACATTAACTACTTTGATAGAGAACTGAGGACCACATAAGCTAAGGGCATGTCTAGTGCACTACCTAAAATAGTTCCCTAAAGTGCCTAATTAGTTAGCTAAGAAAAACACAAAAAAAGGGTCTCTATTAATTGCACAAAAATTGACTCCTTAAAATTCTAGGTGGCACCCCTCTTTACCTAAAGTACCCTAAGTGAGTACCTAAATTTGGGGAGAGACTTAAGGAGAGAGCAAGAGGAGAGAAATAGAGAGAAGAGAAAGAGAGGAGAATTTTGTGGGACCACTTGGCACCCCTCACCACTTAAATGGGTCACACTCTAAAAGATAATGAACATTTTTAGGGAGCCCCATTAAAGTGCATTTCTCCTAAGCTAGCTAACTAAATTCTTAACACACAAAATAGGGTCCCCCATGTGCTTAGGTGTACACTTTAGCACACATTTTTTAGGTAGTGCACTAGAGATGCTCTAAATGAAGACTAACTAGGAACTAACCCGCAGTTTTGTACATGGAATGGGGACCGTTTCATAAGCATTCATTGTATTCTTGGGTTTGTGAATCCTAATTCGGTTTGACTTGTGACTTGACACACTATGGCGAGGTTGGACGCAGGGGCACCTTGAGGTATTGCAGTAGTTAGTGATGTAAAACCTTGGGATAAATACTTTGTTGTACACAAAAGTCGACTATACTCTCTTTCAAAATTGATATAGGTGTGAATAGTAGATGTGCCGAATTGGGAAGTCTTTATGTTGTGCTTTTGATCTGTCATTTTCATACCAAAAATAAATTTATAAAACAGAGAGTTAACTACAACTCTATAGAATAGTGACTAAGATTGAAATCATTCGCGGGGAATAAAAATATAAGTTACTGAATCTTAAATTAATTTTTAATTTATAATTCGAGAGTGAATGGAAATTTTGATTTGATTTGATTTGCTTAAACTAAAATTAACTAGAAAGTGATTAAAAGTTTTGAAAGCAAATGGGAGATGAGACTAGGATTTCTGATTCAATCTCCTCTCATAGTATAAATTGTGACGAGACCTACGGCACCCATTCAACACAAAAATAAGACCAACATAAGGTAGCAATCCCTACCGAAGAGAAACCAACATACATGGAATCTAACAAAATTGGAGAAAGATTGATGTGTGATGACAAAAGAGACTGATCTGATTTTGGGCTTGTAATAGGAGCTAGCGTTGCGTTGAGTACATTCTCAAATCCATCATATTCCATCCAAACTTGCATTGGATTCCCACTTATAAGCTCCAAGCTCCGGATTATACGTTCCCTATTGGAGTAAAACGTAACAGTACGTAGGAGACGGATAGGATGTTAAGCCGTTAACACCAATTCCAACATGTCATTCTCCTCATTAACTCCTTTGATTTTGATATAGAACTGAGAACCACACAAACAAAACATAAAGCTAAATGAAGACTACCTAGGAACTAACCCTGATCAGCTCGGTTTCGTACATGGAATGGGACCATTTCGCAAGCATTGATGGTATTGTTAGGTTTGTGAATCCTAATTCGGTTTGATTTGTCACTTCACAAACTATGGCGAGGTTGGACGTCAGGGGCACCTTGAGGTATTGCATTAATTAGTGATGTAAAACCTTGGGATGAATACTTTGTTCTACGCAACAGTCGACTGTAATCTCTTTCAAATTTGATATTCCGTGAAATATTGGTGTGAATCATAAATGGAAAGTCTTTATGTTGTACTTTTGGTCTGTTGTTTTCGTACCAAAAATAAATTCATAAAATAGGCAGTTAACTATAATGATTAAAAAAGATTTGATTTTTTATTAAACTAAAATTAGCTAGAAAGCGATTAAAAGTTTTGAAAGCGAGAGAAGAGACTAGGATTTCTGATTCAACTTTCCCTCATAATAGAATTGTGACGACACCTGGGCATCTATTCAACACAAATATAAGAGCATATTAAGGGTAGCGATCCCTACATGGTCACCAAAAGGTTCTTTATGCGTATGACTACCAATGAGGTAGCCTTTTTTGTGGCTATAAGAGGTAGTAGTGGTCTGAATTTCAGCACCTGGGAAGGCTAACTCTTCAATCCTCCGATTAAAAACGATTATTATTTCATATATCTTTTTGTTCTCTATCATCGAAGCTTCTACCATTTTGGGAAAAAAAATGTTCTTTTTGAGGAAGGACTACCCAGACCAATTGTTCAACGAGATAATTTTGGAAACAAAACTTTTCACCTGATTTTGCTTTCAGGGTTCCACTTTACCTTGGCCTTGTTTGTTACGTCAAATTTTGAGGGAGTGAATATGAGGTGAAATGGAGTGGGACCCTAAATCCGGTGTTTGTTGCCCTGAACTTGGATAGGATGTGGATGGGATTTTCCCGCTTGCCCATGCCCTATAACAAAATCAGTGTTTCCAAAAAGCTATATCCCGTTGAACACAAATACCAGATATAGATTTTCTCCATCCATTTATATTTTGAGCAATATCTTAAGGGATTGCATATCTCAGGAATGTTATATTTCATTCTTTTATCTCTGGTCAAATTAACAAACGAGTCTGAAGGTGTACCCTATTAATGTTGGGGATATGACATATTTCTAATTGCTATTCAAGACTTTTCCATGGTGGTTGGGAGTTGACAGAGTACTACAAATATTCATTAGTGAATAGACCAAATTTGATATCGGCGGTAGAATATGAGATATCTTAATAAGACATGAAGATTTTTCGAAGACAATTTTCATGGTTCTGAAAATGTGATATAGCTGAATTTTCGATGTAACCAAAACAAAAAGGAAAGAGAAAATGTGATATAGCTTAATTAGATCTTGGAGACTTTTTAAATACAAAGGTCACGGTACAACAATATATGGAATTTTGCCCATCACATTCAACTTCGTGACTGAATAAACCCAAGTAAAATATGCGGACTACATTCATTTGGTAGCGTCGTTCGGAAGGAGGTTGTCTAGAAAAATAAACCCTATTCATTTGTCGCAGTGATTAATTAACTTGTCTACTATTTCAAAGTCGCACAGTCGATCTCCTCAGCACCTAGGAGTCACATCACCTCACGGAAACGTGTGGAAAATGCTGTGGGGAGGCTGAAGAGATTAGTGCGGTTTATCAAGATACTCTTCATTACAAAAAACAAAAAAGAAAATGCTAACCTCGACACAATAGGTGGAAGATAATGTGTAAAATGCGTATTGTTATCTAAGAAAAGCATATTAATATTCGTGAAAGTGTATTGTTATCCGTGAAATGTGTATTGAAATCTGAAACCATTTATCTTTATGTAACTATTATTCTCTACCCATTGGGTGGAGGTTAGCAAGACTGCCAAAATTAAAATGTCTAACGCCCTTAATTGTTTTCTCTTTTCTCTAAATAACAAAATGGGTTATGATAGGCGTGCAATTGTTCGCCTTAGAGCCTCTTAATTTATCCTTGCTAAGTCCATTATTTTGTTAATTGGAGTATAATGCTTTGTTTGCATGTTTTTGTTGGCTTTGATATAAAGAGTGCAAAGTTGAATTTTACTTGTTTCTAAATTAAAGCCCGCAATCAAATTAATTCAAGTGATGGGCCAACCTTAGAAGGATAGAGAAGCACCCAATTTAACTCGTACATGATCAAAATTGGAGTATCAAAAATTGGAGTAGAAAACATGCCCACATTATTGCACGTGGTTATGGAATTTTCAGGAGGAAAGTGGGCCCATCAACGTGATTGGTGTTATACCAAGGAAAAGACTTGGCAATGAGTCAGTACATGGGAGAACATTGGGCTGCTTTCATAATTCACTTGGTGATTGGTGGGCTAGTTACTCTAGCAAGTCGACTAGGGCTTCCCAGAAGGGTATCCGTAGCATGCAACCGACTTGGGAATGGCGAAACGTGGTATGGCCGATATTTGAATATAAATACCAAGGCATAAGCCTTGGAAAGGGGGTTACACATATACATCACGCATAACAGAGGGAGGGTAACCGAGGACAGAGAAGCAAAAAGCTGCCAGTCGATCGATGTTTCTGTCCATTAATGTCTCAACGTCTACCACTCCGATGGCCGGCTAATCATCTCTCTTAGGGTGTAGATGAAACCCTAACCATGTAATTTTTTTTTTATATTAATTTTGGATTTTAATTATCGAAACGATGGTTGTATAACTTTGAGATTTATTTTTCTGATTCGATCTTATTTTTCCTATCTATAGTTATGTGTTTGTTTTCTGTGATTGCAAATACATAGTTATGCAACAATTTTCTTGGCACATGGAATTGTGAATTAGGATAATCTATGCCTAGGGAAGACGAGTCGTGCCTAGATTAATTAGTTATAGAATCGAAGACGATTCGTGCCAACCGAAGATAGGTTATGCCCGGTTTTCAATCACTTGCTATTTTCTTGTCGATATCGCTAGGGGTTGTAACTTTTAGCGAATTATTGTCGTTTCGGTAATTGATCTCCTTAAATTAATATAATTACTTGGTTGCGAAGGTAGGGTGGATTCGAAACCCTAAGACCCTTTTCCATATTATTTAATTCACAAACTTTCCTACTTTTCATTATTTAGATAATTTTAAAAACAAAACTCAAATCACTTTTTCTCAAATTAATTTAGAAATCAATTGAAATAGTTGCAGCTTAGCCTTATAATCCCTGAGAACGATACTTGGAATACTTATCACTATTCATTTGAGTAGTAGTAATTATTTTGTTTAATTAATTATTTTTGGTGTGAAAAAGGACCTACCAGGTTACTTAGCAAAAAATAAAAAATATTTAACATTTGTAAATCACCATGTACGCCAAATCATGGACCAATAACTAGTATGAGAAGATCAGATAATAAATAAATACCATAAATTAATGGAGAGAAAGAGAGTTATAAGTAATATTTTTGTGCTATCGAGCTAGACCAAATCGAGGGGATTGAAATCGAGAGGGTAGTAAGGGCAGTCTAACATGGACCACACTCTATGCTGGGTCGAGGCGAAGCCTAGTGTTAGCACCTTGATATTTCAAGCGTGTTACGCTGGACTTAGGGTGGCACCTTGCACCTAAGTTAGGTAGCGAGGACAAGGCATGAGTAGGAGGCATGCCGTGGCAAGGTGAAGTGTTGGCCAGTGTCAACAAAGTCTCGTTTTCGAGTAAGCTATGATCGTTGCACGTGAAGGCCCAAGACATATTGTGGTATGGATGCATGAAGTTGCAGCTAGCTTGTGGGGTAAAACAATCAGAAATTCGACTAAGGCATTGAGCTTGGGCATAGTGACGACTTTGGCAAAGGCATGGATAAGAACGAGCAGTTACCAGCAATTACATGCAGCACATGTTGCTAGCAAGCATGGACATGTGTTCCAAGCAGAATTGACTGACAGTTATTTCCAGCAAGGCAGGCCAAACAATTACTTGATGTGCTGACAGATTATGGGCAAGCCAGCACAACCGTAGGTAGTTGGGGGTGTCAACTACAGATCATGGGCAGTTACCATGATCTCTTGTATGCTAGAATTCTGTATTCCTGATTGTAAGCCTACTTAGGCACTCCATTTTTTAGTCTAAGGAAGAGCGATGTTCTATCTAGCACTCTAAGGTGTTTCCTTGTATTGTTGGTGCAATAAAAGGTTGGGACGGTTCCCATAAACGTGTGTTTGCTTGCTAGACGTTCATATACTTTGTGTGTGTGTGTGTAAATACTTGTTGGCTGAATCAAGTTGCTGGAAACTTGGTGCCACCACGGGAAAAATCCAGAGTTGGTTTTTAACCCCGTGACACTTAGCATAATGTTGTTGGAGAGCTTAAATTAGTCTCTCGAGAGCTCAACACCATCGACAAAGTTTATTTGCAGAGCTCCGCTAACAAGTATCCCCGCCACAATCAGGGAGTATATGCACATGCTGTTTTGAAAGTTCGTGGGTAAATTTGTCCAAAAAAGATTGTTTTGACCTTATGACTCTGATGGTATGAAATTGAAAGCTCTTTCTTTTAGATGTACTAGTAGTAGATCACGTGCTTCGCATGTGGAGTTCCATTATGGAGATTGTCAAAAAAAAGTAAAGTAAAAAAAATCGAATTTTATAGTTGTTCGCACTATCAAAACAAAACAAATAGTATAAATGTATTGATACTTGTGTACCTTGAAATGACTCAGCTTTCATAATGGTTTATACAGAAGTCATCACTATATCTTAATATTGACAACACCGCTGGGAAAAAAATAACACATGCAATGCTAGCGCTAAACAACTGGTGTCTGCACGTATACAAAAACATAGCAACCTCAACATAACCATTCTTGCATTTCCAAGGATTATTGTTCGATGTCTTCAAATTTGTCCCCTTTCTACTACTGGAAAAAATTGCGTAGAAAAACTTGTAACCTCAGTGATCACAATACCTATAGCCAAACATTGCTCCCCTAACAGTCGGGTTATATCTACAAACAAGAGCGAGGTTCTCCAAATTCAGAACATATACAGGTTTGTATATCTATGGAATAGTCTCAATTACAATTGATGGTTTAGATTTGTAGATAAACTCTTACTGGTAAGAGTGAATTCTTACCTATATGAATTCATATGCAATTCTAAACCATTGACTCCTCAAATGAATGGCTCAAATTGAGGGTTGACAGTGTCTGCCTTCCCTCGTGGGAAGCAGAGCCTCCCAGCCAACAACGGTGGCTGGTGCATGATTTTCTTTAAGTTTGTGAGAAAGGTCAAGGAATTAGAAAATCCATAATAGTGAAATGTCTTCAATGAAAGTCACCCCCGTAGTTTGCCTGAAACAAAAAATTTTGAAAAAATAAAACCCTTCTGAACAGGTAGGGTATATTGCACAAGGAAACCACAAGAGTTAATACAATGACAATTGTACTTCAAAAACTACAATGACATGCACTACGTCTAAATATTACAGGTAGGGTTATATTTGGACCATTTGATCCTTTGCGGTATGATTATGTATAGCCACTCCTACCCTGTACATAATTAATCCCCTTCCCCAATTACCCTCCCATATAAAAAAGCTATTTTGTCATCCAAGTTTCCCATTCTGCTATAACGATAGACAGAGAAGCGGCGTCCCACTCATCTCCGGAAAATCTCCCAGAATCCTTGTTCAGGTTAGAATTCCTGCAACTTCTCCATACTTTTTCTTTTCCCAGCACCATCTCCTCAAAAGTGGAATCAGTTCGTTCGCATTGGGTGGAATCTGAATGGACCTAGCCAAAACAAAACTAAAGAATAGAAGGGTGATGAGACCTTTTTCTAAAACAAAAAGCATAGTGTGAAATATAACCTGTCCAAAACCAAACACCCATCCCAACAAGTCCTTGTCCAAGCTTTTGTGACTACAACATCTTATACGCAGCTCCATAACCATCATTCCTCAAAAAATCAACATCTGTAAGACCTGGCTACACACAAACAAATTGATATGGCCTATGAAGCACCGACACTCCTCGGGGGTGCCGTATTGCCGTTTGGGACACGGGGACACGGCGGGGACACGGCCAAATACGTATGGGACACGCCACGTGGCGTGTCCCAATTGTTTTTAATTTTTTTTTACAGGGGACACGGCTGGGACACAGCAGTAGGTCAGGGGACACGTCTGGGGACACGGCGGGGGTCAATCTGAAAAAAATTAAAATTTTTGGGGTAAATTTATAGTTATTTAAAATATTGGGTAAAAAGTGTAATTATGCTATCTATATTACTTCCCCTTCCCTTACCAGTACTCCAGTAGATACAATCGAAGAAGAGAAGATTTACCAGCCCTAGTTTTGTCGGCTGAAGCTTGAGCAGGAGATTCAACAGGAGAAATCGATCAAGTACTCTCTCTCTCTCTCTCTCTCTCTCTCTCTCTCTCTGCTCTGCTCTCTCGTCTCTGTTCGCTCTCTCTCTCTCTCTCTCTCGTCTCTGCTCTCTCGCGTCTCTGTTCACTCTCTCTCTCGTCTCTGCTCTCTCGCGTCTCTGTTCACTCTCTCTCTCTCTCGTCTCTGTTCTCTCTCGTCTCTGCTCTCTCTGTTCTCTCTCATCTCTGCTCTCTCTCTCTCTCTCTCTGCTCTCTGATCTCTGCTCTGTTCTCTCTCTCTCTCTTGTGCTGAGTAATAATTTTTATATGCATATCCTGTGCTAGCTGTGTTATACTGTAAAATGCAGTTATTTTTTTTAATTTGAACCATGAGTCATCAAGCCAGATGAGTCATCTATCTATTATGTTAGAACTTCGAACTACTACTTTGAGTGTCATCATAGATTATGAATGCTAACTTGCTAAGTAGTTGAATGTTGATTGTTGAGTGTTACAATTTTGCAATTTAAGCATGGCAATATATATATATATATATATATATATATATATATATATATAGAGTCCACTTCCCATCCGGGCGTCCGGATGGGAAGTAAAATCCGGACCGTATGTTTTTATCCATTTTCCACACCAAATCTGGAAGATCCGAACCGTTAGATGTGTTCAAAACATGTTTTTTAGGTCCAACGCGGGGATTTGTGGAAAAAAAATACCCGGAAGGGCTTGATCGGAGCAGTTTTTGCAAAAAATGCTACTATAGCGTTTTTTTCAAAAACTGCTCCGATCAAGCCCTTCCGGGTATTTTTTTTCCACAAATCCTCGCGTTGGACCTAAAAAACATGTTTTGAACACATCTAACGGTTCGGATTTTCAAAAAAAACATGGGAAGGTGGAGGTCCGGATTTTAAAAAAATCCGGGAGCCCGGATAGGAAGCCCGGTGTATATATATATATATATATATATATATATATATATATATATATATATATATATATATATATATATATATTAATATTATATTGCCGTGTCCCCCGCCGTATCCGTGTCCATTTTTTCAGAATGTCCGTGTCCATGTCCGTGTCCGTGCTTCTTAGGATATGGCTATTAGTCAAAACCTCAATCTCCTGCTTAAGTACTACTAATCCTAATATCGTAGTAATTATTGCTCATGCATATTGTGTCATTGCAAAATATAACCGACTGATAGCTCAAATTAAAAAGCACGGACAAATATTCTGCTACAAGGGAAGAAGCTTTAATCTTACCTGAACAACAACTAAAATACCCCCTCATCAATATTGGCAACGAAACCAAATCCCCCACCCATGCTTTTGTGGCTACAACATCTTTTTTTCTCATCATTTGAAAAAAGACAATTAGAAAGCAACATGGACTTCAAAAATTGTACCCTAAAGACATGCTTTGAAATGTTTGGAGGGAAAATGTAGTGGACCAATCAGTGGGAAAATGGGTAAAACTTTTATAGAACGCAAATATTCCAAAAAAGCCTATGAAACTTCTGCTTAGGTTAACAATCTTATGAAATGCACAAAGCATAGTAATGGACAAAGAAGGTAAACCATGGGGCCATCACTTGGAGCAATGACAAATCTATTTGCGCTGGTGTTCCATGAGTTGGAGAGATCCTTGTCCCAGGAAAACAAGAAATATGCATTTGAATTGGCTTGCTCTCTAAATTTATAAGATGAGAAGAAAAGAAGAGTCCATAGATTTTGAGCTGGACAAGCCCCTCCTGTTACGCTAAGGGTTCAAACAATATTCTAGCTACAAATCTTTGTTGGTGTTGTCAAGTATAAGCAAAACTTTTGTCCCACCTCCTTTTTTTCAGACCACTTGAGATTATAACTTGAACCCTATTAAGTCGTGAGACTCGTGACCAGCCAAGTAACCATGAGTCAGCGACATCCATTCTGTAAATTTTCTTGTTTTTTAAATAATATAATTCAAAGAAGAAACTTTGGAAGTCAAACACCGGAAAGTAAAAACAAACCAAGAAACAACAAATTATAGTCATAAAGTTGCTAGAAGATTGATGTATCTTCTGCCTATATTACCCAGAGTTGGGTATGGGCACATGAGTCCAATGTATCAAAGAACAACCAACATATTCAACAGAACACTGGAACCCAATCAGCAGCATCTATGACACTGTATTTCAAGTTTACTCGAATGGCCCACAAAAAACCGTCTTTCTCCTCCCTTGGTAACTTTTAAGCTAATTCCCCAGTTGGGGGACACTTCATGCATGCGAAGGAATCATTCACAGACTCAAAAAGGAAGACAAATCTAAAACTGAATAAGAAAAAAGTGGAAAGTTATAGTGACAACAATGGAATGATATTTCAACAAATATAACACCTAAAAAAACTACTATATGGTGAAATGTGCAGATTTAATTGAAAAGAAGTAACTAAATGCTGATGAAGATATCGATCAACAACTTGTGTTATTGAGCCAACTTACATAGTCGTGTCTCCACCCCTACAAATTTTTTTTTTGAACAGCTCCTCCACCCCAACAGATGTCTTGGACTCTCAGTACATCTAAAATTTCCTTGCATGAAAGCAGATGAAGATGTTAACATTCGTAATATCCATTTAAGCTATGAAGCACCAACACCTCTCTGGAATCCTGTATCACAATGTCCCAACACGAGGACATGGCGGGGACACGTGTCCTGACACTCCACGTGGCATGGGACACGGCTCTAGTGCTTTTTTAGATGGGGACACGGATGGAGACATAGGGGGACACGGCAGGGGTCAAATTGAAATATTTTAAAACTTTAAGGGGTCAAATTGAAATTTTTTAAAACTTTCAGGGGTAAAATTGAAGTTTTTTACCCCTGAAAGTTTTAAAAAAAATTCAAATTTACCCCTGAAAATTAAAAAAAAATTCAATTTGTCACCTAAATATTTTAAAATATATTGTGTGTATATATATATATATGTAAATAAATATACATGTGGTGTGTCCCCCACCGTGTTCGTGTCCCCATTTTTTTAGAATTGCCGTGTCCCCGTGTCTGTGTCTGTGTCCGTGTCCATGTCTGTGTCCGTGTCCGTGTTCGTGTTCGTGTTCGTGTCTGTGTCCGTGTCCGTTTCCGTGTCCGTGCATCATAGCATTTAAGCTTTCACATGGATGTAAATACATCAGACTGATATCATTAAAACAAAACCTCAATTGGTAACTGTGCAATGGACTTACTCAAAAAATTTGGGTGTTAGATTTAAGGGGTACCTTTTCCCGTGGTGCAAAGTGAAAACAAATTTAATAATTTTAGCTACAAGTTTTGAAGTTTGGGTTGGTGTTGTGTAACCACGACTCCATTTTTTTTTCCACTTATGCAGCTTCCATAATTTTGTGTGGAGTCAGGGCTACTCCACACGAACCCAAAATCCACTCACCAGCTATCAAGAGGCAGGAAGACTTGCTTCTTACCTATTATGTAGGGATCCTGCAGCAGAGCTACAAAAGTGTAAATGGTAGATGATAAGATTTAAAGCTTAAGAGGCATGAGCTTCTGAGGTCTAAAATGGTAGTTTCAAAATTGAAAAGGTTGGAGGAAGCATGAAGTAATTCCTGTGAATCTCTCGAGGATATGATGTAGGTTCTTCGGAGTGTTGATTGATTGGCCAAAGTTCCCAAGCTCAAAAGGATACCACTTAGCTTATCAGTTATGTATTTGACAATGTTTTTTTTTTTTCACAAGAAACATGTATTTTCTCTCCCAAATGAAAACATTCACAAGGACCAATTTACTTGAAGAGACTTCCGTCTCCCACATACATGTTTTGGCAAAACAAGATCTCAGTCCATCGGTCCATCCATATCTTCCCAATGATTGAGCAAAGTCTCTTGGAAATACTCCCTCCGTCCCAAAATTTTAGTCCACTTTCTCTTTTTGGATTCTTTTTGCAATTGTCTATATCTTTCAATTTATAATATTTTTTAATATTTCAAAAAATTTGTTTCATAAAACAAATTGAGATCTATTCATACTGCATATGTAAAGTCTTATATATTACAAGATATAAACCTTTTTTTATCAAGATAGAATAGTAACATGGACTAAAATTTTGAGACAGAGGGAGTAATTAAAGATCTCATGTTGTTCATTGATTGCCAAGGGAAAAGAAAGCCCTTATACCCAACACAAACAACTGTTGAGTAATTCCATCTAACAATTGGTGAGCAGCATTACTACTAATCTGAAACATTGTTTCGGACAAGATGAGTTCACAACCATTACCAACCACATCTTTGGGCAAAGGTGCTTACATTTAAGAACCATATACATGTTAAAGCCAATTTCAAACACAACCTATTGCATAAATTTGTGTCAAGGTAGGATTGCTTTCAACTTAATTTAGCCGTTTCCAAGTGATATCTTCGATGTCATGACAGAGATGGCTACACATTTGGGAACGAGAGTGTGGGGTTCGGATTCAATAAGGCATTTCTACGAACATCTAAAGAGCAAGACAACTATTAAAGGGAAAACAAGGTGAAAGTACAAGGAATCAGGAAAGTATTTTAAGAACTCTAGGAGTCAAATATGTAATGATTCACTATTGCTAGTGGTCAGAGATTTGCATGAAAGGCAAAGAACATGAAATCAATATCAATAGTTAGCCCAAGAAACGATCTTTTATGCAAAGAACATGAAATCAATATCAATAGTTAGCCCAAGAAATGACCTTTTATGCAAAGTTACCCCACAGATGCTACTCAACCAATTAAACAACTATTTAATTCGAAGATGAGTTGGTTTGCAAGTATAATTGCAATTGCAAATCGAAAGATGAAGGAGGAAAACAAACAAGCTACCTCTTTGGGATATCCTCGAAGATTGACGACAATCACCACCCTCCCTTGCTAGAGTTACTTCTCCCATTCCCTTATTATAATCGGAGTCGGAGTTGAAGGAGGCGTCGTCGGGGGTCATGTGGGTTTCGTAGTAGAGTGAGAGATACAGAAAGACAACTTGGGGCTGTACGAGAGAGAGAGAGAGAGAGAGAGAGAGAGAGAGAAGTGACATAAAGCTTGAAAAATAGAAAGTAAAATCCTACGGGAAAAAGAAAAGAAATGGACAATGCTAAAGATGGAGAAATAGTCAATCTAATTTAATTTTTCAATTAGTACTGAATGAATTTTGAAGAAAAATTTAATAATTGCACATTTTCTTATAGTGGGCATTTAAAAAGGGATAAAGAAGTATAAATATTCTTAAAGTTTTTCATGTATTGAACCCAAGCAGGATCATACTTTTTGGGTTCCTTCTTCGTTCCTAGAAGCCAATCAGACTTGTCTTTGCTTCCAACATAGAGTTGGAAAGATCGACTCCATGCAACAAAAATTTTACCATTCAAAAATACACTTGTATTTTTCGCATTCAGTAAAATTTTCCCATTCTATATAATTGGCTTGCCTTCAAAAAAGGATAGCTCCATTTATTTATACAGTACTATTGATGGAAGAAAAAGAAAAGAAAAAAGAACTATGGAAACAACAAAATAAGGAAACAGATCAAGGCCAAAACAAGTTGGCTGAAAATTAAAGACTAAGAACCCGTGATTCTACCAATCTCGGGATTCCTAATTTATTCTTACAGTTTTTGCACACATTCGAACTTTGATCTAGCATATCCAACGCACTCGAAACTTTCAAATTTACCGACCGCTATTGAAGATTGACTCCGTGCAAGACATGGAGTGATCAGAAGACTTTGTAACTGATGGCGGGAATGACATGACAAGTTCAGAAGATGATTCAATACCAATACTTGCGGCAACATGACTTATCTCCGGCAAGGGGACATCTCCATCGAGGTATTGCATCACTTGCCGCATGCTAGGTCTGGTTGTTGTATTAGATCCTGAGCAAAGCAGGCCTAGTTTCAAAACCAACTCCATTTCCTCCTCCAAATAATCTCCTCCCAATCTAGGATCACTTGTCTCAACAATCGTTCCTTCTTTCCAATTCTCGAAAACCCAATCAACCAAAACAACCTCTTTAGGCAACCGTTGTGGCTGTATGGGTCTCCTTCCACAAGCTACTTCGAGTATGAATGCACCGAAAGCAAACACATCAGAGCTTGGGGTTGCCTTTCCAATTCGAGTAAGCTCTGGTGCAAGGTACCCAACTGTCCCCACCACATGGGTAGTTTCTGGGTTTGCTCCATGATCATATAATTTAGAAAGACCGAAATCCCCTAGCCTTCCGTTTAGGTCAGCATCCAATAGAACATTACTAGACTTCACATCTCTGTGAAGAACCACTTGTTCCCATTCTTCGTGAAGATACAGAAGGGCAGATGCTACTCCTCTGATAATGCGATAACGTTGTGCCCAGTTGAGGATAGGCTTTTCATTGCTAAATAGGAACTTGTCAAGGCTTCCATTTGGCATAAAATCATAGACCAAGAGAAGCTCTCCCTTCCGCCGGGTATAGCCAAGGAGCTGAACCAAGTTCCTATGCCTTAGCCTTCCCATGCTAGCAATTTCGGCCACAAACTCCCTCATCCCTTGTTTTGAATCATGAGAGACTTTCTTTACTGCAACTTGTTGGTTCGAAGAGGAAAGTAATCCTCTATAAACCTTTCCGAAACCTCCTGCTCCTAGAAGCTCTTCGTCTGCAAAACCTCTGGTAGCTTTGAAGAGATCCTTATAGGAAAACCTATGAGGGCCATATTCCCCTTCCCAATCTTCACATATTTCTTCATACTTTTTCCTCCTCAGCATGTAAAATGTCCCTGCAATTGTGATAGTCAACCCAATGATTATTGTTGTCAATGACAGTATAATTCCTAGATTGAGTTTCAGTGTTGGATTTCTTTGATGAGGAAGTGAAGGAAGCTTTGAAATTTTGAGGTCCTGAGCTTTGCCACTTTTATTGAAACTCCAACCAAGAATATAGTGGTTCCCTACAGTTGAATAACCCGTAGCAGCTGAGAAACCAACATACATGGAATCCAATAGAATTGAAGAAAGATTGATGTGTGTTGACAAGAGAGACTGATCTGGTTTTGGGCTTTTAATAGGAGCTAGCGTTACATTGAGTACATTCTCAAATCCATCATACTCTATCCAAACTTTTATTGGACTCCCACTTACAAGCTGCAAGCTCTGGTTAGTACGTTCCCTATTGGAGTAATACGTAATGGTAGACGACACATTTGATGTTAAGCTATTAACATCAATACCAACATGATTATCATCCATATCCTTGAATTCAACGTTCCTGATGGTATCAAGCTCAATTGCCAACAGATGGTTGGAAGGGTGCCCATCATTAAAAGAATTGAGAAGCCCAAAATACTGGCTTCCATTGGCTTGAGTGAAGTCCACAGATGGTGAGATGGCAAAGGCCATTCCCTGACCACTAACATTTGTTAACCCAGGGACAATAGCAAACACAAAATTTGTGGAAAATGAAAGAGCTTGGGGTAATGTGGACAAAGATGTATCGAACCTTATTGGAATCCGGTAGAAAGCATGACCGATTTGTTGCCTTGAACTGTTGGTTAGCTGCAAAAGACCATTGGGATGTATTTTTGCACCTCCATCAAGGTGAATATCGGCTCCATTGAAGCCATTGTAGATGAACTGGTTTTCATCAATTGCCACGGCCAGGGGATTCAAGAAAACATATGAAAGTACGAGAAAATAAACTGATATTAGTGTGGAAGTCATTGAGTAATTTAGGGAGAGCTTTTTTGCTTGCTTCAATGGATGCTTAGTTTTATTTGGTATTAGACATGAAGGTCCCTTTGCACGGATATAATGGTGGGATTTGGGGATTCAACATCGTTGCAAAGAGGGCAGCAGGACAGCTAAAGAAACCTAAGTTTGTGACTTATTGATAATAACTTCACTATGATTCCCATATGTTGGTGCACTGAAATTTGCCATTTGGTGTTGTAATGCCATAATGAATAGGTTGTCTGTGGGCCAAGACTGATGTGGACCGAAGTCTTTAATTTGTTGGAATTTCATGGCCATGGGTCTGCTAATTCGCCTTTTTACCTATTGCAACTTAAATATTCCTGCGTCTAGTTTCGTTGAGACGATGAAGCAAGCGCAAGGCTGAGAGCATTGTGGTATAGAAAGATTAAAACGCAACTATATGGGTGTTTTTTGGGGGTTCTTTTGGCTCGACCTCTTTGTCTACGACTAAATTGTCCAAGCTGTTGTATCCTGTAGGAATAAGCTATATGAAAAATTCTACTATACTTAGTGGACAAGTTTTTACCAATGACAGAGGGCTTAAATCTCTTCACAGAAAGCGAGATTAGTAAAAATTATGTAAACCAATTTATTATATAAAATTATGGGATATCCACTGCCATTTACTTGATTGATGCAAGTGGGTACGTGTAAAGTTTAAAGACCAGCAATACTATGTAGTAATTAACAGTCACCATGTCATTCTCCTCATTAACTCCTTTCATAGAGAATTGAGGACCCCCTATTACCTTTATTGTTTCTTCAGAATGATAAATTCGTGGGAATTGATCATTGAAAAGAAGGGGTGAGTTGAAGGAAGCAAAGTCAAATGTTGATTGGTGGTGTTTCTCCCACTGATTGAAAAAAAAAGAAAAAAGGTTGAAACTTTTCTGTGAAGAGGGGGAACCCCAATTTATTTCATTGTAAGAAGAATTGATTGATTTCATTCTGGCTTGTGTTGAAAAGATGGGAGAGAGAGATTTCGTTTACTAGGAAGAAAGAGGGCAACGTTGATAAATATGCCCTATGTGAGTTGTTGTGAGGCCATTCTCCGACACTTGAATGTCTTACCTAGCCTTGAAATACTTTCCATTACCTAACGATATAACCAATAGCAAAATTCTATTTGATCCTAGGGGTGATGGGGCGTGTTTTGTGGATTGATTAAGCATTCCGGAACTTGTCATTTCTTTCATGAGATCATGTCTACTTTAAAGAGCTTTCTTTTTTGTGTCAATTTGTGCGGATACTTTGTTTCCATTTACATAACTTCCAACCGCACTCATGAAAGTATATAAATGCACCTTGTTTCAAGTGATTTCATTTGTTGAGTGAATGACACGGTGAGAATTGAAGTCGAGACTCGGTCCGAATAGAGCGGTCAATCATTGTTCACTTGTGATTGAGGCCTTCGCGCACGCACACACACACGCTAGGATTAGGTGCCGGGGTCTATCTGCTCGATTTGTTAGCACTTGGAACTCTTGTTGCTTGCCTAGTGTCTTTGTGGTAGCGCCGTACACCTTGGTTTGGAGTATCTAAGAGTTGCATGACAGGTTTTGGATTCTATGTTGAGGGATTCCTTGTGTTTTGTGGGTGATCACTGCTGAAAACCCTCACGAGACTTCACTCGTTCTACCGGGGCCGCCCGGGGGTTTAAAAGACCTCTCCTTTCCCTTTTACTTAGTTTAGTTGTAATGATCTTTCTTTTGCTAGGGACTAGCAAAGTGTAAGTTGGGGGGGTGTGATAAGTGCCGAAAAGCACCCATTTGACCCTGTAATTAACACTTTAATAGTCCAATCATAGATTTACTTGATGAATTATACTGGTTGATTTTTTTTTTTTTTTGTAGGTTTTGAAGAGTGCTGAACAATTAAAAGTGCTAATGGGAGTTGATACAAGGCATGGAACGCAAAGTAGACTTAAACAACTTCGCAACGGTCCAAGAATTGCATCATTTCGAGTTCGAATGAAGTCAGGGCGAGCCCGCAAAGTTTGGGCGAAAATTTGGATTTTCTGCCCGAGTGGTTTTACCCGAGTCAAACGCGGATTAGGGGGTTGACCATGTTTTTTTTAGTTTTGTTAAAAATATGTCATTGCTCTGTACATTTTGGGGGTCCTAGAATATTTTAAGGCAAGTTTAGAGAGGTAAACGCAAGCCGTTCCATGGGTTCTTCATCAAATCAAGTATTCGCCTCCATCTATATGGCCAACTAAACACGTTCTAGGTGGAAGATGAAGCCCCGTTCCAAGTAACTATGTTTATGTGTAGGCCTATGTTTTATATTTCGAATCGATTGATTAACTAATAACTTATTTTCATTACATATGATTGAAATCGTCTCAATTCTTTCTATCAGTTGAGTATTTGTGCGCGCACTCTCAAATACCTAGTTAATCAATGGTTTTCTTTGTTTGTGTTTGGGTAACTGAGATGGATTATGCTCGTAAGACAGATCGTGCCACTGGACAGTCCATGAAAGAGACGGTTTGTGCCATTGAGACGGTCCGTACTATGGGATAGTCCATGCATGTTAACAACTCAATTATTTTCTTGACAAATTGTAATTCAAGTAGAAATCCTAACCTATGCATAACATAATTATGTGGTCGGGATAAATTCAAAAGCTTAGATCGTTCTCTCACTACTTTTTCACCAACTTAATTACTTGTTCTCTTAATTCATTCAGTTACAAAAATCAATCAAACAAATCCCTTTTTTAAAGAATTAAATTAGAAACAAATCAAAGTTAACGTAATTTAGCCAAATTATCTCCGCGGATCGACACTCGGACTTAGCCATTATTCTCCTGAGGTTAATTCCTTGTTTTTATAAATATATTTTTGATACGGTATGACACGGTCACTTCCCATGGTTTACAACACAGATACACACACATATTTATACTACTGATTTCCAGTTGAAATTGTCGGTTGTTAAGTGCGCCTCTGTAGTTGATTTGAATTGATGCACTGCTCAAGTAGTTTGAGCATTATTCTACTGACTAGTTTGCTGAAGATATTGAATAGAGCTTCACCTACTTCTATTGGCTATTTAATATAAGGTAGAAAATCAGGTCTACTTTTCATCAATGGCCAGGGGATTCAAGCAAACATATGAAAGTATGAGAAAATAAACTGATATTAGTGTGGAAGTCATTGAGTAATTTAGGGAAAGCTTTTTTGCTTGCTTCAATGGATGCTTAGTTTTATTTGGTATTAGACATGAAGGTCCCTTTGCATGTATATAATGGTGGGATTTGGGGATTCAACACCGTTGCAAAGAGGGCAGTAGGACGGCTAAAGAAACCGAAGTTTGTGCTCATTGATAATAACTTCAGCATGATTCCCATATGTTGGTACACTGAAATTTTGTCATTTGATGCTGTAATGCCATATTGAATAGGTTGTGTGTGGGCCAACACTGATGTGGATCGAAGTCTTCAATTTGTTGGAATTTCATGGCCATGGGTTTGCTAATTCACCTTTTACCTATTGCAACTTAAATATTCTTGCGTCTAGTTTCTTTGAGACGATGAAGCAGGCGCAAGGCTGAAGCATTATGGTACCGAAAGATTAAAATGCAACTATATGAGTGTTTTTGAGGGCGTGCTTTTGGTTTAACCTCTTTGTCCATGACTAAAATGTCGAGCTGTTGTATCCTATAAGAATAAGCTATATGAAAAATTCTACTATAATTAGTGGACAAGCTTTTACCAATGACAGAGGGCTTGAGATTAGTCAAATAATGTAAACCATATAAAATTATGGGATATCCCATGCCATTTACTTGATTGATGCAAGTGGGTCCGTGTGAAGTTCAAAGAGTACTAGAAATACATTGTAACAGACACCATGTCATTCTCCTCATTAACTCCTTTGATAGAGAACTGAGGACCACACAAACAAAGCATAAGCTAAATGAACACTACCTAGCGTTTGTTAGTTTTTTTTTTTTTGCTAAAAAGTGATTTTTGGTTTTTTGGTTTCGTCTTTATTCAAAAAAATTTAGCATTTGTTAGTTTCGCGTCAAGATTTTGTGATTTCTGGATTGCTTTCGGCGAGATGAATCTAACTGGTATAAAATTATGGTCAAAACTCAATTTTTTTTCATAAAGCCAAAATACTTGGTTTATTCGCGAATAATCCAAATATTTCGGCTTTATTCAAAAAAAATATTTGGTTTGACCATAAATTTAAACTTGTTAGATTTGTCTCGCCGAGAAAAATTCAAAAACCACAAAATCTTAACATGAAACTAACAAATACTATAAAAATTTGAATAAAGACGAAACCAAAAAACCAAAAATCACTTTTTAGCCAAATTAGCCCCTAGGAACTAACCCGGACCAGCTCGGTTTCGTACATGGAATGGGGACCATTTTGCAAGCATTGATTGTATTGCTAGGTTTGTGAATCCTAATTCAGTTTTATTTGTCACTTCACAAACGACAGCGAGGTTGGACAGCAGGGGCCCCTTGAGGTATTGCAGTAATTAGTGATGTAAAACCTTGGGATAAATACTTTGTTCTACGCAACAGTTGGTTGTAAGGTTATATCCCATTGAACACAAATACCAAATATAAATTTTCTCTATCCATTTATATCCTGAGCAATATCTTAAGGGATTCCATGTCCCACCCATATCCTAGGAATGTTATATTTCATTCTTTTATCTCTGGTCAAATTAAAATGATTCTTCGGTCTGTCATCTCTGATGCTATTTTGGCTTTGATTTGAGAGTATGATTCTGCAGCAAACGCGACTGTATAGGGGGGAACAATGTTTCAGTGGTATTCTGTGAGCACCCACTTTGTGCATTTATTGGCAAATGTTTGGTCTGCCTCCGATCAATCTGTTTCAGTGGTATTCTGAGAGTAGTCACTTTGTGCATTTATTGTCAAATGTTAAATCTGTCTCCTATCCATCCACTGTCCATACTCCCAATTATAAGAGATTAAATGAGTTATGTTATTTCTGGTATTGTCATTGTTATCTCCGGTAAAATTAAGAAACTAGTCCGAAGGTGTACCCATATTGTTGGGAGTCTGATCTGTTTGAGGTTCTTCCTGTGTGCGCGCAAGCCCAATCCGTTGGGGGTATCCACAGAGCCCACCACATCACGTGGGCCCAATATACATTGAATGACCCATATCCACTTAAAAGACTAAGCCTTGCAAGTGGTGAGTCATCCAATTGTATATTAAGGTCTAACTCTTTTTTTGATTATCCAATGTGGGACTCCAATCTTTCACACATGTTCCCAACAATCTCTCTCTCATGTGTGAACCATGCATTGGGCCTAGCTCCCCTTCAATTTGATCGACTTGACTCCCCCTTAAATCTTGATCTATCTCTCCAACACCGTGTTCGAACCCGAGCTTATTTACCGCACCCATTCCATCATGAGCCACCATACTCCACAAGAGCCACCTTTGCTTGCCAACCAGGTGCCGCACGCACTAGGAATTTTTCCTGCTCCATCGAGAGTACCCACTCCACCGAGAGCCACCTTGCTGCCAACCACCTACTGCATGCACCAGGAATTTTCTTGCCCCATTGAGAGTTACAATGGATTTTTCCTGCTTCTCCGAGAGTCTTCGTGCAAGCCCACAACCATCGATGCTTCCAGGAGAGTTTGCCCATAGATCGTCAGCCATCGTCTCTGATACCACTTGTTGGGAGTCTGATCTGTTTGAGGTTCTTCCTGTATGCAGGCAAGCCCAATCCGGTGAGGGTATCCACAGAGTCCATCACGTCACGTGGACCCAATATACATTGAATGACCCATATCCACTTAAAAGGCTAAGCCTTGCAAGTGGTGAGTCATCCAATTGTATATTAAGGTCTAACTCTTTTTCTGATTATCCAATCTAGGACTCTAATCTTTCACACATGTTCCCAACACATATTAATGGTGGGGATATGACATATTTCTAATTGCTATTGAAGACTTTTCCATGGTGGTTGGCAGTTGACAGGGTACTACAAATATTCATTAGTGAATAGACCAAATTAATATCGGCGGTAGAATATGAGATATCTTAATAAGACACGAAGATTTTTCCAAGACAATTTTCATGGTTCTGAAAATGTGATATAGCTGAATTTTCGATGTAACCAAAACAAAAAAGAAAGAGAAAATGTGATATAGCTTAATTAGATCTTGGAGACTTTTTCAAGACAAAGGTCAGGGTACAACAAAATATGGAATTTTGCCCATCACATTCAACTTCGTGACTGAATAAACCCAAGTAAAATATGCGGACTACATTCATTCGGTAGTGTGGTTCGGAGGGAGGTTGTCTATAAAAATAAACCCTATTCATTTGTCACAGTGATTAATTAACTTGTCTATCATTTCAAAGTCGCATAGTCGATCTCCTCAGCACCTAGGAGTCACATGACTCACATCACCTCACGGAAATGTGTGGAAAGTGCTGTGGGAGAGGCTAAAGAGATAAGTGTGGTTCATCAAGATGCTCTTCATTACAAAAAACAAAAAAGAAAATGCTAACCTCCAAACAATAGTTGGAGGATAATGTGTAAAATGTGTATCGTTATTTGAGAAAAACATATTAATATTCAAAAATCCGAAACATTCGACATTTTTAAAGGGAATGACAGAGAACTTTTGCAATCGAACATAAAGACAAAAAAATTTGACATTTTTAAATGGAAGGACAATGAACTATTGCAATCGAACATAAAAACAAAAAAAAGATTAGTGAAATGTCACTAAATTTTTAAAGTTCTAATTTCGTACAAAAAATTCAAAAAAAATCAACTGCCTCCTCTTGGTCGACCACCACCCAACCTCCGGCAACCCAAAAAATTAGTGACATATCACTAATTTTTAAAAGTTTTAATTTCGTACAAAAAATTCAAAAAAATCAACTCCTGCATTTTGGCCGACCACCGCTAGACCTCCGGTGACCCAAAAAATTAGTGACATGTCACTAATTTTAAAAAGTTCTAATTTTGTATAGAAAATTCAAAAAAATTAACTCTTACCTCCCGCCGACCACTACCCCACCTCTAGCCGACCACTTTCAACAAAAAGTTCTTATTTCATATAGAAAATTCAAAAAAATCAACTTCTACCAACCACTACCTCACCTCTAGCCGACCACTTCTAGCTACCCACAAAATTAGTGACATTTCATACTAATTTTTAAAAGTTCTAATTTCGTACAAAAAAAAAATCAACTACTACTTTTGGCTGTTTATTTCTTGCGACCCAAAAAGTAACAAATAAACAAACTCAATCGGACAAATCAATCCATGAAAACTAGTGAAACTTCACTAATGATTGTAAATCACCATGTACGCAAAATCATGGACCAATAATTGGTATAAGAAGATCAAATAATAAATAAATACCAGAAATTGCTGGAGAGAGAGAGTTATAAGTAATATTTTTGTGCCGTCGAGCTAGACCAAATCGAGGGGATTGAAATCTAGAGGGAAGTAGAGCTCTGTTTGGAACTTGAGGATGGAAAGAAAATGGGAGAAAAAATAATAATAAGGAAAGTTTGAGGGAAAATTAGGAAGAAATTTAAGGAAAAATTATACTTGTTTTTTAAACTTTCCCTTCTATTTTTTTAGGAACCAAACAAGGGAAAGAAATTTTTTTAAAATTTTCATACTCTTTCCTTTCCATACTGTAGTGGCCGAATTGACTGGGGTCCAGAGGGGCCACCTCACCCGAGGGGGGACCACGGGCTCCGGTTACCGAGGGCTCGGTTATGGGGCTCAGCGGCCTCATGTCCTCGGACAAACCGTCGTCTGGGGAGCAACTAGAAGTACCAATGAGAGTCTCGGCAGGGCCGGCCTTGGGGCTCGGCCGCACCAAAAGAACATGGCGGAAGGAACCCGCAGGAGCCCTCGGGGATTGTCCCCGAGCGCCCTCCGAACCAAGTCGATTGACCTCGGTGCCGGGGACAGTTGCGCCAGGTGTCAGGGGGCTCGATCGAGACACCTCTGACAGCCCGGGTGGCTCATTAATGGTGTTGACCATCCCACTTGCTCACCCCACTTGCTCTGCGCAAGTGGCAGGCCACCAACTCCACAGGCTACGCCTGCGCGAAGGACTAGACCGGCGAGACTATCAGTAGCAGGTTACTACTTTGGGAAGGGAATAGTGGATGAAGTGTCACTTGTTTGACAGACAAATATCCATGCACTTGAGTGCAGCGATAGGGACGGGGAGCCGTGAGGTCCCCCCGAGGGGCGTGCGAGGCACGCGCTCCCTTGCCTATAAATACGCCTTTCTTCACCTCTGTAAAGGCGGCGGGTGAACTCTTAAAATCTATCTCTGTACATTCAGCTTTTGGTTGCACTCTCTCTCTCTAGATCTCCATCATATAACTCTTCCCGTTGCTTACTTAGCCATCGGAGTGCCTCCCCGGACCACCACCGTCTCAAGCAAAGGGTAATACTTAGCGGTTATTCCACTATGAGTCCCCTTCGAGGCGTACCTCAAGAGCACCGACCATCTTCCCAGATGAGCTTCAGGTTCCAAGGCGACCCGAGCTCTTCCCCACGACATTTGCATTCGGCGGTTGAGGAGGTCATTCTAGTGAAGCGATTCCCACAATTGGTGACTCCACTGGGGACCAGGGGAGAAGACTTGGTTCTCTCCCAGTCTCTTTTCTTTTAGTGGTGGTCCTCCACTCCTGTTCAAGACCTCCTTCGCGCCTCTCCTAAAGCTACCGTAAAAATGGCTAACCTCACCTTTGGGGTGGACGCGTTCGACGCCACCAGAGGGCTCATCGATAGCTCCGGCCACAGTGGGTACCACCAGGCCAGGAGTGGCCTGGGACTCACACTCACCCCCGACCTCAACAGGGATGGGACCATTGCGGCAACATCCCATGCCGCCGGCCGCAGCAACGTCGGGACGGGCAACTCCCTAGCCAACCTCACTACCCCTGCTCAGAGGGAGAGTTTACCTCCTCCTCCTCCTCTCACTATGGAGGAGGAAATGGCATTACTGAGGAGAGAGGTGTTGGCTTTGAAGCAAGCAAGGGAGCGGCCTACAACCTCAAAAATCCGGGGCTGGTGGTGAAACAGGAGGCCTAGAAGCGTAAGGGGAGGGAGGCGGGAGGGAGCTCCAGGTGTTCTCCGCCTCGGCCCGTCATCAAGATCAACAGTAGAGCACGCCTTCGTTGTCCCCCGCGGCACAGGGGGCCATGACGATTCCCACCCGGTGGTTCCTCTGCGGAACCAGGCAGGACTTAGATAGGCCCGAACGAAATTGCAGGAGGAATGGCGCCCGCGGCCTGGCGCAGGACACCTGACCTGCGGGGACCCATTACTGCGACAACCTGGGGACAACGGGACTGAGGAAGTGAGGGGCGGAATTTACCCACACTGTCCATGCCAGCGATGCGCGGAGGTAGCGGGCCGCCAAACCATAGGGATAACCGTCACTAGAGCAGGTCGGGTGAACAAATGGTTTCAGCTGCGGTAGTCGATGGAACAACAGGTGCCGGAGGCTCCCACGAGAATGACCGAAGGAGCCATCGTGATAGGGCCGACATCCCGGAAGCCACATTGGCTGAAAGGGAACGCCACAACTGAGACTAGGGCCTTGACTCGGGGGAACGATATGAACTCTACCATCAGGACGGAAGCATAATGCTCATCAACACTCGGACGGGGGCACGCGTGTCTACCATCCCGAGGATAGGGAAGGGCCACCCCACCCGAGGGACGATGCACACGCAGTACGGGAAGACCACATCAAGAGGCGTTCATCCGAGTGAAGCAATGTGCAAATTGGTGATCATGAGGCTCGGCATCAGCGGGGGTCCCCTCTAAGAGGACTTGCGGGGTGAATCGGACGGCCGACTTCAATCGATCTAGTCTCGGCCATTCCAATTCCCGGCTGGAAAGAGCCAAATGATCCCCCTTCGTGGCCGAGGTCGCAAAGGTAATTCCCCCCAGGGGTTTTAAAATCCTAAAGTTTGACAAGTACAATCCCGCCACCGACGCCACCACACACATACAACAGTATCGTCTAGTCTCCTAGCTTTATGGGCATAGTGACGCTCTCATGTTCAAGACATTCTCCATGAGCCTCGGAGCCACTGCCCTCATGTGGTACAATCAGCTGGCACCTGGATCGGTTGCCAGCTTTGACGAATTGGAGTGCGCGTTCACGTCTCGGTTTGTGACGAGCAGTACACAGTCGAAGACGCTCGACGCGCTAGTAAACATGAAGAGGGGGACAGACGAGACTCTTAAAAAGTACATCGCCCGCTACTGGGAGGTGTATAGCCTGGTGGAAAACTGTGACCAAAAGGTGGCAGCCACCTCGTTCAAGAACGGCTTGGAGGACACCTCGAACCTCTTCAAAGACCTCATGGTGCACCCCCATAAGATATGACCGAATTAATGCGTACCGTGGACAGGTACCGGGAGTGGGAGGAATTCTTTGTCAATAAGGCTTCCAAGGGGAGTAGCACCAAGAGCACCCTAAAGGAGGGGAAAATGCAGGTCAATGATGTCAAGAAAGGAGGAAGGGGCGAACCGGCTGGAGGGGGTGGTAGCAGAAGCTACAGAGACAACTCTAGCCGGGACGGCAATGGGAGAAGCAACGACAACAGAGGGCGGCCAAGACCCCCCCGAAACGACAATGATTATATAGCCGAAACCACCGTCTTCACCCTCCCAATCTACAGGTTACTCACGGAGATTGGTCAGTTGAGGTGGTTCGTCTGGCCCGAGGAGAAGATGGGGTCGAACCCGACCCAGAGGGGCAAATGCACCTACCACAACGAGGCAGGGCACTATACGACCAATTGCAGACCGTTCAAAGAGCATTTGGAATGGTTGGTGACCGAGGGACGATTAAACAAGTGGATTGATCGCACCAGGATGCCACTTCCCGCTCGGGGGCCTCCCCCTCTGCCCCCTCCCCCCTAGGGTAGCCGCCGCAGTATGGTGGGCAGAGGGGGTGGGGCGAGGTCGTTGTTATGATCCATGGCCCGGTCAGTAGAGACTTAGCCGAGGCAATGCACCAAGAGTTGGTGCAGATCGAGCAGGGATGCAGGTGCTCTCGTTGGCACAACCCCCCAAGCGAAAGTTTCAGGAGCCGGAGGACCCCCGCACGATCTCCTTCACCGAGTCGGACTTGGAAGGACTACAACTCCCCCATGAGGATGCCACCGTTATGAAGTTGGGTATCGACCCCGCATGGACGCGCGGAGAATCGTCGATCGGGAGCTCCGCGGACGTCCTTTATTACTCGGCCTTCAAGGCCATAGGACGGACGCGTGACGAGCTGACCCCTTCGGATACACCCCTGGTGGAATTTGCAGGACTCCCCGTGTACCCCCTTGGGAGCATCACCCTCCCGATTTGGGTGGGGTCGATGCGACTGGAAGTCAACTTCACGGTTGTGGACTCCCCGAGCCCTTATAACGCCATACTTGGGTGGGGGTGGCTCCACTCCACGGTAAGGCGTATGCTCCCTCTCTCCATCAAGGTCCCGCCTTCATTGAATGCTCGACGGTGAGAGACCATCCGCAGGCAAACCGAGATGGCCTCCAAGAAGTGTTTTGTAAACGCTGTCCGTGTAAAGGATAGGAAAGAAAGTCGGTTGCCGAGGCAGGTCCAGTGGGTCGAGATGCCAGACTCAACCCCCGTCCTCGACGATGTTGGCTCTCCAACCGAGGAAAAGGCTGTGGAAGACCTCCTCAAGGTACCAATCAACGAGGATGGCAGCAGGTACTTCATGGTCGACTCTGCGCTCTCTGACTCCGAGCGGAATGACTTGATTTTCTTTCTCAAGGACAACATTGTGGTCTTTGCATGGTCTCCCTAAGAAATGCCAGGTGTAAGCCCGGATTTCATCACGCATAAGCTCAACGTTGATCCAGCCAGGAAACCAGTGGTGCAAAAGCCAAGGCGGTCCTCTGCCATCCACTTGGACGCCATGGTAAAGGAAGTCCAAAAGCTCGTTGAAGCCGAGGCCATCCGAGAAGTACAATACCCCACCTGGCTGGCCAATACCGTGGTGGTTAAGAAGAAGACTGGCAAGTGGCGGGTATGCGTGGACTACACCAACCTAAATGATGCCTGCCCGAAGGATTGCTTCCCCCTCCCTCGGATTGACCAGTTAATGGACGTCAAAGCCGGCCATGCCAGGCTAAGCTTTATGGACGCATACCGAGGGTACCACCAGATAGCCATGGATGACATGGACGTAGAGAAGACTGCCTTCATCATGCCGAGGGGTATTTATTGCTACCAAGTAATGCCCTTTGGCTTAAAGAATGCCGGCGCCACCTATCAAAGGATGGTCTCCAAGATGTTCCAAAGGGAGCTCGGGGACATCATGGAAGCATACATTGATGACATGGTAGTAAAGAGCAAGTTCGCGGAAGACCACCTGGGTCACCTCAGCAAGGTCTTCGCAATATTAAAAACACACAAATTACAGCTGAACGCCGAAAAGTGTGCCTTCGGGGTAGGCTCGTGAAAGTTCCTGGGGCACCTCGTCCCTCGGCGGGGGATTGAGGCGGACCCTAATCAGGTCACCACCATCCAAAGGCTCCGAGCCCCAACCACCATCGTAGGAAGTACAAATGACCACCGGGATACAAAGAAATTCTCAACGGCTGTAGATAGACGCCCTCTCGATGCTTGCCGGCCTGCTCTTCGAGTCCATCAAGACAAGCAAAGGGATGCCCAATGGAGCCCTCCCTCGCAGTGTGACAGGCCCTGTCGAGCCTGCGAAGTATGGCGAAAAGCCCCCTTCTAGGTCACTCCGGCAAGACTAATTCGCAGGCCCCACCTCACTGCCCTCGATCACCGAGGGAGCCTTCGGTGCTCGCTTCATCAAGTTAGGGGGTCGAATCCGCCAGCTAATCTACTACTTCCAAGAAGACTAAGTTTCCGCCAGACGGTATATGATTTCCATTGGTAAGTTGGTGCTTGCTTCTTGGTTACTTCGCCGCTAAGCAGTTTTCTCCCCTACTTCGGTCACTACCATTATCGTCGTTACCAATACCCCTCAAGTCCGTACTGGAGGGTCACCTCTCCCGGACAGATTTACCAAGTGGTCCATGGAGTTGGCAAACTTCGACATCCGCTATGAGCCACGAACAACGATCAAGGGGCAAGCTCTGGATGACTTTGTTACCGAGCTCACCCCGAGCTTGAATGCCGAGGCAAATAAAGAGAAAGAAACCGGTATCCTACACAATCCCGCCTCGAGACGAGCCTGCCGCCCTCGTAAGATCTCCACCAAGGGCGGTGGCAATACACACCAGGACTCGAAATTATTATGCATGTCGGCCGGGCGCCTAACCACGGGGCGGTCTTCGGTATAGTGCTCGTGTCCCAGGGCACCCTCCACGCAGTGCGCCATGAGCATTGGCTTCCCGGCCACCAACAATGAAGCCGAACATGAGCATTGGCAATCTACGCCTCACCCTGGACCTCGGCATAGTGATTCCATGTTGGTAGTCAACCAACTCAACAAACTCACGGCTGACTCGGTGGTGGTAGAATCTTTGAAATACCTTAGCCATGTGTTGACCATGCAGAAAGACTTCAAGAAGGTGAACTTTTGGCATATCGGGCCGAAAGCACGTAACGACACATCGACGATACCCTCACGACTCGCTCTCAAGATGTTCTCGAAAGGGGTCTCGACGCATAATCCTGGCGACATCCCCCAAACAGCCCGGGTAGAGGACGCCATGTGCATCGCCTCGTCCTAGCCGATGGACTCCACTCGCGCCGCACCTTCGGGACCTGTTTTGCCGAGTGGTCGCGCGTGGCTCACTACCATGTGCCAGCGTCTTCAGATTTCCTCTCACATCAAGGTCAACTCTTGGCCAGACGCATCTATATAGTGCCCGACTCAAGGCTACATTCGCGAGGAGAAGTCCTCGGGTACTTCACGAAGCTCCACGAGGGCAAAGAAGTGGTCGCCACTCGTGAGGACGGTCTTCTAGCCTAACGCGGCCGTGTGTCCTGGGGATACTTGGTGGCCCAAAATGCGGAAGTCTGCTCAAGACTATGTAAAAAACTGCGGGTCCTATTAGAGGCATTCTCCCCTCCTCCATCAACCCATCCTCTTCCTTAACCCAGACACCAGCTCGTGGCCTTTTGCTCAGTGGGGGCTTGATCTCGTAGGCATGCTCCCAATTGCCCCCGGAGGATTCAAGCACCTTATCACGACGACGGACTACTTTACCAAATGGGTTGAGGCGGAACCCCTCATCCACGTCACTGCAACGGAAGTGGAGCACTTCATCTGGGAAAACATCATTTCCAGATTTGGGGTTCCCTATGCTATTATCTCGGACAACGGGATCCAGTTCGTAGCCGAGGCCATCAAAACATTGTGCAAAAAGAAGAACATCCGAGTCTATAACTCGACGGTGGCCTACCCTCAGGGGAACGGCCAAGCCGAGGCTTCCATCAAATCCATCTCCGCCGGCCTCAAGAGGCAGCTGACCAATAAGCGAGGGAAATGGGTCGAGGAGCTCCCCAAGGTCCTCTGGGGCTATCGCACTACCCCGCGACGTGGTACTGGACGAACGCCTTTTTCAATGGCTTATGGTATGGAGGCGGTCCTCCCCCTCACTGCAACTGCTCCAACGGAGCGCACCGAGACATTCCACCCTGCCACGAACGATGAACATGTTGCCTCCAAGCTGAACCACATCGAGGACCTCCGAGACGATGCGAATCTTAGGTATGCTGCTTACCAACAAGAAGTAGCCCGCGGATACAACAAGAATGTCAGGATGCGCCCCTTCAATGTCGATGACCTCGTCCTTCGGGAGGTGGTCCAGAAGAAAAACAAGAAAAAATTCATGCCTAACTGGGAGGGTCCGTTCAGAATCACGGCCAAGGCTGGTTATGGGGCTTATAAACTTGCCGAGATGAACGGCACGGCCGTTGGTAACCCCTGGAACGCTTCCAAGCTCAGGAAGTTTTATGCGTAGCCCAATTTTATTTTTATCACTCATCCCCCGCCCTCGGTGAGCTTTTGTATACCGAGTGGGCCGAGTTTTAATGAACCACTTTTTGTTCTTTTGCAAACTCTCTAGTTCCTTTGTTCTCTGAGCTCCGGGCCACGATGCCCATCCTCGTCAAGGACCTCTCCATGTGTTCGGTAAAACGCCTGTCCTCGATTGAGCGAACGGAAGATCGTTTGATCTCGGATACTTACCAGGCCTTGGGTTGAACTACCAGGCCTAGCTGTCATCCAACCCCCTGCCCATAAGGGCTCAGGGGGCGTGAAGCCACATCGGCTTAGGTCCGAAATCGAGGCTACCGAAGCAATTCTCCACCTAAGCCAAGCCCTTTGATCTCGGAAAGCCCGTCCTCGATGGAGCAAACGGAAGAAAACGTCTCTTTCCCACTTATCTTTAGTAGGAAACACATGTGCTTTGTTCCCTCCCGAAGAGGGGCTATTATTTACTACTACGTGCTACTTGCTTTGAGGCTCGGCCAATCGTACTACATTCGGTACAAACTATCATCTACTCGAGTTAGAAAACAATTTAACGAGACATTCCATAAAAATAAAGGGCATCCATTCATTCACATTAAAATAGGGGGCTCGGCGGTGGTACATCGTTTAGTGCCAGCCCCCAGAGTACCTGTGTTAATTACAAAAAAAATACAAGATCTGGCATGTGCCCTTACAAGTTCGGCGCCAGTCTCAGCAAAACAGAAAACAAGGAAAGAAAAAACCTAAGCCTAAGGATCTTAGGGTCTCGTCAGGCTCCCCCGGCGTAAGCATCGGCTCGGCCTCCTTCCCTCTTTTCTTCGTGAAGTCATCCTCCGGCATCTCTGGGATCTGGGGCTCGGGGACCAGCGGTATTACTCTAGCCTCAGCATCGGGGGAGCACTGCAGGCGTCCACCCCTCGGCTATATGCCGAGGGGAAGCAATCGATGTGGCCAAATTGGTATCCCTTTTTGAATGCCGCCACCTCGATCTCTTCAGACTCCTTCAAGTACTGCCTCCCGGCCTCCTGCTCTCCTTGCTTAAAGCCATTTTCGTCAGCCGCGGCTAGCATGACGGCATGAGAAGCTTCGAGCCTCTATGCGGAGCTGGCCCTTTTGCGCCTTTGGCGCTCCAAGGTCGCCTTGGTTTTGTCCCCGCTACCTTGGCCCACCTCCGGGCAGCCCACGCTTCGGCCTCAACAAAGACATCCTCGCAGACAACCCTCACTGCCTTTGATCCTCCCTTTCAATGCCTTGCTTTTCAAGGTCGAGGTCAAGCTTCTTACCGAGGACCCTCAATCTCGACCCCTCATCCCCCTACGCCTCGCCTCCCTCCCTTCTCCCCTCCTTGGAGCCCCCCTGATACCGCCGCTTTCACACCTTTCTTATGCACGGCCATCGAGGCCCGCTCGGGCCTCGAGAAAAAACAACAGATCAAGATAAGGTGTTAAAGGCCTGAAAAAATTGAACTTTGAATAAATTAGAAGACAATCTTACCCTCACAAGGCAGCTATGAAGTTCCACGAAGTTGTCGTCGAGGGAGCTGGCATTCACGTTAGACATGTCAACCGGAAGAGCCAGCCCCTTCAGCAGGACATTGGCCACCCTCCGGGTTCCGCTCAGACTGCCGCTCGGCCTTCAGCATAGCTATGACCCTCCTCGCCGTAGTAAGACGGAGCCTGTGCCTCGAGGGAATTGCCGCCACCTCCGCCATCTCGCAGGCTATGACCAGAGGGTGTCCAAACTTCCTGAGGCGCGCTGACCCCGGCCTCGTGGGTTGCAGGCAGCACAAGCCATGGGCCCGCCTCCGCCGAGTCTCTTGGGCCTCCTCGGTGGACCTTGGAAGAGATGGAGCGTAAGGCCTCTCCACCCGCTTCAAGGCCGGGTCGCTGGATCCCCGGGCCTCCCGCCTCTTCTTTGGTCAAACCCCTCTCGGAAGCCTCGACCGCACCTCGGGCGCGTCTCCCCGCCGTTGTCGGCCTCGAAGCTGGGCCAAGGTGGGCCTTCCAAATTGCACTGCTAGCCATCTCGGCCACTATCTCCCTCCCCAAAATCGCTCAAACTCCGCCAAGCGAGAGTAGTCCCCTCCTCCTTCGCATTGCTTGCCCTCGAGACTTGCTTCGCCAGATAGCCGCGGATAGCTCGGCCATAACGTAGGAGTGGCTTGTTTGATAAATGGGCCGTGGGCAAAACGCACGGATGACTTTGTCGTCCGAGAACTCGAGGAGCCTTTTGTTCACGGTACTGCAGTCTGCAATAACAAAAGATTCAGTAAGTCCTCGGTAAAGAAACAATGAATGCAAAAACAAAGAAATGCATGGCATGAATAAACAAAAGGCTCTCGGCTTACTGGGATCCCCTCGGCGGTGGTTGAGAGGCCAGGTGTGGGGTTTCTTCGGGGCCCAAGTATAGTTCCTCAACACCACATAGTTGTACCGTGCTCCTCCTTGTCGCCGAGGTCGGGTGATGAGGTGGTGATACTTGTTGGGATGGAGAAGTAGTACCGCCGGAAATTGGGGCTCGAGTGGCCACGAGGTAGATCCCGAAGGCCGTGATACGGTCACTGGGATGTGGTGCCTCTCGGCCAGCTTCAAGATTGAGAAGAGCACTCGGTATACGTTGACTACGACCTGGTGGGGACCGAGGTCGTAGTAGTGAAAAAGCTAGCGGACCATCTTCGGGAAGTGTAGTACCCGAGCCCCTCGCGATTGCCATGCGGGGACCGTGATGTGGGTCATCCCCATACTGTCTTCGGCCAATCGAAGAGAGCTCGATCTCCACGCCGCCCCGGAGATCCCATACCTTGCCCCACCCACCTCAGCGCCCGGGTGGTCCCGGGTTTACTCCTTGACGTATGGGCACTCGCCTCCTCGCTCTTCGAAAGAGGCTACACCTCCTCCCAGCCATCACCGTGAGAGCCAGGGGGGCCTGCAGTTGAGCTCCTGGGCTTGCTCTCTTCCTCCCCTTTCTCTCTCTGTGTACCACCTCAACCCTCGGGATCTCTGGGATGCCGGTGTGATTCACCTGGGATCTTTGGTTTCGAGGCATTCGGATGTTAAGGCCACCTCGGGCCCCATTCTTTCTCCCTCCATTCTGCTGTAGTCTTCCGGGAACATAGTTTGGAAGGGAGGGATGCGGAGCGGGCTCGGCGCTCGGTTGTGGTATCGGGTACCGAGCTCTCTGATGTAGGTTATTTCCTCTTCGTTGAGCTCTTCGTCGCTGTCAGAAATGACGAACGGCTCGTTGCTCATCTAGCCGAGAACCTAAGAAGGTGCACCAAAGAAACCCATTAGCTATATGCATAGGGGTGATAGTGTAAAAACAGAACACAGTGAGGACACAAGGCTAGCCGAGGGGACCTACCCCTCAGACGACTCTCGGCTGGGACTTGGGACGTGGTGTGTGCTTTCGGGGAAATCCCAAGGGGGCTCGGCTGAATACCAGCAAGTGCTCGGAAGAACACGTTGAATACTCAAAAGTGTGTTGAGAAGAACCGTTAGTATAACGTTCCTTAATCTGGCGCCAGATGCGGCTGCCTGAAGCCTCGCCGAAAAACTCAACCCAAAAGCGAGCGAGTTTAAAAGCGTCAGCGGGAAAAAATGGCCCAAAATGCGTGAGGAAAGCATTGAAAAGCAAGAAAACGGCAAGAGGAAGTGATTTACCATGAGTTTTGGGGTGGAAGTGGCTGAGATGCAAGATCTAGGCTGAAAACCGTTGATATTCCACGGCGGCGCGAAGAAATTCTCGCAAAAAGCAAAAACGGCAGAGTGACGGTGGTCCTTCCTCCCCTCACCAAGTTGTATTTATAGTGGGAGAGGGGGATGCCAGCCGTCGCATTAAATGTGAAACGACGCGTCGTCTCGGGAAACGACATGATGGCTCGGCTAGCCAACTGGAAGGTGACACCTGTCCACACTGTTCGAAACGTTTTGGCGGGAATCCCATGCGACGGCCCACAGACGAATGCCGAGGCGACACGTGGGATATGACGTCCTGCCACGTCAGGGAATCCCTGACACTGGATAACCCAAGCGTCACCTCCGAGATTGTGTCACGCCACGCGCCCTTTTCGCCTCGGAGCTTATGTGACATCTCGGCGATAACCGGATGACCGCTTCGGCAGACAAAGGCGTTTAGGACTCCGCCGGTATGCGTATGGGATCCTGGGTGGCCACTTTCGGTTTGGTCTACTCCCCGGTGTTGAAGCACAGATTGACGAAGTAGAGGGGCTATTGTAGCGGCCAGATGGCCCGGGAGTCGAGGCCACCTCACCGAGGACCCGCGGGCTCCGATTGCGAGAACTGGGATTATGGGAGACTCGGCGGCCTGTGTCGCTGGGCGGACCGTCGTCAGGAGCAATTGGAAATTACCCGATGAAGAGTCGGCCGGGAGGCGGCCTTGAGGGCTCGACGCACCAAACGTGTGGGAAGAGAGCGCGGCGAGGCTGGGGATTGTCCACGGCGCCCTCCAAACTCAAGTCGATTGACCTGGGTGCGGGGGGCGATCACGCCCGGCGGAGGTGTCGGGGAGCTCGTCCGGTAGCCGGCGGCACAGGTAGCTCATTAATGGTCTTGACTATCCCACTTGTTTCACCACTTGCTTTATGAAGTGGCAGCCACCAACCTGATGCCACCATACGAGGACTAGGCCGGGCGCAGACTATCATATAAAAGTTACTACTGAAGTGAATAAGGACGAGTGTCACTTGTCCGACAGACAAATATCGGCGCACTCGAAAGTGTACATAGGACGGGTGCGTGAGGTCTCTCGGTGGCGGCGTATGCGCCTTGCCTATAATACTTCTCTTCACTTCAGAAGCGCAGAATTCCAAAATCTCTACATTCTTTTGGTTGCACTCTCTATAGATCTCCATCATATAACTCTTTCCCTGCTTACTTAGCCATCGTAGAGCCTCAACTACCACCACCCGAGCTAGGGCGCTTAACGCTGTTGTTCCGGCGCAGTCCTCCGCTGCATCTCAAGAGCGCCACCCATCTTTCTCCGACGAAGCTTCCTGTGTTCCACGCAAGCAGTAACCCGAGCTCCCTCCCCACCAAGATCGCTCCAAATGGCCAAGGAGGTCATTCTAGTGAAGCGATTCCCACACATACCTAAGTTCCAAACAGAGTCTAAGGGTAATCTAATTAATACGGACCACATTCTGTGCTTGGTGGAGGCGAAGCCTAGGATAATGATGCTGGAGAGCTTAAACTAGTCTCTCGAGAGTTCGACGCCATTGACAAAGTTTATGTGCAGAGCTCTGATAACAAGTATCGCTACCACAACCAGGGAGTACATGCACATGCTGTTTTGAAAGTACGTGGGTAAATTTGTCCAAAAAAGATTGTTTTGACCTTATGACTCTGACGGTATGAAAATTGAAAATTCTTTCTTTTAGATGTATTGAACCCATGAAGGGTGTTTATGTCAAAAATAAGGAGCGAGTATGTGTTTAGTCTTTTTGTTAAATAAATACTAAATACAATGTCTTTTGTTTGATTTCCAAAAGTTTTTGTCATTTTCTTCAAAAAGACAAAATATCGTGTATTTATGAATAATTTTTCCAATAAGATTATTTCCAATCTTAACTAGTGCTTTGTGTGAACAGTAAAGGTGAAACTGGTTCGGTCCGATTTTGAAATATTTTTTAGTGAACCGGGAAAACTCGGTTCTTCGGAAAAAAATGGAACCAAAATTGGTTTTTTAGAGGTCGGTTCGGTTTGTCCGGTTCAGTCAGTTTGGAGAGAGAGAGAGAGAGAGAGAGAGAGAGAGAGAGAGATTCAAATCAGAAAAACAGAATCACAAAGAGTCACAAATCGATGTGCACATATATACACAAATATAGTGGCAGATCTAGAAATCCTACATAGGGGGGTCACTTTTCATGCATAACTTCGGGAAAAAAAATCCATAGTCCAACTTTTTATAAATGTATAAACATACTTCATTAAACAAAAAAGTTTAAACTTAAAAACATTATGAAACATTTTATAAATATTTTGTGCTCATAACACTTGAAAAATAGAAAGTAAAGTCCTACGGGAAAAAGAAAAGGAATGGACAATGACAAAGATAGAGAGATGGTCTATCTATTTCAATTTTTCTATTAGTACTGAATGAATTTGGAAGAAAAGTTTAATAATTGCATGCACTCCTATAGTGGGCATTTAAAAAGGAACAGGGGAGTATAGATATTCCTAAAGTTTTTCATGTACTGAGCCCAAATAGGATCATCCTTTTTGGGTTCCTTCTTTGTTCCTAGAAGCCAATCGGACTTGCCTTTGCCTCCAACATAGAGTTGGAAAGATCAACTCCATGTAGCAAAATTTTTCCAATTAAAAAATACACTAATATTTTTCCCATTCAGCAAAATTTTTCCCATTCTATATATATAATTGGCTTACCTTCAAAAAAGGATAGCTCCACGTATTTATACTATCGATAGAAGAAAAAGAAAAGAAATAAGAACTATGGAAACAACAAAATAAGGAAACAAATCAAGGCCAAAACAAGTAGGCCAAAAAATCAAAGACTAAGAACCCGCGATTCTACCAATCTCGAGATTCCTAATCTATTCTTACAGTTTTTGCACACATTTGAACTATGATCTAGCATACCCAAGGCACTCGAAACTTTCAAATTTACCGACCGCTATTGAAGATTGACTCTGTGCAAGACATGAAGTGATCAGAAGACTTTGTAATGGATGGCGGGAATGACATGACAAGTTCAGAAGGTGTTTCAATACCAATACTTGCGGCAACATGACTTATCTCCGGCAAGGGGACATCTCCATCAAGGTATTACATCACTTGCCGCATGCTAGGTCTTGCTGCTACATTAGATCCTGAGCAAAGCAGGCCTAGTTTCAAAACCAACTCCATTTCCTCCTCCAAATATTCTCCTCCCAATCTAGGATCACTTGCCTCCAGAATCATTCCTTCTTTCCGATTCTTGAAAACCCAATCAACCAAAACAACCTCTTTAGGCAACTGTTGTGGCTGTATGGGTCTCCTTCCACAAGCTACTTCGAGTATGAATGCACCGAAAGCAAACACATCAGAGCTTGGGGTTGCCTTTCCAATTCGAGTAAGCTCTGGTGCAAGGTACCCAACTGTCCCCACCACATGGGTAGTTTCTGGGTTTGCTCCATGATCATATAATTTAGAAAGACCGAAATCCCCTAGCCTTCCGTTTAGGTCAGCATCCAATAGAACATTACTGGACTTCACATCTCTGTGAAGAACCACTTGTTCCCATTCTTCGTGAAGATACGAAAGGGCAGATGCTACTCCTCTGATAATGCGATAACGTTGTGCCCAGTTGAGGATAGGCTTTTCATTGCTAAATAGGAACTTGTCAAGGCTTCCATTTGGCATAAAATCATAGACCAATAGAAGCTCTCCCTTCCGCCGGGTATAGCCAAGGAGCTGAACCAAGTTCCTATGCCTTAGCCTTCCCATGCTAGCAATTTCGGCCACAAACAACCTCATCTCTTGTTTTGAATCATGAGAGACTTTCTTGACTGCAACTTGTTGGTTCGAAGAGGAAAGTACTCCTCTATAAACCTTTCCGAAACCTCCTGCTCCAAAAAGCTCTTCATCTATGAAACCTCTGGTAGCTTTGAAGAGATCCTTATAGGAAAACCTATGAGGGCCATATTCCCCTTCCCAATCTTCACGAATTTCTTCATACTTTTTCCTCCTCCACAAGTAAAATGTCCCTGCAATTGTGATAGTCAACCCAATGATTATTGTTGTCAACGACAGTGTAATTCCTAGACTGGGTTTTGGTGTTGGATTTCTTTGATGAGGAAGTGAAGGAAGCTCTGAAATTTTGAGGCCTTGAGCTTTGCCACTTTTATTGAAGGTCCAACCAAGAATATAGTGGTTCCCTATAGTTGAATAACCCCTAGTAGCAGAGAAACCAACATACATGGAATCCAAAAGAATTGAAGAAAGATTGATGTGTGTTGAGAGGAGAGACTGAACTGGTTTTGGGCTTTTAATAGGAGCTAGCGTTACATTGAGTACATTCTCAAATCCATCATACTCTATCCAAACTTTCATTGGACTCCCACTTGCAAGTTGCAAGCTCCGGTTAGTACGTTCCCTGTTGGAGTAATACGTAACGGTAGCCGACACATTTGATGTTAAGCTATTAACATCAATACCAACATGATTATCATCCATATCGTTTAATTCAGAATTCCTAATGGTATCAAGCTCAATTGCCAAAAGATGGTTGGAAGGGTGCCCATTGTTAAAAGAATTGAGAAGCCCCAAATACTGGCTTCCATTGGCTCTAGTGAAGTCCATAGATGGTGAGATGGCAAAGGCCATTCCGTGACCACTAATATTTGTTATTCAGCGATAATGGCAAACACAAAATTTGTGGAAAATGAAATAGCTTGGGGTAACGTGGACAAAGATGTATTGAACCTTATTGGAAGCCGGTAGAAAGCATGACCGATTTGTTGCCTTGAACTGTTGGTCAGCTGCAAAAGATCATTGGGATGTATTTTTGCACCTCCATCTAGGTGAATATTGGCTCCGTTGAAGCCATTGTAGACGAACTGGTTTTCGTCTACTGCCACTGTGAGGGGATTCAAGCAAACATATGAGTATGAGACAATAAACTGATATTGGTCTGGAAGTCATTGAGTAATGTTGGGATCGAGAGCTTTTTTGCTTGATGGAATGGATGGTTAGTTTTGTTTGGGGATAGATTCTATTCTATTATTTGCTCCGTCCCAAAATTTGTGTCCTGTGGATGAAACGAGGACTTGAAAATAATACAAAAAAAATTTAAGAAAAATTAAATATTTTCTTTAACAAGTTACTAGATATCAATGACTACTTTTAATTTATGAAAAAAGTTTGAAAATTTCATTTTAAAATACTTACTATTTTTTGGTCTTCATTTTGCGGACAAGACGAAATTTTGGGATCGAGGGAATATTAGACATGAAGGTCCCTTTGCACTGATATAATGGGAAATTGGGGATTCAACACCGTTGCAAAGAGGGCAGCACGACAGCTAAAGTAACCGAGGTTTGTGACTAAACTTCACTATGATTCCCATGTGGTGGGGCACTGAAATTTGTCATATGATTCTGTAATTCCATATTGAATAGGTTGTGTGGGGGCCATAACTGATGATAACAACTTCACTGTGTCATTTGATGCTGTAAAACTGATGTGAACCGATGTCTTTCTTTGTTTGAATTTATGGCCATGTGGGTGATATGAGACTACCTAGGAAGATGCTTAGGCTACATGAAGAAACTATATAGTTTGGGTGAATTGAAAAAATTAGTTTTTTGGTTTTGTTCTTATTCAATTTTATTTTGTATTTGTTGGTTTTTGATCGATTTTTTGTGATTTCTTGGCTTGTCTCATTGAGAGGAATCTAAAAAGTATAAAATTATTAGCCAAACTTAAAGTTTTGTGAATAAAGATGAAAAATAATCCAAAAAACCACTGAAAACTAACAAATGCAATTTTTTTTTAATAAAGACAAAACTAAAAAAACTAAAAAATCAATTTTCCCAATTCACCCAAACCAGGACAAAGACTACCTATTCGGCCATAGGTTGTGTGGAGGCCATATTTAATGATATAAGACTTCCTTTGATAGAGAACTGAGGACCACACAAACAAAACGTAAGCCACATGAAGACTACTTAGGAAGATGCTTAGGCTGATGAAGATGCTCTAACCCGGATCAGCTCGGTTCGTACATGGAATGGGACCATTTCATACGCATTGATTGTATTGTTCGGTTTGTTAATTTGGTTTGATTTGTCACTTCATAGACTATGGTGAGGTTGAACGGCACGCAGCCTTAGTTATTGCAGTGAAGTAAAACCTTGGGATAAATACTTTGTTTTACGCAATAGTCGACTGTACCCTCTTTCAAATTTTTGTGAAATATTGGTGTGAATGGTAGATGTATCAAATTGGGAAAGTCTTTATGTTGTGCTTTTGGTTTGTCGTCTTTATACCAAAAATAAATTTATGATAAAACAGAGAGTTAACTACTATTCCGTAGAACAGTTATTAAGACCGAGTTCTTTCTATGGGAATAAAAAGCTAAGTTACTTAATCTTTAATTAATTTTTAATTTAATTCAGAGAGTGAATGGAAATTTTGATTTGATTCAATTAAATTAAAATTAACTAGAAAGCGATTAAAGTTTTAAAAGCATGTGAGAGAAGAGATTAAGTTTTGGGATTCAACCTCCGGTTATAATATAGTTGTCACAAATCCTAGGGCATCCATTGAACACAAAACTAAGACCAACATAATGGTTGTCATCCATACCAATGAGGTGGCCCATTTTGTGACTATGACACGTAACAATAGTCCCGGCTTTTGTACCTGAGATGGCTAAGGATGGATGCTATTACTAAATGATTATCTCATTTTGATTATCTTTCTGTTCTCTAAGAATTAGGCTTGCAACATTTTGGTGGGAAAAAAAATTTTCTTTTGAGGAAGGACTACACAGAGCAATTTTTCCGCATTATAATTTCGGAAACAAACTTTGCACCTGATTTTTCTTTCAAGGTTCCACCTAATTTCTTGTGCCCAAATTAATGGTTGGGATATGACATATTTTAAATTACCATTCAAAGACTTTTCCATGATAATTGGGAGTTGACAGGGTACTACAACTATTCATTAGTGAATAGACCAAATTACTGTCGGCGAGCCATGCTACATACACAAAAACAAAAATACCCAAAAAGTGAGAATGAATGGCTGAGATGCTCTTGCACTTACATTTGAGTTACTCATTCCCACTTTCTGGGGGTAAGATATGAATAGGGTTGCAAATGATCTAAGTCGTTCATGAACTGTTTGAAGCTCGATTCGATAAAATCTCGTTCGAATTTGATTCGAGTACTAAATAAGCTGAACTTGAATCTCAATTTTAGGCTTGTTTGATAATTAGTCTAACATAAACATAACTCAATTAGACTCGCAAACCTAGAGTATATCCATATTTCTCGTAAGAATATCACATATTAGCTTGAATATCACGAACAATCCTTAACATTATAAAGTTCGGCCCTATTCAACTTGTTTGCAACCCAAAATATGAGATATCTTAATAGGACATGATTTTTGAACGACAATTGTCATGGTTCTGAGAATGTGATATAGCTTAATTAGGTCTTGGAGACTTTTCAAGACAAAGGTCACGGTACGGAATTTCGCCCATCTTATTCAACTTCTTGATTGAATGAACCCGGGACGAAAAATATGTGGTGTTGATTCATTTGGTAGCGTGGCTCAGAAGGAGGCAGTTTAGAAATACAGAGACAAACATATTCATTAGTCGCTGAGATTACGCTGTGATTAGTCAATTTGCTAATCATTCTAAAGTCGCACCGTCGATTCTCCATGGCAACTATGGGCGGAGGTATTAAGAGACAAGAGGGGTCACTTTAATTTCTCACAAGGATTTTTTTATAGTTTAGAACTAAATTTTATAATTTTAACCTTGTAAAAATTTCATAAATTGCCCCCACTTGCTTAAAAGAGATAAAATTCTCAAGTTTATTTCTTTTTTTCGAGAGTTGATATTATCATAAATGAGACTATTGCTTGACCAAATCGTAGACCTAAATTAATGGGTTGCCCCAAGCGTAGGGCTGAGACTAGTGTAGCACAATACCCGGTATGACCGGAGTCAAATCCACAGGGATGGTGGAGAGTGCTTAACTAAAAACTCGGGTTGTGAGAGTCAAAACACGGCTCTTAGGTAGCCACCCCTTGTAATTTGATGGGTGAATTTAATTAAACTAGAGTAAATTCGGTTTTTCTTAAATTACTTAAAAGAAGGTACGGTCGTAGGGATCCCAACACTGGTGACCAGGCCCGGACATATCTGCTTCATCTGGTGTTCTAAAGAAAACATTTGACTTTACAGAGAGAAAGATACCCCGAAAGATGCGAATCCTCGTGGTTGCCGTTTACCCATGTACATCAAAGAACGAGTTTCGGTCCCCCGTTCCCCGCGTTACATGGACTCCGACAATGCCCGGATTCGTCTAACGGATGTTCTTTAATAACCTAAAATTGCTTTTTCCGTTATTGACTTTGAAAATAGGAGCACGAATATCCCCAAGCCTGGCCACGGCGTGTTAATCACCCCACGACCATACCTATGCAACTACTCATTCATGATAGCTTGAACGAATAATAAGACTCTAAAACGAAACATGCTTTTATACTCGATCATGGATTAAAACAAGAGATTCGAGAACAAATCACGGACAAACTCCCGTAAACTGAGATTAACGTAAACAAAACAGGAAGTTACTGAAACAATACTTCAATCTTCGAACAAAACTTCAAAACTCCAATGAAAAGAGATCTGGAAAAGTAGAATCTCCAAGAGTAAACTAAGCGGCAGCTAATAGGAAAAAAAAAAAAAAACAAAGTTCGGAACCCTAATTCGTCCAAAAAATGAAGTATTTATGTTCCCCCCGAAGTCAAACACGTGGCAAGTCAACCGGCTGAATTTAAGCCATCCGGTATCGATACAAGGAAATACCTGTATCGATACAGGTACATTCTGTTCGCCCACTAGTGCCTCGGTATCGATACAGGTAAATGCATGTATCGATACCCACACCTTCAAAATGCTTTTCAGCTTGCTCGCTCGTCTTTACTTGGGTCCCACCGGTTTCCAACGTGCCCGATGTCCTATGTCCACTTTACGTGCTCCTCCGGCCCGTTTCCTACAAAACAAACACAATAATACCAAAACAAAAGACAACACCGCATCAAGTGAAAAATGAAATAAATCGCACCTCTAACGCGCTAATTCTACCTTACTTAGGCTCTTATATCTGTGATATTGCACACTTAGGCTCTTATATCTGTGATATTGCACGCCTATCAGCTATCCATTATTTTTTAATATAATAATTCACTTGGACCAATTACAAAGTAAAAATACATGTATCACTATACATCTACATTATACTTAACCTCTTAATTTAGTTATTTTTTTGAATGAGCAAATAAAAAAAATAACTTGCATATAGATTTAATTTTCGTCCTGGCTAACCTAAAATTCTGGCTTTACCACTTTCGGTAATGATTGGTCCTTGGAGTCTCCTAAGCTCACACAAACACATATAGAGGGCTGTGGGAGGGGTTCATGAAAAGATTAGTTCAATTTACATTCATCGGGACGCTCTTCAATACCAAAACAAAATGTCTAACATCCTGTACTGTTGGAACTTGTGACTCATATAGAGAGGTAATAAGGAGTTCTAATGAAAGATCAGATGCCGAAGTGGAATGAAGGGAGCGCAACGCACTAAGCGGAGCGGAGTAGAGCGACAGCATCTGGTCCATCGCGGGTCCAACTGTTGTCACGTGTGGCCCGTAAGGTCAAATATTTTATTTATTTATTTTTTTTTTTTTGGGGGGGGGGCTACACCCCCTACGGTACGGTATGGAATTATTAGGGTTGAAATAGAGTATGGCTATATATACTCTCTATTGTAAAACCCTAGCCGATTTTTACAGAATAATACAAACTCGCTTTTACACCCGTGGACATGCCCGATCTAGGGAAACCACATAAATTCCTGTGTTGATTTCCTTTACTGTTTTCATATTTTGTTGTGTGCGTGTGGTGATTAATCTAACATTAACTGTTTTTGCTTTTCTGTACATTATGTTCTAATATAAAATTATTTCCAACCTTAACTTGTGCATTGTGTCCAACAGTTTGAAATTTTAAGTCACTTTTTGTTCTCATTGTTCAACTCCTTGAATCAGGTGTAGCACCCTTGATTGATATAGTAAAGGTCGTACTGAGCAGGGACGGAGCTAAGAAGAGGAGGGTGGCCAGGGATGGAGCCAATAGGGGCAGTTGCCCCTATAAGAGAAAAAATATCTATAGTATTATATAGAGAAAAAATAAAATTTCCTATGAATTATATAGACTCGCCCCTGTAAAATATTTTGAAAAAAATATTTGCCCTTGAGTGGTGAAATTCTTAGCTCCGTCCCTTTAGGGTGGCATGTTTCGAAATACCACCAGAAGAAAAGAAATTGCAAAGAATAATGATATATACTAGGGTAAATTACACTGACCTCCCCTGAGGTTTCTGACTTGTACACTGACCACCCTTACTTTATTTGAAATAGCACTGACCTCCCTTGAGTTTTATATTTTATTATCAAAAGCACCCTTCAACAGTACCGACAGCGCAGGGGACCCCCTTATGGAACGATCGATCTGAGCCGTCCTTTCATTCCAAAGTTGAATTTTGAGTGGGTCTAAGTGGGAATCACCTCAATCGAATAGTTCTAGGTGCTTGATCCAAAAATTTTGAACGAAATGGGGTGATTTTGGATTGAGCACTTAGGACTGTCCGATTGAGGTGATTCCCGCGAAGACCCACTTGGAATTCGATTCTGGAATGAATGGACGGCTCGGATCAAATGTTGGGTACCCATAAGGGCGTCCTCGGCGCCGTCGGTACCCGTCGGTACTGTTGAAGGGTGCTTTTGATACTAAAATACAAAACTCAGGAGAGGTCAGTGTTATTTCAGATAAAGTAGTGGTTGTCAGTGTACAAGTCAGAAACCTCAAGGGAGGTCAATGTAATTTACTCTATATACTATAAAAGTAAGGTAAGTTTGTGGCAAGATACCAGTCTGTCAATATGGTCAAAGTGCATGTGGATAGACCAAGGTTATGAATCCCGTACCGGTACCGATCGGTACGTACTGGATTTGTGTAAAACCGGTAACCTAGCCTCCTAATTCCATTCCGGTGTAAATACCGAAAGATACCGGAGCATACCGGACTTTTCGAAAAATACCGGACGAAATGATGGTACCGGAAATTTCATCTGAGATTTTGCAGGTCTCTTGTGAAGAAGGTGATCAAACGATCTGGTGAGATGTCGGCAGCAATAAGTCTGTCTGGTACGCTTTTTTCATCGACTGTGACTGGTTTTTTACAAACCCAATTCAGATCGAAGCATGAGAGAGAGAGAGAGAGAGAGAGAGAGAGAGAGAGAGAGAGATGAAATGCAAGATAATGCTTGGCGACGGAAATCCTTTCGTGTACAGCCAAGGGAAAAGGGTGGTGATATAGCCAAGGGAAAAGGGATAAAAGCTTTATATAATGATACAACCCTAAATTGAGACAATGACCTAGATACCCCTTTTAGTTCACGTTTAAAATGGCCTGTGGTGAGATGGGTTAACTGAGAAGGAATTTTTTGTCTCATTTCAAAACATACATATATATATCGCTAAATCCGAAATGGTACCGGTACCAGACCGGTACCGGTATCATACCGTACCAGTAAGAAAACCAGTACCCTGTCCGGTACGAGATTCAGAACCTTGGGATAGACCCTTGACCTACTAATCGGAGAACCTAGGTTCAGAATTTGCATAGAGCTATTGGGGAACCCATTTTTGGGGTTCCACACAGGAAATTCGAACCATTGATTCATCTCATAATAAAGGGGCCCCGCTAGAAATCACTTCAATTCGATATGCGTAAGTTGTTGATCCAAAACTCACACGTTTCATTCAATTTAACGGTTCGGATTTCCTATGTCGGACCCAAAAGTGGGCCCTGAATATCTCTGTGCAAATTCTGTGAGTCCTTCTATAGACACACCCATTTGGTCACATACCAACCACACCCACTCGTGTGGGACCTACTTTGAGGTTGCACACGAATAATTGGAGCCACTCAAATTGTTTAAAATATTTTTTAAAGGTTTCTGAAAAAAATTGGCTCAATCAGATATCGAGAAAGGCTTGATAAGTTTGTTAAAATTTTCGTCCATTCAATTCAGGAACTAAAACTTTAATGAATTAATCGAGCTTTTACGGACATCCAATTGAACTAGTTTTTTCAGGAACCCTTAGAAAAATATTCTAAACAAATTGAACAGTATCGGATCACTCGTGTAGGACCTCAAAGTAGGTCCCGCATGAGTAGATGTAGCCGGTATGTGGTTGAGAGTGGGTGCCCCTAGACTTTCTGAAGTTCTGTACCTAAGGAGTCTATACCCCTAGCACTGCCCCTAACGTAATTGATCCATGTTCGACTCTGGACGCTTACAATTGTGTGCTTTCGGTTTTAAAATTTTAAAGCACAACACATAATATAATAAATTTAGCCCAGAATCTGACTAGATTGGGATCGTGTCTCAGTTGGTAACGCAGTGGTATAGTCTTCCATTTTTCTCAACGCGGTGGTCAAAGTGCATGTGGCTTTGTGTTCGATTTTTTTCCTCTGCTTTTTTTCCATTTTGGGCGGCTTGTGTTCGATTTGTTTTAACGCAGTGGTCTTCCGATTGCTTTTTTTCTTTTTAAAATGGTTTTAAAAATAAAAAAAATCTTTCCGCACAATTTTGAGTGTCTTGTGTTCGATTCTCAGCTCAAAACCAACTTTTTTTTGGGGTGGCTTGTGTTCGATTCTCAGCTCCACCACTTGCTTTTTGTTTCCTTTTTTTCTTTTATTTTAAAATGGTAAAAAAAATCTTGGCATCATGTTTCAGTTGGTAAGGCAGTGGCCTTCCATTTGAGCGGCTTGTGTTCGATTTTGTTATGTATTAAAGCGAACACCTATTCAATTCTACAACGCAAATGCCCCTACGGATCTTGGGAACAATGAATCACATAAACACAAGCAAACAAGTGCGTAATGAAAACTGGAAAGAAAAGCAAGACACAAGATATACGTGAAAAACCTCAACGTAAGGAAAAACCACGGGAGCCACACTAGTCTATTATGAAATCGAATCAATGAGTACAAGTCTTCTCACAATCTCTCTAAGATTGGTTTTCTCTTGCCTCACTCTAGTTTTCTCGCTCTGAAAACTGTTACACGACCTACTAACTCACACAGCTGGCCAAAACCCTAAAAGAAGCATATAAGGCCCTCAGTAACGCTATAGGGAAATACCTGTAGCGCTCCAGAACACTCTGCCCAAAAAATAAGCTATGGGTAGCGCTACACCAAAAGCTTGGTAGCGCTATCGAACCCGTTTTGGCTGATGAAGAAGGTTATCTGCACTCCCAACAATCTCCCACTTGAAGATAACCTGAAGCATCCGCAGATAAACAACTGCAAACCCAAATGATCTCAATCAAAATGTGGACGTAGTCATCTAACCCCTCTTGGTGTGACTCCAGACCCATCAACTCTTCAAGCATGAAGGCCAACTGAAGTTAAACACAACTTTAGCTTCTGAACAGTAACAGACTTGGTCAACATATCTGCTGGATTTCGATCCCCCAAAATCTTCTCTAGCAATAAATCCCTATCCTCCAAAAGTGAACGAATGAAATGGTACCTCAAGTCAATGTGCTTCGTCCTGGCATGGAACACTGGATTCTTGGCAAAGTGTATAGCACTCTGGCTGTCATTGAAAAGAACGCAGTTCTCTTGCTTCAAACCCAACTCCTCCAAGAAGCCCTTCAACCAAATCATCTCCTTTGTAGCCTCAGTTACGGCCACATACTCAGCTTCTGTCGTGGATAGTGTCACTAATTTCTGCAGATGTGAGACCCAGCTCACCGCTGTTGAACCCATAGTATAGATATAACCTGTGGTGCTTCGCCGCGTATCCTGATCACCGGCAAAATCTACATCTACATATCCCTACACTGTCAATTTTCCTTTCCCAAAACAAAGTGGCAAATCAGTGGTACCTCTCAAATATCGCATGATCCACTTAACTACTTCCCAATGTTGTTTCCTTGGATTGCTAGCAAACCTGCTCACAATTCCCACTGCATGGGCAATGTCTGGTCTCGTGTTCACCATTGCATACATCAGGCTACCCACGACCGAGGTATACGGAACCTTGGCCATGTACTCTCTCTCTGCATCCGTCTTGGATGATTGCCCCTGAGAAAGTTTGAAATGACTTCCCAAGGGTGTGCCAACTGCCTTAGCACTTTACATATTGAACCTCTCCAGAACACGTTCAATATACTCAGTCTGACTCAACCGCAAGGTCCCCTGAGCCTTATCTCTGCTGATCCTCATCCCAAGTATCTGCTTAGCTGCACCCAAATCTTTCATAGCAAACTCTGTTGCCAACTGTTGCTTTAACCTGTTGATTTCCCTAACACAGGAACCTGCTACAAGCATATCATCTACGTACAACAATAAAATGATGTAGCTAGACTCAAACCTCTTGAAGTAACAACAGTGATCTCCATTGCACCTAGTGTAGCCACTGCGCTGCATGAAACCATCAAACTTTCTGTACCACTGTCTGGGAGCCTGTTTCAAACCATACAGACTCTTCTTGAGTTTGCACATCATCTTGTCTTTCACAATGAAGCCAACAGGCTGCTTCATGTAGATTTCTTCATCCAACTCCCCATGAAGAAAAGCAGTTTTAAAAAACTAACTGCTCAAGGTAGAGATTTTCAGCAGCAACCAAACTCAACACCACTCTAATAGTGGCCATCTTCACAACCGACAAAAATATCTCTGTATAATCGATCCCCTCGTTTTGTTGGAAGCCTTTTATAACCAATCTTGCCTTGTACCTTTTCTTGCTATCACTCTCCTGCTCAAGTCAAAAAACCCATTTCTTCTACAAGGCTTTCTTTCCTGCGGGAAGCTGAGCTAATTGCCAAGTTTCGTTGGAATGAAGAGAATGGCTCTTCCTGCATCGCAATCTTCCACCTAGCTGACTCGGAAACCTGCATAGCCTCATTATAGCACTCTGGTTCTCCACGGTCCGTCAAAAGCAAGTAATCAAGCGAAGAAATATATTTCGAATTCGGCTTGCGTACTCTGGTTGACCTCCTCAACACTCTGACCTCTGAACTAGTCCCTGTCTCTAGAGCTACCTCATCTAAAACTGTCCCATCTGAAACTGTCTCATCTAAAGCTCTCTCCTCTACCTGACCAGACCTTTGTTCAACCCCACTGTCATCTGGAAGATCCTCCAACCCAAAGTACTCGGACGTATCTCCATCCGAAGGGGTACTCCCACTGCTCTGTTTGATGTCCCTGTCTTTGTACATCACCTTTTCATCAAACACAACGTCTCTGCTTCTGATTATCTTTCGGTTCTTGTCATCCCAAAAACGATAACCAAACTCATCTCTGCCGTACCCGATAAAGGTGCACTTCTGTGACTTAGCATCAATTTTATCCATGTCCTTGTCGCTAAAATGCACATAGGAAACACAACCGAAAACACGTAAGTGTGAGAGATTTACCTTTTTACCACTCCAAACCTCCTCTGGTATGCCAAAGTTCAATGGAACTGATGGCCTAAGATTGATCAAATATGCTGTTGTGCTCATTGTATCTGCCCAAAACATCTTGAGCAACCCTGCGTGTATCCGCATGCTCCTAGCACGCTCAGTCAAAGTCCTATTCATCTTCTCTGCAATGTCATCATGCTGCGGAGTCCCTGAAGGTGTCCTCTCTAAACGAATCCTGAATAGGGCGCAGGCTCTCTTGAACTCCCCCAACTCATACTCTCCGCCATTGTCCGACTTCAACCTTTTCACCTTCAAATCTGTTTCATTCTTAACCATGGCCTTCCACTTCTTGAAGACTTCAAAGACCTCTGACTTGTGCTTCATGAAGCATACCCATACCTTCCTCGAGTGATTGTCGACAAAGGTAACATAGTAGTAAGAACCGCCAAGAGAAGACACTGTAGCTGGACCCCACACATCTGTATGGACAAGCTCTAACTTCTGAGCCTTCGGAGGCCTGCCACCTTTCTGAAAGCTAACCCGTTTCTGTTTCCCGAAGATACAATCCTCACACATGTCAATGTCCACTGACTCTAAACCCGGTAGCTTCCCATTCGACTGCATAACCTTCATTCCCTTCTCACTCATATGCCCAGTCTATAGTGCCACAGATTTGAACTCTCCTTGATGTCTACAACTGCAAGTGTATCGCTACCATTTGAAGTCAAGTAAAGTGTACCAACTTTCTTGCCTTTAGCCGCCACCATGGTACCGTTGGAGACTTTCCACGTGTCCCCTGTGAATGTCAAAGTATAACCTACTGCTACAAGCTGTCCAACTGAAACAAGATTCCTCTTCAAATTCGGAACGTGCCTGACATCTTTCGGACACCATCTATACCCCTGCGTTGCAATCTAAACATCCCCTTTTCCCACTATACTACAAGGCTCATCGTCCCCCAAGTATACTTTCCCAAAGTCCCCTGCTACATAGTTCTGCAGAACCTCCCTGTTAGTAGTGGCGTGGAATGAGGCACCTGAATCAATCACCCATGATTCGGCGTCGCTGTTCATGACAAGAATAAGTGCATCGTGCACAACATGAGCCTCTTGCCCATTGTTATTCTTCTTCGGTGCTTTACAGGTTTGTGACATATGGCCTATCTGACCACAATTCCAACATTCACCTTTAATAGGCCGAACCTGAGATTTGGCCTTATTTCCTTACACTTGACTTGGACTTGCTCCTGTTCGATTCGATTCGACCACCCCCGGCCCGCTTACGCCTCCACGGCTCAACACTTAAAGCTGAACCTGAACTACCTGAACTATCGATCGAACCCCTTCTGACCTCCTCAGTCAAAATCAAACTAACAACCTCACTTTCGTTTTGCCAACTTTTCTTTCCCTGCCGAATTGCGACTGCGTAAGCGATTACCACTGCCAGCTCTTTGGCAACTGAGACAGAATTAATAAGGCTTGAACCTCATCATCAAACTTGGTATCGACAGACGTAAGTTGATCAACTATCATATTGAACTCACTGAGATGTGACATAAAGGAAACCCCTTCAGCCATAGACAGGTTGAAAAGTTTTTTCATAAGATGTACCTTATTCGCAGCAGACGGTTGCTTGTACATCTTCTTCAATGCTTCCATAAGCTTCTCCATCGTTTTCTCCTTCAAAATGTTGTGGGTGACTAACTTTGAAAGGGACAGGCGAATAACCCCTAACGCCTTCCTGTCCAGAATGTCCCAATCCTCGTTGCACTCTCCAGTCTTTTTTCCCTTTTCTTTACCCAACAACGGCCGGTAAAGATCCTTCTGATACAGATAGTCCTTTATCTGTGTTTTCCAGTACGCGAAGTCTGACCCATCAAGCTTGTCGATCCTCTATTTGCCTTCTTCAGAACCCATAGCTCCCACTGAAACCCTAGCCTGCCCGGATGAGATTAAACCCTAACCTGTCGAACAAAAACTACCGCAACCGCGACTCTTATACCAGTTGTTATGTATTAAAGCGAACACCTATTCAATCCTACAACGCAAATGCCCCTACGGATTTTGGGAACAATGAATCACATAAACACAAGCAAACAAGTGCGTAATGAAAACTGGAAAGAAAAGCAAGACACAAGATATACGTGGAAAACCTCAACGTGAGGAAAAACCACGGGAGCCACATCAGTCCACTATGAAATTGAATCAATGAGTACAAGCCTTCTCACAATCTCTCTGAGATTGGTTTCCTCTTGACTCACTCTAGCTTTCTCGCTCTGAAAACTGTTACACGACCTACTAACTCACACAGCCGGCCAAAACCCTAAAAGAAGCATATAAGGCCCTCGGTAGTGCTACAGAGAAACACCTATAGCGCTCCAGCTCCTCCACTTGCTTTTTTTTTTTCTTTTAAAACGAAATCTTTCCACACAATATTGAGTGTCTTGAGTCACAAATCCACCCCAAAACCAACTTTTTTGGGGGGAAATTCCACAAAACTAACTTGTGTTCCATTGGTAACGCCAAAGCAATTATATAATTATGTTATTTTGTACACAAAGCAATTATAATGTTACAAGTTTTGTGTAAAAATACGTAAAACTTTGTTTCTTTATGTTACATTTTGTTTAGTTTTTCTAGAAGCTCTTAATTAACACTAACAAGAAAAATATATGGTGAATGTCTATACTCATTCGAAGTTGGAGTTACAAGCCAATTAACATAGAGAGGAGGTGGATAAATGTCAGCCGGACTTTACACAAATATTTTTTTATAGGGTATAGTGGTTTGAGTAGCTATTTACGAGTACACACACAAACAAAAAAAAAACCTAATACATCCTACAAAAACAAAATTCAATTTATTTGCATAACATGTAACCAACTTTTTTTCTGTATAGTTTTTCGCATAACATTTATTTATATTTCATTGAACAGTGCCACTCTTGTGGTTGAGTCCGGAATCCGTCCTTGGAACTGAGAATCGCGGAGTACATTAACTGTTGGGGTAAAATCACTTTTAACCTTTGAACTTCTTAATTTTTTTTACTTCGTCCCTCAACTATAAATCTGGTGTACCGAGTCTCTATTCAAATCCAATTATAGTTGCCATAGTTATCAATCTCGTATCAGTCAGCGTTCCATTTTCTCTACTAGGACAGTATGTACTGGTATCGGATCGTATCTCTAAACCGTTTCAGATTTATCACAATGTACATATTTGAATATATTCAATATAATTAAAATGGAGAAATAAAATATTTTTTTTCCATTTTGATACACTTTAATACTAGTTCTAATAACAAATTAACATGATTAATATAAAATGAACTCCAAATTTGGTTCCAATACCTTTAAATTTATATGTTTTTATCAAAAGAAAAAAAAATTATTACGTAGTTTTTGTTACCAGCCGAGATTCTGAGACAAGGTTGGTACAACCTGGTATAAGTCCGGTATCAACAGATAGTTTGGCCGGTACAGAATACCAAGGCATGTGTACCATTTTATATCCGGTATGATATGTATCAACCGGTACGGTCCAACATGGGACGAGATTTATAACACTCACTGATAGTTGCTGAGTCAAAGAGATTGTAAACAATACACGTGCGGTATCTTCACTATGTACTGGAGGCATGACAAATCATGTTTAATGATAGTTATCCCTAATCGATGCACTATTTAACCTTGACTGTGAAAATTGCATTAAAAGAGAAAGTTGAATTTGAGGGGAACTTTGAAAGATCTTTTTCTTGTTATATCTGGGTTTTAGCTGAAATTCCAATTAATGAAGGAGAATATTATTGGCCGAGGCAGATTTTGTTGGATTTTTTAATTTTTTATTTTAATAATAAGGAGAATATGCTGTGTTGTATATGTCTTACTATGTAGCCCATACAAAGAATCTGTAACAACCATGGGGTTTGGGGCAATGACGCAGCTAGTGAGGTAAATCTGTAGCGGGTGAGGGAATGGAATTGCCCCAGGAAGTAACAAAAATCACTTTTAGGAAAGTCAATACGGTGGCATTGGCACTAGATTTACTCCCTCTGTCCCAATTTTATAGTTTCTCGTTCTATCCTAACCGTATAAAAGAACGATTATTATCTTTCAATCGGTAATACATTTTATATGCAATATGCATCTTGTTCGATAGATCTTGATTTAATCTAATAAACAAAGTGTTCAAAATCACCTAAAACATTGTAGATTATAAGATATAACACTTTGAAAAGTAGCACAAACTCCCAAAAGAGACTATAAAATTAAGACAGAGGGAGTATTTCTATATGTATAGACATTTTTATGAACAAAATAAAAAAATTATTTGAAGTTCTAGACTTGTATGAGAGCATATATATCTAATATTTTTCATTCGTTAAGGCTTGTGAACAAGTTCAAGTTCAATCCAAACCTCGGCAAGCTCGGCTCGTCAAATTTTAATTGAGTTCGAGTTCGGCTTGAGTTTGTTTAAAAACTTAATGAACGAACTTGAATATTCTAAAACTCGGCTCGATTCAGCTCGTTTACAGCCACTTCGACCCATTTGTTCTCACTTAGATCATTATATTTTGCTTATTTTGATTATTCACTTAAAAAACTTAGAATAAGTATGTTTGGTGCAGCTTTTTATAAGTTAAAATAAGAGTTCACGTTGTTTGTTAAATAAGTAATAGAGGAGCTTATTTTCAAGTAAAAGTCAAGATTAAATATAATGATCTATGGGAACTCTCGTACAACGTATTTATACAACTTCAAATAATCTAAAAATGCTACAAATTGGAGCTTAATATAATCTCACTTTTTGGATCAAATAAGCAAGAAAAGCTAAATGATCAGTGATTATTGATAATCGATAACAAACACCATTCATTAAATTTTCTAAAGCAAATAAGTTAGATTATAAGCAAGAAATGGGGGCTTTGAAGATTCACTTAGAATGTGTTCCACTAACTAGTTTTTAAAAAAATTTAAGACAGGTTATCATTTCACAATACATCGCATAAAAAAGTGTGAACACAAAAATTAAAACACTTTTAAAACAAAACTTTCTTAGTGGAACACCCCCATGGACTTCACATGTACAACCAAACGATCAAGACTTAATGCCAAGTAATTGTAATGGATAACTTAGAGAAAAAAAAAACATCCTGGAAAAGCTACAGAATAGGAACGTTACGTTTAATATTCAGCACTCAACTACTGCTGTCTGACGATTAACTTTCAATGAAAAGCATGGTTTCACCACATTTCCCAATCTCATCTTTTTCACATTCCATACTCCATCTCATTTCTCATCATCACACCCAGTCTCTCAACTATCTAATACTCCCTCCTACCCTTTTTAAATGAGTACTTTGAAAAACGTGTATTTTGTGGACATTAAAAAATGTACTTTCGTATAATATTTTTAAATTTTTTTTGCACCAAATTAAAGTACTCAATGAGTACTTTAATTTGGTATAAAGAAAATTAAAAAATTATATAGGAAAATATGTTTTTTAGGGATTTGAAATTGCACATATTCCAAAGGTACGCACTTAAAAAAGGACGGAGAGAGTAATTATTTTAATCAAGAGGTAAGAAACCATAACCACCATCTATGGAATTCAACAGTCAACAACATACTCACCAAGCCATAAAACATGTAAGAACTAAAACATCCGATATCCATCAGTTACAAATTATAACGAAATGACGTACCAATACTTCTCTAAAAGTTATGAAATTCGACAAAGTAATAGTTCTCTGTCTTAGGAACAACTCTGGAGTTTATAGGTAAGGCCAAATCTGCTCTTAGATTGGGTAAAGGTGAGTACGAACAGAATGTGTCGAATCTACTACAGTTTTCTAAATCTCCAATTCCCGAAGATCTAACCGTTGGATTTAGTCCGTTTACGTGTCAATACATAGCTAATACATCAACCTGTCTTCTTAAAAAGTTTCATTGTAATCATACAACTAAATCATATCCGGCAGGTTTCCAAAGTTTCTGCCCGAATAGAGGGAACTTGTCGAAACTGCAATTTTGGACAGTCTTAGTATTTCAATCATAACATTTTACACCAAACTCCAATTGAGTCGAATTATACATCAAAATGTAGGGAATTTGGAGAGATACAATTTTTTAGTTTTACAATTTCCTAATTTTGCCTCTATGTGGCCCAAACATGCTTGAACAGTGTCCGGCAGTGTGTTTACTGAAGTTCAGTCCGTGTACACTCGTTTTGGGTGTCGAGAGACGTTTTTCTCTCATTCTATCGATTCGTAAACTGATTGGTCTGTATAGTCAACATAATATAATGTTACCAATGACCCTTACTCCCTAAACCAAAGATTAGGTCAAGATTTTACAAAAATCATCATACATAAGGCTAAACAAGTTTACCGTAGTTCTACCTTAATTCCTGCTGATCAAGCGTATGGATGAACGATCTAGACTGTTAAGAATGTCAGGAATACGTCAATTGCTCTAAGTTGAGCTGGGCGTTATTGGGAGAAATCCGAAAGGGTCGATCTTCTTGACTAGAATGGAACAAAAGAGTATATAGAAACTTGAGAGAGAGAGAGAGAATGAGAGAATAATTATCAAAGAGGGAGAGAGATACATTCATCTTCTGAAAGGGAGAGGAAATGCACTAACTATAAAGAAAAGAAAGAGAAAAACCATGGCGAGACAAAGACATGTGGAGAGGAAATAAGAAAAGAAAAGGCAAAAGAAGATAAGAAGTGGAATTAATTGGCAACCAATTTGGAGGCTTGAGTTGTCTGAGTGTTGAGTTCACGCATGTGGTCATGAGGCACTCCTCCTAATAGCAGCGTAAAATCAAGCTCCGCTCCGTCACGCAGTTTGGATTTCATTCTCATAAAAATACCCATAATTCACCGTGAGGCTAAGATAATATTCCAAATGTCATGATGTAGAAATTACTACTGTATTATATATTTTAGAATATAATGCAACACATCATATTTATGCAAACCCAATACTAATAAAATGCGGGTCCTTACAAGTCAGTTGGAGGTAGGAGTTGATTTTTTTGAATTTTATGTACGAAATTAGAAATTTTAAATTAGTCTCCAGAAGTTGCTGGCCAGAGGTTGAGTGGTGGTTAGCCAGAGATAGAAGTTGTTTTTTTTCAATATTCTATAAGAAATTAGAACTTTTAAAAATTAGTGAAATGTCACTAATTTTTTGGGTCGCCGGAAGTGGTCGGTTGGAGGTGGAGTCGGCTGGAGGTAGGAGTTGATTTTTTGAATTTTGTATACGAAATTAGAACTTTTAAAAATTAGTGAATTCTCAGTAATTTTTTGGGCCGCCGGATGTGATCTGCCGGAGGTGGGGTAGTGGTCGGCAGGAGGTAGGAGTTGATTTTTTTGAATTTCCTATATGAAATTAGCTTTAAAAATTAGTGAAATGTCACTTATTTTTTGGGTCAACGGAAGTGTTTGGTCAGAGGTTGGGTGGTGGTCGGCCATGAGGTAGGAGTTTATTTTTTTGAATTTTTGTACGAAATTAGAACTTTTACTAATTAGTGACATTTCACTATTTTTTGTCTTTACATTTGATTGCAAAAGTTCCATGTCTTTGCCCTTAAAAATGTCAAATGTTTTTTGTTTCTTATCTTCGATTGCAAAAGTTCCTTGTGCTTCACTTTAAAAATGTCAAATGTTTTGAATTTTTGGCTAAGTGATCCTTTATTTAACCAATAACAAGTTGCATACACTTTAGTAATAAGAATGAAAGAAAATGGAAAGGTTTTCCATGAAGGATAATCTTGTGTTTGCTTGACCAATCTCATTGTGTTGTAGTATTGCAGTGTTAATATTTATGTCTTTATGAGATGTTTCTTCAATAAGCATGGAAATTAGATTTTTGCCATATTATCATGGATGGTTTCGAATATATTTTTTGTAGCTAAAGCTTTTATGGTGTACTGTTGGTGACATTTGACATGATAATTGTGTCGAGGTGATGTTTATATGATGCCATAATGTGTTATATGGCTCTTAATGAGTGGTATTTGACCGTCTTGACCATCAATCAGATGATCGTGTTGAGATATGTACAAGGTTACAATATTATGGGACATATGGTCAGTAGTTATCCGAATTGATGGCTATTTACATTATAACAGGTGTTTTGCTTTATCCAAGTTCGAAATTTTTAATTTTAATATTCTTGATTTGAAAGTCATTTTCACACTGTACAATACATAATACGTTTACAAATTTTCATTGCATAAGGGGAACATAGTGGTGAATTTTGGAAATTCATGGAATGAATGGGTTCATTTTTATATGACAAGACTCTTTTAACATAACCTTTATAAATACATGTTAAGTTCTACATGTGGAGGTTAAGGTTTTAACCAGTAGGTGTTACCTAAAAAGTGTGGCTCTTGGATTTAATCTAAATGATGTAATCATTGCAGGCTAAATCTAGTAGTGTGAAATAAATGAAATGTAGTTTTATTGGTGGAAATAACAAAGGTGTGGAATGTAGTTCATACTATTTTCATTACTTAGTTGTTCTAGGAAACTAGGTCCCACAAGTTTAGTTCTAAATTAAATTATTTAGAGGAGTGGTTGATAAGCCCCCAATATTGTAGAAGCGGGGCTTATCTCACTCATTTATTCCACACACACACACACACGATTTCGTGCCTTAAATGTCTGATTTGCGCATAGTTGTGTTTTGTTAAAGTACAGGCTAAACAGGGAGAATATGCGCATTTTGAGCGTGTTGAGAACCGTGCCACGTCACCAAGGGCCACGTGCACCAAGGCACGCCAACACCGGGCCTCACAAGCCACGAAACGATGAGTCAGCTAAAGACCCGGGAATGCGAAAGTCACCAAGTCAGGTCGATGCATTTGAAGCGGTTCACACACTTGCAAAGCTCCCGGAGGAGTCCAGGAGAGAAAGAGCACTCAAGTGAGCAATGTACCCCTCCCCCAAGGGTCGCACAACATATTCAAGCACTTTAGGTAAAGCCCGGAGGCATGCAAGACAATAGGAATGACCATAAGAAGCCAAAACCATCACAAGGCAACTTGGATCGATCCAAGACTTGAGTGGATCAATCCACTCAAGTAAAAAACAGCAACAACACCTGTTGGATTGATCCAGGGGTCAAGGTGAATCGATCCACATGTGTAAAACAAATTCCAGTCTCATCTGGATCGATCCAGAAGTGGTATGGATTGATCCACTTCCACACAAGTTGAATCAAGCTCATCTAGATCAATCCAGATTCTAAGTGGATCGATCCAAACTCACCCGGGAGGCAACTTGTGTGGACTTTTTGCATCTTCTATTTATGGAAAGCTTTTTTTAATGTGAGAGCTTTATTGGATATTTTGTAGAGAGAGAAGTGGTAGACTATATACACTCTCCTCTTTCCCCTTCTAAGATACACTTGCTTTTTCATATTAGGCTAGCTATTTTTGCTCTCCCCTCTCTCCTCCATGAAAGGGTTTTCAAGCTTTCTCTCTCTAGTTTTTTCCATGTAAGTGTTTGTCTTTCGTTAATTTCATGTTTATTAATCTTGTAGCTCTTGCTTAGATCTTCCTAGTGTTGGAAGAAATACAGCGGCAATCATAATTACGAAGAACAATTACATTTGATATATATAAACATGAACAGATTATAGTAAAATGCACACGAAATTGACAAAATTGGAAATTACATAAATTGTAAAAAGAGATACAAACAGAAGAAACGCCGAGTCGTGTGTAATCACACTCTCCTTAACAAAGATGCGCCGCCTACCGTGGGTGTTGTAGGTTGATCTGACGTCTTCGTCCCAGGATACAACGGCTTGGATCACGGCCAACTGAACACCTCTGTTGACTTCCTTGGCGAACTGAAACAACGTCTTCTTCTCTCTCTCAGAACACAATTTTTGGAATGTAGTGTGAAGCACGAATTTCTGATGTTGAAACACACAAATGGAGATGCCATTTTGTAGCTAGAAAATGGAGCTGAAATCATCAATATGGGAATAAAGAGGAGCCTCCCAATTCAATGATGAAAATGAATCTGCCAATGAATTCTGCAATTCATTTCAGAATATGTAACTGCCATCTTGATAACAAATTTGAATAGGTTAAAATTTGTCATTCAATCTCCATCATGGGAAGGTTACAAGCTGTTTATAGCCAGAAATAAAACACCATAAAATTTGCCATCGTATTGAATCCGGGGGGAGGTCTCGGTTGCCTCGGGAGACCCTCTGAGTGCCCCGGTTTCATTCATTAAATTTCCAACACCTAGTAATCTAGTTAATTTGCATTTTTATCAAGTTTTTAATGTTTGTGTTGTTCTAGTCATTTCCTTCCTAAACTCAAATTAGTAAGTGTTGTTTGTGATTGTCTTAAAGTAAAAAGTTGTAGGTAGACTTATAATCTTCAATAAAAATCAATTTATAAAGTCATGTCATGTTCTTTATTTTCTTTATAAAATTAGTCATGTTTTCATCAGCAATGATCGAGTAGCCGTTATAAGCTCAGTCTTGGGATGATTAGCACCCCGTGACTTAGGCTTATTTGCTCTCATCGCCATAATGCAAACATTGCTTGTTAATCAAATACGGATTGATTTTATGTATTAAAAATTGGATTTGCTAATCTCTTTGATCACACGTAGCCAAGGACTTGACTACTTGGCACATGAGATGCTTAAGGCGATGTCAATCAATATGTTTGTATAAATGACACAAGAATGCTACTCTTTGAGCAACACCTTTCTAATCAAATGAGTTTAAATTCCAAATCTTCCGTTCGGGGTTGTTTAACGATGACCCCAAGCCAGTTATCTTAGAGGGGAACGAATTGGCCTAAGGCATGGGTGTTGTGAACCCTTTGACTTAGCCTTGCTTTAATTAGTCTTTTTAATCTCGCATCATTCACAAAGTTAAGTGAATTCCACCCCCAAACTACAAAGCCAAGTTTGCCGCTTTGAGGCTAAACTGTAATTCACAACTCAATCTTCACACTATCGAATTCGGTCTCGTGGATTCGACCTGGACTCACCGATATTATGCTACCGCAAACCTAAACCCTACGCTTGGGAAAACAAGATTTGATATACAATCCAAGGTCGCAAGCATTGGTTTATATGCTTGTAATGGGTATTCATAAGTTTTCATGGATACAAAGGCGCCTCATATATTAAGCATGGAAACCATGGATAAAAGTGAGTCTAATTTTTGTGGGGTTTTCTTTCTTGAATTAAAGTGAGTTTTTACAATGAGATGTGGTGACAAGGTATTTCGTTACTGATATTTCTCAAGAAATCACTTATGAGAGAATGTTAGTATTTATGATTGTGATGTTCGTTCGGAAATGAAATTCACATCATGGACTATGATAGTTTATAACTCTGGAAAATATGGTTACGATCGGGTAAACATCAATAGGGATGTGACTTAGCACATTTTATTTTGTTCACTCCTAGTGGAAACTAGACTCATTGCTTGTTACATGCTTTAAGTCTTGAGTTCAATGAGCAAAGTACCCCATATGTCGTCATTGCAAGCACTTAATGAATTTATTATATATCCAAGGTAAAGTGCTTGGTACTTGTAATGTAGAAAAATAGGAGGTTGAAATTCTCAACACTTAATAGGTTTTTGGTGTTTTCTTTATAGTGACACTGATAAAATCCTACATATATGAGTGTGGAGGTAGTGTCGTTTGCTATAGTTCTTGGGGGCTTAGAATACAGGTTGGCTTTTAAGAATTACCTAAGGAGAAGAAAATTTATGGGTGAGGTGTGTCCGGTTAGCCAATATGGATTTCTAGTTAAAAAACACACCTACTATACTCTGCCAACTAATTTTGATGTGTTTTCACTATGCAAATGGTTAAAATTGAGAGATACCTTCACTTATGCACAAGTTTTCCAAGTCTATCCAGGTTTTATTTTCAATATTTTGAAAATGGTGGGGGATTGTTGGAATATTTCCAAAATTTTTAATGGATATTAAATGGTATTATTGGTGAACGGTTTTTATTCAAAAGGTGTGTTTATTCAGGTTAAATGAATAGATATGACTATACTAAAAGGTGCAACTATTGGGAACAAATGAATAGGCATGGCTATTCTAAATAGACTTAACTATCTATTTTAACCAAAAGGGTGTGATCTTTGGTTATCAGTCACAATTCATACCTATATAAAGGCAAGGGCTCTACCTATTTAGATATATAGAATCATTTCAATTCATGGTTCTTTCTCCACAATATTTCTTCTCTACATACTTTGGTGGGCTCACAAAAACCGAAGGTGTTTTGGTTCTTCTTCATCTATGCATGACATAATTGGATAAATAGTCCATCAGGACTAAATCTTTTTTTTTATTTGGATAATTTCAGGACTAAATCTTCAATTATCTTTTAATCTTATTCAATAGTGCATGGAAATTTTGATTTGTTTTTATTAAACTAAAATTAACTAGAAAGCAATTAAAAATTTTGATGTAGGTGAGAGAAGAGACATTGGGTTTCCTATTCAACTTCCCCTCATTGTTAGAACGCTGGTGCAGAATCTGGTAGTAAGAAAAACAAAGAACAGATTGCTTCAAGGCATGTTATACACGCTTTCCTTAAGACGTAATTCGCCCCCACCAAATCTGGGAATTTGATGTGCACCGGGATACTAGCAAATCGCCTCCAAGATACAATGAAGCCTAGGATTTTAATTTAATGCCTTGCTGCGTTTGCACAAACAAAGGAAGGCCCGAATCCCTTCAGATTTTTCTAGCCGAACAAGAATCTGAATTCTATTTTTTGCAGGACGGTAGAACTCAGGAAAAAGTATGAAAACCTCTATATGAGAAGTAATTGAGAGCCTTAGAAAAGAGGAGAGATTGCTGGAAAGCTTCTATACATAAAATGGCTGCAAATGTTCCATTTTATAAAAGGGAAGAGAAGTGACTTTTCAAATGAAGAATTGTGACTGTTAGGATTTGAATCTAACAGTCATTAACTGCCACTTTTGGCAGCAATTTACTGCCATAATCTGCTAGCAATAATTGACATACAACAGTTATTATAGCAGCCTTTCAAGGTTTAAATATTAACCGTTGGATCACACTTCTTGATGTCTTAACGGTGTGGATCTCACCTCTTCACCATTTTTGTCAATCTCTTTATCCCTTCTTTTTTATCAGTTATGATCTCCACCACACGATCACTACCACAAGTCTTATGACTGTCAGATCGAAATAAACAAGGCAATTCAAGACTTCATAAATATATATAGAACACCCAAAACAGTTTTAAGTTTATATTCATGTATATTTGAAAATATCCCAACACTCATAATGTCATTGTCAAGAAACCTGGGGCATCCGTTCAACACAAAAATAAGACCAATGTAAGGGTAGCGATCCCTAACGATAATCACCAAGCAAATCCTTCGGTTCTATGACTACCAATGAGGTAGCCCATTTTGTGACTATGAGAAGTAGTAGCGATTGGAGTGTCTATACTTGCGAAGGCTACACTCCTTTATAGCTTTCTATTCCTTCAACTAATGATGAATGCTATGTCTAGATGATTACCTCACTTATCTTTTGTTCTCTATCAATGAAGCTTCTAACATTTTGGCGAAAAAACAAATTTCTTTCGGAAAACATAAGGGGACCAATCGGTTTGCACCGACTACGCACCGACGGCGCTAGCGACGCCAGTGTGGGTCCTAAACGATCAATTCGAGCCGTTAATCATTCTCAAAATCGAATTTCAAGTGGGCTCACGCGGGAATTGAGGCAATTAGACGGCTATGTGAACTCGATCCAAAATCACCCATATTTCATTCAACATTCTTTTTAGGACCCACAACTTGAAAATCGAGAAGAATATTTTCATTCATAATAATTCTGACTCTTTACATGTACATATTTATAGAGATCGTAGAGATCCTATAATCAAGCTATTCCTATAATTACAAGGAAAGAATATAATCCTATCATTACAAGGAAAGAATATCTCTAAACTAGGAAAGAATATAATCTTATCATTGCAAGGAAAGAATATCTCTAAACTAGGAAAGAATATAATCTTATCATTGCAAGGAAAGAATATCTCTAAACTAGGAAAGAATATAATAGGAAAGAACTTTGACTCTTAATTCAATATTGCAACACTCCCCCCTCAAGTTGGTGCATAGATGTCACACATGCCCAACTTGCCCAAAAACTTTGAGAATACTCGACTTGAAACAGCTTTGGTGAGGATATCAGCCAATTGATCTTCGGATCGAATCTTAGGCAACTCGACAATTTTCTCATCCAATTTCTCCTTAATGAAGAACCTGTCTACCTCCACATGCTTTGTACGATCATGTTGGACTGGATTATGAGCAATATCACATGCTGCTTTATTGTCACAATAAAGCCGACCGATTGCCTAGGCGGAGATAGCCCAAATCCATCAAGAGAAGTCTTAGCCACAATGCTTCACATATTCCAAGTGCCATACCCCTAAATTCAGCCTCTGCAACGAGCGTGCAACAACATTCCCGCTTCTTGCTTCTCCATGTAACGAGATTACCACCTACAAAATGTGAAATATCCCGGTAGATCGTCGTCATCTATCGCCCACCCCCCAAGCATCACTATATGCATCCACACTTTGACAATCTTCATTTTTAGTGAACAAAATGCCCTTTCCAGGAGCGGACTTCAGATACCTTAAAATGTGCATAATTGCATTCATATGTTGTTCTCCAGGATTATGCATAAACTGGCTAACAATACTCAATGCATAGGCAAGATCTGGCCTAGTGTGGGCTAAGTACATCAATCTTCCAACGAGCCCTCGATATCTCCATTTATCAACGTTTTGATTAATCTCAACACATAACTTCAATCCTTCTTCTCTTGGTGTATCAATTTGGTTGACATGCCGACATACCGGTTTTCTCTGAACAAATCTAAAGCATATTTTCTTTTGAGACAAGAAAATTCCTTTATCGATCGAGACACTTCGATCCCAAGAAAATATTTCAAGGGACTGAGGTCTTTCATTTGAATTAAACTTGACAAATAACTTTGTAGAGCCTTCCTTTCATCGGGGTCATTTCTGTAACCACCATGTCATCAACATACACAATAAGGGCGGTGATCTTACCATCTCGTTTTTTTCAAGAATAAAGTGTGGTGCGAATTACTCGATGGTAGCCAAAAGACCTCATGGACTTTGTGAACCTTCCAAACCATGCTCTCGGAGATTATTTTAGCCCATACAACGATTTCTTTAATTTGCACACTTTCCGACAATGCACTACGGTATCATGCACCCGGTGGCAAATCCATGTATACTTCTTCGCACAACTTCGCCATGCGAGAAAGGCATTTTTCACGTCAAATTATTTGCAATGGCCAATCGGGTTCGCATTACTAGAGACAATAAGACTTCGAACTATGTTGATTTTAGCTACAGGTGCAAATGTATCGGTATTATCAATTCCATAGGTTTGGGTGTACCCTTTTGCCACGGTCTAAGCTTTAAAATGTTCAATTGTACCATCTCGCTTTGTGCTTCACAAAATATAAACCCATCGACATCCAACTGGTTTCTTCCCGGAGGACGATCAACAAGTTCCCATGTTTCATTCTTTTTGCAAGGATTTCATCTCCTCATTCATAGCAAATTTTCCACCTTGGGTCACTAAGGCTTCCGCGCTTTAATCGTTAGGAATAGATCTGAGATAATTGATTTACAAATGACTTATTTGATTCAGACAAGCGATGGTTAGACACATAATGACTCATGGGATATTTAGCTTTACTAGAAAGTTCGGGTTCATATGTGGGTTTGGGGATACCTCTGGTTTGACGCGGTGGTAGTTGTTTTCTTGGTGGTTCAGACACTACAAAGGACCATCCTCGGCCAGCGCATTGGTTTGGTGTATCGGTTACTTTTGTGGTGCGAGAGATTGAGATGGAGGTTGATCCACAACTTCATTTTCTGGGTCTTCATCATGTTCATCACCATTGTGGTCCAAATTTATACCACTTAAATCCAATTCACCAGTATTCTCATTACCAAGTTCAGGGCGTTCCTTTTCATTCCCATTCAGATTGTTACCAGGTTCAGATAGTTCCCCTTCTATAGAGATCATAAAATCATAGTCTAGAGCTTGAACTTCTTCCAGGTACTCCCCTTAAAGTTCAGGCTCAAAGGAAAAATACATCGAGCCTTCATGAAAATCTACATCCATTGTAACAAACATTCGTTTGCTTGGAGGATGATAGCATCGGTACCCCTTTTGATAAGCAGCATACCTTAAAAAGACACATCGCAATGCTCGAGGTGTCAACTTGTTGCGCTGATGCTTATGAAGATGTACAAATGCTACACAACCAAAGACATGAGGAGGTAAGTTTGGAACGACTGGAGCAACAATTGCTTCAATGAGAGCCTGGGATGGCGTCCAGAAATCAATAGTGCTGGAAGGTACTCGGTTGATCAAATATGCTGCGGAGGTAAGTGCGTGTCCCCAATAGGATAAAGGCATATGTGCTTCTATCAATGAAGCACGGAAAACCTCCAACAAGTGACGATTTTTCCGCTCTGCCACCCCATTATGTTGGGGTGTACCGGAACAAGTAGTTTAATGAATGGTTCCATGGGCTTCCAAATACCGCTTCAATTCAAAACTCAAATATTCACCTCCATTGTCACTGCGGAGAACCTGAACCTGTGCATTGTATTGACTACAAACCATTTTATGAAATTTTTGAAATAACAAGTTTACTTCACTTTTGGACTTCATCAAACATACCCAAGTCATCCTGGTACAATCATCAATAAAAGTAACAAACCAACGCGATCCATCCAAAGTAGCAATTTTAGATGGACCCCAAACATCAGAATGTATGATCATAAAAGGAACTGGACTTTTTGTAGACACCCCAATCCAGATCCTCAGGATTCCAGAACTTCCCCGATGACGATAATGCCTGATAAGGATGTACAAGGTTTGATCAAAAGCTTGGAAAACCTCTCCATTAACCTCCCATCAAATCACCAAAACATCCCTTGGAGCTCCGGAATGTCCCAAAGCCTTGAGATACATGCACCTGGATTAGTCTTTCAGGCACCTGGATTGGTCAAGTCCAGGCGCTTGGAAGGGGTTCAGGCGCCTGGAACACATGGTTCAGGCGCCTGGATTCAGTTCAGGCGCCTGGAGATGCACAGTCTAGGCGCCTGGATATCAGTCCAGGTTGAGTGTGTTTTAAGTTTGCTAGTGGGCGGGAACGAAATCTTGGGGGATTTTTCTGCAGAGATCAGTTAGAGAGAATATGGGGGAGATCATTGCACCTATTCCTTACCCCCTGGGTGAACCCTTACCCTTTTGAAAGGCTCAAGTGGCCCTCTTTGGACCCTTGTTTGCCTATAAATAGAGTCCTTCACTCACATTTGGAAAGGCTGGGAAAAACCACACTCTACTCTATCTTTGTTACTCTCTGCTTCAAATTCCTCGTAAAAAATCTAACTCCCCCTTTTTGCCCTTCAAACACAACCCATTTCAACTCCAAAATCACCCCTTTGCTTGATAAATCCAACACATACCTACTATCTTCAACTGAATTTCACTAAGGCACCCACAAACCATCCTTTTAGTTCCATATATTTCAGTACCACAAGCCACATTCTCAAAATCCACTCCAAAGATACATTTCAAGCCTTTGATCAAGCTAAAAAGGTAGTTACTCTACCAAGTGATCCAAGTTGGACATGAGGGGGACTCATTCAAGTTCTTTCTGGTAATCCATACCAGTAGAGAGCTTGAGAGTGGTCTAGAAATCATCAAAACAGAAAAACATTTTGAGTATCGATTTCGTCCCGGGCGCACGGGTCATCACCTTCCAGCGCCGCATGGATCGGCGCTGAATCCCCTCCATGCAGGCGCCTGAACCCCCCTTCTTTCCTTTGTCATGCATTCTAATTTCTCTTACATGCTGATCATCTTGGCTACAACACATGCATTTCTGGATTCACATTTCTTTGAATCTTCTGTTTTGAATCATCATTTAAATGCTCATTTAAGCTTTCCTTTCTTTAAGTTTGTATTCTTACTTTAAATGGGGGGGATTTCTTAAACAAAAAGTCATTTAAAATAGGCCTAGGCATTATTCTTGAGTTCTTTCTAGAAGATCTAAGATTTTGATATGTGTCCATATGAAACATCAGAATAATCTCTCTTGAAAGCCTAAAATGAGCATCATTATGTTGATTATTAATGCATTTTAAGCATTATTTCATTGGATGATGAGTTGCATGTGAGCTTTAACTTTGTTACTGGACTATCACAACATTTTCAGAATGCATGAGAGTGGTTTAGCACACTGCATTAGTGGGATTCTGCTTGATATGTGATTTCAAAGTTTCTGTCTGGATAGTGATCCAGGCGCCTGGATTGACTCCTTCCAGGCGCCTGGAAATCCAGGCGTCTGGATCCCCATTTCCAAGCGCCTGGACCCTATTCTGATGTTCATTTTCTAATCAATTTATGGGTTATTTTAGGACATTTTGGTGGCATTTTAGTATAAATTCAGCATTTCCAGTGTATAAATCTATCATCCATAGCATTTTGCATAATCATGTACTTATCTTTCATTGACATTCTTGATGTATTTATTATGCTCTCACATGAATTTGAATTAAAAGTCCATCTAAACAACGTTTTCGAGATCTTTTAAACATTTAGTAGAGACCGGCAAATATGTCGGGCGCGAGGGGTGCTTTGAATTCCTTCCCCTCGCGTAACCTAGCTTCTGGACCCGAGAAATCTCATTTTAAAGATCGGTAAAGCATTTTTTTCATTTCAAGGGCAAAAGAGTCATTTTTCAAAGGTTTCTCGGGTAAGGTCCTCAAATCCGGGTGGCGACTCTATTCAACCAATCAAATCATTTTCCGGAACCAAACAATCATTTTCGTGGACATATCGCGCCTCCGCGGGGTGTTCACACTTTTATTCAAAGTTAATGGAAACGAAGCACGATGACTTTTTGCAAGTTCACAAACATCACATTTGAAACTAGAAACAGCAAAGTTTGCAAATAAATTGGGAAATAATTTCATGTAACCAAAAGAAGCATGCCACAGACGTCGATGCCGTAACCATATCTCAGATTTCTTTTTTTCCTCCTCAGAACCCCCAACCTTTAAAGCTTGACGCAATTTATCTGAACTTTTAGACACTAAGTCTAAGTAATACAACTTCCCTCGCCTAACACCACAACCAATCGTCTGCTTTGTTCGGATGTCCTTAAATACACAATATTCAGGCCAAAAAATGACAACACAAAATAAGGCAGTGGTTATTTGAGAAACTGACAAAAGATTATAATTCAAAGAGGGAACAACCAAAACAGAATCTAAATTCAAGGTGTCAGTGAGGGACAAGGATCATTCCCCAATAATTGAAATTGAGGTACCATTGGCAGTGGAAACAGAATTTTGTGAGGAAGGTTTAAGAGGTAAAACTTGTCTAGAATCAAATGTCATATGATCCGTAGCACCGGAATCAATTATCCATGCACTATTAGAAACAGGTGTTGAGATATTTAAAACCTTACCACCATTACCTGCAGTTGCTGCCAATGTTGAGAACTTTTCACCGCTATCATCCTCTGTCTTTGTTTTAACAATTGCAGCAGTAGAAGCCTTCTTGGAATTCTTCTTCCGGGAATCACGACTATGATCCCACCATTCCGGATACCCCACAAGTTCACAGCATCGACTTTTTGTATGACCAATTTGATCACAGTGAGTGCATTTGTATGATGATTTGTCACGAATGAAGGAGAGTTTCTCCTTCTCAGCAATTTGCATCTCTAACATTTGAGACCACAGATCATAGTTGGTCTCATTCAATACAATTCCTGCATTGAATGATGAACCTTCGTGTTGAATGATGATGGGGGTAGATTTGGTGCCAAATGTTTCAGAATCTGACTTGCTCATGGTTTAAGGATTCAAAGAAGAATGATTTAGGGTTTCGCGGCTCTGATACCAACTTGAAAATCAGAGAAGAATATTTTCATTCATAATAATTTTGACTCTTTACATGTACATATTTATAGAGATCGTAGAGATCCTATAATCAAGCTATTACTATAATTACAAGGAAAGAATATAATCCTATCATTACAAGGAAAGAATATCTCTAAACTAGGAAAGAATATAATCTTATCATTACAAGGAAAGAATATCTCTAAATTAGGAAAGAATATAATAGGAAAGAACTTTGACTCTTAATTCAATATCGCAACACCACAACGACGTCGCCGGCGCTGTCGGTGAAAACCGATCGGTGCATATGGAATGGTTCAATTTCTTTTGAGGAATAACTACGCAGATCAATTTTTCAACATAATAATTTCCAAAGCGTAAATCTAAAGGGACCGACGGGAATGTACCGATGGGGTACCGACGGCGTCGCCGACGCCGGTGTGGGTCCCAAACGACCGATCCGAGCCGTTGATCGTTCTCAGAATCAAATTTCGAATGGGCCAGCGCGGGAATCGAGGCAATCGGACGGCTATATGAGCTCGATCCAAAATCAACCCATTTCATTCAAAAAATTTCAAATGAAATGGGGTGATTTTGGATCGAGCTCATAAATCCATCCGATTGCTTCGATTAGGTTTTGGCATTTCGAATTTGATTTTAACGATCGGCTTCGACAACCATTGGGGACCACACCGGCGTCGGCGACGCACGTCTGCATTCCCATCTGCATCTATTCCGTCGGTCCCAATAGAAGGGCTCATTTCCAAAACAAAACTTGGCACCTGATTTTGCTTTCAAGGTTCCCCCGTACTTGGTGTACTGATATTAATGGTTGGGATATGACATATTTTGACTTTTCTATGACAGTTGGGAGTTGACAGGGTACTAAAAATATTCATTAGTGAATAGACGTCCAAATTGATGTCGTCAGTAGAATTTGAGATATCTTAGTACGGAAAACCTGGGGTACCCCATATTTTGCACCGAAAATGCATACCGTGCCTTCGGAGACCCTCTTTTAAGTTCTACATGAGTGATCTGAATCGTTCATTAGTTTTTAAAACATTTTTCTGAGGGGGCCCACCAAAAATCAGCTCAATCAGACGATTAAAAGTGTTTGAACCAACGTCTTACCGTTTCAAATCATTTGGAAAGACTCTGGTTCAAGCACTTCTAATTGTCCGTTTGAGCTGATTTTTGGTGGGGCCCCTCGGAAAAATGTTTTAAGAACAATGAACGGTTCAGATCACTCATGTGGAACCCAAAAGTGGATCCCCAAAAGTGCGGTGTGCATTTTCGGTACAAAATATAGGGTACCCCTAGCAGCGTTCATCTTAATAAGACAAGAAGATTTTTCCAAGACAATTGTCATGGCTGTGAAAACAAAAATGTTATGGGTACCCCAAAAATGCACCACAAATGCACACCAAGTGGGTTGTGTGGGGGAGAGAAGCTTAGCGTGGAGCCCACCTAAAAATATAAGTGGCTCTCCATTCGCCACATCACCCGATGTGTATTTGGGGTGCATTTTTTTGTTGTTCTTGTGAAAATGTGTTATAGTTGAATTTTCGACGTACTCAAAAGAAAAAAGAAAGGAAAAAAGTGATACCATTAAGGTCACAAAACAAATATTTATTACAATTAAGGTCAATCACTTATTTTAATTACCATTAACGTCAATCACTTTTTTTATTGGGTTTATGTTTAGGATGCACTTTCCTATTATTGTGTTTTAGTGATTTAAGCACTTTCATAGGATACTCTAGGATTTTAGGTACTTTCATAGGGTACCCGAAATTTAGACCTTACATTTAGAATTTAGACTGTACTTTTAGAATTTAGACCATACATTTAAAAAATAGACCATATATTTAGTATTTAGACCGTACCTTTAAAATTTAGAATTTAACACTTTCATAAGGTACCATAGAGTTTAGGTTTATGCACTTTCATAGGGTACCCTAGGATTTAAGCATTTTCATGGGATACCCTAGGATTTAGATTTAGGGTGAACTTTTCTATTATAGGGTTTTAGTGGTTTAGGCATTTTCATATGATACCTTAGGGTTTAGGTTTAGGTTTAGGCACTTTCATAGGGTACTCTATGATTTAGGCACTTTCATACAGTCTGGGAGTTCAAAATTTAAAATGTAAAATTAAAAAAAAAATTGGACTTGCACGTGCTTTCCTCTAGCTTCATTAGGTCTTGGAGACTTATTCAAGATGAGAGCTTCCATTGGTACAAATGGGGCATTTGTACATTGCGTACAGATGGCCTCAAGGACTCAATTTTGGGTCACATATGAATAATTTGAGTTGTTCATTCATCTTAGATTGATTTTCCGAGGGGTCCTCGCAAGATCACTTAAATCGGACGTTCATAAGTGGTTCATCTAAAACCCCCCTATGAATGAAACGAGGGGATTTTGGATGAACCACTTACCGGCGTCCAATTGAGGTAATCTCGCAAGGGGACTCTCGGAAAATCAATCTAAGATGAATGAAAGGCTTGGATCATACGAGCGGGGTCCAAAAGTGGTTCCCCGAGGCTATCTGTACGCAATGTACACATGCCCCATCTGTACCCCTCGTTTAATTGTATCAACACAAAGGTCACGGTACAGAATTTCGCCCATCATATTCAACTTCTTGGCTGCATGAATTAACCCAGGAAGAACAATATATATGCGGGCTAGATTCATTTGGTAGCGTGGTTCTTAAGGAGGCTTTCTAGAGAGAAACATATTCATTTGTCGCGGTGATTAGTCAACTTATCTAGCATTCTAAAGTTGCACAGTCAATTCTCCTCGGCAACCATGGGTAGAGGGATTAAGGGACAAGATGAGGTCACTTTAATTTCTCACAGGGATTTTAGGTTTGGAGCTAAATTTTGCAATTTTGACTCGCAAATTTTTTTTAAATTGCCCCAACTTGCTTAAAATGTATAAAATTTAATCCAATCATATACACCAAAACACAAGTTTAAGATCTAACAACAACAAAAACAAAAATAAAAATGTACTTATGCTCTCTATATACCAGTATTTGTGATCCGGCATTATCTTCATCTCAGAAATTTGATGTACTTATGTCTCCTTCACACATTCAAATTACGATCCAAGGTACTGGAATTATTCAAATTTTAACGACCGCTATTGAGGATTGACTGTGTGCTACACATGGAGTGAGCAGAAGACTTACTAGTGGATGATGGAAATGACATGACAAATTCAGAAGGTGCTTGATCACCAAAAGTTGCGGTATCATGACTTATTTCCGGCAACGGGACATCTCCATCGAGGTATTGCATTACTTGTCGCATGCTAGGTCTTGTTGCTTTGCTGGATTAGACCCTGAGCAAAGCAGGCCCAGTTTCAAAACCAACTCCATTTCCACCTCCGAATACTCTCCTCCCAATCTAGGATCACTTGTCTCGAGAATCGCTCCTTTTTTCCAATTATCAAAAACCCAATCAACCAAAACAATCTCTTCAGGCGACCGTTGTGGCTGTATAGGTCTCCTTCCACAAGCTACTTCGAGTATGAATGCACCGAAAACAAACACATCAGTGCTTGTGGTTGCCTTTCCAATTCGTGTAAGCTCTGGTGCTAGGTACCCAACTGTCCCCACCACATGGGTAGTTTCGGGGTTTGCTCCATATCGTATAATTTAGCAAGACTGAAATCTCCCAGCCTTCCGTTTAGATCAGCGTCCAAGAGAACATTACTAGCCTTCACGTCTCTGTGAATAACCACTTGTTCCCATTCTTCGTGAAGATACAGAAGGGCAGATGCTACTCCTCTGATAATGCAATAACGTTGTTCCCAGTTGAGGATTGGCTTTCCATCGCTAAATAGGAACTTGTCAAGGCTTCCATTCGGCATATAATCATATACCAAGAGCAGCTCTCCCTTCCGCCTGGTATAGCCAAGGAGCTGAACCAAGTTCCTGTGCCTTAGCCTTCCTATGCTAGCAATTTCAGCAACAAACTCCCTCATCCCTTGTGTGGAATCATGGGAGACTTTCTTGACTGCAACTTGTTGGTTAGAAGAGGGAAATACTCCTCTATAAACCTTTCCAAGACCTCCTGCTCCAAGAAGCTCTTCATCTACGAAACCTCTGGTAGCTTTGAAGAGATCCTTATAGGAAAACCTTTGAGGGCCATACTCGCTTTCCCAATCTTCACGTATTTCTTTATACCTTTTCCTCCTCAATATGTAAAATGCCCCTGCAAAAGCGATAGTTAGCCCAAGGAAAACTGTTGTGACTGAAACTGTAATTCCTAGACCAATTTTCGGTCTTGATTTTCTTTGATGAGGAAGTGAAGGAAGCTTTGAAACTTCTAGTTCCTGTGCTTTCCCACTTTTATTGAAACTCCAACCAAGAATATAGTGGTTCCCAGAGACTGCTCCTAATGAAATTGCTCCTGTAGTAGCAGAGAAACCAACATACATCGAATCCAAAATAATTGAAGAAAGATTGATGTGTGTTGACAGGAGGGACTAATCCGGTTTTGGGCTTTTAATTGGAGCTATTGTTACGTTGAGTACATTCTCAAATCCATCATACTCTATCCAAACTTTCAATGGACTCCCACTTATAAGCTCCAAGCTCCGGTTAATCCGTTCCCTGTTGGAGTAATACATAGCAGTAGCAGACACAGTTGATGTTAAGCTGTTAACATCAATCCCAACATGGTTACCATCCGTATCATTGAATTCAGGATTTATGATGGTATCAAGCTCAATTGCTAACAGATGGTTGGAAAGGAGCCCATTGTCAGAAGAATTGAGGAGCCCAAAATACTGGCTTCCTGCGGCTCCAGTGAAGTCCACAGATGGTGAGATGGCAAAGGCCATTCCGTGAGCACTAATATTTGTTATCTTTGGGACAATGGCAAACACAAAATTTGTGGAAAATGAAAGAGCTTGGGGTAACATGGAGAAAGATGTATTGAACCTTATAGGAAGCCGGTAGAAAGCATGGCCAATTTGTTGCCTTGAACTGTTGGTTAGCTGCAAAAGACCATTGGAATGTATATTTGCACCTCCATCTAGGTGAATATTGGCTCCATTGAAGCCATTGTAGATGAACTGGTTTTCATCTACTTCCATGGCTAGGGGATTCAAGCAAACATATGAAAGTATGAGAAAAAAAACTGATGGTGTGGAAGTCATTGAGTAATGTAGGGATCGAGAGCTTTTTTGCTTGCTGCAAATATATGGTTGTTTTTGAGGGGTGCTTTTAGCTCAAACTACTTATCCATGACTAAATTGTCAGCAGTTTTTTATCCTATAGGAATAAGCTATATGAAAACTTCCACTGTATAGGTGGACAAGTTTTTACCGTCAACAAAGGGTTTGAATCTCTTTATAGAAAGTGAGATTAGGCCAAATTATGTAAACCAATAAAAATCCGCTGCCATTTATTTAATTGTTGCAAGTGGCTACGTTAAAGTCTAAAGACCGGCAATACAATGTAACCTTCACCTTGTCATTCTCATTTAAACCTTTGATACAGAACCGAGGGCCACATGTTGGTGCAAATATCGTATAACCGATGGAAGTGGATAAAACTAGAGATAGTAAATAGTTGCTTCAAGGCACGTTACATTGTCGTTGTCTTTGAGATAGTATTCACTCCATCAATTCGAATGAATTTGGTGTGCATCAGGTTGATGGCAACTTTGACTCCAAAATAAAATGGCCCTGTTCGATTTAGAGTTTTAGTTTAGTTTTGGTTTTGATGACATTATCATTACCTTCATTTCTCTCTCTATCTCTCTTCACTCATTACACATTTTGTCATAATCAAAACTAAATTAAACTACCAAACGAACATAGCCAATGAAGTTCCATCTTGATTGACTGTTTGTTCAAGTGCATCATGCACAAACGAAGAAGAACCAAGATGTTATATGACCCTAAAAAAAAGTCACCTTATAATTTGTTTGTCTATTTGTTAAAACAAATAGACACACTTCTTGGTTTAAATCCCTTTACCAATATAACATTTAATATTTATTAAATATTTTGAAAAAATATATATAAAATAAAATAAAAACATAAGCTAAATGAAGACTACCTGGGAACTAATCCGGATCTGCTCGGTTTCGTACATGGAATGGGGACCATTTTTTAAGCATTGATTGTATTGTTGGGTTTGTGAATTCTAATTTCGTTTGATTTGTCACTTCATAGTCTATGGCGAGGTTGGACCGTCCAACTTGCAAGGCTGGGGCACATTGAGGTATTGCAGTAATTAGTGATACTTCCTTCGTTCCAAATTGTTCGTTCTTTTTGAAGAATTCAACTTTTTAAGAGGATAAAATTGTTGTCATAAGGTTTCAAAATTATCCTTCACAACGGTGAAGTTTATTGAGTGGTTGTAAATTATTTATATCTTTCAATATAGATCTCAAAACATATGCAATATGAATTTTATTTTATAGATCTAAATTAGTTGTTTAATACAAAGTTTTAAAAATCATGAAAAACATTATAAACTAAAAGATATAAACGATTTAGAAATGACACAATTTCAAAAACTGTGAAATAAATTGGGAGGAAAAGAGTATCTTTTAAGGGTAAAACTTGAAATTTGACATTTTGATAGTTATTTTTAGAAATAAGACCAACATTTTGAGACATAAAAAATAAAAAGAAAGACCAGCAATTTGGGACATAGGGAGTATAAAACTTTGGGATAAATACTTTGTTTTACGTAACAGTCTCCTATATTATCTTTCAAATTTGATGTATAGTGAAATATTGGCGTGGATCGTGGATGTACCGAATTGGGGAAGTCTATACGTTGTGCTTTTGGTGTATCATTTTCGCACCAAAAATAAATTTGTGAAACATGGAGTTAACTACTATTCTGTAGAATAGTGATTAAGACCAAGATCGTTTGCGGGGAAAAAAATGTTTAGTAAATAAATTTTTAATTTTTCGTTTAATTTGAGAGTGATCTAGATTTGATTTTTGATTAAATTTGGAAGTCATTGAATAATAGCTCCACTGAAGCCATTGAAGACGGACTGGTTTTCATCTACAGTCATGGCTTGGGGATTCCGTAACACATATAAAGGTATGAGAAAATAAACTGATAATATTGGTTTGGAAGTCATTTCCACAACCGAAGGAGCCCTCTATGAGAGGGTTTTCCAAAATTTGGCATGGCAAATTGCCAATTTGGACAAATTTGCCCATCAATTGGAACTCTCAGCTGTTGGGTTGGCTGTAATTAAGTGAGTTGAGTGCTAGCAATTGCGTCTTTTCGCGAGATTGTCCAATTCCCAAACTCGGGCTTCCTGACCGTACTATTGTTTCCCTTTGTGTCCCTTTTTACACACTATTTTGTTTGTTTGTGTGAGGCCATATTGGTCTTTTCGCATAAGACAACTCTGTACAACTGTTCCCACTGTCTCGATTTGTGCAGGCAAGAGTTGTTTCTCCCTCTCTTTTCCTTTACGCCTTCTTCTTCCAGAGGCTTGTTCTCTCCTTTCAACCTCTTCCCTCTCTCTCTCTCTCTCTCTCTCTCTCTCTCTTCAATTTGGAGCGTATTGTCTCCGCTACTTCTTCTCTCTCTTCAAGCTTAGAGTTTTGTGCTCTTCAAGATGTAGTAGAGACCCAGGCGCAGGTGCGAGGGCACGTTCATGGGCTCCAGATCTGGGTTTTGCTCAATTTTTCGGCGACTTTGACTGCAGCAACGGGGTTTAGACGACTTTGTTTCTGTGGTTAGTCTGAGAAATATTTCATTTGTTTCAGTGGGTTGTTTCGAGTAACTATAAAATTCGTGTGCAACTTTGTTTCATTGGTCATGATTTTGCGGAAGAAGAGAGGGTTTGGGGCCTGTTTTGCGAAGAAAACAAGATATTGTTGCGTTTTTTTTTATTTATTAGAATAGCCTAATATCTCTATTTGCTTTTCTTAGGCTTAATTTATCATAGCCCATCGAGAGGGTTTTATTTTCTCAGCAAAATACACTTCAAAAGAACAAGTTGCAATGGGTTTTAACTTTTGCTTTTGTCATTGGTAAGAAAAGGGAAAAAAGAGGATTGCAGGGTGAAACATTTTTTGGTCTATCAAAACTGTGAAGCCATTGGCCGCAGTTTAAATTGGTTTGGGTTCTTCGTTTATTAACTGCACAAAAGTGGAAGCATTTCATTTCAATTGTTTTTTGTATTTTTGGGGAAGTGTTTTTTAAGGCATATTTTTATTTGTTTCACAAGCTTACGGTAATAGGTACAGTCCAAGATACTTTCAGAACATAATAGAAGAATCAAAATGGCTGATGCATACGATTATTTTTTCCCCTTTGCTGGTGCTTGATTTGTTCCTCAAACAGACTATTCAGTAAATTCTACATGCATACTGACCATTCAATAAATTCTACTATTCAGTTTAAGTTTGTTCCTAAAAAATATGGGTACCTTCTCTCCCATTTCTCTCTTCCAAACATGCATACAGTGCATCTCTTGTGCTTGCAATTGAGTTTTGGGGTAACCAATTAATAAATTTAAGCCTTGGGTTTTGTTGGGGTTTATATGTAGGGTGGCTTTTGCGTTTTATCTACTGTTTATTGTGCATTGAAACAGACACAATTTGCTCTGGTATGGGTTCATAGATTCCTTTGACATACACCATATCATGATCGTGGGGTTTTATTTATTAGCATTTTTGGGTTGTAATTTCCCTCTGAGGTTACATTCTTTTGGGGATTCTGCACAGGCACGACCAATCAATAAAAACTTGTTTTTCTTTTCAGTAAGAAAAAAAAAATCAAGCTAATGCATATGAGTGTAATTTCTCATGAACTTTATCCCCTCTTCGAAAAAGATTGAGAAGATTTGTTCGATTGCAAGTTAGTGCTTGTTTAGATTTTCTCTAGCATGGTAGGAGGTAGCTGAATGTTTCTTTCTTTGATACATACGGATGATCTCACTTAAACATGTCATCTTTTTAAAGGCATAGCATTTATTTATTCATATGATTCTGTTTGTTTTTCTTGAAGAGTTATATGAAACAGTTCATTGAGAAAAAAACCTGAGGCTTAAGGGCACTGAAAGAGCTTTCCTTTTATTTATCAGACTTTGAAAACTCATCCATTTTTATTAATGTTCGTGTTAATTAGTATGTTTTAAGAAGAGGCTTGGAGGTGGATGGTGTGTGTCAAGGATTACATGGGAAGGAAATTATGGATCATTTTCTATTTTCCTATGATGTGTTGATTGCTATTGTTTGCATTAGAACCCTGTTTGGTCATTAGATGGTTTCCGAGGAATAAGTTTTCCTTGGCTGACAATCATGTTTTGATAGATTCACCGAGTGACCAAAATAGGTGAAGATATCTTAGATATGGACCCAATGTCGAAGTATCATGAAATAGAATTTCATGACTGGGCTTGAAGGTCAGAAGGCACCACAGCTGAATTTCGGGGAGCAGAACGCTGGGTTCTTCTTTTTTTTTTTTTCTCCTCAAGATAGTAAAAAAAGAGAGGAGAAGGAGCAGGATAATTGCTCTTCATGTGCAGTTGGAGTGTTATAAGTTTTCACTTAATAAGAACGTATTTGCTCTCTCGTGGGGAGGTTATTGCTCAAGGATACATGTAGCTATTTGAAGTAATTGCAAAATTTTTGGAATGACAGAGTATACATCTAATCAAAATCTCATATTGTATTTGTTTTTGGTTATTGATGGCTGAAATGGTTGATTTGTTTGTGCTGATTTTAATGTGTTTAGCCCCTTTTACTACTACTACTACTACACATTAAACGTCAGACCAAATTTGACATCTAACAAACTTTTACAAACCAAGGCAAACTGACACGACCATACAACACAAAGCCAAACAATACACGGGCATCACACTCGTGCAACGCACGAAACCTTAAAACTAGTACTAATATAAGGAAGAGCTCCTCAGTTCTTGCTTGCAGCAATGGACGGTTAGTTTTGTTTGGAGATAGATTCTTCTCTGTAGTATTAGATATCAAGGTTACCTTAAAAGGGTATAATGGGAATTTGGCAAGTCAACACCATTGCATTAGCAGGTCGAAGACCGTAGCAGGACCATTAATTGAATTAGCAAAAGAAGACCGTAGCAGGACCATTAATTGAATTAGCAAAAGAAGACCGTAGCAGGACCACTAATTCATCAAAAGAAGACCGTAGCAGGACCATTAATTGCATTAGCAGGTCTGCCTGCTAAAGAAGACCATTGTAGTGTAGCGATCTGTACTGATAATCCCCCAAAAAACTTCTGTGCAATGTGCATATAAACTGCCAATGAGATGTACTCCCTCTGTCCCAATTTCTTGGTCCTTCTTTCCATTTTGAGATGTCCTAAAATATTTGTCCCACTTCTAAAAACATCCATCAAAATTGGGACACTTTCCAATTTTACCCTTAAAAAGTACTTTTCCCATCTTAATTGGTTAGTCTATTATCTTTTATTTTATAACGATTTTTATGATTTTGAAAATTTTGTACAATAAAACTAATTGATATCTATCAAACAAGATCCATATTGAATATGTTTTGACTTTCATATAATAAATTAGATTCACAAATTTAGTCATGGTAATATTGACTGGATTTAGGGGCAAAATAGAAAAGTCAATACAAAGTTTTCACATCCCTTAAAAACCCGCTTCCCCAAAAGGGGCAAACAAATTGGGACGGAGGGAGTAGTAGTTTTGCTTTGGCCTAATTTGGCTTGAAAGTGGTTTTTAGATTATTGGTTTTTTCATTTCGTTTTTGTTTAATTTTTAATAATCCACCTATTTTGGTTTTATTCAAAAAAATTTGAATTTTGACCAAAATATTATATTCGTTAGATTCGTCTCGTCGAGAGGAATCCATAAACCACAAAATCTTGACGCGAAACGAACAAATGCAAAAAAAAATGAACAAAAACGAAACGAAAAAACCAATAATCTAAAAACCACTTTTAGGCCAAATTAGGCCTTTGTCTTTTTTGTGGTTATGAGATGTAGCAGTGGTCTTGATGTTTGTACTTGGGCTCTTTTGTGACTTTCTAGTCATTCGATTAAAAATGGATTCTATTTCTAAATGATTATTTCAGCTTCTTGTAGTTCTCTTCTACCATTTTGAAAAAAAAAAAATGTTCTTTTGATGTAGGACTACCAAAAATCAAATTTTCAACATGATAATATAAGAAAGAACAATGCTATGGATGGGTACCCCAAAAATACACACTAGGTAATATGGCGAATGGAGAACTATTTATGGGTTTCACGCTAAACTTCTCTCCACCACACAACCCACCTAGTATGTATTTTGAGTGCATTTTTAGGGAGAAAATTTTAAGTGCGTATAGGGTACGGTACACGTGATACCCTTGCATAACATTCGAACTGTCCAAAAATACAACGGACAACTCGGATTGAAACACATTTTTCCTTTTCTTTTTCCTTTTTTTAAAAAAATCTGAATTTTCCGTTACATTTTTGGACAACTCGAATGCCGTGCAAGGATACCACGTGATACCCCATCCGCACCTAAAATTTTCTCATTTTTAGGATATCCACAGAATATTTTATCAGAAACAAAACTTTGCACCGGATTTTGCTTTCAAGGTTCCACTTAGAGGTGTCAAACGGGTAGGCAAGACGATTACACGACGCAAGACGCAAGACGCGTTTAAATGCGCAGACAAAGACGGCAAGACGAAAGCACGGTTTTTTTGAAGACGCACGCACTTAAAGTGGGCACGCGGCCGGACGGCCGCGACGACGCACGGCACGACGCAAGACGATCTTGGGCCGCACGCATACGTGCACGCAAGACGTATCTAAAGTGGGTCGGCACGACGCAGACGCACGGCACCCATAGCGATTTTTTTCTAACCGAAGTTAGCATTGGTTTAGAACTTAAGATTTATTGTGACAATAAAAATAAATTTTTGAATAAGTATTAGAATTAAATAAATGGATTTGACATAATAAGGAAAAAAATGAGGGAAAATAAAATAAATTTATGAATAAATTTTAATTAAATAAATGGACTTCCCATAAATAAATAATAAATCAAAAAAACATATTTATTAAATAAATTGAGTTGCCAAATTCCATAATAAGGAAAAAATAGGGAAATTTAAAATGAATTTATGAATAACAAAAATGAAAAAAGTTAAGGGGGAAAAATTAAATTTTGATAACAAAAAATAGAAATTTTGAAATTTTGACTTAATAAGTCAAAACTACATTTTTATAAAATAAATTTTATTTTATTTAAAAAAATGATGGAAAATAAAAAAAATTTTGAATAATAAAAATGAAAATTTTGATTTTTGAATTGATAGTTCAACACTGAATTTTTGTAATAACATAATATGCATAAAATGTTGATTATATTATGCGCTAGCCACATGATCGCAACACAATTATGACGATCTACACCGTTCACTTTGTTTGTCTTGCTATTTTAATCACTCTCGCCAAATTTGAAGTCCATCGGGTGTTGAAAGCCCTTTCATCGGGACGTTGATTCATTATCAACCGACAATTTGTCTCCTTCGATCAAGTACGTAACGATAGTTAAATCACTTCGTTTTTTGCATGGAGGATATAATCACTCCCACTTACAATATATACGGTTCCGATTCGAAAAAAACTGCTCTGATGGCCGTCGAGCCATGTATTATAGGACATTATTGCTCATAGATGCACCGAATGTGTTCCGATCATGTGGTTGCAGACATTTGATTGTCACCGTTTTCGGAGAGAATGATAGATTTGATAAGATATGAAATCGTAACGGTTTAGATCGAACGTTCGAGAAATCGAGTCTGCACCTGCTTTGTAATCTTATACATCGAACATACTTGGTTATGAACCTATCTATTATGCTATAGGATAATGTACATTAGCCACACGACAACAACACAATTATGGTGATCCAAACCGTTCATTTTGTTTGTATTGCTGTTTTAATCACTCTCGACAAATTTGAAGTCTATCGGGCATTGAAAGCATTTTCATCAAGACGTTGATTCATTATAAACTAAAAATTTGTCTCATTCGATCAAGTACCTAATGATAATTAATTTACTTCATTTTTTGCGTGGAGGGTATAATCACTACCACGTAAAATGTAGAAGGTTCCGATTCGAAGAAAAATATTTTGAAGACCGTCGAGTAGTACAATTTTACGGCAATTTGTACCGTTGGGTGCATAGGCATATGGTGTGACACTGTGACACATGCACTAAATTTATTACTTGGTATAAATAGGCCATTATAGCCATTTCTAACCCTAATCCGTCTCTCCTCCCCCTCTTTCTCATCACTCTCTGTAAATGTTAAATTCGTATTCTATGTTCACGAAATTTTTTGACATGGTTCTACATCTCTGATTCTCACCAAAATTTTATGAGTTGTTCCTCTATGAGTTTTGCGAGTTGTGTAAAAATTTCAGACCCAAATTTTTTGAAACGAAGTCTACAAAAAATCTCGCAAAGAGCTGTGCTCTGTTTTCTGTCAGGTTGAATCTGGGTTTATGAGGCATCGGTTTGGGTGTGTGTTCGACCTAGTATAATACTTCCAAAAATCCTGAAAATTTTATATGTTGTGCATATACGAGTCTTTTATATTGTGTCCAAAAATTGGAGCAAAGTACGTAGCGGTTATTTTTCTAAAAATCTCGCACTGGACTGTGTTCTGAAAATCTGGAAAATCTGGGCAGATTGGTGGAGCTACGTTTTTGGTCAAATTGGTTATAGTAGACAAGTTTATTCGGTTATGGTTCCTTAGGGGTTTTAAACTCTGGTACGTTGGTGATGTTTTAGAGTTGGAATCATTGAAAAATATCGAATGTGCGATTTTTAATGGATTTTCAAATATGACTCTGTTCTGCTGAAAGTTTATTTTTGCTGCACAAAACCCATTTATGAAATGGATTTCTCCCTTTTGCTTAGCCAATTCTTTTTTAGAATTCTGTCATCAGATCTGTAAATGTTAAGACTGGTGATGGTCGTATTGCTTATGCCTGGATTTTCTGACTATTTTTGCCTAATTTGTGGTATGCGCCGTGATTGTGATGACTTATGTTCGTTATTTGTCAAGTTAAATGATTTGCTTTTGTTTGCTCGACAGGTCCAAATGATGTTATTTGCAGGGAAACCACACTTTGGTGTAAGCTTTATTGCAATTACTAAGTAATTTAGTTTTGTTCTTAATTGTTGATTGTTTTGAGATTTGTAGTGTGGACAGTGCTTTCAGAACTTTTTTCTTGCCACGGAAACACGAGGAGAGTTGCAGTTTGAAAGTTGTGGAGCACTAGAGGTATAAAACTTTTTTGTTTTTCTTTTTTTAAGCATCTTACTGATTGATCTTTATAGTGTCCATAGTTACAAATGCTTATATGTAGTGCCCGAGACAACCATGCTCGGGTCTTCATGGTTCCAACCTTGTTGGGATAAAATCTTTATTGTAATTGTTCTATTGGTTCAATATAATCTTTTTTCCGTGCAAAAAAAATGTTACATTGTAACTTGTAATCTATTGTTATTAGATATATATAAAAAAAAATTCCCGACAACTCGGCTAGATTAAACGGAATTCGGGAAAAAAAAAATCGACGAAAATCGGAGATGTCTTGCGTATGGAACGACGCGGCCCCAAGACGAAAAAACAAGCACTACCCACGCACGCAAGACGATTATGTAAATGACGCACGCCACTCCAAGCATCTAGCACCGGTTTTTAAATCCACGCAAGACGCGATGGCAAGGCGCGAAAGACAGTTGTGGCCCAAAACTAAATGCAAGCTTACATTTACGGCACGGCCGTTTGACACCTCTAGTTCCACTTTACTTGATGTGACCATATTAATGGTTGGGATATGACAAGTTTACTCAAGACTTTTCCATCACATCTGGGGTCGTCGACAGGTACCTACAATTATTCATGATTGAATAGACGAAACTAATGTGGTCGGTAGAATATGAGATGGCTTTTTCTAGAATCTGCTCATTGGGTACACGATAAGTGTAGGTCACGAACTTCCGTTGGTTCCTTTGGATAAAAAATTAGATTTTGGTTTTTTAATTTTTTCTATTTGTACTTTTTAAATTTTTTTTCATTCATTAGTTTTGCATGAAAATTTTGTGGTATTCCTCTCGACAAAGGCGAATCTAACAAGTATAAATTTATGGTCAAAACTCAATTTTGTTTGAATAAAGCCAAAAGAGGTGAATTATTGGCCAATAATCCACTTATTTTGGCTTTATTAAAAAAATATGTAGTTTGACCATAAATTTATACTTATTAGATTCGTCTCGTCGAGAAGAATCTAAAAACCACGAAATTTTCATGCAAAACTAACGAATGAAAAAAAAATTTAAATAAGTACAAATAAAAAAATCAAAAACTGATTTTTTACCTAAAGAAGACCGTTCTACTAACAAAAAGAAAAAAGTATAGGTCACCGGCTTCAGAAGGACGTTCTAAGTCTTCTGAAACCATTGTTTGAAAAATTGGTATGACATTGCCTCATTTAATAACAGACGCTGCATGCGGAATTTTTTTTTCTTTCTATTTTTGGGTTCCTAAAGTTGTTACACTCCAATAGATTTTATCAAGGGTTTGATAAAATCTATGGGAGAAAAGGGTGAGTTTCTAGTTTGATTTTGTTAAAAATAAAATCAAGATTTGACACTACTAGAATAATTGATAAAGATCACACTACGAAAATTTGAAAGATTACGGTTTTGATGAAACCGTGATAAAGAAATGCAAGGTGAGGCTTTAATGTCACTTTGCTAATAAAACCGTAGTGATTAATCATAATTATCACAGGTTTAAAAGAACTGTGATTATATTTGCTTAATTTAATCACATTTTCCAACAAGTGTGATAAAATGTGTTTATTTTTACCACACTTTGTTACAAGTGTGATAAAATGTGTTTATTTTTACCATGCTTTGTTATAACTGTGATAAAATGTATTTATTTTTACCACACTGTGTTACAACCGTGATAAAAAACTTTTTTATCACATTTTTTCCAACCGTGATAAAATGTGTGTCGTATATTTTAACCACACTTCGATTACAAGTGTGATAAAATATATTATTTTCACAACGCTTTGTTACAAACCGTGATAAAATGTGTTTATTTTAATCACGCTTTGTTACAACCGTGATAAAAAAAACTTTTTCATCATAATTTTTTCGACCTTGATAAAATGTGTTTGCATATTTTAATCATACTTCGATTACAAGTGTGATGGACTAATAAATACTTTCTTATTTATTTTATGTTTTTCTAAATTTTGTTACCTTATGCATCACTTTTGGTGACGAAATAAATGTTTGTTGCCTTATGCAATGCATTTGTCAACCAAAATATGAGGTTAGTTGCCAAAGTAGAATTTGACAGAGACATATTATTGCATTAAAAAGAAAAACATGTCACTAACTAATTTTTTGTTAGTGTGTACTACATTACTAGGTGTCGCCAAAGGTTAGTCTACGGCGACCAAATTTACGTCGTCAACTGTATAATTTCTATAAATTAAAATATTATAATTTAATGTAATATAATATATTATAATATAATGCAATATATATTTTATGTAAAATATATTACATATTTGTTGGAATATAAAATGGAATAAATGAAAAGATAATACATATATATTCTTTTTGGAAAATGTGACATGAAGACTTGGGTAGCTTGGTGGTTGGAGTGTTAGGATAAGAATTGGGAGGTTGGAGGTTCAATTCTTAGCAAATGCATGTTGGGATTACAGTTGGGAGGTTGTGGAGATGATGCCACAAAACATGTATGTCCAAAGCATGATGGTATAGTAAATCCAATCACAGTTTTTTGTCCAAACCGTGATTGTATTGTGTTTTCAATCACATTATTTGTCCAAACCGTGATCTTAAAACTAATTTCATCACAGTTTTATCTTCAAACCGTGATAATATTGTTGATTTAACTTAATCACGATTTTTTGAGCAAACCGTGATTTTATTGTGTTTTTAATCACGTTATTTGTCCAAACTGTGATCTTAAAACTAATTTCACAACAGTTTTATCTTCAAACCGTGATAATATTGTTGATTTAACTACGGTTTGCTGTGTAAACCGTAATTGTATAATATTTTTAAACACGTTTTTTTGTTCAAATTGTGATCTTTTACGATCTTTAACCTCGGTTTGTTGTCCAAACCGTGATCTTATCTTATTTATCATTACGCCTTATGTGTTTTCATGTCGGTTTGGACTTACATTTAACAACAGACATAAACTGTGGTTGAATTTTGAAGACTTTTAATAACGGCTCCATCAACCACGGTTTTAAAACCGTGATTAAATTATAAAGATCACGGTTTTTACCCGTGATCTTTTAAGTTTATTGTAGTAGTGTGATAAAATTAAAGAGGGTGATTTTATCAATGAATACCTGCAAAAAAGTTAGCTAAATAAGATATCGGTAAGGGTTTTTCAGAATTGGTAAGGCGTTTTGTTAATTCTAAAAAAGCCTTTATCAATATCATATTCACCTAATTTTTCAAGAACTCATAAAAATACATTATAAGAATAATGAGCGGTTTAAATCATCTTTATAAGATATGAAAATAGCCCCGAAAAAATTATTAAATTGTTAATCAACAAAAACATTAATCATCTTTGAGGGACCCAAAATAAGTCCAACTTTTTCACAATTTGTAAATCGAACCACTTAATTTCAGATTAATAATTTATTGCTTTTGGGGGGCTATTTTCAAATCCTGCAAAGATGATTTAAACCACTTATTATTCTTAGATCATATCACAAGATTCTCCCAACAACTTATATTGCCTAGATCATATTTATATGAATATGATTTCTAGACTGGTTACAAAAGGACCTTTGGGTTCATTGAAAATGGAGGTACTTCTAGTATTTGAATCCTATTTAGAAGATTACGCAAACATTCTGGCACCGTATGCATGCATATAGATGGTGAGATGGCAAAGGCTATTACATGACCGCTAAGATTTGTATTCTCAGGAACAATGGCAAACACAAAGTTGGTGAAAAATGAAGAGCCTGGGGTATAACGTGGACAAGGAGGTATCGAATTCTATAGGAAGCTGGTAGAAAGCCCGACCGGTTTGATACTTTTGAACTGTTGGTCAGTTGCAAAAGACCATTGGAATGGATTTTTGCAACCCCATCAAGGTGAATATTGGCTCCATCGTAGCCATTGAAAGACAAACTGGTTTTCATCTACAGCCATGGCTAGGGGTTTCAGTAACACATGTAAAGTATAAGATAATAAACTGATATGGTTTGGAAGTCATTTACTAATGTAGGGAAGAGCTTCTTGCTTGAGCCAGCGGATGGTCAGCAGTGGCGGCCCATATAAGGGCAAGGGGGTCAGGCGACCCCGCTGGACTGAAATTTTCTGTTGTCATTTATATATAATTTGGGGTAGTTTGGTAACTTTGACCTCATACCGTACAGATTATTTTCTAATCTTGCCCCAAATAACAAAAAATAAATATAGCTATGCCGAAATAATTTTTCCAGATCACCTCCGATCTATACACGGACATAGATATGCAACTTCAAGAACTTAACAATTGTTTTAATGAGGTGAACACTGAGTTGCTTATTTGTGTTGCATGTCTTAATCCATCCAACTCATTTGCAAGTTTTGACAAGCAAACGTTGAATCGCTTTGCTGAATTTTATTCTAAAGACTTCTCGGATATTCGATCATTTAATGAATGTTATGTTTCACCATAAAGCGGAGCACAACCACATAGATAATTTTTTTTTTTTGTGTTCACATTATTCTCTCTCTCTCTCTCTCTCTCTCTCTCTCTCTCTCTCTCTCTCTCTCCTCACCCACCCACCCACCCAAAAGTAATATGACATATTAATTTGGGTAAATTACACTGACCTCCCCTGAAGTTTTTGACTTTTACACTGACCACTCCTACTTTATCTGAAATAGCACTGACCTCCCCTGAGTTTTATATTTTAGTATCAAAAGCACCCCTTTTAACAAAGATCGGACGCACCGAGACCCTTTTTGGGTCCTTAACAGCCGACGGATCGGCCCATTCATTCCGTAATCAATTCCGAAGTGGGTTCATAGAATCACTTCAATCGGACGGTCCTAAGTGCTCGATCCAAAATCACCCCATTTTGTTCAAAAATTTTGAATCGGAGCACTTGTGACTCGTCTGGACTGAGATGATTCCCAAGCAAAACTCACCTAATGGATTTTAAAATGAACGGACGGCTTCGGACAACCATCGGGGACCCAGTGGGTCCCCCCGTTAGTACTGCTTCTGCATCAAGTAAAGGGTGCTTTTGATACTAAAATATAAAACTGGGAGGTCAAATATTTCAGAGCAAAAAGAAAGCCACACAGACAAGTCGAAAACCTGTGGGAGGAGGGGTAATTTACCCTATTAATTTTTAGTTGAATAGATTTCTTTTCTTTTAGTATTCGAATGTACTCCATTCGTCCTATTTTGATAGATCCTTATGAAAAATTGTGCAATTTTCAAATAAAAAACAAAGTATTAATTCAGTTCATAATTTTAAAATTTTTCTCACCAAATTAGAGAACTAATGGAGATCTTTAATTTAGTACAAAGAAACTCGGAAAATCAAATGTGAAAATACTTTATACTTTTATCTGAAAAATTAACATACTTTCGAGAGACCATCAAAATTGAATGAAGGAGTATATGCTATAGATTTTTGACTCCGCTGATGGTAAATCCTGCGTCCGCCCTTATGGTTAGTTTGGTTAATTGGGGACAGATTCTTCTCTGTTATTACACATCAACATGGGAATTTGGCGAGTCAACGCCGTTACATTAGCAGTTCTTCTAAAGAAGCCAAAGTTTGTGCTTTAGTGATGGAATAGTCACCATGTGTCACACACACACACACCAATCACACATAAACACGAGTTATTTAACGTGGTTTGCCAAACTCAGGTACGTTCATGGGCCATGGGAGAGAAGGAATTTTACTATTTATGGCAGGGAAGATTCAAATACAATGGAGGAGGAGACACCACTAACTGGACTCCCTCCCGGAGAAGTAGCGTCCCTTTCTCTTTTCACTCACTCAACTCTCTGAAGTCAACAAAGGCAGCCAGACATGCATGCAGCCTCTTTTCTCTCCTTTCACACATGGGGAGGACTTCTCAACACTAAACGTTCCTCTCACGGTTATCCTTCAAGAATTGAAGACTACACAATCAAGGGAGCCGGGGGGCCGCTGTCCCCAAAGGGCTGCAGGGAAAGCAGTGCCCTCAAACGTGCAGTTTCATGCTCCAAAATTTCACACCCCAAGCTCTGGCTCTTAAGTATCCGTTTGGCAAATTAGACAAGATATTTAATGAGCCAACAAATGCTTTTGAATGTCTTTGTTTTGGCACTTTTGGGCGTAAGGATCGCATGAGCTCATAGTCATGAATTCATTTCGGGTTTTTTTTTTGCCCCCAGTTTTTGTTACTTCTTTTAGTATTCTGTAAAGCGAGAAAATAATTTTTAAGACCTCTAATTTCGTCTCTATGTTGTAACACACGAATACTTTTTATCAAACATAAATACGTTCATTAATCATGTTAATAGGAGTTGATGAACAAGATGTTTGGTAGAATTAATGGTCTCAACGAAGTCTAAAGAAGGACCGATTCCAATTATAACAATGTGTCCGAAAATGTCCCACAAATGGACGAAAGGACTGTTGAACAATTGGGACCTATATTTGAAAAAAATTATCAAGAAGCAGCGAATTATACCTATACTAAGGACTAAGGAATGCCCGTGCCTTGACATAATTTGAGCTCAACTAATTTTGCCCAATAACTAAACGAAGAGCTAACGTAAGAATCCTAAAATTCAACACAGCCCACATAATTTCAATTATTTGAAAACACATTCTTCATACCAAAAAGAAGTTGAAAAATTGTCAACATGCTCACAAGTTGTGCCTTTTTTCTACCAAGTTATACACCAAACCAATTGAATGCTATGATAAGCTGTGAAAAAAAAGAAAGAGAAGAAAGGAACACAGGTTTCTTACGTAAAAGAAAAAAAGCAAAACTACTGGTTCTCTTCTAAAAGTATCTATGCTTTTAGACTATTTTTCCAATGAGCAGCGTATGCGCCTCTAATATTGAGCATCTTCTACTTCTTCATCATTATTCAGAACATCTTTGTATCAGCGTCTTCATATTAAGTACCTACTTGGAGCACGCACAACGGTCAAGATATTTAAGAAAGTATTGCCTTCGAGCATATAGATATTGATATCTCACAATCTGCTTTTTCATGAGCAATGTGCAAGACTGTCTAGTAATTCTTTTTAACTAAGAGCCCACTTATAACAAAAAGATACAACTTCACAAACATTAAATATTAGCAATGAAAATACACTAACTTTTTGGACCCAATGGTACTCATCTATCCCCTATTATAAGTGAAGAACATAGAATGACGTAGCTATGGACCAATTGAATGCTATAAGGTTGAAAGTATTTAAAATTCATAGCCCAAACATTGAAAGTATTCTGAACGGTTGCGACGTGATCAAGCAGTAAATAGCGTGTCAGTCTACAAAAAGGTTAATCACAAATCCTGCACCATCCTTGGATTTTTCATAGACCTTTAAACAGCATAGTTTGACCCGAACACCGATATACATTATGGCTTCACTCCCTTGGTACCAACAGTAGGTACCAAGAGAAGACAGTAAGAGCTCATCTAAAAGATCAGGTTATAGACTCCCAAACACCAACATAATTATGGGTTTGTTACCATCTTTACATCCAACATCTCAACCACCCAAACACCAATTTATCGCATAGTTACAAAATGAAGATTCGAAGACAATTAAAATATGGTACCCGACACGCCGCAAAGTATAAAGCACATACATAAAGAAAATTCTAAATACATGGTATTCTTTCAGAGAGAGAGAGAGAGAGAGAGAGAGAGAGAGAGAGAGAGAGAGAGAGAGAGAGGTTTTACCAAGTTCGCAAGGAGTTGCAGTTTCTAGTCACATTAACCCTCTCAAACTCCATTGCTTATTCAACCTAGCAATGTAAATGTTTACTAAAATCATTTAGTATCTAAACAAATTCATCTCACAATTTAAAATATGACATAAAAAACAAACTATACATTTTTGCATAATAGCAGTTTCAATAGCACGTAACAAAACTTCAGGATAAACAATTTTTGTTGTTGAATCCTACTCGTCCTTAGGTAGAATGAAACTTATATGATTAAAATATGTACAATTTGATAAGGCCACATATAGTTGTATGTGAATGAAACTGGTATGCGTAAATGCCCGTGCCTTTTAGTCGAGTTAGTTTGAACTCAACTTGATGAACTACCGTTGTCCCTAATGGCTTTTGTTTTTGTTGCTCAATGACTTCATCTTAGCGTTGTGGTTTTGTTCTAGAAATTGCCCGTGCCTGTATTTTCAACACAATATACATGAAGTAGCATAGCCATACCCCACTTTTCCATCTCTCAAACATACTATTACTCCAAAACCTTCTAGTCTGCAATCAGGATCATCTAACCAATTCTAGTAAATGTCCCCTCAATCTTAGAATTTGAAGAAATAATGAATAATCCAATGGGATTCCCACTTAAATTCCATTTTTCGAATGTCCCCTCATTCCTCCCCTCCAGAAGGAGCCAAAAACCAAATCACCACCATTTCTAACTCTAAATAAGTATTCTGATTCTATTGAGTCAGTTTCATTTAAAAAATACAATAGGACTTAAAATACGTCCATATTGGCTCCAACTCACATTTTAAAGGAGACACAACACAGCTTAATCTCTACAATAGCACATCTTCCAAAGACCAAGAGGCAGGTAAAACTAATACAACATGCTAAACATACCATCAACTAAAATTAACAATTGACCTGCTTTTTTGTTTAGACCTGCATTGCTCCCTCCATGCAACAAACTTGCTCATCTCGTGCAATTATCGTACAACAGATTCAAAAGATCTTTAACTCACATTCTTTGAGATTCTCCCACCCAAAATATAGAACACAAAACAAAAAAATAAAAACATAAGTCAAGTTTTCCCAATAATCGTACTTAAAAAAATAAAACAGATGTAAGGTGTCGTATCATTATCAAGCAAAAGTTTCCTTATATTTGCTATAGGCCATCTACATGACCAAATGTGCTAATGTTTATTGGGTCAACAAAGAGTTATGGGGCATAGTGTAGACTATAAAAATTGCTTAGGGACCAAAAAAGACCATTAGAGAAATGAATCAATCAAGAAACAAACAACAAAATAATAGGCTGAAAGAATTCTATAATGGTTTAGTCAGTAGCCAAGAGTTGGTACCACCAACGAAAGAGATTCTTAAGAGATTGTTCAGAAAAAAAATGTCCCTAGCGTGTCGTGCAGAAGAGTCGGAGTATTACAAAATTAATAAACGATCATCTTAGTTGCTAAATGTCTTAAATGCATGTTCAATCACACTGTAAAGGTTTCAATTATCGTGCAACAGATTCAAAAGATCTTTAACTCACATTCTTTGAGATTCTCCCACCCAAAATATAGAACACAAAACAAAAAAATAAAAACATAAGCCAGAAGTTTTCCCAACAATCGTACTTAAAAAATAAAACAGATGTAAGGTGTCGTATCATTATCAAACAAAAGTTTCCTTCTATTTGCTATAGGCCATCTACATGACCAAATGTGCTAATGTTTATTGGGTCAGCAAAGAGTTATGGGGCATAGTATAGACTATAAAAATTACTTAAGGACCAAAAAAGACCAATGGAGAAATGAATCAATCAAGAAACAAACAACAAAATAATAGGCTGAAAGAATTCTATAATGGTTTGGTCTGTAGCCAATAGTTGATACCACCAACGAAAGAGATTCTCAAGAGACCGTTTAGAAAAAAATATCCCTAACGTGTCGTGTAGAAGAGTCGGAGTACTACAAAATTAATAAACAATCATCTTAATTGCTGAACGTCTTAAATGCATGTTCAATCACACTGTAAAGGTTTGAAATTGTAGGTATTCAAAATCACCAAGCTCCCTTATTATAGAGATAACCTAATAACTCAATTTATATTTGGTTCCCCGTTTAAAAAGCATTTTTGGACACATACACAGCTTTCTGTTGTAAAATCTCAGAGCTAAACATGGCAATAAAAATCAATAATATGGCTTACTAATGGTATGCCAGTATCTATATTGTTGAGTAGGTTTATCACCTTTCCAAAGACCGAAAATTGCTTCAAGAAACCGAAAATCGAAACAGCCCATGTCGATGGTGTTACTGAAAATTGCCACCGCTTCTTTTTCGCTTCTTCATTTCATTTTATGCACTTCATTCCCAACAGAAAAAACGAACATAAGAGCCAGCACTAACATTTGACTTTTAGTAGCTCAATAGTATTAATTAGAAAGTGAGAGGGAAAGAACATCACCACATTAAGTTGCACTACTTCTCCATTGACTCAAGTTTACACTTTCAAATATTCTTAGACAAACAGATGCTCATGAAGGGAGGGATTCATTCTTTACCTTAGTCCAAAGATATAAAAAAAACACTCTTCTGTTCTTAACCCAAGGATCAAAAAACATTTGTCCGTAATTGAACATAATTTATCTGTAATAGAACAAAAGTTGGTCCCCTGCCCTACTCCAAATTCCAACCATTCCTCACACTGAACTAAGAAAGTGGAGACAATAAGAGTGAGGGTAGCTTTTTGCCTTTGCACCACAATCCAAACCCAACTTAAACAAAGTACCCTCCCTTACCATTGGCCTTTCCCACCAACAAACTAGACATTTTCCCTATTAATTTTTTTCTCAGATCCATCTTAAACATGATTTCTAATTAACCAACTACTCAAATCAAGCAAAAGCAACTAACCAAACAAAAGAAAGCAGTTCCAAAAAAAAGCAAGATAACAGAAACGAAATAAGATGAGATATTGAAGATAAATGATTGTTGTCAACATAATTTTTCCCATAGTTAAACAAAAACCAATCACTCTTCCATAAGACATCAAAACATGAACTGAGAAAAGTAGAAAAACGTAAAAACATGGAGCTGTATGGAGTGAAGGGTAACACCTCAAAACAGTTCCATATAAGGCTCTAATAGTGCTCAAATCACCACACCTGAATAGATTAAAATACACTAATCAAAACATCGTTCAAAAAAGTTAATGAGAAAACATAGAAAATAAGACTGTACCACCACCGATTTCGATTTCTTATCAAAACCCGCAAAATGTCCAAAATCAACCTGAAAAGAGGGAAATTACCGAAATTAGTTTACCATTGTGTTCGTCATCGATAAACGATTTAATGATTGAAAGAGTTGCTTACCAGTGATGGCCGAGTGATATCAACGGATGAGTGAGAGAGAGAGAGAGAGAGAGCAGAGAAATTATTAGGGTTTTGAATTGCAGATCTAGCAATGGTCGTCAATAGAGGGGAGGAGAGAGAGAAGTACTGCTTGTACGAGTGTTTTTATAAAAGTAACGTTGTTTTCGAAATAATTTAGGAATCTACTGTTATTTTTAAACTATTTATAAAAATACTGTTATTTTGTATTTTTCATTTGGAACCTGAGATCTTTAATCATTTCTCAGTCTCAACTTTAGAAGTCTCCCAAAATTTCATTCGACGTTTACCATTCCAGCATAGATGTTTGGCCAGTGTGTCCAGACATACTTCTCATGTCTAAAATAAGAAGTCGGTTTTATTTGAATTTTGTACCTGAGAAGTATTTTATACAACTCATATTAAACCTGAGAAGTACGTTTAACTTTCCTTTTTCCCCTTTCCAACGAAAATAGTCGTTATTCTCAAACTTGCGTCATCAAGAAGATTGAAGCAGAGAAGAACGAGGAGCGAACCGAGAGCTTCTTCCTCACTAATCTTGCTCCTCTTTCTTCCACCAAGGTACGCATGCACTTCGTGTCTCTCTCTCTCTCTCTCTCTCTCTCTCTCTCTCAGTACGTCTCTGTCTCTCTCTCTAAATCTCTTTAGGGTTTGTGATTAGAGTTATGGTATTTAGGGTTTCAATTGGGGTATTTAGCTGGGTGAAGTTCAAGTAAATGATATATGTAGTAATGTAATCCGATGAAATCAATGGACCCTTTCACCAACAAAACTTGCTCCAGAGTGAATTCCGGTAGCCTTTTCCCAACGAGTGAACGCATTGTTTATGGGTAGTCGCCGTAGGTTAATGAGTGAATAAACCTGTCCAAAAAACACCCATATAATTAATTAAATGATTTACACATACAAATTAAGATAAAAGTTCGAGTTTTTTACAAAAAAAATTAAAAGGAAAAATAAAATTCATGGGATGTCAGAGAACTAAGCTGCTTCCTCATTTGGCTTGGAATTAGAATAAGGAAGAACTCATTTAGATATAAGTGTTCCAATCTAGCCCTTTTGAGATGCTTGTAAAATGTCTCACACAGTGGCGGATGTAAGATTCTTAATACGGGAGGTCAAACTATATGTATTCACACAATGACGGACACAAGATTCTTAATACAAGAAAATGTTTTGCTTGTTCACTTGAATTGGGTGTTCCTCCCTTCCCATATTTCTTGGCCACACATCTTGAAATTTTAAAGCACTTCCTTAGAGGTTTTATTCACTATAGCACACAAACATACCTCTTGTATGGGCATTAAAATGTCATTGCATCTTCATTACACAATATATATTTTTAATTGCTTCAGATTAAATTTTCTCTGACTGGGGCCTCTTCTTAAATGCAATATCCATTAGGGATATCCCAATTCTTCAGTGTTTTGAATGATATGCAGTCCACTGGTGGTTTTATTGTTGTTTTGAGATATGCCCACGCTCCCTGCTTCTATACATTACATAATTTTACATGTCAGGAATACTGTAAAAGCATACCTACCCAACTATGCAATTTATCAGTTGTATAGAGTGTAACTGTTAGACAAAAATTTAAAATTTTGCCGAAACATAATCTCACTTATGTGGAAAGAAATCACATAAGTTTTTATTAAGTAGGTCAAACCCATTCAAGATATTAACATATCCTCTAATTACATCTTTTATGCAAAAGAAAACCTTTTGATTCCGATTTTTAATTTATAGAAACGACATGGGAAAAAAAAATTTACTTGTTTTGGGGCTGAGTCTAGACTGTTTATCTAGATTGCCTACGTACCCGTAGTTCGGGATCAAGCCAAACGTAGTTCACATTAAGTGATTATTATTATTTTTTAACTTGCCATTGCGGCACTTTCATGATTTAGTGAATATTGGGTAATTCACTTGTAAACTCAAGAAACACAACATCACTATAAGAAGAGCACATCCCAACTAGGTTGGCACCCACTCTTTTATCAATCATATGCCAATCTTAAGTATTTCTTTTTATTTAAGTGACTACTCCTTTTTAGATGGGATGCCTACGTATTTGATTCGTCCAATTCAACTTGGAATATAATTTCGAACCAAAATCAAGTCAACTGTAGTCCTTATTTGGAACTTTTAGTTTTTTCGGTGTGAACATTTTGAATTCACCAAGTTTGTGACTGTACCCATTTGAATAGGCCACCCATGTATTTGAGTTCGACTCAGAACTACGTCAATGTAGTTCCAGATTTAATTTCCAGATTTAATTTCCAGATTTAATTTTTTAGTGAACTTTTGAGATTCACCGTGTCTGTGACTGAACCTATTTGAGTAGGTTGCCTACATATTCAATTCGGTGATTCGAAAGTCACCAAAATTGAAATCAAGTCAAGTTGTAGTTCTAAAGATTTTTTTGACAGATTGCTTTTTGCCGTGTGAAGGCCCAAACAAGTCCTTATACCCTTTGGCCTAAAAATCTGAAATCTTTTGAAAGATATAAACTTGGATAGTTTAGTTTTTTTTTTTTATTGCCTTTGAGTGGCAACGATTGAATCTTACTAAATAACCACATTTGAGGACTCAAATGCCAAACTTTGATTTTTTTGAAATGGTTATTTAGCAATCGAATTGATTTCTACGCATCAGTGCGCAACAAACTTTTCAATTTGCACCCTTAGTGCGTAGTAGATTTTTCAAAATTTTTTACACCTTCGGCGTGTGATAGATTTCACTTTTTTTTTACCCTTGGTGCACAGTAAATTTTCCATTTCACACCTTCGATGCACAAAAAGTTTCCAATTTGTACGCTCGGTGCATAACAGATTTTTTTTTAATTTGCACCCCCGGTGCATAAGAGATTTTGTCTAATTTGCACCCCTGATGCATAAAAAGAGTTTCAATCTTTGCACCCACAATGCATTAGGAAATGTTTCAGGCTCGCACCATCGGTGCACAAGAAGTGTTTCAGTCTTTTGCACCCCCGGTGCGTTAAGAGGTATTTCAATTTTTGCACCCCCGGTGCACGAAGTATTTTTTGACTTACACTCTCGGTGCACAAGAAATGTTTCAATTTTGCAACCCCGTTGCATGAGAAGTGTTCCAACTTTGCACCCCCGGTGCATAAGAGATTTTTTGTTTTTCTGATTCGCACCCCCGGTGCATTAGGAAATATCTCAATTTTGCACCCCCGGTGCGTGAAGTATTTCTCGGTCTGCACCCCCGGTGCATAAAAGAAGCCGTTATTACTTGAAATTCAATTGACTTAACCAAGGTTAGTATAAACCAATTCGAATTTTAAGAAACCACAAAATACCTTCTTATTTTTTCTAAAACAAAAGGTTTAAATTATCTAGATTTCCAACTTATTTAGAGATATACTCCAAAAAGTAGGAAACCATTATGTGCAACCAACAGGATTGGAATTTGAACACCAATCCAAATCCCTTTCTTTTTGATAACCTTGAACTATTTTTTTTTTTTAAAAAGGTACGGCAGGTAGTGTTTTAGAAAACAAGGACTCAAGATGAGAAAAGAACAAAATTTACACATTTATCTCTTTCTTGGAAAACTTGTATTCACTGCCCTTTGAGAAAAGGAAGAAGATATTTGAGAAGAGAAAAGAACAGAGAAGGCAGAGATGGAAGAAAATGACTAAGAGGAAATAAGAAGTTATACCTTCAACCTTCTCTGATGGGTACTGACTCCTTACTTAAAATTTTTCTCTTCACTTTCCTCTTCAAAGTCTCACTGTATCTCTCTTTGCAAAATCTTTTTTTCTTTGCTTGTCTTCTTCCGAAAAATTTCTCTGCAAAGTGTACCTTTCTCTGTTTTTCTCTCTCTCCCTTAATCTTTTGGCTTTGTCCATATATATAGGCAAAATGTAGATGCAGCAGTTACCAACGTGGCTGCCAATTTTCTCTAGGGCCCAACTTTGTAGGGAAGTTTGTTGGTAGTGGGTAGGTAAAGTTTGAACAAGTCAAAGAGAGATCATGGGGCATTTTTCTCCGGAAATTCTTCCTCTTTTATGGATGCTATTTTCTTCATTATAAAGGCAAATGAAGAGGCAGTTTTTCCCATGTACACTTCTGCCGCAAAGCTGACCCACTAACGCATGGGTGGTTATTTTTTCTCTTTGTGTAGCAAACTAAATGGAATTGGTTACCCACTAGCCCACGCTGGGCTTGGGCAATTAGGAGATCATGGGTTATGATTTGCACGTGGTATTTTGTTTGTGAGTAGAAACACAAAACTGATTTTGAACTTCTCAAGTTAAGCACAGCCAAGTAGTCTATTTCTGCTCCTTTTGTTTGTTAACCAAATGAGCTCTTACAAAGACTTACGTGGCTCACAAATTAAACCCAATTAGCAATTTGGGTTATGCATTGGCCAATTGTTTGGGCACTTGACATTTAATCATTAATAGGTTAAGTTATATGCTCCCACAAAATTGTTTTCAAAATTTGCAGTTCAACCGTCACCCCAACCCAATTTAAATGACAATTGGGTACACATGTCATGTAGTGTATGCGAACTTATCATACATCTAACCCTTTGCCTATAAAAGAAGTTTGATTGATTGAGATGCGATACGAGTATTACAATAGCAAACAGAGGCAACCCCAAATGGAAAGGGAATGGCAAAAAAGAAAGTAGTTCAGGACTACATCTTTGACCTAGAATTCCATGGCCAGCGGTGTTCTTCAAGAGGCAATGGAACGAAGAGCTGCTGGAGAGGGTGTGGAGACCATGAACACACAAGAATTCCTTCATCGAGCCCTTACAGTTGAAAGTGAGGATATTGATTTTGTGGATAACTCTATTTGGCTAACTGCAATGTGCCAAGGGTACCTGTAAGATCCTAAATACACAGATTTGGCTACTGTGAACAAAATGAGCAATCTGAAACGAGTCCCACTCTGTGGACGGCCCACCAAATTTTAGTTTAAGTTTGTGTTTGAAAAGATTGTGATTGTTAGAGTCGCCACCCAGATTTGAGGTCTGAATCCGAGAAACCGATAAAAAAAAATGACTCATTTTCCCATTGAAAAGATTTTACTGATCACTGCGAAACCAGAAATTTCTCAGATTCGGGGGTTTGGTTACGAGAGGGGAAGGGTTTTACGGCACCCCTCTCGCCCGGTCCGTGAACCGGTCTCTACTCAATATTTTGTGGAATTTTGAAAATGTTTTGAAGTTCAACTTAATCAAAAAAATGAGGAATTGGGGATGGGAATCACATTAACCATAAGAAAATACAAACATGCCAATTTAATGTGGATACTTGTGCGCGTGATTTACATGGGGATGATAACAATAAAGAATTATTACAACAAATATATACAATAGATGAACAACAACAAAAATTGGGCAAATAATTCAAAGAATCACCGGTTTGAAGCTTAATAAACCGGGTTTACAATGCGGATTCCAACATAGGGGTTTGAAGGCCAATGCTGATGCCCCTCGAAGCGCTTTAACCTCTCGGGAATTGACTTGGAAGGCCAAAGGTCATGACTTGAGCGCTCAATGCCATTTCTAGCTTCTATGATTTTTAGCTTTTTCACCACTTCTTTAGTCATTATTTGTAAGATCAAACATCAACAGAGTGTTTCTCATGGAAAATCAGACGAGAATGAACAGATTGATCTCATAAATAATGATAAGAGAGGAAAATTACGATATTTTAACAAAGAAAATACTCTGAAAAGAAGGAATCTAGACTGTAATCACAACAATAAAACCACACACACACTCAAACCATGTTCCATCATCAAAATATCCAAGAACCAACAATGCGCTCAAGAAGCGGCTTGGAAGGCCAAATGGGTGACTTTGAGCGCTCAAGCCATTAAGTGATCTTCTAATTTTCATCAATAAAAAGGGTTGTGGATAGTTCTCAGGATCATAAATGCATAATATGAGGGTGAAATAGATACCTAAGACACTGTTTTATACCCGTACACAAGATTTTTAGAGACTTTTGAATTTGATTGTCATAAAATATCTAATTTTAACTCATGCAAATGATTTTTGAAGTAAATATATGAACTTTCGAGAACCAAAAGACCACGACTAACTATTAAAAGACAATCAAAACCAACAAACAAGCTCGAAACTTGATAGAACGAGAAAATCAGACAGATTGATTGAGCTTGGCCAAGGCTATAGCCTTGAGCGCTCAACCCCAATTTCACCTGCAGATTTTGATAATGTCTTTGAACAACTTTCTGACCTTCGTGAGTTCAATTAAAGTATAAAGAACTTAATTTAACTCACTAGTCACCCTCAGATGAACCAAAACAGTGAAAATCACTTGTTAAACTACCTTTTACACTTGATTGAAGGCTTGAACTTGGTTGCGGGTTGAAGGATGAGCAATTGTGGGTATTTCTGACCAATTTTATGGATGGATCACCGGGATTATGAAGCTAATTGATGTATATCGGTTGAATTTTGGGTTTAGCGGATGGTTTTGGTAAGTGGTTTTGATGAGAAAGTGGTTTTGTAGAGAGAGAGAGGGGGAGGACGATTACTGGGAGTGTAGTGCACTGGGGTATGAAAATGGTGAACCTCAAACTAAGGGGTAGTGGGCTGTTTATATAGAGTGAGTGAAGGGAAAGAGAGAAGAGAGAGAGAGAGAGTGGGTTTGTATTCTAGGTGTAGTTTTAGGTGTAGAAAATAGCAATGTAGGGTGTATTATACGTGAACAATACGTATGGAAGTGGTTAGATGCTCCCCCCTGCATGAGATCTCATGATTAGATACTCTGCAGATTCCTGACTGGTTCAGAGTTGAGCGCTCAAAGCCGTGGGCTTGAGCGCTCAAGGTGCTTCTCATGGATTGAGCGCTTAAGGTCTCAAGCTTGAGCGCTCAAGGCTCTTGGTGGCAAGTTGCTGGTTTGGCTTGGTTTAACAAGGCTTGGTTTTTCTTGGGTTATTTGGAGGTGTTTGGTTGATTTTGATCACATTCAAGCTATCTTCACAAGTTTCGGGCAGTTATGATTGGTTCGTTCTCATCATTGGGAATGCTCGATAAGTTTCTCGGGTCAAAATCGGGGTGTCTACACACTCATGAGTTGTCGTACCCGCCTTATTTTTTAAATATAGAAATTATGGTAAAATTTTCAATTCGGGATTAGTGAGTTGACCACTGATTATTGTTTAGGTTGTGGCATTGGTCAAATCATGTGTGCGTAACCAATTAGGAAAGTCATTGCTAGAGTTAAAGGTGAATCATGGTTACCCAGTTGTCCATATTTTTTAAAGTGCAAATCATACTTTAATTTCGGCATGTAATGGATTTTTTTTTTTTAAATAGGATCCCACAGGATCAATATGGGCCTCTATCCATTGGAAGGCATATGACGAATAATTGTTTCTAGAGATACTTAAGGTAGGTACCTGCATCATACTAAAGGAGATTGTTATATTTTGACCTACACGAAAGTCTCTATATTTGAACATCACACTAGCAAACCTTCAATCTGTGATTGAAAAATCTATGTTAAATTGAGTGTTACTTTAAAAGGGTAGCTGGGGTGGTGTTTTTTTTTTTTTTTAAAAAAAAATTTATGTAACTCTGTGATTTCATGTTTTATGCATCAAAGGCCGTTAACCTCTTGAAGTATTGAGTATTGTTATTAGATTTGTAATTTTTTCGTTTTTTGGTTGGTTTCTGTCTGTAATGAAGTATTGTTGTTATGTTCAATTGCAACATTGTTGGTTTCCTTGTTTATAGATTCAAGAAGAGAAATGGGGTTGGGTGGGGGGCAGGCAGTAAAGATAGACTTATTCGACAAATAAATGGTCCAACACTTAACAAAGAAACAATTACTAGCGAATATACATAATATTGTTGATAGGCGCGTGGGAAGCTTGCTTTCCAGCGCCTAAGTAGGGTGATTTAGCATGTTAGACATGGGATTTGAGCCTTATTTTTCGATTAATATGTGCACATGGTGCTTTTTGGTGTTGAGCGTGTTTTGCAGTTAATTCAGGGAGGTGGATGCAATTTCGTGGTAATGGAAGTTCATGCACGTAGATCAGGGGTTAGAGGCGAGTGAATTTTGCATGAAAGTGATTAAAATCCGTCGAGAGCGCTACCCCGATTCCTTGGAGCGCTCAAATTGGGCACGAAAGGGTCCCAAAACTGAACAGAAAGTTCTTGAGCGCTACACCAAAATAGGTGTAGCGCTACCGGTTCATTAAAGGAGCATGGTCAACGGGGAGCGGCTGGTCAATGCCGGCCCTAAGTGAGGCGGTAGTGCTACCCAACTTTCTCAGTAGCGCTACCGAGCAGCTAACTTGGCACAGTAAACGTGGTCGTTTCGGGCCATGAGTGATGAATAATTCCGATTTTCGTTTGTTTTTCATGAAGATTACTAGATTAGTATATATACTTATGTTTCAACCAGGATTAGGGTTACACAACTTTTACTTAGATTTTTGCTTCCAAGTTTTCGGCTACGAATCTTACGGTTCTTCATTCAGCACTAATTTCCCAGTATTCAGATTGATTTTGCAGATTGAATATCAAGTTCAACTTTTCCCTTGCAATTACGGTATCGTTTTTCCATTGTTTTCATATTTTTAATCTACAAGTATGCTTGGATCTAGTTTCAATTTGATTTTGGTAAACAATACAAGCATGAGTGAGTAGTCGTTTTGAGTGCGGCTACGGGGCGAAGGCGCCTGCGTTTATACTAATCAATATTTCACCTCGGGGCCGAACTAATTCAATTTTCGAGCAATTTTAGGAACTAGAAACTTTTCTAACAAACAAACCCAGGCATTACCGGAATTCGAATGCGTACGGAATCTAGTGACAGGTGGTGCGCATTTGTTAGGAAGCCTTTCACGTATTCTAAAATCAGTAAAATGATTAATTGTGGCCCGAGTAAATATCGGTTAGTATAGGCATGGACACCTGGTTCCCGCTGCTGTGCTCTCTTTTATTAATTCGCATTCAATCAGTTAAACTAGCTTAGTAATTTAGTTAACAAATTTCATCAAAACAAGGGGTGGCTACCTGAGAGCCAAGTTGCACTAGAACCCAACACTTTTGAGTCAAACACCGTTAGTCTTCTCTGTGGTTCGACTCCGGTACTTCCGGATTTATTGTGCTATACCGGTCAAGAGTCCTACGCTTGGGACGCGTCTTATTTTTAGTCACCAGGTCGGTCAAGCAATTGTAGCAAGCCATAACTCTTGACAAAGAGAAAAGGAAAAGAGGGAGAGAGAGGACCGACATATTATATTTACAAAGTATTTAACAATTTCATGTCACGCTTAACTATAAAGTTACATCTACAAAAGCACATTATAGCTTTGTCAAAGCTCCAACATTGTCTTCTCAAATGATGCGTTCGCAATGTTCCTTTCTGCTTCCCTCTGAGAATACTGATTTCTTTGCTTCTTCAGTCTCATTAAATGCAACTTGAAGATTTAACTCCAACTGTTATTTTTTGTGGTTTAGTTAAGCAATCATCAATCTCCATTTGGTCCTCTACGGGAAGAAGCACATAAAAATGCCAATTAAATATGTAATCCACACTTATCTATTTATTTTTACTAGAGCAAAAAAGAAATAACGAGTTTTTCTTTTAATAAATATTTGGTCTCGTTTTTTATTTCTTGTTTAAAAACTTTACATTTATTTTTTCTGAGTAATGAAGTGGTAGGGTTGAGATTCATATTGATTGCTAGGGGCATGTAAAGAAAATAAAACGTACAAAACATCTTCGGACATTTGAAAATAGTAACATGTATTGAAAAGATTTCAAAACATTTTTCACATTTTCAAAATATTTCAATTTTTTTTAAAGACTTGCATATTAATAGCCCATCCCCCAAACCTTAAATAAGACGATTGAAATTTGTAAAAATGAGGGTTAAAAAGTCACAGGTCCAATATGAGAGATACTTTAAATACTTCTTAAGTCCAAAATGAGACATACTTGGATAATATAAGACAAAATCTGTTTGGCAGATAGTTTAACTTCTCAGGTCCACAATGAGATCTTTAATTAAACTTCTTAGGTCCAACATAAGATGTGTAAAATAACTTCTCAGGTCCAAAATGGATTGTTTAAAATACTCCCAAAAAATAAGTGTTCTCAATACAAATTATAGTGACTTCTCATTTTAGAAATGGGAAGTATGTGTAGTAGACAATAAGTATACTTTAAGTATGTATAGTAGACAATAAGTATACTTTAAGTATGTATAGTAGACAATAAGTGTTCTCAATAAGTATGTATGGTAGACAATTAGTATACGGGAAGTATGTTCCAAGTTAGAGAAACTCAAACAAAACCGACTTCTCATTTTAGACATAAGAAGTATGTATGGACATGCTAGCCAAACATCCACACTGGACTCGTACACGTCTGATGAAATTTTGGGAGACCACGCTGGACTAGTACATGTCAGATGAAATTTTGGGAGACTTCTAAGGTTGAGACTGAGAAGTGGTTAAAGATCTCAGGTTCCAAATGAGAAGTACAAAACAACGGTATTTTTATAAATAGTTTGAAAACAACGATAGATTCCTAAATTGTTTCGAAAACAGCGTTACTTTTATAAAACACTCCTACTTATACTCTAGAGAGAGAGAGAGAGAGAGAGAGAACAGATTGAGAGCAGAGAGAATGACGGATCGAGAGTAGAGAGAGTGCAAAGGAAGTTTCTCAATCCTATGATCTCAGCCCTCCATCTTCACCCAAACTCATCTCAGCCATTTAAACTTCCACTAACCATTTTGGGCCCTTGGATCAAAAACCAATGGCTAAGATATGGATAGAAAGAGTCAGTGGGTCTGGAATTTTCAGAAAAAGAGGGTAGCCTGAGAAGGATTTGAATATTGAATATCGAATTTTTGAATTTTGAAACTGGCAAAAATGTGTTATGGCCTCCTTTGGATAATAATCCAATAATTTGAATTATTGAATTATTCGTTTGTCTTTATTCAAAATTTTTTTGCATCCGTTAATTTTGTATCAAGATTTTGTAGTTTCTGAATTCCTCTCGACGAGACGAATATAACAAGTATAAAATTATGGTCAAAACTCAAATTTTTTTAATAAAGCCAAAATAGGTGGATTATTGGGACAAAATCTTGATGCAAAACTAACGAATACAAAAAAAAAATTGAATAAGAACAAACGAATAATCAAATAATCCGGATTATTGGATTATTACCCAAAGGATATACTTTTGTCATTGGAGTTGCAATGTAATTACTACTAAATTGCCAATCAAAAGTTAGTTTGTATGAGGAATATTCTTTCCATCTTGGCCTTTGAAAGAATGAAGGGTGAGGATTTATGTCGACAAAATATGTAAATTTAAAAACCACTCTAATTTGTTATATAGATAAAGATGGCAAAATTTAAACCATTTTTCATTCTTCTCTTTTAAATTAGAAAAGCTAATATTCTAAACCAAAACAAGGAAAAAAGATCACAACTCTCACAATGAAAAAATACTACAACAACAATAACATAACCCATTAAGTCCCCAATAATTGGGGGTATGGGCGGGGATGGATAGGAGACACACCTAACCTTTGGCAATAAATGTACAAAGTGGCTGCTCCCAGAATACCACTGAAACAGATAGATTGGAGACAGACCTAACCTTTGGCAGACCTAACCTTTGGCAATGAATGCACAAAGTGGCTGCTCCCAGAATACCACTGAAACAAATGGATTGGAGACAGACCTAACATTTGGCAATGAATGCACAAAGTGGTTGCTCACATAATACCACTGAAACAGTGGTCCCCCTACACCGTCACGTTTGCTATGGAATCGTGCCCTCAAATCAAAGCCAAAAGGCATCAGAGAGGGCAGACCCAAGAATCATTTTGATTTTTGTGCACATTACCATACTTCTTTCATTCAACATCCAGAGCATTGGCACAATGAAAAAATACTACGGGAGTAATAGTAAAGTCCCTCTGTCTTAAAAAGATTGTTGGGTCCGGGAAACGAAAACTTAAAATTAATATACTTTTGTCAAGGAAAATCAAAACTTTTTGCCCCTAGTAACTAGATATCGACGAGTTTTTTTAATTTATCAAACAAAAGTTTGAATTTTTATGGAGTAAAATGAATTTTTTGGAGTTCTTACTGATAGGACAAACTTTTTGAAATGGAGGAATACATTGATTACAATGGTTGTGTTTGGTTAGATAGTTTAGTTTAGTTTTGATAATGTCATCAGATGTAATAAGTGGAGAGAGGTAGAGAGAGAAATGAGGAAAATAATGATATCATCAAAACTAAAACTAAAAATAAACTGAGAAACGAATAGAGCAAGTACGTTTTTATTTCGTGGAGGTGGTGGCGATATACAGAAAGACAACAAAAAGAAGATAGATATTTTTGGCTCTGCCAAACGGACAACTAAGGGTTAGAGTTGGGTTGTGGACTTCAAGCATGAAACTACCCCTTTTTTTAGGGCACTGCTGCCCCTTGGGGACTGCAAGCCCCAATCAAACCATAAGTTGAATGAAAACAACACGAATTGTAATGAATCATGGATTTAGCCAATTGGGCAACCACTTGAGCCTTTACACCGTGCTTTCTTTGTGTGTTGAGGTTCATTCAAGACTTTTCCATGATAGTAGGCACTTGACAACGTACTAAATAGACGACATTCATTAATCGTGGGGTAGAATGGTCTTGGAGACTTTTTGCAAGAGAAAGGTCCAGGGTACCAAAAATATGCAGAATTCCGCCCATCAAATTCGACTTCTTGGAAGAATGAACCCAGAAAGTAAAATATGTGGACTAGATTCATTTGGTGGCATCGTTCTGATAGATTTTTTTTGGGTTGTTCTGTGGAAAACCAATAGAGCGAAAGAAATGTGGCTGAGGTGGATTTTTGTGGAATTTTCTAATTTTTTTATTTGAAAAAGGAAAATGTGTCTTGTGTTATACATGATCTTACTAGTATAGAAAGATGCTGGCACGACAAAAAGGGGACACGGTGTGGTTGCAATAAAAAAATCAACAAACTTCCTTTCTCATGGTAGGTGTAGCCTAGGATAGGTTCAACTTTAAGCCAGAATAATCCTGAGAATACTGTGTTGGAGATGCGATGATGATCCACAATTAGAGAGAGATGAAGTGATCAAGAGGGTTGAAGGAGAACACAAGCACTACAAAAGAGGCCAAGTCAATAACTCTCCTGAGGTCACTCCGTTGAGGTGAGAGCAGTCAGAGATCTTAGAGGAAATAAGGCCTAGAGAATGCTCCCTCCCTATGATTCGGAGCTCAATAAATTTATATCTCTTTCTCTAAAGTCTCATCACTGAGAAATCTGAAAGGAATGTTTCTTATAGGTACCATGGACTTGTAATTGGGACCCAGGTGGACGAATAAATTCTTGACACTTGTTAGCGTCCACTGCGATGGTCTCAAGAAATTGCCCTCCCCTGCGACGATCCGTTCTCCTTTCAAAGCCACAAAGCCATTAGATCCTGCTACACTCCATTTTGGACAAGGTCAAGACTGGCTCAGCCTTGCGTATGCCGCAACAAAGCCTCTGAGGGCCCCTTGGGTCTAGTCTCGTGACCGGAGCAGACATACATGTCCGAGTACTGAAGATGCGTGTGGGTGCTTCACGCTATCTTCCCTTTCTTTTGGCCATGCTACCCCCGCTCTAAAAGATGGCATTATGCACATAAAAAACGAACACATGCATTCTCTTTAAGAAGGTGTGTTTGGTGATTAACAATCTATTGGTCATTTGTGATTGTTCTCATTTTGTAAGATGCAAAGTAGTTAATAGCAAGCCGTTAGATGATGTTAACAAAGTTTTGCTGTGTTCATTATTGGATTGAGGTTGTGTACTACTCCATTAGGCCTTTTGGGTATCAAGATTTGTTATGTACACAAAAGTCTCATTTTCCTGTCAACCCATTTTTTAAATGTATGCTTTGGTTAATGCAACTTGGATGCAATTTGAACAAAAAAATGAAACCAATCTTTCTGGGACCAATTGTTTTTCTCTGCAACAAGATGGAGAGTTGTGCATTTTTTTCACTGTTTGCCCACTGAACACCTAACCACAAGATTAAGATCTAACAAAATAAATAAATAAAGAACTGTAGATATATATGATCTCTGTATATTCTCCTTTACACAATGGCTATCCTTCAGTCTCACTCATTCAAACTATAATCCAATGCACTAGATTAAGATCTTTCAAATTTTACCACTATGAAGGATTGACTATGTGCTAAACATGCAGTGAGCAGAAGACTTAATAGCGGATGACGGAAATGACATGACAAATTCAGAGAATGCTGGATCACCAGTACTTGTGGTATCATGACTTATCTTCGGCAAAGGGACATCTCCATCGAGGTATTGCATTACTTGTCGCATGCTAGGTCTTGTTGCTGCATTAGACCCCGAGCAAAGCAGGCCTAGTTTCAAAACCAACTCCATCTCCTCCTCCGAATAGTCTCCTCCCAATCTAGGATCACATGTCCTGAGAATCGCTCCTTCTTGCCAATTATCAAAAACCCAATCAACCAAAACAACCTCTTCAGGCAACCGTTGTGGCTGTATGGGTCTCCTTCCACAAGCAACTTCGAGTATGAATGCACCGAAAGCAAACACATCAGTGTTTGTGGTTGCCTTTCCAATTCGTGTAAGCTCGGGTGCTAGGTACCCAACTGTCCCCACCACATGGGTAGTTTCTGGGTTTGCTCCATGATCATATAATTTTGCAAGACCGAAATCCCCTAGCCTTCCGTTTAGATCAGCGTCCAATAGAACATTACTAGCCTTCACATCTCTGTGAAGAACAACTTTCTCCCATTCTTCATGAAGATACAAAAGGGCGGATGCTATTCCTCTAATAATCCGATAACGTTGTGCCCAGTTGAGGATTGGGCTTTCATGGCTAAATAGGAACTTGTCAAGGCTTCCATTTGGCATGTAATCATAGACCAAGAGAAGCTCTCCCTTCCGTCGGGTATAGCCAAGGAGTTGAACCAAGTTCCTGTGCCTTAGCCTTCCCAAGCTAGCAATTTCAGCCACAAATTCCCTCATCCCTTGTTTTGAATCATGGGAGACTTTCTTGACTGCAACTTGTTGGTTCAAAGAGGGAAGTACTCCTCTATAAACCTTTCCAAAACCTCCTACTCCAAGAAGCTCTTCGTCTACGAAACCTCTGGTAGCTTTGAAGAGATCCTTATAGGAAAACCTATGAGGGCCATACTCGCTTTCCCAATCTTCACGTATTTCTTCATATTTTTTCCTCCTCATCATGTAAAATCTCCCTGCAATTGTGATAGTTAGCCCAAGGAATACTGTTGTCACTAAAACTATTATTCCTAGACCGAGTTTCGGTCCTGGTTTTCCTTGACGAGGAAGTGAAGGAAGCTTTGACACTTCTAGAACCTGCGCTTTCCCACTTTTATTGAAGCTCCAACCAAGAATATAGTGGTTCCCTGAAGCTGCTCCTGTAGAAGCAGAGAAACCAACATACATGGAATCCAACAGAATTGAAGAAAGATTTATGTGTGTAGACAGGAGAGCCTCATCTGGTTTTTGGCTTGCAATAGGAGCTAGTGTTACGTTGAGTATATTCTCAAATCCATCATACTCCACCCAAACTTGCATTGGCCTCCCACTTATAAGCTCTAAGCTACGGTTAATCCGTTCCCTGTTGGAGTAATACGTAGCGGTAGCAGACACATTTGATGTTAAGTTGTTAACATCAATACCAACATGGTTATCATCCAGATCATTGAATTCAGAATTCATAGTGGTATCAAGCTCAATTGCCAACATATGGTTGTAAGGGAGCCCATTGGTAGAAGAATTGAGGAGCCCAAGATACAGGCCTCTTGCGGCTCCAGTGAAGTCCACAGATGGTGAGATGACAAAGGCCATTCCGTGAGCACTACGATTTTCTAGCTCAGGGACAATGGCAAACACAAAATTGGTGGAAAATGAAAGAGCTTGGGGTAACCTGGACGAGGATGTATCAAATTTTATAGGACGCTGGTAAAAAGCACGACCGACTTCATAGAACTTTGAAATGTTGGTTAGCTGCAAAAGGCCATTGGATTCGATTTTTGCATCCCCATCAAGTTGAATATTGGTTCCATTGAAGCCGTTGAAGACGAACTGGTTTTCATCTACAGCCATGGCTAGGGGTTTCAGTAACACATACAAAGCTATCAGCAAATAAACTGATATTGGTTTGGAAGACATTTAAAAATGTAGGGAAGAACTTCTTGCTTGCAGCAATGGATGGTTTTGTTTTGTTTGGAGATAGATTCTTCTCTGTTATTAGACATCAAGGTTCCCTTGCAAGTTCATAATGGGAATCTAGCGAGTCAACACCGCGCCTTGCGTTAGCAGGTCTTCTAAAGAAACCAAAGTTTGTGACTTAGTGATAATAACTTCACTGAGATTCCGACGAACAGTCACCATCTCAGTCCTCTCACGGCTATCCTTTGATAAAGAATTAAAGACCACACAATCAAAGGGCAGCAGCGACAGCGAGTGCCCTCAAACGGTGTAGTTTCATGCTTCAATTTCACACCCCTAGCTCCAGCCCTTATAAGTATCCGTTTGGCAAATCAGCCAAGGTATTTAATGAGCCAACAAATTCTTTTGACTGTCTCTGTTTTGGCACAAGGATCGTATGATAAAGAATTGAAGACCACACAATCAATCAAACCATAAGTTCAATGAAAACCACACAAACTGTAATGAATCGTGGATTTAGCCAATTGGGAATCACTTAAGCCTTCACACCATGCTTTCTTGTGAGTTCAAATTCAAGCATAGTTTTTCAAAAGATTTTAGCAAATAAGTTTATGTTAGGACCATAAGCCACAGTCTGTCTGTATTGGCAAATTCCACGACAAAACACACATTTATTTGTATCCCTATTTATCGAGTTGTATTTTATTTTTCCTTTTATTTTTAGATTGTTTGTTTAGGAAGTGGAAAGAAATCAACATGTCCTGTAATGCGCGGCCGTGATTCTGTAGTTAAAATGCAAGGGCAATATTCGGAAAGGCTTGGACGGTTATATGGGTCCTCATCACAATGGAAAGGTTTTATTTCTGTAGAAGATATTTTCCTCAACATGGAAAGACTTTCTACCACGCATTATAAGGAAATCAAGAGTTGAATATATTTCGTGCATACATCAGCTCTATAAGGAAAGGGAATCATAGAGAGAGAAAAGGGAAACGTTTTTCAATTGGTGGGTGAAATGTATGATGGAGATGAAGTAAAAAGCCCATTTTGGATGATAGCATGATCAAGCTATAAGCAGAACGTTTGCACGTGGATTATGGTTGATAAAATCCAATTGGCTAGTTCATTTGGTAGATTGTGAGTGGTGATCCTAAAGGGAAGTTTTACTCATTCCACTTAATTTGATCATATATAAGTTCCTGGGATGATATATATACATATATATATGCGGCTTATTTTTGTTCAGTCCGATTGAAGATAGTAGAGTTGCCTCTCTCTTGCTTCAAAACTTAGAAAAATACATAGAGAGCTTTTAGCTTATCTCTTGGAGAAGAACATATGATCCGTTGATCGTCGAGCTTTCAGAATAACTCCAAGAGTTATTTTCAATCTTTGATTCCACAACTTGAATCGTTCTTCCGGTGGATTCTGGAAGTATCTTGGAGGACTTGAAGATTCAAGGCAGCGGCAATCAACCACTTGGTGCGGTCAACGTGGATTCAGCAAAACAGTCTTTGGTTAGTTGGTGAGGATTCACGATTATGTTAGTTAAGATTGTTTTATAACTGCACAATGATAATTTTTAGTGCGTTGATTTCCTCCCATGGTTTTTACCATTTTTTAGGGGTTTTCCACGTATATCCTTGTGTTCACTGTTTTTCTCTTTCCGATTCCTTTTAGTTAGCTTATTTCATTATTTGTATCGCTAAATAGGATTTTTCAGTTTAGTAGGTGCTAAAATTATAGTATTTTAAATCAAAAAATTAAATGTTTCCGTTTATTATTTTTTGAATTTTTCACACCAAATTAAAATACACGAGTATTTTAATTTGGTGCAAAAAAATTAAAAAACGATATACGGAACCATTCCATTTTTTGATTTCAAAATTATAATTTTAGCACCTGCTAAACTCATTTGCTAAACTTACTATGATTTTAGCCACTGAATTACTAAAATCTTTTGAAAAACTATGTCTCATTCACGTTTGGAATATGAGCTATTCAAGACTTTGACGACGTACTGAATGGACGACATTAACCGTGGGGTGGAATGAGACCGCTTAATTGGTGTTGGAGACTTGCATGTTGGAGACTTTTTGCAAGAGGAGGGTCAGGGTACCAAAAATTATGCAGAATTCCGCCCATAAAATTTGACTTCTGGGGAAATGAACCCAGAAAGTAAAATATGTGGACTGATATTTGGCAGCACGGATACATACCAAGAAAAAAGACCCCGAAAATGACTAAGAAAATACATCCAAGGGGTGAGATTCATCCAATACACTGAAGACTTATTGGATATTTGGTGGCGTGGTTCTGATATAAGCAGAATTCCGCCCATCAAATTCGACGTCTTGGGGAATGAAACCAGAAAGTAAAATATGCAGACTAGATGAGAGGGTATTGAGTTTTGCATTTTCTCTTTCTCTTATACTATTTAGCTTCTTCCTGTTTGGCTGACATTTTCTAAAACTCATTCTAAGAGAACACATTCTCCATTTTTTATGTTAGAAGCCAAAACCCAAAAAGAGCTTGAAAGCTCCTTTTGGATTTTACTCCTCGTTTTCCCATTCTCCTAATTTCTCTCAGACCATTCCACCCCTTGTTTACATTACCCATACTTCTCTCTTCCCAAATCCAACAAATTCCCATTTTTTCTTCCAAATCAGGCGCAAAATGCCACAAACAAAAATAAATTCATGAAACTGATACAGGGAAACCCAGAAAATCAGAAATCATGAAAGGAAAAATACAGAGAGAGGGGTATTTCTTGGCCGAAATCATCAAAATAATACAGAGAGAAATGTAGCGAGAGCATTTCCTTGGCTGATTTGTCTCTTCGATCTTCGATTCGTCGGGTTTTGTTTTGTTTTGAGAGGTGAGGCTGCTCGGAGTAACAAATTTACAGAGGAGTTAGGTTTTGTAAGAACTGAAACAGAAATCTCTACAGATCTTCCATAGGCTTTTGGGTGCCCGAGTCCTTAGTCAATTGCCATCTCTTCTTCTGTGAACAAAAGATCGGCCGCCATTGTGTTAATTTTATCGTCTCCTTCGTCAATTTTCTTTTTGAGAGAGAGAGAGAGAGTCGGGGATTACTAGGGAAAATAGTTTCTTCACCTTTAATACTCCACTTTTTGTTAAATCTACACAATTAAAATTAAACCTTTTGATTTTATTAAAGAAGTTTAATTTTAATAAACTCTTTTTAATTTTCATCAATAGACCATGGACTTATTATTTTTAGGTTCTTGTTTTGCAGACCGAACAAACATTTTGGGTCGGAGGGAGTACGTATTATTTGTATAACGTACGAGAGACTTTCAATTATCAAGAAAAATAAAGAGTGAAAACTTTTTTCCAAAAAAATAAATAAAAATGGACAGGACACTTGTACGAAAATATTTCCTAATATAACTTTAAAAAACTTGTTGAAAACAAAATCCGCACACATTTTAAATACCATAATAAATAAACAAGGGAAAAATGGTAAACAATCAACACAACTCATTCTCATCATTGTTCTCTCAAACACTTTTCTGTTACAAAATGCATTATTCATATTTCTCTCAAACACTCTTTTCAGATTCAAAACACATTCTGGCATGATCCAAAAATCTAAAAAGCCAAAAAGTTAAAAAATGAAAAGTTGAAAAGTAGGCTCCCAAACACCCATCATTTTGGTATATTTTTTTTTGGGTTGTTTGGTGGAAAACCAATAGAGCGAGAGAAAATGTTAGCGGCCGAGGTGGATTTTTGTGGAATTTTCAAATTTTTTTGAAAAAAGGAAAATGTGTCTTGTTCTATACACGTTCTTACTAGTATAAATAGATTGTGGCATGATAGAATTATAGGAGACACGGTGTGATTGAAATAATAAATAAATAAATAAATCAGTATTTCTGGTAGGCATAGGATAGGTTCAACTTAGAGCCCGAATATTCCTGATAATAGGAGATGTGAGAATGATCCACAATCAAAGAGAGATGGAAGTGATCAAGAGGGGTGTAGCAGAACACAAGCACTACAGAAGAGACCAAGTTAATAACTCACCTTAGGTCACTCTGTTGAGGTGAGGGCACTCAGAGATACTCTTATTAGAGAAGATAAGGCCTTGTACCGTCTGCGGGGCGAAAAAGGAACCTCAAGATTTGGATGTTTTTCTGCAGAAAATTGTGTCTGACATAAGGGCTTGCATTAGTGCTTGGAAGAGCATCAAGAGGTCTCCCATTAATCAAAGTATGTCTCGTCCTTTCTCTTTTTTCTTTTTTTTTTGGATCGGCATTCCATCTTGGAACGTCTCTTGTAATATCTTTCGCTAATTCTTTTGCTTGGAGTTACAGAACCAAGTTTCGGGGATGGTTGTGGCTTCGTTTTGTTTTCCTTGTTCGTTGTCTCCTAGGTAGGGAGCCTGGTCTTCTTGGTAGCTGTTGTTTTCCCGGGGGACTGTCCCAGTTGGTCTTGGTGTGGATTGGTTGTTGGAATTTGGCTCAATTTTGGAAAAGTGAAAGTTGGTTGCCAAAGATTATTTCCTACTTTCTTAGACTTTTAGGTTGCAAACGTGATACACTTAAGAATGAATTAGATATTGATAATGATAGGATTTATTCAATGAAGATTTGCAGCATTAAGTGTAGTTTGAAGTTTGTAGGAGCTGATGCTTTTACGCATCTACAAAAGCATGAAGAATGTGGTTTGGTGGTAATGAAGAGAAATGTAGAGACGGAGAGATAGAGTAATGGACCAGCACCTTTGGTGCTTAGGGGATACACAGTGAGGGTAAAGAAAAATACTGGCTTCCTACAGCTCGAGTGAAGTCCACGGATGGTGAGATGGCAAAGGCTATTCCGTGAGCACTAAAATTTTTTAACTCAGGGACAATGGCAAACACAAAATTGGTGGAAAATGAAAGATCTTGGGAGTAATGTGGACGAGGATGCATCGAATCTTATAGGAAACTTGTAGAAAGCATGACCCATTTGTGACTTTGAACTATTGGTTAGCTGCAGAAGACCATTGGAACGGATTTTTGTAACCCCGTCAAGGTGAATATCAGCTCCATTAATGAAGCTAAGGATGGAGTCAGGGGGAGACAAGTGGTCGCAGCCGCCATCACGAGGTTTTTAAAAAATGCAAATATTACATAGAAAATAGATTTTTATCTTCAAATTATATAGACTCGCCACCACTAGATTTTTATGTTATTATAGTTTTTCATAGAGTGGATAAATTTTCGTAATGTAGTTTGTCTTTTTTATTTTTTAAGTACATATTTCGCCACCACAAAGGTAAAATCCTAGCTCCGTCCCTGATTGAAGCCATTGTAGACGAACTAGTTTTCATCTACAGCGAGTGCTAGTGGATTCAAGCAAACATACAAAATTATGAGAAAATAAACTGATATTGGTTTGGAAGCCATTGAGTAATGGAGTAGGAGATTTTTTGCTTACTGCAATGGATGGTAAATGGTTAGTTTTGTTTGGAGATAGATTCTATTCTTCTATTTATTATAAACATGAAGGTCCCCTTTGCATGGGTATAATGGGGATTTTGGGAGTCAACACCCGTGCATAGAGGGCAGCAGGACAGCTAAAGAAACCGAAGTTTGTGGGACTTTGAATTTCTTAATGATACTATGACTCCCATTTGTTGGTACACTGAAATTTGTCATTTATTGAATTTCTTTGTAGAATTTTAAAACTGATATGGACTTCTTTCCTGGAATTTCATGGCCATGGGTGACATAAGAACAGTTAGAATTTCAAATCAGAGGGGTTTTCTAATTTACCTTTTAACTCACTTTTTGTTCTCATTGTTCAACACCTTGAACCAGGTGTAGCACCCTAGATTGATAGAGTAAAGTTAGGACTGAGAATCACGAAGTACATTAACAGTGTAAAATCACTTTTAATCTTTTAACTTCCAATTTTGTTTACTTCGTCCTCGAATAGAAATCTGGTGTACTGAGTCCCTAAACTATCAAATTGATTGGTCATGGGATTGTAAACAATACAAGGGCAATATTTGTATTATCTAACGGGGGCATGAAAAAAATTATTATGTTTAATGATAGTTACCTCATCGATGCACTATTAACTATTTAATCTTGATGTGAAAATTGTTATTAAAAGAGAAAGTTGACTTTGAGGGGAACTTTGAAAGAATTTTTTTTTTATCTGGTTTTTACATGAAATACCAATGAAGGAGAATGTTACCTTCTTCTTTTTGCTTCTTTTTTTTTTTTTTGTCATTTGTCATTCCTAATATATTACATGGAAGGAGAATGAAACTCGATCCTGGGATGAAGTATGGGGCATCTAAGAGCTCTACCGCATGAGCTAGCCACCACTTGCAAGGAAAATATTTACTTGTGGTAGGTGGATTTCGTGTGATTAATTAATTTTTTTATTTCAAAAAGAAGAATGTGTTGTGTGTTATACCCGACATTAGTATATAGATTCCGCACCGGCAAAGAATTACAGGCGATACCAAGTGAGTGCGATAAAAAAAAATAGCAACACTTCCGTCTCGATAATCCAAGGGGTACAGAGGCAAAAAAATAGAGGCTCAATTCGGTAAAATCTTGTTTGAGTTTGATTTGAGTACTAAATGAGCCAAATATAAACCTCACAGTATTCCATTTGATTAAACTCGCGAACCTAGAGTATATACATATTTCTCATAAGAATACCACATATAAGCTTGAATATGATTAAAGCTTGAATATCACAAATGAACCTTAACATTCTAAAGCTTGGATTCAGCTCATTTGCAATTCTAAATATGAGATATCTTAAATATTTTACAGAATGATTTTTCGTAAGGAAGGCTCTCACCGCGACAAGTGGCATAAACTCATTGAATTGTCATTAGAATAACACATGTGAACTTATTCTTATTAGCACTCTTAAAATTTTTCTATACATAGGTTATGTAATTCAAAAGATTACCTTAATTTCTTCTTTGCATACCCAAAATAGGTGATTGGGATTATCATAATTAGATATTTCAATTAATTGCTCATAATAGAATTTGGCTCTAAATTAAAAATTTAAACTAAAAACAACTATAAAATCTTACCCGTGGGTTTCACTCATAAAAATTTGACTGCTTTACATCATACAAGGGTTTTCATAGTAGAGAAAAAACTTTCAACAAACAAGATCACGGTATCGCACATTGAGCAGGAACATGTGGATTTTAAGGTGCTAAATTGAGTAGTTTTTTTTTTTTTTTTTTTTTGTGCTTTGACAGATGAAGTGTTTTACATGTAGATGAGATTTTAACAGAGAATAGGCAAAAGATTGATAATAAAAGATGATGTGTTGTGGAAAATTAGTGCCAAACTTTGTTAAACTTTACCAATTTGGTAAATTTATATTGAGTTCTACTTTTTTCTTTTATTTAATGGAAGTAAGAGATCTGTTCACCATGTTATATATCGTTGCTATGTTTTTCTCTATATTTTTCGTATTCCACAGGCAGTGCCGACTCATTAGTTTTGAAAGCCTGAAACGGACTCATTAGAAGAGAACGTCCATGTATTTTGGATAATAAAAATTTTCAACACATATCTTCATAAGAAACCATTACGAAATATTTACCACTACACCTTTAAAGATATAGTCATCAAAAAATAAACAACCATTACAATTTATAGAAGGCCTACATATTTGGGGCACCTATTTTTTACATTTTTTAGGGGCCAGAAGCGATGGCTTCATTGGCTTATGCCATGAGCCAACCCTGTCTATAGGTGATCATGATGTAAGTTCAAAATTTTGGTACACTTGCGCCAGTTAAAATTTATGTATGGTTATGAGTGGGACAAAGTATCCGATTGTGGAAAAAAGTGAGTTTTTTCCTATCATGTAGTATTTATAATTTCCTCTTTTATTGATGCTAAGAAGTTGATCAATATGTATTGTTTTATTGCCATTTTTCATGTTACCAATGATTCCATAGGAGAAAAGCTTCACAAAGTCATAGGTATATGATTATGTATGCTTATATTTCATTTTAAGCAAGATCTATAAGACAACCTCATAGTGGAGGTTCAGCACGCAACAAACACAACTTGCAAACGAATTTAATCTGTATTAATTTAAAAAGTTCATAAATTTTTCTAATATCTTATTTTTGCAGTAAGCAAGTATTCATTGGTGTACTTTCACTATTTTTTTTTTATCGAGATATTTGTTCAATTGAAAAACAAAATAGAGTGGGGCAGGAGTGGATATCACTATTCACCTCTAAACACATCTAATCCCCATCCACACTCCGATCCCTTTGCCGGAATTTTTTTACCCTCCATCCCCAGTCCAGAAGGATAATGGGAATAGATATCCTAAAACTTTTAAAAAATGAAAAACATAAGAGATGATTATTCGGACAATCACGATAGCATGCGGGGTCCAGGATAAGGCCGGGGTAGAGGTAAACTCCCTACCCATTCAAAAAATTTATTTTGAAAATCTTCCCCCGAATTAATCTAATCCACAAAGATTCCTATAAAGAAATTGAATTCAAATATTCTAGAACACTTATTTCTAAAATGAAGACTCCCTACCAAAATAAGTTAAACAAAAATAAGAAAAACTAAATAAACTATTTTATGTAATGTGATATTCTGTTCTGCCTCATACAATTAGTCTTTCAATATATATTTGAATATATCTGACTAGACTAAATATCTATTTAACATCTAGAAAACTTTTACTGTTTATAGAGATTTTAAAAATCATTTTATAGTAAAAAATAAAAATAATTCATATAGTTGCATACAGAATTGGGGACCCTGGAGGGCGGCATCCAAGCCATTAGATGTATTCTCAATATTCCTGATTTCATCTTAGCACTTTATTGATTTGAGCCGTTCATTACCAAGATGAATTCCAAGCCGTTAATTGCCAAGATCAACGGCCTGAGAGCCGCCCTCCGAGGGCATCCTCCCAGACCCCGGAGTCCAATTGCATACAACCGCGCATAGCACATGTTCATGCTAGTATCTTAATAAGACATGAAGACAATTGTCACGGTTTGAAAATGTGATATAGCTAAATTTCCGATGTACCGAAAAGAAAAAGGAAAAAGAAAATGTGATATAGCTTAGGTCCTGGAGACTTTTTCAAGACAAAGGTCACGGTAAGGAATTTCGGCCATCATATTCAACTTCTTCATAGCAATAATGCTAGCCTGGTGGATGGGGTTATCATATTCAACTTCTTAATTGAGTGAACCCAATGAAGAAATATGTTGTCCAGATTCATCTGGTAGCGTGGTTTAGAAGGAGGCCGTCTAGACTCCAGAGAGACAAACATATTCATTAGTCGCAATGATTACTTAGGCCTCCTTTGCGTGAAAAAGTCAAAATGGTTTTTTATTTTGTCCTTATTCAATTTTATTTTTATTTTTATTTTTTCATTTGTTAGTTTTCAGTCGATTTTTTGTAGTTTCTTGGTTTGTCTTAACGAGAGGAATCTAAAAAGTATAAAATTATTAGCCAACTTAAAGTTTTGTGAATAAAGACGAAAAATAAACCAAAAAACTGATTTTATTGAATAAGGACAAATGAAAAAATCAAAATGATTTTTTTAGCCAAAGGAGGCCTTAATCTGTCTTATTATTCCAAAGTTTCGCAGCCGATTCTCCTTGGCAACCATGGGCAAATGGATTAAGAGACAAGATGAGGTCACTTAATTTCTCACAAGGACTTTTTGATAGTTTGGAGTTAAATTTTGTAATTTTGACCCCGCAAAAATTTTATAAATTGCTTCAATTTGCTTAAAAGGGATAAAATTCTCAAGTTTTATTTCTTCTTTTTGAGAGTTGATATTATCACAAATGAGGCTATTGTAAATTATTTTTTCATATAATAAGTCAATGGGACCAATTAAAAAGTAAAAATACATGTATCATTGTATATCTACGTTATAGTTAACCTCTTAATTTAGTTTTTTTTTTTGCATTAGCAACTAGAAAAATAACTTGCATATAGATCTAATTTTTCCCCGGTAGCCTAAAACCATGGCTCCGCCACTGTCGACAAACAATTTGTCCTTAGAGCCACCTCACCTCCTGCAAACGCATGAAAAAGACTGTGTGAGGGGCTGAAAAGATTAGTCTGGTTCATTAAGACACTGTTTATTACGAAAGCAAAATGTCTAACACCCTTGACTACTTTTGCTTTTCTGTACATTATGTTCTAAATATAAATATTATTTCTAAACTTAAATGGTGCTTTTTGTCAATACTTTGAAATTTTAACTCACTTTTTGTTCTCATTGTTCAACTCCTTGAATAAGGTATAGCGCCCTAGATTGATAAAGTAAAGTTAGAACTGAGAATCGCGAAGTACATTAACAGTCGGGGTAAAATCACTTTTAACCTTTTAACTTCTCAATTTTGTTTACTTCGTACCTCAACTAGAAATCTGCTGTGTCCCTAAACTATCAAATTGATTGGTCATGTGATTGTAAACAATACAACGCAGTAATTGTACTCTCTACGTGCCTTTTTAATTGTTTAGATTTCTATTGGGTAAATTACACTGACCTCTCCTGAGGTTTCTGACTTGTACACTGACTACCCCTACTTTATCTGAAATAGCACTGACCTACCCTGAGTTTTATATTTTAGTATCAAAATCACTCTTTTACTACTTGGCCATCAGTGACAGTATCGGGAATTGATGAAGTGAGCCATTAACCTTTGTTGAATTTCCAAAATAGCCCTTGACACTAGTTTTGGATTACACTAATACAATAGAAAATTTGTCATTTTGCACATCACAACACCATAAATAGCAGAATTTTCTACGTCACAAATTTTCTACTGTAGTAGTAGAAAATTCACTACCCAAGTGATGCTAAGCAACTGAAAATGACTTACTTATACTCTTATTTGATGTATTTTATGAACTGGGACACATCCATTTGTTAAACCAAAAATTGAATTAAAAGACACGTATATTTGGTAGCATTCTCATGTTTTGTTATCTTGATTTCATTTTTCTTTTTCTTTTTCTTTTTCTTTTTTTTGGAACGACATTTTTTTTTTTTGAACAACAAAAGCCAAACGGGGAATTCGTTTCATTTTTCTTTATCGAAATTGCCCACCAATAAATTCTATTCTAAGTATTCATGCATGATCATTATTTACAAGAAAAAAAAAGAGCTTTTTGCATTTAGATTGTAACTAATGTCAAGGGCTATTTTGGGATTTCAACAAAGGTTAATGGCTTACCTCATCAATTCAAGTTACTATCACTGACGGCCAAGTAATAGAAGGTTGCTTTTGAGACTAAAATATAAAACTCAGGGGAAGTCAATGCTATTTTAGTGACAGAAGGGTGCTTTTGATACAAAAATATAAAACTCAGGGAAGGTTAGTGCTATTTCAGATAAAGTAGGGGAGGTTAGTGTACAAGTCAGAAATCTCAGGGGAGGTCAGTGTAATTTACCCATCTCTATTTTAGGTTGTCCCTTAATAACTGTGTATTTTGAAAAGTTAATCAGTAAAAGTTGGTACAATTATCATTTTACCCTTTTAAAAAGTTAGTGGGTACAGAAATAATGAGTAAAACTAGAACATAATTTTGAAAAGTAAAGGTAAAGTTTGATGTAGAAAGTGTAAAGTAGAAATAAAAGTTTAGTGAAAGGTGTAATATTGGTGTTTTTTTAATTAATAGAATTTATGAAATAACACACTTAAATAGGGAGGAAGGGAGTACGTATTATGTAATGGGGGCATGAAAAAAATTATTATGTTTAATGATAGTTACTCCTCATTGATGCACTATTATTCCTCATCGATGAAAGAAATTATTATGTTTAATGAAGTGATCAAGAGAGGTGAAGCAGAAAACAAGCACTACACATGAGACCAAGTCAATAACTCTCTTTAGGTCACTCAATTTCTTTGAAATGAATGTTTCTTATTTATAGGTACCATAGACCAATGAAAGGAATGTTTCTTATTTATAGGTACCATGGACCAGTACTTGGGACCCAGGTGGACGAATAAACTCTTGACACGTGTTAGCGTCCACCACAATGGTCTCACGTAATCACTCTCCTCAGCGGCGATCCCTTCTCCTTTCGAAGCCACCAAGCCATTAGATCCCGCTACACTCCCTTTTGGACAAGGTCAAGACTGGCTCAGCTTTGTGTATGCTGCAACAAAGCCTCGGAGGGCCCCTTGGGTCTAGGCTCATGACCGGAGCAGACATACACGTCTAAGTGTTATTACTTGTTTAGTGTTGGATCTCAATATATGTGTGTTGTGGGTATCACCGAATTTCCGCTAAAATTCCAAAATCTTGTATCTGCTAGTGTTGTTTGTTAGTGTGGTTGAGGTGGTTGGTTGACTGGTTGTACTTTTGCTACACAAGGGTATGATTCCCCAGGGGGACGTGTGCTCTGTTTTGTTCTACATTTATCTCACCAAAAAAAAAAAAAAAAGGAAACATATAACCTAAACCGAGAAAAGTAATATTCTGCTAGAAAGAAAGCCAAGGAATAAGAACATGCAATATTCAGCATTCAACAACTGCTGTCTGATGATTAACATTTAGCTTATTGATGAAAAATAAGGTTTAATGCAATTTATCAATTCACCATATAACATCATGCGTTAATAAAACATGGGTCAAGAATGTACTTAACGACTTGCACATGTCCATGGAGAGTGATCGTCAACAAATGTCAAATAATAACGATGAACAGGTGCATGTTGAGAAAGAGAAAAATCTTATTTGGAAACAATCATATCATCGCACTTGATTCAATCATATTGTGTAATAAATCACCAACAGTGGGGAATCAATATCCACACAAACAGTTGAAGAAACGGTAAACCTGATAATATTGCTACTTAAACAACTGCTGTAGTCCCATACAATAATTTTGCTCCCGAACAGCCCCGGGTAGCCCCAAATACGAAAATAAATAATAAATAAAAATAACAATAATAATTAGAAGAAGAAGAAATAAAAATTTCTTATAACATCAGCGACATAAAAAACACCTTAAAAGAAAAAAGAGTATGGGTCTCCTTGATAAGACCAATGGTTTTAGCAGCCTATCAAGGAGGGCAAGAGGGTTGGGAAAACTTCGTAGGGAGGCGTACAAGGGATGAGAGCCACCCTTGGTTGTTAGGTGGAGGTTTGATGGGAAGTCAAAAACTTGGGGTCAGGGTTTGTTGCTCTGATACCAAAAAGAGAATCAAAGAAGGAAAAAACTTTTCTGTATAATTGGCTTACCTTCAAAGACGGAAAGCCGCATGTATTTATACTATCAATGGATGAACAAGGAAGAAAATAAGAACTATGGAAACAACAAAATAGGAAAACAAATCAAAGTCAAAACAAGTAGGTCAAAAATTCAAAGACTAAGAACCCATGATTCTACCAATCTCGAAAGAGTGCAATTTTGTTCACTCTCTGTAAAAGAGGGTGAACAAAATCCGCCTTCTTATTGGTTGCAATGATGTATGTCCCACCCTGAAATACTCTTTTTTGTAACGATGACATGACTTCGGTGGGATGACATTACTTTGTGTTGAGAGCTACACCATTTCAACCACCCAAAAGAAAGGATTTGTTCAAACTCTTTTAGGAAGGGTGAACAAAATTAAAATCATCTCAGGATTCCAACTTTATTCTTATACTTTTTACTCTCACACTTTCGAACTTTGATCCAAGGCACTCAAAACTTTCAAATTTAACGACCGCTATTGAAGATTGACTCTGTACAAGACATGGAGTGAGCAGAAGACTTCATAACAGATGGCGGAAACGACATGAAAAGTTCAGAAGATACTTCAATACCAATACTTGCGGTACCATGACTTATCTCCGGAAACGGGACATCTCCATCAAGGTATTGCATTACTTGCCGCATGGTAGGTCTTGTTGCTGCATTAGACCCTGAGCAAAGCAGGCCTAGTTTCAAAACCAATTCCATTTCCTCCTCCAAATATTCTCCTCCCAACCTAGGATCACTAGTCTCAAGAATCACTCCCTCTTTCCAATTCTCAAAAACCCAATCAACCAAAATCACCTCTTTAGGCGACCGTTGTAGCTTTATTGGTCTCCTTCCACAAGCTACTTCGAGTATGAATGCACCGAAAGCAAATACATCAGTGCTTGTGGTTGCCTTTCCGGTTCTAGTAAGCTCTGGTGCAAGGTACCCAACTGTGCCCACCACACGGGTAGTTTCTGGGTTTGCTCCATGATCGTATAATCTAGCAAGCCCGAAATCCCCTAGCCTTCCGTTTAGATTAGCGTCCAATAGAACATTACTAGCCTTTACATCTCTGTGAAGAACCACTTGTTCCCATTCTTCATGCAGATACAAAAGGGCGGAAGCTACTCCTCTGATAATGCGATAACGTTGCGCCCAATTGAGGATTGGCTTTTCGTTGCCAAATAGGAATTTGTCAAGGCTTCCATTTGGCATATAATCATAGACCAAGAGTAGCTCTCCCCTCCGCCGGGTATAGCCAAGGAGCTGCACCAAGTTCCTGTGCCTTAGCCTTCCCATGCTAGCAATTTCGGCCACAAACTCCTTCATCCCCTGTTTTGAATCATGGGAGACTTTCTTAACTGCAACTTGTTGGTTCGAAGAGGGGAGTTCTCCTCTATAAACCTTTCCGAAACCTCCTGCTCCAAGAAGCTCTTCGTCCACGAAACCTTTGGTGGCTTTGAAGAGATCCTTATAGGAAAACCTATGAGGGCCATATTCCCCTTCCCAATCTTCACGTATTTCTTCATACTTTTTCCTCCTCAACATGTAAAATGTCCCTACAATTGTGATAGCTAACCCAATTATTATTGTTGTCAATGACAATATAATTCCTAGACTGAGTTTCGGTCTTGGTTTTCTTTGACGAGGAAGTGGAGGAAGCTCTGAAATTTTGAGGCCTTGAGCTTTGCCACTTCTATTGAAGCTCCAACCAAGAATATAGTGGTTCCCAAAAATTGAATAACCTGTAGCAGAAGAGAAACCAACATACATTGAATCCAACAAAATTGAAGAAAGATTGATGTGTGTTGACAGGAGAGACAGATCTGGTTTTGGGCTTGTAATTGGAGCTAGCGTTACACTGAGTACATTCTCCAATCCATCATACTCTATCCAAACTTGCATTGGACTCCCACTTATAAGCTCCAAGCTCCGGTTGATACGTTCCCTGTTGGAGTAATATGTAACGGTAGCAGACACAATTGATGTTAAGCTGTTAACGTCAATACCCACATGGTTATCATCTGTATCATTGAATTCAGGATTCATAATGGTATCAAGTTCAATTGCCAACAGATGGTTGGACAGGAGCCCATTGCTAGAAGAATTGAGAAGCCCAAAATACTGGCCTCCTGTGGCTCGAGTGAAGTCCATAAATGGTGAGATGGCAAAGGCAATTCCGTGACCACCAAGATTTGATATCCCAGGGACAATGGCAAACACAAAATTGGTGGAAAATGAAAGAGCTTGGGGTAACGTTGACAAGGATGTATCAAATCTTATAGGAAACTGGTAGAAAGCATGACCCATTTGTAGCTTTGAACTAGTGTTGGTTAGCTGCAAAAGACCATTGGAATGTATTTTTGCAGCTCCATCAAGGTGAATATTGGCTCCATTGAAGCCTTTGTAGATGAACTGGTTTTCATCTACTGCCACAGCTGGGGGATTCAAGCAAACATATGAAAGTATGAGAAAATAAACTGATATTGGTTTGGAAGTCATTGTGTAATGTAGGGCAGTAGTGGGAGATTTTTTGCTTTTACGGCAATGGATGGTTAGTTTTATTTGGAGATAGATTCTATTCTTCTACTGTATTTATTATAAGACATGAAGGTCCCCTTTGCATGCGTATAATGGGGATTTTGGGAGTCAACACCGGTGCATAGAGGGCAGCAGGACAGCTGATATGACACTATTTGTTGGAATTTCACGGCCATGGGTGAGATAAGAACATTTGAGTGGTTGTGAGTGTTGAATGAAAAATCAGAGGGGTCAAGCTAATTGACCTTTTACCTAATGCAACTTAGGCCTATATTTCTGCGTCTAATTTCTTTGAAAGCGATTGAAGTTTTGAAAGCAGGTGAAAGAAGAGTCTAGGTTTTTGATTCCACTTCCACTCATAATATAATTGTGACGAAACCTTTGACGTCCATTCAACGTAAGGCAGTAGCGGCTCCAGGAATTTTTAACAGTGTATTCAGAAATTACCTTTAACTCTACTAGTTTAACCAATTAGTCGTATCTTCAAAAAAATTCTTATACTAGTGTGTATAATGCGACCTCAAAAATACAAAAACACGTAAAATATTGTTGTTTTCAGTTTTTTTTATATTTTTACCAAAGCAAAATCAAACAGGAGTATAAATATGCTTATTTTTTTAGGAAATTATGTAGTGAATATGTTTGCATGAATCTTTTTAAACATATGTTTTTATTTTTGGATTGTCTGCTCTAACAAAAACTACACCATAACGATACCAATAAATATTTTTTCCTCCCCATTTTTTGTCATTAAAATGTCTATCTTGTTTTGAGATGGTATATTAAGTATTCAAATGTAAATCACTTGAATTATAATGTGTTTTGGTTATAGTATAGAACTAAGTGTTCAAACAAAATATTATATAAAATTACTAGATGCAATATAACAATAAAATAAAAAAGCAAGTTCAATTGACCACATTTTTTTATATGTGGTGTCACCTATGATTGGGGCTATAACGGGATGTAATTTAGGTTGTTCAAAGTAGACTGATTTGTTGGTGGGTGTTCATTTAATTTTGCACTGCATGTTCATTCATATTTTGGTTGGATGTTCAAAACATGAACTAACCTAAAATTTGTACATGTATTATTAGTACAAAATTTTTTTTAGGGTGGTCATGTGACCATGCACCCTATGGGGTGGAGCTGCCGGTGACGTTAGGGTAGTGATCCCCACAGATGAGGTGACCCATTTTGTGGCTATGAGATGTAGTAGTGGTCCGGGTGTCTGTACGTGAAAAAGCTTCCCTCTTTGTAACTTTCTATTCCTTTGACTAAGGACGGATGTTATTCTAAATGATTTTATCATTATCTTTTTGCTCTGTCAATGAAGCTTCCAATATTTTGGGGTGAAAAAAAAAATTCTTTTGAGGAAGGACTACACAGATCAATTTTTCAGCATGATAATTTCGGAAACAAAAATTTGCACCTGATATTTTGCTTTCAAGTTCCACTTTTCTTGGTGTGCCCATATTTATGTTAGGTATATGAAATATTTTAAATAGCTATTCAAAACTTTTCCATGACAGTTGGGAGTTGACAGGGTACTATAAATATTCATTAGTTAATATTGAATAGGCCAAATTAATGTCGTCGGTAGAATATTAGTAGGGCGGCAAATGAACCCAGGATTCAAGACGTAACTATTAGAGACTTCGACGCAGAAATTCTCATTCGAGTTTGATTCGAAAGTATTAAATACCCAAAACCGCGAACTTGATTTTAGGCCGTTTTATAAATGGAAATTTAACATAAACCTCGACAATTATTCAATTTGATTATACTCACTAACCTAGAGTATATAAATATTTCTCGTAAGAATATCACATATATATAAAGTTGAATATGATTAAATCTTGAATATCACAAATGAACCTTAACATTCTAAAGCTCGAATTCAGCTCGTTTACAGTTCTAAATATGAGATATGTTAACAAGACATGAAGACAATTTTCATGGTTTGAAAATGTGATATAGCTTAGTTTCCGATGTACCCAAAAGAAAAAGTAAAAGAAAAATGTGATATACTCCTTAATTAGGTCCTGGAGACTTTTTCAAGACTAAGGTCAGAATTTCGCCATCATATTCAACTTCTTCATAGGAATCATCATTATTAATGCTAGCCAGGTGGATGGGGTTATCATATTCAACTTCTTAATTGAGTGAACCCAGGAAGAAAAATACACCATCAAGCACAGCTACTCACATAAAAAAGTATTCAGATTGATCTGAACTGAAAATCACGCCCAGACGCATTCCAAATGATCCGCCGGGATTTTGGGGATTCGGCCAATTCTGCATCTGCACTCTCTGCTGTCTTTCTCCATCAGTACCATATTGTTAGCTCCTTTTAGGAAAGTGTTTATTTTGGATGTAAAAAATGATGAGTTTACGAAAATTATTTTTCAAAAAAATTTACACCATTTTTGTCTACTCAATGAGATCTTTAAATTGATATAAAAACTATTGAAAAGAAAAGAATGCGCATACATTTTTTTTTGGTACAAAATATATGAATTTTTTAAAAGGACAAACAATTTGGGAGGGAGAGAGCATGTTGTCTAGATTCATCTGGTAGCGTGGTTTAGGAGGCTGTCTAGACTCTAGAGATACAAACAAATTCATTAGTCGCAGTGATTAGTTAATCTGTCTATCATTCCAAAGTTCCACAGTCGATTGTCCTTGTCAACCATGGGCAGAGGGATTAAGACAAAAGGGGTTTAATTTCTCAAAAAGATTTTTGATAGTTTGGAGCTAAATTTTATAATTTTGACCCTGCAAAAATTTTATAAATTGCTTCAACTTGCTTAAAAAGGATAAAATTCTGAAGTTTTATTTCTTCTTTTCAAGAGTTGATATTATCACATATTAGGCTATCGTACATTATTTTCAGATATAATAAGTCAATGAGACCAATTATAAACTAAAAATACATGTATCACTTTATATCAATATTATAGTTAACCTCTTAATTTAGTTTTTTTTTTTTGCATGAGCAAATAGAAAAAATAACTTGCATACGTATCTAATTTTTGTCTGCGCTAACTTAAAATCCTGGCTCCGCCACTGTAGGCAACAATTTTTCTTTGGAGTCACCTCATCTCACGCAAACGCATGGAAAAGACTGTGGGAGGGGTTAAAAGATTAGTCCAGTTCATCAGGACACTCTTTATTAGGAAAACAAAATGTTTGAACCCTTAACTATTTTTGCTTTTCTGTACATTATGTTCGAATACAAAATTATTTCCAACCTTAAATCGTGCTTTGTGTCAACAGTAGTAGGGTTGTTCAAAACAATCGGTGAATCGTAAATTCGGTTCGGACCGAACTAATCTGCACGTTTTGGATTTTAACCGTGGATTGATGGTCAGGAGATGGATTAAGAAAATAAAAAACCGTGATTTGCGGTCTGGACACAGACTTTAATTTTGAAACCGCTGTCTTTGTTGCCCACTATATTACTCCTGAAGTATTTGTTTCAATGTTGAGTTTGGACAAAAATTTTGCCTTCAATTCACATATGTTAAGTCGGCCTTAAATTATATTTTTAGAATAAGTTGAAAATCCGTGGACAAATCCGAAACCGATCTATGACTCGCAGATTGGATTATAACCGAACCGTGAGACTTTTGAATCAGACACAGATTTTATTTTTAAAAAACCATGACTCATGAATTAGGATTATATTCATGTTAATCCGGACCATGAGCACCCCAAGTCAACAGTTTGAAATTATAACTCCCTTTTTGTTCTCATTGTTCAACGCCTTGACCAGGTGTAGCTCCCTCGATTGATAGAGTAGAGTTAGAACTGAGAATCGCGAAGTACATTAACAGTCGGGGTAAATTCACTTTTAACCTTTTAACTTCCAATTTTGTTTACTTCGTCCCGAATAGAAATCTGGTGTACTGAGTCCCTAAACTATAAAATTGATTGGTCATGTGATTGGAAACAATACAAGGGCAGTATTTGTATTATGTAACGGGGGCATGAAAAAAATTATTATGTTTAATGATAGTTAACTCATCGATGCACTATTTAACCTTGATGTGAAAATTGTAATTAAAAGAGAAAATTGACTTTGAGGGGATCTTTGAAAGAATTTTTTTTTTATCTGGTTTTTACATGAAATACCAATGAAGGAGAATGTTCCCTTTTTTTTCTTTTTTTTTTTGGTCATTCGTTATCTCTAATTTATTACATTTTAGGAAATGGGAACGATCCCTGGGGATGCAGATGTAAGGCGTTGAAAGTTTCTACCAGCGTGAAACCACCACTGCAGGAAAATATTTACTTGTGGTAGGTGGATTTCGTGTGATTTTTTAATTTTTTATTTCAAAAAGGAGAATAAGTTGTGTGTTATACACGACCTTAGTGCATAGCTTATATAGATTCCACCGGCAAAGAATTATATGCGATACCAAGTGAGTGCGATAAAAAAAAAAAAAAAAAAAAAAAGCAACACAGCTCTCCCGATAATCCAAGGGGTATAAAGGCAACTGCACATAAAATTTGCAAACCATGCTTGGGGAGTAGTTGGGGACCCAATTGTGGGTCCCACACAAGTGATTCGAACCGTTCATTTATTTTAAAACATTTTTTTTAGTGGCCCAAAGAGAAATCGACTCAATCCAACATGGGCAAGTGGTTGATAAAAAATTCCCTCATTTCATTTAATTTAAATGAAACGATGGGATAAATTAGCCGAAGAAGACCTGAATGACCAAAATAAATAAGGCTAAGTTTTTCATTTGACAAAATCAACATTTGATAAAATCAAGTGGGTGATTTTATCAAATAAAGTGAAAGGTCTTAAAAATAAATTAGGCCCATTTGCAAAGAAAGAAAGTGATTTTAAAGACTGTTTTACTTAATTTTAAGATTTCTTTTCATTTTCATTTGATAAAATCATCTATATGATTTTATCAAATATTGATTTTATCAGATAGAAAACTTAGCCTAAGGCGATAGCGGATACCCTTGACGCAAACCTCGTCTAGGCCAAAAAAACCTTGCAAGGACATCCATTCTTTTTTTTCTTTTTTCTTTTTTTTGGATCCATTAGGACATCCATCCACTAGAACTTAAAAAGGCACCGTAGAAATACATTGATAGATAAGATTAACCCACCTAGGACTAAACCCAAAGTGAGAAAGCACAAGGACAACCACAGACCACTTCACCCTATCATAGGCCTTATTCGTGTCAAGTTTCAAAGCAAAACACTTAACCCTATCATAGGCCTTATCAATGTCAAGTTTCAAAGCAAAACAGGACTTTCCTCCCTTATTACGCTTTCTAATGATCTCCACCAGCTCATGAGCCAAGAAAATATTGTCCGTGATAAGACGATTAGGCACAAAAGCATTTTGAAAAATAGAAATCAAAGACTTAAAGCCCGATTGGCTGCAGCATTAGAGGGGTATTAAGTTATACCCCTCCCCTTATTCCGGTCCCACAGTTTTATATTTGGTTTGGCAAAAATTTGGAATCCGGATAACTTAATACCTCCACCCAAATAATACCCATTTATGCCTATTCTCCCTCACAAATTAATAACACCCCTCCCCCCTATTACTAATTTATACCCCCTCATACCCCCTACGAAATTATCCCCATACCCTCCCTTATACCCTTCACCTTACTCCTAGTTTTTTTTTTACTGTTTTTAAAAATAAACTAAATGGAATTTTAAATGTTTTACGAACTCTTGCGATTTCCTTCGGATCAAAAAATGAAGTACTTTTGTGTATAATTTTTTAATTTTTTTTGCACCAAATTAAACTACTAATTAAGATCTTTAATTTGATACCAAAAAAAAATTTGAAAAATTTATACTTTAGAATTTGATATTGTTGGCTTGCTTTGCAATATCCTTCAGATCAAAAAATAAAGTATTTTCACATTAATTTTTTTACTTTTTTTGCGTCAAATTAAACTAAAAATTGAGTTCTTTAATTTGATACAAAAAAATTTAATTTTTTTTATACTTTAGAATTTGACATTGTTGGGGAATAACATAAAAATTACTAATTTGAATACAATGCTAATGCTATCAATGGCTAGAGAACAGGCAGTAGATGTGTAAAACCAATGTGCACCTTTTTTGCACCTTGGTTGATGATAACGTAAGAATACTCAATGTATTCAAAGACTTTATTCCCCAAGTTACAATTAGAAAGAAAAAAAAGGCAAAAAATTAAACTTCGAAATATTTTTGAAATGAATAATAAACAATAATAACTAAATATTTTAATTTTAGATATAACTAATAAAAGGAATTATTTATTGAAAAGTATAATTACTAATTAGTTATTATAAGTAAAAAATGCATAGTTAGAAGAGAAAAACAAGCATAAAAATTTGGTGGTACGCAACATTATTAAAATGAATAATTAAAAATAATAATTAAATATTTTAATTTTAGATATTATTAATAAAAGTAATTATTATATCATATTTATTGAAAAGTATAATTAATTTAATTAGTTTGTATTTATTTATTTATTTTATCGTAATATTTAATATTACCCATGCACAAAGGCAAATAAGTCATTTATCCATTTTTTACATCATCCACCCAACTTTATCTCTCTTTATCACAAATTCATCCAAACCACGTACTATTTTAATCCCCCCTCCATAAACATCACATCAATGTGGCTTTACCCTTACTAACTAATACCCCTTACTATTTTATCCCCCTTACTATTTAATCTCACCAAAACTTATCCCGCATCCAATCGGGGCCTAAGGATAGGACGCAAATGGTTTACCGAAACCTGAGCAATAATTTTATACAACACATTACAGAGACTAATTGGACAGAAGTCATTAACACTAACCGGATTAGGAACTTTTGGAATGAGAGTAACGATTAAGTTCATAAAGCATTACCCCCGAGTGAAGAAAAGCCAGCACCATGTTCACCACATCCGGACCAATCCAACCAGTGGCGGCCCCATATAGGGGGAAGGGGAGTCAAACGACCCCGTTGGAGTGAAATTTTCTACTACTGTATATATATAATTTTGGGTATTTTGGTAATTTTGCCCCCATATTTTATAGATTATTTTCTAATCTTGCCCCAAGTAACAAAAAATAAATATAACTATGCCCAAATAAATTTTCCGGATCACCTCTAATCTTTTCCTTTTTTTAGTGGTCCCGAACTTTTTAACTTTCTCTATGATGGGGTATCCACACCCAATTATTTTTCTGTTTTACATCCATTGTTTTTGTCTTTTAATTGGTCTCTCTATACACGGTTATAGATATGCAACTCTAAGAGCTTAACAATTGTTTTTATGATATGAACACTGAGTTGCTTATATGTATTGCATGTCTTAATCCATCCAACTCATTTGCAAGTTTTGACAAGTAAAGATTTAATCGCTTTGCTGAATTTTATCCTACAGATTTCTCGGATATTTGATCATTTCTTTTGTCTGTTCCCGTTATTCTTTCTCTCTCTCTCTCTCTCTCTCTCTCATCTTCATCACCAATCACCACCACCAAGCCCACCCACACCGCCATCTCCGCAAATTATCAATCGCCCACCGCTGCTGAGCAACGCCCACCATTTGGAGACATCATCAACCACCGCAAACGTCATCGACCTCCACCCACAGTCGTCGCTGCCATCAAAAACCAAAGAAGCAGCAGAACACCACCACCTACCACCTAGCCCGGCCAGCCACCTAGCATCGTCTTGGAAGGAAAACGTGGCTTCGACCAATTGCCAAAAATTCATATCTGAAAATGTGTTTGGGATTTGGGCCACCACCACCACCACATTCGACCAGTTGCCGCAATTGTTTGAGTTTGATTTTTAGTTTTTCGAACAAAAAAGTATCTATGAATTATATCAGGACCTTTTCTATTCCTTTTCTTCATCTCTATGAGTTAGTATATCATGACCCATACTATTTGGGTGGAAATGGATAGGGAACAAATTGTTTACTGTCTGCTTGCTTTTAGCAACATTAGTTCAATGAATAGACATTTCAGCAAAAACCTGGTGGACTGCCATTGATATTGAGTTCTTTATGTTCTGTTTGCTATAATAAACGTTTGAAATTGGTTAAACCAAAGTTGAGCATCATAAAAACCCATGGATAATTAAATTGTATCACGAATTTTTTTCTAAATTGCTGAGGCTGCAACAAAATATATAGTCCTAATGTGGGCGTTCTGGGTTGTCCAATCAATATTCCGGCATATGAGAACATAGTTATGCAGAAGTTCGGAAATCCAAATTTATTCTAAGTTTCCTAGTAGTGGGAATTGGGAAATCACACAGGACCAAAACCCTTCAACACCTTGTTGGATGCTTAAGCAAAATACCCAGGTTCAGATGAAAAAGAAGCATAGAACCAACATTCATAACAATTCTCGCTCAGGTAAAAAAAAACAGAGACAATTGAAAAAAAGAGCATGGAACCAACATTCACAAGACCAAATTAACCTATAAATAAAAACGAATTCACGAAGTTTACAAAAGTTTCTTTGGAAATTTCTACGCACATTCCGCTTCTGTTGAGCTTAATTTCAGAATCATTATTATTTTTTCGGGATGGCTATATGCTCGGTTTGCAGGTTTGGTCCTCAACTCCCGCTTTGGTTTGGGTGATAGCAAACCTTCAATGTGACATATAAACTGATCTTGGTTGTATCAGAACGCCGACAGTGGGACAACGGCAATGGTCGAATCGAACTTACGCCGATGAGGTAGAGGTGGGCGTCGATGGTGGTGGGAGAGAGGAGTTGGTGGTCGAATCCACATTTTCGCAACTAGTCGAACCGATATGTTCTTTCCAAAACGAGAGGAGTGGACCGATAAATGCTTAATAAAATCTCTGGAGCTCACAAAAATTGGTGGCCGGCGGTGCTTGGTGGCAAGTTGTGGTGTTCTGCTATTTCTTGGTTTTCGATGGTGTCGGCGGCTGTGGGTGGAAGTCGGTGATGTTTGCGGTGGTTGGCGGTGTCTCCAAATAGTGGTCGTCACTCAGTAGCGGTGGCGATTGATCAGTTTGATCAGTTGCGGAGATAGCGGTAGGGGTGTGGGTGGGCTTGGTGGCGGTGACTGGTGATGAAGATGAGAGAGAGAGAAAGAGAGAGAGAGAGAGAGAGAGAAATGTGAGGAAGCCTGGGTGATTAAATCCCAAAAATTAGAACCCAGCGCCAAAAGATGGATTTTGAATTTTTTTTAATGTGTAAAGGAACGGGGCCCACGTGGGGGCCCACGTGACACGTCACCAGTGTGTGGGAGGGAGTATACGCATCAAATTCGACTTCTTGGGAAATGAACCCAAAAGTAAAATATGTGGACTAAATTCATTTGGTGGCATGGTTTTGATTTTTTATTACTGTATTTTATTTTATTTTTGGGTTGTTTAGTGGAAAACCAATAGAGCGAGAGAAAATATCAATGGCCGAAGTGGATTTTTGTGGAAATTTCTAGTAATTTTTATTGTTGGAAAAAGGAAAATGTGTCTTGTGTTATAAAGAACGTAGTATAGATAGATTCTGGCACGATAGAATCATAGGAGACATGGTGTGGTTGCAATAAATAAATAATTAAAAAAAAAGAAGCAAACTTCCTTTCTAATTATTTAATTGATTGTGATTTTTTTGATGTTTGCTTGATTGTTGGCCGACTAAAAATAAAGATTTAATAACGACAGCGGCCCCGGCAGTAAAACTAAACCACCAGAAGACAATAAATCCGGAAGAAGGGGAAATGAACCACGCAGACGACTGAAGTGCTTGACTCAAAAATGTGAAAGTGCAGTTTGATCTGGCTCTTAGGTAGCCACCCCTTGATTTGATGAGATTTGTAAACTAATTTGAATGCGAATTAAGTAATGAGAAAGCATTAAAGAACCGTCGGCCCACGACAAACCAATATTTACTTTCTGCCACAATGACTCTTTTACTGATTTTAGAATACAAAAAGGCTTCCTAATAAACGCAAGACCAATTGTCACCAGATTCGATACAAGATTCAATTCCAAAGAATGCTTGGGTTTGTTTGTTAGAAAAGTTTCTAGTTCCCAAAATTGCTTGAAAATTGAATTAATTCAGCCCCGAGGTGAAACATTGATTAGTCTAGACATAAGCGCCTTCGCCCCGCAGCCGCATTCAAGGCGACTACTCACTCATGATTATAATAACTACAAAAATCAAATTTAACCTAGATCTAAGCATGCTTAAAGAATAAAATACGAAAGCAATAGAAAACGATACCGCAAGATTGCAAGGGAAAGATTAAACTTGATTGTCGATACGCACAAACCAATCCACAAGTGGAAATTCTGAAAATAAACTTGAATGCGAAATGTTGAATGTTGAAAGCTTGAAATCTCTCTAGCCAAAAACTTTGAAAGACAAAATCTAAGGAAAATTTGTGGAACCCTAATCTAGGTTAAAACAAAAGTATTCATACTTAAAATACATAACCCCAATGAAAAACGAGCGAAATTCCTGAAATACTTCACGCGAAGCCAAACGATGACGTTCAATGGGTCTGATAGCCTCTCGGTAGCGCTACCTATGTTTAGGGGTAGCGCTGCTGCTTCGTTTCCATGCGGCGTTGACCATTACTCCTTCCATTGACCATTAACTTCTAATAAGCCGGTAGCGCTACACCACTTTTGGTGTAACGCTCAAAAACACTCTGTTCATTTTTTGGGACCTTTTGTGCCCAATTTAAGCACTCCAAGGAATTGGGGTAGCGCTCCCGAAGGGTTTTGATCACTTCCATGCAAAATTCGCTTGCTTCTAACTCTTGATCTACGTGCATGTCCTTCTAACGCCACAGAATTGCACCCACATCCCTGAATTGCCTGCAAAATACGCTCAATACCCAAAAACACCACGTGCACATATTAAATGGAAAACACAGCTTAAACGCACGTCTAACATGCTAAATCACCCTACTTAGGCGCTCAAAAGCAAGCTTCTCACGCGCCTATCAATGTTGTTCAAACTCAAAGTACAATATGTAACCTTGATTTTTTTTTCTCTAACTTGTATGTCATTTTATATTTTAATTTAATAATAAGGGGGCAATCCAGATTTGAGTCGAGCTTAGGCAACCCAAACGTCAGGGTTGGCACAAGTAGGCATAGGATAGGTTCAACTTTAAGCCAGAGAATACTGTGTTGGAGATGTGAGAATGATCGACAATTAGAAAGCGACGAAGTGATCAAGAGAGGTGAAGGAGTATGTACATAAGCACTACACAAGAGATCAAGTCAATAACTCTCCTTAGCTCACTTAATTTCTCAGAAAGGAATGTTTCTTATTTATAGGTATCATAGACCAATGAACGGCATGTTTCTTGTTTATAGGTACCATGGACCAGTGCTTGGGGCCCAGGTGGACGAATAAACTCTTGACACGTGTTAGCGTCCACCGCAATGGTCTCACGTAATCACTCTCCTCAACAGCAATCCCTTCTCCTTTCGAAGCCATCAAGCCATTAGATCCCACTACACTCCCTTTTGGACAAGGTCAAGACTAGTTCAACCTTGCGTATGCCGCAACAAAGCCTCGGAGGGCCCCTTGGGTCTAGTATCGTGACCGGAGCAAACATACATGTCTGGGTACTAAAGACGCATGTGGGTGTTTTGCGCTATATTCCCTTTCTTTGAGCTGTGCTACCCCTCGTCCTCTCTAGGCAAGAGGACTTCTGGAGTTCTCTCCCCCGTGGACATAATCCAACTTTGAATCGAGACCCAAGTAGCTTCTAAACGCTCTAGTGCGCTCCAGTATCCCAGGAACCACATTCCCCACCCCTAAAATGCTACTATAATGAAAACATAAACAAAATATTTCACATGAATGACCAAACGTTGAAGACGTAATGCAAGTAATCGTAATAGTAATAGACTTAATGAAGTAGTTCACACCTATCCTAATGGTGCATTCTTTATCATATCAACTTGGCAGGCCCTGAGACATCCTTCTCCTGAAGTCTCTTGGTGGCAGTCAGTCTGGTTTAAGCATTTTGTGCCAAGGTAGGACAGAATCCAGTGGATAGCTATAGGGTTGCTCAAAAAAACGGGTGAACCGTGAATCCGGTCCGGACCGAACTGATCCGTATGTTTTGGATTTTAACCGTGGATTAATGGTCAGGGCACAGATTCAAAAAATAAAAAACCATGACTCGCAGTCCGAAAACGGATTGTGATTTTGAAATCGTGGATTAACTAATCCGGACCGTGAGATTTTTATTATATACATAGGATCCCCTTCCAATAAAGGATCCCTCATTTTATATAAAATGCGGACAATCTGAACTGAATTTTGACGATCCGAACCGTTAGATGTTTTTAAAATGTGTTTTTAAGGTTCAACGCTACGATTCGTCCCAAAAAATACCTAGAAGGACTTCACACACACACACACACACATATATATATATAGGGAGAGCTTCTCCTTCGGATTCCGGACTTCACTGAGGTAAACACACACACACACACACACACACACACACACACACACACACACACACATATATATATATAGGGAGAGCTTCTCCTCCGGACTCCGGACCTCAGTGATCCAAGCTTTTTTTTTTGACGATCCAATCCGTCCAATGTGTGTCAGAAGGTGTTTTCATGGGTCTATGTGGGAAATCTTTAAAAAAAACACCGGGAAGGGCTTGATCCAAGTAGTTTTTCTCAAAAATATAAATATAGAGTTTTTGCGAAAAACTAATTGGATCAAGCCCTTCTCGGTTTTTTTTTTTTTTTGAAGATTTATCGCATAAACCTTGGAAAACACCTTCTGATCACATTGGACGGCTCGGATTTTACCAAAACAATTTGCAACACAAAAAAAATAACCGCAAGGCTTCAATCCGGGAGTCTGGAGGAGAAGTCCTGGGTGTATATATGTATATATATATATATATATATATATATATCACTATTATAGATATTGTTAATTTGATATTTTTATATGAAGGGGCTATATTGTTATTTCCTATAAAATCTAGGGGTAAAATGTTATATGGAAGTGCTACTATATATGCTCCTTTAACTTTCTGACTTTTATAGATATTGTTAATTTGGTTTCTATTTCTACTAGTGCCTTTGTTTGTGTCTTTTTGAGTGAACTGGAACTATCTCTGTACTAATATAAGTTTATAATCCTGATTGGTTTCTAACTTTCTATTTCTGCTAGTGCATCTGCTAGACTGCTATTTGATTTTCTTCATTTAGGGTACGAACAAGGGTAGCCAGAATTTGAAATTGAGTTGATATATTTTTTTTTCAAAATAAGTTGAAAATCCGTGGATTAATCCGGAACTGATCTGTGACTTGAGGTTCAAATTGGAACCGAACCATGAGACTTTTAGATCGGACACAGATTGTATTTTCAAAAAACCGTGACTCTCGGATTAGGATTGGATTCATGCCAATCCGGACCATGAGCACCCCTAGATAGCTGGGTGGGGTAGACTTTCTACCAAAGATAGATTGCAGTCTTGAGGGTTTCTTCCTGACAGTAGTTGTGTGCTTTGTGATGATGGTATTGAGAGCCATGACCATTTGTTTTCTCATGTGTGGAAAAGCTTATCGAAAGGAACAATGTTCATAGAGAACCTGATTGCTTACTGCAGGAGATGGAGTGGACTACTCAGAATAGGAAGGGTGAGGGTGTTGGGAGTGAAGTTAACCAAGCGGTAGCGCTACCAAGGAAATGGGGTAGCGCTACCCAGAGCCTAATTTCTGAACAGAATGTTTAGGAGCGCTACAGGCTTTTCCCTGTAGCGCTACCGAGACCTTAAAATTGTTTTTTAGGGTTTTGGCCGACAGTGTGTGTGGGATGTTTTTTGGATCACTTTTTCAGAGCGTGAAAAAGAGAGAGAGGCAAGAGAAAACCAATCTCAGAGAGATTGTGAGAAGACTTGTACTCTTTGATTCGATTTCATAGTGGACTGGTGTGGCTCCCGTGGTTTTTCCTCACGTTGAGGTTTTCCACATATATCTTGTGTCTTGCTTTCTTTCCAGTTTTTATTACGCACTTGTTTGCTTGCTTTTTCTGTGATTCATTGTTCCCAAGATCCGTAGGGGCGTTTGTGTTGTAGGATTGAACAGGTGTTCGTCGTTAATCCATAACAGAGGGTTCCACCATACTCTCTATAAGTTCTCTTGTTGCTGCCTTGTACCATCTGGGGGGGGGGAAGGAACCTCAGAGTTTTTCAGAATAATAGGAAGACATGGATGTTATATTGCAGAAGATTGTGTCTGACATAAGGTCTTGCATTAGTGCTTGGAAGAACATCAAGAGGTCTCCCATTAATCAAAGATCGCTTCAGTCTTTTTTTTTTTTTTGGATCAGCAAAGCTTGTTTCAGCTTGTAATATCTTTTGCTTGTAGTTACAGAACCTAGTTTCAGGGAGGGTTCTGGCTTTGTTTTGTTTTCCTTGTTGGTTGTTTCCTAGGTAGGGAGTCTGGTCTTGTCGGTAGCAGTTGGTCTTGGTGTGGATTGCTATTTTTTTGTATCTGCTAGTGCTCTCTATTACTTATTAGTGTGGTTGAGGTGGTTAGTTGACTGGTTGTACTTTTGCTCTACAAGGGTATGATGCCCCAGTGGACGTATCCTCTGTTTTGTCCAAATAATTTTAACTCACAAAAAAAAAAAAAAAAAGGAAACATAAAACTTACACCGAGAAAAGTAATATCATGCTAGAAAGAAAGCCGAGGAATAAGAACATGCAATATTCAGCATTCAACAACTGCTATCTGATGATTAACATGTAGCTTATTGATGAAAAATAAGGTTTAAATCAGTTTATCAATTCACCATATAAAATATGTGTTAATAGAATATGGGTCAAGAATATACTCAACAACTTGCTGCCATTTGTAAAGACCAGAAATAATACAGCAGTAGCCTCTTTCCACTTCAGCATAACAAGAAAGTATGCACTGTGTCGACACCTTGTGTCTTTTCCTTATTCCAAAGTAACCCAATTTAAAATACAGTTAAAATCGCCCATCAGAACCCACAGATCTGTTATCTAATGAAGAAAAGCGCGGAGGAGAAGAGAAGGCTGAGTGGGAGATGGCTGAATTCAAGCATTTTGTGGAGGACAATGGCTTAATCGATATTGGTTATGTCGGTTACCCTTTTACTTGGAACAATAGAAGAGGGGACAGAGAGAATATCAGAGAAAGGCTTGACAGAGTGCTGGTGAATCCAAGATGGCGGGTGGATTTTGAATCTGGCTTCCATATAGGGCCGGGTGGGTCGGATCATTGCCCCATTTATTTGCAATACATGGAAGTCACCAGGTCCACAAGGACGTTTCATTTTTTATTCTCGCTGGATAGCCATCCCGCAATGCGAAACTATCATCACGAATTCATGGCACATAAGGGCGGTTGGCGCACGATGGTTTGTTTTACAAGGAAAAATTAAGCATTGTCGAAGGAAGCTCCGCTACTGGAGGTCATCGACCAATCTCAATTCTAGAGTCAGAATGTTGGAGCTCCAACAACAATTGGAAACTGTGTATGAAGCAGATGATTTCGACGAGGAGTACCGAAATTTGGAGAATAGCCTCAAGGAAGCATGCAAGGAGGAGGAGAGGTATCGGCGAGACAAGGCTAGAGTGGAAAATCAAGGCCTGTCAGTTTGTGTAATGTTACATACAAGCTTCTTTCAAAAGTTCTGGCAAATAGGCTACGTACTATTTTGCCAACTATCATCTCGGAAAATCAAGGAGCCTATGTCGCTGGGAGATACATTTCGGGCAACATTTTGATTGGGCAGGAGGTGTTGCACCATATAAAGAACAAGAGGTACGGAAAGAAATATGAGATGGAGACCAAGCTCGATATGAGCAAGGCCTATGACAGGGTGGAGGGGATCTTTGTGGAGAATCATGTTGAAGATGGGTTTCAGCTGAATTTGGGTGAACTGGATTATGGAATGCCTGTCGTCCGTAACTTACTCAGTCATGATCAACGGAGAGGCGAAAGGTTACATCCGGCCTTCTCAGGGTCTTCGACAAGGCGACCCCCTTTCCTCATATCTCTTTTTGCTATGTGGAGAGGGGCTATCAGACTTGCTCAAAGAAATGGAAGCATCCGGGAAAGTTCATGGTGTAAAGGTTTGTCGTGGCAGCCCTTCAATCAACCATCTATTTTTTGCGGATGATACCTTAATTTTCAATGGTGGCACATATGAGGAAGTGAGAGCTGTTCTAGCAGTCCTTCATTCTCACTGCAATGCTTCAGGGCAGCTCCTTAACTTCAACAAGTCGGCTTGTTTTTACAACAGGAACACCCCGGGAGAGGTAAGGGATCAGTTAAGTCACGCATTGGGCATTCGGCGTGACGTTAATTTGGGAAATTATTTGGGCCTTCCTACAGAAATTGGGAGTTTGAGGTACAAAGTGTTTGTTTTTATTAAAGACAAGACGCGAGCTAAATTGGAAGGTTGGGATGAGCATTTCCTAAACCAAGCAGGTAAGGAGGTGTTGCTGAAATCAGTCGCCATGACGCTACCAAATTACGTTATGTCGTGTGTTAAGATTCTAGATAAGTTGTGCAAAGAGTTGAATGGGATGATGGCTAAATTTTGGTGGGGTCTAAAGACAATGACAGAAAGATACATTGGCTTGCATGGGACAAATTGTGCAACAAGAAAAGCGGAGATGGACTTAGTTTTTGGGATCTGTCGAGCTTTAATTTGGCTATGCTAGCAAAACAAGGGTGGCGGCTGCTTAAGGGGGGAAATTTCCTCCTCCACAGAATCCTGAAAGCCAAGTATTTTCTTGTTGGATAGTTTCTTTCGGCAGAGGTGGGATCAAACCCATCTTGGACATGGCGAAGTATCTTAGAGGGAAGGCAAGTGTTGAAGGCCGAAATGAGATGGAGGATTGGGCACGGTAATAAAGTGGTTATCAATGAAGATCCATGGCTACCCAAACATGAGCCTGCAGTTCCGAGCCATGTTACAGAGGAGGCGAAAGGGAAAAAAGTTAGCTTTTTAATCGATCTCGTTCTTCATGCTTGGCACAAGGATCATGTTAAACGAGTGTTTTGTGCAGAGGATGCCAGCGTTATTCTCGCTATGCCTTTGCCGTGTTACCCAATGGAGGATAAAATAATGTGGCATTTTACCACTGATGGCAACTACATAGATCAGGGTACAAATCTGCTTTGAGCTTAAAGAGGAATGGGTTGTTGGGGAACCGAGCAGTGGGTGAATGCAGTAATCAAAACCAAATGAAACAGGTATGGAATAGTGTGTGGTCGTTACCGGTTCATGGTAAAATTAAGACCTTTATAAAAAGCTCTCAGAAATATCGTGCCGACAAAGGAAGTACTGTACAAGCTCAAATTAGCTATTGATATGTTATGCCCGTTGTGTAATTTGGAGGAGGAATCAGTCATACACTTACTTGCTAGATGCCAATTTGCGCAAATGGTGTGACATATTTCGCCTCTCCGTCTTGATATGAGTTCCATCCCAGGTGCTTCTATGGTGAAATGGTGGAGTTGTCTTCTTGAACGATGGAAAGGAGGAGATGATGGAAAAAAGTCATGGACAGCTTTGGGTTCTATTATCTGGAGGTTGTAGATATGTAGAATTGGAGTTGTTTTCAATGACCATTTAGAGAGGCCCAATGTCATTTGTCAAATCACTATCCGGGATGCAGTGGAGTTCTTGTCGGCTAATGAGGAGCAAGAGGAGGTGCCATTTAGAGACTCTACATATGGTAGGTGGAGGAGGCCTCCAAGTGGTTGTTTCAAAATCAACTTTGACGGGGGTGTTTATAGTAACAGTGGGCTGTGTGGTTTGGGTATGGTTATCCGGGATTGGTAGGGGAATTTTATTGCGGCTAGAGCCATACGCAAAAATCATAGTACAGATCTTTTCATGGTGGAAGCTCTTGCAACAAAGGAAAGCTTGCAACTTGCTATGGATTTGGGGATCGACAACATTATTCTCGAAGGTGACTCCCAACAACGTATCCGGTTGATTCAAAGGCACATGGAAGATCACCAATTGGTGGGGATTATGATTGCAGATATTCTTCGTCTTTTAGCTGGGTTCACTAGTACCGATACAATGTTCGTGAATCGGAGCGGCAATGGCGTAGCCCATAATGTTGCTTAAAGAGCTGTGAGAGGTCTTGTTTTCTCTACATGGGAGTTTAGACCTCCTTTGTGGCTTCTATCTTCTCTCCAAGGGGATGGATGCCCAGTTTGATTTGTTTAGTTTTTTATGATCATTTATATAATTGATTTCTATCGGGTGACAAAAAAAAAAGTAACCCAATTTGAATAAAATCAAAAGGCCTCCAAGAATTTCGGAAGTCCAGCCATGTCTAGCATTTTCGGGATCACCAATCAAGCAACGATAGAAGTAGAGTTCCACGAGTTAAGCTTGTACCAAATTTATCGAACCTTTGAATCTACAGCAAAATGATTAAAAATGTAATCTTGCATTCCTATGCAGACTCATGGTATAGAATTAGCTAAAAAGCAACAAGAGAAACCTCCTCTTTTTTTTTGAACTGGAAGAGAAACCTCCTTTCTGCATGTAACTACCTGCACCAGTTGCACTCAATCAGCTACCATATCATTAGAGTAACGACAGGACTGATAATAAAACAACAAACTGGTTTTCATTGATATTAATTTCAACCTGCAGGCACTTTATTTGCCTTATTTTCCTAATCAGTGGAGGTTTTTCCATTCAATTTGTTGCATTTATCCCCTTTTAGATCACTCTGGAAAATAAGTACCACTTCCTAGTGTACGACAGTTGAGAACCTTCAGGTATTTCCAGATATTGACGGAAGAAACGTTCTGGAAGAAAGGCAACCATAAAATTGGCGGACAGTCAACCTAAGCAAACGGTGACTAAAGAAGAAATCAAGGAATCCTAGAGGATCATCAAGAACTCAATAAGGCCAGCTCAAGTATGTTAGGGCTCTTGATGGCATCAGAAGCACACGGGAAGCATTAATCAAAGAAGCACACGGGAAGCATTAATCAAAATCATCAATGAAGCCCGTGTCGCCCACAATAATTTCCCATGAAATTTCGAGCATCTAGTGGACAAGTCTTGTTCCACAAAAGAACAAAACAACTCATGGTACTTTTCAGACTTCGCCTTCCATTAAAAAAACACCATTCCCATTTTTACAGCCATTAGACATGGCATGTCTACTCACTGCCTAGTATCCATCCAAAACACGCACCAATCTTTGTAGTTCAAACTTTGTATTGAGGAAGAAAATAAAAGCAGAAACTTCTACAAAAGAACAGATAGTTTACTTACACACTGCATGCACCCGCTAGCATAAATTGATCAGTTCATTAAAAAAAAAAAAGGGCTGCAAAGCCTAGCTCAAGCTTGACATAGCCTAGCTCGAGCTCTAGTCATCTAGCCACTTTCAGCCAAGATTGGGTATAGCTCACTTGTTTGCAGTTTAGCGAGATGAAACCAAGCTTTACTACAGATTAAACTCTATGCATACAATTTAAAACTGACATCATGCATAAAAGCACAAACCACAACTACCATCTGTCCAATCCGTCCCATGGATCTTGACCATAGAAATGGAAATGTGAAAGAAGATCATTTGATGGATTAAACATTAGGTACTATGAATAATCGATTTTTTTCTAAAATTAGGAAAGAAGCATCATTAAAGTTGACAAAAATCCTAAAACAACCTAAATGAGTGAATGGATAGTCCAATAAGATAAGAACTATTACATAAGTAGCACATTCCTATGTATGTCAAACTGTCAGACTTTAAACCCGAGAAACAATTCAGGAAACGATTAAATTGTCAACAAAATTTTTGGGGGAACCAGCATTTCTTTCTACAAGTCACTCCAACTAACAAAGTGAAGATTTTTCACACTTAATCACCGAGATTATATAGATTTGAGCAGCAAATATCAAGCTTCAAAGGAAATCAACAGAATCCAGTATCTACTCAATCTAGCTCAAGTAAGAAATCTAAAATAATTACCATTTGTGATCCACAAATCACAGTGCAACCACATTTAGGTCAAGTATCAATCAGGTATAATTAATTACCAGCAGTAAACTAAGGCAGCAAGAAGCAACAATTAAAATGACAGTGATAACAACACCAAATAGTAGAGTATCGAATTGATTAAGAAACTAACCTCTCCTTCAAAGTTTTTTTTACTTATCATTAGGAGTTACATGTTGATACGATGTAAAGGAACCAAACTTATTTCCAGACCAGTCCCTCTGCTGCACCATACTATATGGATGCGATTCAAACCCATGATAAGGACCAGGTGTGGCCGGATTACCCATAGGCATCCCCATAGGGCCATTACTATGGGCCATGCCAAACACTGGCATATGCATCATCTGTGGTGGGTAAGGCATTGGAATCGGCATCTGGACTTGTCCATTCCCATGTCCCTGTCCACTTCCTCCAGACCTGAGATACAAGAAACAGTTAATACTCTAGCAAATTACTTCCTAAGAAAATGTTGCGAGCGAAACCAACCTGTTGATTTTCTTAACATTTTATTTTCTCTTCTAGGGACAATGTGCACAGCCTAAATTTGTGGAGAATGAAGCTTCAACAAAGACTAAATGAAGAAAATAGAACAAACAAATTCGTTATAACTTTTGTAAGACTAGTTACTTTCTTAGCTACAACAACAACAACAATAACATAACCCATTTAGACCCCAATAATTGGAGACTAAATGGTCATATTTCTTAGCAAACAAAAAAATACTCTCCAATGATCATATTTCGAAATAAACACATTACCACATCCCTGTTCCCTCCCCCGTTCAACTGCATGGAAAGGATAGGAAAGGATGAAAAATTCCACGTTTCTACTTCTTTTTGCCAAGAAAGAACAAATAAATAAATAAATTCCATGCAAAATTCTACGACAACATATCACGTATAGAAAATATATTTCATTTTCCTTTACTTCATTTTTCCCACACAACATTCCTAACAACTGAATGGATCAATAGTTTTTTTATTTATTCCCTCAACATTATAATAATAATAATTCTGAACAGAGTGAAGCTTTACCATGAAAAAATTGAAAATTTAAAAAAATTCACAGACACTGTCACTGTCACATTAACAATTACAACAAAATACTAACAAGCTTATATGTTGGCAAATAAACTCATTTTAACTTACCACGTCCCCGTATCCCTTCTCCGCGTTTCAGTTCCCACACCTCCAGACTCATGTAGACTCTGAGGCACAGGGGTAGATGCAAACAGAGGATCTGACGCTGACGGACCCTCGTTCGTCAACCCCTGCATCCTCTTCAAATACAACCTATACTTCTGCAAGTGACTCGCCACGTTTTCTCTCGTCAACCCTTCAACATTCATCAACTGCATGATAGTCTTAGGCACCGCGTTCTTTATCCCCAAATGCCCCACCACCTCAACAAACCTCTTGTGCAGCTGCGGGGTCCATACCAACCTCGGCCTCTTCATCGCCCTCGCCGCCACGTCATCGTTTCCGTTTTCCCCCTCCTCCTCGGCAACACCACCTTCTGGTAGTGATATTACAACAATAAACACCACAAATAAAATTAGTACAACAATAAAGACCGAAAATAAAATTACAATGAACAAATTAATCGGGTTAATTTTGAGAAAATTGTTGATATTAAAATGTGTAATCCATTTTTTTTAATAAAAAAAGACTCCAAAATTTGTACTTCAGTGTTAAAATTATACACGATGCAAGCATTTAAAGACAAAAATTTCGAATCAAACTTACAAAGAAGTGGACTTTTTCGGCTTTTTCTACATTTGCTTAAAAAATCCAAAAAGTCTCAAAAACCCATGAAAGCCGAAACAACCTTAGTTTTGTTTACAACTCAACCTGAGTCCTTTCTAATAGGAGTACTACATATGGTGATTGTGAGATTTGGCGAGAAAGTGAAAGAAATCAATCAAAAAAATTCATCCTTGAAGTACTTTGTAAGCCATTTCTGACGAATATTCGAGTGATTTGACGAGAAAATTTTAACTCTTTTTCTTCTTCTTTTTCCTTATCAAATCTCCCAATCCGAAGGACTGTAAATCATTTTGCTATTAAAATATTCAAAATATCCAACACCTTCAATCCTCCTCAACTTCCTCGGATCCGACCCGTCCGTAATCTGATCCAGATCCTCGTCGTTGAACGACTTGAAGTTAACGTTAATCGACGAGGAAAGCGCGTGCGACTGCCCTCGGATAGTCGAAAACGTGCTCTGCGACGCGCGGTCGACGTCGATCACGCTCCGGCGAGGTTCCGGCGAGATACTGAATGCCGCCGCTAGTACCGGCGGGATTAACGGCTGAGACAACGGCGTTAGATCTTTGGCGCTTGGTAACCCCACCTCCCACTCCATAACTCTGTCATCGTCTCCGTTACTGCCCCGGTAATCGGCCATATTCACTTCTTCGCACATCTTCACTCAATTACATACCTCAAAGCCAACATCTAGGGCTTTACTTTTGGATTCACCACAATTGCTTCGGATTCGGATCAGAAGTGAGACAAAATTGGGGTGTGAGAAAGACGAAGTTTTAGAGAGAGAGTTCTAAATTTATACACATCAGAGCCAATATCTAGGGCTCCATTTTTTGGAATCCATAACAAGTGCTTTAGTTTCGGATCAGGAGTGAGAGGAAGCTGGGGTGTGAGAAGACGGAGTTTTAGAGAGAGAGAGGGGAGAGGAGAGACAAGGAGAGCTCTGGATTGGGGGCGAAAAGAGGAAAGGGGTGATTAATAAAAGAGTTTTCGGTTCTAAGCGAGTACCACGTGTTATTCGCGCACTTGCGCACGTACATTCGGTTGTTCATTTAGATTTTGGATGATCCGAATTTGGAGAGAGAAAGGATGAGAGAATGGGTTTCGATTTGAATCGTTCAATATACTTTTGAATGCAATGTTTAAGAGAATCACGTAGGTTCGGCCGCCTGGTAACGTATCCAAAATTTGGTCTTAATATGGGGGTCGCTTTTGTTATATCTGCTTTTTAATTGAATAAAGTGAAAGGTGCGGAAAAAGTGCTGTATCCGAATCCGGATCAGTACTTTATGAGGAGAGCCAACGTGGAGGGCCTTAGGTAGATATTTTAGATCCCTCTGTAAATATCTATCCCTTTTGAAGTGAAATTACAGAAATGGTCGAGTGAGACGGGAAGGTATGGATGGAGTTTTCTGTAATTCAGGAGGATTTAATTTGTTTAGAATTTTTAATTGCCTTTTTGGCCTTTGAGAGTTAAGAAAAGGTCCAATGTGAGGGGGTTTAAAGATTTAGTGCAGGTTGACGAATAGGAGAGGAGATTTTTGGTGGACAGCCTGGATGTGAGATGTGGAGAATTTGTAGCCTTCCTATGTCACCGTCACATGGTACCAAGGAGGGATAATGTCTACTCTAACTCTATCTTAACTCGGTCAATTTTTTTCAATTCTCTTTCTATCATGCCTCTATACCTGAAAAGATTAACAAATGTCCAATGAAGTGAGCCTTTTAAAAATTCTATGAATTGTGAACCCCAAGATATTGAGTCGAATTCTTCCACCACAATTGAGGTCGCAAAAATTTTTGTTCGTGAACATCTTCCTATGTCAATTGGAAGATGTTCACAAACACTGTATCAATATTGTTATGCCTCCATATACAATAGAAGCTCAACTTGTGGATCAGGATTTAGGTGTGAAGAATCTCAAGTCTAAGCAAATCATGGTTTTTAGGGATAATAATTCTGAGAATGTCCTCTGCCAAGACCCTGCGTTAAATACTTCCACCACTATTGAGATTTCAAGCGTGATGAATCTCAAATCCAAGCATATTATGACTATTAGGAATAATGATTCTAATGATGGAGGTACTGAGGATGGCGGTCATCTTATGACTCACTCAACCAATCACATGTTGGCATATCAGATCGTGTATCATGGCTTTTAGAGATAGCATCTCTAAGAATAGATATCGTCATATGGCTAGTCCAAGGAAACGGGGGGCTTGTAGGGGAGAATCAAAGCTCAAGGATCCGGACGATGTCCGAAGTGCTTAGGTCTTCCAAAAATATGCAAGGCATACGCACAGACGATTGTACACTATTGAGGATAGTTGCAACAAACCTCTTTTGTTTTGCACTCCACTATGTTGCGCACTTCTCTTGTATCCTTTATCTACTTGTTTTTCTCTAATGGTTGTTTTACAGGTGCTTGAGTGGTTATATTTTTGTTTGTTTGGTTGTTCTTGCTATCCTATTGGTACCCTGGAGTAGGCTTTTTGGTTGCGTTTGTTTGTTTGTCTTCTAGCCGTCCCCCTTTAATGTTTATCCCTTCTATCAGTGAATTTCTTACTCTTCCTAAAAAAAAATTGTACAAGCACTGGAAATCCTAACTTGATCTTTTATCTCAAAAAAATAACTTGATTGGTCGATTATTGTTTAATCAACTATGAGTTTTCTGAGCTTGGAGTTCTGATATATAATTTGGGACCAGCATTCAAAGGATTTGATGAAACACTTGTTCAATCCACATGATATAATATTTTGCATGAATTGCTCTAGGATCAATCTACACAAAATGAACGGTTCTGGTTATCGAACTGAGTAAAAGCAAATTGAGATTACATTATTAATGACAGATGGAGATTGAGGTTGGAACATGTTCCATGCCTTGCCCTTGTCTCCAGTCTCTCGGTCAAGATTATACAGTGTGAGCCTCACAAAAAATATGTAACATTCGCGAATTTCTTAGTCAGGTTAAGAAAAGGATCTGGATCCTCACCAGTCTTGCAAATGAATTGGATGGTCCAATTTAGGCCCATTTTGAACCTTTTCCGTGCCCACGTAAATAATCAAAACTCTTCACTTCATAGAACACGTCTATACCACACCAAAAATTAAGTTGATCAAATATCGTTTGGTGTTATTTTAAGATGCATTCTTCTTACCCATAAAATAGAGGGGAACACTGGATCACAACTCATTAAACCCATTTATTTTATAAAAAAAATCATTTTGAAATCATCTCAAATGATATCTGATCAACTTGTGATGTGGTATGTGTTTTCAACGTGCTCTAAAAAGTGAACCCATTTTTTTTTTTTTTGGCAGGCTCCGAAAGGGCCCAAAACAGGCTGAAATAGGACGATCCAATTAAGTTAGGACAGGAGAGGATAACGCTCCTTAAAAAAATTGCACCCCAATGTGTTCACTGGATCTGATGCGAGTTAAGCTAATGATCCACAAATTTGGGATCAGTTATGCAAGATATAGCGCAGAAATATTCACCTTTTTTTAAATTCAAGAGAGAGAGAGAGAGAGAGAGAGACCTTTGATATTTTACTAAAACAAAATTTGGGAACAATATTTTTCTCCACGGGAACAATCAGAAAATTAATAAAATATGAGCGCAGTTGGGGAAAAAAACAGACAAGACAAACGGAAAGACAGTGCAACCCACAATTTTCGATCATTTTTCGTGTTTTAAGGATTTTTTTTTTTTTTTGGTACCTTTTTTGCCAAAATTCAACCTGATTCGTGGAAAAGGTCACATAACAAATAGTTTGTTTATTTCCGATTTTCCAGTAGTGGGAGTAAAATAGACTTGACCATAACTGAGACATGGGCCGACTAGGAGTGTTCCACTAACAAAAAAAAAAAAAAATTATAAATCGAGATAGGTCATTCTCTCACAACACAAAAACCGTGAAAATAGCAAGGAACAATAGTAGACACTAATTTGTATGGGTGACACCAGAGGATCCAGGGCTTGTAGAGCCCCAAGGTGCTACAAAATTGTAGCCTCCAATCACAGTCTTCCACAAGTGTTTTCACTTTTTGACTAGTACGGGAAAAAAATCCGCGAATCCAAACCACTAATGGCCAGGTTGGATGGTTGTGATGTACGGCTATAATCCTGTGGCACTTTGGGACGCTACGAGGCCTCCGGATATGAAACTAAAACCCGCTAAACCGATAAATTCAAAAATATTGAACCGAAAAACTATTTTGGTTTGATTTTTTCCGAGTATTAGTTCGGTCCGGTTTTTGATTTCCAAAAAATTGAACTAGTTTGGTTTCAGTTTCATTAAAATAAAAACCGAACCGAATCCTTAACTTTATATTTAGGGGCACTTAAATAATCATTTTCCAACCACCTTCAAATTAGAGTTTCATCCTTTTTTCTTTTTTTTTTTATGCTATGATTCTATAGGATGGGTTTTTTGTTCAACTCAAAATGAAATCAACTTGGAGAGGCAAACAATAACTAACGATTGAATCAGGAATAAGAGAGTGTGTGTAAGGGTAAAGGATTAAGCCAAGTATACAAAAAGAAAAGGCAACAGAGTTCAATTCATTCCCCTCTGAGTCATCATCATCGTCCTCAAACCACGGTTCTAGAAGAAAGGTGGGTTCGCGAGCACTAGCAAGAGCAATGCTCTTGGTTCCAGGGCTCAGAGTCACTTTCTCTCTCTCTAGAATTTCCGTGCTCCAAGGATGTATCAGAAAATCTCTCTCGGGATTTGTGAAGGAGTGTCCCATATTTATAGGGATCTGCACCTAAGCATTGGGCGGCAGACATTTCCCCACTAATATGAGGACACGTGCTCTCTCCGTATACCCAGATGACGTGGGTGATGTCACTGGCCGTTAGGAAGATTCCATTAGGTCTTCCAGTGCATCATTTTCCCTCGCAGCGGCCCTTTATCCCTTAAAGCCACCAAGCCACTTGTATCTCCCCTATTCCCGCGGTGCTAGTCATGGCCGCGAGCCGTTTGGCTAGTGCCGAGACCTAACTTGAGCTCGTATCGACTTCCCTACCCCTGCCTTTTGGTCAGGTGCCATCGCAAGCCTAATTCGTGTATTCGCGTGAGCATCCATTCTTCCCCGTCACGTCAATCTTCCTCGCTGAGGGTCTCGCAAGGGATGAACCTCCTCTTAATTGTGTTTCCCTTATACAGGGCACCTTTAATTCTGTTGGGTCCCTTCCGCGAGGTCATTTCCTCTGCGGTGGGGGCTCGTTTTAGTCATTATCCCTTGTTGACCAATGACGTGTCCGTCGAGACTTTTCAAGCCACGTGGCTATGCATTACGGGCTAGTCGACTGCCTTGTCACTCAATGCACTGACCTTTCCTATAGATTCCATTACAAGATTTAAAAAAAAAAACACAATAGTACCCTTTATTATTATATATATTAGGAGATGAAGGACTAAAACGAATGTTGCATATAGGAGCCGGGAAAAGTGGACCAATTTCAATATTGGAGGTCCTCCCCTACAATTAAGGAATTTCGAGATATAAATCAATCCCAGATATTACTATGCTCTTTCAAAGTCCCAAAACAAACTAACACCATAAAGCTTTCTTCCCAAATCAATAGTCGTCCTCTCACTCTTCTCCATTCCACAATCGTCATTCCACCATCCCAACATCGTCCACCTCTGTTGTCCCATTTCGTGGTCCTAAAACTTCACCAGTCGGAGTCAGAAATTAGGGTCATAAATCGTCTATCTTCGCCGTCCTTTTGCGGTCCCAAAACTTCACCAATCAGAGTCCCAAATCTTCGTTCCAACTCCTTCAACTCAGTGGATAAGATCTTTACCAAAACCATCCCAAACCGATTTCTAATTGTAAGGTTTCTTTCTTTTCTTTTCTTTTCTTTTCTTTTCTTTTCTTTTCTTTTTGTTCGTCCTTGTCATTGAATCTTTTTCCATCAAATTCTTGATAATCATCAGTAATATATTCTTCATTTGAAGCATGAGATTTTTGGATGTATTTGTATCTGACAATGTCCCTTCACGCAGATTCTCACAAAAAGGGAACTCGCATTTCTGAAAGGGTCCATCGGCGATTGTTTGGAAAACTTATGAACATCCTGATTTGTATGATTTTACCATGATACTAATTGTGGAAACATCCTGATTTTACCATGTTACTGATTTTGGAATAATTATTGAAGGACATTTTTTGTACGTTTTTTATAATTATTTTAACCATGATCATTGCAAGGTGGAAACTTTTTACCATGGCTCAAAGAAAAGATTTTCTTATAAATTAACCATGTGAATGATATTGGAAAAATATTTGCTGTAGTTGACTAGTATTTTTACCATAATCATTGTAACATGTTGGGACAACTATGGTAAATCATGAAAAAATAGATGGCCGCATTTATAAGTTGTTTAGGGTTATCATAATGATTGTAACATGCTTACCATGTTCCCAACATGTTACATTACTTTTACCGCATTTTCAAAAATCCCCTAAAATTCGGTGCTCAAAGGACTCTTATTTGGAAAAAATATCATCCTCTAATTTTGAATCTACACAATTTCAAAAATTCTTTTATTTTAGGTAAGTGAATCATACACCTCCCATTTCAAAAACCGTGATATGTGATAATTTTTTTTTCCATGATTTGTGTTCTAAAAGGATATTATATTTACCATGTTTTCTTATTAAATTTTGCCATGTTTCTTTTGTATTTTAACATTTTTTTTTACCATGTTTGCTTTTTGTTTTTTTATCAAAACCTTATGCGATATTTTTTTTACCATGTCTTCTATAAGAGAGCCACTGCGCAAGCTTACATAGACAAGGATTATGTACTCCTTATCTATATAGGCTCGTGCAACAACTATAAGATCCTGGAATTTTTACCATGAATATTAAGTAAGGCTTCCATGTTTACCATGGGTTTGGACATTTTTTTTAACCATGATTTAAGATATTAATTCAATAATTATAAGCATGTTTACAGGTCATTAAATATTTTTTACCATAAAACTAAGATTTGTTTTGATATCTTGGAAACAATATCATCCCCTAATTTTGAATCTACACAATCTCAAAAACTCTTTGATATTAGGTAAGTGAATCATACACATCCCATTTCAAAACTTCCTTAATCTTAATTTTAGGCATTATCTTTCAAGTAAAATTTGAAAGATAAGTAACTAACATGCAATTCAAATTTTAGAAATCCCTAAAATGAAGGAAGTAATTGTCATTCGTTACTTTGTTCCTAAAAATCATTAAAAAAAAATCAGTTACTTATTGGTCTTCCAAAAATCTCCTAGGTCCTTCAAAATTGTGATATGTGATTTTTTTTTTTTTACCATGATTCGTGTTCTAAAAGGATATTATATTTACCATGTTTTGTGACTAGTAATAAGTTTACCACACTTTCTCATTAAATTTTGTTGTGTTTCTTTTTTTTTTTTCTATGTTTCTATGTTTTTTTTATCGTAACCCTATGTGATTTTTTTTATCATGTCTTCTATATATAGAGCCATCAAGCAATGCCTACATAGATAAGAATTATAAAAGGAGAGTGTACATACTTCTTATCAATATAGACACGTGCAGCCGCTATAGTATCCTGGAATTTTTACCATGAACATTAAGTAAGGCTTCTTTGTTTACCATGGTTTTTGCCATTTTTTTTTACCATGATTCAAGATATTAATTCAATAATTATTATCATATTTACAGGTCATTAAGTATTTTTTGCCACAAAATTGGAATTTTTTTTGATATTTTGGAAACAATATCATCCCCTAATATTAAATCTACACAATTTCAAAAATTCCTTGATTTTAGGTAAGTGAATCATACCACTCCCATTTCAAAACTTCCTTAATTTTAGGCATTATCTTTCAAGCAAAATATGAAAGATACTACTAACATGCAATTCAAACTTTGGAAATCCCTAAAAGGAAGGAAGTAACTACTATTCGTTAATTCAACAATTTTTACCATGTTTCCAAGTCATTAAACTATTTTTACCAAATGATACAAATGATACATCACAAATGATACAAAAACATGACACAAATGATACATCACTCAACAATCATGGTAAAAAAAATACTATTTACGTTACAGAAAACATGGTAAATACCTTTTTATTAATGCAATCTCAAGAATTCAAAAATCTCACAATTAACGTTACCATATATTAATGCAATCCCATTATTTTAGGAAATCATATATACTACATAACTTCCAATTCTCCATAATTTCAAATCCCACCTTTTCAAATCTCCATAATTTCTAGCAATGCTTTTTTTATTTTGAGTATATATGTCACAAGGGTAAAACTGGTAAATCACACTTGAAGAGGATGAAAACATAACTATGAAGAGTGACTGGGACAAAAACGTACGGGTGCCTAATAAAAGGATGATTATTTAATTACCTCTTATATATAAAGTGATATATCAAAAAGAACATAGGGTAAAAAAAGAAAAGAAAGAGAGAACTCCTTATCCTTATTATCATATTTGAGCTACAATTATTGTTGAGCCTAACTATTATTGTGATATAATTGTTGTTCGAATTATTGTACATGGTTACGATGAGTTCTAATCCAAGTCTGTGAATCTTTTGGCCCAATAATATAATACAGGAAAGCGTATGAAAATAAAGAAGTAGTTGTCCTAAGAAATATTTCACTTGATTCTTCCTCTATCTCTTTGATCTCCCCAATATTTTTCCTATCCTCACGAACACCTTTTCCAACTTCTCCCTAAAACACATTTCTTTTGATACGACTTTCGTTGGTCGGAAATATTTTGCTTGAAAAATTGTGTGATAGATAGGAATCTTTATAGTGGCAAATAAATTGAAAACCCAATAAACTTTATGAGAATGTTTAACTCCAGATTTTCTGTGATTCAAGACCGATGTATAATTAAGAGGTAAAATGCAAGAAAATATATAGTTTTCTAATTTTTCCCACGAACAAATCTTCTCCATTGCTTGCCTCTTTCTTCTGAGTTTAAGTTGTTACCACCAAACAGAAGCCATCCCTCTGAATCTGGTAGTCACAAGAGGGACTCTCTTATGTTTAGGAACCTCTTCGAAATCCAAGATTTTGTCAATGGCATTCATCCAATCAAAGAACTCCTGTGTCAAATCTCCCTCAAATTCAAGGAAGTCAATCTTTCATACCAGACTCCCAATAATGAGAATCATGATTGTGAGGCACAACCTCTTGACCCTGTCCCCTTGGTAGGCGATTACCAGCAAAAGGGTCAGAGCATTTGATATCCGTACCCTTAAACTCCTCTCTGAGCGTCAGGGTAAAATGGACGCCGTCGAGGTTGGTCTACAACTTCAAGAGTCGTGAGGCATTGTATGACGGCCCCATGCATCATCTCTATTAGTTGTATACCTTCCTTTGTTCAATATTAATAATCAAAAATCGAATTGTCCTAAGTTTACAACTCAATTTATAGTGGAAAACCCTACATAGTAGGAAATAAAGAAAAAGGAAACAAGAAAACTAAAAAAACTAACTATTCTTCTTGACTAAGCAAATATTAAAAGAAAACTAAATAAATTAAATTTGAAAATTAAATACTCTAAAACACTTATTTCTAAAATTATAAGATTCCCTAACAAAATTACTAAAAGTAAAATAAGGAAAACTATAAATACTATATTTTGAATTATATTCAATTTCCATTCTGCATCATAATAGAAAAGAAAAGGTAGTAATTCAGGCTCAATTAACATTTTCGATCCAAACTGATACATTCTAAAAAACGGGTAGAACCAAATAACAATTAACACCGAACCAAACCAAACCGAAGATCAAACAGTTTGGTTTCAATTTATATATTTAGAAACCGAAATTTTTTATTAGGTCGGAGAAAATGCCAAAACCCGAACTGAATCGAACCTTTTACACCTCTCCTAATCTTCTTCTTTTTTAAAAAAAACTGATACACCTCAGCTAATCGGATCGGTAAGTTATTTCCGAAACTTTGGATCAAAAGAAACAAGATCTACCTACGGTCGTTGTACTTCCATTTTTCTTTTTAAAGTTACTCCCTCCGTCCCTTTTTAAATGTGTAGCCTCGTAATTCCAACTTATTTTCTCTCGCATCAACTTTTTCAACTTTTAGTTCTACTTTTCACTACTTACCATTATCAATATAATAATACCGACTAACTTTTCAAAAAGAAATCTACTTTTAAGGGTAAAAGAGGAAATGTATCCACTACTTTTTCAAAACACACACTTATTAAGAAATAGCCTAAAATAAAAAGTTAAACATTTAAAAAGGGACGGAGGGAGTACCTAATATCAAAGAGTTGGCATAGTAGTATAGCATAGGTCTCCCGTAGCAGGTCAAAAATACTTAAATTTAAATGGTTAACCGTCCACTAAAATTACTATCCAAAAAGAAACGCAGACTTAAGAATTTTATAATAAATAATAAAAAAAAAGTCATTGAAATTTACTCCCGTATTATCAATTTTGATCCGAGAGGGGCAGATTAAACATACGCAAAACTATATTCAAGACTACTGGTACCCATTTCTCGCAATTTCGCAGTTTAAATAGGATAAGGTTTTGACACTTTAAAGGAGAAAATTGTCTAGTTTTTTCACAACTGAAGTGTTCAATCCAGCTTACGCGCATCTTAACTATCATGGTTAAAGTCAGACATGACACAGAAAATGCGCTTCGGAGAGGGAGGGAAAAGACTTTGAACACCATCTCTCAAAAATATTTCATGCTCAAGGTGCACGCCCCACCACACATCAACGCGGTAATGTATGGCGGGGCATGTCCTCGCAAAACATTATTTCAAGAGTTTGAAGACACTAATGCCTGGTACTACGAATTGCTGCAAAAGCAGAACAATTTGTCCATCTCCAGACATCACCACTGCATCTTCTTTACAAAAGTTGTGATTCGGTGAAACTGAAAACACTGATTTTGGGACCAGAGCTTTAGGAATTGAAGGAATATTGGTTCCATCCATGTCTTTAAAGGTAGACCCTCCTGGGAAAGAGAGTATCTTCTCAAGTGATGATCCATGTTCCCTCATATTAAACGTCAAATAAATCCACCGATCTCGATTGAAAATGGATGTTTAACTAACTTGATTTTTCTATATAAGACATACAAATAGAGACCTGCAAAAATAACTACTTACATTAACATATCAAACTGCAGTGGTTCATATTTTGCATCAAATGCGCAGAGCTTAATAGTAATACCCCACAAAAGCCCCGGATTGCTTTTAGAGAGGTTTTATCTCACCCGCTACCAAATCTGTTAGCAGAAGTCAGCTCACCATCTGGGCCTAAAGCTTTCAACTATGACAAACACAAATTTGGGTAACAATGTTTGAACCAAGAAACTTCTGTTTCTGCTAAAAGCATACTAACAAAACATCTTGTGATGAATAACCGACGGATACTACAGTTTCGCATTGCCAGCATTTCACATTTTCATAGCATAAATAAAAGCCGAATGTACTAGACCAACAATAGGAGAGGAGTGATATGCACACTTTAGGGAACAAATCACAGGCATGAAAACTTGCTACTCGGCCATTTACAGAAATCATCAAATACCATACATACGAAAATTTCCAGCCTCGCATAAACATCCTCTCCATGTGACAACATTTTTACAGTCACGACTAAACATAAACTTACATCTCAGATTGCTCACTTATCTTTTTTACACCCTTAAAAACATGAATCGCGATTTCATATCTCCTGAAGTACAAGCCTCAGCTTAACCTGATTCTATATATAAGCCACCTTAAAACTACACAATGTACAGGTTTCCTGGTACAAGCAACACCTTTATTTTCAATCCACTCTTACCTTCCGAAAGATAGGCCGAGCCACAACACTAGATACAGAGGAGAAAGAAAGAGGTAGCTCAAACTAGCCTCGGTTAGCTGTACAAGAACGTTCTACCCTATGTGGCGTCTAAGCAGGCTGCATATACTGTGCAGAAATTCTCCTTTCTGCAAACAATCATAGTTAACAGTTAAAAAGAGAGTTGTCAAAGGAAAGAATCTAGACAACGGAAAGAAGATCTATAGCAGCGAAGATTAATTTTATGGAAAGCAAGGCAGGGGCAGAGCCAGGATTTGAACACTGGAGTGGCAACCGTCTGATGGCTACTTAAACTGTTGCATGTTATGCGGAAAAATGGGGAAAAAAAATAAAGTTAATTGTAAAGTTATAAATTAGGCTTTGTTGTGGGCTTTATTTTTCTGTGGAAAAGAAAAAATAAATGCTTGGTCCAACTCTCTTGCGGTGTTCAAATGAAAGCCATAGAAATGCTAATTCTCTAATCCAAACTAGTCATTTTCTACAACAATAACATAACCCATTTAGTCCCCAATAATTGGTGGTATGGACGGGGGATGGATAGGAGACAGACCTAACCTTTGGCAATATATGCACAAAGTAGCTGCTCCCAGAATACCACTGAAATAGATGGATTGGAGACGGACCTAACCTTTGGCAATAAATCCACAAAGTGGCTGCTCACAGAATACCATTGAAATAGTGGTCCTCCTATACCGTCGCGTTTACTACGGAATCATGCCCTCAAATCAAAGTCAAAAGGCATTACAGAGACTAGACCCAAGAATCATTTTGATTTATGTGCACATTACCACACTTCTTTCATTTAGCATCCAGAGCATTGGCGTTGCACAATAAAACTAGTCATTTTCTAAGTTGCAATTATTACATTAATTTTCAAAAATATGAAGCTGTTCATATGCGAATAAATACTTAATCGAATCACATTAGTTCATTAAAGAATTTGTAGGTTGACTGTTTCAGTCATGAAATTGTAGAGCTAGAAGCATGGGATTAGATTTACCAAGGATAAATTGGTAGTTAATTAGAAAATCGAGTCATTGTGAAATCACGTTGCTATTAAACTTGATAAAACTCGTAGACGCGAATCAACCCTAGGCATAGGGAACGTTTTGCGATATGCTACATAGCATATTCAAAGCCCAAAAGGATGAATTTCAAGAGTGAAAAAGTGCTTTTCAGTAAATGCAAGAGGTGACAAATTTAGATCCATGTGCAAAGTTGAGAGGTAAGAAGTAATTACCACCAGCCACGACAAGCTTCTCTACCCGAGCAACAATATGCTTTCCGTAGGTGTATTTTTTGAGTGCATTCAGATGAATCTTAATTCGCGTCAGGATATGCTCACGTTGCTGATCATCACAAGTTTCTAGCACCTTTTGTACAACATAATTTGCAAACTGATCTTTCATCATCGCCTGGATAGAAAACACGTACCAACAATAAGAAAGTTGAAAAGAAAACAAGTGAGTATTTATCAATGAAATTATCATTTCCTACAAGCCAATCGGATCTTTCCTCACATATAGCACAACCCAACAAGCCTCAGTTGCCGTTCGACCATGGGAACCTGTGCCCGGCTCATATTAATCTTATCAAGCAACAAATCTTCCGCTACCTCTTCCCTTCTTGCAGAAAACATGTATATTTAATGAAATCACAAAATTGTATGAGGGAGCCATCTATGTTGCTAGTCGCCTAACCCTCTAAATTAGCATTCCTTGTTTTATGTAATTCAGTGCAACTCTTAATCTCTTACACACGCACAAGACCCCATCCCATCTTTTTCACACAAATTCACTCTTCCATCTCAACATCCCAGCTAGGCTAATAATTTGGACACAGTACCTAACTACTTGAATTGTGTCAATCAACGCCCTACATGATACAACATTCTTGACCTTGGGAAAACTTTGTGGGCAATACTAAATAAGTAAATACATAGCTTGAGATGAAACTAGAACATTTCTCTTGAGAAAGATCAAAAATAAGTTATATAACTAACCAATAAAGCAAATACTGCGATACAAAAAGATGATGCCAACTTGATAGTGTCTGATGCAAATCAATTCAGAAAATAATAACGAGAGACGTACAAGGGAAGGAAGAAAGAAAAAGATGACAACATGGTCATTAAAAATATAGTCCCCCTGCGCAAGAATTTCGATAGAATTAATTATCTAAAGTAAAAAGCAAGAGAACAAACCTGAAGAGGCTCATTTTCATCAGTAGTGCCAAGCATCTCATTCACCAGGAGCTGGCGTTGGGCGGGACCACCAAAAGTTAAGCATTTTTCCACGACATTCGAAGCGAACTTCTGCTGGCTCATTTGAACTATCTTACCAGCTAATTCCTTGATTATAAAGGAACGCTCATGAGGCTTTCCATGCTCCAGTACATGCTGTTGAAATAAAATGCAGCTTATCAATGGAAACAACCAAAAAAAAAGAAAAAAAGATACGCATCCCCACTAGAACCAGGTTTTGGACTAACATAATCAGTAATGTATCACAGCACTTACAGAAAAGGGCATATATGGTCCACATAGTGGATGCCAGAACAAGGTTAAGTACCTGAACAACATAATTGCCATACTGATCTTGAGCTAACATGCTAACAGATCCCAAAACTTCCTCCATCACTTTACTCTGGGTATTTGGGTCTTCACAATGCTCCAATATTCTCTGTTTGCAAATAACATAATATATGACAGATCACCACCCTTTAATGGAATATACCAACATCTTAGCGACTTAGCCTACAAGATGAGTAAGAAAACCTTTGTTCGTGGAGCCACCACTCACTATAAGGGAATATATCAACAATTTGTTATACCTGTATGACACGACACCCGTATGGATGGGTGGAAAGAGACACAACTTGACCAAAAAATGTTGACACTATGAACTGAATGTGTTCTTCAGGAACACATTCAATACACTTTTGGATGACATGGTTCCCATTCTGATCACGCACACAGCGTATGATATGACCATCGAGCTCCCCAACCATTTTAATCTTTTGGTCCAGATCAACAACTTCTATTGCCTACATACATAAATAAAGCCAGTTATCGCCAAGAATCGATAAGGGTAAAAGTTGGCTAAAAAGAAAAAAGATAAGTGTAAAACAGATAAAGAGGAGCATCCAGCAGTTAAGAGTTAATCTATCGTCTGTTTGCATGGTATTTGGTACTCAAAATAGAAATGTCAATTTGTTCTAGCCTTTCGGGCATTTAAAAAAATGCAAGTATCTTGAGAAGGTCCAGAGATGAAGGGAGTCGAGAAAATTTACTAAATGCATCAAGAGCGTGGACACAGTAAAATATAGTACCAAACAAAACTAAACCAACTAAATTGATTAACTGGAGATCTATTCGGCAAAATACATCCTTACGTGAAAGGCAAAAGTTGGACAGTTAAAAAAATAAAAGAAAGAATAAGTAATGAGCAACAGAGATTAAAGAATTCGTTATTAGTTTCAGAAGGTGAAATTACACTGTCTAAGGATTTAAAAAGAGTAAATGGCATTACGCGTGGCTACACTATGCTCATAATTCAAATGGTAGTAGAAATTTCGAACCACACTAAAATTCATAATTTGGGAAACCATCTCAATAACTACACCCTGCTTCTGATAGTGACGCCAATAAAATTGAGGGGGTGAAGCTTTGAATATTTGAAATATGTACTTGAACCATAATAGAACCGGTCCAATTGAAGATTGTTGAAGTAGCAAAATAAGCAGTTAATGAATGTGTCACTGCAAGTCCCAGCATCCTCCACTAGCTCCCCTCACCATTCTTAAACTCTTTCTCTACACTAACGCCACAACAATACCTCCACCAGAAGACTACCTCAACGTGCGCTAACTACCAACACTACCAAATGACCACCCTATTAATCTAGTATCACCAATTCACTATCTTCATTACCTTCTATAACTCCTTCTACCGACCCAACCACCATCATAACCACTCTCTCTCCTATTACCCAAGCCAAATGACCCAATCGCCTCCAACCACAGCCACCTTCTTCTGATCTTTTTCTCCCAAGTCCTAACACAGTTCAAAGACTACCTCCCTCCCTCCCTCTACAGTGATTACACTACCATTGGCACCATTTTAACAAACCTGCTCCCACAGTTATACAGCCACCGACCTGTGATCCATAAATCTATAATCCACCATTTTCCTCACCATTAGTACTTAATTCTTAAGAAGACACATGCCACCACCTCAACACCACTGTATTTCCAAGAGATTTACACAGAGAGAACTAAGATGTACAGTCTATCTAGACAAAGTAGTGACCAAATTTAAGTAGAGGGTTTTTTGGTCATTTGAAGAAAAGGAACATAAGAAAGTGTAGAAAATATAAGATCTATCTTGTTGTCAAATACCTTCTCATCAAAACTTCCTGACTGATACCAAGGAAACGGATGGAATTGCAACGATGAAAACAAAATGTAAGATCATAAACATGCCAAGGCCACATAAATGGTTTCAGGAAGATCTATTGTGGGTTAAAAGAAAAGGATCAATATATAAAATCAATCATTAAGGACATTTATTAAGATGAAGAGCAGTTTGACACCTTCTGGATCACTCGACAGCCGTACATTTGAAGGCTAAGCGTCAGCACATGCCCAAGAAGCTTGCTAGCCATTTCTCTCCTCTGGGATGCCATTCCATGCTCAAAAAACTGAAAATTACAAAATAGTCACTTGTATAAAATCTACTAAAGAGTTTAAAACCACAACTACGTTATATTCCCTCGTAGATCAGTCCAAACAATTTATGTATTGTTGAGCGTTATCAGAGTAATAAAGCTAGTATTTTGAGTACCTTTTGAATAACATAATTGCCAAACACATCAGTCATCAAATTAAGAGCTTGGGGAATGATTTCCTCATAAACCATGGTTTTCTCATCTGTTGTAGCTGTTTCGAGCTTCTGTTGAATGAATCGGCTTCCATATTGATCCGCACTGCTTTTACAAAAAGTTCCATCACCAATTAATAACTCGCCATGGTTGATTAGTATTCAAGGCTTAAAAAAAAAAAATTAATAAAAAAAAAAAAAAAACAAACAGCACACACCTGAATTCAACAACATGACCTGCAATTTCAGAAAGTTCAAAACACTTAGCTTTATTGCTCTTAAACTCTTCCAGCAAAGATGATGCGAAGCTATCTTCCAAATTAGAACCGCTCTGTAAGTGCCAAGGTCCCATCGCACCCCCTCCCAAGTTTCTCATGCCAGTAGGGTATCGCATGTTTAGTCCAACAGGAGAGTTTGGTATGACAGGACTAGCCAAGGGACTCCCAGGATACGACAAACCAACACCATATGCAGCAGTTCCATAGTAACCGTGGTGATTAGAACCACCAGATTTCGTGCCAATGGGACCACTATACTGCGATTTCTGAGGTGATAGCACGGAACCCAGATAAGCTTTCTGGAGTAAATCCATGTAAGGATTCCCCAAGTAATTCGTATCTAGATATGGATCATTAATTTGTGCAGCTTGTGCTGCCGCATACTCTGCTGTCCTCAAGTACTGAAGATACGCGGGATCCACCAGAGGTGCCATCTGGTTCCCCATTCTGTTGAAATGATGTGATTCTGATGCTCCAGGGCTCACATTCGATGCAAAAGGACCTCCACCAAACATCCTAGAGTCAATTCCAGGAGCAGCCATAGGTGATGCTGCTGCAACAGTTTCAAATAAAGGTGGCATATTAGAAGGGCCTGTATTTATGGAGTACCCACCTAAACCATAGTTCAGCAACGAAGAATTAGCAGCATCCGTATGCTGATAGTGAGAAGATAAGCTTCCCTTGCTGTTAGTAGAAGTAGGAGATCCTTTCAGGTATGATTTATTGGATGAAGCAGTGGTTCTATGCGGAGCCCCATTGCTCATGCGCAAATCTGAATACGACGTTTTTGTTGACTGCTCGGGAAAAGACATATGAAAATGCCCAGATTCAGATTTGTTCATGTACAGATGCTGCTGCGCAACATTATTCTGACTGCTTTGCAAATTGAAGGGATACATATTGGGATCATCCATGTCATGTTCAATCTGTGGCGCTAAATGTTTCTCTACATCAATCATCCCATTTGAAAGGTTCATGCCAGATAAAGCGGTGACCAGATCAGTAGACTCTGTCGCAGAAGCTGAGACACTGTTGAATGAGATTGGACTATTAACACTTCTCTTTTCAGACATACTTACTCTCTCTCCACCAATAGGAGCAAGGCAAGGGCTAGGAGCCCTAGCAATGAGTTGGGGATCGGGGGTGGTGCTTCGGGACAAGGAACCACCCAAAATCGCAGCATAGGAATATGATGCAGGTAGACCAACATTTTTTACATCAGATGAGCTCTGAACATTTACACTGGATTGCATAAGATTTGGAGATGCCAATTCTCCACGCAAATGAGCCAGCTCGGCTTCAGAAGATTCTAAGGCCTCACTGTTTTCGAAAGTGTTACGGCTGGCAGCGCGTGACAGATTCCTTGAGCCAGGAGTTGGGCGCCCCAGATCATCCTGCATGCAGACATCAAAGTTCAAATGTTACCAACAAAATCATGAAGTAAACAGCTTTACTACAAATTCTCTATCAGGGCGGGCCTACAAACAACAATGTCCAATGGTGTCAGAAAGAAGAGGGTTGAAAAATATTTCAGTTGCACCAAATAAGAAGACAAGGCCCGAGGGTCTGATTTAGTGGAACACATTCTTTAACAGCACAAGTTATAGTCACCAAATTATAGGAGCCACAAACAACAAGCGGCTCATCTGAGAAAGCCAAGAGTTTTGTCTACTCAAGACACCGCACTAGAACATGAAAATTGCAACCGCACCAAAACTCAGGCATCACAGTTTTTATCGACACAATGGGTCTGCAGGATTATTAGGCTCTTTAGAGCTCGATGCTCCATTACTAGAACCCCAAGCTACAAACTGAGCCAACCTGACCTGGAAATGCTAGAATCTTTGAAACCCATTAGGATAAATCCCATTGATCTAGTTTACAGGCCGTTATATAAGTAATGGGGGTGCGGCCTATCTACTGCAGCTCTTCACTCACTGACCTTGGATCCAGTTGTGTGAAGGACAATAGAGTTTCAACAGTATCAAAGCATTGAAACAAACAGTAAGCAACAATCAAACATTATGCCAAATTGCATTTAAAATGAGCATGACAAAAGGCTAAAGTTTCAATAAGATGGCTCATTTTGATGAGAAGAAACAGTAAAAGTAAGAATGCATTTGGCTCGAAGGCCAAGTTATTTGTTTGGGGTTGCCTAGCATACATGCAAAATCAGAAGGGAAGCAATGACTGGCACTAAGGCTATTGAAGGGATTACAAAACTTCCACACACAAACTATCATCAGCTCAAAAGCAGACAATCTTAATGTTGACAACTAGATAATCAAGGAAATTACCAACGGCAAAGAGCCCCCTTGAATGGTAAAATGGGATCATTTATAGAAAATGCTATCAACAGTCAACACGCGACCACAGGTGAGAATTAATGGACAAAATACAACTGTCATTTTGTACTCCGTATGTAACAAAGCACAAGCATATGAGACAATCACCTGAAATATCTCAGCAAGGCTCTTCTGTTTCCCACCAAGCCCTAAACCAGGTAAGCCAATCAGTACATCACCACCCCACTCTGACGCAGCACGGACTTTCTCCGAATCACTCTCACTCTCCCCTTTTTTCGAACTGAACCCCGGTGGCATCGAAAACTGAGATCTTCCCCCACCAACGCTATCATTCCGACTCAGATTCCTCCTATCTCCTATCCCACCCACCGCGGAACTCCCTCCTTGCAACCTCTGCGCGGACCGCCAATCCTCTTTCGATAGCGAAGGCGGCGGGAGCCTAGGGTTTAGATTCACATTGGAATAGTAGTAAGATAAATAAGCAGGATCAGACCTAAGTTCTTCCTCAGACATAAACCCACCACCACCATGATTAAACAAACCACCAACTGCACTCGATGAACCTTCAACTGTGGGAGGAGCTGAACCACTTCTGTACAAATTCAACTCCTTTTCACGATCAACATCAGCTTCTTGTTGCCTAATCAACAAGCTGACTTCTTTCTCCAATTCATCCCCAAAAGATCCTTCTTTTCCCAATTCAGACGGCATCTTCACAACTTCCAATTAACTTACTCTAAAAACCTACGAAGTTTCAACTCCCTAATTTAAAGTACCTAATACCTACTTACCCAAAAAAAAGTACCTGAAACCCATGTGTTTAAAACCCTAGAATCGCCTATCTGAACACATAAAAATCCAATCTTTGATCATCAAAACTGCAAGGGAGCTCGTTTCGTTGTAATATACTATTAAAAACTGGGCAATCAAAATATATACAGGGATAAAGCTATGATTTTTACATTTGACTGGAGAAACAGAAAGAAGAGGGAAACGGGGAAGTGTCAGTTGAGGATGAAGAAGAGTGGGGATGGTTCTGATCAATCAGGCGGCGAATTGGTTCTTACAAAGAACCCTTTTTAGGGTTTTGGTTTTCAACTATACGTACATGCTTAAATACTTTAGCTAGAATTAGTAATTCACTTGTTTCTTAAAAGAGAATTTAAAAAAAAACAAAACTCCCTCCGTCCCATAAAATTGGATCACTAAGAAATTACGTGCAATTTTTAAGCTAAAAAATAATGTACTTACAAAAATAAATTGTGAGTCAATATAGATCTTATTTGATAGATCTCATCGAGAACTTTTATACAATGTAAAAAAAATTAAAAAATTATTTTGGTAAATACATTATTTTTTAATTTGAAAATTGCACGTAGTTTCGTAGTGATCTAACTTTATGGGACGGAGGGAGTAATAATTTGCTTCTTTCCTGTTTATTGGGAAATTAAATTGTTTTAATAAAAACCTAGCAAATAATTTTCAGAAATAGCAAGGCCGGCCTGGGGATTTCAAAAAATGTGACCATTTCTGTATTTTACAAACAAAATGATAAAAAGGTAAATCAACTTAACTCAACAAAATTATTGATTTCCAATGACATAAAATTTTAAATATGCATATTATTTAAAAACTTTAATATGACCATTTTGTTTTTTTGGAAAAATTTAATTATTATGCTTATATAATTAATTTTCACTTATTTGACATGCTCAATTCATATGAATATATAAATTTATAAACTGGACAAATAACACCTACCTTTTTTTAAGGGGCTCAATGCTAGAGCCTAGCTCGTCCTTTTTTTATAGCATTACTAAATTTACATATTATAATAATTTACTTATTTCATCAACCCAAACCTAAAACCTCTTTCATCGTGCAGCTCCTCTTTGCTCATGTCAATACTTGTGAATTAAAGGGTGAAACCTAAAGCATCTTTCATCGCACAGCTCCTCTTTACTCATGTCAATACTTGCAAAATAAAGGGTCTAGGGCTCACGCCTCACTACATGTGTATAGTGAACTCCCTCGGTAATTCAATCGGTGATCAACAGTCCGAATCGTCTTACACTTTAAAAAAGCATTTTGACATTTACTTTAATTACAATTTATTCAAACCGTTAATTGGCAATCAGACAATCGAAAGAGTTTATTACACGCATGTAGACATGTAGTGAGGGTACAGGCCCCAATCTACTAATTTGACCCATTGACCGGATGGTAGAAAATTTGACCCGCTGATTTAGAAAGTAGAAGTAGTTTAGCGTTAGATAAACATTGCCCAAATAAGAAGAAAGAGAGAAAAATGGAGGGGAGAGAGAGAGAGAGAGAGAGAGAGAGAGAGGAAAATGACGAATTGACGATGTTTGGTTTCCTCATGTTCCTAAGGAAGAATCTGTGGCCGCCACGTAGACACTCCAGATTCGGTGGTTGGAACTGGGCAGCACTAGTTGGCCACTACTTGTTCAAGTTTTTGGTTTTTGGGGATTATCTACTAGTGGTATTTTACTCTTGTAGTTATAGGTGAAGTTCAGTTTGGTCCTCAAAATTTTAATTTAGTCGATTTAATTCTCAAACAATTACTCAAACTTCGATTTGGTCTTCAAAACTTTATTTGAGTTGATTTAGCTCTTAAAGTATTCAACTTGTATCGATTAAGTCCTTTGCAAAAATATCTGCCGAATTACAAATTATACTAAAGACAAAAGCTTTAATACATATAAAGACCCACTACAATTCTTCACAATCTTATACTCCGTATTAGATTCGTTTATGGCATCAAATAGGGTTGCACTATAACTCAAAAGCCCGCCCAACCCATTTTTTTAAGGGGTTAAGGCCATCCGTAGTGGTAGAGTTAAATTTGTGTAGTTATATGACACAAAAGTGTAAAAAGTGGGATCCAATTGTGTGAGTTAAGTTGTTGTTAGTTAGTTAGATGTCTTTGTGTTATAACAGTGTAGCTAGCATTTTGTTAAATTAAATGTTCCAACCAAAATTCGGTCCCATACATACAACAGATACTTTTTGCAACGGCTGGGAGACTGAGGAATGGCTACTTCTCCTTTTGTTCAAAAGAAAATTTTCACCACCTCCAATCATTTTGCCAAAAAAACCTTCTTTCTTTTGCCAAAACTTCACCACTCCAATTTGGATTTCTCTCCTTCTCTGGACCCTTCTTCTTTTGGGTTGCTATTTTGAGACTGTTGTGAGATAGATTGAGTGAATGCATTGGGTGTGGATTGGGAATCTGCTAAATAGTTAGAAAATGAAAAATTTATGAGGAGTGGGTTTGGTGGTCTATCCATTTGGGAATGATCGTTGTTGGGTTCAATTTTGGGTGAGGATTGAGAGGAAGCCAGAGGAAGAAGAAACAGAGCAAACGAATGAAGTTATATTTGCAGAGACAAGTTGAAAATGAGTCAAAAATTTTGAAATCCGAAAACTTTTTCACTTTTTCACGTGGCGGAGTCCACTTGACTCCACTCTTGGATGATTTGCTCAAGTTTTTCAGTTAACTTCTGCCCTAGTTTTTTCTAACTCTTACACATTTTAACTACACTACTATGCACACAAAAACAGAAAATGTTAACTAACTGCCCTAACTACTGACTAATTTGTGCATTTAACTACACCACTACGAATGGCCTAAGGACATTTATTTAAGCTCATTGGGTTGGGTTGAGGTTTTTAGCCCATTTAGTAATGGTTGGGCTTAGAAGTACATCTTAAAATCAAGCACAGCCCGCATAAAATAAAGACATTGATGTGCATTTTATATTTATACCATTAAATAATTAAGAAGGAAAAGAAACTTTCATACCTATATAAACACAATAAACCTTTTTTTTTTTAAAAAAAAACACACACACACACACATACATGTATGTATTCCTTGGTCTTTAAATAAATAAAATGAGCTAGTTGGTCGGGCTTAGAAAATGAAACTTTAAGAGGCTCGTGCTTGGGCAAGCACAAGTTTCGTTGTTATCTAGCATAAGTTTGGCCCGAACCAGACCTAGCTCAATGGATGTGCACCCTTAGTATCAAAGTATAGTTTCCTGCTTTTCCACCATATCAATAATGTTTATGGGCATAAGATAAATTGAATAATCACAGTAAAAAATTTAAGTAATAGTATTTCTCCTAAAAAAATTTAAGTAATAGTATTTCTCTACAAATCATAATTGAAAAAAACGATACTTAATTAGATGATTAAAAGAACTTATCGAAAACATAAAATATACTCTCTCTGTTCTAAATTGTTGTTCTTGTATGGGAATTCTAACTATTTAATGAGACATGCAATAAATTCATTCACACCTAAAATGATAGTAAATTGATTTCCAACAATGCCTTTATATTTCAACTTTTGAATGAAATCATTGTTATTGGTAAATGGACTATTTTGGAAGATTGAATAGATTTTGTTTTGACTTTTTAAAGAGGACTAACAATTTAGAATATCAAAAAATAGTATAATAGAAGCAATTTGGAACAGAGAGAGTAACCAATTAAAAATAATAAGCAAAATAAGACATAATTTTTTGTCAAGAAAAACCAATAACTGAAGTAGAAATCAAATCAGCACCTCTACATAATCTTTCTTACTCAACAAACAAAATCAACACCTCTACATACTAATATACACAAAAACGAAGGAAATAAATTTATCTTAAAATAAGGGCAATGATAATGCCAAAACTATATTTGATTGTGCCAAAACTCCAATGTATAAAGAGCTTGCACTTTGCACATGAGTACAAGCTTTTCATGCACTTGAGTTTTGGCACAATCAAAAATAGCTTTGGCATTAGCACTACCCTTAAATAAACCCAAAACAGTCATACTTGAAATCGCCGTAGTAAATCTACCTTTGCAAATTTATTAAGACGAATTAGATTTATTAAGTAGAATTTAAATAAATATTTACTGGCTAGGACGACCCAACTCTAACCAATACAAAAAAAACTTTTAAATGTTTAAAAATCTAATTTCAAAAATTAATTAAATATAGGGGCCAAATTCATGGACACACACATTTTCCACTATTTTGAAACTCAATCTCAAGCATTGAGATGGAGGGTTGAGATTAAAAGTTGAAAAGGGCCTCTTTTCCCACATTTTCTCCGTCACAGCTGCTGAACCCTTCTCTTCTCTCTCCCTCAAAATGCTAAACCCACTATTCTCTCTACTTCTCCTTCCAGTCCCGATGATGAGCCAATGCCCTCGTCGCCAATGCTAATGACCCCCAACCCCCTCATGTTAGCTTCAAATCCCAAATCAAACCACAAACCCAATAGATCCAACAACATGTTAGCTTTAAATCAACAACACACAACCATTTCCTTGTTTTTCGATTCATATTTGCCCACTAAATCAAGGAATTGAAAGTCGGGCCTGGAGGGCTATAGTATAGGCAAGTTAAGGTCGAATGAATTTCAGTGGCCAAGGGTTTTATGGATGAAAACATTCGTTTTAGTCCTTAATATCTTTGTGTGTGTGTGTAATTAAGGGCAAAAATGGGCTTATTTGAATTTAGAGATGGGTGGAGGATGAATATTTAAGTGGCCCTTAATTTTTTAGAATACATGCAACATAGGTTAATATGGAACCAAGGACTTGTAATCCAGTGGATATCTCCTGGTTCTCCCATATGGAAGACCAAGGTTTGAGCCTCGGTAGAGGCATTTGGGGTTTTGGGCTATGGATAGCCTCTAGACCCCCTATGGATTAACTCACTAATTCCCCTCCCCCCCTCCCGGTTGATGTATATTGAATGGCAAAAAAAAGAGAGGTTAATGTGGGAAATTCTATTAACACCACTCTTTTTTCTCAGCACCCGTATCAAGCTATTTTACAAGCATACCCTTACATACAATAACATGAAAGGTCATTTTATCAAAATAGGTACACCCACCTCTTTTTCACCACCCCTCCTCCTCAATGATCATTACACCCACCCCATATACGGATATAACAAACAACATTAACCCTCCTCAATACCTCTCCAAAATCAACCTTCGTCTCTTATCCAATCCCAAATCTCCTTTACTATACCATTGTAAACCTACGAAGGTAAGATTTCGACATTACAAGTTTAGTTTAGTCACAACCGGCCGTTACTTCAACTCGATTAGATTTTTTGGCATTACTAGTTTAACAATCATCAATTATTTGTGTTCGGATATCCAATTTTTGAACAAATTAGCTTTGTTCATTTTTTTTAAATACGGACAAAGTAGATTCGTATGACATTTACAATCCGTATGCATCCCTTATATTATTTCCCCCAATTGATAGTGATTTCATTAGTTTAATTCCATCCGTTATCCATATGTTTGGTTCTTTTACTTCTTTGCAATAAAAAATAATTGTGTGCAAGCATGCTAGAGAAAGTTTTCAATTTCCTCCCTTAGATTAACTTTGGAAAACAAAATATAATCAGGCGATTGTGTTTTTAGGTTCAATTACCTCAATTAAGAGGATTTTTATTTCAAAGTGAAGAAATACAAACCAATATACTTAAGAAATTAAAGAACAACAAGGAAACAAGATACTTTGATTGATAAATCAAAGATAGACTTACTTCGAAATTGTCTTCAACTTCAAACAAAAAGGTAACAAGAACTTCGAACAATTGATTGTTACAAAAATAACTGATATCTACTTCCTAAACTACTTCCTAGTCTACTTTGTAACCTACTTCGAACTGAGTCGAAATCCTAATTCTACTTGTCAATGAACAAACCAAACATCATTTATTGATAGCTGTTTGTTGAAGATTTGTCCCGGTGGTTTTTCACTCTTCGATTTCTTCTATTTATAGGCACTGCTTGCAATTTGAACTTCTTGCTCAAAGAATTTGAACTTGGCTTGCTTCGAACTCCATCTTTCTACTTCAAATTGGCAATTTCTTCCCTCCAATAGATCTGAACTTGAATTTTTTTAATCTTCCTTTAGAAGCTTTTATTTGAATCTACACAATTGTTTAACCAACTCAAATGATTAAGTGTTAAAGAAATAACTGTGTTGCACAATATGTTGCACATGTCTTAACTGTCAACTATCTTATTTCATAGGTTTACACGTGGAGTTCATGCATTTAGCAGTTGGGATCAGGGCTTTGAAGTCAATTTATCATATCAGTTTGACTTGTAACTGCAAATAATTGCTTTTCAAATATGAGATCTCATATGACATTGTATTAATCCATCTTTATATCAGTAATCCAGTGCATCTTCATTGACATATATTTGCCAATATTTGGCATAATTGATTATGTGTCAATTAATTATTGGATTTGCTAATTTTATATGTAAACACCATACCAATCAAATGCAATGAAGCAGCTTTTCATCCGTCACCTATGGCACTTCGACCACCACGGCTACGTCAAACCTGACCAAGATCCCCAAACAACTCTCCTTAACCTATGTCTCCTATTTGACCTAGTTGGTTGAACAAGTCCACTTATTACAAATTCAAAATATAAACATATAAAAAATGTAAGTTTAACAACGTCAAATTAAACACAATAATTCACTTCGTTCAGAAATAAATAAGTGAACAAATTCAATTTATTTATAGTTCTAAATAAGATCAGATTGTTCATAAACTTATATGAACAGATTCAACTTATTCAGATTTATAATTCCACGCAAATGTTCATTGTTCAACTCTATAATATGAATGACACAAGACGTTCAACGAAATATGAAAAAACCAATTTCAAGAGTAAGAAGAACAAAGGGGGAGTGGGCGACATCGAGGTGAAAGGCCGGTGTTGGGATGTTCGGCCGTAGGTCAGGTAAGATGAGTTACGGTGGTGGGATGGTTATGTTTGGTATGATTATGAATTGGGGGTGTATCAATTTAGTGTGGGTGAGTGGGATGAATAAGGAGAATGGGATTTGGACTTTTTTGTTTGTCACCCAGACACTAGTGATGGATTTACTAATTTCTGCTGTTGTGTTTTGTTGTAATGTTCAGGTACTTTATCTATTGTATGCTTGGGTTCTATCTAATGGAATTTCTTTCTATTTCTCAAAAAAAAGAAAAGAAAGGAGAATGGGACTCGAGTTATTAACTCGGCGTGTAAACAAAAAGATTAAAATTCATTACTTTAAACAAAATTTCTTGATTAACATTAGTGCAAAACTAACAAACGAAAAAAAAAAAAAAAATCAAATAAAGATGAAAAAATAAGCTAGGTGATTTTTTAGGCCAAAACACACCTTGGTGAAATATTAACACTATCCTCCCTAAAAACTAGAGGTGGTAAATGGGTGGGTTAGGTTGAGTTTTGATGGGTTGATATGGGTTATGGGTTGAATATGGGCCAATAGTATACGGGTTGAATATGGGTTGGATTGAAATAGGTTAAGTCAAATCCAACCCAACCCACCCAACCCATTTTTTTCCCCAATGGAAACAAAGCACTAGTTACAGTAATTAACGTTGGCATATCTTCCCATTCCAATTCTAAGGCCTAATTTGGCTAAATAAAAAAAAATTTGGTTTTTTGGCTTTTTTTTGTCCTTATTAAAAAATTTGCATTTGTTAGTTTTCGATCAATTTTTTGTGGTTTCTTGGCTTGTCTCGACGAGAAGAATATAAAAAATATAAAATTATTAGCCAAACTTAAAGTTTTGTGAATAAAGACGAAAAATAATTCAAAAAATCGGATTTTTGGATGTCACCTTCGTCTTTATTCACAAAACTTTAAGTTTGACTAATAATTTTATCAAGATTTTTTTAGATTTCTACCGTTGGCATGCCTAGCTAAAACCACAAAAAAAATCTAATCAAAAACTAACAAATAAAAAAAAAAAAATTTGAATAAAGACAAAATGAAAAAAACCAAAAAACCAATTTTTTGAATTTAGCCAAATCAAGCCTAATTTCAAAACCCAACAAACTTTTTGTAGATAAGATTTTTATTTTTTGCCCACAAGTCCCACAACGGTCCTCGCTTGTCCTCTCTCTCTCTCTCTCTCTCTCTCTCTCTCTCTCCCTCTCTCTCCCCACGGCCCACAGCGCAAGTCCCTCTGTGGGAGAGAACCAATTCTACAATGGGACCAATTCTACAAGTGAGGACCTAAGTGCACAGATGAGAGTGCACAGATGGTGCACAGATGGGTCTCGGGGACCCACTTTTGGGTCCCACATGGAAGATCTGAGCCGTTCATTCATTTCAAAATCAAATTCCGAGGGGCCCACGCGGAGATCAAGTCGATCGGACGTCCCTAAGTGCTCGATCCAAAATCACCCCATTTCGTTCATTAAGGCTCGGATCTTCCGTGTGGGACCCAAAAGTGGATCCCCGAGACCCATCTGTGCACCATCTGTGCACTCTCATCTGTCCCCGTATCTTTATTCATTCTACAAACGGAAGAACCACATGAAAGATAGTATGAGGCGTACAACGAGCTAAACGGTCTAACCCGACTGTCACTCTCCTCTGCCACCACATCTACTATTCCGACCCATCCCTTTTGCCCAAGAAAAGTCCCTCCGGAGTGAACCCATTTTCAACCCATTTTTAACCCAACCAAACCCATGTAAATATAAGTTGTTATGGGTTCAACTAATGTCAACCCATATTACAATATGGGTAGATAGGGTTGGGTTATAAGTGGGCGGGTTGAGTTCATGGGTTAGGTTATCAATTGCCACCTCTAATAAAAACCATTTTTTTATTAGATGTGTCCTATTATCACTACTAGCTGACAACAAAGTAAGAAAAAAACAAAAAAATATTATGTTTTTTTTTTTATACACTTTCACACATTGCAATACATTTAAATGGCATTTTAAACCTTAACGACAGCCCAATTGGCTGATTTTAATAATTTTCCTTATTGAAAACTGTGAATAAGTAATTTTTCCGACAGAATTTTTTATTTTACGGTTTTACCCTTATTGGGCGAGGATAATGTTCGGTAATAGCATGACAAGTTGACATCACGAGCAGTTGAAAAATGGCAGTGCTTCAAATTTTTAAACACAAGCTAACATTTATAAAGGCGCCTTAATTACTAACGCAGCTGTTAACATAATTTCAATTGCTGACCTCTTAATTTTCGATTGGTTCCAATTAAAGGTGAAATAGTTTATGTTCTACAATATGTCTTCTTTTTTTTAATCATCTGAAGTTCTGAACTCCACCAAAACAGAACTGAAAATAAGAAACAAATTAGGGGATACGCCCACATCCAACACTTAAATCTGCGTAGGACTTCTCCAGACATCAGCACTACTACATACACAGAAAACACACCCAAAATTTACTCAAAATTTGAAAATCAATGGCCTAGATTTAGTTGGAATGAATTTGGGCCGTTGATTTACACTTTCGGGGTCAATTTTGAGTCCCCTTTCGAGGCACTCAGACTTACTGCTCCAAACACTGGATGCTCAATCATAAGGAAGACCTGTCATATACTTTTTTGTTGATATATGAGGAGAGAATTACTTGTCTTAAAAAGCGTAAAAAGTCCAAAAATCGCTTTAGTGGAATGGTTAAATCCTTTCCGCCAGCGGTTGAAAATTATGAGTTTTCCACCACGCCATTTTAGGCCTCACTGTGCATTCATTGTAGTAATCTGAATTGTTCATCTAGTAGGACCAACAGAGTTGTATCAATGCCAAGAATTAGCTTGATCGGATATGGATAGATGTATCAAAAATTGAATCTTTGTTTACAAAATGGACAGTATAGACAATTTAACTTTAAAATAATGGACTCAATTAGAACGTCGATTTCATACGCTAATAAAAATTTTATATGCCTATTGATGTTTGATCAAGTTGATTGCTTTTGTTGATATACTACCATGTAGGCCTTACAAGATGAACGATTTAGATTACAACAATAAATGCGCTCGGGGCTACAATGGTGGTGAGTGAAAATCTTTTGAATAGTAAAAGATAAATATTTATTTATAACTTTTGTTCTTTTTGATCAAAACAGCATCTCCAATGAAAAAAAAATTCATTTTAATTTATAAGAGTTGATTGATTACTTGTTATTATCATTATGGGTAAAATTAAGATATAAATAGACAATTGTCGATTGAGATGTGGTGAAATGCATACAAAAACCACATGGGGTTCATTGTTATTTTTCATATGTGAGAGGGGTATCTATAATATGAATAGAGGGATCACAACATATATTAAGTGAAACCCCAAGGGGCTGGCCTAGTGGTCAAGACTTGGGATTTAGGGGTTTGCTTCCTCCTCAGGTCTCAGATTCAAAACCTCTTAGGTGCTATCAACTTCTTTAGGGCCAGTCTATACAGAGCTTTGCTATTGCTTTAAATGGGGCCCCCACTAGTAGACGATGAGATTGGTCTCTCAGAATTAGTTGAGGTATACGAAAATTGGCTCGGACACCTGGTTATAAAAAAAAACATATATTACGTAATCACTTGTATTTTTCACTCTTAAATAATGTGAGATTAGAGTTCCTTCACAGGGGTGTCAGTGAATTTTATACATGCACAGTACTAGAGCATTGCCTGTGGCTGGAGTCGGTACTTCTCCCATCATCCACTAATGCAAGTATGCAACCCCTCTCTTGCCAAAATTACATAGGATAATCCAAGTTAAAAGGAGAAAAGAAATTAAGCAATTATTGACCAATTCACAACTTAAGCACCACACGTATTAAAAAATGATAGAAAAAAGAAAAAAAAATTGTACGTATGATTGTTTGTTAAACTTTAGGGTCTACAAAACTGAAACTCAAATCGTCAGCAAATCCCTTAAAAAATGTAGGATGATAGTGGAGCTTACTTATTGATAAAGAGTACTGTAGTTTTCATCAGGCCTACATCATTCTTTTTAATTTGAACAACTCTTCATGTCTACAACATAAGTTATTTATTATTTAGGACTGAATAGTGCTATACATTAGTAATAAATAGATTTTCTTTATTTATTAGATAAATAAATATGTGTCAACGATATTTTTATAATGAGAAGATGGTTTAATGACAATGTACATCATTGGGTGCAGAATTATTTTGCAACAACTTCATCGAACTTTCGACAATGATCACTTACTAACTTCTTCTCAACAATAGCATCAATTAACAACCAAAAAAAAGTTTTCTTTAGCGGAGTTTTGTGTGCATCTTTGATTGGAAACCCTTCCATCAATCTAATCATGGATTGTAGATTTGACAACTGCTAGGAGATTCGATGGAATGCCAAATGAATTAGTACATACCCACTGAAGGTCCATATAGTACCACGCATGTGGGTGTTGTTATGGTGTGGTGGAGATGTGTGTCTCAAGTATTATTAAATTTAAAGCTGCTTACCCATAATGAACCCATAGAATGATAAACATGAAGGATGTGCATAGCTTTTGGGTTGCAAGTATAAATAAAAAATTAAAACAAGTACATTAATTAATGGGAGCAAGTCTATCTAATACAAATGCAAATCGAAACCGGTCCAAAGTGTGCTTATGAAATGACCAATCTCTTACAAAATCGGTAGATTATCATCCAAAATCGGCCCATGAAGTAATATAACTTTTTTACATGAAAAAAATCAAATTACTAAGGACTCAATAATATCTAGCAAATTGTTGCAAAAAAAAAAAAAAAACTTGAAATTTTCTTGAGAAATTTGTATTATTTTGAACTCTTCGTTTTGCAGATTGGACAAAGCTATAAAAGGAAGGAAGAAGACAACTGACACAAAACTCATGAAGGCTACCAACCTCTATAGACGCATTGCAATTTGATGGGCCGTATCTCCGTGGCAAACATTTCGGCCTGTTGGGCATATAAGCCCACTGGACAAAAGGCGAACCTTTACCCTCAGCAGCTTTATTATGGGTATACAACTTTGGGCCCTTTGAGACCAAAATTCTTCTACAATTCTGGACCTTTTGTTACAATTGAACAATTTCATGTGAAACTGCCTGCAGATAAAACTTGCGAAAATCAATTCTACGATAAAGTATTCAAAATTTATCTTGTAGAGTTTACGACAATAGGAAACTAGTATACTAATTAATTGTCTTTTTCTTTCATGGATAACTAGATGTCTGGATCAGTTTGCGTGCAGTTCAATTAATTACAAGGCCTTGAAGTTAATGTGCAAATAAACCGAGCTGTTTGTAATTAGTTCGAGGCTCAACTCGTTAAAAGCTCGTTTGAGTACTAAATGAACCGGACCTAAACCTCAATTTTAGGCTCGTTTAGTAGATGAGTCGAACCTGAAATTGACAGTATTCAAGTTGGTTAGGCGGCTCGCGAACTTAGAATAACTACTCAGATCAAGCCCTTCCCGATATATTTTTTTCTTTTTGCAATTCCGTAGACCCCTAAAAAACACATTAACACATTGAGTAGTTCATATCATCAAATTCAATGAAAAATAGGAAGTCCGCACTTTATACAGTTTGGGGATCCCTCATTAGAACATTTGTGTGTATAAAATATTAACTCATTCGGATATCGATAAGTGCTCGATACAGACAATTATGAGAACACTAGTTCCTGTCAACTTTTTTTTGAAAAAATGCTTGGATTAAGCATTTATCGATATTCGATTGAGTTGAATTTTTATATGATTTCCTATTTTATCAATTTAAATGAAGTGAATGGTTTGCATCACAGTATAACCTGCAACAAAAGCATGTGTTTTTTGTTGTGTCCCTAGAACTGGCCTATATGTATATAAACCTAGGCCAACTGTGCGGTTTCATTGACGCAACGAATAATATAACATTTCACGCAATAATAATTGGAGCCCCACATTAACAATCAGAGCCGTTCAAGTTGTCTTAAACATGTTTGTAAGAGTTCCTATAAAAAGTCAACTCATATGGATATTGGTAACCGTTTGATATGTTCATTCCAATTTATCCTATAAAATCTGACAAAAATCAACTAAATGAACCGATCAAGCCCTTATCAATATTCAAATGAGTTGATTTTTCAGAGGAACCTTTAAAAACATGTTTTAAAAAAATTGAACGGCTTCGATCATTTGCGTGGGGCTCACAAAGAAAACTTGTATTAAATGTTGGGTTATTCGTTGTGTTAGCATAACCGCCCCCTATATATACACATGTATATGTGATAAGAATTTCACATATAACCGTGAATATGTATAAACTTTTACATGTACATAATGAAATTTTATAACCTGTACATGCATAAACTTTTAAAAGTATTAGAGCATCATTAGTGGTATACTCAAATATTGTCACATCACATTTTGAGTATTCATTTAATGGGTTAATAAGTTAGAATATCTACCCTTCTACAATAGTTCATTTATGTCCATAATAAAAAAAAAGTACTATTCACTTTATTTTTATTCATAAAGGGCACAACTTTAAATTTGTACGTATATTTTTTTATAATATTATTACCATTTAAAAGATATTGACAATATGTTTAAAATGAGATCAATCTTGAACATATTTTGGTAAACATTAAAAATAGATAATTTCAATTTTTGGGAGAAAGTGCAAGAATTAAGTACTGTATTTGAAAAATAGAGAGAGAATGTTGTTACTTTTGATACGATGTTGTCCCCAAAATTTGGTTATTGAGAAAGATTGGTGGTTTGGAGTATCCAAATGCCAAAAGTTGAGTATTAGTAACAAATATTGTTAACTTTAAGTATTTATCCAAATACCATTGTGAGCCTCTTCTGTGTATCGAAATACTCATTGTTGAGTATTTTTGTGTTTGAGTATACCACTAGTGATGCTCTTGTAAGTTTAAATTTTAGTGTGTTTTTATAATTTTAGAGGTAATAAAATAATCATCCTGTTTTCGGACATCATGTAAGTTTTTATCTTGGTCAATTTTAACGGTTATGTTTTCATCCTTTTTTCTTGTGATATACCATATCTACCCTTAGTTAATATATTATTTAGTTACATAATTAAGTGGGACTCTAATTAGTTGTTAGTTATCTTAAATAAAGGGATTTGACCCCTTCCATCACTTTCAAAATATTAACGGAAAAAGAAATGGAAATTTTTAATTTTCAATTTTTAAATTTTTATAGGATATATATTTTTGAATCTTTAACATCTTATTTCTCAATTAATTTTTTACAAATTTATAATGATTGTTGTAATGCACCGGCTTTTACCATAATTTCTGTAATGCACCTAGTTTTACCATAATTTTTGAATGCATACAAATTGATCACGAGGCATGGTAAATTTAATGTATCAAACTTAATTTGCAATTTTACCATGACTCAGGGATACATAAAACCATCTGTCATTAATTTCTCTATCTCTTACGGACTATTTTTTTAAATACAGTAATCATGGTAAAAACTTAAAAATATGTAGTATCATGGTAAAAACTAAGTAACATGTAAGTTACATGGTGTTTTACAAATGGTCATGGTAAAAAATAAGGCTCAAATTCATTTTTCAGTAATCATGGTAAATATTTTCATGGTAAAATACAATAAAAAAGTCAATTAAAACTAGGAAACATGAAAAATTATCATTGTAAATATTTTTACAACTTTGATCATGGTAAAAATAGTATGCCCACAACATCTTCCAATAATCAAGGTAAACTTACTAATAAACATGGTAAATTTTTGTGCATTTAACTTTTCAACCGAGTCTATCGTTAAGTCTGCCTCTGCCACTTTCCTTGAAACCACCAACGATCGGAGCACCCACCACACTTGCCTTGAACCCGATCCACCTTCTTGGGTCATCCCCAACCAAACCCATAAACTACCTGATGTCGATACTTCGGATATGAATCCGATCCGAGTTGTTTTCGGATTCAAACCCATACCTAAATTTCGATTCCATTTTGATTTCCTAGTCGATCTTCTAGTAGGCGACAATATATTCATCTTGGGTTAGAATCACTGGCGACGGCGAAGGAGAAGACGTCAGGGGAGCGGAACCATCAAAGGTGAATCCACCGGTGGTGGTTTATCAGACCAATAAAATGAAGCAATTGCCATATTTGACAGTCCCCTAGAAAAAAGTCTAATTGAAAATAGGCTTCTCCAATTGGAATGTGAAGTTGAAATAATTGGTTGGGGTGTGCAGCAATTTTGTTCCATCGTCGACCACGATGAGCCTCTGGTTTTGGCCAAAAGGTATTAATTTTGACCACAACTAGCCTCCAAATGGAATGTGAAGGTACTGATATATTTCTTTATCATTTGTGGTGGGTACTAGCCTCCAACAAGCCCGTTTAGGACCTCTAATTTTAGTTTTTCATCCTAAAATTCTATACTCTATATATTAATCATGGTAGTTGATAGGCGCGTGAGAAGCTTGCGCATGAGCACCTAAGTAGGGGGTTTTGGCTTATTATACATGCGGTTTAAGCTTTATTTTTCAATTAATATGTGCATGTGATGTTTCTATGTTGTGGGTGTAATTTGCAGGTGATTGAGGGGCACAAATGCAATTTTAATTTATTGGAAGGACATGCACGTCGATCAGAAGTTGGAAGCAAGTGGATTGTGCATGGGAGTGGTCGAAACCCGTCGGGAGCGCTACCCCAAGTCCTTGGAGCGCTCAAATTAGGCACAAGAAGGTGAAAAAAATGAACAGAAGGTTCTTGAGCGCTACACCAAAATAGGTGTAGCACTACCGGCGCATTTGAAGAGGAAGTCAACGGTCAAAACCAGCAAGTCAACGGTTAACCCATGGAGTTAAGCAGGGCGGTAGCGCTACACAAGTTTCTCAGTAGCGCTACCGAATGGTTATGTTGCACACTAAACGCTGCCGTTTTGGCTATGCGCGGTGGATTTTTCCGAATTACGTTTGATTTTCGTTAGGATTATTAGGGTTTGATATAAATACTTAAGTTTTAACCCATGCTAGGGTTCCACGAATTTTAGAGACTTTTTAGTTCTTCAAGTTTTCGGCTACAGATGATATAGGTTTTTTCTCAGCACTTGTTACCAAGATTTTCAGCGTGGATTGATGCTTTGCTTTAATTAATCAAGGGTAATTTCATTGCACAATCTTTAGTATAATTTTCTATTATCGTTTTCATTGTTTCATGATGTTTAGATCTAAGATTTGCGTTATTTTCATTGTTTTCCCAATAATGTGTGAGTAGTCGCATCGAGTGCGGTCGGGGGACAAGGTGTCCCGTGGCTAGGCTAATTCTTGTTCCACCTCAGTGCCGAATAACTCTAATCAATGTGCAATTTTTGAATACAGAACTTTTCTAGCAAACAAAACCAAGCATTACCAATTCTAAATGCACGCAGAGATTGGTGACAAACGGTGCACATTTGTTGGAACTGTCTTTCCATATTTTCAAATCTATTAATTGGATCATTGTGGCCCGAGTAAATGTGAATTAGACTAGTTGCGAGCACCATAGTACCCATGACTGTGCTCTCCTTTTAAATTCGAAAGTCCAGTAGATAAATTAGCTTAATCCAGTTAATTAGTAAACCATTTGAGCAAGGGGTGGCTACCTGAGAGCCATTTACAAACGTAAGTCGACATTGTTTGGGATAAACACCGTAGACCGTCTCTATGGTTCGACTCCGGTACTTCCAGATTATTGTGCTGCACCGGTCGATAGTCCTACGCTTGGGACGAAATTCTAATTAATTATTAATCACCCGAACGGTCAAGCAGTAGTTAAAAAAAGGGGCAATATTGGTTTTTTCAAAATGTTAGGATGAAAACATAACCGTTGGAAATTAATGACCGGGATGAAAACATAACGTGATCTAAAGGGGAGGATGAATATTTAAGTGTCCCGTAATTTTATACAAGTATAAACTTATTTATGTACGAAAAAAAAATCATTTGAAGTTCTAGACCTGTATGAGAGTATAATATCTAATATTTTTGACTCATTAAGACTCGTGAACAGGTTCAAGTTTGACTCAAACTTTTAGGCGAGCTCGGCTGGTCAAATTTTGATTGAGCTTGAGCTCGGCTCGATTTTGTTTATAAACTTAATGAACGAATTTGAAAATATTCTAAACTTGAACTCGTTTGCAGCCTTAAGCAAATCTGATGGGAACCTCAAATACGTATCACTCTCTTATGTCCACTTGATCATAACCCTCCGTCCAAGACTTCAACACCCTGTTTGTTGCCAGGATATAACGCCTTGTTTGGATGTGGGAGTAGCCACTCGGATTTGGCTTCCACTCAGATATGTAATCCCGAACCTACCCTATTCTCCTATTTGGGACACCAAAATTGCTCCCGGATTTGGAAGAAAATTTTTACTGTTGGGATTAGAAATCTAGGAGCACCTGAATTGTGTACCGACAGCCTCCCCCCTGTCGTTAGAAAATCAGGGGGGATTTGCGAGTTTTTGGTACCGAAATATGCCTCCAAATCCAGGCATTTTGGTTACCTTCTTCCCAGAAAAATCACAGGAGAGAGAGAGAGAGAGAGAGAGAGAGAGAGGAGGGGGGGAGAGGGAGAGAATACCTGATGTAAGATGTTTGGAAACCCAGTCACTGTGGATGAGATCGGAGGCTTTGAAATCGTTGACGTCCGAGGAGGATCAGGATCAGAGGCTTTGAGCCACCGGTGAAGTCTCTCTCTACCCGTGTTTTCTTCCCTTGGGAGCCCTCGAAAAGTTTTGGGGAAGATAGAGTACTCCATTTACTTTGAGAGGTGAATGGGGAACTTTTTAGAAATATGTTTGGATATGTTGAGAGCACATCATTTTTTCTCAATTTCTTAACTTTTTAGTCTTTTATTTTAAGAAAATTTCTTTATTTAAATGCCAAATCTATTTACACTAACAAATGGGTTTATTGTCTTTTACAAATTTAACAAAATGGGTTTATAATAACAAATTATTAATTATTAATTTTTTTCCTGGGAATTTTTTTTGTTGTAAATCAGTTTGACTACTTTTATGGATTTATTGTGTATTTTTTTTAATTATTATGTATTTATTGTTATTATAATAAAATTAATCCATTTAATTTATTAAAATACAAAACTGGGGGTAAATAGGTTATATGCTCTTTTATCCTATCAAATCCACCTTCCAAATCCTCCTTCTCAAAACACCATCCAAACACCTCACTAACAAATTCACCCTTCTTATGAGGTGAGGTCACCCTCATTACCAAATCCACCTTTAAATCTACCCTCATTACAAATCCACCCAAATCATCTCCGGTATCCAAACGGGGTGTAAGGGTGGGATATAGAATTTAGGTGGATATGGATATCTAGGTAAGTTATATCCATTGTTTGTTTTGTGATTGCTTCCTGGATAACTTTTTCCCGGGATATGTATATGCTCCTGCAGGGCCTTGATTTCTAGGTACACCCCACCTCATCAATGATATATCTGGCTCCCACTTTACACAAATACCCCTTTGGTCCCGCCCAATTTGCTACTTCCCATTTCTTTTTCCTTACCCGCACGGAGAGAGAGAGAGAGAGAGAGAGAGAGGGAGAGAAGAATCCAACATTAGACAAATCAGCAATGCTCATATCTTTCCAGATTGACAAATAATCAACCAGCCAAGTAATTGATTCCTGTTTTACAAACCCAGTTGTAAAATTAAAAACGAAAACAGACTATGTTAATCAAGAAGTCCAGATCGTCTTTTACGTCGGGAGGCCGTGATTGCCGTCCATCTAAAGCTGTCATTGTGGTGGATCTAAAGCTTCGCCGTTGTCGATCTAATTCTGGCACCATCGTTGATCTAATGTCTGGAAACCCATTTTTGATTCTCTGCTTGAACTAATTTAGATAAATGGGTTTGATGTATTTTGTGAAAATAGTCAAATCAAAATGGGTTTGATTTTTTATTTTTAGTGAAAATGCCCAAATCAAAATGGGTTTGCAGCAATATACGATACATGTGTTATACGTATGTGTAAATGATTTACATAATAAGTGTGTATTTATAGGTAAACATAGCAAAAAGGGGGAAAAAAACCCCAAGTAAACATATACTGAGACACGTATATAACCATAGAAAGAGATTATGTATATGTGCCGTTTTGGGCTTTGGATTTTTTTGGCATTTATAAATGCATTTACTTGAAATGGCAAAATAGAAATTTGACATCATTTGACATTATCCACCCCTTCATATCCACCTTCTTAAAAACTAACCAGTAATTTTTTATCTCTCCTTCTAAAATAATCTCCCTCCAACTATATTCTTCCTCATATCCCCCTCTTATTATATCCTCCTTCCCTCCTCATAGACATATCACTCTAACAAATAGGGCGCAGGTGACATTCAGGCCCTGATTGGCTATAGGATAAGGAGGGGTATAAAATTATACCCCTCGGTTTTATCCCAGTCCCACCTCCTCATGCATGGTTTGGCAAATTTTTGGGAGGGGTATAAATTTATACCCCTCCCAGATTAATACCCCTTAATACCCCTGGAGGGGTACTAATTAATAACAAGGGAGTGTTATTGTTTAGTACCCCTCAATATCCCTAGTTAAATTACTTGAATACCCTCCCTTATCCCCCTCCCCTTACCCCTACCACGTTCACTGTTTTTTAAAAAACAACTGAATTGCATTTTAAATATTTTACGAACTCTTGCGATTTCCTTCGGATAAAAAAATGAAGTACTTTTGCGCATAATTTTTTAATTTTTTTGCACCAAATTAAACTACTAATTGAGATCTTTAATTCAATACAAAAAAATTTGAAAATTTTTATACTTTAGAATTTGACATTATTGTCTTGTTTTGCAATATCCTTCCGATCAAAAAATAAAATATTTTCACATTAATTTTTTGACTTTTTTTTCGTTAAATTAAATTACAAATTGAGATCTTTAATTCGATACAAAAAAAAATTAAAAAATTTTATACTTTAGAATTTGACATTGTTGCATTGCTTTACAATATCCTTCGGATCAAAAAATAAAGTATTTTCACATTAATTTTTTTACTTTTTTTTTCATCAAACTAAACTACAAATTGAGATCTTTAATTTGATACAAAAAAAATTTAAAATTCTTTATACTTTAGAATTTGACTTTCCTTGGGAGTAACATAAAAACTACTAATTTTTTAATTATTAAAAACGTACAATCGGAAAGAAAAAAATTAAACTTAGAAATATTATTGAAATTACTAATAAAAAATAATGACTAAATATTTTAATGTTAGATATAACTAATAAAAAGAATTATTTATTGAAAAGTATAATTAATTTAATTAGTATTGTTTTTATATATTTATTTTATCATAAAATCTAATATGACTGTACAAGGGCAAATAAGTCATTTGCAAAGTTTTAACATTATCTATCTAACTTTATCCTTTTTTTTTTAATCACAATTTCATCAAAATCACATACTATTTAATTTTCCCTTCCTAAATGTCATATCATTGTAGGTCTACTCTTACTAAATAATATCTCTTATTATCTTATCTCCTTACTATTTAATCCTACCAAAATGTATCCTGCATCGAATCGGGGTCGCAGCCCATATTTATGTGAGAATGGAAAAACGCTAACAAAAAGCAAAAAACTGCAGTGAGTAAAAAACAAACATACCGAGTGCAGCGAACGATGCCAGGACGAGTTCCGATTCGGAAACACATGAAATCAATTTAGTTGAAGATAATAAATGTTTTATATTAGCGATAATTCCCACCAACAAAAATCTTAACAAGACCAACCAAAAAAAGAAAACAAAACAAAACCGAAAGGAGTTAGCCATGTATTTTTTTTGTCTTTCCATTTTTGGCAGAGAAAAATATAGGAGGGGTCGCAACCATGCTTGGCACGACCATAGAGGCTCCTACCCCACTGTAAAATGTCTAAATCAAGCCATAACTATTGTCCGAAATGACACATCATCACCACAGTACCACTCAAGTACTAGATGGACAAAGAACCTTCTAAACACTGTTTGCGAGACTCGAATCTTATCGGATTGTATACGAGAAGGAGGAACACTTAAGCCTACTCACTATTGTCATTTACTTTACCACTTTTCAGTAGTTCCACTTCCATGTACTCTGTGGCTTCAAAAGTGCTACAAACTACGTGTACCATTAAACACATTTCTTCTTTTTGTTTAGAATAATGCTATGGTGACCATATTTTATTACTATCGTAATATTTTGGGTATTATGTGAAGTGTCACTATTGCATTGATAGAATGTATTCCACCAAATGACAAATGAGACACATTCTACTGATAAAATTTTTACACATTACATGGTATCCAAAATGTGGTCCCCATACAATTGTTACCAAAGTTTTAGTGTTTGGCTTGAAGGGAAGCTTAAATTAAATTACGAGTACAAAGTAAAGAGATAAGTAACATCCCTCTCGTCTTCCAACATTTGAAACTCAATCCAATTAGGAATTGACTGATAGTTAAAATAAAGGATAATGATAATGTACAACAAAGTCTCTGACATGTGTGTGAACTCCACAAGTGTGTTGAAAACATGTTAGAGCTGAGTTGTTGTACACTTATCACTTTTGTAAAATAAAAGAACGACAACTAAGGCCTTTTTTGGCTAATAATCTAAATTATAGATTATTGGACTATTCATTGTCTTTATTCAAATTTTTTTTTTTGCATTTGTTAGTTTCGCGTCAATATTTTCTGATTTCTGGATTCCTCTCGACGAGACGAATCTAATAAGTATAAATTTATAGTCAAAATTCAAATTTTTTTGAATAAAGCCAAAATTTTGAATTTTGACTATAAATTTATACTACTTGTTAGATTCTATTCATCGAGAGAAATCCAAAAATCAAAAAATCTTAATGCAAAACTAACGAATGCAAAAAAAAAAAAATTAAATAAGGATAAATGAAAAAATCAAAAACCGGTTTTTTACCCAAATTAGGCCTAGATTTAGCATCTCTTGCAAGTAGAGATACACATATTTGCAGCTTTTCCGAATGACATAGGTGGCTTGGGCTCACGCAACTGCTGTAGAATGGACATGTCCAAACTACCAGAAGTATTTGAGAGCGTGTAGGGTAGAAATGATGTGACTTTTAAATATGTATATTGGTCATTCAAAAGTGTTTTAGATGACCCAACATAGAACTAGACAGACATTTCCCAGCAAAATTTTCCATTGTATTATTAAACGATTTTGGGCAATAAATCACAGCTGTTGAGTGATGCATATATAGTTCCCTAATTATTCGGTCTGATCACGACCATCAACATTCAACGAGATTTCTGTACAACTGGTGGGTGTGTGTGCAGTACAACCTTGTGAAAGTCAAATCTGTACTGCAAATGGGAAGCAACCGGAGGATAGTAGTACAGTATTAGTAGTATTTTTCACTATGAACTCTACGTCTGTTTAAAAGTGTTTTGATTGTTTGGATTTCTCTTATTATCTCCTTTTTTTCTTTACTAATTTTTTTTAAAATCTAAACCGTCTACAATATTTTTGATGGCTGAGATTCTCGACACCATGTGTGCTCATACCCGGCACCCAAAATTTTCTCTCTCTTGTAACTAAAGAGTATAATGTTAGAAACTTGTTGAAAGTCAAATCTGTACTGCAAATGAGGGGATAAATGCAAATATCTACAAAGACATTTTTTAATTAGAACATCTGAGGTTTTAAGCAACTTATTAGAAATCTTAAGGTTTTGATTGGTCAACGTCCCTTACTTCATGGGAGCGGCCGTTTCATCTTTATTCACAATTTTTTTTTGACACAAAAACGAGAAGATTATATTAATGAACGTTCAACGGCACTTACAAAAACGGAATTTATTACAAAGATCTTTGATAAAGCCAAACTAATCATCTTAATAGAGAGTAAGAAACGCACAAAGCAATCGATATGTTTCACTCCAACCTAGACATGGTTTGACGCAAACAGCGACACTTACAAGGTTTATACCTAGAATCAATATCTCTAAAGAGACTTAGTACTAGTTAAAGATAAAAGATAAAGAATACCTAGACGATCGGATGGGCTCCAGCCAAACATGCTCGCTCTAATGAACTCCCAAAACTACAGATTTTCAAAACCAACATGAGTTGCCCTGTCAGCGATATTATGTAGAGTAAGAACACTATTGGCACAGATACCATTGTAAAGCAACCACGCCATAAACTACCCAATCTGTAGATTAAAATTCGTCCGAACACGAAACTAACAACTCTCACAAAGCGAGAGGCATAACATTCTCAGATCATACGACAAGTAATTGATCTGGAGAGACAAAAGAAAAAGAATTAAAGAATGGACGAAGAAAATAAATAGTACTATAGCTTTCCTCTTCTCCCACCATGGGTATTGAAACCCTAAAGGGGAGGGAAGAAGAAAGAGTAATATTAGTGGTGACTAGGGTTTTCGGAGAAAAGAGAGAGAGAGGGGGAGAGAGAGAAAATAGAGAATGATTTACCCAAAAAGAAGAAGAGAGAATGACGAATAATAATAAACTCACTTTATTCACAATTTGAGTAGCTCATTTCTGTTAAATTTTATGTACGTAACGTTTGTTAATAATCTAGTGGAGATTACGTGATTTCAACATTTGATATCCTGAAACCAATCCCCACATATATACATATCTTCTTTACGTACGTAATGTTTGTTAACAATCCAGAAGAGATTACGGTTGTGTTCGGTTCATAGTTTTGAGAGAGTTTAGTTTAGTTTTGATGATGTAAGTAAGTGTAATAAGTAGAGAGAGATAAAGAGAAAAGTGAGAAAAATGATGATGTCAGCAAAACCAAAAGTGGCTCAAAACTGAGCCAAAGCTGCCAACCGAACAAGGCCTACGTGATTTCAGCATTTGTTAACCTGAAACCGATCCTCCACTTTCATTGTAATTTTGCTCGCACTCACACATTCGCTTGGTGATGTTAAATTTAGGGATTTGTGATTACAAGATATTTACATATGCCCTTTTATTACGCAATTGAGCTAACCACTTTTAAGTTACTAGTTTTAGGTTCCTCTCGTTGAAAAAACTATAAAGACGAAAAGTTTTATGAATAAAGATGAAAAATAATCCAAAAAACCGATTTTTTGGATTATTTTTTGTCTTTATTCACAAAATTTTCATGGAGGCTAATAATTTTATAATTTTTAGATTCCTCTTGTCGAGACAAGCCAAGAAAGTAGAAAAAATCGACCAAAAACTAACAAATGCAAAAAAAATTTGAATAAAGACAAAACCAAAAAAACCAAAAAATTAGTTTTTTCAATTTACCCAAACCACCCCTAAGTCGTCATCTCGTGCTTATTATTTTTGATATTTTGGCTATTTTATGAATGAGTCATATCGATCATATAGCCAGTACCATCTATATCACACTTAACTAAAAGAATGTCATTAAACCGAGCGATTCTTCCATGCTTCGGGAATAGCGCCAAGCGGTGGTATAGGGCTTTTATCCGGATTTGGGGTGGCTGCTGTTACCGCCGCCGCTTGGCAGCTTGTCAGTCATTCGTCTGTCCGTTCTTTCCGGATGGGCCGGCTCGGATTACATCTCGCGACGGACGGTTGGGATGCAAAAGTGTTAAGGTTGAAATTGGCCGGCCCATCCGAAAAGAACGGGACTTTTCGGATGGTAATGCTAGCGGCTGCTTATCGATGGCTGCACACAACATAGAGGAGCACTTAATAATTTTTCCACGGGACCCAACATTATCATAGGTACACAATCGAATAAAGTGCGGGACATGCAATATGATGGGAAATACTACGAGACACTCTCATATACAATATGTAGCTTGCTCTTTGAATTACCTCAAGTTCATAACGTTTTCTATAAAAGTTGCTCCCTTCGTCCCAATTTTATAGTTCCTCCTTCTATTCTAATTAGATAAAAAAACGATTATATTTTCCAATCGGTAATACATTTTATATGCAATATGAATATTATTTGATAGATCTTGATTTAATTTATTAAACAAAGTGTTCAAAATCACATAAAACATTGTACATTATAAGATATAACAATTTAAAAAGTGACACGGACTCCCAAAAGGGCCTATAAAATTGGGACGGAGGGAGTAGTACTAAAAACCTGGGGTACCCCATATTTTGCACCGAAAATGCACACCGCGCCTTCGGGGGGCGGCTTTTGGGTCCCACATAAGTGATCCGAATCGTTCATTGTTCTTAAAACATTTTTCCGAAGGGGCTTGCCAAAAATCAGCTCAATCGGACGACTAGAAATGCTTGAATCAAAGTCTCGCCGTTTCAAATCAAAACTCCCCTAGCAGCGTTCAAGTTAATAACTTATGAAGGTATCAAGATAGAACTTATAACCCACAAATTGAATTAAAGTAATGTTTATGAATCTATATCTAAATGCTATAAAAATAGTTTTGAATTTTTTTTTTCTTTTCCATTGACCTATTGGTGCATGTATGTATATGTCGTGACTCAACTAACATAAAGAGAGAGAGAGAGAGAGAGAGAGAGAGAGAGAGAGAGAGAGAGAGAGAGAGAGAGAGAGAGAGAGAGTTCTTCATTCATGGCTTCCATGAAACCTCTCAAGTCAACCTTCTTCATCACCTTCTCTCTCCTCCTATCCCTCCACCTCTCCCGAACCACAGCCGACGAAGACCAAACCACCGTAGATTTACACTCAAAAGGCTTACTACTTGTTAAAACCTATTGCCTCATAATCCTCTTTATAAGCACATTCGCCGGCGGAGTCTCCCCTTACTTCTACCGGTGGAACGAGAGCTTCCTCCTGCTCGGGACCCAGTTCGCCGGCGGGGTGTTTTTGGGCACTTCACTCATGCATTTCTTGAGCGACTCGGTTGAAACCTTCGGTGATTTGACTACCAAATCGTACCCTTTCTCGTACATGCTGGCCGCAGCGGGGTATCTTCTGACCATGTTTGGTGATTGTGTTGTGGTTTTTGTTACGACGAGGAGCGGTGAGAGGGATGTGAGGGTGGAGGTGGATGGCGGACAAGGGAGGAGAAATGAGGAGGAGGCGGTGGAGGAGAGAAAGGAGGAGGTGGGGACTACGCATACGCATTTAAACCCGGTTATGGTGGGGACGACGTCGTTGGGGGATGCTATACTTCTTATTCTTGCTTTGTGTTTTCATTCTGTTTTTGAGGGTATTGCTGTTGGAGTTGCAGGTACGTATACTTACTGAGAGTAGCAAACTTTTATGTACAAGAAGAATTTTTATTTTCTGCCGTTCATTTTGAAGGGATGACAAGGTTTATATCATATTAGTTCCTTTTTTTTTTTTTTGGGTTTGCTACTCACACAATTGACAAATTTCGATTATTAGAGTCAGGTCCTAAGAAAGTAATTTTTTATAAATTCTTTAGTTTCGGTGGCTTGCCTTTCATCAAACCGGAGAAGGAGAGTAGTCGAGATGTGCATAACTTTTGAAGTTCTTATCTAACGCATTCATTTTACATCTAAAAATTGTATATTTCTTTTCTTTTTGAGATGAAAAGTTCTCACTTGTGAATACTATCTAGTTTTCTACAACAAATGAAAATTAGGAAAAAGTTGTCAGTGCCGTAAAAAAATCAATGCAACAAAAAAAAAAAGAGTACGATATACAAATGGAATTGCGTAGTCCATTAGCGTTTGAATGTGGAATTAGTCGTAAGAGGTCAAAAGTGGTAGTTCACTTAGGCCTGATTTGGCTAAACTGAAAAAATTGATTTTTTGGTTTTTTTCGTTTTGTTTTTATTTAAAAAAAATTTGCATTTGTTAGTTTTTGATCTATTTTTTTTTGGTTTTCTGGCTTATCTCGACGAGAAGAATCTAAAAAGTATAAAATTGTTAGCTAAACTAAAAATTTTGTGAATAAAAATGAAAAATAATTCAAAAAACTGGTTTATTTTCGGTTTTATTCAGAGTATTATTTTTTACCATAATTTTATACTATTTGGGTTCGTCTTGAGGAGATAATCTAGAAACCACAAAATCTTGACGCAAAACTAACAAATGCAAAAAAAATTTTGAAAAAGGAAAAAATCAAAAAAACCAAAAAATCAGTTTTTTCAATTTATTCAAATCAGGCCTTACTCATGCGTGAAAATTGAGGCTTGATGGCCTAAGACCTAGTTTTTCAAAAGATTTTATCAAAATTTAATAATATAACTCCTTGATTTTGATCAAGAGGACTGTTGATAATCTCAACTTTTTTAAATGCAAAAAAGTTGAGATTTTATAACCCTTCTCCTCTTTGATAAAATCACTCTTGATAAAATCAAGCAAGAAACTCAGCCTAATGCTTGGGTTGTCCCTGTAGCTAGAGTACGTCAGCATGTGTCCTGGTTTCTCCAAATTTTGTTTACTTTTAATATATACTGTATTTAAAAAGTTTATGTCTAAAATTATAAATGACATTAAGTTTGATCCTTAGTTCAAATTATTTTATGTTGTTTCGTACGGAAATATTATTACTGAATTAAAATTATAATTTAATTTCATATAATGTTCTATAATTGTACAACATGAAAGATTATGTCATGTTGAGGGTGTATTCTTGTTGATTGGAAATTTATCCCCGTTAGTTCAGCCTCACCCATGAAAAAAATTTAGCTCCACTCTTCAAGATCGTGACCTCTACTACATAAAATTTTGAATCATGGGCAATAAACTTCCACGTTCCGCATCATACTTACGAGTATTCGTGGATAATCGTCAATTGCAAGACCTTAAGATTAGTCAAAATGCACATGAAAAATCTTGGGCATCCGGCTATAAAAAAAAAAAAAAAAATCACACTTAGGCTCCGTTTGTTTGGACGTAAAATATTTTCTAGTATTTGGGCGTTTGGTTACACAAAATGTAGTAAAAAATATTTTACACGTAAAATAATTTCCACCAATGGGAGGAAAATAACTTTCAGTCAAAACCCCCGTAAGTCATTTTCCTAACAATGGGTTGATGCATTTTCATCCCCATGGAAACCCAATTTGCTCCGATCTCTCTCTCTCTCTCTCTAACCCATTGAAGCCCATCCTCCATTCCATTCTCTCTCTCTCTCTCTCTCTCTCTCTCTCTCTCTCTCATGTGCCTCCGCATACACGGTGGATGCTAGGAACCATACTCCAATTTCACCTAGCACCTTCCGTTCGAAGTTCTATGTCTGTATGGGAATATTTTCTAATCAAAGTAGGCACTATTTTTATGAACACCAAACACCCAAAAATAAAAGTTCAAAAAATGGTTTACGTGTAAAAGATTTTCCATGAAAATAGTTTTTCTTGTAAAATATTTTACGTCAAAACAAACGGAGCCTTACTCATGGAGTAAAAACTTGAACTGAAACTTATAGTGGTAGTATCCAACAGCCCTAAATGAAACATCCAACACATGACCCTTAAAGGCCCTTCTAAATTCTAGCGGTGGTTATCAATGGCAGAGCTAGAATTTCATACCGTGGGGGGCCAACTTAGAGAAGTATTTTCATGCAAAAATGTATTCAATACATCGTGTAAATTTTTTGGTACATTAATACTTTGTATATGATAATACAGTATTGTAATTTTGTCGACAATTGCAACGCCCGTGCATGATTATTAACGTCTATGAAACAAATTGAGAAATTTTTACATGACATTGTACAATAACTTTGTCTTTTTGACTAAATGATATCAAAATTAACTAAACTTTCAGATATTTAGGTACTAATAAAAAAAAATAATCATATTAAATGTAATAAGAGTGAAATATTTTAAATGTGGGAGCCCCCAGGGGCCCTATATACCTTCACCAGTGCTGGTTATTTATTTAGTTCCTTAGAAAACTACATAATTATGTGTACATTGTACGTTTGAGTTTCCACTATATTGTTGTTTGTCTTTTCTGAATTTTTATTTAGATTCACATTTTATTTTCTAAATTAATCATTGGGCGAACGATTAATCTAAAAATTACAATGAAAAATATAATACTCCTATATGGAAACTCTTGTGTGATTTTATCTTTTGCTTATCATTTTAACAATCTTAATAAGTTTTCATACAAACCTATGTATTCAGCTACAAAGGGAGATGCATGGAAAAACCTGTGGACAATTTCCTTGCACAAGATATTTGCCGCCATTTCAATGGGGATAGCACTGCTGAGAATGTTACCAAAGAGGCCATTTGCAACGACTGCTGGTTATTCTTTTGCCTTTGCTATTTCCAGTCCAATTGGAGTGGCAATAGGCATCGCCATTGATGCCACAACACAAGGTCCTGCGGCTGATTGGACCTATGCCATCTCTATGGGCCTTGCCTGTGGTGTTTTCATCTATGTTGCTATCAACCATCTGATTGCAAAGGGGTTCAAGCCTCAGGGTCCTTGTTATTTTGACACTCCATTTTTCAAGTTTCTTGCAGTTTTTCTTGGTGTGGGGATTATAGCCGTTGTGATGACCTGGGATACCTAGCAAAATATAACAACGCAACGTTTTAATGTGGCACTACATGATTGTCAAGTAGATGGATTACTATTTTTCAGTCACCGGCCAATTCTGCATTGACACATCGACATGTTGTGCAAATTGTTGTGTACTGTGTTGTGGTGGTAGACTTTTTCGGTGTTGTGTGCTTTTAGTGATGATGAAAACAGAATAAGGTTGTACAAAAGGATGCTTAAGTCTTTTGTGTGCTTCTTGCCTATTGACAGATTTTACCATGTTAAGAGCTGGTTACATTTTTGCTCCAACACTGCTTGCTAGAAATTAGGAAGGAGTATGTTTTTGGCTTTGTAAAAATTTTGTTCTTCAGTATCTCCTGTCTATTTATGGAGTTTCGAAAGAGTGATATGCATGTTGCACTTATTTGAGAGATCAGTTAATCTTTCAGTATACAGCATGGTTGTGTACTTGTGTTCCATCACGTAATACGGCTTAAGGATGGATAATGGAGGGTCGTATTCAGGTCAATTTGTGACCACCTCGAACGACCGGATAAACTTCCAATCGCTTCAAGATTCAGAATGGTTGGCCTTGGTTAGATTCGAATTTGCGATCTCTAGAAAACAGGCCTTTGGTTTATATCTGATGCCTACCCAACCACATCCCCTTAGGATTGTCCATCCATAAGTCTTGACTCTTGATGACCAGGGGAGTGCGAAAAACGCAGTCAAGACTCAGAGAGCCCCTTAGATCCTGCCTTTGACCGCATTAGTTGTATTGCTTATGGGCTTTTTTTCATGTTCAGATGGCCCATGGCTCTATGTGAGTGCCCTTTAATGGGCCTCTCGAGAGCATGCACTAAGTTCTTAACTGGGGATGCCATGCTAATGACACCTATTTGGATGACCTGAGCGCACAACTGACCCGTGCGTCTTATACATGTCGACCCGTGCGTCTTATACATGTCGTGCTATCTTAGTGACACTTGTCACCACATGAGTGGCCAATCAACATTGACTTAACATCCTTCCGAACGCTGACCTTCCCTACCCAGGACAACTAATTATTCCACAAGTTTCACCGGAAGTGATATTGATAATTTTTCCTCACTGTGACCCAGCCCAACAATAAATTGGGATTGGGAGTGACACCCCCAATACCGAGCAATAAGTTTTTGAAGAGGTCCAAGAGGATAAATTCTCAAGGCAATCAGACAGGCACATGTTGTACATTCCCGATGCAGATGCAGCAGATCCATGTACTGCTTTCTTTTTCCGATTCGGTAAAAAAAATGTCATTTAAAAAGCTGAGACTAAGAAATTTAAAAAAAAATTTTTATGGCTTGGCCCCAAGAGGTTATCAATGAGTTCATCAATAAACCTACTAGTACAAAACAAGATGTCCAGAAAATTTACAAAGGGCTCTCGGGGACCCACTTTTTGGTCCGACACAAGTGATTCAAACTATTCATTACTCTTAGAACATTTTTGTGAGGGGCGCAACGAAATTTCAGCTCAATCGGATGGTTAGAAGGAGTTGAACTAAAATCCCACCGTTTCAAACAAAAAAATAAATGTTGAAACAGTGGGACTTTAGTTCAAACACTTTTAATCGTCCGATTGAGCTAAAATTTTGTAGGGTCCCTTGAAAAAATGCTCTAAGAATAATGAACAGTTCGGATTACTCGTGTGAGACTCAAAAGTGGGTCTCCGAAAACCCTCTGTACATTTTCTGGGCATCTTGTTCTGTACCAGTAATTTTCAAAACTATAGTAATCAATATGGGATGAACACATTACACATGTTTTTGAACTAATGGATGTTTTTGACGAGGTCTAAAAGATAAACGGTCACGGTCACATCGCAATCATCGACTCGAATCCATGGAAGGCACACAAATTATTGAACATTACCAATCATATATCGACTCGGGAGGATCCCGTTTCTGGCCCCGAACCACTGAACAACCTCTCAAGCGAAGACGTTTGTGGGAAGGACTATAGGGAGTAGTCCATTACCGTTCATGGACTCGGCAGGATCCAATTTCTGGCCCTAAACCATTGAACAACCTCTTCAGCGAACACGGTTCTTGAAGAAGCTGTAGGAATTAGTCCGAAGTGCGGTCAAATATGCCCGTTAAAAAGAAAAACTACCTCTCGCAGCGAAGCACCTCAAAATGTAGAATTTGTTTAGCAGTTCTTAGATCAGATCGAATCTATTCCCCACAAGTTATAATACCATTTTGTGTACCAATTGCAGCCCAATGTTTAACCTCGACGAATCTAGATAGAGTTACATAAACAGAAAACCAACAAAAAATTACAATCTCTTCAAACTGGGATGGCATAAAACTCAAATTGGGGTCTCAAACAGATTCATTAAACCCAATTGCAGATCCATCTCTCACGAAGAAGAAATCCCTTTTTTTGTCTATCAACAAGACTCGCCGTGCCAGCAAACAAGCATGGTGACACAGCGCTTCATGATGTAGAACCTCGCCCTCTGCTCCTTAGCCAAGCTGCTGCACTTCCTCGCAAAAGCAGAGCATTTCCTTGAAGAAGCAGAATTACTCCTCGAGAGAGCAGAGTACTTGGTTTTCTGTGAGCAGCTTCTCGACAGCGGTGATCGGAACGAATTGGAGCGTTTTACTGAAGATTTCCTCGACAGCGGTGGAGAGATGTGAGATAAAAAGCTCTTCTGGGATAAGTTCCTTATCAAGAATGGAGATTTGGAGGCAGAGCATTTCTGGGTAATGCTCCTCATGAGAGAGGATATGGAGGAAGAAGAAGACGAGGAATAGGTACCCGTGTAGTAGTACTCCATTGTTGGTGGCAGAGTTTTCTGGGCTTGAATCGTTGATCTCTTCTCCTTTGTGCTTGAGAAAGAGAGAGAGAGAGAGAGAGGAGCGGAGGTTGTTTGGTGAGGTGTTGGAAATTAGTATTTATAGCAATTTTAGAGGAAATCAGGTCGATCCCATCCGCACTACACAGTGTAGTGCCTCCGTCTCAACCGTCCATCTCGGGAATGAATGATTTAAATATAAAAGTGCTTCTCTGAATCTAAATCATCCGTTGCGGAGATAAAGGGCTAGAATGAATGCTACATCGCGCAGCGCGAAGGGGAGCAGGGTAATAGAATGCTTGTTAAATTACAAATTGTCACTAAAATATATTAATTGTCTGGAATTCAACTTTTTTAAAAGTTTAGTCAATAATGTAAGTGAAGCTGACATTGCTTCCCACATGCAAAACTATCCTCTTGACAATTTGCAATGATTCTTGCCCACTCACACATTTGTTGATGAGAGGTAAAAACGAGTTCTACTGAGGACTTCTTGTTGCAGTGCTATTAAAAGTGTTTCATATCAATCAGGTGGTAAAAAGAAATTATACACCATGGTACATAATCAACACAATATTACCAATTTCACTGGCGATTCCGTATCGTATCATATCATATCGTATTGTATGGTATTTCTTTTTTTTTACAAGAACGATAGCAGATGGTATTATTAACTGAAACAAGCAATGCATCAAGAGGAGGCCTCATCCTTTAACAAAGGATCGAGCAACCAAAACGGAGGGGACTCAGTCCAAAGACCATACCCCGTACCACCTAAATCCTAGAAGCAATAACGTGAGCCACTGTATTAGAAGACCAAAGTTCAAAAGAAAAGCTTGCACGCAAGAAACTTTGCCCCTAGCGTATAAATCATGTAAAATAACTCCCACGTCTTGACTCACTTCCGAAAGACCGTTGAGCTTGTTAATCACCGATTGCGATTCACTTTAAAAAAAACACAGAGGTTAACCCCAAATTGATTCAACCAACAATCCATGACGAAGAGCTAGCATTTCTGCCACCATAGCACTAGCACGATACGGTATTTGTTCCTTTGCCGTCGCCTTGAATTCACCACTGCAATTCCTAACCACCACTCCAACTCTACCCATCAAAGAATCCTTATGCCATGCTGCGTCTACACTAACTTTGTAGAAGTCTGCAAACGGTTTCCGCCATGACACCTCAGTCCTTGAATTTGCATTGTGATTACTCGATTCGTTAACAGAGAAGGTATCGTATGGTATACATAGTTATAAACGTGGAAATCAAAAAGTAAAGGTCCCGTGTAATCAATGAAGAGTGACAACATAAGCATGAAAAAATTATCCGATTCTTAACTTTAAAACCTTGGATAAATTTATTCGCACAAGTTTTGACTTTTTTTTAGAGGCACAAGTTGACTTGGATAATCAATTGTAAAAAATCGCAGCAAAATTTTTGACTTTTTTTTTAAGAGGTACAAGTTGACTTGGATATTCAATAGTATAAACAAATCGCAATAACAAAATGCTGCAAAGAAAAGAAAAAAGAAAACACATCATCTTCATGCATCAATATCCGATGCATGATCTACAAATTTGGTGTAATATCGGAGAATCCTATTATCGTGTTAGTGATACATCAATAATGTCAATTTTTTTTTTTCATAACCAAATTTTTTTATCGAACCAGTGGGACTTTGTGGTTCAAGCACTTAACCGTCGATTGAGCAGAAATTTTATGAGGCCCCTTTGAAAAATGTTCTAAAAATAATGAACTATTGGGATTATTCGTGTGGAATCCAAAAATAAATCCCCAAGCATGCTTTGTAAATTTTTTGTGCATTTCGGTCGGTTACATGTAGCAAGGTCCTACCCAAATATATATAGTCAAACTGAGACTTTTATGTTTTTTTCTTGCAAGTGGGTGTTGACGACTCTTCAATTAGTGTTGGGAGCACATGTCCATGCCTCCTGCGACCAACTGTATGTGTATGGGCTATTGTGTGCCTGTTATGCTCCCGATCATTTACATTGCTACCGTGTCACTACGGTAAACGAAGAAAGCTGCTCGTGACTCGGTTCTTTTAGTAATTGAGCCAAGTTTAAGGTCAGTTTTTGGCTTGTTTAGTAAACGAGTCAAACTTAATACTCTAAAGCTTGGTTTTGTTCTTATATATTTGGGTTTCATTTATAGAGACTTATTTAGTAAATAAACATGGCTTGCCCCGTTTGCACCCCTACATGTCACATTACCATTGGCTGGTGTTGGGCTGGAGTACTCCAGGGATTTAGTTATACAATGCCAATCTCTGCGATCGCTCTAAAAACAAACATGCGAGTGTGATGTCGAATGTCATAAAAAACTAATTGAAACCCTCTTTAAAATCAAATTGATTTTTAGAAGAGATGGTGAATTTTTTCTCATCTTCACAACTAAGTGGTATTTGAACCAGCATCCGGGGATCCCATGGTCAATAGCTCGGATTTCATTAGGGCAATGGACGACTCGAATTATGCAATCCTATAGTGCGACAGTTCAGATGTCACACTACAATTCTATAGTGCGACAACACACTTTAGGATCCCCAATTTCCTCCACCCTCCTTCTGGAGATCCCTCACTCTTTATGGGGGATTGGGATTTTGTATGGCGCTCAATACGACACTCTTATCTTTTAATTTTTGGGTGTTTTGTGAACTTAATTTCTGAAGAGTAACGGTCGGATGCCCACGAGGAAATGTTTTCAGGGCAGAATGGGAAGGTGTGAATGACCAGATTTGGATTATTCAAAAGAAGTGTTGAAATTGGAAATTCCATTTGGAGCAGAGGTCGGTGGTCAATAAACATCTGTTTAACGGGTGCTGCGGTGCATGCCTCCATCAAAGTTGACTGGTTTTTTCGTGGCTCTGTACAGTGTAAATTCCAAAATTATGAACTTGATTTTTGTTGAGATAGATTAGGAGTATGCCTAACTAGGTACTGCATTGCTCTGATCTGGATAATCAAACCAAGCTAAACAAAGCTTCCAGTCTCAACAAATTGAGGCCGTTTGGGGATCCAAATTATATATGGAGAAAATTTTGGGTGCAAATAGAGTACCGCATACATGATGTCCGAATGCACATCTCAACATGTCTAAGAGTGTTTTGAACGAGTAAGATTTCTTCATCCCTCTCTCCTCTTTCTCTCTCTAAAACCCACACAGTCCAAAAAACATTTGGATGACCAAGATATACGCTCGGTACCGCCACCAGAACCCGAGTTTTTCTCCAAATTATGAGATTCTTCATTTTGCATTATTGTGTTATGGGTGTATGGGAGCCATCAGTGAGTATGCCTTTGCATTCTCAAAACCAATACTTTAGATGTCCAATTTTTATTTTTATTTTTTTGATCTGCATTAGAGGCCAATTATATGAATCAATCATGGATGAGCTTTTAATTGCATTCTCATTTGGCATTCATATTTTTTCCTGTGGCCGAAAAGACCCAATTATGATTGCCTTATTTATTTATTTGTAATATTATGATAAATAACGAAGGAAAACATTGTAAAAAACTAATTCACAATCTATTTTGAGGATTATCCTCCCAAATACTTCTCTGTTGCAAGATTTATTCTAGACATATCTCGAAAACACTCTACTGATTCATAATCTATTCTGACCATAATCTAAAAATCTATAATTTAAAATTCAAATTGTAAAACCCACAAAAAAAAAAAAGAAGAAGAAGAAAAAGGCTCTCAAACGCTCCTTGACTTCTAGATGTTACTACTTTATTAATTACTCCATCTCTCCCCCAAAAAATAGTCCACTATTTTATGTTGAGATGTCTCAAAATGATTGTCCATTCTCAAAAATTTCCAAAAATGTAATGTCATATTCCCATTTTACCCCTCCTTTTCTTTTTAACCGGTTGAAGGGGTGATTGAAGGGGTTGATGAAGTGAAAGTATGACACCATGCATGTCTTTGTACAAACAGATAGAATTCCGTAGTACAAAATACTGTTAAGGTTATGAAGTTTTGCTCAGCCATTATTGTTAAAGAGTTCAAAATTAATTGAGGTATGTGTATGTTGGTACACACCTTTGTTAAAGCAAGAAAAGAATTAAATTGTGTCATCATCCACAATTGTGTGAGGCTAGAAACAATCCATTGCGCAGTGACCCCTTTTGAACCGAAGATAATTAGTAGACGCCTTATTTATTAGAGGGATATGTATATGAGGGGAGAAAAAGGGATATAATAAAGAGTGATATAGAAGTGGATATGATTGGAGATGTATTATTTTAAAAGGAGAGATTAAAATATAGTGTGTTTGTTTTGTTGTTTTAGGGGTGGTTTGTGTAAATTGAAAAAACTAGTTTTTTAATTTTTTTGGTTGTCTTTATTCAAATTTTTTATGTATTCGTTAGTTTTCAGTCGATTTTTTGTGGTTTCTTGGCTTGTCTCAACGAGAGAAATCTAAAAAGTATAAAATTATTAGCAAAACTTAAAGTTTTGTGAATAAAGACGAAAAATAATCCAAAAAACCGGTTTTTTGGATGTCACATTCGTCTTTATTCACAAAACTTTAAGTTTAGTTAATAATTTTATACTTTTTAGATTCCTCTCGTCGAGACAACCCAAGAAACTACAAAAAATTAACCGAAAACCAGCAAATGTAAAAAAAAATTGAATAAGGACAAAACTAAAAAAATAAAAAAACTAATTTTTTTAATTTATCCAAACCAAGTAAAAGAGAGATATAAAGGGTTGAATTGTATGGAGTATAAAATACTCATTTTGTCCTAAATAAAAAAACATAAAAAAAAAAAAAGGAAAAAGGTGGTGGGCCACTTGCTCCCCTCTCTTTTTTTGGCCGTTTCAGCTCTCCCTCTCTCTCTTCGCAGAAGCTCTGCCATTGGTGGGCCATATGTAGCAGAAGGGTTGGGTGGTAAAAGAGACCAAATATATTATAGATTGTGGGGAGAATGTGCCTATATAACTTATCCCACCACAGGAGGATATGGAAATCCAAGGATATACATATCCTGGAAACAAAAATATATTAAGGTTCAATTTTTAAAAATATTTTAGCATTTAAGTACTAAAATTATGATATTTTTAATTAAAAAATAAAGTGGTTTCGTGTAATTTTTTTTAATTTTTTTCGCACCAAATTAAAGTACACAAGGAACACTTTATAATTTGGTGCAAAAAAATGAAAAACGATACACGGAACCATTTTTATTTTTTGAACCATTTCATTTTTTAATTTAAAATATCATAATTTTAACACATAAATACTAAAATATTTTTAAAAACTGGATCTAACAAACACCAAATATAATATACTAAGATATGTATATCCGGTCAAAATTTTATATTCCTCTCTTGTATACCACAAACAAACAGAGCAAGAGTGTCTAAATTAACAGAGCCCCTAACATACTTGACTATGACTTGAGTCAAGGTAGGGAGCAAAAAGAATCACAGGCACATGCTCCGCCGTCACCTGTCAGAAAGCTTTATCTTATCAGATTTCAGAAATACTGTCTTCAAGTAAAGTTGTTTTTCATTGATTCCGCTTGATTTAAATTCACACTACGATATTCATACACGACAAATAAGTACATGTGGGGTTTCAGCCAACTCGGAAAAAAATTCACATGCTATTGATGCATTGAGCGAAAGTTTCCTAAATTATTTAGGCTAAATATATAGTGTACAATACTAAGCAACAAAAACATTTTTTGGATCAAAATTAAAATAAAGAAACCTTTGATGTATTGAAATCTAGCTCGGTCAATGTTTTTGGCTCCTATACACTATAACTGGAGCTGATGCGTAATATATATGATTCTAGCTTGGAAAATGATTCGGACGCAAATGTGTGGATGTGAATCCGGACATAGATGTATTCATTATCATCCGATGCATGTGGGTCTTAAGTGTATCGTGTTGTGTCTACGTGCATCAACGACACCGGAAAAATCTATGTCCTGCCATATATATGGGTCACTCGTCCAACTTAATTTTAGATGGTCTTTCTAGAATACCTGACTATAGTAATATGCTTCAGTTTTCCTTACCTTCAGTGAACTGTTGGGGTGTAGACAACCTTCAGTAATGGTCCTAGGGGTGCGCCCCCATGATATTTTTGCACTTCAGTGTGTAATTTTGGCTATAGGGCTCGACCTATTTATATTGCAGTTTACTAATAATTAGAGTTATCAATTTTTAGAGAAAAATAGAGAGAGGCGAGACAAAACGCACATCTCGGAGAGATTGCGAGAAGACTTGTACTCTTGATTTCAATTTCATACTGGACTGGTGTGCCTTTCATAGTTTTCCCTCGCGTTGAGGTTTTCCGCGTACATATATCTTGTGTCTCATTTTTTTTTTTCGTTTTTTTATTACGCACGACTGTTTACTTATCGTTCTGTGATTCATTATTCCAAAGATCTGTAGGGTGTTGTTAGGGTGCAGACAAGCTTCAACATTGGTTTATCCCGGGGGTGCTGCCCCCATATTTTTGGATCTCAAGATTTAATTTTGGTCATAGGGCTCGACCTATTTATTTAGCAATTTGATAAATTTAGGATTATCAGTTTTTTAGAGGAAAACAGAGAGAAAATGCAAATCTCAGAGAAATTGTGAGAAGACTTGTACTCTTATTTTCGATTTCATAGTCGATTGTTGTGGCTCCCGTTGTCTTTCTTCGCGTTGAGATTTTTCACATATATCTAGTGTCTCATTTTTCCTTTCCCATTTTTTATTACGCACGGCTATTTGTGTTCCTGTTTCCTAATAAGTTATAGTCGATGAACTGAACGATGAATTATTTAAGCTTGATTTGTTTAATTGGTGACGAGCATATATTTGACAAGCTTTAATAAAATCAATCTGGAAAAATCCACAACAATTTCTTCATATCTCCGAGTATTTAGCACGCAGTGGGTCGGGTGGGGGACAATGTACAATCACTTTTTTAGACAAGCTTAGAGCATTCCCAACAATGCTCTCTATCTCACTCTCATCTCTATTTTATGGAGTCAAATCCCAAAACTAGCCACCAAGAGGTTCCCTAAATCGCTCATTAAAATACAAAAATAAATAGTACCTCCCTAAAATCCCCCCATTTAGGGAGAAACTATTCACTCCCTACCCATTTTTTTATTTTTTCTCTCTCTTCCTTCCCCTCATTGCCGTAGCTTTTTTTTTAATACTTTCTCTCTCATACTTCTCCCCCATATATCATATTTTATCAAAAATAAGGAGGGTAATAGGGAGGATAGTTGGAGTCATGAATTGGTAAAATGAAAAATGTATACTGTTCACTACTTTTTTAGAAAAAAATTTGAGTCATTTTTTGCACTTGCTCTTAATTAGGATTTAGGGTTAATGACGTTGGTGATCCTGTGGAGATTAGTGGAATATCCGAATACATGCATTTTCAGGTCCACACCCACATATTGCAAACATGTGAGACATCTTCAATACAACACCAAATGAGCGTACAAAACCGGGGAAAGTTTATTAGGACACTCATTCAACAAACTTCATCACCTCACCCAGAGTTCTTATGCAGGTCAAGATGATTAACATTATTTTGTGTCGTTGATTTGAAATTGTTGTAAAATTCTCTGAAGTGATGATCATCCTGGGAGATGAAATTTAAAGATATGAGAAAAAATGAAAAAAAAATTCTCTAAAAAATGAAAAAAAGGGTCTCTCATTAACGTAATAGGGCTGCAAATGAAGCCGCTCGAAGCTTGGCTCATTGAGGATTGGCTCAAGTCGGTTCATTTAGAAATCGAGCTTGAGATTTAGACTCGTGCAGTAAACGAGCCAAGCTTGATCAACACTCTAAACTAGTTCAATTGTATAGGCTTGACTTATTCATTGAAATTCATTTAGTAAATGAATCAGGCTTGGGTCGTTATAGGCTTGAGCTCGAGTTTTTGGCCTGTTTAGTAAACGAGCTAAACTCAAACACTTTAAATTGTTCGACAATTAAGCCCCTGAATGTTTGCCCGTTTGTCAATGAACAAGGAAGAGAAGTATAGTGAAGAGGGAGATAAACGAATATGGTAAAAGGGGAAATTAGTTAAGAAATAATTTGTTTGGCAGTTAATCTTAGTGGATAAGAGTGGAAGGTCAAGACATAATGTGATATATTACTAACATACTTGTTGCCCTTATAAAAATAATTAAGAAATCTACAAATGAGAAATTGGAGACTTGGTGGAGAAAATAAGGTAATCCGGATAAATTCGTTATTAAAGGATGGGTTGGGGGTGTGTTTCACTTACTTCTCGTACCCGGATAAGCAAGGGAAAGCAAAATTGGCCCTGGCCATTGATTTTCTTAGTAGAGCGCTATAGCGGGGTGTTTGGATATGGCAGATTTGATTTTGAGTGGAATTGTAATGATGATGAATTTGAGGGTGAATTTGTAATGAGAGCAGACACATCTCCTAAGAGGGTGGATTTGTAATGAGATGTTTGGATGGTTTTGTGAGAAGGGAGATTTGGAGGATGAATAAGAGGACAAATTACTGAATTGCCCCCAATTTATTAATTTTATTATAATTAGAATAAATACATAATAATTAAAATAAATACAATAAATAAATAAATATATTTATATTGTATAAGATTTTTAAAAAATAATATTTTTGAAAAAAAACATAAAAAATTAGTAATATATTTAGGAATGTTTAATAAATACATAATAATCATTATTTGGTGGTAAAATCATAAAACATTTTGACAATTGTTGTTTTATAAAAAGTACTACAAAACAAGTATTATAAATTACCAAATTTGGAGTACAATTTTTTTGAATTTGGTGGAACAGAGAAAATAAATGCACTAATTTGCACCCCCGACATATACTTTTTATTTACTTATTTATTTCCCAAAGATTCACTCTACGAACAATTTTTTTTTTTTTTTTTTTATAAATTTCCCTAGAGTTATATACTGACTCCTCTCAAATTCAGTCTTCATCTTCTTCTTCACTTTTACCGCCGATCCACCCACCGACTAACCCTCTTTCTCTCTCCCTTTAACCCTTATCCGATCTCTTATCCGAAACCAAGGACCCCAGATCTAGATCCACCACCACTGTCAACGACAAACCCACTGCTGGCGTCTTCCACTTCGTCTTCGTTGGCCACTTTTAGGTACATCCATTTTCTGGTTATTTTCAGTTGAGAAAGATTTTGTGGCAAGAGAGAGGCGTGAGGGAGGAATGTAATCTAGGCCAGATTTGGAGGGATACTTTCGACCCAAATCCACCCGGATTTACCAAGCAGTGGTATGAGGGAGGGCTTGGCAAAGCCACCTTGTCATGGATTTGTAAGCCGAATAGTAAAATACCCCGGGACCAAAAATTGCAACCCAAAGACCTAATTTGAAGGGAGGCTGGATTACAAATCAGGCCCGTCGCAAATCCGGCCTCAAATCTGTCAACCAAACAAGCTTTAAAGGCATTTTGAGACGTACATTTTCGATGCCTTTTTCGCCCAAAACAGAGATGAACACATCAAAAAATCGTTTCATTATTAGATGTTGGGGCGAAGACGAAGGCCCAGAATTTTCGTTGTACCGAAAAAAAAAGAAGACGAAGGCCCACTTATTATATTGTCTCGGCTTCGTCCTAGAAGCTACTGCTTCCGCCTCATTTAGAGGGTGTTTGGGAGCCAATTTTTTCACTTTTCATTTTTGGCTTTTGATAGGCGCGTGGAAAGCTTGCTTTTGACCGCCTAAGTAGGATCATGTTTTTAATCCTCATTATCCATTTAATGTGTGCGTGTGGTTGAATTTTGTGTTTGTGCTTAATTCACAGGGGAAAGAAGTGTTTTTGCGCTAATCAGAGTTGTTGGGAAGGCATGCACGTAGACTGAGAGTGAGAAAGGCTGAAGAGGCTAAGTGTTGAAGTGGACTTCGCGCGAAAGCGATCATAATCCGTCAAGAGCGCTACACTAATTATTTGGAGCGCTCAATATTGGCACAAAAGGTCCAAAAAACGAACATAAGGATTAGGAGTGCTACACCAAAAGTGGTGTAGCGCTACCGGATTGTTAAGAGTCAATGGTCAATGGGAAGAGTCAACAGTCAACGCAGGAGATAACGAGGTAGCGCTACACCTAAAGTTAGGTAGCGCTATCGAGCACTTATCAGGCACAGTGAACGTTGTCATTTTGGCCTTCGCGTAGAATTTCTGGATTGTCGTTCGTTTTTCATTAGGGTTACGATAATTAGTATAAATACTCTTGTTTTAACCTAGTTTAGGATCCACGTATTATTTTTAGGTTTTAACTTTTCGCAATCCGACTACAGTTTTTCTTCAGCATTCTATGTTTCACATTTGTTCCGGGTTTTCAGAATCTCAACTTTGGATTGGTGTTTCGTATCAATAATTGAGTTTGATCTCTGCTCGTAATCTACGGTATCGTTTTCTATTGTTTTCATATTTTATTTTTCAAGCATGCCTAGATCTAGGTTTAATTTGATTTATATTGTTTTTATTATCATGAGTGAGTAGTCACTTTGAGTCTTGTACAGGCCAGGAAAAAGGCCCACGTCTAGAACTAATCGATATTTCACCTGGAAATTTGAATCACCTTAACTTTCAAGCAATTTTGGGAAACAGAAACTTTTCTAACAAACAAAACCCGGGCATCTTGAGAATCCAAATCGTCGCGGAATCACGGTGGCAGTCTTTGTGCATTTGTTAGGAAGCCTTTTTTTTATTCTAAAATCAATGAAAAGAGGAATTGTGGCCCGAGTAAATATCGGTTAGGCTAGTTGCGGACGCTGAGTTTCCTCAGCTGTGCTTTCTTTATTAACCTCCATTCAATTAAATTAGCTTAGTAATTTAGTTAACAAATTTCATCAAAACAAGGGGTGGCTACCTGAGAGCCAGTTTTAACTAAAACTCCACACTTTTGAGTCAAACACCGTCAGACCGTCTCTATGGTTCGACTCCGGTACTTCTGGATTTATTGTGCTACACCGGTCAAGAGTTCTACGCTTGGGACGCGTCTTTATTCGTCTTATTTTTAGTCACCTGGTCGGTCAAGCAGCTTTTTAGATTTTGGACAGAATGAGTTTTCAATCTGGAAAGAGTGTTTGAGAGAATTGTGCAGAATACATTTTGCAAAAGTAGTAGTGTTTGGGAGAAAAATGATGAAAATGAATTATGGATTGATTTTTACCAATTTACCCTTGAAACATGACAACAGACTTGTCACAATGAAATTACAGGAAATTTTTGCTGAAATTGGGAAACATGCATGTGAGCCAACAGGACTGGTCATGGATTGGTTTTTAGCAATGAAGATTTGTCTTCTTCTTTTTTTTTTTTTATTTTATAAATTACGATTGGGATTTGTTTGGCATAGGAAACCTCTAATTTCGTGGCTTCTTTAATGGATAAAAAGTTGTTTCAAGAAAAACATAATTACAAACATTACAGAATTTTAAAAAACATACATAACCATATTATACATAATGAAAACACTACACAAACCGAAAACAACCAACAAAACATCCAAATTGAAACATTAAAAAAAAAAAACTATCGAAATAAAAAAAAAGAAGGCAAACACTTGCTCCCTAGGCATCTAACGTATACGATTGGCAACAATATAATCCCAAATTAGAGTCCTCACATGGTCCATTTCATCTTCATCGTGTTGGCACATCTCTCCATGTACCCCATTAGGTGCCGTCGTTTCCATTCCATGTTCATAAGACATGAATTCTGGACGTGTATCGTAAAAGCCAAAGGCAATATCAGGCATGTTGCTCCTTCTTATGAAATTATGAATGACCATTGTTGTAGTTACAAGACCTTTTTGTGTTTCCATTGAGTACCCAACAGGCATGTCACATATTAGGGGCCAACGTGCTTTCCATACTCCGAAAGTCCTTTCTATTGTGCACCTAAGGGATGAGTGTATTTTGTTGAAACATTCGAAGTTATTCCTTGGTTGCCGACCTCTTCGCCAGTTTGGAACATGATATGTGCAACCTTTGTATGGTGCTAGAAAACCTCGAATGTTTGGGTACCCAGCATCTACCAAGTAATACTCATTTGTAGTATCATACATTTAAAGTTGTAAACGAGAAGTTTTGCGTGTGTATGTATGGAATTCAACAATATTATTGAAGAAAAAGATAAATGTTCAACTAACCTTGTTGTGGGTGGGGAAAATTATTGGTCACGTCTCTTATACAATCATAAAAAATTCTAGTGTTGAGTGCACTTCCCTCCCATCTTGATAACACAAAAGTAAAACACATATTGAAGTCACATGTTGCCATAATACTTTGTGTCGAATACTCCTTTCGACCAATCCATTTGGCAATCTCATTGGGATTTGGGTGAGCCTTGATGTGAGTGCCATCAATTGCACCCTACGGGAGATTTTTTTTTTTTTTTTAAAGTCATACGGAAGAAATAATTTGGTAAAGTCAGAAGGAAGTCATTTGTAAGCTAAATTTGTGTTTCAATGTGTCTGAGGACCAAATATATCTCCGAAAATATCTCCGAAAATATGTGTGCATCAGCGATGTGTATAACTTGTTTAAGTCAAACTACCATTTACCTAGTAATCTTCAAATCTAATGTAAAAAATTAGGGGCCCCATATATATATATGGGGAGCCAGGGAGGGGTTTTTTGGGATGTTAGGATACTTGATCTTCAAATACCTTGAAAGATAATTTTAATCTTCAAATACCTTCACAGGAGGGGGTATTTTTGTTATCTGCTACAAACTATTACCATATTATATAGGGAGTCAGTGACAGGTTTTTTTTGGTAACCAAAATTTAGGACAAAAAGGCATATAATGTTTGAATAGAGGTGGAATACGGTTTCGATCTATAGCCATTGTCTCCATATTGTTGATTCTAACTGTACTGGGTACTGGATTTCCTTATCATCCATGGTCACCCTCATAATGGCAATACAAAATTTATACAGTGTATCTTTCTCGCAAATAACTCAGACTATTTTTTTTTATGTTTATTGAACAATTTTTCGTCATTCCTGTTGTAGATCTGAAAATTGACACTAGGGGTTTCATGCAAGAAGATGAGGAATAAAAAAAAGCCAACAATAATGAAGATTTGAGAAATGGAAAATGATCTACACATTACCTTAACAATGGAATGTGAAAGGTCTGGATTCTGGAAGAAGAACAGAGAAGCAACGACCCTTCTCCTCTAATCGCACGAGCCCCTTCTCTTCTCTCTGTGGTTCAGTGGTTCTCGAGTGTGGAAGGATGAGGGGTAAAGGGGTAGATAAGGTAGATAACTGAGAAATAAATGACAGGGAAAACGAAAACGAGAATGGGAAATGGAAAAGGAGCCCCAACCCAGTTTTTCCGTTTCTCGCTGTAACATCAAAAATGACAAACATATTCTGGAAGAAGGTGTTCTGCAAATCGGCGCCCAAACAGCAAAAATGGAAAAACGAGAATGGAAAACTGGGAAAAGAGGGCGCCCAAACAGCCTCTTATTTGCGTGACAACTAGTGCTATAACATTAAAATGTTGGAGCGGAGACAGAGGGCTTCATTTATTTATGTGACGAATTAGAGTGCTATAACATATTGAACCTATTGATGCACTATGCTTTTACGCCTTCACATGTTTTTTTTTGGATTCTATCCACTAGTATTTTCTTATTTTTTGTGAGGCATATGCAAACACTATCCCCACTTTTTTTTATGGTACTTCTATTTAATTTTTCGAGTTTAGAAACTCCACGGCCCGTTTGGATGCCGAATTAATTTTCGGAGTATTATATATGGAGGGGGTATAATATAGTAAGGAGTAATAAATATGAAGGGTGGCCCCATAGTGATGTGACATTTATGGATGAGAGATTAAGTAATACTTGGTTTGGATGATTTTGGTAATGGGTATTGGGTATTGAGCCAAGAGAGAGAGGGGTATTATTTTGGGCATTTTGGTAAATTGACGGGGGTTATTAGGGGGTGTTAAATATGGACACCCCCTGAGCTGTCCATAAATAACACCCCAACAGGAATGATATTCAGGATAATAAATAACACCCCTGCATTTTTTGTTGGCAAACCATTCCATATGGGTGGGTCCGTGCATAAATAACACCCTCCATATTTATGGCCCCCTCTAATGCTCCATCCAAACGAGCCGCCAAAGGCTTATGCCTTGCCTCATGAGGGGTCAACGGCCTCACCTTTTGCTTTCAAAAATGCTAGAGCCAAATACTGTGTTACACTCAACCACACCCCCACTTACATGGGCTGTGGGCCCCACACGTAGGCCACGTGTGGGTCCCACACCCCATGTGAGTGGGGGTGTGCTTGGGTGTGACACAAAGTATGCAAAAATGCTAAAACCACATACTTTGTGCTACACTCAACCACACCCACACTCACATGAGGTGTGAGCTCCACATGTGGATCCCACACCCCATGTGATTGGGTGTGTGATTGGGTGTGACACAAAGTATGTCTCTATCATTGTTCCAAAGTATGTGCCTCTATCATTGTTGTTTTGCTTTCGCCTCTGAAAACTTTGATCTGGGCCAATTAGTTCTACCAACCCCAACTTACATGGACATGGATAAGTTTTTTTCTTAATCAATATATATATATATATATAATGAATCGAGTCTGATACAACATTTGGTGGTAACCTTTTGAAACCATATCCCTTACCACTGCATATCCCTGCATCCCAATTACCAAAGTTCTTTTCACTGTGCAAAAGAAGAATGGGGCAGGTGGTACCAGGATACATCCTTGATCCTTCCACACCAAATTATACATTAGGTTAAGAGGGTGTTTCACTAACAATTTTTTTTTCTCAAATACCAAGATTTGTCGTTCTTTCACAATATATCATATAAAAAACTGCGAAAAATCAATTTATTAAAAAAACAGGGTAAGTGGAACACTCCTAAGTGAAAAATCAGTGTCTAAATCTCAAGTCCTCCGATGCATGAAGAAATCATCAATGCGAGCAATTACAAGCCTATCTTTGTCGGAAATGTGAATCTGTGTTTTAATGTCTGTGTCCATCACACTGCTCCCAAATTAGTGGATAGATAGTTACAAACCTCCACATAAGTGCTCCTCGACGAGGTCACAAGTTCCGTTTGCACATTCCAAACCAGGTCACTACTAGAATTCCGGTCGTTAACTCCAGAATCCCAGAACAAATTCACAAACAGATTAGAATGAGGAGACCAGTACAATAACACTAGCAGTAATGAAAAAGAAGAAGAAGCCAGAATCTCAATTTCCAGTTTCCACATAAACTTGCAAAATTAGTTAGCACAACACAACCCAAAATTAGTCTGCCTAAACTCCCGTAGCTACTACTGACAAACAACACAAAATTCACATGCAAAATCCATAAACGACCATCCTATACATACATCACATAATATATTCAAAAAATTAGAGGCAGACAGAGAGACACAACTGACTAACGCCTTACTAATTAAGCACAGGATTGGTGCCTAGCTGGAACAGAGAAAATGAGTTCCAGATCATCCGGTGGCTGAAAATACCCATTCTTTGGTGGTTCCCTCTTCCTCTTCTTCCCATACCAACACCGCTTCTTCCTCGGCGGCGGAGGCGGGCACAAGGCCACCGCTGAACACCCGCCGCCGCTGCGCTTCGGCGTCCAACGCCCTCCCCTCTCCTCCTCCTCCCCCCTCGTCATCTCGTATCCCTCATCCATTTCCATCGCAATTTTGAATGAAAACTACAACAAGGTAGTAGTACAAAAGAAGAAGTGGGTTTTTTTAAGCGCTTGGAAATTTGAGGTGGGTTTTGGGGATTTTGAGGAGGGTGGAAGGAAGAGTTTGGCGGATTCTGGAAAGTGCGGTCTGGGAATTTTGGTTTGTGCGGTGGGAAAAGCGAACAGGTGGGCGTGTGAGGAGGCTTACGTGTGTCGAGGAAAAAGTTGGGCTTTTGTCTACGTGGTGTGCTGGTGAGGCCCACTTTTGCACTTTTGGGTCCAAAGTTTCCCTTGGGCCGTGCGGCGGTGGTGTGGGGAGAAAAGGCGGTAATGAGGTCGGTGGAAGGGCGGGAATTGGTTTGAATGTGAGCCACTCGTTGGTGGTGATGGGTGGTGAATGCTGGTTGGACCCCACCTCCGGCATTTGATTCGTTTTTGATACAATGGATTAAATGCTAATCCTGTGGTCATCAACCGCACACGTGCATTTACCAAAAAAAAGAAAAAAGAAAAAAGAAATTGTTGGTCTTTCTTTCTTTTGCATATTTTTTGAGATCTATACTTTGAAAGATAACAAGTTAATAAACTTTATAGTTTTGAAGGATAATTTTGGAACTCTATGACAATAATTTTGTCGCTTTAAAAAGTTGAATTCCCCTAAAGAGACGAGTAGGAGCCGCTATCTCTATCTCAACTCTTCACAGCCCCACCACTGCAGCCCCTCCTTCCCCTCCCCCTCCATAGGTTGCACAACCTTTGGGCGGCGGGAGGGGAGGGATTAATCCCCCTACTAGATCTGGTTTCCCCTTTCCCTTCTGCACCATATCCGCCTTTTGTTCGCTAATCGTTGGAACTTGACGTTCCACAGCCTTGTTGGGCGTAACGATTTGTCTGCTCTTCCTTTGCAACCTTACAGGTTCCAGCGGCTTCTTAGGCCTCTGGTAGAGGCGCGTCACCGGTTGGAGGTTTGGCTAGAGATGGGCTACTCAGCGACGAAGGGGAGTGTATCTTTTTTCTCATTTCTTTTGTGTTTTGTCTGGCTTTAGGTCGGTTATGTCCGGTTTTAGGCCGATTTTTGTCTGAATTTTGTCTGATGTGTTCCGTTGGTTAGGTCATATGCTTTCTCGTTGTATTTCTGTGACTTGTTGTCGTTGGAGTGTCCGATCTGTGGACTCCCAATCTTTCCCCATGAGAATCTTTGATGGATACCATCTCTCAACTTTTGACAAAAAAAAAGGAACAAACAATTTAGGACGAAGAGAGTATTAAAAACATCAAAAAATGACAAAAAATAGCACTCACTATTACATTTCAGTAACTTTTTACACTTCTCAATGTCCTTTTCGAACCTTAACAGTAACCGAATAGTTGTTTGTAGCATTTTTTTTGACTTAATTATTACTACTAGAATGATTCTATCCAAACCAAAATTTTGAAAAACATATCCGATATTTTTTATTGGTATAGTACGCATTGATACTAGCTTAATTTCAGAAATGGTATGATTGGTACGATTTAATCCTCACTCCAAATCGACAAATACGTCTGGTATCTCTAGGTATGATGACCGATACTGATTGATATATGAGCGGGGAAAAATATTAGATTGATAGGGTACCGATTTTAGGCAAATAAAAAACCGGTATGTAATAACTGGCACAAAACGGTATTCACAACGGAAATGGGGCGTGAGCACAACCGTGATGTGCACCCTTTAGTCGTCCGATCGTGTTTGGGACGGCACAGATGCACTTTGATTTTTTACCGGTAAAAATAAATCAAAATTAAATTAAAATCGCCAAATGCATCCAGGCCATCTTAAGACCCAGTTTTCCAAAAGATTTTAGCACCAGTGCTAAAATCATGATATTTTAAATCAAAAAATGAAGTAGTTCCATGTATCATTTTTTTGATTTGAAATATCATGATTTTTTTAAAAAAAATTGAGCCTAAAATATGATTGGACGGCCGAGGGTGCACAATACTCCCCCAATCCATTGACAACATTGATTCAAACTAAATAATAGAAGTATTCCCTTTAGCTCCATTTTCTCTCCAAACCACAAAATTTCTTTTTCCCCACTCCCTAATCTACCAGTCACCTGCCCAAGCGCTCCCCACTCCCTTTAGTTCCATTCTCTCTCCAAACAACAAAAGTAAGCATTCTTTTTTTTTTTTTGGTCCGTCAGAAAGCAAATTATCGGAAAATAACTCAAAAGCTGAGTGGCAGCAACGCAATCGATCAACCCAAGCCCACAAGGACGGGTTCCAGAGAAGAAGGATATGGATCCGACTTCCACCGACACCGTGGTCTTACCAACTGCCACTAGTGCTGTCGCCACGTTGATGCCATTCAAACTATTGAGGATCTACACAACAGAAGTACATAAAAACAGAACCTAGACCATGGGCCAGGCCCACCAAATTTAAACCCTAGCCTACATCATTATGCAAAACATCTCCACCGCTGCCCATCCTACAACTGGCAGCCGGACCACCATCACCACCGTCAGTTCACCACCACCTCCAAAACCCAAACCACCACTGGTTCACCCTAGGATAGGCTTAAACCAATGCATGTAAACCACCCCAAGGCTACCAATTTAAAGCTCCCATAGTCAAGTATAAGAACCATGGGTACCCAACAGCATCCATGGCAGGAGACCACGACAATTACCACCCCCACCGTAGCATCCCCTTGCCGTTAGGCCAAAACCGGAGAACCCAACGGAACACCAGCCAGAAATACACTTGACAGATGGAAATCGAGCCGCAAGGCTAGAAACGAAAGCGAAGACCCATAAATCATAGGCCAAGGGTCACGGAGAGAGAGAGAGAGAGAGAGAGAGAGAGAGAGAGAGAGAGAGAGAGAGAGAAACCAGGAAACTTCAACAGAGTAGATCTAGTCGCCGACCAAGAGCTCCACCGCTGGCCGCCAAGAAAACAGCCCCCCAACCGGTCAAGAGAACCCAGACGAAGAACCATAACACTGGCGAAAGCCCCTTGCACCGCAGCCGCCCTCCAACTCGAAGTGACGAAAAGAGAAATAGACGAAGCAGATTAGAAAAAGGAGGGGTAAGGGTAAAGGGGTGGAGGGATAAAAAGGGGGGGATGAGAGGAGAGAGGGAGGGGGAGGAGGAGGCGCGGCGGGGCAGGTGCCTCCCCCACCCTGGAAAAACAGTGGTGGCGGCTGGAGAAGTAAGAGTTTAGAGAGAGAAACTCTGGTTTCGATCCGTCAACTAACAACACAGTTTAATTGAAAAAAAAAAATTTGCAAAGCAAAATTCATTTGCTGATTCCGATATACAAGTAAGCACCAATAGAATTGCATTGCACGGATACGAGTAGGCAATGGGATTGCATCGCAATCAGGTTCTATATTGCAAGCACCATCATAAAAAAGAACACAAAATCCAATGGCATCAACAAATAAATTAGACACTGCTTTAAAACACAAGTCACAATCGTATAAACTGAAATGCCGGGACAAGAAGATAACAATAGTAGAAGGAAGAGAGTTCATTGCACTTCATATGCAAACCGGGACTACAGCCCCAACCACCTACGATTCATCGTCTTTTGTGGTTGCACTCACACCCTCCACAGCCTATTTACCTTTCCTCGCCTACTGGTTCAAACCATTGCTTTAATTTATACCTCACATTATTCGTCATCTCACTTGACTTGAATGGCCTCTCACCCTCTCACCCAAAACTTCCAACAAATCATCTTGGTAAAGAACTTCTTTTTCAAGCAGCAGCTCGGCGATCTAAGCCACTTGCTCTTTGCGCTCATCTATCAATTTTATTGTGTGATCATATGCCTTGGCGACCCATTCCTGTACTTCTTTGTGGATCATTTCCCCCATCTTGCTGCTGTAAGGCTTGGTCATTTCATATGAATCCTCCTTTGTGGGGAAAGAGAGAGACCCACCTTCTCACTGAAGCCATAGACAGCTACTTAATTGGTCATATGTCATTTTGGTCACTTTCTCCAAGTCATCTTCGCCTCCTGTCGAAATTTTCCCCAACAGAACCTAGAACCAGAGAAACCCAGAACACTATCGTAGACAAAACAAAAGGCAAACTGGCATCAATATGCATGGGAATAAAGAACGAGCGGAAATTCGCCTGCAAATTTTGTTCCATCCATTGCTGCAAAAATACTGAGATTAATGGAAAACGGTTATTGATTAACTGTCACCTGTTCAGCTGCTCGTCCACGAAGAGTCATGCGTGTCATGTCAAAAAGTTGCTCCTTTGTCATAAGAAGGTTCTCATTAGGAACATATTTGGCATACCCAAGGGTGGCGCGCAGTGCCACGAGGAACTATAGTCGCTTTCAACAAGGGCTCTGCACGTTCCAAAAATCAGCCGGCAACGGCATGCAGGCCCGACCCTGAGATTTTCGTGGTCCCAGATGATAATGTAAATCAGGACCCTATGTTTTTCTAGAGAAAAAAAAATAAAGAACCAACATTTATTTCAAATAATAAATACCGTGTTTCATATTTTGTCTTTTTTGTAATTCATGTCTTCATGTTAATAAAAAAAATAGTTTTGGTCATAATTGTCTATTCGTGTTGTAAGAATTATAAAATCAACTGAAATGGGTAGTGCGAACATTTTATGAATACGCATGAAGTGTTTTATTTATTTTTTTCCTAATTACTACGCCGGCAAATTTTTTTAAAAAAAAGTTAACAAATGATAAGGATGTAGTGGAAAGGGGGAAAAAAGGAAAAGAAGGTAGAAACTCGATGTGGTAAGAAAAAAGAAAAGGGAAGAGGAGGTAGAAAAGGAAAAGAAGGGTTCATGAGAATTAAACTCTGGCATTTACTAGGAAACCCACAAACTTTTCCACTATACCAAATCAACAATGATAGGTACACACCCTTTCAACCACTCCCTACCACACCCTCTCTCACATGTGTGGTGGGGTCCGCTAGGGCCCACCCGGTGAACCCCACTACATATGTGAAAGAGGGTGTGGTAGGGAGTGGTTGAGAGAGTGTATACCTATCATTTTTTATACCAAATGCTTCTCTATTTCTTGTAGCACAACATTATATATTTATTACTTGTTATGAACATACATATACCTAATTGGAGCTCTAAAAATGGGCTATTTTTGGTGGGCCCCAGGCCTAGGCCTACCCACAGGGCCGGCCCTAACGACATGGCCTGATTCGTGACAAGCTACAATAACTCGTTCAAAATTGTTTATAACCTGCTTAAAGCAAACATGTTAAAGAAAAACCAGAGAGTTGATGCAGGGAAGTGTATAAAAAAGATGAACAAGAACGATCACGAACCAGAATTAGAGAAACTTTCTCTAAAACTCGAAATTTTATTAATCAAAACAACTAACTCGCCTAAAGGCTTACAAGATCAATATATAGAGGCTATGAAAACCCTAGGAATAAACAGGAAAAGGCAACAATTGCCGACTTAGCATAAAATAAGAAAAATTACCAAAATTACCAAAAACGGAAATATTTGAGTTAGGCTCAAATACAGAAACTAGAATAAAAAAGATAGCTACGGCCAAAAACTTAGGTCAAAACGGAGTTGGATTGACCAAGTAATTAGCAGATTGATTATTTCCTAAAACAGCAAATTTGATGTTTCGGAGGCCTAAACGAAGGAATTAGGCCGAAAACCACCGATGCCCACATGGGCCTTGATCGTTGGGCCGTTTCGCTTCAAGCATAAGATTTGCGGATTAATCCGCCACTGGCCGTTTTTCCCACTTTTCTATCGAGCTGTTCCAAGTACTGACACGCGACCCAATCTGCATCAATAGTCCACAAAAATCTGTATCTCGAGGAAAATTCCTACTATAAGCATCCTAGAGCAAACATGTAATGCAACAATTACCTTGTTCTTCTTCTCGAGACCACTAATGACCCTATCTATAGCTGCCTCAAAATGATCCATCTTCACCTTTGTTGCCTCATTCCTTGCAGCAATTAAAGCAGCCTCACTACAAATATTTGCAGTGTATGCTCCTGTAAATCCAGGAGTGAGGGCTGCAAGCCTCTGAGAAAAATATAATGGGCCGCCATCAAGTTTTATTGACTTTAAATATATTTGAAATATTTGCTTATCAATGGAAATTTATCGGTTAAAGTGACCTGGCCTTAAGAGAGCTTTGTCTAAGATATCAGGCCTATTAGTGCCAGCAAGGACAACAACTCCAGAAGCAGGACTAAGGCTTGTTTTGGCAAAAAAAGTTGGCGAATTTTTTGTTTTGTTTTTATTTGATTGTTTATTCGTATTTTTTAGTTTTGTATCAACTTTTTGTATAGTATTGGTTCGTCTCAGCGAAAAGAATAAAAAAGGTATAAAATTTTGACTGAAGTTTAATTTTTTTTGAATAAAAACAAAAATAAGCCAAAAAATCAGTTTTTTACACTTTTTTTTGATCTTATTCAAAAAATTGAAAGTCCTATTCATAATCTTTTACCTTTTTAGATTCGTTTCGCCGAAATGAACCAATAATACTCAAAAAATCGATGCAAAACTAACAAACGCAAAAAAAAAAATCAAATAAAAACGAAACAAAAAATTAAGTTAGCTTGTTTAGCCAAACTTAGCCTAAATCCATCCATTTCCACAAGCAACTGGTTTAGAGTCCAATTGCGTATATCTCATTAGTCGTTAATAAACACTATACAAGGAGCACACCGTTGGGCTTCCTTGAATAAGTTTCTCACCTTAAATGGTCCAACGCCAATAAACATCTCAATAAAATCTGAACCAGAGATAGAAAGGAAAGGGACACCAGATTCCCCCGCAGTTGCCTTTGCCAAAAGAGTTTTACCCATTCCTGGAAGACCAACCAAAAGAGCACCTTTAGGAGTTTTTTCACCCAAGTCCTCGTACTTTATGGGGTTTTTGAGGAAGTGCACGAAGTCCATGACTTCCTGCTTCGCTTCATCACAGCCAGCAACATCTTTGTAACAGACCTATGTCAACAAAAAGTATTTTGTTTAACTTTCCGACAGTGACGCAAACAAAAAATTGCTACTCACAACTACAAGGATAACGGAGAACCAAATTCTGGATCAAAAAATGACATCCAACTTTGTGTTTTGCATTCTTGTCCACTTTCGTAATTTTGGCATTTCCAATTTTGAATTCACCGTGCAACCTACGCCCCATATACCAAAGGGTTCCCAACTGCAATAGAGTCTGCAAATCTCACCAACTCTTGGAACCAAAATATATGAGAATTAGATACAGTCATGAGAGTCTATCCCTAATGCTTGCTGGGCTTCTTCTAGCTTCTCTTCAAAGAACTCAACATTTTCAATGTTTAAATAATACTTATACTGACTACTGTTTCGTCTAGCTTCTCTACTGTTTCTTGGAAACTAATCTGCCAGGAAGCATAATTCAATGTTTAAGGCACAAAATAAGTTTTGACAAAATTATACTGTAAACGAGATATACAAAAACTTAAATGCCAACGAAAGGCACAAATGTATATGCAATGCGCAATGCACAAGCCATAGTAACCATGATGCCACTGTGGGAGCGTCGATTCCGGGGTGAACCTTCCGTGAACCTCTTGGAGTCGCCTGAAGGCTCCGCCTTGGTCTTTTTGCCTAGCGTTCCATCCGAGCGCTCATGCCTAGCCGAGGGCTAAGATGAACCTTGCCTGGGGCTTTCGCCTAGTGCTCCATCCGAGCGCTCATGCCTAGCCGAGGGCTAGGATGAACCTTGCCTGGGGCATTGGCCTAGCGCTCCATCCGAGCGCTCCTGGGGCCTTCGCCTAGCGCTCCATCCGAGCGCTCATGCCTAGCCGAGGGCTAGGATGAACCTTGCCTGGGGCCTTCGCCTAGCGCTCCATCCGAGCGCTCATGCCTAGCCGAGGGCTAGTATGAACCTTGCCTGGGGCCTTCGCCTGACACCCAGTAAGTTCGTCTGAGAAGAAGGTATGCACTCTCTTCGCCGGAGTGAGCTCTTTGAGCCTTCTGGGTTGGAATATCTAGTGGTGCACGCCGCTGGTGGAAAGGATGGTGCACGTCGGTGGTGACAACCTGCACATGTAGACAACCACGTTAGTGCCTAGCCCGGACGGTGGTGGTCTGGGAAGGCACTCCGATGGTTAAGTCAGTGACTGGAGAAGAAGAAGTTTGCTGGAAACTTAGAGAGAGAAAGTGAGAGAGAAGGGTTGAGCATTGTGTAAAAACTCTCCCCCTCCAGGTTGGGGGAGTATGCCTTTTATAGGCAAGGGGTTGGTTGGGCTTCGAGCCCTCCACGCGCCTCACGTGCCATCGATTCCCTAGGCCAATCACGTGGCCCGGAGAGGGCGCTGCCTGCACCATCTCGCTTCGGATGACGTCGCTCTTGTCACCGTCGACTTTTGCGGACGCACCGACATGTTACCGACACACGCCACCAAATATCACATATGATATGTCAGGCACGCGTGATAGGGACCCTTTGAAACCCATCGGTTCGGGAAAGGGTGCTTGGTTCGGGAAAGAGCACTCGGATTGTCTGGGAGTGCTCGGATTGACAGGGGTGCCTGGTTCGGATCGGCAAGGGTCCATTCGGCAAAGAGCACCCCCGGTTTGGCAAGGAGCGTCCGGATCGACAAGGGCGCCCGGTTCGGCCAAAGGTGATCGTTCGGCAAAGGTGTCCGGTTCGGCCAAGGAATGCCCCGTTCGGCATAAGTGCCCGTTCGGCAAGGAGTACCCGTTCGGCAAAGGTGCCCGTTTGGCAAAGGTGTACCCGTTCGGCATGGAGTGCCACGTCAGGCCCATCTGATAAGCCCGCTCATCGCCTAGCGGTTGAGTCTGCCTAGCGCTTAGCAGCTAAGGCTAGTGTGTATGTTGGATTGTTAGGACTTTGGTGGAATTGGGCCCCTACAGCCACCCAGGGAAGTTTATAGACAATAAGATCAGCAGCAAAATAAGCCTACAATATTTGTCATATTTGATAAATACAGTGTCCCATTCATTACTATTGGGAATATAACTCCGCAATATAGTAAAGGTTTTATGCTGCAAATTCTCATCTAAGAATTTGATTAGGTGCTTCTTGCTTTTGTAATTGATTATAAGATAATAAGTTTTGCCCCATCTCTCAATTAATTTGATTGGCACTGTATGAAATTCTCAATTTAACACTGTATTCCATCCAATTGTTCTGCAAGTTCTAAAATAAGAAAAACGAGGATCAACTTCCAAGTAATATACTAGATGGACGTAACGAACATAAATTAGGGCGCATTAATAGGCATATTCTGTACTCTCTTTTTTTATGGATGACAAACCCCATAGAGCGGTCACTAATTGGACCCCACTGTATGGTGCAAACCACTAGGTGATAGGACAACTATCACAGACTGGCCCCACAAGATTCAGCAGATACCCTCCCCACATTGAGCCAAAGTCAAGTGTTTTTCGCTGGGGCAAAGCCTCCTAAGTGGTACTGGGAGAAAAATCTGGTCACCTAGCTCGTTATTTCACTTATTCTTCATTTTTTGAATAAAGTTGTTCAAATCATAGAGATTAGGGACTAGGAAAGTTCTATATAGTTTCCAACAACAAACAATAAGTTCTCTTCTTTTCTTCCCTGATACCATTGGATTAGAGGTATCAAATGGGCATGGCATGAAAAAACCCGGCATGGGCACGGTAAAAGTTGGGCACGACACGATCTGAGCGGGCACGGACACGGGGCATGGAAATGGGTGGGCACGACATGGGCATGACACGGTAGTTAGCCTGGCACAACACAGTCTAAGTCGGGCACGACACGGGCACAACACTGTGAAGAAGATGTGGACTCACTGAACTGTGAAGAAGAAGATGGCGCAACGATCAAGTTGAAAGAAGCTAGGAGTGTCAGCTTACTTATGGTGGCTCGTTGCAGCACTCTGTATTTATCTTTGATTTTGACTTTAGGGAAACAATATCACTACGTGCATAATTTAGTCCCTGTTATAATATAGTAGTAATCTGTATTCTTCATCAATATTCTTCTCTATTCTTATGGGAAACACTTAAGGTTTTAGCCATTTCGCATTGGATTGCGTTCGGTATTTCACTTGTACATCGTTGACAGATGTCTGTAGAAAAAATGCATTTTGGAAGTCATACAAACAAAATTTAATTTCAATTCACACCGCAATTAAATTGATAATGTATTCAGCATTATCAATTTAACCTCACTCTTCAAATGTATTTCCCTCCGTTATTTAAGAACCCGGGGCCTGCTGTCCGTGGGGGTCGGCAGGCCCTGTCAACCCCCATCCGCGCCGTCCGTTTGGTGTATCAATAAAACCGGATTAGATCAAATAATGGATGGCTTCCGGATCTGATTTGGAGAGATAAGATCTGGCCCGGTTGATCACAGCGAAGCGGGATTTCCGGATGGGGTCAGCGGGCCTCTTGACCCCCACGGACAGCAGAGCCCCCCATTTCTTATTTAAGGCTTTGTCGTAAAAAAATTGGAGTAACCAATAATAGGAGTTTAAAAGGTGGTTTGGCGCCATAGATTTCGAAACAACAAAAGTAAGCGTTCAAAATAACACATCCGTGAACTAACAGCACAGTTTAGTTGAAAACGAAAAGAACACAATTCTCTGCACTGGCGCTTATGACTTTGGCAGTTCCATCCCATTGACTCCAAACACTGCATTCAATAACATTGCGAAGCACGGATAGGGGGAAAAAAAAACACAACTTTGCAAAGCAAACTTCATTTGTTGACCTAGAAGTCCCGGCAGGCATACAAGTAAGCACCAACACGGATAGGAGCAGGGCAAAGGAACTGCATCACAATATCGGGTTCTAACTTGCAAGCACCATCATAGAAAAACCGGGACTACAGCCCCAACCACCTCTGGTCCGAGGGCAGAGGATTCACCCTGAATAGCCTGATTTCCCTTCTCACCTACCTGTTCGAACCCTAGCTTAAACCTATCATAATTCGTCATCTCACTTGACCTGAATGGCCTCTCACCCAAAACTTTCAACAAATCATCTTCGTAAAGAACTTCTTTTTCAAGCAGCAGCTCAGCAATCTGAGCCACTTGCTCTTTGTGTTCATCTATCAATTTCGTTGTGTGATCATATGCCTTGGCGACCCATTCCCGCACTTCTCTGTCGATAATTTCCCCCGTCTTGCCGCTGTAAGGCTTGGTCATTCCATATGAATCCTCCTCTGTGGGGAAAGAGAGGAGACCCACCTTCTCACTGAAGACTTAGACAGCTACTTGGGCATATGTCATTTTGGTCACTTTCTTCAAGTCATCTTGGCTTCCTGTTAAAATTTTCCCCAACAGAACCTAGATCCAAAGAAACCCGGAAAATCATTGTAGACAAAACAAAAAGCAAATTGCCATCAATTTGCATGGGAAAAAAGAACAAGTGGAAATTCACTTGCAAATTTTGTTCTATCCATTGCTGCTAAAGAAATGAGATTAATGGAAACCGATTGTTGATTTACTGTCACCTGTTCAGCTGCTCGTCCCCCAAGAGTCATGCATGTCATGTCAAAAAGCTGCTCCTTTCTCACAAGAAGATCCTCATTAGGAACATATTGGGCAAATCCAAGGGCGGCAGTGCCACGAGGAACTATAGTCACTTTCAACAAAGGGCTCTGCATGTTCCAAAACCAGCCAGCAACGGCATGGCCTGATTCGTGATAAGCTACAGTTCGCCGTTGAAGCTTGCTTGTCACCTGCACAAATATGTTGAAGAGAAACCAGAGAGTCCACAAAATTCTGTATATCGAGGAAAACTCCCACTATAAGATTCCTAGAGCAAAAATGTAATTTAACAATTATAGGAGCACATTACCTTGTTCTTCTTCTCCAGACCACCAATGACCCTATCTATAGCTGCCTCAAAATGATCCATCGTCACCTGTGTTACCTCATTCCTTGCAGCAATTAAAGCAGCCTCACTACAAACATTTGCAATGTCCGCTCCTGCAAATCCAGGAGTGAGGGTTGCAAGCCTCGGAGAAAAATATGATGGGTTGTCATCAAGTTTGATTGCCTTTAAATATATCTGAAATATTTGGTCACGGCCATTGATATCAGGCTTATCAATGGAAATTTGTCGGTCAAAGCGACCTGGCCTTAAGAGAGCTTTGTCTAAGATATCAGGCCTATTAGTGCCAGCAAGGACAACAACTCCAGAAGTGGTTCCAAATCCATCCATTTCCACAAGCAGCTGGTTTAGAGTCCTTTCGCGCTCATCATTAGCGCCTGAGAAACCCCCACGTCCCCTTGCTCTACCAATCGCGTCTATCTCATCAATAAACACTATACAAGGAGCACATCGGCGGCCTTCCTGGAATAAGTTTCTCACCCTAGATGGTCCAACGCCAACAATCATCTCAATGAAATCAGAACCAGAGATAGAAAGGAAAGGCACACCAGATTCCCCAGCAGTTGCCTTTGCCTAGAGAGTTTTACCCGTTCCTGGTGGACCAACCAAAAGAGCACCTTTAGGAATTTTTGCACCCAAGTCCTCATACTTTTTTGGGTTTTTGAGGACGTGCACAAACTCCATGATTTCCTGCTTTGCTTCATCACAGCCAGCAACATCTTTGAAATAGACCTACGTGGACAAAAAGTATTTTGTTTCACTATCCGACAGTGGAAAAAAAAATTGCTATTCAGAACTACAAAGATAACGGAAAACCAAATTCTTGATCAGAAAATGACATCCAACCTTGTATTTTGCATTCTTGTCCACTTTCGTAATGTGGGCTTTTCCAATTTTGAACATTCCACCCGGCATCCTATGCCCCATATACCATAAGGTTCCGAAAAGCAACAGTTTCTCTGCAATTGTCACCAAGTTTTGGAACCAAAACATTCGAGAATTAGATATAGCCATGAGAGTCTATCCCTAATGTTTCCTGAGCTTCCTCTAGCTTCTCTTCAAAGGATTCAACACTTCCAATGTTTAAATAATACTTGTAATGACTACTGTTTCATATAGCTTCTCTACTGATTCTTGGAAACTAATCTGCAAGGAAGCATAATTCAGTGTTTAAGGCGCAAAATAAGTTTTGACAAAATTATACTGTAAATGAGATATACAATGTCACTAAGAAGCAACTGGTTTTAGTGTTAAGTACCCTAGACAAAAAACTTAAATGCCAACGAAAGGCACAAGTGTATATGTAATTGGACAATGCACAAGCCATAGTAACCATGATGCCACCCATGGAAGTTTGTAGAGTTTAAGATCAGAAGCAAAATAAACCCCATAAAATGCCACGAACAGCCCTCTGATATGTGCCCAAAGGAATATAAAAAAAGGGCTCTTGGAATCTGCCATAAACACTGTCACAGAACTGCTGAATGTAGTTAGGGTTTGATGGCACATCAGAAGAGTGATTGATATAGTTCGTATATATGAAATAATGATAGACCACTACGAAAGCAACGAAAGAGTGAAAGCCAAAGGCAAAAGCCCCTAACGTCCTTTCTATTTGCTCATTTCTTAGTATACAGGATCCAAGATTGATGGAACAGGCCTTAGAAACGGAAAGGCCTGACACTTGTCTAGCTAAAGGAAAGAGAGATGCTCTATGCTTGACCTACTTATTTGTCATATTGGAGAAATTCGTTGCCCCATATATTACCATTGTGTATATAACCGTGCAATATAGTAAAGGTTTTCTGTGCTACTTTCAGTTGATAGAGGAAGTCTATGAATCAGACATTTTAGTTATAAAGGTTTTCTGGCAGTGTTCAGTACGGAGACATAAGTAGGACACACCGTGTGGCATGTCTGATTTTTACTCTCAAGTGGATGCGCCAGTGACATACCACGGATCCAGAGGACATACTCCAAAAGGACTACTGATGAATGGGACTGAACTGTGATGACTTAAACCCAAGAATTTAAGAATTCGTGACCGGCTAGTAATATTAGTCTCCTTATGCATAAACACTCCCTACATCTCTCGGCCAATAACCCACAGGGCCACACGTGCACGCACATTTATGTACACAACAAAAAAACTGACGGTCCAAGGATAAGAATGGAACTAAGTTGAATCACAAACGAGAGGATATGCTTAATTAGGATAAGTCACCCCCACTAGACAAGTGTTTTGATAGGTCGTTTTCGTAGAAAAAATATAATTTCTAATTAAAAACAAGAAGTTAACTACTATTCCGTTGAATTAAGACTGAGATTGTCCTCGGGGAGTAAAAAGCTAAGTTGCCGCAGTTTGAATTCATTTCTTTAATTCGAAAATAAAGTTGATAATTGGATTTGAATTGATTAAACTAACGATTAATCTAAAATTAACTAGAAAAGGATTAACGTTGAAAGCAAGTGAGAGAAGGGACTAGGGTTTCCGATTCAACCTTCCCTTATAATATATAATTGTTGGAAAATTTAGCGTTTCATTCAAATAACTAGTAGGGTATTAAATCCTATCATAATCCCCAAGAATATTCTCAAGACTCGTGCTTAGTATAAGCTATCTTAACACAGCATAGATCGTCTCACCGGACTTAATGGGTATAGGCTATCTCGAAAACTATCCTAAAGCTTTGATAACCATTGTATGAGAGTATTAACTATCCAATTATAAACATCATAAGATTATTGAAAGAACAAAAACTTTCATAAAACGATAGGCTGAGATTAAGGGACTAGGGTTTCCAAGTCATACAATCAAAAGGATTAACGCCCAAGCCTGCTCAGGTCGTTGCTGCTTCGTATTGTTCCGTTCCAAACTGCACGACCCAATTGTCTTCTGATATGCTATCTGCGATGTGCAGCCCCTGGTGTCCAAAGACTCCAAACCCTCTCTGTTATGCGTGGAAAAAGGTCCTCAAACCCTTATTGCCTCTTTTCTTTTATTACTAGTGGTTATGCATGTGTGTTGCACGTGTATTTACTACTTGAATTTGCTTGCTCAAAAAAATATAAGATAATGCCCAAAACTTCTAGTCCACTCCTCCCGGAAACAAGAAAAAGTGTGTTTTTTTTTGTTTTTCAAATTGTTTTTGGAAAATCCGAGCCGTCCAATGTTTTCAGAAGGTGTTTTCAAGGGTTCACACGAAAAATATTCAAAAAAAAATACCGGGAAGGACTTGATCCAAGCAGTTTTCGCAAAAACTGTAAATATAAAACTTTTGCGAAAACTGCTTGGATCAAGCCCTTCCCGGTTTTTTTTTTGAAGATTTCTCGCGATTACCCTTGAAAACACCTTCTGAACACATTGGACCGGACGGATCGTCAAAAAAATATTTGGATCGTGAGATCCGGAAACGGGAAGACCAGACTAGAAGTGTTCCCTAAGATAATGATCTCAAGATGGAATGATGCAAAGTTCTGAGTCTATTTTGGGGAAATTCACAAAGTTGTACATCCATCTACCCTTTCTTTTTCCAGCACATCTAACCTAAGAACCATAGGTAACAGACGCATACAATATGACAAAACAATAATAGTCAAATACATCATTTTTTCTGAGGTACATATTGGGCATGCGTCAAGTTCTATATCCAATTGTATTCTTTGAATATGAATCTAGAGTTTCGGGATTCAAGAAATCCTAAAATAAAGGTTACAGAACTTCTGCATATTAACTGAATTGATATAAAATTAGTCATAGAGGTTATTATTACAGAACTTCTGCATATTAACTAAATTGATATAAAATTAGTCATAGAGGTTTATTATTTTTCAACTTAGTTCTAAAGTAGTCATAGAGGTTAAGAAACCCTTGCAGAACTTCTGCATATTAACTGAATTGATATAAAATTAGTCATAGAGGTTATTATTTTTCAACTTAGTTCTAAAATATTCATAATCATATATTAACCTATGTCTAAGAAAGTATTGATTACACAATTCCTTGGTCAAACATAACAAAGAAGCGAAGGATGCGCTCGTTAAAATGTCAATGCATGTCCAAACTAAGATTTTTAGTTCCTAATTATGGAAATGAAGCAATAGTATCGGACACATGTGTTTGGACAGATATACAAACCAAACAAAATTGAGTTTCATGTCCCAGTCAATTGGTTCCGGACCCAACACATTGCCTTTTATTTGCTAGAGCTTCTTAGCTTGTAACTAACAAATAATCCCATAAGCATTGATTTCTTTTATATCAAGGTTCATTAACAGATAAAACCGTCATTAAAATAACAATCTACCAAAACATTATATTTGTGCAGTCAGAATATCTGATGTTGAGATTTGTCAAGTATCTTTGATATACCCTTAGCTAATACAAAGCGCCTTCTTAATCTATTGCCACAGCCAAACAGTATGCAGAATTATTAGGCTTAATTTACTGGACACCTCTAAACTATGACCTTTTGTCACTTTTACCCCCTAAAATATAAAACCAATCACTCACTTTCACCCCCTAAACTATACCTTCAAAGTGATTGGTTTTATAGTTTAGGGGGTGAAAGTGACAAAAATGATACTCCCTCTGTCCCAATTTGTTTGCACGCTTTGGGAAACGTGTATTTTTGTTGACGTTAAAAAATGTACTTTTGTATAATATTTTTTAATTTTTTTACACCAAATTAAAGTACTCAATGAGCACTTTAATTTGGTACAAAAAAAATTAAAAAAATATATAAAGAAATATATTTTGTAGGGGTTTGAAATTGCACGTATTCGCATTGTGAGCAAACAAATTGGGACGGAGGGAGTAGTTTTTAGGGAGTGTCATAGCCCTGGGATTTGGGAAATATGAAAAAAAAACATATTCCCCTATCATACCACACATCCTTCCAGCAAATTGAACACTATCCTAACTGAATCATTGAAATGTTTCCATATGATATCAAGTTCGTTGTTCGAGTAAAAAACAAAACAAAATAAAATAAAGCAATGAGGGGAAAAATCCTAATTCGAAAACAGAGTTAGCACTTCATTACTTCTAAAAGGTTCTTCCATGCAACTTGGGTAACAGCGTCTCGATTAGTTGATTTGCCTACTGCATTTGGAAACATGCTTGCACCTCAACGTCACCTCTAGCGTTAAATTAGGAGTTCCTGATCTCTATTCCTCCATCAAAATATGTTTTAACTTCTATTCTACTGATATCCCTTCCATCAAAACCAACATTCTATCAACACCTTCAGCGCGTCGTGCACAATGTAATTGTTGGAAAAATACAGCGGCAATCGCAAAATTCCAGAAAAACAATTTCCATTCATATGAACACAAATACGTACAATAGGTAAATACTGAAACGGAAATTACAGAAACGGGAAAAAGATACAAACAGTGTTTAGGAAACACGAGCCGAGTCCTGTGATACCACAGTCTCCTTAACAAAGATTCGCCGCCTACCGTGGGTGTTGTAGACTGTATCGGCGTCTTCGTCCCAGGATACAACGGCTGAACCACAACCACCGGAACACCACCGCTGGAAGCCTTGGCGAACTGCAACTCTTGTCTGCCTCTCTCTCACAAGAACGAATACTCTCGAATTTCTGGTGTCGAAAACCAAGACCAAAGCTGCCTTTTTATAGCTGATGAAAAACCTCAAGCCATGAATACGAAATTGAATACGCAATTCAATTGCTGTAACTCCTGTAATGAATTGTATCATAAACCTCAATTCATGAGGGGCAATAACCATACGAAACTGCTGAAAATCGAATCCGGGATAGACCGTTTGGTTGCTTCGTCAGACCCTCCGAAACGTCCCGGTTTCATTCATCCGAATTTCGTGAAAATTCCAACAGTAATTGGTGATTAGCTTCACTATCCTATTTCAATCTGACGAACTGAATCTTGTGTTTAATTTATATAATTTTCTGCCTATATTTTATTTATTTTTTGTCCCAAAGCGAGTGGATATCAATTCTTTTCCATAGACCAGAAGCACTTCAGAGTAAGTTGTAACACACACAGGCCATAGTATAAAGATAAGGTATAAACCGTCCTAAGTAGCAATCGGGCTACTTGACACAATATAATTGAAGGAACATTTTGTCGAATACATAAAAAGCATACTTCTCTCTTTAATACAAGGGGTTCTGCACCGGAGTGCATCCAAAACAAAAAGTATGCAATCCACCAAGATGAAGATGGTAGAACGAATTAATTTTTTCCATTTGTTTTTGCATCGTTCATCAAAGAGATAGGGATGATAGACCTCGACAATCTGAATGGAAAAGAATGTCTTCGTTGTCTATGTGAGCAAATCCCTCGGCGAACTTCGTCGTTGCGGACACGAAATCGTAGAGAAGTGAGATGGGAACCTGTTCAAAAAAAAAAAAAAGAGAGATGGTAAGAGAGAGATGCATTTGATTAAACCGCAAAGAATGAGATCACGCCCATTAAGAAACACTGAGAATTTTCATGTTCGAGAGACTGGAAGTGTAGAGAAGAAGAGGATTGCAAATGCCACTGGGCCAATATGAGAGAATGGAATCCGTTGGCAATGGTAATTTCATGCGTCTTTGAGACCAACTGATCCCGTGAAAAGGGGGATTCTATTAACAAACTAGCTTCCGCTAAATTCAGCCCGCTGAAATTTAGTAATTAATTTAGGACAAAAATATCTCCGTGTATGAAGACTATTTTGTCCCTTAAGTGAGTGGGACGAATTTAGTACAAAACAACCACACACATTATCATGTAACCCAATGGCTCAATAACCGATTTACAGTTTTTTTAAAACTTTATTAAAAACAAACGTGCGTTTTTTAAGCTAATTCCCAGAGTACGTGAACCTATGCTCTGATACCAAGTTGTCACACCCTCAATTTTAATAAACCAAAATACAAATAAAAATCCACATAAGATCGATTAAAGTCAAACAATTTTCCATAGAAAGTCAGAGTCGAAGTACAATGAGCTTCTAGTCAAGGGTACCCGTACCCATACAAAATAACAAAGGTTTTGACGTTATTACATAAGTTGAAATACTCAAAAGCTTGGTGAAATTAAAGTTACAAAATTATCTTACAAAAATGTACTTAGCATGAAAATGAGAAAATAACTTCATGATCTTAAATTCCTCGTGGCATGCATCACACTCCACGCATCCGATATCATGCTCCATGCTGTGTACCTGGGAAAGATAGGGTGAGCTCACTAGCTCGTAGGAAACATTTCTACCAACACTAAGGGTATAGAGAATGAAAGATGCACATGAAGGTACACATAAATGAGTAGGCTAAGATGGACCAAGATAATTCAACTCAATGACAAAATGTCTAGGAGATGCCCCACAGATCCGATGAAACTAGAATATCCATAAGTTTCTTTATAATCATTACATTTCGTGTCGTGCGTTCGTTCCCCTCAAAACACAGTCATTTACACAGACATTTCATTTTACAATACATCACAAATACCCAAAATATCTAGAATAACCCAAGTATCCTTTACATTTATGAAATACATCTTTTTCCTTTTAATCATTCACTTGTTTTGTGTCTGACACTCACACAACATTCTTCATATGATTTGCACGATATCCATATCAATCTCATTCATTTCCAAACATTTGATCATTTTTCGGGCATGCCATATAGGCCCCCGCGGTCCTTTCAGGGCATACCATAAAGGCCCCGTGTCACTCGGGCATACCCTTTTCGGCCCCGTGTCATACATTTCACATTTATATTACCATTTATCAACTCATAAGTTCAATTTACTGCCCAAAACCAATTCTCGTATCACAATACCCTTTTACGAGTGTCCAAAACATTCACACAATCATCTTTGTTTCAAAAACTCAAAACATGTCGGTGATAGTCAAATCAACACGTGTCTAATGTGCGTGAGAAACCAAGACAACCAAAACAAAGCATAAAACGCACCATGATAGGTTACCGAAGCTTAGAGGTCAAATAGAGAAGCTATGAAATGGCCAATGAGGGCCCGAGCGGTGGAAACACTAAAACGGAGTTTTAAACCTCGAGAAAATACGACACGCTGATAGTAAAAAATGAAATTTTTCTCAAAATACAAAGGATATGAATATGAAACCAATTGGGTTTGAAAGTAGACTCGTAGAGCTTTCCAACGGTTCAAGAATCACCTCAATCGGAGTTGGACGGCCGGGCGTGCCAGCGAAGTTGGAAAAAATCTGTGCGGACAAAGGAATGCGGATCGATCCACTCAAGGTGGAGTGGATCGATCCACTCTAGGGAAAACAGCGAGCAGACCATTCTGGATCGATCCACTATTGAGTGGATCGATCCACTCAAGGAAAATTAGTGAACAAGCCATTCTGGATCGATCCACTGTTGAGAGTGGATCGATCCACTCTAGGGAAATCAGAGAACAGACGATTTTGGATCGATCCAAGCAAGGAGTGGATCGATCCACTCTAGTGAAATTCAAGAACAAACCATTAGGATCGATCCTTTGTTGAGAGTGGATCGATCCACTACGCATCAAGAGTGGAAGAGGGTTTTGGATCGATCCATCGTTAAGAGTGGATCGATCCACCGGTTCGGGTGAAAAATTACAACTTGGCTCAAATGGATGGGGCTTCATTCCTAGTCCAAATTTGGGGTTCCAAAGCACAACAAAACATCATTTTAGCATATCTAAACACCCAATCAAGGATCAATCTAACAAATATGGAGAATCAAGCTTATACAAGTCCAAATCCAATTTCCATGGAGGTATGAGAGTTATGTAGAAATTTGAGAAGAGATATGAACATCATGCATTAATTCATTCAACATACACTTAGAAGGTAGAGTATTGTTCCTACCTCAAAGATCAAGCTTTGATCAAGCCAAAAAAATGAAAAACCCTTACTCCTCCTAGCAAACCCCAATTTGAAACTTGACTTCTCGGAGTGATTCCAATGTAACCCAAGCTTCATAATGTGTGTAGGTGAAGGGTTTGGGTGGAGATCTTGGTGGGTTTTAAGTATTAGTGTGTATTTTGGGAGAAGGGTGAAGAGAATGTGAGAAGAGAGGGAGAGAGAGAGAGACGCTGGAAATTTGGGGGAGGAAGAGAGAGAGAGGTGTGTGTATAATGAACAAAAATCAGCCACAACAAATCTATATACACACCACCAATTACACTAGCACCCCTTGTGTTTCTAATATGTTCTAAAGGCACCCCAATGCACATACTTCCATCACACTGACCATACATCACTCTAATTTCATTTTCTCACATTTACCCAACATTATTTCCGAAAAATTATTTTAAAACACTAGTCTTTACAGTCACAGTGGCACAAAGGATCTCACACTTTTTCTTCTTTTTTCCTCTTCTTGGCCCTACCCAATTTCTTAAGGCTCAGTTTGGATGATAGCAATCCCGATGGAGAATGGGAATGTAGTGCCTTCTATCCATGATTCCAACCTTCAGAAGAGACAGGAACGGGGATGTGATGCCATGCTTTTCTAATTCCGATATTTGGCAGACACATGAATATAAATGTGATTTCTAATGACATATTCAACTACCTAGACTAAGTGGGAATCTGATCCCTCCCTTACGCCTTGAGAATATGAGTTTCTTGACTCATTCATTAAGAAAAAGAAATATTAACTTTAACAAATTTCCAAAATAATTATTTCATGTGTAAGATTACTGAGTTAATCTAAACACCGAAATGCAATTCCTCTAGGTATCAAATTCCTAGGAATTCAACTCTCATAGTCATATTCTTATTCTTACCCAAGAAAATTCTCAGAAATTTGATTTTCGATAATCATATTCCTATTCGTACTCCATATTACGGTCATTCGAACACAACCTAATGGTCACTAGTAAACTAGTAAACCAGGGTCCCACTTGCAAACCCAATTCACAAACCACGTGAAGTACATATTTGGTTTTATGTTGCAAATTCTCATCTGATATTACTTCTTTTTTTTTCGTTTTAGGATTTACAAAGAAATGGAACACGGTATAATTAGATGAGAATTTGATTCGGTGCTTCTTGCTTTCATAATGGATGATACGCTTCGCTCCATCTCTCAATTAATTTGTTTGGCACTGTATGAAATTCTCAATTTAACTATACCGTGTTCCATTCAATTGTTCCGCAAATTCTAAAACGGAAAAAAATGAGTATCAACCTCTAAGTAATATACTAGATGAACGTAACAAACATAAATTAGAGTGCAGTAACAGACTTAACAGTTATATTCACGTCCCTATCAAGTTTCCCCTGGCTGGCCCTATCGGTGAGATATGCCCATGTGGTCTCTTTATTTCGGCTTCAAGATGGCTATTTCACGGCAACAAATTTCATGGGCAAATTAAAGGCTCTTTTACTTCACATGTTCGTCTTTGGACATGCTAAGCAGTAAGCCCATATCATATGAAGGAATTGAATTGCAAAAGGGGTTTTCTACAGTAAAAAGACGAAAGCTCACTTATTCACTGGCCTACTAATGCTGACGTTCTCTAGGGATGGCAATGGGGCGGTTCAGTTCGGTTATTGGTATAACTGAACCCATTACCCGAACCCAGATTGGTACCCATAATCGAAACGAAAACCGTTCGGGGAGGGGGTTTTGAAACCATAACCGAACCAAACAAGGTTTGGGTAATCCCCGAACCGTTTGGGTACCCGAACCAGAGATTTAAAACCAACAAAAAATTTCTACCAATTTCTTCTAAAAAACTAACAGCAACCTTAGATATAAAACCAACCACCCCATTCCTAAAAAACCACAGTAGTAATACTTAGTTCCAAAACACCAATTACACCACAGGAGTGACTTAGCTGAAATTACAAATTTTCAAGCGAAACATAAGTCTTCCAAGTTTGAAAATACCACACCAGTACTTAGTTCAAATTACAAACAACATAAGGTGCTGCCTTCAGTCCTCCACTCCTTTCCAGATTTGGTAGCTTCAAGCCTTCACAATCACATGCCAACTCCAATGCCGAATTCAAGTTTGTTTAAATCAAAGTCAGGACACTTTAATGGAAGTATGAGAAACTACCATGGAATAGGGCATCGAAGAAATCTAACTAGCAAAATACACTAGAACTTGGAAATAACAATTGAAACGCCTCCCAAATTAAAGAAACAAGGAGAGAAACCATGTCAAAAGAACTCCATTATGCTCTAATTTAAAACCATGTCAAAACTAGCACTCATAAAGCTTTGACATTCATTGTAGGACTATCAGATGTATGTAACACAGTTGACATTCATTGTTGTGTTATTGATTTAGGAACAAAATTTAGAAGAATCCAGAGCTAAAAACCTAAAGTAATTACTTCTTTGCAGAAAATCTATGTGATTTGCTGTTGTAATCTTTTTGCTAAACAGACACATAATGGTTAATCCTATATGATTTCAGTCATTAAGTTATTATAGACGAATTTGATTTATCTTAGCAATCTAACTACCATGGAAATATGAGAAACTACCAGCAAGCTCAGATAGGATGCAACTGAAAACAGAGAGCTGAAAACATGCACATAAGCTAACTTTACGGGCACCACATTTGATCACATATGGTGTCCAAAATTACAATACAGTCACAAAGCAACAAAAACCAACAAGCTCAAGCATGGACATATTGCAAGAAATCCTAAAGACATTATGCAAGAAATCATAAACATATTATGCAAGAAATCAGCAACATCCACATTTTCACTTGGATTGTCATGTGATGATGATGGTAAGGGGCTGCCATTTTGTGGTTGTGATGGTCTAGAAATATCACTCGGATTTGTTGAATGAGCACTTGAAGCGATAGGTAATTCAGACATGATTAACCCTAACAAGACATGATCAACTTTATTTGCCATTGAACTGGACTATTTTTATTTTTTTTTTTAAATTGAATGAACAGAAGCATAGTATCGCATGTAAAAACCAACTGATATATGGTTACAGACACAGCAAATAGGGAAGAAAATAGAGCAATCATAGATTGCGAGTAAACATAGCAACTGATATAAGCAAACAAGTAAACACAGCAAACGATATATGGTTACATACCATATTCAAACAAGTAAACCCAACACAACAAACAAGTGAACACAACAATTTATGCGTTTCACATAAGATACCACAAAGTACAAAGTATATAATGGCTATAAAAATTTAACAAAAAAAATGTAAAAGAGTGAAACAGGAATTTTGAATGTCTTCATTTTCTAGTATGACTCCTCAAAATATTGTTGGGTCTCCATATACCAGTATCAAAAGTGCCGGAACCTTTCTTCTTGTACCAGTATCAAAAATAACTCTGTGTTACTGTGTATCCGTAACCCCACAGAGAGAGAGAGAGAGAGACGTACCAGAGCAGAGGAGATCTCCGATATGTGTATTCGTAACCCCAAAGGAGACAGCCAATCTCTGAGTCTCTTTGTGTATTCGAAAAAAACACAGATTCGAGATGTGACCATGTGAGGCTATGCATTTCGGACTTCGGAGAGAGAGAGAGAGAGAGAGAGAGAGAGAGAGAGATTACCAGGCAGGTGAGGATTGAGGTGAGAGTGAGAGTGAGAGACGATTCACCTCTTTGAGGCTAAAGTTTGGCTAAAAAAGCCAAGTTAACTTTTTGTTTTGTCTTTAATTGATTTTTTTTTTGTGTTTGTTAGTTTTGCATCGATTTTTTGAGTACTATTGGTTCATCTCGGCGAGACGAATCCAAAAAGGTAAAAGATTATGACTAAGACTTTCAATTTTTTGAAAAAGATCAAAAAAGGTGTAAAAAACTGATTTTTTGGCTTATTTTTGTCTTTATTAAAAAAATTTAATCTTCAGTCATAATTTTATATTTTTTTGATTCCTCTCGCCGAGACGAACCAATAATACACAGAAAGTTGATGCAAAACTAAAAAATGCGAAAAAAAAATCAAATAAAGACAAAACAAAAAGTATGAGAACTTTTTTGGCCAAAATATGCCTGATTTGCCTCTCTGAAGTCTGTGTGGGAGACCGGAACCCTAAATGTGAAAAGTGATGTATAACACTATATATATAGAAAGGGAATAAATGTAATTAACATATACTAAAGGGGTAAATGTGTAATTAACATTTTCGGTTCAATTCGGTTCAGTTTATGGTTTGGTTCAGTTAACGGTTCGGGCATCACCTCAACCCAGAACCGAACCAAACCCATTCGGTTACCTCAAATCATAAACCATAACCGTACCCACGAGTATCATTTCGGTTATGGTTCAGGGAAAAAAATTAGTTACGGTTCAGGTACCCATCGGTTTGGTCGCGATTGCCATCGTCGTTCTCATTTCCAAATAAAAAGTGGAAAGAATTAAGGAAAGCCAATGAGTTCAATGAGAATTTGGGTAAAAAGAAAAAAACTGGTTTTTTGTTTTTTTGTTTTGTCTTTATTCAAAAAAAAATTGCATTTGTTAGTTGTCGGTTGATTTTTTGTGATTTATTGGCTTGTCTTGACGAGAAGAATTTAGAAAGTATAAAATTATTAGTCAAACTTAAAGTTTTTTGAATAAAGACAAAAAATAATCTAAAAACTGATTTATTTTTGGTTTTATTAAAAAAATAATTACTTTTGACCATAATTTTATACTCTTTCGATTTGTCTCAATGAGATAAATTCAGAAACCATAAAATTTTGATGCAAAACTAACAAATGCAATTTTTTTTGAATAAAGACAACAAAGAAAACCAAAAAACCAATTTTTAAAATTTAGCCAAAGGAGTAGCAACTTTTAACATCTAAATCTGGCTAATGGACTTAAATCTTTCTGAAGTCCCCCGACTCGAATCCCTGTCGTCATAAGAGCATGTACACCAGTTCCTAGCAAGAATGCTAGTGAATAGCTAGCAATTTCATTTTAGCTACTTAAGTTTTTCTCAACACTCCAACAATACTATTAATTTAACAAATTTTCCATAATAATGTTATTAATTTTTCTTTCCAATTTTTCTTTTCTTCTTCTTGATCCCAACCCATTTTGGGTCGAATCACTGGCACAGTTCTTGTCCCATTCATCATCAAATCTGGATTTTCAAAATCCATGCATGAACAATCTCTTCAATTCGAAACTCGATTTCCTTTTTTTTATTGATCTACTCACAACCCAAATTTGTTTTCGTCGGTTATAGGAGCTCTTAATTCTCCCACAACTTCGTACATAAACATTAGTCCAATCAAAAGCCCTAACCTCATCCAGGGAAACGTTGTCAGGTATATATATTCAAGCAAAGGGGTTAAAGAAGTCTCTCACTTCTCTATGCTTTCGAGCTCTTACTGTTGAATTTATTTCATATTTTTTGTGGACTAGCATATTCATTTATGTTAAAAGTTCTGGATTAATTCGACTTAGGGGTGAGCACAACCCAACCCAACTCAACCCGACCTGACCCAACCCAACTCGACCCGAAAGGGTAGATACCGTCGGGTCGGGTTTGGGTTGAAATATTGTCAACCCGGTGATATCGGGTCTGGTTTCGGTTTAGATCTTTGACTTTCGGGTGGACCCAACCGGACTATATGTGTGTATCTGTAAAATTTATGAATATACGTGTGAGAATATTTTGTTAAGTGTGGGTCTAGTGCTACATGGCTAATTTGGATCCATAATGGGCTGGGCCATTTTATAAGCACAAGAGGAGGTCCTACTCCCATTCTCATATTTATTTGTGTGTCTAGCCCATTGAGACACATGGCTGGAAAAAGAAAGGAGGAAAGGGAGTAGCTACTTCTCCCTCTCTCCACAGGAAAGGAAACAAACGTTGGAAGTTTGGGGTTTTCTTCGGCTCACTCTGGTCCAGCTGAATCCATAGTAGAAGCTTTCTACTTCACTCAAGAAGATGGCTTCATCATCTCTAACAGGTATGGGTTTCGTTTAACTGATTCATATGCCTTGAATTGAGACAAGTTTTTAGGGTTTGTTTTGGGTTAAATCCAACACTTAGGCCTAGTTTTCTAAAAGATTTTAGCATTCAGGTGCTAAAATTATAATATTTCAAATAAAAAAATGAGGTGGTTTCGTGTATCGTTTTTTTATTTTTTTCACACTAAATTAAAGTACATGGATACTTAATGGTTTCTATGTTCATGAGTTAATTAGCAGGTATTCAAGCCAAAGGGCTTAAAAATGGCTTAATAAAAAATAAAAAAATAGTTAGTGAGATATATATATATATATATAGAGTTCCGTTCTCCTAAGGGATCCCGCATACAAAATTTGGTGCGGACCAAGGCATTTTTCAACTTTCCGGATCAAATTTTGACGATCCGAACCGTTCAATGTTTTCAAAATGCATTTTCCAAGGCCTCCACGAGAAATCTTCAAAAAAAATACCCGGAAGGGCTTGATCGGATCAGTTTTTGTTAAAAATGCTATATATAGCGTTTTTAACAAAAACTGATCCGATCAAAGCCTTTCCGGGTATTTTGTTTTGAAGATTTCTCACGTTGACCCTTAAAAATGCATTTTAAAAACATTGAACGGTTCGGATCGTCAAAATTTGATCCGGAAAGGCCAAGTCCGCAACAAATTTTGGTGCGGGATCCCTTAGGAGAATATTTTCGTATATATATGTATATATATATATATATATATATATATATGACTGTTTTATTAGGACTCCTATCTATGTATATCTCTCTCCAACAATTCAAATTGTCCTCTCTCATTGAACTTTGTCTATTAACTTTGAAATTTAAGTACTCCTAAATATTTTTGTAGTTGAGACCTTTTAAATTGCTTTTTTTTTCATTGGGTAAAAATTACTACTTATTCTCAAGACCACAAAATACTACTTTATAATGTAGTTACAAAAAAAAAAAATCATTTCCTTAGGGAAAACATTTTGTATAGTTCAAATTATGGGCTTACTGATATATATTGATTTCTGGGGTTGTCATTTCCGTGCATGGCACGAGTTTGCTCCTAGTTTTATACGCTATTCATTAGCGATGTAAGAAGATATCATAAACTCTATTCCTTTTAATCACTATATCCCATCAAGAATAGATTGCATAAAATGCCCCTGAGTAACATATGTGTGTGTATATATATATATATATATCCATAACCGTTTTGAAGGAAACACCTTTTTGGTGTGAAGTCTTGATTTTCCGTTATGCTTCCGTTGGGTAGTTAAGCTTCTGTGGCTCGTATATATAGAGCTCAAGTGCTCCTTTCTCTGTAAGTGAGAAGCAACAAGAAATGAGAATAGATATTTTCCTCTTCTTCTTCTTTACATTCGTTTTAGGGTTTTCACATTTATGGTAATTTTGATCTACATGATATAAGAGCGGGCTCATTCTACCCTACACTTAAAAAAAATACAATCCACACTCCACGATAACACCAGCAATGAGGTTGCACGATGATAAAACCCAAAAGCAAACAAAATCGGATTGCATCAACAAATGAATCAGACATTACTTCAAAACACAAGTAATAATTGTATACATTGAAATATTGAGACTAGAAGATAACAATAGGAGAAGGAAGAGAGTTCATTGCACTTCATATGGCAAACTGGGACTACGGCCCCAACCACCTCTGGCCCGAAGGCAGACGATTCATCGTCTTTTGTGGTCACACTCACACCCTCCACAGCTGGTTTAACCTTCGTCACCTACCGGTTCGAACCCTAGCTTAAACCTATCATAATTCGTCATCTCACTTGACTTGAATGGCCTCTCACCCAAAACTTTCAACAAATAAACTTGGTAAAGAACTTCTTTTTCAAGCAGCAGCTCGGCAATCTGAGCCATTTGCTCTTTGTGTTCATCTCTCAATTTCGTCTTGCTGCTGTAAGGCTTGGTCATTCCATATGAATCCTCCTCTGTGGGGAAAGAAAGGATACCCAGCTTCTCATTGAAGCCATAGACGGCTACTTGGGCATATGTCATTTTGGTCACTTTCTTCAAGTCATCTTGGGCTCCTGATGAAATTTTCCCCAACAGAACCTAAATTCAAAGAAACCCAGAACACCATTGTAGACAAAACAATAAGTAAACTGGCATCAATTTGCATGGGAAAAAAGAACGAGTGGAAATTCGCCTGTAAATTTTGTTAAATCCATTGCTGCTAAAGAAAGGAGATTAATGGTATTAAGAAATGAGAATTGACAAGAAGATTGTTTTCATTGATGTGCATAAAATATAGCCCTAGCATGCATTTACATAGGCTACAAGATTTTGTGACTAGGAAACTTAACCGAAGTACTGAAGTAGGAATATATCCATAACAAGGAAACCTAGATTAACTGGGAAAAGTGAATTATGTATCTAGACTAAACAGGAAACAATTATAAATCTACAATATATGGTAAAATAATGCTAACAAATGGAGAACAATTATTGATTGAACGCTGCTAGGGGTACAACCCCTTTTGGCACCGAAAATGCACCCATCCTTTCGGAGACCCGCTTTTGGGTCCCACATGAGTGATCCGAACCGTTCATTGTTCTTAAAATATTTTTCTAAGTGGGCTCTCTAAAAATCAGCTCAATCGGATGGTTAGAAGTGCTTAAACCAAAGTCTCATGTGGTTCGGATTACTCATGAGGGACCCAAAAGCGGATCTCCGAAGGGATGGGGTGCATTTTCGGTGCCAAAAGGGGTTCTACCCCCAGGTTTTTCGATTATTGATTTATTGTTACCTGTTCAGCTGCTCGTCCACCAGGAGTCAAAAAGCTGCACCTTTGTCATAAGAAAGTTTTCATTAGGAACGTGTTGGGCAAACCCAAGGACGGAAGCGCCACCAGGAACCATAGTCACTTTCAACAAGGGCTCTGCATGTTCCAAAAACCAGCCGTCAACGGCATGTCCTGATTCGTGACAAGCTATAGTTCGGCGTTGAAGCTTGCTTATCACCTGCTTAAAACAAACATTTTAAAGAAAAACCGGATAGTCCACAAAATTCTGTATATCGAGGAAAACATTTTAAACATGTAATGCAATAATTGTAGGAACAAATTACCTTGTTCTTCTTTTCGAGACCACCAATGACCCTATCTATAGCTGCCTCAAAATAATCCATCGTCACCATTGTTTCCTCATTCCTTGTAGCAATTAAAGCAGCCTCATTACAAACATTTGCAATTTCTGCTCTTGCAAATCCAGGAGTGAGGGCTGGAAGCCTCTGAAAAAATATAATGGGCCGTCATCAAGTTTGATTGCCTTTAAACATATATGAAATATTTGTTCACGGCCATTGATATCAGGCTTATCAATGGAAATTTGTCGGTTAAAGTGACCTGGCCCTTAATAGAGCTTTGCCTAAGATATCAGGCCTATTAGTGCCAGCAAGGACAACAACTCCACAAGTGGTTCCAAATCCATCCATTTCCACAAACAGCTGGTTTAGAGTTCTTTCGCGCTCATCATTGGCACCTGAGAAACTCCCACGTTCCTTGCTCCACCAATCGCGTCTATCTCATCAATAAACACTATAAAAGGTGCACACCGGCGGGCTTCCTGGAATAAGTTTCTCACCCTAGACGGTCCAACACCAACAAACAATTCTAAAACTGAACCAGATATAGAAAGGAAAGGCACACCAGATTCCCCAGCAGTTGCCTTTGCCCGTTCCTGGAGGACCGACGAAAAGAGCACCTTTAGGAATTTTTGCACCCATGTCCCTGTACTTTTCTGGGTTTTTGAGGGAGTGCATAAAAGTCCATGATTTCCTGCTTCGCTTCATCACTGCCAGCAACATCTCTGAAATAGACCTGCTATGAACAAAATATATTTTGTTTAACCTTCCGACAGTGACAAAATTAAAAAAGAATTGCTTTTCACAACTACAAGTATAACGGAGAACCAAATTCTTGATCAAAAAATGACATCCAACCTTGTGTTTTGCATTCTTGTCCACTTTCGTAATTTGGGAATTTCCAATTTTGAGTTCACGGTGGAACCTACACCCCATATACCAAAGGGTTCCCAACTGCAACAGTGTCTCTGCAAATCTCACCAACTCTTGGAACCAAAACATATGGGACTTAGATATAGTCATGACAGTCTATCCCTAATGCTTGCTGGGCTTCCTCTAACTTCTCTTTTCAAAGGATTCAACACTTACAATGTTTAAATAATACTTGTACTGACTACTGTTTCATCTAGCTTCTCTACTGTTTCTTGGAAACTAATCTGCAAGGAAGCATAATTCAATGTCTAAGGCGCAAAATAAGTTTTGACAAAATTATACTAAAAACGAGATATACAATCTCAATAAAAAGCAATTGATTTTAGTGTTAAGTACTCTGGACAAAAAAACTTAAATGCCAACGGAAAGCGCAAATGTATATGTAATGCACAATGCATAAGCCATGGTAACCATAATGCCACCCAGGGAAGTTTACGGACAACATGATCAGCAGCAAAATAAGCCTACAATATTTGTCATATTGGATAAATACGTTGCCCCTTATATTACTATTTTGTATATAACTCCGCAATATAGTAAAGGTTTTTTGTGCTTCTTTCAGTTGACAGAGTATATGAATCAGAGACATTTTAGTAACTGGATGTCTGCCTAATATATGTTTAGCACACAGGCATGTGTCGCACACGCCATGTGGCATGTCTGATTTTTTACTTTTCAGTGGACGCGCTAGTGATATACCATGGATCCAGAGAACATATTCCAAATTAAAGGAATACCGGTGGATCATGGATGAATTGAAGCGTGATGACTTTAAACCCAAGAATTTAAGAATTCGTGACCGACTCCTTAGACCCAGTTTTCTTAAAGATTTTAGCTCCCAAGTGCTAAAATCAAGATATTTCAAATCAAAAAATGAAGTGGTTCCGTATATCTTTTTTCGATTTTTTTGCACCAAATGAAAGTACATGAGGAGTACTTTGATTTGGTGCAAAAAAAATAAAAAAACGATAAACGAAACCACTTCATTTTTTGACGGAAATATCATGATTTTAGCATTGGGGTGCTAAAATCTTTTTAAAAACTGGGCCTAAAGCATAAACTCTCCCTACATCTCTCGGCCAATAACTCACCAGGACCAACATAGACACGCACACACATGTATGTACAGTACTAGTATCTATTATAAACACAACAAAAAAACTTGTTCGCTGGCCTACTAGTGTTTACCTTCTCATTTCCAAATAAAAAGAGAAAACAGGAAAGCCAATGATTTTAATTAGAATTAGGAGCAACTTTTGACATCCCAAATCTGGCTAATGGACTTAAATCTTTTTAAATGTCCCCTGACTCGAACCCCCATGGTCTGAATGTCTCCAGACTCGAACCCCTATGGTCATAAGAGCTTCTACACATGTTCCGATAAAAAATGTTAGTTAATGGTGCACAATTTTTAACTACCCAAGTCTTTTTCGACACTCCCACAATAGTATCTATTTGACATATCATCTATTAAATAATACTACTAATTTTTCTTTCTCATTTTATCTTCTTCCCCAATCCATTTTGGTTGAAGCCCTAGAACAATTCTTGCCCCACCCATCATCAAATCTGGATTTTCAAAATCCACGAACAAACTCTGCAATTCCAAACTCGATTTCAAATTTTTATTGATCTAACTCACAACCCAAATTCGTTGTGGCCGGTTATGCACATAACTAATATCACTTGGTAAATATATCAAGCACTTGGTGAGCTTCATTCTCCAACAACTTCATTCACAAACATTAGTCCAATCAAGTCAAAACATTCAATTTATAACTGAACACCCCGGAAAGTTATGAAAAAGTTGATTTTTCCAACCTTTCCTGTACTTTCTTGACAATTGAACAAAGCCTAAGGGGTTGAAAATTCATGAAATCTATATTTTCCCCTTCAATTTATAACAGTTACACATATATGCTAAAAAGTTACTCAAAACATTTTGTACAATCTATTCTTGATGCGATAGCATAAAAGGCATAGAGTTCATGGTAGCTTCTGACATAGCTAATGGATAGCATATAAAACTAGCGCCAAACCAATAAAGAACTGACATTTAATCCTCACGAGGATCCTTAACATATCCTTTGGTTTAATCTGGCCTACTATGAAATTGAAATCTTATGCAAATGTTATTGTGAATAATAGAAGAAGATGACAAAAAAAATGTAGTTTTTAGTGTGTTAAAGTGTCTTAAAAATCAGAAGTTGTATTTTTTGTTCTCTTATGCAAGTGCAAGGTCGAATCAAGAGAAACTTGTGTTCTTTTTTTCAAGGGAAAACTAAATAAACCTAAATTTATTAAACCCTAACTTAATTGACAAAAAATTGTGGTTGCTTTGTAAACTAAAAATTAAATAAAGACAAAAAAAAAAAAAATTAAACTACACGAAAAATAGTGGAGATTAATGGTTGTGAAAATTAACTAAGGTTTTGGAATCCACAGCCATAAATATATCGAATAATCTTATGCAATGGTTTTTCTATGATTCTACACAATGATTTTATAGGCTAGTCTTAACTACCTACCGTGATAAACACTTTTTCTTTATAACAAAAGTATGTTTCCTCTCTGCTTCAAAGTTTAACCCAAAGTCATCCACTATAATCTCAAAAACAAATCGCAGTGGATACGCGTACCATTAGATTTAATAAATCATGCAATGCAATTAACATGTTGATATCAAATCATGGAAAAAACCCATTCATACCAATTGAATCTATATCCAGGTTTCATGATACTAATAAATGAACCAAGAACAATAAACGATAAACGCACGTAGGAAAAATCACATGATTGAAATCATTCAATAAAATCAATGAGGTTTCATTCTCAACCTTAGTTTGAAAGTCCAGCCTCTTATAGATTAAAATTCATAGATCAAAAGACTAGAATCTAAAATAACAAAAATCTTACAAGTTTCTTGGAAATTGATATGCGCCCTTCCCTGACACACATCCCCCCTGGACCCCACTGCCTTACACCCCTCATTTTTACTGAATTACCCCTCTCTCCCACTCCTTTAATTACTTCATTCATTTACTATAGTATTTATATAATTCATTTATTTATTTAATTCATTTATTTTATTTAATTACTATATATATTTATCACTTTTTTCCTTATATATTTTTTCTCTTTTATCTTTTATCACACTTCTAAGCAAAACTAGATTTTATCCCACAAAATCAATTGAAAAACTCAGTCCAGATAGATTTCAATTAGACGGAAAAATTAGTTTTTCTTTTGCAAAGTTAGATGCTTCGGTCATAAATAATAATAATAATAATAATAATAATAATAATTAAAAAATGGTGGTGTTCACCTTGTTTTATTCTTGGGTCATAAATAATATTAGTATTGTTAGATTACTACAAGGGCCAACCTCTTCTCTATAGAAATTCAACCATATACCTGCACTCCAATGTAAATGTAAAAAATAATTAACTTGCAAATGTAATTTGAGCAAACTAAATTAAATAAGTAATTAAATAAATAAAGTTAAAAGAGAAAAAAAAAAGAAAAAAGAAAAGAAAAGTTAATTGAGCTAAAAGGGGAAGGTGGGGGGACGGTATTTGCGTTAATAATAACATATGGATTCACCTTTATTTGGATTTACTTCATTGGACAGAACAACCATAGTTGGATTTAAGAGACAACCACCTCACAGCTCAATTATCGATTCACCTTTAACATTGCAAGCAATATTCCATAACATATGGTATCAAAACTGAGGCTTGAAATTACATTTATTTGGGTAATTTTCTTTTATCCTTCACATTTTTCTGCCAACATTTTTTTAGAGTCATCGTTCATTTGTCAAAAAATTATAGCAAAATTTAGTTTTAAAAAATGAAAATTTCCTTTATGCGTTCATTTGACAAAGGAAACTTAAAAGAAAGTTGGAAAGTAATATTTAATTAGGTAGAAATTACTGGAGATGCAAAATTCTTACAAAATCTTGTATTTATTCAAATTATCAATGTAAAAAAATAATTTACTTTCAAATATAATTTGAGTAAACCAAATTAAATAAAAATTAGATACATAAAGTTAAAAGAGAAAAAGAAAAAAAAGAAGTTAATTGTTAAAAAGGGAGGGTAGTTGGGCCGAAATGGGGGGTGTGTCAGAAAGGATGCCTAACAGCTCTCAAGTTTCTTTTGCTCCTCTATTTTTCCTCCGACCGTGGCAGCTACATAGCCGGAGCAGCCGCTGTCTAAATGATGCTTGATATCCAAGCAGAACTACCCGTCTTAAATAAAACATTGCTGATAACTAAATACTACTAGAATTCTACTTTAACCAAAAATCCTTGTTAATCTAATACTAAGAGATTCCTTTCTATAATAAAACCCAAATTAACCAAAATAAGATCCAAGCACAATCTTGGACAATTAAAAAAAAAATCCATGTGGTCTTAGAGTATCATTATCAGTTGCACCAAAAGAAACACCAAATTTAACCCAAAAAATACCTTTTATAATTTAACAAGTCACTTATTCAAAAACTCACAAAATCATACTTTTTATTCTAACTTTATTATATTAAACTATTTTTCTTTCTACTCCTACTCTCCAAAAATTTTTAAAAAAAGAAAAAGAAAAGTGAACAATACCTTTGGTACGTGAACAGTACCTTTGGTGCGTGAACAGTATCACAACAAATTTGAGTAGCTAGTGTAGCCAAAAATAAATTTGATCAATTTTTTGGTGAGGCTGATTTTGGGGATTTGGCTCTCTACATTTTGGTTAACAGTTAGTAATTTAGGTATCTTGATAAGGACGCCCTCAAGGAATTGACCAAAATTGTGATTTACTGTAATTTTCATTGATTGCCATAATAAGATTGGACCCACCACTTGCAATTATGTGATCACAGAGTCGGCACTTCTTGAATCCAACAGTCAAAATATACCTTATTGTCATTTTTTCCCTGCAAATTAATAATTTAGAGTGAATAATCAGAAATTCAGAAATTATACTCTCTATCTCTTCTTAAGTGTTTAATTTTTCATTTTGGATTGTCCCTAAATAATTGTGTGGTTTGAAAAGTTAATGGGTAAAAGTTTGTACAATTATCATTTTACGCTTTTGAAAAGTTAGTGGGTAAAGAGTTAATGGGTAAAAGTGGAGGATAATTTTGAAAAATATAGGTAAAAGTTAATGTGAAAAGTGTAAAGGGGAGAAAAAAGTTGATGTGAAAAGTATAATGATGATGTTTTTTTAATAAGTTAGATTTACGAAGTAACACATTTAAAAAATGACGGAGGGAGTAGTATCTAATTAAGCACAATAAAGAGCAAACAACGTGTGATATAAAAATTGCTAAGTGTCAATATTTTTTTATCATCAGTATGAAAAGAAAATTATACACTAACTACTGTCTACTGTAATAGAGAATATAACCCTAGTTATGGTGTTATTGGTTGGATTTTATAACAGATTGAACAATATCTTTTAATTTTATAGAAAATAAGATGGCATTTTCTCCCGAGCAATGAGCATCACACTCTTAAGATTTCTGTGTCCATTTTGCACTTTTTTTTCTTATTGATGAACAAAAAAATAAGGAGGTGTTTGTCCGATGAGGTAATGCATCTTGCATTGTGAAAAAGTATATCCTGAAAAATGAACGGGGGAATGTAATATTTAAAGGAAAATGCTGCAATACACCCTTTATTTGAGTGTATATGATACACACTCCTACAAAAGTTAGAATTTTTTTTTATTTTATAAAAGTTATGATTTTTTTCATAAAAGTTACGAGACAAAAAGTTATGAGACACACCAAAATGTTACGAATTATATTGCTGAAAAGTTATGAAAAATAAAAAAATGTTACGATTGTCAATGAGGTAACATAATCTAAACCATACAATAAGTGCATATGGTACACACCTTAACTTTTAGAAAATTGATATTCGCACTCCCAGTTTTGATGCAAGGGTTACAAGTTACATTAGTTTTTCAAAATTACCCTTTTGCAAGTTCCATGATTTACTTCAAGTACTCCAAAAAAACCTTTACTTTTCTTCTTTACTTTAGACACTACAAGAAAGCAAATAGTTTTTTTCGTCACTGAATTGCCTACTTCCATATGTAATACTTCCTTGATAAAGTATTTATGTTATTGTCTGCATGTTCTGTATCAGGACAATCTGGACAAGTAGTTTTCGGCTTATGATTGTAGAACTCTCCTTTTTTCCATGTAAAGACTATTGAGAATTCTGTTACTTTTCCTCTCAAGAGTTTTCTAACTTGGGTAATGTGTTTTGTTTGTCTCACTATAAGTTTTGGGTTAATTACCTATATATCCCTTTGACTTTCAGTCAAGTTTCACTTTAGTCCTTCTGGTTTCAATTTGGAATGATAAAAGCGGCCCGACTTTTTTTCGAGTTTCACTTTAGTCTTTCTAGTTTCAATTTGGGCCGGTTTTATAAAAAAGCCAAAAATAAAATAAAAATGGGTTTCAATCAAAGCCGTCAAGATTTGCATTTTTGGCCGGAAAAAAAAGTCATGCCATCCGCGTGACAATCTTTACAAGGGTATTTTGGACTTTTTATTTCACCATCTTCCCAAAAAAATGCATGGATCACGATTCTTGCGGGCACCACGTATACCCTGCCCTACACGCACCCAAATATTTTTCAGGGACAAGATATTTAGGGATTTAAGGGTTGCGTTTTCCAGGGGAAGAGGGTGGAATGAAAAAGTCCAAAATACCCTTGTAGCATTGTCACGTGGATGACACATGACTTTTTTCGTCCAAAAATGCAACGGACGGCTAGGATTGAAACCCATATTTTATTTTATTTTTTTGGCTTTTTTTTTAAAAATCCGTCCAAATTGAAACTAGAAGTACTAAAGTGAAACTTGAGTGAAAGTCGAAGGTTTTTATTGTCCAAATTGAAACCAAAAGGACTAAAGTGAAACTTGAGTGAAAGTCGAAGGTTTTTATTGTCCAAATTGAAACCAGAAGGACTACAATGAAGCTTGACTGAAAGTCAAAGGGATATATAGGTAATTAACCCTAAGTTTTAAAATGTAGATTTACGGTCGTTATGAAGATTTTGAGAGAAAAATGGTAGATAATGAGTACAAAAATATAAGGATTTTGTCTCCAATTGTTATGAAGATTTTGCAGCATCAATATTTTTAATTGTGTGTTGTTTATTTTGGAAAATTCTAGCAATTTTTTTGCTATAAAGTGAGGTGAAACAATTTGACATAGATGCTTGTTTAATGTTTGGAACGTAATGTTTATATTGTGAATGTTTAATATTTGGAATGTAATGTTAATGTTGATGTTTAAAACCTAATCTTTATTTTTGGTTTTCGTTTGAAGTGTCTTAGTAAATAAGGAGAGAATTTGGGAGTGGAGTGCCTCTCAGTAATTTTTATATCTTAAAAATGATAATTTTGTAGCTTCATTAAATATTGGAATATCTGCATAAAAAAAAGGGAGTCCTAAAATCTGCACCCTAACTTTTAATGGGTGTATATTATAACTATTTCCATATTTAAATATGTAAAATACTTCCTTCATAGGAGCCCTTTTTTTGAATTTTTTTTTTTTTTACCCAAACACTGACCGACAATTCTTGAAACTCAGAAATTGAATGCAATTAATAAGCCAAAGTCCAGGAAAATGACTTCCAAACACCCCTGTCCAGGGTACCAACATGGACTTGGTCTCAGCCAATCTGAACCCTGTTTTGGATTCCATGTGCTAATCCATGACATCAATGTCAAAAACCATGGCTTGTTTCCCAAGTTCTCCAATTAATCACAAGACCCAAAACTTCTTTTTATCTCGTTAATTAAATTAAAGTCCACCTAAAAAACCCCAACTCCCCCCTGGAAACAATAAGAAACCCAAGACAAAGCAAAATAGCAATTTGAAATCATAAAATCCTCCCAAACAGCCCCTAATACAATCCATCAGTTCTCCTCTCCACCTGTTTTTGGTATCGTCGTGTACATCTCAACAGCCAGGAGACTCGGGACGCATTTTGGTTTGCTTCAATCCAAAATACGCAACCCAATCAAATCTTTATCCAGACTGTGCAATTTCTTCAATTCTCGTACGATTTTCCAAATTTCTGCCATCATTCGAGCAATCAGTCGAAGATTAATCAGTTCGTCAAAGCCACCTGCTTTCGTTTCAAAGAATGATTTTTTCGAGGATTGGGCGTTCTGTGTCGCGATCATCTCGTGCAAGAGTAATCTCCCTCTCCCTCTCCCTCTCTTCCTATATACATACATGCATATCCATATGTATCTGTGTGTGTGTGTGTTTAGGCATATATGAGCGTCAGTTAGGGTTTTGTTTCGATGTATTAAGCTGTAACATTTCATTGTTGTTGTTTGTGGCAGAATGTGGTAAATGGTGCGAGATCGGCTCTGGTGAAGGGAACTGGGTTTCGAGCTTCGACTGTAGATACATATATTAGCCAAGTCGATGAGAAATTAGGGTTTTTGAGGGGTTATATAGCTTCAATAGGGGCTAGTAAAGAGTTGGGGTCTAAGTCTTATTATTTATCCGATTTGAATTACGTCCTTGCGAACCCCAGGCTTCGAAAGTTTTTCTCAAGTGAAGCTCCGAAAAAGAAGAGTAAGAGTACTTTAACTCTGTTTATTATCTCTGAATTATTATCTGGTTGTCTTGTAGACATATGGCTGTTGTGGCATTGTTTTAATTGGGTTCTCTTATTGTTAGGCTATGAGAATTTCTACCCGAAAGAGAAGAAAGAAATTCCGAAGAATGAGCAAAAGTCTGAGTCAAAAGGTAAGTTAGATCATTTTCATTTTAAATTTTCCATCACTAATTGTTGATTTAGTGTACCATTTTATACACTAATGGCAAGGTTGAACATATCATCAGTTCATCACTAGTTGTGGATTTAGTGTAGCTGGAACATTGTAGTCAGTAGTGGATGTCTAGATGAACTTGGCGTATAAATGAGCTTCCTTTATGGGTTTCAGGAGTTTAATATGTACGGAAAAGAACTATAGTCCTACCCCTCATTTGGTTTGGCTATTCTAGAAAAACAAAAAGCCATTTTTGGCTTGCTACATTGAGAAAAGGCAAAAAGTAGTAATGATTCTCCATTTGTACAAAGCCATTTTGGCACAAATGCTCATAAAAAAAGTTCGCTCTGGTGAATGCTTAGGTGATGCTTGCATGAAGCCGGAATCTCTAGTAATTACCATGCCATTAGTGCCAATATTGGTATGGTTGGGCACGCACTTGTCCTTTATTTCCATTGTTCAGGGTATGACTATGACCAAATTACCTGGTAATACTTGTTTCCATAAGAAACCACAATTCTACTTGCATTAGTGGCACTGAAATAAAGAAGAGTTAGGGTTGTTTGGTACAACAAAGGCCTTAGAAGCTGGGGAAATGAGGAAAGGGGGCTGGTCAAAACACCATGATAAATAATCATAAGTTTTCTATGGTTCCATCAAAAGCATTGATGGTGATGAGGCAATTTTTGCAAGGCGAGCTTGGCTCAACAAGTGGCTTTGCGCAGAGTTTGGCAAAACTAGTGTCTTACCGCTTGAGCTGTTGTTTTGGTGTTCAGTGCCCAGGTTTTGACTTTGGCAAGGGTTTGACACGTGTGGTTGCTCTAAATCGTGTTCCATTATCTAAACCTTATAGCATATTAAGTATTAACATTTTGTGCTAAATCAGTTAGTAATTGTCCTACAATACGCAAATATCAAAAGGTCACAGGTAAAGAGATACTGAATCATGGTAGACTCGTAAATGTCTTTGTTGTGGCGAATTAGATTATTGTCTCTGAATAAGGGAGGTGTTTGATCCTGCGCCTTGCAAGTTTTGATGCCAATCTCCAGCTTTGTACTCTGATGCCTTGCAGAAGTCTCACTGTGAAAATTTAACTGCAACGGATTAAGACAATTTTGATAGGTGGAGGCTGGATGTGCGATTATGGTAAAATATTATGTAGTGGATGAGCAGGTGTGAGTGGTTGGTTGTTCTGATTTTTACTATATTAGCCTTCTTGATGGCACTGCATGTTGTTGCCTCATTCCACAAATGGAGCAAAAAATGGTCGAGAAAGTGGTAAGTGGTTTTAGCAGTGAGTGATTCACAATTAAGCAATTGCAAGTGAATTGGAAAAAGAGTTCTTCCAATTGATATGAGGTATCACTAGTATCCTACCAAAAGACTTGGAAATAGGGCAACAAAATCCTTTGAACATATACAATGATCATACTTTTGAGAAAGGAGCATCGATTTTGGAAGCAATTTTGATTCCGTTACCTAGGAGAGATAAGAAAGAGATGAAAAAGTAAAACCACAATTGCTATGCCATAGATGGACTTGATTTCGCAGTTTATAATTTATCTATTTCTTCCTATGGATGCATGGATCACTTGAGATATTTTAGAGAATACTCCAGTTGACTATTACACCCAAAATCTACCGTGCATCGCATTCCTAAACTGTGAATGTAGATATTGAACAGAGTCAACAGACAATTCTTCCAATTCATCTATGTGCATGTAGCTTTTTTTGGTTGAAGTGCCTTATTTTCTGTCATGCTTTTTAAGTTGATGAGAAGTCTGGTTGGATTTGGTTCCTTACGTGAGAATAGTTTGGTCACTTTGGTGAGTAACTGTCTCTTTCGTGTACTGATCAAGATTTTTTTTCTGCTCGGCATACTGCTCAGAATTGTTTAATATGTGTTAGGGGATGCTGTGTATGGTTCAAAGCTTTACGTTTTAGTTTCTCCGTAAATTGTAGTCACTTAAAATGCTTTCACTCGTTTGCTGATGAGTTATGAGTTTTGAAGCTAGAAAATGATTTGAATGGATGTATAAGAAGTTGCATCATTACATCACTACTATGTTGTTTTAGGTGCATACTGCAACTGTGTGCTCTGAATTTTTTAATTTTCCTGGTCATGTCTTTTTGATATCTTAATTGACTTCAGTTTTGTTTGTCAGAGGACGGAAACGCGGGTGATCAGGGTGGCAGTTATCAGGAGTCTTTCATGAAGTACTTTCAAAATCTGATCACCCCCGTATTAGTGATCGGATTGTTTCTTTCATCATTTTCTTTTGGTCCACGTGAGCAACAACAGGTAAGTTATATGCCGGGCTATCCTTCAGGCTTCAGGACTTGGTTTAGTTGCTAGAATGCCCTCCTCTCTCTCTCTCTCTCTCTCTCTCTCTCTCTCTCTCAGGAATCTTGTTCTTACATTTTCAACTTTTTATTTATTTAGACGCTGTGTATCTGTACAATAGGAAATGTCTTTCCTTTCATCGTTGGTTTACCAAATGAAGTTATTAAATGAAAAATGGTAACTGTTAAATAATTGTTCTAAGATTTACTTATCTAATGTATGAGCATTGAAGTGCTGATAATTTTGTAATGAACAATATTTATACTCGTTTTCAAACCTAGGTCAATATAATTATTGTTGAAGCATCCAACTCAAAACCGATTGGGAATGAGTGGAGAGGCTACCTACTCTCATATACTAGTTTCGGAGATGATACTTAACTGATGCGGGACAAGCTCCCACACTGCCCCGCACGTGTGACTCCAGCTCGCACGTGGAGAGCTAAACAAACCATTAAGCAAATGATCAAACACAAAGGGATCATAAGGAAACAAAGTGCACTTATGGCACAAATAAAGGGGTAAACAATCACGAAACAAACATAGGGTGTGTTTTTCGTAATGTTTTTTGTCTTTAAGCTGTGGAGAAAGTAAGCTTGTTTCTCTTATTGTGGCTTTTTGGACTTTTTCCATGAGGAGAGACTTTTGGGACTTTTTTGAGGAAAAAGCCAAAGAAGTCGATAAGAGGAACGGGGCCATAGAGTCTTATCCAAAAGATTTGACAACCTAGCTTTGATACCACGTAACCACATTAAAACATCCAACTCAAAACCAATTGGCAATGATTGAGAGGCTGCTCAGGCTCATACACTAGTTTTGGAGATTCCAATTAATGTGGGACAATCTCCAACAATTATGTTGAGAACTCCTTTTGAAATTAGATGGCTTACAGATGGTTTTTTTTTTTTTTCCAGTTTCTTCACACTATTGTAGTAGAATGCATCCTTAATCTAGAGGACCTTCTTGCAATGAACCTCAATCAGTTTAGGAATTTAGATTGACATAATATCTTGTTAGATGCGAATGAAGGATTCCCTATTTGGGGTTCTCTACATGAATTCTTTGTTTGTATTGGTTTATTCAGAGTTATTACCTCTTGTTTATCAGAGGTGGTTGTATGTCTATACTTAACCAACGATTGTTCTCATGTTACTTTTTGGCATTTCAATTTGTCCACCGATGTCATTTTGGATTATGTTCTGTGGATCCGTGATGTCTCTGATGCATCTACTGAAATGTTAAAACTCAGGCATGCCATGTGGCTTGTCAGACACTTGTCTGACATGTCTGCATGCTGAACGTGTCAGACACATTGGCCAGCTAAAATAAGGAGTATCTGCTTCATAGACTTTCCTATCAAATAAAAACAACACAGAAAATATTTATTCCTTTGAGGAGTTATACAAATAATAGTAACATTTTGCAGCAATATATTTTTTCCTACATGACAATGCAGGCTTATTTCGCCGCAGATCTTATTGCCCATAAACTTCCCTAGTTCCCTGGTGGCTACATGATTACTATGGCTTGTGCATTACATATAGACTGAAATCCCACTGGAGACGGTCACCAATGTTGGTTAATGGGCTAAATGGCCCTATTTCGTTTCTTTGCCTTATTAACATTTCAAGAGTCCACTACTTCCTGCTTTTCATTGGCTTTCATTTAATTTTTTGTCCAGGAAACTTCACATTGAAATCAGCTATTTTTTAACGACATTGTATGTCTCCTTGCAGTAGTTCTTTTTTCAAATCTTATTTTGGGGCTTAAACTTGGATTTATGCTTCCTTGCAGATTAGTTTTCAAGAGTTCAAAAATAAGCTCCTGGAACCTGGTTTAGTGGACCATATAGTTGTTTCGAATAAATCAGTTGCAAAAGTTTACATAAGGGGCTCACCACGCAATCACTCAGGCGATGATATTGTTGAGGGACCAGTTGTCCAAGGACCTGCTAGAGGAAACAATAGTCAGTGTAAGTATTATTTCAACATTGGAAGTGTTGAATCATTTGAAGAGAAGCTGGAGGAAGCCCAGGAAGCATTAGGGATAGACTCTCACGATTATGTTCCTGTTACATATTCTTCTGAAATGGTTTGGTACCAAGAGATAATGAGATTTGCACCGACACTGTTGCTTTTGGGAACCCTTTGGTATATGGGACGTAGAATGCAAGGTGGACTAGGTGTTGGAGGAGGTGGTGGAAAGGGTGGCCGTGGAATATTCAACATTGGAAAAGCCCAAATTACGAAAGTAGACAAGAATGCAAAACACAAGGTTGGATGTCATTTCCTGATCAGGAATCTGATTCTCTGTTATCCTTGAACTCATATCCTTGTTAATTCCGTGTAGCAATTTTTTCCACCATGGAAAAGTTACATAATTTCTTTTTATTTTTTGATAACGTAGGTCTATTTCAAAGATGTTGCTGGTTGTGATGAAGCAAAGCAGGAAATCATGGAGTTCGTGCACTTCCTAAAAAACCCAAAAAAGTATGAGGAGTTGGGTGCAAAAATTCCTAAAGGTGCTCTATTGGTTGGTCCTCCAGGAACAGGAAAAACTCTTTTGGCAAAGGCAACTGCTGGGGAATCTGGTGTGCCTTTCCTTTCTATATCTGGTTCAGATTTCATGGAGATGTTTGTTGGTGTTGGACCATCTAGGGTGAGAAACTTATTTCAGGAAGCCCGCCAGTGTGCACCTAGTATAGTGTTTATTGATGAGATAGATGCGATTGGTCGAGCAAGGGGACGCGGGGGCTTGTCAGGTTCCAATGATGAGCGCGAAAGTACTCTAAACCAGTTGCTTGTGGAAATGGATGGATTTGGAACCACTTCTGGAGTAGTTGTCCTTGCTGGCACCAATAGACCTGATATCTTAGACAAAGCTCTTCTAAGGCCAGGTCGCTTTGACCGACAAATTTCCATTGATAAGCCTGATATTAATGGCCGCGAACAAATATTTCAGATATATTTGAAGACGCTCAAACTTGATAATGAACCATCATATTTCTCTCAGAGACTTGCAGCCCTCACTCCTGGATTTGCAGGAGCAGACATTGCAAATGTTTGTAATGAGGCTGCATTGATTGCTGCAAGAAGGGAGGGAACACAGGTGACGTTGGATCATTTTGAGGCAGCTATAGATAGGGTCATTGGTGGTCTGGAGAAGAAGAACAAGGTAGTTTTCCTATGATTATTGCATTACATGTTTGCTTTTGGATGCTTATAGTATGAGTTTTCCTGGATATGCAGAGTTATGTGGACTATCTGGTTTTGTTTAATATGTTTGTTTTAAGCAGGTGATAAGCAAGCTTGAACGCCGAACTGTAGCTTATCATGAGTCAGGCCATGCTGTTGCCGGCTGGTTTTTGGAACATGCAGAGCCCTTGTTGAAAGTGACTATAGTTCCTCGAGGTACTGCCGCGCTTGGGTTTGCCCAATATGTTCCTAATGAAAACCTTCTTATGACAAAGGAGCAGCTTTTTGACATGACATGCATGACTCTTGGTGGAAGAGCAGCTGAACAGGTGACAATAATCTTTTTCCATTAATCATTTCTTTAGCAGCTATGGATTAAGAAATTTACAAGCGAGATTCTGCTCTTTTTCTTTTTCTTTTTTCCCAAGCAATTTTTTTCAATTTTACTTCTTGTTTTGTCAATAATGGGGTTCTGGGTTTTCTTATCTAGGTTCTGCTGGGGAAAATTTCCACCGGAGCCCAAAATGACTTGGAGAAAGTGACCAAAATGACGTATGCTCAGGTAGCTGTCTATGGCTTCAGTGAGAAGGTGGGTCTCCTCTCTTTCCCCCCAAGGGAGGATTCATATGAAATGACCAAGCCTTACAGCAGCAAGACGGGGGCACTTATTGATGGAGAAGTGCGGGAGTGGGTTGCCAAGGCATACAATCACACAATTAAATTGATAGAGGAGCACAAAGAGCAAGTTGCTCAGATTGCCGAGCTGCTGCTTGAAAAAGAAGTCCTTCACCAAGATGATTTGCTAAAAGTTTTAGGTGAGAGGCCATTCAAGTCAGCTGAGATGACAAATTATGAGAGGTTTAAGCTAGGGTTCCAACGGGAAGATGAGAAGGGAAAACAGGATGTGGAGGGTGCAAGCACAGAAGATGAGTCATCTGCCCTCGGACCAGAGGTGGTCCCTACGTGATGCCTTGGGTCTCCGGTTTGTATATGAAGTGCACTGAATTCTTTTCCTTCTCCTGTTGTAATCTTCTACTCTCTGATCCATGACTAATCCTTCACTGACATCCGACACCGTTATAGTTATACCTAGCTCACCAATAGCGCTGTTTAGGGCATGCCATGCTGCGGTTGTTGAAGGGCTTGTCAGGCTGTGAGATTGAGTTATAAAAGGGAAAGAAAAGAGGATGATGTAAATTAGCTTTTGACTTTATTCATGAAGGTGTTTTAATTTATACGCTCGTGACTTGTCTTTCAAAGCAGTGTCTGATTTATTTGTTGATATCTGCCGATTTTGTTTTGCTTTAAGTTAATTCCCGATTGTGATTCAATTCCATTGCTGCTCCTGTTCGTGTTCACGCTTACTTGTATGCTGGAACTTTAAGCACAAATGAAGTTTGCTTTGCAATGTTGCTGAATGCAGCGTTTGGAGTAGCAGATGGGATGGAACTGCCGAAGTTACAAGAGCAAGTGTTGCTGAATTCTGTTTCTGATTTCAACTAAACTGTGCTGTTAGTTGACGGATGTGTTACTGAGGGAATCATCGTTTGATAATTCTACAGAGAATGAAATACAGGGCAAACTTTGGTTCTTTCAATTGAAATGTGAATTGAAGTTAAATTTTGTGTGGGCGATGCTCGTAAAATATTTGGAAAAATGTATTTGAGATGTTCTGTGGTTGGAGAGGCTGGAAGCTTATACCTGGAACAATAACTATTCAGTATCTATGGGGATGGCCCATTTTCCCTGCCATGAATTCTCATTTTGTGATACTAAATAATTTTAGAAAATGCTAATCACAGCCTACGTAATACTGGTTAATGTGTAACAATGCATTGATCTACGTAAACAGTGTATAAATATTGACGCAAGTGCATTTATGCATGAGAAATGTACATTAAAACTTCAACCCTTTTGAGTCGGGTGCGTTGTCTACCGACTCGTGAGTTGTGGTTAACTTCTTCTTGCCTGTGGCATATGATATGCGTGTAGTTCCCAGTCCAAACAAGAAATTGGGAATCCCGTAAAGCAGAGCCGCACTACAGGGTTGTAGTATAACATTCGAGTCATTGATCGTGCTATCAATGATCTTAATTTCATTTTGGCACTTGCATGATTTGAGCCTTTAATTGTCATGATGAAATCTAAACTGTTCAGATGTCACACTACATCATCCCCAGATATGGAAAAAAAAAGAAAAAAGGTGGAGTATAATAAACTATTAAAGGTAGAGAATGCGTGTCAGATATTGAACCATGAGGGTTGCAACACCTCAGCCTATCATGGAATGCTTCAATTATAAAATCTTGAAACTCACACCAATTATAAAATCTTAACTCCCAAAGGAAATGCTAAATTTATTAACATCTCTACTTTACACGTGGCATGTTTTGATTTATTCTTTCAATGGATTCTATATTACGAGTGCACTGGCGAAAATCAAGATAGCTGTAGTAAAGTCTTTCTGCAATTTAGTATTTCTGAAAACCTCATCCACACCCCTTGAGGTTTCCCCTAACAACGAATATCCCCTTCATGTACTTCGACAGACAAGTGTCGATTTACGGTATTGGTTCTTACAAAAAGGATTTTTAAGAAAAAAATTAATTATCTTTGATTGTAGCGGAAATAATAAGTTCAATATCCGAATTACTTCATTTGATTACATCATTAGAAAATAAGTTATGCTTACAATTACCCAAAATATAAAACGAAGGAAAAGAGCATTCTAGAGGTTTGAATTTAAGTTTCGGTTTTCCTCTGGCACTTGGTCGACAACAAGCCCCTCTATTTGATAGTGCAGCTCCTCTCCTTCACCTAAAGTACTTGGTGTGATCTGCTAGGGTCAACAATAGCACCATGAGCGAAAAATCACTTAATAGTTAAGTCTTACCCACTAATTCTTATATCAAAAAATAATGAACAATTTATAATGATCACATCAGTATGACATTGAACACGTGAGTTTTTATTGTAACACTTGACACTGTTATCAAATTTGGTAATCTCTAAGTTAGAAAGTTTGGTGCTCCCGTTCACTACGAACACATCTGCTATGTTTCCCATCCACTATGTTCCCATCTGCCATGACTAAATTGAAGTCGTGACATGGCTTAAGACAGAGCACATCCCATGACATAACACAACCCATAGCATCCCCTAACAATCTAATCATATTCCTTTGTCTATGTTCCCACCACTCTGTTCCCATCAGCCACACCCTAGTTGAGAACGTGACATGACTCATGACAGAGCACAACTCGCGGAAACTCCTGATAATCTAATCATATCTCTCCACTTATGTTCCCATCCGCCATGCCATACATGAGAACTTGACACGGCTCATGACATATCCCAATAATCTAATCACATCTCTCCAACTATGTTCCCATTTACTCTATTTCCATCCACCACGCCCTATTGGAGAATGTGACATGGCCCATGATAGAGCACGGCTCATGAGATAGTATAGTTTAAGGCATATCTTATAATCTCATATCATCAATGTCATCTCTACGTACGAACACTAACTTGAGAACATAATTGTCCATTTTAACATTTTAATAAGGCAGCTTGTATCCTTTCCTTTTCAAGATATTCATATTGTCTTTTTCCTTTAAAAAATTTAAGCTAAAACTTTTACAAAAAAAAAATAAAGCACTATTGTTATTTTTTTTCAACATTAATTTTAAAAATGCAGAAAAATCATAATGTCAATGGTTTTCAAAAAGAGACAAACAATGTTAGAACACGAAATTTAAATACTTAGTAACTAGGACCAGCTATTGGATTTGAAATTCAAGAACACTCAAAACAACAAGAAAGGAAGAAAAAACAAAAGACGTATTCGTATTAAATGTGATAATAAAATTGCTATTAGCTTAATCAAGAATCCCATTCAACATTGTTGAACCAAACATATTGAAATTAGACATTATTTTGTTCAAGATCATTTTCAATTAAGGATAGATTACATTAAATCCCCCCTCTCTATGATTGATTTTGACTTAACTTCCCTAATGTTTAAAACTTAATTAATTCCCTTAAAGTATTCATTTGATGACAATAAACTCATTCCCTTATCAAAACATTAGGAAAACATGACTTGATAAATAATACTTTATGAGAAAATTACCCTTTTTAGTTGGTGGGATAGCTTCTGTTTGATTGCGATGACTGGATCTGATTTTCGATGTAATAGTTCTAGGAAGGTAATGGGTACAGATTAAGGGGAAAAAGAACATAGTGAGCTAATGATTGACATGCATGAGGGTAAGTTGTACTCATTTTCTATTGATGACATCTTTAACATCTAGGATTCTTATAGTTTAAGGAGATTAAGGGGTGTTCCACTCACAAAAATGATTTTTTGTTAGTGGAATAGGATCTAAGTAAAAATGAGTCATAATTGTGGGGGTTCAATGTACTTTACCCTAGTTTTAACTCCTCAAGGAATATGGGACAGAGACTTTTGTATTTAGGGAGAAAATTTTGGGTGCGGGTAGGGCACCACGTGGTCTTCCGTGCATTTATCATCCGGCCGCCCAAAAATCGAAAGGGCGGGGTTCCAGATTAAAAGTCTTGGGACCGAATTTTTAAAAAAAAAAAAAAAAATTAAAAATGGGTTTGAATCCGGTACCGGCCCGTTCGATTTTTGGGACGGGTACCGGATCTTACCTAAGCAGTCTCACGTGTACCCTGCCCTACACGCACCCAAAATTCGTTCGTATTTAGGGCACAGAGATTGGGTAGGTGGTTGTAATTTTCCTTCTCCAACATCGTAGGCAGTTACGCGCCCAAACCGCGTGCCGAAATATAATACATATGCCCATGACAATGTGAACACCTGCAACAGATTTTTCCCCCTTCTTTTCTTTTCAGAAGTTTCTCTTTGAACAGAAAAGGAAACATACTCCTGTTCATCGGCGATTTTTTTTTTTTTAATCATCAATTCTTGACCCAATTAGCAAACCCAAAAATATATTATCAAAATAAAACTCTGGTCAATCTCTTTTTCGCGTATTTAAACCCCCATCACTGATCACACTCTTCATCCCCTTTGCCTTTCTTTGATCTCTCTCTCTCTCTCTCACTGTCGCTGCAGATAGCATCGGATCAGGACTCAGGTGATTCCGTAGTGCTCTGTTCTAGTGTAATAAGTTTCTGGGTTTTACATATTGAGGCATTTTATTCTGTTCTCTGTTTGATTTGTGGATGTAAAGGTACAGCATTTGGTATGTTGAGATTCTTTGATGGGTATTTGAATGATCGAGATTTGAATGTTTATTCGATCTGTTTACGGGTGTGATAGTAGTGGAATTAAAGACCACATAAGTTGCTTCAGATCTCTTCGTTCTTACATCCTGATACGGAGGCACTCGCAGCGTCTAACCCACATTTATGTAGGCAATTTCTGGGTTTATAAACGCGTATAAAATGAAACATTTCTAGGGCTTTTTCCCTTTTCTCGGATAGGTTCATTCGATGATGAGTTGTTAATTTTCTCTTTTTGACAAATGTTGAGGATATTTTAGTTAGAACAACTCTTTAAATTTTCGAGATTTTCACCTGCGTTTTCAGTTTTCTGTATTTTTTTTTCCCAGAAAGTTGTGGTTAGACTTCGATGTTTTCAGAATGTCAGATTTTGGGGTATTAACTTGTCTAGATTCACTACTTATCAATGAAAAAACCTGGAAAATATGGATATTGATGCTGCTGCCCGTCGTGTGTCAAATAGATCCATTTTAGTTTACTGTCGTATCACTTTCGTTAGGTCTGGTCCATGTTGGTCTAATCAAGATATTGAGGTTTTTGTTTTTTTTTTTGGTATTTGATGTTATATTTTGGGAAACATTTATGCAAAAACCCAAATTGTTTTGTTGAACTTCAATTTATTTGTATGGCTGTGCTGCAAAGTACGTTTTTTTTCTTAAATCTTTATACTGATTGCTGTATCCGCAGTTCTGTAGGGTGAAGTTAAGTAGAAGTTCAAAATGGAGTACGGAGACCGTTACCAACACATTCCAAGGCCACAATATGACTGCCTTCTCTTCGGTAAACATTTACATTTCTCCACATTTCTTCATGAATTAGGTCTGCCATTTAAAGGATCACAATAACTTGTGATTCTTTTCCAGATGTTGATGACACCCTTTACCCCCTGAATTCTGGATTGTCTAAAGAAGTCACCAACAACATAATTGGTAATTCAATTTCCTTGCTGATTTTTGTGTGGCATCTTTTATCCGTACGTTTATTAGAATTGACACTTTTCCCATTATGAAAATGTGTAGAATACATGATTAATAAGCTTGGCATAAAGGATAAAGTCACTGAATTGAATTTTCAACTATACAAAGATTATGGAACAACTATGGCCGGTCTAAAGGTATAGTTTTGAACATTCTTATGGAAATAGACTTTGTCATGCAAGCTATTTATTCTATATTTCTTATTCTTCCAGGCAATTGGCTATGACTTTGACTATGTTGATTTCCATAGGTAAGAATTTTCCTCCATATAATTTTCTGTAATTTTCTTGTAAGAAATTTGTACGATCTCACGCTATTGTATTTCACAGTTTTGTTCATGGAAGATTACCCTATGAGAACTTAAAACCAGACCAGGTTCTAAAAAGTCTTCTCCAGAGCTTGCCCGTTCGAAAAGTGGTAGGTTTCTTGTCCCACTAGCATATATTGAAGACTGGGTTAAGCTGTGAGGTTTGCGTTTTTGTAACAATGTTTTTTTTTTTTTTTTTTTCTCTTTCCGAAACAGATCTTCTCGAACGCAAATGAAGAGCATATTGCCAACGTTCTGAGCAGGCTTGGATTGGAGGACTGCTTTGAAGAAGTTATAAGCTTTGAAACTCTGAATTCAATGAAAAAGACTGATTTGCTTGATGATGAAAATGATGTCAACTCCAATGGGTCCAAACAACGTCCTGTTCTTAGAAGTGAAATCAATGTTTTTGATACTGAGACCAATGAAGAAGTTCCAAAGACTCCAGTCATCTGTAAACCGTTTGAGGCTGCCTTTGAACAAGCTTTTGAGATAGCCAATATCGACCCTCAGAGAACTGTAAGATAAATGAATATTTAGCTACAAAGATGAAAATTTCCTTCTAACATAGACAGTATGATAAATGAATATTTAGCTACAAAGATGAAAATTTCCTTCTAACATAGACAGTATGATAAATGAATATTTAGCTACAAAGATGAAAATTTCCTTCTAACATAGACAGTATGTGCACACACTCATGCGTTTACACCTACTCGTAGAGGATACAGATGGTTGTATTCATCTGAACGTTTCCAGTTAGTTTGATCAATATCAGCACAATTCTTCTTCTTTCTTGAACTTTTGCATTGCCTCATGTTTTTAATGGTTCCATTGTATTTCTTTTGCCAGTTGTTCTTGATGACAGCATCCGTAATTTAGAGACTGCAAAGCGTATGGGCCTCCATACTGTCTTGGTAAGTTGATGATGCGCGACTTTTGAACGATATATTGGCAGTACTTATTATTTTCTTTCTGTTCCTCCCAATTATTCTTTACTTTTTTATCGTCTTCGATTTCATTGTATGTGAATAAATAGGTGGGCTCTTCTCACAAATCAAAAGGTGTGGATTATGCGTTAGAGAGCATCCACAACATCAGAGAAGCATTGCCAGAGCTCTGGGAATCCATTAAAATGACAGAAGAAGTTTGCTATGCAGAAGCAGTCGCAATCGAGACACAAGTGAGAGCTTAGCTTGATAATGGTCATCGCGGAGAAGTTTGTATTGTTTCAGCAGAAATGAATCCTTGTAAACCTAAGTGCTAATCCAAAACTTGTTTTCTTAATGTTAAATGTCAGAATACCGATACTTTCACGCTTGCTTCCTTTTATTCTATTACAGTGCAAGTTAATGGTCTTGCCAACCATCGGCCATCAGGGTTGATATAGCATGCATATAATGCCAAAAAAGATTCAATTTCAATACAAATCTCACTAATATCAATGCACTCTTACCAGATATCAACATATTTTTCCGAAAATCTACACACTTTTCCACATTACCCTCCTCGTAAGGATGTGGTTAGCCTTTTTCAATTATTAATACCACGTGACAAACATAGATATGAAAAATGAATTGATTTGGAGCAGAGATCACTTGAAATCTCATGGGAGTTTCTCAAATCTCCATACACCTACAATAATTTTGAATCTTGAGTTGGGGTGATTCTACTTGGTTCCAAAAATATACTGCCTAGCTCCATAAATACATGTGATTCACACACGCACACACGGCTGCAAGCACAAATCAAAGACATCCAAGTGATTCCAACTTTTATCAATTCGTCTGAATCTTGTCTTTCACTGTTACAGAGAAAACTGGTTCAGGATGCATCAGAAAACTCAAAACTAATTATTTCAAACCACAATGTCAGTGGATAAGTTAAAAGGAAGAACGCTGATGTAGTTTCTGAAACACCGTGTTCAAATAAATCTCATAAAAATGCTCAAGTTGATCAACATTCATCACCAAGTATTGGCAGAAGTTCTTACAAGCAACCGAAGCGCAAGAACTTGGCTAGGAGCGTACTTATTTCTATCGGGTTGTAAACTAAAGAACTTGAAACTAGCACACAAATATACAATATATACATAGATTAGAAGAGTATCGAAAAAGTCAGGGGGAAAACATGGAGGTGAAGAATTCAACAGTCTTATCATTCCCTCTCGTGAGACTTATTAAGCGAATTGCAGAACTCCTAGGCAGGTTTCCAACAGGAGAAAGCAACAAAGACTCGCCCTTTCCATCCGGCTAACATCCACTCGCCGTCCTCTTTCACAAAAAAGCCCTTGTGGTAACATAATTTCACCTTAGCCTTTACTTCCTTCATGATCTCCTGCTTCAAAGGAAGCAGCCTGAAACCAGCTCTCACAGTCCTAATCTGCCATTGCTTGTATGTCTCTGGCCTCACAATCCTCCCATCTCCTTCACATGCTATGACATTGAAAAGATCATTTCCCATTATGTCCTTCTCAAACACTATCCTCTCCTGATTTTTCGTGGGTCAAATTTGCCTCAACCATATCAAACAATGAGGAGAAGTGGAAGATAGCCTCACGGAACTGGGATACGAAGAATGGGGAATTATGAGTCCCATTGATTATTCCATGTATAAAAATATCTGGTCTAATCCTCTTGATTAAGTTCAAAACAGCGTCCTGTGGACTAAGATCCGTAGTCGAGTCATCGAGTAGGAACATAGACTGGTACAAACAGTTGACAGCAATCACTTCATCTTTCACAATCCTGAGATCCTCAAAGCAAATTGTTTCCCATTTTTGTGCAATGCCATTGTACTGGAATGGAACGTTAAACCTCTCACAATCATTGGCTAGTCGACTTCCCGTTTCCTTAACCCTTGAAGCCAGCCGAAAACCCACTTGGGGGAACTCGATTCCCCTTATTCGAAGCTTGGGCGGTCCACCTGGTCTTGTTGAAAGGCGCTGAATCAGGTAGGACCACTGAAAGCCAAACGTGATACCAAAATGGATGATGTGAAGAGTGGTCGCTGTCTTGGCAAGTTCCATGATCATTTGGTTCGAAAAAAAATATGATGTCTCCATGAAAGGGAATGCCAAAAGGTACAACTTATACGCTTTTAGGATATTAGCATCGGACATCTTGGATGCGAGGGATTTGTATTCCATATTCCCAAAACCCAATAAAGGTGCCTCAAGGCCGTTGGCAAAGTAATGCGCTAACTTCGGGTTTCCATCTCCGAGAGGGGAAGAACGCAACCTTCTCTGCTTCAGTAAAGCTCTTGCGCTCGCGTGATCGTTGTTTGCAACAGACTGCATACATTGCATTAGGAGATTCCTCATATCGATTGCATCCCTTTTTCTAATCCCTTTCCTAGCATATGCCATATCGTCATCAGACCCTTTTACTCCCTCCTGCCCTAAGTTCACACTGACCTCATTTGGCAAGGGATTGCGGTATAGGGACAGTACGTCAGTACCCTATCAAACATCTCATGTAAAACTGACTCTTGGGCATAGAGGGTAAAATTTTTCTTAGCTCTCCCTTCTTCTAACTCGTTCTGCTCTCGGTGGAGAGTCTGGAGACTCTTTCCAGGGCCGGCCCTAATGTTTGGATTGCCCAAGCCCAACATTAGTTTGGTTGCCCACTTAATATTAAATTATTAAAAAAATCAAAATAAAAAATTACAAAAATTCAAAAGTTATTTTAGAGGCCCAAAGCAAACTCTCAATATTGCGCCCCCTACATCGTCAACAGTTCTTTTAATAATTTTACAAAATTACGATTACGATTACGATTACGAAACTTCAAACTAAAAGGATACAATTATAAAAGATAAATGCAAAAACTAATATAATTGTAAGACTTTTTTTTGAAGAAAATAAGAAAGTATCCTCATATTTTAACTATGATTTGTTTTAAAAAAACTTATAAATTGTGTTAGCTCACTCGATTTGTTTTCAAATGTCCACCACTGGGTTAACTTTTTAAAATTAAATGTAAGAACATATCACACGTATATTATTTGTTGTGTATATTAAAAGCTAAATTTCTAACAATGTAATTGAGTTATATGATTTCGTAATATTTTGGATTGAGAAGGAAAGACAAAAAGTTTAGAACCACACTCAAATGCACCTACATTTACACAAATACATGCATAAATATGTGGGGTTGACTCATATAACACCACGAGCTTGGGTGATCACATACATTTATAAGAGTGCTTGTATATTTGAGTGTATATTTTGAATGTAATCTAGACTTGTTAGGAAAAAACAAAGGGAAAAGGAAAAAGTGAAAGGAATCGTACTAAAATTAAAATAAAAACTACTCCTGAAAGAAAGAAAGAAAGAAAGAAAGCTACACTAGGGAGCAACAGAAAGTACCAAAAAAATATTAAAACAAAAACTAAAAAAGAAAAAGAAAGAAGGCTAGAGCCTGCGAAACAAAGTACATTTAAAAGTGTTAAAACAAAAACTAAAAAAGAAAAAGAAAGAAGGCTAGAGCCTGCGAAACAAAGTACCATTATTTAGTGATGCCTCTGGGATTTGAACTAAGCCCGCCTGTCATTACAACTAACCATCAACCCAAACTAACATCTTGTGATTTAATTGAAACATTTTATATTTGTATATAACTTACGAAATTTTTTTTTTTTGGTTGCCCCGTCCAGGGTGGGTTGCCCAAGTCCGGAGGCTTGCTCAGCTTACCCCAGGGCCGGGCCTGACTCTTTCGACCCCTCGGTATACCACATAGCGAATTACCTTCATCCTTTTCTGGGTTGGCATTTACTGTCAAAACATTTTCCTTTGCTACTGAAGGGGTTAATCCATTGCACCCATAGTCGGAACTCTCAAAATTTCTAGTTTGTATCTCGGAAGGCGAATTGGACGAGGATGGGGAACAGGAAGGATCTTTATGAAGGATTTCATATAAGGATTTCTCAGTAGCATCAAGAGTGGAGTCCTGGATAGTGAAGGCGTCATCGCCCGAATGATCTTCCATTAATACTTGGTGTATGTTCCTAAGAAGAGGATCAGAGAAGTCTTTTTCTTGGGCAGAATCTTTTTCCACTGACTCAAGGGTCTTGAATACTATCTGAAGTTCTGTTAAGATCCGTGGCAACAGGATCTAGAGAGTTGTCTCTGAATCCGAATCCATGAATAAAATCATGATCTAAATAGGCTGAAACAGACTCGGAATCGCTATCAGATACGTTCGTGGAACCAGAAAATGCACCCGTGAAAGAATCCATAATCGTCTTTCCGGTAGAGAAGTTGGATGAAAAACCCAGGTTCAAGAACTCAAAAACACCATGCGATTGTTATACAAATAGTAACCAAATTCTATAAGCTAATCACTGGAATATCTTTGATCGGAAGAGAGATGGATTTAAAGAACACTTAAAACACATACCTCAGATAAAACCCAAGAAGATTTAGGCTGCATAGCTCCTCTGCCAACGAAGAATGGTCAATTGATTGGCTAATTGATCAGCTGTTTATTCACGAGCTAAAACCTGTCATTTTCAGTCATACATGCTGGTGGTTGCTTGGTTGATCGTTGATTTCCCACCTACTTAGTGTTTTCACAGTAACATAGTTGAGATCTTAATAATTTGATTATAGAAAACTGCCCTCACTTCAACTTTTTCCCCAAAGTGAAATCATTAAGCTAGGCGAAAAAGAAAAAGAAATATTAAGCTTCTCCTTTCAGAAGAGTAACCCTGTTGAGTTGATGTTCTAAAAAGCATCACTCTCTGACTATTAAGCTCCCTCCGTTCCAAATTTCTCTACCGGCTTTAGTAATCGTGCAAGCAAAAAATATTTCACTCATGATAATTTTTAAAAATTATTTTACTGTAATATTTTTTCTTATTAAAGAGATCTTTAAATTGGTATAAAAAATTTTGAAAAAAAACTTGTGCTAATAGATAATTTTTTACTTGCAAAAATACACGATTTTGCAAAAGGGAATAGGTTTTTCTATGGGATATTTACCATTAGGTCACATTTGGATCTCATAATTACCATCAGATCAGGTCTAATTCTGAAAATTTTTCTTCAAGTCAAAACGATACAATATGAAAGTGCATAAATCACTAAAATCCTATAATTGAAAAGTGCACCCTAAACCTAAACTTTAGGGTATCTTACAACTAGGGTACCTTACGACTAGGGTACCCTAGGTAGCCTACGACTAAGGTGCCCTTATGACTAGAATACTCTACGAAAGTGCCTAAAATCCTAGAGTACTCTATTAAAGAGCTTAAACCACTAAAACCCTATATTAGGAAAGTACACTTTAAACCTAAACTCTAGGGTACTCCTATGACTAGGGTACCCTATGAAAGTGCCTAAAATCCTAGAGTACTCTATGAAAGTGCCTAAAATCCTAGAGTACTCTATGAAAGTGCCTAAACCACTAAAACCCTATAATAAGAAAGTGCACCCCTTAACCTAAACAAAAAAAAAAACTGACTTACTTTAGTGATAATTAGACATCTTTTTTTTAGACCTAGAAGTACTAATCTATTTTTTTTTATTAGAGAAATATAGCTCAAGGTTATTGATGAGTCAAGATGGAAGAATGGCTCTCGGGAATGAAGGGAACACACTTGAGCTACAAGAAAAGAGTTTGAGAGGCTGTTTTTTTTTTCTTTTTTCTTTCTATTAATGGTCGAGTGGGATATTTTGCTTTTTTTTTTTTTGCACTTTGAATTTCTTATTGGGGTTTTGTTTTTTTAGTTTCCTCAACAAGAAGGTAAGTCTTTGGTTTTTTTTTTTTTTCATTTTTCTTAAAAAAAGGGTAAGTCTTTGGTATGTGTGTCTTTAGAAGTTGCTAATGGGGTGTTTCAACAGCAGCCAATAGCCATTCTGAGTAAAAACTTAACGGTTGGAACTGTTTTGTCTTGTTTGAGTATGGGTATTCACTGTGAAGTAACCTCCTTCTATGTATAGGTGTTTGGTTCTTTTACTTCTTTGCAATTGAAAAATAATTGTGTGCGAGCGTGCCAGAGAGAGTTTGAATCTCCTCCCTCAGATTAACTTTGGAAAAACCAAATCTAATCAGGCGATTGTGTTTTATAGGTTCAATTACCTCAATTAAGAGGATTTTTTCAACAAGTGAAGAAATGTAAACCAACAAACTTAGGAAATCGAAGAACAACAAAGAAACAAGACACTTCGATTAATAAATCAAAGATAAACTTACTTCGAAATTGTCTCCAACTTCAAATACAAAACTTCGAATAGGTGATTGTTGCAAGAACAATCGGGATAGGGGTGATTGTTATAAGAACAATCGAGTTAAATCCTAGTCTAAATCCTAATCTACTTCCTAATCTACTTTGAACTGAGTTCGAAATCCTAAACTACTTTGCCAATGAACAAACCAAGCGTTTTTTTTGATAGTCATTTTGTTGAAGATTTATCCAGGGCTTTTTACTCTTTTGAATTCTTCTATTTATAGATGCCGCCAGTGATTCAACTTCCCCGCTTCAATGAATTTGAACATCGGCTTGCTTCGAACTCTAACTTCCACTCCTGGAGTTGGCAGTTGCTCCTTCCTCCACGTCTGAATTTGAATTCTTCTGAAATCTTCCTCTAAAAGCTTTGATTTTGAATATGTACAGTTGTTCAAATGAACTCAAATGATTAAGCGTTAAGATGAATAACTGCCTTTCTATAAGTATTCCACGTGTTATAACTGCCAATTTGCCTTGTTTCCCAAGTTCACACGTGGCACTTATATATTTAAACAGTTAATCCCATAGCTTTGAGGTTCATTCTTTCCAATAATGATGGTTCGTAACTGCTAAACCGTTTTTATATTTGAACACGATACGACATCGTATTTACTCAAATAATGCTCTTTTAATCCAGTGTGTCTATATCGACGAATAATTGCCAACGTTTGACACTCTTGATTACGTGTCAATTAATCATTGGATTGGTTGATTTTAAATGTAAACAATAGGGCTTAATACTTGTTTTAAGGGGGCTTTTTCGATGATTGAAATTCAAGATTTTTAGTGTTTTATTGTAGCCTTAGAGTGTTGCTTTTTAGGGCTAGGTTTTGAGCCCCATAGTTTGTGAATTTCGAGCCTTGTTTATTGGATTCTACAGAATCAGTTTGAAAATCTGGTTCCTGCATAGTTCCGGCCTTGATTCGTGTTAGTTGGGTCCATCTACGGTTGTACTTATTGGAACCTCCAACCAAGTTACATCAAATGTGATATTAGAGGAAGTTAAAATCCTTAGCTTGCTTTCCTTCACAAGTTTTCACCCAACATGGTACTCTGTCTGTCCCTTTTTAAGTGTGTTATTTCGTAAATATAACTTATTAAAAAAACATCATCATTACATTTTTCACATCAACTTTTTCCTTTACTTAACACTTTTTATGTCATTTTTTTACCTCTACCCACTAATTTTAACTTTTAACTTTTTACCCACTAATTTTTCAAAAGAGCAAAATAATAATTGTACAAACTTTTACTCATTAACTTTTCAAACAATACACGTATTAAGGACAACCCAAAATAGAAATGTTTACACTTAGAAAGGGACGGACGGAGTAACAAACACAACATGTAATGATAGGATTCAATGCCTTGATGATTCATGATAGGATCACAAGTATAGAACAAGCTGTTGATGCTTTAAAGATCACTCTTGAAGAACAGAAAAAAGAAATTACAATGGACGGTTTTAACGTTTGGAAGAGATGGTAGACAATATCCTTAAGCAAATTTTTGGTGGGAATCATGGCAATGGTATGCGGATAAACCTACTTCCCCATTTGTAGCTGATGAATATGCATTTCCAAAAATCATTTGAAACATTGCTATTGCAGCCCACATATGCATTTTCCCAACCTGTGCAATCACATACAAACAACAAGGTCATTGTAATATAAGTTTTGGAGGCCCAGGGCCTAAACAATTCGGGTGGACGTGTGCCATGATCGAATCTCGTCCTTTTTCTATCCCATTCCAGATAGCTGCAACTGTTCCCACAAAGTAGAAGCTCCGCCTTTCAATTTGTAAGCGACCAGTTTGACCTTCTTTACCTTTTCGATGTCCATGTAATCTAAGATCCTCTCAACTTGTTGTAGCCAATCAAGAAAATCTTCAACATTCAATTGCGAGTTGAAAGACGAAAGGTCCATCCTCATATGGTAGTTATTATTCTGGAAAGCTTCTCATACATAGCAATCCCAATGATGTCGTCATCATTTGAATCTCCATTGTAAACTGGGTAGTTGGTGATGCGCCTTGGATGAATCCCTAAGCGGACAAGATTGTTGCCCACCCTTGGCTTAGGTGCTTGTTGGACTAATAGGATCATCTATTGGCTGCTAATCGGCATTGAGATTCATTCTGGCCAATAGGTCACGAATCCCCATCAACTGTTGTTTCATCTCATGTTGTTGTTGCTTATTGAATACACCTCATAGGGCATTGATATCGATTTTCCAGAAGGGGTATTTTTATTTTTATTTTTTTATCAGAAATATAGCTCAAGGTTATTGATGCAATCAAGATGGTAGATCGGCTTTTAGAAATGAAGTGAATACACTCGAGCTATAAGAAAAGAGTTTGAGAGGCTGTTTTTTTTTTTAAACATCTATGGTCTAGAAGGATATTTTTCTTTCTTTTTTGCACATAGTTTTTTTTATTGGGGACTCGGGAGTGTTTTTTTGTTAGTAAACACTTTGGTAAATGTGTCCTTAGAAGTTTCTTATGGAGTGTTTTATAGCTACCAACAGCCATTTTGAGTAAAAATAACGGTTGGAACTATTTTGTCCTGTTTAAGTCTTGTTTTGTCTTGTTGAATCTAGGTACTTCGTTGTGAAATAACCTCCTTAAGAGCTTTATATATAGAGCTGTAATACCTTTTTTTGTGAGAATTTTTTTGGGATGAATGAAATTCCAGATTTTGTGTTTTATTGAAGCCTTAGAGTGCTGCATTTTACGGCTTGGTTTTGAGCCCTAGCTCGTGGATTTTGAGTCTTGGTTGCTAAATTTTGCAAGAAACAATCCCAAAATTTGAGTCCTGCATACTTTTGGCCTTGATCCCTGTTAATTGTGTCCATCTACAATTTTATTTGTTGGAATTTCTAGCCAAGTTACTTTTCCTGGCCCAAGTCTACGGTCAACAGTCAACATCAAGGTACTAGACCCATTGGTTGAAGTTTTGAGGAGTGGATGGTGTTGAAAACAAGCCTCATCTGACGACAAGTTTATAAAGAAGGGGCTCGACCTTAAGTCTTATGCATCGATGACGCTTCTTATCATAGCTGCTATGCGGGAAAAGTTGAGTTGACCCTCAAAGTATGTGAGCGTGCAAAAGTGTATGCGTGTTCTGGGTGTCTCTAGCATGTTGCCATATGATTCATAAATAGCATGAATATGAACTGGAATACTAACAGAATGACGCCGCAAATGAAACAAGCAAAGATTAGAGAGATTTTCAGCATCCTCCTTATGGGACATTTGTTTTACCAAATACTACATGTCATCTAAATTTGAAAACCAGGAGTAGTATTATCTATTGGAATTCTGGCTTGTCTCTACAATAAAAGGCATAAACCAGTAGCTGGATTTTGAAGTTAATGGAATGCCAATATTTACCAACAAATAGGTCAATAGTTCATGACAATTGTTGGTCTCTATCTGTTTCTAACAAACAAAGAAGAACTAATCAAACATACTGGAAGCTGGGAGAAAATATCGAAGCAAATCAACTCCTAAATATATCGATCTATGATTAAAAGTTAATTGAAACAGTTTTCGCTAAAAAATATCTGCTGAATGTGCCAAATAAATCGATGACAGGAAAAAGATGTGCTTAATTACTGAGACAAGTGGAGGAACAATTTTTTTGTTCTACAATTCATTTCCTTCACTGCAACCTAAGTTGCCATTCAAAGTTGACAAGCAATTATTAAAATGGGGACTCAAAAACTAGTACACAAGATGAACTCCGAACCACGAGCGAAGGATTCCAAACAGCAACTTTACAAAGTTCTACTTCCATAAGTACACAGAGAAAAACAAACACACAACTACTAGCTCGCGAGGAACTTACAACATAAAAATGTGAAGAAAGGAAGAATGTGAAAGGCTTCTCAAATATCCTGACACAGCAAGCGATTGTGTAACTGCAGCTTCAACAACACAAGAAGTCCTTTATAAGTAGCAAATCTCCTCTGCCTAAGCAACTTTAGGTCCTTAACTCCAATACCTTCTCCAGATGATGTTTCTTTAAATCCATGACCAGCAAAAATTATCTAGTCGTGCATGACATGTCGCCCTCATAAATCACAAGCACCTTAGGATAAAACCTAGGTACTACTGCAGTAATCTGGAAACAAGAATATCAGCTTCTTTTTCACTCTCTGAGGAAAATTGCATTAATTACCAACAAGGATCAAAAGGATCATACCAAGGGGTGGAAATTTTTGACACGACACGAGAATGCGATACGAAATTAGCGGGTTAGGGTAGGCTATTTTTGACACAGAACACGAATATGACTCGACATGATAACACGAAAAGCTAAACAAGTTGGGTTGGAGTTGAGAGAAAACTGACACAAACACAAGATGACATGACACGAAGTTAGCGGGTTAGGGTCGGCCATTTCTGACACGAAACAAGAATATGATAGGACACAATAACACAAAAAGCTAAATAGGTCGGGTTAGGTTAGGGTTGAGAGAATTCTAACCCGAACACGAGATGACACCACACGAACACATTGCCCACCCCTAATCATACCTAATAATGCCAGCATTAACATCTCTCTCCGTGTATGTATCCCTGAGTGCAAAAGTCTAATTAAAGTAGATTTCAATAAACCTACACAGCTATGAAGCACGGGAACTCCAAAAATGTCGCCGTACGCGTATCGGGTACGGGTATGGCTATGGCTGGGTACGGCAAAATACGTACCGGGTACTTTTGCACTGTTCGGATATGGCTTGGGTACTCCTGGGTACTTTGTTGGGTACGTTTGGACATTTTTGAATTTTTTTTAAAACTTTAAGGGGCCCAAATGGAATTTATAGAAACTTCAGGGGTTCGTGTGCACTTTTAACACTCTTTTAAACACAACAGACGTGATATGATCATTTTCATTAGTTAGGGCTAAATCTCAAACAACAGCAGCCATTTGGGTACTTTTCGATCGACAACAAGCTCTCTCTGGTTAGTCTCTCTCTCTCTCTCTCTCTCTCTCGTGCTGCAGCAGCTGCAGTACTGCGCTCTCTTTGTCTCAGTGTCTCTCTTTCTCTCTCTCTTGGTTATTTCTGGGTATTGTACAGGGTAACTTAACTATGAAGTATTCAATTATGTATTCTAAAACGACATTGCACTTGTTTGATCTATGAACTTATAACTTTTCTTTATGTTGATTTTCTTGGTAAATAGGTTTATTTTATTTAGTTTGTGCAATGGAACATAGTAAAATAGGGGGGAAAAAAATAATTTACACTTACGTACCCTACTTTTTTAGGTTTTTGCTGTATTCCGTACCCGTACCATGTACCGGTACCTGTGCTTCCTAGCTACACAGCTATGCGCACACAAAAATTCTTAACATATGCCTGACAAGGGAGGGATAAGGAAACTTGAAAACAATTATGTACCTTTGCCAGGCAACCAAAGTTCAAGTTGATCAACAATAGTCCCCAAGTATTAGCAAACGTTCTCCCAGACAAATTAGGCAACCAAAGCACAAAAACTTGGCTTGGAGTGTGGTATTTTTGCTCAGGTTGTAACTAGCTAACAACATATGCATAGAATTGAAGAGTACTGAAATGGGGAAACATGAAAGTTAAAACGTACATATAGTTAGTCTACCATCCCCTCTACTGAGACTAATTGAGCAAATTTAAAGAACTACTAGGCAGGTTTCCAACAGGAAAAAGCAAACAAGACTCACCCTTTCCACCCGGTTAACATCCATTCGCTGTCCTCTTTTATGAAAAAACCCTCGTGGTAACATAATTTGAACTTAGCCTTTACTTCCTTCGTGATCTCCTGCTTCAAAGGAAGCTTCCTGAACCCAGCCCTCACAGTTCTAATCTGCCACTGCTTGTATGTCTCTGGCCTCACGATCCTCCGTACTCCTTCACATGCTATCACATTGAGAAAAGCATTTCCCATTATGTCCCTCTCAAACACCATCCTCTCCTGATTTTCGCGGGACAAATTAGCCTCAACCATATCAAATAATGAGGAGAAGTGGAATAGAGCCTCGCGGAACCGTGATACGAAGAATGGGGAGTTATAAGTCCCATTAACTATTCCATGTATAAAAATATCTGGACTAATCCTCTTGATTAAGTTCAAAACAGTGTCCCGTGGACTAAGATCCGTAGTCAAATCATCAAGTATGAACATCAACAGGTACAAACAATTGACAACAATCACCTCATCTTTCTGAATCCCAAGATCCTCAATGCAAATCGTTTCCCATTTTTGTGCGACACCCTTGCACTCGAATGGAACGTTAAACCTCTCACAATAATTTGCTAATGTTTCCTTAACCCTTGAAGCCAGCCAAAAACCCTCTTGGGGGAACTCAATTCCCGTGATTCGAAGCTTGGGGGGTCCACCTGGTCTTGCTGAGAGATGCTGGATGAGGCAGGGCCACTGAAAGCCAACCGTTCCACCAAAGTTGATGATGTGAAGAGTGGTAGCTTTCTTGGCGGCTTCCATGATCATTTGGTTTGAAAAAAATATTGATGTCTCCATGAAAGGGAATGCCGAAAGATACAACTTATATGCTTTTAGGACACCAGCGTCGGACATATTGGATGACAGAGATGTGTATTCCATATTCCCATAACCGGCTAAGCGTGCCTCAAGGCCGTTGGCAAAGTAATGCGCCAACCTCTGGGATCCATCACCGAGAGGAGAAGAGAGCGACCTTATCTGCTTCAGTAAATTTCTTGCGCTCCTGTGATCATTGCTTGCAACAGACTGCATGCATTGCATGAGGAGAATCCTCATATCGATTGCTTCCCTTTTCCCAATCCCTTTTCTAGAGTATGCCAATTCATCATTAGACCCTTTCACTCCCTGCTTTTGTCGGTATTTCACACTGATCCCATTTGGCAAGGCATCATCTAGAGACAGTACCTTATCAAACATATCACGTAACACTGACTCTTCAGCGCAGAGCTTAAAATGCTTCTTATTTCTCCCTTCTGGTAAATCACTCTCCTCTCTGTGAAGAATTTTTCTTCTCCTAGGTATACTATCTAGCAATTCCCCTTCCAGCTTTTCTGGGTTGGGACTTACTGTCAAAACCATTTCCTTTGCTACTGAAGGGGTTAATCCGCTGCATTCATAGTCAGAACTTTCAAAATTTCTACTTGGTAGGGTATTTATTGTTTCCTCTATCGTATCACTGAATTGACAACTTGTTTGATGCTCTGATGGCAAATTGGACGAGGATGAGGAACAGGAAGGATCTTTATGAAGTATTTCATATAAGGATTTCTCAGCAGCATCAAGAGTGGAGTTCTGGATAGTGAAGGCATCATCGTCCGAATAATCTTCCATTAATATTTGGTGTATGTTCCTCAGAACAGAATCAGATAAATCCTTTTCTTCTGCAGAATCTCTGCTTACTGACTCCATTCTGTCGGGAATTAAAGGGCATTGAACATCTGAAGTTGTGGAAAGATCCATGGCAACAACATAATCTAGAGAGGTATCTCTGAATCCAAATCCATCAACAAAACCAAAATCGGAATAGGCTGAAACAGGCTCGTTATTGCAATCAGATAGAATTGTAGAACCAGAAAATGAATCCATAACCGTATTCCTGGTACAGAAATTGGATGAAAAAATCCAGATTCAAGGACTCAAAGCCTGCAGGCAAGTGTAATACAAATAGTAACCTAATTCAATAAGCTAATGACCAAAATATCTTGATTGACAGAGAAATATAATTTAAAGAACAGCGAAATACCTCAGATGATATGGCCAGGAAGATATAGGCTGCGTAGCTCCTCTACAACAAGGAATGATCAATGCTTCGGCTTGAATGGATCAGCTGTATATTCAGCAGCTAAAATCTGTCATTTGCAGACATACATGGACTTGAAATCTTAATTTGATTTTAGGAATCCTGACCCCACACTCGGTTCATGATTTCAACTTTTTCGACTTAGTCATGGACACATGATAATACTTTTTTTGAAAATTTCTTACCGTAATTCTTTCTTCTTTTTTCTTCTCAAAAGATCCTTAAATTGGTGTTAAAATTTTTGGCAAAAAACTTGTGCTGATACATTACCGTTTGCATGCAAAAATAAACGATTTTCTAAAAAGATGAGTAATTTGGGACGGGGAATAGTTTTTTTTATTTAAGTAGACTAGAGAAATATAGCTCAAGGTTATCATATTCCACTTTTCTTTGTCCCAAGTCTACTGCTAACGTCAAGGTGCTAAACCCACTCGGTGAAATTTCTTTTTCATATGGGAGGCTTCACTTCTGACTCCTGAGAATCAAACAAAGGTCAAAATAAGTTGGCTGCCAAAAATGAAGTTTTGAGAAGCTACAGTGGATGGTGTTGAAAACAAGCCTATCTACGGACAATTTGTTTTTAAAAGGGACTCAAACTTTAAGTCTTGTGCATCGACAACACGACTTTTTATCGGAAAATGATATGGGTATACTATTTGTGCACTCCAAATACACACCACCTTCATATGGCAAATGAGGAGAAGCCCATTTTTTGGGTGAGCGGTGAGCCCCACATTGGGCTTCTCCTCATTCGCCACATCATGGTGGTGTGCATTTAGGGTGCACAAATGGTGTATCCATATCACTGTTACTTTTTCTCATATGTGCTATACGTGAAAAAAGTATAGATAGACGCTCAATACTAGGGATGGCAATGGGGCGGATCGGTTTAGGTTTTGGCCAATCCGCACCCAAACCCAAAGGTTTTCGGTTCGGTTTGGGTCCGGTTCGGAAAAGGGAGAGGATGAATCATAACCTAACCATTCGGGGTATGGGTAATTTCGGGTAACCGATTTTGTGAAGGAAAAAATAGCTACCCATTTGGGTAACCGAATTGTACCCATCCCGCCCCGCCCCAAGCCGTACTAAAACATGAATAAATTGAGTTTAGGATATTTTATTATCTCAAAAAAATTGAAAAAACATGAAAAAATAACAAAATGAGACTACAAATATCAGTCAAGAGACTCAAGACTATAATACATAAAATATCAGTCAAGAGAGTCTCAAAATGTACAAAATGTGAGACCAAAACCTAACTTGTGAATATCTTACATATATATGCGAGAGGTAAAGTGTAATTTTAAAATATACCTATATATCTTACACACACACACACACACACACACATATATATAGGGTTTATGTAATATTTATATATAATATAGGGGGTCTTATGTAATTAATATAAGTTCGGTTCGGTTCGGTTCGGGTTCTAGGTGAACCCATAACCAAACCGAACCCGTTCGGTTTTCCATCCATCGAACCCACACCCGTACCCACGGGGCAAAAATCGGTTATGGTTCGGTAAAAAAAAACCGGTTTCGGTTCGGTTACCCGTCGGTTCGGTCGATATTGTCATTCCTACTCAATACTGCATTAGGGGTGAGCATGGTTCACATTAGTTTGGTTTTATAGTAAACAAAGAACATACCCACTACTTATAGATTATGAATTTGAGGAACCAAACAATCCATAAAATTCATAGAACCAAACTAATCGAAACCGTAAAAATATGGTTCAAAGTGCTCTTTCAAAACTTATACCAGAACAAGTTACTGTAATAAAATCACGCAAATTCACTAACACCAACCAACACACACCAACCAACTAAAGAAGAGTACAATATATGATAGGAAATAGTGAAGGAATAAGTGTTAAGACCCCACGCAAGTGGTAGGGCAGTCGGGATATCGTGACCGGCCAATGGTTCTTACTTTCACCCAAGGCCAATTAACTCAGTCCAAAAGATACAAAGACTGTAAAAATTTAAAACTGCGGAAGCATTACACATATAGAAAATCCCTTCAGATCCTTAAAGACCTTACAAACTTTAAACTATAAAGTAATCTTTCACAAAACGGGGAATATTCAATTCCCGAATTTATGGTTTCCAAAAGGTCTATTATATATTGAATCTACATATTCCAGTGTAGTAGCAGACCTCATTCCTACTCTGCGTTACCTCTTGGAAAATAATTAATTTTCATACGCCAACAGCTCGTGTGAGATACTATACCAGAGTTAATACGTTTTACCATGGAAATAGTCTTTATAAATTTCTTGAGCGTAGCATATCATAACTTCATCAAAATTAAACTTCACAAGAAAAACTTGCATGATATGAACTTTGCATAGTCTTAAGATGCACATCCAATACCTTAACATGAGTAGGGGAGCGACCCCACATGGTGTAAAATGATCAAGTCACTTGTAGCCGGTGTCACATAGCATTCCTGCCTTATAACCCCTTCGTTGGTCATGGTATCTTCTCATTAATATCCCTTTTGAGACCGTAAAATCATCTTCTCATAACATTCTCACCTTGCACTGCCAAAGTATTCATAAAATCCGTTACTTCTTACCATAGGCATGCTCATAACCTTATCATCTCTGACTAACAAAGCATAACATATTTCCATGGTATTAATGATATAGAATAAAAATCATTTCATAAAATCATGATTTCTTCATAACACATCATAACTTTTGGGCATATGAAAAACATAACTTCTCGAAAGCTAAGCTAAATACTTGAACTTGATTTTGCTTATGTCTCAAACTGTCCTAGTTGTCAATAAATCATATCACTACACTAATTACCTCCCCAATTGTGGGTCGGCCTATCCAGCTTCAGTAACGGTTCGGGGTCAATATATGGCTCCAAAAATCTTATTTGAGATATCCGTTTATGCCTAAGAATCAGTAAAATAACTTCTCCAAAATTGGGCTCTTTACAAATTGTTACTCGCCTGTTCGTAATCAATAAGCCAATGCGGCTTCTAACAGGAGAGATTAAAATACAGTGTCAAAATTCCGTTGATTTTTTTTCTTTCCTTTATTCCTTTGGACCTGAACACCATTCACGCATACAGTGTCAAAATTAAAATACTAACAGGAGAGATTAACCTATATACTGTATAAGATTTAGTAATGGCATTAACAATTAATTAACCTTGGGAATGAACTTAGATCTACTATTTTACTTACCTTTATAATTAGGGCAACTTGTTCAAAAGTCTTAGGCAAAGAATTTGTAACCCCATTAATCCATCAAACAAGTTTATAACCTATCTTGTCTTAACGCTGACATCTTTTCTTTTCTTTTTTACCAAAAAAAGTTTGTACATCTATGAAAGTGTCAAAAAAGTTTGTACCCTATGAAAGTGCCTAAAATTCTATGATACTCTATGAAAGTGCCTAAAACCTTAGGGTGCCCTATGAAAGTGCCTAAAATACTAGGTACCCTATGAAAATGCCTAAACCATTACAACCCTATAATAGGAAAGTGCACCCTAAAACCTAAACTCTAGAGTACCCTTTGAAAGTGCCTAAATTCTATAAATAAATAAAAATTTGTGGACCTTAGACCTTGTAAAACTTTAGGATGAATTGAATGACACAATAAGTTCACAATTTTGGACCCTAGAACAATTATCCCTTATAATTATACCTATCTACTGTTATGCATGTATAAACTATACCAACACAAGCCACACACACATCACGTGCACACACAGACATTTGTACAGTTGGAAAATCAGGGAGGGTCTGGCCATGGCCATGCGGCGGTTCAAGGAAAGGGAAAGGAAGAGAAGAGATTACCCAGGTGAGAGTTTTCCGGCGGCAATCGGCGTAAGGGTTGAAACATCGCGAGGTCAGAGACCAAAGAAGTCTCTTTATTCCTTCCAGTTTCTGTATCTTTCTTTTGATTAATTTCTTTTTTCCTTTCCTTGTTTTGTTCAAATCCTTATTTTCTTCAAAAACATTCGAGTGAGTAATCAGTAACGTAGACACAAGCCTTCTTGCTTCTTCTTTTTTGGATCAGTACAAGCCTAGAAGGTTGACTTGTCTTAGTTTTTGAAAAAAACTAGTTTTTGAAAAAAAATTAGTTAGTGGAACATCTCTAATAATCACATTTTGTATTACTTAAAAGATTAAGTGTTTATTAAAATGTAAACTAAAATGTTGATAAAAATTAGATAGTTTTGAGTTATTTAATTTTGACTAAATTTATGGATGACTTCATTCAACATTTTCTCCTTCACCATTACTCTTCAGCCTTCACACCACCACTTTGCCACTCCTACAACCACTGCCACCACTATACTACCACCACCACCACCTCACCGCTCCTGCCACCACTCACACCACCATAACTGCCACTCCCACCACTGCTACCGCTGTCACCTCACCACCACCACTTCGCCACTACACCACCACCACCACTCTGTCACTCATTATTACTACCACCACCACTAATATCACCATCACCACTACACTACCACCCCCCCCCCCACACACACACACACACACACACACACACACACACACACACACACACCTGCTATTGCCATTCTACCACCACCGCCGCCGCCACCATTCCCACCCCCACTCCACCACTCACACCACCACCACCACTCTGCCACTCCCACCACTACTACCACCACCAACACTAGCATCATCATCGCTACCAACACTGGCATCACCATCGCTACCACCACTACACCATCACCGCCATCGCTACCGCCACTACACCACCACCATTACTCCTATCATCACTCCCCCCACCACCACGCAGGCCCCCACTCCACAATTACAACCACCACTCCACAATCCCAACCACCACCATCTTGCTAATATTTTGTATATTTTTATTATTTTGATATATATATATATATATATATATATATATATATATATATTCATTTATTGATTTCAAATTTGTATTCCAGTATGAAATGAAAGATAAAGTAAGAAAATTAGTGAATTTAATATCACCACTACTGTACCATCTTGCCAATATTCCGCATATTTTTATTATTTTGATAAATTTATGGGTTTTTTTTATCATTTATGCATTTCAGTACGAATATATGAAACACAAAGTAAGAAAATTAGTGAATTTAATATTTCAGCTCATTATATGGATTAAACAATTTATTTATTTCAGTGCTTAAGATTCAGTACATATTAACCAGCTTATTAGCTTAAGAAATTTAGCATCAATTTTTAGTACTTAATTTTCAATTTTCGGTTTTATCAAACAGCCCCACAAAAGTATATGTATATATTACATTTTGCCGATCATAGAGGATGTCTAGTGGGATAGTAAAATGGCTATAGCAATTTGCCCACTTTTAGCACCAAAAAGTGATTACAAAGTGGGTAACTAATTTTAGGTGTTGAAATTGGCACACCCTCTCGAGCAGTGGGTTCTAAAATATAACACGGGGTTTCAAATGTTTACTAATTTTTCCTCCACCTCATTTTTTCTAATTTCTCAATCCCAACTCAACAACTACTTCGTCCCAAAAACATATTTCCAGTCTGCAATACAACGACTTAAAAAAAATTATTTAAAAAAAAAAAAATTTCAACTTGCGTCCAAATTTTTTGTCGAACTATTCTTGAACCAAAGGGTTCCAAAGTGCACACTAGTCTTTACCATACTAGATCATTTTTCCCACTTTATCTTCCTCCTTCCTATCTATCGCTCTGGTAAAATCCAGAGAGCAAACCGACTGCTCTCTCTCTCTCTCTCTCTCTCTCTCTCTCTCTCTCTCTCTCTCTCTCCCAAAAGTGTCCCGGAAGTGTTTAAGAGCAAAAGTACGAACATACAACAGGGTGGAATCAAGACAGTTTTCAGCTTGTTTGAAACGAACTACTTACTTTGGATTTTCTATAACAGGCTTTGGCTTTGATCGAGCACGGATAGGGTTCAAAAACAAGGGGATGAGGAAGAAGAAGTTCATGAACAAATTTCTAATTAGTACCCTCACTTGGACCCACATAAGACAATCGAAACAAGGTTCACAAAAGAGTTTAAAAGAAGTTGAGAATAGAATTGCAGAGAGTCTTGGGACAAATCAAGATATATTTCTTGAAACTGAGATGGCCGAATTGGGGGGCTTTGCTGTAGTCAAGGAACTACAGGTCCAGGCAACCTTCAATCCAACCATCCAAAAGTGTTGCGCGAAGAGTTCTATTTTCAATCCGAACCATTGATTGTCAAGAGAGACGGATGGTTCGGATGTGGTTGGTAGGGTCTGTCGCCCCTCATGGACAGCAGAGCCCCTGGGTCCGAGATGGCCGAACGCGTTTCGAACCAAATATCTAAATTTTTCCCCTGGTTAAGGGTTAAATAAGAGAGGAAACAACAATTTATGCTCAAGGGCTTGATTGTATAATCATGGAATGACTGCTTGTCTGCTTCTGTTTTCAAATGTGGGACTGCAGTTAAAAGATAACTGCTTCCCCAAATCATGTGAATCATGTTTCAAAAGTGAAGGCAATACTAAAAAACAAGGGATATTTGTGTGGAACATACTATATGTGATTGTAAGAAGATCAAAAGAGAAAGCACTGCCAAGAAACAAGTGATGATGACAGAGAACATGCACGTCCAACTAAAGATCATTTGGTCCACACTGGATTGCAAGAAGTTCAGAAGAGAAAATGGTACAAAGAAACAACCAATACTGATTTGAGATATGCCCATCTAATTCATATCCATAATATGAAACCGATAAGAGAAGACACAAGTGAGTGTGTAACAACTGCAGCTTTAACGACACAAGAAGTCCTTTATATTTAGCAAATCTCTTCTCTGCCTGAGCAACTTTAAACTTTAGGTCCATAACTCCAAAACCATGTCTCGATGATGCTTCTTTAAATCAATGACCAGCAAAAACTATCTATTAGTGCACGAAACGTCACCCTCATAAACCGCATGCAACTGCCTTAGTATGAAACCAGGCCCAGCCCTGGGGTAAGCCGAGCAAGCCTCCGGACTTGGGCAACCCACCCTGGACGGGGCAACAAAAAAAAAAAAAAATTTCGTAAGTTATATACAAATCTAAAATGTTTCAATTAAATCACAAGATGTTAGTTTGGGTTGGTGGTTAGTTGTAATGACAAGCCCCTTGATGGGCTGAGTTCAAATCCCAGAGGCATCGCTTTTAATGGTACTTTGTTTCGCAGGCTCTAGCCTTCTTTCTTTTTCTTTTTTAGTTTTTGTTTTAACACTTTTAAATGTACTTTGTTTCGCAGGCTCTAGCCTTCTTTCTTTTTCTTTTTTAGTTTTTGTTTTAACACTTTTAATTGTACCTTGTTTCGCAGGCTCTAGCCTTCTTTCTTTTTCTTTTTTAGTTTTTGTTTTAATATTTTTTTGGTACTTTCTGTTGCTCCCTAGTGTAGCTTTCTTTCTTTCTTTCTTTCAGGAGTAGTTTTTATTTTAATTTTAGTAGGATTCCTTTCACTTTTTCCTCTGCCCTTTGTTTTTTCCTAACAAGTCTAGATCACATTCAAAATATACACTCAAATATACAAGCACTCTTATAAATGTATGTGATCACCCAAGTTCGTGGTGTTATATGAGTCAGCCCCACATATTTACGCATGTATTTGTGTAAATGTAGGTGTATTTGAGTGTGGTTCTAGACTTTTTGTCTTTCCTTCTCAATCCAAAATATTACGAAATCATATAGCTCAATTACATTGTTAGAAATTTAGCTTTTAATATACACAAAAAATAATATACGTGTGATATGTTCTTACATTTAATTTTTAAAAGTTAACCCAGTGGTGGAAATTTGAAAACAAATAGAGTGAGCCAACACAATTTATAAGTTTTTTAAAACAAATCATAGTTAAAATATGAGGATACTTTCTTATTTTCTTCAAAAAAAAAGACTTACAATTATATTATTTTTTGCATTTATCTTTTATAATTGTATCCTTTTAGTTTGAAGTTTCGTAATCGTAATTTTGTAAAATTATTAAAAGAACTTCTGACGATGTAGGGGGCGCAATATTGAGAGTTTGCTTTGGGCCTCTAAAATAACTGTTGAATTTTTGTAATTTTTTATTTTGATTTTTTTAATAATTTAATATTAAGTGGGCAACCAAACTAATGTTGGGCTTGGGCAACCCGAACGTTAGGGCCGGCCCTGCATGAAACCCATGTACTACTGCAGTAATCTGGAAACAACAATGTCAGCTTCTTTTCATTCTCCAAGGAAAATTGCATCAATTACCAAAAAGGATCATACCTGAGAGAAGCCAGTGTATGCATCTCTTTCCGTGTGTGTCTCCCCGAGTGCAAAAGTCGGATTAAAGTAGATTTCAGTATACATATGCAGGTATGCGCACAGAGACATTCATAACAATAGTAACATATGCGTGACAAGAGAGGGATAAGTGAGAAGAGAAAACTTGGAAACAATTATGTACCTTTGCCAGGCAACCAAAGGGCAAGTTGATCAACAATCATCACCAAATATTAGCAGAAGCTGTCCCAGGCAACCAAAGCGCTAAAAACTTGGCTTGGAGTGTGGTAATTTCACTCGGGTTATAAATAGCTAACGATATCTAGATATAATCGAAGAGTACCAAAAAAGTTGGGGAAAACCATGGAAGTGAAAAACGTACATGCTACATATAGTCTACCATCCCCTCTACTGAGACTAATCAAGCAAACTTACAGAACTCCTAGGCAGGTTTCCAACATGAAAAAGCATACATGACTCGCCCTTTCCACCCGGTTAACATCCATTCGCGGTCCTCTTTCACAAAAAAGCCCTTGTGGTAACATAATTCCACCTTAGCCTTTACTTCCTTTGTGATCTCCTGCTTCAAAGGAAGCTGCCTCAACCCAGCCCTCACAGTTCTAATCTGCCACTGCTTGTATGTCTCTGGCCTCACAATCCTCCTGACTCCTTCACATGCTATCACATTGAGACAAGAATTTCCCATTATGTCCCTCTCAAACACCATCCTCTCCTGACTTTCGCGGGTCAAATTAGCCTCAACCATATCAAACAATGAGGAGAAGTGGAATAGAGCCTCGCGGAACCGCGATATGAAGAATGGGGAGTTAAAACTCCCATTAAAAATTCCGTGTATAAAAATATCTGGACTAATCCTCTTGATTAAGTTCAAAACAGCATCCCTTGGACTAATATCCGTAATCGAATCATCAAGTATGAACATAGACAGGGACAAACAATTGGCAACAATCACCTCATCTTTCTGGATCCTGAGATCCTCAACGCAAATTGTTTCCCATTTTTGTGCAATCCCATTGTACTCAAATGGAACGTTAAATCTCTCACAATAATTTGCTAATGTTTCCTTAACCCTTGAAGCCAGCTGAAAACCCGCTTGGGGAAACTCGATTCCCGTGATGCGAAGCCTGGGGGGTCCACCTGGTCTTGTTGAGAGGTGCTGAATGAGGTAAGGCCACTGAAAGCCAATCGTTCCACCAAAGTTGATGATGTGAAGAGTGGTAGCTTTCTTGGCGACTTCCATGATCATTTGGTTTGAAAAAAATATTGATGTCTCCATGAAAGGGAATGCTGAAAGATACAACTTATACGCTTTTAGGACACCAGCGTCGGACATCTTGGATGAGTGAGATTTGAATTCAATATTCCCATAACCGGCTAAGCGTGCCTCAAGGCCGTTAGCAAAGTAATGTGCCAACCTCTGGGATCCATTGCCAAGAGGAGAAGAACGTGACCTTATCTGCTTCAGTAAATTTCTTGCCCTCCCGTGATCGTTGCTTGCAACAGACTGCATACATTGCAATAGGAGACTCCTCAAATCGATTGCCTCCCTTTTCCTAATCCCTTTCCTAGAATATGTCAATTCGTCGTCGGACCCTTTTGCTCCCACCTTCTGTCGGAATTCCCTAATGACCCCATCTGGCACGTCATCACGGTATAGAGACAGTACCCTATCAAACATCTCCTGTAAAACTGATTCTTCAGCGCAATGCGTAAAATGTTTCTTACTTCCCCCTTCCTGTAAATCACTCTCCTCTCTGTGACCAATTTTTCTTCTCCTTAGTACACTATCTAGCAATTCCCCTTCCTGTTTTTCTGGGTTCTGATTTACGGTCAAATCCCTTTCCTTTGCTACTGAAGTGGTTAATCCGCTGCAACCACAGTCAGAACTTTCAAAATTTGTACTTGGCTGGGTATTTATTGTTTCCTCTATACTATCACCGGATCGACAACTAGTTTGAGTCTTAGAACACGAATCGGCCGAGGATGAGGAACATGAAGTATCTTTATGAAGTATTTCAAATAAGGATTTCTCAGTAGCATGAAGAGTGGAATCCTGGATAGTGAAGGCCTCATCTACCGAATGATCTTCCATTAATATTTGGTTTATGTTCCTAAGAACGGAGTCAGACAAAGCTTTTTCTACTGAAGAATCTTGGTTCACTGACTCTATTCTGTTGGGAATTAAAGGGTATTGAAGATCTGAAGTCGTGGGAAGATCCACAGCAACATAATCTAGAGAGGTATCTCTGAATCGAAATCCATCAATAACACTAAGATCTGTACAGGCTGAAACAGACTTGTTATCGCAATCAGATAGAATGGTATTTGAACCCGTAAACGAATCCATATAGCGTCTTTCCGATAGAGAAAATGGACGAAAAAACCCAGATTCAAGAACTCAAAAACTGCAGGCAATAGTTATCCAAATAGTAACCAAGTTCAATAGAAGAAAAATAAAATAATGACCCAAACCTCTTGATTGACAGAGAAATTTAATTTATAGAAAAGGGACACATACCTCGGACAAAATACCCAAGAAGATTTAGGCTGCATAGCTCCTCTACAACAAGGAATCGTCAATGGTTTGGCTTATACGGATCAGCTAGCTGTTTATTCAGCAGCAAAAATCTGTCATTTTCAGACATACATGGACTTGAAGACCCCACGCGCACTTCATGATTTCAACTTTTTCTTCAAAGTTAAATCATTAAGATTCCCCTTGCCTGCTATTCCCTTCCTCCCAAATTGCTCTAGTTTTTGAGTAATCGCAAAGAATAATGTACCCTTGGTATGTTTTTGAAAATTTCTTACCCTAAAGTTTTTCGTCTCAAAGGGATCTTTAAACTGGTGTTAAAAATGTTTGGAAAAAAACTTGTTCTAGTACATTACATTTTGCATGTAAAAATAGATGATTTTTTAAAAGTTCTATGAATATGGGATGGAGGGAGAATTTTCCCTTTGATCGGTTTGGGTCTTAAGATCCATCTTGCACAGTCATTAATAATTTTTTTTTCTCTTTACTCATTACCTCCAAAACCCCCTCTCAAAATCCAAAGTGAACAATGCCAAATTTATTACTCTCTTTTTTCCTAAATAAGAGCTCCATTTTCTCTCTTTTGTCATTTTTTAAATAAAAAAATAAAGTACTTCTGTGTATTATTTTTCAAAAAATTTCCCATCAAATTAAAGTACTCGTCGAGTACTTTAATTCGGTGCAAAAAAATTTGTAAATGATATATAGAAGTACTTCAACTTTTGATTTAAAAGATGACACGATTTTTTATAGTAAACTATTATTTAAGAACGGGGAGAGTAGTGACTCTTGAGAAATAGTTGCTTGAGGTTATCATATTCCACTTTTCTTTGTTCCAAGTCTACAGTCAACAGGCAACGTCAAGGTGTTGAAACCACTTGGCAAATTTTCACTTTCGTATGGGAGGGTTCACTTCTGACTTCGGAAGAATTAAACAAAAGAAAACAACATATCTAGTACCTAATTATTGAGACTATAAGCAGATAATTATTGAGACTATAAGCAAAGATGATTAGTGATAGACTTAATTTTTGACAATATATATTAAAAGTGACTGCTCTCAGAGTACTATTGAAACAGTGGCTCCTTCTAAATGTCCGATAACCGATGAGCTACATGACGTTTTGTTACATAAGCATGCCCCAAATCAAGAGACTCAAATCAATTTTTATACTTATTATCATGCTTTCTTCATTCATAGTCAAGAGTATCTCACTATTGAGTACAGAAGTCAAAATAAGTTGGCTGCCAATTGATGTTTTGAGGAGCTCCAGTGGATGGTGTCGAAAACAAGCCCATCTATGGACAGTTTTAGAAAGGGACCCAACCTTAACAAGTCTTAGGCATTGATGACACCACTTTTTATCATATGTGCCATAAGTGAAAAGGTATAGTTAGACACTCAATATTGCAGTGTGTGTGTAGCGGCCGAATGTACTGGGGCCCAAAGGGGCCTGCACGGGTTGTCCACTTTTGCACTATCGGCCCCGGTGAGCTCGGCCTGGGAGGGTCTGGCGAGGGACCGGCCAGTTTTTGGTCCAACCGAAGTCTCATCAGCCTTTGCTTCCAGGTGGCTCGGCCTACCTGGGCAAAAAGCATCACGAGGGGAATCCGCTTACGGGAATTCCCGAGCCCCGGTAGCCGGACTTTTCCTTCTAATATCTAGATGAGTCATACGGTAGTCGGGGCTCATTGAGACACCTCGACACCGGGCGTTTCATTAACGGTCTTGACCATCCCACGGCTCACCCCACTTGCTCGCGTGAAGTGGCGGTGTGCCACAACTCTCGCAGCAATGTGGACTAATTAGTAATCGCAATGGAACCATCGTAAGTAGGTTACTACTTCGGAATGGAACAACTGCACCTGAGCACCACCTGGCCCGCAGTATGACATTATTTATGCACTCGGCATGTGGATAGCAACGGGCGCTGGAGTTTTCCCCAGGGGACGCGTGGGCACGCCGCACCTAACACCTATAAATAATGCCTCCTCACGCCTCAGAAGCGGGGGCCGCCAAGTAAACTCCTCAACCTCTCTCTCTATACATTTGGCTTTTGCCGCACTTCCTCCTCTAGATCTCCCGCCTTTTCAGCATAACCCCTCACGCTTCATTTAGCCATCGGAAAGTGCCTCCCCTGACCACCACCGTCCGGCTAGGCACTAACGCGGGTTGTTCCCTTGTGCGCATCTACCCTCCGTGCACCCTCGGCGAGTACCGTAACCATCCTCTCCTACCTAACCCCCCGGTTCTACAACAAGGTCATCTTGTGGCCCTCCCTCACCAGATCGTTTCTAGGCTACTTTAAGAGGTCAATAGGTGAGGAATCCTCCCACAGTGTGCGGGCCTTCAAAGTATGTGAGTGTGTGTAATTGTATGCCCATTTTGGGTGTGTCTCTAGCATTACGCTGTTATATGATTCCAAAACAACATGAAATATGAACCCGAATGCCCCCAGGATGACACCGATTTGCACAAAATGAAACAAGCAAAGGTTAGAGATATTTTTCAGCATCCTCTATATGGGACATTTGGCTTACCAAATGCATGGCATCTTTAAAATCCAAGAGTAGTAATATGGATCCCAGAGGTGCCCGTAGCAAGGAATGGAAGCTGCACCGTGCAGCCTGCAAAGTGCAAAATGATGTCATGTTGGGGACAAGTCAAGTGCATCGTTACCTGTGGTCTTGTGTAGACTATTTCAGAGTCTCACATAAATAATTTGGACCGTTCAATAATTTTTATTCAAGTGGTCTTGCAAAAAATCAAGTCCATCCCATATTCATATGTAATTGATCTGATTCACTTAATTTTCATTCAAAATTCAAGACCATATAATCCAAAAAAATATAGAACAAAAAAGTTAAATGATTACGCGTTTCGAAATCCCATGATTTGAACCGAAGGTGTCATAAGGCTCATTGAGAAGGGCATTCTATAAAAAAAGTTATCTTGATCGGACGTTGATTGGTTTCAAAATAATTCAATTTTTAGTGTTTTGATACTTATCGAGTAGTAATAAATGGCACAAACGAATAGCTGTACTTACCAACAAATAGGTCAAAAGTTCATGACAATTGTTGATCTGTATCTGTATTTTACAAATCAAGATGATCTTGTCGAACATACTGGAAGCTTGGAGAAAACATCGAATCGAAGCTACAAGTAAACTCCTATGATTAAAAGTTGATATGCAAAGAATACAATTGAAACAGTTCACACTAAAACTTATCCGCTGAATGTACCAAATAATCAATGACAGGAAGAGGCTATGCTTAATTACTGAAATAAGTGGATCAACAATCTTGTTTTTCTTATTTACTTCAATAAGGACATCAACTTTTTCTTTAATGTCAAAAGGACAAATCACCTACAAATTTCAATAATGCCCCCACTAGCCAATGAAAGTGTCTAAACCCTCAAACCTAACGAAAGTGCCTAAACATAAACCCTAGAGTACCCCAAGAAAGTTCTTAAAATCCTAGGGTATCCTATGAAAGTGCCTAAACCACTAAAATCCTATAATTGGAAAATGCACCCTAAACCTAAATTCTAGGGTACCCTATGAAAGTGTCTAAAATACTAGGTTGCCCTATGAAAATGCCTAAACAATTAAAACTCTATAATTGAAAAGTGCACCCTAAGTGCCTAAACCGTATGGTACCTTATGAAAGTTCTCAAACAACTAAAATTCTATAATTGGAAAGTGCACCCCAAGTGCCTAAACTCACTATATCCTACCCCAAAGAGCCTAAACTCCCTAAAATTGAATCCCAAAAATTGAACGCACCCCTAAAATTGAAGGAAGAGAAATTAATTTTGTCCCACCCACCCAAAATCCACGCATGAGAGAGAGAGAGGGGGCGTTGCGGGGGCAATTGATGTCATGTGACGCGTCAGTGGGGACAGAGTATTGATGGGTCACTGTCGGGGGTAAGTCCTGATGGGTTGCTTTCCAATGTGATTGATTTGGTCATTGTCGGTGAAAAGTGACGAGTTTGGATTTTAGCTGGTCTACACGCGCGTGAGTGAATGAGCTTCATTAAGGGTATTTTTGTCTAGTTTTGTCCTTGAGCTCTCAAAAATTTCACATAAATGTATTGGAATCATTAAAATAAGCTAAGATAGACTAAATACCATTTAAAACCTCAAACTTGGCCTTTTGACCAATTTTCTGAAACGAGGACTACAACACAATATGAATTATGAACCATGAGTGAAGGATTCCAAACAGAAGCATTACATATGTGGTTCGACTTCAACATGTACACTGAAAAAACACACAACCACTAGCTCGCGAGGAACTTACATGCAAGAAGTACAGGTAAAGCAGTCGAAATTGTTAACCTCCGTCACCAACGAGAAAAAGTAAAGAAAGAAAAATGTGAATGGCTTGTCCAATATCCTGATGAGAAAACAGCAAGCGATTGTGTAACAACTGCTTCAACGAAACAAGAAATCCTTTATAAGTAACTAATCTCTTCTCTGCCACAGAAACTTTAGGTCCTTAACTCTGAAAACCTTTAGGTCCTTAACTCCGAAACCATGTCTAGATGATGCTTCTTTAAATCCATGACCAGCAAAAATTATCTAGTCTTGGATCATACGACAACCTCATAAACCAAAAGCGCCTTGGGATAAAACCCAGGTACTACTGCAGTCTGGAAACAAGAATGTCAGCTTCATACCTGAGGAAATTTGAAAACAATTATGTACCTTGGCCAGCCAACCAAAGCACAAGTTGGATCAACAATCATCACCAAACAATAGCAGAAGTTCTCCCAGGCAACCAAATCGCAAAAACTTGCCTTGGAGTGTGGTAATTTCGCTCAGGTTGTAAATAGCCAACAATATATACATATAATTGAAAGAGTACCGAAAAGTTTGGGGAAAAACATGGAAATGAAAAACGTACAAACTGTATACAGTCTACAATCCCTTGTACTGAGACTAATTAAGCAAATTTACAGAACTCCTAGGCAGGTTTCCAACAAGAAAAAGCAAACATGACTTGCCCTTTCCACCCAATTAACATCCATTCGCTGTCCTCTTTTACAGAAAAGCCCTTGTGGTAACATAATTTCACCTTAGCCTTTACTTCCTTTGTGATCTCCTGCTTCAAAGGAAGCTGCCTCAACCCAGCCCTCACAGTCCTAATCTGCCACTGCTTGTATGTCTCTGGCCTCACGATCCTCCGTACTCCTTCACATGCTATCACATTGAGAAAAGCATTTCCCATTATGTCCCTCTCAAACACCATCCTCTCCTGACTTTCGCGGGTCAAATTAGCGTCAACCATATCAAACAATGAGGAGAAGTGGAATAAAGCCTCACGGAACAGCGATACGAAGAATGGGGAGTTATAAGTCCCATTAACTATTCCATGTATGAAAATATCTGGACTAATCCTCTTGATTAAGTTCAAAATAGCATCACGTGGACTAAGATCTGCAATCAAATCATCAAGTATGAACATAGACAGGGACAAACAATTGGCAATAATCACTTCATCTTTCTGAATCCTGAGATCCTCAACGCAAATTGTTTCCCATTTTTGTGCAACGTCATTGTACTCGAATGGAACGTTAAATCTCTCACAATAGTTTGCCAATGTTTCCTTAACCCTTGAAGCCAGCCGAAAACCCGCTTTGGGGATCTCAATTCCCGTGATGCGAAGCTTGGAGGGTCCACCTGGTCTTGCTGAGAGGCGCTGAATGAGGTAGGGCCACTGAAAGCCAAACGTGCCACCAAAGTGGATGATGTGAAGAGTGGTCGCTTCCCTGGCAAGTTCCATGATAACTTGGTTTGAAAAAAAAAATGATGTCTCCATGAAAGGGAATGCCGAAAGAAACATCATATAGGCTTTTAGGACACCAGTGTCAGACATCTTGGATGACAGAGATGTGTATTCCATATTCCCTTAACCAGCTAAGTGCGCCTCAAGGCCGTTAGCAAAGTAATGAGCCAACCTCTGGGATCCATCGCCAAGAGGAGCAGAACGCGACCTTATCTGCTTCAGTAAATTTCTTGCACTCCCGTGAGCGTTGCTTGCAATAGACTGCATGCATTGCATTAGGAGACTCCTCGTATCGATTGCCTCCCTTTTTCTAATCCCTTTCCTAGCATATTCCAATTCGTCGTTTGACCCTTTTACTCCCACCTTTTGTTGGAATTCCACACTGACCCCATCTTGCAAGGCATCACCGTATAGAGACAGTACCCTATCAAACATCTCATGTAAAACTGAGTCTTCAGCGTAGTGTGTAAAATGCTTCTTCTTATTTCCCCCTTCTTGTAAATTACTCTCCTCTCTGTGAAGAATTTTTCTTCTCCTTAGTATACCATCTAGCAATTCCCCTTCCTGCTTTTTTGGGTTGGGATTTATGGTCAAATTTGCTACTGAAGGGGCTAATCTGTTCCACCCATAGCCAGATCTTTCAAAATTTCTACATGGTAGGGTCTTTATAGTTTCCTCTATCCTATCACTGAATCGCCAACCAGTTTGAGTCTCCGAAGGCGAATTGGGAAAGGATGAGGAACAGGAAGGATCTTTATGAAGTATTTCATATAAGGATTTCTCAGCAGCATCAAGAGTGGAGCCCTGGATAGTGGAGGCCTCATTATCTGAATGATCTTCCATTAAGACTTGATGTATGCAACTGAAAACAGAATCAGAGAAGTCTTTTTCTTCTGCAGAATCTTTGTCCACTGACTTCAGTCTGTTGGGAATTAAGGGTATTGAATAGCTGAAGTTGTAGGAAGATCAGCGGCAACATAATCTAGAGAGTTATCTTCGAATCCAAATCCATCGACAAAATCAAGATCTGAATACACTGAAACAGACTTGTGATCGCGATCAGATACAAGCATGGAACCATAGTATGCACCCATAAACGAATCCATAAGCGTCTTTCTAAGAACAGAATCAGAAAAGTCTTTTTCTCCTGCAGAATCTTTGTCCACTGACTCCAGTCTGCTGGGAATTAAAGGGTATTGAATATCTGAAGTTGGGGGAAGATCAGCGGCAACATAATCTAGAGAGTTATCTTCGAATCCAAATCCATTGACAAGATCAAGATCTGAATGCACTGAAACAGACTCGTGATCGCGATCAGATACAATTGTGGAACCATAGAATGCACCAGTAAATGACTCCATAAGCGCCTTTCCGGCAGAGAAATTGGATGAAAAATCCAGATTCAAGAACTCAAAAACTGCAGGCAATTGTTATCCAAATAGTAACCAAATTCAATAACCTAATCTCCAAAATATTTTGCCTGACAGAGATATAGATTTAAAGAACAGTGAGACACATACCTCAGATAAAACCCAAGAAGATTTAGGCTGTATAGCTCCCATGGAACAAGGAATGGTCAATTGATCGGCTAAAAAGGATCAGCGGTTTATTCAGCAGCTAAAACCTGTCATTTTCAGTCATACATGCTGGTGGCTAAAATGGATCAGCTGGTTGATCCTTTAATTCCCATCTCCTCAGACTTCACACTATAGTTAGAAATGATAGTTTTATTAGAGAAATCCTGACCACACACTGACATCGTGATTTCAACTTTTTCGAAAAAATGAGATCATCGAGCTTCCCTTTTCAGAAGAATAACCCTGTTGATGTTAGAAGAGCATCACTAACTGCTAGTTTTCTTAATAGAGAAATATAGCTCAAGGTTAACTAATTCATTTTTCTTTGTCAAAGTCAACAGACTCCTTCAGGGTGCTAGACCCAGTTGGTGAAATTTCTCTTTCATACCACAGATGGGTTCAGAGAATCAAACAATAAAAGAAAAGTCCAAATAAGTTGGCTGCCAAATAAAGTTTTGTAAATGGTAACGGATCTCCAATGGCTGGTGTTGAAAACAAGTTTTATCTACCAATAAACTTCAAAAAGAGACTCAACCTTGAGTCTTACGCATCGATGACACCACTTCTGATCATATCTACTATACAGGAAAAGTCTAGTTACACGCTCAATACTGCTGTGAGTGCGGGACCCTCAAAGTATGTGAGCGTGTGTAAGTATTTGTGTGATTTGGGAATGTCTCTAGCATGATTGCTACTATATGATTCCTAAACAGCGTGAATATGGAGCTGAGTAGTAACGGAATGAATCTGATTTGCACCAAATGAAAGAAGCAAATTTTAGATGGATATTTTTCAGCATCACCCCTTATGGGACCTCTGTTATAACGAATACAGGACATCGAAATTACAAACTGAAGATTAATAACATCTACTAGAATCCCAGTTCGTCTATACAATAAAAGGCACAGATCAATAGCTGGTGTTTGAAGTCCGTGGGATGCCGTCAGTAGGTCATAGTTCATGACATTTGTTGATCTTTATTTGTTTCCAACAAATAGAGGAGATTTATTTAAACTTACTGCAAGATTGGAGAAAACATCGAAGCGAATCTACAAGTTCAACTCCTAAACAAAGCGATCTATGATTAAAAGCTAATAGGCAAAAGGATTCAACTGAAACAATTTTTGCTAAAAGTTATCTGATCAATGGACAAATAACTAATGACAGAAATAGGAAGTGCACAAAAACTGATATCAGTGGAGTGAGAATTTTGTTATCCTGTCATTCTCTACTTCCAGTATCAGCACCTTTTGCTTCACCATAACTTTAGCTACCATTCAAAATTAAGACGCAACTGATTCAAATGGGTGACACAGGAAGTTCAAATGAGGCGACACACAAAAACACAACAAGATGAACTCTAAACCCTGAATAAAGATCTCCGAACAGCAACATTACAAAGTTCGACTTCCATATGTACACTGACCAAACAAACGCACAATTACCAGCTAGTGAGGAACTTACATGCAAGAAACACAAGTAAAAGCAGTCTAAAAACTCAAACTCCCCCACCATGAGGAAAAGTGAGAAAAGAAAAAATGTGAATGGCTTTTCAAATATTCTGACAAGAAAACAGAAAGTGATAGCAAAACAACAGCAGCTTCAACGACACAAGTCCTTTATAAACAACAAATCTCTTCTCTGACTAAGCAACTTTAATTCCATGATTGAAAACCATGTATAGATGATGCTTCTTTAAAACCATGACCAGCAAAAATTATCGGTATTGCATGATACGTCACCTTCATAGCCCGCAAGCACCTTCTATTAAAACCCAGGTACTACTAGTAATCTGAAAACAAGAAACAAGCAATATTAGCTTCTTTTTCACTTCGGAGGAAAACTGCATTACTTTTTTTTGGGTAAATGAGAGATTTATTGAGATCATAACGAACAAGCATCTAGGAAGGCATACCCTCCTTTTAAAAGAGACTAAGACACTAGCCAGACCAATCTTGGAAAAAAACTTAGGGGAAACATTCCATGGTTGACATATGCTATGGTTAAGGGAATTACATTAGCCAGAAGCACATAAAGAACACCTAATCCTAACACCAAAGCTGATTTGGACTATATTTGGAGATCTGTGGATGCCCCAGAAAAAAATTGCATTACTTACCAATAAGAATCAAACTTATCACCCCCCGAGAAAAGCCAGCATCTGTGTGTGTGTGAGCTACGAGCATACAAATATTCCTAACATTGGTGTGACAAAAGAGGAATAAGTAAGAAGAGAGAGATGAGTAAAAGAAACTTAAGAACAAATATGTACCTTCGTTTGCGTTCTAAACCATCCTAGCCAGCTCCCTCCCAGTAGTCTTCAACTCAGAGTACCAAAATTCACACCTTAAAGTGTTCTATGCTGGTATCCAACAGGAGCTAGCATAGACAATCCTACCCTTCCATCCTTGCAACATCCATTGTCCATTTTCATCTATCACAAAATCTTTGTGATGCCCTGCCTTCACCTTGCCCCTTAGTTTCTTCATTAACTCTTGCTCCAACGGAAGCATCCTGAAACCAGCCCTCATATTCCGAACCTGCCACTGCTTGTACGTCTCAGGCCTCCTAATCCTTTGCAAACCCTCACATGCAATTATGTTCATAACTTCGCGCCCATAGAACTCTTGCTCAAAATTAATCCTCGTCTCATCTTCGCGGTCTAAGTTTGTGTCAAAAATATCGAACAATGACGAGTAGTGGAAGAGTGCCTCGCGAAACCTAGTCACAAAGAAGGGTGAACTAAAGGAGCCGTTAACAATAGAATGCACGAAAATGTCTGGACTAATTTTTCTAATTAGCTTTAGAACAGCATCCCTTGGACTGTTCACCACAACTGTCTCATCAAATAGGTTCTCTAACCGAAAGAAACAATTCACAGCAACCAACTCATCACTGCTTATATTGAGGTCCTCAACTTTGATAGTTTCCCATTTCTGTGCTATGCCATGGTATCGAAATGGAACATTAAAGCGGTCACAACATTTTGCCAAGCGATGGCCCGTCTCCTCAACAAATTCTGCAGGACGGAAGCCAGGTCGGGGAAACTCAATTCCGGTTATATGAAGTTCGGGGGCGCCGCCAGGTAGGGTTGAGAGGAATTGAATAAGGATGGGCCACTGGAAACCATACTCGATACCGAAATCGATGATATGGAGCTTTTTCTTGGTGGATTTCGTAACTAAATGCAACATCATTTTGGCCGTGAAAAGTATAGTTATCTTCTTGAATGGGGAAGCTTTGAGATAGACCTGGTAAGCTTTCAACTTTTCAGCCGCTGAAATTCTCTTGGAAACTAGGGCTTGATAAATCTGGGATCCAGTGCCAGCTAAGCGTGCCTCAAGACCGTCAGCAAAAATATGGGCCAACCTCTGAGATCCATCCCCAAACGGAGAAGAGTGTTGCCTAATTCGCTTTAGCTGCTCGTCTGCAGTCCTGTAATCGTCAGCAGCAACTGATTGCGCACAGCTAATTAAAAGAGTCTGTAAATCCAACACTTCCATGTTATTGTCCTGCTTCTTACGACGTGTCTTCCCCTTTTGCTGCAAGTTCTTGGTTGCTTCACTTTGCACTTCTTTGTCACACAACGAAGACTCCCCTTTCACATTTTGAAAAAGCAAAACCTCATCAAACATCTCAGATAACTCTACCTCTTCTTCCACATGAACTGCAAACTGCTTGCTATTCCTCTCCTCTTCTAAACTACTATCCTCCCTTTGATGGTTCTTCTTACCCCTTGAGCCATTAGGTGGACTTTCCCTCCCATCTTTCTCCACCTTGACAACAACCCCGGAAGCCCCTTCCCCTTCCCGTTCCTTTGACTTCAGACGTGCTTCATAGCACTCCAAGTCAATAAATAACCGATTACTATCAGGAAGGAACTTACTACCTTCCTCCACTCCTTTCTTCAACTGCAAGATAGACTGGCTGTCACTAAATATGGTTGAAGCCAGATGGCTACCCACAGAAGGGTTCAATGGGCCATTAACATCATCAGAGCCAAATGACGAAGGTGAAGTGGTCTCCAAAGCCGACTGAAACAGGTTACCAAAAGGATAACTTTGGATGGATGGTTTACACTCTCCAGGATAAGAAATCCAATGAGAATCAATGGAGTTGCCACCGCTAATATTGCTGTTACTACACTGGTTAATGGAACTACTGAATGCATATTCATCGGCGTTTTCAAAATTTTGATTGAAATAGAGGTGGTGTGGGGTCGGGGAAGCAGGATAGCTCTCACCGATGACATCATATAAGGATTTCTCAGCAGCTTGTAGGGCCAAAGGATCATGGAACATACTGGGTTTCTGCTCGATGTTTTCTTCCATGAGGATTGAGTTTATGAACTTGAGAACATCCTCAGAGACGTCAATATCATCGGGAGAGTCCCCATCTGAGCTTATTTTAGAGGTAGGAGCTACATAACCGGGGTTTGGATCTGGGGGAACTGAAGGAAGACCAATGAAGTTGAGATCTATGGAGTCATCTTCAATCTCGAATGTCTTTGAAATGTTTTCAGAGTGATCAAAAGTATTATCATCAAATTCAAAACTATTTATAGAATTGGCGAATTCAGCGAAGCGTGGATCCATGACCATCTGCTATTCAAAAATGCCTATTCAAATCAAAAGTTACCATCAATAACTCTCACAAAGTTAAATAATCCAGCAATTGATTGAATTTCTAGGTTTATTTCTGGTTCTGAAATCAACCAACAGACCAAGTTATAGGGACAAAAACGGGTAATTGGCGAATAAAACTGTATAAGAGAACCCAAAAAAAAAAAAAAAAAGGTCAAAGGAATTTGTATCACATAGAAGTAACTAAAAGACTGAATCTTGCGAATCATGGGTATTGCTTAAAAACAAGTGATTGATACATCATGCATATACAATTGAAAAATAAAAAATTATAGCTACAGAGAAGAGATGAGGAACAAAGAAGCAGCAACAGGCAGAAATTTTGACACATGTTTGCTAGCAACTCAATAACTCTACTTAAGTCCTGCCATTTATGATACAAGACACCAACTTATAATCAAACATATAAGCCGCGAAAAAAGAACTTCAATTTCAGAAACCCTAGAAATTAAGCGTGAATTAAAGGCAGAGAACAATCAGTGACAAAGAAAATCAAAGTAAACCGTAATTTTGCGTACCTCAGAGGCAGAGAGGGGTGAGAGTGTAGAGTAGAGAGAGAGAGAGAGGGGGGGTTCTGAAAATTCGTGTGCGGGGATTGACGTTAATTATAGGCTGTGTACAAGGCCGTGAACCTTCTCGGAAGAAGGAAAAAGACACTGCCGTGAGCACAGAGAATGTATGGAAGTCTTGAGCACGCGGAAAGAAAACAAGACGAGTCAAAGAGAATACTGCTATTACCGGTCATTTTTGCGATCAAAATTTACTATTTGCTTTAGATACTAACATTTGTTTTAACAGTTTTACTGTACAAATTTTCTCACAAAATTTCATCGGTGGTATTGCGGGAGTGCCATGTGTGCTCCGACACCTATAATAATCATCACGCATTTTTGTAAGGTTTATAAAATTCGTATTTGACTTAACATAATTGTATGGTGAATAAGGATGTATAACACCATGTAAGGGTGTCCCAAAACGTTTAAATAATTACACCAAATTTAGAGTGCAAGCACGAGTAATTTCTTTAGGACCAATTTTACGGTCCGATGATTGAAAATCTAGACAAAGTCTCCCGTACTGTACCTTTTGTTTGCATGGTATATACTCCCTCCGTCCTAAAATTTTTGTCCGGTCCGTAAAATGATAACCTAAAGATAATAAGCCTTTTAAAAAAAAAATTGAACTTTTTTTCATAAATTATAAGTACTCGTTGATATCTAGTAAATTGTTAAAAACATATTGAACTTTTCTTGAAAATTTTGTATTATATTAAATTCTCGTTTTCCAGACCGGACAAAAATTTTGGGACGGAGGGAATAGTTTTCATTCAATTTGTTTGTTTGGATTATTTTTTTGTTTATATTTAAAAAAAAATTACTTTTGTTGGTTTTGCTTTTGTAAATTATTTGTTGTATCAATGAGAGGAACCTTAAAAGCAAAAAATTATGATGTTTTTATAAAAGAAAGAAAAATGTAAATCAAATTTAAAAGTAAATTTTTTAGGTATATTCCAAACAAGGGAGGTGCTGCGCAACCTTATCTTGCACATCGTGCTGTGCGGCACTTGGCTCGGCCGCGCCGGTATCGATTCGATGATCGGAGACGTCCATCGGATAGAGCATGTCGAGTACCTCAAGTGTACCAAAAATCAACTTGATTAGATATCGTTAAGTGCATCGTTGGACTACAAACATCTTGAAAAAGAGAAGTATATAGTTTTCATCCCGTGCTTCCAGTCATTTGTGTTCCATTTTTTAAAGTTATATGTGTTCCGATCACGCACTTAATGATATCCGATCAAGTTGATTTTTGGTATACTTGTAGTACTCAACGTGCTCTACGTGATGGACGTCTCCGATCATCGGTCCGACACCGTTGTGGCTACACCGAACACTGCGCAGTGAGCTTTGTTGCGAGTTTTGACTCAATGATATAAGCCATTCATTTTTATTAAATTGGGTTTTTTGGAGATCACTCAAAAAGTCTACTCAACTAAAAGTATTTGATCAAAAAATCTAATTCTTACGTGTTGAATTAGAGAGACCAAAATAGGAGTTTTTGATCAAGTATCTACGGATATCTGATTGAACCAAATTTTCACATGATATCTAAACAAATTAATTCACAAATTATGAATAGCTTCGATTAACGAAATAGAACCCGCAACGTATCTGACAAAACGGAACCGGAGAGTCTGTAGTAAGCAATTCACTACAGGTTGTGTAGCGAGAATCTTAGACATACATTCTTATTTTGGTCGTTATGGATTTTAATTGAATTATTCGCGCGAACAATTATATTATTCACTATTTTAGATCTGGACCGCTTAAAACACTTTTAACGGCTGAGATTCACTCACTACACCTGTAATCACTACATGCCCCCGCTCCCCTGACGAAATGTGTGGTTAAAGCGACCCTCGCTAAAAGTAAAGGCGGAAAAAATTGCTCTCTCCCCTAAACCTATTCCATTCAACTACACGTTATTTCTTTCTACAAATTTTTACTACCAACTAGTCAATCATCAGTATAGAAAAAGAAAATGATAAAGCAAGAGAGCCACCTTTGCATACATCACCAGGATGACATGTTATCGCCGGTGGTGAGTTCTGGATGGCTTGCTGCCCAAGTCCCAAATGCCAATCCTTTCTTTGACCGAAAAGTCTGGAAGAGGGTAGGGTGTTCTGCACCCATGCACAACAAGGTGTTGTGCGCATCTTGACCGTTTGTTACTCAGATGAACAGTTCATATTTCATCTTATATGTACAACAACGAATAGTTCAGATGCAAAAGTGCCGAGGTGAATCTGGGTTGTCCATCTGAGTAACAGACGGCCCGAGCGTGCACAACAAGGACCCCTCTTGAAAAGTCTATGTCCGATAATCCCGGCATATCCACAGTCAGAATTGTCCAAAACAAATGAATCCGAGATATTCAGAATCCAATCCTTTGTACTAGATTTTTGGTGTACTTGTATACCAAGTGATTCTCAACTGCATAATTACGTGATTCTCACACAATTCGGTGGTTGAAAATCACTTGGTACACGCATGCACCAAAGTATTTTTGTTTTTTATGAAGAAAAAAAAAACCGTTCGCTAATTAATCCCCCATCTTCTTGTTGTTCAATGCTTGAAATCTCTCCTCATCAACTTGTTCAAGCCCTACGATTGTGCTTACAACTTCACATTTATATTACCTTCATATGCTAAACTCATCATTTTATTTTATTTTTATTTTTGCTCAGCAAAGAAGAAATATTTCATTGAAGACTATACAACAAAATATTATAATAGAAAGGAGAGAAAGAGGCCTAAGAAGGCAAGGAGCCAACAAAAATTCCTAAAAACCAAAACAAACTGAAACTAAACCACCACGCCTAAAAACCCCCCAACAAAACAAAGCCCCCTAAAGAGAAAATAAAGCCTCACTCCTACCCAAAAAGAATTACAAAACACCACTCCTACCCAAAAAACCAGCAAGAGCAGCCAGCAGATTTCCGAAGAGACTATACAAACCACCAGGAAAAAAAGCCAAAAAATTCCCCACTCAGGCCCACAACCACCCAAACTCGCTCAAAGCACCTAACTACCGATGGAGAAGGAATCAGAAATTGATGAGATTATGACTCTGAATGCTTTCTCAAGGCCCATCCATCATTTTCATGAAATAAAAGCCCATATCTCTTTCTAGCGAACACGATATCCTCAATCTCATCCACTATAAGGACATTTCTCTTGGTAATATCCTCAAAAGAGATTAAAGCGATATGGTTATCCGAGGAAAGATGGGTGGAGTCAGCAGAAGAGCAAGCAAGGCTCGCATCAAGAGAGTTTTTGACGTTATTATACATTATTTTATTAGCATCCCATATATCTTGAGCATTGTAAATAATTATATTCCTATTGTTTAGGCCTTCTAGTGAAATTGATGAAGATATGGCTACAGAGGCCCCACTTGATTTTTTGATAGCTAGCTACGCTTTCGGAGTACTGGACATGGTCATCCAGCCCAACCTTACAATATCCAAATTGTCATCACATGAATTTTTCTTCTTGCACTCTAAATGGCCCTGTTTTTGATAAGCCCAAACATATTCTTGGACCCGGCATTGGCAGACTTGAGCAGAGTGGCGAGCTTGGATTTTGGAGGTGCCGCTCTTTGTACCGTTTATTACTTCCTGGGTGCCATTAGCCGCGGAGTTGGGACAAGCCTTGGCGGCTTTTGGAGAGTGCTAGAGGTAAAAACTTTATATGTTTTCTTCTTGCTTTGAAGTGCTTGAGATATTGTCATGTACAGTAGATTGCAACTTGCTGATGATACCCTTTAACCATATAGGTGTGGGCGTATGAGGTGCTGGGGATGTATCCGTCGACAAACAGTCATGAGAATGAGGAGGTGATCCCCGGGCAGCAAAGTGGGATCGAGAGCACCGAGGCGGCAACATACATGCAGGGAGAGTGAACGACTTCTGTCGTTTCTTGGACCAGATTGATGGTAGCACAGTATGTTGTTGCTTTCAAATCTTGGGCTTTTTGTTTTTGCTTTCCGCTTTTTTTGAAGAAATTGAATTTCCTTGCAGTTGAGGTAGCATGCTTAGGATGCGGTGACAGACCAGTACTTGGAGAGGAGCAAAGAGTTGACACGAGGATAGATTCTACTGGAGTCTCCGTACGGTTGGCATTGGTACTTGGGAGAGAGGGTGCCTCGTCAGTCTTTTAGGTTGGCGCACTTCAGGATACCGGGGCGTATACCCCCTGATGTATAACAGACTGATGAGTACACACGTGTAGAGATAGAGAGATACACCGTGCTTCCTTTTAGCAGTTCTCTGAACTAAGGGAGCTTTTAGGTCGACCACCTGGCCAGTTTCTTGGACATGGAGACTTGTATAGCGGCCCTGAAGACAGCCTTGCCGATTTTAAGGAGAGAGATTGGGGTGCAGACTCCTGGAGGAATGATGGGAGTGTTGGAGGTCCCTCATGTTGCACCACTGCTTGATCTTACCTCTGTTCAGGTGACCTGTAAAAGAAAGAAAACACATTTTTAGTTTGTATTTCCTTGAGACATTTTTGAAAATACCTGAGTAGTGCTTTTGTTGTTTTGCAGATTCCTGCCAGCTGGGGATCAGAGTCCTATCAGCTGAACTTGGATTTGGAGGCTTTAGTGCGCCGGCTAATGATAGGCGATGTTCCAGAGGTGTGCCCCTGAGCTGAGCCAGGAGTGATCTTTAGAGGGGTGGTCCTAGTAGGGGTAGCAGAGCTCGGGGAGCTGGAGGCAGAGCTCGCGGTGGCATTATTAACAGGGGCAGGGGTGCCGACAGAGGCAGAGGTGCCGACAGAGGCAAAGGCATTGACAGAGGCAGTGGTGCCAGAGGTGGAGGTGCCCGGGGGCCTAAGAGAGGTGGTGCAGCTGGAGCTAGTTGTGCAGGTGCAGGCTGAGCTGCGAGAGGTGCTAGTAGAGGAGTTGGCAAGCCCAGTAGAGGAGGATGGCGTAGAGTTGGTCGTAGTCCTTTTCATGGCAGAGGGAGTTCTCAGGTATTCTTCATGCTTTGTTATTTGAATTGTGTGTGCTTTCAAACTTTGTATAATTATCTTGTAGACTGATGAAATTTCTTTGCTTTGTGTAGAGTATGTCCCCGCCTCCGAGGACTGAGCGCAAGAGGGTGCTGATGAAGCAAGCTAGTGGTGGTCCCACGACTCCTCCTTCCGACAGAGTTCTTCGAGCCCATCAACCTTCTGTTGATAGGCCGGGAAGGAGTGCACCAAAGAGTTCAGTTCCGCCGTCACAGTGGTCTTTCAGGGAGACAGAGAGCAGTGAGGAGGAGGACACAGGTTTTGCTTGAGTAGGTAGGACAAGCCTGCGTGCTGTAGTAGTAATTTTGATGACGTCAGGCCTGTTTTGCCCCTGGATGGATGCACATTTATTGCTTATGATATGGATGTTGTTTGGTTTTTATAAAAAAACTTGCATTTCTGTTTATGTAGAATGACTTACATTAACAAAGACTTGAGTCTTAAAAACCAAAACTAGCACTAAGAATGCATGACACGAGACATTGTGGGGAAATGAAATTTACATGAATTTGAAACTGAAAAAGACATGAAACTGGACACTTTTGGCTTTTTATGGGAAGGACTGGAAAAATGATGAGAAAATTAATGATATGACATACACATCGCATATGAAAAAATGTACCAGCACGAGGAGCAGACAAATTTTAATGGAATAAATCAATAACATCAGTATTAGCAGTATGATTATCAAATGTAATACTAAACACTTTATCAACAATATCAAACTCCCTAAAAACACCATTTATACATTGAAAAATGTGATTAGCATTATGAGGATTCTCCATCAAATGGAAAGCAATGATTTTTTTTATGCAAAATCCAACTGGCATCTATATAATGAGCAGTCACAGCAATATATCCAAGATTATTGTTACCACTCCACAATTCAGAAGTAAAAGAGATTGTACTACCAAGTTGACCAATTTTAGTAATCAAATTTTTTCGAACTTCAATAAAAGCTTTCAAACAATCAGCTCTAGTAGTATTTCTAGAAACTTTAGAAAAAGCACGATTTACACTAGTTTGCATGAAATGTTCAAATCTAATATCATCACCAAAAGTGAATGGCTACTCTGCTGCAGCTACATAAAGGGCCAATCCATGTCTCATTTTAGGTTTTGTGTAAACGAAATTACAAATACCAGTTACACGACTATCACAACCAACTCCACCTAAGATGCCTCTCAATATGCCCCGTAATGATTTGAACAGTAATTACACACCTTTCAGTCCTATGTCAACCCCTTCGTTGTTTATGTAATGTTCCTCAATTTTGGCATGATTCCATACCCATGTAGTGGGACCCCTTTTCGCACCAGTACGTTGTGTAGATGTCGAACCTTAACCTAGTGGTCCAAGTCTAATTGTGTTTGAAGCGGCTTCACTTATGGAACCAAGTCCATGTCGTGGTGAAAATACAAGAATTCCTAGTTGTGGATCTTGTGACTCATTAGATTCGAATTTAGGGTCGTTCGGGCCATGTGTAAAGTCTATATGAATTTGTGTCATAATAACAAACAGAGTAAACACAAAATCACAAACAGAGTAAACACAGATTCACAAACAGAGTACACACAGATTCACAAGCAGAATACACACAAAATCACAAACAGAGTAAACAACAGAATCACAAACAAAGTAAACACAAACTAAACACAGAGAGAGAGAGAGAGAGTGAGAGATATCATGTTTCTGGTGGCAGAGGCAGTGGTGGCCGTTGGGGTATAGATCTACGGTTTTCTAGTGGTGGTTTTTTGGTTGGGGTGAGGCCGTGAGTGGTGGTTAGGGTTTTAAGGAAATAGATCTAGGTTTTTCTGGTGGTGGTGGTGTGGTGATCTTCTGGTTGGGGTGAGACCGTGAGGGGTGAGGCCATGAGTGGTGGTTAGGGTTTTAAGGAAATAGATCTAGGGTTTCCTAGTGGTTGTGGTTAGGGTTTTCTGGTGGTGGTGAGGGGTTGAGGGGGTGTGGGGTATTGGTGGTGCGGTGGTGGTGTGGAGGGTTTTGTGGTGAGTTTAATGAGAGCTAGAGGAAACGTTTTTCTGTGTGTGTGTGTGTGTGTGTGTGTGAGAGAGAGAGAGAGAGACGTTTCCGGTGAGAGACAGAGAGAGAGAGAGAGAGAGAGAGAGAGAGAGAGAGAGAGAGATCATGATAGATGGTGCTGAGTGTACTGTGGACTGTGGAAGAAAAAGAAGAAGAAGAAGAAGAAGAAGAAGAAGAGAGAGAGAGAGAGAGAGAGAGAGCCGTTTTAGGGTTATGCCCAATAAAATCATATTTATACTAAGTATAGAATCTATTGCATATGTCACATGTCACATCTATGCACCCAATGGTAAAAATTGACTTAAAATTGTATTACGAGAGGGTTGTCAGAGTATTTTTCTTCGAATCAAAACTGTCTACGTTTTACGTGGGAGTGATTATATCGTCTGTGCAAAAAAAAAAAAAAATCAGTAGATACCTAATCGAATGAGACGTAATTTTGGTTTACAATAAATTAATCGTGCTGATGAAAAGGCTTTGAATACCCGATAGACTTCAAATTTGGCGAGAGTGATTAAAACAGCAATACAAATAATGTGAATGGTTTGGATCGTCGTAATTATGTTGAGATCGCGTGGCTAGCGTACATTATCCCATAGCATAATAGCTTAGTTCATAACCAAGTTAGTTCGATGTATATGATTAAAAGGCCGGTGCAGACTCGATTTCTTGAATGTTCGATCTAAACCGTTACAATTTTATATCTTATTAATTCTATCATTTACTCCGAAAACGGTTGCGATCAAATGTCGGCAACCAGCTAATCAGATGACATTCGGTGCATTTACGAGTAATAATGTCCTATAATGCATGACTCGACGGCCATCAGGGCAATTGTTTTCGAATTGGAACCGTCTAGATTGTTAGTGGGAGTGATTTTATCCTCCATGCAAAAAATGAAGTGATTTAACTATTGTTACATACTTGATCGAAGAAGACAAATCGTCGGTTGATAATAAATCAACATCCCCGATGAAAGGGCTTTCAATATCCGATGGACTTCAAATTTGGCAAAGGTGATTAAAATAGCAAGACAAACAAAGTGAATGGTGTGGGTTGTCATAATTGTGTTGCGATCGTGTAGCTATCGCATAATATAATCAATATTTTATACATAACAATATAACATATTAATATATTATGTAATTAGAGAAATTCAATTTTGACCTATCAATTCAAAAATAAAAAAATTCAATTTAATTATTCAAAAAAAAATTTACTCATTTTCAAATAAAATTTAATTTATTTTATGAAAATTGTTTTCCAAAATTTATATTTTTGTTATCAAAATCTAAATTTTATTTTCCCCCTAAGTTTTTTCATTTAGGTTATTCATAAGTTAATTTTAAATTTCCCTCATTTTTTCCCTTAGTATGGCATTTGAAAACTCAATTTATTAAAAATTTATTTTGACTTATTGCCTATTTATTTATTTATGGGATGTCCATTTATTTAATTAAAATTTATTCAAAAGTTTATTTCTTTTTTTTTCCTAATTATTTTTCTTATTATGGTAAGTCCATTTATTAAGTTCTAACCATTATTCAAAAATTTATTTTTATTTTCCCTCATTTTTATTATTATTATGGCAAGTCCATTTATTAAATTTTAATTATTATTTAAAAATTTATTTTTATTGCCCTCATTTTTTGCCTTATTATGGAAAGTCAAAATTCAACTTTTCTCTCTCTCTCTCTCTCTCTCTCTCTTCGTGATATATTATGTAATTACAAAAATTTAATTTTCACCTATCAATTCAAAAAACAAAATTTTCATTTTTATTATTCAAAAATTCATTTTTTATTTTCCCTTATTTTTTGAAATAAAATTAAACTTGTTTTATAAAAATGTGTGTTCTACTTATTTTTCTTATTCAAATTGAAATTTACTTTTCTTATACAAAATTTTATTTTTATTTTCCTTTATCATTTTCTTCATTATACCATGCCGTGCCCGTGTCACTTCCGTTTCGTGCTCGTGTCGTGCCCTTCACCTTTTTGTGTCGTGCCCGTGCCGTGCTAGGCTGAGACCGTGTTGTGCCGTGCCAAGCCAATTACCGTTCTGTGTCCTTGCCACTTTTGTTTCATGCCGTGTCGTGCCCTTGACACTACCGTGTCGTGCTCGTGCCGTGCCAAAGTAAGACCATGTCATGCCCCGATTAAGTCCTGCGGTCGTGGTTGTGTTGTGCCAGGCCACGCCAGTCAATCCATCGTGCGCGGCCCGACGACTACCGTGACATGCCCACCCATTTTCATGCCCCATGCCTGTGCCCGTGCCCACTTAGACCGTGCCGTGCCCAACTTTTACCATGCCTAAACCGTGCCCGTCCGGAGTTTTTTCTGTCGGGCCCGTGCCGGGCCGAGCCGGCAAGGCCCTTTTGACACCTCAACCATACTCAAAAGTGTTCGCTCCTCTCACCTCTGCCGCAGAATGTCGACGATCAAAGAGTTGAAACCACCCAAATTTACCTCGAATGATTTCTTATTCGAACTAGACCTGGGGATGGTTGGCCATCCAAGGCTAGTCATCCCAGGTGACAACTTTCTATTATGTTTTGTAAACTTGAAGAAAAACGAAACACCAATATAGTTGGTGGATTTTAGGGGGAAGGAGTGGTCGATGACCATAAAAAGAAAAAGAGCAGTGTCGGTTGAATATGAAATTCTACTTATTTTTTTTATTCAAATTGAAATTTACTTTTCTTATACAAAATTTTATTTTTATTTTCCTTTATTATTTTCTTCATTATACCATGCCGTGCCCGTGTCACTTCCGTTTCGTTCTCGTGTCGTGCCCTTCACTTATTCGTTTCGTGGTCGTGTCGTGCCAGGCTAAGACCATGTTGTGCCGTGCCAGGCCAATTACCACGTTGTCTCCTTGCCACTTTCGTTTCGTGCCCGTGTCGTGCCAAACTAAGACCATGCCGTGCCTGATTACGTGCCGTGTCGTGCCACGCTAGGCCGACCACCATGCCATGCCCACCTATTTTCGTGCCCCATGCCCGTGCCCGCTTAGACCGTGTCGTGCCCAACTTTTACCATGCCTAAACTGTGCTCGTCCAGAGTTTTTCTTGCCGGGCCAAGCCGGCAAAGCCCTTTTGACACCTCCACCATACTCAAAATTGTCCGCTCCTCTCACCTCTGCCGCAGAATGTCGACTATCAAAGAGCTGAAACCACCCAAATTTACCTCGAATAATTTCTTATTCGAACTAGACCTGGGGATGGCTGGCCATCCACGGCTAGTCATCCCAGGTGACAGCTTTTTATTATGTTCTGTAAACTTTAAGGAAAACGAAGCACCAATATAGTTGGTGGATTTTAGGGGGAAAAAGTGGTCGATGACCATAAAAAGAAACAAAGCAGTGTCGGTTGAATATGAAATTCTTGGATGGCAATTCATTGCAGAACATGAACTTCACGCCACAAATGGGATTCCTTTTTACAAAGGGGTTAGGCACAAAACTTCCTCATACAGGTCGCGAAGCAGCCGCTCTGTAGGGTTGCGTTTAAGAGAAAGTTTGAAGCACTTAAACACCCTCTCTTCCAGGCAATCCTAAGATGCGATCTGGTTCAAAAACTAGACAAGTGGCGCCAGGAACCACAAGAATCAAGAGGGGCTCAGATACGACCCGAAGAGGAAAAGTTGAAATCAGAAGTACAAAAAGCCTCTTTCTTGGGGACAATGGTCATCAAACAAAAAGAAGAAGATGAAGACAATTCCATCAATGAGAAAGGAAAGTATTTTGCTGGGGTTCGCATTAAAGAAGAACCAGAATCAGCAGGTGAGGCAGCGCAGCCTATGGAAACGAAACTGATCGTGCAAGAGGAACACGAACAATAAGATCGACCCGGACGTACTCCCTCCTTAAACGACCAAGATATGAGTATAAACTCGTTTTTCTTTAATTAATTAACAACCAACTTCTGCCATTAGGCTTACAAGCATATAAATAAGGTGAAAGAAACCCTAATTAACTTAGGAAACCTTTAAAGTCGCTAATCAACCCTAAATCGGAATAAATACGAAAATTATCACAAAAAAAAAATTTTGATTTGACTAATAAATCAGAAACTAAAAAGAATTATAAGGTTGCCAAAATAAACGGCAAATAAAACAGAGTTTCCTATCAAAAGTTATTAGAGATCTAAATATTACTATAAACGGCAAAATTGACTATTTCGGGGCCTAAACAGCGACGAACCACCAAAATCCATCATGCATCATCTTGCGTAGCAACATGACTATTGATCCTTGGGCCGCATACAATGTACCGTGCGAAATTCAGCTCATTCTGACAACATCGATTCTTAGGCCTTTTTAGGTTTGCGTGGACGTAACCGGTCCATCCACGTTGATGCAACCCGGTCTGCATCAGCAGGGGCTCAGATACGACCCGGAGAGGAAAAGTTGGAATCAGAAATAGAAAAATCCTCTTTCTTAGGGGACTATGATCGTGAAGCAAAAAGAGGAAGACAATTGCGTCGTGAGAAAGGGGGGGTCTTTCGCTGGGGTTCGCATTAAAGAAGAACTAGATGAGGGGTAATTATTCTGTCCAAAACTTTTTAGGGGTTTTTATTTTTTATTTTTTTATTTTATGTAAACAGTATTTCATTGGCAAAATTGAAAATTGATAAAAAAAAAAAAAAAAAATTAAACTTTAAACTTTAAATTTTAAGGGTTTAGTTTTATTCCTGGAATTTTAAGTTTGGAGGTAGTCTCTGTTGATAATTCTGACATACCATCAAACACACAACGCGAAGAAATAATACTTTTAAATATCGATCGATACGTACCAGAATTTTGAGCCTCGGATACGGATACACCAATTTCCGGTACATATCGGTCTATCAGCCGAGACGCACGGAAGCCGATACAAAGAGTATTGGCCGAGACTGAAAAAAAAAAACCACCTTCAATTCTCAAGAAAGAGAAAGCGGAGTGGGGGGAGACTGGAAAAGGATGTGGGAAACCTGATTCATCTTCTCCTTTGACATTTTCGTCCATAGCAGCATCTATCGACCTTCCATCTTACTCCATACTTATGTCGCACTGCCGTTGCAATTTCGGGAAGAAAGTAAAATGGGAGACCATGGAGTTGGACTAAATATCGATCTCATCGTCAATCTTCTCTGGTTCACATGACGGAGAGAACGGCGTTAACAATTACTACCGAGAGGAAGGGCAGAGAGAGAAATCCGATATAAACAAAACAGGAGTAGAAGAATGTGGGTCGATACAGATAATTTTCCGATTTGCATCTTCATGGGATGGCCAAAGAGAGGCGGTAAGAAAGAAGAGTACAGCGAAGGAGAGAGAGAGAGAGAGAGAGGACAGCAAAACAGTCTCGTTTTTTGATTTTTTCTGAAAGGTGTGAGAACTTTTACTTATATTTTATAAAAGGAAAGGTTGTGAAGACTGCACGTGTAGTACTCTTTGCTTGGAGAAACACGCCTAAAGTTAAGAGTAGTAAAGGTTGTCCTGGGAAAATGATTCGGTGTATCAATTTATTTATTTATTTTTTTTGTTCTAGCCAACATTATTATAGTATATGTGGAAAAAAAAATGATCTAATGATATAGTTTTCATTAAAGAAAATGTGTTATTATAGGTTCTAAGATTGACTAAAATACGACAAACTAAACTAATGAGGCATAAAAACCAATATCATAAAGTTTTGCATAAGTTGCTAATGATTTTAAAAAATTCACGGCCGAGACAGCCGATTCCCGCGACGTATGGCCGATACGTTCCGATAACGATACACTGATGCCGCAACCGATACCGGTATTTAAATCTATTATATGGTCAAGAACAGATAAAAAGAACACAAGACACTAGACAGGGAGATTTCTATGTGCAGTGGAGTACATGCACGACTCACACCAGTAAATGCTGTTATCTAGTGTTGACAGTGTTGTGGTGTATAGAGCTTTTCTCTCTTTGAATTTAGCTGCAATTGATGCATTCTGTTTGTGACTGTAGAATAACTTTCACTGTTGGATAACTACTATTAATTTGTGGGTGCTGCAATTTTACTGGGGGCAAGCAAAACACCAACGACGATGTCAAGGTATGTTTTTCAATCTCGATATAGTTAGTAAGTAGAGATCTCTTATACTGGTTCTTGGCCATAATTCCTGATTTGCCCTTTTTTCTTTTTTTTGAATCTTCCCTTTTTCTCCAGAGTTGCTGCTTTCCATGGGGCACAAAATGAGGACTTTTGAATTGAATTTTTCTGGATTTGTTGTAAGCTGTGCAAGAAGTGTTAATAGAGAGCTCTGACGGCTTTCCCCTATGCAGTGTCACCTACTGATCAAATATGGATTCTCTCTCTTTCTACTATTGTGCTTATACTTTTCTAAGAACTTGAGGTCTTGATCCACCACCCCTCAAACCACGCGATTGCTATCTATTTTATTTCTTCTGTTGGCTACCCCGGCCAATGCTGTTAATGTTAGTGAACATGAAGACTTGTTTGTTCTCTTCTTCTCGGAATCATAGTTTTAAATCTCGGTATCAGTTGCGGTATCGGTGTATTGGTATCGGGGCGTCTCGGTGATACGTCGCGGGAATCAGCTGTCTCGGCTGTGAATTTCTTTAAATCATTAGCAATATGTAGAAAACTTTATTGTACATTAATTTTTGTCTCTCGTTAGCTTAATTAGTCATTTTTAACCAATCTTATCACATATAATTGAAACAAACCACCACGATAAGGTTATAATATGCAAATTGTTTTTGCAACACACAATTACAATGATCACTTCTTGTTCAATTTGATTATTTGAAAGACTATTGACGCTTTTGAATTGATTGTTCAACATCCATAAGTTCTGCAATTAGGTCATTTGAGTACATTGGGTAATTAACTAGCATGGTAAGGACAAATGTTCCCGTGGCACTAATAGCCTCACAAAAAAAAAAGGGCCAAAGGTTAATTAATACATATGAAAGCATGCTGGTTAATTACTCCATATGGACATAGATACATCATACATGTCGTGCAAACAAATTAAAGACCCACTACCCTTTTTATTTTTATTTTTAATAATCACAATAAATAGAGTACTACTGTGCTGTGAGAGTCGAGAAAACCCAATTTCCGAAATCCCATTACCCATTTCACTTTCCCAAATCCCCTTAGGCCCTTACCCAGTTCTTCTTCCTAAGAAAACCCAAACTTCAGTGAGAATCGAGGGACCGCCAAAGCAACGCCGGGCGTCTCGACTGCCAACTTCTCGTGTGTGTGTGTGTGTGTCTCTCTCTCTCTCTCTCTCACACACACACACACACACACACACACAAGAAGAGGGAGGTTTGGTGCTGTTATGGAGTTCAATCATAACAAATCAAAAGCCAAATTCAGCCGAAGTTTGGAGCAACCCACGTTTGGAACAGGGCCAGATCTACAAAGTATAAGCATCAATTTATGGAACATACCTTTGGTTGAGAATCTGAGTTGGAGTCACTACCGCGTTGCAATGGTTCCCTCCTACGGTTGTACCATAGAAGATTGAACACCCTTGCCTGGTAAATCTACCATTTCTTCAATCCTTTTCCACTGACCCCTCTCTCCCATTCCTATTTCTTGATAAATGTCTCTGATTTTGTGAGAAAATGGTATGAATTTTTTCATCAACTCTTTATCTGATTTTGTGAGAAAATGGCTTTGGAAGAAAATACCAAAGGAGAATTTGACGATCCGGTTTCAGTCTTCCTCCTCCCCTTTCTCTTCCTTGATAATCAGGGGTGGGTTTTTTTTTTGGTTGCCGTCTCGGCCGATACTCTCTGAACCGGATTCCGTATCGGCCGATACACCGATACGTACCGGGTATCGGTCGGTTCATATGCGATTTTTAAGTAACACCGCTATATCGGTGCGTATCCGTATCGGAGGGTAAAAATTCCGGTACGAACCGGCCGATACGGTACGTATCGGCCGATATTCAAAAGTATGCTCGGAATCATCGATATACTTCAGAATTTTGCAAAGAAAGTATGGCTCTTCTTCTCGTAATCATCGATATACCCCAATGCTTGACAAAGTATGGCTCTTCCGCCTCCTTTTCTCAACCTTCCTCACTTTGGCTCAAATTAAATTGTGAGTCAAAAATCATTCACAGATCTGGTATCCCTTGGTGTATTATCTTTCCATTCAATTGCTGGAATATTTGGCTACTTAGAAAAAAATCTCTTTTCCAATCTCCCAATGCCAGAGATACCACCGATTCCACTATCAATGCTTCTATTGCCCAGGCTACCGAGTGGCATTTTGTTGCATCTCCTGCGAGAATTCCACGTTCAAAAAGCGTGGTGATGGTTAACTGGCTCCACCTGACCCCAGGTTCCTTCAAACTCAACACAGATGGTGCTTTTAAAGGAAGTCTCGGACAAGCCTCAGGCGGTGGTCTTATTCGAGATGATGAGGGAAACTGGATTGTTGATTTCCATAGAAGCTTTCGAGCTTTGCAAGGTCTGGAGGCTGTGATTTCGGCTCTTAGAGACGGTTTGCTCTTGGCCCAGAGCAAACACCTTGTTCCTCTTAAAGTGGAGATGAATGCCCTAGCCGTAATTCAACTCATTGCGGATTCCAATCAAACACGACATTTTCTTATGCTTGATGATGCAGCTGGGAGTGGTGCTGATTGATCATGTCAACCGAGAAGGAAACAAGTGTGCAAATTTGATTGCTAGCATTACTTTTAATGATGATTTAGAATTTCGTATTTTTGATGTTGCTCCGGTTTGAATTAATTTGCAACTTTGCGACGACTTAAATAGGGTTCAATACCCTATAACTTTGTATGTCTCTTAGTTTCCTTCTATAATATGTTCTTATTTTACCAAAAAAAAAGTGTTTGTTCTTTTGGACTAAGTTCTAAACTAACTCTGACAAAGTACCCCGCAGATTAATCAGAAAGCTACTTACCAACATGGTCCAGTTATAATGGTTGTGTTCGGTTGGACAATTTAGTTCAGTTTAGTTTAGTTTTGATGATGTAAGCAGACTACCATTGCCAATGACCAGATTGCACCATGGCTCTGAATGCCTCTTAGAGCCATAGATCCCCTATTTCGATTTTTGGGTTTGTTGTTTCTTGTTCTCTCGGAAGAGAGATGAGCATACCTTCAATCAGTGGAAGACAAAGATCATAATCCAACAGATTGATAGAAAGGGTGGAATAGAGATGATCTGGTAGATGTTGGGGACTTGATAAACACTTCGCAAATACTTTGGGGACTAAAAAGGTAAATAAGCCCAAAGGCAAGGGTAAGCTTTGGGGTGAAATTCCGAAATTACCCCTACATTTAACGGAGAAGATGGACGGAGTTCGACACAGGGACCATTTAAACACACATTGTGAACATTGGGGACTCGATAGACACGATTTGAATATTGGGGACCAAAGTGACACTTCACAAATATTTTGGGGACTAAAAAGGTAAATAAGCCCTTTTTTTTATCAGTTAACGTGCGATTTTACCTTGACAGAAGGTGAGACGAACACGTGTATCCCAAGTCCCCGATAGTAGACACTCCTTGATCAAACTGCACTATATCTTGTGAGGATTCTGCAAGTAAAAGCTTAAGGCTCAGTTTTTCAAAAGATTTTAGTACTCAGATGCTAAAATCATGATATTTCAAATCAAAAAATAAAGTGATTCCAAGTATCATTTTTTAATTTTTTTTGCAACAAATTAAAGTACTTCTCATACTTTAATTTGGTGCAAAAATAAAAAATAAAAAACGATATACGGAAGCACTTCATTTTTTGATTTGAAATATCATGATTTTAGTATTTGAGTGCTAAAATCTGTTGCAAAACTAGGTGCTAAATTTTTTTGCAAAACTACCCCTAACTTGGTTAGGTTTAATTAACTCCCTTTATCAAGCTACGTACATGTATACACTTACTTTTACCGGTGGCCGAGTCGTCGGGATACTAATTTACTAGACCATAAGAGACTCTGAGTTTTACCATCATCTAATATTGTGCAACAGGGACAGATCAGAATATTATCTTTATGATGGTGAAAATATATACTTAAAAAATAAAAGGACAAACTCCATTATCAATTGTCATCCGCTCTACGAAAATTAATAATAACATTAGTACAAAAATAAAAAACTGGAGGACGAAAGATTAAAAAAAGAAGTATTAACATCCTTACCACCAACAAAACTAATGGGGAGGTGTGGACTAGTGAAACAATCAGCAGGTTTTTGTGTAGCGAGCTTTTCATTGGGCTCGTGATCAGTCAGAAAACCCAGCATTAGCTAAGATTCTTATCGCGACTTCGTCACAATCTAAGATTGATGAGGAGATTTGTTTGGATTTAAATGGGAGGATTTATGTGGTTAGAGTTCTTGAGGAGTTTTCCACCCATATACCCTGCTCATTTCCTTCTTCTAAGCATTTTGAGGGAAATGAAGTTTGTCCGAGGTCAAATGAGGATAATGAAGATTATGTGTCCAACAGTGTTATAGAAGTGGATGAGAAAGATGAAGCATTTAGAGCTAGTTTGCCGGATGTCGAAGTGGGTGAGGAGTCTAAGATTGATGGGGGGTTCTTTGGTAGGCAATTTGGCCTTGGAAGTTGGTGAAGTTGCTGTTGAAGATTCAATTGCATCTTTGGATGTTGTCATAGTGATTCGAGCCGGATACGATTGTAGAAGAGACAGACAAAGGCTTCTGGAACCTTTTAGAGGTGGGTTTTTTAAATCAAGAGGTGGAGGAAATGCAGGGTTGACCTCAATACTTCATAGATTATTCCTCTTCAGGGCATCCAGTTAGTTGTGGACCTTAATCATGAAAAGGAAGCTAAGGATAATGGATAATCCATGATTTAGCCACTTATGAATTTGGATAGTATTACACATTGGAGAGTTACCATGGCTAGTGGTGGCTATTTTTTTGACATCTCATTGTGTCAATGTATGAAAATTGTTGTAATATTTGAGATGAAAAGTAAAGAATGAAATGATATACAAAATCTAATAGAATAATTAATCAAAGAAACCTGTTCAAAAACAAATTAAACAAAGAATACTTTAAGAAATCAATTTATAAGAAAAATGAAAAATCTGAAAAAAAAAAAGGAGCAAGAAGTCAGTGTGGGCATGTGTCCACACTAGACCTCAAGTGGCCATTGTAAGAGTCAGTAGGCTTTTGTTGTAGCCTTTTGGTTCTTTCAAAGCAAAGAGAAGTTTTCCTTCGGTAATCCCTGGTTTTTTGGTATATAATCAACACTTACCCAAAAACTATGTAAATTAGATATGGAGTGTAAAAAAATGTTTTCAATATTATTACATACTAATGTTCTGGAGACACTCAATTCTATTAATCCTTCTAAAAGGGGACATTTTCTGGCATTAAATTCCTTAAATATTTGCAATAATAATGGGTTTAGATATTTAAATTTAATGGTCTGGAACATTTGTTGCCTATGTTAACATATGCCTAATAGAATGAGAACTTTTTTTCAATTTATTACATATCCGATTGAGAAATTGAGAATATACAATGGCATCGGGGGAGAAAAGAAGAGGACTTCATTGTTTGTTGTTGGAAACTACATAGAACTTTCCAAGTCCCTAATCTCTATGATTTGAACAACTTTATTAAAAAAAAGAAGAAGAGTGAAATAACGAGCTAGGTGACAAGATTTTTCTTCAAATACCACCTAGGAGGCTTTGCCCCGGCGAAAAGTACTTGACTTTAGCTCAATGTGGGGAGGGTATTTGCTGAACCTGGTGGGACCAGTCTGCGTTGGTTGTTCTATCACCCTGGAGTTTGTGCCATACGGTGGAGTCCAATTAGTGAAGACTCTGTGGGTTTCATCATAAAAAAAAAAGGTATAGAATTTTCTGCCAGAATAATACCTGAAACTGCAAGGAGGTTGTGTAACTTTTTTATTTTTTGGCACAATGCTTCAGTACACCCCCCTTGTTTTGAGTGTATGACAAGAAAGGTTTTAAATAATTTTGAACATGAAAACTTTTTATTAACCTTTGAAAACAAATTACAAAGATTAAAAGAAACTAAGAACAAGGCCTTAAGGCCTATTTTGGAGAAAAAAGTTGCCATACTTGTTGTTTTGTCTTTATTTGATTTTTTTTCGCATTTTTTAGTTTTGCATTAACTTTTTGTGTATTATTGATTTTTCTCGGCGAGAGGAATAAAAAAAGTATAAAATTATGACCGAAGCTTAAATTTTTTTGAATAAAGACAAAATAAGTCAAAAAGTCAACTTTTTACACCTTTTTCGATCTTATTCAAAAATTTAAAAGTCGTAGTCATAATCTTTTACCTTGTTGGATTCGTCTCGCCGAGACGAACTAATAATATTCAAAAAATCGATGCAAAACTAACAAATGCAAAAAAAAATCAAATAAAGACAAAACAAAAAGTTAAATTGGCTTTTTTAGCCAAATTTTTTTTTTTTTTGATCGGCAATAAAATTTTATTAGAACTCGACAAGGGTACATCGAGGAAAAGCCAAAAACTAAGCACAGAGCAAAGAATAGGCTGGGAAAGAAAAGGAAACCGTTCAGCAAAATACTGAAGGAGAAAAATACAAATAGCCTCAGAGGATAATAGCAATGGATAGCACTAGAGGTGAACACTAAAATCCAAGCACCAGAGCTAACTAAGTAAAGCTAGTAGGAGCACCCCAAGAGGCATCAGAAAAAGTAGCTAAGATGGCAAAGTGTGAGCCACCAAAAAACGTCATTTCTGACCCCCAATTTACGCCAGTAGACACTGGATAACAGCCTCCACACGCTATCCACCATCTTTGAGTATATCCAAAGTACATATTTTAATTCACTAATATTCATCTTCCACCCCAAGAAAGTTCCAAAACTCCTGACCTGACATTAATTGAATACCCCTGACCTACCAACAACCTCACAATCAGCAAATGCAACCTCAGTAGGGCCCCAAAGATTCTGAACAATGAGAGAATCTATAATCTCCATTATAGACTCATGATCCATACAAATGCAGCACAGGATTCCATTAAGGATAAACTTGAGACTTGAGAGAGTTTCAGTGTTTTGGCTTACTCCTACTCAAAGGAGCAAATCTGTTATACATCAGCAGTTGTTCCTCCTCAATCCTCTTTGTCACCACCAATGTATCTTTGTGTGAAAATTCAATTCCCAACTTATTACCCACCTCTTTCGTAGCTTGAAGTTCTCTCATAATCAAACTCTGACCATTGCCCTGCATAACAGAAGTAACCGTATTCTCCACATATTCACTTGCATCAGAGCTCAAACTTTCATCACTACACTCCTCCATTGTTGCTCTGTTATCCACTGCAAACTTGAGCTCCACTTCAAGGTTCAGACCCGATAATTGAGATCTTCGAATGTTATTTTCAGCGCAAATGACAATAGGTTCATTCAAGTGTACTAAATCTTTCTCATCTTCATTGTAAGAGGAAATATCTCATTATCTTTTTCAGTCACATACTCATCAATTACTTGGGCATTGTAAATACACAATTGGTTGTGCTGATGAGAAAGCACAGGAGACCCTTCGGAATTCTCAACTATTGAGTCCAAACCATAAGTAGAATTTGAACTCACCTCATTAAATGTATCAGCCACCACCAAGTCTTGTAAATTGCTTTGCATTGGAACTCTTGAACCCATATCACTCTCCACTATGCTATTAACTACTACCTGCTCTAAGTTGTTATTGCCATTACCCTCCTTCCGAGATAGGTTAACCCCACTATCAACCTCCTGATTACTCTCCTTCTTTTCATCCTTGTCACCATTAATAACCTCAAATGCTGCCACGTCAACCAATGGAATAATATTCCTCTCCACGTCAACACCCTTATCATTGTTAATTTTTTCCACATCATCTTCATCTTCCTCAGCTTTCTCCCTTTCAGATAATGAGTTCAATAGCTTGGGAGTCACCGATCTGTAGGATTCCTCTTCGATCGCATTAACCGCATAAATCATGCCATTAACCTTCAATTCAACTATCCCTTCAATCTTCGCAATGGATTTAGTAGCAATAAGAATTCTACCCTTTGCGTACGAGATCTCTTTCAGAGTATTATCATCTACTTGCAGGAAATGACCCCATCTACAACTTATTGTTCTGAAAGTAGGAACACTCCAGACATCAAGAGGCATACCATAACAACCCAACCAAACAAATCTTTCCATTTGAGCTGATTCCCCTTTCCATTCCTTTATTTCTTCAAACCAATTTTCTAACCACTTGTCTTTAATCATTAAGTTTCTGGATTCAATATCTGGAAATGTAATCACTATATATCTACCCCCAATTGATTTAATATTGACATACACTTTCCATTCCTTCATGAATAGATCAGACAAAGCCAAGTTAGAAACTAATCTTTTCATTTTTCCAACAGCACTTCTCATCAACCATCCATTACCTAAAGGTTGTAAAACAATGGATTCCATACCTTGATCAACATCCTTATTTTTTTTTGGGTAAATTCAACATCATCATCCTTATTCTGTGGAGCCGATCCATTATTTCTTTCTTTTCCTTGATTACTTGACTCTGGGATTCCTTTCCTTCTCCAAATTTCTTTTCCCCTTCTTGCATCTCTCTGATTCTGGTACGAATTTCCAAGATGCTGTGGTTTCAAAGTCCGAAATTGTGCCTTTTCGAAACCTTCAGTAGCCGTAGATTGATAGTTCCGGCCCCTGAATCCTCCATATTGCTTCGCTTGCAAGCTCGAGCCTAATCTCTGCGAAAACCTTTCACCCCCGAAGCCGTTGCCCCACTGACCACCATTAAATTTCTCATGAATCTCGTTGAACCTCCAATTACTTCCATTTTGTCCTCTGAGATGCCTACCATCTTTGAAAGTCTGAAGGTTACTTTGTCTATCTTGAAACCTCAAAAATCTTGCAAACTTCACCGTTAATTTGCAACCCCAGAACCAAGAATCATGGACTTGAGAAATAGCTAGGGCAGCATCAGATATATTGCTAAAACGAACAAAACAAAAACTCTGATTTGAGATCTTACTCAATTTGTTGGGGATGAATATTTCTCTGATCTTTCCACACTTGGAGAATAAGTTATAAACCCAAATCTTGCGAATTTGAACTGGTAGATTATCTACAAAGATTGTTGGACTCCTCATCGCTTCAAAGTTTCTCTCAAACAACAGTAAAAAGGTTCACCGGAGCCCCACCGCCCACGGCCTAGCTAGCATCCTCCCAACCCCGGTAGGCCCTATTTTGTAGATGGTACCTCTCGTTTTCTTTTTTAGCCAAACTTAGCGTTAAAAGACTTACAAAAATTTTATGATAGGCAAGGTTTTAAATAATGGTACCAGGACATGTAACGGTAACAAATAACAATTGAGGTGTAACAATATCGGGGATTCGGGATTGGGCTCAAGAATTTTCAAAAAATATTTTTGAGGAAAAAAGAAATTTTAAGTGCCAAAAGGACTAGTAACGATCAGTAACTCGGAGACGGATTGATAAGTGATAAGAACCGGCTGATATGCATGCCATTTTACTAGCTTGTATTGGCGTGTAAAGTATTGAAGGCCAAAAAAACTTTATATAACAATGGCCATTACATAAGGACCGATTTTAAAATCCTTAATTGTATGATGTTATGGTAAGATTTAAAGAGAGGGAGAGACAGGTGTTATGTGGGGGTATACTCCACTGGTGACGTAGTGCCACACTTATAAAGCAACTGTGATCATCGTCTTTATAAAGCCATCCCAGGGGATCTGCTGCTTGCATCTCTCTCTCTCTCTCTCTCTCTCTCTCTCTCTCACACACACACATGCAGGTTTAATTTTCGTGACCAATTGCCAGTTACAGTTATTATGGATCCAAACATGTGGGCCAATGGAGCGAGTTTTGAGGAATTACTCAAACTATGGTCTCCCCCAGCAATGGATTGTCATTCCGATAATCTGGGTTTCTTAACTCATGAAGAAATCACTACCCTACCTGCTGCATGTTTCACTAACCCACATCTTCCCATTAATATTGTTGGTGGTGGTGAGGATAATTGAATTTTTTTTTCTCTGAATTCCTATATAGATAAAGCAATATGGAATTCAATTCTCCGCTCACTCTTATGATTTATAGAATAAAAGATTTTTTGTTTACTGAATTCAAAAAGAAAAAAAATGCTTCGAGAAAACATAATAAATAAAAGATACAAGAAGAATTTTTTTTTATCCTTTTTACTCTATTTATGGAAACGAGAAGATATAAGATCTTTAGTTAAAATCATTGAATCGTTAAAACTAATTGATTAAGTTTGAAACTTTTCTTGTAATCTTTAGTTAATATTAAGGATTCGTTGGAAATAATTGATTAAGTTTGAAACTTTTCTTGTAATTTTATTAATCATTATTTCTCTTAAATACTATAGATTAACCAGTGTGAAATTAAATTCTCACTGCCCCTATGATTTAAAGAATAAAAAATTCTATATTTTCCTCAATTCTAAAAAATAAAAATGTAAGAAAAAACAATAAACATATGAAATAAGAAGAAAATTTTATTTTTTCCTTTTCCTTTTTTATTTGTCCGAAAGAGCAGATGTAAGATCTTTAGTTAAAAATCAATGAATTTTTTAAACTAATTGACTAAGTTTGAAACTTTCTTGTAAATTTTTTGAATTATTATTTATCTGAAATAACATAAAGATAAATCCAATATAAAATTCAATTCTCGACGGTCTTATGATTTTTAGAATAAGAACTCTTTTGTACGGTTTAGGTTGTAATGTCGTTAACTCGTATTCCCGTTCATTTATTAATTAGGGTTAATAAATTTATTTTTCTAAAAAAACTCTTTTGTATTATGAATTCTATAAATAAAAATATTCCTTTGAAACAGAATAAATAGAAGATACAAGATGAAATTTTATCTTTTCTTCTCTATTTCTCAAAAAGATCAGTTATAAGATTTTTAGTTAAAATTAAGGAATCGTTGAAGCTAATTGATTACGTTTCAATTTTTTTTTTTTTTTTGTAATTTTCAGAATTACTATTTCTCTAAATTTCTATATAGATAAATCAATGTATATGAAAATCAATTCTCCTCACTCTTGCGATTTGTAGAATAAGTTTTTCTAGTGAATTCTATAATATATATATATATATATATAGAGTCATGTTCTAGTCCGGGAGTCCCGGATCCGGGACTCCACCTTCCCGATATTTTTTTGACGATCCGAGCCGTCCAATGTGTTCAAAAGGTGTTTTCCAAGGTCCACTCGAGAAATTTTCAAAAACAAATACCGGGAAGGGCTTGATCCAAGCAGTTTTCGCAAAAACTTTATATTTACAGTTTTTGCGAAAAACTACTTGCCCTTCCCGGTATTTTTTTTTGAAGATTTCTCGCGGAGGCCTTGGAAAACACCTTTTGAACACATTGGACGGCTCAGATTTCCCAAAAACAATGTTTAAAAGCATCAAAACACCGAACAATGTATATATATACACCGGTGATCAAGGATCCCGTGATCCCGGATTTTTTGATGCTTTTTAAGCATTTTTCGGTGTTTTGATGCTTTTAAACATTCAAAAGGTGTTTTCAAGGCCTCAGTAATCGAGAAAAAAATACGGGAAAGGGCTTGATCCAAGTAGTTTTTCGCAAAAACTGTAAATATAAAGTTTTTGTGAAAACTACTTCGATCAAGCCCTTCCCGGTATTTTTTTTCGAAGATTTCTCGCGGGGGCCTTGGAAAACACCTTTTGAACACATTGGACGGCTCGGATCGTCAAAAAAATATCGGGAACATGGAGTCCCGGATCCGGGACTCCCGGACTAGAACACTCTCTCTCTCTCTCTCTCTCTCTCTCTATATATATATATATATATATATATATATATCTTTGACAAAACAAGCAGAAAATACGAGAAGAATTTTTTTTTCTTGTTTCTCTATTTCTAAAAAAGAGCAGATTTAAAATCTTTAGTAAAATTAATGAATCGTTGAAACTAACATTCTAAATTACATATATGCCACTTAATTTCTTCAAATTCACTGCACTTATTGTACTGCAATAATATTATTAGATGATCAACTCAGAGTCGCATAAGGTCTAGTAATTATTCCGACTCGTCAACCGGCCGGAATAAGTAGCCGCGGCCTCAGTATGTATATAAAAATATAGGTATGGAGCTTGTAACTTTTGCTCTTCCAAAAAGTATGTACCTTTGATATGATTAATTAAGCCTTTTACGTGCAGATTCCTCCCAAGACATAGTGCAATTTTATCAGGAGGTGACAAGTTTCGGGGACTTGGGATACACATCTTTGTCTCGGCCTCAGTCAAGGTATAGTGAAGCATAAAATTTGTGTCAGTGTTTTAACTATTTATGCACTCCTCACTTTTTTTTTTTCCCCAGCTCGGGAAAAGATAAATTTCATTAAAACTCGAAAAGGTTACATCGAGAGGGTTGAATGAGTATCACAACTATAGGATAAATATATTGTTTTAAATATTTATATCTCTTATTTTTTTTCTTCAATGTTTTCTTTGCCGATTAAAAAAAAGCAAAAATCCCAAATTGGTTTGCACCTTTGCCTTAGCCTATCGTATGCACAAAACAATGTGAAAGTGAAGGTACGGACGATTAAGATTTGATAGTTGATACTATAGGGTGTGTTCTTTTGTGCCATTGTTTTGGTTTATTTCTGATCTCATCCAATTTAACTAAAGGATACATATATTGTTTTTTGTTTCGGGGATGGTTTTGGGTGCCAAACTTTGTTGATCTTAATTCCTATTTCCTAGTCTTTATTTCCTTTTTTACCTATCGACCTTTCTAATATTTTTCCTTCTTTCGCCGATCAAAAGACTCCCAAAAGCCGAGGATTTCATAATTTATTTTGTTATTATAAGGACAGGATAGAAGGGCGAAATTAGTAGTTGGGGCGAAATTTCTCGTATAGTACTTTAATATTTCTAGCCCATAGCTATGTGGAATCAAATGCAGAGAAAGTGGTTATCTTTTTAAGTTTCTGGTCATTAATTAATATCATAGATTTGAACTTTTTTTTTTTCATCTACAAAAATAAAATACAATACTCCTGCAACTATTAGTATGCACAATTGGGATGCTTGTAGTCCGTTGTGATGCCGTTTTTCTTTCGTGGGCCTTTTAATCATTGTAACCTCTCTCAAAGATTAATAAAATTTCCTTCCAATAAAAAAAAAGAAAAAAAAAACAATTAGCACGCACAAGTTTTTCTAATTAATCTATGTATTTCCATTGCACCAAAATATAAGCGGTTCCACCAAAACACTTATTTTGACACATTTTTTTTTCTGGGTATCACTGCGATGTTTAGAACCGTCGATCTTGTTTAAATAAGTAAAATAGGGAACCCTGAAAAAAAATTAGCTCAATCGAGTAAAATTGGGTTAATAAGATTTGAACTGATGATCGATATGATTTATGTAGTGGTTCATGGATGGACATAGGCAATATGTCGCAAGAAATTACTCATCCACAACGGCACAAATCAGACATTTCGTATCCCAGAGTGGAATATCGGACGTACAACAAGTTCAGTCATCAAGATATTGAAAAGCTGATTCAAGGAGTTGAGAAACATAAAAGACGGTATACTTGTTTTATTCTCATACATATATTAATTGATGTGAGTAGCTGTGCATCACACAGGTTCACTACTAGCAGAGTGTTATATGCATGTCGGAACAAGTCCATCCACGACTCATTCAGACCTAGTGTCAAGATAATAATTTAATTGGCAGATTTTTCTTTTCGAAAAAATTCAAGCTCACCCATTCATTAATTTTTTTTGGCTTGAAAAAATTGGCATAGCCATCTCTGATGCTCGATTTGGCACAACCTATTCCTTTTTCTCAATTTCTCATACCACCCAAGCCAACAAATTAACATTAAAACAAATGAGCGACTTTTATTTCATGGTATGGATTTGAGATTGTGCCAAAATCACACCAAACCTTGCATGGACTACTGCTAATGGTTGCATATATGGGTTAGTGATTATGTTCATTCTTTAAACATATAGGAGGAGTTTTGCAGTTTCACTACTTACGTACGCCCTCTCATTTTATGGCATGTTTGATTTGTTTTCATTTTGTATCCTAAATTCTACAGCTGGAAATCTATCAAGCTTTACTATTTCAATGATTCAGTTCGAACAAAAGATCAGTTAAAGGTAAATTTATCCTTTATGTTATTGAGTTATCGCTTTTTGCTCATCATTGCTTTTCAGTGGCGTAGCTTTAGAAATCCAACTATTTAAGGTAGTTTTCGTAGAATGATTTAAATTTTACAAGATGTAAATATAGTTGTGCAGTACTATAGTACTGTTTACATAAAAAATGCAAATAAAATAAAATAAAAAATACTAGGATTATCTTCGTCGAGTTTTCATTCTGTGTTATTGTTGCATGATAACGTCATTTTTTTGGTGTTTCGGAAATTCACATGATAATGTCATTATCAATGCTAAATTCTTCTTTTAGGATGAGTTCTTGAATAGATTTTATCAAAATCTGATAAAATCAAGCCTTTAATTTTATCCATTTGTGGAGACAGTAATCAAAGATTTTATTAACTCTCTCTATGAATGGATAAAATCAATACTTGATTTTATCAAACCTTGATAAAATCTAGATAAAATCCATTCAAGAACTCACCTTAGCAAAACCTGTAAGTATTTTCTTTTATTTGCGAGTTAAATTTGTTGTGGTCTATATGAGCGTGCAATTAAAACATGGGGAAAATGGTATGCAAATTAATATAGTCACATGGGTGATCAAGCCTTTGATAATAGAAGGGGTAAAAATATTCCTAAGCAGAGATAGAGAGAGAGAGAGAGAGAGAGAGAGAGAGAATGTTAGATTCCAATGTTGTCACGCTTCCATGAAAATAATGTTAAGATTATATAACTTAAGGGTTTAAAAAAGAGGGTTCGAAAGTGACAAAAGGAATTACAATAGAAAAGGGGTCAAATTTGATTTGGAAGATAGGGATCAAATAGTCAAGAAAGCTAAGCATAAGTTAGTCGTTAACATAAAATGACAAAAGGAAAATATTAGGAAAGAGAGACTACTGGATGACAGACGAAACTAGTGCCCGACAAAGCTAATCACTGAGTTAAAAATGGCTTAACCTTTTTTCGCAAAGATCAAGAAATTTCCTTCCTATCATGGCATGCATATTTTTCTCTCATTCCATCTATGATAAACCCTTTTTCTTTTCCTCAATCCATTTCGGAAAATGGTGTGTTTAAAAGAAGGATATATCCAGCTAACGCTTATTTGAATTTGGTAGTATATTCTACTCGTTTTCAAGGGTGAAGGGTCTATATTACTTTGTAAGAGTTTTGATGGCGTCAAGTGGGGCTCCCGCTATAGAACAATAAATTTATGGTGACACTATTTTGGTCACCACCTAAAATCCATTTTCACGTAGTGTTTGTGTTTTGGAAACTTAGAACTAATTAGGCTCATAGGGGATATTTTGACCGTGAATGGTTGGTGCAGGAAAAATGGAGACATATGTTGAAATTTGCTGATACTCAAACAAATCCTAAATTGAAGGCCAAGAATGTTGACGCTACTCTGCCAAAAAAGTAAGTCATGGTCGTGTGAAAAAAGAAGAAGAAAGGAAATCCACCAAATTTCTGGAGCAGAATGATTACACCCTTAGTTTGTACAAATGTAAATATTTGTTTTTTATTTCTGCTTTTATCTTTTTCTCTTTTTTTCCATGGTCATTGGTGTTTCTCCACAAAATAAATAAATAAAATGCCACAATGCAAATTAATTGTCCCTTATTCGTGGCAGAAAATGCATATATGTGCACTTTATCTTGTTGTAAATAAATAATGTTTCAAATTAAAAACACAAGTATGTTGCCATTTTGTATCATAACTTCAATTTTAGTAGCTTATAAAAAAATTAATTAGTTAATGGCTTTTGGATTTCTTCCTATCGAAGCTAAAGGTAGCTTAGCACCCATGTGCCTTTGGTTGCTTAAGGCTTGGTTTGGGTAAATTGAAAAAATTAGTTTATACACAAAACTTTAAATTTGGCTAATAATTTTATACTTTTTAGATTCCTCTCGTCGAAACAAGCCAAGAAATCATAAAAAATCGACCGAAAACTAACGAATACAAAAAAAAAATTGAATAAGGAAAAAACCAAAAATACAAAAAAAACTAGTTTTTTCAATTTACCCTAACCACCCCTAAGTGTGTGTTGAGAGTCCACCACGTGTGGGCTGATGGGCTTAGGCCCAGAGGGAGTGATTAGGGTTTTTGTTGTATCCCTATTTATACTCATTGATGCCTAGTTGATTGAGTGTGGTAGCATAATGTAGAGAGAGAGGCAGAGAGTGTGAGAGGGGGAGCCGGTTGTGGCTTCTCCCGGAGAGAGAGATACACGAGAGAACGGTGAGGTTTCATTATTGTGAGATGAGAGTGTGAGTGTGTAACATAATATCACGGATTTCCTCCGGATTATAGTGAAACCCCCCTCCCCGTGGATGTAGGTCCGATTGGCCGAACCACGTATATTTGTGTGTCGTGTTTTCTCTTATTTTACTGTTTCTGTTGCATGTGGTGCGTTGTTGGAATCCTAATGGCGGTATCGAGCAGGTTGGGTTGAAGGAGAGCGCAGAAGCAATGGAAAAAAAATCACTCGGAGGCCATTGGAGCACTGTTTGAAGCTTTGGTCGGACAAAACAAGTAACGAAACTTATTTTTTATCAGAGGGAAAGGTGCTACTCTCGGAAACGATCACAACGGAGTGTTCGCCGTCAGATTTTGTCACCGGAACGCTGTTAAAATGCACAAGATTGAAACTGGCGGAAAAGGAGTTGTGTCGGAATTCAGATTTGTGACCATAATTGGATAGAGCTCGCCGAGATGATCATTTTTGATATATAATTCGTCGAAATCGGAGTTGAAACGAGATCGTGAGGGCCGGTCAAACTTTGGTCAAGATTTAGGGTTTTTCGCGCAGCAACTGGGAAAGATGATGATGTCATGATGACATCAGCGCAAGGAGACCAGTCAACAGTCAATGCCACGGAGGACGCCACTGGGATCAGTCAAACTGACACATCATCAAGGGTTCAGCTATTTGAAGCTTTTGACCTTTTGGGACTTGGTCAGAGGTCATAAGAGTTAGAGGGTCAAAGGGGTCAGGATGCCGCAAGTCAAAAGGGTCAGGGGCTGGTCAAAGGGTTCATGGACTGGTCAAAGGGTCCAATTTGACTTTTGAAGATGGTTCATTGGTTTTTTTCGCATTTTCGGAGGCTATACAGCTCCGTTCTTCGTGTATGAGTAGTCGATTTTGACTGTCTCAATGTTCCGGATCCAACCTTGTGCTAGGTTTTTCATTTGGAGGCTCGGAAGCTGATGTTATTGCTGGATTGAGCCGGATTTGAGTGTTTGGAGGCATTTTGGGTTGTGAGGAGGCTTGTTCTTAGCTAATTGGACGGTGCCGGATTCATTGGTGGGCTTGGTTTTGTGTGATTCAGGCCCAATTTTGCAGGAGGCGGACCATGGGAGATCCGATGGGAGTCCAGGGGGTGGTAGGAAGGCCGGAGATGGAACATGGATGGACCAGGGGGCAGGATGAGACCCGGGAGAGCTGACGGAGAGTGGCGAGAAGACCAGGATAGTGGCAAGAGTGGCGGATTGGTGACAGATTGGTGACAGAGAGGCGAGCGGAGTTGGATAGCTACACACTAGGAGTATTGGACAGACTTTGCAGAGATCGGAGGTTGACCGGAGCAATCGGGTGATTGTGGATTCGCGGCGCTTGAGCCGTGGTGATCAGTCAGAGAGCTAGTGAGCAAGGAAACATTTAGTCAGCATCGTGTTCCGGTTTGGGGATGCGGAGGGCTCGACTTGAAATGACACAGACGCTTACTAGAGTGACAGGTCGGAGTTGGTCAGCAATGATCGAAGGCAGTCTGGTTCAATCAAATTTGAAGACCTACCATCAAGATTTGTAGTTGTGATTCGAGCTGCATTGGATTGGATGATGGGCCACCATACAGGCTTGTGGGAGGGAGTGCATTTGGATGATTTTGAGGCATGATGTCGCATGGTCGTAGTATGGGTGTTGTGACGTGAGCAGGGATGACGACCATTGCGGATGCACACAGGATAAGCGTGAGATTGTACCGAGGTGTCGCGATCGGGATGGTACTGGATGCGCTGGGAGTCGAATCAGGAGTGTGCAAGATGTTAGCTAGCAATGGGGATGCAATTGGTTGTTCAGGATATGTTCATGAGAGCTCCAGACAGAGGGATTGAGATGGAGATCAGATGATGCATACTGTTATTCTCTTTCTTCTATGTTTTTGTGGCGGATTATCTTTTCAGTTATGAGCTCATGTAGTAAGGGGAGATGGAGTCACGGGTTATGTCCTGTGATTGGGCATGAGCATTTGGGTTTTAGATGCCTGAATGCGAGCACTCCGGATGGGGGGTGCAGGATTGTGATCAACCGCGAAAGATCTGGCTTGCAGGGATACATTCATTCGAGTAGTGTGCCCGGTTGGGGTGCGGATATGCTTGTTTGGGAATGACACAGGCGTCTATCAGAGCAGTAGATCTGTTTGAGTCACGGATATCTAGCAGGATTTGTTCCATCCCGGATTCACGAGAGGTGTATCCTAGTTTTGGGGTGCGGAGGTACTCGATGGGGGATACGGTGTCAGAGAAGGAGTCAGCCTCATCACAGATGGTTTGTGAGATCATTTGGAGGAGTGAGCCTCTGGTGTGGGCAGAGGGTTGTTGCATTCTCTTGACAGGACAGGATGCTAGAGTGGCAAAACGCAGCGATGAAGCTGCGGGCACTCGATGAGGGGGTGCGGGCACCCTAGTTGAGGGGGTGCATGTGCTTCTGTTGGTAAGTGCTTGACTGAAATCCTAGACCTAAATTAGTGGGCTGCCCCAAGCGTAGGGCTGAGACCGGTGTAGCATAATACCCGGTAAACCGAAATCGAATCCACAGAGAAGGCGTGAAGTGCGTACTAGAAACTCGGGTTGTAATGTTTGAAACGGCTCTTAGGTAGCCACCCTTTATGGTTTGATTGATGAAGCTACCTACACTAAGAGAATTTGATTTTATTTGAATTAATTAAAAGGGAGTACGGTCGTAGGATTCTTAACACAGTGACCAGATCTAGATAGTTCCGCTCCGTTCGATGTTCTGTAAACATTTGATTTTAGAGAGAGAAAGATACCCTGAAAGATGCGAATCCTCGTGGTCGCCGTTTAACCATGTACAACGAAGAACAAGTTTTGGTCCCTCGTTCCCCGCGTTACATGGGCTCCGACAATGCCCGGATACGTCTAACAGAAGTACTTTGATAACCTAAAATTGCTTTCCCAATTATCGAGTTTGAGAATAAGAGCAGAACAGATCTAGACCTGGCCACGGCGTGTTAATCACCCCGCAACCATACTTACGAATCTACTCACTCATATTGACTAAAACGAATGCCAAAATTCCGGAATAAAACATGCTATTGAACTTGAATAAGAATTAAAACGATGATTCGAGTCTCAGAACGCGGACAAACTCCCGCGAACTAAGATTAATGTAGATAAAAAGAAACGTTACCGTAACAAGCGAGAATTAGCAAACAAAACTTCAAAAACTCAATGGAACAAGCTCCATAAAGTAATAACTTCAAAGGAAAAATGGCTGCGAAAACTAGAAGAAAAATTAATGCTAAGTTCAACTCCTAATTCGACCTAAAATCGGACTATTTATAACCACCCGAAGTCAAACACGTGACCAAAGTCAAACGCTGGTTTTAAGCCATCCGGTATCGTCTGGGTAAATGCCGTCAGACGATACAAATAACTCGTTCGCCTATAAGCACATCGGTATCGATACAGGAAAATCCCTGTATCGATACAAACACCTCTAAAATGCTTTTCAAGCTTGTTTGCTCGCCCTTTTTGGGTCCCTCCGGTTCCCAACATGTCTGATGTCTTGTGTCCACTTTACTTGCTCCTCCGGCCTGTTTCCTACAAAACAAACAAAACTACCACAAAAGACAACACCGCATCAAGTGGAAAATGGAATAAATCGCGCCTCTAATGCGCTAATTCGTCCTACTTACGCGCTTATATCTTGAGATATTGCGCGCCTATCAGTAAGCACATAGATAGGCGCTTTTATTGGGGAACGTGAGCGCTTCTGTTGGTGAGCGCATACACTTCAAGTTTGAGGTGTACGAGTGGAGGCATCCTAGTTGAGGGGGTGCGGTACTCGGACGAGTGGAGGCATTCTTTTGAGGTTTGCGGTACGGGATTTTTCGATTGGTCATGAGTCCTGGGTTTTGCAAGGATACACTCTTTCGGGTTTATGTACTCTGTTTGGTGGTGCATGGATGCTCGACTGGTTAGTGACACAGGCGCTTGCCAGAGTTAGCTGATTGAAGGAGGCGACATGGGGGTGTTGCAGACGACATTGCCCACTCGCGTTGGAGGGGGTGATTGTTGAGAGTCCACCCCGTGTGGGCCGATGGGCTTAGGCCCAGAGGGAGTGATTAGGGTTTTTGTTGTATCCCTATATATACTCATTGATGCCTAGTTGATTGAGTGTGGTAGCACAATGTAGAGAGAGAGGCAGAGAGTGTGAGAGGGGGAGCCGGTTGTGGCTTCTCCCGGAGAGAGAGATACACGAGAGAACGGTGAGGTTTCATTATTGTGAGATGAGAGTGTGAGTGTGTAACACAATATCATGGATTTCCTTCGGATTATAGTGAAACCCCCCTCCCCGTGGATGTAGGTCCGATTGGCCAAACCACGTATATTTGTGTGTCGTGTTTTCTCTTGTTTTACTGCTTCTGTTGCATGTGGTGCGTTGTTGGAATCCTAACAGTGTGAACATATAATTAACTCTAGAAATGAGAGAGCTTCATCTTTTGCAGAGTAGAAATAACGTAAAGATGATTTTGACGTTGGAGCAATTCAATACTCAGGGTATGTTACAGGAACCTCGGGGGAGGTATGACTTTAATATAGATTCAAAGAGAAGTGTACATTTTCGATTTCGACATTTTCTATTTTTTTAATTTCTTTTCTCAGATTCCAAACACAAACGTTTCTCCCAACTCACTTCATACAAATCTCTCTCTATCTCCAATTACAAAAGTTCGAGAAACGTCACAGCCAGAACGACCCATTGTCGGCAACCTTAACGTAGTTCCCGTAGCCACCAAAAACTACATCGTCAGAGCCCATCTTTTACAAACTCATCACCAACATCATTGCCATAGCTGCGTGCCTGCACCATATGCGTAAAATGCATCACTGGCCTCATACAATCGGGCAACAAGTGTCATTTGGTCGAGTTCTATTTCAATGCACATTTTAAACACTGGAGACCAAGTTTGCGCATAAAAGTTTGATGGCTAAAATATAGCACTTGACAAATACATTAGCCACCAATAACGTAAATAAGACTATATATAAATAGTTCTTCACAATTGCACCGCTCCATTGAGCCATTAGAAACCACCATAGTCACCGCATGCATTTGTCGCACAATGATGAAGTAAATTATTTTTAGAAGTACAAAATAAATATATGGGAGTGTGCAAAACATGGGGGAAATGGTTTTGCAAATATCGTCACATGGGCAATCAAGCCTGGTGGACTACCTATGTGTTTGATAATATCAGCGGCAAAAATATTCCTAGGGAGAGAGAGAGAGAGAGCGAGTGTTTTTATAAAAGTACCCTTGTTTTGGAAACAATTTAGGAATCTACCATTGTTTTCAAACTATTTATAAAAATACTGTTGTTTTGTACTTCTCATTTGGAACCTGAGATCTTTAACCACTTCTCAGTCTCAACCTTAGAAGTCTCCCAAAATTTCATCCGACGTGTCTTCGGCCAACGTGGATGTTTGGCCAGCATGTCCATACATACTTCTCATGTCTAAAATGAGAAGTCAGTTTTATTTGAGTCTCTCTAACTTGGAACATACTTCCCGTATACTAGTTGTCTACCATACATACTTTCCGTATACTTATTGTCTACTATACATACTTCCCATTTCTAAAATGAGAAGTCACTATAATTTGTATTGAGAACACTTATTGGGAGTATTTTAAATAATTTATTTTGGACCTGAGAAGTTATTTTACACATATCATGTTGGACCTGAGAAGTTTAATTAAAGATCTCATTGTGGACCTGAGAAATTAAACTATCTGCCAAATAGATTTTGTCTTATATTTTCCAAGTACGTCTCATTTTGGATCTGAGAAGTATTTAAAGTATCTCTTATATTAGACTTGTGACTTTTTAACCCTCATTTTTACAAACTTCAATCGTCTTATTTAAAGTTTCGGGTGGATGGGCTATTAATATGCAAGTCTTTTAAAAAAAATTAAAATATTTTGAAAATGTGATAAATGTTTTGAAATCTTTTCAATACATACTACTATTTTCAAATGTCCGAAGATATTTTGTACGTTTTATTTTCTTTACATGCCCCTAGCAATCAATATGAATCTCAACCCTACCACTTCGTTACTCGGAAAAAATAAATGTAAAGTTTTTAAACAAGAAATAAAAAACGAGACCTAATATTTATTAAAAGAAAAACTCGTTATTTCTTTTTCGCTCTAGTAAAATAAATACTCCCTCCATTCCAAATTAATAGTCCACTACGAAAAGTCGTGCTATTTTTCAAATAAAAAAATGGAGTACTTCTGTGTATCATTTTTCGATTTTTTTGCACCAAATTAAAGCACTTGACGAGTACTTTAATTTGGTGTGAAAAAATTCAAAAATTGATACACGGAAGTACTTCATCTTTTGATTTAAAAAATAGCAAGAGAGAGAAAGTGGGGCTCTTAATTAGGAACGGAGGGAGTAAATAAGTGTGGATTACATATTTAATTGGCATTTTTATGTGCTTCTTCCCGTAGAGGAGCGAATGGAGATTGATGCTTGCTTAACTAAACCACAAAAAATAACAGTTGGAGTTAAATCTTCAAGTTGCATTTAATGAGGCTGAAGAAGCAAAGAAATCAGTATCCTCAGAGGGAAGTAGAAAGGAACATTGCGAATGCATCATTTGAGAAGGCAATGTTAGAGCTTTGACAAAGCTGTAATGTGCTTTTGTAGATGTAACTTTATAGTTAAGTGTGACATGAAATTGTTAAATACTTTGTAAATATAATATGTCGATCCTCTCTCTCCCTCTTTTCCTTTTCTCTTTGTCAAGAGTTATGGCTTGACACAATATTACGTATATTCGCTAGTAATTGTTTCTTTATTAAGTGTTGGACCCCTTATTTGTCGAATAAGTCTATCTTCTTGGATCCTAACATCTTGTAGGGTAATCGTTGTCTCTCCTATTGGCATGTGGAATGAGTGTGTCTCTGGTCGCCAACGCTCTACCAGTGCTGTAATAAGATACCGGGGTGCACATACGGGAACAGAATGTCTGGGTATCGATACAGGTTTTTCCTTGTATCGATACCGGGTGCCTTAAAACCAGTCGTTTGACTTGCCACATGTGTTGACTTCGGGAAGGGTTAAATACTCCGATTTTAGGTCGAATGAGGGTCGAAAACTTGTTTTGTTTACTTCTAATTAGCAGCCGTTTATTTTTCTCTGGAGATTCTACTTTCCGGAGGTTCCATCAAAGTTTTGGAGTTTTGTTCACAGATTCGTGAATTGCTACGGGTATTTTCTTGTTTTGTTTCCATTAAACCTTCGTTCGCAGGAGTTTGTCTGCGCTTTGCTCTTGAATCTTTGTTTTAAATCATATTTAGCTATTCAAGTATGCTTTCTTTCATGATTCAGTTATTCGTTCAAGTTAATATGAGTGAGTAGTTCTTTAGGTATGGTCGCGGGGTGATTGACACACCGTGGCCAGGTCTGGATTCGTTCTTGCTCCTATTTTCGAAATCGATAATTGAAAAAGCAATTTTAGGTTATTAAAGAGTTTTCGTCAGACGTATCAGGGCATTGTCGGAGCCCATGTAACGCGGGGAACGGGGGACCAAAACTTGTTCTTCACTGTACATGGGTAAACGGCGACCACAAGGATTTGTATCTTTCGGGGTATCTTTCTCTCTCTAAAATCAAACGTTTTCAAAACATTGAACAGAGCAGAACTATCTAGATCTGGTCACTAGTGTTATGAACCCTACGAATGTACTTGCTTTTAAATAGTTTAATCAAACCGATTTTACTCTAGTTTAGGTAACTTTCCCAATCAAATCACAAAGGGTGGCCACCTAAGAGCCGTGTTAAACATTACAATCCGAGTTTTTGGTAAGCACTTCCCGCCTTCTCTGTGGATTCGATTCCGGTCTTACCGGGTATTGTGCTACACCGGTCTCAGCCCTACGCTTGAGGCAACCCTTCAATTTAGGTCTAGGATTTCGGTCAAGCAATATCTCTAATGGATATTGCATTTAAGATGAGGCCCTAGTGCAAAAAATTTTAATCGATTCAATTGAAAATATACATTGTGTAATGAAGATGCAATGACATTTTAATGCCCAAACAAGAGGTATGTCTGTGTGCTATAGTGAATAAAACCTCTAAGGAAGTGCTTTAAATTTTCAAGCTGTGTGGCCAAGAAATATGGGAAGGGAAGAACACCAAATTCAAGTGAACAAGCAAAACATTTTCTTGTATTAAGAATCTTGCGTCCGCCATTGTGTGAAGAATCTTGCGTCCGCCATTGTGTGAATACATATAGTTTGACCTCCCGTATTAAAAATCTTGCATCCGCCACTGTGTGAGACATTTTACAAGCATCTCAAAAGGGCCAGATTGGAACACTTATATCTAAATGGGTTCTTCCTTAGTCTAATTCCAAGCCAAATGAGAAAGAAGCTCAGCGTGGCTTGGATTTCACGTTTGGATGGTGAGTAAAAATATTTCTAAAAAATCAGTTGGTACTATTTTTTTAGTATTTTTTTTTTTGAAATTAAGTGCTACTTCAAACAGCCAATATATATTAGTTCTCTGACATCCCATGGATTTTATTTTCCCTTTTAATTTTTTTGTAAAAAACTCGAACTGTTATCTTAATTTGTATGCGTACATCACTTAAGTAATTATATGGCTGTTTTTTGGGCAGGTTTATTCACCCATTAACCTACGACGACTACCCACAAACAATGCATTCACTCGTCGGGAAAAGGCTACCGGAATTCACTCCGGAGCAAGTTTCGTTGGTGAAAGGGTCCATCGATTTCATCAAATTAAAATACTACATATATCATTTACTTGAACTTCACCCAGCTAATACCCCAATCGAAACCCTAAATACCCTAACTCTAATCACAAACCCTAACTCTAATCACAAACCCTAAAGAGATTCAGAGAGAAAGACAGAGACGTACTGAGAGAAAGAGAGAGAGAGAGAGAGAGAGAGAGAGAGAGAGAGAGAGACGAAGTGCATGCATACCTTAGTGGAAGAAAGAGGAGCAAGATCAGTGAGGAAGAAGCTCTCTGTTCGTTCCTCGTTCTTTTCTGCTTCAATCTTCCTAATGACGCAAGTTTGAGAATGACGATAGTTTTCGTTAGAGAAGGGGAAAAAGGAAAGTTAAACATACTTCTAAGGTTCAATATGAGTTGTATAAAATACTTCTCAGGTCCAATACGAGAAGTATGTTCTCAAATTAGACCCAAAATCTCTTATACTTCTCAGGTACAAAATTCAAATAAAATTGACTTATCATTTTAAACATGAGAAGTATGTATGGACACGCTGACCAAACATCTACGTTGGACGGAGACACGTCGTATGAAATTTTGGGAGACTTTTAAGGTTGAGACTGAGAAGTGGCTAAAGATCTCAGGTTCCAAATGAGAAGTACAAAACAACGGTATTTTTATAAATAGTTTGAAAACAACAGTAGATTCCTAAATTGTTTCGAAAACAAGGGTACTTTTATAAAACACTCAGAGAGAGCTACCTATTATGTATATTGTTAGATTCCAACGTTGCCACTCTTCCATGAACTCGATGTTTTGTAACTAAAGGATCAATGATGAAAGGTCTGTAATTGAAAAGCCGTAAAGCTAATTTGGAAGAGACCGGGGAGGAACGCATAATTAGAAATGGCGAATAAAAAGAAATGCATAAGCTTTAGGGCAGAATTATACTCCCTCCGTCCCTTTTTAAGTGATGATGTTACTATTCCAGCTAGATTCGAAAGTTGTTTATAATTTTCAATCTATATTACATAAAATATGCAATATGAATCTTGTTTTATAGAAATCAATGAGTTCTAAAATATAGTTTTTTCAAAAGTACATAATATATTATAGATTGAAAGTTATAGACAATTTAAAAATAAAGTCAAAAAGTAAAAGTGATCATTTAAAAAGGAACGGAGAGAGTATCATTTTAGGGCAGAATTATATCATTTTGCTCCAGAAAAGAGAGGTGAATTTCCTCTTCTTCTTCTTCTTTTTCTTTTATCATGGGAACGAGACTTATTATTTTCTGCAGCTTCTACAAGTGCGAGAACACTTTGAAAGATTAGCGTCAACATTCTTAGCCTTCAAATATAGCTCCTTCAGTGTAGGATTCGTTAGATGATGTGCAGATTTCAATATATGTCTCCACTTCTCCTGCACCACCCAAATGGCCAAAACACCTCTTGTGAGCCTAATTAGTAGCAAGTCTTTGATAACAAATTATTGTGCAATAACAAGCGCGGTGTTCATATTATAATATGAAGTGAGGTATATGCTTATGGATTCTACTGAAATGAGTCTACGAACACAAGAAATTGAGAACTAATAAAAGCTTGTCCCCCTTCTCTTTTTTAGGCTGCAAACCATTGTTACTAACTGTTTAATCTGTGCCCAAAATTACTTTACCCATCAATGGAAACTCTTCCAAAGTAATCTACACTATTGAATCAAGATTCAACAATTTAGGGGAAATTTTCTGTTTTTGCTAAAAGTTTTTTTTTTTTGCAAAAAGTGCTGAACAAGTTAAAAGTGCTAGTAAAAATAGTTGATAAATGTGAGAAGATCTCTCTCGAAATTCGTATTTAACACTTATGATATTTCTAACCTGTTTAGTAAAATTGGAAAACTTAAAGCTACATTACTTATAGAAGCAAATTAATGTTCTCCTACCGAACCAATAAAAATCTCTCTAGTCAAACACCACAAGTACTTTTGTTAGAAAAAACAAGGAATGCCATATTGCCATGTACCATTTTCCAAAATGGATTCGGGAGGACGAGCCCCCAGCGCCCCCCCAAGAATTTATCCATATAAAGGTAGACGCCGTCGTCTGAAATCTTACTTTATTGGACGCATGGATACACTGACATCTTATTTTGTTTTTGTTACGCTATATCCTATCTCTTTGATAATAAAAAATTTCTATTTATGAGATCATATTGACACTTGCTATAAGTAGCAACTAAGAAAAAGATAAAGTCACAATGTCTAACAAATCAATTTGGTAAAACATCCAGAATATTCAAAATTGACAAACCATTCAACTTAACCATGTAGCAACAAACTCACGCTAAGCATGGTAGTTTAAAAAAAAATGTCAATGCCAAAGATAATCACATATTTCCAAATAAAAAACGAATGATATTGTTGCATGGGTCTCTATCTCTCTCACGTCTCTGCTTTCAAAATATTTCCTAAAACAATATGTATAGATCATACATACCTAAAGTATGAGTTTAATTTGAAACAACTTTTACATGATAAAATTGTAAGATTCGTGATGTAACGCAGAAAGAAATTGTACGACTACCATTCTTATACTTTTGAAACAAATTGTGCAAAATATGAAAATTGATCTATTTTTAATGTTCTCAGAAAAAAAAAAAGAAAAAAGAAAGAAACCCATTACATATATTTATAGAAAGAAAAAAAATGAACGAGTTTTTAGGCTTTTCATAAGGAGGCGTTTCGGAGCACATTTTTAGATTTTCATTGTTAACTTTTTAGATTTTTTGCCTTTTTAAATTATGATGAGAATATATTATTGAATGTTTGGAGAGTTCAGAAAATATGTGTACAATACATTTCGCAACATGAGTAGGAGATATGTGTTCAGGAGATATGATGAGAATGTTGTTTTCGTTTTTTTTTTTTTAACACTCTGTCTAGCACCAGTATTTGTATTCTCACTTTGTTTAAGAAGTGAGTAACAAAATAAAATTTGGGCATTTATTTTTTTTAAGCTGGATGCTATTCTGAATTCTTTAGGTTGGCAGACTCGGCATTGGTATTAACTGTGTTTAACAATTGTGTAATAAAATAAGATTCGGCCATTTTTTTTAAGCCAGCCCAACATTCTGAATTTTTTGTTTGGTTGGTAGAATCAATCACCGGATTCTCACTTTGTTTTAGAAGCACGTGAAAAAATTAATTTCTGGGTTTTTTATTTATTATTTCCAATTTATGTTTAGATTATTAAAACAGATTTTTTTTTTTTTTATCAGGGGAAGAATTTTATTACCTCGACAATAGGTACATTGAGAAGCCAAACTTTCGACACATAGCGAAACGAAAGAGGCAAAAACAACATCCAACGAAAAGTCGGACCAAGAGAACATAAACAAAACAAAGCTACAGTATGAAAACAAGAAATAACCAAACATGAAGCCATTCATCTTCATGCGAATAAGAGGAAGCGCAGATCAAATCACACCAGAAAGATATACTTCCAGCGCCCAGGTACAACACCATTATCCACGTGTACACACTCCAAACCCCAGCAGCCCCAAGCCTCTGCAATTAAATTTTGATTTTGATTTTGATTTTTCTAATTCCATCCAAGCATCTTTTAAAATCAACACTATAATTCTTAACATCGCACTTCCCTTTAATCCAAATGGCCATTCTAGTTTTTGAAAGCTCAATAACCTCCTCAACCTCCCAAACTTTGTTATTAAAAACAACATCATTCCTGCATGTCCAGATTGTTCAAATAACCGCATAAAAACAGGCCATCCAACACAAATTTTCCAGATTCTTATAATTAAATCCATTCCAGAATTTTAGTAGATGAATTAAAGATGTTGGGCACACCCAAAGTACCTTCCACCAACACAAAATTGTAGACCATATGCTCCAAGAGAAGTGACAGTGAAGTAAGAGATGTAATGGGGTTTCGACTACAATGTTGCAAAAGGGGAATAAAGATTGGGAATTGCTAATGATACATTTATTTGCTAGCATTGCTCTAGATGCCACACAATTCTGAACTGCCATTGAAGCAAAAAGCTGCACTTTAGGAGGGCATATGTTTCTCCATACATCAGAAAGGTCCTTGTCCATCTCAAATTTCTGATCTTCCCATTTTTGTACGCAGATCTGACAATGAACGTAAGATTGTTGCTCCATTTCCATTGTAGGCAGTCCTCATAGGAATTTGTAATCTGAATTGGTTCCAAAAGTTGAAGGAGAGCATTTAAAAGGACATTCTCCCATTCAAATAGAGGTCTTCTAAACTGAAGGTTCCAGTATCTCTGACCATAGAAGTCAACCACATCAGTAATCTAAGCTTCCTTCTGAGTGGACACACTATTAAGTACTCTAGGAAAAGATGCTTGAAGTGTTTCATTACCCAACCACTTATATTTCCAGAATTTAATTTTGGATCCTGAGTTTACTTTCAGAGTAAACCCCTGCATAATACAATCACCCATGTCAGCACATACCTCTCCAACTGAGCATATGTCCTTCCAAACCAAACCTAGCCATAAGTCCCAATCAATAGCTACATGAATCCATTGCCTCCATTGATCGCTGTTGCGCATTAGCTGAAACAACATATCGAGAAAAAAAAATTGATCCTTGAGTCATGCCTCACTCAAAAAAGTGAAAAACCAGTACCATGAGCTTCATATTTGATGAGGAGTTTTACTTATTCACAGTTTACTTAGAAGACTGGTGGTACCTTTTAATTTGCAGATGTTGCAGCCCTTGTCCACGGCTCACGGTTGCTTCTAAATTTGAGCTATTGGTGAGAGAGCTAGCTTAAGAAATAGCCAACTAAAAGACCACTAATTCTTGCCCAACCCAGACTAACATTTGCCCAAGAAGTTAAGAGACAAAAAAAGACAATGTGCGTGTGAAAAGCGATTTGAAGTTGCGGGCTTTGAAAAGAAATGAACCGCATAAACATGGCATTTTAGTAGGACTGAAAAGCAATGGAGTAAAAGGTCCTATCTAAATTTGAGATCGTACAAAGACACAATTCAATTCCTAGTATAAGATAAACAGAATGATTGAACCCAAAAGGCAGTATAAAAATATCAGTCAAAGAAGATTGCAGAACGTGATCGGATAAAATCAACATCCTCCGCTGTAAATTTGCAGATGGATGTTATACAGCAGACTAGGCTTCTTTTCCCTAAACAGTTGCATGAACACCGACTGTCCAGTGCAAGTCGTGGTTTGACTTCAGATACGCCAGCTTGGGAGGCTAAGTTCCAAAATCATTATAGAAAGGTAACATGACTTACATGCAAAACAGAATTAGCAATCATAAACTTGTATAAATTAAGCTCGAAATGGCCATTTGGTCCACCTACTGTCACTGCAACATGGTTTCCATAACCTGTAGGGCATGAAAAAGGTCCTCAAAAATGACTGGGGGTGACTTCCAAAATAAACCTTGTTATTGCAACCAAGATAAACCTAAATGAATAACTTAAATTTTAATGGAAAGTATAAGACACCCATAGTTGTCAAAGGCGAAAGGTGCACCGAGGTGCAAAATCCTTTGGGGACTAAGGCAAGAGGCGAGGCGCGCGCCTTTTTGAAGCAAGAAGCACCTATTGTTGTCCACCGATTTCCCCAAGGGCAGGAGAAACGGGAGTGGCCAACACCGAGTGGTTTAGAAGATGCGAGGGCGTGCCAGGAGAAGTGTATCTCCAACAGAAATGTAGAAAAGCGCCTGAATATACTGACTAACTTCTTTCAAGCAATTGACAAACTCGAGCTAAAGTTACAAGGGTTCGTGGGGCCTTGAACAAGGACTTCTACACTTGAAGCAAATTACATAGAAGAAAAAAAGATTTCAGAGGAAGGGGAGGGAATAACGGGGAAGGAGTAGGAGATAGACATAGGTAAAAGAGATCGATCGACTAACTGCAAGAGTTAGGAGATAAAAACTAAATTACTTTGCTGCTGTGAGCATTACTGGTGTTTGAACTCTCGTAATGTTGCACGGAGACCTTTATTTATAGCCTCTGAATCCAATCATAACTTCCAAAAATGTAACTACCCACGATCTTCTACCATCATGCCATATCTTGCACATATTTCGGCATTCTCTTGAAGATGTGTGAAAAGGTGACATGTGTCCCTTAACTAGCCGAAAATAACCACCCATGATCTTAATGCAATTCTAGCACATGTTAATTCCGGCCCTAACAACTTGCTTTAGATAAACACCAACTCCTATAGTTTAGGTAACAAACTTATCACCTAAATTATAGATAATTCGGCTATTAATTAAAATCCAAAGGACTCTCAAACAATTTCTTTGCCACGTGTGAATTTTAAAATTTATGGTACAAACATTGCCCCCCATAAACTTTATTTTAGAAATAAAATGGAGTTTAGTAAAAATATGCTTTTAGGAGATAAATGCAACAAGAGTGCTTAATTAATAGGCGAGAACGGCTAGAAGAAGACGAATCAATCAGGACTCTTGTTACCGTTTAACCCCAACACGTGGCACAATTGGATTGGTTTGGGAAAATGTTTCTGGAATACTCAAGATACACCTTCCATACGTATCTATAAAAGGATTTAAGAGAGAGAAAGGAGAGAGATACGATCCTCAGTAAAAACAATCTCTCTCTCTCTACCTTTACCCTTTTTCACCGCCATAGCGAAAAGCTTGTCACTGTAGCAGTAAAAAATTTCGTCATGGCTACACTTCGAGCACAAGCCTCCGTTGAGGATGAGAACAACACAGGTACCGTGATGAAGAGGTTGATTGCAGAGCACCAGCCCAACATTTGTGATGAGATTCTCTTTTCGGGTACCGACCAAACTAAACATTCTTCTGGGTTGCCCAAATATGGCCTAGGGCCTTGCTTTTCAGACAAATTTCTAGACTATTTGGGCAAACATTACCCACATGATATTCCTCTTCCCTTGGCCCGATCTACTAAGGATTGGGCCCCTAATTGGGAAAACTACGGAAAGTCGAGGCCTTTTAAGGTATGGGTCACTTCCTCTTCTGAGTATAATGAGTGGCTAGTCAGGGTTGAGAAAGTAAAAAGAGATGTTTGGAAGAAAGCTAGGATCCATAATGCCATACTCATGAGCTACGATATGCCATCCCTTGATACCACTCTTATTAGCGCCCTCGCATTCTTCTGGTCTACGAGTACGAATGCCTTCCACCTATGACGCCTACACTCCAAGATGTGGCCTTTATCACAAGTCTCCGTCCCCATGGCATAGAGGCCAATGACGCTTTAGAGCCTCCTAAGATAAGTTTTGAATATCCAAAGAAGAAGGATATTACCTTTAATTATTTTCTGGAACAAAATGCCGCGACAAACCCCAAGGTTGAAGTCTCTGAGATGGAGCACATAGCTTTCTTGATTTACTGGCTAAATAAATTTATCTTCTGCAGCAGCAATTTAAAGATCACTCGATTTTATACCGATTTAGCCAAAGCTCTCTCTGTTGGTCAGGAGATTGCATTGGCCCCAATATTCCTTGCCCATTTCTACAGATGCATGAAGGAACTAGTGGACCACAAGATTTCTGGTTGTACAGGTCCCCTTTGGTTGTTACAATTCTGGGCGTGGTCCTACTTTTCTGATTTGGCTCCTGAAGAAACGCCAGAACAAAAGCAGAGAAAGAAATCAGGGGATAAAGTCTTCTGCGGCTTGTACCTTAAGTTGCTTGTTCCTAAGGAACATTCATTTGACGACTGCTTCAAGTACTTCTACTTCCTAGCCGAAAATCCACGCCCAGATTTTTGGATGCCGTTTGAGAGGAACTCCACTTGCTCTGACTGGCTTCAAACCCCCACCACTGCATTATCCTCAGAAGATCCAGTTCAGAAAGCAGTATGGGCCAGCTTCTTGGTTTCAAGGGATTTTCCGTATGGCATGGGCTCTGGTGGGCCAAATAACAAATGTGGAGTGGAGTATTACAACCCCACTCAATGCGCTAGACAGTTTGGCCTAGCCCAATTCATACCTATTCCCCCTTACCAAACTATTAATTCTGCTCTGAATGAAAGGATGTTGCTTACCCTGGATGACACCAAGAAACTTATGGAGAAGAATGCTGCCCTGATCTCCTCTAAATTCAAACTTGCTCCATTCCCAGAATTTCCTCTGACGACTCTAGCTTTTGACATATGGTGGAAGCAGGCTAGATTTAGCCAATCTTCTAAGTCTGTGGAGCTGATACTGGGAAGAGTTTCTCCAATGGCAGTGGCAGAAGGGTTGCCAATAATCAAATAAGCCAAAGTGGAACTGCTGGCGAGGAAAACAAAAGCTACAGAAAAGGCAAAGACTAAACCCTCATCGAAGAAGAAAGGTACGCCTTCTCGTGCCGAAATTTATCAATCCATTCGTAAATTTGAAACCTTCTTTAAATGCAAATGGAATCCCCATAACCCTGAAGCCATGGAAGAAGCTAGGAGGAATAGAATGACTGAAATTGAGGCTAGGCAAAAAGACTTAGCTGCTGCAGCATGGTGGAAAATATTCCAATCTACTCCTTCAGGGGAACCCATGCATTCCTTAGAAGATTTAAAGAAACCATTTGGGAAACCTATTCCCCCAACACCCAACACTTCGTTCGTCATTGCTGACACACTAGCGTATGAAGGCATGTATAAACTCTTTACCAAAAATAAAAGAGTCATAGTCGTTAAGACCGATGCCCCCCAATGGGAAATAGAAGACTTTTATAAGCGTGGGATAGTTAGGGTGATAAATTCCGCTCAAAGAGATTAGGAAATTATCATAAAATCTTCTAATACTTTCGCTTGTAATATTTGTTCACTGATTATTGCCTCTTCTTTCAGATGCTGCTCCTTTGGTAGAATTATCTGATCATGACGAGGAGGACGAGGATGATGAAGATATAGAAGAAGAGACCCAGAAAGAAGAGAAAGCCCCTCTCCAGAAGCCAAAACGGAGGTTGATGAAGATAAAATTTTTACTTCTTTATGTCCTTTGTTGCTTCTGGTTGGGCTTCTAATGATAGCAGTTCTTCTTTCCAGGCGACTTCTGTTTTTAGATCCAAAAGAACCCGATCCACTACTAAGACAGAAGATGCACCTATCTTTGCTTCATTAGAGGAGGTATTGGAATTTCCCAATCTCCTCCTTCTCTTCTTTAAGTATAACTGATCATGTCAATTTTTTCAGGCTGTAGATAGCAAGAGATTGAAGAGGAAAAAGATTCAACAAATAGGAGTAATCAAGCAGACAAAGCGATAAGACCGTTTTCGATTCAAAGGCCAAAGACATCTGCTGGGAAGAAAAGTACTGACGCAGCTTCTTCCGACATTAGGGTCTCTTCTAAAGAGAATGTCCCAGCTTTTGTGTCAGTCGACGCCACTACCGGAAACTTATCACAAAGCTCTGCTATCCCTGTAAGTAATCATGGCATTATGATACCAAGACGTATGCGAAATGCTTCTGACCTGATAAAACATGGTTTATAGGCCTTCTCCAAGGATTCTAATCTGGCTTCCCCTACTCGCTCCACTGCTGTGTCGAGCAAAGCCAAGATAGACACCCGGGATATCCTCAATCATCTGAAAGAGAAGTTGAAGAGAGGGACAAGCAGTAGCCAAATGTCTTCATCAGCAACATCTTCTGAGAGTATTCAAAAGAGCCCTTCTGTAGAGGAAGTATCCAAGGCAAAAGATGCTCTAAAGGCAGCCTTGAGCTTCAACTTTGAGACAATGATCCAGCCCGAGATCCTTACCAAGTTGAAAAGTGCCTTGGAAGTTCTCACTTCTTCTGAAGGCATACCAGATGTACCTCAAGATCAATTACAGCAGTTTAAGCTTGCTCTGCCCTCTCTCATCCAGGACTATCAGAAGAATATGATTGAAATTCAGGAGATGAAGAACAAGCAATCTCGCTTTACAGATCTGGGGCAGGCGCTGGTCATTGCTATGGACAAAATGGAAGACCTCCAACATCAGAAGGAGCAGTTTTCTCTCCAGAAGAACAAAGGCCTTAGGAAGATCAAGGAGATTCAAGATAACATTGCCCTTATGCAACAACAAGTGGTCCAGCTCCAAGCAGAAGACATCGGCCATGATGAGAAGATACAGGAGGTCATTCATGAAGAAGAAGAAGTTGCTGCTGCTACTCAACCTCTGATGGAAGAGCACGACCTCCTGAATGCCGAGATTCCTCAGGTAGAAGCTCAGCTTGAAACACTGGTGACCAACTTGTCTACTTCTACAGCTCCTTGGGACAAATTTAAGGCTAATGTTTTGGAGAAGATGTAATCTCTTCTTGTTGCTTGGTTTTTGTTTCTTCTGTTGCTGTTGAACTATTAAAACTTCTGTTTTTCGGGGAGGCACTTGGCAAACTTTAAGACTTGATTTGAATTTATGGTTTAGTCATACAACTATTTATGTCCATCATCTCCCACATAGTAGGATACCATAACTTCAAATATTTGCCGTTGATTGGGTGCTTATGCATTTCACCATCTAAATCATGTAGCATATATGTGCCTCCTTTCAAAATCTGGGAAACTTGAAAAGGGCCCTCCCACGTAGGAGACCATTTACCATATATGTGATCCTTCTTCTCGAATGGTAAAATTGTCTGCCAGACCAGATCTCCTTCAGCAAAAGATTTCTCCTTGACTCTTTTGTTGTATGCCCGAGCCACCTTCTGTTTCTGAACCACCAAATGATCTAAGGCAGAAAGTCTCAGTTCATCTAGATCTTCTAGTTCCATATACATAGCCTGATTATAATCTCCATAATCTAGGCCATTCTGGAAAGCAACTCTAGCAGATCTAATGTTTGTTTCCATCGATAAGACCGCGTCATGGCCATAGGTAAGAGCATAAGGAGTAATACCAGTGGCCGTCCGCTTAGACGTTCTGTAAGCCCACAGTGCGTCCGACAATGCTTCATGCCAAGTCCTTGGCTGATCTTCTACCTGTCTGCTGATAATCCCTTTCAGGATCTTGTTAGTAGACTCGACTTGTCCATTGCCTTGGGCATAATAGGGGGTTGAGTGTGTCATCTCTATCCCAAATCAATTTGCATTACCACTGAATTCTATCTCCAAAGAAAGATGATCCTCATCGGTGACTATATGTTGAGGAATAAAGGATGTATGTATGATCTTCTCTTTAATCATGGTGATGATTTCTTCTTGGGAAACAGAAGTCATGGGAATAGCCTCGGCCCATTTGGTGAAGAAGTCAGTGGCCACCACTATATAAGTGTGTCCTTTAGAAGAAGGAGGGAATATTTTGCCAATCATGTCCATGGCCCATCCTCTAAATGGCCAAGGCTTTATTATTGACTTCATTAAAGAAGCTGGAATTCTCTGCACCGGGCCGTGAGCTTGACAAGCTTGACATCCTTTAGCAAACTGAATGCAATCGTTTAGAATGGATGGCCAATAATAACCGTATCTTCTTAAAAGCCATTTCATTTTCCTTCCGGACTGATGTGCTCCACAGATGCCCTCATGAACCTCCCCCATAACCTTTAGAGATTCTTGAGGTCCAATGCATTTGAGAAGAAGATCATCTTCCAGGCTCTTCTTGTATAATTCATCTTCTATTAGCACATACTGAACAGCTCTTTCTCTGATCTTCTTGGTTGAGGAAAGGCTTGGATATTTCAGAAATGTTATAATTTCAGTCCTCCAATCTTCCTCTTGCCCCCCAATGTCCGTAGTGAAGATTTCCGTAGAAGCACTTCTTCTTCTGACAGATGGTAAGCTTTTTCTTTGAATAGTGATTGTTCTCTTGTACCATCCTTGGGGAATCCTGATTCCAGTGGCGATCTGTGCCAATTCATTTGCCTCTTGATTGTATCTTCTAGGAATATAGAGGAGACTGGCATCAGAAAATTCGTCTAGCAATTGTCTCGCCGCCATGTAATAAGGAGCTATTTCTTCACTGTCACATCTGTAGATGCCCCCCAACTGGTTAATCACCAACTGAGAATCTCCAATGACTTCTATAGTGGCTGCTCCCATTTCTCGTAGGATCTCTAACCCAATAATTATCCCCTCGTATTCAGCTTGATTATTTGTACATTGGAAATCAAACTGAAACGATAATTGGGTTTTAACTCCGGCAGGAGATATTATTAGGATTCCACAGCCAGAAGATGAAGCTGTTCTGGAACCATCAAATAATAACTGCCAAGGAGTATATGAAATAGTAAAAACGTCTAAGCCGATTGCTTCTTCATCAACATCCAAACAAGGATGATCTGCTAGGAAGTCGGCCAACGCCGCCTTCTGCTTTTTGGGGAATGTATTGGAAGCAGAACACCATTAATGCAAGTGACCATTTACCAATTCGGCCTCTAATGATGGGCCGAGAAAGTAAGTACTTAATTAAATCGGTTTTGCAAACCAAGTAAACCAACACAGGCATCATGTAGTGCCTAAGTTTTATTGCTGAAAAGTACAAGGGTAAGCATAATTTCTCCATAGGAGAATATCTTCTCTCTACAGCAGTTAACAATCTACTGAGATAATACACTGCTTGCTCTTGCCTTGTTAATTATTTTGGGCTATTAAACTTCCAATACAAGTTTCTGATGCTGAGATATAAAGTCGAAGAGGCTTCTTCTTGATTGGAGGCATAAGAACAGGAGGTTGAGTCAGATACCTCTTGATAGCTTCAAATGCCTCTTAATGACGAGCTTCCCATTTGAAATCCTCTTCTTTCTTCAACTTCAGAAGCTCTGAAAAGACTTGGACCTTCTCGGCCATGTTTGAGATGAATCTTCTGATAAAATTAATGAGGCCGAGAAAGCTTTGTAATTCCTGTTTACAAGACGGAGGCCTAGCTTCAAGGATAGCCTTGGTCTTGTTCTGGGGTACTTCAATGCCTCTTTGGTAAACTAAAAATCCAAGGAAATTGCCTGCAGAAACTCCAAAGGCACATTTCAGAGGATTCATTTTGAGGCTATACCTTCTCAGACGCTCAAAACTAGATCGTAGGTGCTCCAAGTGTTCTTTAAACGAATCGGACTTGACCACCACATCATCTATATAGATCTCCATAAAACGGCCAAGCATATCATGAAACATTGAATTCATCGCCCGTTGATAAGTTGCTCCTGCATTCTTAAGGCCGAATGGCATGACAACCCATTCAAAGGCCCCCAAAGCTCCTGAGCATCTAAAAGCCGTTTTGTGGACATCCTCTTCTGCAATATAAATCTGATTATATCCAGAGTGGCCATCCATAAAGGATAGCACCTTGTGTCTGGCTGCTCCATCGACTAAGACATCAGCAATAGGCATAGGATATTCGTCTTTAGGAGATGCCATGTTGAGGTTGCGGAAGTCAATGCACACCCGCACCTTTCCATTCTTCTTAATGACTGGAACAATGTTGGAGAGCCATTCCACGTATCTGGTTGGCCTTATAAATCCCATTTTCAAGAGATGCTCCAGTTCTTCTTTAACTCGTAGGTTTAACTCTTCTGACATTCGCCTAGGCGCTTGCTTAAATGGCCTGAAACCTTCTTTGATAGGGAGCCTGTGCTCCACAAAATTCCTTTGCAACCCAGGCATATCTTCATACTCCCAAGCAAAGCAGTCTTTATACTCATGGAGGAGGTTGATATAAGCATTCTTAACCACTTCAGGAAGGCGCTGGCTTACGTAAATAGGCTTTGGCTGATCTTCTGAGCCTAGATTTACCTCCTCCATAGGATCCTGAACATCGGCTTTCAGATCGTCTAACTTTGCTGGTGGTGCCTCCAAATCTTCTAACTGGATAATGTCGTCATGAGGTTCATTATCTCCTTCAAAGTATAACTCGGTCGTCAAGGCCGAATTATCTTCTGCATCCAAAGATCGTAGGCTCTCTTCTGTAATATAGGCAATCAATCGTGTCCAGGTAGCCTGCAACGCCGCCATCTTCTCACTGGCTGTTGGAGCTTGATCCATGGGAAAGAGCTTGAAAGTGGGAGTGCTCTACCGTTAATCTCTCGTAAGGAGAGAGTCACCAATTGTTTGTAGATGGCTTTGAATTCGATCCCACGTAAGTCCGGACCGGTCGTGGTTATTCTTTTGTAGGTTTGCCATACTTATTAGTCCGGTGAACTTATTTGGACCGATCTCATTGTCATACAACTTAGCGTCTGCATGATTAGAAGAGGCTAAAAATGGCCTCTTGCCCGCCCAAACTACTTCTACGTCATCACCATGCCAGAAGATTAGGCATTGATGGAGAGTAGAAGGAACAACCATGCAAACATGAATCCAATCGAGGCCCAACAGTAGATTGTAACTAGAACGTGAATTAACCACAAAGAATGGAGTGGTTAAAGTCTTTGTTCCAACTTGTAAATTCATAATAATAATACTTTGGGCCGTGGAGATGCCTCCAGCAAAATCAGAAATGCTGGCGCTAGAAGGTAGCAAATCTTGATCTCCTTTGCCCAACTTAACAAGCATGAAATGTGGCATGAGATTGGCAGCAGATCCATTATCAACCAAAATACGATTGATGGGAATACCATCTAGATGACCTTGAATGTAGAGAGGACAGCGATGCTCGGTCATCAATGGATCTGGCTTCTCAAATAAGACACTGGCCACAGGAGATTGACGGTACACCGTAGGCTCATCTTTGAGAACCACAATGGAAGGAATCTGCGAACCGAAAGTTTCTGGTGCAGACGCTTTTAACACTGGCATAGGGGAAATAGGCACTATAGAACTGATCTCTGGGGTATCCCCTGAAGCCTCCACATCGCCATCCATAGAAGACGGCTGTCCTTCTTTAGCCATGAAAGCAGTGGGAAGAACAAACACCATATTGCATGAGAGACTAGTCGAAGAAGATGAAACTTTGGTGATAGGAGCTTCCTTTTGCACAACCAGCATATCCTTTGAGGAACGGATATTGATAGGACGTGGCTTTTCGAGGATATCCTTCCAAGCAGGTTTGTGAGCCTTGGGAATCTCAGCAGAGGATAATTCTACGTTTTGAGGAGTAGGCTTCTGCACTGGACGATATTCCATGCGAGGTTTCTTCTGCACATACTTAAGAGCAGGATTGCGTTTTGGTGGGATAGGTGGAGGGGTAGGAATCCCCTGTGCCAACCTTTCAGCCTGACGGATCCTCTATCTACGCCGCTTCTGAGATTTTGATAGAGGAATCTCAGGCTGTGGAAATTTAGGATGCTTCACCTTGAACCAATGGTTAGGAGAAACAGATCCAGACGGCTTAATCATCCTAGGCCTGCCTTCTTGTGGAGCCGTAATGACTAAGGACGACATTTGCCTCTGAATTTCATGAGTCGTAGGTTTCAAGCGGTTAAACACTGAAACACGCTTCTGAGGAAACCGACGCGGAGAGAGTGATGGAGTCTCCTCCCTCGTGCGCTTGACCACCACACTTTGTAGACGCTTTGGCTTCTTGGGTTTCCCACATTCACAGCAATGGTGAACAGATGATTTCTTTGGCATAGGAGAAGATCCTCTGCGACTTCTAATAACTTCTTGATCCCACCATATAGGAGAAGAGTCATCCTCAAGAGAATCATCAGAGTCATGAAGGATCTGCTTCCCTTTAGCAGCTTGTGAAGGCGCACCAAGAGATATTTTCTGTCTTGGAATAGTCCTGGGTGCTCCTCTCATGTCCACATAAACCATGTTGGCTCCAAAATCAGCAGAGAATGGATCTTCATCTACGGCCATCCCCTTCTTTGTAGCCTCAGGGAATTTGAAATCCCCTTTATCAATCCTATCCTGGATAGCATTTCTGAAGATGATGCAATTGACTGTGGTGTGGTTCCAGGAGTTGTGGTACTTGCAGTACTCCTTGCCTTTGGTCTCAACAGGAGATGGGATCTTGTGACCAACAGAAGAGCGTAGAAGCTTGTCAGCCATGAGTTGGTCAAAAATTTCATCTGCTTTCGTAATGTCAAAAGTATAAGCCCTGGTAGTCTTAGGCGAAGCCATAGATCCTTGTGCTTTGGTGGGCTCAACTTTGACGAAGGCTTTGCAAGTGTATGGCTTTCGGTTGACAATTTCTGCCACTGCAACTTCTGAACTTTCCTCTGTCTCCGCAATGGCCACTTGATAGTTAGGATCCCTGTAATAGGTTCCCTTAGACGCATTGCGGTGATCCTGATCTTCTATCAGCAACTGTTCATAACGGGTGGCTCTTGCAGCCAACTCAAACAAGTCCCTGAAAGCCACATCGACGAATTTCTTCTGTAATTCAAGACATAAGCTATTTCGGGGCCGCATTTAACATACTCGGCCTCTCGGCAAAACCACTTTGCACTTGAAGCGAGCGGTCTTAAACCCGAAAGTGATGTACGCCTCTATCGGGTTCTCGTGCATTTGGTAAAGCCTAGAAAGAAATGCCGAGTGACCTCTTGCTTCGATTCTATAGAAGCGCCAGGAAATAATTCTTCTAATTGAGCCCATGACTGGACCGAATTAGCTGGGAGATTTATATACCATGTGAAGGCAGTGGCAGTGAGAGAATTTGGGAATAACCTCATTTTAAGGAACTCGTTACTCGCTGCCTCTCCACATTGTACGGAGAAGCGTGCCACATGCTCCACTGATGACTTGGTATCTTCACTAGAGAATTGGGAGAAGTCTGGAACCTTGTACCCCTTAGGAAATTCCACTCGATCTACAGCCTCATTATAAGGCTTTTTGTAAATAGGCCTCCCGAACTTTTGCAAAATAGGTCCAAACTGATCTTGGACGTACTCAATGACCTGTTCTTTGCTCAGAAGCACTGGATTTTGGACAGTTGGAGATGGTAGAACCCTTTCAGAAGGTGCAATGTTAGAAGCACCAGTAAAGAGAGGATTGGGATCCTTCCATCTTCCGGGGCCGCCTCGTGGTGAGAGGCTGCTCCCATCTTTAACTTACCATCGACTGGAACGTCTTTCTGTTCTCCTGGGTGGTTGAATTGAGAAGAGGAAGAAGACACCTGATAATGGGGTAAGACGAAACCCTGAGGACCAGGCATCTTGAGTTGGTCACTGTTGGTGCCATTTCCAGAAGCGACTGGAGTTAGTTTTTCGTTAAGAAGAATTATCATGTCTTTAATGGATTTAGTGAGATCCATCTGTGACTCTTTGATCTCCTTGAGTGGACCAACGATAGAGTTAGTGAGTCCTTGAGACAATTCAGCATTTGTCTCCAGAATAATGTCTCTCATGCCAACAGCCATCTCTTGCAAATCTTCTTGAGATGCCGCAAAGGACTGGCCTTCAGCAGCTTCAACTAGGTCATCGCTAGTTCCCGTGCCTTTAGCTCCTCCTTTCTTGTCTTTTCCCGCCATCTTAAATCTTCAAATGTGTTATGGGTCCCACCGGGCGTGCCAAAAAAATGTTGTCCACCAATTTCCCCAAGGGCAGGAGAAACAGGAGTGGCCAACACCGAGTGGTGTAGAAGATGCGAGGGCGTGCCAGGAGAAGTGTATCTCCAACAGAAATGTAGAAAAGCGCCTGAATATACTGACTAACTTCTTTCAAGCAATTGAGAAACTCGAGCTAAAGTTACAAGGGTTCGTGGGGCCTTGAACAAGGACTTCCACACTTGAAGCAAATTACATAGAAGAAGAAAAGATTTCAGAGGAAGGGGAGGGAATAACGGGGAAGGAGTAGGAGATAGACATAGGTAAAAGAGATCGATCGACTAACTGCGGGAGTTAGGAGATAAAAACTAAATTACTTTGCTGCTGTGAGCGTTGCTGGTGTTTGAACCCTCGTAATGTTGCACGGAGGCCTTTATTTATAGCCTCTGAATCCAATCATAACTTCCAAAAATGTAACTACCCACGATCTTCTACCATCATGCCATATCTTGCACATATTTCGGCATTCTCTTGAAGATGTGTGAAAAGGTGACATGTGTCCCTTAAATGGCCGAAAATAACCACCCATGATCTTAATGCAATTCTAGCACATGTTAATTCCGGCCCTAACAACTTGCTTTAGATAAACACTAACTCCTATAGTTTAGGTAACAAACTTATCACCTAAATTATAGATAATTCGGCTATTAATTAAAATCCGAATTAAAATCCAAAGGACTCTCAAACAATTTCTTTGCCACGTGTGAATTTTAAAATTTATGGTACAAACACCTATGTAAAAAAATTTAGAAAAAATAGTATATAGCAATACTTTAATTAATAACACTAAACCAATAAGTTTTAGATAGCATACCATCCAAAAAAACACAAAATATATGACTCAACTTAAAAGATACATTCACTACTACAATAATGGTTAAAGATGACACAATAAAAATTGAAATAATGAAAAACTGTCATTGAAAATATGAGGGTAGAGTTTTGATATCATTCTATCCTAATAATTGTCATCTTTGCAATATAAGATGGTAGTTTATAATAAAAGTGACATTATTATCTATTTCTTTAATGTCAGTTTTTGCTTAGAACTAACATTAAAACAAGGTGCTTCCAGAAGCTCATATGGATAACCTTTGAATGTCAATTTTTCTTAAAAGTGACATTGAAACTAAGCTTTTTTAATGTCTGTTTTAATTAGAACTGACATTGAAGTTGATCATAAAAGATGACTGTAAAAAAGCGTCATCTTATATTAAATCCAAAATTGACATAAAATGTACTCAACTTAAAATTTTTCGAAAATATAGTATAAATATTTTTGTTGGTCTTTCGTCAACAACAAGCGTGCTAGCTCAGTTAATAAATGCGTGCACGCGAGGAAGTCAAGGTCTTAAGTTCGAGTCCTGGGGCAAACAAATATTAGCAAACCACACAAGTGCTACGTAAGCACCACACAAGTGCCACGAGGGATCCATGTGAACTCCACTGGGCGGTCATGCGAGGGCGGCCACACAAGAGCCACGTGATCGAACTAGAATTGGATTTATTTTTTTTTAAGAATGGAGGATAGGTAAGATGACAATTTAAAACAGTCATAACAAATCTAGACTTTTAAAATGTGATTCAAGACACATTTTAATTGTCATAGTTCAAGGTTTTTGTAGTAGTGATTACAATTAAGCTTAAATCACCACAAATGTATATTTTCTTTCATAAATTGATGATCACGCAGTATAATATTGAAGCCGTACTATTTTTGAAAATGAATCCCCTTCTTTTTCATCAACTTGGCAAATAAATAGAAAGTATTTAAGTAGTGGACAAACTAAAGACTTCAAAAGATTAGAATATTGAATTGTGGATAGTCTTAGTGTTGGAGAATTTTGTGAATGAAACCGGGGCACTCGGAGGGTCTCCCGGGGCAACCGAGACCACCCCACCGGATTCAACACAGCTGGGTAACTCCCTCATGATTATGGAGATAATGGCAGAATTGATTTTCAATTCAATTTTGGATTCATGGCTGCGGTTACAAGATCAAGAATTCATTGGCAGAATTCATTTTCGTTATTGAATGGGGAGGCTCCCCCATTAATCCCGTATTCATGTTTCAGCTCCCTTTTCCAGCTATAAAAGGGCAGCTCTGTTTTGGTTTGTTCACAAGCAATTGTGCAACACATTTCAGTATAGTCACAACTCGGTTTTTGTGAGAGAGAGGCAGACGAGAGTAATAGTTCGCCAAGGCTTCCAGCGGTGGTGTTCCGGTGGTTGTGGTTGAGCCGTTGTATCCTGGGACGAAGACGCTGATTCATCCTACAACACCCACGGTAGGCGGCGAATCTTTGTTAAGGAGAGTGTGGTTACACACGACTCGGCATATGTTCGACAGTTTGTATCTCTGTTTTACAGTTTATGTTTCTGTGTTCATTTTGTATTCTGTTCATGTATATTTATATATGAGAAGTTTTGTTTTTCCTGGAATCACGATTGCCGCTGTAATTTTTCCAACAAGCTTAACAAAGATTTTTGATCGATTGGCAATCGAATTTCAGAAAAAACAATTCTGTTTAGACTGACCTTTGAGTTGCAAGAACAGGATTGATGAACAGAATTGGTGGTATCTCGTTGAGATCATATAGTAATCTGACCAGATTACTCGTGGGATATAGATTCGATATCAGGGGCTACGGCCTAAGTCAATCGTCTTGCGATTGAACTTCATTAAAGCCCACGGCTTTAGGCGGTTGTGCTTGGCCCGGCCTTGATCCTATTGAGTTTGTTTGGCCTCTGGAGCAATCTACTTGGCTTAAGCCTTGACATTGCTCGGTCAGAAACTTGTGATCAGTGGATTGTTTGGCCTCCTGAGCAACCTACTGCCTTAGCGGTGGCGTTGCTTAGCCTCAATCCTCTGGATCTCTGCTTTGTGATAGCAGTTCTTGTGTTGGGTTTAAGAACAGCCAGTGGTTGGGCTAGTTTGGCCTAAGCTTGTGCTCTGCCTGCAGTAATATAACCAGTGGAAGGTTAATTACCCAGCCTTAGTACATGGCCAGTGTAGTAACTTGGCACAAGGATTGGTACACTTAGCAGAGGCAGAACATGAATTGCCTTGATTGCTTAAGCAGTGGATTGTGTATACGTTTAGGGATGAGCCCTCGGAACTCCATAGGGCTAGCCCCTAGGAACCTCAGGGGGGCACACCCCCAGACCCCCCACCGGGGGGCAAGCCCCCAGGACCCCTGTGGCACGTTTGTGCGTTGTGGGTGCAAAGACCATGTTTGGTTGCTAAGTTTAGATTATTAATCTATACTTATTGTCATGATTGTGAAAGTAGTTTCACTAATTTGTGGTTTGTCATTTCTCAGGTTAAGATGACAACTGGAAAGAGCAATGAGACTTCAAATGTGGCAAGCTCAAGTGCTGCTACTCCTTTGCACGGAGTCCCCTCGATACCAATGTCCCATGTTGATAAGCCTGGGAAGTTTGGTCCAGGGGTTGATTTCAAGAGATGGCAACAAAAGATGATGTTCTATTTGACCACTCTCCATCTCGCTGGGTGCTTGTCTGAGGATGCACCAGTTGTTGCTGAAAATGAGACAGACAACCAGAAGCGACAGGCTCTGGATCAGTGGAAGAATGCTGATTATCTGGCCAAGAATTATGTCTTGAATGCTCTTGATGACTCGTTATACTCTGTGTTCAAAGGCGAGTCGACCAAGGAATTGTGGAAATCCTTGGACAAAAGTACAAGATCGAGGAGATTTGGGCCTAAAAAATTCGTGGTGGGCCGCCCTTGATTATACTATGAAAGATGAAAGGTGCGTGGTGAACAAGTCCAAGAGCTCCAGATGTTGATCAATGAAATCAAAGCAGAAGGGATGTTATTGCCTGAGCCGTTTTTGGTGGCTGCTATCATCCACAAGCTTCCAGGAACTTGGAAGGAGTTCAAGAGTTATCTCATGTTCAAGAACAAGGAGATGACATTGGAGACTCTCTTCTACAAGCTCAATGTCACGGAAGGTAATCGGGCTAGAGAAAGGGCTGCCAAGGAGGCCGAAATGGCAAAGGCCAATATGGTGGAGCATGGTCGTCCTTCCTCTAGTGGTGTGAGAAAGAACCAACATGACAAGCGGTCAGATAAGCAGAAGGGCAAGAGTGTCCATCTGGGACCAAAGGGTGGTGTTGCTAAGAAGCCCAAGGAGAAGTTCCAAGGGAAATGCTTCAATTGTGACAAGTTTGGCCATAAAGCATCAGAATGCAAGAAGCCACCTCGGCCCTGGCGCATATTGCAGAAGCCTCGGGAGGTAGTTCTGACATGAACTTCTCAGCTATGGTATCTGAGGTGAACATGGTGGGCTCAAATCCACGGGAGTGGTGGATTGACACTGGGGCTACCCGCCATATCTGCTGTGACAAGAAGATGTTCACGTCACTTGAGCCGGTTAATGGGGAGAAGCTGTTTATGGGGAATTCAGCGACCTCAGATATTGCTGGTGAAGGAACAGTGGTCTTGAAGATGACCTCGGGGAAGACATTGACCCTGAACAAAGTGTTGTTCGTGCCAGACATTCGCAAGAATTTGATATCTGGCTCTCTGCTGAGCAAGCACGGCTTTCGCATGGTGTTTGAATCAGATAGGGTCATTCTGACCAAGGCTGGATCATATGTAGGGAAAGGTTATATGGCCGATGGGCTATTTAAAATGAATGTAATGACTGTTATCCCTACCATTAATAAGACAAATGCCCCAGTTGCTTATGTGCTTGAGTCTTCCATTTTGTGGCATGGTAGACTAGGTCATGTTAATTATGAATCTATGCGTAGATTAGTTAACTTGGACCATATTCCAGCTTTTCATATTAATACAAATCACAAGTGCGAAACTTGTGTCGAAGCAAAGCTAACTAGAACTTCGTTTCGCTCGGTTGAAAGAAGTACCGAACCGTTGGGGCTAATCCACACTGATGTGTGTGATTTGAAATATGTCCAAACGCCAAATGCAAACAAGTATTTCATTACTTTTATTGATGATAGCACGAAATATTGCTATGTGTACTTGTTAAAAAGCAAGGATGAAGCGTTGGACAAGTTCGTTCTTTTTAAGAATGAGGTGGAAAACCAACTTAGCAGTAAGATTAAGGTGGTGAGAAGTGACCGAGGTGGTGAATTTGAATCACCGTTTGGTAATTATTGTGCTGAACACGGTATTATTTACCAAACCACTGCACCTTACTCGCCTCAGCAGAACGGAACTGCGGAGCGCAAGAATCGTACATTGAAAGAAATGATGAATGCTATGTTGGTTAGTTCTGGGTTGCCTCAGAACATGTGGGGTGAAGCGGTGTTGACCGCTAACTATCTTTTGAATTTAGTGCCCCGCAAAAAGTTGGACAAAACACCTTATGAGTTGCTCAGAGGTAAGAAGCCTAACTTTAAGCACTTGCGAGTGTGGGGGTGTCTTGCTAAAGTAGCAATACCTCCTCCTAAGTATGAAAAGATAGGACCGAAAACCGTTGACTGTGTGTTCATTGGTTATGCACACAATAGTAGTGCATATCGGTTCCTTGTGTATGAGTCTGGAGCAACAGATATACACAAAAACACTTACATGGAGTCTATAAATGTGTCATTTTTCGAGCACATTTTTTCCATCAGATAGATCCAATGGAGAGTCTAGTTCGTGAAACGGACCGCATCCCCGCTAATTTTGGCAATGGTGACCAAGGAAAGGAAGGGGATGTTGAACCCAGACGCAGCAAGCGTGCTAGGACATCAACATCCTTTGGTCCAGATTTTCTAACTTATTTGTTAGAAAGTGAGCCTCAGACTTACAAGGAAGCTGTTAGCTGTCCTGAAGGTCCTTTGTGGAAAGAGGCCATTAAAAGTGAAATCGACTCCATCCTACAGAACCATACGTGGAAACTAGTGGATTTGCCACCTGGTAGTAAGCCTCTGGGCTATAAGTGGATCTTCAAAAGGAAGATGAAAGCAGATGGGTCGATAGATAAGTACAAAGCTAGGCTTGTCATTAAAGGCTATAGGCAAAAAGAAGGCCTAGATTACTTTGATACTTATTCACCGATCTCAAGGATCAATTCCATTGGGATGATAATTGCTATCGCAGCCTTTGCTTTCTTGAAAAACCTCGAGATACATCGGATGGATGTAAAAGCGGCTTTCCTAAATGGCAATTTAGGCGAAGAAATCTATATGGACCAACCCGAGGGTTTTTCCGCCGCCAGTCAAGAAAGGAAAGTCACGTAAGCTTGTTAGATCTCTCAGTATGGTCTAAAGCAAGCTCAAACAATGGCATGAGAAGTTTGACTATGCAATGTTGTCTAGTGGCTTCGCATCAACGAATGTGACAAATGTGTGTATGTCAAGGACACTAATGAAGGATATGTCATTATTGTCTCTATGTTGATGATATGCTCATTGTTGGTAGTAATGACGTGGTCATTCGATCTACCAAGGATATGTTGAACTCTAAGTTTGACATGAAGGATATGGGTCTTCTGGAGATGTAATACTTGGTGTGAAGATCACCGTAACATCGATGGCCTTGCATTGTCTCGCATTACACACTATGTTGACAAAATTCTTGAAAAGTTCAACGATCCTCGATACGTGCATCGCAAGAACCCCGTAGGCGTAAGTCTCCATTTATCCAAGAATGGGGAAGGGGGTGTCCCAATTGGAATATTACCGGATAATTGGGAGCCTCATGTACTTGATGAGTTGTACAAGGCGATATAGCCTACAAGTAAGTAGACCGAAAGCAGATACCGCAGTAATCCAGACATGATCACTTTGGAAGGCTTATAGTCGAGTACTACATTATTTAAGGTATACTCGTGATCTAGGGTTGCACTATACCGGATATCCGCCAGCATTAGAAGAAGCGGTACCGTGATGCTTAATTGGATATCGGATATGAAGGACTCCAAAATCCACAAGTGGATATGTCTTCACGCTTGGTGGTGGCGGGTTGATTTGCTTGGAAATCTTCTAAACAAAGCGTGTATAGCACTCCATCTACAATGGAATCTGAATTCATTGCTTTAGATAAAGCAAGCGAGAAGAGGCCGAAGTGGCTACGCCGGTTCTGGAAGATATTCCAAAATGGTCAAAACCAGTGCCAACTATTAGTATCCACTGTGATAGTCAAGCTACGATTGGTAGGGCTTTGAGTGCCAATTATAATGGTAAGTCTAGACATATACGTCGAAGACATAATACCATTAAACAACTACTCTCAAGTGGGGTTGTCACTATTGACTATGTGAGGTCAAAGGACAATATTTGGATCCGTAACCAAAGGGTTATCTCGAGAGCTAGTCGAGAAAGCATCAAGAGGAATGGGGCTAAAGCCATTACGCTCATAGTTACCGTGGGGGTAGCCAACCTAGTTGACTGGAGATCCCAAGATCTAGGTTCAATGAGACTACTTTATGCGTGTAATTGAGAATGATCACTGTGGAGATTTGATCTCTTGCCATTTCTAAGATGCGGAACAGTGAAGCCTGTAAAGTGGAAGAGGTTAAGCATTGCTTTTAATGACTCTTATGTGTCGGAGATGCCGAGCGGGGTATAGCAGGATACCCATTATAAGAAGGTCACCTATGTGAGTATGAAGTGGGGCGCTTCTCGTGGAGAATTACGGCAAAATTCTCGAGAAAATACTTGCGTAACGGGGAAGGAGGGTGTCATGGCGAAATGAACCCAACAAAGGAGAATCAACTACGTCGGGGAGAATTCTGCGTGGACGTCGTTGTCTAAGTTTACACCGGTGGCGGAACAGTTCAAAGCGGGTTCGCACACTGATCTGCCAGTAAACTCGATAGGCTATCGCAAGGGAAGGTTCAAGGCCAAAAGCTACCTATCCTATGCAGGAATTATCCGTTGCCTCTCTCGGTCGTAAACTTTGTACTGGCCGTCGGTGTGCTGCCAATTTTCATTCATGGGGGAATGTTGGAGAATTTTGTGAATGAAACCGGGGGCACTCGGAGGGTCTCCGAGGGGCAACCGGTGACCACCCCACCGGATTCAACACACACCGGGTAACCCCTCATGATTATGGAGATAATGGCGTAATTGATTTTCAATTCAATTTGGATTCATGGTCGGTTACAAGATCAAGAATTCATTGGCGTAATTCATTTTCGTTATTATTGAATGGGGAGGCTCCCCATTAATCCCAGATTCATGTTTTGGCTCCCTTTCCGTACCTATAAAAGGGCAGCTCTGTTTTGGTTTGTTCACAAGCAATTGTGCAACACATTTCAGTATAGTCACAACTCGGTTTTTGTGAGAGAGAGGCAGACGAGAGTAATAGTTCGCCAAGGCTTCCAGCGGTGGTGTTCCGGTGGTTGTGGTTGAGCCGTTGTATCCTGGGACGAAGACGCTGATTCATCCTACAACACCCACGGTAGGCGGCGAATCTTTGTTAAGGAGAGTGTGGTTACACACGACTCGGCATATGTTCGACAGTTTGTATCTCTGTTTTACAGTTTATGTTTCTGTGTTCATTTTGTATTCTGTTCATGTATATTTATATATGAGAAGTTTTGTTTTTCCTGGAATCACGATTGCCGCTGTAATTTTTCCAACACTTAGTGGACAAATAAAATAGTAATATAAAATGTACATGAGTCCAAATACTCCAAACCAGTAGATAGTTACCCAATACAAGTGTTAAATGTACTATTAAATATACTGTGAAGTGTGGGTCAGTGGGTGGCTGAAGTCTTTGTAGAAAGAATCATGCTACATGTACAACTATTTCAGCTCCAACCATTTACAATTCACTCACATACAAGTGAAGCCCACACACAATTATGGGTGTAGGTCCCACGTATATGTTAGGGTTTGTAAATGGTTAGAGCCGAAATGATTGTACAAGTAGCATTTTTGTTGTAGAAATCGACAACACTAAACACTATGTGTCGCATAGAAGTTGAAGACGAGAAGACACGTTGCAGCGAATTCAAAACCCCCCAAAAGAAGACCTATTAACAGTTGAAGAAGAAGACCCATTAATAGTCGAGATGTGGAAGAAGAAGACCCATTAACGTACCTCTGCAAAAATTGAGATGTAGATGATGAAGAGTCACACAACTCAGTCGTAACCCATCGAAACTTTGTTAGTAACTTTGTTCGACGATCACCAGTTCACCAACTTTAATCGAAACCCATTGAAACCCTAGATGTGGAGAATTGGATATGATGAAATCAAGTTTGGGTTTTTAAAATTTCGGAAGTTTTTTACTTTTCAAGTATTATTCGATGGGTTACGACCCAATTCAGGGGCTGAAATTGTGAAAAAAAACCCTCCCAATTTGCATAAATTAGGTTTCGGACCCACCAGTTTGTATTGTATACGAAAATCTAGGGTTATTATTAAACTTGAAAGAAGCGCGCTTTTTTAGCGCCTCTCGCCTTCACGCCTTTGCGTCACCTCTTTTCAGTCGGCTCGCCTGGGTGTGCCCCAGGCGCAAATGGTGCGCCTCTCACCTAAGTGTGCCTTTGACAACTATGAAGACACCTAAACTTTACCTGAGCTCAGACCATGTTAAGTACACATTATTGTTCTCACTCCTCATTCGTTAATTTCAACCATCTGAGCAATAATGCAAAGCATGACCTGAGAAGCATGTACTTGACAACTTGCTCGGAACGAAAGACAAAATAAGGTGACCTTTGGGCTTTGGGACGTTGGACTTATATGCATCAACATCATGCCCATAGATGTAATGGGAAGCTTTAGAGCTGTGTACCATCTAGAAAATTCTCCGTCACATCATGGAAATTTCACAACTGCTATTGTCAGGATTATAATCTTATTCGCAGCTACAATCTACTTGACGCAGCACCACTAAATTTAATTACAAATTATCAACACTAGACAATGCATATGAACATAAATGATCTAGTGCAAACTTTCACACTATTACACAGTTAATCCTCAAAAAAATTTCCGGGCTAGCACTGAGCAATTCCAAGCACAATTTTTTTGTGTGGATAAGTGGGTGTTTGAGCCAACTTGGGCACATATCGAGTCCCCTCACTTGTTCTTATGCTTGCACTCAACCAACCCCTTCGGTTAATGCCAATGACAATTGATGTTTCGTAATTAGCGTGCTGCAAGCTGATGTGGCACTAACCCATTAGCGCATAAGCCCCACCCTCTTATTTTCATTACAATTAGGTATTGATTTGGTAGTTTAACAAAAGCATTTAGTACACTAGTTAGCATAGCATTTAGCATCACTTGGATAGCACGCCTGACGCCTCAATACCACTCTACCAAATAAATAAACACTAAAGTTGAACACAAAAATTCCCATAAGTTATAATAAATCAATTGGGAATTTGGAAACGTAAAATTAATCGTACCTTACCACCGTGTTGGTTTGCTTTAATCTTTACTCTAATCCTGCACAAAGTTCTTGACAACTAAATGGAGCCTATTGATTCATAGTACAGTCCCGATGAATTCCTTCAAAACAACCCAAATTTCAATTTAATTCGAAGTATATCCACCAAACGAAGAACAAAGCAAGCGATAATAGAAGTGAATAAAATCTACAAAGGGACTCACATAGCTCGTTCGTTGTGCTTGCCAGCTTTCCAGTAAGCATAGGCCATAGTGAATTGATAGAGATCCGATAGCAGAGGCGTCACCATAGGATTGGTTGGTCCGGGTATAACCCGATTACCTTCTTCTTCCTTCAAACCATTCGCTTTTACCTCCATTGTTTTTGCCGTGAAATCCTATGGTTCAGTTTTCTCTATCCAATTCAAGAGATTTAGGTGGGTAAGGAGACCGTGAAGGGCCGGGTGGGGGAGAAGGGATTTGGGGATCTGATTTTGGGGCGAGAGAGTTAGGATTTAGAGTCTGATTTTGGGTTTTGTGGGAATTTCCTAGCGGGGAAAAAATTTCAGCCAATTTTGGACGAAAATATAGTGTGTGTGTGTGTGTGTGTGTGCACTACATTGCATTAACATGTATGGGAAATCCTCGTAAACATACGATACATCACTCGAGGGCGTTTCGAGTTTTTTGGAAAATCGGAACCGTCTTTCTTTTTTCTAGGAGGGATTATATCATTCGTGCCAAAAATTAAGTAAATTTATTATCTCTATATGCTTGATCGGAGTTAACAAAAATTTTCCTACTAATGATTCCCACGTCCTGAATCTCCAGATGAAGGGGCTTTCAAAATCAGATTGACCCAAAATTTGGTGAGACGTATTAAAACACTGAGAAAAACAAAATGATAGGTGCAGATCGTTATAATTGTGTTACGATCGTGTGGCTAATGTACATTAAACTATAGCACAAGACTTAGTTTGTAACTAACTATATTCAACGTATAGATTTCAAAGGTCATTACCGAGTCAAAATTTATAATGGTTGATCTGAATCGTTAAAATTTCATCCCTCGTTGATTCCATCATTGACACCAATTTTGGAGATCATCGGATATCAATAGCCATGATATCTGATCATGTTTAATGCTTCCCAAGGCCTGAAAGTCTTATTCTAACCATAACAGGCCCACCAATTTTTTTTCCCAATCGGAACCATCTATCTTTCACATATTACAGAGTACATCGTTCGTACAAAAAGTTAAGTTCATCGTGTTTCAACTTACATTTAATCGGATGAGAACTCTCTTGTAAAATTCATCTAAATAACACATTTCATACCCCAATCAAGGGGTTTTCTAAATCCGATTGATATGTAACTTTCCATGATTGATTTAATCAACAAAAACTATCGTATTAACGCTCTTGATTGTTCAATTAGTTTAATTTAATGGAGATCTAAACATATTTGTAGAGTAGAATAACAAAAAAAAACACCATCGCCCTTTAGTGAGGGAAATTTCTATTTCCATGCAAAATCCCTTTTTTTTTTTTGGGTGGGGGTTTCAAATTTCCTCGCAAAATGGTTTAAGTTTTTCCGTCCAACTAATTTGTAACCAAAAAGCACCATTGCCTTTTAGTGAGGAAAATTCAATTTCCACGCAAAATCCCAAATGTTTTTTTTGCGGACTTACAAATTCCTCGCAAAATGTTTTAAGTACAACTTTCCAAATAATTTTGTAACAAAAAAGCACCATTGCCTTCCATTAGTGAGGAAATTTATTTCCTCGCAAAAGACACAATTCCTCGCTAAATCCCAGATTTCCTCGCACATACTCATGGCACTAAAATCATTGTTGCCTTGTAGTGATGAATTTTAATTTCCTCACAAATAACCCAATTTTTTTTTTTGCTGCGAGCAAAATTCCTCGCAAATTGGTTTCAACATTAAATGCCTTTTAGCTACAAAATTTTATATTGCCTCACAAATACCAACTTTTTTTGTGGCAACGAAAATTCCTCTCAAATTGTTTAGACCTTTAACATCTAATTAATTTAAAACAAAAAATCATTATTGCCCTCTAGCGACAAATTTTTCTATTCCCTTGCAAATTGGTTGCAACAATTTACGTGGATTTTTCGCAATTCCTCACAAATACTTGTCTAGTGGGAGAAATAGTTGGTGCCAAAGTTTTACCGACAAGTTTTATCAAGGAAATATGTTTTGTCCCATTACCAAGGTAACAGTAATTTCCTCACAAATAGTGTGCCTCTAGCGAGGAAAGTTTCAGCAAGGAAACAAATTTCCTCACTAAATGCCTGATTTCTTGTAGTGAATGCTATAAAAAGTCCAACCCTTTTTATAGTACCGGCTACCATAGCGTTTGCTAAAACGCTATATATCACTTTCTATAGCATTTTCGGCATGCTATTGAACCTGACTTTTGTTGTAGTGGAATTTTGGCCGTGAAGTGTGGGGGTTGAAACTATAGCATATCCCCACCTTGTTTTTATTGGGTAACGTGTTCCGCTCCTTTTTCTTAAAAACATACTAAGAAAATATATTTTAGACTCCAAAATTAGATAACAATTTACATAAGAACTGTTACCCCCTCCATTCCATTTTAAATGTTCCTTTGTAAATCTAACTTATTAAAAAAACTTCATCGTATTCTTCTTACATAAACTTTTACCTTCACAATATACGTACCTCACATCATTTTTTACCTCAACATTTTAAAATTATCCCCCACTTTTACCCACTAACTCTTTTATTCATTAACTTTCCAAAAGAGTAAAACAATAATTATACAAACTTTTTTTTTGATCGGCAATAGAAATTTATTAAAACTCGATAAGGGTACATCGAGCAAAAAAGAAAGCCACAACCAAACACATGTGTAAGGTATAGGCAAAAACAAATTCCAGCGGAGTATTTAAATTAAAAAGGGAGGATAGATAAAGGGCCAAAAAAAAAAAACACAAAAACAAAAACATAAAAAACAAAAAGAGATGAAGAACAACATTAAGGCAAGCAAAGGCAACCACCCAAATAACTACTAAATTCTATCCTTAGCCTTGCTCCACTATCACGGTATCAACAGTAGCTGGAACCAAAAACTTTGAGTATAGCCTCCACACCAGAAATCTTCAAATTAAAATCCCCCATGAAGTAATTTTTCAAAACACACTTATTAAGGGAACTATTCAAAATGGAATACTCAACCACTTTCTACGTCTCCCAAAATAAAAAATAATAATAAAGTATTCCATGAAAAATTTGTTATTGGCAGGATGGTAAAACTCAAAGGAATAATCATTCCATGATGTTGCAGTAACGTGGTAAGTCAATTAAAATTAACTTCCATTTGAACCCATACAAACAATTTTGTATTAAGCCATACTAAAGAATCAAACTCATAATTCACTAGCAAAATTTCGTATGGACTGGCAAGACTAGTCCCATAAGATTTGAAATCACCAAGAAGTTTTGAAACTAGATTATAGAAGAAAACAAATCACTAATCCCAAATGTTGTTTATGAGACATAAGGAATGAATGGATCCGATAATTGTTTTGGGGTCAAAGAAATTTGAAATTTAGATAGATTTACTGAGTTGAGCTCAACTATCTTGCATCCATATTGTATCCTGCCCATGACCCCAACATTTAAAATTTCACGGGATTGCTAACCCGTCTAAGTTATTGGTGGAAGTAAAACAACATCGGAGGAATTAATTACCGTGATCTTCGTCCCACTGGTGGAAAACAATACTATTATTCCCTTCGAATATGCGCCGGAACTTTAGGGATTAATCTATTGCTTGTGCTGACATCATCCATCATCCATATGATGTCATCTGCAGGATGTCATGGATGACCTAGATGATGGCATGCAAATGGAAAATAATGAAAAATTTCTTGATGGTGTGAGCTTGCTCCACGAGTCTTCCAAAATAAGTAACGGTGCTAAACATCACTAATACAATTTATCTTTATTCAAAAAAAATTGTGATGCTTAGTTTCACGTTAACTTCTGTGACTTACTAGCTCTTCTCGAACAAAGAATTGAAAAAATAATTTTTTTTTTTTACATTTATCCTATTTTTTCGAAAAAAAATCCCGACTTTATAGCATTTCTACACGGTCTATTAAGATAACAAAAACCTAACGCCCATATTTAAGACTACAAAAAGATACAACAATTGTAGAAAAACCTTATTTTAACCTTTAAGATAAATTATGACTTAAAGTTTCAACTTGTAAGTGGGAAAAACAAAGCAATAAGGCTCTCTTGTGTACCAACAACAAAAAAAAAAAAAAATTATGAACCAGCTTGCCAGTCTTTTCTTTGTTTCTTGCAATGCGAATCCTATACTTCAACGATTTGCATGCATCACCGCAGTGCCTGGGTCTTTTAATATTCGATGACAGCACCCTATCTAGCACTTTATTTATTTATTTGTACATTCACCTTTTGATAAAGTACAAATATCATACACCATATACAGAATCAAAATGGAAACAGATTGATTTACCTAACACAATCAAGGACCGCATGCACATTTGCAGTTGGCTGCCGCCTTTTCAATTTTGACTTGTTAGGCTTCACAATTGTATTTTAAGTTTCTGCTTTAGACTTGTTAGGCTTCACAAATTTTGAAACCCAAGCTTTCTCTAATGCCTCCTCATTTAAAGTTAAATGCTTTCTCTTCCAGAAACCTGCGTATTTTTTTAGGTAATCTTTGTCTTACCTCTACAAACATTAAATTTCTAGTTTTTCAAACAATCATATTTTTGAGGGGAGAAAAAAGAAGAAGATGATGTTACTGTTAAACCATTGGTAAATTAGAAAAATAAAACTGCGCGATACAATAATAATATATTGAACCATCCGAATAACTCGAGTCCTATGTACGTAACTCAGTTTTCAATTCCAAGATTTTCACTATCTCGGTGAGCGGCAGCTGTGCAAATTGGAAACGCCACCTCATCATGCTTCTCCTCCTTGTCAAAGGTGGCCATGAGATTATAGAGGCTTAAGCGAATTTTGAAAATAGCCCCCTCGGTTTTGGTTTTTAAAAAATAGTGAAACATAGTGGTATACTTTAAGATTCATAAGTTAACTAAAACAAACTTTTTCAAATTTTCATAACATTATTACAAAAGGTATCAAACATAACGGTTGTGTTTGGTTTGGTTTTGGGTTTTGATTTTTGTAATGATTAGAGGGAGAAATAGAGGTAATAATTAAAAAATAGGTATTAATGATTAGTGAGAGAGAGAGAGAGAAATAAGAAAAATATTTTAAAATAGGAGTAACAATTGAATAATGATTTAGAGAACCGGTTCTTAAAAACTCAAACCAAACAAGGCGAACAAGTCCCACTCATTTTCAAAATAATAATTAATTATATTATTAACTTCAATAGAAAAACAAGAAAAAAAAGGATTGTCCAGCAGTTGAACCAAGGACCTCTTGGTTTGCAAGAGTACATGCTAACCACTTAGGCCAAAGAGCTATTTTAGACATACCTCGGAAAAATAAGTATATACGATACAAATGTCTTATATTGGGATAGGCCTCCAATTTTTGCTTAATTTTTAACCCTAAAGCGGCTGCATCTCCCGTTTTGGGTCAGGACTGGTACCGCCTTGTCATCACCTCATCTTCTTTATCATCTTTTTTCTCAACCTCAATATCTTCAGCTTTCTGGAACTGTTTGCGTTGTCCTTTGCAACTACATTCTTTGCTTCCAAATGATTTTTCACTCAACCTTTGATGGGGTTTTCATTGTAGAAATCGTGACATTCTTCCTCAAATACTTTCTATAATTTCTCCCTCTTACTGTAACATTAATCCATTCATCAATTCTCTGAACTTTATCAGTGGAAATCAGCATCCTGCTCACATAAAAAGCTTCCTCTTTCCATGTTTCCTCAATATTCATTGTGATAAAATATCCCCAAATTCCCCAATTCTCTTAAGATTTTGAAACCCCCATGCATTAAGGATTTAAAGATTTAAGAGCATACCCCAACGAATAAAGACCCTTAGGCTTGGTTTGGCTAAATTGAAAAAACTAGATTATTGGTTTTTTTGGTTTTGTTCTTATTCAAAAAAAATTTGTATTCGTTAGTTTTCGGTCGATTTTTTTAGGTTTCTTGACTTGTCTCGACGAGAGTAATCTAAAAAATATGAAATTATTAGTCAAATTTTAAATTTTGTAAATAAAAACGAAAAATTATCCAAAAAGAATAAAAACCCCGGGTAGGCATTCATACTATCATTCAATTAATTAAAGATTTGCTGTCAGATACTGACACCCAATTAATGCTAGTATGACGTGACAAACTCGACAAGAACCGGAAGCGAATATAAGAATGGGTGTTTATATTTTGTAAGGGGTTATCCACCCCATTTTACCTCTTATTATCCATGTAATTTCTTTCGGATCAAAAAATAAAATAATTAATGGTATAATTTTTATTTTTTTGCACCAAATTAAACTAGTAATAGAGATCTTTAATTCAATACAAAAACATTTTAAAAATTTTATACTTTAAGATTTTACATTGTTTGCTTGTTGGCATGTTGAGTTAATTTTAATATTTAATATTTTTAATTTATACTATAAAAGAATATTGAAATTAATTTGTCCATTATAACATAATTTTTGACAAATATGACAAAATAATTAATTTTGGCATTTATATAATTATACAAATACATAATCTAATATAAGCATTACCAAGGGTAATAAAGTCTTTTGACATGATTTTACTTTATCCACCCTCCCTATCACCCCCTTTTTATCTCTCATCTAGACCATGGATTATTTATTCTCCCCTTCTTAATTGTCACATCAATATAAGTCCACTATTCTTATTTAATCCCTTACTATTTTTTCTATTGCAAAACAATTTATCAAATAAAACTTGACAAAGGAAACATCAAGTTGGGGGAGACGGAAAGGGAATCAATCTCCCTACTAATTTATCCACCCCTTACTATTATGAACCCCAATATCCCGTTTGGCTAGGGGATGAGGAGGGGGTTATGTCCCAAAATCAGTGTCCATTTTCTATAAATAACTATCAAAACATACCAAACTTTCAATTCTTTTCATAAAAAGTACTCTTTCATTCCTAATTCATTTGACAATTTTTGATATTCATATCATTCTTAAATTGACAATATCTTTCAACACATAATATTTTTCATAATTTTGAAAACTTTGTATTATAGAATTTATTAAAATCCATCAAGCAAAATCCATGTTACATATTTTTTAAATATCCATATTGAAGGATATAAACAATTTAAAAACATTTAATTGACTTCATAGTTTTTTAATGTTATTTTGAAAATATAGAGCACAAATTTTAACTTCTTCAAAAACTCGATTTCTCATAGAGGTCATTTAAATTGGGATGGAGGGAGTACTTGGTTTGGCAAGTTTTCGTGAAAGGGTATGAGCTATATTCCTCCCGGATTAATACCCCTGTATATCCCTTTAGGAGTACTAAATACCCCTGAAAAATGACCATTCTACCACCCCTTGTGTAACAAAACCGTACCCCATATTTTACGAGCTCTTGCAATTTCCTTCCAATTAAAAACAAACTACGTGCGCGCATAATTTTTTTTTATTTTTTCACCAAATTAACCACTAATAGAGATCTTTAATTTATACAAATAAAATTTATAAAATTTTATACTTTAGAATTTTACATTGTTATCATGTTTGCTTGTTAAGTTGTTTTGCAATATCATTTTGATCAACAAATAAAGTACTTTCGCATATAGTGCTTGTTGAGTTGTTTTGAAATATTCTTTGGATAAAAAAAAATTGTTAAATTTTTATTTTTTTTACACCACATTAAATAACTAATCGTGATCTTAAATTCAATTAAAAAAAAATTTAAATACAAATTTTTTTAAAAACAAAATTTAAACTTTGGAATTTTACATTGTTGGAGTATAATATAGAAATTACTAAATTAATATATAAATTACAAAAATGCATAATTAGAAAGAAAAAAAAACTTACATGGTATGCATAATTAAATTAGAAATAATGGCAAAACATTAGGTGACATGCATCATTATCTTAATAAAATATTTTAATTATAGATATAATCAATAAAAGGAGTTATTACATCATATTTGTTGACAAGTATAATTAATTTTATTATTCTTACATTTATGTATTTATTTTAATGTAAAATCTAATATAACACATGCACAGGGGCAAATTAGTCATTTCCCAGGTTTTTACATCATCCACCCAACCTTACACTTCTTTATCACAAATTCGCCTAAATTAAGTACTCTTAGGAGAGCTTTCAACTATCAGGGAATCTCGTCTTATGGTCTTATGGTAGCAGCTTTGGGGCTCAAAGGTGCAATGGTGGAATCTGATAATAAGGAGGCCATTCACCTTAGCGTTTCAGAGCTTGTCCCTCCTTGAAACCTTTCTGCTTTGGTTTGGGACATTCGTGAGGTAGCTCAAGTTGGTCAAATTGCTTTCAACTGGGTTTGTCGATCGGCTAACAAAAGCTTTGAGAGGATTACTTCCCTGTTATTGGGTGTCTGTCCACTCATATTCTCTTCTATCTATTTTCTCATCTGATTTCGCTTTGTAGCTTTCAGACATTTTTCTCTTTATAAAAAAAATATATTATTTAATTATCCTCCATAACTTTCACGTCAATGCGGGTCCACCATTATAATAATATCTCTGACTAACTTATCCACCCTTGCTATTTTATCCCACATCTAATCAAGGCCCAAAGCCAATACAACATCCAAATGGGCCGTAAGTACTTAATCAAATTAAGATTTTGGATTCGAGTTTCATTTCTTAACTTCGTGATTTAGCTAAATAAGAACAAGCCATCGGTTTTAAACCCGTGCACGTACACCCCGACTCGGAGATGTCACGGTAGTTTAGTAGAAAGATGCTTTGGTAGAAAGATAAAGTTCAACACTTGTTAATTTTGAAAGAAACTACCCTATGTTGCTTTTTATATAACGAACAGATTTGAATCCGTTTGAAAATTGAACATCGATTAAATATTCAAATAAGCGAGACTTATGGTCATCGGATATTGTTAACATGATTTTAGTACACCCTTATCTTGAGATAAATATAAACTAGTGACAAACCCGTGCAATGCATGGGAATCGAAACACAAAAATGGATAAAGTTTTATGTGTACATAGTTTCAATCGTAAAAAAAGTTGTTTATTTCTTGTATCTCTAATACAGATGCATTACGATATCAAAATTTTGCCTTTTGAATAATGAAGTTACAGGAGCTAGGTTAACGTAAATGTGTATCGCAACTCCTAATTTAAAAATCACGTTATCGATGGTGTAATCGGTATAGTCAAATGAGTTTGATTTACTATGTGCTATTTCAATAGCTATCCTTATTTTTAGCAGTACACCCATATAGCACGGATTAAAGCTTTTTTTATAACTAGATTTCCAGACCAGCTTGTGCGCTCTTCGATTGATTCTGGGTCCTGGAGGTAACGATTGGGCATCACGCCTTGTGGCTCCAAGAGTTTGCAGGCAAGGAAAAATCAAGATCACTTTCCAATCCATTGGGGGTCATGAATTAAAAGTTACAAAAATATAAAACTAATAGATGGGCGTGATTTTGTTTTCGTTCTGCTATATCCTGCCACTTTGATAATAAAAAATTTCTATGTATGAGATCATATTGACACTTGCTATAAGCAGCAACTAAGAAAAAGATAAAGTCACAATGTCTAACAAATCTATTTGGTAAAACATCCAGAATATTCAAAATTGACAAACCTTTCAACTTGTCCATGTTGCGACAAACTCGTGCTAAGCATGACAGTTTAAAAATAAATATGCAATACCAAAGATAATCACATATTTCGAAATTTAAAAAAAAAGGAATGATATTGTTCCATGGGTCTCTGCCTCTCTTTCGTCTTTGCTTTCAAAATATTTCCTAAAATAATATATATAGATCATACAAACCTAAAGTATGAGTTTTGAAACAACTTTTACATGATAAAATTGTAAGATTCGTGATGTAACACAAAATATAATCGTACGACTACCATTCTTATAATTTTGAAACAAATTGTGTACAATATGAAAATTGACCTTTTTTTAATGTTGTCAGAAAAAAAAAAAGAAAGAAGAAAGAAACCCATTACATATATTTATAGAAAGAAAAAAAAAATGAACAAGTTTTTAGGCTTTTCGTAAGGGGGTGTTTCGGAGCTCATTTTTACCTTGTCATTGTTAACTGTTTAGATTTTTTGCCATTTTAGATTATGATGAGAATATATTTTTGAATGTTTGGAGAGTTCAGGAAATATGTGTACAATACATTTTGCAACATGAGTAGGAGATATGTGTTTAGGAGATATGATGAGAATGTTATTTTCACTTTTGTTTTTTTTTTTTTTTAACACTCTGTCTGGCACCAATATTCATATTCTCACTTTGTTTAAGAAGTGAGTAACAAAATAAAATTCGGGAATTTATTTTTTTTAAGCTGGATGCTATTCTGAATTCTTTAGGTCGGTAGACTCGGCATTGGTATTCACTGTGTTTAAGAATTGTGTAACAAAATAAGATTCGGCCGTTTTTTTTTTTAAGCCGTCCCAACATTCTGATTTTTTTTTGGTCGGTAGAATCAATCACCAGGATTCTCACTTTGTTTTAGATAATTAATTTCTGGGTTTTTTTTATTATTTCCAATTTATGTTTAGATAATTAAAACAGATTGAACTAAGGCATCAAAAATAAGTCTTTTGCTAAATCGGTCAGCACCGGTATAAAATACAATTCGAGCACCGATTGAACGAAGTGAGCTACCTTCACTTTGGACAATTTTTTGGGGTCAACGTTCGGCGTGATTAGAGCGGGTGCAGTGTGATTCAATAAAAAACAGGGGGTGTTGTAGTAAGAACAATATTGCATACTTTAATATTTTTTGTTTATCCGCCACTTCTGTTCCTTTTAATTTGTACTCCATTTGTTCCTATTTGTTTCTCCTCTACAAAAAGTTGTGTCATTTTTCAAATGAAAAAATAAAGTGTTTTTGTGTATCGTTTTTCAAATTTTTTTACACCAAATTAAAGTACTCATCGTGTACTATAATTCGGTGCGAAAAAATTTGAAAAATGATACACGGAAGCACTTAATTTTTTTTATTTGAAAAAAGGCAAGAGAGAGTGTGTGGGACAAACAAATAGAAACGGATGGAGTAAGTCTCTGTCTCCACCTTTTTTTTTACCGTTATTGCATACTTTAATATTAGGGGAAAGTGAAATCACACAAAATTGACCTTGCCAAACCCCAAGGCCAGCTCAAATTGCCATATTCATGAATTGTAAAATCATATTTTAACTAAATGAACAGTGAATTGAATCCAAAATTTTGCAGCTTTTTAGACTGTCATGGATGAACAATCTTCGACCAAATAATATCAGAATGCGCGGGAACTGATTAGGACTCCATTGTACACGGAAAAATGAAGGAAAAAAAATTGACCTTATAAAAGTTGGCGCCTAGAAGATTCCTACCTAGTACCTAGGGCATGCAGATTAATCTGATTCTCTAAAGAAAAGAATGCATCCATTTTTGTCTTTGTACATAAAATGTACAAATATTTTTATTTGGGCCCGATCATGTGAATGATTGGTGCCATTTATATTTTTCAAAATAATATTTACTTGTATCCTGAGAAAATTTAGCTCAATCAGATATTAATAAATGATCCATCCATTTATCCAATTTTTGATTTAAAATGAAAAACTCGATAAATGGATGACACATTTACTAATATCTCCGATTGAGTTGAGTTTTTACCAAATACAATGCAAATATAGTATTTCTATTGGATAAGTATTGATAATACATAACTTTTGCAAATATAGTATTAAACAAGGTATAACGTATACTTTAGTGATGGTAGTTGTTGCTCAAGACTAATGTTCAAATTTTTGTATCTCATAAAATTTTAATTTTTTTTTTCTCATATTTCTTATAGTTTATTATATTATTGTATAATTTCAAAAAAAATTACAAATAAAACCTTTTGACTATAAATAAACAAAGATAGTTAATTCTCACTCGACAAACTTTGACTAAAAAAGATTTAAAATAATCCAATCTCTTATTGTGAAAAAGAATTTTTCACAATTAAAGTTGATAGAAAACGCAGTGTATGAGAACTACTTCTTTATCATTGATTCATTTTCTTAATGTCACAAAAAAGTTTAGAAGTTTATTTTCGTTATATAACAACACAAAATACCATATTTAATCTTTTTTTATCTTATAGTAGCCCAAATATTGAATTTTTTTTTTTGTGAAAACGAATCAAGGGCCCCATTTTTCAAACTCATGTGAGGCCTTCAAATTATCAAGGTCAGTCATCTAACTGCAAAACTAAACTTTGGATCGATCTTGGACAACCCAAATATTATGACTGGCCTAATTCCACAACACCTCATTTATGTGAATAAAAACACTTTTGGTAACATATCTAAAAAGAAAAGATGGACCTTAGCTTGGATTAATGGTGTTCAATAATCCTAGAGTTCTAATTTCTCCCACAATTTACTTCAACTTGAGAAAGATCTTATTTCTGAGTATAATAATATTCTTGCTAAGGAGGAACTACTTTGGTTCCAAAAATCGAGATCTAAGTGGATTGTCATGGGTGAAAAAAACACTCGGTATTTTTATCTCTCCACCATCATTCGGAGACGTAAGTCTAAGATTAATGTGCTTAAGGATTCCCATAATATTTGGATTGACAACACAGACATGATTAAAGATCTTGTTCAAAACTATTTTAAAGATTTATTTAGGAACCAAAACAACCCCTTTGGTCTTCACCTTGTTATTTTGTTTGGTTGATAATTTTGAAAACAATATTTTGAGAAATGATTTTGAGAGAGGGTTAGAATTGGGAAAAAGTAATAGTCAGAGAGATGTGTAATAATGGGAGAGACATAGAGAGAGAAATGAGAATAATGATTAGAGAGAGGGATACGAGTAGAGAGAGAAATATGATTAATGATTGAATAAATGAGAGATGAGGAAACAATCTTTTTGGAATTTTTTTTGAGAATTATGAAGTGAACACAGAGCTTCTCTCTGTTTTCCCATTTCCAATTCTGAAATTTGGAGTATGGTTAAAAGCATCCCTACGTGCAAGGCCCCTGGGCTTGACGGATTCCAAGCCATTTTCTATAATAAATATTGGAACACCATAGGAGAGAATGTCTGTCATTTTTTTTTTTTTTGATCAGCAAAGCAAAACTTTTTATTAAATAAAAGAAAGATACAAAGAAAGCCAAAGGCCAATCAGGAGAGGGACGGAGAAACAACAGGTCCTCTAACCCCAGACCAAGAGAGACAAAGGCAACACAAAATAACAACAATGACTCAATGAGTTGGTAAGGGATCAACTCAAGGCAAAAGAAAAATCTCCCAGTAGCCACCGACCTGGATCACAGAGCTTCAATAAGGGAATTAAACCTAAAGACAATATCTCCATGAGATACATCTCTAAATCCCGGCCCATGATAAGCTTTCACCCAACAAGCTACTCTAAATTTGATCAACTCTCCCAATACCTCCCATTTGGGAGCAACCCCTTGGAAAATTAGCTCGTTTCTCATGTTCCACACCGACCACAAAACAGCAAAACTGCATAACTCCCATAATACTCTTTTGACATTTTTGAATTTCCATCCCCTCCACCAACAGAACAAGCTTTTGATTAATACTGGAACCACCCATACTATATTCCACCAGCTGAGTACCTCACACCAAACCTGCCAAACCTTCCCGCAATGGAGAAACAAGTGATTTACAGATTCTAAAACTTCCCCACAGAAATGACAAAAACCCATTTTGATATCAGAGAGAATACCCAGATTGTAGAGCATCTCACCAGTTTTCACCCTTCCCAACATTGCCAACCAACCTAAAAATTCAACTTTCGGAGGGGCCACATTCTTCCACATGTACATCAAATCCAAACAAAGTTCATTACCTTCAGCTTCTTTGCACCTGTATAGAGAATTAACAAAAAAATTGTTTGTATTTTCAGCCATCCACTCAAGACAATCAACTTTATCTGGGTGTAACCCCACAGAACTCAACAAATTAATTAGACTGCTCCATTCTTCATGTTCCCAATCAAACAAACCCCTTCTAAGCTCCAACGAAATACTAAAATTTGGTCCCCATCCCTGTACCACCTCTACCACTATCACCTGCTTTTGAGAACATATGTTGAAGATCCTAGGAAACACAACTTGAAGGGCAACACCCCCAACCCACTTATCATGCCAAAATCTAGTCTCTCTGCCATTACCCACAGAGATCTTTACATTGGACACAAAGAGTCTGAATAAATCCTCCTCTCTTTGGCCTACAAATACAATATCCTTCCAAACAATAGACAATGCTCTATTAGGAGCAGAAGAGGGTAGCCAAGATAATTCATCCAGTTTATATTTACTACAAATAACCTTTCTCCACAAAGACTTTCTTTCAACTCCAAATCTCCACCACCATTTGAGGATCAAGCATTCATTCATCAATTTTAGATCTTTGATACCAAGTCCTCCTCTCTCTTTGCTTTTTGAAATCTTATTCCAACTCACTAAATTGACTTTTTTCTTTAATTCACCACCTCCCCAAAGAAATCTGCTTTGAATCTTGACCAATTCCTTCATCACGCAATCAGGTATTTTAAACAGCGACAGATAGTAAATAGGTAAATTACCCAAAACAGATTTGATAAGGGTAATTCTACCCCCAAAAGAAATGTGTCTCATCTTCCAAGATGCTAACTTGTTTTGGAATCTATCAATAACAGGTTTCCAAGTAGCTTTCTTCCTTGGGTTAGCACCCAAAGGCAAGCCAAGATATTTCAAAGGTAACTTCTGAGCCTTACACCCCAGCCTATTTGCAAAAGAATTCAATTCATCTTGAGATAAACCCACACCAGAGACAACACTTTTATGGAAGTTGATTTTCAGAGAGAATGTCTGTCATTATGTCAATAACTATTTTATCAACAGCACCATCCCGAGTGATGTTAATAAAACTCTCATCACCCTCGTTCTTAAATCTGATTTCCTTGACAACATTAAAATGTTTAGACCGATTAGCCTTTGCAATGTGTCCTATAAAATCATTACTAAGATCATCGTAGCTAAACTTCGTCCTCTTTTGGGTAACATTGTGAGCCCGTTCAAAAGTAGTTTCATACATGGGAGATCCACAAACAACAATATTATGATTACTTAGGAAATTTTGCATACTTTGCATTCCAAAAAGGGTAAGAAGGGTGGCATCCTCCTCTAAATTGATTTAGAGAAGGCTTATGATAAAATATCTTGGAAATTTCTTCTTGATACTTTGATTTTTTTAACCTCAATCCATCCTGTACTGCCCTCATCATGAGTTGTGTTACAAATATGAAAACCTCCATCCTTTGGAATGGAGAACTGCAGGTCGTGGGCTTCGACAAGGTGATCCTTTATCCCCATATCTGTTTGTGCTATGCATGGAAAGTCTCTCCTTTCTCATTCAAGATAAATGTTCTATAGGTAATTGGAAAGGGATCAAGGCCTCTAGAGACTCTGAGGCCCTCACACATTTGTTCTTTGCCAATAATCTTATCTGATTTCGTCAAGCTAATCTTTTGAATTGTAGAGACATCATGGAAGTGCTTAACACCTTTTGTGACTTATCGGGTCCATGAATATTGCCAAATCTAAGCTCTTTGTCTCTCCCAATGTTCCTAGGAACAAAGCGCTTAGATTTAGCAATTTTTGTGAGATTGCTCTTACTAATGACCTTGGTAAATACCTTGGAGTCCCACTCATTCACAAGAGAGTTAACAAAGAACATTTCAAGCACATTATTGAAAAAGTGCAAAATAGACTTACTGGATGGAAGTCTAACACTATACTTCTTGCTGGGAGAGCTACTCTTGTCCAAGCCTCCTCGTCTACCATCCTGAATTATACCATGCAGACCATGCATCTTCCTGCTTATGTTTGTGAGAAAATTGACCGTCTTAACAGGGATTTCCTTTGGGTTGACACCGCAAACAAAAAGAAAATTTACCTTGTTAATTGGAACATTGTCTACAAGAACAAGGATTGTGGTGATTTAGGACTTAGAAAAGCTAGAACTCAAAATCTCGCTATATTGACCAAGCTTGGGTGGAAAATTTCCCAAGACGATGATTCCTTATGGACTAAAATCCTTAGGGATAAATATCTTAAACACCATTCTATCCAATCTTGGCCAAGAAATAGATCTGCTTCCTTTACTTGGAGGAGCATTATGCATACCAAGGAAGTTCTCAAGAAGGGCATTAAATGGACCATCGGGGATGGTAAATTAGTAGACTTGTGGAATGACTGGTGGTGCAGCGATAGCCCTTTAGCGGATGTTTACCCAGGTCCACATACTCTGAGTAATTCCAAAGTGGAAGAGATTATCGCCGATCGGCAGTGGAATCTTGATTCTACTTCTCACATTCTAGATAGCTCTACTTGAAATGAGGTTGCACGTATTACTCTTCCCATTTATGCTCAAACCATGGACCACCCTTCATGAGTATCCTCTCCCAACGGCATCTGCTCTACCTCTGTGGCGTATGACTTTCTTACCAAAGATACTAATGACACAAAGGGGTGGAAGTGGTTCTGGAAGTTAAAATTTCTCCAAAAATTCAAAACTCTTGTGTTGCTTATTTTTAATAACAAATTACCCACCAACCTCCTTTGTGCAATGAGAGGTATCACATCTTTAGATCTTTGCCCAAGATGTAATACCTCATCTATTCAGGGAATGTCCCAAAGCCTCTGTACTTTGGGATACCCTCCCTTCGGGCCAGCTGATGAGAGACAGAATTCTAAGCTCCACTTCGGATTGGCTCTCCCTTAAAAAGAAAAAAATCCTTCGGTTTGGAACAGAAATACCTTGGAACATTTTATTTTGCACCACCTATTTGGCAAATTTGGAAGGGCCAAAACAAAAAAAGCTTTGATAATCTTGATATGGTGTCGAATATAAGTGCCAAATTATTGTGTTTCCATCTTACCGTGATAGTGGAAGCTTCTAATTCCCTTCTCACCTCTAGCCCTCCAATGCAAAGACTAATTCCTTGGTTGCCTCCTATCACAGGTTCTTTGTAGCTAAATATGGATGGAAGTTGGATTGAGACTCGAAGACAGGCAGGTTTTGGAGGGCTTTTCCGAAACGAGCAAGGAGAATGGGAGCTCGGATATTATGGAAGAATGCAAGGTAATTCAAGCCTAGAAACCAAAATCTAGAGCATTTACAGAGGTCTAACCATCATGTTGGAAAAGGGTTGGACAAATGTTCAGATTGAATCAGATTCACAAACACTAGTTATCCTGTTTAATGAAGGCGCCAACATAGGGGCGGAACCAGCCATGGGTCGGGATGGGCCCTGGCGCCCCGCAGTTTGAAAAATGCACTGAAAAAAATTAAAATTTAGATATAATTTTTTTTTTTTTCTATTTTCAGCGTAGGGCTACTCGTTTGAAATTAAAATAAATGTTTCCAACAAAATTTGAACCAAATTGTTATAGTCCTAACAAAAGAAAACAAGTATAACCCACAAAAGCCCATATGTAATAAATATATAAGGATAGTTGTTTGACATTAGGTTCAATGTGGAAACACTGAAAAATTGAAGATAATTAAACGACTTCTTTGCATATAGCTTTCATCATAAATATGTTGTGCATTTTTGTCAGCGCTAGATATAAATTAAACGACTTCTCAATGCCACTACGCCAACATGAACCACCCCCAGAGTAACATTCTGAATGATGGGAACTGTTTACTCCCCCGTAGTGGCGGCTCTCTGATCCACATTTGAAGGTCCACAAACGAATGTGCTGACTACCTCGACCACTTTGGTGCTGAACAACAGGAAGATTTGGTGGTGATTTCCACCCCTCCTCTAATAGTTTGAGAGTTTTTGCTCAGGGACAACGTTAACATAAGGCATATCCTTGATTAGTTTGTATTTTTTAGTCTACTGCTATTTGTATCTCCTCTGCTGCACCTCTGATGCAAGCTGACCAAAAAAAAAACTTAATATTAAGCTCGACATTAATATGCAGTGAATGAGGGAGGCACCACGGGAACATTTTCTATACAGGTTGGTCAAAAGCCTCTTGGACGAATTAGTTAAGAGTGAGTTTTCATTATGACATTTTCAATATTTTCTGGTCAGGTAAACTATGAGTGGTGTAAATATTGAAAATACTGAGAATATCGTGCTAAAAACTCAGCCTTGTATATGTTTGGGGTGATGGTGCTTTGGCAAAAAAGGGAAAAAGTAGTTTTTTTTTGGTTTTTTTTTGTCTTTATTCAAATATTTTTTGCATTTGTAAGTTTTGCGTCAAATTTTCGTGATTCATGAATTCGTCTCGTTGAGGTGAATCCAAAGAGTATAAAATTATGATCAAAAGTAATATTATTTGACAAAAGCAAAAAAAAACCAGTTTATTGGTTTAATTTTGGCTCTATTAAAAAATTAATTTCAACCATAATTTTATACTCTTTGGATTCGTTTCGTCGAGACAAATCTCTAAACTATGAAAATTTGACGCAAAACAAAAAAATGTAAAAAAATAATTGAATAAAGACAACGAAAAAATGAAAAAACCTCTTTTTTTGCCATTTTTTTTTACCAAAAGAGTGGAAGTATCAAAATGCAATCATCGCATGATATTCTGTGGGATTCACGTACTTTGTCCTTATTATTGATCTCCTCATTAACTACATAGTTGTACGGCCACCATTAACAAATGTCCAGTAGTGCCTGTCCACGTCCCACTCGAACACACAATTTCAGTGGAAAAAGTTGTGGGACCACCTCTCCTCCATACCTTATATTAGGGGTACCCATGGTTTGGTTCTGGGATTTGACCCAAACCGGTAATAAAGGATTTATGTTTTTAAGATTTAAATCATCCGTGGATATTAGTCGAAATCATCCCGTCAAACAATCGTTTATTTTTTTGAAAAACGTGTTATGTCGTACCGTTTCGAAAAACGTGCACATGCCATAATTTCATAAAATCCTCCGTTTAAAATATTTCCAATAATCGTGTTACTCAAATACAAAAATTCTTTCTTCCGAGAATTTAAAAAAAAAAAAAACATTAGGGGTTATACTTGCTTTTGGATTTGTTGGCATGTTTTAAGACTCGTTTGTCGAGTCGCCACTTGGTTTGGACTAAGCCAAGAGAGAGGCTTACTAGAAACTTTAGTAGTTTGAATCCGCTGTCGTGTTTTATGAGTCGTTATTCGAATCGCCACTTGGTTTGGGTAAACCAAGAAAGAGCATGACTAGACATTCTAGTCATGGATTCTATTTGTCAGCCTAAATAAATTTAAAATATTTATTTAGTAATTCCGGGCAATCTCGTTTCATTTGAAAAGCTCTTTTGTTCAAAAACTCAATCGGGCATTATAACTGTGTAAATTTGAAAAGTCTATTTTCAGTCGGGCGTTATAACTCCATAATTTGGTTTTCCAAAAGTTCATCGGGCCTTATAACGGTGCATTTTTATAAGTCAATCTCAAATCGTGCATAGTAACGACTAAGTGTGTTTTTCAAAGTCTAATCTTTCATTAAACCGCTAATCATCCAACATAATCTCGTTTAGACATAATTAAGCACATTTAAGTATAATAATGACATTTAAAATGAACTAGAAAATACTAATCTAGGGTTAAGATAAAGAATCTACCTAAATTTCCGATGACTGGTCAGAAGCCGATAAGCTAATTGGATTCCGGTGGAGTAACGGTCATACCCTTACCAATATTTGAATAGGTTTATTTTATAGTACTCTTAGAAACATGTTTTAAATAAATTGATAGGCTCCGAACATTTCTGTGGGCTCCAAAATGGATGGTTTGCATTTGATGTGTCGAATTTGTCTCCAAAATCACCCCTATATATATTTGATTAAGTACGTTATTTTATCTGAATAGGTTTTTTCTATGCTGTTTTTAAGATAGAAAATAATAAATAATAAAAATTAATGCACAGTAAAAGTTAATAAAAATAAAAACACGAAAAAAGAATTTTGAGTTTTGTCGAATTGGCTTGTCATTAAGTACAACTTATGGAATGAAAAAGGTGTTTAACAAGGGAAGAGATAATATTCGATCCCTTCGTGGAACTGGACGGTTCTGATAAAATAAAGTACGTATAGATTTATTCACTTTCAGTGGCATCCATTAGCAATTTCATCACATGCGTAAAAAAACTTACCCACACATACAAAAATTCAATCATTTATGCAACAAACGAAAAGATGTTGCCCAATTTTTTATTTTTATTTTTGGCTCAAACGAGTTTCGAAAACCCTTTCATCGGGATGCAGATTATAATAGGAGAATATTATTCATCCAATCAAAAGTTTAATTAATAATAGGTGCGTGATAGACAGTTCTGATAGCAAAAAAAGACCCCAGGTAAGGCTCATGAGGTGCTTTATAAGGCTTTACTGCCTCCGAAATCATCAATGTTTTTTTATTAGGAGGCTATCAACATTCGATGATTTTCCAATTTGGTGAAAATGATGGATTAAGTAAAACATGAAATGACCATCATAAAAGTATACTCGACAATAACCTTTAAAACTTATACATCAAACTTGTTTGCCAGTAAACTAAATCATAAGCAATAGGTGAATGCATAGTAATAACACAACCACGGCACAATTATGACGATCGAGCTCATTGATTTCATTTTGCTTATTGATTAAATAATTCATGTAAACTTTTGGCCCCCTCGATTTCAGAAAAGCTCCTTCATTAGGACACAATTTATAGTAAACTAAATCATGTGAAATAGTTGAAAATAGTTTAGCCACATGATCGTGACATAATTATGACGATCGAGATCGATGACTTCATTGTGCTTGTTGATTAATGATAGGCACGTGGAAAGCTTGCTTTTGAGCGCCTAAGTATGGTGATTTAGCATGTTAGACGGGGCGTTTTGAGCTTTCTTTTCATTTGATATGTGCACGTGGTGTTTTTGCGTGTTGAGCGTAATTTGCAGGTAATCTAGGGATGTCGGCACTAATTTCGAGATATTGGGAATGCATGCACGTAGGTTGAGGAGACTAAGTAAGTATGAAGTGGACCTTGCGTGAAAGTAATCATAATCCGTCAAGAGCGCAACACTAATTTTTTGGAGCGCTCAAGATTGGCACAAAAGGTCCAAAAAGTGAACAGAAGAATTAGGAGCGCTAAACCAAAAGTGGTGTAGCGCTACCGGTTTGTTAAGAGGTTAACGGTCAACGGGAGGAGCAGCCGGTCAACGTGGAAGATAACGAAGCGGTAGCGCTACCCCATTTTTATGGTAGCGCTACCGAGCGGCTAGGATGCCTAGTAAACGTCATCGTTTGGTCTTCACGTGGAATGTTTTGGGATTCTCGTTCGTTTTTCATTAAGATTACGATAATTGGTATAAATACTCTTGTTACAACTCAGATTAGGGATCCACGTATTATTTTTAGGTTTTCACTTTTCAAAGCTTCGGCTACAGTTTTCTTTCAGTATTCTACATTCAAACTTGTTCCAGATTTCTGGATTTCAGATTTCAGTTTGGTATTGATCATCAGGTTTTTTTGTTCTCTTGCTATCTACGGTATCGTTTCCTATTTTTATATCTTTATTCTTCAAACATATCTAGATCTAGGTTTAATTGGATTTCTGCAGTGATTACAGTCATGAATGAGCAGTTGTTTAGAGTGCGGCTGTGGGACGAAGGCGTGCCGTAGCTAGGCTAATTGATGTTTCACCTCGGGGCCGAATTTACTTAATTTTCGGGCAATTTTAGGAAACAGAAACTTTGCTAACAAACAAAACTCAGGCATCGCTGGAATTCGAATGTGCACGAAGCCTGGTGACATGTGGTGCGCATTTGTTAGAAAGCCTTTCTTTTATTCTAAAATCAGTAAAAAGAGGAATTGTGGCCCGAGTAAATATCGGTCAGGCTAGTTGCGGACGTTGGGTTCCCTCAGCTGTGCTCTCTTTATTAATTTGCGTTCAGTCAAATTAGCGTAGTAATTTAGTTAATTAATCTCATCAAATCAAGGAGTGGCTACCTAAAAGCCAGTTAAACTAAAACTTCGCACTTTGAGTCAAACACCGTTAGCCGTCTCTGTGGTTCGACTCCGGTACTTCCAGATTTATTGTGCTACACTGGCCAAGAGTCCTACGCTTGGGACGCGTCTTTATTCGTCTTATTCCTAGTCACCTGGTCGGTCAAGCAATTAAATTATACATATTAAATTCTGGCTGCATTGGGTTTAGAAAGCCCCTTCATCGTGACACAATGGATAGTAAACTAAGTCTTGTATAGTAGTTGAATGTCTAGTAACCACACGACCGGGGCACAAATCATGACAATCAAGATCACTGATTTTGTTCTGCTTGTTGATTAAAACCAACATTCATATTTTGGCTTGATTGGATTTAGAGAACACCTTCATCAAGACGCAAATTTATTTCGTCGCAAAATGATATTTCCCATCCAATCAAGTGTCTAACAATTGATTTACCCAAAAAATAAAGTGTCTAACAATTTAAACGATTAACTTCAGTCCTACTACGAATTATCTATTTAAACATGAATTCATATTTTGCAAAATTTTAAAATATAATAATTTTATGATAAAGTTAAATATTTTTCTGTAAAAAAATGGTTGCAAACCAATAATATAAGTTAACATATTTTGCCACCCAACATCCTTGTCACTTAAACATTTGATATAGCTAGAGATATAGTGCAACCATGTTGTTCTTGGTCGCAAAATAATCATGTTGGACGCAATAAAATTTTTTTCAACATTTTAATGCGACTAGAGACATTTTGGTTGCAAAATGAATTTATGTTGGTCGCAAAAAGCTTTCCCGCCAGCGGCAAAAATTGGCGCCAAGTAATAGACGACCCACTTTTGCTGACCAGCTCTCTTAGTCGGTATTTGTAACAACATTCCACTAATAGCGACCAAGTTAGCATAAAATTGCTAGAAACCATGTTAAAAGCGACCAAATTTTGTTGGTCGCAAAAAATTAGTTGCTACCTAAGCAATTTCTTGTAGTGTTGAAAGGATTAAATATCCCATAACCTATTATATTGATCGTTCCATAATAAATCATGATACACACACACTCAACCACACACAACCACACACACACTCACATGCCGAGGGACCCACCGTGGGTCCCTCGGCATGTGAGTGTGTGTGTGGTTGAGTGTGTGTGGTTGTATCATTTTTGTTCCATAATACCTTCAGTTAACCAAAAAGAAAAAGAAGGCAGGTGTTGACTGTTAATTTGTCATGACGCCCAAAAGCTACGTCACCGTATTACGCATGTTACTTATCTTTAGACGAATCTTTTAATTAAGTCCATCGAAACTTTTTAAGAGCATCAAACTTTCTTGCTGTTATTTTTTTACAAAAATATTAGGATACTGGAAAAGTTTGTCTGAAAACGTTCCGAAAAGATAAATGAATGTTTCATATCCTCTTTCCTACGAATCTAAACCATTTATTTCTCTTTCTTAAACATTTTAAGGAAATTCTTCCTGTACCTTATCATCCTTCCAGATTTTGAAGTGATGACTCCACCACTTCAAATTGCTCTTAGATTTGAAAGTGATAACTCCACCCACTTCAAACACCTCTTTTTCCAAGCAATTCACCAATAGGGCTGAGAAGGTATAAAACCAATAGTTTAAAATTCACCAATGGAGCCATCAAATCCTGAATTGCATTCCTTAGAACCTTTTCCCTATGAAATTGTGTGTTTTGTCAGTGTAAGAATCATCCACTTTGCCATTATTAATACTAGTATAAAAAGAAGTCCCATAACTAACCAGGAAGATTCGTCCGGTTGATGGGTGGATTTGCTCCTCACATAATTGACTATGGTTTGACATATTCTTGGGGCTGCAAGGAAATATATACTAGTAATTTTTATAAATCTCCTAATCCTATTGTGGATGACCTACCTTTGACGGAAGAAGATTAACTGAGGTGCAAATGAGCTGACCTAGATAGTTGTGACTGTGATCTAACCCCCCCACCCCCACCCAAAAAAAAGAAGAAAGAACGTAACTCACATTAATTTACTTAGTTGTGGCCCAGTACAACTAATTCGGAGCCAGGATTCCGATTTGCAGGTGAAACCCAAAATCAATAGTCTCTGTTTCCGTATCACAAAGATAGTACTCTCTTTTAAACGACATGCAATTTTGGATAAAAATCTCAATTATTTCTTTAAGTTTGTATCAAGAATGGACACGGAAGTAATTTAATTTTGTATCGAAAATTTAGAGGTTTTTTTGGTAGTGGATTATTGTTACAAGAGGAAGGAGTAATTTATATAGAAAAAGTACATTTTTTAAAAGAGTAATTATTTCTAATACCTGAAAAATACACAATTTGTATAGGTTAATCATCCATTGATCGACATACTTAATACACCAAAATTAAAAACTTTCATAAACTAGTCACTCATCAATATACTTAATACCAAAAATAAAACAAGCATTTTGAAAATAACAATGCTCTTGCGAAAAAAATTGTCTTTATTTATTTATTTTGCCCGGAGATGGCATGTGCCACCTCCCCCACTTCAAAGCTCCATCTCTGATATGGAGATGGGTCGCTACTTTGCAACCCATGCACAATAGGTGTTGCACACCATCCGAGACGTTTGTTGCTTGGATGGACGATCCAGATTTCACCTTGACATCTTTGCATCCAAACCGTTCATTGTTGTGCATGCAAGATTAAATCTAGGCTGTCTATCCGAGACGTTCATTGCTTGGATGGACGATCCAGATTTTACCTTGACAACTTTGCATCCAAACTGTTCATTGTTGTGCATACAAGATTAAATCTGAACCGTCCATCCGAGCAACGGATAGCCTGGATGGTGCACAGCAGCAACTCCAAATCCCTCTAATATATGTTGCCTTGAAGTTAAATGTGTGAGAGCATGGAAATATATTCCCAAGATAAAAATGAAATCTTTATCATAACAGGCCTAATAAGCAGATAGCCCAACATTGAACGGACTAGATCGAAACCCTCTCTCTTCTCTTCTCTCTCTCCATAATCTGGGACATCCAAAATCTAGAAGGATGACTTAGATCCCGCGCGCTGGTACCACTTGGCACTAAAAAATTGCTCCTCCTAAAGAGACTTTTGTAGAATCAGCACTTGTAAAACAACTCCACCACCAGTAATTGTTGCAGATACCGGAAATGATCCACATCCTATAACTAATACATACATTAAAAAAGTTGTCCCCATAATAAAAGAAAAAGAAAATATACGAAAGTTGGCGATCGAAGAGGAGCCCAAAGAGTGGTAAAAACATGCCTTGACCCTATTTGATTGGTTTTTGAGATGGTACGAGCACATGCGAAGGTGGATGAGAGCCACTGGGTTTTGGTCGTTTGTGTGTTCCTTTTCCTATACTTGCGGGGTAAATATGATTGCAAATTAATTATCGGAAAGTAATATGAGAGCCCTACACTTGTTTTTATATTGCTCAATGTGAACTATTTATTAATCCTTCTGGTTTTCGTTTGTTTGGCAGATCCAAAAAGGACTGCGAAGAATCCTGTTTTCCAACGGTGACCTATTTAATTATTTCCGTTAAAAAAAGAGAAAGAAAAAAGGTGACTACTTATTTTTTAACGGTGACCTAATTATTTGTTACTAATCCTTCTGGTTTTTTTTTATGTAAAAAATTAAAAATATGAAAATATATATTTTTTTTTATCCAAAACTTGCACATCTTCTTGTAGTGGACTCTTTTTTTTTATTTTGGAACAAAAGGAGTATCACCTATTAACTTAAAATTTTTCTGTTTTAGCTAGTGATCGAGCTGCCTAAAAAGAGAAGTTTCTATTGATTCTATACTGATTTTTGGACACCGGGTTAGGGAAGAAGCTATATTTTATTTTATATGTGGGAGGAGGAGGAAGTTATATTGCATTATATAAGCCGGGATGGACCAGCATTAACCGAAGTAATTAATGTGACTCTCCCTACGTACTCACAAAAATTCTAACACACACAAACTCACAAATCGTAATATTTAACGGGGTAATTTGTTATGATGTGTGCCCGAATCGGCAATTGATCCACACATCCAATTAATCAAAGTTATTGAATTATGGCCACGTGGTGTTTTGGTACATGCTAAAACTACACATTTTCATAGGGTTTAAACAAAGTAAATGAACTCCACATGAATGTGTACGTATTGTTGGAACCTTGTTCCGGATCATTCATTGGACGCACTAACAAGAGGGGATGGACCCCATGAATATGATTGGAAGGGGGAAAAATTTACTCTCTATGAGGTTTGGTAATTCGGAAATATATAAAAGAAACTTGGAAAGAGAGTCCACGTAGCAGAATACACAAAACCTAAACCGAGAAACAAAGAATAAACCTTAGTCTAAAATCTACCTTATGTTAAGGCTGTCGTTTAGCATAAACTCCCTTATGGACAAGGGAGAGTCAGTAGTAACCACAAGGTCATCATCTTGTTCAAGTCCAAGATGGGCAAGATGATCAACGCATTGACTTGCATTGCGGTAGATATGGATGAGAGTGCAACCCGTGCGGTTGATAAGATATTTGCCAACATGGAGGATGTTGGTTTGAGGGTGGTTTTGACTCGGTCCTTTATTGAATAGAATAACCGCCGTTTGAGAGTCCGACTCCATTTAGACGTTTGACAACCCTTTCTCCATAATAATCGTGGGACCTCTATAAATGGCCCAAATTTCCATTTCTAAACTCTATCCAGCCACCCAGTGGCGGAGCCAGTGCAGGACCAAGGTGGGCACGTGCCCACACTGGATTTTTACCCCCTGCCTTTTTTTTTTTTTTGCAGCCTGTTTTACAGGTTACTATATATAATAAAATTATTTGCTTTCTGACAATAGATATGCTTGGTCTAGTTGGCCAAGCGTTGACCTTCCTCCTTGAATGGCCAAGTTTGAGTCCTGGTAGTGATTGTTATCATATTTTTTTCCTTTCCATCTATTGTGCTTTTCTTTTTCCTTCTATTCCCAAATGGGACAAGAAAATGAGTAGATTTATTAATCACCGTTTTACTAATTTTAAAATAAAAAATTGAAAAAAATCTTAAGCATCGTTACTATAATTAATTAAATTTTTTGTCATAAGATTTTTTTCAATTTTTTGTCTAATAGTTAAGCTAGTTATCATAATTCTATAATTTCTTTAAAAAAATGAACTTAAGGTAGAGCCTTTAAGCTAGCGCTGACAACATACAAAGTAATATGTTTTTATAGGATTAGTAATAAAACAATTACCAAATGAAAAATTAAAACTTGTCAAGGTTAATTGTAAATAAAAGCACCAACATATATTTAGTTTTTTTTTCTGCTTATGCTTAGAGGTGTTTTAAAATATTATGCTATGGTGCCCTCACTCACATGAAATCCTGACTACGCCACCGCAGCCACCATATTTCCATATATAGTAGCCGAGCTTCCATGCACCTTGACCATTGTAAAGATTGTAAAGATTATACAGCAGAATAATCAATACTTTTTCGAAAACATCAAAAAAAATTCACGTGGAGTCTCAGAACTTAGTCGTTTCTTTCGGATAGTGTGATTGCAGGTTACCATAATCTGTAACTTATAAATCTATAAGTTAAATTTAGGCAAAATTCACCTTATATAGTATAAATCTATAAGCTAATTTTTAGTGAATGCCGTGCTGTGCCATTTTTTTTTTCATTCGTGTCATACCGTGCCGGCCCACTTACTAAATCGTGTCAGGCCGTGTTGTGCCAACTCACTTAATCGTTTGACTCTTGTCGTGCCCATTTAATTAAGCTAAGTTTTCCGTTTGATTTTAGCAACATCAACCTTGATTTTAACAACTGAGTTACTAAAATCATTTGAAAACTCAACCTTAATCATGTCGTGCCGTGTCGTGCCGACTGGCTTACTTAATCGTGTTGTGTCGTGCCAGTCCGCTTAATCGTTTGACTCGTGTTGTGCCCGTTTACTTAGTGAGCTAATCTTAGTGAGCTATAGTCTTCTGTATATTGTTGTTCCCCTTTTCTTTTCTTTTTTTGATGGATAAGAGTCAGTAGGCTTTTGTTGTAGCCTTTTGAGTCTTTCATAGCAAAGAGGAGTATTCCTTCTGTAATCCCTGATTTTTTGGTATATAATCAACACTTACCCAAAAACTATGTAAATTAGATATAGAGTATAAAAAAATGTTTTCAATATTATTACATATTAATGTTCTGGAGACGCTCAATTCTAATCCAAAAGGGACATTTTCTGGCATTAAATTCCTTAAATATTTGCAATAATAATGGGTCTACTTATTTGAATTTAATGGTCTGGAACATTTGCTGCCTACGTTAACATAAGCCTAATAAATATGAGAACTTTTTGAATTTAGTACATATCCGATTGAGAAATTTAGAATATACATTGGCATCGGGGGAGAAAAGAAGAGGACTTCGTTGTTTGTTGTTGGAAACTATATAGAACTTTCCAAGTCCCTAATCTCTATGATTTGAACAACTTTATTCAAAAAAAGAAGAAGAGTGAAATAACGAGCCAGGTGACAAGATTTTTCTCCAAATACCACCCAGGAGGCTTTGCCCCAGCGAAAAGTACTTGACTTTAGCTCAATGTGGGGAGGATATTTGTTGAACCTAGTAGGGCTAGTCTGCGGTAGCTGTTCTATCACTCAGTGGTCGTTTACTTAATCGCGTCATGCCATGCCCATTTTTAGTTATGACATGCCGTTTTGTAGGCATGTCGTGCAGTGCCGTGCGGTGCCATGCCGGCCCACTTACTTAATCATGTCGTGTTGTGTCATGCTGACCCGCTTAATCGTTTGACTTGTGTCATGTCGTGTCGTGCCCATCTACTTAATGGTGTTGTGCCGTGCAGTTTTTTAATCGTGTCGTGCCATGCCGACTGGCTTACTTAATCGTGTTGTGTCGTGCTAGCAGCCCACTTAATCGTTTGACTCGTGTCGTGCCCGTTTACTTAGTGACCTAATCTTCTTCTTTTTTGAAAAGTAAAACGATTTTATTAATCTTTGAAAACACAAAACAAAGATTAAAGGGAGCTAAGGAACTAGGCATCACAACGGAGCAAGAGAAAACCGAAAGGTAAAAAACTCACGCTCCGGCGATCAAATGCCGCCAGGACTTAAAGGGAACTAACTACACGTAAAGGTTGGCTAGAGCAAAAGATAAAAGAGCACAACCCAACATCTCGACAACAAAACCAAAGATCTCCCTACTTCCCCTTCTCGACCAACATTTCTCTATGTCGCGCTTCATCAATTTCTTCCAATTGGGCAATAGTTTTCTGCATATTGTTGTTCTCTTTTTTTTTTTTTGGATGGATAAGAGTCAGTAGGCTTTTGTTGTAGCCTTTTGGTGTATTCCTTCTGTAATCCCCGGTTTTTTGGTATATAATCAACACTTACCCAAAAACTATGTAAAATTAGATATAGAGTATAAAAAAAATGTTTTCAATATTATTACATATTAATGTTCTGGACTCTGGAGACACTCAATTCTAATCCTTCTAAAAAGGGACAATTTCTGGCATTAAATTCCTTAAATATTTGCAATAATAATTGGTCTGGTTATTTCAATTTAATGGTCTGGAACATTTGCTGCCTATGTTAACATAAGCCTAATAAAAATGAGAACTTTTTCAATTTATTACATATCCGATTGAGAAATTGAGAATATACAATGGCATCAGGGGAGAAAATTACACTAGTACAAAAAGGTAATAAGATCACGCCTCAAAAATAAGAAAGATCTCTATTTTTGTAAAAATGTGATAAAAAGAGTTAGATTTTTTTATCACGGTTAAATACATAAACCGAGATGAAAGACAGTTTTAATCTTGGTCATCTATAAAACGTGATTGAAAATGGAAATAAAATTAAGCTTTAATCTCAGTCATTTAAAAAGTGTGATTGTAAGTAAGAGTTTTAATCTCAGTCATTTAAAAAGTGGATTGTAAGTAAGATGAGATCATTTCATTGTTATTTTTAATCACGTTTTATAAATGACCGAGAGTAAAAATGTATTTCATCTCAGTTTATGTATTTAACCGTGATTAATATATATATATATATATATATATATATATATATATATATATATATATATGTATATATATAACTATAATTTTTTATCACGTTTTTAAAAAAATTGAGATCTTTCTTACTTTTTCTGTCTTGTTAAAGAAAGCTCAAAAGGTGATGGATATGGGAGAACGGTTGGGAGTAAAAAATTTATGGGGAGAAAAGTTTCAATTTAATGAAAATTATTGAGTTGGAGGATCATAATTATACTGAGAAAGAGAAGACGGATTTAGATGTTTTGATGGAAGGAAATTTTGTTGAATTAGAAGATGGGACATCCCTATTAAACCAAAAAATATTATTGTCAAAAACTCATAGAATATATGTGTTTAACCCAAAAAAAAATATCTTTGTAACTAAAAATTAAACTTTCTCAAACAACCTAGGAAACTGTAAGAGTACATAAAACCTAAAAAATCATAGTCAATGCTCAAGAAATTAATATGGGCAAGTGAAATACCTACAAGAACTACTATATATATTAAATAGTTCAACAACATAATGAAATGCATAATTGGTAGGGTGGTTAGGTGTTAGTTGTCTTGTGCAAGATGTCAAATGATCAAATTTGGATGAAAGCAAGATTTGCAAAGTAAGGTAATTTTTGGACACCTATGTTATTGAGAATTTTTTTTCCATTTTTTAATCATGGTTTTACTAAAAACTGAGATCTTTTCTCTATAAACAATCACGGTTTTTAGGTAAAACTGAGATGTTATATTGTCAAAGATCATAGTTTTTTTATGGTTTTAATCACAGTTTTTCATGAGTTTTCATCACGGTCTAGAACCGTGATTGAAAGATGGAGACTTTTAATAACACTAGCTTAGATCACGGTTTTTCAACCGAGATTAAAAGTGAAAGATCACACCAAAAGACTGTGATCTTTATGTCTTTTGTAGTAGTGTTAGAAGAGGACTTCATTGTCTGTTGTTGGAAACTATATAGAACTTTCCAAGTCCCTAATCTCTATGATTTGAACAACTTTGTTCAAAAAAAGAAGAAGAGTGAAATAACGAGCTAGGTGACAAGATTTTTCTACAAATACCACCCAGGAGGCTTTGCCCCAACGAAAAGTACTTGACCTTAGCTCAATGTGGGAAGGGTATGAGTTAAACCTGGTGGGGACAGTCTGCGGTGGCTGTTCTATCACCCAGTGGTTTGCACCATACGGTGGAGTCCAATTAGTGACCACTCTGTGGGTTTCCTCATTAAAATAAAAAAGGTATAGATTTTTCTGCCAGAATAATACCTGAAACCGCAAGGAGGTTGTGTAACTAATGTTTCGATGCGGGTGGTGCTTGGAGGCTGGTTGTTGGAGTCTTTTAGTGGATTGCTGCCTCTTTTTGTTGAGATTCCTGTAGCTGCATCTCTTGGATGATTGAATGTGATGCAAGTAGAGTTAACTATTGCCTCTTTGATGCTGCCTCAAGTTGCTGATAGCAATGGATCATTCGGAACTGATACTCGTCGTTGGTCTGCCGTTGGAATTTGAAGAATTATATTATCAGGGGCATCTTGTTCTTGTCATTCTGTGGGGATCGATCTGTTTTTTCCCTTTTCTTTTATCATTTCCAGCACTTCGCTGGAAATTTTGCCTACACCTTACACATGTGTCTGGTTGTGGCCTCTATCCTCGATGTACCCTTTGTCGAGTTTTAATAAATTTTATTGCCGATCAAAAAAAAAAGGAGGTTGTGTAACTTTTTTATTTTTGGGCACAATGCTTCAGTACACCCCCTTGTTTTGAGAGTTTGACAGGCAAGGTTTTAAATAGTATTGAACAAAAAAAAAATTTATGAACCTTTGAAAACGAATTACAAAGATTGAAAAGATTCAAGAAAAAGGCTTTTACTGAATTACAAAAATTCTATGATAAGCAAGGTTTTAAATAATGGTACCGGGACGTGTAACGGTAACAAATAACAATTGAGGTGTAACAATATTAGGGATTCGGTACTTCGCTCATGAATTTAAAAAAAAAATTAGGAAAAAAGAAATTTTAAGTGCCAAAAGAACCTGTAACAATTGATAACTCATACAGGAACTGGACAATATGCATGCGATTTTACTAGCGTGTAACAGTATTGAAGGCCTAAAAAACTTTATATAACAATGGCCATTACATAAGGACCGATTTTAAAAACCTTAATGGTATGATGGTATGGTAATATTTTAAAAGAGGTGCAAGGTGCTATGTGGGGAAGAAGTTACTGCAATGGTGGGGTACTACCACACTTATAAAGCAACTGTGATCATCGTCTTTATAAAGCCATCCCAGGGAATCCGCTGCTTGCATCTCTCTCTCTCTCTCTCTCTCTCTCTCTCTCTCTCTCTCTCTCTCTCTCTCTCTCTCTCTCTCTCTCTCTCTCTCTCTCTCTCTCTCTCTCTCTCTCATGCAGGTTTAATTTTCATGACCAATTGCCAATTTCAGTTGTTATGGATCTAAACATGTGGGCCAACGGAGCGAGTTTTGAGGAATTACTCAGAATATGGTCTCCCCCAGCAATGGATTGTCATTCCGATAATCTGGGTTTCTTAACTCATGAAGAAATCACTACCCTACCTGCTGCATGCTTCACTATCACACAGCTTCCCATTAATATTGTTGGTGGTGGTGAGGATAATCGAATTTTTTTATTTTCCTCTGAATTCCTATATAGATAAAGCAATAAGAAATTCAATTCTCTGTTCGCACTGATGATTTGTAGAATAAAATCTTTTTTTTTTTACTGAATTCAAAAAGAAAAAAATGCTTCGAGAAAACATAATTAATAAAAGATACGAGAAGAATTTTTTTCCCTTTTACTCTATTTATGGAAGCGAGAAGATATAAGATCTTTAGTTAAAATCATTGAATCGTTAAAACTAATTGATTAAGTTTGAAACTTTTTTTTTGTAATCTTTAGTTAATATTAAAGAATATTTGGAAATAATTGATTAAGTTTGAAACTTTTCTTGTAATTTTATGAATCATTATTTCTCTTAAGTACTATAGATTAATCAATATGAAATTAAATTCTCCTGCCCCTATGATTTGAAGGGAAAAAAAAAAAACTTCTATATGTTCCTCAATTCTATAAAAAAAAATGTAAGAAAAAACAATAAACATAAGAAACAATAAGAAAAGTTTTTTTTTCCTTTTCTTTTTTTATTTGTCAAAAAGAGCAGATATAAGATCTTCAGTTAAAAATCAATGAATTGTTGAAACTAATTGATTAAGTTGAAACTTTCTTGTAAATTTCATGAATTACTATTTCTCCGAAATAACGTATAGATAAATTAAATATAGAATTCAATTCTCATCGGTCTTATAGTTGTAGAATAAGAACTATTATATGGTTTTGGTTGTAATGTCGTTATCTAGTATTCCCATCTATTTACTAGGGTTAATAAATTTATTTTTCCATTAAAAAAAATGCTCTTTTGTATTATGAATTCTATCAATAAAAATTTTCCTTTGAAACAGAATAAATAGAAGACACAAGAAGAAATTTTATCTTGTTTTCTCTATTTCTCAAAAAGAGCAGATATAAGATTTTTAGTTAAAATTAATGAATCGTTGAAGCTAATCAATTATGTTTCAATTTTTTTTTTTTTTTTGTAATTTTCAGAATTACTATTTCTCTAATGTAGTATATAGATAAACCAATGTATATGAAAATCAATTCTCCTTGAATAAGTTTGTCTAGTGAATTCTATAAAAAATAAATAAATAAATAACACTTTTCTTTGAAAAAAACAAGCAGAAAATAAGAGAAGATTTTTTTTTTCTTGTTTCTCTATTTCTAAAAAAGAGCAAATTTAAAATCTTTCGTACAATTAACGAATCGTTGAAACTAACTTTCTAAATTACATATATGCCATTTTATTTCTTCAAATTCACTGCACTTATTGTCATGCAATACTAGTATTAGATGATTAACTCAGAGTCGCATAAGTATGTATATAAAAATATAGGTATGTAGTTTGTACCTTTGGCTCTTCAAAAAAATTTGTACCTTCGATATGAATTAATTAAACTAAATGCGGTTAATTAAGCTTTTACGTGCAGGATTCTCCCAAGAGGTGACTTGTTTCGGGGACTTGGGATCCACATCTTTGTCTCTGCCTCAGTCAAGGTATAGTGAAGCATAAAATTCGTGTCAGTATTTTAAATATTTGGAGCTTGTTTGGGAGACAATTGTTTTCATTAATTTTCACCTCCTCATTTTTTCATTTTGGATGTTTGGGAGAAATTCTCAGAACTCATTCTCTCCGTAAAATGCATAATCTAGAGCAAAAGTGAAAAATAAGTTGAGGGAATACATATGTATTCTGCACATATCTCTCAAAACACTACTCCTATTTTAAAATGCATTCTACACATCTCTCAAACACTCATACTAAATCCAAAATACATTTTTTACCATAATCCAAAAAGCCAATAAGTTAAAAATGAAAAGCTGAAAATGAAGCTCTCAAACTCCCCCTTATACACTCACTGTTTTTTTAAATTTTTTTTCAGCTCAAGAAAAGAGAAATTTCATTAAAACTCGAAAATGTTACGTCGAGAGGGTTGAAAGAGTATTATCACAACTAAAAGATACATAGATTGTTTTAAATATTTATAGCTCTTATTTTTTTCTTTTCTGATAAATAAATAAATAAATAAATACATCCCAAATTGGTTTGCACCTTTGCCTTAGCCTATCGTATCCACAAAACAATGTGACAGTCAAGGTACGGACGATTAAGATTTGATAATATGGGGTGTATGCTTTTGTGCCATTGTTGTTTTTTTTTTTTTTTTTGAACAACAAAAAAAATTATTAATCTCTAAAAACGAATTACAAAGATTAAAAGGATCCAAGCAACAAAGCCTTAAGATGGCCTTAAGATGAAAGAAGGGCAAATCCACAAGGAATACACCACTCACAAAAAAAGACAACCTGACATTGGCAAGAAGCCAACCAAAACCCCCAACAAGAAAATTAACACAACCCCAAAGAAACCCAACCAAAATGCCTCATAACAAACTTATCAACAATCTTAGCTTGAAACAGAAAAACTGCTTATGATTTCATCATCATCTCCCAATAATCTTCACCCAAGATCTTGCTTGTTGACCGAGAAGCATGAGCCGAATTATGATGAATCCTATTAATGTCATCAGAAGAAACAGATAATGCAGCAGCACCTATAGCAAATCTGAACACAACGCATTATTTCTATTTTCGACGACCCTTCTTAGCTTTAGGGAAACCCAACTTTTCTTCGACCCTTTTCTTTTTCAATTTTCCTTTTCCAAATCTTCCACCATTAGCTAGATTTAGATTGACAACTAACTAGATACCTTCGACATTTTCTCATTAAAAAATCCGACTTCGGAAAGATTCCAAAAGCCTTGATCAAATTCCACTACCTCTTTATCCTTGTTAGAAATGGTAAAACGGTATCTCTACTTTGAATGAATCTAAGCTTGGAGTCTGCAACAGGCCTGGTTGAATTCTGTTCTCATCCAATTTAACTATCGGATTCGGATGTATTGGTTTTGTTTTTGGGGATGGTTTCGGGTGCCAAACTTTTTCTTGATCTTAATTCCTAACTCCAAGCCTCTATTTCCTTTTTTACCTCCCTATCGATCTTTCTAATATTTTTCCTTCTTTCGGCGATCAAAAGACTCCCAAAAGCCGAGGATTTCATAATTTATCTTGTTATTATAAGGACAGGATAGGAGGGCGAAATTAGTAGTGAGTTAGGGCGAAATTTCTCGCATAGTACTTTAATGTTTCTCGCCCATAGCTATGTGGAATCAAATGCAGAGAAAGTGGTTATCTTTTTAAGTTTCTGGTCATTAATTAATATCAAAGATTTGAACTGTATTTTCTTTTTTCATCTACAAAAATAAAATACAATATTCCTGCAGCTATTAGTACGCACAATTGGGATGCTTGTAGTCCGTTGTGATACCGTTTTTCTTTTGTGGTCCTTTTAATCTTTGTAACCTCTTTGTAACCTCTCTCAAAGATTAATAAATTTTTCTTCCAATAAAAAAAAAGAAAAAAACTATTAGCACTCACAAGATTTCTAATTAATCTATTTATTTCCATTGCACCAAAATATAAGCGGTTCCGCTAACACTTATTTTGACACATTTTCTTTTTTTGGATCTCACTGTGATGTTCGGAATCATTGATCTATGTGATTTAGGAATAATTAGTCATAAATACAAAATATTTTATATATTTGAAGGGAAGAATAAGAAACTTTTGCAATCAAACATAAAAATATTGTTTGTAATTTATTAAAAGGATTAAACACCCCCACTCTCCACTTATCGAAGGTAGTGCAGTTGTGAAACTTCTAGAGCCCTTTGTCCCAGGTGCGATGACGTAGGTCAATCTCTCTCACTCATGATTCTTTAGATATTTTGATCCAAACATTATTTAACCATCTAATTATTGACGATTTTCAAAATTAGAAATTATATCGAATTATAGACATACAAATGACGAGATTTGGATTGAGAGAGTATTTAACTAACTCTCCAATTACTAGTGAATTTCAACAATTAGAACTTGAATCAAATTCTGAACACAGCGAGAGAGAGAGACAGAGAGATTAAGATCGAAAATGCTTCAGTACTACAACTGATTTGTTATGACATTAGGATAATTGTTAGAAGAAATAAATTCAATAGTTAGAAGACAATCACCTCGAAGCAGGCCCGGCCCTGTGGGCAGGCCGGGCAGGCCCGGGCCTAGGGCCACCCGATTTTTGGGGCCCCGTCTCGTAGAAAAAAAAAATTATATATATATATAATTATATATACATATATATATATATGAATGACTTCAAATTGAGAATAGGCCTGAGACCTCGCGAAATAGAGGGCCGGGCCTGCCTCAAAGTAGTGTAATTTCCTTCATTTCTAAATCAGCCCATGTCCTACTAATTATACACAGTCGTAATCGTCCCATCAACTCCTCCAATTTGGTATACTCACATTCTGATATCTCCTTTACTATCAATAACCAGCAATTCAGTTGTGATTTTTTTTTCCCTAATCGAAACTTGTGATTGTATTGAATGGAAATTGCTGACACTTGACTAATTTTTTTGGTCGCCGGAAGTGGTTAGGCAGAGATGGGGTACTAGTCAGCCAGAGGTGGGGTGGTGATTTTTTTGAATTTTATGTTCGAAATTAGAATTTTAAAAATTAGTGACACTTCACTAATTTTTCGGTCACCGGAATTGGTCAACAAAAGGTGGGGTTATGATCGGCCGGAGGTGGGGTGTTGATTATTTTGAATCTTTACTAATTTTTTTGGTGACCGGAATTGGTCAGCAAAAAGTGGGGTGGTGGTCGGTCGGAGGTGAGATGTTGGTTTTTTTGAATTTTTTGGTCGGAAATTTAAATTTTAAAAAATTATTGACACCTTACTAACTTCTTTGTTTACCAGAAGTGCTCAGCTAGAGGTGAGGTAGTAGTTGGCCGGAGATGGAGTGTTGTTTTTTTTTGAAATATATGTTCAAAATTTGAATTTTTAAAAATTAGTGACTCTTCACAATTTTTTTTGGTCATCGGAAGTACTCAGGTAGAAGGGGGGTGATTATTTTAAATTTTATGTTTGAAATTTAAATTTTTAAAAATTAGTGACACTTCACTAATTTTTTTGGTCGCCGGAAGTGCTTGGGCAGAGGTGGGGTAGTGAAGCCGGAGGTGGGGTGTTGATTTTTTGAATTTTTTGGTCAGAAATTTAAATTTTAAAAAATTAGTGACACCTCACTAACTTCTTTGTTCACCGGAAGTACTCAGCTAGAGGTGAGGTAGTGGTTGGCCGGGGATGGAGTGTTGATTTTTTTGAAATATACATTCGAAATTTGAATTTTTAAAAATTAGTGAATCTTCACTATTTTTTTTTGTCACTGGAAGTGCTCAGGTGGGGTGTTGTTTTTTTCAAAATTTATGTTCGAAATTTGAATTTTAGAAATTAGTGAGACTTCACTAATTTTTTTGGTCACCAGGAGTGCTCAGGTAGAGGTGGGAGGGTGGTCGACCGGAGGTGGGTGTTGATTATCTTAAATTTTATGTTTGAAATTTAATTTTTTAAAAATTGTTGACACTTCACTAATTTTTTTAGTCGCCAGAAATGCTTGGGTAGAGGTGGGGTAGTGAAGGCGGAGGTGGGGTGGTGATTTTTTTGAATTTTATGTTCAAAATTAGAATTTTAAAAATTACTTATACTTCACTAATTTTTTTGGTGACCAGAATTGGTGAGCATAAAGTGGGATTTTATATTTGCAATTTGAATTTTTTAAAAATTAGTGACACTTCGCTAATTTTTTTGGTCGCTTGAAGAGCTTGGGCAGGGGTGGGGTGGTGGTCAGCCGGAGTGGGTTGGTGGTCGGCCGTAGGTGGGGTGTTGATTTTTTTGAATATAATGTTCAAAATTTGAATTTTTAAAAATTAAGGACACTTCACTAATATTTTTTTTTTATTTATGTTCGATTGCAAAAATTCCTTGTCCTTCCTTTTAAAAATGTCAAATGTTTTTTGTTTTTATATTCAATTGCAAAAGTTCTTTATCCTTCCCTTTAAAAATGTGAAATGTTTTGGATTGATTTATGCAGTGGTTCATGGATGGACATAGGCAATATGTCGCAAGGAATTACTGATCCTCAAGGGCACGAATCAGACATTTCGTATCCCAGAGTGGAATATCGGACCTATAAGAAGTTCAGTCATCAGGACATTGAAAAGCTGATTCAAGGAGTTGAGAAACATAACAAACGGTATACTTGTTTTGTTCTCATACATATATTACTCGTGTAGTTTCACAGTGGCTGTTTCGTTGATATGATCATATTAATTGATGCGCATAGCTGTGCATCGCACAGGTTCATTGCTGGCAAAGTGTTATATGCGTGTCGGGACAAGTCTATCCATGACTCATTCAGAGACCTAGTGTCAAGATAATACTAATTTAATTGGTAGATTTTTCTTTATGACAAATTTCAAGCTCACCCATTTATTAATTTTTTTTGCCCTCAAAATATTGGCATAGACATCTCTGATGCTCGATTTGGCACAACCTATTACTTTTCTCAATTTCCCATACCATCCAAGCCAAAAAATTAATATTAAAAAAATGAGCGACTTTTATTTCATGGTATGGATTTGAGATTGTGCCAAAATCACACCAAACCTTGCATGGACTACTGCGAATCGTTGCATATATGGGTCAACGACTATTTTCATTCACTACTACAATCAACGATGACTGTTTTAAACTGTCATCTTATCTATCCTCTATTCAAAAAAATAAATAAATTCCAATTCCAGTTTAAACACATGGCTCTTGTGTGGCTGCCCTCAAATGATCGCGCAGTGGAGTTCACGTGGCACCATCGTGGCACTTGTGTGGTTAGCTAATATTTGTTGCCCCAGGACTTGAACTCAAGACCTTGACTTTCTCGCGCACGGGCATGTTACCAACTGAGCTAGCACGCTTGTTGTTGACAAATGACCAACAAAAATATTTGTACTATATTTTCGAAAATTTTTAATCTAAGTATTTTTTATGTCAGTTTTAGATTTAATATAAGATGTCAGTTTTAGATTTAAACTGTCAACTTATACGTTTAGTGACACTTTTTGACAGTTTTCTTTTATGATCAACTTCAATGTCGGTTTTAATTAAAACTGACATTAAAATGACTTAGTTTCAATGTCACTTTTAAGGAAAACTGACATTCAAAGGTTATCCATATGGGCTTCTGGAAGCGCCTTATTTTAATGTCAGTTCTAAGCAAAAACTAACATTAAAGAAATAGATAATAATGTCACTTTTATTATAAATTGTCATCTTATATCGCTAATATGACAGTTTTTAGGATAGACTGATATCAAAACTTTACCCTCATATTTTCGATGACAGCTTTACAAAAACTGTCATTGTTTCAATTTTTGGTGTGTCATCTTTAACTATTATTGTAGTAGTGATTCTTTAAACATAGAGGAGGAGTTTTGCGGTTTCACTAATTATGTACGCCCTCTCATTTTATGGCATGTTTGATTTGTTTTCATTTTGTATCCTGAATTCTACAGCTGGAAATCTATCAAGCTTTACTATTTCAATGATTCAGTTCGAACGAAAGATCAGTTAAAGGTAAATTTATCCTTTTTGTTATTGAGTAATCGCTTTTCGGTTATTATTGCTTTTCAGTGGCGGTAGCTTTGAAAATAGAAGTATTCAAGGTAGTTTTCGTAGAACGATTAAATTTTACAAAATGTAATATAGTTATGCAGTACTATAGTGTCATTTACATAAAAAAGAAAAAATAAATAAATAAATAAATAAATAATACTGCAATTATCCTCGATGTGTTTTCATTTACATTGTTGCATGATAACTTTATTTTTTTGGTACTTCAGAAATTCACATGATAATGTCATTATCAATGCTAAATTTTTCTTCAGCAAAACCTGTAAGTATTTTCTTTTATTTGCGAGTTAAATTTGTTGTGGTCCATATGAGCGTGCAATTAAAACATGGGGAAAATGGTATGCAAATTAATATAGTCACATGGGTGATCAAGCCTTTTTTTTTTTTTTTTTTTTTTTGATAATCAAAATTTTATTAATCACTGCAAAAGCGGAACAATTACAATGATTAAAGGGAAAAGAGCACAGGCATCACAACCAAAACCATACATCCCAACTAGGTTGGCACCTATGGAAAAGACAATCATATGCCGCTCAAAACCCAAACAAGAAAAGATGGCGAGATGCTAGCCAAACAGAAGCAAAAGATACAATACAATGACATGCAATAATCTGCTTATCTAGGGGCATCAAAGCCATCTGCAAGACAGTAGCAAAGAAGCTAAGAATTCCAGAGTTGTTGATCTTCAATCCATAGTTGATCCTTATAGCCTGAATACACACCCCAATTTGTTCCTAGAAGATTCTAGTCTTTCACCACAATCTTGGCCGCCTTTGTCTTTCTAATTCCTTGTAGACATCTTTTGAAATCTTCAATTGAGTAAGTCTTCAAATCAAAGTTCGCCTTGGACCAAAACGCCACTCTTGTTTGAATTTTATCCACCAGTTTTTCCACTTCAAGTTCAGCTCCTTGGAATAAGATTTGATTCCTCTCCAACCATAATGACCAGAGAACGGAGAAGAGGCAAATGTCCCATATACCTTTTTCCACATTTTTGAGTTTATGGGACATCCACCAAGACAAAAGGCAGTAGATTTTACCTGGACTGACCCATACCATCTCCCACCAATTAATGATTCTAGACCATACCTCCCATGCATATCTACAATTGACCAACAGATGATCAAGCTTTTGATAATAGAAGGGGTAAAAATATTCCTAAGCAAGAGAGAATGTTTAGATTCCAACGTTGTCACGCTTCCATGAAAAGAATGTTAGATTATATAACTTAAGGGTTTTTAAAAAAAAAAAAAGTTCAGAAATGACAAAAGGAATTACAATAGAAAAGGGGTCAAATTTGATTTGGAAGATAGCTAGGGATCAAATAGTCAAGAAAGCTAAGCATAAGTTAGTCGTTAACATAAAATGACAAAAGGAAAATATTAGGAAAGAGTGACTACTGGAAGACAGAAACTAGTGCCCGACAAAGCTAATCATTGAGTTAAAAATGGCTTAACCTTTTTCGCAAAGATCGAGAAATTTCCTACCTATATAAGTAAAGATGGCATGCATCCAATAAAGCAGTAACGCTTTTCTCATTCCATTTCGGCAAATGGTGCGTTTAAATATGTGCTAAGAATTCTCTATGACAAACTCTTGTTCTTTTCCTCAATCCATTTCGGAAAATCGTGCGTTTAAAAAAAGGATATATCCAGCTAGCGCTTATTTGAATTTGGTAATAAGGGTGAAGGGCCTATATTACTTTACAAAAGTTTTGATGGCTTCAAGTGGGGCTCTGCTCAGGGCCGGCCCAAGCTCAAGGCCCACAAGGCTTGGGCCTAGGGCACCCCAAAAATTATCACTTTTTGGGGCACCCTATCATTTTATACGAATGGATTTGACTAGAACACTTTTTGAACCAAAATAAATGGAAAAAATCCATTAGAAGTGACAAGAGCCCAATATTGTGCCCCAATATTTAAAAAAGGTCCAAAAACTATTGTGGCCCAAATTTTAAAAAAAGACCCAAAGCTAAATTTGATTCAAAATAAAATCATTTTTTGCTTGTTACAGTTTTTATTTATGGTTTTGTAAAAAATTAAGACAGTTCTAAACGAAATGATTAAGTTTAGTTTATTATTTGCTTAAAGAAAAAGTAATTAGGTAGTAATTTTCTAATTTTCTTGTTAGAGTTTCGAGTGGGTTTGTATTTGGGATTTCTAAATTGACACAAGTTCTTGAGATTTCCCAAGTAACCAAAAAGTTGATCAAATTTCATTGTTTTTCAACAAATAAAGTCATAATATTAATTCCAACAGATCAAATTTCTTACTTATTATAAGTAGTTAAATAGGCCATTTTGACCTGCTCCCACTATAGAACAACAAATTTATGGTCACACTATTTTGGTCACCACCTAAAATCAATTTTCATGTAGTGTTTGTGTTTTGGAAACTTAGAACTAATTAGGCTCATAGGGGGTGTTTTGGCCACGAATGGTTGGTGCAGGAAAAGTGGAGACATATGTTGAAATCTGCAGATACTCAAACAAATCCTCAATTGAAGGAGCTATATTTGAAGGCCAAGAATGTTGATGCTACTCTTCCAAAAAAGTAAGTCATGGTTGTGTGAAAAAAGAAGAAGAAAGGAAATCCACCAAATTTCTGGATCATAATGATTTCCACCCTTAGTTTGTACATATGTACATATTTATTTTTTATTTCTGCTTTTATCTTTTTCTCTTTTTCCCTACGGTTATTGGGTGTTTCTCCACAAATAAATAAATAAAATGTCACAATGCAACTTAATTGTCCCTTATCCGTGGCAGAAAATGTATAAATGTGCACTTTATCTTGTTGTAAATAAATAATGTTTCAAATTAAAAACCTAATTATGTTGCCATTTTGCATCATAACTTCAATTTTAGTAGCTTATAAAACAATTAATTAGTTAATGGTTTTTTGATTTCTTCTTATAGAAGCTAAAGCTAGCTTAGTACCCTATGTACGTGCCTTTGGTTGCGATTTTATGTGTTGAGATTGAAGTATTATAAAATAGGAGATTTTATGTTCCAAATATCTGTTGAAAAACACACCCTAATACAGATTCAAAGAGAAGTGTACATTCTGGATTTCAACATTTTCTATTTTTTTAATTTCTTTTCTCAAGTTCCAAACACAAACGTTTCTCCCAAGTCCAAACTCACTTCATACAAATCTCTCTCTCTCTCTCTCTCTCTCTCTCTCTCTCTCTCCAATTACAAAAGTTGGAGCAACGTCACAGCCACAACGACCCGTTGTCCGCAACCTTAACGAATTAGCCACCAAAAACTACATCGCCATAACCCATCTTTTTAAACATTGGGGACCTGCGCCATATGCGTAAAATCCATCGCTGGCCTCATACAATCGGGCAACAAGTGTCATTTGGTCGAGTTCTACTTCAATGCACATTTTAAATATTGGGGACCAAGTTCACGCATAAAAAGTTTGAAGGCTAAAATATAGCACTTGACAAATACTTTAGCAACCAATAACATAAATAAGACTATAATATATATAAATAGTTCTTCACAAAGTGCACCGATCCATTGAGCCATTAGAAACCACCATAGCCACCGCATGCATTTATCGCACAACGATAACGTAAGTTATTTTTAGAAGTACTAAATAAATATATGGGAGTGTGCAAAACATGGGGAAAATGGTTTTGCAAATATCGTCACATGGGCAATCAAGCCTTGTGGACTAGCTATGTGTTTGATAATATCAGCGGCAAAAAATATTCCTAGAGAGAGAGAGAGAGAGAATATGCTAGATTCCAACGTTGTCACTCTTCCATGATCTAGAAAAGACAAAAGGAATTGGAAGAGACTAGCTAGGGACGAAGCAGAATTAGAGTATAGGTTGGATAAAGACTACAAAAAAATTTAAAACATACGAAAAGAAATATTGATCAAGCTAATAAAAGAATAATTCTAAAAATATCATCAACAAAATTATCATATAATTTCGATTAACATATAAGAACCCAAAAGTATGACCAAAACCAACGACATCCATACGTTATAATAAATCAATTTTTATATCGAAAGCAAAATATATAGAACCTAGCTTGTCGTCTCCGAGCAAAGTAAAAATTCCGTAAAAAACAACGTTTGGTCACATGAAAGTATCACAATCCATGGACATTATTTGACACGCTACTTTACTTTTTACGATTTGGTGTTATGTTTCTTCCCTTACGTGTTGATCTAAAACACACGGAAATGGCTACAATACACACCCTCTATTTGGGTGTGTATCATATGCACCCCTCTAAAAGTTACGAATCAATTAACAAAAGTTACAAATTTTAATAAAAGTTACGAATTTTTTGTACAAAAGTTACGAGACACGCCAAATGTTATGAATCATAAAAAATGTTACGAATCATACTATTGAAAAAGTTACAAAACACTAAAAAATGTTACGATTGTCAATGAGTTAGCACAATATGGACCACACAATAGGTGCATATTGTACACACCTTCAAGGGGTGTGTATTGTAGAATTTTCCAAAACGCTAACATAAAGAGAGTTATAATTTGTTAAGTTTTTGAGAGCATATCATGCTAATTTTTTTGAGAGCATCATTTGTGCTAGGAGGTTTTCAAGTGAATAACTCCCCCAAGTTGAAATACCTTGTCGTTCAGGCAATCCACCAAGAAGGATCAGAAATCCTCATAAATTAATGAAAATCATTGACTGCACCATGTAACCATTAAATCTGAATATCTTCCTTACAACTATTGGGATAATCCACCAAACCCTTCAAACTCCAATTTTTGGGCCACATTACGAGCCCACAACCAAATGGTTATCCCGTAGTTCTCGTTGATTATAACATCAGTAAAACAATTCAGCTTGATCAGTTGTTGATAAATTAACATAGAAAAATTGTATAAATATACAGTTCAAGTTTAAAATCATATTGAACTGTTCATTTTATACAAATGTTTCGTGTATACAAGGATGGAGCCAGAGGGGGGCCAGTAGGGGCAGTCGCCCCTGCAAAGAAAAAAAAAACCATCTACTATTATATAGGACAAAAGAATTTTTCCTATGAACTATATAGTCTCGCCCCTGCAAAATATATTGGGAAAAAAATTTGCCCCTGCGTAATGAAATTTCTGGCTCCGTCCCTGCGTGTATATAGCCATGATCAATTAAGCTGATTTTTGTCCATCGGGTCATTGCTGTAGGATCATAATGAATTCCAAAAAGAAATTTAGTATGGAGACGTTTAGTAAATAAGGCCTGCAGGTGAGATGATTGCAGAACTTTTTCCATTTTGGTATGTACATTAATAAATGTGTGTTTTAAAAGTTAATGGGCATATTTCCTATTTTGCCCTTGAAAATAGATTCCTTTTTGAAAAGCTAGTAGATATTATTATATTGGTAAGGGTAAGTAGTGAAAAATATATGGAAAAGTTGTAAATGTGGATGTGAGAGAGAAAAATAAGTTAGAATTATGAGGCTACACACATAAAAAGAGATGGAGGGAGTAGATAAAACATTATATATTTAAAAATATAAAAAAAAAATTAGGTGCCGTGTCGGGTTACCATGGAAAGCTCTCATAGTCATGCCCATCAAGCTTGAAGCAAAGCTGTGGAGAATCTAGGTACAAAGGATTAACCATTATTCTGGAAAAGGGAATGGTTAACGTAAAGGTCGAATCGGACGCTTTGGGGGCTGTGAAACTCATCAATGAAGGAGTCAATGAGAATCACCCCATGAGCACGATTATTCAATACGCGAAGATAATACTTGCTGGAACAAACTCAACTTTAGGGCATGTGTACCGAGGTGCCAATGAGTGTGTTGATCCAAGTACAAAGCTAGAAATTTTACTAAAAAAAGGCTAATTTTTTTCCAAAATATATTAATTGTAAGGGCAAGCTTATATAATTCATAGAAAAAAATTCTTTTTCCATGTAATAGTAGAGGATTTTTTTTTTCTCCCCTTGTAGGGGCAACCGCCCTACTGTCCCCCTCTCTAGCTTCACCCCTTTGTTGATCACTTAGCTCGTATTGTTACCGAACAGGATGAAGATCTTATAGTTCTTGGGACCTACCCCCTCTCTTTGACAGAGTTTCTCATCAGGGATAGCCTAAATCGATCTTAGGCTAGTTCTTGAGTAGTTGCCTTCCTTTTGCTGTGTTTTTCTACCCAAACTGTGTTTATGGGTTCTTTGCTGTTCTGTTGTAGTAACTCTATAGCCAATCTCTGTGGCATGACCTATTTGTCCTCCTAGCTTTGTCTTAATGCATTTTTTACTCAAAAAAAAAAAAAAACAGTGCAAGTTGACAAAAAAATTGGGATGGAGAAGGTAAATTAAAGAAAGTCATTGAATGCACCATGTAACCATCAAATCTGAATATCTTCCATATAACTATTGGGGTAATCAACCAAATCCTCCGAACTCTAATTTTTTGGGCCAAATTATGGGCCCACAACCAAAGTGTTCGTCCCGTACTTCTCCTTAATAATATCAGTAAAACAATTAAATTTACATAGAAAAATTGTATAAATATACACTTAAAGTTTAAAATCAAATTGAACTGTTCTTTTTATAAAAACGCATCTTGTATTTATTCATGATCAATTAAGATAATTTTTTTTTACATACGACCCAATTATTCCCAAAAAAAAAAAAAATGAGTTTGGAGGGGTTTAGAAAATAATTAAGGTCCGCAGGTGAGCTGATCCCACAACTTTTTCCTCCGAAATTGTGGGTTTTGTCACCGTAAGAATCATTCGTGTGTGATGCAGCGCAACCTATGGAAACGAAATCAATCGTGCAAGAGAAACACGAACAATAAGATCGACCCGGAGGTACTCCCTCCTTAAACGACCAAAATATGAGTAAAATTCGTTTTCTTTAATTCAATAACAACCAACCTTTGCCAATGGGCTTACAATCATACTTATAGTACCAAAGAAACCCTAGGCCAACTAGGAAACAAATTACAAAAGGATTTGACTTGCTAATCAAGTCGAAATCAAATGAATTACGAAAATTATCAAAAAAGGAAAATTCTAATTTGACTGAAAAATAAAAAACTAGGAAGAATTATAAGGTTGCCAAAATAGACAGCAAATAAAATAGAATTTCCTACTAAAAGTTATAAGCAAATCAGTTATTTCCTAAAACGGCAAAATTGCCCGTTTGAAGGCCTGGACGATGTCGAACGGCTAAAATCCATCGTTGCTCATTACTAAAACAACGATGAGAAATGTGCAGAAGCCTATTTTGCTTCCAAACATAGACTTGAAGCCTTTTCGCCAACGTTGGCCTTTGTGACTTATTTATTAATGTTGTTTGGGCCGCAGACGGGGCCGCTACCATTCCAGCTAAGTCTCAGCAACCAAGTCTGCATTAGCATGGGATGTGGAACAACACTATTTCTAGCACAGCCCCATAACCCTCTCACAAATTTTTTTACCGGTGGCCGTTCGTTCAGCCATGTAGGTAACGGTTGTGAATCCCCTCTAATTAGGTAATGAGGACAAAGTACATGAATCCGACCAAAGATAATGTGATGATTGAATTTTGAGTGGCATGGATTTGAGATTGTGCCAAAATTGAAGAAAAAAGGATAAACTTGAGAGAACCAAGTGGGTTCTCAGCAGCCCTAAATTAAAACGTGGAGTACTGTTCAAAAATCAGGCGGATGATTTTTTGAACTTGCGTGATTGTTTTTGTGATTTAATAATAAATGAGAGTTTATCTCATTTTGTTTTTTCTGATTGTTAAGCCTATAAATAGGTTTGTAATTGTATTGTAAAAGTATGCAAATACGAGTGATCAAAGTGTGTAAGAGAAATCCAATTTCTCAGAGTGTTTGTGAAATACAAAGTTTGAGAGAATTTGTGTTTGATACTCCTCTGTTTGCATCAGTGGTATCAGAGCTCAGGCTCATTCGAAAAAAAAAATCTCTCAAAATCACACTTTTGTTGATTCGGCGTTCAACTGAAATTGTTGCCGAAAAAAAAAAAAATTCTATTCACTCAAAATCAAATTTTTGAGTGTAGAAGGAGTTTCTGTTTGCTCACAAAGAATAGCAAATAGAGTGAGTTAATTCAAAACGAATTAACCCAGCAAAGTGAGTCATACCGAATTAACTCAATTGAGTTAAGAAGGAAGCCATATTCGGTTCTATCGACCACCAACCGCCACCGAGATCAGATCTGACAAGAGGAGCCTCAGATTTTTTGCCACCACGATCTCAAGAAGACTCACCGGAGAAAGTCTCCAGTCGCCGACGAAATTTCTGTCCGAGCCAGAAATTAGTTGGATCAAAATTCATTTTTTATCCCAGAAGAAGAAAGAGCTCGACCACTCGAGTTCGTTGCTGCAAACGGTGTCAAATTTGGAGCAATATTGAGTTCCCACGGACAAATTCGAAATTTGTCCTATTCTTTCGCTGTGTTCCAGAGGAGAAGAAGACTTTGGAAGAAGAAAGAAGATGACACGGACAGAGTCTCGAAATTGAGACTATTAAAGTCTCAGACAATTACTTTGTCTGCCATAAAGAGAATCCAAGGTACCAAATAGCACTTCACCCCCTTGGTGGTTCAAGTATTTTGGTCAAAGACAAAAGGTTTTTAACCTTTGCACTTTAGTCCCCGAAGCATATTCCCAGGAATATTTCACAGAATATTCCGGCGAGTACTATTCCGTCAAGCACTGTTCCGGCGAGTACTATTCTGGCAGTGAATAGTAACTTTTTATTATAGTATTTTATACTATAATCAATCGTACGAGAAGTCTAGATGGCCAACGGATCGACACCAACGCTTATTCCAAAACTCACCAAGGACAATTATGAAAATTGGTCCATCCAAATGAGAGCACTATTGGGTGCTCAAGAAGTCATGGAGATAGTCGAAAATGGGTACGAGGAACCTACCTCGAAAGAAGCAGAAGCAGCTTTGAAGGAGGAACAAAAAACAACGCTCCGTGCTGAGCGAAAGAAGGATTGCAAAGCCAGGTCTATTATCTACCAAGGACTTGATGAGATGACGTTCGAGATCATCGCCTCCGCTACATCTTCCAAAGAAATTTGGGAGACGCTGCAGAAAACATACAAAGGTGCTGACAAAGTAAAGAGGATTCGCCTTCAATCTCTACGAGGAGAATTCGAGTCTTTACGGATGAAACCCTCAGAATCTATTTCTGAGTATTATGGTCGAATCATGACGGTTGCAAACCAGATGAGAAGAAACGGAGAAGCTCTCACAGATACGAGAGTTATAGAGAAGATTCTTCGATCGTTGGATCCGAGATTCAACTTCATTGTTGTTACGCTGGAAGAACTTAAAGACGTAACAACCATGTCTATCGAAGAACTTGTGGGCTCGCTGCAAGCCCATGAACAAAAGTTGCACAGAGATGATGATAGAGCCGTGGAGCAGGCTCTACAAACGAAATTGTCCCTCAATGAAGACAGACATGAGCAAGGGGGGACATTCCAGAGAGGACGAGGGTATGGTTCTCATGGAAGAGGCTCTGGAAGTTCAAATTACAGAGGTAAAGGAGGCAAAGGATTTTCCAAAGGAGGAAATCAAAACCATGGTCCAAGAGGAGGTGGTCATGGACAAGACAAAGCAAGAATGTAGGAGGAAGACAAGGAAAAAAGAGGTGGTTACAACAACCGGCCAGAACATTGACAAAAGCAACGTTCAATGTTACAATTGCGGAAGTATGGTCACTACATGAAAGAATGCAGAGAGGAAGGCCAAGATCAAATCAAGTTGGCCGAAAATGCGACCAACTATGCGCATAAGGAGCCAGCCAGGGAAGAGATTCAATGAGTCTCATGGCTACGTTCTACCGAGCGGGATCAAGGTACATGGTTCCTTGATTCCGGAGCTAGTAATCATATGACTGGCTCAAGGCATCTATTTACTGAACTTGATGAAAAGGTTCAAGGAAATATCTCTTTTGGTGACCTCTCCAAAGTCCCAGTTCAAGGGAGAGGAAATATTGTGATCAAACGGAAGAATGGAGATCATGCATTCATTTCCAATGTCTACTATGTTCCAGACATGAAGACTAATATACTTAGTCTTGGGCAACTCCTGGAGAAAGGATATCAAATTAGCTTGAAGGATATGCAATTGAAGATCACAGATGCTCGAGGGAAGCTGGTTACTCGAGTAAAGATGGCGAAGAACAGAATGTTTCCGCTAACTGTTCTTCATGACACGCCAAAGTGCCTCAATGCCATTATCAATGACAAAGATTGGATATGGCATCTCAGATATGGACATCTCAACTTTGAAAGCTTGAAGATGTTGGCGAATAAGAAGATGGTCAAAGGCCTACCTCATATCCAACATCCAAATGAGGTATGCGAAAATTGTGTTCTTAGCAAACAACACCGCAATAGCTTTGGGAAGCAAGTTGATTGGAGAGCAAGCATGCCATTTCGAGCTAGTACAATACGGATGTGTGTGGTCCATTGAAGCCAATCTCAAACGGACAGAACAGATACTTCCTCACGTTCACCGATGACTATAGCAGAAAGACGTGGGTATACTTTCTCAAACGGAAGTCAAAAGTATTCGAGAAGTTCATAGACTTCAAAGCTCTTGTGGAGAAAGAAAGCGGCTACTACATCAAAATGTTGCGGTCAGACCAAGGAGGAGAATACACTGGAGATCAGTTCGATGGATTTCTTAGACATCAAGGAATCGACACCCCAGTGTACACCAAAGATACACCCTCAAACCTTAATGGTGTATCCGAAAAGGAAGAATCGCACCATCCTCAACAACATGGCGAAGCATGTCAAGGATAAAAATCTGCCCAAGAGATTTTTCCAAAGTTAGTTCAATGTGCGGTCTATCTACTCAACAGATGTCCTACGAGGAGTCCGAGTTAAAGACACCACAAGAAGCATGGACTACTTACAAGCGGTGTGTGGCTCATTTCTCGAGTGTTTGGTTGTATTGCCTACGCTTAAAAGTTCCGAGGCAAAACGTAACCAAACTTGAAGACAAAGGAGTGAAGTGTATCCTTATTGGATATGCAGGATCGGACGATGGGATACAAGCTATACAATCCCGTCACTTTAAGGTGATATATGGCCCGAGAGATGTCATTTTCAAGGAAAATGAATCTTGGAGTTGGGATCAGACAGAAACTACCAGGAATATGGAGTTGACTGTTGAAGACGAAGAACAGGTACAGACAAGGGAGGTACCTAGAAGATTAGAAGAGCAGTCATCACCATATCATGGTTTTCCTTCACCACAAAGAGGTGAAACATCCTCACCAGCTACAGAAGAGCTTTCAGACATGAGGCCTAGAGGAACGCGAAGCCTGGATGATCTATATCGTATCTGAGATCCATCGGATGCGGACTTCACCATGTTAAATGCGCAGAAATGACTTGTGATCCAGTTTAGCTTCGATGAGGCTAACCAAGAAGACAAATGGAGGAAAGCTATGGATGAAGAGATTGATCCATAGAGAAGAACAAAACACGGAGTCGACAAATCTTCCAGAAGGCTGTAAGACCATTGGAGTGAAATGGGTCTATAAAGCAAAGAAGAATGCTCAAGGAGAAGTTCAGAGATACAAGGCTAGGCTCGTAGCTAAAGGCTATAAACAAAGAGAAGGCATAGACTATGGCGAAGTCTTTGCCCCTGTTGCTAGGATGGAGACAATCAGGATGATGATCTCATTAGTTGCTCAACACAGATGGAAGATCTACCAATTAGACGTCAAGACTGCGTTTCTAAATGGATTTCTGGAGGAGGAAATCTATGTCGAGCAACCACCTGGATATGTGAAGGAAGGACATCATGACAAAGTTTACAAGTTGAAGAAGGCGCTTTATGGATTGAAACAAGCGCCACGTGCATGGAATACAAGGATCGATGCATACTTCCAGAAGAATGGATTCGAGAAGTGCCCTTACGAGCATGCACTTTATATGAAGAAGGAAGTTGATGGAAGCTTACTGTATGTATGCCTGTATGTTGATGACTTGATTTTCACAGGCAACAATCCAGCTATGTTTGATTCTTTCAAACAAAGTATGGTTCGAGTTGAGATGGCGGATATCGGTTGATGGCACACTTTCTTGGAATCGAAGTGATGCAAGGGGATGATGGCATATTTATCTCTCAAATTTGGATCGCCAAAAGCATCCTCAAAGCGTTTTTGGCATGGAGAAAAGTAATCCAAAGAACTACTCCAGGTTGAAAGTGGAGTGGAACTTCGAGAAAAAAGCGAGGCGGTAACGTTGATCCGACATATTTCAAGAGTCTGGTAGGAAGCCTTCGGTACCTAACGTGCACAAGACCAGACATACTATATGGTGTTGGTCTTATCAGCCGATACATGGAGATACCAGACCAATCCCATCTATATGCTGCCAAGCGAATTTTGCGCTATGTCGGTACGATCACCGAGGGATTTATTTTATACAAAATCTTGAAAACTTGGACTTGTCGGCTATTCAGAGATAGTGATTGGGAAGAGATTTGGATGAGAGAAAGAGTACTACGGATTTACTTTCTTTCTTGGTGATACTGACCTTCACATGGTCATCGAAGAAACAAGCGATAGTGACACTATCATCTTGTAAAAGTGAGTATGTATGACTATTTCGGTTTTTTGTCATGCTATATGGGTTCGGAATATGCTGAATCACTTGGGAATTTCTCAAGAAAATCCCACAGAGATCTATGTTGACAACCGCTCCGCAATCGCATTAGCCAAGAATCCAGTGCATCATGAAAGAAGCAAGCATATCGACACACGCTACCATTTCATCAGAGAGCATGTGAAAGCAAAAGAAGTGGAGCTAGTTTCTTGCAGGACATATGATCGGTGGCGATATTTTCACGAAGCCCCTCAAGCATGAAGCCTTCATCAAAATGAAGACAATGCTTGGAATGAAGAAACCCCTAGACTCAAGTTTAAGGGGGGATGAAGAAAAAAGGATAAACTTGAGAGAACCAAGTGGGTTCTCAGCAGCCCTAAATTAAAACGTGGAGTACTGTTCAAAAATCAGGCGGATGATTTTTTGAACTTGCGTGATTGTTTTTGTGATTTAATAATAAATGAGAGTTTATCTCATTTTGTTTTTTCTGATTGTTAAGCCTATAAATAGGTTTGTAATTGTATTGTAAAAGTATGCAAATACGAGTGATCAAAGTGTGTAAGAGAAATCTAGTTTCTCAGAGTGTTTGTGAAATACAAAGTTTGAGAGAATTTGTGTTTGATACTCCTCTGTTTGCATCAAAAATGACACCAAACTTTACATGGACTGCGAATCATTTCCATATATGTGAACATAAATTTGATTATTCTTTAAACATATATAGAATAGTTTCATGATGTCACTAATTAAGTGCCTTTGTGGCACATTTGATTTTTTATTATTTTTTTTCACTTTGTATCCCAAGTTCTGCAACCTGAAATCTATCAAGCTTTACGATTTCAATGATTCATTTCGAACTGAAGATCAGTTGAGGATAAATTTATCCTTTATAGAGTATTATCAAGTTATCGCTTTTCCCTTTCTACAAATATGGCATTATTGCTTTCAGTGGCGGTAGCTTTAGAAATCCATATTTTTATGGTAGTCTTGTAGAATGATCATTAAATTTTACAAGATGTTAGGCATGCAGCACTATAATACATGCAGTTGACATTTAAAATGCAAAAATAAAATAAAATAAAATAAAATTACTAGGATTTCCCTCGTCGAGTTTTCGTATTGTGATTTTTTTTTTTTTTTTTGCCAAGCATTATTGTGATGTTGATGCAAGATAACGTCATTTTATTTTTTGATGCTTCGGAAATTCACATGATAACGGGATAATCAATGCTAATTTCTTCTTTAGCAAAACGTGTTAGTATTTTCTTTTATTCGCGTAAGGGTTGGTTATATTTGTTGTGGATCACAAGCTATAAGAGTGCAAAGCATGGGGAAAACGGTATGCAAATTGATATGGTCACAATGAGTGGCAAAAAAAACCCTATGCAGAGACCGAGAGAGAGAGAGAGAGAGAGAGAGAGAGAGAGAGAGTAAAATATGTTAGATTCCAACGTTGTCACTCTTCCATGAACACGATGTTGGTACTGAAAAAGTCAAGACATGACAAAAGGAAAAAAATTAGGAAGGAGAGACAACTCGTAGACAGAAACTAGTGCCCGACAAGCTAACTATTGAGTTGAAAATGACTTGAGGTGTGTTTGGAACTTGAGGAAAGTGAGGGAAAATGACTTAGGGTGTGTTTGGTTTGGAGAGAAAGAAGAGAGAATAAACAATCTAAGTATTGTGAATAGTGATTTTTTTTTCTCACTTTTCTCTTACTTTCCTCTCATTTTAGTTTCTCTTTTTTCCTTCTCTTCCACATATTCCAAACAAATTATTAACCTTTTTCGTAGAGATCGAGAAATTTCCTTCTTGTATAAGTAAAGATGGCATGCATCCAATAAAACAGTAACGCTTTGTATCCCTTGTATTGTTCTCTCGAATCCATCTCGTAAAATGGTGCGTTTTAGAGTATATCCGCTCTTTAAAAGTAATTCAAATCAAAGCTGCATGCACACAACATGTATGTATGTATAGTGAGAGATCCTATTTCAAGTGAGGGATCCCACACTTTACTTAAAGTGTGGGTGTCAATGAATTCTCAACTTTTCCGATCAAATTTTGACAATTTGAATTGTTCAATGTGTTTAATACATGATTTTAAGAGTTCACAAGAGAAAAAATAAAAAAAGACCACGAAGGGCTTGATCTAAGTAGTTTTTCGACAAATCTTTCCCGGTCATTTGTTTTGATGATTCCTCTAGGTCATTTGTATTAATTATTCCTCGAATTGAACCTTAAAAACACGTTTTAAACATATTAAACAATTTGGATCATCATAATTTGATTGGAAAAGATGAGTCTCGCACTTTAGCAAAGTGTGGGATTCCTTATAGGAAGGGGCTTGTGTGTGCGGAATCATTGATCTTGTTTAAATGAGCAAAATAGGAGGTCCGGCAAAAATTCAGCTCAATCAGATATTGATAAGTGTTTGATCCAAACCATTTTGCAAAAACTGCAACAGGAACTAGCCTTTTTAAACTGTTTGGATCAAGCACTTATCGATATCCAATTGAGATGAAATTCTACGGGACCTTTTATTTTACTTATTTAAACAAGATCAATAGTTTAGAACATCACTATTGAGCCTGAAAGAGTGAGGTGAATTTTTATGTGTTTTTTAAGTGTGAGTGGAACAGGCCCCAAGTAATGTATGCAGTGACGAATTTAACATTGTTTATTCAAAAAGGTTTGGGGTAGTCATCGATATTACCTGGACTAGCCCAAGACATACCCCACCATTTTTAATGATAAAAGACCAGACAACTGCGCTAACACCACCATGTACCCACCATCGTACATGGAACATATACATGAAAGATAAGTAGTCTATTGATTGCTTAACCAAGTTTACAAGCCAAATAGGTCTTTCCTTCGGCTGAGCGAGGGATGATAAAATAGGTCAGCCATACTATAGCGTCTGACATTAGCTAAACAAGCAGAGCCATGATAATTCATGTCAAGTTATTAGACAAGTTTTTAGGGAAAAGAGTGCAGCTCTAACGTGCATCTGCACCACCAGATTTGACGTTCTGGGCATTTTTCTTTCCCCTGAAAGTGAACATATTAAACACGGGTAAGAAATAAGACCTTGAAAATAAAGAGAAATGTTTTAACGAAGAATACAGGAACAAAAGCCAGAGAGGAACAGGATAAAGAAAACAAAGAGCATTACAAGGACAACCTTAAAAGCTTTTGCCCCCATTTTAACACAAAAGAATCAAATGAAAACACAATTACTACCATGCTCAGGCAAAGCTTACTCAATTAGGCATAGCCCCTTGAATAGAAAAAGGTTTGCCAACTCAAAAATGAAAACTTGGATGCATTATTCAACCAAGCTGGGTAATTACTCTGTCAGGCTGCAGACACGAGATCGTGTAACCGGAAGATTCCGAATCGAACATTAATTACTTTTGTGTGTGAATTGTGAAACCCTAACATAATGGTTGTCTTGGACATGTTGCATACGAGGTCAGTTACTGTCAGGGTGTAGACATTAGAGAGGTAATCTTTTTTAAACCTTGTAAATACCCAAAAATAATGAAATCAACGTAATAATGAAAGTAGTTCATAAACACCCAAAAATAATGGATTGTTATTTCTAAAATCCCTTATCCCAAAAGACTAAATGTTCAAATTCTGACTTCCTATTGTTATTTTCAACAAAAAATCAATATGAATTAAGAAAAAGAAGTCACAAAATTCTGACAACTCAAAAAAACAAAACATGCAAGATGTGGAAGCGTAGTCTATAAAAATCAATATGTACTAAGAAAAAGAAGTCACAAAATTCTGACAACTCAAAAAAACAGAACATGCAAGATGTGGAAGCATACATACCCTGAAAGAGTAATAATGTTGTTTAAAGGACAGCACTAAATATTTAAGAGTAACTTCAAAAACAAGTAAAGCTTTTGGGGGTAATCCGGGCTAAGCTTGCATGCTTATACGAGGGAACCCCAAGAGTTCACATGCGGCCAGTCTCTTACTCCCACCTCATTTAGTCTATGGCCTAAAATATTTGGTGTCAATTTTAAGAAAAAATACATTGTAGTGCCTTTGTCATGGTTAAAAATACAAATTAGGGCTTAGTGATGCGATGTGAAGGCGAGCTTCAAACCAAGACTAGCTATTGCTTCAACTGCAATTATGATCACATGCAATCCAAACTAGACGAAATAGAAAAATTAGCAAGTGTGCCATACCATTCCTTTGGCCACGCGCAAATCCTGTTCAAAGAATTCAAACATCAGAGAATTTACAGGATCATTAAATGCATTGTTCAACATATTTAAAAAAATATAACCATTTAAAACTCATTAATCAAGAAATCTCCTAACTCTACCCCAAGCATATGCCAATCCAAACCCAAAGAAGTATCCCGATTGGAAGAAGCCTTCCAAGGTCACCTTCAGCCCCTTACTGTGTTGCTGAGCAAAGGTCTTCTTCAAATAGAATAGTGCCTTCGAAAATGGGATAATCAATAATAGATTTTCATAACTTCTCACATATGTTTTAAGGCTTTTAGCTCCCAACAACGAAAAAAGATTGGATAAAACTTATAACCATTATTTTTCAGCTATGATTAGCTCCTTCATTATCTCTTGCTCTTGCTCTCACTCAAACCAGAATAGAGCGATAGAGAGGTTTCTAGGGGCGTCCACCAGACCACTTCCCAGTGTTTCAAAAAAAGATCCTCCATTTTAGCAGTATTAAATATTAATATTTTCTCATCTCGAAAACCTCTCTTTTTAGTACTATTACTTAGGTTTCATCCCCCTAAGATTTTTTTATGAAAAAACTTGATAATTGAGGCCCAATTGTGATGTGGTCCATAAGAAGAGGTCAAGGGCATTTGGTAATTTCATATGGCTGGAAGTTATGGCGGTTATGGACCAGAAGGGTAGTCCATTGGCCACTAAATGGACCTACTTGGAATTAACTATGCATATGCTGGAGTATTCAAGGCTGTGACTTTTCATGAGCCTTGTGACTTTTGATTTAGGGAAGTTTGACCACATATTTAATATATGCATCCATTCGATAACACATTCATCCAACCTAGCCATCTAGGGAATGGGGTAGTCATCGATATTAATAATACTTCTTGGACATAGGAGTAGTCATTTGCATTTAAAACATGTTTAGGAGTCTATATATTGATGTACTTCAAGAAAATGAATGAATGATTGATATGAAAATTTTTGAAGCTTTATGCTTTTAAGATTGTGTGATGCAATCCATTCTTTAGTGTGATGCTAAAGAGGCCATAGGTGTGATGCCTTTGGTAACCTAGGTGTGAGGCCTAGATCTATCTTCTTAAAACCCTTGTTCTTCTCTTCTTATTCACTGTTCACGTCCACTGTTCACAGCCCCCAAAACAGCCCCTTTACTTGGTGTCTTGATCAGCCTTAAGGCCCTTAACTCTATTCCAAATCTGTCCTACATCAAATTGTCCCTAGTTCGGTTTCCCTTCTCAATACTTTTTCCGGTTTTGATCTTCCTCTCCAGTCCTGTTATTTCTAGTTCTAACTCTTTCTTTGGCTTTCTCCTTATGGTCTCATACAAAGTTCTTTTTCGAATATTGTGCACACAGAACATAAAGTGATATTGCATTTAAAATGTTCATCACAGTATTTTTTGTTACATCCCAAGGCCAGTATCCTGTTTCCATCCCCAACTCTAAACATTTGATGGGTCTAGGGAGACGCCCTTTAAGGCTAAGAAGTTAGCAGAGTCAGTCCCAAGTTCTATTATTCCTACAGCTTCATTTGTTTCAATGGGGCAGAATGTTTTCCGTTGAAGATACTATTCTTTTAACAAAGTGACTCATTGACTTGCATGGTGTGACTGTCAAAATGATTTGATAACCATTTCCCATCATTGGCTTCCACAGAAAATAAGTACACTATTTGACATGAATCTGCTGCTACCGACATTATGCCCCACCATAACCACCTCAGAGCCAAGGGCAGAGGCACAGTGTAGAAAGAGGGGTCACGTGACACCACTAAATTGCAATTATTCTCAAGTATAGGTACAGGTTTATATTATATTTTATGCATTTGATCCCTTGCATATTGAACAGTTATTCCCAGGATCCCTCTAAGATTACAGTTATCTATTTGCCATTTTAGAAAACATACAACACGCAGGCCGCAGCAATGCCTGAGCCAAAAACTTACACCAGTGAGGGCAACTACAAAACACAACTACCACAAACATTTTCCCATAACAAACAACAATAAGATAATAGAAACTTTCCACACCGAAACCAAGAACACAGTTAAATAGTCATAAATAAAGCCCCAGTCGTATAAGTTTCTACAAGAATCCCCGATGTATTCTCATATTTTCAGAGGGTAACATGGGCCTTATTCAGTTGGGAGTTTTGAGAGAGTTTAGTTTAGTTTTGATAATGTAAGCAGGTGTAATAAGTGGAGAGAGAGAGAAAAAAAAAAGTGAGAAAAATGATGATGTCAACACAAAACAGAACTTGACAAAGTCGGAGCAAAGCTCCCAACCAAACATGGCCATGATAGTTTCGACAACATTAGCCACTAGGGAGCTAAAAATGAACTGAATTGGGGAACAATTAACATAAGGTATAAGTTGCTATACTTTCTAAAATCTATAGGCCCAAAGTGCAATATTTGGAAGAATCGTGGAGGAAGTGCTTCGTTCTGTCCACCGCAAAGGACCATAAATAACCCTTATCATTTGCTTCAAGTACTCACAAGTTTTACTTTCTTTCATGAACTGAGTTATAGAGAAAAGGAGAGAATGGTGGCAGGGCGGTGGAGGTGGTAGGTTTCCATCTCTATCGTGTCTGAATTAGCTTTTTACACTTATACATCGTTAACTCATCCCCGCTAGACCGTGGAAATTGCCTCTGCTGAAAATAAAAAATATATAGTATAGGAAAAAATAGCAAAAATATCTAGTGCTTACTATGTATCTACTACTACATCTTTTGCCCTCACTCTCGTTTGTCTCAGCTATAAAAGTCTATAAAAGTATTCCCCGGAAAACACTTTTTTTTTATAATTACTACTGCCTTTTTGTAAAAAAGGAATGATAATTACAAAAAGATAAAATAATACTTACTTGATGCCAATGTAAATGCCAGAAGAAAACCCAACAAACGAGACCAAACTGTCCGACTGCATTTGCTGATTAACTGCAAGACAGATTTTAATTAGTAAAACCAATTTCATCGACGAATGGAATGAACCATTTATTGCGAATTGCTGCAGGGAATACAATTAATCCATGCTCTTTTTAGCAGCGAAGGCATCCTCATCATGGTGCAGAAGTTGATAGATGAAATAGCTGGATATGAGGAAAATGAAATAAATTAGGAACCGAAATTGATGTTCCGAAAAACACAATCATCAAATTCAGAAGATCTAAAAGAAAGACAGCGAGGAGAGATAAACGAGAAGGTTGAAATTTACCTCACCCGGACGATGTCTGATCGTAATCTCAGTCCCTACTCCTCTCTCTCTAAATTTACGATAATGCACCCTCCTACAAGACACTTTTTAATAAGTGCTACTTTGTGCCTGTTATTTTCTATTAAAAAATTATTGTAACACAAACTTTGTATCACAATCTCATTTACATGGGATGTGGGTCCTACATGGACCCCATGTACGGGCTACATATATCATCTATATTTCAAAAAACAAAAAACCCCGATTCTCTCCCGTGTTTAATACAACGAAACCCTACTCAATTGAAGCAACCCGATTTTAAATTGTTTGGATATATATATATATATATATATATATATATATATATATATATATATATATATATATATATATATATATATTCTCCTCCCGGATTTAAGGAAAAATTGATTTTTTTTGTGTTGCAAATTATTTTTGGAAAATCAAGGGTCTAGGCCTTTCCGGATCGAGGCCTTTCCGGTATTTTCTTTGAACATTTCTCGCGTAGACCCGATCCGTATTTTCTGGATATATATTTTTTTGACGATCCGATCCGTCCAATGTTGTTATATATATATATTCTCCTCCCGATCCGTCCAAGTAGTTCACTGAATTAAAAATAGTTTTCTGGGATACAACTACTCTTCTTGAAAGATTAAAATGTAAGAATATATATATATATATATATATATATATATATATATATATATATATATATATATATTTTTTTTTTGAACAAAGCAAGAAACTTAAATTGGGCACGTGAATTACAATTGAACACTACAACAGAAAATGTCTACAGTGAGGATTTAGTTTCCTCGGCAAAACACCAAATTTCCTCGTTAAAGGAATTGGCAAGGAAAAAGTTTCTTGCCAGGTTTCCTCACCAAAGGTCGTTGCAGAAGGTATTCTAGCAAGGAAAGATAGATTTCTTCGCCTATTCTGCCAATTGGCGAGGAAAATTTTTCTCGCTAAAACTCTTGAAACTTAAAAAGAAAAGAGATTACAATTCCCAGCTCCTCAGCCTCCGCTCGGAATTGAACCAACGACCTCTTCTCTAGCAACGCGCGACCCATCCACCACACCAACTTCCTTTTCAATGCAAAGTGCTACAACTTTTAATATATAAACCTTTTGTAGTTCTTTTCACCTCACTAATTTTTATAAAAAAAATTTGGTCTAATTTTAGTCTCTTTGTAGTGTTTTTTAAACTTGTTTCTTAAATCTTTTAATGTTATTTGCTTTTACTGAAGTTTTTATGGGCTTTTGCATATCGAGAAATTGTGATACTATTTTGATAGTAGAACAAACAGTGAGTTTTCTCTACTTTCAACTTGAAGAAAACTCGCCCGCTGATCATGCCCACGTATTTACGATTTTCTTTGTCTCTCATCATATTTGCTATCATCTTTGCCCTCTCCTTCTCTCCTAGTGTCCGATCAGAGTACAATGATTCTTCTGTCATTCAATTACCCTCGACGATTCTTCTTACAAAATTAGACTCGATTCTTATAACGATGATTACTAGCAAACTTTTAGGGTTAAGTTTTGAGCCCGAACATGGGAAGATATGCTAACAATGGATCACACCCCCGTCAAATGGGAAGCATGCAGCATTGACTTTAGTTTGATGATTGCCTTACTATGTATTACTCTACGTTTATATTTTAGAAAAATGAATGATACCCAATTTTGAATCGTCTTTCACAAGATCATGTTGACAGATCAAAGCTAATCACTAATTATAATTTAATACTTTTCTATATCCTTTTAAAGTCTTTATATCTTTCTAATTTAATACTCTGTATCTTTTATACTGTAACATTTATGACAATTTAATATATTTCTATACCTTTTTTATAAGTCTTTATACCTTTTATATTTTTTCCTAATTCAAAGGAGAGTACTACTTTTTCTTGTATGCAAAATCCTAGATCACTTAGGTTTAATAATTTGCTACAATTTTTATCTTGATAACAAAACATCAATCAATATAAAACCAATCACAAACAAAAATAATTAAACAGATGAACACTAGATATATGTGGAAAACCCCAATACGGGTAAAAACCACGCGAAGGAAAGATAATTTTGTCGTCAATCTTAGTTTTTTAGCGAAGAAAGTTAATTTCGTTGCCAAATGAGTGCCCTTTAGAGAGGAAATATTAATTTACTCGCCAATTTTTTGTTTTTTTGGTGAGGAAATATAATTTCATCGCCACATGGGTGTCATTTGCCATTAGGTGATGAAATTAAATTTCCTCGCCAATCATAGCTTTTTGGAGAGAGAAGTTAATTTTGTCGCCAAATGGGTGCCCATTAGCGATGAAATATTTATTTCCTGCCAATCTTAGCTTTTTGGCGAGGAAAGATAATTTCGTCGCCAAATGTGTGCCCTTTGACAAAGAAAGGTAATTTCGTCTCCAATCTTAACTTTTTGGCGAGGGAAGTTAATTTCATCGCCAAATGGGTGCCCTTTGGCGAGGAAATGTATTTCCTCGCCAAACCTTTGCTTTTTGGCGAAGAAATATAATTTCGTCGACATAGAGTACTCTTTGCCGACAAAATCGATTTCCTCGCTATAAAGACCCATTTGGCGAGGAAATTTGAATTTCCTCACCACATTTTGTCGCCATAGGTAGTTTTTGTCGTAGTGGTACTGTGGTAATTGAAGTATGGTCAAAATGAAACCCAAAGAAAATTTTTCTGCCAACCAAAATCACCGTTTAAAAAATGGTTGGTCGATATATATATATATATATGGTGGATTTTCTAGTCCACACTCCCGGATTTAAGGAAAAAATGGGGTTTTTTTGTGTTGCAAATTTTTTTTGGAAAATCCGATCCGTCCAATGTGTTCAGAAGGTGTTTTCTAGGGTCCACGTGAGAAATCTTCAAAAAAAAATACCGGGAAGGGCTTGATCCAAGCGGCCGCAAAAACCGTATTTATATATTTTTTAAAACCGCCTGGATCCTCTTCCCTCCCGTGTTGTTTTTTGAAAATTTGCCGCGAGGGCCCTTGAAAACACCTTCTGAACACATTGGACGGATCGGATTGTCAAAAAAAATTTTGTATAAAAAGTCCGGAAATTAAAAGTCCGGACTAGAAGTTTACCCATATATATATATATATATATATATATATATATATATATATATATATATATATATATATATATATATATATATATATATATATATATATTCTGGTGGGCAAAATTCTACTTGACCAAATTGAGTGTGATAAGTCTAGAGAGAGATGGAAAAGGCAACAATGTAGTAAAGTGACAGGATGTACTCCCTCCGTCCCAAATTTCTAGTCCATTTATGGTTACGCGTGCCATTTTTCAACGCTTATATTTTTCAATCTATAATGTTTTTTCCAATTTTGAAAACTTTGTTTAATAGTACTCATCGAGAACTATCAAACGAGATCAATATTATATATATAACATTATACATTGGAAATATATAACTAATTTTTTGAGGTGGAGTGAATAGTGAAGTGGAAAAAAAATATGGGACAGATGGAGTACCTTTTTTAAGCATAAAAAAATGCCAAATTCTTGAAGCAATCCAAGGGCATGTGTTCAGAAGTTGCAGGAGATCTAATGGCTTTCGTTCATGTATAGAGATGAGAAACTGATCCTGTGAGTGGGTGTGGAGCAGTTATTGCTAGTGGAGTATTTTTTAAGTTGACATTTTTACCCTTAGGCCTCGATTGGATGAGGGATTATTTTCAGGGGGATAAGTTATGAAGGGGGATAAGATAAGAGGGGGTATTAGTTTTGGAGGGTTGGTACACATTGATGTGATGTTTATGAAGGGGAGATAGAAAAGTAGATGATTTGGATGAGAGATTAAACAGAGGAATAATTTTTTACTTAGTTTGGATGTCTTATAAATAAGAGGAGGTGATAGATGAAAAAAGCTGTCAAATGACTATTTTGCCCTTGTGCAGTGTTAAACTTGATTATGTATTTAATTAACTATATAATTGCAAAACCTAATCTAATTAATTAATTTGGGACAATTTCAAGCTATATTAATTTATTTCATTGAAAATTTTTTTTTCTAATAAATTTATTTGAAAAAAGTTTATTTTAATGGTTGGTTGTCATCTCCAATTTTAATGCATTGTAATTTATTTTTTTGACCAAGGAAAGAGCTAATTATATACCAGAGGGGTGGGATCCCAGCCATTGGATGAAAGCCCTTAATCAAAAAAAAAGATCAAAGGTGATAGTGTATACGATTTAAAAAAGGGAAAAAAGATGATGGTGTATTGGATCAAATCTTTATAGATAGATATCTGGGGTGTATTCATCCAGATCTAAAATCCCACCAACCCCTCCTCAATCCACTATCCACCCCACGTCTTTCTCGGTCTTCATCAAGCAAAATTCACACTCGAAGCATTGCTGAAATCACCAATACTAGTACACATGCGAGACATTTTCCAGTGACCATGGAGCAGCGGACAGTACCAAAAGGTGAGCAGATCGATCCTCTCCTGCTCTGATTTTGCTTCATTGTTTTTTTTTCTCCGTCAAATGCAACAGAATATGTGGGTGAACTGTGTTTGGCCATGGTGGTTTGTGTTGATTGGTGAAGGAGGGGGATAAAGAGGGGTTTGATGGTCAAAATGCCACCCAAAGGGTGCCAAAAAATTATCAGGGAGAAAGCCTCTAATAGGTGAAAAATAATCAAGGGTAAAAAATAATCATGGGATAAATTTTGTTTGCCAAACACAGGTAATAAGTGGGACCCACCCCTTATCAGGGGTGATAATTTTTCGAGGGGAGTTTTAGCTCCATCCAAACGGGCCATTATGGTTATGGGAAGTTAATGTTAAGTCAAGGGGATTAAGTGTTTCGTTTTGGGTAATATGGGAAAGAAAGTTTGACATAATGACACCACCAATTTGTGCTCCCCTTTATATATTTGATAGATAGAATAGATGTGTATTTTTTTAAAACAGAATGTTTCCAGTGGTAAGAACTAAGCACGCCTTTAAGGTAAATCTAAATCTTAGTAAATAGCTACAACAAAAATAGTCAAGACTCCTAACCTTCATCGGTTGATGCATAACCCAACTCAAATCATCTCATTTTTTTTTTATGCAAGTTACAGAAATATGAAAACCCTCTATTAGACTATCAGTTTAAAACCCGAGGGGAAGTATGAAAAACCATCTGATGGTCAAACAGATTCTACCAAGTGAAGTTACAGTAGAAAATAATTGCAGACCAGAAAAAAAAAAAAAAAAAAAAAGGCACGGTGGAAGGTACAAACTTACTTCGCCTTTATCAATGGCTCAATGCTCTTCACATTTGGTCCCTATAGTTTATATTTCGTCTCAATTTGGTCCCTCTCTCGCTGACGGTGTTATATAACCAGCAGAACTCGTGGGCAAAATGTACATTTCTTTTGTGGAGGGACATAATTGAGTATAGAAGGGCAAGCTTGAAGGACTATTACGGTAATTGTACATTTTATTTTTTATTTTACAAAGAAAATCTTGTTAACTTTTACAATCTCTTATTATTTTTATAGTCTCGTTAACTTTCACACAATTAACTTTGTTGCCACTTGGTATTTTGAAAATACCAGAAGATTGTAAAAATTAGCGAGATTGTAAAATTGACAAGATCGTCATGCAAAATAGAAAATCCAATGTATAGTTTTAAGAAATAATCCCTCTAGCGCTGTGGTGCCCAAAGTGGTATTGGGGCACCAGGACCCTAGTTTTACTTATAACGAACACTGGGCCTACAAACTACAAAAACATATCACACTTACCATAAACACAGACTTTACTTACCACAATTTATGGCCTATATGTGTGGTAAGTAAAACTTGTGTTCATAGTAAAATAGTAAGTACAATTGCGAGGGAAAAAAACAAAACCACCCTCCTTTTTGTGGTGATTTTCATCAAATGGCTAAGATTCTTCTATTTTTAATTTAATGGCTTAGATTTAGTGGGGCACCGGTGCCCCAATTTGATGAAAACCTCCACAAGGAGGGTGATTTTGCCCTTTCCCCTTGCAATTGTATTTGCTATGAACTCAGACTTTACTTACCCCAAACACAGGCTTTACTTACTACAGTTTATGGCCTATACATGTGGTAAGTGTGATCTGTTTTTGTAGTTTGTAGACCCAATCTTCGTGGTAAGTAAAACTAGGGCACCGATGCCCCAATACCACTTTGGGGCACCACAACCAAACCCGTTAGTTTCCAGTAACACCCTCAGTGAAAGGGACGAAATTGAGAAGATTTTTACAATCTCTTATTATTTTACAATGCTCTGGATGCTGAATGAAAGAAGCATGGTAATGTGCACATAAATCAAAATGATTCTTGGGTCTGCCCTCTCTGATGGCTTTTGGCTTTGATTTGAGGGCATGATTCCGCAGCAAACTCGACGGTATAGGGGGACCACTATTTCAGTGGTATTCTGTGAGCAACCACTTTGTGCATTTATTCTCAAAGGTTAGATCTGTTTCCTATCCATCCCCCGCCCATACCCCCAATTATTGAGGACTAAATGGATTATGTTATTGTTTGTTATTATTTTATTTATAGTCTTGTTAACTTTTGTGCGATTAACTTTGTTGCCACGTAGTATTTTGAAAATTCCACAAGATTGTACAGGTTAGCGAGATTGTAAAAATTAACAAGATTGTCTTGGAAAATAAAAAATCAGATGTATAGTTTGAAATTGGTCCTCTAGTTTGTAACTTTGCATTTTGTCTCAATGTTGTCCCTTTAGGAGGGAGATATCAATTTTACCCGTGAGTTTCGTTAGTTTCCAATAACACCCTCAACGATAGGGACGAAATTGAGATGAAACTGAAACTATGGGGATGAAATTGAGATTTCATGCAAACTGTAGGGACGATTCCTAAAATTCACCTATGAATATTTTTTTTCATATCAAACCCCACTCAATTCAAGCATGTAATTGGATTCAGGTTCTTTTTCCCCCACTTAGAAATAAATAAATAAAAATTCTTGCTATCTCTCCTACTATCTTGCATTGAATTTGTTTACTGAGTTTCTAATGGCGTCACTCTCCTGTAAAAAAATTTGGTTGCAACTATGATAACGTACTGTATGATTTCTTTGCAGGGGCACAAAACTCCCACAATCATGAAGTCAGGAAATGGAGGAACTCATCAACACATGGAGTCAGTTATTTGTTGCAAAAATAGTTTTCGAATCTGCAAATCTAATTTTAGGCCCGTGGATTTGCTAAATCTACAGATTAGAAAAGTGTATTCCTTCTTCTCTTGAGTGGCTAAGATTGCGGAGCTATCTAATAAATCAGTTGCAACCACTCCCAACACTTTGGCTGTCTATGATTGCAATGGAAGTTAAGCAGCAAGATGTCATGGGTAAGTTATGGACTTACGGTTATTTCTTTTGGTTGTGCTTTGATTTCACTTATCTTGAATAGCGAATACCCGTGCCTGAAGGCACAGCTCGAACAACAATCACACGCAAATCAATACTGGCTCACATAGAATATTTCAACCCCGTGTATAATAACTCCAACAATTAGCAAATGCAAGTCAATATTGGGCTCACAAATACGGGTGTCGGTGACACGATGCTCATCATCGATAACAACCCCAATCTTTCATTCTTTAAGAGGTTGTACCTATGGGCACTACCAACAATGATCCAAACCACATTAAATACCTTTATGGATTTATCGGATTCAAATTCAACTATAAACCAAACTAATACCATATTGATCCATGCAATAATGGAGTCATACCCACACAAAAATGTAAGGAGAAAAAAAGAAGATGATCAATGTAAGTCAAGTTCTGCAAAAAGACCATGTGATTCTGGTTCACCAAAAATCATTGTCTTCATCACTTTTCATCTAACTTGAAATTTTCTCATCATGATACTCCAAAAACCGTACCAAATAGAAACGTTTAAAGAACAACCCTTGAGGCTAACATAATTCAAGTCCCTTTATTTTTTTCCAAAAATTCAAGGCAAAAACAAATAAACCACTATAGCCTACTAAGTTGAGTTTTAAATCTATGAATTCAAGAACCAAGCAATTTTCATGATTTTTTAATACAAAAAATATAAACTTTAACCACAATTCTGTAAATGCACCAAGTCTCTATGTAGGATTGTTAGGAGGATATGTTGTTTATCTCACCTATGCTATGCCATCATATTCACGTTTGGTCTTGTTTTGAAAAGCAATAACTTCATCTTCATACTCATCTCAAGGAACCTTACCCACCCATCTCTTTCTAGCACAGGAAAAAGAATGAAAACTCAAATGCAGGTCAAAAGCCTCTGCAGCGACGCCAATGTTGTTTCCGTTATAGTCAAGACCTACAATGCACGTAAAAAAAAAAAAATATGAGGAAGACCTACAATGCAGCAAATTGAAGCCTCACTGCCTACTCTAGTTGACACAACCATTTGATCAATTTTGGTTCCCATTTGTGATACAATCATGTTAAACAATAAATTTGCTCCTTAAAAAATGGATCATCAAACATCAACACTTTGTAGGCATAATGAAAGACGCACACGAACACAGATCCAAAACATTCCATTTCATTTGTTGAGGGACATTCTGTCAAAAACCCCTATTTTGCACTTCCTGCTCATGGTTCACCACTCTCGTCCTCTTCTTCAACTTCTTGTTGTATAGCCATCATCAACAACAATCTGCCACGTCATCATTATCCCAATCGAAGCTATGGTCTAGAAACAAATGCGCTTTTAACTTAATTAGTATGCTGTCTTTACCTCCCTTTTTAACCGCAAAACATCAAATGTGGTCACCTTAATCTAATGAAGAGGATGACATAATATGACCCAAAGTAAGAAACTGAAAATTAAGAGGCAAACAATGGATTTTTTTTTAAATTTAAAGAAAGGTCATGTTCATTTAATCATTACTGATGGACAGAGTACCTCTGGAGCAACAACAACCTAGTATCTACTTCTTATCATGTAAAACAACAGAGAGCATCATGCGTTGATGCGGTTTTGCAATTTGCAGTCACCCCAATAAGCAATAACAACACATGTTTACCAGTCCAATTCCCTATATTTCAACGTCTACATAAAAATACAAAAGCAGCTGGACCAAAAACAACTTCACCAAAAATAGATTGTAAGCACACTATGGTCATGTTCATCCTAATCAAAACCTATATGTTGCCAAATACTCATTGGATGGATGCTTACACATGCCATCAAGAAATACGAAACAAAACTATGAAATAAAATGAAAAAGAGGAGAAAATATTTGTTTTTTATATACCATATTCAGTGTCAACATTTTTTACTTCATGGCCTTGATTGTGGCCTTTTTTCGAACAGGTAGTGAGTACACCTTCATTGCTATTTCATCCAAGTTTTAAATAAGAATTGAGATATGAGAAATTTTCCAATGAAGAATTCAATTACCCCCTGATTTCGCATAAAATTAAAAACTTGACAAAATAAACAAATTAAAGAAGAAATTATAAAGCCTTGAATAATAGTTCAACTGAAAACCTAGAAAATACTGAATTCCAAAAATACAAATGAGGATAAAAATACCTTTTGTCTTTTTGGAGAAACACTCCGACCATAAGAGAAATGTAAGTAAACTTCCAAGTTGTTATCAACAGAACGTCAGTTACGGAGAGTGGAAAGTCTGCAATCAAAATAACAGAGAAGCGAAGGATGAGAGGCATGTGTTGGAGAGGGAATTGCAAGCGATTGGGTGTTTACTTGAGGCAGGGGGCATTACCTGTGCTTCCATCATCTAATATTTCAGAAAAAAGGGGAAAAATTGCAGGGGTATCATCGCGAGGAGGGAGGAGAAGTGGAACGGTTTGTAGCAGTTGAGTAGTCGTGGTCCCAGTTTCAAGGAATACAGAAAAACGCATTGGTAAGCATAATGCAATTTGGCCTCTTACCATTGCAACCAAAAAAAAATAAAAAATCTCTTTCTAAGCATTTCAATAGAAGAACTAATATAGCTGCAAAAATGACTCTAGCATAATGTATTGCAGAATGCACTGAACCACTTTGAAGAACACGATTCTTGAAATTATTTGGCGTAGAACACACCATGGACGTACTATATAGAGAGAAGATCGTATTTTGTCTCGCAAGTCGCATTACTATTGACAAAGAGCATGATTTCTGAATATGTTAGGAAACTGACAGATGAAGTAATGTTTTTTTTTCCCCTTTACAAAAAGTCATTTCTTTTTTTCTTAACCAAAATTGGAAATGGTTGAAAGTTTGAAACCTTAATCCGGTAGAAAATGGCGGTGCAATTTTAGTTTTTGTTTCAAAATTGCAGTTACTGCACGAAGTGGGGTGGGTGTTTAGTTTTTTGTTTTGCTTTTCTTGTTTTACACGTGGATGTGTTGAGAGTATGCATTTGGAGATGGGAGCAGTTTTTAGGTGTTGAGTGAAACCAATCTCAGCCGTTAGTCTAAGGAAAATTAAATCCAAGGGTCCAAAATATAGGAAGTTCAAAAAAACTGAGCTTCCTTATTCTATAGAAGTGCGTGCGGGCAATGTGTTTTGTTTATATCTGCCTAGCTATTTAACTATCTATTTAACTACTCCCTCCGTTCTTAAATAAGAGCCCCACTTTCTTTCTCTTGTCATTTTTCAAATAAAAAAATGAAGTACTTTCATGTATCATTTTTCGAATTTTTTTCGCACCGAATTAAAGTACTCATCAAGTACTTTAATTTGGTGTGAAAAAATTTGAAAAATGATTTACGTAAGTAGTTCATTATTTGATTTGAAAAATGACATGACTTTTCGTAGTGGAACATTAATTTGGAACGGAGGGAGTATTTATCTATCGTTCTTCTCCCCATTTCCTATATACAACTGAAGTGTGAATGGAAAGGAGTAGTTTAGAGCTACTCCAACTCAATCTGATGCAGGACAATCAAGAAGAAGATAGAAAAAGAACCACCCCAACCCGACCCAATCGCGGGGTGGGGGAGGGTAACAGATTTGGGGTACGGGGCGGGGCGGGGCAGGGAGGGAGAATGAGAAACCTTTCCCAAACGTGACCCGCGGCCATTTATCTTTAGCCTAAAGAAATAATGATGGCAGCGTTGTACCAATAGCATGGTTGATATTTACTTCATCCTGTCAACTGCTTGAAACACTATCACTGGACTCTAGAGGGTTTTAAATATGATCTTTCATATGATACCGTCGTACCAATAACAAAGGATAAAGGTAAGATAACCTAACAAGATAACTCTTAAATAACGAGATCTGCTAAATATTTTCCTAATGTCTGAATAAATAGATATAACAAACATAAACATCTAAATAAGCATCCTCTATGACCTAGTAAGAATACTTCTCGGCATCATCCTTCGGGTTCCCTAATATTTCTCCACTATTGAGAAGAACTACCCAATTCCGGCAAGTTAGAACCGTTGTCCATCTCCATCTCTAAAATCTCAAGAACATTAAAAACAGAACCATCCCCTATGGCTATGAAGATGATCGCGGAACAAAACCTATCGGCACTGCAGGAGAAGCAATTACATTTGTCTAATCGCCTGTAGGCAGTGCCCCGAGTAAGGAACATCTTATTTACATGAAAGTTGGGATTAATATACATATTCCATGAAAAATCAAGCAAACATGCACTAAGGTCCAGATTATGGTAAACACAAACACACGCATGAGTTTGAATAGATGGGTGGACACGGTTGATTTCATGATGCACATAAAAGCCAACAAGATAGAGAAGAAGACATAGATGGAGACAAGCACATGGAGAATCTTTTGGCAACGCTTCTTCTTCTTGACAATTTAACTCATCCAGACTTTTTGGAGGGAACTTGTAAAGTCAAAGATGAGATATTCTTAACACTTGTCTTCTTCTAGGCTAAGCTCTTGTTTAGACACATTTTGGGGCAACATAGGAGATGCTTGAGAGTTGATACATGGGAGGAGAAATAGGGTCGCGCATCTCAATGTTTGCTATAGGTTTTGACAATTGAGAGAGAGGTTTATCATTATACTAAATACGGTAATATTTTTCTAGCACTCTACTTGCCCTAACATCATCGACTCAAAGGTGACCTAGAAAGACATGGGGAATGTGTATGGGTAGGCTATCAAAATAAACCTTTCGAATATAAACTACGATGACTACCCATTTTGATGAGCACTAAACAACTTCCGAGTTACCTCATATGGTTGTGGATGTGCTATGAAGCATGGGTACTCCAAAAATGTTGCCGTACGAGTACCGAGTATGGCTAGGTACGGCAAAATACATACCGGGTACGGCAAAAACGTACCGGATACTTTTGCACTGTTCGGGTACGGCATTGGTACTCCTGGGTACTCCGATTGGGTACTTTGCTGGGTACGTTTGGACCTTTTTTGTAAAATTTTCAAAACTTTAAGAGGCCCGAATGAAAAGTATAGAAGCTTCAGGGGTTCATGTGCACTTTGATACCCAATTTAGGGGTAGTTTTCCTTCCATTTGCTATAATGAGAATTTGTTAAAATCAAGTAGAAGATTTTAGCAAATAAAGTGGGAAGGAGATTTTAGCAACAATGAATTCGGACATATATGGAAAACTACCCTTAAGGTTTTTTGGGTTTCATCAGTTAGGGTTCTCAAATACTCCAGCAGCAGCCATTCTTTCTCTAGTCTCAACTGTCAAGCAGCAGCCATGGAAGCTTTTCGAGCTCTCTCTCTCTCTGGTTAGTCTCTCACTCTCTCTCGCTCGCTCGCTGTACACTGTCTCTGTTTCTGTTCGACAAACAGCCATGGAAGGCTTGGAAGCTCTCTGTACTCTCTCTCTCTCTCTCTCTCTCTCTCTCTCTGTACTCTTTCTCTCCATTACCGCTTTGGTAGTATTACATAAGACGGACTTGTCTTTTAGAGGACCAAAATGTTGTTTCAGTTTTTCATATTTTTGTGTACCTGAAATGTTGGATAACAAATATAAATGTGATTTTTTGTTAGTCTAAAAAATTCTTAATGCTTACATAAGTTTAAGTTGATTGCATGATCAAAAGAAAAATGATTAATTTACTGTCTTCAATTTATGCAGATTTGGAGTATCTATTTGATTCGTTTTCCTCTGTTTTTTTTTTTTTTGTGAAAGAATAAAAAATTCATTAATATCAAGAAAAGTACAATATTCCTTTAAAGAATATGCAATGAAATAATTGATAATGTACAGGAGGAATAAATCTGATCCATTTTTTCGGAAAAGAAAGGTTATTTGAATTGTGATCTCGGCTGCTTACTTTAACTCTGGAGTTAACTCATTGGAAGATGTAATTTAACACGGTATCTTTCTGAGATTTAATAAATTTGGGAATTTACACTTACATACCCAACCATACCCGCATTACCCTACTTTTTAGGTTTTGCCAGATCAGCGCACGGTACCCGTGCTTCCTAGCAGATGTGGCTTAGTCTCGAGTTTTCCCTTTCTAATGCCAGATTCATTAATTATGGTCATAGGAAAACTCTCACCGATAGCAATTTTCAAATATTTTTCCTACAATAGACAAATGTAAAAAAACTGCTAGTGACTTGGTTAGGAATGAAAACTGGAGTGGATATCAAATACCTAGGTGAATCAAAGTCAAATTCATGAGTGGAATGCCTTAGGTACCTATCTTGACACAATGACACCTACCATGTTGATGAAGGGTTATAAAGCTATTGTCTAGATCACACACACAGAATTGAGAGAGCCTACCAAGAAGACAATCCCTTGGTTGGGTTGCAGTAACAGTATGGTCATAGTACGAGAATGTCATGGTCTAGTGTGGTGAGTGAACATGATATAGTTACAGGATATTTCATGAATGGCTGAATGTTTGTCTTTTGTTTTTTTATTGGAGTGAGAAGAAACAAGAATCATGTATTTTGGACCGTTTTGCAAAGACCGCTAATTTCGGTACGGATAAGAATGTTGATATTTTAGTGAGAGAATGGTACCTTTTCGAATTCAAAATCGAACTCCATGTGCTTGTTGATGCTTCAATGTATTTGTAGTAGATTCAAAATAAATTCCTCACCAAATTCTCTTTCCCAGCCCTCCCCTTTTTTTTGTTGAAATCTTTATTTTTTCTTCTTTTTTAAGTTTTTCTGTTGTTGGTTTCGTTGACTGGCCTGAACTTGGGTTTCCAGTGTCCTGGTTCGGGTTCTGGGGTTAAAAGGCTTTATAGGCTGCAAATGTTTGGGTTGAGTCAAGTTCTTCTTTCGTTTTTGTTGGTGTCATATACTTGAATTTGGGTTTCCAGTGTACTCATTAGGTTTGATTGGCTTTCAGTTTGGGTTCTTGGGGAAAAGGCATTATGGGCTGTAAAGTCTGGGTTGGGCACACAATCAGGGTCTTTCTTTCTTTTTCATCAGGAGAACTGACGTAGCAATTCTAAGAATTGAAAACAATTTTGCATTATTACCTGGAGAGCGCCTCATTCTAGAATCGACTGCAACACGGGTGCTGAAATCCCCTTTTGCCTGGACATGACAGTCTAGTTGGATATCAGCCTTAAAATGCTTCTCATAGCTTAACATTCTATCCATGCACTCATGCAATCCTTGCTTCACCTTCTCAACATTAGAGAGATTGTCTTGATAGCGTAATTGGCATGCAAAAAGGTCTACAAAGTTGTCGTGTCCGTCTTGCATCTATCTTATTCCAAATTTGTATGTATGTACTACCATTGTGTGCACAATTGAAAGCAATCTTTTAATTCTTTTACCGAGTCCATCAACTCATAGAATTGCTGTAATCTGTTTGTATACCTCTTGCTGAGAAGAATAAACTACTTACAAATGAGGAAATGATGTAGGAGTTGAGGTTCTTATTTATTCCTATCCCAAATGAAGCTTAAGAAATGAGGTAATAATAAACTACTTACAATCAGTAGTCAATCAGTCTAATCTGTTTATATTTATTCCTATCTGCAGAAATCGTATCTGCATCAGGAAATGAGTTTCTTCGGAAGGGTTGCCACTCAAACAAAGCCTCCTTCCATTTCCACCATCATTCAATCTTTGACTTGGTAAGAATTGTGCTGCATAGCTTTTCTGAAATAAATTTTCTTATGTTGCTACTAGTCAGTGTTTTAAATGGCGAGCGCTTTTGCGCTATAGCGCATGGCGATGGGTTGGCGCTATGGGGGGTCATGGCAAGGCACATGACACAATAGCACACATATGGCACTATGGCACATGCCACAAGTCATGGCACTATGGCGCGTGCCACAAGTCATGGCACTATGGCGCCACGCGCCATAATGTGTTTAGGCCTTTTTTAAATCAAATTATGCCACAATCAATCTCAGCCATTGATTTGTGATGCACAAAAGTAGTCAATGTACTGGATAATTTCCCTAACTCTTAACCCTACACATCAGAGAGATCTATCGTAACAATTCATTAGCAGCAGCCATCGAGCTTCTTCTCTGCGATCAACAGCAGTAGCAGCAGCAGCCATCAATCTGAAATGAACACTTCTCTCTGCGATCAACTACAGTAGCAGCAGCAGCCATCGATCATCAACACTTCTTCTTCTTCTTCTTCTTCTTCTTCTTCCTTCTCTGTTTTCTTCTCCTACTTCTCTCTGTTTTTTCTTGTAATCTTTATTTTAGAACCTGAAATCTGAAATGCTGACAACAAATATGTGTGAGCTGCTGCTGCTGTTGTTGATCGAAATTTGAAAGCTGCTGCTGTTGTTGATCGAAAATAGTGTTTTGATCTGTTGTTGATCAAACTTTAACTTCTCTTAGTTATGTTTCAAAGTATATCTATCATCTTATTGAACCTAAGGTCAAACTTTTAACATTTGAACATTTTAAAAGCGTTTACTTGTGTTGAAAGTTATGTCTATATTAGAATTCTACTCGTTGTAATAAAGTGTGCCACAGTTTGCTATGGTGCACGCCGCGCCGTGCGCTATTGCTCCAGGGGACCATTGCGCCTTGGTGTGCCGTGAGCCATTTAAAACACTGTTTATTCTTATCCCAAAATGAAGCTCAGGAAATGAGGTAAGAATAAACTACTTAACAATCAGTAGTCAATCAGCCTAATCAGTTTATATTTAGGAATAAACACTGTCCATTCACCTTCTCCATTTAAAACACTGTTTATTCTTTTCCAGTGCTGCATAGCTTTTCTGAGATAAATTTTCTTATGTTGCTACTAGTCCCTTTAGTGTTAAATGTGATTGTAATTTTTAGCAATTGTTTTCGTCAGCTCAATGGAATTGGTGAAAAGTCCAAGGGCAGAGTCCTTGGCGGCTCAGGTGGTGGTGGTGGCTCAGGTGGAGGCCGATTTAAGAAATATGTAATTCTGTCTCCTGGGGTATCATAGTGCCATTTATCTTGAAGATATTCGATATGCAGTTGCCGATTTATGATGTGAAGGAACTTGAAAAGAAGGTGAATGGAGAAATGAATAGAATTGATGAAATGCAGAAAACAATTGTTGAACTGGAAAAGAAGCTTCTAACAGAGGAATTATTGAAGGTTAGGAAGATTGGTTATCAAAACCTTCTTCACAAGTTAGTTGATGAAAAAAAAAGTTCCGGTGAAAAAATTATACGTCGAACCAATCTTCCTAACCTTCAATAATTCCTCTGTTAGAAAATTTATATTTACAGTTCAATAATTCCTAACCTTCAATAATTCCTAACCAATCTTCCTAACCATCAATCTTCCTAACCTTCAATAATTCCGGTGAAAAAAAAAGTTCCGGTGAAAAAAATTATACTTGAAAAAAAAGTTCTGATGACGCATGCACGGCTGCGATTACTTTCTTCTATACTTCTTTATGCTCTCTTTGGTTCGACGTATAATTTTTTTCACCGGAACTTTTTTTTTCATGGGTTGCCGCCTGCAACTAACTTGTGAAGAAGGTTTTGATAACCAATCTTCCTAACCTTCAATAATTCCTCTGTTAGAAGCTTCTTTTCCAGTTCAACAATTGTTTTCTGCATTTCATCAATTCTATTCATTTCTCCATTCACCTTCTTTTCAAGTTCCTTCACATCATAATTCGGCAACTGCATATCGAATATCTTCAAGATACATGGCACCATGATACCCCAGGAGACAGAATTACATATTTCTTAAATCGGCCTCCACCTGAGCCACCACCACCACCTGAGCCGCCAAGGACTCTGCCCTTGGACTTTTCACCAATGCCATTGAGCTGACGAAAACAATTGCTAAAGATTACAATCACATTTAACACTAAAGGGACTAGTAGCAACATAAGAAAATTTATCTCAGAAAAGCTATGCAGCACTGGAAAAGAATAAACAGTGTTTTAAAAAACACGTTTTAAACACATCTAATGGTTCAGATTGTCGAAATTCAATCCCGAACAAAAAAATCCCGCGCTATAGCCTGTATAAAAGAGCCCTTACTAAATATGTTATGTATATATATACGGAAAATTTCTAGTCCACTCCTCCCGAAAACAAGAAAAAATTGTTTTTTTTTTGTATTGCAAATTATTTTTGGAAAATCCGAGCTGTCCAATGTGTTCAGAAGGTGTTTTCAAAGGTTCCAAGCGGGAAATCTTAAAAAAAATACTAGGAAGGGTTTGATCCATGCAATTTTCGCAAAAACTGTAAATATAAATTTTTTGCGAAAACTGCTTGGATCAAGCCCTTCCTGGTATTTTTTTTGAAGATTTTTCGTATGGACCCTTGAAAACACCTTCTGAAAACATTGGATGGCTCGGATCGTCAAAATTTTTTTTGGATCATGGAGGTCCGGAAACGGGATTCCCGTTTTAGAAAAAATACCGGGAAGTGCTTGATCTGAGTAGTTTTTTCTTGAAAATATCTTTTGAACACATTGAACGGTTCGGATTTCCCAAAAACAATTTTTAACATGGAAAAATTACATTTTTTCTTATTTACAGGAGAACCTTACTAGAAAATTTGCCTGTGTGTGTGTGTGTGTCTTGTTTGGTACTCCGTCCGTCACTTTTTAAGTGATCCACATGGGAAACGTGTATTTTTGTGAACGTTTAAAAATATACTTTCGCATATCGTTTTTAAATTTTTTTTGCACCAAATTAAAGTACTCAATTAAAAACAAATTAAAAAGTTATATAGAGAAATATATTTTTTAGGGGTTTGAAATTGCACGTATTCCCGTATGAATCATTTAAAAAGGACGGAGGGAGTATATGACATTAAAAAACGTTATTTAAATATGGTAGTCAAAAACTATACTTCATTTCAGTCTTGAATATTGTAGTGAAAAATACGGTTAATAAGCACCTAAAAGATCTTTGCTAGACTGCTAGTGACATCTTCCTTTGGCAAAAAAATTTAATCCGGTTTTTTGGTTTTTTCGTTGTCTTTATTCAAATTTTTTTTTTTGCAACAAGATTTTGTGGTTTGTGAATTCCTCTCAATGAGACGAATCTAACAAGTATAAATTTATGGCCAAACCAAATATTTTTTTGAATAAAGTTGAAAATACTTGAATTATTGGATTAATTTTGGCTTTATTAAAAAAATTGAGTTTTGGCCATAATTTTATACTTGTTAGATTCGTCTCATCAAGAGAAATCAAAAAACCACAAAATCTTGACGCAAAACTAACAAATGCAATTTTTTTTTAATAAAGACAATGAATAATCCAATAATCCAGACTGCATAAAGTACTCTATACTTGCATAGATTGTGAATCCCATGCCCAAGTGTTTTGTGAAGCCCACACCTCATGTGATTATGGTGTATTTTATGTGAGATTCTACGCAGCGTCCCATTGTCTCTAGCATTGCTCATTATGATTCCTTTACATTTGAGGAGGATATTCTACATGAAAAGTTTCCCCGAAAACGTGCAGGGAAGATAAATGTTGTGAATCTCAACCATTCATTTCTCTTTCTTGAACATTTTCGGAGAAACTTTTCCTTTTTCACAACATTTTTGTTTGCATTTTCTTCCCTCTGTTTTTGGTGCAACAAGGAATACAAACTAGAGCAGGCGTTTTTAGGTTTAAACACTACCCTCAGGATTCCATTTTTTTGTTTAACAACGATTTTAAGAATATAACAGTATATTGCCAACAATCTGTCGAAGCCGTCTTAGCTCAGCTGGTAGAGCGCGTGGCTTTTAACATGTATGTCTCTATGCATACTATTATACATTTGTTTATATTCATTTTGTCATGTATCGTTTATTTGTTTTTTGTTTTTGGTTTTTGGCTTTTTCCGATTCTAGCGGTTTGGAGGCATTTGGGTAGAACAAATAGGAGTTCTATACTTTCTTTTTTGTTCGTCCCTCGCAAGGTTTTCGTTGAGAAATGCAGTGGAAAAAGCAGGTTGGGTTGGGTCGAGTTTGACTTGACCTATTTCAACCTAACCCATATTCATACTATTAGCTCATATTCAACCCATCCATATTTAACCCATAATCCATATCAACCCATCCAAACCCAACCCAAACCAAGCCAACCCACCCCACCCCACCCATTTGCCACCTCTAGTTACAACTCATGTGACCCCCTGAAATTCCACAAATTAAAAAATTTCTTGGGTTTGTAAACAATCTGAGCCACTTTAAAATAATTTCTTCATTGATCTTGTTAAAAATTAGCCCAATCGGAAATTATAGGTACTTAATCAAGCCTTTCAAATTTTCATTTAGGACTAAGGACCCAAAGTATTAAATAAATTTTGAGGAAAAGTATAATAATTGTGTGTCGGTATCCTAGTTATCTAAACCGTAAATATTGTAAGGCTAGGTAAGAAAAACATTTGTTTAAAAATTTATCTTGATCCGACATCGACAGGTATCAAAACACAACGATTGTTTCAAAAGTATGAATTGAATCAATAGCTTTTGATGTCCAATCAATATAACTTTTTTAATTAATACTCTTCTTAATAATCCCTACAATATTTACGGTTCAGATAAGAGGATACTAGGCACACAATTATTAACATTTTCTTCAAAATACATTCAGTACTTAGGGTTCTAAATTTAGAATAGAAAATAGAAAGGTTCGATCAAGTACCATGTACCTATAATTATACGATTGAGGATTGAGGTAATTTTTTACAACACCAATCAAAAAATTGAAAGGTTTGATCAAATCTATAAGTTTGTTTGCTTAGTATGAAAGCTTTCATAATGTTTTAAGTTTTACTTTTTTGCTTAATGAAGAATGTTTGAACATTTTATCTTTTCGATATATTGGCCTATGATTTTTTTGAAAGTTACGCTTGAAAGGTGACCAACTGTGTGGAATTCCCGGATCTACCACTGGTTACATAATCTTTTCAGTATTTACTGTTAGAAATATATTGCCGTGGTGATTTCTGAATAAATCTGGTTTCCCTCATTGGATGACACATATTGGCTCAAGCATGCATGGCTACAATCCTTTACCAGTATGTGTTACTTGAAGATTTGTCCCATCTCCAACAAGCACACCTTCATTAGAGATAGCTGGTTGAGCAAACTGCAGGTTTTGCATTTGATGTGTAATGTGGTTAGTAGCACCACTATCAAAGTACCAAGGTGAGATTGAGGATCCTAAATTAGCAGGGTAGGAGAGTCCTGGAGTAGGAAACTCAATATAACCTGAGTTGATTTGCAATGATGTGCCAGGAATCATGTATGAACCATTGTAAGCTTGAGTGAAATGAGCATGGGCAGGTGCAATAGGCCTAGTAACTGAGGCTTGGGGGTATCAAGGAACCATTGAGAACAGATACTTGAAATTGTGAACCATTGAGAATAGGCACTTGAAATTGTGAACCATTGAGAACATGCACCTGAAATTGAGATGGTGCAGAAATTCCTTGGCTGAAAAACTGTCCATTTGGTCCAATAGAAAACCCTTGATTCTGACCATTTTGCATGCCAGGGAAGCCGTGATTATAACCTTTTCCATTCATCCATGGTGTTTGCTGATAAGAATGTCCTCTCCAGGATCCATCACTCATACCAAACGGCTGTGACTGAAGATAAGGCTGTGGTACTTGTCCCTTGTAATAACAAAACTGAGTAAGATGATTATTCTTATCATAAATAACACATGAATCTTTGTAAAATCTTGGACCTCTTCCAGCTTTTCCTCTTACGAACCCTCTACTATTCTGCTGATATGTTTGTCCTTGTGGCTGTGATTGAGGCAGAAAGGAGTTCTGAATCTGTAGCATATAGTTATTCTGAGACTGATTTTGAGGCTCAAAAGAAGTCTGAGGGCCAATGTTCTGTGACGTTGTGTTGTTAGCTTCCACCAAACTGTTGTGGTAATCCAAAATTTTGTGATGTAACATTTCCAACACTAGAAGCACCAATTCCACTACTATTTGCATTCTATGTTGCAACTAGCACAGATGTTGTCTCACATTCAGTCTCTTGCAAATTCTGTATGTCCTCACCATTGAGCATAGTAACTAAATCATCAAATGTAATATAGTGTTTCCTCTGGTTCTCACAGCAGTTTTAAAACCATTAAACACCCTTGGAAGGCCTCAAAGTGTGTAAAATGAGATCATCATCATCAACTGGTGATCTAGCGGCTGCAAGTTTCTGTGCATACTTTGATTGTGTCAATATACTTTTCCATAGTTGAAGTTTTAGTCAGAGTATACAATCTACACTTCAGCTCTTGAACATGATTTCTGGACAATGAGTTGTATCTATGTGAAAGAGAGTCCCAAACTTGATGAGCATGTGTTAATCCTAAGACATAGGTAAGAGTGGTTTGGGACAATGAAGCTGTGGGACAAGACAAAAGCTGTGTATCTATAAGTTTCCACAGTAGATATGCAGGATTAGCAGATATTACTCCTTTAGTATTACGGATCTCAGCTTCGGGACATGCAACCGTTCCGTCAAGATAACCAAAAAATCCATTTGCATTTACAATATTCTCTACTTGAATTCTCCATAACAGATAGTTTGATCCATCTAATTTGATATTAACAAATGAGTGAAAATTGGATATCAAGATTGAAAGAGAAGCTGGAATTGTTACCGCAGTCGAAGTCATCTTCTCAACTTAGGGTTTCGATGAACAAAATTTGCAGAAACAATGAGTGAAATGATGATTATTGATGAAAGAAGATACTCAGACAACACCAAACTTCAAGATCGCAGTTGAAGCCTTCTTCTCAACTTAGGGTTTCGATGAACAAAATTTGCAGAACCAATGTGTGAAATTACGATCGTTGATGACAGAAGATACTCAGACAGCAACAAACTTCAAGTTCTGCAACCCGAGAGACACTAAATCCGACAAATTCTTGATCGCAAGTTAGGGTTTCTTCATGAACAAAATCTTGAATTTCTGCCAAATCTGTCATTTGATTATCAATAACTCCAGGATCTTACAAGACTTTCGCCAATGCGCTCTGATACCATAAAGAGAATACAAAGATTTCAGGAATTGAATCAATCTCTCTCATTAGAACTGAAAATAAATCATGAACATTAAGATGATCGAGAGAGGGAAAAGTTACTAATCTCTGATAATCTGTTTTGTTAACCGACATAACAGACCCGTCAACTACTTATACTAGCCACCAATTTACACATTCTCCCTTCTTTTAATACCAATACAATGAAGGACCAAACTGAAGGAAAATTACAAATAAGATTCCTAATGAGTAAGCTTAACAGGGTTGTTGGATTTGATGTAGCAATTAGCATTAAGGTCATACCCTACTTCACACTTCACAGGATGATATTAAGGTTTTTTTTATCGGTAAATTTTTTATTAATTTTTGAAAACAAATTACGAAGATTAAGGCTAAGTTTGGCTAAAAAAGCCAACTTAAATTTTTGTGTTGTCTTTATTTGATTTTTTTTTTTTGCGTTTGTTGGTTTTGTATTGATTTTTGAGTATTATTGGTTCGTCTCGGCGAGACAAATCCAAAAAGGTAAAAGATTATGACTATGTGACTTTAAATTTTTTGAATAAAATCGAAAAAAGTGTAAAAAAATTGACTTTTTGGCTTATTTTTGTCTTTATTCAAAAAAAATTAAGCTTTGGTCATAATTTTATACTTTTTTGATTCTTCTCGCCGAGACGAACCAATAATACACAAAAAGTTGATGCAAAACTAAAAAACGCGAAAAAAAAAATCAAATAAAGACAAAATAAAAAGTATGCCAACTTTTTTGGCAAAAACAAGCCTAAACAGGTCTGAGACTAAGAACGCCAAATTAAAACCCAAAATGGTAAAAAAACCAAGACACTACATGCATGGATGGTAAGAAACTAGTCAATACACAGAAGAAACACACCAAAGACAACCAAAAACACCCTATAAGCTCCTCCCTCAAAACCAGCTATGAAGAAAGCAAACCAACAGCATAAAAAAATCCTTGGCATCAGAAAAGAGAAACTAAGCAGCTTTAAGCAACAAACAAAAACAGAGACAACCGAAAAATGGAAGCCAAACAACTAAAACTAAAATACGTGTTTTCAAGTGTGCTTCTTGGGCATTAAATATTCTTCCATTACAAAAATATTTTCCATTCCACCAACTAAAACTAAAATAAATGCATTTGAGTTCAAAGGATTTCTTACTTTATCTCCTGTAACTCCGTAAGATACAAAAATATCAACACTCCTTTTTAATTTTTGTGGAAAAAGTTTCAATTTGTTCCAATAAAAACATTTTGTTTATATTTTCTTCGTTTCATGGATCGAGTATTTTTCTTTTGGGACGGTGGCATTATGTTGTTCTTACTCTGATATTGAATGGTTGTTAATCGTAGGGCTTAGACTCTATTCAGGTCCCCAGAAAAGGAGAAATTTTTCGGTGTTGGGTGGGTATTGCCCACGTGATACCCGCTTGGCAATCTCAACCATCCAAAGCGCGATCCAACGGTCAGAAAAGGGGAGAGATGTTGGAAAAACTTGATTTTATTCATTTTTAATTAATTATTTAAATGGGTCTCACACGTCCACGTGGCCGGGCCCACATACCGTTGTGTTTGTCTTAGTTAAGATATTAAGTTCAAACCCTTGGTTGGCTAAAATCAAGTTAAGGTGAATGAAAAATTGACATTGAAAGTGCCTACATGAACTTTGGTAGAAGAGGGAAAAATGTGTATTACCACATTGGTGAGGCACAACAAATTCATTGGGTATATCCCAAGTTGGGCTAAAATGATTTGCCCTTTGGGTCATAACAACTTTTGCTGGGGGAGAGGGTATGGACAAAGTGAGCTTTGGTCCATATACTGCCATCTGGCCGGGATAGGTTGGGTCATTAGATGAAATGGGCTAGGCCCAAGTCATTTATTTCTTTTTACAGACCCAGCGATAATTTATTTTCCTTTGTTTATCTCTTTTTATAGACCCAACGATAATTTTTTTTTCTTTTCCTACCGAAACATTGTGTCTGAATTATTTTTCTCTTTCCTGTACATCTGTTCGTGAACTTGCAGCGGTCATAGAACACGACTGTTTGCTTCCAATGCGTTGTGTCTGTTCGGTTCCAAACTGATTTGTTCGGTGACTGTTCAACTCCGAACAGTCACCTCTATCTCTTCCATACAGGTGCCTCTTTCACTATAAATAGGACCCTCTTCTTCCTCATTCATTCACGTTTTTCAATTGCATTCATTCTGCACTTACTGCATCAAAAGATTCAAAACTTCAGAGAATTTTGCGTAGTTTCCTGGTTCGCCTACCGATCAGATTGTTGTACTTCTTCCGACCGGTGAAAGTTGGGTATTCCTGAGAGGCAAACGCCCAAGTTCTCCATTAGCACGATAGTGGAGGGTGAATTTGCCTCAAGGAAAGAGTATTTTGATACTTGCCTCCACTCGAAATATTTTTTGCCAATTTTCGGTGTATTGAAGTTGACACGGTACGTTTTCTGTTTAATCTTTAATTATATTTTCACGTCTATTCCCAGTTTTTTTGAAACCAAGTTTCCAATAAGAGGAAAAGAGGAGAGAGAGGAAATCAATATGGGTCATCTAATTGGACGGCCGAGATTGTGTTTGGCATGGACACGTAGTACCCATTCGGTACCCAAAATTTTTTTCGAGAAAAGTGTCGGAACATGACGTCGAGGAGGTGAAATCATAAAGTTGTGATTGCAATAGATTACAGTAATTAGGTCCCTAGAAAAGAGAGAAATCACACGGTTGCATGCGAGAAACAAAACAAAACAAAACAAAACAAACGCAACTGATCAGAAGAACAAAATAAAATGGACACATTTTTAAACTCCCGAGCAGCTCCGGTAGGACAATTGAAGTATCGTGAGGATTTATAGTAGTGATCACCCATAAAACACAAATAACCTTCCAACACAAAATCAGAACCTGTCATGCCACTCACTGGTGTTTCAAGCAAAGGACACGAAGCTACCACATTGATAGTAGTTCCAAACGCTTACAAGTCAAGAAGTAAACAATAGCACTAAAGCTTAGCATGTGTGTGAATACGGGCCTCGATAACAAGTGGTCAATAACCGACCGCTCTCTTCGGACTGAGTCTCAACATCAATTCTCACCGTGTAATGCACTCACAAATGAAATCACTCGAAACATGGTGCATTACAAACTCTCAAGTGTGCGGTTTGGAAATTATGCAAACAGAAAGCAAGATACTCTGCACAATATGACACAAAAAGAGCGCTTTATATAATGGACATGCACACAATCTCATGAATAGACCCCAAGTATTGGAATCATTTCAATCCATCAAACCACAACCCAACACCCCTAGGATCAAATAGCTAGGTCTTCACTCAAGGTTACATCATTAGGTAAGGTATAATATCTCAAGGCTAGGGCCAAACAATCTAGTAGAGCTCTTGGATACTCACACTGCATCCTGGGATCGGGTCCCATTCTCTCCTCCCCATGTAATAAATTAGGAATGACGAATGGGGAAAAAAAAATCTCGTGTCTGGGAATCTAATATAGTATTGCAGGATGGGTTTTCGTGAGGAGAAATGTGAATGCGCCAAGTGACGTGTAGTGATTGGTTTGTTGTATAGGATTTTTAGTGGAGTATGTGACATAATCGTACTAGCACTCCTAATCTTTATTCATAAAGAGGTAATATAATTCCGAAAAGGGTAACATAATTCAAGTATCTTAATTGTTTCATTCCAATTGATAGGAGATTGGGAAAATCGTAAAGGAAGATTCAATTTCGAATCTCACATGCAGGTTTGGAAGATCCGTTATTAAACTAAGCAAAATTACCCCTTCTTTGCTAATTTTTCCCTTATTAGTAAATTTAAAATCTTCCAAACGTATTAGATTCCAAATTGGAGAGATTAGCTGCGCCATTTTGGCCAAAACCCATGTTAACCAATTTGATCAACGGTCCATAATCACTTTCTACCAAATCAAGGAGTCATTATGTTTTTTATATTTATATTTATTTTTAAGAAACATGGAGTTATCTACCATAGTATTTCAGAATTTTTGAATCTTAAAAATCATGAGTTTATCCTAAAAGGAATTATTACTCTATTAATAATACTAACATATAGTACCTTCAATTTTTAGTTTTATTTCCATCTTCTAAATTCCAAAAAAAAAAAAAAACTTATTTTCTCCTAATAGGAATGATTTGTTGAGTGAGTTCAAATTTTATGGAAGCAACACATTTGTTTACAAACAATCAACGGCAAATTGAAAAAAAAGAGAGAGGAAAGTTTGTACATAAAACAACACCTCTTGAGATGGAAATTAAATTGTAAACTATTCATAATAAAAATGACAGTAGGATAAATTAAGCCAAATATTGTAGGTGTAATCTTTATTTTTCCATATTTCATTAATCACATTTATAATTCGGTCGTGATTTTGGAAACTAACAATTGCCTGAATCCATGATTTATGCATTTTCAAAATATTGTGTAATTACATTTGCTTATGTTACCCTAATTACAATTTTTTATATTATTTTAATCCCTTCTTTATTCAGTTGTCTATATTATACCGTAATACATTTACAAAAGTAGAGGTATACCATATTTAGAATTCGAAGTGTTGAATTTTCACATTCGTATATAAAAAGAAGTCACTTCTCTAAATTTCTTCTAGGATTTCTCATCATCTTTTTTCTTTTTTGTTGTTACAGGATCATCATCTTTAGAAAACATTACCTTACAAGATGATCAATTGGATATGGGTGCGCTAATCATCTCCAAATGGACAACTCCTCCTCCATGATTTGCGTACATGTATAGGTATATTACAAAAGAGAAAGAAATAGTTTTCAAAGTGGGTATATCATCCTCTTATTCTTTTGTGCTTCTTTATACTCCCTCCGTTCTTTTTTTAAAAATTTCTCATTTGGAAAACATGTATTTTGTGGACGTTAAAAAATATATTTCCATATAATGTTTTTAAATTTTTTAAAATAAATTAAAAAATTATATAGAGAAATATATATTATAGGGGTTTGAAATTGCACGTACTCGCATAGTGGACATTTAAAAAGGGATGGAGGGAGTATCTTTTAAATTTAAATTTGCTTCTCAGAATCATATTTAAGACTAAATTTATGGTTTTCTCCTTATTTGAAGTTTTTGTGAATTTCTTTTAAAATATATCCGCATATTTATATTAACACGAAAATACTTTTTGTGAAGATCTTCTCAATGTGACAAGTTATTTTATATCCGCATATTTATATTAACACGAAAATACTTTTTGTGCACCAAAAAAATCTCATACCGAAGATGCATGTTTTGTTGCTAAATTTGATGACTGTAAATTCAGTTCTCCTCCCAAATAAAAATCTTGGCCATCCAATTTCCTGAGAGTGGTTGGATCCATTCATTCAACGAATTCATGATATATATAGTACAAATATGGCTCAATGCTAAATAAGCACTTAAAACAAGACTAAAATTTTTAGGGCGGAAAAAAAGAATATGATCACTGAGTCTGAAAATACAACAAACAAAATTCTGTTCTTTCTATTTCCAATAATCACCGAATAACATAATTAATGAACACTGAGATGCCAACCTATTGGCATCGAAAAAATTTCAATTAGCAAGCTCTCTTATTCATCTAATATTTACAAGCGCCATCCACTCCCCGCAGGGAAAGAATCGCCGCGAGAGCTAAAAAAAATATTACGTACGCCTTGTTTTTCCCCTAGTCATAACTTTTCACATAATCACAATTACTTACAAAATTTGAATTAAACAGAATCCCAGAAACCACCCTCTTTAAACCCTCATCATCAAATCTTTGCTTCTTCAGCACGTGCTGCGAGCTCTCATCGATGTTGAAGTTTTCATACAAGGCGCAAAGTCTCCGGCTTGGCTTGCTGTTTGGCCCAATAAGCATGGGCGTTGAGGACCCGGTCCAGGAGCTCTTGGGGCACTGGCTCACCCCTCCTTTGCTGGGGCGATATTCTTGCCGTGTGCACTAATGTTTTCCACTTATCCTGCACAAACCCCGTGTCACCAGGATCAGAATTTCATTGAAGTGAAAGGATCAACAATTCATATTGGTGTATGTGTTTCAGTTAGGAAGACTAAGTCTTTCAGATATGTTAGAAAACGTAACAGAAATATCAACAAAATTTGGAAGTCTCGTATGGGTTTTTGCTAATAGGTGCCTAAACTATTCAACTTTGAAATCTTATGCATTTCGGTATGACTCGTGGAATTTGGGATTCCACCTACCGTTACGTTTCCGTTACTTAAGAAACAGATGTTTCTGAACTAAAATTTTCTCATGGAGTGCTTGTCTAATACAAATACCAGTATAAGAAAGGGAACAATACGCACTAAGAAAATCATCGGACATGTATACCTTGGGGCAATAAAGGGAAAGAAAAAGTGAGTTTTATCGGTATTAAGACGTAGGTAATACAGATATGCAAGTGAAAAGCATATGACTAGAATTTGAGAGATTCGTTTGCAATGTTATACAACATAGCTATAAAAAAACTGTCTAAATCATTTTCCGGTAACACAAGAACCTACTTTCGTTGAACCATCTATAAGACGTAAAAGAATGGGATATTCAGAAATAGAATGACTCATTGAGAAAGGCCGGAAAGAATTTATGAAGGAATGAAACTGAGAAATCACATCCATACCTTCAAATCCACATACGTTCGATGCTTTGCATTATCGAAAGCTCGCAACTTGACATCACGCCATCTGCAGAGAAACAAACCAACTAGGGCTGAGAGAAAGCATTTATATTGACTAACAAAAGATGTTCCAATGATGCAATGGGTTTTTGCAGAAGCTTTCAGGTTGATAAAAGCTGATTCTTTAAAACCAAATATAAGAGCATCGAAATGGCAGCTCCTCAGCTACTATTAAATTTGCTTTTCTGTTATGACTTATGAGTATTTGGTTTAGTTCATTGGATAGGTTTTTTTTCCTAACACACCTTCGGTTCCAAGCTTCTCAACAGCTTGAACCAAAGCTTCGACTTCAGAAACAGAGAAAGGACGACGAATTCGGCGCTGCACAGCCTCAGATCGCTTGGATTTCCTAGCGGGAACGACGGCAAGTGCCTCAACATTCATCGATGGAACAGCAACCAATGCTCTAGAATCTGTTAGGTTTTTATCTATCGACATGTTCGGAGGAGAAGGTGCCGAATCATGGTCACTTTCAACAAAGCTTCCCAAATTTAGCAATGGATGATCTGGAACTGCAATAGGCGTAGGTGGATACCTGGTGACACACCATTACATGTGAATCATTAGGATCAAACCCAACTTAAATAATCTGTCCTTGAATGATGAAGAAGATGACAACTTGCATTCCTACTTGAATCTAGACTGAAATTATGAAGAAAAAATTATGACCTTTGAAGCTGGGAAGTTTCGCCAGGGTTCTAAAAGTCAACCGACTGGTCTCCCAGCCTAGGCACTAGGTGGCTGACTAGTCGGCAAACTCTGACCCCCCTTTTCCTCCCAATTATCGCGTAGAGATTTTCAGAATATTGAATTTAGCACATCCAATACAATTGGAGTAAAAGCTCTATATATGGCATCAGCCATGTCTGCTTTATGCACCAAGATGGAAAAAAGATGTTGATGACAATTTAATTTCCCAAATATCCTAGATTATACTCCCTCAGTCCAATTTTTTGGGTCTGTTTGATGGAATCTAACTTTTTAAGAGAACAAAATTATTGCATTTAAAAAGTTCCAACATTCAAAATCTACCAGTCAACATCTTTTGTCACATAATCACTTTAAATGCAGGCTAGAATTCAAATTTGAAAAAAGAAGAAGGTAGAAACAGAATTTGCAAATTTTGGCACATAGGATATTCAGAATAGACACTCATTTCAAGATATCCCAATAAGGGAGAATGGACAAATAATTTCGGACTGAGGACTGGGAAAATATGTCTGAGCGTCTCGGCATTGTTGTGTTACGTGAAAGACAAAGACCTAAGATGCTATAAAAGCCAGAAGGAGTAAAAGAGGAAAACTAATGAAGCTAACATCAAACATAAGTCTGGGAAAATCCAAGTTACCTTTTTAGAGGCCGAGGTGACTCACAAGTGAGTGGAAGAGGGGAATCTTTGTGACGCATACAAGCAGGAGCCGGTGAACCGCTACCGCTAGGCTCCAAGGAGAAACCCACAGCATCAAGCTTGTTATTGTCAGAAATTCCAGTTTGCAGCAGAGTTTTGTTATCATCTCTAATCTTCTTTCCCTGAAAGAGTAAACCAACGTGTAACCCACCCCCAAGTATTCTAGTCACTGCCTCCGTAACTGTTTCTCTGCAAAACCGGGAAGATTGAATTCAGCGTGGTAAAAGCAAACTTTAATCCAAATAGAGAGAACTAAAATTGACAATCAGAGAATTTCCACAACACAGTCACCAGAGAAGAATGCAGAACGGGCACAAACATGAGCTTTCTTACCAAAGATAGTCGCACTCTATGCCCCCATTATGCATTATTTCATTTAGGGCTATTGAAGGCATGCAACACTTAAACAATTATAATTGCCAAAACGGATTAATTAGAAACTTCCCTCCCTGATTAAACATGAGGTAAAGCCTTGGGCTCCAAGGCCTGCCTCATAACTTAATGAGGTAAAGGGAAGATACTAGTATGCAGAAACAATAGAGTTAATGTTCGTATGGGACATACTTTTAGTGAACCAACAGTCGAAGATTCTGGAATCTCAATTAAAAGCTCTGGAACATTGAAAGACTTGATGCTAAGCTTCACTGAATAAAAGGAAAGACATCTTCGTATTAGAACCAACCACTTCAAATGTCAGACAGACAGAAACCAATCAAGTCAAAAGAATGCAGGTGAATCACCCCCATCAAAGACTCATACCACGGGAATCACCAGATTGGAAGGCTGCACATTGACCTGCTACGCGAGCTGGTTTCCTTGAGGCTGAATGAGGAGATAGGATTATTAAGAGAAAAACCCAAAGTCAGCACTAAAACCAAACCAAGACTGAAAGTACCAAATCACATAAGAAGAAAGAAAGAGACGAAAAAAACCTCCACACATTGTTGCACTTGAACCAGAAGTATCGCAGGTAAACTTCTTCCTAGGGAAGCTAGCGATGCCCTTACAACTCATCCCTCTATCAGGATTTGGTACTGAGCTGCGGTCATAATAAAGTTTCCTCTTCTTGATTGGATAATCCCTTTGAGACCTATGATGTTCGTAGCAAAACTTCCTATGGTGGTAGACAGGCTTTACTTCAGAATCTGGAAACAAGATTGTAAACCTCATCTAAAGTAAGTGTCTTCAAAAGGAAATTTGCGGTTATCTCCAATTTTTGGGGGGGACCACAATGAAATTAAAGAATAAGCAACAACTCACCAGCATTAAAATGTTCCTCCTCGCGCTTCAATTTTGGATTGACTTTCCAATATTTGGATGCAAACCTATTCCCAATTCTTCGGTTATCAACACAACTTGGCGGGTTATCAACAGAACTTTGTGGGTTATCAACAGAACTTGGTGGCCTGAAGGGCTTTTCTGGGGTGCTTCTAGGTTGAGTGCACCCTGAAGAGTTTTCTTCATCATCTCTTATAACTAACTTTACATCCTCCCGAATTGCTGGGAAAGAACCACAAGAAAAGTGATCGGTGCACAAAGGCAGTGTCACACAATTGTCTACACTAACTAAAGCAGGATGTTTCCTGTCCCTAACTGTTATTTCATCAAAACTGCAGATATCGGCCTTGGCTATATTTGATGCATTTTTTTGTAGCTCTATTAACTGTTTCTTATAGTTATCTCCATCTGTACAATCACAAGACTCCAGATACCCAGAGGAAGCCAGCTCTACTTTGCTCGCGAAGCTTCCAACTTGAATCTTTCTTTTGGCAACATTCTCCGAACAGTCAGATGTTATCATTGATTCAAGTCCCCAACAAGATTCTACTTTTGAGATTTTATCTTCATCTTGCTGCTCTTTCTTTATAGCATCTTCCAAAATAGGGCTTGGTTCTTTTTCGTGTACTCTATCACTAGAAGTAGGAGGACTTTCTTCCTCCAACAATAGCTTGCCAGCTACAGTAGCCAATAAGTCAAACGCACACATTTGATTGTTATCAACTTTCTTGCTAAATGAGCACCTCCTCTACAACAATACACAAGGAAACAAAGTTAAGAGGTCGGAAACAAAACAAAAGAGGAAATGAATGGTTTAACAGGATAAATATCAATTTACCCTAGTTGATCTGGTAGCTCGAGGCATGGGAGGCACCTGATAGCCATCAAATCCATAATATAACCTCTTCTGGAACACCATATCTCAGGGATCATACCAGAAACTCAACAAAAAGTAAAAGATCAGCATTCCCATCTACACTTTTTGTCAGTCTAAAAGAAGCTCAAACAAATGGACTCCTGCCAATCACCAAAGGAACTGCAACAAACCAAGATTACCAATCAAAGCAGTGATAGGGAAGGATAGGATCAAAATTACCACCAGGCAATATTGGTTAGAAAGTCATAGCAGCATGGAGATTCATAATGAAGAATTAATGTGAATGCAAGGAATGTTGATGCAATTTTCATAATTCAAATGGAGATGAGCAAAGATGCACCAAACTGTTTAAAGCTGGAATGACCATTCCAACTGCAAAGGTCATAAGTCTCATATTTTCCTTTTATCTTGACAACAATTAGACAAAATATTAAAGCAAACGGATCTGGAAAATTGTCACTCCTCTTACAATTCAAATGGCTTCTTTTTTCCTTTTTTTCCTTTTTTTTTGGCTACACAATTCAAATGGATTTGATCAAGGGCATGGTGCCATCACATGTATGTGATCCAAGTAAAAAGAACGTATGATCTTCAAGCATCACTTGATAGGAACTGAAAATCTAAGTACGGATCCATTGCAGCTTGTCTGAATTAACACATGAAGGTGAAAAAATCAGGCCAACTGAATTTTGAAAAATCAACCCTTCAAATTACTAATCTGGATCGCTGCTTGACTAAGGGGACTAAGTGTCTTCATCTGATACTCCCCGTGTCCCAAACCTTGTTGTTCAGTGAAGGGATCATTAGGCTCGCGTTAGGATGTAGGCATTAGTCTTCCTCAGTGTTTTATAGTATAATTCCTCTTCTTTGTATTTGGATGGTGATCTTTGTAAGTGCCGGGTGGCATTTCTTGAATATAATCATGAGTTTCAGATCCAAAAATAAATAAAATTAATCAACCCCAAATCTTTAAAATTGGTAGACATAATCTCGGGGGGAAAGGAAAAGGAAGGAGAAAAACTGACCAAAAAAACAAAAAACCCTCATAAAACCCTGAGAGAAAGGACCCCAAAAAATAACGTAGCCAGCAACAGATCGAATAGGTATATCACACATGGGCACTTATATATAGGCAACCTAAACACCCAAGGAACAAGATCAACCAAAAAAAAAACTGAGAGAATTCAGATGATTTTGAAGGTAAAAGGGGAAAATACAAGAATAACTCCGGATCTCAACCATTTCATTCATTCCAGGGGGTGGAGAAGTAAGATTTCGGACACGATTACGATAAATTTCACAGGAAAATGAAGATCGAACCCATTAGAAACGGATTTCATGCATGGAAATTCAAATCCAAGGAAGAAAGCATCATCTTGCCCAAATTCAAATGAAATAAAAACAGATCATATAAACAGGAAAACAAAACAAAACAAAAACAATGCAACCTTCGGTTACCGTAAAACTACAACAAATGACATTCCGTAAATAAACTGAAACTCCGTCAAATTCCTAAACATAAACGAAAGAAACCCATCATCTCATTCTCACCTCATTCGGCTCAAATTGACCAAAAGCTTCATTCTTTTCCGGCGAATCTGCACAGAACTACCAGATATCGAAACTTGTCGGAGAAAATTCTAAGAACGTATCTAATCCCAATCGGAATTCCCAACGATCACGACACTACAACGTACCTAAAAACTCTCTCATTGATTTTTCTCTCTTCCTTTCTTGAATAACACACGTGTTTTCGAAATTCATACGCTACCCATAATTCTCTCTCTCTCTCTCTCTCTCTCTCTCTCTCTACAAAACCCTCTGAAAACCATTCAGACAATTGCTTAAACCCCAGGTTTTATACCATCGACAGTTATTACCAGACCTACCGGTAAAATCCCAGTGTTCCCGGCTACAGCAGGTTGCATTAACCACCCGAAAGACCAGTTCTTCGCCAAAGGGTGGCCCACACATCTCCCCAAGGCATTTGGGATAGGGCCACGTGGAGAAATTCTGGTATCATAGGCCATGGTTTTTTTGTATGATCGAGAAAAACGGTGGGTCACGAAGAGGAGAGGAATTTCAAGATCAAAAAATATAATATATTCGTTCGGATTTTTTTTTTCCCTCTAATTTTAGTATGGACGACTACATGAATTTTTTATTTCCAAATTTTCCATATTTCCTGCGAAAAATTGGGATAGTACAGCCACGTAAAAAAAAAAGGCCGGATCGTTTGTGGTGATTTTCCATTGTATAGATCTTCTAATCTTTAAGTTTTTTAGAATTTTAAAAATTGTGTTTAATAGAACTCATGAGAACTATCAAACATGATTCATATTTCATAGAGTATATAACATTATAGATTTGAAAATAAAAAAAATAATTGACCGATTGTTAATAGTGATAGTGAACAAGAAATTCAGGACGGATGGAGCATTTGTATACTCTTTTCACACTTCCATTTCATAATTGAAAGAGCCGCGTTATAAATTCATATTGCAAAAAGTCAAAGACGGAAATGAATTTATGAAAAAATTAGTGAATATTTACCCCAAAAAAATGAGTGAAAATCAATTATCTATAGACATTTCTTTGCATGTGGGTTGTCCTATTAGAAAGATCCATTAAAATGATAATAATTAAAATTGGATAAACAAAAGTTTCCGCATAAATGCTTTTGGTTATCCATTTTAAATTCTTAAAGTTAAGAATGCCAAGTCCCACATTGGTGTTTTTTGTCCATAACAAAAAATAATGGACACCCTCCATCACTTATTCAAATGATAAACAAAACTTGTCACATTACTTTTTCAAACTACAAAAAATAGTTTTGAAATTTTTTTTAAAAAATATTTTGAATTTTCTTTAAGTACAAAACGGTTAAAAAAAAAACAGTTTTTAAAAATAAATTTTTAAAAAAAACATTTTTTAAAAATAAACTTCTGAAAAAAAACAGTTTTTAAAATGAACTTTTGAAAAAAAAAAAAGTTTTTTTTTAAAGAACTTTTGAAAAAAAAGTTTTTAATAGGAATTTTTGAAAAAAAAAACAGTTTTTTAAAATGAACTTTTGAAAAAAACAGTTTTTTAAAATAAACTTTTGAAAAAAACCAGTTTTTTAAAATTAAACTTTTGAAAAAGAAAAAAAGAATTTTGAATTAAACTTTTGAAAACATTGTTAAGAGAGGAGAGAGAAGGTTTTTGTCATTTTGTGTAATGGTGGGTGTACTTGATTGGGTAGATGTGGGGTCCATTAAATTTGGTTATTGGCAAAAGGTTGCTAGTTTTGGTTATCCAAGTGACAAAATTTGGTTAGTTGCTAAGAGGTTGCTAAGTTTGGTTATTCCAATGTGAGCACTTTTTTAAACAAACATTGCTAACTTTAGCAACTTTTTGATTTTGGTTATGCCATTGTGGATGCTCTTATGTTAGTAAAAAGTACTCCTAAAATTAGAATAAATCAATGAAATTAACATTGTCGATTTTTTCATAAAAGTTTTGTTGTTTGATTAGGGAACTTATCTCTGCTCAATTCTTTTATTGCATCATCTATGTAATTAAGATACTATGAAAGGGATGAAATATGTTCGACAAGTTTCTTTATTTACAATTCTCGCTGATAGACGGTGAAATTGGTCCCCAAAAATTAGTCGAAGTCTATGTAAGATGATCTTGATACCGTACGAATATTACACCCACAAGAATTCGAAAGATTTTTCATTGCGACAAATATATGTGGAAGCTTAGAATATATATCTAATAATAATGGTTCGAATTTCAAACCAATATGTGTAGAACTAATGAAAATTGTGTCAACTACCTTGCACCAAATTTGCAATTAGGGCTAGCACTCTATCTAACTAGTGCCAAATACTTCCAGAGGAGAAAGTGATTTGTGAAATTTTTGTCTAGTTATTCTTTGTTTGGATATATAAGAATGTCTATCTTTGAGGTTTTATCATGGTCAATTTGTTTGACTACAAAAACTCTAATGATTATAAGAAAGATTGACAAAATAAATTTAAGCTTGATTATAGATGAGATGACGAAGGAAATAACACGATATTCCCTCCATCTAGATTTGTTAGTTTATTTTGGGAGTTCAATTTACTTTTTAAATAATTATATCTTATAATTTATAATGATTTATGAAATTTTAAAAATATTATCTTATGAAACTAATCGAGATCTATCAAACAAAATCAATATTGGACATATCATTACTTACCAATTTAAAGATATTACTTTTTTTTTCGATTGCAATAGATCACAAGAAATAAACCAATCCAGACAGAGAAATTACTAAATTTCTAGATAGTAAGGAGTTTGGCAAAGGAAAAGAACAATAAAATATACAATTGTACAACCCACGGGCTTGAGATAAGTTTAAGCACGTGGATAAGATATAACGCCTATATTCATCTCATCTTTAAAAATTAAAACGAAAGTGCAAAAATCCGTAGTCATTGATGGGTGTTTAAAATTAAGAAAGTGCATTAAAAAGGAAAAATTATAACCATAATCCTTTGGGTATATTTAGAAACTGTATCGGTATCCAATAAAAGTGTATTAATATCCGTAAAAATATATTACTATTAAGATATTGAAAAGTTTATTAGTATTATTATATATAGTTATTTTTATGTGTCATCTATTTATTATTTTCTTTTTTCCCAGAAGAAGTATGCTTGAAATTCGGAAAAGGCTTCCACGTAGGATAAAGCAACTAATCTGACGTGGAAAATGAACGTCGGGTATTGGTCATTTTTCTTTTGGTTTTATCTCAACATTTTCATTATAAATTCCCGGGGAAACAACGAAAAACTTAAAAGAGTGACGCCCATGACGTTGATGGGGTGGGAAACGTAGCAAGGGTGAGGGCAACGAACCACGGTGAAATAGCGGCGTTAGAGGGGTGCTTTGGGTAAAAAACCAAAAACCGAAAAATCACTTTTATCCTTATTTAATTTTTTTTTTGTATTTGTTAGTTTTGCATCAAGATTTGTGGTTTCTGGATTCCTCTTAACGAGACGAATCTAACATGTATAAAATTATGGTCAAAACTCAATTTTTTTTAATAAAGCCAAAATAGATGAATAACAAATAAATGCAAAAAAAAAAATTTGAATCAAGACAAAAGTAGTTTTTTGGTTTTTTACCCAAAGCACCCAAGAGTGGAAGAAAGATAAGGAGGAGCTGGTGGTGTTTGCGTGCCTGGGGTGGGACCCAAGTTTTGAAGCTGTCAAAAACGTGGGGACACTTTCAAACACGATGGCTGCCCAATGTAGTTGTTTCGAAATTAAAATTACAATTAATTCACCAGATACTAAAATCATGGTTGGGACTCAACATAGCAGTGTCCCTAGGTATTGAATAAGGAACTAGATCCTTCCCATTTTGTACGTACTTCCCTCTAGTCCTCTCCGGTTTCGGACTTTGTAGGTCCAGCTCAGATCCACGACAAGAATCATAACTGTTCACGTTGTAAATCTCATTGAAAACTTTTTATCACACTAAAAATCTGTTGGAGAATTTTTGTAGATGGCTTAGGGGGACTGGGAGTGTCTCCCCGGGTCCGAGACCACCCCACCTGATTCAACATCATTTATGCAATAAACGTTGGGTAAATCCCCATGATTATGGAATAATGACAAAATCAATTTCAATTCAAATTCGGATTGATGGTACGCGGTTCTAAGATCCGGAATTCATTGGTCGAAATTCATTTCGATTTATTGAAATGGGAGACTCCCCATTAATCGAATTCATGTTTTAGCTCCCCTTTTCCACTATAAAAAGGGCAACTCGTACGGTTTGACTTACCGAGCAACACATTTTGAATAGAAATCGTTCAGGAGAGAGAGTGCATTATAGTTATACCGCCAAGGTTTCCAAGGCGGTGGTGTTAGGTGGTTGTGGTTTAGTCATTGTATCGTGACGAAGACGCAGGTCAATCTACGACACTCAGCATTGGCCCAGTCTTTGTTAATGAGTGTGGTTACATACAACAACTCTAAGATTCGATCGATTTGTTTGTATCTTTGTTTAACCGTTTATGCATTTCCAGTTTCTGTAAATTTCATGTTCATTTTATTGTAATCTGTTCATGTATATATATATATGAGAAGTAATTGTTTTTCAGAATAACGATTGCCGCTGTAATTTTTCCAACAAAATCATGTCAATTGAATACTGATCAATACCTAATTGGGATACATTTGTATTGGGAAAACACACACAAATTGACATTATTTTGATGTGGTAGAAGTTTTCGACGAGATTTAGAACGTGAACAATTTTGATCCTTGTTGTAGGCTCGGGATGGACCTACAAGTCCAAAAATGGAAAGGACTAGAGGGAAGTACAACCGGGAATGATCTGGTTCCGTGGAATAATTTCTGGTTAGGAGAGTTATTTTGGCTGTTACGTGTAAAAAACAAGAGTGTTGTGTAGTTGACACCTGTCATGATGAGAGAGAGAGAGAGAGAGAGAGAGAGAGAGAGAGAGAGAGAGAGAGCAACGGCTGTCCAAGAACATGTTACATTTGTGAGATAAAGCTCCATGTCTTTGTCTTTTGTTTTCAATTTTCTTACACAAACGACGTGCGGCTTTTATCGTGCTTGCGGAGAATGTGGCACGAGTTTCTGGATAATAAGTTGCTTGGTTAACAACAACAAGAAACAAATTTTGTTACCAAAAATAGAAAAGACTTATTGGATGCACCTTCACATTTGATTTGGGAGCGGGGGCCTTGTATCGAGGAGCTCCCTACAGATGTAACGAGCTCGGCTTCACTGTCCGATCGGCAATTAACGGTCCGAATAAACAATAATTGAGATCAAGTGTTATGGGTTCTTTTCAAACTATATACTCGTTCCTCGGTGAAAAGATAGTCAACTTTTATGTAAACAATAAATCCCTGGATAATAGAATAATTGAGATCTTTATTTTGGTATAAAAAAAAAAAACTACTCACAAAAATACTTTATTTTGTTATCCGAGAATTACACACTTTTTCGTTAGCAGTCTATCTTCGCAAAATGATGTATGTGCCACTGATCATAACCGGCCATCTTCAGAATCACATTCTTTTCTTAAGTTGTTCTTAATTTGAATGAAGAGTTTGACCAAACCTTGTATTATAAAAAAAAAGGGGTGTTAGCAATCAATAATCCAAGTTTGATTTTAAGAGGATCACATGGTTAAAGCCTAAAGGTAACCAGATTGAATCTTTTTTGTACTCCTTCATTTGCACCTCCAAAACGGCACAAGTGACGTAACCACATTTTCGTTCAAATATCTGCTTTTAAGTGGCTCAAAGCTCAAGTAGAGGTGACTGGAGGTTAATTTGACGAGGAGGAGAAAATTTTTGGTGCAAATTGGGTAAAGACACGTGATGCCCCGGCCCCCAATTCGAGCCGTCTAAACACGTTTTGGGCGGCTCAGAGCTGAGGGTGGCATTTTTATAATTTTTTGGAGCAAATTTACCCAATCAGATTTGAGTTGTCCAAAACGTTTTTGGACGACTCAAATTGCGTGTCAGGTAACACGTGTCCCTATTCAGTCCCCATACAAAATTTTCTCGACCAGGATGGAGAGAGAGAGAGAGAGAGTGTTGTATAATACTGTAATTTGGATTGAAGTGGACTAAAGTACTTCTGCTCCCAACGAACCTGGAGGTGGAAAAAGTCTTTCGAGTAAAAACTGGCTCCAGCAAAATAAATGGACCGTACCTCAATTGAAACTTTAACTTGCAGATTGAAACTTTAACTTGCAGAGAAAGTAGAAACCAGAGGGGAGTGGGGTAAGGGTAGAATCGCTGCCTAAAGAGGAGATCGAAAAAACAAATGAAGTGCAAGAGGCTAAGAAAAAGTTGCATTATGATCGGGTTATTTATTTATTTTTGTCTCGAAAATACTGCAGTATTTGCGTCTCAATTTCGTCATCAACATTTCAATTGCTAATATTTAGTCCGTAATGTTACAATTTTGTATCAATCAAGTCCCTCACTCTAACAATTCCATAAGGTCCAAGGGGGCAGCCATTGATGCCAGATTGTTTGGGAAAAGCCAGGATGGCAGATGCCGGCAATGGTGTCTAATGGGATGCTCTAAAAACAACGACGTACCCGTACCAATGCCTCGCCAGTTGCTTTTTTTCCTTTTCACCCAATCCAACTTGAAAAAATTGAAGTACCTCCACCACAAGAAAAACAAGATCCATTTTGTAACTAGGGATTGATTTTCTAGTCATTGCTATCAAAAGTCAACTCAATAGAATTGCCCAGGTACTTTGTCAAAACAGTCAATTGTTGGTCTACAATCGTGAGATAAAATCATGAACCATGATAAATCTTTTTGACCCAACATTTACCACTATGAGGTTAGAGCCGATTTTTTTTTGCACGATAAAGAGGACGGTTTTGATCATTTGTTTTACAAAATGGTTAATGTTCCTCTCATCTTTAGATACAACAACAATAACAAAACCCATTAAGTCTCTAATAATTAGGGGTATGGGCGGAGGATGGATAAGAGACAGACCTAACATTTGGCAATAAATGCACAAAGTGACTGCTCCCAGAATACCACTAAAACAGATAGATTGGAGACAGACCTAACCTTTGACAATTAATGCACAAAATAGCTGCTCACAGAATACTACTGAAACAATGGTCCCCCTATACCGTCGCGTTTGCTGAAGAATCATGCCCTAAAATCAAAGCCAAAGGCATCAGAGAAGGCAGACCCAATAATCATTTTGATTTATGTGCACATTACCATACTTCTTTCATTCAGCATCCAGAGCATTGGCGTTGCACAATGCCTCTCATCTTTAGATGATTGACCAAAATAGCATACAAAAGGTTGTTCCTAGATGATATAGTCCACCAGTTAGAGGCCTAGTTTCCCTTATTATGGTTTCAAACTCTCTCTCTCCCCAATTTGTTTATCTACTTTCATATACCGGACTCTCAAATCTTTTTAAGGTTTTCATTTATACTAATTTTTTTAATATATAAAATGGATCTTATTTTGTTAGATCTCAATTAGTTTATTAAACAAAAAAATTTAAAAAAAATACTCCAATATAAGCCATTATTAATTGTATAAGATATAGGAGTAGTTATTTTTCGGTAAAGATATGGGTACAGACCAAAGTGCACAGAAAACGTACAGAGGCTCTCAGGAGCCCATTTTTGGGTCTCGCATGAGTGACCTTAATCGTTCATTACTCTTAGAACATTTTTCCAAGGGGCCTCGCAAAATTTCAGCTCAATCGGACAATTAGAAGTGCTTGAACCAAAGTCCCACCATTTCAAACAATTTTTTTTATTCAAACGGTGGGACTTTGGTTCAACCATTTATAACCGTCCGATTAAGCTGAAATTTTGTGGAGCCCCTCGGAAAAATGTTCTAAGAATAATGAACAGTTCGGATCACTCGTGTGGGACCCAAAAGTGGGTCCCCGAGAGCTCTTTGTACGTTTTCTGTGCAATTTGATACGTACACGTAACGCTGTCCGTTATTTTTTAACCAGTGCGTATGTCAAAATTGAAAAACAAAACATTTGAGATAGATGGAGTGAAATTGTTTATGTAGATTCAGCGTGTGCGAGAGTCTTTTTGTTTTTTTTGGTGGTCATGGAAGTGTCGCAAGTAAAACGGAGGTCTCCAGTCCAGCCACGGAAAGAATTGGACTTGGGCCCAACAATAACACAGGCCACAGCCCCAAATTGGGACCCAAAGAGCTTCTTCTTTTCTATTTTCTTTTTTAATAATAATAATAATAAAAAAGAATGCGTGTATGGTATCTCGTCACCTCCACTAAAGAGTATTGCTCCGGACCAAAAGAGCTTTGGTTTGTAGTTTGTACACATCCATTTGAGCACATCTTTCAAATACACTGACCAATAATATGGGATCACACATCTACATCGCTTATTTTGAAACTCCAAATGTGCAAATAAAAAAATCAAATTAGTAGTATATCGGTACACTTGATTCAAATCAGTCGATTAAGGGAAAAAATTTAATTGATTAAGGTAAAAAAATTTAATAACCCATTTTCTCAAAGAACATGTAAAACTATGATTGTAAACAATGTTTGACATGAATAATCTTCACATCAATAGCCACAAAATGAATAGTTCTGATTGTCAAATTATATTGTTGAACTTCATAATATAGGATCCAATTATTCGCACAGATCCGAAGGGTACAAAAATCATACCGACAACTTATGGAACCCTTCTGTCCCGCACAAATGATCTGAATTATTTATTAATTTTTTTAAAAAACATCTCGAGTGGCCATGAAAAAAATCAACTTAATTGATAATGCGTAAGTCTTGATGCTTTGGCTAAAAAAAACCAAAACTTTTTTTTTTTTGTCTTTATTCTCAAATAATTTGCATTTGTTAGTTTAGCGTCAATTTTTTGTGGTTTATTGGTTCGTTTCAACGAGAAGAATCTACAAACTATAAAATTATTATCAAAATCTTTAAAAAGTTCACTAAAGAAAAAAATAATCTAATTTTTTTTTTTGTGGTTTATTGGATTATTTTTGTATTTATTCACAAAAATATAAGTTTGGTTAATAATTTTATATTTTAAAAATTTTCTCTCTCAAGATGAATCAATAAATCCCAAAAAACGACAAAAATATTAACAAATGCGAAAAAAAGGTAAAAAATATAAAACTGTTTTTTTTTTTTAACCAAAGCATTAATATTCCTATATGTTATTTTTGATATTTTTGTTAATTATCTGCCACTTGAAGATCACTTCCGTTAAAAATTCAATTAGCAAAAACAAAACAATTTTTATTAATTGATCCAATCGAACCCAATCAGATCCACACAGGCACAGCGCAGCTTTTCCGATTTTTATAATGTTCCACTTGCAAATTGCTTTGCACACCCCCCACCCCCCCTCTGACGCGCCCCCCACCCGGCCCCACCACTATTTACCACTCTACCCCTCTTCCTTTCTTTAATTACATTAACTTTATTATTAATATTTATTTATTTATTTCTTTTATTTAGTTTTTTTATTTAATTCATTTCTTTTAGTATTTAAATATTTATTTATATCTTTTATTAATATATATTTTTTATTATTAATATTAATTTATTTCTTTATTTTTTTATTTAGTTAACTCCTTTCTTTATATTAATTCATTTAATTATTTAATTCATTTATTTTTTTTTATATAGTTTTTTATTTACATATTTATTTATATCTTTTATTAATATATTTTTTCTCTTCTATCTTTTTAGAATTCTCTAATATTTTATTTCTCGTTTTGAATTATTTAATATCTTGTTTTTCTAATATGTAATAAATCTTCTCGTTCTTTATATATATTTTTATAATATGGTATAATATCTTTTTTTTCTCTTTTATTTATTAAATATTGTTTATTTACTTCATTTTTTAATTACTTTAATTTTTAATTACTTTTTTTTTGTTTTACTTGATTACATTGATCTTGGCCCCCAATGCCTTGCCACGTGTTCGATTACCGGACATTTCTTTTGATCCTAGCCCCCCAATGCCTTGCCGCGTGTTCGATTACCGGACATTTCTTTGATCCCCGCCCCCGTCGTTATCTATTTATATTACTCATTCTTCTACTACTTCACACATTGTTTCTTAATTCTCCCACTACTTCATACATACAATCACGTAACATCTCCCAATATTTTTCTTTCTTTTTTCGTAATTCATCGAAGAACATTATGGATGGCTACTACGATACAGATGGTTGGTCATTTGAGAATGATGTGCCAAGTCAGGAGAGCATCAATTACAGCAATCGCGACTATACACCCGAATTTACCACTGACCAGGTTAGTTATTTTCGTTGTTCTTATGCATATTCGTCGGTTTTACTTATAATGTTTTACTTATACATTTTCGTTTTTTTTTTTTTTTTATAGATTTTTGAAAGTAGAGAAGATATGTTAGCTTGGGCGAAGAGAGTTGGTCTTGAAAACGGTATTGTGGTAGTTATTAATAAATCTGCTAATTTAAAAGGCGGCAAGCTGCCGAAGTGCATTCTTGGTTGTGAGAGATGGGCTTTAAGTTATGACACACGTCTTGATTTGTGGTTCCAGTTACTGGGTGTCGTGCCGGGACAACAATTTGGAGGCAATATTGATTAGGGCTGACCACTTGTCAATGTGATTGTAATATTTATTCATTTTAAATCGTGATTGTAATATTATTATTTCACTTTTAGAAGTTTTATTTATTTATTATTCATTGTTAAGACAACTTAATTAACTAATCCAAATAATTAGTTAATAATAATATTACATTAATTAGTTAATAATAATAGAAGTTTTTTATTTATTATAAAGTTTCTAAATACAAAGTGAAATTTAAATGCAAATTTAAGAAAATAATTTACTTGCAAATGTAATTTGAATAAACTAAATTAAATGAGTAATTAATTAAATAAATGAAATGAGAAAATGAAATTATTAAAATTAGAGTAATTAAATAAATAAAGTTGAAAAAAAATAAAAAATAAGAGTCAGAAATAAAAAACGAAAAAGAAAAAGAAAAAAGCCGGAAAAGGGGGGGCAGGGGGCGCGGCTGGGAGTATTTTGGGGGTTTGGGTGGGGTGAGCCCAGGGGACAAGGTTGTCAGGGGGGTGCAAAGCACCTCTCGTTCCACTTTTACCACAGTCAACCAATTCCACATTCTCTCCTCTCCTCTCCATCGATCCCATCGAACCCCCTTCTCTCTCTCTCTCTCTCTCTCTCTCTCTCTCTCTCTCATATCGTGAACCCTAAGTTGCTCTCCGGTTGGATCCACTGACGCCCTGTAACATTATTGGAATATTTAACGATTTTTTTGTAGACTATAATTAATCGATTCGGAGTATGAAAGAGAAGAAATCGGTGAAGTTCAATCTCCAACAACAGCAACACCAGAATGGTCACTTGTCTCCGTTCAAATTCGCCAAATTGTTGGATCCAGATGCTTCTTGGGACAAGGTTCGCACTTTTATCTTTCACTAACCTTATTCAATCGCCTCTCTCAATTTAGGTTTAGTTCAAATTAATCTGACGTCGATGAATAGACAACTACTGTGCATTTGTCGAAATCTATATTCGTGGCTTTACAGAGGGAACTCTCTCTCTCTCTCTCTCTCTCTCTCTCTCTCTCTCTCTCTCTCTCTCTCTCTCCGCATTGCTTGGTGGAGAATGCTTCAAAACACATCCTTTTTGGGGATACGATATGCAACCAGCAACATTTATCACTGAGAGGCGTAAAATTTTACCCCAATCGGAATAACACCTATGAAGGGTGGATACCATCCGCTCCCATATCCATACATGAGGCATAACATTTTACGACCGAGAGGCCTAACATTTACTAAACACAAGCGTAACATTTTCCAAAAATAGGGGTGTATTGAATGATCATTCCCCTTGCTTGTAATATGTAAAGTTTGTGGCTTTAATGTTACAGTAGAAAGATAAAGCGGTGACATTGGTTATGTTTTTGAATTCTTCACTTTCGCCTTAGCTTGGTGAGGTATTTGTGCTGTGATGTATTCTTTTTTGTTTTTGGTTAAGTGTACCATTTCAGTGAAAGCTCAAACAAAGAATATAACAGAGTGTAAGGGTTTAACTCTTAGTACAACCAGAAATACAGCAAAGCCTACTAGCCATAGCAGCTCAGAAAAACAGGAAACAAAAAACAGAAACCAAAAAGTCAAAAACAGCCTGCCTCCACAGGAACAAACTAAGCTACAAAACTACAATGGAGAAGCCTTAAAAGTGTAATAAGGCACATTCCAAAGCGTGCAGATACTCCTGTTATCTGAGCTGGCCTTGATGTAGAGTCCCTGATAGCATTCGAGATTTTGGAAATAGCTGAGTCAATGTCCAATGATTTCTGCTGGAAAATACGAAAATTTCTCTCAACCCAAATGTTATAAATGGTAGCCGCTTGGGATAACTTCGGTATAGCCTTCCTGAAAACCCTTGCGGCCTTGCCTTTTGAGTGTTGAATGAACCATTCCTTTTCCTCATCCAAACTTAAATGGTCTGTACCAATCTGATTCTTCCTCAACATGGCTGCCGATACAGCTTTAGAGAATGAGCATTCAAAAAATAAATGGCTGTGGGATTCAATCCTGCTGCTGTTTGAGAATCACAACTGACTACACCCAATTCCAACAGCCTGTCCAATGTCTTAAGCTTATTCTGCATTGCTAGCCATAAAATGAAAACCCACCAAGGAACTTTTGTATCGAACTAGACCACACCATACGAGGCTTTAACCTCATAAGAAACCCTCACAACATTCCAAGCAGAGTTCAAAGTATAAGTGCCACAACCAGAAGGGATCCAAACGACACCGTCTTCCTTAGAATTATCCAGTCGCAGATCACTAGGAGTATGCTAGCAATATCTCTTGCATGATTCTATTCCTTATTCTGCAATACCCTTTTGGATCATGGATGTGACTTTAGCATCAAGAGCTCTTCCACTATCAGAACACACTCTATTCCCATACTTCTTAGGCCATCTGTAGTGATGGAGTTAAATTTGTGTAGTTATATGACACAAAAGTGTAAAAAGTGGGACCCATTTGTGTGTTGTTATGACAAAATGTGTTATTAAGTTAAGAAGTGTAGTGGTGTTGTTAAAATGTTGTTAAAGTGTAAAAAAAATGTGTGAGAGTACCAACTTTTTCCCTCCCTCTCTATTCCGTGTCAGTCGTGTAGCACTATTTCAACGTTTTCCCCACTGCTGGCGTGTTGGCCCCACTTGGGGTGTTGCTGCTGCTGGGGTCAACTGTGACTCCTGCGGTAACATTTTGACATGGTGGAGCCCATTTAACCACTCCTTAACTACACTATTGCAACCAAAAAAAACACTAACTTCTACTAACTGTCCTAATTCTTACACAAATCACAAATTTAATTACACCACTGGAGATGGCCTTATATAAGGGGCCCAATGGAGCCAATTGTCCAACCAAACATACGTTGAGTCCTCATTTCCAATCCTTTAGTGAATTAATGGCTGACATATATTTCTAAGCTGAAAAACTTTTCTCATAGTATATGAGGCATCAGAAGGGATAGCCATATGCCAGGGATTTTGATCCTTAAATGATGTACGTACGTATCCACTTTACCTATAGAGAATTAGACTTTTTGCCAAGTGCCCAAAAGCGCTTAAACTTGCCAGCCTTATTGCAATCCCTGAGCTTGGCAAAACTTGTGGTCAAGCTCAAACAATGACCATAAGAAAACCATTAGCTGCTCTCAATACCCTTTTTCTGAGGAATAATAATTATTTAGGATAGATAATATTAGCTGGTCCAATACCATTAGCTGCTCCAATACAACTGAATGCTACTTAGGATAGATAATATTAATTCATCCCTGCCTCCATAAAAAAGTGTTTTAGATGACCAACTTTGTATTCTTCCCAGAATCCTCTCTTGCAAAACTCTGCAACCATTTGCCTTTAACCTGGTAGAGATTAGAGGAAACACCAAGGTATTTTACTGGCAAATACCCCACAGGAATTGGGAGGATATCCCGCAGTTTCTGGATTGCTTCATCACTTGCACCAGCAAAAAATATGGAGCTCTTGTTGAGGCTTCAGGCCAGAGAAACGAAAAAAAATAAAAATAAAAAGCTGTTTTACTGTTAGAAAAGAAGCCTGTTCGGCTCCACACATGAAGAATAAATCATCTGTAAAAGCCAATTGGAATAGGTTCATTGCTTGACATTTAGGATGGAAACTGAAATCACCAACCAACACCTCATGCTGAAGCATTGCTGAGGAGGCTTCCATCACAATTCAGAGAAGGTAGGGAGATATGGGATCAACTTGCTTAAGTCCTCTCTTTCCAGCAAAAAACCCCTCCAAGCAACCATAGGTAAGCTAACAGTGGTAACATAGTGCCTCACCCACTGGATAAAAGTACTTGGGAAATCCATATGAGCCAGTGTCAAAAAGGAACTCCCAGTTTACGGAGTCATAAGCTTTCATCAAATCAATTTTAATAGTGCACCTTGGTTAACCAGAATTTTTATGGTAGCTCCTGACCACTTCTTGCATCAAAAGCACATTGTCAATGATGGACCTGCCTTTTATGATGGCTGACTGATTTTGATTGAAGAGGTAAGGGAGCAAAATTTGTGATCTTGGAGATACATTTGTAATGGATATTACAGCAAGCTATTGGCCTAAACTCTTTGACATTTGCTTGTCGATCCACCTTAGGCCTTAGAGTAGTAGCAGTAGCATTGCAAGACTTGAGCATAAAACCAGTAGAAAAGAAATACTGAATGGCACCAACCAGCTCAGAACCCACCACATCCCAATGTTTATGGTAGAGTAATAGAGTTATGACCATCCGGACCAGAGGCCTTATCCCCATTGGTAGAGAACAAAGCAGACTTTTAACTTCTAACGTAGAAACTGCCTAATCAACAACTCCTTATATTCATCAGAAACTTTGGCATTAATAACTCTGGCCAAACAAACTTTTGCTTCCCTTTTTCACTAAACTGAGTACCCAACAAGCCAACATTGTAGTTCAAAATCTCAGTAATACTAGAGTGGGGAGCTTCAAAGCCTTGTAAGTAATACTGGAGTGGGAGTCCTAGTTTCCTGAATTTGCTACTGTAAACCTGATTATCTATTATTTGCCTTTGTGAGTGGATGCTACGGGTTGTTCTACAGGTAGCTTTGTTGTGGTAACAGTTTTGATCTTGCCAGGGAGTAAGTTTGAGCATGATATATAATTGTCGATACTTGGCATATGTTTGAGATTTTTAGTATTTTTCTTATTGAATTCATAATTGCACCTTCTACGTCCATCAGTAAGAACATATAAGACCTTTTCACTCAAGCAAAATATATTCGCCTAAATTTGGAAAATTTTGCAGCTACAGTATCCTTATCTAGTGTACTTTTCCCTTCTTTTTCTTTTAATTGCTGAATGGGTTTGATTTTATGGGTTATTCACTATGAAATGCAACTCTTCTGCAGGATCAGTTAGGGGACGTATTGCATTGGATTCGACAATTGGTGGCCCTTGTTTGTGGGTTGCTATGGGGTGCCATTCCTTTGACTGGAGGCATATGGATTGTTGTGTAAGTTCATGATTCGACTTCTCCAGAGTCCAGCCATTGTATATCGTTGTAGTTCCTTCCTTCTTTTGTTCCATGTTGAAAAATCCCTTCTTCGATTTTATGTGATAAATGCACATAAACAAAGATCTATGGTGTCTTGACAAGATTTCTGTATTAATGAAACATTGGAACCTCACCGAAGACAGATTTTATTTTCAGCAATCCTTGTTTTGTTTTTGGGTGAATCTAGGGGTTCCACCGATATTTGCGTTTCTTTGCCTTTTTAGGCAACTTCTATTCCATATCATGAGTAGGGATGACAGCTCTTGTCACATTTTCGTTCTTTAGAAATTTCAACTCATACCATTGCCATGAATTACTCCTAGCTAGTTTATTTATTCCAGAATTACTATATTAGCGTTTTGAAAAATGTTCATTACACGATGATATGTTTCATGTTTGTATATTTTTGGACACCTATAATATCCAAAGAAATATGTTGAAAAGAATGTCAGATTTAAGGCTCATTTGGTGGACATTTTTCACTCGAATGTTTGGAGTCGGATTGGTTGTCCAGTTGGAGTGAATTGGATGTTTGTATAATCCGGGGCCCTCTGTTTTTGGAATTTCAGCCACAAAACCAAGAACTGATGCATCACCATGACATTAGCCTTTTTTATAGGTGGGCTACATGGTTCAAACTCTATTGGTGGCACGTTCTTGCAAGTTGTCTTGTTTGTTGGAGTGAATCACTTCATTCACTGTCCTGTATTTATGGAATTGTTATGCCCTGAAAATTGGATATTAGGAAAATCGTTTGAACATTGTATACCTCATGGGAAAAATGTCCTGGCAGACATTATAATGTTCAGTCCTGAATTTAAATGGTTCTCATGCATGTAAAGGTTCTGGTGCTTGATTGTTTACTCCAAAGTACCATATTGAGAATACAAAAGTTAGCAATGTGGGTAACCTTTGATTAGCCAACTGAAATACATGCTTTCTCATTGCATTGTGTCTTTCAGCTTGTAGTTGAGTTTTATTGGGAGGGAGTTTGGCTGGTTATTAATAAATGTTGTCTGTCTTCGTATGTCATACATATGTACCTGTAATTGGTGATATTTGCTTATGATCCACTCTACTTTTGTACGCTGAAAAACTCCTGCTCACTTTTAATACAAATTTTGGGTCTCTCAGGTTCCTGGTGATATCCACCGGGATTATATATGGCTACTACGCAATGATTCTAAAAATTGATGAAGAAGATTTTGGTGGCCACGGGGCTCTCCTCCAAGAGGGGCTTTTTGTTTCTGTAATGCTCTTTCTGGTACGCAAAACATCTCCTCTTTGCTGTTCGCTCTTTTTTTACAGTTTCTTTTGATGCTTTGTGGCCTAGCTTACTATTTTGTTCTGTTCATCAGCTTGCGTGGATTCTAGTATACAGCTTGGCGCACTTCTGATTTGTCGAGCTCCAGAATGAGCAACCCTCATCCTTGCTCTCAGAATCATAGTCATCTAGCTTTGTTGTATGAGGATTCAGCTTATTGTCCTGAAAACAATTTGGGAATATTAAATGGTTAATTTTTCCATTTTCATTTCACGACTAGATTCCGGAATGCATGGATAGGTTTCAGATCATACTAGATAAACTGTTTTCATGACAGTTACTCCTTTAGCATCCCATAGAATGTGGGAGATTTTGCTCTGTATTTCAGTTAATCAGGTTTTTGGTTGCATTATCTGCGTTTATATTTCTCATGGCAGTTCCATCTATATCTGCACTGTTTTTGGGGATTTGGTGCCAAATTTAATTTGAGTTTGCATATTGCACTAATCTGGTGAAAGCTGTTCCACAACTGTCTTTTTTACCAAACTGTCTTTTAATGGTTTTTTTTTTTCACCAGTTAATGTATTGTGAGAGAATAACCTATCTTGTACAACGTGAAAAGACAATTTTCTAGAACAATCCTGAATTATGGCAAGAATTTTTTTTTTCTACACAAGCCTAAATTCTCCAAAACCCTGAATATAAATAGAACATTCGATTAAATGTGCTAAGAGCATCTTTTGTTAAATTTCAAATTTTCACACCAAAATAATACTCTCTTTTTAAAAAAAAAAAATTTAACCATACATTATAGTAGAACAATTTGAAGGATGACTTTTTATGTCACATCCCAATAGACCTTACAAAGATGACCGTTCGCACATTATTTTCTCAATACGAAAGTAGAATCTTTGTAAAAGATGAAAGGTAAAAATACAAAAAAATAAAGTACAATGTTAAGCAAAAAAGTGGCATGAGTTTGATATTGAAGGGTGTTATCCGCCCTTCAATATGAAGGGTGAGAAATAAAATCCAAACGATGAAATTGTGTTTTCGGTCTCTGCTAGAACAGGCAAAAGCTAAAACCCTTCAAATTTTTACTAGAGATCTGCTGAAAATGCTCTATCTAGTGGTAAAATTCTATCCAAATCACCTGCAGACGAGTTTGTACGAAGTTTTTCCCTAATTATGTGATGAGCAAGTAAACTAGTTCAATAATAAACAACTCCTCCCAAATCTCTTCCTATTGGCTCCATCTGACAACTTTGGGTGAATTCATACTATATTTTTTGTCATCAGCTTAATACCAAAATACCACTCGTACCGACTAAAAACGTATCATTTAGTCCATTTAGTTAAAGGAAATGACTTATCTTAAATAGTAAAAAAAAAAAAAAATTATACTCTCTCCGTCCGGATTTGTTGGTCTATTTTGGGAATTCCAACTTTTTTTCCATTACATTTTAAGTTTGTTAATTTCATATTTTATCCTCAATCCCTCCATTTAATACTCCCCCCATTCCAAACTACGTGCAATTTTCAAACTTAAAAATAATATAGTTACAAAAATTATTATTTTTTATCAATATGGATCTTGTTTAATAGATCTCATTTAGAACTTTAATACAGTGCAAAAAAATTTCAAAAATGTAAACACATTATTTAAAAAAAAAATAGTTTTTGTGTTGTTATTTTAAGTTTTAGAAAAAGGGGCAAAAAAGTAAAATTTTCATACTTTATGCTTTGACTTGTGAAAATGGACAAACATTTTAGAACTTGAAAAAGTATATTTGTAGACTAGCAAGTTCGGACGAAGGGAGTACTGAATACCGCAAATACGTTTAGTCAATAGTGAAAACTCAGCCTTAAAGAGAACTCCATCTCAAGAATTGTTAAAGAGAACTCCATCTCCAGAATTGTTAAAGAGAACTCCATCTCCAGAATTGCGAACACATACGGAAACTTCTCTTGAGATCTGGGAAAGATTTGTACGTTATTTATCAACCAACCTGCTACTTCTGGTCAGGGAGGAGTTAGATTCTTCTTTGCTCATCAAACACCACGGAAATTCCAGGTCACTTCTACTTTGCTCATTAAGTAGATATTGTAAGACTGCTTTTGCGTCCTGGTTTCTGGAGCATTTTAACTATTCTGTTCTTCGCAAGCCACCGACTTCTAGTCATGGAATAGTTAGTTTCCACGCGTGAAACTAATAGTCATAAGTAAATGATTTGCAATGCTAAGAATACTTGACTCAAAACAGTGAAATAAAAGACGAACTTTGTATTGCTTTATGACCAATACTTTTCTCAGGATTATTACAACTTCCAAAAAGGAGAAAAATGTAATACAAAGAATCAGGGAAATGGTATGCAATTCTAGGGATCACATTAATCATTAATCATGCGGAATATCATCTGGCCATGCATCCTACTTCCATCTTTGTCGGCGATTCTTGCCTCTCTGTTTAATCAAGTAAATGCGGCCATAAACCCAACGTCTACCCGGAAATGACATGGATTGCTGTACAATAAAGTCATATAAGGACCCATGTAAGCAAAAGATAGTGTCAGGGCTTGTAGGTATTATAGTTCCTAATGAAAATTGAGTCTGTTTTACGCCAAAAATCCTCCAACTTAAACAGCAATGGATGAACAGTATTCTTGACCATATGAGGGTGTCCTTGGTTTCAACTCCCTTGGATGACTCAATAAAAAACTATGGGAAAATATGTAAATGATTTAAAGATCGAAAGAAACTACCTAATCCAATGATGAAAATGTGCCATAAGTTTCTCTTTAGGCATAAGAACCACCACATGAATGGCTACCCTTCCTACATACTACTTCATTTCCTCAACATGTTACATTGGTTGTTCTCCTTCTTAATTGCTTTCTTAACTTAAAAACTATACAATTATTCAAATTCCTGAACTATTCATTCGCATGCAAATACAAGCAGAATGCAATTACCTCAATCTTGGTGCGGAATTCCAGAGAGCATTCACAGACATGACAATCTGCCCTATGGGGGGAGTCATTGGACTGATTTGATCTCACAAAGCCAAACACCTGCAAGGGCTTAAAGCTTTGAGGATACTGAATGGATAATTCAACCATATTGAACATGCTTAAAAATCCCTATCAAGAACTAAAACAAAGATATAAGCTCTGAAATTTTTTAGAAACAAAACAAGTTTATTTTGTGATTGAAACAACCTCCTCTCCACAATTCGGGCATGCTCCCTTCAGCGCTACCAAGTCATTCCTCCAAAGCCCTTCAAGAGCTCTAACTGGAAGGAGTTTTGAAAAGACGTGACATCAGGATGATAATATCATATCAAAACAAACTTGCAGGTTATTTGCTGCTTCCCCAAGCAAACAATATGCTCCCACAGTAGCTCATTTTCCAATTATACTCTTATACAACAGGCCCAAACATTAAACCAGCGGTAAACCAAAGAGTCTTGGCCTGAAAATGCTTGAAATGTCATCTTATTATAAAGATCTGTGACAACGCAGACGGGTTTTCCAGCTGGTGGCAAGGCATGCATTCCATTAAGACATTATACAGCAGTAAACTTGGGTTAAGATAAGTGCCTTTGAAATTCACACATAAGCATAAAAACAAGCAGATTTCTTAGCCATTTAGGATAACAATAAAAGAACTGTTGCTTAGCAAAAACAATAAAAGAACTGTTTTTCCCCTTTTTCTGGTAAGTGGATCTGTTCCTGTCAATGAAATGTTAGAATAAATTCAGCTATTTTCTCCAAGCTTATTTTATCTGCCACAAGAGACTCCAAAAACTCAGTACACAATCCCCAAACAAGATTCAGGTTCGAGTCTCCTTCAATTACTTTTAAGACAATCATTTACCCAGTTTATTTTTAATGAGTCAAAGATTTAAACGGTGGAGAAAGCTTGAATAAGTAAGACCAGTAGGAGGCCAGAAGATAATTACCAGAAGCTGATGCAATTGGATAACCAATTGCAGATCCCAATGCCATATAAAGCATGTTATTCAACAGGGCAAGAAACTGTAACCAAGATGGCTGGCTGCTGTGATAATATCCAGAACTGAATGCATCCTGATAAGCTTGACCAATACTGTAAATTACTGGGATGAGACACGCTGAACTGCCAAATCCAAGAAACAGGAGCCATACGCTCGCTAGTATAAAGACCTGTGAAGGATCTACCTGCCCTACATACACGTCATTAAATCTTCAAGTGGATAACAACTAAATGCACTTGTTGACATATAAAATAAGCACTATAAACTGAGTACTGGATTCAGAATCTCAGATACGGTTATTGTCCCAGGGAGAGAATAGAAAACAAAATTCTCAATCTAATGTCCTTAGATACACTGAAAAGCCAAAAGAAATTACGGAAGATACATAAAGGGAACAGTTGCAGGAGACTGTTATTCTTCTGGTTCTAGACAAAATTCTGCCAAAATATAGTCATTGAAGAGTTGTTTGAAAAAGAGGGTTGATGGGTAACGTCAGAGATTTCTGAACTACTATGAAATATGAGAAACAGCACAAGATTAATTATGAACATTTTTACAAGATATAAGATTGGAATAATATTGGCTTATCATCATATGTAGCACAACTGTAACTACATGTAAGCAAGGTTGAATAAAATTAACCTCGGCGTCAGCATATGTCGACTGCCTCCTAAGACTGCAACGTGGGTACTTGACAACATACTTTGAACCATAATGCCGCAATTTCAACTGTTAAAGTTGTTTCATTATACAAGTTCAATGCGTAAAGAGTCAAAGACCATGATATTGTAGTTACAGATCATATACTGCATAAAGCTTACCTCTACTCTATCGAACATGTCATCAACTATTAAAGGATTCCCACTGTAATAAGCATCCCGCGCCTAGAACAAGAACAAGAAATAAGAAAAAGTGAGAAAGAAAGCTGACAGAGCAAGAGAAAAGAGAGAGAATTAACATTTTAATTGGCTAAACACTTAAAGGGTGGACAGTCTAAGCCTAATGGCCATTAGCTGTTAAACAACTAAACAACTTAATCAAACCAATCCATTTCATTATAAGGTCTCATAAGGGTAAATGTTAAACAAAGAATTCCAGAGGAAGTCAGGGCTTCAATGGATGGATTCATCATTAATCCATCACTTCAATTTTGCCACAATGTCATATGGCTAATATCATCAATAAATGTTATCTCTAGTTTAAAAGCAACATTTCTACTTTAACGACGACACAAATCTTTAAATAGCAATGAAAGGATTACTTGAGACTTGAGAGGTTGTTACAGCAAACTACAGTTGTGGTTGGAATAGACATTCTAGACTTGCCACTTGAGCTAGCTATGTGCCTACGTGAATGTCAGCCGTAAGTTATTTAGTACAGGCAGAAAGGAAATTGTGTACGTTATGGCCCTATTTGATGGACTCAATACAAAGGGGCGGACATACTAGTAAGGGTAAGGCACCCCGTTTGGTTATTACCCCTACATAGATGTATATTTATTCCCATAATAGAGTACTAAGATTTTGTTATTTTGGAACCCCGGCAAGGCCCAAACCGCACATATGCACTATCTCAAGGGGTGCGGACCCTCTATAGCCGGTGTTTGGTTCAATTTGTTGAGGCCAGACTACGAGTCCCCCATAATTATAAAATCCCAATACCCCTCACTACCAATCCCTTCATCCTATAAGTACACCGAACTATATAATTATACATACATAAATACATGCAATTCAGCTACTATAAGCATTTAGCCGCCAAATTGCCCAAAAAATACTCCTACATACAATTCTGCTAAAGCAAAAGCTTTTTCCTTTAGTCACTCGAAGAAGCAACCAACCCGAAACACGAATTCAAATCCCAATTTAAAGACAACGAAGAGGAAAGTAGTAAAACGAGGGGAAAAACCTGACGATAGAGGGCTTCTAGGGTTTCTTTGCGGGCAGTCTCGATAGGCCCGACAAAGATACAAGATGGCCCCTCAGCGCGTGGGTCCCGCTCGTCCCGGGTGAAAACGCCGTTGCTCTTCGTAGATATTCGGACCGAGAACGGAGCTCCGGTGCGGTTGTTTCGTGATAGCTCGATGACGGCGGACCCGATCACGTGTGCCGTGGCGGAGGTGCTCCCTCCGGTGGCCATAAACGCCTGAGCTGCTGGAGCTGGTGGTAGTGTGGTGGTTGCGTGACGAAACAAAACGTGCGGCCGAAATGGGACGGTGGCTTCTCAGTCCGAGTCTTGAACTCTTGGCCTCTAGTAAATTCTTATGGCGAAAATACCCCCTGAGGTTGTGGTTCGTTTTAGCGCCAAAATATCCTTAATTGGTGGGTCCCAAGACGCTTTGCTTTCCTGTGATTGGTCCCTGTTCTTTATAGTTTTTTCGAGAAACCAAAAAAAAAAATGAAGTCTGCAAGTAAGATAAATGCGTTTGCCGGGAGTCGAACCCGGGTCTATTGCTTGGAAGGCAATTATCCTAACCGTTGGACTACAAACGCCTTGCTGATTGAATTAGTATAATTACTTTTATATATAAGTATATTTTCACACCAGATGGACCGTTAACTTCCTTATACTATCATTCAAAGACAATTTGAAATTCAGTGTCACATATATAGGGTTAAAGGAGAATCAATAAAGAAATGACGACTTTGCTATTTTAGGAAAGAGCAATGGTACACGCACGTGATTTTGAATAGCAAAAATGCTATAGGCACTAACAAGTGTACCAACTATTACACTAACTGTCCATGTGACACTTTTTTAGTAGATGAATCTATTCATGTATTGAATAGTGTATTAATGTAGTAATGTCATGTATGCATTTAGTGCAATAGTTGGTACACTAATTACTGCCTGTAGCATTGCTCTTTTGAATAGATTTGGACGTAGATTTGTTCAGAATCAACAGATGCATGTGAGTTTTGGAAAATATCTATGTCTGGATCAGTGCATGCGCAAACGCTCCATTTATATAAGAACAAAAACTTTTATTTTGTTCAACAGTGTAGTGAAAATTCGTTCTCCCAATTTCTTTCCAGGGGATGGTCAAATCAAATATTGTAATATGTGGTGGGTGCTTTTGCTAAGGGGACTGAACTCTCTCTATTCGGTGCAACTCAAATGTCCTTCAAAAAAACATAAGTAGTATATAGTTTAGTGGGGGTTTGGCTAAATACAAACAATTAATTTTTGGTTTTTTCCTTATTCAAATTTGTTTTGCATTTGTTAGTTTTCAATCAATTTTTTTGATTTATTGGCTTGTCTCGACGAGAAGAATCTAAAAAGTACTCCCTCTGTTCCTATTTGTTTGTCTCACACTCTCTCTCTTGCCTTTTCTCAAATAAAAAATTAAGTACTTCCGTGTATCATTTTTCAAATTTTTTCGCATCGAATTAAAGTACACGATGAGTACTTTAATTTGGTGTAAAAAAATTTGAAAAATGATATAAAAAACACTTTATTTTTTCATTTGAAAAGTGGCACGACTTTTCGTAAAGGACAAACAAATATGAATAGAGGGAGTATAAAATTATTAGTCAAACTTATAGTTTTGTGAATAAAGACGAAAAATAAACTAAAAAACCAGTTTTTTGCCATAATTTTCGTCTTTATTCACAAAACTTTAAGTTTGGTTAATAATTTTATACTTTTTAGATTCATCTCGTTGAGACAAACCAAGAAACCACAAAAAATCAACAAAAAACTAACAAATGCAAAAAAAATTTGAATTAGGACAAAACCCAAAAAACAAAAAAACTACTCCCTCTGTTCGGATTTGTTAGTCCATTTTCGGAGTTCGTGCTATTTTTCAAATGATTATATCTTGTAATTTACAATGTTTTATGTAATTTTAAAAACATTGTTTTGTAGAACTAATCAAGATCTATTATACAAGATCCATATTGGATATATAATTACTTACCAATTTAAAGATATCACTATTTTTTTATCCGGTTACAATAGAACGAGGGACGAACAAATCTAAACGGAGGGAGTAGTTTTTTGTATTTAGCCAACGGAGCAGTCTCTCTCCTGTCCACAACGACATCAAATGAAATGTTGACCGTAATTTGCTAAACGCTAAAACAGCCAGAGAAGTATGTGTTCGTTCCTCATAAGATTTCTCATTTAGTATCAAATAGAATACGTATATTATGTCAAAGGTTAAAAGTCAATTTGTTTGAATTTGAGGCACGCACAAAGAGCAAATTAAAAGTCTAGGTACACAACTAGCAAACCACAATCCCTAACATACACGTGGAGTCCACGTATATATGTGCGCCCTATGTGCATGTGAAGGGTTATGGATTGGGTTGTGGTTGGTTGGTTTCTACAAAGAGAAATTAAGATGGTGCTTTGATTTTTGAAGGAATTTTATCATTTTGGCGTTGGTTGTTTTGCATATAGACCGTGAGTGTTTTGGGAGAGGGGGAGCTACACCTCCTTTGGTTGCTTGACTCTAGTTGTTGGCGCAGGAGCATAATGAAAATGCTAGAAATGAGGGGGCATTTGTTATTTTTCTAATAACTTTGAGTCTACTTATCTATTTCTATTTGTAGTTTTTAGTGTCATTTTGTCAATCAAAGAGTCTTTTTTATGTTCCAATTTTTATTTCCTAAGTGATTTTTAAGTTATCAGGAATTTAACTAATTTTTAGCAGTAACAATCTTTTGCTCATTAAGTTTAGAGTTTTGGAAGTTGGAGTTTATATTTTCTATGCTTGGAGAGATATTCGTTATCTATTTACAATAACGTGGAGATTAGAACAAGTAGATTGAGCGTTTGAGTTATTGGCATTTGGCTTGTGATAAGATCGATTCTTCTTGTTCACTCTTATCCTTTGGTGGATACCTATGGGTAGTGAGTTTGATTAGCCATATATCCTATGTTAGACTCATCGGGTAATGATTTTCTGCGTCTCATTATATTCTAGGGTAAAATATACACTTGTCCCTTAAGCTATTCGATTTTTTTTACTTCGTCGTTAAACTATCAATTGAACACACATCCCCCTTCAACTATCAAACCATTACATACTCAATCCAATTTATAACTCCCCATCCATGTTACGGATGGAAAAAGTAAGAAGTTGAACCCTAATTTGTTTCTTGAACCCTAAATTGGGGGTCAACTATTTTATTTTTTTTTTGGGCGGGGGGGAACTACCCACTGGACTTCCAATTGTCTGACTCACTTTCATCAGTTTCATGTGGGTTACCCCAAATTTTAGGAACAATACAAAAACTCTTCAATTGACAGAAAACATACATAGCAGAATAGCTCCATAAAAATAAAATTAGCTTCTTAAGTCTCACCTTATCCAGAAATGGTAATATTCAAATTATGCTGGAAATTAAGATGTTTGCTCCAAGGGCTTCATCTCAAAAACAAAAACAAAAAAAATCGAATCTAAATATTCCTCAAATATCTTCTTTAGCAAAAAGCTTAATACAAGATGGGAACTGCAATCGGATTCGACAAAAGTTCATAATTCTCCATGGAGAAACTGAATCAGAAAACTAGGAGTGTTTAGTGGCTTCGATTACTGGTACTTGGATCAGAATGCCGACTCCGGCTATGGGTTCTCATAACCAACTCTGACCATGGTCACTGAGAGATCTACTTTGGCGGGTAATTATCGAACAAAGGCTTGGGTTATAATTGATTACAAGAACCAGGTCAGGTTTAGGTCATTGATTTCAAGAAGGGTTTGTCGGGAACTGCCATTTCAAGAAATGGGTTTGTGAAATCAAACCCAGTTTTCCTCCTCCTCTTTACTCTCTCTCTCTCTCTCTCTGATAAAGGCGTGAGAAGAAGGATTAGGATTTGCTTGGTGATAATGATGGTCTTTTTAGGCCTTAGGGTTGCTTGGGGTTGAACCCTTCCAATTTTTCCGTCCATCGCATGGACGAAAGTAAAGGATTGGGTGGAGTATGGAGCGGTTTTATAGTTAGAGGGGAAAGTGCGTTAAGGATGAAGTAAATAAAAATCGAATAGTTTAAGGGGTAAGTACATATTTTACCCTTTATTCTACTTGAGTGGTGAGCTTCTACCTCCTCCTCCTTCTTGTTCTTCTTCTTCTTCTTTTTAACATCTTTCCCGTCAACAAAATCCGGCATCAATTGTTTGGTATGAGATTTTTTTCTCTGACATAAATGATTCCCCTTAGTAAATTATTCTAAGATGTTTTTTTTGAACGGAAATAACAAAATGCTATACACAAGAGAAACTGAATTGTGCTTTGAAGGGAAATTTGTCTGTCTTTTTTATTTTTATTTTAAAGTTTATTCTTTTGTTCTTGGCTGTGAGCAAAACATATAAGAGTAATAGTACTTATTCATAGGCCATATTGAAGTGTTCCGTAAGTGAATACAGAGGTACACAATTAGAACAGATCATAGTAATATAACAGAAAGTACAGAGGCATATCATCTCGGACTTCTAAGTTCGACATCCTCACCGGGACACCGTCAACCAGAAAATAACTCTTGGAACCGCCGGAGATTTTGTCTTATCATCATTAACAACGATCAATGAGGACGTGCAAAAATCAAAAAATCCGGAGGTATCGACTGGAGGGTATAGACCACGTACCGACCGGTATTAGGGAACTCTTTGTCAGTCCCAAACGGTCAATCTGAACCGTTCATCCATCTCAAAATAAAATTCTGAGTGGGCCCGCACAAGAATCGATGCAATCGGACTGTCTTAAGAGCTCAATCCAAAATTACCCCATTTTGTGGTTTGAACGAAACGGGGTGATTTTGGATCAAGCTCTTAGGGCCGTCCAATTGCATCGATTCCCACGAAAGACTGCTCAAAATTTAATTTTAAGATGGATGAACGGTTCAGATTGACTATTTGAAAGCCATAAAAGGGCTCCCGACTCCAGTCGATACATGGTCGGTACCCACCGATCTGTACAAATAGCCCCTTTTTGCAAAAATAGCATGTAAAATAAAATGGAAAAATGACCAATAAATGGTTTTTAGAACTAATAATACCAATTACATGGTAAGGTTTTTCAAAATGACTGAATACATGACAAGAAAAAAAATAATTTCACATACATGGTACCAACAAATTACAAGTCCCAAATATCTTTCTCATTTTTTAAGCTTAACACACGCACCCCCTTCCCATTGTTCCTGAAAATATTAGTTGACAGAGATGAACCGTGCATGTAATAATATTGCACTGTGAATGAAAAACTTTTGCACATTCCAATAAAAGAATTTCACTCATGTTAATTCAACTTATCCAGCCATTGTGATATCAAATATTTTTGGACGGACGATGTCAAAATTGTACCGTAAATGTAACAACATTGCACTTTAGTGTTGTTTGTGAAAATTAGTGAAAGAGAAAACGTGTCAACATGCTAAATTGGTGAAAAGTTGACATTATATAGGGATGACAATTTCTCCAAACCCGATGGATACCCGCCCCGCCCCCGGCTATTTGGAAGCGGATATCATTCGATTTTTCATTCAATAGGAGTGGGTATGATAAAACTTAAAGAATCTCCGGTTACAAATCAAGCGAGTATGATATGGTGATACCCGTTTCCGAATACCCGTACCTGCCATGTTTCAAATTGTACACATTTTTATGAATATTGTATGTATTTATGCGGGCATATAGTAGTATATAAATGTGGGGTAAACTTCTAATCCAGACTTTTAATTTTCGGACTTTTTATACAATTTTTTTTTTGATGATCCGATCCATCCAATGTGTTCAGAAAGTGTTTTCAAGGGCCCTTGCGGAAAATCTTCAAAAAAAAAAAACACTGGGAAGGGCTTGATCCAAGCAGTTTTCGTAAAAATATATAAATACAGTTTTTGCAAAAATTGCTTGGATCAAGCTCTTCCCGGTATTTTTTTTTGAAGATTTCTCGTGTGGACCCTAGAAAACACCTTCTGAACACATTGGACGGATCGGATTTTCCAAAAAAAAATTGCAACACAAAAAAACCTCCCATTTTTTCCTTAAATCTGGGAGTGTGGACTAGAAAATCCACATGTAAATGTGTGTGTGTGTGTATATATATAAGTGTGCATATTGGTATAATTTAAGTACATTGTTCCGAATTAAAACTATATATGGTTAAGTGTTTAAAAAATATATTTAATGATGATAGTTTTTAAAATTGTATTAATATATAATCTTGATATACTATTATTTCTTCGCAACTTTCTATTCTATTTTATTTTAAATGATTGTTTTTGTTAGTATAGGACGCATAAATAAGATCTTATCAATTTTTTTTTGTTCAATTAGTTTGGGTATGGATTTACCCGAATATATCCGATCCCCAATGGGAGGCGGGTATGATAGATTGTCCACTATCCCTTTTGGGTATGGAGATGGGGATGGGGAAGAACTTCGCAATTAGAGATTAGGGATGAAATATGGTCCCCTAATCCATACGCTACCCGTGGTCATTCACTCATCCCTAACATTATAGTGCTGTGAAAATTAAAGGAAAGAAGTACAACAACGTATTTATAGATACTCTCTCTCTCTCTCTCTCCCTCTCTCTCAATATAGCAACCTTCCTTGTCGTTCCAATTTCCAAACCCAAACCACCAATTTCGAATCCCACCCAAAATGTCGTTCCCCTACTAAATTCATTCCCAACCACTCTGCCTCCCCAAATTCCTTCCGCCCGCAAATGGGGAGGGTGTCTGACTCTCCACCGGTGGAGGGGGAGGACAAACTCCAAATCAAGGTCGACCATCCTCGCAGCGGTGGCACCACCCCCAACAACCAACGCCGCTCCACCACGTCTCCCCCACGGCCGCCGCCGCCGCCGCAAATGTATCAGCCGTTCAAGAATCACGTTTCATGGCTCGTACCAACATTCGTGGTTATCAATATTGTACTCTTTATCATTGTAATGTACATCAATGACTGCCCCAAACGGTCTGACAATTGTTTGGGCGCGAATGTCCTTGGCCGGTTCGCGTTCCAGACCCTCAAGGAAAACCCACTCCTCGGACCCGCTAGTCCCGCGTAAGTCTATATTTGTATTTTTGCTTGTAGTTAAGATGCACGTCTGACTCGAACATTTAGTTATAAAAAAATTAATCATGATGTTGCTATTGGGATTAGCCTATGATGTTGACATGTTGTTCCCGCTTTGTGTTTGATTCAATGCTTGAACTGGATAATGAATGAATTTTATTTCTTCTTTTTGTTAAAAATTTAATGAATTTTATGCCATGTTCTAATTTTGAATCTATGGTTAAATACTAATCCAGCATCATTTGTTATTGATTTTAACAACGGAGTAGTATTCTTCAGAGTTTTGTCCATGATGTCTTAAAAAAACAAATTCCTTTTTGCTTGATTTTAACTTGCACAAAAAGTATAATCATCGCAAGCTAGGTAAGACTTTCGGTTTTGTGACACTTTCTCCTTGGTTAACACAAAATGCCTAACCTCCAAAAGACTAGCTACGTGTAGAAGTAAAAATGAAAAAAGGTAATGAAATTTGTTCTTGAGTCACACTTTTCACTCTTTATTGGCTCGAGTCTCTTGATTTTTGTTTTGTTCGATTCTATTCTATGGATATATTCCTTCATTATGGATATAAGTCTTGATACTTTATTAGATTGCCTTATATGAGATGGCTCATAGACCTTATTACATATAGGAATTATCGGTAAAATGTTCAGTCACTCGGTTAGCCAGTTGGAGAGACAAAATTATACTTCTACTAGCTGGAGAGCCTATTTGGGCTCTTATTTTTTCAGTTTTCCATTTTGCTTTTCCACTTCTACCTATTTGGCCGCCTGGTTCAAGAACTAATTCTTCAATTTCGACGTTTGGAGCAAAAACCCACAAACAGCCCAGACCTTCCTTTTCCCATTCTCATTTTGCATTTTTGTTTTTTGGTTTTCCCATGACCTTGCCTTTTTACCCCTCTACCCCTACGATTTCTCCACACCGGTTGGAGCTACTTTAGAAATCGTTTAGATCTGGACGAGAATGAACTGAACGACAAATTGGGTCCTCTTGGGTTTCTCAGATTGGATGCCTCTTATTTCTTGCACAGATTCTGGGTCTTGATTTTTTATTGTTGAATTGAATTTGAGGTTTGGGGTTTGTTTGAACTGGACGATGAAATTGCACAGATTGATGGGTTTTCTATTTGAAGCCTTGAGGAAGATGACACTGTAGGTAAAGTGAGAGAGAGAGAGAGAGAGAGAGAGAGAGTAGAGGTCGAGGGAAGAGAAAAATTTTGGTTGGGAAGATAAAAATTTGGTCGAGAGACTGTACTGTTTATTTATTTATTTTTAAAAAGGAAGATAAAAATATATACAATATACTGTAATTTATAATCAAAGGGCAAAGTGGTAAAAAAACCCATAACTCATTTTCATTATCTTTCTCCTAAACACTACTACTTTTGCAAAATGTATTCTACACATTTCTTCCAAACACTCCTTCCAAATTCAAAACTCATTCTGGCAATAATCCAAAAAGTCAAAAACCCAAAAACCCAAAAATGAAAAGTTGAAAAGTTGGCTCTCAAACACCCCTTGAGTAGTGAACAGACGTCCTTTGCCTAGCCTATTGGAGACTCTATATTATACTTCCACTAGCTAAAGTAGTGAACAGACGTCCTTTGCCTAGCCTGTTGGAGACTCTATATTATACTTCTACTAGCTAAAGTAGTGAACAGACGTCTTTTGCCTAGCCTGTTTAGGGTCCTCTTACGAGGAAGAAGCCGGTGACCCAAGAAGGATTGATGGGCATAAGTTTCCCTTAACATCATCCAAGAGAATCTATTGCCAATGACATGGTGAGAGTAAGCTCCTAAATAAACACCTAACCGCCCACCCTCAGAAAAGATTGTTCGTTTGGGGAAGAACCATCCCACAAGCAGGGACGGAGCCCGGCTTCGGCCATGGGTGGCAATGTTCAATGGTAAACAGTTACATGATATGCGGAAATATTTAAAGAAAAAAAATTAATTAGGAAGTCATATAATTAGGTTTTGTTATTTTTTTATTTTTTATTTTTTTGTGAAAAATAAAGGATTCTTTCAACTCTCTTGTGGTATCTATTCAAATACAAGAGATTACAATATTAATTTTTCCTAATCCAAACCGACAAAGCTCTAAGTTGCAATATTTTTTCATTTTTTTGTACAATGTATTAGTTCTTTTTTTGTATACCTGTAAATAACTAGTCGAATGACTTTAGTCTAAAATAAATACTTGTGTTGAAAAAGTCTAGGTGATACCTATCCACACCATCTCTATGTTAGCCCGTGAGAATTTAAATATGGGCCGATACGCGATGTATCAACCAATATGTGTTGGTTTTTCAAGGGATCGACATCCGATGCAAGCCGATATTTGGCCATATCACCAATACCATCACGTATCCCGATACAGCTATTTAAAACCTTCTCTATCACATAATTAAATTGGCCAGTCGCTCCAATAATGGCCACTTTCTACATTCATACCCAACATAGTCTATAAAAAAATATCCAATAAAAATGCTAAACTTTGAGAAATTTTTTAATGATTAATGTGTCACATTTCTCTTTAATTGGTAAAAAAAATAAATCATGAAGTGAATAGTGAGAGATGGAGACTGATAGGGTGTATACAGTAGGGGAAAAAAGAATTAAAAACCACGCACAAGTACCGCGCGAGATTTGAACCTGGCAGTGTGCCCCATGTTCAAGCGCTCCAACCACGTTGGTAAAGTGATTTGTTACAATAAACTTCTTCTTCTTTAATATTTCTTATCTCTCTTTGGAAATTTTTTTCCCCGGTGGCATTTTTGAATGGGGTGGCATGTGCCACCTCCCCCCTCTTTAGCTCCATCCCTGCCTACAAGGATTTAGATGACATTGACACAAACATAAAGTATAAGTTAGGTGGGAAGGATTTCTCATCAAATCTTGTAGAAATTTAAGGAAACTTAATTATACTACAATTTTTCGTTAATTCAACTATATAAGCTCTTGATGGTTCAATTAATCTGCAGCTTCCCAAATACCATATCCTAAAAAACTGCAAAGAGTTAGTATGTCTGCAGGTAGGATTTTGGAAAAGGATGGTAAAGATCAACTTCCATTCTTTGTAACTTTTGTTGAAGCTTGTTGACCTTCACTACTTCTTTATCTTCTGATCATCATTAGGAGAACTCACTGTGGTGATTGTCTCACAACTAGACCACCGAATTTGGGTCTTTTAGAAGCCTCAGTAATTAGAACTTCAGAAGTACAGCTGCTGCAACAGCTTTCAGAGGCATTGAAGAAGCCTTGGTTGAGCACCTTTCTCCTTGGAGCCATTGCATATAGGCTCCTCTATTGCCTATATATTCAGTTGTTTTGTTCTTGTACAAATGTGGTGGTAATTAGAGAGATTGAGAGAATAATTGTTGTTTGTATGGTAGGTTGAGTGAGAATGTAATCCTTGCCAACATATAGTGAATCTGCTGCCCCGTGGATGTGCTCGATTTTGGGAAACCATGTAAAAATTATTTGTCTCTCTTTCTTTGTCTTTGATTTGATTCATGTGAGTATGTTTAGTTTAATCAATGCCCGCACAACACTCACTTGACCTACATTGGTTATCTATATTAATGAACCATGGTGTGGATGTTCATTAGTTGTTAATACACTGTAGTTTCTAGTGTCTTGTATTAACTAATGTTGACAGTACTGTTTTCAAAGTTGTTTTTGGGTCTGCATACCACTTTATAACTGGGCTTTTAACCATTGGATTCGTAGGGTTAGCTATTTCTATTATCAGACTTGTTAATTTGCTTCTGTGACCTGTTAGTATGGAGTAAGTAACCGGTCTTCGTAATGGTTTTCAGTGGGCAGAAATGCTACCTAACTGTTTCGTTTTCATTTGTTCAGCCTACAGCGTATGGGGGCTTTGGTAGTGAAGAAAGTGGTGGAACAACACCAGGTATGGCGGCTGGTAAGTTGCACATGGTTACATGCTGGTGTTTTCCACATCCTTGCCAACATGCTGAGTCTGCTAGTCGTTGGCATTCGGCTTGAGCAGGAGTTTGGATTTGGTATGAATATTGTCATTTCCTTTTTTGTCTTAGTTAATATCATCGTGCCAGTCATGATTATATCATCTCGAGGTTTTAAGTTTTTTATCGTGTTTTATCAATAGAACAAAAAACACTTCTTTCTCCAACTTCACCTGAGTTTGGAAAAGTAGGAAATGAATAAAAGCCTTTCATTTGATTATCCAAACAGTGTCTTAGCTGATGGATAGAATGCACGTCAAATCCTGCACTACGCACCGAGTGTAATAATTCCTGATTGATCTGCACTTCTAATATAAGTTGATTGAAACTTTGTTTTATATTTTCCTAATTTTATGTGCAGTACGGATAGGATTGTTGTACACAATATCCGGAGTAGGTGGGAGCTTGTTGTCATCCTTGTTCATCCGAACAACAATTTCTGTGGGTGCCTCTGGCGCTCTATTTGGTTTACTCGGAGGCATGCTCTCCGAACTCCTTACAAATTGGACGATATATGCCAATAAAGTATTCATAAACTATTCTTTGCTACCCTAAGCTTTCTATTTTAGGTTTCCTTTTTGAATCTTCTACATCCGATATTTGGTTCTTACATGCTTTTTTTTAATCAGTTGGCAGCACTGCTGACTCTAGTTCTTATCATTGCAATTAACTTAGCGGTGGGAATCCTGCCACATGTGGACAACTATGCACACCTCGGAGGGTTTGGAACTGGATTTCTCCTTGGATTTGTGTTTTTGATTCGCCCACAATATGCATGGGTGAGGCAAAGGAATTCTCCTCCAGGTTACTATGGGAACTCATCTAAGCCCAAATATAAGATGTATCAACATGTATTGCTGGTTCTCTCTCTCGTACTTCTTGTTGCCGGGTAATTCTCTTTCTTCTTCTAGTTTTGTGTTGGTATGTTATATTATAATCATCTATGATTTGATTGTTGGGGCTATCAATGTCATAGTGGTTATTAATGAGCCATATGTGCATACGCCTAAGAGTCCAAAGTCTAAACCACTCTATCCACAATTCCTATCTAGACTCTGGAACAGACATATTTCATTGCCTCAAATTGGAAAACTCATTCTCTTTCTCATACCGATACAACATAGGGAAATACTGCTCATTAAAAGGACGCAACAAACCGATCCTAAGTAACTTTTTTCACCACAGGAGGCTTTAGTTCCCCAACTGCAGGAGACGTCAACAACCTCTTGGTGCAAAAACTGAGCTTCATTCAACATAAACATAAAAGGAGCAAGAACAACCTTCTGATCATCAGGAACACCCATAACCTCAAAAATAGTTTTCATTCTTTTCAACCAAAACAGTTATGCAAGTTGTTGCATGGTATATTGAGTTTCAAACGGGTGCAGAAGTCAACAAAACAAATATTCATCCCATTACCTTGTGTCAAGTGTCTAATAGCAGTACTTTTTACATGTAAAAGAATCCAGGCAACATTTGCATTTTCGTTGATGCATGAGTGCATCATAACTTGATTTTAGTGAGATGAATGAGACATGCAGTTACATTATTGACATTAGAGCTATAGTAGCAGCAGCAAAGTCCCCAACAAAAAAAAGGTAGCAGCAAAGTCACTTTCCTCACTATTTAGTTTGTGATATGCGAAAAAAGTTTACTATCAAAGAGTTCATCTTTTCACGACATCCATACACATGGTAGCTTGAGATTTCTCAGTAAAAGAAAAAATTCACGGTCTTCATGTTGCTTGAACCAAAATGGCTAAACAAATCTACATTGCTAATTCCAGAACAGACGTGAAAAGCCTTTTATTTGTCAATTCCATTGTGTTTTATGTTTAATTGGTTACTCTTATTAAGCATATGTTGTACTGTGGCTAGCATTTTTAATTCATCAGTAATCCTTTTTCTTTTTTTTGCCAGATTTGTTACTGGCCTGGTTTTACTTCTCCGTGGAGTTGATGGGAATGACCACTGTCCTTGGTGTCACTATTTGAGCTGTATCCCTACCCCTTTGTGGAAATGCAGATCTGAACAAGTCTATTGCGAGGTAACTCATTATGTCGAATTCCCTTTCTTCAACCCCTGTTTCTCCGCTAGTTCTGAAAACAAAATTCAAGAAACATCAAAGAAAAAATCTTGAAGAAAATATCATACGGTTATGGGCTTCTGTGACGATAAACTTGTTTTAAAGCATGGTGTTTTAAAAGGCAAAGGTTTCGAACAGCTTGAAGTGATACACAGTTCAGGAAGCGCGACTGAGGCCCATGAGGCACGTCCCTCACCATGAGGGTGAGCCTCATGTTCGTTTCATAGATTAATGCCCAGATTTCATAGCTACTGTTTATTGATAAGAATTCAGAAGGCACAAGGCCAGGACACTGGCTATCATCATGCAGCCATCAAAATAAAAAAGGGCTCAAATAGTGGGTCTAATCTGAACTAAAGGAAATCTAGGTAGGTAGGGAAGAAGGGTAAGAGGAGGCGAGGTGGCACGTGCCACCCCCGAGTCCGGAAAAAAAAAACATTTTTGTATAAAAAGAACAGTGTTAGTTGATGAAAATATGTAATTTTTGGGTATTAATTAATTATGTTGATGCATCATATGAAATTGTGTATCCTTTCAGGTACTAGAAATAACTAATCTTAGGACACTTGTACCTTTTTTATACTAATTACTCCCTCCACCGGAAAACATAGTGGAGGGAGTAAAAATAAAGCACTTCGGGAGTAAAAATAAAGCACTTCCTTGCATTATTTCGTACATTTCATGACACAAAATTGAAAATAATTGAAATTTTTATCCGAAAATTGCACATCGTTTAATAGACTATCTTTGTGGAATGAAGAGAGGAAGAATATTGATTTTGGATGCCACCACCGAGTCAGAATCCTAGCTTCGTCCCCGCCTGTAGGATTCAACAGTCTAACTGAAGCATGAATTGGTCTATGAAAACTTTAGTACTTTTCTAGGGAAAAATCAAAAATTTATTATGTTCACATTTGAAATCTTATTTCTATATAAATTATGTGGTGTTGCAGTCCAGCACAATCCAAAACCAGCTGAACTTGAAATGCCTGACAAATGGGAAGAGCAATGTGTACTTGTTTGATGCTTCTAACAGCACTACCAGTTTGGAGCAGCTTTGCTCCGCCCTTTGTAGTTGACAGCTTATATTCCGACCACAGACGGACACATATACATATATAAAATATGATATCCCTGAAGTTCGAACAATATATGTGGGACCCATACACATCGGGTGGGGCCCCGAATACATGTTTGTAGCAATGCTCGTTGAAAATTTGGTGTGTCGACTATTCTTCAGTGTGTCTCAAGAAATTGTTATTCTGTATGAGTATTCTTATTCACATTAATGGAGAAAATCCTCTATCTATTTGGCATTTAATTTATTCCTATAATTGAAGATTGAGTGGTGCATTTGAATTACTACCACATAAAATGTTGTCTGGTGTTTTGTAGACAACAAAAAAGGAAAGATATTATATACTCTCAAAATGCAAGACATTGTAATTATTGACATACAATTGTATAACTAATAATAGCTTAATGCAGAATAAGGAAAGAAAGTAATGTTTTTTCTGTATGCAAAAATGTTATGCGCAAGAAAGCCAACACAAAATGTGAATGTGAGTGCTTTTTTAAAAACTTCATGTTCTCACATTACTCACATTCTGTGTAAGCTTCCTTGTGCATAGCATTTCTGTTCTGTATGTGCCAAATGATTTTCAGACTGTCTTTGAACCACAAATTAGTAGAGATTTTGATGGGGAATAAGAATTCCTCTATCTATTTGGCATTTAATTTATTCCTATAATTTGAAGATTGAGTGGTGCTTTTGATTTACTACCACATAAAATGTTGATGGTTCTTTGTAGACAACAAAAAATGAAAGATGTCATATATTTTCAAAATGCAAGATAGTGTAATTACTGATATGCAGTTGTATAATTAATAATAGCTTAATGCATAATAAGGAAAGTGAGTAATGTTTTTTTCTGTATGTGCCAAATGATTTTTCGGGCAGTCTTTGAACCTCAAATTAGTAGAGATTTTGATGGGGAATAATAATCTCTATTTATTTGGCATTTAATTTATTCCTATAATTTGAAGATTGAGTGGTGCATTTGAATTACTACCACATAAAATGTTGGCTAGTGCTTTGTAGACAACCAAAAAAAAGAAAGATATTATATATATATATATATATATATATATAATTCTTAAAATGCAAGATAGTGTAATTATTGATATGCAATTGTATACTCCCTCCGTCCCCTTTTTAAATAATCACTATAGGAATACGTGCAATTTCAAACCTCTAAAAAATATATAAATTTTCAATTTGGTGCAAAAAATAAATAAAAACGTTCTACGGAAGGACATTTTTTAAAGTTCATAAAAAAATACACGTTTTCCAAAGGGGTTTAAAAAGGGAAGGAGGAAGTAATTAATAATAGGTTAATGCAGGATAAGGAAAGTAAGTAATGTTTTTTCTGTATATGCCAAATGATTTTCAAACTATGTTTGAACCACAAATCAGTAGAGATTTTGATGGGGAATAAGAATTCCTCTATTTATTTGGCATTTAATTTATTCCTATGATTTGAAGATTGAGGTGCTTTTAATTTACTACCATATAAAATGTGTTTTTTTTTTGGATAAACCATATAAAATGTTAGTTGGTGCTTAATGCAGAATAAGGAATTCAGGAAGTAATGTTTCTCTGTATGTGCCAAATCATTTTCAAGGATGTCACTACAACCATGTAGTAAGCAATTACGGTTGTCCGTTTCACAATCAATGGTCTGGAATATCTTACATAAAAGATAAGTGTCTTACATGTAGGATAATTACTTTTAATCGGGACCATTGATTGTCGAACAGACGTCTTTGATTGCTCACTAAATAAGTGTAGTGAGTTTTCTAAGAATTTATGGTCTAAATGCAACTTCAATGTTATTCCAAAGAATTATTGAAGGTTTAGTTGGGGAAAAAAGAATTATTCGCAAAGATCTCACGTTTACTTGAATCAAGCATTAGAGGATTTACTCAAATATAAACATTGTTGAAGATTTTATACTTTAACTTGATTTTAGTTTAATTTCTTTCTGGGTGATGACTGATGAGGTCATCAAAAAAATAAATATACCAAGACTCTTGGGCGCATGATGCCATTAGCTTTTCAAATTGTGAAGATAGAGAATTAGGGATAAGACGATCATCAATATTTATGTAATATTTTCAAGGAGTCACCAAATATTTATGTAATATTTTTCAAGGAGTCACCAAATATTTATCTAATATTTTCATGGAGTCACCAAATATTGATGATCATCAATATTTATGTAATATTTCCTTTCAAGAGGATAAAGTGGGACCTATAATATTTTAATGAGACAAATTCACTATGTAATATACCTATTAATATAAGACGCAAAAAAAAATTCAAAAAGCAATGTTGGTGACTAGAGATGCAGTTGATGAGATTAACCATTTTGACGGGCAAAGAGGATATAGTACATAACTACATATCAACATAATATTTGCGACAAAATTGCTAATTATGAACACATGCTTTATAGTTATAATTGGTTAGCAGAATTATTTGTATAATACTTTCCATAACAAGTTATTTATGATTTTTTTTTACTAAATACAACCGATATTGAGGAAGTGCAAAGCACTAGTTTAAGAATTAGGCGAGTATGATTGAGGGTAGTACTAATCAACAAAAATGGCAATAGTGAATAAGGCATGAAATTCTTTGGGAATTCTGATTAATGAATCATATGTGTAAAAAGGATCACTACTATATATGGCTCATTAGTGTAACCTGATTTTTTTGTCTTAGATAATTGTATATGCACATTTTACTATTGTCTTTCTGTTTCTGTCGTCGTTGACACCCATCTCCATCGGTAGCCCTAATACAAGTCCTACCAAGTCATCAACCACTCAATTCTTAAATTGATTGTGAAAACATTACCTTAAACGAACTCCGATGATTTTAATCAGGTTTGATAGTTTTATCATAAATGGTTGTAGAAAAGAAAAGAGGGAGAGAATATATGGCAGTTGGTTACAAATTTTGTGTTCCTCTGATGGCTAGTCAAGAAAAATTAGTTGCAATTGATCCCATCTACATGACATTATATTGATATGTAATTTAAATTCAGTGAATGATAATCAAGGTCTGAGTGAGACATTGTGAGGTAGATTGAATTTTAGAATCTACAACAAGCTAGTTTAATTGTTTAAATGGTTAAATACCAAGAGACTATTAATTTTCAGGGAGACGCATCACAATGACAAAAGTAGTCGTGCATTATTGAGGGCAGTAAAGATAGAAATGAAAATAGTAAGTAGGGTTTGAAATAATTCGGAAATGTGATAAGAATAATACGTGTCAAAAAAATACTCCCTCCATCCCCAATTTTTTGGTCCAAAATGGCACCTTTTGTTTTTTGTTTTTGGATAAAAAATGGCACTTTTTGATGTCCCAAAAAAAATTGTCCCAATTGAAAAGTAATGAGCAAAATTACTATCTACCCTCATTTTTTAAAAGCCAGTACATGTAATGATCATGTTTTGAAGGGTAAAAAAAGGAAATAAAGAGTATGATATATGTAATGATGATGTTCCTCTATTGGAATATCCAAAAAGGACCAACAAATTAGGACAGAAAGAGTAGTGTATATATAAGCACTGGTTTCATTTGTTGTAACCTAATTTTTCTAATCTTGGCTAATTGTATAAGCACGTTTATTGTCTTCGTGTTTCTATCATTGGTGACACCCATCACCATTGCTTCACCTCTATCGCTAGCCCTAGGTAAAATCCAACCCAATAGCTCATTCTAAACTCAATCATGAAATCATTACTAAATAACTCAAATTCCAATTTAGATAATTTCAATCGGGTTTAATAGTTTCATCATGTATAGTAGTTGGAGGAAATAGATGAGGCGTGGTAGAGGGAGAGGTATATGGTGGCGGGTTACAAGTGGAGATTTCTCAACAACAGCTAATTAAGAAAAACTAGTTACGTTTTATTATATATATTCAAGTGAACTACCCCCCAACCACTCCGCCCTTAAAACTCACACTTTTCCATCGCCATCTCCGGAGAGGGGGCCATGAGCTCCATGTTCGATTTTAATGATCTGACCTCCCCTCTTCCCCTTTCTATTTCCAATAAACATCAAATCTAATCCATATCGTCACCGCGGTGCTCATCCGTGGTTTGCCCCTCGCCGCCGTAGTATGATATCACCACTCTAGTGCTATTTTATGTTCAATTCCAGGGTTTATTGAAGGACAACCGTGAATATCTCATTTTTTTATAATCATCGTTCGATATCTCACATGCAATGACCCTTAGCCAGCAAGATCGGTCCACCATGACCTTTGCAACATCGGCCATCCAAGCATGCAAGCACTCTTCCCCTTTTCCCAGTCGCTCCGGCCCCCTATCTGTTTTCCCCCCTCCCCGTTTGAGCGACTACTCTTATTTTATGTTCGATTCTAGGGCTTATTGAAAGACAACCACGAATGCCTTGGTTTCTAATCATCATTGTTTGATATCTCGCATGCAAGGACCCTTAGCTAGCGAGATCGATCTGCCATGACTTCTGCAACTTCGGCCATCCAAGCATGTAAGCACTCTTCCCGCTTTCCTAGTTGCTTGGTCCCTCGATCTGTTGCCCCCCTCCCCGTTTGAGGGACAACTCTTTCTCTTTCCTTTTTCCTTTTTCCTCCACCTCTTGCTCATCCTCTTCATTCCCACCCTCCTCGTCCTCATCGTCGTCGTCGTCTTCATCTGTCTCATTCCATTCCTTATCTTCTTCATCTTCTTTTGTTGCATTCGCCTCATTCTTTTTGTCTTCGTCCATTTTATCGCCTTTATTTCTTTCTTCTTCAACACTTCCATTCTCTTCATTCTTCTCTTCTTCAATTGCATTTTTCCCATTCTTCGTATCTACAAGTGCATTTTCTCCATTCACCACTTTTTTCCTAGCACTTTCCTCCACATCTTTACCCTCACCAGCAACCCCAGTTTATTTGCCATTCATCTTTACCAAACTAGAGCTAGAACCACTATCAGTTCCTTTCTCATTAACCATCTTCGCCCTCTGTAATCGTCAGGCAAATGAGGGAATAAAATTTTCCCCCAAAAAATAAAATAAAATACATTCCAATATAGTAATACTATGTTGTTTGAATTTAGCATATGGTAACGATGTCTGATTGTGACGTTGTGCGGTACGCTTGGAATAAAAATTTCCCTCTATTGCCTCCCCCAAAAATAAAAATAAAATAAAATACATTCAAATATAGTAGTAATACCCTGTTGTTTGAATTTGGCATATGGTAATCGATGTCTGATTGTGACATCGTGCGGTAAACCGAACTTTTGAAAGGGTTAGGTAAATCATGCCGGGTGTACTGAAGGAGTTTGTCTCGGTTGGAGAAGTTGAGCAGGATATACACAAGGTTGACATTGCTGTTAAATTAAAAGTCTCAGAGGTTGAATTGGAAATAGTACAAATTCTGGGAGTAGTTTGTGAAACAGGTCAAATCCTTGGGTCTTATAAATAGTCCCAAGTCTGTACGGATGTATAAATTGTAGTATCAGCCCTAAACTTACTATCCCATCAGAATCAGAACCACGGAGCTCCGGCGACGATAAGCACAGGTCTCTCTCTCTCTCTCTCTGGCCGTATATCTCTCTTTCTTTGTTTACTGGGTAATTCAGATGGGTTTACTGGGTAATTCCGATGGTCAAACATAAAAGATTTGTTGTCTAGTAACTGAACACACCTTCAGGATTAAGGCGAGGTCGTGAATCCATTCATCGCAGATTAGAGGAGTATTATACAATTAGAGGGATCTTCTTTTGAGGCTTCCGTCCCTGGCTCGTTATATCGTTAACCCTAACCGTATGTGGAATTGTGGATGTTCAATTTGTAGTTCATTTCTCCTTTGATTTTGCACAAAGTTTTCGTTTTTCAGTCTCGGAAAGGAAAAAGAGAGTAAGCGGTTTGTTACTGGTTCTGATTTTCCTGATTCCTTTTGTCCAAGCGCAATTGAGATATGTTTTTTTTTTGGTTACTGAATGGACTACCTTGATTACACTCAATTATTAGGGTTTCTCAGATCTTCTAATCTGTTATCGGATGTTTGATTTTTGGATTATCTGACAAACAATAAATCACCCAATTCTATATATAATTAGAGGGATCTTCTTTTGAGGCTTCCAGCCCTGGCTCGTCATATCGTTAACCCTAACGGTATGTGGAATTGTGGATGTTCAATTTGTTGTTCATTTCTCCTTTGATTTTGCACAAGTTTTTGTTTTTCAGTCCTCGTAAAGGAAAAGGAGTGTAAGCGGTTTGTTACTGCTTCTGATTATGCTGATTCATTGCTGTTAAAATCCTACGATACGCGATACATATCTTACCCTGTATCCTTATTGTATAGAAATCCTTCCATACTATGACGTATCCTACAATAATTATGTGTATCCTAATTTAGTACGTATCCCACGATTTCTTAATGAAAGAAATTCAAACATTATTGTAAGAAGTGGAACCTCAAACACATTAATCTAAGTTGTTTGAGTGACATTCAAACCATTTGAAAGATATCTAACCTCAATGTAGGGTTTCAATAGAAGAAAAATCATACTTCGATCGTGTTTTGGGAGAAAATTCCTTGGCTAAGGTAGAAGGAAACTTCAATCTGATAATCCCAATTGAGAGACTAGAAATTTTGCAACTTAAAACTTAGTTTTTTGGTGTTATTAGGTATAAACACTTTTTAATTATATATTAATTATAGTTAGTGTATCTTACGATACGTGATACGTATTCCGATACAATTTATAAAAACAAGAAAAACAATAAACGATACATATCCCGATTTCAAAAACCTATTTCCTTATGTCCAAGCACAAATGAGATATGGGGTGTGTTTTTTTTTTATTTTATTTATTTTTATAATACTAAATGGACTACCTTGATTGCACTCAATTATTAGGGTTCCTCAGATCTTCTAATCTGTTATCAGACGTTTGATTTTTGGATTATCTGACAAACAATAAATCACCCAATTCTAATCCAATTTACGTGTTTTATGATTTCCTATCTTTTATCCCAATGGTCTTACGAGTTGGAGGATTGCATATTGCCATCTGTTAGGTAACAATTAGATATGATTTCTTCGGTTGACGCGCTTTTGCTAATTTCTTTCTTTGGCTGGGCTTTGTTAGCAGTTCAGCTATGCTACTTTACCAGAGTAGCTCATTTTGTCTACTGCTGTTACTTGAGGGGGTTTTGTGGGTTATCTAACTTTTTTTCCCTGACGATTACAGAGGACAACGATGGTCAGTGAGAAAGGAACTGATAGTGGGTCTAACTCCAGTCTGGTAAAGATGAATGGCAAAGAAACTGGGGTTGCTTGTGAGGGTAAAGATGAGGAAAGTGCTAGCAAAGAAGTGGCGAGTGGAGAAAATGCACTTGTAGATACAAAGAACGGGAAAAATGCAACTGAAGAAGAGAAGAATGAAAAGAATGAAAGTGTTGAAGAAGAAAAAAATGAAGGTGATAAAATGGAAGAAGACAAAAAGAATGTGGCGAATGAAACAGAAGAAGATGAAGAAGATAAAGAATGGAATGAGACAGATGAAGATGAGGACGATGATGAGGACGAGGAGGGTGGGGATGAAGAGGATGAGCAAGAGGCGGAGGAAAAAGGAGAAGAAAAAGAGGAAAATGCAATTGAACAAAAAGTAGAGAAAGTAGGAGCAAATTCAAAGGAGGAAGTCCAAAGATCACGGAAACGAGACAGAAATAAGAAGATGGAGGAGGAAGAGGATGAGGACGAAGAAGGAGAAGAAAATGAGGAAAAGACCAATAAACAAGAAAACAAGAAAGTTGGAGCAAATTCTGGTGAGAAAGTCAAAAGACCAAGGAAACGCGGCAGAAAGAATAAGACAGGAATGGGTTCTGAGACACTGGTGACTAAAGCGGAAGATAAACCAGGACCATCAGAGAAGAAAAAGGCTTCCAAGAGGGCTGAGAGTATGGGGATGATTTTCATGTGCAGCTCGAAGACAAAGAAGGACTGCTACCGTTACAACGTTCTTGGGCTGCCTGCAAGCAAGCGAGATATGGTGCAAAAGATTTATAAAGGGATGAGGCTGTTTTTGTACGATTTTGATCTCAAACTGATGTATGGGATTTACAAAGCTGCAGGACCTGGGGTTTTAATTATTGAACCCAAGGCGTTCAAGTCAGCTTTCCCCTCTCAGGTTAGTGACTTCTTGTATGTGAAGTTTAATCTTTACCGGTTGATTACTTGGTGCAACTTTACTTATAGAATATTACAAGCCACCTCTTTTGGAAACATTTCCATAACATATGCGAAGCTTGAAGAGCTTTGTTTGCGTTTTGAGGAGGTGACTGTACTTCTAGGCAGCCCTGCTGACATTGTAATGTCTAGCTTCATTGATTTGAATAATTTGAATACATAGAGTTTTCAGAATTGGGGTAGACCTAACCTGTTCACTGTCAGCTTGAGCAACAAGCTCAAGTCTGATGACGATGGTTGACTTGGTTCCCCATCCGACTCTGAGACAACTAGGAACGAGAAAATATGGAAGAAGGCGATATCGATAGCCTGAACTTTTCCTTGTTTCATCCATAAAGCTTCCTCACTCAGTCCTGTTACCAAATGCTGAGATTTTGATTTTCTTTTCCAAAAAGAAAGGAAGTTGTCTTCCAAATGAGGGAGGAAGGGAAGGAGTCCTATCTTCATCATATACTCTAATGCCAAATTGAACTGTTCTCTCTCTCTCTCTCTCTCTCTCTCTCTCTCTCTCTCTCTCTCTCTCTCTCTCTCTCTCTCTGCCATTTGAAAAGAGTGAAAATTTTTGGTTTCACATAATTTTGTTGCATGTATAATAACTGTATGGTTTCATTCACTTTTCTTTTACATGAATACAATGGACGATGTGCCCTATTTCGAGTTTCATTGAGCCAATGCTCAACTTTGCCTTCATTCTTGTTGTGTACTGTGAGTTGATTTATTCTCCTACCCGAATTTCTGTCCTTGCATGTTTGACTTGAGATATTGCGGTGTTGTGCCTTCCTTTTTCTATTATTGTGGTTGCCTCTGTTAATATAGGTTTCTAGAGTTAGTGAACTTATCTCCATAACGTTCTTAATAACAATGTTTCCTTTAGAAAGTACCATGTTGGTTAGCACATCAATCGAGAAAGAAAAGACGGATTCAGGAATATAATTTTGCACAATGTCTACGTGCAAAGCCATAACTTTCTTCTGGCGGAGTATACTAGTACTCTAAGAAGCACGAATACAGACACGGAACGGAGACGCTGTTTGCATACCGTCTTAAAAGGAAATAGGGACAAGGACACATTGTTTGTATACATTCAGATATGTATCTGTGTGTCTATGATTCTATCACCGTAAGTTCAGATATGTAGCTGTGTGTCTATGATTCTATCACTATAAAGGATATGTTACTAAGTTATGAAGAATCTTGATGGTCACCAGACTCTGAACAAACTTTTTCCCTGTTGATTCGAAGGGAATGATGATGGCAATACATGGTGATGGAACCAAAAATGGTTGTGGCTGTGCGGCTAAATTGAGCTTAGATGGATTCAATGCAGATGTGACTAACATCTCTGGTTAATTTCTCGGATTATGGGAATTAAGAGTTGAAGTCACTCCCGACTTCTCACTAGTTCAGAAAATAAAGTGCCTGGATTAGTTTGTGGTCTATTGTCAATGGGAGTTAATCAATTACTTTAGTAGTCCTGATTGGGCACTTGTGATGCAACTTTCTTATACACTGCTTTTTCTATTATGTAGCGCGGTACTAACTCATGTATTTCCGGAATATGACCCAATATTTTTCCGGAATATGACCCCAATGTATTTCCGGAATATTACCCGTTCTTATGGTGTCTGTGGTGTTTGCTGTTTATCTCTGTTTCTGTGCTGTCTTGTGGAGTTGTATTCCTTTGATCGAGCAGTCAGCCCACCCACAAGAGGTCCCCCTACTCCAACTCTCAGATTTCTGTTCTTATGTCTTCAGTCTTAACCTGGATTCTTCTGTGAATCACTTACAGAGATTGGGAGAATAACTCATTTAAATGCGTCCTCAAGGTAAACTTGGAATTTGTTGTAGGTTCGTTTTACTGTTTTGGATGATTGCTTGCCGTTGGCAGAGGAGAAGTTTAAAACCGTCATCAAAGAAAACTACTATGGCAAAAACAAGTTTGATTGCCAACTGACCTCACAACAGGTCTGTTAAAAGTTCACTTGATGGTATCCTAAAAATAGTGACGTTGGTATTCACTCACCTGCAGACTTTGGAAACTACTGAAAAGCATATATTCTTTGATAGGTGAAGGAACTGTGTAAGCTATTTTCTGTATCCAGCAGAGGCTCCAAGTCTAAGAAGCTGAGCAGAAAAGCGAGAACAGAGACTCGTATCACGAGAGTTGAACCTCGTGTCGTGAGAGCTGAACCTCGTATTCGCGCAGACCGAGGTAGAATCCGTCAGCGGAGTCGAGACGAAGAAAGGCGCTCCTCCGCGTTGGTCGTAGACCGCCGCCACCGTGAGGCCCGTCCTACTACGTATGATAGAGATACATATAGGCGGCAGCGGCAGCGGCAGCGGTATCGGGATGAAGAGAGGCGCTCTCCATTGGCTGGGGCCAACCGGCACCGTGACCATCCTATCATGTATGAAAGAGAGCTGGCACCTCTGCATCGCCTTCCACCTTTGCCTCCTCCAGCAGCTGGTGCTCTGCCGTATGCTTCTTATGGGAGGACTGTGGAACTTGATGCTTATGGGAGGACTGTGGAACTTGATGCTTATGGACGGGACTTGGTTGTCGAGCGTCGTGACCCTAGGCTGCTAGATTTGGACTCAAGGCATCGGGACGAGATTGGTAGCCGTGATCCCTATACGTCGTACAGGGAAATTCCTTCATACCGTGAGACTCTATATTCTCCTGCAGTCCGAGCTCCACCTGAGTACTATCCTCCTGTGGAAGCACGGGCAGAGTACCGTCTTGCTGCTCCACCACCATCGGAGTACCGTCATCTTGGAGCAGCTCCATCTGAATATGATCGTCTCCGACCCTTGTACCGCTATTAGATTTCAGCTTTTGGGAGTACAAAGCTGTCGTTGGTTTCTATGTGGTTTATCTCTCTTACTGAGATTTCAGTAAATCTCTGGTTTGATCGGGCTTTGGTTTGTTTTCACAGTCAACATTTTAAAATTGTGACCAGTTTGTTCGAACTATCTTTGGAATAGGAACGCTTGATCCTCCGTGTCTGTACTTCATGAAACTGTTTTTTCCCCTATTGGGTGGACACAGCGTGTCTATTTTAGTCCTAGTGTTACATTCTTAGTTCCAATTTGCTCCTGGTACCATCTTTTTATCAGTGCGGCTGCAATAAGAGGCTATATATGTTTGATACTGTAGTTGCTTACCGCTATAAGATTTTAATGCATTTTTATCTTTTTATGACTTGTTGACTCACATTCAGGAAGGAAAGATGAAATTAGGATGTGTTCATATTAGCAATGCTTATTTCTATCGCTTTGCAAATGCAAGTTTTCTATGAACTGAGATTCATCTATTGGGTTTCTTGTGCATGTGGAGGGTTCCTTTTTTGTCGCGTGTAAGCCTGCTTTGGCAAAAGCCTTTTTGGGCTTTTCAATAGATTTTTGTTTTGCCTTTACATGTGCATGCAGTAATACTGGAGTGCATGAGGGCAGATAAAAGTCCAAGAAATTGCCATTTCTGCTTACATTAGAAACTTTGGTGGCTTTTCTCAGGAAGGCTGGTTGTTCGATGCTGACAAAATGTTACCTGCATTCATTCATGCATTCTGAACTCAAACTTTGGTATTATAACACGAAATCATTCAACTTGTTTGTGAAATCCAGGGCCGGCTTCATCCTTGTTTGTGAAAAACCAGGGCCGCCCTCGGGTGAAGCCAGAGGTTTAAGCAAAAACTAAGGGCCCACTTTACATTAAAAGAAGAAGTTTGTGTATTATAAGTTCTCCTAGTATTGAGTCATGTTGGAATCTACCAGCAGTGCTGGGCGCGAAGCCTCTAAACTTAGATGGACATGGTTCGAGTCCCAGGTGGTCTTTTTTGGTTTAGTGATAGGTTCCCTTATTTTTCTTTTGAAACTGGTGTAGATGTTATACAAGTCTTGTTCTTTGTACCACTTGTATTAAAAGATAGTTCAAATTTAGTGGTTGTAGGCATTACTTATGTTTTTAAGGTTTGATCTTTTGCACACCATATATGTTTTGATAAGTTTTTTATTTATTTTTAATTTCGTTTATTTTAACTTTACTTTTACTTTTAATATTAAATACAAAAAAACAAAAACAATTTATTGGATAAAAGCACTTAGACCCCCTCATCCATCACGTTATTACACATACACCCCCTCATATTTAAAAGTGAACATAGAAACCCCCTCATCTATTTAAACATATCACAAACACCCCTTTACTCCAGTTCCATCGAAGTTGGACGGAAGGGGGTGCAATTCCCTAATTATCCTTTATTATATTTAGGGCATTTGATTGAGCCAAAGTTAATGAGTCGATTCATCCTCCCTTATCCCTCTATCTACCCCATCTCTCTCTAATAAGCTCTCAAATCTTCGATCGATTTGAAATCTCCGATCAAGTGACAAGAGTAAAGGGATTTTGTGAGATGCTGATTTATGAACTGCTGGAATCCAAGCCATTGTAGAGTTTGGTTTGGATCTGGTTTGGTCTGGATTGAGGAATGGGTAGGAGAAAGGAGATAGAAATTAGAAAAGGAAACACACACACAGAAGGGGAAACTTTTGTACCTGGATTAGGTCAAGGGGAACCCATGGGAGGGAGAAGGCTAGAGGAGAGAGAGAGATATGCGTAGGTTTTATAGACACCGGATCTAGGTTTATTGGAGGGAATTCTCCCTCCAATTTTAGAGGGTATAATGGACTATTTACCATTTTTGAAGTCATATAACCATTTTCCATCCAAAAATTGGACGGAAGAGGGTCTTGTGATAAGTTTAAATAGATGTGGGGGTCACTATGTTCACTTTTAAAGATGAAGGGGTGTGTTTGAAAAAACGTGATAGATGAGGTCTCTGTGTTCACTTAACAAACTTCAAAAAAAGGTTAGTAACATGATTAGTTAGAGAAAAAACAGAGTATGAGGGGGTACATTGTTATGTTTGATTATTTTTTTAATATTATAATTTTTTAAAAGTTTATTTTAATCAAATTACTAAACTATAATACAATGTTTAATCTTTTTACCTTGCATTAGCTACCTATATTTAATCTTTTTAAAAAAAATATAGGGCCCTACTTTTACAATAATGATAAAGACACATCACTCCACCACACCACCAACCACACAAGCCTGTATGGCATTGCACGATTGGTAGTTGCAAAGTAGTTTCAAAGAACTTATTCTCCCATTACCAATCATGCAGTACTACATAGGTTTGTGTGGTTTGGAGTGTGGTAGAGTAGTGTGTCCCTAATATTATTTATTTATTTATTTTTTGGGTGGAAAATTAATCTTTAGCTTGGCTTGTTTATGCAGTGTCCTTAAAAGATGGTAAGAATTTCCAAAAAGGGTCCATTATCAAGAAACGGAAGCGTATGAGTTGAAGATACTCCCTCCGTCCCTTTTTAAATGTGTTACTTGGGATTCTGTGCCATTTTCAACGGCTTATAACTTTTAATTTATAATAGCTTTTATGATTTTGAAAATTTTGTATAATTTATAATAGCTTTTATGATTTTGAAAATTTTGTATAATAGAAATAATTAAGATCTATCAAACAAGATCCATAGTGCATATGTTTTGAGGTTCACATTAAAAGTTATAAGCCGTTGAAAATGGTACAGAATCCCAAGTAACACATTTAAAAAGGGACGGAGGGAGTACTTCTTTTCAAGTTTTGCATTGAGTTGAAAGATTTGGTGCAATGGGTACTTTGCAATACCTTATCACCTTCACTTTTAGCAGAGTTTTGCCTTAAAAAAAAAGAGAATGAAATCATAATCCTCGTCAAGGGGGAAAACTACTACTTTTCTATAGCGTTTTTCTTGCCAGTTTAGTGTTTTCTTGTGCATTTGGTGTTCCTTTTTGGGCTTTCAATAGCTTTTTGCAGTGTTCGGGGAATGTTCCTTTTTGGGCTTCCAATAAATTTTTGTAATTTTTTTTGGATACCGAATGTGTCCATGCCGAGCACGATATCGGCTGTCCAAAAGTGTTTTGGACAGTTGAGATTGATTCCCTCTCCTCTCACTCGACCACTCTCTCCCCTCTTTTTCTCTCTTCTCTTTTGAACCATCAGATTGCGTTTTGGGTGGCTGAGATTGCCGAGCGGGTACCACATGGACAATACCCACCTGGAACTGAAAAATTTCTCAGATTTTTGGCATTTTTGCAGTGTTCGAGGAAATCTTACTGGGGTTTGAAGAACTTAGCTAAGGAGCGATGTGTTGTGACTTGTGATGGTTTGCCTGAGCTAGCCGTAGGACTTGAATTGTGACTGAATATAGACCAATAGAAATGAAGTGCTCAAACCCGCCACAGGTTACTCTCATAACAATGGGTAGGTGCGCCTCATTACAAGGCCATCCAGAGAGTCATTTCTCATCATTTGTGACAAACCTCTGCCAGTGAACTTGCTCCTAAGGGCACTGTCCCTATCTATTTATTCTAATGTTTGAAAAGTTTGTGTGAGACGATTCAATAAAATACTAACATGTCTTCACAATAACGAAGTAAATTGCTATTTCCTGGAAGTTTTTTACCCAGCAGTTTTACACAGAAAACAAAGTTATTGTTCCTTTTTGGGCTTCCAATAGATCTTTGGCAATTTTGCAGTGTTTGAGGAAAACTTACTAGGGTTTGAACTTCGAAGAACTTCGCTAACGCCTAACGATCGATGTGTTGTGACTTGTGAGGGTTTGCCTGAGCTAGCCGTAGGACTTGAATTGTGACCAATAGAAATGAACTTTTCTAATTGCAAGTTCCCACCAATTTAACCATTGTTAACTCTCTTTGCCGATTATTATTTTGAAGTTTCAACAAAATATTGCGTAACTTCAGTCTCATCAATTCCTCTCAGGAATATTACAAGGAATACCTTACTTATCGCGTCAAAATAAATACTTTAAAAGAACTTTTGTGGTTACTTTTATGATTTTTGGCAGTCCACAGCCGAGTAGTCCTGGTCTAACGCTTAGATTAGGCAACCGACTAGTCTTTGTTTAGTTCCCGCCTAGGCGCTTGGCGGCCCTTTTCAGCTCCTAGCAGTTTTTAGAATATTGAATTTTTGTTTCCCTTTCCATTTGCATCCGGTGATAATTGGGGTGATGAGGACCGATAAAAGCCCTAGCTAGGATGCCATTTTTGTTTGCATTAGAAACTTTGGCGACTTCAATCGTGCATGCTGAACTCAAGTTTATAATTCTAACGAAATTGGGGTATTCGTTTCTCACAGCTCGTTTATCCCTTGAGCTCGAATCCAGGCCCAAGGCTATTGATATGCAAAATGTGCATAGAATTGTATGAATTTTTTTTTTTGATATCTTAGATTTCTTTACTGAAATTTTTATTTTTTTGGACATTGTGTGTGATCCGGTAAGCAAAATACTTTATATATGCGTGTTTTCGTGTGTGTATATTTTTGTAGATACTAATTTGTTTTAGTATTATTTGCAAGGCTGTGACATTGCTGACATAGCTGTGCAAAGGGAAATAGAAAGAACCCCAAACCGAGTGAGTGGTTAATGATATACCCACAAATGGACCTCACGGAAATGTGTGGTGGATAAGGTTGTTAGGGTGGTGCTCCAAGACTACCAAATAATTTTTCCCCTAACCTGAAACCAGGGACAGATCCAGAAATTCAACTCAATGGGGGGCATCTTATTAATTGTAATCGTGAAATTTTTTTCCTAGTCAACAATTTTTTTAGGGACAAGAAATCGTGTAAGATTGAATCTAAACCTAATATCAGACAAGAAATTATTGAAGACTGCAGGAACCATTGTAAAAGATCTCTAAAATTAAAAAAAAAATCTAAGTTAAAAAATTTCTCATCATTTTGTAACATTTTCTTAAAAAGAAGAGAGAAAATTAATATTTAGGTAAAAAATATTAGGGGAATTATTATTTACCATTATAGGTTCAAAATATATAACAAAACTATTGGATTGTTGTACATTGGTTTTGGAATCAAAGGTCTAGGGTTCAAATCTCAACAATAACTCTTATTTGATAACATTTCAAATTTTATGGCTTAAAAAAAAAAAAAAACCAAGAGTCGAACATGCAACCTCCGGCTTAGTGTTAGCGTGCCTTACCACTAGACACCACGCGAATTATGTTGTTAGATTCCGACTCAAATAATAAATATATACAAAACTTATTTCCCAAAATTAATTTGTTTTTTGTTTTTTGCATTGACTCGTGGAGATCAGCAGGGGCACGTGCCCCTTGAATCCATCCCTGCCCCCTGGATCCATCCCAGCCTCAAACCCCACATAGGTTACTCTGATAACAACAATGGGTAGGTGCGCCTCATTACAAGACCATCGAGAGTCATTTCTCAACATTTGTGACAAACCTCTGCCAGTCAACTTGCTCCAAAGGGCACTGTCCCTGTCTATTTATTCTAATGTTTGAAAAGTTTTGGGTGAGACGAATCAATGAAATACTAACATGTCAACAACAAAATAAATTGCTACGTACCATCCGGAATTTTCGTACCCAAAAGTTTTACACAGAAAACAAAGTTAATTATGATACGAACACAACAATTTGGAGATTATAATTCACAATGATAGGTATTTTGTCCCGGACATCCGCTTATCCAAAAAAAAAAAATAAAAAAATGCCGGGTATTTTGTCCTGTCACGAATGATTCGCGAGCTAGTACATACATTAGTTTTGCATGAGACCTGTGTTCAACGTATATGTTTACGTATCTCGCCTACAAATGAATGAATGTGTGAGTTGTGATTAATCAAACAAGAAATGAGAACACGCAATAGATATTATTGCAATAGATAGAATAATGCTACGTTTACATCCTCTGGGTTACACCCTCCATTTACATCCTACGCCAACCACTTTTTTTATGCATATTATATATTCAATATTGGTCTTATTTGATAGATGTCGTTGAGTAGATTTTAAATATATATATTTTTTCAATATTGGATATGAAAAATAATAGTTATAAACATTTTTTAATTTGTAAAAAAATAAAATAAAAATGAGAGAGATTGAGAGGGGATGGAAAGATAGAGAGAAAGTCCAGGAGAGAGAAGGGACACGAGCATCAGGGTAGGGTGTAAATAGAGGATGTAATCCAGAGGGTGTAAGTGTTGGGAAACAAATCCAAGAACCCAGTAATTACGCGTACAGATTAAACAATAAAAATAAACACAAACTCTACAAGGCGAAATTAGGGTTTACCTCTCATCCGTAGACACGAACGTTGGTTGACTTGTTTATTTTAGAACTTGACAGATCCGATTACTGTATGCAACAAACTCTGCTCGAGAGTACCTTGATCATGATTTTTTGCCATATTTCCTTATATTCTCGATCATGTAGCTAAGTGTGGACTTCTACATTATCTCTTTGTTCTCTCTCTCATAGCCTCTATTCTAATTTTCTGAATGACTGTTGTCTGACCTAGAGAACATAACGATATATTTATAGGACTAGAGCAAGGACCTGAGGAGAAATAAATCTGGGCTTCTTGTGCAAATAAAAAACCTAATCCCACCCAGATTCTATTATTATTTCACAAATTATAATTTACACCACTAAAGAATTATAATTGCACTCCTATCTTTATCTCGATTATATTTCAAGCTCCACGATATTAAATACTTATTAATATCCCCACGTTAAGATGATACACATTGATTAAATGTCAATTACTAACAGTAAGCGTAGCATTATTGCAATATTATGGTACACTTTGTGTGCCCTATTAAAATGGGAGTTCTACTTTGTCATTGATGGTAGTATCAACTATATGTTGTGTTTCCTGGTTCATGAGGATGCATGAGAAGCGAGAACTATGTTCAACGTCTCTGTTTACGAATCTCGCCTACGTAGAAATGAATGAATGTGTGAGTTGGGATTAATCAAACAAGAAGTGAGAACACGCAATAGATATTATGGTACGCTTTGTGTGCCCTATTGAATGGGAAATTATACTTGTCCTTGACAAACAGAAGTCGGGATGTTGTTGTGCACCATATGCACTACACTGTACAATGCACATTACAGACGTCTATCTCGAAAATTAATGGCCCGGATTCGTTGAAGTTTTTTTACCGGTTTCTTACTGGTCAAAATTAATTTTGATTGGTAAGAAAGCGTTTACGAATCCAAACTATTAAAAACATTTTTAAACTATTAGGATGCTACATTACACACGGTGCAGTGCGTTAGGTGCACGGCAGGTCCTGCTTTCATGATAGTAGTATTAACTCTGTTGTGTTTCCTGATTCATGAGGTCGCATCATGGGGTAGCCTCCATGGGGTCATGGCCCTAAAAAATTGACAAAGTTTTCTGATTTCCTGGTCTTGTAGTTTTATTAATGTTACGTATTCAATATCACATGGGAAGCACCATAGATGAGGTATGGAATGGATTAGGGACCCATGTGTCACGAAAAGGTTTTGGTGGGCTCACTTTCATTTGTCTCATTTGCTATGTTTCCCGACCGACGTGCTCTATTAATTATTGAAATTAACTTTTTTAAGAGCATCTTCAATAGTTTAATTAAAATTAAAATATTGTTAAGGTTAGCAATGTTTATTCGAAAAATGCTTACATTGGAATAATCATTTTAGCAACTGAACTGACCAAATTTTGGTTTTTGGATAAAAAACTAACTTCTTTTTTTGCCAATAACTAAACTAGTGGAACCATTAGCTACTCAATTAAGTAAACCGTTATTACATAAAAACCTTCTCTCTAGATCTCAACAACATTTTCAAAAAAAACTGTGCTTTATTACAAGAGCTCCCTTTCTTTTCTTTTTCTTTTTTTTGATTTGAAGAACAATTTTATACATAAACAGTATTTTTCATGAACTGTTTTTTTTTTTGCAAAAAAAAAAAAACTGTACGAGTTAAAATTTTACTCAAAAACTATTTTTCCCAAATTTTTTTAAAAATAAGTTTTTACTAAAATAGGAGTATTTTTTTTAAAACTATATTTCTGAAAAATTGTTTTGTTTAAATTTTTTAATTTTTCTTAAAAGTTATTTCAAAAACTATTTTTGCAGTAATTGAAAAGTAACGTGGCAAGTTTTGATTATCTAATTTTGAAGAACTGATGGAGAGTCCATTTTTTTATGATTACGGACAAAAAACACTAATGTGGAATTTGACATTTCTAACTTTAGCAACCTCTAAATGAATAACCAAAAGTTAATGTGGCAACTTTTAGTTATATATCCAATTTGATAAGGCTATTTGAGGATGCTCTAAGTAGATATGCATTTTACTGGAAAATAGTGTGTGTCCTTCAAAGGTAAGAATTCTCAAAAAAAGGGTCCAATTTTAAGAAGGAAAATGCTATATAAAAAAAAAAAAAAGGCCCATTGAGCTTATATTAGGTTTAGAAAATGTGTTGAAATGCGTGAAAAAATGTATAAAAATAGATGTAAATATATTGAAAAACCTAAAATATGCATTGAAGCGTGTATTTTTTTTTGTCTTTTCCTGTACTCCGTGTCAGTCCAGTGGACTTACAATAGCAAGATCCTATTAAAAAAAAACGGAAGTGTATACGTTGAAGGCATGTTTTTAGAATTTTGCATTCAGTGGAAAGGTTTGGTGATGTGGGCACTTCACAATACCTAATCACCACTCTGGAGTAGAGTTTTGTCCAAAAATAGAATGAATGAAAATCAGAATCAAAGGGAAAAGCCATGGGAGGGGATCACCTAACTTTAACTACCAATCAACCAAACCTAAAGCCCTGATTAGTGGAACCGCCATTACATGTTACTCTTTGTACCCCCCAACATCATCAGATAGGAATCCATGGGTACACTTGTCACAATAACCATTATATTCACAAAAAAGTCTACAAACACAACTTTAAAACATGACGCCGAATACAATTTTGTTTGAAGCAGTCGGATGGATGTGGACTTATATTTATCAAATGTCTGGAGTTGTGTTAAAAAATTGTCTCAGTATCATTGCTTTTATATTCAATAGGGTTGATAAAAATCCCTATTAAAATAGTAGGGGAAGGTGAAAAAATTATTTTCACCGCCGGCGAAAACAAATGTTTCTTTCAAATCAATCATAGCAGTTCAGTGTAATAGTACACAATCACGCAAACTGCTATGATTGATTTGGAGTAAACATTGGTTTCTATCGCCGGAGAAAATAACTTATTCTATTCTATGTATGTGTAATATAAGAAGAAAAGAAAGGACAACAAGAGCCAAAAACACATCATTGGGTTGGGAAGGAGAAAATGATTGCAGGGGGGGAGCATTATTGGGAAGTAAGAATCATGCTCTGATTTTGAGGCAATCATGAAGGCTAGACCCCAATAGTGCACCAAACTCACATGCTTCCATAATCATACTATGATGATCCTTTACAATGTGGGTACGTGGACCTATTTACAATAACAAGTCCTACTCTCCTCCATCTGTAATTTTCGAATTGAATTTTCCATTTTGGGCGTCTGTACAAAAGTTCTTTTGTATCTCTATTTTTGTTGCAAGATTGCAATAAATTATTTTTTCTTGAAAGATGATTTTGTGTGATTCTACAACGTAAAATGTACGGGAACAGATGTGCAAAGGGAGTTTAATACAGGTGACCTGGTCCCAAACAAATTTATATCATCACACAGTTTAAAAGTTTTACTTTCTGAACTTGAAAAATAAATGGTGTAGAAACTGTATTTTTATTCGAAGTCATATAAAAATCGACTCCCTCCATCCCTTTTTAAGTGACAACTTTAGGAAACGTGTATTTTTGTAGTAGTTAAACAATGCTCTTGTGTAGAATGTTTTAAATTTTTTTTGCCCTCAATAAGTACTTTAATTTGGTATAAAAAAATTTACAAAATTATACAAAGAAATATTTTTTTTAGGGGTTTGAAATTGCACGTATTTCGATAGTTATCACTTAAAAACGGACGGAGAGAGTAGCTAAGATTGGCCTAATCATATTTTTTGTTTTTCCCAAGACCCAAGTAGTTAAATTTTGGGTAATTTCGCATGAAATAAAAAGAAGGCAAAAGAATATACAGCCTACAAGGGGCATAACTCAGGGAGGACAAAGAAAAAAGAAAAAGAAAAGAAAATTGCGAGAAATAAAATGGATGGCTGCTAGGGCAACATGAGGATTAAGAGAGTAAGAGCAAGATGCAAAATGTGTTTCTTAACTCTCTAAAGAAGAAGGATAAGAAACACATAGATGAACATCTAAACTTGATAACTTAAACTTGAGATCATCAAAGCATGTAATGTACTTGAACTACATCGTGACAAAAGTAGTATGAACCGGCAGCTGTGGTTAAGGACTTGAAAGTATCAATCTCACGAACTGCCGTGAGTGGTGATGGACCATTTGTCGGCGACTAAGCTGCGTGGAGTGGCGATGCTTGGATTCAAAGAAATTGGCATTGGCGATTCAATTGCCGTGAATGGCCATGAATGGCACAAAAGTAAAGGTGCCTACAATCGGAAAGACATCGGCCAGATTAGTAGCGAGTTCAATAGGTCCAACAAGAATCGTGGTGCAATATAAGGTGCAACGGCACCCCAAATGGGAGGACGCCCCCTCCCCAAGGAGATCATACATGCCTAGGGACAACCCCCCAAGGCTAGGTTAGATCTAATTGGTCCTAAACAGCCAAGAAAATGAGATAGACCAAGGTTATGCCCATATCCTGTGTACAAGAGACATTTTACAAAGCATTTCTGCCCAAAAACAACAAATAACAACAGTAGATTGCTATAGCCCTTGCAATCTGAGGCATACAAAACATAGTACATGCATAGTCTTTGTAACAGCCCTTGCAACGGCAGATGACATACATAACAGATGCACACATAAATGTTGGATAACCAAAGAAAGTGCAAAGAAAGTAACAACTAGCCAACAATGTTAGTCAAGTGCAAAGAACACTAATAAATCTAATGGAGCGCACAACTACAGAAAGGGCCCAGAAAATAAGCACGCTAAAGAAGGCTCCAAAGAAGCATACAAGGATACATCTATATGGTGGCTCACTCTACAACTCCCTTGGAACCTCACACTTCATACACTCTCTAAAAGGTCCAAACACCCTCTCCTTAGCCTCACCAAATTCCCCCGCTATATATTACCTCCACTATCAAAGAACTCAGGGGCTCAAAACACACATCTTACTATGGCTCTCATGTATAGTGGGTCACACCACTCACAACTCACATCACATCACCAAATTGCAAAGCAGCTTACACAAGTTCCAGAATTCAAGACCACTCAGTGCAAGTAAGAGTTTAAGATATAAAACCTGATAATAGAAGTAAATAAAACTCAGTGTTGCTAGAAGCAGATGTGCCTTCCATCAACTTGCTTTACAAGAATACACAATGAGAACCTTTGGTGATATGGAGACCTGTGGTGATGGATCCCCAGAGAGCCTGGAACCTATGTGATCCCCTGTAATCAATGTAGTATAGGCCTGCAACAACATACAAAAGAGTTTAGTGCCTTAAAAGATATTAGGTTAAATTCCATTTAGTAAGCAAGCAATGATAATGTGGGTCATGAGGCAATGATAATGTAGTTAAATTGTACTCCCTCTGTTCTAAAAAGTTGGTGTAGTATTCCATTTTGAACGGTTCCCAAATATTAGTCGTTTTACAAAAAATCAAATTTCTTTATTTCATTAATTTTCAATTTACCCTTCCATTTTTGATGTGACGAGAACCCTTTAAATGCAAAGTATTAATGATTAAGGGCAAAATAGAAAAGACAAAAAATAAAAAAGTGTAATGATTATTTCTTTGAAAAATCGAAGTTAGAAAGTACTCTAGGAAGATGGTAGTCCCTTTGCAAAAATCAATTTACTTTCATCAATTTCCAATTTTACGCTTCCTTTTTTTGATGTGACAAGAACCGTTAAAATGAAAAGTTGCAGTAATTTATGAGCAAAATAAGAAAGAGAAAAAAAAAAGGGTTGAAATCCCACATAACTTTTTGGGACGGAGGGATTATTAGTTTATTGAGCCAACTCCAAATCGAAGTTAGAAAATAGGAAGCATTTTCAAAAGTTGTCAGCTGTTGCTTCATTATGCCGTAAGGTAAGCTCGAACAATTTCTTACTGAGTTCAACACAAGTTCATAGACAACATTACCAGTCTCAGAGGGGAGTATTACTATGCCTGTCGGACGTGTATTGGACGACATTTACTCCAACTCTTAAAAATCAACACTCCGTTGGTACCTATCAACGGGCGTTTGAGAAGAGGAATGTTGATGCAAGCCTGGCCCTGAGATTTTCGTGGTCTCAGACGATAATGTAAACCAAGGCCCTGTGTTTTTCTAGAGAAAAAAAAAATTAAATAACCAATATTTATTTCAAATGATAAATACCGTGTTTCATATTTTGTCTTTTTGTAATTCGTGTCTTCATGTTAATAAAAATAGTTTTCGGTCATAATTGTCTATTCTTATTGCAAGAATTAGAAAAATCAATTGAAATGGGCAATGCGACCATTTTATGAATACACATGAAGTATTTTATTTATTTATTTCCTAATTACTACACCTGCAATCTTTTTTTAGAAAAGTCAACAAATGATAAGGATGTAGTGGAAAGGAAAAAAAAGAAGGAAGAGAAGGTAGAAACTAACTACAATAAGAAGAAGAGTCCATGAGAATTGAACCTTGGCATTTACTTAGAATGCACACAAACCTTTCCACTATGCCAAATGTTTCACTATTTCTTGTAGTGCAACATTATATATTTATTACTTGTTATGAACATATATATATAATTGGGGCCCTAAAATTGGGCTATTTTTGGTGGCCCCAATCCCGGGCCTACCCAGCCGGCCCTGTGTTGATGACAAGTCTAACCTTTGGTAATACTGCATAAAGTGGCTGTACCAATACCTTAATAGAGCGTTTGGATGTTGGATTTGATTTTGAGTGGATTTGTAATGAGGGCGGATTTGTAATGAGAGTGGACCCATCTCCTAAGAAGGGTAGATTTGTAATGAAGTGTTTGGATAATTTTTTGAGAAGGAAATTTAGAGGGTGGATAAGAGGATAATTAACTGAATTGCCCTCAATTTATTAATTTCGTTGATAAAATGGATTAATTTCATTACAATTAAAATAAATACATAATAATTATAATAAATGCACAATAAATAAATGAATATATTAAACTATATGATATATTTAAAAAATAATATTTCTGAAAAAAATTTAAAAATTAATTACTAAACATTAATTTTTTTGTGGTTGAATGGTTGAGAATTTTAATTTGACTTGTTGCACCAAGAACCAACCACACAGGATTATTTCGTCCAACAACCCTCCATTATCCGGCTTCTCTGTAGCAAAAAAAAGGGATGAAATTGAAGTCTCCCACAAACGCATATCTGAACCGGAAAATCGAAATAAATCCTCTCTCTCTCTCTCTCTCTCTCTCGCAGGGACGGATCCCCACAGGGGCCTGGGGGGTCACGTGCCCCCCCTGGATTTCAGGATTTTTTTTTTTTAACAAATAAGGGAAAACAAATAAGGAAGTACTCTTTTTAGAACACTTATTTTCATAAACCAAAGTTAAGTAAAGATCATAATTTACTTTAATTTATTTATGAAAATAAGGAAGTACTCCCCTTTTGGAAACAATGGCATTTTCCAGAATTTTGATATTCCAATCTTATCAAAATCTTATCCTCCCACTTTTAGTACAAAGGCGAAAAATAACACGTTTTTCTCTGAAGAAAAGGGGCAAAAGACAACCTTCCCGTACTTGAAAAGATCATCCGATTATACCATTATGTTTAGAAAAATTCAAAGAACAAATACCGGGACTTTTTATCGGCCAAATCAAAACTTTGCTAAAAAAGATATTTTTCCATACTTAGTCAGATTTTTTAGTAACAAACAGGGGTGCCTCGATCAAGAGGTGACCCGATGGTGACACAATCGATACCATTCGAGTCTCGGATGAGAGACGATGATGAAGGAATCGATTATGATTTCCTAAGATATTGGAAGACGACGATGATAGACGTCGGCCCTTTGAAGATGATCCGACCTGGACGATGAGTCCACCCTCGGCTGACTTGACAGGGTCCGAGTGGAGGCCATTTAAAGGCTTGGTCGTTGTATTGGCGTGGCCCAGGAGGTCTTGATCATGCCACTCATGCGGGGAGGCCATTTACAGTTTTGAACTTTGTTTCGAAAATCTCATCTTGGTCAAGAACGAGCAAAAATGTGCTTGAGAGGAAGAAATTTCCTCAAGAATCAAAATGTTACGAATCAATTTACCAATAATGGGGATCGATTTCCTCAAAAATTGAGTTGTTGAAGACATCGCCGGTGACTTGTTGAAGACTGTTAAATTTTGGAGTGTTTGCATAAAAAAAGGGAGTCTCAAAATCAGCTTCCTAAATTTTGAAGTATCATTTAATTGCTCTTGATTTTAGCATTGGTGCCCCCGCTGTGAAAAATTCCTAGATCCGTCCCTGCTCTCTCGCTCTGATCTTGACCAAAATTGAAGTCTAAAACTCCACCAATCAAACCCACAAAGGGGCGAGGACGACTGCCGGTAAGGATGAAATTGAAAAATCCATCAGTCGGAACTCGCTGGTAATGTCCGAAACCCACCGGAATGGCCTTTTTTTTTGCGATTTTTTGATGAAATTGAACAATCATCATGTAATTCGTTTTGGGTTTTGATGTTGCTGGATTTTTTTGCTGAATTTTGTTGAAAAATTATCACGTAATTCAATTTCACAAATTACAGTGTTTTGGTTTTTGGGTTTTGCTGTTGCTGGGCAACAACGGGTGGATTTGGAGGGGCAATTTGGGGCAATTTGGTACAAAAACACCCAGATTAGCTAACGACACTACAACAAGGGTGAATCCGTCGTTAGCAAATCTACCCCGCAGTGGATTCCATATCCAAATAGTGATCTACTCCGGGAGGAAGAAAACGAACCCAAAGACCGGAGATCGGGTGAGACCAGGAGAAGGAAGAGGGCTCTTGGTATATCAGACCTCTAATCCTCCAGCCAAACACGTCCCAAGGTTGTTAGTCTGAGTGTTTACCACCAGTGGTCCCCTAACATTTACTCCAACTACCGACAAATGAAAACATATACCTCTTCTGTCAGCATTTGTTGATCGGTTTTTAAAATTTGTGTAATTTTTTATTGCTTAATATCCGGATTCTATATATGAAAATGTTGTTATTAGTTAAAAAATGTCATCCAGTACTCATGTACACACATATCTCCTTCAATGTCTAGATAAACCTTGTATTGATCACCCGTAAGAATAGTATTTTTTTTTTCCCTATCCTATCCTCCGTCCAAAAAAAAAACCTATTTTCCCCTCCTATATCTATATGGTACCAAATTTTTGACTTTTAAGTGCTAAGAGCATCTTCAATGGCCTAACTAAAACTGAGGTTGCTAAAGCTTACAATGTTAGTTAGAAAAAGTGCTCACATTGAAATAATCAAACTTAGCATCCCTCTAGCCAATAACCAAATTCTGCTCCTTGGATAACCAAAAATAGTAATATTTTGTCAATAACCAAATTTAGTGAACCCCGCCCTATATATCATGTGAAATACTAGTTTGTCACCTATTTTGCAAGTCTTTTTTGATAACCAGGTGTATGGGTCAGCTTTTGCGCACCTCGACTTATCCTGGAAGACCAATCTCACAGTCTACTAGTGGGGGCCTCAGAAATTGATGAAACTTTGTAGAACTCACATCCATAACTTTGTAGACTTTTGATCCCTTCCAATCAACGACAACATCTTTGGAAATATGCAACCAAGCTTTCATTAGCACTTCATCTTTATCTTGTGAGTTATTGGTTTTCCCTATTTTCTTTTGATTCTCTATTCCCCTTTAGCTTTGCCTTTGGACTTGGATTTGTGTTTGTGATTCCATGATTTGGAAGGATTGAGAGAGGTAAAATTCCATTAAAGTATCTGATGAGAGAGGTGGAAAGAATATCTAACTTTAGCAATGCGGGACTTGAAGGCGGGAAAGAATTTGAAACGATTGAATTCATTTTAACGCCGTTTCTGTTTTCTCACATTTCCCTCCATATTTCTATTTTAACCCTGAACAAATTTTAAGACAAGAAAGAATATCTAATGGGGGGTCTATATATATCAAGAAGTTTTCTATGAGAGCTCCCTTACAAAAAAAAAAAAAAATGCACGAAACAGTTGTGAGCCGTTGGATTACATGAAAGGCATAAGATCTAACAACCCACAACTATTTTTTCGCACTTTTTTTGTGCGAAAGCCTTTACAGGAAACTTCTTACTATATATACATTTTATATTATAGAACAAAAACACTAGCAAGAGACTTGGCATTGCTAACTTTAGCAATCTCCAAATGAATAACCAAAAGGTGTTATGACACTTTTTGATTATACAATTTTGATTAGGCCATCAAGGATGCTCCAACAAACGGGTTGGGAGAGAAGTGGGGTTTCCAGAAGGTAGAGGGAAATAATATCAAAATGGGTAAGGTGTTAGAACCGGAATGAATGGGCCCGTGTGCTCGTGTGGTTCCAGATGGCCATGTGAGTGGGTCTGGCCCGTATAGCGTATGGGTTAGTGCCGAATATTACGGGATTAAATGGGCCCCATCTCAAGCTCGTCTAACCCTGCTGCTTTGGATGCTTCACACGTCGTGCGCTGATTGGTTTCTTTTCTCCCAAACGATAGGAGCCTCTGTGTCTACCCCAAACCCCACCCCAACGGGCCCAACCAATCACAATAGTTGTTTCTAGTAGAAGTAGAATAATGATAAATGGCATTGCAACTATTGGTTCCCCATCCCCACGTGGGGTGTGGGGCCTACGTAATGGGGTAAAATGTGGAACCTACACCCCTACGCGAAGAGTTGTGATTGACAAGACAAGTTTGTGGCTACAATCATTTTTGGTAGAAGTAATGGGAATTCTTAAATGAATTATTTGATTTTATCATTATTTTTTATGAATAGTTAAAAGGAGGATTGATTTTATTACACTAGATTTTATCACATTAGTAGTCCACAACATTTTATCACATTAAATTTTGAATAGATTTTATCACAATAGTCCCCCCAACTCTTTTGCATAGAATTTGGGACCCGCAATCACAAAGCGGTAAACATACGGGTACATACAAGAGTGTCCAGAAAATGTACCAATCGTGTTTGGGGACCTATTTTTGGGTCCCACACAAGTGATCATAGCTTATTGGTTACGTTAATGAATGAGAAACGGTACGTAGAACTTTGGTTCGAGTACTTTCTAACCGTCCGATTGAGCTAAAATTTTGTAGGGCCCCTAAGAAAAATGTTTTAAAAATAATGAATGGTTTGAATTATTCCTGTAAGACCCAAAAGTGGATCCTTCAAAAAATGAACGGTACAATATTTTCTGGACACTCCTGTCTATACATGTAGCCAGGTCCATCACAAAGTATTAATAATGCCACGCAACCAGTAAGCCAACTGCTCTTAATGAAATTCGATCATAGCTAGTTCACAGCCCATGATGTCCTTTCCGTGGGTCCATTTTAAGAGATCTTCCAATCCACTTACAGTCCCTCTAGTGCCTTCAATTGTGGGCATTTTATAATTTTTATTGTGATTTGAATCATTCATTTTTTTAGGAATATATTATGAGTGCAAAAAATTATATTAGTTGGACATTGATAGACATGTGATTGAAACATAATTATCTTACAATTCATCCTCTAAATCATACCGACATTTTTTTCGTAAAGTAAATGGTATCCGATCATACTACTACCAATGTTTTTATTTTTCACATGAATAATGTAGTCAACATGTCCGGAAAAACGAACGATTTACGTAGCAAATACAGATTATAAATGACCAACAATCGGAGGCAGGACGGAAACCCTAATCCTCATCGAATCACAGTCACTCATTACGCCATAACTCGTGAATGATTCGACTGAAAGTTGTTACCAACTAATAATTCTCTCTTTATTTTGTACTCTAGGAGATACAAAAGCACAAAATATAGAAAATATATTCGCACTCAATTTTGCAAAAAGTTGTTTAGGCTGTTGTGAACGTGAATGAATTTTATCTGGATGCGTGTTTTAAATTATTTTTCAGGGTCATTCATGTGTGGAAGATTATTGGGTGCCCACACATACTAAAGTGAGGGGAATGTAGATCTACTATTGAAGCACCCAATAATCATTCATTTCTGGCTCATCAATTCTATTTTCGGCATTTTTGTGTATAGATCATGCATGAACAAAATTAATTTGTTGCGTATGTCGAACTCTCGTGATGTTACCTTCCAAGAAACTGACTTATTCTTAAATTGATTTTCTAAATTTTACGAGACATATTCTCTTACAATACATTAATTCAAAAAGTCAATTTAAAAATATTCTATTTGAATTGACCATCATCCCATTTTAAAAATATTCGTACCCTATCAAAAGTTGCAAAATAAATCTTGACACAATTCCCGATCTACCCTTCTCGTCGAATTTAAGTTCAAACCTCAAAAGCCACTATGGGTTATTTTTAAAACCAGTTTAATGCTTTGTTTGGTTGCCAGTTTTGAGATAAATTTTTGAAATAAAGAAGTTAAATAGGGTTGCGTAACTTTTCATCTTTAGTTAATCTTTAAACAATTTTTTTTACTATTTGAATAGAGGTACATAATATACTTTCAACCAACAAAAAATAGACAAAATTTTTGGTTAAAAAATCATTAAAGATGGAAAAATACGGATAACAAAATAGTGAAGATTTTTAGAGATAAACTTTGGAAATACAACCACTATATCTTCTCAAATTGTGAAATTTTTTCAGATGGGACCAAAAATTAGAGATGAGAAGTATAGCCAATTAGCGATATGGCTCTAAATATTACGTACTGCTATAAAAAAAAAAAAAACCACATATATATAATTGTAATTGAATTTCTTGTTCGTATTAATCAAGGAATGCGTAAACTAGTTTAGGCACCCTCAACCGCGTAACGAAAGAAAAAATAAGTGCAGAATCAAATTGTACAAAATGGAGGAGAATCTTAATAAATCTTTACTTATTACTATTTTCCAGGGCTTGTCTTGTAGCAGGATACACTTGCATATTTTCTTGAGTAGAAAAAGAACAAAAAGTGTGAAAAGAGATTTGCAGCAAATCTCGCACGGTGGTTGACTTCTCTGTGTTGAATTCCCACTGTTTCCCTCCTCCGGTAACAAAGCTCCCATGAGAAACGAACGAGACGCACCAACTCCGAGACAGTGCTTCTTTCCTGTGTGTGGAAGCAGGAAAAAGTGTAAAATTGCAATTTGACTATTTGATTCTAGGTGGACCCTACGGTAACCTTAGTCAAGCAAACATTATACGGAAAATCCAGGGATACCGACCCCCTCTATCGACCACGCACCCACTAGGGGTACCGACCCCCGGTATTTCGTTCAAAAAATTTTGGACAAAATGGGGTGATTTGGATCGAGCACTTAGGAGCCTCCGACTAAGGTGATTTTCGAGCAAATCCACTCGGAATTTAATTTTGGAATGAATGGACGGGTCGGATAGATCGTGTGGGACCCACAAGGGAGCCCCCATCGCTGTCAGTGCGTGATCGGTACCGTTTGTTTGGTACGGATAGAACGTTTCAACATTATACTACTAGTATGCTACTGAAAAAGGCAATTAGTGGTAAGTCACAAGTGATTTTCTCATAGATCTCTTAATTCCAGATCTCTTAAAAGGTGTTCCACTAAGATGGTTTTTTGAAAAAAAATTAGTTTTTTACGATTTTTTATGTAATGTATTATAAAAGAATGATCTGTTTTGATTTTTTTTAAAAATTATTTTTTGTTAATGGAACACCCCCTTAATTCCGACATGAATAATTTATCTCTACTGGAATTGGAGAGAGAAATAATAGAGTCTTACATAAACTGATAGGACACGTAACCATCTAACCAAAAATAATAATTGGAAGGTACATCCTAAGGTTTAATTACATAAAATGCCACTGCGCATCACTTGAGCCTCCTCCATAAGTGGACTTTCATCTTCCCCCTCCTTTTCCCCTAAACCCATCTCTCTCTCTCTCTCTCTCTCTCTCTCTCTAGGTGCCATTGTTTGTACATAAAAAAAAAATGGGTGGCATTATTGTGGGCTGCATTGTGTCTTTTATTTCGATACTGCCACTAATTGAAGCAAGAATCCCCGGGGTTTTCACCGGCGGACAGTGGCAAAGCGCTCACGCCACCTTCTATGGTGGCAGCGACGCCTCTGGTACAATGGGTACGCATTCTCAACTCATTCTCACCCTAACTGTAATTTCAAGTCCAAACCTCATGCTACTTATTCTGCTAGCAAGTGGATTTTTTACACCAAAATTTCCGCATTCATTGTCAATGTGTGCGTAAATTGATTCAAGTATCCGATCATCGTAACGACAAGAGGTCCTGTTTGCTAGTGTGATTAGTAGATTTTTTTTCCAAGAAGTGCAATTTTGTTTAATTGTACATTTTTTTTGGCACGTCTGTAACCACACATGCACGCATTTGCTTCTCACTATTAACTATTGAAAAAATTCATAACCTACGGCCCATGCACCATGACAAGGCGTCCCTACTGTGCATTAGGTGTGTGGCACCGTGCAATGTATCCTATTCAGCCATTCGTTGTGAAAATGTATAGCTCGGGTCAAATCTAAGCAATAGCTCTCACATGGAGTTGAATTTGATCCGAACTGTATATTTTTGCGCCAGATGGCCGAATGAGCGTATGGCACGATACCATGCACCTAGTGCAGGACAAGATCCCCCAATCCATGCACCATTGGCTTTTTCTTAGTTCCATCTTAGATCGATCACATAACCATCTAACTCTCTGCTCCCATTCTCTTTCCTCACCCTCACAAATTTTCTAATTTGTGACATTTTCATGCTTGTGTATCGTGTGACTTTAGTTACATCATCGCTAAAATGACCACATTCTAATTGACTAGTTCGACATATCTCAAACTTGTGCATTATGCTACTTTGGAGTGTTCCACTAACAAAAAACAGTATTTTTTAAAAATCAAGACAAATTATTTTCTAGCAGTACATCATATAAAAAATCATGAAAAATCAGTTTATTTTAAAAACATTCTTAGCGGAACAACACCTTAATTTGTACCCCTGCCGAAATTCAACAGTCAATTATTACAATTACCAACTACTAGTAATTCACCTCTCTGTTTTTTCTCAAAAGGAGGAGCATGTGGGTACGGCAATCTCTACAGCCAAGGCTACGGCGTGAACACAGCCGCGTTAAGCACAGCACTCTTCAACAACGGCATCAGCTGCGGCGCGTGCTTCGAGATCAAGTGCGCCAACGACCCAACTTATTGCCACTCCGGTAGCCCCTCGATCTTTGTCACCGCCACCAACTTCTGCCCTCCAAACTACGCCCTCCCGAACGACAATGGTGGGTGGTGCAACCCTCCTCGGACCCACTTTGACCTCGCCATGCCCATGTTTCTTAAAATCGCCGAGTACCGTGCTGGAATCGTCCCCGTTGCTTACCGCCGGTAAATTGCCTTTCAATGCTTTTGCTCTGTTTTTTAAGCAAAAATGTTATGGATAACTCAAAAATGCACACCAAGTGAGTTGTGTGGTGGAGAGAAGATCAACGTGGAACCCACCCAAAAATATAAGTGGCTCTTCATTCACCATATCACCCGATATGCATTTGGGATGCATTTTGGGTACCCATAGCATTGTTTTTTTTAAGTGGGGCGGGGTCGTTTTCTTTGGGGTAGATCATGCTCTGTATTGGTCCTTGTGGACCAGATTTTTATTGGGTATTTACTACTTTCTCACTTAACCCAAGGATACATTGTCTAGGCTCAGTTTTTCAAAAAATTTTAACACTTAGGTGTTAAAATTATGATATTTCAAATCAAAAAATAAAGTGGTTCCGTGTATCGTTTTTCGATTTTTTTCGCACTAAATTAAAGTACTCATCGTGTGCTTTAATTTGGTGCAAAAAAATCAAAATATGATACACAAAACCACTTTATTTTTTTATTTGAAATATCATAATTTTAGCACTTGGGTGCTAAAATATTTTGAAAAACTGGGTCTAATTTATTCAATATTTATTACTAACAATGCTAACAATGTATTGCTTTATTACTAACAATGCTAGAAATCTTTTTCTTTGTGTCCTTTGGGATTAAAGATCCTGAATTCGGAGTCAGACCCGTCCCCAAGGGAAGACGACTAGAGGAGTACCTTAGAACCCCTAATTTTTTTTTTTAATAAAGATTATGGGCCCCAAAATTTATAGAGTGTTATACTAATATATATACATATATAAAAAATACTAGATAAAATCATTTTATCGTCACAATGTGCATGTGAGTATTCTTGCTCACAGCGACACACACATACATAATATGGGGTGTTTGGCCGACCCCTTTTCTCCTTTTCAACTTCTACTTTTCTAATTACGGGTGTTTGGAAGACAAAACTCATAACTAATTTGCTTGCATGTTTTCCTTGTTTTCAACCAATCGTTTGGCAGAATTTACAACCAGAATTTGATTGCAGAAGAAAATAGTACTAATGTCATGGAACCGTAGAGAGTATAAAAAGCGACGTCTTTAGGCGGCTCGGGGTGTCACGCCGATATTGTTTTGACGATCGGAGACGTCTACCGTGTAGAGCTCGTCGAGTACTACAAATGTACCAAAAATCAAATTGATCAGATATCGTTAAATGCCTCATCGGAACACAAATTAGTTGAAAAAATTTGGAATATGCATGTCTTAAAACATTGGATGAAAACTGTTGAAACTATTTTTTTTCAACATATTTGTGTTCTGATGAGGCACTTAATGATATCTGATCGAGTTGATTTTTCTTTCACATATAAGACGACGAAGCTCTACACGCGACGCCTCTCGATCGCTCTGAACCGATCGCGATTTTGCGGGGGGTAAATAGGTCCCCAAGATAGCACATGGCAGCATGGGGCTGCGTAGCACCTCCCCTATTTCCTAATGTCATTGCTCTGCTTTTAAAAAACCCAAAATTTTTGCCTAGAATATTTTTCATAAAGTGAAATTAGTGGCTCAAATTCACTCTAAATATGAGCAACTGATTTCACTTTTTAGGTAACAGTTCTAGGTACGTAGCATTTTCCAAAAATTTAACCATATGGTTAGCGTTTTATTGAGAAATTGATTGAACCACAAAGGTCCCCCCTAATGTGCTCTGGAACGCATTAAAACAGGAGTAAATTTTTTTTGTGGGACAAGGATCCTTTTCAACCAATATCAAATTATTTATGGTCCAACCTTGCCAATCCCTACAGCATCCCACCCAAAAATCACGACCCACTTTTCACGCTAACAGAAAAGCTCGTACGTTGTCCCAAATGAAACAATCTAACCCCTGACTTCGCGATTTATTTACGCAGGGTGCCATGCCGGAAGCAAGGTGGGGTACGGTTCACGATTAACGGCTTCCGTTACTTCAACCTGGTCCTGATCACCAATGTCGCGGGTGCTGGTGATATCGTGAGGGTGAGCGTGAAAGGGTCCAAAACGGGCTGGATTGGCATGAGCCGGAACTGGGGCCAGAACTGGCAGTCCAACGCCGAGTTGGTGGGCCAGGCCCTTTCTTTTCGGGTCACCGGAAGCGATAGGCGGACCTCCACCTCATGGAACATTGTCCCGGCCCACTGGCAGTTTGGTCAAACCTTCACCGGAAAGAACTTCAGAGTTTGAAAACAAGATGGGGAAATTTCAGTGGGCCTAGTAGTTACTTTGTTACTTTGTCCTCATTTTTACCCTTTCCCCACCATCTTAATTTTTAACTGTTAACTAGCAGTTTGGTTGTTTGGGTAATGTAAAGTAAATGTACTGTTTGTACAACTATGATTGTTCATAATGTCTACTTAATTGCAATAAGAAATTTCTTGAAATGATTGAAACCGTGTCAATAATAATGTCTGGTTCCATTAGCAATTTTTGCCGATGACATTGCTCCTAATTCCCTGCCAAAAGCCGAACCATGATTGAAGTGGGATACTTATAATTTGTTGGTGCATACATTAGATGGATTTTGATGAAAATGGGTACAATGAATACATGCTTTAAAGCACGTTAAAGAAGGTGTACTCTAGATGATATTTGCCCCCACCAATTCAACTTTGGTGTGCATCGGGTTAACAACAAATTTGACTTCAAGATGCAACGAAGTCCAATTCCAATTGACTGTGTCATGTACAAATTAAGAAGAAGAAACAAAATTCCTTTGAATTTTATGAGTGTGCCAAAAATATACTTAGGAGACAATTTTAGGGAGAGAGAGTCATCAGAATCATTCTGATTATGAATCTGAACTAGTACATGCCCATGCCTAAAGGCACGGTAAGCAATCGACGCACGTGCATGTACCTATGCCCGTGCCAGTGCCTTTGTCATATCCATGCTCATTCTTTATGGTCCTTCAAATTTCAAAGAGGGGGAAGGAGATGAGGTAATGTGAGAGAATGTAGTTTAAATTCCAAAAAGGGTAGATAGAGAGAATGTGGTTTGAAATTTTGGGCATGGTGGACCGGTGGAGAAAAAGAGTAGGAGAGAGGGGGTGTGAGTTGGCAGTAGGGCTGTCTAGCGGATCGTCCGATTCGTCAATCCGACCAATCCGAACCGATCCGAACCATCCGTTGATCCATCCGTGAATGTTCGGTTCGGTTTCCGGATCGAGAATTTTCTATCTAACGGTTCTGGATCCGGATCGGATCCGCTCGATCCGATCAATCCGCTCAATAATCCTTCTTTAATCTGTCAAATCCACCAGATCCGACTCGATCCGATCCGATCCGTGAATGTTCGGTTCGGTTCCGGATCTTGAAAACTATAATCCGCTTTGAGCGGATCGGATCGGATCCGATCCGTGGACACCCTTGTTGGCAGAGAGAGGGATAAAATATAATATGATGATTGAGACTAAAAATATGACTGAGACAAAAATCGCTCTATATTGTAATATAGATTTGTAGAACCCCTTACCTTTTATATAAGCATGTATCGTGACTGTTAGCTAAAAATTATAACCCTTTTATTTAAACCCAATAGTCACACTTTTTACACTAAAATTCAATGATCGCATTTATTCATGTAACCTATATAGATACACATTTTAGATTATAACCCTTAACAAATAATCACATTTAATATCCATTAAATATTTTAGAAATGTTCCAATATAATTCAATGGTATCCAAGTAAAAAATGGATCCATGAACCGTACAAACGCTAATTGTTAACAAAATGGGTCCGGGAAGAGACCACAAATGGGCTAACTGGGCTGTCCAGTCTCTTTTCAGGTGGAAACAATTACCATGAAGGTCAAAAAATAAATATTTATTACTATTAAGGCTAATTACTCTATTTTGGGTTTAGGTTTAGGATGCACTTTCCTATTATAGAGTTTTAGTAGTTTAGACATTTTCATAGGGTACCCTAAGGTTTTAAGCACTTTCATAGGGTATCTTAGGATTTAGGTTTAGGTACTTTCATAGGACATCTTACGGTTTAGGTTCATGGTGCACTTTCCTATTATAGGGTATTAGTGATTTAGGTACTTTCATAGAATACCCTATAATTTAGTTTTAGACACTTTCATAGAGTACCCTATAATTACACTTTATGGAGTTGATATAGAGAGAGAGAGAGAGTAGCTTCAGTTGCTTTGTTTCTTCTGTACCCATTTGATGTGAATTGTGAAGGTGACTTGGTGATGCTTTTCAAAAAGGACGTTGGAGCGCACGGTGCACTACCTCTTGAAACATGCAAATGCTAAGTACCAAGAATTTGGTACTTAGAATTGACCCAAACACACACACAAGTGTGTGGGCTTTACATACACTGGATGTGCAGTGTGTGTGGAGCCCACACACTTGTGTATGTGTTTGAGTCAATTTTGGATATCAAATTCTTAATATGTATTGACACCCCTTGAAACAGGAGCGGCCTGTACTTTCCTTTTTCATGTACGGAAAAGGATCCTCTCCCCTCCAATTAGGAGACATCTGAAAAAGACCCACTGCATTTGCGTTGAATTGCATTGCAGTTTCCACAGGCATTGTGGCGAGGGAGCTAGCTATGTTCTTGTTCACAAATTTGAATGGGCTGCTCATGGTTTGGATTAGAATAGATTCTTCTTAATTCAATTTTAATCTACGAGTCACAGTTTTAAAAAAATAAAAAACATGTCCTGACCAAAAATCTTATGGTCCAGTTCCAATTCAACAAATCGGTTCTAGTTTAATCTACGAATTACATTCCATAATGTAAAGAACAATTAGCAAGACAAAAAAATAAATAATACAAGAGCAGCAAGCAACCACATATACACCCCGTTTGGCGACCGGAGATGACTTTGGGTGGATTTGTAATGAGGGTGGATTTTTAATGAGAGTGGTCCCACCTCATAAGAAGGGTGAATTTGTTAGTGAAGTGTTTGGATAGTATTTTGAGAAGGTGGATTTGATAGGATAAGTGAGAAAATGACCCTTTTACCCCTGGACCGAATATTTTGTTAAACTAAATGCATTAATTCGATTATAATATAAATAAATACATAATAAATATGAAAATACACATTAAATGAAATAGAAATATTAAAACCATATTTTAGAGAAAAAAAATTTGGGGAAAAAATAATAATTAGGAAGTGAAAATTTGAAAAATTAATAAAAGACATTTTTTTTTTGTTTATTTGAATGGTCAATGGTTGGTGAATTAATCTTTGTTTTTTTTTTTTATTTGAATGGTGAAGAGTTTAAATTATTTGACATTTAACTCTAGTACTTAATTTAGTTGTCATATTATAAGATATCTTGGTGTTTTTTTTATAGGTCCATCCATTTGGTAAAGATGAAGAATGGATTTATTGGGAAGATGAAGAATCAACTTCAAACCGGATGTTTGAATAACATATCTTTTTTGTAGGCTTTTTTTTTAAATAAAACAAAAACACTGTATAAATTGTATGTTTATTTGAGAGTGTTGTAAGAAATCTTCAAATTTATTTGATAGTGTAATTTTGTTTTTAATAATGAAGTCTTTATTTCTAGAAATGGAATTATTTTCATAAATGTTCAAAACATAGAAATACATTTCATAATCCTTACATTGTAAATACAAAAATACAAAATAAATACATAAAGGACAATAAGCAAAAAAATAACCTACGTCACTTGATTACAATAAGTCATTACTTAATTAACATGCGTACAAGTTCATTCGGAATCGAAAATAAGTGCCAACAAAACACAAGGTGCGAAACCTAAGAAGAAAATTACAATCAAGGAGATTTTGCCGTCACTTGTGAATGTCAAAGCACCATCACTTGCTTTATATTTGATTTGTGCCGATTGAATGTCTTTGTTGTAGATCCGCGGATAATATCCAACAAAAACCACCCAGTACGACCCGCTATGTTGACCTACCATTCAAAAATCTTAAACAAAAAGAAGACATGTCAAACGTTGGTGTATAGAAGGGAACACTTTTTCATAGGCTCAGATTTTGAATCGCGGCACACATTGCACATGGCGGTCTACAAATTATGTTGCCAAGCGGTTGTTAAAAACCATTGGCCCTCACAATTTGTTTTTAACACTAGTGCTTAGCCGTTTTGTACAAATACCATCATAGCCATTATAAATTATTGTAGTTAGTAATGCTAACTACTTCAAATCATACTACCAGCATTACGAGCAATTACCCGATGCGTCAAGAATCAACAACTACTACCATAATGCATGTCAAATGAGTGGCTGTTTTTGCCGCAGTTTTGTGGGCAATTGTTTATGTAGTTTCACACACACACACACACACACACACGTCATGAGGCTTAGAATTCTATTAACTCATTGGTCATAATGCATCAGTTGGCTGATCTTTATGTTGCCAAATGGTTTTCAAGCCATTGGCCTTCATAAGTACCCCTACCAAGTTGTATGCCTCGCATTACTTACTTTAGCCTAATTCATCATAGCCCACAACAATTACGTAGAATAGTGTAGCAAAACTGCCCACAAAACTACAGTTAAAAACCACAAAATTGCAGTAAAACAGCCTTGTACAACTGGACCACAACAGGCCACAAAACTGTACAACAAAAGCCCAGAAAATAGCAGCATAACATGCCACAAAACTTGCACTTAAAAAGCTTTTAAAAACTGGACCAAATCGCCATCAAAACTGCATTACAAAAACCCATAAAATAGCAGCAAAATAGACCACAAAATAGGCCACAAAAGTGCAGTAAGCAACTTTCTCCACAACTGTGACGTTCCTAGAGTTTTGTAAGCCTCCTTCTTCAAGCATGTGACATAACCTCATGAAGGTATTCATATTTACCCTCAATTGATCGTGACAATTTTTGTCATCCCCACGTACTAACCTATTTAGTGCATCAACTTGGTTTTGATAGACATTGGGGTTCAAACGAATACAAGGTCTTCGTCGAACCCTCATCAAATCCATTATTAACATGTACAGCATAAGAGTAGTATTCACTACTCTCATGAAGCAAAGGACTGCTACCAAAGCCTTACGCTTAGCCTTTTTCCTTCTTTCACGTTTCGTTAATCTTGCCATATGTTTTAACATGAACCATATTACACAATTGTATTATATTGGACAAAGGTATTATATTGAACCTATTAACGTCAAAATTAGGGCATCATAACCCACAATATAGTACAAACCAACCACTTATGTAAACAAACTACATAAAATATTCGTCTCAACAAACCCTTGTCAATCAAAACCCAGATAAATAGGGATAATAAATCTCAGTTCAAAGCGCACAAATTAAAGCAAACATATTACATATCAAAACCCTATATTTGGTGAAATTATTGTCTTTGAAAACCAAGAAATTAGGGCTCATTCTTGTCATTGACGAACCCCATAAATGGCAACCAAGATATCTCAGATCCAAACTCTAAACAATTGCGGAAAAATCTGGTCAATGCAAGCCCACAAATTAGGGCTAACATTTGTCAGTAAAAAAACCCTAACAATTAGGGGAAAACTTTCTCAATCAAAATCCAGATAACATTTCTCAGTTCGAAATCAAGATTTTATACAATATCTTCTCAAACCAAACCCAGAAATTAGGGCTAACAATAGCCCTCAGTTCAAAACCCACAAAATAGGGCACACATTCTCATATCAAAACCCATTGACAGCAAAAAAAACCCCAAACCAATGGGTTTTCTAATATCAATCAAAACCCTAATAAATCGTATGAAAACCCTCAAATCAGTGGTTTTTGTAAACGAAAATATGCAAATCGAGTACGTAGAATGGAGTATTTCGATTACCAGACCAGATTGTTCAATATGAGCTCCAGAAGTTGGAAGAATGGAGTCACCAGTAACAATGGCGACATGTCTCTCTCTTCCTCTCTCTTCTTTTTGATCGCAACAACTGAACGAGCAACCACCAAAACCCTCCAGATGACTAGGATTTGGAGGGGTAAAAGAGGAACGAAAATACCCAAATCCACCCAGATTACGTAACGATAGGGTCGACCTTGTCGTTGTCAAATCCAGGTGCGCCTGGATTTGCAATCCCAACAGTGAACTGAGTCGGGGAGGGTAAACGGAACCCAAACGTCGGCTATGAGGTGGGCCCTGGATTACAAATCCAGGGGTGAGCCAAATCCGGGTGTTTATCCCGTCGCCAAACAGGGTACATTGGCCTGGTTTGGATAAATTGAAAAAAATGGTTTTTTGGTTATTTTTTGTTTTGTCTTTATTCAATTATTTTTTTGCATTTGTTAGTTGTCGGTTGATTTTTTATGGTTTCTTGGCATCTCTCGACGAGAGGAATCTAAAAAGTATAAAATTATTAGCCAAACTTAGAATTTTGTGAATAAAGACAAAGGTGACATCCAAAAAATCGATTTTTTGGATTATTTTTCATCTTTATTCACAAAACTTTAAGTTTGACTAATAATTTTATACTTTTTAGATTCCTCTCATTGTGACAAACCAATAAACCACAAAAAATTGACCAAAAACTAACAAATGCAAATATTTTTTGAATAAAGACAAAACCAAAAAAATCAAAATACCAGTTTTTTCAATTCACCCAAACCAAGCCATTAAACCACCATATTGGTTCAAGGTTCCAAACTAATTTCCAATCCAACAAGCAAAAAAATAAGAGTAAGTTTCTATTTTCAAATACTGGTAGTATCCATATAACTGGATAAGATTAACACTTATATCACATAGAGCTAAAATACTTATAAAACAATTAGAAATATTACTAGTAATGTTAAAATTATTCATATATAATAAATATTTGTGTCCAGACTGCGAGTCACAATTTTCAAATTTTGAAATCCATGTCAGAATCATTAATCCATAGTTCCAATCCAAAACGTACAGGTCGGCTCTGTATAGATCGGTTTCACGATTTACCGAATTTTTTGAGCAGCCCTATACGAGATACTAGCAAGCTGTCTTCCTCTGATCTTCATAATTTTGTTTAGAAATGGTCATTGGATTCCTACGGTTAGGAAAAAGCAAAACAAATTGGGCTTTGGATACCAAAACCGATTTGATTCTTATTTCACTTCCATTTTTACATCAAAAGACTGCTGTACACAGAAGAAGAAGATTTTAGTTTAGACACATAAAGAGAGGAGTTATTTTCGAAAATCAGTAGCAAACCACAATGGGATACAGGGCAGACGCAATATTTTCTATTAGTGGGGTCAAGAATAAGGTTCTGCATATTTAATTTTTGGGGGCAAGATTTAGTGAATCGAGTGTACAAGTTTTGGGGCAAAATTACTCAAATTTCCAAAAATATATGTGCTCATCGGAAGGAAATTTTAATCCAACGGGATCAGTTGAGCCCTTTGCCTCTTCTTGAGTCCACCCAGTTGATTCGCTTGCCTCTTCTTGGGTCCGTCCCTGCTCCGCCTGGGAAACACCCATCCTATGACACAATACATTGTGCAAAGAAGGAGGATCTGTTCCTCTCCATACCCAATCCCGTCCTACCCCTCCTATACTCGTAGTTTTTATCCACATCTTAGGCCAAAGATTTATGATCTAAACCGTCACCTTTTCGAACACGTAGAGAACTATAGTTTCAAAAAATTAGAAGTTGTAGCACGCTAAATCCAACTATCTGCTACTTGATCTACTTTGCTGAAAAACCCTTCTACCTGCACCGACCATGTACAGATGGCGTTGGAGAGGTCGTTGTGGGTCCCAACCGATCGATCCGATCCGTTCATCCTTTTCAAAATCAAATTTTGAGTGGGCCCATGTGAAAATCAAGGCAATCGAACGGTTGTAGAAGCTCGATCCAAAATCACCATTAGTACGTGGTCGGTGCATCCAGTCGGTGCAGAAGGAATTATCGTTTTGTAAAACAAAAATGAAAACACACCGAAAAAACAAAGGACAATGTTACCTATACCGACCCAAATGCACCGAAATTGCACAGAGGGCACATGGGAACCCACTCTTGGGTCTCATATGAGTGATCCGAATCGTTCATTATTCTTAGAATAATTTTCTGAGAGCTCCCACAAAATTTCAGCTCAATCGGATGGTTAGAAATGCTCCAACCAAAGTCTCACCGTTTCAATCAAGAAAATTTTTATTGAAGTGGTAGGACTTTGTTTGGAGCACTTCTAACCGTCCGATTGAGTTGAAATTTTGTGGGGGCCCTTGGAAAATTATTTTAAGAATAATGAACGGTTCAGATCACTTTTGTGAGATCCAAAAGTAGACCCCCATGTACCTTCTATGCATTTTCGGTACAATCTGTTCTATACCATTATCTTTACCGGAAAACAAAAGAATAAAATTGCGACAAACAAAGTGGTGGTCCTCAATTAATGTCCTAAACAATGCTTTTACGTCTAGTCACAGGAAGGAGAGATTATTTAATGCTCAGAACATGTCCCTGCGGTGTGGTACACGAGGCCCACTTTCGCCACGCATTCATGCACCGGCATTGCATTGACGTAGGGCACATTAATGATTAATGGGTGTTGATATTGGAGCTTGAGCACCAACACTACCGGCTCGTTTGGATCGGATATTAGTTTTAGAATAATTAAATAGTAAAAAGGAGGATAAAAAAGTTAAGAGGATTAAATAAGAATAGTAGACTCACAGTTAAGAAAGAGTAATTAAATAGTTCATGATTTAGATGAGAGATAAAAAGAGAGATAAGGTGGTTGGACGATGTAAAATCATGTCAAAAAACTTTCTTGCCTTTGGTAATGCATATATTAAATTATGTATTTATATAATTATATAAATGCAAAAATTAATTGATTTTATACTATTCAATATTTAATTTATAATACTTAATTGAAAATTAATTGAAATATTTTTATTTTAAAAAATAATTTAATTTTTTAATATACTATTCAGCAAACTAACAATGTAAAATTCTAAAGTATAAAAAATTTCAATTTTTTTGTATCGAATTAAAGATCTCTATTAACAGTTTAATTTGGGGCAAACCCAAATAAAAATCATATCCGGAAGTACTTTATTTTGTAATCCGAAGAAAATTGCATAGAGGTAGGGAGGTAAATTGGGGGGCTAATCCCCCCTGACTAAACATAAGCACCTGCTCCCTTACTTATATTTAGTCATGGAAAAGGATGACTAATTAGCCAACAGACTAATTAGTTAGGGGTGAAAAATTGCTCCTAAACAAGGGATATAGAGGGAAAGAGGAATGAGGAGAAGGAGAATGATTTAGTCATGGGTGAAAACCCTCATCCAAACAAGCACTAAATAATTATCCCAAGTTTGCAGAGCCGACTCATACATTTTGGATGCCTGAATCGAATTCATTAAATGAGGTCCACCTATATTTTGCACAATAAAATTGGTCAATACGGAGTCGTTATAAAAACCATTACAAAATATTTATCGTCACAAAATGTAAACCATAGTTATCCAAATATAAACAACCGCTACAATATTTCAAAATTCATCATTTGAACATTTCTCTTCTTGCACTTTTACGGGCAAACGTACTAATTGAGTCTTCATAATCAAGTCGCGTCACCATATCCTTCTTAATAGACAAAATAACCAATCCATTTGGTATGGAAGGCTTCCACAAAAATTATTTTGGCTTAGTATATATGTGTAGTTGTTCTAAATTGGGGGCCCCAAAATTTTATATTTTTTGTGGACCTAAGGCCCAGACTTCATAGGATTTGCCTATGAGCCAGCTATGCAAGTTTGGTAACCTAACTCTCTCAAGGAAAATCAAAGATGTCTGTGCTATACCAATCAAAAGGCAATATATACACAATATATCATTGTGTGTGGTTTTTTTATCTTCTGTAACTGGAAGATATCATAAAATTAAAAATAACAAGTTCTGGGGTATGTAACCCCCTACAACATCATCACGAAATAGTTACTACGGGATGTTTTGGGTAAAAAATCAAAAAGTGATTTTAAAAAATATCATTTTGTCCTTATTCAATTTTTTTTTGCATTCGTTAGTTTGCATCAAGATTTTGTGGTTTCTGAATTTCTCTTGACGAGACGAATCTAACAAGTATAAAGTTATGGTCAAAACTCAATTTTTTTGAATAAAACCAAAATAGGTGGATTTTTAGTCCTTCATATATGGAGTCAATGGTTTAAAAACAAGAATAGACTGGCTAGTTCAACCGGGAACCGGTCAAGGCCGGTCGTCACTAACCCCAACCCATTGCTCCTCTATTTGTTTCGACCTAAAATATTTTTTGGGGTAAAATATTTTTTATGTAAAACAATCTCGTCAAAAATAACTTTTTTCATCTATTTTTTCCGATGTTTGGTTGACATTTGCAAAATATTAGCCTAGCAAAATGCCACAATCTCCTAGAACAACCACTACCACATGTGGAGAGAGAGAGAGAGAGAGAGAGAGAGAGAGAGAGAGAGAGATGGTTGAATTCATTGAGGAAAGTAACTTACAGAAGTTTTAGATAAAAGTCATTTTACGTCTCTTAGCGCAAATTTTTTATATCCAAACAAACGGAGCCTACATTTCAAAAACCGACTAAAATACTGAGAACCGGTAAATTTGAACCGTCAAACTGCCGAACCATTTGACCCATTTCCAAGTCAGTTGAACTGGGACGTTTTAAAATTTGAACTAGCCTGCAAACGGAAAACTTTCCAACCGCCTCAGTAATGCCTAACAACAGGCATGGGAAACTGAGACCCATTTTCGTTAAGAATCCGGGGGTGCTTGGGCACTGTATCGCGCACCCCTTGGCCGTCTGATTGATCCGGATGTGTTTTTTGATTTTTTACTAGTAAAAATAAATCAAAATTAAATTAAAATTGCCGAACGCATCTGAACGCTCTTAAACACAATCGAACACAGCCAAGGGATGCCCTAAAACACAATCAAATGGTTAAAGGAAGGGATGCCCCAAAACACAATCAAACAGCCAAGAAATCCCCTGGTCCTAACACAATCAGACAACCAAGGAGTCCCCTGGTTCCCTTGGCAAATAAGCTATTTGGCTTTTTTGAGAGAGATCAGAAAAGTAAACTTATAACTCAAACTCAAACTTTTTCCAATAACTTTTGTCAAGAAGTTTAAGTTTGGACCATAATATTTTGCTTTCCAGAATGGGCCTAATTTTAGACAACTTCATGCGGACTCACAACATTACCTTGGCCTTCTCAAGGCTTTCTAATGCAATTGTTTCGCACAAAGGGTATTTTCTACCGATGTGGGACTACCAAAAAAAAAACACAGCAAACTATCCCTTGGCCTTTATTCCAAATTAAACTTTAGATTATAAATATATGGTTTTATATTCTAATTTTTAGTTAGTTTTACACTACTACATATATTTTCAAAATGGTTATGATATTCCGGTTAGACTGCGGTTAAACCGGTGAGCCGCCTCTTCTCCGGTTCACTCACCGGTTTAATTTTTAAAAAATCGTTGGAGGAACTTCAATACTGAAAAAAATTGTAGCAAAAAACTTTCTAGACTATTTTTGTTAGAGGAAAATTTTATTGAGAAACAAAAACAAAAACAAAAACAAAAACTTGTATCGTAGACCAAATTAACCATGATTAATCTCTGAGGAACATGCTACAAGAATAAATTACAACGAAGTAAAAATGAAATCTTACCTGGGGAAAATTTACTGTTGGGGTCCAAATCCGATCAGCCTTCGATCATCTGGAGAACTCATTTTACAAAAACTGAGTCTAGAAGTTGACGGCTAAAGAAAAGGCAAGAATAAAATTCGGATAATAAGAAATGGTAGTCCTCAACGATGTCCTGGTCACTAAATTTATGTCTAGTCATCGTAGAAGGGAGAGATTAAAAGTGAACCCCGAAAACCGTTGTGATTTTCGGTACCCAAAACCTTTGGTACCCTCGGCATTATTGCTAAATAACGTTCACATAGTTAGGGAAAGCATATAGTTTCGAGCACCAACTAGAGGCAATATCAAGATGTAAAGTCTACGAGGGCCATTCTAGATGTAATATAGGCTCAGCCCAAGCTTGCGGTCTATGCGTATCAGAAGCCAATATGAACAGAAGATCATTTGGATCTCAATAAAGTTTAAGGTGAATTTTATACATATTTTGCATCGGAAATAAAGCACAGGGAAAAAGCCATCCTACAATCCACAAATGAGCGCCAAAAACAAGATGCGCGAAATCAAAACAGAAATCTTCAGATTTAGCAGCTGCGCGACCCAGATAGTCTGCTACAGACTTTTTCTTTCCCCTCCCCAAAATTCTAAGTACCAACCATCAAAAGAAGACCACTTCAAGAATTAGCGTTTCTCCTTTGCTTGTACAATTTCAACTGTTTCAGCAAGTGAGATACTCCTTCCTTTAAAGTTACCTTCCTGTCTTCCTTAAAATTCCATAGTTCTTGCACGGGATAACGTCCACTTGGATTGTAATTGTTCATCTCAATCAGGGCTTTCATAACCGCGTCATATACTTCATTGCCAAGCTCTTCCTTCAAAGTTTTCAGTTTCTCATCCTCCTCGTCGATCAATTCCTGACCAATATACCATATGATATAAACAGTACAATAATGGAAAGCTAAAAAGGCAGGGCCTTTTCTACTTCAAAAACATGTTAATCGTTATGCAATCCTATGGATGTCGTTCAAAAGCCCACAATCGTTATGAGACCATCCAATCTTGTTCAAATGCCCACAATGATGATTGTACATGCATAGGCAGTGTAAACGGAAGAATGTAGCAAATACATATTAATGCACAGAATACCTTATGGTCTCCTCCCGTACGGATGACCTTAAAAGGATGCCAGCCAGGATCCCTCAGATTATCCTCCCACAATGAACATAACTCTACAGCTTGCTCATCTGTTCCTTCACCTTCATATTTTCTCCTGGTTGACACTTTGCCATCAGTGGCTCTGTAGGCTGCTGGTCTCTTTATTGCACTTTGGAAGGGCTTACTATCAAGCTCTCCCATTCTCTTGACACCAATGTAAGCCTGGCTGTCCAAGAAACCCTAGAGTGAAAGACAAATATATATCAATCAGGCATTCATGGACTTCTGTTCAAATTGTTGGAAAACAACTGAAACCACCACAACTCCAAAAAGTACAGGTCCAAATAAGGTTTCCAAGCGAACCAATGCACAAATTTCAAAGATTCCAACATTATAAATCCTTCAACTAACATAAGTTGCTTATTAACCTGCAGGGGACGCTTTAAAATATGTCAAGTGCACTTTTTGGACACTAGGATTGCTAGCAATGCAATTGTGTTCCACTAGTGATTACTCATCCACCTAAGAAGCATCCATTAACTGATTTTAATCTGAAATCAAGGAAACAACCAACAAGGGGTGAATTTCATAAAAAGTGCTTGTGTTTCTTTGTGACACTAAATTCTTCTTCTTGAAGAAAACAAGGAGTAATACAGGAATTATTGACATGTAGTCGAGTCAAAATATATCTGGGATCTTCCGTCATATAGGTTAATAAAAGTATCTAATACCTGTCACAGCCGCTGCTCCACTACCCAAATAATAGAAACCATGCGTTGCTTTCAAAAGAAAGTAGTTGCACCGTTCAAGCTCTCAATGGAAAGGATACTAGAGAAAAACAAGAAAGATCTAACAAATTCATGGGCAAGTAAACCAAAAGAACATTATATAAGGAAGAGAAGGAAACCAGTAAGAATTATAGTGTATTAAGCAATTCCTTTGGCAACGACTGCGGTAATTCAAACAGATTCCCTAAAGCCACTAGATTTTTTGTCTATTGACAACTACAAGGAAGTCTTTATTGTTGTTGGATTTAGAGTGACTGCAAATGCAAAGAGACTAAAGAAACAAACCGCATAAAGACTGTGCGATCAAACCATTCATGTTTGATATTTTAACGACATACTCTACTTGAGCAAATTCATGTAACTGCCCCAACCAAATTGTTGGGCCCGGAGTGTCCCCATGGATTTGGTTACACAATGTCACTCCCTGCGACCGCTATAAAAACATACTTGCGGGTTCAATGTCGAATGCCATAAAAGACTTAATTGAAACCCTTCCTAACACCAATTGGTTTTAGGAGAGTTGGTGGAAAAGCAGTCTAACAAGTGGTATTAGAGCCAAGAGGTCATGGGTTCGAGTTGTAGGAGCATCATCATGAGGGAGGGATTGTGGGGCCCGGAGTGCCCCCATGGATTTAGTTAAACAATGCCATTCTCTCCAACTGCTCTAAAAACAGACTTGCGAGTGCGATGTCGAATTCTATAAAAGACTTAATTGAAACCCTTTCTAACACCAATTGGTTTAAGGAGAGATGTTGGAAAAGCGGTCCGACATAAATAAAAGGAAAACTTATCTAGAAATCTCGTTGATTGTGCTCTGCTTCTGCTCTCTAGACCTCCTGCTTCCAAAATGGTACTATTGCACTAAGAAATTTCATTCAACCAATGGAGAGCAATCAAAAGGCACAAAATGGCCATTTCCAAAGTTCATTTATCAATATTCTCGAGTTTTCTAAGACTACATCAGATCAAGTCTTACCATGAGAACATAATATCACTTACGTTAATGGTTAATCAACTCTTTGCGGGCTTCTTGCAACTCATCGTTGCTCTTCAGTTCCTTAACTGTAAGAATGCTATTGAACGATTCCAGATGTTCAATATATTTGTCCTCTTGTTTATATTGGTGAATCACTTTCTTGTTCTGGAGTTCCACCTCACCATCGATCTTGTCCTTGAGCCCCACTTCCCCATCCTTATCGAACTCTCTAATAACTTTCAGCGCCAACTCTAGTGCATTCTTGGAATCAAGTTTCTTCTGCAGTTCAGCAACCTTTGTATGGAGCTTTTCCTTCTCAATCTGCCATAGAAAGCCCCAATACGTTACAAAATAGTCAAGTTAGTAAAATTCAGCTACATAATTCTCTTTTTACTTACATAATAAATTATGCAAAACAGGCATATTACCTTTCGTTCTCCTGCCAACCTTAAAGCATTTTCAAGATTCTTCTGCAGTTCCTAATCCTGTTATGGAGCTCTTCTTTTTCTATCTGCCATGGAAACTCATAATCTATCCGGCAATGGTGAGTTAGTTGAATTCAGCTACAAAATTGACATTTTACTTGACATAATGAACAGTAGAAAACAGGTCATATTACCTTTTGTTCTCCTGCCAACACTAAAGCATCTGCCAAGTTCTTCTCCTGTTCAGCAATCCTACTATAGAGCTCTTCATTTTCTTTCTGCCATAGAAGCTCACAGTAAATCATGCATAGATCAAATTAGTACCTTCAACAATCCAATTGTCACTCCACTAAAATAGTTAAAAACAGGGCACACTACCTTTCGTTCTTCTGCCAACCTTGAAGCATTTTCAGCTTCTCTATTTTTCAAAACAAATGCTCTCACAGTCTGGAACCAAAACAAATTTCTCGTCCAAATTAATACCCAAAACTGTCCACGGTGGTTATATTTCACAGAAAATGCCACTCCATAGGTAATCAATTACATAAAAAAAAAATTAAAAAAAATCATCAATTAAAGTAGTAAAAGTCTAGTACCTCTTCACTCTCAGAGTCGATCTTCCTTCTCTCCTCCTCCAACTCTTTTTCCCGATTCTTAATATCCTCGTGATACGCTTCTAAATGCTTTGCTATCTTTTCAATCTTTACCAGTTCACTCACTGCACTGTTTGTCATCTTCCTTACATCTAGTTCAAAATAAGTTCCACAAAACAAAACAAAACAAGAACAACACCACCCATTGTGAATAAATTGGTACTGAAACAAATCCAGAAGACTGAAAAAGAATAATAAATTAATTGCGCACCGTGGACAAGGTTCGGGAAATCCCCAGAGAAGGTCTCTTTTGCAACGTTTCCCTCCTCAGTAGTATGAATAACCATTGCAGATTCTGAAAATCGAACGACCACAAACAAAAACACTAAAAGTTCATATTCTCAAGGTTATTTAGAAATTCATATTACTGAAACAATGAACATCATTTGCTTGCGTTTGAATTTTCACACGGATCTTCAACAAACAACCAAAATCTAGGTCATGAACTAGAATATTGTTTCTTTCCACCATGTTTATTTACCCAAATCCTCCGTCAAAGGAAGAAGGAACCCAACGAAGACAGGGAAAAAGTCAATTTCAAGCTGTTTGAGGCAGAACTAACAAACCCATTGTCTCATTCATGGCGTTGATCAATAGGAATATTTGCAGAGACCGTATGCTTTCTTTCGCAGCTTAGAAAAAAACGAAAAAAAATAATAGAAAACATTCTTTCTACTTTCTACGGTCAGCGGAAACAAATGTTTCTTCTAAATCAATCACAATAGTCTAGTGTAATATAATAGTAGGAGTAGTATATAATCACTGCACAGGCTGTGATTGATTTAGAGAAAATATTTATTTTTATTTCCTGCGAAATAAGTTATTCTCAAAAAAGCAATCTAAATCATAAACTAGAAACCATTAAATTTTTATTTTTATTTTTCATTCGTCGTTTCTAATCTATTACATAAGATGAAAAATGAGACTCAATCCTAAAAGAATAAAAGTGTGAGTACAGGGTAAAATATACAAAACTCTACGGCATGAGCTAGCCAAATCAAAATTGGGGGATGGTGTTGTCGCTCATGTTGTCCCCAATCTAGATCGTCCGTGCTCGACGATGGATGGCTCGAATTTATTTGGTAACGGACGGTTTAAATGTATTTGAACAGGATGTAATCTGATTCATCTATCGCCGAGCACGGATAATCTAAATCGGACAACATCCATGCTGTCTCCGAAGTACAACATGCATCCAGTCTCCAAAGTACAACATGGAAACTTGTTAGTGGACCATAATACAAGAAGAAAATGAAAATGGTAGTGAAACCTCACCTGGAGATCTGAAAAAGAAAAAACTCACCTGGAGATCAAAATATTTTTGTTCCTTAGATATTTTGCTCTCAGTTCTACCGCCGTTTCTGATGCCTCAATAGTAGTACAAAAAGACCCTTCTACAGACTGCGATTGAACGAAGCATGACCAGCCACGTAGTAGTACTACTAGTAAGCTTGATGCTTTGGCAAAAATAATTCACCTGGATTTTTGTACTATCATTATTTTAATTTTTTTATATTTGTTATATTGGTCTTTTGTGAATTACTTCTTCGTCTCTATGGAGGAATATAAAAAATAAAAAATCAAGTTCTTGTAAAAACTAAATTTTTTGTAAATAAAGATAAATCTTTTTTTTCAAATTAATTAAAGACAAAAATAATCCAAATTTTGGTAGATTATTGAATTATTTTATCTTTATTTACAAAAATTCAAGTTTCATTTGTAGTAATTTTTTATTTTTTATATTTTTCTTATCGAGATTAATTGAAAATTTAAAAAATCGACGCAAAACTAACAAAAATAATTGAATAAGGATTTTTATTTTCATAGCGCCAAGTGGCAGTGAAAAGCATAATAACCAAGCTCCCATGCAGTTCGTTACCTCCATTTTGGTCCAGTTCGGACAGGGGTGAGAACCACCTCTGGTTTTCACACAAATTACGTGAGAGATTTTATTTTCATCTCAAAGTTAATTGACAATGAGTAAAGAGATCCCAACATATATTAAGTGATGACTTATTTCACTCACAAGCAATGTATGACAATATTTCTTAACATCTCCCCTCACGTACAGTCGCATTTGAGATTTGTCACGTGTAATCACCTTTTAGGTTTTATCATCATGCAGTCTTTTTGCTGGTCTATCATCGTGGGGCATGGATTGTTATTTTGTTTAAATGTAGAGTTGAATGAGCCTCACTCCGATACTATAAGGAATTATGAATTCAGTAGAGAATTTTGGTAGCAGAAGAAGAATCTAATGGAAGAACGGAATTCAACTGTAAAATGACTTTCTCATTCATTTTCTGTGTCTGTTTACAAATAAAGCCGAGAACTTCTTCTTATACTCAAAAACATATTTAACCGACTACCAGAATTAACCAAAATGCCATCATAGGCTTACAACAGAGTAACAAACAAAGAGCTTTACAACTGCGAGTTTTGAGAAAAATATTTTTTAAATAATGTTTGGATGAGTTTTTAGAAAATAATAATAATTAGAAAGAAGTGTAATAATTGAAGAGAGATAGAGAAATAAATGAGAATAATGATTAGAGAGAGAAATATAATTAATGATTGGAGATACAAGAGATGGGGAAAGAATCTTTTTGAATTTTTTTTTGGAAATATGAAGTGAATTTAGTGAAAGTTCTAGTAGTTTTGGCTAACAAAGATAAAGTCCTAGTGGTTTTGGCAAACAAAATATTTGAACTGCTCAATTTCTTTAAAAAGTGTTTTGAGTATGGTAAAAACTCAGCTCAATTTACATTCCTCAGAAATTTCATTGAAAAAAAAAACAATGAAGTAAGTTACAAGATTCGATTAATTTGGTTTTTTTTTTTAAATGACCTTTAAAAAAATAAATGTGTGCATTTGGTGTAACTCATTTTTCGTGTATAATCGGGTTGTTCCAATAATGATCAACTGATCTCTCAAAGAAGTATATACCTATTATATTTTAACAATTCACATTAATAAAGGATAAAAATTTAGTACTACTACAAAAGTTTTGTCGATTTTTTTTTTTTTTTTGGGGTATGTTTTTGTCGACTATACTATACACATTTTTGCTACTTTGTCCTTAAACTTGTTTACTTCGAAAGTTGGGAGGTGCTGAGCAGCGAGAGGTGCAACAGCACGGCACGGCCGCGCCTACCACTTTGTTGCGATCGGAGACGTTCACCAGATAACCCTCATCGAGCACAATATTTTTACCAAAAATCAACTTGATCGGATATCGTTAAGTACCTAATCAGAACACAAATAGCTTGAAAAAAATGGGTTCAATGATTTGGATCCATTGTTTGTGTACATTTATGTTCCGTTTCATTTAAATCTATTTATGTTCTGATTAAGCACTTAACGATATCCGATCAAGTTGATTTTTGGTACAATTATAGTAGTGGACGAGAGGTATCCGGTAAACATCTTCGATCGCCGGAACATGACTGGTGCGGCCTTGTTGTGCGTGCACAGTACGTTGCGCAGCACCCAGAGTCCGTTGACTTCATATTTAGTCACTAAATTATTTGATTGCACCCCATTTCCTTCAATCCTTAACGACATCAGCTTTTTCAGATGAAAAAACAATTTACATGCACATAATTATGCGAATAGATTGCTCCGTGAAAGCCCACTTCGGAGTCCCACACACGAAGACGTTCATTACTTTATAATATGTTTTCAAATGGCCTTCGAAAAAAAAATATGCTCAATCGAATATCTCCAAGTGCTTGATCCAATATTTTAATTTTTAGTAACTTTAAACGCTTAAATTAAAAATTGAAATGTAAGTCAAGCACTTAGATTTATCCAATTGAGCGGATTTTTTACAAGATACAGTCGAAAACATATTTTCAAATTACTAAATGGATTGGATTGTTCATGTGAAATCCCAAAGTGTGCCCCACGTCGCGATCTTTGATCACGTATATGTGCACGTAAATGGTTCCCCGTCCAAAAAAGTGGACGCGGTTAAATGGATTGCAATCAAATACTAGTTACAACATTGGAGATTTACCTAGCTTAGGGACGAAGTAGCAAAAATGTGTAAAGTTTCGAGGATAAAAACATTTAAAAAAAAAAAGGGTTTGATGGTAGAAAGGATGCAAGTTAAAAATGGTCAACTAGAGGGGTGCAAGCAAAGCTTCCCCATGCGTATGCCTGCATCGGAGCATCAAATCTGCACATGCAACTTTCAAAGTTTCAAGCCAATTTCCAGAGCAACCTAAATCTCTTTGAAATGTTAAGAATCTGCTCTACGAGGCTCGTTCAGTCATTCCAGAAAGATAACATGAATAAAAAGGCAATATATACACAAGATCACTGTTCGATCACAAAAAGTTAGAAGTAACATTGGTTTAGCACACAGTATCAGAACAAAACAGGAGAAAACTCCCATGATTCCACAAAAGAGCGCGAAAAAACAAGATGTGGGCCATGTGACAAAATGCAAACAGAAAGCTTGAGATTTAGCGCCGCGAATCATCTAGCCATATATTCTGCTTCTGAATTTCCTTTCCCCGTACAAAATTTGAAGCACCAACCATCGAAAGAAGGCCACGTCAAAAACGGATGTTCCTCTTCTGCTTCTTCAGTTTCAACTGTATCAGCAGGTGCGATATTCCCTCCTTTAGTGTTGCCTTCCTCCCCTCCTGAATATTCCAAAGTTCATTAACAGGGTAACGACCGCTAGGGTTATAATCGTTCATCTCCGTCAAGGCAGTTGTAACAGCCTTGACGACTTCATCCCCGAGTTCTTCCTTCAAAGTTTTCAGTCTATCATCCTCCATATCAACGATTTCCTGAACAGTAATATGGGACACAAGAAACTGATCAATAACGGAAACCAAGAGGGCAGGACCTTGAGTTATTCAAACATACACCAATTTTGGTCCTTTACTATGGGTTTCTACATCTAAAAAGGCATAGACAATTTAGACGAAAGAATCTCGCAATTTTGTAGCAATGCAAGGAATACCTTAAGATCTAGTTTGTGAATCAAACTTCGCTAGAACAAAAAAGCATGCGACTTTTAGGAAACAAAACATCACATCACCAAGGCATACCTTATCGATTCCTCCTAACCGAACGATCTTGAAGGGATGCCACCCGGGATCCCTCAGGTACTTCTCCCACAATGAGCACCACTCTACTGCTTTGCGCTCTATTTCTCTGCCACTAAACTTTTTCTCTGCCGCTGCTTGGAAGGGCATAGTGTCAAGATCACCCATCTTCTTTACTCCAATATTAGCATCACTTTGCATAAGACCCTAAAGGGAAAGAGAAGTGACGACCACTGAAATGTTTAAGAGTTTATTTACAGGAAACTCTTTCAGACAAAATTCTAGATGCCAAAATGTAACAATGCATTAAAACGAGTACATGTTATTATTATTATTATTATTATTATTATTATTATTATTATTATTATTATTATTATTATATAAACAACTTTTTAAGGGTGAAAAGAAGTATCAGGACATCATGTTCAGCTTTTTTATATAGTCGTTTTGACATCCATAATAGTCAAAAAGAACTCCAAGAAACCAATTTATAATCCAATCTCCTATAAGTTCAGGTCGGAAAATGAAATCCCAGGCTGCAAAAACCAAATGAAACGGGACATCCATACATTGCGACAAAATTGATACAGACAACAAGCAATATATCAACGAACAATTACAGACATGTTAGATATTAACTACCACATTTTTTCCTCTATATCCATGACGTACCGCATCAATATGGTTAGAAATCATGTTTCACATTGTACATGTTGGAAAGAGTGGGCACTGGGAAAAACTCGAAAGCAAAAACTTACAAAGATATCTTCATAACCAAATAGGGAGTTTTGAACTTCAACAAAATAAAGAGCTTTTAAGGATTAAAAGAACTTAAAAGGAAGAAGTAAAAGGTATAAATGGAGGAATTGTTTTCCGCTTTTTATTTGATCCAATCCCAAAAAACTTTCCTCTATAAACTTGCAAGATGCTCATGTGTTTCATAAGTGATGGACTGATGATACCTGCATCCACCAAAAGTTTGAAGCAGCCCAACTGTGTGGACTTTTAAGGGTGAAAAGAAGTATCAGGACAAATTTTGATCCATATCAGAAATACCCTACATGTCTCAGACTCGAAACAATCCTAGAGTGCTCATGCTTCTTCAGTGTCAAAGGGAGAACTAGTTTGCCATATTAAGTTGAATAAATATCATCAATGCAACAGATGACGAATAGAAACCTGTTGTTTCTAGGTGCATGTCCGGTAGTATAAAAGTGAAGAACAAATTCATCTCAGAAGTCACCTCAAATTTCTAAAGAAATAAAAGGGCCTACTCTGCTCATGCTTTTGTAACTGCATATACGGTTGTATAAACTGTAAAAATGACCACAGGATGACAGGATACCAAAAAACAGTTAACCAAATTACGTCATACTATGTATGGCTGTTTCACAGAAACCCGTAGTTTGACATTCGTGAGTCCATTTGGATTTTAGTTTCTGAGAGAAAGAGAGAGACTGACATCAATTAGCTCTTTGCGAGCCTCTTGCAACTCGTCATTGCTATTACGCTCCTTTACAACGAGTGCCTGATTAGGTGTTTCCAAGCCTTCAAGTTCTTCTTCCCTGCCTTCAAGATCCTTCTCTTTGGATTCGATCTTCCTATCAATTTTCATATTATGCTCACCACCCATAGGTTTTGCCATTTGTATGGATACTCTTGCACCCCCAATCTCCAATTCCAATGACTGTGATGCATCAAGTTTTTTTTCGAGTTCAAATATTCGTTCACAGAGTTTCTCTTTCTCTATCTGCAATTTACTAAGTCATGGTTATGATTCGAGTCATTACCAAACTATTCTCAGGGCAATGCAGTTCAAGGCAGAAAATGGATAACATACCTTTGCATCCCTCTCTAGCTTCAACATATTTTCCTTCTCTAACATTGTCCTCTCATTCTGCATAAACAAATACTGTTATCAGCTTCTCAGAGAAAGTTCCAATAATAGTTATCCAGAGAACCTACTTAACTGCAGCACTGCAAGCTGATCTTTTGGAGAGAGGGAGAGGAAGAGCGCTACGCATTCAAGCCAATGCAGAGACAACCAAAATGCTGATTTCCTGAACTTCTAAATTTCACCACAAACCATTAAACCAGAAAAGAAGCCTTGGAAAAAACTTTAAAGTTCTGTGTTTTTTTTTTTTTTCTGCCCAATAAATGGAATCAAATATTGTAAACCACCTGAGAAGAAATATTTATTTGAAATGAGGACTACGAGCTGGGATTGGTAAAAATAGTGCAAAGATAGGAAGAAAAAAAAATTGCTATGCATGGCAGTTAAAAAGATAAAGATAAAACATTTCTCATAGCAACAAATATGCTTATAAGCGATCAACACATCGAGGAATAAATACTTCTGTTTCAGGTTCTGAATTCATCCATAGCAGTCAATGTTATGCAGTGGAGCTGGTAGCAGTACTTAACAGTAAGCCATCAGGTGGGAGGTAAATTATATTACAAATAGTTTTGGCATTTTTCACATACTAGTAACCTTGTTGTGGAAACTTCAATGTATTTCTTTTATGCTTCTTAATGTCTCATTATGTTTAAAATTTCTCCATGTTCTGGAGTCTCATACACTAAATCCCGAGTTCGAGTTCTGCAGATTCCTAAAACCAGGTAATCTAAGATGTCTGCATCAAAATGGGAGCAAAACCCACGTTCACTGTAAGACCCAATAATCATCCCTTCAAAAGCAATATTACATCCATCAGCAACAGTTAAAGCAACAATTGCAGGAAAATGATACAAGCGCCACTAGGGGCAATCCCAAGGGGGGACACGGGCCCTGCACAACTCCAAGTTTACTAAAGTATATGCTTCCATTCTAAATGTGTAAGATAAATGGACACGTCAAAAATGACCCTAGCCTTAAAAGGCTATAGTGCCATGAGGTAGAATGATTCCACTAATCCAAAGAGAATAGTGATGCTCTAAAGAGCTACAATTGTGATGAAGCAAACTCTGGTAAAAAGACAAACTTATCAATTCAAATTTTAAATTCTCTTGCCAAAACTACTTGAAATCACACAACTAAAACCATCTCTTATTAAGTCTCATAAAGTACCCCAAGTTGTAACGAAGAGATAACAAGATCTCAACGAGAACGCCCAGCAACAAAGTTCTGCAAAGTGACCAGAAGCCACAAGAGCAAAGAACTTCCAAACCCAGGAAAGAGGGGCAATTGACTGATGGTGAAGATCTACCAAAGAGCCCTAAGGTTCTATCAAAGACCTCCATAGGGATCTCTGAAGGAACTATGAGGACTTCTACCGTTTTCGAGAGAGTCATGCCATATTCATAGCCAAGAGTCTTTCCAAAAGCTCGTTATTGCCCAAAAATTGATTTCATTAAGCTATCCCAAACCAACAACAAAACATCAAAAACAAAATTTCAGGTAGTCCATAACAAAGTCCAAAGTGGTTTAACAAGTCACATCACATTTAACACAATTATTCTAAGTGTCAGGATGAGCTCAGCCCAAAGAGCTCGAGCTGAACTAAAATTGATTGAGCCTGAGTCAACTGAACACAGTGATCGAAAGCATAAAATTGCAGTTGTCCGACCGATTTTCCACTATCTCTCCTAAAACCAATTGGTGTTAGGAAGGGTTTCAATTAAGTCTTTTATGGCATTCGACATCGCACCCGCAAGTCTATTTTTAGAGCGGTCGCAGGGAGTGGCATTGTGTAACCAAATCCAAGGGGCCACTCCGGGCCCAACAATCCTTCCCTTACGATGACGCTCCCGCGACTCGAACCCATGAGCTCCTAGCTTTGATACCACTTGTCGGAACGCTTTTCCTCCCTCTCTCTCTCTCTTCCGTCTCCCTCTCTCTCTTCTGTCTGCACAGTTCTCTCACGGCAGAAAACAATAAACAAAGATTGGTGAGTGAATATTACTTACTCAAATTTGAGTAGGCACTGTAACAAAAATAATTTGGGTAGATAAAATAGAGAGGCTGATTTTTTAGTGTTTTGAGTGGTTTGGCTCCCTATATCCTATATTGGCTTAAAAGCTAATATAAGTAGCCACATAAGGATGCCCTAATATAGATAAATATGTAGTGCGGTCCCTGCTAAGTACGAATTCTTCGTCTGGACGCAGCCCCTGCCTTAATTGGACAATCAAATGGACAGGAGATGATCCAAATCTTGATTACTTGATGAAAGTTGACTTCTTTAACCTTTTAACATACACAAAAACACAACTAAAAGATTACCCAACCATGCATGCAAGCATATCTGGACAGACCACCTTAAAATATAATGTGTATTCATGGTTATGGCTTTTTGGCAGCTCCTTTGGATGGTGAGAAAAGAAAATGAGAGCTCTTTCTCACCAAATCTCACCATTTTTTTTGTGAGAAAGCTAGAGAAACAGAAGGGGTTGATAAAAAAATTTCATTTTGGTACTTTCCTCTTTATTTCTCACCAAATTATTCAAACCAAATGATTGAAGTGTGTTTTGGCCTAAAAAGTTACCTGGTCTTTATTTGATTATTTTTTTTTTCACGTTTTTTAGTTTTATATCAACTTTTTGTGTATTATTGGTTCGAGGAATAAAAAAAGTAAAAAGTTATGATCAAAGCTTAAATTTTTTAATAAAGACAAAAATAAGTTAAAAAGAGAGATTTTTACACTTTTTTTTATCTTATTCTAAAAAAATGAAAGTTCTAGCCATAATCTTTTACTTTTTTGAATTTCCCTCGTCGGGACAAACCAATAATACAAAAAAAATATGCAAAACTAACAACTGCATAAAAAAAAATCAAATAAAAACAAAAAAATAAGTCAATCTTTCATTTTCTTTTCTCACCAAATCACTCAATCCAAAAGTGGCTGTAAATCAATTGCCAAGAAGTAAAAAAATTGAGAACGTGTTTGGAAAATGAAGTAAAACATGAAAAGACAATCTTATGGATGATGAGATCCATTCGGTACACTTTCTCATCCACCGGATGCCTTTTCATGTTTTCTTCTACTAGGGCTCATAAAAATTACTGTACCGCTTCTTCCTTGTCAATGTAGAGCTGCACTCTTTCCTCTTCAATCTCGGCCTCCCACTCGTCAAATTCTTTAGCGCGTCGATGAAGGTCTTTTCTTTGAGCATCCAGTCGCTTTGTAATGTCTTCGTACTCCTCGAATATCTTTTCAATGTTCATCCGAGCATCCTTTTGCAGCTTCCTTATCCCTTGTAAACATTGATCGATTCCCAAGAAATGGAAAATTTTCAATATCTTAATTTCGATAAAAATAAACGGGAGAGAAGTATACAAAAAGTAACGGGAAATTTTCAACAGCGGCTTACTTGGGATAGGGTTAGTCAACTTCCTAATCCTAGCCGATGACATTTTGCTATCATCTGCCATCAGCGGCTTCTTCTGGTTTTCGTTTATCTTTTTCTTTATTTTTTTGGTTATATTTTGAGGATCTTCAATCTTCTAGTATAAGATGCCTGCACGGAGAATTTAAAGCACCGAATGCCATTCAATTCAATTTGATTTCTTTCTCTCTAATTTCCAACACATCAATCACAGCAAATTCAGGAGGGAAAAAGGTGGCAGGCCACTCCGCCACAACTCACTTTTCTAGGGTGCCGCACTAGAGTCTAGTGTGGCACATCTAAGCTGATAAATTTTGAAAGTCAAAAAGTTTTGGATTTGATCTCAACAATAAATAATTCGGATCGTACGAGTATTGGGATAAGAATTGACCCGTTGACTTGTGCAATTAAGGGTTGAATGTTGCATTACAATCCCCTAGTGTGACACTACACTACAGGATCTCTAATTTTGATTTTCTTACTCCATAACTAAGACCAACTTCAACCCATCTCTATTTCTCTAAGATGGAGAATGGATGTGACACATTGAGGGAGATTTTGTAATTAATGTCCTAAAAAAAAGGAAAAAAAGGATTTTTTAATATATTTTAAATAAATAAATGGACTTCACAAAAATAAATAAATACATAATAAATAAATAAAAATACATTTTTATTAAAAAAAATTAAGTTGCCAAATGCCATAATAAGTAAAAATGATAGAAATTAAGAATGAATTTTTGAATAACATAAATGAAAAAACTTAGGGGTAAAATAAAAATTAAATTTTGATAAAAAAAAAACATATAAATTTTGAATTTTTTTTATAAAATCAATTTAATTTTATTTGAAAATGAGGAAAAAATAAAAAATATTTTTTTAATAATTAAAATGTATTTTTTTGAGGGGATAAAAATTGGGAAAAAAATGAAATATGTGAATAAATTTTAATTAAATAAATGGACTTCGCAAATATAAATAAATACATAATAAATCAAAAATGTAATTTTATTAAATAAATTAAGTTGCCAAATGCCATATAACGAAAAAAAATAGGGAAATTAAAATTGAATTTCTGAATAACATAAATGAAAAAACTTAGGGGTGAAATAAAAATTAAATTTTGATAAAAAAATATAAATTTTGAAAAAATATTTATAACATAAATTAAATTTTATTTGAAAATGAAGTAAAAATGAAAAATAAAATTTTAATAATTAAAATGAAATATTTGATTTTTGAATGGATAGGTCAAAATTGAATTTTTATAATAACATAATATTTTAAATTATTAATATGTTATATTGTTTTGTATAAAATTTTGATTATATTATGCATTAGCCACACGATCGTAACACATTTATGACGATCCACACCGTTCACTTTGTTTGTTTTGCTATTTTAATCATCCTCGCCAAATTTGAAGTCCATCAGGTATTGAAAGCTTTTTCATCAGAGACGTTGATTTATTATCAACCGACAATTTGTGTCATTCGATCAAATACGTAACGATAGTTAAATCACTTCATTTTTTGCATGGAGGATATAATCACTCTCATTTGCAATCTAGATGTTTCCAATACGAAAAAACTGCTATGACGGTCGTCGAGTCATGCATTATAGGACATTATTGCTCTTAAATGCACCGAATTTGATCCGATAAGATGGTTGCCGACATTTGACAGCCACCGTTTTTGGGAAAAATGATAGAATTGATAAGATATGAAATCGTAACGGTTTAGATCAAACGTTCAAGAAATCGAGTCTGCACCTACCTTTTGATCATATACATCAAACTAACTTGATTATGAACTAAGATCTTATGCTATATGGTAATTACGCTAGACATGCGATCTCAACATAATTAATTATGACGATCCAAACCGTTCACATTGTTTGTCTTGCTTTTTTAATCACTGTCTATCAGGTATTCAAAGCCTTTTAATCGGGACGTTGATTTATTGTAAACCAAAATTTTGTCTGATTTGATCAGGTAATTAGTGATAATTAATTTACTTAATTTTTTCATAGAGGATATAATCACTCCCACACAAAAATGTTGACGGTTTGATTCGAAGAAAAAGACTCTAAAAACCCTGCGTAGTACAATTTTACGGCAAATTTTACCGTTGGGTGCATAGATGGGATGTGTGACTCAACACACTGGATGGTATACTTACTATAAATATAATCTTATACACTGTAACCCTAATCTAAAACGACTCTCTCTCTCTCTCTCTTTCTCTCTCTTCATCCACAATGATCTCTCTCTCTCTCTCTCTTTCCCTCTTAATCGATCGTCTCTCTCTCTCTCTCTCTCTCTCTCTCTCTCTCTCTCTCTCTCACCAGTCATCGACAGTCACCCCCCCCACCACCAGTCACTGACAATCACCACAACCACCACCATCCCCGCCATCCACCCACCACAACCACCACCACCACCAGCGTCACCACCACCACCACCAGTCACCACCATCACCACAACCCCATATCGAAACCCTAAATTACCATTAGTCACCACCAGTCACCGACAGTCACCACCACCATCATCACCAGTCACCACCATCACCACAACCCCAGATCGAAACCCTAAATCACCATCAGTCACCACCACCATAACCCCAGATTAAAACCCTAAATCACCAGTCACCACAACCCCAAATCGAAAACCCCACATCACCATCACCACCACACCATTACAACCCCAAATCGAAACCCAAAATCACCAATCACCACCACACCACCACAACCCTAAATCGAAACCCTAAATCACCACCACCAGAACCCCAAATTGGAACCCTAAATCACCAGTCACTACCACACCACTACAACCCCAAATTGAAACCCTAAATCAGTGCTTTTGTGCTATTGGTTCAATGCTTGGTAACAGGATCTCTCTCTCTCTCTCTCCCTCTCTCTCTCTCTCTCTCTCCCTCTCTCTCTCTCTCTTTGAGTTTGTTTCTGTGATTATTTGTTTACTGTGTTTACTCTGTGATTGTTTGTTTGTTTTCTGAGCTATTAGTCGATGATTATTTGTTATCTGTGTTGTTACTCTGTGATTCTTTGTGTTTTGTGGTGTGTTTATTATGACACAAATTCATATAGACTTTACACATGGCCCAAATGGCCCTAATTCAGACTCTGATGAGTCACAATATCCACTACCACATATTTCTGTATTTTCACCACCACATGGACTTTGTTCCATAGGTGAAGCCGCTTCAAACACTGTTGGACTTGGACTAATAGGTTCAGGTTTGACATCTACACAACATACTTGTGCGAAAAGGGGTCACACTTCATGGGTATGGAATCATGCCAAAATTGACGAACATTACAAAACCAAAGAAGGGGTTGATATAAGAATGAGAGGTGTGTGTAATTATTGTTCAAACCATTATTCTTGCGGTAGTAGTGGTGGCACGGGGCATATTGAGAGGCGTCATAGGAAGAAACATAAAGAGGAAATTGGCGTAGTTGGTGGTGATGGTAGTGACACTGCTGTTTATAATTTCGTATACACAAAACCTAAAATGAGACATGGACTGGCCCTTTATGTAGTTGCAGCGGAGCAACCATTCACTTTTGGTGATGATATTAGATTTGAAGATTTCATGCAAATAAGATAAATCCTGCTTTTTCTAAAGTTTCTAGAAATACTACTATAGCTGATTGTTTAAAAGCTTTTATTGAGTTCGTAAAAATTTGATTACTAAAATTAGTCAAATTGGTAGTACAATCTCTTTTACTTCTAATTTGTGGAGTGGTAATAATAATCTTTGATATATTACTGTGACTACTCATTATATAGATACTAGTGGGATTTTGCATAAAAAAAAATCATTACTTTCCGTTTGATGGAGTATCCTCATAATGCTAATAAGATTTTTCAATGTATAAATAGTGTTTTTAGGGAGTATGATATTGTTGATAAAGTTTTTAGTATTACATTTGATAACCATACTGCTAATACTATTGCTATTGATTTATTCCAACGAAATTTGTCTACTCCTAATGCTAGTACATTTTTTCATATGCGATGTGTGTGTCATATCATTAATTTAGTTGTGCAAGATGGTTTGAAACATATATGAGCACAAATAGATAAAATTAGAGATGCGATTCTTTTTATATCTACTTCCCAACCTAGGACCCAAGAATTTGAAGGGTTGTGTGCTAGTTTCAATGTGAAACGAAGGAAGATGAAAATCGATGTGAAAACTCATTGGAATTCGACATAACTTATTTTAAAATCTTGTGTGAAACATGTTGATGTTATTACTTCTTATGTCAATGCGAAGTATGGTGATTGTACTTTAACTCAAGTTGATTGGAACATTGCATTCGAGTATATGAAGTTTTTAAAGGTTTTTTATGCTGCTACTTGTGTTTGTTCTGGTTCTTATTATCCTACTTCTTGTATTGTGCTCAATAACTTGTATAATATTAGTCTCAACTTTTTTAAATACAGATATAGAGCACATTTTGTAGATGCAATTTTAGATATGGAAAAAAAATTCAAAAAATATTTTGAGGACATGCCTAAAATATTTATTATAGCTTCAGCAATGGACCCAAGGATTAAGATAGAAGGTGTGGTCTTGCTCTTTGATGGGATTGCTAGTAATTTATATATTACATTACCTTCTACTTCTACTTCTGATGTGACATTACTTGTGAGATTTATATATGCTTCATATGAGTCTAAATTTGCAAGCCATACTATTAATGTTGCTCCTTCACCATCTTCTACAAGTAGCAATGACCCATATTGGTCTTTGCTTTTAAGTAGAGGAAGAAATATAATTTCACGAACCGAACTTTCTTTGTATTTAGATATGGATTGTCTTACAACTCTAGACAACCCAAAAAAATTGAATATATTAGCTTGGTGGAAAAGAAATAAAAGAACATTTCCTATTTTTTCAATTATGACACGTGATGTACTAACACCTCCTATCTCTTTAGTTGCTTTTGAATCTGCTTTTAGTGCAGGTAATAGAGTATTGGATGAGAGGAGAAGTCGGTTGGCTGCAGACATTTTGGATTGTTTGATATGCTTGAAAGATTGGGAGGATGCACGTCTTGGAATTAAGAAGTGTGAGGCTAAAGATGAGTTTAGAGATTATTTTGAGATCTCTAATATAAATAGTCTTTAGGTACTGTTTATATATGACTTCTCAAAAGATTTTGAAGAAGCTAATACTGCTGCAACTTTATGTTGCATTCCAGGTGCTATCTTATTCTTGCTATGTAACCAAATGCCCAGAAAACTGTTACCAGGTGGTGTGTGTAAAGTTGTTGGTGTGCAAGTTTGCAACTTATGAAGACATTAATGGCAACATAAAGTTGCACTTGCATACTTGCATTGTGCTATTATTTATGGGCTATGACGATAATAAGTTAAAACAAACTTAAGTGATTGTGTGACAACTTATGAAGGTCTTAATGACAACTTAATGTTGCATTCATGTGCATTTCTATATAGATATGAGCCCAATTGTGTTGTGATATTGTGACATGTTCTATAGTTGTTGGTGTTCTCTCTATTGCAAGATATAGTTATAGTTTTTTGGGCATTTGGTTACTTGATTGTGTGTGTGTGTGTGCACTACAAGAACTTACACCAATGCCGACTAAAAATGCCGAGTAAATTAAATTTACTCGGCAATTGGTGTATTATTGCCGACTAAATTAAATTTACTTGGCAATTGGTGTACCATTGCCGAGTAAATTCTCTTACTTGTTGAAAGTACACATTCCCTGAGTAAAACATATATTTTGGTTGGGAACAATGTGGCGCCAAGGCTATTTTTTTTAGGAATCTCTATGCCGACTAAAACTTGCTTGGCAATTGGTGTACCATTGCCGAGTAAATTATTTTACTCGTTGATAGTACATCTTCCCCAAGTAAAACTTATACTTTAGTTGGGAACAACGTGGCGCCAAGGCTATCTTTGGTGGGAATTCAATGCTGACTAAACTTTGCTCGTCATGTATCAATTTTTTTTTAATACTAATCTTTTTTGCACCAATTTAAAAATTCAAGGAATTATTGGTGAGGCATTTCGGATCCCCAACTTCTAGGGCCTCAAGGCATTGCATGACTGCCTCGAGTGTCAACCCTATCCGCTGAATCCCGTCCTCTATCCGAGCTTCTCGAGCGACTTCATCCTGCTCATAGACTTTGTCAAGAATAGCCATACGGTTAGTTTGTCCACCTTGGCCTCTAGCACATCCTCTGGCAGCCACCTCAGGATTGGAACTTGCTGCTCTGATACCAACTGATGCAGCGTAGCCTATGGAAACGAAACTGAGCGTGCAAGAGGAACACGAACAATAAGATCGACCCGGAGGTACTCCCTCTTTAAACGACCAAGATATGAGTATAAACTCATTTTTCTTTAATTTAATAACAACCAAAGTCTTCTGTAGAGCTTACAAGCGTAGAGCTTACAAGCATATAAATAAGGTGAAAGAAATCCTAATTAACTTAGGAAACCTTTAAGGTTGCTAATCAACCCTAAATCAGAATAAATATGAAAATTACCCAAAAAAGAAAAGTTCTGATTTGACTAATAAATCAGAAACTGGAAAGAATTATAAGGTTGCCAAAATAAACGGCAAATAAAATAGAGTTTCCTAACAAAAGTTATTAGCGATCTAAATATTACTATAAATGGCAAAATTGGCCTTTTTGGGGCCTAAACAGTGACGAACGCCCGAAATCCATTGTGCATTATCTTGCATAGCAAAATGACTACTGATCCTTGGGTCGATTCCAATGGACCGTGCGAAATTCAACCCATTCTGACAACGTCGATTCTTAGGCCTTTTTAGGCTTACGTGGACGCAACCGGTCCATCCGCGTTGATGCAACCCGGTCTGCATCAAAAACCCACAAAAATTACGCATGATAACGTAAAAGATTTTATGGTTTTTGGAAGAAAATGCTTTGTATTTGGTAAAACCCACAATTTCAATCACGCGATAAAGTGAGATCTTGCATGGTTGTTAGAGGGTGTGCTGGCCACCCCGGTCTCCTTTTATTTGTGAACCGTTCATTTTATCCATCTCATCCATTTTGTAACGTAAAAATTCAGGTTAATTGGATACCGGTAGCTATGTTTTCACAAAACTATAAGTTATATTGTCATCCAGGGGCACGTAAAAATTTATGTTTTCACCAGTAGCCTTCCGATGCATTTTTTGACGGCTCGGATGTGCCGAAAGGGCACCACGTCACCCATACCCTATTTGCACGTAAAATTTTCTCGTCATCGTCCAGGACACCCATAATTGGTATTTCACTTTAGTAATAAATGATGAGGGGTCCAATGCCAACACTAATACCTCTACCCTCCAAAACCCACAAATTCAAACCCACATTTTGACAATTCACTGGCTACGGCTTGCTTTGCTTATGACGTACATGGATCATATATAATCCAAGCCAGAGTGGTGGATGATCCACCGTATTGTGTTGTTTCGAAACAAATGCTAACAAAAGTGCACTTATAAGCTTGGAGTAAGGTGTTGATTTGTATGAGGGTTTTGGGTAGAGGTGTAAAATGGGCCTTGTCGGCTTGGCCCGACACAAAAAACTCCGGCACAGGCACGGTTTGGACATGGTAAAAGTTGGACACGACATGGTCTGAGGCGGCATGGGGCACGAAAATGGGTGGGCACGGCACGGAAATGGGTGGGCACGGCACGGTAGTTGGCTTGGCACGACACGGTCTAAGCCAGGCACGACAAGGTAGTTGGCCTGGCGTGGCATGGAACGGCATGACAAGGACTTAATCAGGCACGACACGGGCACAGGCACGGTCTTAGTCTGGAACGGCACGGGCACGATACGGTAGTGTGAAGGGCACCGCATGGTATAACAATGAAAAAAATGAGGGAAAATAAAAATAAAATGAGGAAAAATAAATTTTATTTTATTTCAAAAAATGAGGAAAAATAAAAAATGAATTTTTGAATAATAAAAGTGAAAATTTTGATATTTGAATTGATAGGTGAAAAATAATTTTTTGTAATTACGCAGAGAGTTTAATTTTGAATAAGTTTTCATTAAATAAATGGAATTTAGAAAAATAAATAAATACATAATAAATAAAAAATACATTTTTATAAAATAAATGATGTTGCCAAATGCCATAATAATGAAGAAAAAAAAGATGGAAATTAAAAATGAATTTGTGAATAATAATTAGAATTTAATAAATGGACTTGCCATAATAAGAGGGGGGGAAATGAGGGAAAATAAAAATAAATTTTTGAATAATAATTAGAACTTAATAAATGGACTTGCCAGATAAGGGGGGCAAAAAAAGAGGGAAAAAAAGATTTTTTTGAATAAATTTTAAATAAATAAATGGACTTCACAAAAATAAATAAATACATAATAAATAAATAAAATACATTTTTATTAAAAAAAATTAAGTTGCCAAATGCCATTATAAGGAACAAATTAGGGAAATTATAAATGAATTTTTGAATAACATAAATGAAAAAACTTAGGGGTAAAATAAAAATTAAATTTTGATAACAAAAATATAAATTTTGGAATTTTTTTTATAAAATAAAAAAAATTTATTTGAAACTGAGGAAAATATGAAAAATAAAATTTTAATAAATAAAATGAATATTTTGAGGGGACAAAATTTGGGGGAAAAAGTGGGGAAAAAAAAGAAATATGTGAATAAATTTTAATTAAATAAATGGACTTCGCAAAAATAAATAAATACATAATAAATCAAATATATAAAAATGACTTTTTGAATAACATAAATGAAAAAACTTAGGGGTGAAATAAAAATTAAATTTTATTTAATTAAACTTAGGTGCCCTAATCGTGTCGTTCTCATGTCTCCATTTATCCTGCGCAAAAATAATTAATTCAATGCTTAATTCATATATCTCCATTTAATTCATACTAATGTTTCAAAAAATTGCAGTTGGGAGGTAATTATGGGCTTTCATAAGGCCACTCAATCCAATCTTCGAGGCGGCAAAAAGAAGCATAAATGTGTGTTTTAGTCTGCAGTGGCAGTAGCCGTGTTCTCTGTTTCTTCTAGTGGTATTGTTAACAGAAATAGACTCTGCTTGAATGAAGCTCAAAGCTGTTTGGAAAGTCAACAAATTTTTGGGTATCGGTGGTTATGATGGTGAAGACGAAGAAGTCATTATTATTATTATTATTTTATTTTTTTTGAACGGCGAAAAGGATAGATTTTATTAATAAGATAATGAGAGTAAACGCCCAAAATGGTTGCCAAAGATGACAACCAAAATGAGCAAAGTTTGTCATGACTAGTACAACCAAAAGCACACCTAAATATGCAGTTATAACAAATACAACAGAGCAATAGCAATAGGTTAATATCAAGTGACAGTAGCTGCAAATTCCGTTGCATAACTCCAAAGAATATCAATAGCAACGAAAACACAACAGAGTAGTAGCAACCACAGAGCAGTAGTAATAGGCTATCAGATACTCTCAAAGTTGCTATTGCATTTGCAATAGCAGTTGCATAACTCCAAGAAAAATCAAACAACAGCAATGGAAACATCACAGAGTAGTAGCAATAGGCCATCAATTGCAGTAGTAGTTGCAAAACTCCAATTAAGATAAAAGCAATACCTGGAAAGTCTTCAAAACTGCAACGAGAGTAAGGCAGTTCAAACCCAACAGACACCTGAAGATACCCCATTCCCAACAACCGGAACAGGATAATTAAGCAGACTCCAAGATGCTCTTCAGTCTATAAATGTAGTCATTAATAGAATAATCATAAGAGTTCTCACTAGCATTAACCCATAACGATCCTAGCAATTGCACCACAATTAAAACCATATATAATGTACGAGTGAAGCACTGGGTGAAGGAACTAGTTAGGAGATCTCAGAAGCAACAACTGGAAGAAATATCGTCACAAACAAACAATTGGATGGGAGAGACCTTATAGATCACAAATTGAAGAATTTCAAAGAATCATGGGCAACAACGTAGCAACGATAGAGGTATTTGTGGATTAGGAAGTTTACATTACATGTAATTTTAAGGGTATCTGCATGGGGTATACCCCTTGTACCCATGTACGCTTTCTTTTTAAGATGCACGCAACCACCTACATTTGAGATATGACATTCCAAAGTTGTGATGTAATTTCACATTTTAATTTTGAATCATGTGTTTAATTTCATACTTTAATATCTGAAGAGTGGAGTGTAATTCGTATTCTAAAAATCGAAGTTATTGTAGCGTGGACATTTTCGTTTTTATTTCAAATGCAACCACCAACCGTTCAAATTTTACATTTTGAAATTGTCATGAAATTCAAATTTTAATGTCCAAACCATGTGTTTAGTTTCATAATTTAATATATGAACAGTTTTCTATATTCATATTTTCAAATATGATATCTGTGTGACAAGATGAATTCACTCATACATGATATAGTAATGTAATGTATAACTACAAATTCAAATTCTCTATCACAACTTGTTACAATGTGTCACATTGCATTGAACATTTGGATGTAGAGATAAGTTTTATTTGCTATATTTGGAAGGAGACATGTTTTCGTTGGCAACCGAGGAGAATGTTAAGGTCTGTAGTGGAAACATCCTCCTTACTAAGTTATTCACAACAACCGATATTTTCCATCTTTATTCTGACACAAAACATGGATTTCAAAGACTAGCCAAAGTTCAATGTTTTCAATCCCTCCCAATCTAATACCTCACAATTTGACGAACATGAGTTCAATGTTTGAAATATGAATAGTGTAACAATCCACTATCCAATGAAATAAATTCTCCAAAGGAAGCTACAAACAATGGGATGAGTACATGTGGTACGAAATACCGGCCATCAAGATATATAAAAACTAATATCAAGATACTCAGGTTTGTTTGTACGAGATATATGAGATCCATAACCCGATATAGAGGACTCCAAACATTGAGGAAAATAATGAAAACAAGTTGTATTTAGTAAGAAACGGGTTGTATTTAAGAAATTATCACCTCTCAATCAAAGTCTATGGAACTATGCAATGACACCAGCACATGGGTGGGTCCCCCCTCTCCCGATCAATAATTAAATATGGATTGCATTAGTAAGAAATGGGTTGTGTTTAAGAAATTTTCACCTCATAACTAGAGCCACTGGGACTACACTGACACCACCACATTGGCAGGTGCCCCGTCCCCCTCAATAATTTAAATAGGGGTTGTATTCAGTAAAAATCAGATTGTATTTAAGAAATTTTCACTCGTAAGCAGAGCCAAAAGTTCCACCTTGTTGGCAGAGCCAGTGGGTTTGTATTTTGTAAATAGAGAGGGTTGCATCTATGAACTTCTATATCCTTGTAATTTTATTTTTTTCATTGACTTTCAACAAAACAATACAACTTTCCATTGCTTGAAGAGTGGAGATATATTCGTAATAATGTCATTATCATTACAACAAGTTTACATCGTTTCATACTCACTAAAAACAAACTTATGACTCAAGCCAACTTTGAATATGTTGAGATACCTAGAAAAAACAAAGCTTACAAAAAAGAAAGGAATCCTTGCAACATCTTTTTTGTTTGTTTGTAGCTTTTCCCAACAGATATGGAATGATGTATTGGGTAAGTTTGGGATCCAACGATGGGCAAGACAATGGGATGTGGAGCTGGAATGGGCATGCGATCATTGTAAAGGTAAATCTTTTTGTGTTATATTATTCAAATTGTTCCTTACTGCTGCCTTGTATTATATATGGCTAGAAAAGAATGCTAGAATTTTTGGGGGATGCTCAAAAGATTCTAGTATGGTCCTTGCAATTGTGGCAGAAATTGTGAGTACAAAGCCAGCTCTTGGAGGAAGATTCTCAGCTCTCAAGAAAACCTTTGGTTGTGTAGCCAATGGAATCTACCCTGTAGAATGTTTAGAAGTTGAGTCCTCTTTATTGCTTTTCTTTTGACCATGATTGGTTGTTCCTTGATGAGTTGTATTGCTTTTGCTTGGGTTTTCCCCTATTGTAAGCTTGGTTGTTTGGTTGGTATAAAATTTTCACTTACCAAAAAAAAAAAAAAAACCTTTGTCGGGGGACATTGTGTCCCCTAGTATAACAGTAAGTGCTAAATGGTACTCCCGCTGTCCCTTTTTAGTGTCAACATTTTCATTTTGGGTTGTTTCTTAATAAGTGTATGTTTTGAAAAGTTAATGGGTAAAAATTTATACAAATATCTTTTTGCCTTCTTGAAAAGTTAATGGGTAAAAATGCGGGATAATTTTGAAAAGTAAAGGTAAAAGTTGATGTGAAATATGTAAAGTACAGGTAAAAGTTGATGTAATAGGTGTTATGATGATATTTCTTTAATAAGTTGAATTTACAAAACAACACTTAAAAAAGACGGAGGGAGTATAACATTTAACCACTAAATGGCGTAACCGAAGCGTAACAAAAAATCAGATGTTATAACATGTTATGGCTCACTTTTCTTGCGGTGTCCCTCTCATAACATTAACCACTGAATGACATAACATTAACTACTAAATGATATAACAATAGCTACGAAATGGCGTAACTGATCTCCCCAGATGAGAGGGGGATATTGAAGCGTTTTCTATTATTATCTTATACTTTCTTTTCTTTTGCACTAGTATTATGGATTTGAACCAAATTAATCATTTTAAAAACAGACGATAATATTAATATTTAGGGATTTTTTTTCATTTCCATTAAAATTGATGAGATCAATCCCTCGACAGGAGTAGATTAAAAAACTTAGAGATATGGACTACGTGACAAAAATTCAAATAAAACAACCCTAAAGAAATCCACGACAAAACTTTCGAATTTTCTTCAACTTTTATATTTTTATAAATGAATATTTAATTTAAAGCAAGACACGAGTTTCGACACTAAAACTAAATTTAGACTAAAGTCGGCCAAATCTATAGTGGGGTTGTATTGAGAGAAAATTGATAGCAACAAAATGTTGAAGAGGGCTGAGAGAGCTGCAAAAAGATAAAATGGGGTCACAATCTCGCAAAAAACCTATTCCTCTCTTCCATAAAATGTGATGATAACTCAGGACGCGTGCCCAGATTGCAAACTACAATGCACCCCTGCACTATAGAATTCCCAGGTCTGTTATTTATAATTCTTGTTAGACTAGATTTGAATTACTATGAAGCTATTTGCAAGGTTGTATGTAGGTGAATTTATTAAGATACTTGACGTATAAAAAAATTGAACACTGGGATTTGGCTCAAGGTGTGTAGCGTTTCTTTAAAGTGTGAGATTTGGCTTCTCGGCGTGTAGCGTTTCTTGGGTGAAGTCTAGAGTTCGACTCTTATGAATAGGAGGTTGACCATTGTAGTAATCTACCAATACTAACATGTTAAAATTCTATTATCATCTGGCAAAACAAATGTGTAACAAATTGAACTACTGTAAAGATAATAATGAATTTTAAATCAATAGATGAAATAAAATGAAGTAGTGAAAGCTTAAATATAGAAATGGATTGTACATGCTCAAAAGTACTTGGTCACCTCCTGACTTCTGCTCTATTAACAAGGGTTACAAATAACAGTCTTTCAATAAGGTAAGATTCACGTACTCTGGACAACAAAATATGTAACATCTACATCCAAGACAACTCGATAGTCAATACTATGCTATGTCAGAAGTTTGAACCCTACAATGCAAAACGAACAAAAGCCAAGTCACGAACTTTCGCTTCTCTTTCGTTTATGCAATTTCCATTGTTTCAGTATGTAAGATACTCCCTCGAATAACGTTGCCTTCCTTTCTTCCTTGAAATTCCATAGTTCCGGAATGACACACCGACCAGTGGGGTCGTACTCATTTATCTCGGTCAAGGCAGTTGAAACAGCCTCATAAACCTCATCGCCAAACTCACCCTTTAAAACCTTCAGTTTCTCATCCTCCTCGTTCACCACTTGCTGAACACCCAAATGGAAAATAGACCAAACAATAAGGTTATTAAAAAAGGAAAAGGGAAGGTAAAAACATCAATGGATATAGGCGAGGATTCTGAGGAATAAACAAAAGAACAAATATCACTGCAAGTCTGCAATGTACCAAGAACAGAAAAGTTGCAGCAAATGGATGCAAATCCAGCCAATTTCTTCAACCAAAAAAGGATTATAAATCTTCTGCGAGACAAAAAGAAAAAGAAGAAAATTGCAAACAAGAATGCTGAACTGATTAATTATCAGGGTAAGATAGATGGGGAAAGAGGTAGGGGCCAGGCAGGTTACTGGTAGTCATGTGCGTAATTCAAACAGATTTCCTTTCTTTTTTGATTTGGAACAGTGGGTCTTAGGTTCAAGCACTTCTAATCGTCTGATTGAGCTGATTTTTTGTGGGGTACCTCAGAAAAATGTTCTAAGAACAATGAACGGTTCAGATCACTCGTGTGGGACCCAAAATTAGGTCCCCAAGAGAGCTTTGTACATTTTCTGTACACTTTTTTCTGTACCTCCAGGTTTATCCGATTTCCTTTGCATTAGCTATATGGACATTCAGTGTGCCTGTAATGTGGGCTGGTGCTGAATCTGTGGGGAGGGGCTCCTTTGGTCATGCTTGGGGAGGAACGCTACCATTGGTTGCCCATGAAACCACCCTTCTTATCAAGCATTGAAAAAAAAAAATTCAAATCCCTTGGGAGTTGGGACAGAAGGAGAGATTTCATGTAAAAAACATAACATTTTCATGAGGACTTTGCAAGCCCACCCGATTAGTGTTCCTGGTACACATGCCTACAGACACCCGACATTAAAATTTCAACCAAGATAGTAATGCGTTCAAATGCGTAGGCAATTTAGAGGAAAACACAGTCTAAAGAAAATAAGAAATACCAAGGAACATTACGACAATGCAGCACCAACCTTATGACCTCCTGCCGCTAGGATGATTTTGAAAGGATGCCAGTCTGGATCCTTCATATAACCCTGCCACAAGGAACAAATTTCTGTCGCTTTGTACCCTGCTTCTTCACCTGTATACTTTCTCTTGACTGCTCTGTGGAATGGCTTAGTGTCAAGCTCACCCATTCTCTTGACACCAATGGAAGCTCCGTTGTCCTCCATGAGTAAAAACTGAATATGGAGGGAAAATTATCTGATTTAATACATTATCTGTTAGAACACATTACACTCATATCTATACTCAAAACATGCACTCTTCTAACTGAGTAACTGACTGATCACTGCACTCTAACGAACTAATCACTCACTTGACTTCACACTACTGACGTGCACTTGCCATCTAACTAATTAACAAACTTCCGAACAGAGGAATATAATCTAGTGTTGGTCAGGTGCACTGTGAGCAGTGGACCTTGTCCAGTATCACTAACACTTCAGCTCCTAGATGGAAAGAGAATATAATACGCTCAACACTTAAGAATGAATTTTATAAGAAACCATATTAACATGAGCAACCACAAGAACTGCATTAATCTTTCCAATAGAAACCGTATTAACATGAGCAACCACAAGAATTACATTAATTTTTCTTCTCTCCAAGGAACAGTAGAAAACATCAGAAGGAAAAAGACTCTGAATATTGCGTGATACTGAAAGGGAGTAGGGCGTTTTAAGGAGAAAAAGGCAAGGCACAGAATCCATGGTATTTACTGAAAAGGCAGGACACAGAAATTCCTCGCAGAATCAAGGGGAACTGGAACTACATGCCTACCTTTAGCAAAGGTAAACAAACTTACAGAAATTGTGCTATTGGCAGCTACACATATTGATTTATCAATGTACTAGGAAGAATGGTGTGGATCTACACGACATACCGTTCAGTGCCTTGCGAGTTCAGCATTCAAACCTTCTTCCAAACAAACCACGATAAAAGAAAATTACTCACATTAATTAACTCTTTGCGAGTTTCTTGCAACTCATCATTACTTTTGCGTTCCTTAGTAATAAAAGCTTCAATCAGACAACCTTGATCTTCAATCTCTTGCTCCTTATCCTTTTGAATTGCTTCCAGTTTGTTCTCAAGTTCTTCCACCTCACTATCCATGTTGTCCTTTAGCCCTACTTCAACATCCTCAAAGGATTCTTTAAATACTTTCAGCGCCAACTCCAGTGCTTGCTTGGCATCGAGTTTCTTCTCAAGTTCAAGAATCCTTCTGTGAAGCTCTTCATTTTCTCTCTGCCATTGAAATTTAATGAAAATTATGCAATAGTCAAATTAGTAAACATATGTTTCCATCTAAGTAAGAAGATCATAAACAGAAAAAACACATATTATCTTTTCTATCTGCCGGAGAAACATATCATATATTATACAATACCATAATTAGTAGAATTCAGCTACATAACTGGCATTCTACTTAAGTAACTAGTAATAGAAATAGGTCATCTTACCTTTCGTTCTCCTGCCAACCTTGAAGCATTTTCAAGATTCTCCTGTAGTTCAGTAATCCTACTATGGAGCTTTTCTTTTTCTGTCTGCCATAGAGACTCATGATATATCAGGCGATGGTTTAATTAGTTGAATTCGGCCACAAAATTGGCATTTTACTTGCAAAATGAACAATAGAAAACAGGTCATATAACCTTTTGTTCTCCTGCCAACACTGAAGCATCTGCAAGGTTCTTCTGCAGTTCAGCAATCCTACCATGGAGCTCTTCGTTCTCTATCTGGCAGAGAAACTCAAAATATATTATGCAATTGTATAATTAGTTAAATTCAGCTACATAATTGGCAATCTAGTTGCATAACTAGAAATAGAAATAGGCCATCTTACCTTTCGTCTGGAAGCCAAACAGATAGCATTTCTATGATTATTATACAGTTCGGCAATCCTAGCACGGAGCTCTTCATTTTCTCTCTGCCATAGATAGTCATAGAAAATCATGAAATAATCGAATAAGTACGACTAAACAACCCAATCATCACTCTAATAACATAACTAGAAACAGGGCACACTACCTTCCGTTCGTCTGCCAACCTTAAAGCATTTTCAACTTCTCTAGTTTTTAGAAGAATTGCCCTCTCAGGCTGGAACCAAAACAAATTTCATATCCAAAGTAATAGTCAAAAACGTCCACGGGGGTTATATTTTAAAGAAAATGCCATCCACAATAGGTAATCAACTGCATAAATTTCTAGTAATCAATTCAAGTAGTAAAAAGTCTAGTACCACTTTCTTCTCAGAGACAATCTTCCTTCTCTCCTCCTCAAATTCTTTTTCACGTTTCTTAAGATCTTTGTCATACGCTTCTAAATGATTTGTTAACTTTTCATGCTCATTGAAGATCTTTTCCAGTTCACTCACTGTAGTAGTTTTCATCTTCCTTACATCTAGTTCAGATTAGTTCCACAAAACAAAACAAGAAGAACAATCACCATTGTGAATAAAATGTTACTGGAAAAAAGGCCAGAAGAATGAATTTTTTCAAACAGAATGTATAAGTTAATCGCGCACTGTGAATAAGGTCAGAGAGTTTCGCAGAGAAGGGCTCTTTTGCAACTTTGCCTTCCTCAGTAGCATCCATTGCAGATTCTGAAAATGAAGCCAACACAATAAAAGATAATATGAATGCCTATCTTCAAATCATTTAGAAATTCATACCACTGAAACTGTCAACACCATATGTTTGCGCTTAATTTTTCACACAGATCAACAAATAACCAAACTCCAGGTCATGAGCTAAAATTTTTCTATCCACCATATTTTTTTTTACTGAAACAGCACATGACATGTTCAGCGACAAATTTAGTGAAAAATATTAAAGAGAGAAGGTTGAAAAAAGGAACAAACCAACACAAAAAAAGCCCATTGCAAAATGTAGTCCTTATTTTGCTACTAGTTCTTATCATACAGCTTTGCTTGGTATATTATTTTCATTTATGGCTTTGATCAATAGGAATTTTCGCAGACACAACCTTGTTTGGTTTTGGTTTTGAGTTCTGGTTTTTGGGTAACCATTAGAAAATAGGTGGTAATGCTTGGAAAGATATAGAGAAAAATGAGAATAATTTTTCAAAATAGGGGTAATAGTTGGAGGGAAATGTGAGTAATGATTGAGTAACAATTAAGAAATTAAACCGATCTCAAAACCCAAAATGAACAAGGTCATGCATTCCTGGCAGTTTAGAAAAAACGAAAACAAAAACCCCAAGTCGTAAACCCTAAACCCTGAAACTCAGTGAACATGAAAATGGTGGTGAATCGTACCAGGAGATTATATAATATTGGTCCAATGTGCCTTCGATCTTTCTCTCACATGCACAAACACAGTCTCTCACTTCTCCATCAAACTCTGTTGAGAGATCATCTAAAGTCTAAACCACCTCTCGCTCCTCTCTCACTAACGGTGTGGATTTGCTCGGAAACTCTTACCGGTAAGAGTACTACGCAAATAAAACAATTTTTACTAACAAACCCACTTGTGAAACGTATTCCTTATTCTGCTAGTAGTTCATAGTATCATACAACTTTGTTTCGGATAAAGTAGGAATTTTTGCAGAGACCAGAAACCATGAAACGTAGTACCGGACCATAATGCAAGAAAAAAATGAAAATGGTGGTGAAACCTTACCTGTTGATCAAAATATCTGTGCCTTCAATCTTTTACTTGGATGCACAAAACACACGCAGTGATTCTCAATTCTACCGCTGTTTCTTATGAGTAAATAGCACAAGACCCTTCTTTCTACAGACTACTAAACGGAGCAAAACCAGCCACGTATTAGGTGGCAGTAAAAGGCATAAACCCCAATTTTGTTCCAGTTTGGACAGTAGTGGGAACTGGGAAGTGGGAACCAACTCGGTTCAAAGTAGATAATTTGAAGGGAAAAGGCTTGGAACACGAAAACAAAATATGAAAAAGAACATGAAAAAATATTCGACAGATGAAATTCATCTGGTGGTACACTGGTGGATGTGTTTATGTTTTGTTTGATGTTTTCCTTTCATGTTTTGTACCAAGGCCCTAATTTGATGTGTTTATGTTTTGTTTCATGTTTTCCTTTCATGTTTTGTACCAAGGCCCTAATTTGATGTGTTTATGTTTTGTTTCATGTTTTCCTTTCATGTCGTGTTTTGTACCAAGGCCCTAATTTGAATCATTTAATTTCTTTAAAATGTGTTTTTAAAGTATAGCAAAAAAAAAAAAAAAATTCCCTCCGTCTCAAATTGGATGTCTATTTTTTAAACTCGTGCCATTTTCAATCGCTTATATCTTTCAACATGAATTTCAAAAAATATTCAATATGGATCTTGTTTGATACCACCTCGGTTTCACAGGCGTAATTTGAACCCTTTAGGCCCCGATTGGATGGTGCTAAAATTCCAAGGGATAAGTTATAGAGGGTGTATAAATTAAGAGGGGATATTATTTTTGGAGGATTCACCCACATTAATGTAATATTTATGGAAGAGGAATAAAAAAGTAGTTGGTATGGATGGGGTATTAAAAAATGGAGAAAATAGTATTTGATTTAGATGGAGGATAAAATGGGAGATAAGGTTTTTGTAGTTGAAATAAGGAGGGGGTGTTATTTTTTCCTTATACCCGGGATAACTTTTGCGTCTACGGTCTCCCTCACCCCTTCATTTCCCTTATTTCGTACAATACTCTATTTTTTCTTTGTTTTTTGTTATAAGTAGTTTAATAATTCAAAGGCAGCAATTTTGTACATATTAATTTTTTACCCATATATATAGCTCCCAAATTACTTTTATTCAAAATATCTATTGAATCAAGATAAAAGAAATTTCTCATAAGTTTTTTTTTTTGGGAAAATGAACAACTAAATTTTAATTTTCTTACATAATTACTTTGTCAAATGAACATTCACAGAAAAATAGATTTTCTTTTCTTTTATCTCACTTCAATTCACTTTTTTCAGGGCTAATTTTCTCTCACAACATTCTTGACAACAAATAAATCCACTATTATGAGAAATAATGAAAGAAGTCAACGAGAGAAAAATTATTCAAGTGAGACTAGGATTACCCTACTACTTTTCAATTCCCCCACTTTTCATTCTTTTTAATTTTCATGGCCCTTTCAACTTCCTTGAGTATCATGGAGAAATAAATTTAGAAAAGTAAGTACAGACCTGAGAATTTGCTACGACTGTACGAGGGTGCACTAAAGGTTGTAGTGTGCAATCTAGTCATGTCCGTTGCATTTTGTAAAAGAGTGGAGTAGTTTTTGGGGGGAGATTCTGATTCCATTTGAGCATCGGACTGAAATGCCCCCCCTTTAACTCCCACAATGGAACCTATGTAATTAGGGGTGAAATTGGTTCGGTCCAGTTCTTGGGCATATCTAACTGAATCGAAAAAACTCGGTTCGGGAGAACCATAGAACCGAAATCGGTTTTTTAAGGTCTATTCGCTTCCGGTTTAGTCCGGTTTAGATGTCGGTTCCGGGAAGAGAGAGAGGGGATGATCACGGCAAAAAAAATGTACAGATCTAACACCAAAATAAAGAGCTAAAATTAAATTTAAAGAGAATGAGTTCCTCCAAACAATACAACTTTTTGATGAAAAGAGGACATAAATTACAAAATCTCCCCTTAATATGTCACTTCCACTCTTCATTTTAAAGAAAAGAGCATGTGTTGGAGATGCTCTTAACCACCCAAGTTGGTAATTAAAGTTAGTTACACGTTTGAGGGTAGGGTTCAATTCCCAACACCCTAGATTTTTCAAGTAACATTGTATATAATACATATTTTATATATAATATTTAAAACCGGCTTCGGTTCAATATTTCGAAGTCTTTAAAATCGAACCGAACCGGCTAAATTTAAAAACAAAATTAAAAACCGGTTAGCCGGTTCGGTTCTTTGTTTTTTTGTTCAACCCTATAATGAATCATCCCAAATTAACCAGTAAAATTCTTGTAACATTCGAGGTATAAAAATAGAAAAATTGGACATAAAAATCTATGCCAACATAGGTGAATCTCGACTAGTTTGTTACTCCTCTAACTCCACTATTTAATAGCATCCTCGCTAGCCTGACAAAACAAAAGAAAACACCAAATTTAACCACAAAAACACATTTTATAATTTAGCAAACCACTTTATCAAAAACTCAAAAAATCAAACTCTATATCCAAACTTTACTATATTAAACTATTCCCCCCAAGTCTATAAAAAAAAAAAAAAAAAATTCCCCCTAAAACCTACTCTCCCCGCCTAGCCCCCACCTCTTCAGCTTAAAGTAACCAAACCAAGCCTTATGTCTCAATTAATTGGGGTCGGCTACATGAATCTTTTTTCTCTATTGAGCTCTGTAAAGTGCTGCTTTATTGCTTAAACCTAGTATACTCAGATCTTTGCGTACTATCACATCTAATGTCAATTTGGGTCTTCCTCTCCCTTGTGCGTTTCTACCCAAAGCTATCCTATCTCACGAATTGTTTCATTTCTAATCTTATCTCGTCTAGTTTTACCACACATCCACCTCAACATTCTCATTTCCGCTACACTTATCTTGTTCACTTACTACTTCTTAATAAGCCAGCATTCTGTCCCGTAAAGTATCGCTGGTCTAATGACAGTTCTATAAAATTTTCCTTTCAATTTTGTTGGTACCCTCTTGTCACACAGTACACGTTACTTCTCCACTTGAGCCACCCCACTTGGATCCTATGAGTCACATCATCTGCAATCTCTCCATTTTAACTAATAATAAAGCCTAAATACCTAAAATGGTCCCTCTTTGGTATCTCCTCATCTTGGATCTTCACTCTTTCCTCATACGCACTTCTGGTATCACTAAACTTGCAGACCATATACTCAATTTTACTCCTACTTATCCGAAAGCCGTTAGAGTCTAATGCTTCCTGCCAAATTTCTAACTTAGTATTAACATCACTAGCCATTTCATCTACAAGGACAATGTCATCTGCAAATAACATACATCATGAGATATCCTTCTGAATCTGCCTAGTCAATTCATCCATAACTAACGCGAAAAGGTATGGGCTCAACGCTGACCCTTGGTGCAATCTTACTGTGATGGAAAATTCACTCGTTTCTCTTGTTGGTGATCTAATGGCAGTGACTACACCTTCATACATGTCTCTGACCACGTCAATATAGCCTCTGGTCACTTCTTTTCTCTCCAAAACCCACTATATAATGTCTTTAGACACCCTATCATAAGCCTTTTTCAGGTCTATGAAAATCATATGGAGATGCTTCTTCGTTGACCTGTGTCTTTTTACCAATCTCCTTAGTAGGTAAATAGCTTTCATAGTTGATTTCCCAGATATGAACCCAAACTGTTTCTCTGACACCGTAATCATCATCCTCAATCGATGCTCAATAACTCTTTCCCACAACTTCATCGTATGACTCATCAACATAATACCTCTATAGTTATTGTAACTTTGAATATCCCATTTATTCTTGTAGATAGGTATTAAGATACTCCTCCTCCATTCGTCTAGCATCCTCCTAGATAAAATAATCTTGTTAAACAATTTTGTCAACCAAGTCACCCCAAAGTCACCTAGGCTTCTCCACACTTCAATGAGGATACCATCTGGTCCTAAGGCCTCACTCGGTTTTATCCTCTTCAAAGCCTTGGCCACTTCAAACTTTTGTATCCTCCGATAGAACTTGTATTCTATTTTCTCGCTAGGGACATCAACTTCCTCCTCACCAAAACTTCCTTCATGTTTCTCATTTAACAACTTCTAGAAATACATCTTTCATCTATCATTGATCTCCTCATCTTTCACCAACACCTCCGAATCACTACCCTTTATACACTTAACTTGAGAGAAATCTTTAGCTTTCCTTTCTCTTAGCTTGGCGAGTTTATATATATATATTATTTTCTCCATTCTTACTATCAAGCCTAGCATAAAAATCATCGTAGGCTCTCAACTTAGCCTCACTAACGGTCTTCTTAGCTTCCCTATTAGCTTGCTTGTACCTCTGAAATTTTTTCACATTCCGGTCCTTTTGCCACTTTTTAAAGCAATCCTTCTTAGCTTTTACCATGATTTGAACCTCGTCGTTCCACCACCATGTCTCTTTAGAGCTTGGACCTTTTCCCTTTGACTCCCCAAGAACTTCTTTTGATATTCTTCTAATTCCGTCAGCCATTGTATTCCACATACTATCACTATCACCTTCTCCTCCCCACTCCATCCCTTGGCGCATACGCCCCTTGAACACATTTAGTTTCTCTCCTCTTAAGAACCATCATCTAGTTCGTGGGCTTCTAGTTTCTTTTCTCGGTCTATTATTCCCCTTCAGACCAATATCTAACACCAAAAGTCTATGTTGTGCCACTAGACACTCTCCAGGAATGACCTTACAATCCTTACATAACAAGCGATATGTGCCTCTAGCAAGGAAGTAGTCAATCTGGCTTCTATTGGCTCTGTTTAAAGTAAAAAACTAAAAAGTAAAACTTGTACCTTTTCAGCTTAAAAGTGCTCTGCCCCTGGCCCCACCCCTCTCTCTCTCTCTCTCTCTCTACAAAAATGGTGTGACAGATGAAAATGGGATTAAAAAATACATTTGGTATGTGAATAGTGCCTACTCAAATTTGAGTAGGCACTGTAACAAAAATAAATTGGTGAGTGAATTTAGAGAGGCTGATTTTGGTGGATTTTTAGGGGATTGACTCTCTACTTTAGCTTAAAAGCTAAAGCAAGGGAGTTGATGAGGATGTCCTAATAGCAAAAGCTTAGTGACCCAGTCCAAAATTAATAGCCCTTAAAAGATTTCAAACTCAAAATCTGAACTAATAATTGTTCCCCGGGAGGAGGGAGCAACTCCGGCCTTGGTAGACACGGCTCTGCATTGGCTTATGGGTTGTCACTTGAGGACCTTAAAAAAATTGTTTAGAATACATGTAATTTTTTGTAGTTTTATTTCAGTTTTATCCTTTTCTTACTCAAACTAAAAAGATTTGAACACCCTTGAACATGTAACCCCAAAAAATTTGAACAACCAATCCCAAAATATTAGCGCACAAACTAATCTGATGTAAAAAAACACAACAAAAATTCATAAGAGGCTCCATAGCTTGGTTAATTTAACAACCTAACTTTTACATTTTAATTTACATGTAATAATTTTTACCTCAATTTTTTTTTGAACACTTATTCCTAACAATTGAATACCTAATATATTAGCTCAAGGAGCTAGTAGAGTAAATGTAATTTTTGAACACCCTATTAAAAATTTATGGAGCCACCACTTGCCTTTGGAGGTTTATATTGAGTTTCTTCTTGTGTGTGAATCTACTTGCAGAGACAAAAGGGTGAACTTGGTGCCATATCGCAAGCGGTAATACAACATGCAAAAATCGTGCCGTATCGGATCTGAGCCGTTCAATCATCTTAGAATAATTTTCCCAAAGAAATGGGGGATTTTTGGATCAACCACTTACACACGTCCAATGGAGCTGATTTCTCGCGTGGCCACTCGGAAAATTATTCTAAGATGATTGAACGGCTCGGATCGTTCGTGTGGGACCCAAAAGTGGATCCCCGAGACCCATTTACGCACGGTCTATGCACAACTATCTGTGCACGTAAAAGCATGCCGATTGCGAGTAGAGACCAATATCAGTGTTCAATGTGCCACCACTCTCCAGACTCTCATTTGTCCATTGGTTATTACGTTGGACCAACACTCGTTACTCATAGCTCTCTCATGTCAACTTCTTCCCTATGATGCCCATATGGTGCTCGCTCTGAGCGGTCTAATTGGCAATCAATGATATCAATTATCTGACATGTAAGGTAAACATTTTACACGTAGACTAATACTATTTTGAAATCTTGACTTTTAAAAACACATTTGAACGGCTCATATTGGGTACTACAAAGGTGTATTCAAGACTTTTGAGTCTCGATAAGAATATAGATTCCGAAGTACGTGAATGAATCATACATGCCGGGTTTTTAGCCCCTAAATATAAAGTCATAGGCCTATTAGAATATTCAACTTTGCCGCGGATCATTTTTTATCTTTTTTTGCTAATAATCTGTCATAGCATACAAGTCTGGAAATAATTCAACAAAGTTTCTACAAAAACTTATCCAGACATGAAAATAGTCAAAAGCATCCAACTAAGCCCCAAACAAACGGGTGATAAAAACATGAGATGTTAGATTAGAAGCATCTTGAACACATCATTTGGTATCAAAAGCAAACCTGGTAGTAAACGACTATCCTACGATTTACACAAAAGACAGAACAACTTAGAGGAGGTGTCTAAATCCAAATATAAACATAAAGCTTAGGATTTAGCAGTCGCATGTTGTTTACCACGAATTTGCTTCCCTACGACAAAAAATGACATTGCCTCCACTTGAAACTGTGCAGCATTAGACATGGAAGCAATGACCATCAAAAGAACGCCAGATCACTCAATTTCGTTTCATGCTCGGTTTATAAAAGCTCAGCTGTTTTGCCAAGTGAGATATCCCCTCCTTTAACGTTGCCTTCCTTCCTTCCTTATAATTCCATAGTTCTTGCACGGGGCTCCGTCCACTTGGGTTATACTGGTTCATCTCGGTTAAAGCTGTTACGACGGCCTCGTAAACTTCCTCACCAAGCTCTTCCTTCAAATTTTTGAGTTGCTCGTCCTCCTCATCTATCACTTCCTGAACAGCAACATCAATAAAAAACTATAAATGTTGAATATAATTTAATTCTATCTGCAAATTTGTGGGTTCATTGGATTCTTGCATGAAACTTATTTTTTCATTTAAGTTCATTAAATGTTTTGTTCGTTGGGACTTGAGATTTGCGAATCACCATCCCATTCTCTTTGTTGCCTTGGGATGAATATGCCGACTGCAATTACACATGGCATTGCACTCCTCCTTAACTTGCAGTATTTACAGCTACTACAAGGACCATAAATAGGTCATCAAACCAAAGAAAAAATATATATGACGCTTCTTTTATGGAAAACAAAAAGCAGATCGATAACTTCCTCTTCCAAAGGGATTTCTGTCTTCCCCAAAAACAAAAACAGTGTTCATTGATACAGATTTCATTAATTTATATTTTACATACTTTGAGCATACGGGCGATTCCTGATTCGTGTGAAAAGCTTTAGCTGCACACAAAGCTTCCGTGGATGATTGTTGTATCTTGGGAGTGGAATGTCACACAACTCGGTGCAAGAGGGAAACATATCTTCTCTTAGGAGAGTGCTTTACGGGTGCCTCGATCAATATAAGTTTTCTCTTATTCTTATTTCTATTATTCAAGTATGGTCATATTATTATCTAGTTGTGTAGTTGTCTCCAATTATTTATGTTTACAGAAATTCTAACGAATATTTTTTCCAACAATAAATAGTATACAAACATGCAAGATCCGTTTAGATTTCTCGCTAGTTGAATTTGATTCTATGAGAATAAACAACTACTGATGCATTTTGATCACACCAACTAATCTTTTTGGAATATTGGGATGTGTGCATGATTCATGAACACTCCCCAATTGCGATAAAATCACTCGATGATGATCAAAATAGGCAATGTAAAATAAGAAATCTATGAATACCTTATGATCAACTTTCCATGGAATAACCTTAAAAGGATACCACGACGAATCACTTATGTAGGTCTCCCAAATTGAGCACCACTCTACTGCTTTCTCATCTGCTGTTTGACCTTCATATCTTCTCTTGGCTGCCACTCTCTGCCCAGGTGTTCCGCCTTTACAGCTTCTCTTGGCTTCATTTTCCTCATGTTCTGCTACTTCGTCATTGAACTTCCTTTTTGCTGCAATCTGGAATGGCTTACTGTCAAGCTCGTCCATTCTCTTCACACGGATATATGCTTGGCTGTTGGCTAAAGCCTATAGGGGAGGAAACGTAGACATCATGAAGATTCTAAGTACAAGAAGAATTGAAATACTCAAACAACAGGACAACACAGGTTTCCTTGTTTGTCCTATTTAGTTAGTTCAACCAGATTAAAAATGGGGTTCCTAATAGAGGTTACCGAAGTATTCCCATACATAAGAACCATAATTGAATATCTCAACTCCATGTAACATAAGTTGTTTTCAAAAGAAAAGAGTGGCACTATTGAACTCCCAATGGAGAACTACTAGAGGAAAACAACAACAATAGTCATACAAATTAACATAACAAATTAAAAAAGTCAAATCTACGGTCAAGACTCAAGAGCAGTAAGTAACCATAATGAGAGAGAGAGAGAGAGAGAGATGGAATTTTCAATTAGTGACAACTACAAGTAGGTACACGGTGTCGTAATGATGAAGGACAGGATTGAAGAGGGTCAAGGATGAACAGAACATAAAGACAAGGGGCTGTATTGGGGCTGTGAACAGTCTACATGAACATTAGATAGAAGAATTCTAGGCCACACACTTAGACACCCTTAGGCATCACGCCCAGGGCCTATTTAGGCATCAAGCCAAAGAAAAAAGAATTGCATCACGCAATCTTAAAAGCTTGAAGCCACAAGATTTTGTATATTCCTTCATACTCTTGAAGTTGCATCAATTTATAGGCTTCCCAACGTGTGTGAGTCCAAAGTACTATTCCTATTCCTAAGAGACCTAGGAGGCTAGGAACAATGAATCTATCATTTGATGGATGAACCTAGCAAAGAAAGAATACATATGCAATTATCACTAGGGCATTAATATCAAAAATTGAACCTAATAATTGCATTCAATGAATGCAGTTTGATGTTCGAATGCACATAACTAAGTAGACTCTTATATCGACCAACGGGATACCGATCAACCATTGATTTCGACTCTTCTCAAATTACCAAACTACCCGATTCTCAAAAACAAAACAAAATGACCAAGCTAACCATTGCATTCATTATGGTCTGCATAGTCTGCAATACATAGTGATGGATGATACCAAGAGACTAGAGAAACTAGCTGTTGTGCCAAAACCCGAAGTAGAGAATATAACAAAACCAACAAGAAAACAAGAGACAAGGATTTACGTGGTTCCCTCCCAAGCACGGAGCTCTAGAGGTACATCCACGGGGAAAGAACAAGAGGATTCACTATCAATGGAGAGAAATACACAGAGCCGGCTATACCCGTAACTCTGACTTGAAGCATCCACACAATATCTAGGGACAAATCTCTGAGGCGCGACCTACAGAGCATCAAACGTCTCACACACACGAAAGAGACACACACAAACCCTAGATATCTCAAATCCCAACTCAAGACCACACCAATGGAACAACCAAAGAAACCCTAACACACTACGGGGAACCCCATGGGGGCTCCCTCAAAATGATTCACTCAAGAAGTCCAAACCCTAATAGCCCTCAAGGCCTCTATTTATAAGAAAGTACAAAAAATTAGGTCAAAACCCTCATTAAAAACTGCAGCCGCACAAATTCGCGTAACGGTGGTCCGGACGGGGATTCGGTGGTTTGGACTACCGACGGTGGTCCGGACGGGGATTTCGGTGGTCCGGACTACCGAGACAGAATGTCCAAAAACGTCCCAAAATCCACTGGTCCAGACGGGGCTTTCCTTGGTCCGGACCATAGGTCCAGAAAACGACTTTTCACACCAAATTTTGCACTTTTCTTCGACCGTCTTGAATTCAAGGCATATCTCCAACACTAGCTGCATAGCCATCATAACCTCAAGAATTCATGTTTCCACCACTAAAGAAGAGGTTTAAGTAAATTCAAGTACAACTGCATCATCAAACTAAGTCATAAAATTTAACCAGCTATCTTTGGTAATTTTGTTTTGCTTCCTTCTCTAGACCTCCTACCACCTACAAAGCATTATGGCCTCGAAGATTTACAATTCAATGCCCAACAAGTCTTAATGTGCACAAATCAAAAGGCTTAACTTAGAAGTGTCCAAAAATCAGTTTAGTCCACTGTGCAGCAATCAAAAGGCACTACAAGGACATTTCCAACAACATTTTACTTCCGCTCACGGAGAATTGTCTAAAACCTAGTTATCGAGGCTCTCAAATTTTTCTAAGAATTGTTGCTTTCTCAGCATTGGCATTTGGAAAGGAAGATAAGACTTGGTACGAAGTCCAACTTACCTTAAATGGTGTATTTAAGGAGAACACAAAAGTTGGGAATTATTCTCAGGTTGATCAATGTTGAAAAGCTGAATTCTCAATGTTCCCCAACCCTCTCTAGTTTCCGCTTCAAACAATGAATTCTCTGTTAAACATTATTCTTAATTGTAGATGCATTTATTTACTCTGCTTTTTTCAAATAACAATTTTCTAATATAGCATGAAAAGCATGTCGAGTTACATAGCAGAGCAAAAGATGATGAAGTCTGTTATAAAACTTAAAACAAGTGCAAATTTGTTGTCATTTTGTCTTTGTGGTTACTCCAGCAAGTCAATTGGATAATGCCCATAACAAGCATGCTAGAGAGCAGAGCCTTGGCAGTTTAGCATTCAAAACCAAGGTAGATCAAATCTCCAGACTACATAAGTACAATTTTAAAGTAATATCACTCACATTAATTAAAACTTTCTGAGCCTCTTGCAACTCATCGTTGCTTTTCCGTTCCTTAGCCAGAAGGACTTTATTATCCAATTCGAGATGATCAATGTCTTCATTTAGATCATGTCGAGTCACATCCCCCATGTTCTTATGTTGCACTTCCGCATCCATGGTTTCCTTTAGGCCGACTTTACCTGCCTCGCCAAAAACTTTCAGAGCCAACTCCAGTGCTTTCTTAGCATCGAGCTTCTTCTCAAGTTCCACAATCTTTCGATTAAGGTCTTCTTTTTCTCTCTGCCATAGCAAATATAGTAATTATGCAAATCAAATTAATAAAATCAGCTACATAGTTGCCAACCTGTCACACAATCTTAAAAGCTGGAAGCTGCAGGATTTTGTATAATTTCCTTCATACTCTTGAAGTTACATCAATTTATAGGCTTCCCAACGTGTGTGAGTTCAACTTACTATTCCTATTCCTAAAAGACTTAGGGGCTAGGAGCTCATTGGAAAAAAGGTTCCATGTAGCTGACCCCAAGTAATTAGGATATAAGGCTCGGTTTGGTTTTGCAAGAGACCTAGGAGGCTAGGAACAATGAATCTATCATTAGATGAATGAAACTAGTAAAGAAAGAATACATATACAATTCTCACTAGGCAATTAATATGATGAAATGAAACTAATAATTTCATTCCACGAATAGAACCCTGCGGCTTAATGTTAGATGTGGGAATGCATGTAACTAAGTGAACTCTTATATCGACTAGCAGGATACCGATCAACCATTGACTTCAAGTCTTCTCAAATTACCAAACTACCTGATTCTCAGAAAAAGAAAAAAGAAATAACCAAACTAAGTCTGCATTACATGGTGATGGATAACACAAAGAGACTACAGAAACAAGGAATTCTCTCTTAAACATTATTCTTAATTGTAGATGCATTCATTTACTCTGCTTTTTTCAAATAATAATTTTCTAATATAACATGAAAAAGCATGTTACTCGAGTTACATAGCAGAGCAAAAGGTAATGAAGTATGTTATAAAACTTCGAACAAGCACAAATTTTGTTGTCATTTTGTCTTTGTCCTTACTCCAGCATCCCAATTGGATAATGCCTATTACAAGCATGCTAGAGAGCAGAGCCTTGGCAGTTTAGCACTCAAAACCAAGTTAGATCAAATCTTCAGACTACACAAGTACAATTTTAAAGTAACATCACTCACATTAATTAACACTTTCCGAGCCTCTTGCAACTCATCGTTGCTCTTGTGTTCCTTAGACAAAAGGACGTTATTAACTGATTGGAGATGATCAATGTTTTCATTTAGATCGTGTCGAGTTGCATCCACCTTGTTCTTATGTTGCACTTCCCCATCCATGGTGTCCTTTAGGCCCACTTTACCAGCCTCACCAAAAACTTTCAAAGCCAACTCCAGTGCTTTCTTAGCATCGAGCTTCTTCTCAAGTTCCACAATCTTTCGATTAAGGTCTTCTTTTTCTCTCTGCCATAGCGAATATAGTAATTATGCAAATCAAATTAATAAAATCAGCTACATAGTTGCCAACCTGTCAACTGCTTTTCTTCTCTCTGAGATCTCCCTCTCACTCTGCAGGCAAACAAATCGGTTCTCATTGTTGACAAATAATTCCAATGTCTCTGACCCAAAAGCAATCAGAAAAGCAGTTGTACTAGTGCTACCGAATCCTTGAGTTACTGGACCAAATAAATGGAAATGGTGCGTGGGAGCAATATTTCACAGAAAATGCCACTCCACAGTTGGATAAGGCTGCATGCATCCGACTCTCTCAACTGTTGACATTCATAGTTGAAGGAGCCTCATGCTTTTTTGAGAAGGGCTATTTCCTAATGGTGGAGATATTTAAGTGGAAAAGACTATTGTTTGGTTATGAAGTGCACAAGTCAGAGCAGTAACAGATGCAAATTGTGTTATTCCAGGGATGCCTAAATAAGTACAATGACAAGTTGCTACTCTGGCATGTCATTTGCCAAACTCAACTTATAATCAATTACATTAAATGAAATATATAATACCTGTATCTTCTCAGTGTAGAACTTCAGTCTCTCCTCCTTAAATTTGATCTCTCGTTTCTCCAATTCTTCTTCACATTCCTCAACATTTGTGGCACGTGCCTCGAGTTGCTTTGCTATCATTTCATGCTCCCTTATCTTCTCACTGTAGAACTTCAGTCTCTCCCCCTTAAATTTGGTCTCTCGTTTCTCTAATTCTGCTTCACGTTCCTTGACATATGTGGCACGTGCATCTAGTTGCTTTTCTATCATTTCATGCTCCTTGAAAATCTTCTCCAGATGACTTTCTGCGGTCTTCTTCGTCTTCCTCACCTCTAAATTAACATAATATTAGACATAACAAATTTTCCAACAACCAATAGTGAGAGATATTCTAATGAAAAGCAAATACAGAAGACTGGTAATTTTGTAGGGGGAAAAAAGGAAAGGAAAACAATGATGGGTTACCATAGACATTTCAAGAAAAGGGCTACAGCATACCCAAAAAAAATGGTCATAATAAGAAACAATCTACAGAAGGAAACATCAACTAACGAAAATAAATCCTAGTTGAAAAATAAGCTACGGCATTCATGCAACTTTCAGGAATACTGCTGCCGGAATGTTTAGGAGACAACTGTAACCAATGTTTGCCTAATCTTACCAATGTAATTCATGACTAAATCAAATAATTTTGTTACTTGCCAAACTTGTAACATGTCGGTTCATAATGTACAACCATTTCTAACTGCCGAGAAAAATAGTACCTAAGAAACACCCTAAAACGTCGTAACAAGTGAAGCAAGTTATACAAAAATGATAGATATACAACAACTAACTCTAACCCAAAAAAATAAAATAAAATGTAAGACATGAACTAAATTCATAACTAAACAATAAAAATGCATAACTTCACTTTTGGGTACATATATTTATTTTTTTGGTAAGTAAAATTAATATCACCAAAATGTGCAAAAGCTGAGGTGGTACCCTACGCACACCCAAATTCTTCTCAAAAGCTTCAAACACAACGGGGCATTCCCCTGAACAAAAAATACATCACCAGGCAAAACAAAGAACCTCCAAGAGAACCAAACCAAAAAAATGTCTCATAAACACAACACACACATACACACACAAAAAAACACTAAACGATTCTATGGTAAAGTCATATAACTGAAGCAATGAGCAGTGTTTGTCACAAATAGAAAAAACAATCAAAATCTTAGGTCATACTAACTTATTTGTTATCTCCATGAGATGATTGAACTGAACAGCTGAGATAAAATGGATCGATCATAAAAACGAAACATAACAACGGAGGGTTCGAGCAGAGTAATATTTGTAGAGTACGACGCAGCGGAATAAACAAAATCTTTTATTGTGTATGTTAACTCTTGTACATACACTTCGCACTCACGTCACTTGACAATACTCACACGAAGATACATATGACTCTTATTTGACACTTACAATATCTACGCACACTCTTTGTGCTCACTCATTAGGTGGTCTCTCCCCCACTTGGGTACTCTCCCAACCAAGGGGTGGTTCATCACCACCAAGGTGGTACTTCCTCACCACACCACACAAATGAGGCCTTCCACCCTTTATATAGTCATCCACCTCCTCAATGGACGGCCAAGATCATTCTCATCCAACGGTTGATATTCTTCATCTAGAATCCTGCTAGAAAATATATTCTCCTCCTCACACCTCCACAACATTCTAGAACTCTCCACACAAGTCTAGCATGTAGTGGAGTCTTCCATTACCTTCTTGAATATTCCGGAACCTTCTTGAATATTCCGGAACCTTCTTGAATATTCCGGAACTCTCTAGGTTCCTCCACTTCTAGAAATATCTAGAATATTCTAGACCATTCTAGATTTATCTAGATTATTCTTCAACCTTCTAGAGAGTTCTCCATTATTCTAGAATTCTCTAGAATACCCTCGAACCTTCCGGACTATTCTAGAATTCTCTATTCTATTATGGAGGATTCTAGATCCATGATCTATGGAGAGTCAAGTGTTGACTCTCAACAATATTATGTGTTGGTAAAGAGTGAAGATAATTGACACAGGAAAAGTCTATAATACCCACCAATTACGAATCGATTACCTCTTATATAAGATAGGTTACAAATTTTTTGTATAAAATTTATAAGACGCACAAAAATATTATGAATCATAAAGAACATATTATGAATTATATTGCTGAAAAATTACAATATACTAAAAATTAATCCGATTTGGCATGAGCTGACATAATATGAATATGATATACAGCCTTAGGCGTATGTTGTAGCTACTCCCATTGATGCAAACAATACTATTCGCTCACGCAAAGTGTAGGAAAGAGCTACTTACAATTTCAACTGTCGAATGTGAGCTTTGAAGGTAGAGAGAAAAACTAATCGAAGATGGAGATTTTTGTTGAATTCCAGAGAGAGAGGAAGAGAGACACGAATAAAACGGAGAGCAGTAGAGCAGTAAGAAAAGAGGCTGATTTTGGGGGATCCGGCGTTGGTGCTGCGCAAGGAGTGCATAACACGCGTGCTGTGCAATCCGAGTCGTCTGCTCGGCAATGAATGATTCAGATTTCTTCTTGAAAGATTGGATGTTGCACAATCAAAATGAAATACGGACCAATTGCCGAGCTTGAATTGCACAGCACACGGGTTGTGCACCCCTATGCAGCACCAATCCCAAACCCGATTTCAGGGGAGTAAAAGCGCAAGAATACAAAAACGTCCTTTCCCTCAATATCATGTACATAACGTGGTCGACGCTGTCTCTAGTGTATGTGTTTGGAAATGCAAAGAATAGAGGAGAATAAATACTCTTTTCTGTCCCATTTTGTTTAGAGCCGTACACGATCCGGATTAGACCGGTTCTTTAGAAATTCAGTAACCAGACCATTCTGACTGCTTCTAGAAAATTATGAACCAAAACCTATCTAATATACGTGTAAACCTGTCCAGATCTAAACTACAAGATCGGACTGGTTTTGGTTCGGTTCGGATTCTATCCGATTAGCATTGGAACACTTTTTCACAACACATGAACTCAAAAGATATTAATTTAGAATTTGGAGTATCAAACAAATCATAAAATAATTATATGATTTTATGAGATTCGAAACTAAATATGATCCACATGATGCAATAAATACTTGACAATCTACCGTAAATAAAAGAACTCCTAGAAATGATGAAAGCGACTAATAAAGTAGCTTAAACAAATAATCAAATGGTCTGAAAACACAAAAAATAAATTCAACATGATGTCTTCCTAGAATGAAATTTGGGTTTTAGTAGGGTGATAGGGTCAAACAATTATAGTCGTCTATATATTTCTAACAAAATATATTTGTACTCTAAATAGACATAAAGCAGTATCTCTCAATCTTCCATCATACTCCATACTTATCTGGAAAAACAAATCAAATGATCCAAACAAATAACATCAAAATTGAAGTTTATATAGAGAGAAAAAAAACTGACAAATATTCGAACTACTCCATAAGGAAACAAAAACCAACAAATTTAACCGAAATGATTCAGACCCACAGCAATCATTGTGGTGGATTGATGTGGCTTGAAGAAAGGAGTTTTACCTTCTTTCACAGGGATCGTGCTCTTGGAAGGCGTGAAAGACAGGACTCAAACATTTTCAGTAATACATTTTTATAAATAGTGGGAAAAAAAAAACATAAACACTCTATTTGGTCGAAAGTTTTGAAAATAATATTTTGAGAAATATTTTTGAGATAGTGTTTGGATGAGTTTTTAGAAAAATAATAATAATTAAAGAGATATGTAATAATTGGAGAGAGAAGTGAGAATTAATGATTGGAGAAAGAGATATGAGTAGAGAGAGAAATGTGATTAATGATTGGAGAAATGAGAGATGGGGAAAAAAAATTTGCAATTTTTTTTGGAAATGTGAAGTAAACAAAGTGAAAACATGTTTGGTAGTATCCAATAGAATGAATTTTCACCTACAAATTAATAACACCACCACCTAATTAGTCTTTAACTTACTAATAAGATTTTCATCATAGCTAACATTCCACACCTATCAACTTTTAAGTTCATAACCAATTAAATGTAACAAAGTTACAAATATATAAATTATAAATAGAATCAGCGATTAAAATTTGTTCTAGCTCAAATTACGATTCATACTTGCTGAAATTTGATGATCACAAACATTGGACATACGATGGAGTCATCCGATCTAAGTAGGATTTTGAGAAGTTGCTCTCGCTAGCTGTTTGACAATATTCTTTGAGTAGATCGTCAATTGTTGGCATCGTGCATCCTAAGGTAATTGGATCCAATTGTGAACCGTACAAGTTGTGGGACTATACTTTTATGTTGAATGGGAAAAGGATTATTTGAATGCTCTTCTGCAACTCTTGGGAGTTGGGACACCTATACAGATTCTGAACTTAAATGAAGAGTCTACTGCCTTCATATCCATTCTTAGCCAGTATCTTCAAATCGCTGAGCCTTCCCCTCCCTAGTCCCATCTCACCTAAACCTTTCTTTTTTCAACCCCTGCCTTCCTAATCAACGAACTAACAGGATCAATCATATATAGATTAGGCTTGTCAATAGATCGGATTTGATCTGGATCCGAATTCGACAAATTCAGATCCGATAATCCGGAACCGAAAATTCTAATAAAATCCGGATCGGATAATCCGACCCGTAAGCAAGCAAGCTGGAAAGGACAAAAAATTAAATTACCGGATCGGATTCTGATTTTCGGATTGGATATGTGGAATTTGGATCTGGATCAGGATTAACATTTTTGAATTTGTGAATATCGAATCCGGATTGGATCCGACCCACTGACAGGCCTAATGTAGATACAATTGCAGTCGACTCCATTTCAAATTACCTAATAAACATCTCCAAAAAACTCTTGAAAATTACTAACTTCAGCCAAACATATAAGCTAATTCTTATTCTGCTCATTTTCCTAGCAATCCCAATCCAATCAAATAGAAATATATTCGTCTTTTCATGCCCAATAACATCAACGAAACATATTCAAACCCTCAGAAACATGAAAACAACACCAAACAAATCAATTAACATCAGCATGTAGCTCACTTTGCCCTCGTGTCCTATTAGGCAATCGGATCCGCACGAAAAGCACAAACCTCTGCCGCTGCAGTGGATTACTCCTCCTCGATAGCGAAATCTTATTGATAATCAGTATAAAATAAACCACAAGCTCACTCTCACTCTCACTCTCTCACACCAATTGATACCAATCACACTCACTTTCTCACTATCTCTCTCTCACACACACACTTGTAACCCCCAAGCACACAAAATACAAGCACACAACGTACATATTTATAACAGAAACAAATAAACCAGAGTCACAAAATGCCAACCACTTGCATTTATGTACGGACGAAAAAACCAATTATCTTTTGTGTCTCTTAACTCCCGTATCACATGGTCATCCGTATTGTGCCCCAAAATGATCATCGTACTGTGGCGAGTTCGCATTGTTAGCTTTTGCATTGTATCACATGATCATCTGTAATGCGGTCAAAATGATCATTGTCAGCTTTTGCTTCTTATCATATGATCATCTGTATTGTGGCCTAAAATGATCACACTTTTGTAAAATGTGGTATATCTTCTGCCAACCACCATAAAGAGAACCACCTGTATACACTCCGATTTTGACTCAAAAAACCTCTCAAGCATCGCCAAGGATGAAAATGCCCGATAAGAGCACACAGAGCTTGATTGTGAACTTGAAAACCTCTTCAAAATAAACCCAAGCTTACACCACCTTCTAGTTCATTCAAAACCCTCTTTTTTGATATATAATATGTCCCAATCCATTTTGAAATGAGGGAGATATGCACATTTTACCAAAATAACTTATTTTCCTAACCTTCTGAGGGTAAAATGGTCATAGATTTTGATGAGCAAATCATCTTGGGTTCAAACCACATGGGTTAGAAAGTAGACTTGACAAGATTTACAATGCTTAAAACCATGCGCAAAACAGAGTTTGGTAGCACCCGGAATGGCCCCGCGAAGTTTGGAATTTTGTACAGTGGACAATTTGTAGTTGATTTTTTATGAAACTATGGGCTCCCCCTACATTGTCCCACGTTTTCTTCATTCCAAACTCCCTCCAGCAGACTCTGCCTCCACATTTTTAAGTTCAAAATTTATTTTCCCTCTAAAATCTACCCCAAACTCCCTCATTCTCTCCTTATAAATACACCCCCTCTCCTCCATTTCAAAGAAGATAAGTTCCTCCCTCACTCCCCTCTCTCATTCTCTCCTTATACGGCATGTCACAACACAGCCTGACACAATAAAGTAAACAGGCACGGCACGAGACAAAGCACGGTTGACACGGAAGTTGAGTGGCATGGCACGGCAAACACGTTTGACACCCCTAACATTTACAGTCCAAGTAATAACATACAATCACAGGCCCATAGCAAGGTCCTCCAATTAATCCAGGGATAATTGATTCGTAAAACAGACAATTCAAATAAATTACACATCTTTTTCTTTTTGTACACTAGAAATGAAAAAATAAAAAATCACACATCTACAGTCTCTAAGTCCAAGGTGAACTATTTTGTGGTGATTCAAAGTAAAGGCGTAGGCCGAGAGCAACAAATTAGCTAATGATTAATTTAATAATATTGTGGGATTGTTGAAAGAGACATGGATAAGTATAGTGATCACTCGCAATTTTTGCCTAGTCTGCTGGGTTGCTCTAAGAGAATATTTTTTTGTCAGCAACAAATTTTTTATTAAAACTCGACAAAGAATATATTGAGATAAAGAAGCCATCACTAAGCACAAAAGCAAGGAAATGGAATTTCATACACATGCATCTAGCGATAATGTTGAATGTAATTCAAAGAAAAGAAAAAAAGTACAAAAAGAGAGTGGGTAAGAGAACATTTTAGGCCTATAAATGCAGTGGCGCGAATGTGTTTCTCTTCTCACACACATTCTCTCACTCACACTCTCTTTGTTGTTGAAGATGCTTCGGAAAATCCTACGCATACAGAATATTGGGACCAGAAAATGTTCCGATCTGCTTGGGGGACCCGCTTTTGGGTCACACACAAGCGATCCGAATCGTTCATTATTTTTAAAACATTTTCCCTAGGATTTCGATTGAAACGGTGGGACTTTGGTTTACGCACTTTTAACCGTCCGATTGAGCTGAAATTTTGTGGGAGCCCTAGGAAAAATGTTTTAAAAATAATGAATGGTTCGGATTGCTTGTGTGGAACCCAAAAGTGGGTTCCCCAAGCAAGTCGGTACATTTTCTGGTCCCAAACTTATCTACCCCTAGTCGGGTCCATGTGCTTCTTATATTGCAGGTTTAATTTTAATCAAATTAAGGTGATCATTCTTTCCCCATTATGGAGAAGACTAGAAGAGTGTCCTAATCTTTCACAGAAGAAATCCCAATATTGGCCCAACTTAATAAGCCTCAATTCAGTTTCAGATTAAAAAAGCGAGCTAAAACGCCCAATTAAAATCCTGGTCCATCAGAGCCTCAACCCGAGAAAACCCGATACATTGAACACCCAAAACAATGCTCTTGGACAGTTCTTCCAGTGCAGTCAATCAGATTCAGTCTCAAATATTTCTAACACAATTAGTTCGTCTTGGGTGTCGAAGAAGTGCTGAACTAACCTGACCCGTGAACATCTCTATACCTGAGAGTAATTCTCATATGTTGTGTTCTCCTTAAATGCACCATTCTAGGTAAATTGGACTTTGTTCCAAGTCTTATCTTCCTTCCATTTGCTTCCCCCTCTATAAGAAAGCACTGATTCTTGAAACGGAAATTATAAGTACCCGGAAATAACACCCATAATCGACCTAGAACTTGAAATTCAATGGCCCAGATTTCATTCCTAGTGAATACTGTGCCATTGAATTTCGAATTCTTGGTAAATTTTGAGTGTATTTTCTGGATATGTAGTGGTCCTGTTTACTAATTAAGTGCCTTTTCATTTGTGCACATTAGACTACTTGTTGAACATTGGAAATTTTTGAAGCCATAATGCTTTGTAGGTAGGAGGAAAGCAGAACAAAATTACCAAATACTATATATTTCTAAATCAAGTCTAACAAGAGCTTAATTAAAAGGGGTGAGCATGGACTAGATTGGTCCGGTTTTGTAGGAAACCGAGAACTAAAACACTATCTACAGATTATGAATTTGGAGAACCGACACAGCCCATCAAATCTATAAATCCAAATTAACCATTGGAATATGGTTCGGTTTCGGTTTGGAACAATGGTTCACTTGAAATTGAGATTTCATCTTCATAAATTATTTAAAATACTTAAAATTACAGATATAATTGCAACCAAAACTTGTGTTAAAACCAATTATATTAAAATCACAAAAAACTCAATATTATCAACCACAAGAGAAGACTATTAGTTATCCCCCAAAGTCCTACACTAATAAAATGAAGTACTTTTAAGTTACTAAAATGAAGGAATTGGGTCAGGAAATTAATTAATGAGCAAAAAGATTAGGAAACTAATTGACTATGCCCAAGTCATGTACTTTTATTGGGCCAAAATTATAGGAAGCCTTTGATACATAGAAATTTAAGGGAATTAATCTTGGCAATGAAAAATAGGGCGGCGGAATGGAGCATTAGACTAGGAAATTAATTAACAATTGAAAGAAAAAATTATGTAATGGTATATCTAATAAAACTCTACATATATTTGTATACATATATGTATATGTGTACGATTTGGAAACTTAAATTCACATACCAAGCCATATAGTATGGTTTCTAATTTTTTTAAATTACGACGGAACCACACTCCTGAAACCAAACCAAAAAGTTCTATTTGGATTGGATTAGATTCACAATTTGACGATTTTTTTAGACACCCCTACTTAATTTATCTAGCAAATGTATTGTAATAGATTGTTATACTACCTCTCTTTCCCCTCTCATTTACTTGTTAAACTAGGTTACAATTTTCCTTCCTCCCGTTTCTTTAGAATGGATAATTATTCTTCACACTTTATTTTTCAAAACCAATCAAACAACAATAATCAGAATTCTTTTAAAATTTCTCAATCACTTTCCTTCCTTTTACCTCTCTCTATTTTTGCATTTCCATAAGTTGCAAACACAGCAAAAAAAAGTCTGAAAAATTTAGAATGGGCTAGGGTCTTTTCGACTCATCACTAGTCTGACTAGGGAGAGGTCAAGGAACATGACAGTCCAAGTCTCAAACACTGTGTTGAGATGACGGGTGTCTAGAAGGATTGGAATACTACTCTCTCCGTCCCAATTTTGTTTGCTCACAATGAGAATGCGTGCAATTTCAAACCCCTACAAAATATATTTCTCTATATTGTTTTTTAATTTGTTTTATACCAAATCAAAGTGCTCATTGAGTACTTTTAATTTGGTATAAAAATTTAAAAATATTATACAAAAGTACATTTTTTAACATTTACAAAAAAAATGCACGTTTTCCAAAGCAAGCAAACAAATTGGGACAGAGGGAGTATGATTTTGTGTCTTTAACTGTTTGGATGGAGTTTGAAAAGAAATAGCAAAAGTGTGAAAGGAAAGGAAATGCAATTTCTGACCCATCAACCTAGACTAAAGTAATCTAATCCAAGGATTAGCTTGAAACTTAGGGAAAATATAAAAATTATAATTATATTTTTCTTTTACCATTGCTTGGTCTGGAGAAAAACTACCCATAGAATTAAGTGCCAAAAAAGTAAATAGAAGGAGAGAGGAATAGAGTAGCTAGTTTCTTTTGTTCTCTACTAGTAGCAAGCCCAAATGACCAAAGCTAGAATAACTAGCCAAGTAGAGAGCCTTTTGGAACATAAAATATAGGTTTGGCTAGGTATTATAGCCAAAAGAGTCCAAGCAGAAAGTCTCTTGGAGATGCTCTTATATTGGACACCCACCTCTCAACACTATGCAATCCACCCGCCAAAAACCTCTAGTCTATTATTTGCCATTAAGCAAAGTCAGAGTTCCGTATACACACACACTAAAATTTCTATTCAAACCCTTAAAATCCGGACTTCGTCCACACTTCATAGATCCCGATCGAATTTTGACGATCTGAACCGTCCAATGAGTTTTTAAGGGTCTCCGTGAGGAATCAGCAAAAAAAAATACTGAGAAGAGCTTGATCTGAGCAATTTGTCATAAAAACTGTATATGTCCGTTTTTATGAAAAACTACTCAGATCAAGTCCTTTTTAGTATTTTTTTTGTGCTGATTTCTCATGGAGGCCCTGAAAAACGCGTTTTAAACACATTGAACGATTCGGATCGTTGAGATTTGGTCAAGAATTAGGAGGTGCGAACGAAGTCCGTAACTTAAGGGGATGGATAAGAAGTGGACTGGTTAGGATTTTTTCCCCTGGTAAACTACAGTAGTACACCGCAGGTCCAAAAGATATTCTCGTTGCCTCATTCGGTCAGCAGCTAACATCACATTAATAAAACAAAAAGACAATTCCAAAGTATCCAGTATCCACTTGCCATTCCATCTGCTGGATCCGGGGCTTATGGCGCCTACCTTAGCTGTCTATGTCAACTTTTAGTGGTTCGCAATTAAGTAAAACTCATCCGGGTGGAGATAACTCTTACCCAGAAGAGTTTATTTTAAATTTAGATCATTAAATACACTTTTAGACAACTGTGATTGAGGACTATAACCCTGTCGCGCTTAAGGCCCCCAATCCCATCTGGTACCATTAGGTCCATTACATTAACCAAGAGGTACCCTTCCAAAGGAAAAACTGCAGCATTCTGTGGGGAATAGGTAATAACCAAATAAAGTTCTAAATGCGGCCAAAACAGCGAACCATTTAAGACAAAGGCAAGTACAATCATAGTTGAGATACAAAAGGTAAGCTCCTTTTTTTTTGACTTCCCATTCTAACTTCTAAGCCACAGTGTGTTGTATACTGCGATATTGTTTTCAAAATCGATTGTATTTCATCACTTGAATAGACATATACTAAAAATACCTCAACATGACTACTCTTTTTTTTTTTCTTTTTCTTCAAATACTCAGAATTTTAGATATGCTAAAACAACCTCAACAATTTGAGATATGCAGAATCTCTGTTTTCTTCTCAGTTCTTCATTTCTGCTCAGCAAAGGACATGATCCTAAAAATTTTGCAAAATTTATGTTTTATTAAGAAGTAAAGAAACCCAACCTTGAGATCCAGAGACCGTATCTGACAAAAGAGAAGCTTTCCATCAGCATTTCAACTCAACTCTTTCTTCTCCTCTGCATGTAACTTTCCACTTTTTTTATTTTATTTTATCATAAACAAAATTTTATTGAAGTTACACAATGAAGGATATGTCGATAAGGAGAAAAAACGATCCAACCAAAAGTTACGTACATCTAAAGGGCAAAGCCCAAACACCCTTGAGTCTAAGATGCCCAGATAAAATAATTAAAATACACCCAAAGGCTTTCAAAGCCCATATATAACATTAAAGCACAAAAACCTTAGCCCAAACACGTGGGTTAAGCCCAACCCCAAGAAACCCAAAACCTAACCCCGAAACACTGTGCTAAACATCTGCCGCCGCCGCCAAAGACTCTGACAATCACCACCACCACCGCAGTCAAAACCACCACCACCACAACACCACCAATCCACCTCCAGGAGCCGTTAGGCAAGGACTATGGCACCCATCAGTTACTGTAGTGGGAAACCACAGCTTCAACCACCCCCACCGATACATCACCTCGCTGGAGGCTCAAGTGGAAAGCATGTAACTTTCCACTTGATTCTCTCCATTCTCTCTCCTTTTCCCACCTTCTCAAAGGCTCAAGTGGCTACTTTGAATCTCCCTTTTCAAGCATGGGAAGCTAAAGAATTCCTTGTTCCAAATGGCTCCTCTTATAGCCCCAGATTCGGATGGAATGTCACCAATTTTTTTTACCAAAAATGCTGGTTCTTCATCTCAGTTCATATCATTTCGGCAGCCCTCTCTTTTCTCTACCCGGGTAAGATTCTGAGAGAAGTTAACAAGAAATTCATTGCTTTGGTTCCTAAGATTGATTGTCCAACCTCTGTTGATCATTTTAGGCCTGTAAGTCTCTGCAATGTTCTGTATAAAATCATTTCCCATGTCTTAGCAAACAGAATCGAAGTAGTGATTGGTTCTTTGATCTCTCCTTGTCAAAATGGATTCATTCCAGGTAAAGTCATCACTGATAATACCTCCATTGGTCAAGAAAATTTAAATTCCCTAAGTTTTAAAAACCTTAGATTCCTCCTTAATTCAAAAAACAGATTACTTCAGTATTTTTTGGATCATGATTACTCAATATTGATGTGTCTGAAATCGTGTTTCCTTTCACACCCTTCACATCTCTTTTTAAAGAGTTAGAGACCCGGAATCATATTCCGATTCCTCTCTAAGACACCTATCATCCAAACACATCCTCAAGATTTATAAGAGACCATCACATTTCTGGACATCTCTCAGTTCATAACTACCAAGGAGAGTGTCGAATTAAAACTCTAGCCCCTTCAAATTTTCCAACTTTTTAGGCCGTGTTTGGAACTTGTGGAAGTGCGAAGAGTAGAAGAGAAAGGTAACGAAGGAAAGTGATTGATAAATTTTTTTTAGAGGAATTGGAGAAATCTTGATAGTGATTATTGTTCTTTCATTGGTCTTGAAATATAAAGTGAATGAAGAAGAATTATCCTTTCTAAAGGCAAGAGAGAAGGAAAATAGTCAACTTAGTTTAACCAGTAAATGAGGGGAGGAAAGAGAAAGGAAAATAACAAACTACCGCAATGCATTAGCTAGAAAAATCAATCTCTTGTTAGACTGGATTTGGATTACTATAAAGCTATTTGCGAATTCGTACTAGTACCTTCTATTGTTTTCAATCACTGCTATCAAGTTTTCAGCTAGTCCCTTTACCCTATGTTGTAAAACTTCCATGAAGACTTCAGTGTTTCTTCCGTCTCTGCGCTTTCCATTGTTTCAACATGTAAGACACTCCCTCTTTTAGTGTTGCCTTTCTTTCTTCCTTAGAATTCCATAGCTCTGACAGGGGATATCGACCACTCGGATTGTACTGGTTCATCTCAGCCAAGGCTTTTGTCACAGCCACATAGACTTCATCGCCCCATTCATCCTTCAGACTTTTCAATTTTTCATCGTCTTCGTCAATTATTTCCTAACAAGAAGAATGAAAAGATCAGAGGACATGACAAAGAGTTCAACGAAGATAGGCGAGGTATGAAAACAAACTAGTGTTGGGGCAGAAAAGGTAGAGCAAAGTACACCTCCCTCGGGGATTAGGCTGGATGTCAAATCTTGCATACGGAACTCTAAATATGACAATGACATCCCACAGTATACCCCCACGAGAGATGAGGTCATGCGATACTTCCATTTATACAAAAAACACACTACGGTATCGTGCACTCTCAGCTCAAAAGCTCAACCGACTTCAAGAGAGCCACACTAGATCTCTCGTTGTATAACTGACTCTTAGTCAGTCACACAATTCTAAAGTCAGTTAGGATTAAGTTCAAGTGGGTGTATTACGCCCTAGTTAGTCAGTTGAGCAGTAGGTCTATATAACTGATTGTAATCGCATTGATTGAGATTGAAAAATGAATTGTTCTTCTTTCAAAACTCTTTATGGCAACAATCCCACATTGCTTGGAGATAGAATGGGTGATCACTAAATAACATGGGGACTTCTCCACCATACTACCATAGACTATAAAGTTTCTACAAGGTATCAGAGCAGGCCCATTCCACCCCACATTCAAACCCTAAGAATTACAATCCAAACCCTAAGATGACAACCGGCAAAAAGGCTGCACCATGATAGACCCAAAAAGAGACTACATGTAACAGACCACAAATGTGGCTGCCCGTGAGGGGGATGTTAAGGAAAATACAGTCCCCCATTGCTTGGGAGTTGGGGATAGAATGGGTGATCACTTAACGAGGGACCTCTCCATTCCTAGCCAATTGGTTTTGAGTTGGATATAAAGTTTCCACATTTTCCTTCTTCATAGTTCTTTATTCGTGGCTAGGGGAAGGTTGGGGGAGACAGCCAGTCGGTTATAGGTCACATGGCAACCTGTCGCTAATTCCATAAAAAAATCCATTTTGCATGTTTAATGACAGTAATCTTGTTTTGCAAACAAATGGTTATTCTAAATTGAGCACGTGTTTGTCCAGCCCATGGAAATAAGCTCCGCATATACTACATGTATCAGCCAACCAACAATGGCATATATTGGAATGTCAAGAATTTTAAAAGAGAGAATCCCAATTAGTCGAAAGAAAGGGAGAACTAACCAGTAGCAATATACCAACGTAGTCCATACCTGGTGACCTTCTCCCACAGAGATGACCTTGAAAGGATGCCAACTTGGATCCCTAAGGTAATCCTCCCACAAAGAGCATAACTCCATTGCTTTGTCTACTGCTTCTTCACCTGCATATTTTCTCTTGGCTGCGACGTGGAACGGCTTACTCTCAAGCTCTCCCATTCTCTTAACACAAATGAAACCTTTGCTCTCCTTGAAACCCTGTAAGACAGAAGAGTGCATACCCAGTAAAGTATAATTAATTGCTTTAAAAAGCCCTTCGACACATTCTTCATTCCAGAAAAAATGGAATGAGCATGAGCACAAAAACACTTTTTGCAACTCTTATTCTTTGACTAATTAGATTGGGTTCAAATTCAAAAGTCAAAACACATAAATCAATGCTGAATGAAGAACTAGGTTATGCAAAAAAAAGGGACAGGGGAACTGCGGAGAGAAAGAGGAAGTAACAATCCTAATCACAAAAATGCCTCAACCTTGTCGCAAGTCCCAATAGTAATAATTCAAGCCTAATTATTATACCACTACAGGCTAATAGCTAGTAAAATAGGAAACTATAATAAAAGAAAACCTGTAAGTGAAAGGAACCAAATGTTAACTTCTAAATAACCTAATCTAATAACTTCGTAAATTACGTATCGAGGCAAAAGTTGTGCTCTTCATGCTTTGCATCATTCTCCGTCACTAAGAAAAAGAGTTCAACTTTGTGTTATCTTCTGAATATTGAATTCTTCTATGCCAGAAATTTACATTCTTCTATGTATTGGGCCTGACTTGAAGTTTGGGCTGGTAATAGCTTGGTGAAGTGTTGGCTGGGTTTTCAGAGTTTGGGATCACAGTTTAACATCTAACAATGGGTCGGGCTAAAGCTTATGGTGTTGGGTCAGGGCTTCAATAAGACCTGATTCCTCCTCTGCAATTTGCAAGCAATGATCAAACGCTAGAGGAAGTAACAGCTCCAGAAACTGTAGTGGGAAGACATGAATGCAAGAAAAGGAGGCTCTTCAGCATTGATTCCATCATTCCAGTATGACAGATATATAATGAAGAACACAGCAGAAAGCATGTTGGAGACCGATGATCATGAATAATGCCTACTTTGACAGAGTTGCTGTTAGTGGCTAACTTTCATATGGACTCATGGTTGCCGGAGTTGGAAGACTGTAGTTGTTGAATCTGCAACTGCTGATAGCACGAAGAGGAAAAGGCAGCAGAAAAATGGGGAGAGGAAGCACGCAACGATAACCAGCGAGGGTGGTCTGATATGGATTGGTCCCAGGACAGAATTGAAGTTGGGCTGGAAGCGCAAGCGTAATGGGGGAGAGGAAGAATGCAAGGGCATAGTCCAAACTCCAAATCACATGAGGCAACAGCCATACACAAGTCTGAATTGTATTATACGCTAACAACCCTAGTGAAATAGGAAACTAAAACCCTAAGAATAATTGGTAATTTCAATTTAGGACATTAATTATTAAAAATTTGTAAGTTAAAGTCTGTACGCTGAAGTCGTGGTGTATGAAAATTGGACCTCTAATTCTATGGCATTAGGTTGCTCTTTTAACGTAACGAAACCGAGTTCCTAAAGACACATTTGTCTCTTCTCTTATCTCAGTGTGCCAGATAATACAAGAAAGCGAAAAATCAAGACTTCCGTTACAAGTAAGGCCTAAACTCTGAAGACATGAAAGGGCCTCCAATGGTCATTGCTTAGAATACTATACCAGCTTGCCCATAGAACATTTTTGTTAGTAAACACAAATAATTACATCTGTATTTTTTTATTTTGAAAGAAAATTAAAATTGATATTGGTACTCCCCTTTTCTCTAGTGGCACTCCTCTTTTTGTATCTACATATAAACTGCAAGAGTAAGTTTACCAAACAAAGACCCAAAAAAAAAAGGGAGTGCCAATAGAGAAAAGTGGAGTGCCAATAACACTTCCCAAAAAATTAATTATATATGTGTGACTACTAAAAAGTGGCCCTTAAAGCTTGATATTAATAAAGAAACCATAATTGTCGGTTTGTTGCAATTAGTGTTTTCAAAAGGACAAGCGAGGGAGAGAGCCATACATTAATTAGCTCTTTGCGAGCTTCCTGCAACTCGTCATTGCTTTGACGCTCCTTGACAATGAGTGCCTGATTTAGTGCTTCCAACTGTTCAAGGTCTTCTTCCTTATCTTTTAGATCTTTCTCAATTGTTTCCATCTTCCTCTTAGCTTCCAAATCACCATCTTCATTCATATGCTTCCTTACTTGTACAGCTCCCCTCATGCGCTGGATCTCCAACTCCAGTGCTTGCTTGGCATCAAGATTCTTTTCCAGTTCAATAACTTTCTTGTGGAGTTTCTCCTTTTCTCTCTGCCATGATGTTAGAGTCAAGTCTATGATTCTTATCCTACTAAATTGTTAACAGCGAAAGGTAGTTCATGCAAAAGACGGGTAACATACCTTTTGAACCTCGGCCAAGTTCAACATTTTTTCATCGGCCCTCTTTTGCTCCAAAATAGCCCTCTCATTCTGCAAAAATAAAAGTAATAATTACTTCTGCACAAACGCATGAATTTTTTTTGGCCCGAGAACCTAACCAACTGTATCACCAAAAGCCAATCTAGAAGATTAGACATGCTATTTATGTGGGAAAGTAAAAGAATATGGCCGCTCAGTTATACAAAACAGAGTTGACTAAATGAGTAAATGCTAATTCCCAAAGCTTTATTGAACCAACAAGCCCCTTTATCAAAAAGGAAAGGGATTCAAATTGGTAGGTAGATAAAATTTTCTTTACATTAACATCGGTCAAAAGTGCCTACTCGAAAAATAAAAACAACCAAGTCAACAGAAAGACGTCTAGATACTCTTTTTCTTTAACCTAAGGTACTCCGCATACTAAATAATTCTTATAATACCGAAGGCATGAATACAGATAAGCAGCACCAATACTAGGGAAAATGGATCAAATAATGCAGGGTTCAGGATCCCATCTTCTGATACCGTTCAAGACTCAAGCTCTTCCAAATTATCTAATTTGCAGTACAGAGCAAGTTTTCTATTCACCATAGGTGCCACTCCCATACTTCTTTCACAGATCAATATTAACTTACAAGATCTGCATTGCATCCATCAAAACATAAAGGAAACATTATCTTGATCATCCTTGTAAAACATCACAACTGATTATGGAAAAGCATTCATAATTAATCCACCGTAAAACAGTAACTCTCGCACTTTCATAACCATTAAGTCCAAAATGGAAGTCTAAAAGATTCTTTAACTTTGAAGAAAAATTAGTAGAAACACCAAATGGTTTGTCAAGGTTTTGTTTAGTACATAATAACCAAAATGTAGTACCATTTTCTTCTCATGTTCGAGCTTTCTTTTCTCATTACTGTTTAGTGCTTCACGTTCTTCCAGTTCTTTCTCTACCAATTCAAGTTTTTCCCTCTGTGCTTCCAAAGCTGATTTACTCCTTTCATGGTCTGTGAAAACCTTTTGTAGTTGATCGGATGCATCCTTCTGCATTTGTTTCATCTCTGATTGACAAAAGATAAGAGGTTATTTACTGCAGATAAAAGGGCATTGGATAATACATTAGAAATCCTATACAGGAATCAGTTTTGTATTGTCGAGTTTCCTGATCAATAAATAAATAAAAATATTGCCAAGTAAGTTTATCACACCCAAAAGTCATGAAAGAGAAGAATAACAAGTACGACCAAATCTATAATCTAGCTATTTCTTGGTATACCTTCATTATAACTTTGAATCATCTCTTCCTTCTGCTTCATAACATTCCTCATGAAAATATCTGTCTTGCTTATTTCCCTCGTTATCTCTTCACATTTCCTATTCTTAACTTCAAGCACATCGGTTAAGTTGGATAAAAGTTTCATGTCTTTCCTTTTATCTTCATTTTCAATATCTGAAACAGTCTTCAAATCTGCATTCTTACGAAGATATTCACCAATAAGACCATTAGAGTTGTACTCTTCATACCGAGCAATCCAAGCATATAGCTGATCCCCTTTTTGCCTCACTGTATACCAATCTTTTCTCCCATGATTTTCGACTTCAAATGCCTTTTCAAATGCCATGGCATTCTTAAATCTATCCCAATCTTTGCCAAATTCTACAATGGCAAATCCCGAGTGACCACGGAAGCTCCATAAAGGATGAACCTTCAGGGGGTTATACCCTTTGCTAATCCACTCATCCTTTAGCTTTCTACCACCGTCCCCCACATACCGGCCATCTTTGTATTGAACCGGAATGTTGGCCACTACAGCCATCCAGGGCCAAACAATAAGCTCTTCCTTAGGTTTGCAGCCATAAAGCTCAAGAGACGCCGTGGTGGACTGGGATGATTTACCACATACCGAATGAGTGGTTTCTAACAATTTACTATTTGCATATCTAATGGTCTCCGCTTGCTTAGTTGGTTCATCGTTTCTCGTGACAGAAATTGATGATAAGCCATTCCCATTTTTCAACCTCTCCTCCAATTTAGAAGTTGTTCTTGCTGGGGATCGCGTTTTGTTCCTCTTTGCATCAGTGTACCCATCAGCCTGTTGAGTAGATTTTCTAGATCGTGATGATAGTAAGCGATTTGCATCTATACACCTCTCCAAGTACTTTACCAACCCCAAATGTCTGGCTCGATCTTTGAACTTCTCACTCTTTGAATCACAACCAATTCGAGAAGCATGACTGTGAAGCTCTTTGTAATCGTATTCTTTCCACCTCTTCTCGTAACAATATGGGCACCGAAAGATATTCTCTGAAATTCTAACTCTTTCCCTTCCATCTCTCAAATCCTTGTAGTATTTATATTTGTAATCTTCCAACTCAGAATCACAATATTCATCCTCTTCTTTTCTGCGAGGCATTTATAACCTGAAATGGAAAGACTACATTTTTCCATCAAAATGTTTCTCAGAAAATTGACTTTTTCATGTATAATGAATGCTTTAATAATACTTTCAGGAGTTTAGCAGCTAACTTTGGAAACAAATTTATAGCTCACATATTTCCACATATACCAATATGTCAACTTTCAACACACATGGGAAATAAACGAATTTTATTGGATAACTAATGAACTGCACGCTCACATTGATAAACAAAAAAATGAAGGTTGGTTAGCTGAAGTAATTTATCCTACCATTAACAGACATGAAAACTGAGTCCACACTCACAGCTCTAGTTGAAAGCAGACCATAGAGTGGACGAACGCTAACACAAGAACAAATAAAAGCAAATATGCTCGTATTCGCTCAATTTAGACTGGAATATTTTCAATTTATATCAGATATTGGACCAGAACCATTCACTCTTTCTTGTTGGAGGCATCATCCTTAGTTTACTGTCCATTCTCTCTTCCTTCTTGGAGATTGGGCCAAAACCACAAGACAGATTAAATACACAATGCCTTAAGGAAATTGGGTACGCAGGCCATTTTCCATATTTGAACGTAAAATAACTTAGAAAGGGAAAATATTAATACCCAAGGGGCTCTGCAAACCAAAAGCCAAAAATAGGGAAAATATTTTTGATGAAATTGTTGTAAAAGGAAACAGCAGAGCTCAATCGCTAAAAGAGGAGGGAGTATAAATGTTTCGTCTAGAACCCAGTTCCAAAAACAAAAATTACCATTTGAACAAACCAGGCTTATGCAGAAACATTTTTCAATATCCACCCTCTTGCTCTCTTTGCTAAGATAAGCAGGCGGGTGGGAGTTGAAACCTATGGTCTCAGTATAGGAGTTTATGCATACGTACCATGCACGTACGATCATACCAAAAACCCTGTTTGGGTGCCAGAAAATCCCAGGAGACAGCGGGAAAACTCTTCGACATTATTCCAGCTTCAAAAAGAAAAAGAAAAAAACCCATCACAACAATCGACACCTATTAGACGCAAGAAAAGGATATTTCATTCTATACCCTTGTTTACATATGATGCAGTGAGAAATACCCATGTCGCATGTACGTCAAAAGGAGATCACACAGACCCGATGGTGAAAATCTATCATTTTCTAAGGCGATCACGAAGAAAAACACTGCAATGGTGAAAAATGCAGGGGGGGAATAATGGTCGTACCTTAGATTTTGGAGGGTTTTGGGATGATAGTAAGGAATCTTCGTGGGGTTACAGGCACAGCGAGCCCTAAATGGCTTCGGGGTTTGGAGGTAGAACACGGGGAAGAGAGAGAGAGAGAGAGAGGCTGAGAGGGGAGTGAGGACGGTTCTGTTATGGAATTGTACTTTACACATCATCTGGCTTTATTAAATACTAAAAACATGAAAACGGCGTCCTGATCTTACGGAGGAAGAGGACGAAAAAAGGTTAGAAATTAAAAAGCCGCTAGATTTATAAAAATAAAAATAAAAAATAGGAGATGAAAACTAATTCGCCGTCTGTGGGAATCGAACCCACGACCACGTGGTTAAAAGCCACGCGCTCTACCAGCTGAGCTAAGACGGCTACGACAAATTGTTTGCAATTTGGTATTAAATTCTTCAAATCCTTGTTAAACAAGAAAATCCTGAGGGTTGTGTTTGAACCTAAAACGCCTGCTCTAATTTGTTTTCCTTTTTGCGCCAAAAAAATAGAGAGAAGACAAGGTAAACAAAAATGTTACCGTGAAACAGGAAAATTTTTCCCTAAAACGTTTAAGAAAGATAAAATTAAAAAAAACAGTTTAGATTCACAATAATTTGAATATGAATCGTTCATTTATCTTTCCTAGACGTTTTCGGAAAAACTTTTCGTGTACTATATCATCTCTCAAGTTACATGTAAAGGAATCATAATGGGCAATGCTAGGGACAATGGGACGCTACACGGAATATCATATAAAGTGTGGACTTTACACAACATTTGAGTGTTAGATTCACAATCCCTATGAGTATGGAGTACTTTATGCAATATTTCATAAGGTGTCATTAGCATTTCTCAATCATTATTCACGTCTTCTTTCTTTTTAATAAAGCAAGATCTTTAGGTGCTTATTAAAAACCTCTTCCACCGTATTTTTCACAACAATGTTCAAGACGGAAATGAAGTATAGTTTTGGACTTCCATATTTAAAAGTCACGTTTTTTAATGTCATATACCAAACATGGCATCTATTCCAATCCAAATCCTTAAATTACAGACTCTAGCCGGACCTCATAGTTTTAGACCAAATCTCGACGATCCGAACCGCTCTATGTATTTAAAACTTGTTTTTAAGGATCTATGCAAGAAAAGAGCAAAAATAGAAATACTAAAAATGACTTGATCCGAGCAGTTTTTCATAAAACTGCACATATATAATTTTTATAAAAAATTGCTCGGATCAAGCCCATCCCAGTATTTTTTTTTTTTGCTAATTTCTCGCGTTGACCCTTAAAAATACATTTTAAACACATTGAACGGCTTGGATCATGAAAATTTGATCTGAAACCATGAGGTGTGGACGAAGTCCTCACTTTAAGGGTGTAGATTGGAAGTTTAGTGTATAAATATGACTGCCTCATTAATTAATTATATATATATACACACACACTAAATATGGGAAGCGGGGGAGGTGATATGCACAGCCATGCTATGCACCCCTCGGGCGTTGGATCGAGTTTTGGACAGTTAGGATGTGTTTTAATTTTTTTATCGGTAAAAAAAATCAAAATTAAAAAAAATTGTCGAATGCATCTGAGCCGTTCAAAACTCGATCCAACGCCCGAGGGGTGCACAACACCTTCCCAAGTCCCAAAATATGACTGCTTCATTAATTATACTTGTAGTTTAATCAGTGTCAAAAGATATTTACGTGTGTTTTGGCCAAAAAAAGTTGGCTGATTTTTTGTTTTTTCTTTATTTGAATTTTTTTTCTCATTTTTTAGTTTTGCATCAACTTTTTGTATATTATTGGTTCGTCTCGGCGAGAGGAATAAAAAAAGTATAAAATTATGACTGAAGCTTAAATTTTTTTGAATAAAGACAAAAATATGCCAAAAAATGAGCTTTTTACACTTTTTCGATCTTATTCAAAAAATTGAAAGTCCTAGTAATAATCTTTTACCTTTTTGGATTCGTCTTGCCGAGACGAACCAATAATACTAAAAAAATCAATGCAAAACCAACAAATGCAACAAAAAAAAAATCAAATAAAGACAAAATAAAAAGTTAAGTTAGCTTTTTTAGCCAAATTTAGCCTTAAGGTGATCAAGTACAATCACTGTAGAATTGCTAAATCAACGGAGTTCAGAAGTTTTATTGCCTATGCGGCTATGCCGAGCTTGGGTGGAACGGATACCAAAACCCAAGTGGGACCAGGCCTGTTCCAATTCAACCGGTTGGAGCCACTCGCCTAACACCTTGTTTGGTTGGGTTTTTAAAACCTAGTTTTAAGACTAAAGTCTTGTTTGGTTTCCCCAGTGGTTTTCACTCTTCTTCTGCCATAGTTAACATCGAGAGAGAGAGAGAGAGAGAGAAGGGCGACAATGGTGGGACCCACCAGCTAACATCAAAAGAAGTTGAGAGAGAGAGAGAGAGAATTTGACTGTGAAGAATAAAAAAGAGTAGTATGTTCACTTTGAAAAATGTGATAAAAAGTGGAGAGGAACCCATAATTTGAAACCCATTCTTTAAATCATAAGAACTAGTACATACAAATGTTGGGAGGGACCCACAAATGTACTATTTTTGAAAACCATTTTCAAATAAGGTTCTCAAGGTCTGTTCCCAAGAACTCAACCAAACAAGGCAAGGAATTTGATGCCATGCCAGTATATATAATCATGAGGTAATTAAATAATTATCTTATTTTTTAATTTTACGTGAGTTTTCATCTCACATATTTTTTAGGGTTATATTTTCATTCTCTTTAGATGTGATTTACCATTCTTACCCTTACTTTGACTTGTATATTACAAAGCATATTTGTTTCATAATTGTTGGGGATTTGATTTTGTAACTATCGAAAATCATGGATTAATTAAAATTATGGAGTTTTTCAAAATGAGTGGCGATGAGTGTATTTTCTAAAATAAAGTAGAATTTGTAAATTCAAATTTGAGGGATACAGGATTTGTTCCCAAATATAACTCATTTAAAGAATAGTACAAAAAATCTGGCATTTTTAGAAAAGTGTGGGAATTCAAATTTGTGGGATTGATCATAGTTCCATAAATTTTGGAATAGAAGATGGTGGGACAATTATCTGCTATTATATGTATTCTATTGTCATCCTAAAATCACAATCCACATCAAAACCTTATTCCAGTAGTGGAAAAATATTTTACCAAGATACAACTTGTTAATTACAAAGGATAATTTTACCATATTTATGAAGTTATCTTTAAAAATGGCAACAACTAAGAAAGTGGTAAATTTTACAATAATCATGGTAAAACTAAGATTGTTGCTTGAACAATCACCATAAGTACTGTTTGGTTATAATTTACAATAATCATGGTAAATTTATTCTTCATAAAACAAGTTGCATCATGGTAAAATACTTGTTTGACTATAGTTACATTTGTTGCTTGAACAATCACCATGGTAAATTTTGGTGAATATGTGCAACTCGGATAATGGTGAAATATATGGCCACACCTTCCAATTATCATGGTAAAAATAATCCAAGACTATAAAACATAGTAGTATATTAAGAGAACTTACGAATTTAGATAATGGTAGAACATCAACAATATATTTTCGATCATGGTATAAAAAAAAAAATCAAAAGAGTAACATGGTAAATTTACTCAAAAGAGAAAATGGTAACTATCGATTAAAAAAAAAAAGCCTCGGACAAAGTTGATTTCATCTTCATGTGTGATCAAAAAATGGGCAAACAAAATCTCAACATAATCAGACCTTAATTACCTAAATCACAAAACCTATGTCACATGTAAAGCAACAAACATACAAAGGACCAAACGGAAAACCAAAATAAAAAAAGAATTGGTAGTTGCTTGTTTCTTCCGCCTTGCGAGTATCACAGTCAATTGTGCCGGATTGTCGACGATGATAGAGGATGGTGGTGACCGACAAGAATGGAAAACAGTGATGGAGGACGGTGATGAAAAGCGTCAAATTGGAACGTCGATAGGTGAAGATTTGGGGCGGAGATTTGGGCCGTCTATTAGTTGACGATGAGTTCGCCAGAATAGAAGATTGTTGCCATCGACTTGGGATCGAAAGGGCTGAAGGTTTGGGAAAACGATTTGGGGCTGCTTGGGTAAAGTTTTTTCAGATTTGCTTTCCAAAGTTTAAATGGGGAGGAAGGTTTAAATAGGGAGGAAGATTGATGCGTAATTTGGGGGATTGGATTTTATCACCAAATCCCTAAATTACAGCTCAATTCCTCAAGTTCGAATTCAATCCTTATTTCCCAAATCTCCTACAAGCAACATTTAATTTAGTCCACTTTCTATCGCCTCCTATAAGCAACATTTCATTTATTAATCAATCCCCTAATTTGTTTTATATTATATATTTATATATATAAAGGGCATTTTAGGGTTTATTTAAATTTAGGGATGGAAACATAACTCTTAAAAATGCTCAGGATGATTTTCTAATTTCAAGTGAATAAAATGATGATTATTTAAGTGCCCCTATAATCATCTATAGAGCATCCTTTATCTTTATGTGGAGCATCAAATACTCATTTTCATCAATGTAGAAAGTCAAAGCCAAAAAAACAGCCCATGTCAGACTCCCTAGCCTCCCTCACCAAATTGTTGACCTCCTAACTTTGCTATAGTACCGCATCAAATTTGGTGCGGCACTATTCACTCACCAATGCACTATTCACGCACTCTTCACTTTTTGGGAGTAGGAGTAGAAAGAAAGAATAGTTTAATACAATAAAGTTAAAATATATGAGTCTGATTTTGTGAGTTTTTGATAAAGTGACTTGCTAATTTATAAAAAGATGTCTTTTGAAGTTAAATTTGGTGAAAATTTTGAGTAGACTGATAATGATGCTCTTATTGCATTTAATGATGGTATAGTTTTATTTTGAAGTAATGTGGTTTGTGTTATTGTGTAACACAGTTTCAAGTACTTCTTTATGAATGATCACCTGCATGCACAATGTGAGGCCCATTAGATGGCCAAGTTTTCAATAGTCAATTTTCTCTCGCATATTCTTTTTTGTTAAAAGTGAGTTGTTAAAATCACGTTGGTTCTTTTAGCAAATGGGAGTCGGGGCACTAAAAAAGGGAGTTAGTTGTGATTTTAGCAAATGAAAGTTTGGGGTACTAAGAAAACGAGTATGTGAGAGAAAATTGACTTTTAGCTAATGGGAAATAAATTAAACTTTAGCAACTTAGTTTTTAGCACTTATATAAAAAAAAATTGACTTTAGCAATTAGTGCTAAAAAATTAACTTTAGCAATTAGTGCTGAAAAGATCTCCCACAAAGTCAACATCTTAGTAATTACTAGACGTGGCAAATGAGTGATTTGGATTGAGCCCTGTTGATAGCATGTCTCCGTAAGTTGACTCAATTCTAAATTTAGCAGTTGCACGTAAAAGAATTCAAGACACAAATAGAACTGGATTCCACAAACAAGAACAAAAAGAAAAAAACAGCTATTCTTTCCTTTTACTAGACAGAAATTATGAAAGAACCAAAAAGGGCCAAAAAGGGAGAAACAAAAAAAGAAAAGAAAAGAACCGACCTCGATTATGAACGAAGATTTAGCAGACGAATGTCAAATTGCACAATATTTGGTTAATTTTATCATACCTGCGGTCCCTGGGTTCCCAGATTCATTTTCGGTACTTCAACAACCATCTTCGTTCATAACATCCTGGTCCTCCTGGAGCGGTGGAAATGTAGTGATCATTATCTTGGTAAAAGAGAGAGAATGAGTGAGAGAGCGTGTGATGAGAAGAGATGAACTTATCACTATGATAGCTTACACTATATATAGCTAAAGTTGTAGACTATACACGTCGGTTTTGAATTAAGTGAGCAGGCCAGCACGGCATGACACGATTAAGTAAATGGATCGGTACGACACGACACGGTAACAAAACAGCACGACATGACACAACATGAATGAAGAAAAAATATGGCACGTGGTTCAACTCATTAAGATTCGGCTTGGGTCATGTAGTAATCGAGCCAAGCTCGAGTTCGAGTTTTAGGCTCATTCAGTAAATGAGCTCACTAAAGCTCAATTCGTTTGTATAGCATCGGTTCATTTAAAGAGGCTCATTGAGTAAATAATCTTTCAACCAAGTGAAAGAAATTGATACTATTATTTGTGAGCGCAACGGAAACTTGAAATTGCACATTCATCCATAATAATTCAAGTGACAGAACAACCCAGAGAGATCTTTTAACATAAAACCCACGTATTAAACCCCGTTGATGGAAACATAGGCTTGTTCTTATTCGGATTAGGTCAGGGATTCTCTGTATGCTGTATTTATGGACAACATATTTCCTACCATCACGGAAGCATTGTCTCTAAATGGTGTCTTTCTAAACAAGTGTGTCTCTTAATCATGTGTTTATTCCCAACGGATATGACTCTTGATGTATCTTTTTCCATAAGTATACTCTTTCAAATAAGATACACCATTTCACATAGAATATATATTTTCATAATAAGACACATTTTTACAATTAGACACCTAATAATTGTATAATTTATTTATCACTCATAACTTCAATTAACTGATATGTAAGCCACATTGTGTAATTTCTTACTCCAAATGGCCAACTTGGTGTCTGCCCCGGAAAACACCGTACAAGGTCAACTAAATCCTCCATAGTCAATTTTGACCCATTGTTGTTTATGTCCTCTGTTTTTTTATCCTATCCCCTAGCTGGTTTTTGTTGAATTTGTCTAATTTGGGTTATTGGACTTATTCTGATGAAAACTTGAGTTAGTGTTGTAAATTTTGAATTTCAGTCGTTCGAAAACTTTATCTACTAGTTTATGAAATCAAAAGGGGAGAGAGAGAGAGAGAGAGAGAGAGAGAGAGAGACAGAGAGAGGAATGCTATACATTTCTGAGGAAATTACTCAAAATGTATTTCGAATTCAAAATAAGTCGAATATAATTTTTTAAATAATTTTTGGGTTGATTTTTTCGATAGATTGTTAGAAATGTGGAAACTGTGGAAACTTTATAGGTTACTCTGATAACTGTGGAAACTTTATATCCATCTCAAAATTAATTGGCAATGAGTGGAGAGGTCCCAACATATATTAAGTGATCACCCATTCCATTCCACTCTTAAGCAATGTAGACAATTTTCCTTAACATCCCTCACGCGCAGATACCAGATTTTTGTGGTCCTGTCGGTGTGACTACCTTTTGGGTCCTATCATCGCTAACCTTTTTGTTTGCAATGGAATTCATTATCGTGGATTGTGAATTTTTATTTATTTATTTTAAATGTGGAGTGGAATAGGCCCCGCTCTGATACCATGTGGAGAATTTATATCCATCTCAAAACCAATTGGCAATGAGTGGAGAGGTCCCAACATATATCCATATGGTATCAGAGCGGGGCCTATTCCACTCCAAATTTAAAAAAAAATTCACAATCTCGCACTCCACGGTTTACTGCATCAACAAAAAAGGCCAGATGATGACAGGACCTAAAATTTGGCCATTACAACTGGATGCATTCAAAAATGGCCAGCACGTGAGGGGGGATGTTAAAGAAATTGTCCCACATTGCTTAGGAGTGGAATAAGTGATCACTTAATATATGTTAGGACCTCTCCACTCATTGACAATTGATTTTGAAATGGATATAAATTCTCCACACCTATAGGTTAGGAGAATTGAGGAGATGCATGCTTCGTTAATATTTTTAAATTTATTGTGATTGTTTCAGTGACATGTGATGTAGGAGTTCATAAACAAACATCCTTTCAATCGTCAGATTTCTTACCCTTAGAGGATTTAAAATAACTATGTACCAGAATTATGTTATATTGGTTGAGTTTTTTAATCCATTCACCAAGTATGGAGTTAGGGAAGGGCTAGTAGGAGCCAGGGCCAGCCTTATTTTTGGAGGGGCGTAAGACGAAATTTGAAAATGAATGCCCTTAAAAATGCTAGCGAAACTAAATATAAAGTCGATAAACATTGTTTCAAAACTATATGCATGTATTTAACACGGAAAAAATCCAAAATGGGCCTACATGCTTGGTGGTAAAAAATATTTGGAGGCCTTTTTTTTCATTTTTCGTGGGGGCCTAAGGCGCCGGCCTACTGAGCCTTAGCTCAGGGCCGGCCTTGGTAGGAGCAGTCGTCCCCTTTACGTTTTAAAAAATTCATACGATTACATTGAAAAAAAAAACAATTTATCATCAAACTATAAAGTTCCGTCCCTCCCTCCATTTTTTCGTTAAACAAAAAAAATAGTAACATCTTTAATATTTAACAAGCTATGAAACAACTTTGAACGAAAATTGGTATTGATGAAGTTTATTTATAATCTTTAATATTTATTAAGCTATGAAACAACGAGATGCTGATACTCAATGGGGTTCTTGTTTGTGTTCTATTTCTAGTTTGATGGATTTGTTCAATGCAACTTGTTCAATGTTGAGAGACACAATCAATGATTTAGAAAGTTGAGTGAAGTGTTGACGAAGACAAGAAAGTGCATGATATATCATATTGTCAATAGGTTGATTCGACTTATATTAACTTTACCTGTTTCAACAGCTACAATCGAAAATGCATTTTCTTCTATGAAACATGTGAAGACAATACTTCGCAACAGGATGGAGGAATATGATTGTTTAGAAAATTTCTTGATCACTTATATTGAGAAAGATATTGCTCGAGGATTGGACACGAACTCTATCATTGATGCTTTTATTAATAAGAAAGAGCTTCGAATACAGTTCAAGATGCCTGATTTTTGTAGATACTAGATAAGAATAGATAAACGTTAATACCATTTGCCATCTAAGTTGATATTAGAAACATGTTTGGTTTTATATGTATTTGTGTTATTTTGAATTTTTTTTTTTGAGTTAGTAAAAATTTATATTGTAGTTTTTTTATTTTGTTTATTCGTCCCCCTACACCAAAATCATGGCTTCGTCCCTGCCATACACCGAATGAAATGGACTTTAAAATATCTCTTAAAATTCAGGCTGTGTGCGGTTTATCCTGACTCAGAAATTAAAAAAACTATGGAAGCAAAAATTAATATACTATACTGAAGTTGGTCTAGCTTCGAGATTTTTCTTTCTTTCTTTCTTTTTTTTTTTTGCCTGGTTCATCCTGACTCGGTAGTTAAAAAACTATGGAAGCAAAAATTAATATATACTGACGTTGGTCTAAGTTCAAGAAAAAAAATTTCCCTCCAGGCAAAAGTTGCACTATAGGATGGGACTCGGGGACTTTGCAGTCCCAAAAGGACATCAACGTTTCATTGTTTTGAGGGAGCTGTCATTGTGCTTGCTAAGTCTTGTTTGGCATGGGGAAACAAATAAACGATTTATTGATTTTTGGGGCCCATTTTGGGTCTAAAAAAAATTATTCTAATCGCTCACTATTCGCAAGATATTATTTTTATAGGTTTATGTCAAAAAAATTAGTTCAATCTGATATCTATAAGGGTTTTTTTTCAGAATTCGTAGCACCCAAGAATTTTGAAAAAATCCTTATGGATATGAGAGTGAACCAAATTATTTGTAGGAACCCATAAAAAAGATTTTAAAAAATCATGAATAATGAGGGGTTTAATCATATTTGTGGGACTGGAAATAGGCACCAAAAAAGTCAATAAATAATGAGTGGTTTGAATCATTAAAAAAAAACTTGAATAAACATTAATCTTTTTTGCTATACCAAATGGGGACTTAACAAACACAAGAAGTGACCCCCCTTAAAATAATGAAACGCTACCGTTTTAAGGGGTGGCCTACCGTCCATTTGGGATAGCAGCGTGCCGGAGTCCCCTTGTCCATAGGATGGTGCTTTGGATTTGAAGACTTTTTCATAAGCAAAACTTATTGAAAGTAAGAGGTTTACATGACATACAAAAAAATAAATTGGACAAGCTTGAAAATGAGTTGTGTTTGATAGGATTGTAAGCATCAAGTAAAACTCATTCATTTATGAACAAACTGAAGCACACCTGACTTTTGTTTTTGTATGGTGCAAATTCGACTCAAATGAGCCAAATCTGACCCAACCCCAAAAATGTGCGGATCTGGGGATCCCAGTCTTAAGACCGGCCAAGACTACAACTGTAGTCTGGCAAAGACACGGCCGTGATCACCAGAATGAAGCGGGTTGATTTAAATCTCGACAATGAAAGCGGTTTGGATTTCATCTTCGACAATGAAGCGGTTTGGATCGTACGAAGTTAACCAAGATGAATCCAGGAGCCGATTGATTGAATCAATCAGCAATTTCAAGATCTTTACAACATCAGAAATTTGTAGTGCACTACAGTCTGTCCTGAGAATGCCTTCCAAAAATGTGCACCCAGTGACAAAAAGTAATGAACTGGTCCTATATTGGACAAATTTGATACTAGGAAGATACTATATGCCATAATTATATACTTTGATTATATTATTAAAGTCTAAATTCTAATGGATATTCGATAACTTGATGAGAATAGGTTTATGCTTCGAAGAATTCAGAATTTGAAACTTTACAATCACATGGGCTGGCCAAGGATGTAACAGCTCCTTTGGTTTGCATGATTTCGAGAGAAAAGAAAGGAGAAGAAAGAAAACTGGTTTCTCTCCTATGTTTGGATGACCAAAAGGGTGGGAGAGGAGGAGAAGTGGCGAGATTTGGTGAGAAATGGGACGCCGACGGTAAGTGCGGGCCACCCCATTGTCGAATAGTGGTCAAACTTTCACCGTTGTCTTCGTCTTATCAAAGTCTTGCGGATTTGTCTTGGCTTCAATTTCAGGTCATTTAGAATTGTCGTGAATTGAAGGATGAGATTATTTTACCATCTCTTTATTTGGATGACAGAATGAGAGACAAGAACTCTTTATTTTCTTTTCTCCTCATTAAGGTGAACTACTTTTCTCTCTTTTCTTTTCTCACGCTTGTAGCCAAAGGGGCTGTAAGAGAAAAATCTCTTATGAATTCTGGATCCCAACGTGAATGGTATGACCCGGACTCCCTTGAGCGTTGGAGAAAAAAGGAAAAAAAAAAGTCAAAATTCCGAACTGGTCCAAATTGCCAAAGTTGCGCCCACATATCTAGAAAAAGCTGGTAACTCTTTATCTGATAGAGTTGACTGGACAATTTGACCATAACTTTCATTTCAAGCTTCGAGTCATGAACGAAATTATAGGAGGAGAAGTTATTCCCTATATCCCGTTCTCCACATTACTCATCAATCCGCAAAGAGCTGGATGGCGAAAATATCGGTAAAGGTCTGTGGCCCCATCAACATTGTCCAATAAAGGATTCTTATTTTATTTCAACGTAAATTATGCCGCACGAAGCACTGAATAATTGTTCTTCGAGTTTGCGGTAAACTTAATCATGGTCCCTCAATTTTGCATCTATTTCTAATAACACCGTGATACTTCAAATTTTTCCTATTTTGACCTCTAATTGTTCAAAGCTTATTCAAACCGAAGGCGGAAGGCCTCTCTCTCTCTCTCTCTCTCTCTCTCTGTGTGACGAATGCACCAAGAATCAATCAAAATTCAAAACTTCCTCCTGCTCCAATCGCATCCCCATAACCAGATTTTTTAGTAATTTAATACATATTCTTTACTTTTCCTGCAAAAAAATACCAATTCTTGCTCCCAATATCCGGTTGGAATCTCAAGTTCTCAACGCTCTCTCTCTCTGTAAAACGGCTGGACTTCCGCCCAATGTCCGTTTCTTGGCCTCCACCACCGTTCGCACTCTCGCAGCCATGAACTGCTTTCAAATCACCAACGTGAACGACGACGACGAGGAGGACGACGGCATCGTTCCAAGGCCGTCTGCTGCGTCCAAGTTGTCGTGGGTTTCTCGGTCTTTGAGCGTGGCATCGAGCTCGAGGCGATCCCAGTCGGCGAGGGACTTCACCGACTCGCTCGAGTTCTTGACTCAACGCAGAGCCAATAACCTTCGGGTGTTTACGTTTTCGGAGCTGAAAACGGCCACGAGGGGGTTCAGTAGGGGTGTGATAATTGGGGAGGGAGGGTTTGGGTGTGTTTACAAAGGCCTTATTAGGGTTTCCGATTATGATGATGATGGGAACTGTTTGGATATGAAGATGGAAGTTGCTGTTAAACAGCTTAATCGCAACGGATTCCAGGCATGTCTTTTGTTCCCTGTTCCATTAAACATGTATTATGTATACGTACGTACATGAACAGGTATCTGAACTGATTGTGCTAAACATTTACTGCAAGTGTCGTAGTATCACGGGGTTTTTGAGTATCATGGAACACGATGCCTATGTAGAACTCAATGGAAAAATCGAATTCAAGTAGCTAGAGCTTCAGACAATTCACCGAGCTATTCGCGAGCAACTCGAGGCTCGCGTCTTTATGGGCTTGAGTCGGCTCAGCTCGTTACTAAATGAGTCGAGTTTGAGTTTTGAGCTCATTTTGTGAACTAGCCAAGCTTGAGCTTGAGTTTTGTGCTTGTTTAGTAAAAAGGCCAAGGTGGAGTTTGTTGTAACATGGATCGTTTGTAAAAGCTCGGTTCGTTTGTTACTAAAGGAGCTCAAGTTTTGAGCTCGTTTAGTTCTAATACGGCTCTTTTGCAAAAGCTTGGCTCGTTTGCAAGGACTTGTTTAGTGAACGAACTGAGCCGAACACCTCAATACTAATGAGTTGAGCTTGAGCTAGACCAATTTTGAACATCCTGAGCTCAAACAATTCAAAACTCGGTTCAACTCGACTCATTTGCTGCCCTACATGTTGCTGACCCCAAGTGATTTGGACTTTAAGTTCTTTTTGCTTTTGGTTTGCATTGTAGTGTAGTGTTAACATAGGGTTGGACTATCAGATTGAAACAAAGGAGAAGTCTATTACTTATCTTTATAACTAAAAGAGGTAAGAAATGGGATAGAAAATGAATAGAAGAGATGTTTTTTTTTTTGGGGGGTTCATTTTTATTTGTCTCTAAACCTCATTATTTGGATGAGTTTTGGTGAGAAACACAAGTTGTTCCTTTCTCTTCCTTTCACACAATCCAAAGGGCCTGTAAATGCAATAAATGAAACTTCAATTCAGAAGCACTAAAGTTGCTTTAAACATGGATTCCATAGAAAGTAATTTGCTCCATTTGTTTTCTGATACGTAGTTGCGCCAGTTTTTATATGCAGGTTGAAGATATAACATTTACCGTAGATTTTGCTGTAGTTTCTTATGTCTGCATTACCGGTAATCTTTTGGTGTAGTTTCCAATTTTGTGCACAAAGTAGACAACCAATTTACGTAGGTTCTTCTATTGCGGCCTAAGTTTTTATCTTGTTCCAATTGGTGTCTGCACGGCCATGCAATCTGGTCTTTGGTTTTTTCAACTCCAATCCCTCGACGAAAGTGATATTGAGTAGTCTTATTCAACCTATCTTTTTCCAAAGACATGCACACCCCAATGTCCATGACTGTAGTGATTTTTAAAAGACTCCTCGCACCTGTCCCTAGCCAGGACAGTGGGTTCGAAGGTTGGGGCCAGTGGATGGGATTTTTGTCTAGGAGAATGACGAAGTGAATTAGCATAGTTACTATTGCATGTTTGAGCCTCAAGCTTGTCCTGTTTGAAAATCTATTACAAGATCGTCTGATGGGTTATGTTATTTGCATTCTAGTATTCAGGGGCACAAGGAGTGGATTAATGAAGTGAACTTTTTGGGTGTAGTCAAGCACCCAAATCTTGTCAAGTTAGTGGGATATTGTGCAGAAGATGATGAAAGAGGGATACAACGTCTTTTGGTGTATGAGCTTCTGCGCAATAAAAGCTTGGAGGATCATTTATTTGTTCGAGAAGCGTCTCCTTTGTCGTTGATAGCAAGACTAAGAATTGCTCAAGATGCTGCTCGTGGTTTGGCTTACCTGCATGAAGAGATGGATTTTCAGGTGTTTTATTCTCTTCCCTTGAAGAATTGTGAGTGATTTTAGTTTGATTTTTCGACATTTAAGCACGGTTTGTCAATCCATATGGAGTTTTCCGGTGTTTATTGATTCCCTGCTTTAAATTTGTCCATCATTATAGCTACATCGAATAGATGTATCATAGGACGAGTTATTTGAGAAATACAAATGGGAACTTGGGAAGCCATGTTGAGTGCCATTGGTGACATCGACTAGCAAGTCTGCTTTATCCTAACCTATGGCACATGTGGAAATTGCGTTTCCTGCTCATCAGAGTTCTAGTAAAGGTTCAGTTTGTCTATTAAAGTTCCTTTCAGTTTCCTTTTAAGCCTGGTGAGGGCCTACTCCTTTTAGGTAGCCCAAAAATAAAATCCTATTCGTCCTTATCTTTTCCGAGGAAATTTTTTTTTCTGGAAGATTTGGTATTTTCTTGCCATTTATTCATTAAATATCTGTGTGGGGTTCGAATTGAACATTGCCACCTGTAGTTTGCCAGCCCAAGAAAAAGCTATAGTTACTGAAAATTGCAGATGCAACATGCTGAAAGCGACAATGATAGTATGAGGTTTATATCACTAATTCACTGTGTCTTTCAATACCAACAAGATAACAAAAGAGTGCTCATATTTACATGGCTGCACGCACGACGGAGAAGTGAGAACAGATTCTACGGTAAACCAATCTCGTAGTTGCTATTTTGAAGTTCAATTTATGATGAAATCTCGAATACCCTTCATGAAGACAGTTTTCAAGCCACCAGCCCTCCTTTCGGTATTATGTGCGTACAAACATTCTTTGAATGCTATGAAAGTCTTATTTTGTTACTTCTTATCGATGGACTTCTTACTTTGTAGAAGGAAACTGTTTCTTTATTGAGGATAATTTTCATTGAATTTATTGAAGACAAATCTTATTGAAGACATCTTTGTGATGTATTTATTGGCTAAGGAAAAATTGTAGGTTTATATTTATCGTGATATCTCTCTTGTTTGTCTTGTCATAAGATGCTGCCGGACAGGGATTTTTGCTTTATTACTAGTTTTTTCCATGCTATGAAGAAGTTCAATGTTGTATCAAGTACATAATGACTGGCCCTCTCGAATGTGGATTTGTAATAATACTAACCAACCCATGCATTACGCCCCTTTGTTTTATCTAGGTGGTTGTGGAGTGTGGACTTAGACCATATTGTGATAATCTACGTCACTAGGTTAGCTTTCTCAATTGTTAGTTTTCTGGTGTGATTTTCATTTTCAATTTTTTGTGCAGCTAATATTTCGAGATCTTAAAACTTCAAACATTCTCCTGGATGAAAACTTCAATGCAAAGCTCTCGGACTTCGGACTGGCTAGGCAAGGTCCAGCTGCTGGGCTAGGTCATGTTTCAACATCAGTAAGTTTCTAGTTCTCTTTGGTGAAATTATCAGCATCCGACTAAAGGGTTATTTGCTAATCAAGGCAGCCAAATTGTTTTCCGGATTTTTAACGTCACCTGATTTTCTTTGAATGAAATCCTTTTTTGTCTAATTTTCTCACCTTTTCTTGTCAGGTTGTTGGTACCGTAGGTTATGCAGCTCCTGAATACGTTCAAACTGGCAGGTTGACTGCTAAGAGTGATGTTTGGAGCTTTGGCGTGGTTCTCTTTGAGCTAATCACAGGAAGGAGAGCAGTGGAACGAAATTTTCCTCGGAATGAGCAGAAGCTCTTGGATTGGGTGAGACCTTATGTGTCAGATTCCAAGAAATTTCATCTTATAGTAGACCCCAGACTAGAAGGACAATATTGCATCAAATCAGCTCAAAAACTTGCTTCTCTGGCCAACAAGTGCCTTTCAAAACATCCCAAATCCCGCCCCAAAATGAGTGAGGTGGTTGAGATGCTAGAAAATATAATTATTGACATATCGTCGGGAAATGATTCCGGCCCCCAGCATGCCAAGGAAACTCAAGACAACAAGGACGAAACGGATGAGGAAGTGGAATCATGCAAACAAGACAGCAATTATGGGAAGAAGGTTTTTGACTTTAAACAGGTGGTCAGCTTCAGAAACAAATCTAGTCGGAAGTTTGATTGGAGAAACTGGACACTCGTTTAATAAAAAAAACACGGTACGCCCTTTTTCCCCTGGCAATGGGAGAAGAACGCAGTTCTTCAAAAGTGATGCGTCTATTTGCCTTTGCTTTCAATCTTCAATGGAGTTTTTAATAGAAGGCGTCCACGTAGCTAGATCTGTGTCACGCATGCCATTTTCATTTTACACGAATTATAAGCGAGTGCTACTTGATGATCGGGCGTTGGGAGAGGGTAGAGAGGTGGTTTGATTTTTTAGCCAGGATTTGTTGTATAGTTTGATTGTGTTTTTTTCTGGTGGTTCCTGGATCGAGCCACAGCAGAGATTAGCCTCTTGGTGAAACCACATCTCAGTCAGCTGATATTGGTGTCTCAGAATTTCTTATAGAAAGAAACAATATTTTGTGATAGTCTTTTTACTGGGTGCTTACGGGATTTTAATCCCAAGCACGAAGGGAAAGAGAAATAAAACGAAGAACAATTGGGTCGTCTCTTGAGATTCGAACCCATAATCTACTCGAAGCAGATAATAGCGTAGATATTATATCCGAATCTCAAATTCGTAGACTGAATTTATGAAGAAATAGAATTGATATTGTTTCTTCACATTGTTATATTTTCCTCAATATTTCTTGTTGTTTCCGTGAACCCACCAACCATATCACTTTCTGCCGACTTCGAACCCGGTAAAAGAAGCCGGGGGCTGTGCAGCCCCACGGTGAGGCCGCGCCGAATTTTTTTTGACGATCGGAGATATTCACTACGTAGACCTTGTTGAATACTACAAGTGTGCCAAAAATCGACGCAATCGGATATCTTTAAGTGCCTCATCGGCACACAAACAACATGAAAAGTGGTTTTGATCTAGTTTTTGTGTTCATTTGTTTTCAAAGTATTTGTGTTTCGATGACGTACTTAAAGATATCCAATCGAGTTGATTTTTTCTACACTTGTAGTACTCGACGAGGTTTATGTGGAGATCGTTGAAAAAGTTCCAGCGCAGCCACACCATGGCTGCACAGCACGGTGCTATGCATTCCCATGCACAGCACCCCCTTAAGTCCGTAAAAAATCATGCCTTTCGTTGGCTCACGGTGTGAACATTTTCATTTTTCAACAAAGTGGGGAACCTCTGGGCAGAAGGTGATGGGGTTTGTTTAGTTACTAGATTAAAAGAGACATGAGTCCCCAGGAGGATATGGGCTCGCCTAAAGTCTTTGAAGGTGGGCCAGGATATTTGGAAGCTGACCGACTTTGTTGTGGACCTAGGCTATGTGGGCATGTGGAAGCAGTAGTACCTCAAACGGAAAACTTATGGTATGGTGGTTCAGTTTTTCAAAAAGATTTTAGTCTGAAATGTCTGCTTAATGCTTTTTGAAAAAACTAGAGGCCCTGCAATATAAGTACAGAAAAATAAAAAAGCGTGGTTGGGGACTCACTTTTGGGTCACGCGAGTTTATTGAAACGGTGGGATTTTAGTTCAACCATTTTTAACCGTTCGATTGAGTTGAATTTTTGTGGGGTCCCTTGAAAAAATGTTCTAAGAATAATTAATGGTTTGAATTTCTTTAGGTGTGTGGCCGAAGTGAGTCACGAAAGCATCTCAGCATGCGTTTTCCGTGCAAATGGATCTATACATGTAGCAAGGTCCGTACCTCAAAACCCAAAGATGGCAAAGATACGGAACTGTTTGGTCAGCACAGGTTGAACCTTTTCTAGTCAACTTTATTGCTGACCAATTGTTCGGTTTGGGTTTTGAAGAAGGGTTTTTGGGGTAATGAGTAGAAAGATATAGAAAGAAAATTTTATTGGGGACCGTGTAAGATGGGTCTTGTGACCCAAACCAAACAATGTATTAATGCCGGTGGCCGTGGGAGAGGTCTCAAGTTTGAATTTTGACATGATGGCGTAACATCGGCAACATCGGCCTACTGTAGGGAGAGATCTCAAGTTTGAATTGATGGTGTAATATTGGCCTGCTGTAGTAACTTACTGACAATCAACCCACTAACGCCAAGGCAAAAAAAAAAAAGAAAAAAAGGGGGGAGGTTCTTATTGGTTCGGATTCGGGAGGCACCCCTGTAATGAGCAATTACACTTGTCTGTTTGAAAATTTATAATCCCGATTATCTTACATTAAAAATAAGTATCTTACGTGTGTAATAATTTCATTTACTTTGGACAGTTGATTTGCCAAATGAATGACTGTAATGTTTGCTGAAATGAGTAGATATGAACTTCTAAAACCGTTCTGAATCATTCATTTTATACCAAAAGCACCACTTTGAAATGATCCCACGGACAGCCCAAAATCTGGTTGTGATTAAATTTTGCTAAACTCCAAACTATTTAGAAAAAGTTAAAATCTGTAAATATGCTTTCAAAATGTTATGCAAAAACACAATAACATATTGATGTTTTTTTTTTTTTTGATCAGATATTGATGTTTAGTTGTGATGATTTAAACTGGAGAAAAAGTTGGGTGCAAATAGGTACGACTAACATGGTGTCCGAGCGCATCTCGACCTTCCAAAAGTGTTTGACGGTTCGGATTTTTCCTCCCTCTCTCCTTTTTCTCTCTCAAAAATCCAAACCATCCAATACACTTTTAAATGGCAAGATGTGCGCTGGGTGCCGCCACATGGTACCCAGCTAGCACCCAAGTTTTTCTCTTTAAAATGACTTACAAAGAAGGGAAATACAAGTATATGAAAACCATCAAATAAAAAAAAAAAAAAAAGTGTAGAAACCAGGCAACTCCCTCACTTCAGTGATTTCATTCACTCACTCACTCACTTCAGTGACTTCAATCATGTAAAACCACTTGCATCGCTAATCAGGCTTACAAACATTTTGATACAATATTTCCTACAGAATGAGAGGACCAAAATTAGACAAAACAACTGTACAGTCATTGAACAGAAATGACTTATGAGTTAAAAAAAACAGCGAGCCCTCAGATCACCGGCAAACAACCAGCATTACCATTGAATGAAACAAAAAGCAGCTTTTCTGAAAAACTTTCCGGTGATTATTTAGTGAAGAGTGGGGAAGCAGATGGTCTGGGATAAGCAGCAGCTTCAGTGTTTCCATCACCTGCACTTCGTCTCCGAGGCTTTGCTCCGCTGCTTGGTCGTCGAGTGCTTTGCGTTTCCTTCGAATCCTGAAGCTGTTTTAATTCCTTCACCACTTCATCCATGTTAGGCCTTAACCTGGGATCCACGGACAAACACTGCAGCGCAAGGTTGGCTGCCTTATAAGCGGTATCCAAAGAGTATTGGCTCTCAAGACGGGAGTCGAGAACGCGGAAGATTTTACGTTTGTTGCCCAAATAGGGTTTGGCCCATTCCACCAGACCATGTTGCCCGGACGGCCTATTCTTGTCCACTGCTCGCCGGCCTGATAACATTTCAAGGAGAACTACTCCGAAGCTATAAACATCACTCTTGGCAGTCAAATGACCTAGAATACGTGGAGGTAGAATGAGTACCAAACAAAAGAATTACAACATCGACAACAAGAAAACATTACTGTATCACGTAGAAGGTTAAGAATGACTGGTGTCTTACCAAAAGCTAATAGATGTATCCTATCGAAGGTTAACAAAAAGCGAAGTGTTGTTAACAAAAAGCTAGGTGGAGAAATACCATCAGTCTTTTTCTTTTCTTTTTTTGAACTGCAGAGAAGTACATCAGTTAATCACCGCCTAGCCAATTAATCTAGACGCCTGGCCAATTAATCATCTGCCTAGCGGGCTAATCTAGGCGCTGGGCTAATTAATCTTTCGCCTAAATCCGCCTAGACGCCTAATCCGCTATTCCGCCTAGAGGCTGATTAATCAACCCGGTGCCTAGATCACTGCCTAGACCCCTAGGTAAGGCGGTGGGGTACCGCCTAGGCCACCTTTGGAACACTGTACCACAGGAAGCAAAACAGGCCAAAAAAAAAAACTGTCATTGACCCATAATTCTGTAGGCTTGACTCGCTGTACACTAACTTCATCTTTTGGGTATGTGTGCATATGGACAAAAATTTGGGAGCTAGTGGACCTTCCATTACCTTGTAATTCCACATAGATGCATAAACGGATAAATGGTCCAAACCAGTGTAGTACTTGAAATAATTTCAAGGGGGTAAGCCAGGTGGGTCAGAAGAAAGAGAAAACATGAGTAGAAAACAACACATAAGGACATGGAAATGGGAAAAAAAGAGCCACATGCATTGAGTCGTACCTGTGGCTAGATACTCCGGAGCTGCATATCCGTAGGTCCCCATGACCCGGGTGGAGACATGGCTCTTGTCACCTGTCGGCCCATCCTTAGCCAAGCCAAAATCAGAAAGCTTCGCATTGTAGTTCTGCGAATTTATCATTGAAAAAAGTTGTCAAAACAGAACGTATCTAAATTTAGCTCGTATAGAATCACAAAGATGAATAGTAATAATATTTTGCATTGGTGAAACGTACGGAATCAAGCAGAATATTAGAAGTTTTGAAGTCCCGATATATAACTTTTGTTTCAGCACTGTGAAGGAAAGCAAGTCCCTTTGCAGCACCAAGAGCAACTTTTAGACGAAGGTTCCAAGAAAGAGATTGGAAGTAAGAACCTCCTGCAATACAACAATTGGATCTCTCACTACAAGTTTTTCATGAAGGATTAAATTTTGGTTTCCAGTTGAAAGACGAGTGAAAAGAACTCACTCCTGAATAAATGATTCTCTAAGCTACCCCGAGGCATGAATTCATACACGAGAAGCCTGTGTTCATCCTCCAAGCAATATCCGATGAGTTTCACGAGATGTGGGTGATAAAACTGCCCCAGATAATTCACCTCTGCCTGTAAGACCGGTAATTCAAGAAACAAACTAAATATACAAATCAAATCAGAGTGACATGCTTTATTACCAATCTGTTTGAGACATCTTGAATCCTTAACCAAAAAAATGAAGAGCAATGTCCAAAGAATTTTCTTTAAGTAACTGAAAAATGCTCAATCCTCAACTAAAACATTGAAAGTAGCCCTCGTAACTTAAAAAAAAAAAAGTGCTCAAATCAAAGCTTGGAGCCAATTCCACATTCTAATATGAGCATCTCCAGTTGTGTGCTAAAAGGACATGCCAAAGCCAAATTTGGCAAGAGCTTTACCATATCCAGCTCCAGCAAAATCTCTTGCCAAATCCAATCTATGCATAATCCGGCATCAAAATAAAATTTTGTTGCCAATTTCAGCAAAGCATTTTGTCAATCTCATTGGATCCACAAGTGGTTTTTTCCATTTGGCATTTTGTAAGTGCATAGAAGAAATCGCATTTACACCATTGAAACAAGATTGGCAAATTACCATTTGACTTTGGCATTGCCATTTTGGCATAAACGACATGAGATGCACACTATGTAGCGAAAAGGAATGAACCACTCACCAGCCACTCTCTGTGACCTTGGAAACCATCTTGGTTAAGCTTTTTCACAGCAACGACGACACCGGTCCCTGGTTTTGCTGCCGCGTAAGAGCTCTCGTCCATCCAACCCTTGAAAACCGAACCAAATCCACCTTCTCCCAGTACGCTATCCGGACGGAAGTTCCTTGTAGCCATTTTCAGATCAGAAAAGCTAAAGCTCTTCAAATTAGGGGACTGCAAAATTTCACCCCTCACTCGAGGCAAAGAAACCGATGAGCCTTTACTCATAGAGCCACTCAGATCAGTGCCATCGGTGCTAACAGGTTTTGAATTCACCCCTGTGAAAGCCAATGCAATATATATCCAAATGTCAGTCAGCTCTCACGGTGGGAACCTTTGCGTACATATTTAAACCTTTTTATATTTTTTCTGGACATAATTAAAGGTTCACAAGTGCCGAAAGTGTACAATCTGTATAGTGAGTTACAAAAATGCTAGTAACACACTCGTCAGGGCACAATTCTGAACACAACCACTCATATACACGTAAGTCTCACACATTTTAGTTACGCGGGACCACACATGTGGAACCCACCTGTATGTAAGGGTTTGTATTGAGAGTTGTGTCCATTTGAGGCAGAAATGTGAACAAACAACCCTGTTTTCTAAATCCCCTACCCAAGAAGAACACCAAAGCAAATTTTCGTACAAATCAAAAGGTTTCTGGAAGATTGAAACAATAAAAAAAACTTTAAAATAAACTGGCAATACCAAAACCCAACTCAAAAATTCCAAATTCAGAGCTGATAAAAGAAAAATTCCCAAATTCCGAACTGGAAAACACTGAAATGAAATTCAGCCAAGAAAATAATTATTTAAAATAAATAAAAACAGTCAATGGTAAGGGAAAAAAAAGAGTGAAATTTCTCGTTACCTGTGTGACAAGGGCTCTCGGCTTTGATTTTAGCACTCAGGCAAATCCCCATTAATTGCCACCAAGTCATAAAAGAAGAACAACCCACTTCCTTTTCTTTCGCCAGACCTCTCTGTTCATACCAGATCATCACAAATTTTAGTCCTCAGGTGAACAGAATTTCAAAAAACCACCGAATAAACAGATCTACCTCTAGAAAAATTAGAGAATGTGGGAAAAATGTGTGGTACAACAATAAAAAAAGAGCAAAAAGATTAGCCTTTTTATGTAAACAAGGGGTAACAAACTAAACCCACCTCGTGTTCTATGAATCCGAAGCTGAATTGAAGTCTTTGCTCTGAGAGAGAGAGAGAGAGAGAGAGAGAGGGTTGGAAGTAATGACTTAGTGATTGCGATTTGTAGTGGTGGTGTAGACGGGAGGGAGAAGGGGGCTGGGAAATCGGGGGAAGAACATTAATGGCGGGCTGGTGGACGGTCTTGAAACTTTTTGATGATGATGCTCTGTCTTGGTCCTTAATATCTCTCTCCAAATACTCTCCTCTCTCTCTCTCTCTCTCTCTCTCTCTAGACTAGTATAATAATCAGGGAAATAGGGATAAGGCCGCTGCTTGGACTGCTGTCTTCCTCAATCCTCAGCACGTAGTCAGTAGGAGTAATTTCGGCGGCTGTTTAGCCTGTTTCCATGATGGCTCGTTTTCTTAAGCCGGCTTTGCTCCTCAGCTTCTATCTGCACTTTTTGTAATGACTGATGAATAATCTCTTTCTTCATTACATCATTATTTTATAGGAGTATCTCTCTAATCATTTTTTTTATTTTTAAAAACTCAATTAAATATTATTTTAATTTTTTTTTCAAAACTCATCCAAATACAAATTAATTTTAGGATTCCTATTGCACTACATAAAAAATATTTACAAAAATGGACATCTAAACATATGTGAGACTCTATTTTATATGCTAAGAACTTAGTTAGCTAGCTAAAGAGAAATACATTTCAATGAAACTTCCTAAAAATGTTCATTATCTTTTAGAGTACAACTCATTTAAGCGGTGAGAGGTGTTAAGTGGTCTCACAAAATTCTCATTTTTCCTTCCCTTCTCTATATCCCTCTCATCATTCTCTCTCCTTAAGTCACCCCCCAAATTTAGGTAGTCACTGAAGCCCAGTTTTTCAAAAGGTTTTAGCACCAGCTGCTAAAATCATGATATTTCAAATTGAAAAATAAAGTGATTTTGTGTATCGTTTTTTATTTTTTTGCACCAAATTAAAGTACACGAGGAGTACTTTAATTTGGCGTGGAAAAAAAAATTGAAAAACGATAGATGGCACCACTTCATTTTTTGATTTGAAATATCGTGATTTTAACACATGAGTACTAAAATCTTTTGAAAAACTGAGCCTAGGGCACTTTAGGTGGTAAATGGTGCCACCTAGGATTTTAAGAAGCCAATTTTTATGCACTAGAGACTATTTTTGAGGTTTTTCTTAGGTAACTAGTTAGAGCACTTTAGGTGGTGATTTTAGGTAATTCACTAGAGATGTTAATAATCCTAATAAGGGATGTTCCACTAATGGAATTTTTTAAATAAATTGAATTTTCATAATTTTTTATGTGATGTATTATAAGAGAGAGACCTGTCTTTATTTCTAAAAAAAAATTGTTAGTGGAATACCCCCTAAATACTCTTTTTTTTTTTTTTATAACCGGATGTCCAGGAGTTTGCTAGCGACAGAAATCGAACCTGAGACCTTATATAGGAGCAAACCCCCAAGTCTCAAGCCAATATCACTTTACCAACCTCTTGGGATTTGATGTTAATAATACTAGTGTGTTTTCTCAGACTTTTAACCATAATTTTTTTTTTGAAAAATTTTAAATTTTTTCCTACTTCGGAGATACTATTTGAAAAATGTTAATTACAACCCAGTAACTAATGATTAAAGTGAAAAGGTGCATTTACATTCGTTGTTTCTGAGCATTCAAATGTATAGGTTTATTTTGTGTAATAACAACAACGTTACACGAAGATAATACTACACAAAAAATAATTAATGAAAATAACGCAGAACTCGCGAGAACGTGAGAAACAACAATTAAAAAAGACTCTAGAGGAACTGATCCTTACATCGGTGAAAATGCTACAACTATGCTCACTTATTACATACTCATTATACATCTACACTTACAAATGTAACAATTTTGTTCAAGGATTGATTAAAATCTGATAAAATCTTTATCAAATCTTGATAAAGGGGTGGTTTGGGTAAATTGACGAAAACTAATTTTTTAGTTTTTTTGGTTTTGTCCTTATTCAAATTTTTTTTTGCATTTGTTGGTTTTTGGTTGATTTTTTGTGATTTTTTGGCTTATGTCGACGAGAGGAATCTAAAAAGTATAAAATTATTAGCCAAACTTAAATTTTTTTGAATAAAGACGAAAAATAATCCAAAAAACCGGTTTTTGATAAAGATTTTTCCTACCGCCTGTGGAAATAAATTATTCTCTTTGAATTTTTCTTTTATTAGCGTTGTGTCCGTTCTATGCACAAGACAACAAAAAAAAAAAAGAGAAGGAAGATGTTCCCGTTGATTGCTTTTGTTCTTTGTGCATCGAACAGGTTCAACATCAGTGAATGCGTACATGAGTGTGTTTATAATATTTTTGTTCGGGTATTGATTAGGCCATAGTCCACTAATTTTTTTTTTGGTTTTTTAGACCTTTAGTTGTAGTTTAAGGGTTGGTTTTGGTGAATTGGGAAAATTGGTTTTTTGGTTTTATCATTATTCATTTTTTTTCTTACATTTGTTGGTTTTCGGTCAATTTTTTGTGGTCTCTTGGCTTGTCTCGACGAGAGGAATCTAAAAAGTATAAAATTATTAGCTAAACTTAAAGTTTTGTGAATAAAGACGAAAAAATAATCTTAAAATTTTTCGTCTTTATTCACAAAATTTTAAGTTTGGCTAATAATTTTATACTTTTTAGATTCCTCTCGTCGAGACAAGCCAAGAAATCACAAAAATTGACTAAAAACCAACAAATGCAATTTTTTTCGAATAAAGGAGAAAACTCAAAAAACCAAAAAAATTAATTTTCCCAATTCACCCAGACCAACCCTAAATCCATAACTTGTTCCACTAAAGTGTTTTTTTGGTTTTTCAGTTGTACTTTATTGTAAATAGTAGTTTTTTTTTTTTTTTGGAATTTTTTGTTAGTCGAATAGAGTAGTTTTAATGTTAAAATAAAACTTGTTTTTGGGAAAAAAAATTTCTTAGTGGAATAAAATAGTTTTTTTAATTAAAACAAAACTAGTTTTCTTTTGGGTGGAAACTGGGCTAGACATGATTTCCATTTTTCTCATCCAAATATTCACTTTTTCTGAAATGACGTTCGGCCTGATCATGCTGACGCACTCAACAAACAAACCCACCCCAGATCGAATCACGACTGTTGATTTTTTCCTCACGCAAATCATTCTTCAAAGTTCAAACCATGAGTTGTGATTATCCCAACCAGGTTGACTTTTATGAGGCCCTAAAGCTTGAGCCACGGGCCTACCCTTTTCCACGTGGGGTTGCCAGGCTTAAAATCCGGCTTGGCCCTGCGCATTTTGTACGCAACCCAGTAGTCGGTGGGCCTTCTTGGGAATCGTGCCGTCGAGGCTGTACTATCTGGCCCCCAATTCATTCTTGTGGTTAATTAACCAAAGAGCAAGGAAAATGATTTTTACATTCTTATTTTATAATTTATATTCCTTTCATTTCATAAAATTTGATTACTGTAAAATTACGTATAATTTTTAAACTAATAAATAACGTATTTATCAAAATAATTTTTGATTTTTTTTTTTTGCATTGTAAAAAAGTTCTTGATGAGATCTATCAAACAAGATCTATATTAACTAAAATATTATTTTTCGTAAGCACGTTATTTGTTACCTTGAAAATTACACGTAGTTTCGTATTGATCAAACTTTATGGGACGGAGGGAGTACTTTCTTTTTGTTTTTATCTTATAAGAATTTACAATATTGCTTTTTTTCAATACTCTTTTTTTATACATCCAAGGGTAATATTATAAATTCATGAAGATATAGACAAAAAAGGAAGTGTGAATTGTAAAATGGGGGTGTGAAAATCATTTCTCAAAAGTAATTAGAAGGCCTAAGCATGTGGAGATCTGCTTTGGCCCCACTAATTAATCAATGAGAAATAAATTGCTACCATTCCAATTAAAAAACAAGATTCACAAAAATCAAATTACAGAAATAGCCCTTGGCACTAGTTACAATCTAAATGCAAAAGGCTCTTATTTTTTTTTTTCCTAAATAATGATCATGCATGAATACTTGGAATATAATTTATTGGTGGACAATTTCTATAAAGAAAAATGAAACAAATTCCCCGTTTGGCTTTTGTTGTTAAAAAAAATGTCATTCAAAAAAAGGGAAAGAAAAAGAAAAATGAAACCGAGATAACAAAATATGGGAATGCTACCAAATATACATGTCTTTTAATTCAATTTTTTGTTTAACAAATGGATGTGTCCTAGTTCATAAAATACATCAAATAAGAGTATAAGTAAGTCATTTTCAGTTGCTTTGCATCACTTGGGTACTGAATTTTCAACTAATACAGCAGAAAATTTGTAATGTAGAAAATTCTGCTACTTATGGTGTTGTGATATGCAAAATGGCAAATTTTCAACCGTATTAGTGTAATCCAAAACTAGTGTCAAAGGCTATTTTGGGAATTCAACAAAGGTTAATGGCTTACCTCATCAATTTTCGATACTGTCATTGACGACCGAGTAACAGAAGGGTGTTTTTGATACTAAAATATAAAATTCAGGGGAGGTCAGTGCTATTTTAGATAAAATAAGGGTGATCAGTGTACAAGTCAAAAACTTCAGGAAGGTCAGTGTAATTTACCATATACTGAAAAGATAGCCCCGTGATCAAACTTCCGCCATCGAAGGAACAAAACCTCCATGTGGAAACAAGACCGAGGCCAAAATGCCGGACTTGGGGAAGAAAAGCAATAAGTAATAACGGCACCTCTCACCGATTGTCACAGCTCTACCTGCCTACCTAAACAACCTCTATTAATCTCGCACCTCTCACGGCTTGTCACAGCTCGCTGTATCAGTAGAAGAAAAGGATAAAAGGCGGCTTAACACCCTTTTAACGTCGACCGCTACTGCCTTCGCCGCTAGAGCCTGTCCTCGGCGGAGATCAACCCAAACAACTGCCTCCACTATTAGGGAGACTAGAAACGAAAAAAGATGGAGAAGAGAGATGGAGGAAAGGTAGAGGAAGGGGGATAAGGGAGATTGGGGCAACCCCAATCCCAAAACTGGAAACCATCGGAGCTGAAAAAAGAGAGAGAGAGAGAGAGAGGGGCTTTTGGAACTACACCTTTGCCCCCCTCCCCGGCCTATTCACAATTACTCCAACTTTTACTATTTGATTGGCTTAGGAATTTGGAACCGGATCCTCTCCAAACCTAGAAAGATTTGAGAGATAATTACTCCATAGTTTTGGGTTTTTTGGACCCTTTGTTGGACGTCTCGATAATTAGAAACGTTAAAGCTAAGTTTCTCAAATTAAGGCACAGTTTTTCAAAAAAATTTAGCACCCCAAGTGCTAAAATTATGAAATTTCAAATCAAAAAATGAAGTGATTTCGTGTATCGTTTTTCGATTTTTTTTCGCACCAAATTTAAGTACTCATCGTGTACTTTAATTTGGTGCAAAAAAATTCGAAAATCGAGACACGGAACCATTTTGTTTTTTGATTTGAAATATCATAATTTTATCACCTGCGTACTAAAATCTATAAGAAAACTGAGCCTAAGTCGTGGTGTTAAACGTCGCCTTTAAAATTTATCTTTATTGAATTTTTTTCGTATTATTAATTTTGCTTTAAATTTTTTTGACTTAGGGGGTTGTTCCACTAACAAAAAGCTATTTTTTCTAAACACTAAGACATGTAATTCTCTCATAACACATTATATAAAAAAACCGTGAAAAATTAATTTTTTTCAAAAAATTGAGTTACTGGAACACCTCCTTATTGGTTCTCCTCAACAAGAGGAATTGAAAATGTAAGAAATTATGACCGAAACTCAATGGTTTTGAATAAAGGTCTAAAACTGATAATAGTCCTTTCCTAAAAACCTTAGATTTTGGTCATAATTTTATACTTTTCTGATTTCTCTCATCAAGACGAACCAATAATCCTCAAAAATTTGACACAAGACTAATGAAGCGGGAAAAAATTGAATAAAGACAAAATCCAAAAACTGCTAAAAGTTATGTGACTCATAAATAGTCGTTTCTCTTAGATTTTTTTTAAAATTTTTTTTAGACAAAAATCAAGTTGTTTAAAGCTTTCTTGGCTTTTTATATGTGAAGAGATTCTTGGTGCTTTTCTGGCAAAAAAAAAAAAAACCTAAACGACCAATAAAGAGGAATAGCACCAAAAAATTGACCTCTTGGAAGACAATACCGAAATAAAAAAAAAAAAAGAAGTTGATCGAGCATTAATGTTTGATTATGTTTTTAACACGCTTATGAAAAAAAGAAAAATACTTTCAACATTGGACCGAAACATAAATGTGTTCAGAAAACATATCAAACAACATCTGATCGATATGATTTTTTGCGCAATTGATGTTCGTAAGATATCAAAATGAATAATTTCAATCATTAAAGCGGTCTCGAGAAGAACATATAAATGGCTCAGGCAGGACCGTTTAGTTCTTGAATTGATTTTATCTTATAAAATCTAGTTTTAATAAAACCTAACATTCTCAACGGATTTTAGTAAAACTAGATTTTATGAACACTAGATTTTATCTCACAAAATTATTTACAAAACATCTTTATCAACAGTACTAGATTTAATCCATTGAAAAAATAATGTCATTTTATTACACATCTAAACAAAATTACATTTTATCAAAATTAGATTTTATCTTATAAAATCCATTCAAGAACAAGACACGAATTGTGAGAATCCATTTTCTAAAGGAGTAAATTATTTTGAGCATATGACAAGAATTGTGAAGTTCCAGTGTCCCACGTCGATGGGTTGCAAGGAGTGCATTACAAGTAAAGCCTACTAGCAAATGGTACATGGGGATATATCTTTTCAAGCCAATAGTGACTAATCGTGATCGTTCATTTGGTAATCAACGATTTAAATTAGATGTAATTATTTTACACGTATGACACTTATTTTTTTATGTAATATAATTTGAACCAGACCATTGATTGCCGAGACCATAATTGCTCACTATAAAAGTGTAATGAGTTTGATTACTACAGACTCGTAAGTCGAAATATTATAGTGATTGGTGCTTGTGCTGCTAATGCATAGGAAATTTTAAAAGTAATAATAAATGAGATTTTCTTTTCGTGTTACCAATTATTACAACTTGGATTAATTTATAGGTTTTTGGTTTGGCAACGTAATTATAATTGATTAGTTTAATACACCTCATGTTTTCAGTTTTCATTGGTGGTAAAAAAATACTTTTATTAGTATCTAGAAAGAGTGATCATGAATATTAGTCAAACGAAATAGGTGACATTTTGTCACCACGAACGAGATTGACGGTGACCAAACCCCACTTGCTACAAGTAGGTGTGGTGTGGGTTAGTAATTTGAGAATTCAATGAGTTTTTTTAAAGAAAGGGGAAAAAAAAAAGACTTTTAGTTCTGAATAATTGTCTTTACAGCCTCTATTTCTCCTCCCTGGAAATAGCAATTATTTTCAGAGTTGATGCAATAGCCAATAAAATAAAAGGTTTACAAAATTATTTACTTGAGCACGAATTGCCAAAATCTTGTCAAGCCGATGAGAGATACACTAATACTAAATTTTAGGGAGTGTTCCGCTAAGAGTGTTTTTAGAATAAATTAATTTTCACGGTTTTTTTTATATGATGTGTTGCGAGACAATGACCTGTCTTAATTTTTTGAAAAAACTATTTTTTGTTAGTGAAACACCCCCTTAGTAAAAATGAAATAAGAATGTCGCATAAGTTTAGAATTAATTTGGTTACTAAACAAGTAGTCGATAAGGCACTAGTTTTAAAAATAGCATGATAATGGAACTCGGGGCCCTATAGTAAGGGAGCTCAATGCATGTATATAGTAAGCTTTCTCGGTCGTCCGATCGGCGATCAACAATTCGGATCATCTTACACTTTAAAAATAATTTTTATATTTACTTCAATCACAATTTATCCGGACTCTTGATCGCCGATTGGACAGCCGGGGAAGCTAACTACTTAATCATAGTAAATTAAATGGGTTATGAATTTATTTCAAGAGTCTAGTTTTTTGGTGAAATGTTTTCTTTAACACTTCGTGGCCGCTAAAACTAAAAGGTTGAAAATGACAAGCAAAATAAGGCATACAGAAAAAAAAAAAAATTTCTTTAACACTTCGTGGCCACTAAAACTAAATTGAGACGATATATTCTGCGTACATTGGAAGGGCGCTCCATGAAATTTGAGGGGCCGAAAGCAAATCGTCAAAATGGGCCGTCTATATCTTCTTACAAAAATTAGATTAGAAATGTAAAATACACTTTAAAAATGTAACTATAAAAAAAAATCTTATTGAATTTATAATGGGGATAGAGTACGATATACAGTATAAGGCGAAAAGCATATAAATAGTTAATTAAAGAAAAAAAGAATGTGAACAGTTTATTAAAAGATGGCAAAAAAAAAAAAAAAACTTTAAACGGTAAGGAAACCTGAACTTAAATATAAAAACTAGTGAAAAAAATGAACAAGGAAACTCATGCAGCTTACCTACGGATATGCGCATGGCAATTTAGAGGTGGAAATTTCCGACACAACACGTAACACGACACGAAGTTAGAGGATTAAGGTTAACTATTTCTGACACAAAACATAAATATGACAACAATCTTTATGGATGCACTTCACATGTAATCCAAATGCATATCATTTACGATGTAGAAATGAATGAAAAAAAATGTGGGGGTTCACCTAAAAAAATAGATAGTTCTAATTTAATAAAAATTTATATTTTTTGGGAATTAATTGGAATGTGTTCGTATTTATTAATAGGCTTTTGGTTTACAAGGCCTGTTGCAACAAATGCTTGTCAAAAAGCATTTGTAACTAATCGAGTAGGAGATTTTGGTTTCTTATTTGGAATTTTAAGTTTTTATTGGATAATAGGAAGTTTTGAATTTCAAGATTTATTTGAAATATCTAGTAACTTGATCGATAATAATGAGATAAATCTTTTATTCCTTATTTTTTTGTGCTCCTTTATTATTTCTCCTCATTTTTCACATTAGAGTGATGTGTATTTGGAGTGCACAAAAGTGTACCCATATCATTTTCCATGAACAATATGATAGACACAATAACACGATAATACGAAAAGCTAAACAGGCCGGGTTAGGTCTGAAGAGAACATGACACGACGCGGGATGTAAATTTATGAAAAGACACGATAACACAAGACTAACCCAACACAAAATTAGCGGGTTATGGTTTCTATTTCTAACACAAAATCTGAATATGATTATTTCTGTGATAACGTACGAAAAACTAAAATGAATTGGGATTATGGTTGAAAGAATTTTGGACGAATCGGATAACACAACACCAAATCAACATAACACGATACGATAGCCACCCCTACTGGTAGTAGAACAAACCCAAGGAATGCCAATTGAGCCACACTATCCTTATTTTTTATTTTCCTTAGTTTATAAACGTACCCCATATCTTATGTTATACTTATATGATCTTAATAATAGCAAAATTCCGGAATCTGAAGTGGCTGCTTCTCCAACCTACTTTGAAAGTCGATACTAGACTGCATACAAATCCAAACGATGTTGTGAAATCGTTTGATGTGTATGAACCTCACATTCATCGCGTGGTACTGATGTGCATCAAATGGCTAATGTCATTAAAAAGCGCTTAGGGTCTAAAATGATTAGATACAGTAAAGAAAATAACACATCGTAATTGTTAGTAATAAATGGTAGTAGTAGCTCTTGTTTCACATGATGAGATGAGTGATCTTATTGTGTTGGCATTTCCAAGTCATTGCGGATGGCAAAAAATGAAAATTCTACTCACTCATTAGCTAACAGTTACAAGTGTATTATATATTTGGCACCAGCGCCTAACAGTTGACTATATCAATTTATCAGAAGGAAAAAAAGTTGACTTTTTCCACAAAGAAAAAACAAAAACAAAAGGTTGACTTTTACAAAAAAACAAAAACAAAAAGTTGACTTAACACAACAGTCACACTGATGTTGAAACAACAATGATATGAGTACACCACATGTGCACTCCAAATGTACACTACTTTGATATGGCAAATCATGAGAGGCCCATTTTTTAGGTGAGCTCCGCATTGAATCTCTCCTCATTTGCTACTTTAAGGTGGTATGCATTTGGGGTTTACACGTGGGATACTTATTATTTTCCGATGTTGGAACTTGGGCTTGTTACCCACAAAAAATATGGGCTCTGTTAATCCTCGTGAAGTCAACTCCCAAACCCAAGTTTTTATTTATTTATTTAAAATATACCGATATTCTGACTTTGTACTGCATTTTTGTTTTTTTTTGAACTGGACTTTGCACTGCATTTGACTGCTTAAAACTTTTTGCTTATATTCATATGGTGAGAGTCAGAGAATATTGACCCCTAACATAGAATTTAGAGAATTTTGGTTGCCCATCTAGAAGCTTTTTTTTTTCAAATCAAAATATAAGAAGAACCTAATCTCGAGAATGACAAGAAAAAATTAAGGTTTACAGAAGATATATTTCCGAGGATCAAATTTGAAACAAAATATTACGGACACAGAATACCGTGCACCTAACTAGAGACAAGTATTCTAAATTCGTTCGATGTGTATGAGCTACATATTTATTGTGCAACATCATCTTACAGTTGCATTCAAAATGCTAAGGTTTAAAGATGACTAAATATTGTTAATAAACTAGTCCATGGTTGCATGCCTATGCTCGTGCTCGAGTCCATGCTTGAAGGCACATGTTGTGCAATCGACGCACATGCCCAGTTGAAAAGGAGAGAGAGAGAATGTGATTTGAAATTTTGGATGTGGTGGGCCAATAGAGGAAAAATGCATGGTAGAGAGAGGGGGGCGTGAGTTGGCAGATAAAGGAATAAAATGAAATATGATGATTGGGGAAAAATATGACTGGAATAAAAATATTTAGTAGCCCTTGCTTCATGCGATGAAATAAGGTATCTTTTTGTGTTAAGCATTTCTAACATTTGACATAACAGTTGTGTAGTTTTGACACAGTGGTGTTGGAACTTGGGCTTGTTAGTTTACCCCCAAAACTTGGGCTTGTTAATCCTGGTGAGGTTAACCACAAACCCAAGTGGATAAGAGATCATTATTTAGTGGCATGGACCATGGGTAAGACCATCTCCATTAATCTCGCCATGTGCTCCGACGAGATCAAATTGGTGAGTTTCCCCCTGAAATCAGCACCTAACAAGCTCGCCAAGGCTTCACCATTTTCTAGTTTTGTTTTTTTTGCTCGCCTGCCCCAGTGAGGCATTATAGCCTTTGCCCTAGCCTTGCCGTAATGGTGTCATCAAAGATCGTTGGCGATGGAGGATCGGGCTTGAGACCTGGTTTGATTTTTGTCAAATTTCATGGCGCGGCAACCCGGAGGGCCTATGGGCAACTATGGTTGCAGCAATGGCGAGAGGCAATGATGATTTATAGCAGATCTAAGCCTTAATCTCTGTGTGTGTGTGAGTGTGTGTGTGTGTGTGTGTTTTGATTTTGGCCAGCGATGGTGGTTAGTGGCGGTGATGGCAGTATGTGCATTGATGGTGGTGGACGGTCAGTGATTGTGGTTTGTGTGTGGTCGGTGATGGTGGTGGTGGGTCAGTGGTGGTGGTTGGTGGCGATGATGATACAGATTTGAGCCCTTTTTGTGTTTTTTTTTTTTTTTTGAGTTAAATGGCTAGTTTGTTGAGTAGATGTGGTATTTTTTGGCTAGCTATATCAGCATATGACACATTTTCTAGCTAATTTGGTGAGAATTATGTTGAGTCTGTTGGAGAAGCTCTAAAGCCACGTGGTAGCCCACACTAATTTTGTGGATTTTTCACGCTTTGTAGTGGAGAGTGTGGACTGCGCAAAAAAATGTTGTAGAGGCAATGCATTTTGACCGCTTAAAACTTGTTGCTTCACGGTACTTCGGGACTCAAGACAAACTTCGAAAATTAGACTTTTAATAAGGTTTGGTTGGTGTAAATTGAAAAAATTGGTTTTTTGGTTTTTTTGGTTTTGTTCTTATTCAAATTTTTTTTTGCATTTGTTAGCTTTCGGTTGATTTTTTGTGGTTTTTTTGGCTTGTCTCGACATGAGGAATCTAAAAAGTCTAAAATTATTAGGCAAACTTAAAGTTTTGTAAATAAAGACGAAAAATTATGGCAAAAACCGATTTTTTGGTTTATTTTTTGTCTTTATTCACAAAACTTTAAGTTTGGGTAATAATTTTGTACTTTTAGATTGCTTTCGTCGAGACAAGCCAAGAAACCACAAAAAATAGATTGAAAACTAACAAATGCAATTTTTTTTTGAATAAGGACAAAACCAAAAAATCCAAAAAATCAATTTTTTTAGATTTAGCCTGCCTAAATTTTACAAAATAAAAGTACAAAAACTACGTGAAATTTTAAGTACATCTAATTTTGCGTTTATTTTTGCTCCATGTCTTCACCTTTCTTTCGTCCTCATCCAAAAAAATGGAGATGAGTGTTTTTTTAATCTAAGGTATGAGGATGAGGTTTTGTAACTCTAGCTGCCTTTTGTTTTTTTAATGAAGGGAAGAGATGTATCAATACACCAAACGAACTAATAATCATTCAAGGGTCCATACTTTGTTGAGTTGGGCCTGTAAAATGGGCTATTTGGGTTTTAGAATAGATCTTTATAACAAAAAAAATAAATAAATCTGGACTTGAAAAATTAAATAAATGGGTACTAGAAATAATTAGGGGCCCGAAATATTTTGGGCTCAAGATGCCAGCATCTTGAAACTTAGCCCTGGGCCAGCCCTGCTGTGAGTCCAGAGTCTATTGACCCCAAAATAGATATTATAAAATTTTCTGGTTGCCATCTATGGAATTTTGGTTGCGATCTAGAAGCTTTATTTCCAAATCAAACCACAAGAAACACAAATGGCGTATTTTAATTACTTGGATAGATGATTTCATGCTTTTCTAATAATAATTTTTCATATGCTCATTATGAAAACATTCAATATTTTGGTTGTTATTGTGGGAAAAAAAAAACAACTTTAAGCTACACTTTCACGGTAATTTGCATAAAGAAGGGCATTTTATTGCGCCACCAAAGCAGATAGACTTGCAAATATGAGAATTGATAAAGAAGATAGATGTCACATGTTACTTTGCCGGACGACATCATTCTATTTCTAGAGACTGACACGAAAGAGGTGGCTTTTGAGAGATCGTAGTTTGTTTTCTTCTTTTTTAGTGTGCCCAAAAGTATATATCCAAAAAAGTTTAAAACGATCATGTTATCAACTTTTTTAGAAGAGCATTTTTGCAGAAAGATAAATTAATTGACCATGGTAACTGTATTTTGGAACCAAATTTGTCGTCTAAACATTAACACCGAATTTAACATTAAGAATAAAACTCAAAGAAAAGTGTGTAATGATCCGATTATCAATATTCAATCAACTTAACTTTGTGAGATATTGTACGTAGACCCATGTAATTAGCGTCTTATTTGCTTAAAATATTAATCTTGTTCAACCATACTTTATGCAAATACGCAAAATCAAATTACACAACCAACAATATAAAATAAATGCTTTGAACCATGATTTTGGGCTACACAGTAAGAATACGAGATTGCAAACATGAGAAAGAAGTGCCTCAAATCCTGCAGTATTTCTTAAAAACAATGTGAGCAAAAGTAAGCCAAAGACGATTGCTTTGGGCTCTTAAAAAATTCTCAAAAAGGGCCTGCAAAATTATGTAGTATAAACCTTCACAATAGGATTATAAAATTAAAAATCAATTCAAATCGAGCCCATCAAATAGAAAAGCCCCAGTTTTACAAAATAAGAAAGGGCGCAAATTAAATAAAAGAGCATGAGGCTCCCATTGAAACAAAGATAGCAGATAAAATTAATTATAAAGATAGCAGAGAAAATTAATTATACTGTGATAACATAAGATGATTGGATGAATAACATACGATGACAACAGCAGCACGACATCAACGGCACGACATCAGCGTAGCATTTATGAAAGAAGGCTCAAGAAGGCTGTGGAATAGTGTACCAAATTACACTCAAGACCTTGTAAATTACACTTTCTACCCTGAACCTCTCCTATAAATAGGGCCAACTAGTTCTCATTTTAGTGGGAGAAAAAAAGCTCAGAACCATGTGCTGTTGTAAGAAAATAATGGCGAATTCTAGCAATAAAATGTTATTAGTCTAGAAGACTAACCTTTGATTAGATAGTTCCTGAAGAAACTATCCTTGAAAGATATCTTGTGTCTCGTTATTTTATTTTCATTTTTATAACACGTTATCAGCACGAGACTCTAGCCTACTGAGATAGAGGTACGTGAACGAATTTTACTATTCTTTTGGTTATTTCTTTATTTATAGAAAATGCAAAACAAAATGCCAACAAGAGAAAATAAAGGAAAACTTTTAACAGCAGGACAACATGGAAGAGTATGGTTTCCACCTTCCCCTGCTACTTCACTAATTATAAATACTTGGAGTATTTATTAGATTTCAAATACCTGAAGTATTTGTACAATACCTGAAGTATTGTTTGTTGATCAAATATCTAAAGTATTTTTGTTTTTGATACCAAAAGTATTCATCACTCATAACCACCTGAAGTTTTTTTTTGAGACCGAAAAAATGATACTTGATGTGTCATATTTATTATATATAATATGTATTGTAAATTTTATATTGTCATTTACAATTATCTAGTTTTTTTTTATATGGCAATGCAATATAAGTCTAGTAGACTTATATCTCTCTGTAACAATTAAGACAAATATGGTGGAATAGGAGAGAGCCTTGATCACGGCCTTAGGCACCAATACCTTTGGCTGGCTTCATAGATGCATAGTAGGCTTATCCCTAACATGCATGTATATGTAGAGAAGTAAGATGCATGAATCAATTAATTAGCCAATTAATTAGATACATAGCCATTACTTAGATACATGCCAACTCATAGCACAATTAATCAAATACTTAGTCTCCAAGGATGCCACCTCATATCATGGAAATCATAAATAGATCTATAAGATTTATTCCAATTCTCTTTCCAGAAGAACACGAACTAAGTCCAAAAGACTTATTCCTATTAGAGTTTCTGGTGAAAGCCTTAAGAACAATCCGTATTTGATTGCTCGGTGTAATGAAAAATAATAATCATAATCATTTCCATTGCCGTAACGATTAGCAAGATACTAACTTCCTAATTTTTCCTTACTTTTTATAAAGAGTCATATAATGCTCGAAAGCATAGAACAGATAAACAAATGAAAAATAATGGAACTATATCCTAATCCTATTTGGCTTAAATTTTGTTCCTTTATCAAAAACCAAATAATTAGTTTGAGTCTAAAAAAAGAGATAGTCAAGGATTTTATTAAGTTTGTTAACTATGAAATGGGAAGCACCGAACTACTTTACCCATACAATATGAAGTTAGAAAATAAAATGAAATAAGGTAAAAATAAAAATACGAAGTATTTTTTAAAAAAGGGTGGACGATTCTTCATATGTTGAATCGACCACGCCGAGCCTCGAGCCTATGATCTCTTTAAGGGAAAAATTATGAATTTGGCTCTTGAGTAAACCTAGTGGTTATGCATGCACGAGCAAATTTACTTACGACATGTTTTTTAGTCATTTTTCTAGATGAATGCATAAAATGAGTTAATTTTAGTATTGCTCTTCTCTTAGTTAATTTTGCTCATGACTAATGAATTGAATTTTTGATACTTTTAGAAAATGACAAATCTCAAAAACCTGGAGTTCACACCACTAGATATTTCTGGAAGAAATTATTTATCTTGGATACTCGATGTGGAAATCCACCTGGATGCAATGGAACTTGGGCAGACGATTGTGGATGAGAATAGTGCATCCCTGAAGGATCGCGCTAAGGCTATGATGTTTATCCGTAGTCATATTCAAGAGGACACGTAAAAAAAAAGAGTACCTCTTTAAAAAGATCCGCTTGAACTGTGGAAGGATTTGAAAGAGAGGTATGAACACCGTAAACTTGATCATCCTTCCACAAGCTCGTTTTGATTGGCTAAACTTGAGGCTCCAAGATTACCCATCAGTTACAGAGTATAACTCAGCAATGTTCAAAATTGTTTCTCAACTTAAATTGTGCGGTGAAGAAATTTCTGATGCTGAAATGCTTGAAAAAACATTTTCTACTTTTCACCCCACAAATTTGCTTTTGCAACAACAGTATAGAGAACGCCGTTTCACAAAGTACTCTGAACTGATCTCATGTCTCTTGGTAGCTGAACAAAACAATGAGCTGTTAATGAAAAATTATCGGGCTCGACCTACGGGCTCTACACCATTTCCTGAAGCAAATGGAGTCAATTTCAATAAACGCCAACATAACCGTAGTCGTGGACGAGGAAAACATCACTATAAAAATCGTGGCGGATCCAAACCATCTTTCAAGAAGAATGTATCTTTCCATCAAAAGGGAAATAATGATCCTGAAGCATCAACATCAAAGGGAAAGAATTTCAGGAATAACCCTAAGAATTCTGATAACACTTGTTATCGCTGTGGTGGAAAAGGCCATTGGTCGCGTACCTGTCGTACGCCCAAACACTTGGTGGATCTCTATAAGGCATCGAAGGAAAAAGGAAAAGGGGCTGAAACAAATTTCACAGATGGAATGGATATGGAGACTAATTTCACAGATGATTTTCCAAATCTGAAAAATCTTGAAATTTCTGACTTTATGGAAGATATTGACTAATTGGTGATAGGGATGCCTAAACCAATTAAGCTATCTACTATGTTTAAGTATGGTGTGTTTTATTTTCTTTAGGAGTGGTGTACTTCATTCCCGTCAGGGGTGGTGTGTTTTACCTTCATAATGTAGTAGTCATGTTGTTGCTTTCGAATAAAAAAGTGCTTGTTTTATATAAATAATTACTTTTGTTTATGTTTGAAGCGAAATGAAAACAACTGATGATTCGAAGATGAATGGGGAAGATATTTGCTTAGTGGATAGTGCATCCACACACACTATTCTTCGGAATGCCAAATATTTTTCCAATTTAATGAAAAAGGAAGCTAGTGTCAATACAATATCAGGTCCTGCAGATCTAATTGAAGGCTCTGGAAGAGCCAACATCATATTGCAAAATGGAACAAAATTATGTATTGACAAGGCTTTATACTCTACTAAATCCCGAAGAAATTTGTTGAGCTTCAGAGATATACGCCGTAATGGTTATCATATCGAAACCATAAGTGAAGGAAGAAATGAATATCTCAATATCATTTCTATGGTGTCCAACCAGAAGTTGGTACTAGAGAAACTCCCTTCCTTTTCTTCTGGTTTATATTATACAACGATAAAGATAGTTGAATCAAATGTTGTTACGTACCAGAAGTGCTCTAACCCAAAGTTGTTTATGCTATGGCATGATCGCCTTGGACATCCAGGAACAATGATGATTCGTCGGATCATTGAAAATTCAAATGGGCATCCGCTTAAGAACCAGAAGATTCTTTTGCCAAGTGATTATCCTTGTAGTGCTTGTTCACAAGGAAAATTGATTATTCGACCATCTCCCTTGAAAGTAGATATTGAATCCCCTTCATTTTTGCAAAGAGTTCAAGGGGATATTTGTGGGCCGGAGAATTTACCTCTCGGGCTTTTAATGATTACTGCATGTCTGTAGGAATAGAAGTTGAGCATCCTGTTGCACATGTACATACTCAAAATGGGTTAGCAGAATCTTTAATAAAAAGACTGCAGTTAATTGCTAGACCCCTACTTATGAGGTCAAAATTGCCGGTTTCTGCTTGGGGACATGCCATATTGCATGCTGCAGCTCTTGTTCGTATTAGACCCACTGCATATAATAAATATTCACCATCACAACTTGTTCATGGTCAACAACCCAACATTAGTCATCTAAAGGTTTTTGGTTGTGCTGTTTATGTACCAATTGCCCCTCCTTACCGTTCCAAGATGGGTCCTCAACGTAAACTTGGAATATATGTTGGTTTTGACTCACCATCTATTATTAGATATCTTGAGCCCTTAACAAGTGATGTTTTTAAGGCACGTTTTGCAGATTGTCATTTTGATGAAACAGTCTTCCCGGCATTAGGGGGAGAAAAGTCGCAGCCTGAAGTTCGACATGAAATCACTTGGAATGTCCCGACGTTATCACATCTTGATCCTCGGACTAATCAGTGCGAACTTGAAGTTCAAAGGATTATTCATTTGCAAAATATTGCAAATCGAGGATACGCATTCATTCACACCTAAACAAGTCACAAAATCTCATATACCTGCCGCTAATGTCCCAGAACGGATTAAGGTCCCCGTAGGACGAATCGTTGGTGCGGCATCAAATGATTCTAAGACATGCCAGAAGCGTGGCAGACCTGTTGGTGCAAAAGATAAAAATCCCCGGAAGAGGAGAAACCAAGACAATGAATTTAATGCTCCTGAAGAAGCTATACCCACAACTGCAACTGCAAGTGTCCCCGAAAAGGATAAAATTGACATATCCAAAGTTTATCCTAGATTAACCCCTGAAGAGGAATCTCTTGAAGAGTTAACCCCAGAAGAGGAGGTACCTGAAAATAATGAGATCTCAATACATTACATTAGCACAGGAGAAATATGGGAAAGAAACAAAATCGTTGTTAACAACGTGTTCTCGTGATAAAGTTGCCCTCGATATCACGTAAGTGATGATGAAAGTGAACCACAATCCATGGAAGAATGTCGACAAAGAGATGATTGGCCAATGTGGAAAGAGGCAATTCAAGCAGAGTTAAATTCACTTGCAAAACGAGAAGTTTTTGGTCCTATAGTCCAAACCCCTGAAGGGATACAACCAGTTGGTTATAAGTGGGTATTTGTGCGAAAGCGCAATGAGAAAAATGAAATTGTGCGGTATAAGGCACGATTGGTTGCACAAGGTTTCTCGCAGAGACCTGGTATTGATTATGAAGAAACATATTCACCCGTAATGGATGCAATAACATTCAGATTTTTGATTAGCTTGGTAGTTACTGAAAACTTAGATATGCGCTTGATGGATGTGGTTACAGCATATCTATATGGATCACTAGATACCGATATTTACATGAAAGTCCCTGAAGGATATAAAATGCCTGAATCATATAATAAACCCAGAAGTGTTTATTCTATCAAGCTACAAAGATCTTTGTACGGGCTAAAGCAATCTGGACGCATGTGGTACAATCGTCTCAGTGGATATTTATTAAAGGAGGGTTTTATAAATGACCCAATTTGTCCATGCGTTTTTATTAGAAAATCAGAAATCGGATTCGCTATCATTGCAGTTTATGTTGATGATTTAAATCTTGTTGGAACCCCAGGTGAGCTTATAAAAACTGCTGAATATTTAAAGAAGGAGTTTGAGATGAAGGATCTTGGAAAAACAAAATTTTGTCTTGGCCTACAGATCGAACATTTGCCAAGTGGAATTCTAGTGCATCAGTCAACATATACAGAAAAGGTCCTGAAGCACTTCTATATGGATAAGGCTCATCCTCTAAGCACTCCAATGGTTGTTCGATCACTTGAAGTGAATAAAGATCCCTTCCGGTCCTCGGAAGAAGCGGCGTTACTTGGTCCCGGCACCGTGATATGAGTGCCATTGGTGCACTTATGTATCTTGCCAATTGTACTTTCGACCGGATATTGCATTCTCAGTAAATTTATTGGCTAGGTATAGCTCTTGTCCAACTAAAAGGCATTGGAATGGAGTTAAACATATCCTACGTTATCTTCGAGGTACCACCGATATGGGCTTATTATATTCAAATGGGTCAAAGCCAGAGCTAGTTGGATATGCAGATCTTTGGTTACCTATCGATCCACATAAAGCTCGATCTCGGCATAGGTATGTATTCACCGTGGCGGGGCCGCCATATCCGGCGTTGATGAAACAAACTTTAAGCGCCACTTCTTCAAACCACCATTTGAAATTCTAGCAATTCATGAAGCAAATTCGGGAGTGCATATGGCTAAGATCTATGATTCAACGTATTGGGGGAAAAGGAGTGGATTATCTTTAATCAAGGATAGCCCGACTATATTGCACCTAAGATAACTCGCATGTATTACACAAATCAAGGGTGGCTATATCAAGGGTGATAGAACCAAGCACATTTCTCCTAAATTCTTCTATACATACGAACTCTAAAGAAGCGGTGATATTAATGTCCAAATGATCACGTTCTAATGACAATTTAGCGGATTTATTTACCAAGGCACTCCTTAACTGCAACATTCAAGAAGCTTGTTCATAATATTGGGATCGACGGCTCAAAAGATTTACCAACCACAGGTTGGGGAGACAATGACCTAAAGATCATTTGTCGATTGTACTTTTTTCCTTCGTCTAAGGTTTTTTTCCCCTTTGGGTTTTCCTTAGCAAGGTTTTAATGAGGCAATCAGAGACCCGTGAGTTGCTTCATAAAAACACAAGAATGGTGTACTCTTTTTTCCTTCGCTAAAGGTTTTTTTTTCCCACTGGGTTTTCCTTGGCAAGGTTTTTAATGAGGCATCTTCTTATTGTACGATCATCCAATCAAGGGGGAGTGTGATAACATAAGATGATTGGATGAATAACATACGATGACAACAGCAGCACGACATCAACGGCACGACATCAGCGTAGCATTTATGAAAGAAGGCTCAAGAAGGCTGTGGAATAGTGTACCAAATTACACTCAAGACCTTGTAAATTACACTTTCTACCCTGAACCTCTCCTATAAATAGGGCCAACTAGTTCTCATTTTAGTGGGAGAAAAAAAGCTCAGAACCATGTGCTGTTGTAAGAAAATAATGGCGAATTCTAGCAATAAAATGTTATTAGTCTAGAAGACTAACCTTTGATTAGATAGTTCCTGAAGAAACTATCCTTGAAAGATATCTTGTGTCTCGTTATTTTATTTTCATTTTTATAACATATACTAGCGTAGTTGGTATTTTTGTTGCTAAAAATGCAAGAGAGTGCTTAATTTTTTAAAATTTGCTTTAGATCTCCTAACTATCAGTACCTGCACGAAATACCCAGCCGCACTCTCGCAGGTCTTGTCCTCTTCCTTCACGTCCCCACTCATTCTGCTAAATGATTTTATTAAAGATAAAATTAAGATTTGATAAAATCATCAACACTTGATTTTATCAAATGAAGAGGAACGTTGATAAAATCTCAGTTTTTTGTATTGAAAAACTAAGATTTTATCAAATTTCCTCCTCATCTGATAAAATCAAACGATAAATTTATCAAATTTTGATAATTTTTTTTGGGAAACTCCTAGATTATAAAAACAAGCCGGTCAAATTTTCTCACTACACTTTCCGAAGAAACAAACGAAAATTAAATAGACTTTTCCTAACAATAATTTTCTTCCTTGTATATTTCCCCACTTACAATAAATACCCCCCTTCATGTTCCTCTTCTGTCACTTCCCATAACCACCACCTCTTAACATGGCCAAAAAAACCCTAGTCCTCCAACATCCCCTCCTCCTCCTCCCCCTCCTCATCTACACCCTCTTCCTCATCCACCAATCCACGGCCGCCAAACTCTCCATCGGCATCAACTACGGCACGGTCGCCGACAACCTCCCGCCTCCATCCCAAGTCGCCAACTTCATCAAATCCCAAACCACCATCGACAAAATCAAAATCTTCGATGCCAACCCCGACATCCTCCGCGCCTTCGCCAACTCCGACGTATCGGTCACTGTAGCCATCGCCAATGCCGACATACCCGCTGTCGCGAAACTCCCTGCCGCCCAGTCCTGGGTTGTTAACAATATTCTATCCTTTTACCCACAAACCAAAATCCGTAGGATTGCTGTTGGGAACGAAGTGATTGCAACGTCGGATAAAACGTTAATTGCGCATCTTCTTCCGGCCATGAAGTCCATTTACTCAGCCCTTAAGGTGGCCGGAATCACCAACATTGAAGTCTCTTCGCCTCACTCAATGGGTACGGTATTAATGTTTTAATTTGAAGTTCGTGATTTTCTTTCTTTCTTTATTTTTTATTTTTTATTTATTAATGTTTTGTGCTACAAGAAATCTACATGGACATATTGAATTTGGACTTAAATAAATTTTTGTGATTGAATTTTGTTTAGATTCCTTTTCAAGATAGAAATTAGAAATGTAGCAAAAAAATTGATGATACAAGAATAAGTAAAACAAATTTGGGGTTTTTTGTTTAATTCATTAGTGTTTTCGGTGTTTTTTTTTATTTTAAATTTTATCTTATTTTTTTACGCGTTTGTTTTCGGATAGTTCAAGTGCAGAATTCGACCCAAAACTTGAAAAAACAGGAGAGGATAATGTTACAAAAATTAAATAATTTAGTCCAAACCTAAGTAATTAAGCACTAGAATTAATAAATTGACTATGGTACCTGATTTATGATATGCTATTGTTGAATTTACACCCTATTTTTGTTTAAAAAGAGAGAACTTTTTTATGGACACGGTGCAAATGGGGGATTTTGCGCCATGCGGATCTCAGCAATCCATTCCGAGATCTAACGATTTTTTTTTTTTAACATTTGAAATGCATTTGAGGAGGAGAGAGAGCACTGCTCTGAGCCGTTGGATTTCGGAATGGACGGCCGAGATCGGTGTGGCGCAAACCCCGTTTGCGCCGTGTCCGTACAGATTTTTTTTTTTTGAGATTTGAATATTGGGTATAAGGACCTATCGGTAATTCGGTATGCCTATTAACCATGTTATAACGTTAACAAGTCACAAGTGTACAACAACTGGCCGATGTAATTTATCCAAAACTTTTCATTGTAATTTCACCAACAGGTATCCTATCAACCTCAGATCCACCAAGTTCGGGTCGGTTCCGTCGCGGCTACGACAAGATCATATTCGCCCCGATTCTAGACTTCCACCGCCAAACCAAGACTCCCTTCATGGTTTCCCCATACCCGTTTTTCGGGTTCACGGATAAAACACTGAACTACGCTCTATTCAAGCCAAACGGCGGCGTTTTCGATGAAACCACTGGGTTAAACTACACCAATATGTTTGATGCCCAATTAGACGCGGTATACTCGGCGATGAATAGGCTTGGGTACGGTGACGTGGACATTGTGGTGGCGGAGAGCGGGTGGCCTTCGGCTGGTGACCCGGGTCAGCCGGGTGTAAGCATGGACAATGCGGCGTCGTATAATGGGAACCTCATCAGGCATGTTAACTCGGGCAAAGGCACGCCGTTGATGCCCAATAGAACTTTTGAGACGTACGTTTTCGCCTTGTTTAATGAGGACCTCAAGCCGTCGAATTCGGAGCGGAATTTCGGATTGTTTCGACCCGAATTGTCTCCCGTTTACGACGTCGGTATTCTTCGCAATGGACAGGTATGATAAGCTTAGCTGGTCTTTTTTTTTTTTAATACTGATCTTAGCTGGTTTTTAATTGTAGTTCAATTTCTTCTAGTGGGTAGAATTTTTCTTACCAATGAAAGTTTGACAGGTAATTAGCTAATTAATTGTGGGAATATTGGAAAAATGGAAAGAAGACTACTAATATTACTTCAATACCTTTCGCCTTAACTATAGAGTGGAAAACCGTGTCAAACACGGACCTCGGATCCATTATTCTTTTTCATTACAGTTTCTGTTTCTGTAATTTCGTGCTCTTCCTTGCAGAGCATTGCCCCCGGGCCAGCCAATCCAACAGCTCCATCACCGTCCAATCCGGACAAGAAGTGGTGCGTGCCGAAACAAGACGCGAGTGACGAAGAATTGCAGACGAACTTATACTTCGTCTGCAACTCGGGGGTGGACTGCACCCCGATACAGAGCAACGGGCCATGCTTTGAACCCAACACTGTTCGATCGCATGCATCATTCGCCATGAACGCTTACTATCAGGACAACAATCGAAACGATTACGACTGTGATTTCACCAACACCGGTGTTGTCACCATGACTGACCCCAGTAAGTTTTGCTAATCATTTCATTTGGCTTTCAACTTTAAGCTTTTTTTTTAAAAAAAAATTAAACACGCCCTCTTGAAACACCGGAAATAGAGTACACATTAAAAATACTATCTATATTGTGAAACCTTCAATGACTTGAGAACATATTCACTTTCGCTGTCATGGAGATACCCAGTTTTGGGGAACCATGTAAATCTTGTTGTCGATTCTCTTTACTGTTTTCGTATTCTATATTGTGTGTGTAATTGTTTTTGCTAACAGTCAGCATTTGTTATGGCTCAAATCAAACAGAATTTCATCTTTGTTCACACTAACGATAAGCTCTTTGGTTGACTGTCTAATGTGCGTTGATGATGTTATTTTTGGTTGCAGGTTACAAGAGCTGTATATATGTGGTTTGAAAGGAAAAAGAGGGTAACTGAAGAGTGCATTGGTATTGGCACCGAGACTCATTGAAATTTTCCTCCTCCTACAAACATTTTTTCAGCACAGTAAAATTAATATAGTTCTGCAATTTTTGATTTTCGAGACTCATTGAAATTTTCCTCCATCATCTCTTCATATCTACTAGACTACTAGTGATAATTTCCAAAGCCAGATTAGGCCTTGTTTTTTAATAGATTTTAGGTACATAAAATCTCACATTTTATGGCACTTCAATCTCAACATATAAAATGTAAAAGTCATTTTATGAGATTTTTACAAAATTCTCCTAAAATCTTTAGGAAATCTACTATATTTTATAAATTGGGAAAACAACTTCATTTTATCACATCTCCATAAAATATTCATTTTATAAGATTTTCATAAAATCTACGTAAAATCTATTTGAGAACAAGACCTTTAATACCCAAATTGCTTGCCGAATGCTCTCAGTCCATATTCTTCAAATAGTATCATCATGAGAAATAGGATCGAAACCCCATAAACTGCATAAATTTCAACCACAACAATGTCAAGTGGGTATTTCCATAAGACCAATAGTTAGGGAAAAAAACATGCGAAATTCAAGAAACTTGATGATATTTACATGGGTTTTGGAAGAGCAGTCAAGTCATGCCTCTAGGACTTCAGAAGCAGCAGCATCACAAGATTATATACCAGATTATATTCTAACAGTCACATTCTAACGGCTATATTCCAACGGTTATATTGTAATGGTTATATACAGCTATATTTTTTTTATCTTTAAATATGATTTTCTCTTCTTATTATTTTTTGAGAAAAAAATGTCTACAACCAATAATGTACTCAACATGATTCTAAACGACTTGGACTCTGATGACGAATTCGAGATGCTGGCGATAATTGTTCTTGAAGAAGAGAGACTCAATAAAGAGAGCCAACTGAGATATCGTGGTTCCATTCCAGGTCATGTTGTTATTGATAGTGATCAAGTTGAAGGCCATAATATTCTATTTCGGCAGCACTTTGTTGATCCTCTTACATTTCCTGCTAAATATTTTTGGAGAAGGTTTCAGATAAATCGCTCTCTTTTTCTTCATATTGTTTCTACGGTAGAAACATATGATCCATACTTCGTCTAAAAACAAAATGTTGTTGGAAAGATTGGTTTGTCTTCCCTTCAGAAAATTACAGCTTCTACAAGGATGCTCGCTTATGGAGTACTGGCTGATAGCATGGATGATTATCTAAGGATTGGTGAAAGTACTACAATTGAGAGTTTAAAAAGGTTCATCAAGGCGGTGGTTAAAATCTATTCAGAAGAATACTTAAGGTCACCAAATGAAGCAGATATAGCTAGATTACTAGCGGTGGGTGAAAAATGTGGTTTCTTGGAATGCTAGGGAGCATTGATTGCATGCATTGAAAGTGGAAGAATTGTTTGATTGCATGGCAAGGCATATATAGTTGTCACATTCATGAACCAACTATTATTTTAAAGGTTGTGGCTTCCAAAGATCTATGGATGTGGCATGCCTAGGGCTGCACAAAAAAATCGGTGAACCGTGAATCCGGTCTGGACCGAACCGATCCGTGCGTTTTGGATTTTAACCGTGGATTAATGGTCCGGACACGGATTGAAAAAATAGTAAACCGTGACTCGCGGTCTGGACACGGATTTTGATTTCGAAACCGTGGATTAACCGATCCGGACCGTGAGATTTATATTATATATAATTTTTAAAAATTTATACACACACACACACACAATTTTACATAAACTTCTACTATACAGACTAGGGGGTAAACTGTGATCTCTTTCAAAACTTGGATGTGTATTTTTATTGATGACCCATTAGTGTGAGATTCCAACGAATGCATCTTCTCTAATTAGCTACGGGAGCTCTTTAGTTTGATTTCCTATGTTTCAAGTTGACGTGTTAGTTTCAAAATAGGAATTAGCTGTTACGAACATCTATGTTTGTGAACTTGTGGTGTCCTTAGTATTTATAGAATTTGAATAATGTACTTTGGGATGCTTCTTGATTTATTTTTATGCCAGATTACGACTACCGTAAATAATAATGTCTTATATAACATGTAATCCGTGGATAAAACCGGAACCGATCCGTGACTCGCGAATCGGATTGGAACCGAACCGCGAGACTTTTGGTTCAGACACGGATTGTATTTTCTAAAAATCGTGACTCGCGGATTAGGATTGGATTCATGCCAATCCGATCCGATCCGGACCGTGTACACCCCTTTGGCATGCCAGGATCTCATGATGACATGGGACCCAATGCCATCCGAATGGCAGTTTGTGGAAGATGCGGGGTTGTCAGCTTTTGCTTCGTCCTTGATCACATGATCATACTTCCGTATTGTGGCCCAAATCTTCTCTCCTATCCTATATATAAAACAAGAGTAATTTCATCCTGATCACATGATCATACTTTCGTATGGTGGTATATCTTTTGCCGGTAAATGCCAGGTTAGATAATGACTAGACAAACACCATAAAGAGAAGCAATAGTGACTGCATTGAAAAAGAGCGTGTATTGATTGAATGACCAGATTGGTGGGAATAATTTGTTCTCATTCCCCACACCCACTCTTTCCTAAAAAGACTAGACCAATGGGGTGAAACTTTTTTAATGCAAGCAAATTTCTATACGAAATTGCTATCAATGTTGTGGCAGCGATCTTTTGGGTTTGTAATTGCTACCATTATCCAGCAAACATGTTTTCGATCATCAGCACCATCCCTCTTTTAATGTAATGTCAACGGCACAACACGACACAACACAATTAATTAATTGGGCGCGGAATAGCGCGTCACAACTTTAAAAAGGCACGACACGATAAAGTAAATTGGCACGGCACGACAAGAGCACGGTATGTCACGGCACGGCGCGGCACAATAAAGTAAATTGGCATGGCACAACACGAAACACATACACCAATGTGCTAGACCGCTCTCCTGTATACTCCCTCCTTGCTGAAGGGCATGCTCCTCCTTGCAATTACTTGACTAATGGTAACCATTATTCAATGGGATATTATCTTACCGATGGCATATACCCAAAGTGGGCAACATTTGTCAAAACGATCCCATCTCCTCGCGGCCTTCAAGAAATACATTTTTCTAAAGCTCAAGAGTCGGCAAGGAAGGATGTGGAGTGAGCATTTGGAGTACTCCAAGCACGTTTTGCTATTGTGCGTGGACCAGCAGCTTATCGGAAGCTTGAAACACTCAAGGATATTATGAAGGCATGTATAATATTACACAAGAAGATCATTGAAGATGAGAGAGAGCTTGATGGCATGGATTACGAATACGATACAACCGATAAAAGCCCTCTTCCTGCCACAGTGTCCTTCGAGCATACAACTGAACTATGTGAATTTATTCAAACGCATCATCGCATTAGGGACAGGTAGACTTATTCATAACTCCAAGAGGACCTAGTTTAGCACCTGTGGCAACTACACGAAGATTCCTAATAGGTTCATGTAGTAGTTTATTTTATCATGTCTTCTAAATAAGTCTTTATGGCTTTTGCATTAGTTTGATCTATTCTTCCACTCTTGTAAGGCTTTTGCCTAGCTGTACTAGTTTATTTTATCATATCTATTTTCTTTTATCTTGTCTGATAAATTGGGATTAGGACATTAAAAGGATAAGAAACCCTAAAATTAAACCCAATAACTGTAAGGCTCCAAAAATGGTATGAAAATTGAAAACCTTTTAGCTCACCCTCTTAACATCTAGTAAACACAAACAGATACAAAGTATTTTGCAAACAATTTACTATGTAATATGTAGAACATCAATTTTTTTATCTTTTTTTCATCCAATTGGGATCATGACATGAAAGGGACAAGAAACACCAAAATTGAACCCAAAGGAATTTCGACATTGAAATTGAATAAACCCCAAATTGAAGCCAAAACCCAAAGGTTACCTGATGGTGTTCTACCTCATCTTTTTCGCTTGCTTCTTCTTGAGTAGGAACGTCTTGTGTGATGGCTGTGGAACAAAAATCAAACTCCAATTCGAGAAATGAGAACACCCTCCTCGGAAACCCCGAAAATCGATTCTACTTGGAAGATCGATCCTATCGTGAAGGCCACAAAGAAGAAGAAGAAGAAGAAGAAGAAGAAGAAGAAGAAGAGAGAGAGAGAGAGAGAGAGAGAGAGAGAGAGAGAGAGAGAGAGATGATTTTTGGTGTGAAGGAGTTGAGTTGGAAGGGGATGATGTAGTAGCGAGGGTTTCCCAACTCGCCACTTGTAGCCAGCCAAAGTGAGCGAAGACAAAATGACAAGCGAAGTATTATAGAAAGGAGCTCATGTAGAGAGCCTGTTGGAGTTGCTCTAACATAGAGTGTCCAAGTGCATAATTGTTTCCTAAGTGTTTAATTATTTCACTAGTTAGTTGAATACCCCACGTTGATAACGACATAGTTTTACGCCTCTGTGCGCCTGCAGAATCTTGTGTCAGTGTTTTTTTTTTAATTGGGGTTAATTGTAAGCTTCTTGTTTTTTTATTATCTTAATGTTGAAGAGGGGTGTGTCTTGGTAGAGTAGGATTGAAAATGAAACCAAGGTGTTATTATGATTAACTAATTATTAAAGTTGAGCTTAAATGAGGTTTTGACAAGCGGAGCTCCATGCGTTGACATCCTACGCATCGAAGAAGAAACTCCTTTCTGATCTCATCCTCCATAATTTTTATCTCATTCAATAATTTGATCCAAAATAGGACAACACTCAAGTGTTCTTTTAATTTGCAGCCGAGCTTCATAATCTTTCTTCAATTAGAGAATAAAATCAACTACTTGTTCTTTCAGTTTGTCAAAAGAAGTCGACCCACAAAAAAAATTGATGGTGCTCAACACAAATTCCACAATTTCTATTCGATATGATTTGTGGCCAGGAACGACCCATCAAATACAACAAAATGGAACCCAAAACCTGAAGTGAATCATATAACACACCTTATATTCAGTCTACCAAAGCCATTACATTCTCTTAGTCAACTTTGGGCATATGTACCTTAGTACCTAAGATTTTTCTTTTTTTACGTTGGGCACAGTACAGTGAAGTCAAGCTCTTTCACCACTATATAGAAACATTGCCCACCCTCAAATTTTCTGCGGTTCTCTCTTTCTCCTCCTTTATTGGAGCCACCTTGTCATTATTTTTCTCATCCAACCTGGCCGCTACGGTTTAGTCATGTAATTTTTGTCCTCCTCCTACACTGAACCAGATCCCATTTTTCGATTCTGCTAGACTGCGAGCCTACAACCAAACAGATTGTTATTCAATAACAACACAAATGTAGCCATATAGATATTACTTGAAGATCATGAAATCCCGCAATCTGCCTCTATCATCAGAGTAAGATGAACAATAAGTTGTATACCAAAAGAGAAAAATAAGTTGCCACCTTCCACCGAGTTGGACTTCCATCAATGACGACGGTAGGAAGATCAGTGATCGAGTGTTGAAAGATGGAGAAAGAGAAAGAAAAGATAATAAGCTTAATCTGTAAAATTATCTTAATGCATGTTACATAATTAACAACCTACAATGATGCCAGGATCTATAATTATCATGATTATCACAAAACAATTAATAACTGGAAATTAAATAAGTATGAGTAGCATATCCGGATCCATTGATGCGGAACCTGAGCGATTCAATAGTTTATTAAAGCAACTATAATTTTACAAAGAGCATCACGCCTTAAGAGGAAAACAGGTTTCTCTCTCTTGCCTCTCTTTCTAGCAGTTTAGTAATATAAAAGTGATGGAGACTGTGCACTTTTATAGGCAGAGAGAGAACCTATTTCCATATAAGCAATTATTCTATTTCCCATCAAAGTAAGATATCAAGAAATCTCTCCATAAATTTGACCAACAATTAGGGTAGTAAATATGGTTCATAATCTCGTTAATATATAATTACCTTATGTGCCGATTGCATAATGTGGGCCATATAAGGAAAAAAAATCTTACATTCTCCTACTTGACCCATATGATACTTACAACATATTTAACAAAATTAACTTTAGGCACACATTAAACCACATCAACCCCTGTCATAATTTGGTCGCTGTCATAATACTATTATTAAACGACGCACTAATGCAACTCATGGCGGTTCTACATTTAATAAATAACATAGTCCCTTCCATGTACTATAACACTACCGATTTGTCTAACATGGTCAGTTAGTGAGGAGTATATTAAAAAAGGTCCAACGATCATGTCTTTGTAAAAGACTATTCCTGTAATTGTTCATCATTTATATATGTGTGTGTGTGTGTGTGTGTGTGTGTGTGTGTACATACACTGCTCATTACAGGAATTTATCAGAAACACGTGAATGAGATCTCTCAAGTGTCAAATAACATCATCATAATGCAATCCATACAACTACTATGAGGTATGCTAGACTCATTTAATTAGCATATCTTAAACATCTCTGTACTAACCTCTTCATAAGTGGATTTGCAACATAAGCTATGTGCTTATGACTTTAACGACACAATATGTTTCTGAAAGTTTTCTTAGAAAAGAAAATATTTGTGGAATCATAAACTCTTAGCGACTTGGTAATGGTGTCGACAACCCCAAGTCCTAAGATTAATTTCCCAACCACTATTCATGAGTGTGGTCTCAAAGTATGCCACAACTCAACCATCATAATGGATGAAATAAGGATAGATACTTTAGTACTTTTGTTTGCTCGTTCACCTAATAAGAGCAACTAATCAAAATTAGACTTTATACTATCAAAGTTTCAAACAAAATCTAAATCTGAGTAGATAATAAAATCAAAATCATCAGATTTTCTTAATGTGAGCATAAAATCTTTAGTTTAAAAGTTAATGAGAAAAACTTTTAAGTGCAAATCCTAAGGATTATTATAGTAAGCAAAATACTATCAACATACAAGTCAAAAACATAAACTTACTCCCACTGATCTTTGGATATATATAAAAGGTAATATTGCTTTTCTTTAAATCCAAAATAACTAATGGTATTAGCAAACATAAGAAAACAATGACGAGAAGCTTGTTTAAATAAAAAGTTGAATTCTTAAGTTTGTAAGCCAAAACTCTTTTACTTAACTTGAGAAACCTTCACATTGATTCACATAGAGCCCATCATCTAAACTCTTATTCGAAAGGAAATTTTCACGTCTAAATATAACTCCAAATCATAAGGAGTTATCAACGCTTTGATAATTTTCTAAGAACTCTTCTCAGATATAAGAGAGAAAAGCTTTTTACAATTATGCCTTATTTCTAAATATAACCATTAGCCACAAGTTTGACTTTATATTATTTTATATTGCCCTCTAAGTTAAGTGTAGTCTAGAAGACCCACTTGCAACATATTTTTAGTATCGTTATGGCAATCCAATGAAATTTCAAACTTCATTATGTTCCATTGGTTCAACTCATCATTCATGGCATTAATTAATTTATAAAAATTATCACCTTATGCATCTTGTGAAAATGAAATCGGACAAAAACACATTCTTGTAGATAAATCAAATAATCATTCAAATAACAAATCTCATGTTCCTTCGAGATTTTCTTCATGCTATCTTCTATGAATTTTCTACAATTTCGTCATTGGTAACAATATCATTATGGAGTGATTGACAATAAATTACCACATTACGTAGTTTATCACTCCCATTGATTTCACCATTCTTAAAGAATCTGAAAAACCGATTTCTACATTCCATGTACTATGGTTAAATAGTAAAATCCATAGCCTACAAATTTTTCAGAGTAACTAGTAATTTCACTACTGGAAAAATTCAAATTCTGTTCAATGTGAATTAGAAATTCTAGCCTCTGTTGAACAACCTTAAACGTTCAGGTGTTCTGAACCGATTTTCTTCCCATCCATAGCTCAAAAGGTATTGAAACTGCCTCACAAGAAACCTAATTATATTAATGTAACAGTCTTAATAGAATTATCCATCCACTACATGATGAGTATTTTGAAGATACAAACATACTTTCTAACCATGTCTATAATGTAAATTACCTTTAAACTACTACATTCTGTTGTATGAAGCAGACTTCAATAATATCCATCACTCATATCTTATCAGATGACTTTTACATTATTTTCTATTTGCCCTTCGTACCTCAATAATGTGCACCTTGAGAGTATTCATTAATTGAGATCTACATGCAATAGAAAAATTGACATAACGTGAAAAAGCCAACTACCTGTGATAGAATAGGTCTATATGAATTACTTTAAGAAGCCCATAATTTATTGTAACTTACTTTATAATGTACATGATTTGCTTGTACTTAATGCAAATCACACATATAAGGAGATTAATAAAAATTTAGTTTTAGAACATTCTGTCATATAATTAATCTCTCACTACATTTCTTGAAACTGTGTTTCAATCATTTATGTCACAAGATGAAGTAATTTCCATTTATGAGGATACTTACCAAATTAATATAGGATGCACAATAAGGAGAGTTTTTAGTAAAATGATCACCAGACTTTACTTTGTGCAATCATAATAAAATATTATAACACAATAATAGGGATTTTCAACGAAAACAAATTTTTGTTTCCAACCATGAAAATCATATCAAAATCAAATTTGACAAAGGAAACTAAATTCATAAGATTATAGAGAAGATAAATGATGACCAACTCTTAAATAGTCAACGATAAGTCATAAGGCTCTTTTAATAAAAATTGTAACTCAGTTCTTTAGAACTCAATGAGCTTGTGTTTTCCAATAACTTTAAATCTCCCCGCATCTTATTATAAATATAAATAGTAGCTCATGATCAAATCACTTGCTTAAGGGGATTTCAATTAGCTAAGTTTGATTCGAAACATGCAGTAGTAATAACTACTTTCCCCTTTCAAATCATTCCTAAATTTATGACGAACTTTCTAATAATGCCTTAACTATTTATAGAAGTGACATCTATAATTATCCATTTCAATTTCCGAGTCTAAAATCATTAGTAGACTCATTAGCATCACATAGTGCTAACTTCATATCCCATTTGGGCTTCCTCTGCGTTAATTCTCAAGTACTTTAGTTGAGTAGCCAAATATAACATTTTAATGACACTCTCAAACATTCCATGCACAATAAACATAATAGTGCTCACTTTAGATATTCACATAAACATAAGGCTTAGTTTGTTTCATTTTATTCATACTTTATAAATTAAAATTATTTTACACACTTTAAAATTTAAAGAAAATAAATAATTTCTCAACAAAAAAAACCTTTATCAAGATGTAGTGTTCAAAATGAAACTAATCTTGTTCGTTCAACATGAGAAACTCAAAAATTAAATTAAACTAAACAGAAGAATGTGAAAAAATAAAATAAAATGACAATGCACACATAATTATATTTATGCTCACGACGATAGTGCCTTGAGTTACCAATAAGATGACAAACTAAATTTTGTCCAAATAATAATAAATAGTGTTACGGTGATCTGCCTTTGGGTTCATCTAATGTTACACAATTAACCGTCATGGTGATCCCCTATCACCAATATGACTAATTGATAAAGATTCACAATTAAGTAGGTATGTTACTTTTGGGTATCCATTCCAATCTCAATTGCTAATACTTATAAATTATTCTATTCCAATTCACTAATCACGGTGCACCTTTGGGCCTACCTAATATCCATGTGACTAGAGAATTACAATTTACAAAGTCATTATTCTTAACACTTAGGAATGAGCGTAAATTTCTTATATAACTTGATAATTATGAGTAATTCAAGTTAGACCACTTTGCTGACTAACAAACCGTATCGTAATATAAATATCAAATCAATAAGTGTTAAGATTCTATAATTTTAATTGAAATCTACGAAACATTCCGGTTGGGTCACTTTGGCGACTACCGAACCGTGCCTTAATATAGATTGCAATCAAGATAATGACCTTTGCATGAACATTAGGTGAACAAAAATTACTATTTTAACACCAGATCATAATAGGTATTAAAATATCATAAATTAATTTAACTTCTATCAACATACAGGTTGAATCGCTTTGGCAGCTACCACTGTATCATTATATAGAGTTAAATTATGAGGTGTCTTCCCATAAACATTAGGTGAATATAATATTTTATTCACGATTCCATAATTAGATTTGATATCTATACATCATTATGATTTGGGTCACTTTGGTGACTATCAAATCTCATATTAAATAGATTCAAATTAGTAATTTTCTTTATGGACATAAGGTGAATAATAAGTTATTCACAAATAACTTCTATAATATGACTTGATATCTACTAACAATTATGATTGGATCACTTTGGTGACTATCAAATCAATTATAATGTAGATTCTCAGTAACAACAATCATTTTCTCATAATCATAAGGTGAATAAAAATAAATAAATTATTCACAGTCCGTCATTATTATAATCAATAATTTTGCATCATGAAGCCATAAAAAAAAAATTTCCCAGAATAATGACTTCTTTTATAATATTATCAATCACCAAAACTTGAAACAAGTTCTTTTGCTTCTAAAAGATAATTTGAGAAGCATTCTAAAATATATTCGTACAGTGAAAAACTTAAAATAATGGCTTCCATTCATCAGTATCAAACAAGCACCGGCTATTATCAAAACAAGTACAAAACCAGTGGCGATATTAAACCGATCTCATTTTCGGTCTGAAACCGAAACAAAACAGGAGAAGTAAGTGAACTTTGGTCATGTTCATCAAACAAAACTTTCGGCTCAAACTGATTACTGGAACTAACCATGACCACTAGAATTAAATATTTACCATCGGATTCGTAACTTAATTTCAGCAAACTTCATCCCCAATAAACGACCGTGTCTCATATATTCATAAGGGAAAATCATAATGTTCTAAAACCATACCATACTGATACGCTCTGATACCACATGTAAAATTATCTTAATGGATGTTACATAATTAACGATCTACAATGATGCCAGGATCTAGAACTATCATGATTATCACAAAAACAATCAATAACCGGAAATTAAATAAGTATGAGTAGCGTACCCGGATCCATTGATGCGTAACCTGAGCGATCCAGTAGTTTATTGAAGCAACTATAATTTTACAAAGAATATCACGCCCTAGGAGGAAAACAGGTTTCTCTCTCTTGTCTCTCTTTCTAGCAGTTTAGTAACATAAAAGTGATGAAGACTATGTGCTCTTTTATATGCAGAGAGATGACTTATTTTCATATAAGCAATTATTCTACTTCCATCAAAGTAAGATATTAGGAAATCTCTCCATAAATTTGACTAACAATTAGGGTAGTAAATATGGTTCATAATCTCATTAATATATAATTACCTTATGTGCCGATTGCATAATGTGGGTCATATAAGAAAAAAAAATCTTACATAATCTACCCTCTTAGGAAGAAACAACGAATAAACAAATAATTGAAGGCCAGCAAAAATGGAACTATGGAAACTCTTTCTCAAGAAAGAAATATAGTCATCCATTGAGTGGATTCATACATCCGGCAAATGAAACCAAAGTACAAGAAACCAAACACAACCGCAAAATCTACTTAAAATTCAAAATATTTTAACCTAGGAAGATAGGCTCGGGTAGCAACAAAAGCATCGACTTTAGTTGCAAGCAAATTGAAGGTACTATAAAAAGGCAAGAAGATGTAGTTATGAGGTGGAGACTTAGGGACCTTGTCATAATCTTATAGCTATTTATATACTATTCATCACAGGTTTGTCACTCCATAAGCTGCAAATGAAAACTTTGTACAACTGTTTACCATATGCACATGACTGGAAATGACAAAAATGCTATGAAATCATTTGGCTTGGAACTTTGTTATTCTAATGCGGATTTTCGAGTCAAACAAAAGAACATCTACCCTAAGAAGGCTGATTAATCTCATCTAGATTGACCTTGGAGGCGTTATTAGAGTTAATGGTGGATAGGTTTTGGATAAATGGAACAGTAAATGCAGGGATCAAAGTACTCAAGCCAATCCATTTCGTTGTGACAAGTTCTTGTAATAACAACTGAGAGTTCTAAAACAATGTATTATCACATTAGAACAAGGAGACACTAAAAAAAGGGAATACAAAAGGTATGGCATTCAACAACATAGATAGCATGGAGTAGATTGCTAGATTAATGCATCATTGTATGTGGAGAACGATTGTTGAGCATTAACTGATTCTTTTGAACATCTATAAAGTCGAGAATTGAGAGCCGTCAGATTACTCGTTAACAAAACAAAGAGATATACACACATGAATGCAAGAAAAGAGGGGGAGAGAGAGAGAGAGAGAGAGAGAGAGAGAGAGATGGAATACCTTGAACATATATGGTTCTAGAGTGGATTGAGACCTGCAAAATGGTGACCTCGTTTAAATGATGTAGGACCAGAAACTACGAAAAGGAAAAGGAAGGAGAAGATCCAAGAACTTACACATTAAGAAGGCTTGTTATTTAGCTTAACAATAATTACATTTCAAAATTCAAATCAAACACAACAGGTGTGTATTAGTAATAATTACAACTTTTGTCAGTTAAACAGTAAGAGAATAACTTATTTACAGAGGTTTCATAAAAGGGGATTTGTGCCGAGCAAATCCCCACCGTCTATCCCGAGATCCAACAGCTTGCAGCCATGCACATTCTCTCCTCTCTTTAAATGCACTGCAGATTAAAAAAAAAATTGTGTGCGGCTGCGTTAGATCTCGGGATGTATTAATCGGAAATTTGCTTCTACAAGAAACCTCCCTTTTTACGGAACTCAGAAATAAGTTATTCTCAAACAGAAAACACCACGAGATCCAACAGCTTGCAGCCACGCACACTCTCTCCTCTCTTTAAATGCACTGCAGATGTAAAAAAATAAAAATAAAATAGTGCACGGGCTTCGAGCCGTTAGATCTCGGGATAGACAACAGAAATTTGCTTGGCGCAGACCTCCTTTTTACAGAACCTCTGTAAATAAGTTATTCTCAAACAGAAAACACCACGAGATCCAACAGCTTGCAGCCATGCACACTCTTTCCTCTCTTTAAATGCACTGCAGATGTAAAAAAAAAAAAAAAAGACGCTCGAAACCGCGTTAAATCTCGGGATGGATTAACGGAAATTTGCTTCTACGTAAAACCTCTATTTTACGGAACCTCTGTAAATAAGTTATTCTCAAACAGAAAACACCACGAGACACAAAGTGGCATGGAAATATGGGTGGGATGTACTGTGCGGTCATTAGTACACATTATAGATTTGGGGTTGAATCGGTGATGTTTTAAACTTTCAGGGTCGAAACAGTGAAACACAAATTTTAGGGGCACATCTACGATATTCAAAAAGTTGTAGGCCAAAAACAGTGAAACCAACGATACATAATTCGATTCGATCACAGACTCACATGATCACACAATTCGATCAGAATCAGAACCACCCACGAAATCTCAGCCGCTCTGGCGACGAAAAGCAAAGGTCTCTCTCTCTCTCTCTCTCTCTCTCTCCCCTGATTGCCTCCATCTTCTTCTTTTTATGGGTAATTTAGATGCTTTAACTTTTTTAATATTTTGGGGATCTGATTAATGAAAGTACGAAAATTTAGGGCCTTTTGCTGTTAGCATTCATGCAGGGCCCATATCGGCTGCTTTCTATTACCTTGTTTCTTTCAACCGCCTTATTTTGCCCTAATATTCTTTCCAATTAGGGTTTAAATTTGATCTACGAATTCCAAGATGCCAGCCACAGCAGGTAGGGTTCGTATGCCCGCGAACAACCGGGTGCACAGTAGCGCCGCCCTCCAAACCCACGGTATTTGGCAGAGTGCCACCGGATACCACCCTTACGCCCCCAATAAAGAAGACAACAAAACTCACACCAAAAGGCCTCTAACGCCGAACCCGAGGGCAAGAATGCTTGCGCTAGCTTTTAGGGTTTGCTTGCCCTAGCCTGTATAACCGGTTCAAACGCCGATGAGGCTCGTGGAGCCTGTAAGAAGTGTGGGCTCGTCGGGCATCTCACATTTCAGTGTAGGAATTTCTTGAGTGTCAAGGAGGATATTAGGGATAAGGACCCAGATGCGTTGGAGGCTGCCGTTTTGTCTGGGTTGGATAAGTTGAAGGGGAATAAAGGGGTTAAGGGGAAAATGCGGTTGAGAGCTCAAATGAGAGTTCGGAGGAGGAGATTTTGAGTTCAGATTCTGATTCTGATTCTGAAATGGAGAGGATTATTGCCAAGAAGTATGGTAAGAAGGTTGGTGATAAGTTGAAGTCTTCGAGAAAGAAGAGAGGATTCAGACGATGATGGATCGGATGAAGGGGATAGAAAGAAAAGAGGTAGGTCAAAGAAGAGGAGAAGTTGGAAGACAACTCGTACAGATTCTGACAGTGAGGATGAGGGTGGGAGGAAAAGGAGGAAGGAGAAGCGGAGGAGGAGGGACGAGTCATTGAATGAGGAGGATGAGCGTAGACATCGGAGGAGGAAAAGTAGGAAGGAGAAGAGCAGGAGGAGGAGTCATAGGCATTCCGATGATTCGGATGCATCTGAGGATTCTGATTGACGGCAAGCGGAAGAGCAGGAGGGCAACTGCACTGTCTGATTCTGATGCAAGCGGTGCAGAAGATTCTAGGGTTGGCAGGGACAAAAAGCAGTCGGAGAAAAGGAGCAGGAAGCACTGTCATCATGAAGAAGATTACTGACTTTAAGGAAGGTAACAGATGCGGTTCATGATTTCTTGTTCTTTGTTATAATTAGAAATTGTATGCTTTTTAACATCATTTTTGTGTTGTTTTCTTGAAGTGGAGTTTGTTTCTATATTTGGGTTTCCAAAGTGAATGTTTTCACCATCCAGTATTCTATTTGCTAAATTATTATTTTTTTCGTATCTTGCTTCTCTTGATGCTGAGATCTCCTCAGTTCAACTGCAAATTGCCTTGCGGAAATCTTTATTGATGCCTCCTCTACATTGCATTAGAAACTTTTACGTTCAATTTAGATTGTATTTTGGGATTATAAGGAGTGTGTTATATTAGTTAAGATTTGGCTCGTTTTTTTGTGTATGTGCTTAGAATTGATTGCCTTATTTCACTTTTTTAACTTCACATTGCCTATAATTGGTGAGGTAAACCTTTTTCTTACAGTCGTGATCTCAATCCGTAGGGTTATCTATGGTAGTTAACCATTTAAATAGTCTATGGGCAATTTCTAAGAGCTACTATTCTAAAAATGTAATTAAGGGGAAGAAAATGAATTTAACTGTGATATCACCAATTCACCATCTAATGATAGCCTAGTGCACCCAGGAACCTCACTAGATATTTATCTAGTTGTGTTGGAGCTTATGTTTACAGCAAATAACGGGGTCATCTGTTGTGGTGTTTTGTTATTATAGGAGGATATCATATGTTGGTGATGGGGTTTTTAACTTGTATACTGGACTTTTACTTAATAACTTCCCTTGCTAAAGATGGGTTGCTCTTTTCCAAGCATAGGGTAGGTAGATATTATTTTTGCGTGGTTGTCCATGGTCTATGTAGGACATGACAAAGAAACCTGGATTGGATGAACTTTCTAGATTCAGAGGAGTTACAATCTAATTAGGCCCAAGCTGAGGTGCAACAAGGTTTGCCAGGGCCTAATTGGGTGCATTTTCAAACCCGGTGTGCTTTTGTCCAAGCCCAATCCCAACTTCAAGTTAAGACCTCAGATTAGGGGCTGTTTGATAAAACTAAAAGCTGAAAGCTGAAAATTAAGTATTGAAAACGGAATGCTGAATTTTTTAAGTTGAAAAGCTGTTTGATAAAACATATTAAGCACTGAATTAAAAAAAAATTGTTCTAATTGTCTCTTAATTTTACTAATGGTCATCATGTACTTGTGGTAGTGGTGGAGTGGTGATTGGGAGATGGTGAGCGGTGGTGGCAAGGTGGCGGTGGCAATGGAGTACTGGTGGTGGTGGAATGATGGTGAGTTGTGGTGGCAGTGAGTAATAGTGGTGCAATGCTGGTGGTGTAGTGGTGGTGGTGTGATGGGTATGGCATGGTAGTGGTGGTGGTGGGTTGGGTGGAATGCTAGTGGTGGTGGTGGAAGAGTGGTGGTGAAGTGACGGCGGTGGCATGGCAATAGTGGTGGTGGTGGTATATGGGTAATGGTGATAGTGGTGGCGGTGTGGCAGTGGTGGTGGTGGTAGCGGCGGCAGTGCAATTGTGGCGGTTGTAGTGGTAGCGGCATAGCGGTGGTGGTGGTGCAATGGTGGTGGTTGTGGTGGTGGCGGCAGCATGGCAGTGGTGGTGGTGGTGGTTGTGATAGTGGTGGTGGTGACAACGGCGGCGGCGGTTTGATGGTTGAATGTAAGCACATAGGAATTCATTCAGAATTAAGTAGTCTACATTTTAAGTGGCACTTAATCTATTAAGTAACATAAAATGTGGTTATCAAACCTACTTAATGACTCATTACTTAACTAATTCAGTTTTAAGTGTTAAATCTGTGTTATCAAACAAGGCCTTAGACTCGGGTTGCCTAAGTTTGGTCAAGTTTTTCACGTTAAATAGTTTAATTAGATTAACATTTGTAAGACAAAAAATATTAAATCTAAACATCAAATGAGAGTGAGATTGACTTGTGATGAAGGACATCAATGGTCTCGACAGATACTTTATCTGGAAAAAAAAAAAATCAATGGTCTCGACAGATCAAGAGGCTACAACGTACAAGAAAATACTAGACTTTCCAATCATATATTTTTTGGGGGTCCATATACATTAAACATGCGCACAAACAGAGATACACTCATGTACAAAGTTGCATTCGTGTGCATCCCTGAATTCGAAAGTGAAGGAAAGTGAGAGAGGGCCCATTTATTGTACTAGCCTAGGAAATAGTGAATTGCACACAATGGAATTGTTGCCATAGGTCATGGGATTGTGGTTGCTTGTAGTAAGCCAGATTAGCCTGTAACGACCAATGGCAACACTCTACGCAAGGTTCTAAAACTTGCTAGGCTCTCTGAGGGTGGCCGGGCACCTTCTAACTTCTAGGGCCAAGTACTTAGCACCTAGTCGGGCAATTAGTCAATCTAGTCGGCGAGGGGCCTTTTAGCGCCTAGGCGGCGAGTGCTCGGCCTTCTAGAATTTCTTTTAGAACGCTGACTCTATGAGAGAAGGAGATCCCCATCTATACCCTCTTACGGTGTGCATGGGTCGGGTCTGTGTGGTTTACCCTAGACTCATCATCCGACCGGAACACATCAGATTTAAAATCTGCTCCCCCGTTGGCAACCAATCAATCAAAGGGAACCCACCGACCGTGCCAAACGCTAAGGTTAACCGGTTGGATTGGACGAAACCAATCAAAGGAAAGTAAATTCAACTGGAAAACCAATCACTTGGAAATCTGAAGATACACAACTCCAATACATAGTTTGAGGAAAGAGAGAGAAGAGAGAAGAAAATGGGAAGATTGAAACTAGATCAGTACATCAACACAAGTACTAAAAAAAAGGGCATCTCAATGGACAGAAAAATCCGCAGATCAAGAATCGAGCTCTCCCATCTAATCCTTCGCTCATCAGTTGTGGTTTGAAACAGTGAAGTTCCTCCTCCTCCGGTCATCTGAGCTGTAACTCAGGCAGCTTGGCCTCCGATAATAGAGAGAAAGATAATGATAATGGGCTTGTTCGGTTAACAAGTTTAGTTTTTTACTGTTTAGTTTTGATGATGTAAGTAGGTGTAATAAGTGGAGAGAGAGAGAGAGAGAGAGAGAGATAGAGAGGGAAATGATGATGTAAGCGAAACCAAAACAGGCCCAAAACTATTAACCAAACATGGCCAATGATATTGTGAACTATGAGAGAGGTCAGTTCATTCATCATAGAAAATGGAGATGGGAAACGCATGAAGAAAGAGAAGAGGTAAAAAGATAAGGTGTAAGCCCAATGCATAATAAAACCTTGGCCTGTAGAACTTACAAATACAAAATGTAATCATAAATAACAAAAATATAGGTGAAAAGAACTAAAACTTGAAATTACATCCATTTTTCCTATTATTCAATCTTGCAATCATTCACAAAATGAATCATTTGTGTTGTGTGACCTGTGTTGCTAATCTTCCACATCGGTTACTTGCAAATGAAGAGGCACTCCGAAGCTCAATCTAACAAACAGCTTTACCGTGCTTTGTTCCAAAGTTGAAAGGCTGCGTTGAATGCAGACAGCTTGCTGCTACTCATAATTATGGAGTTTAAAGAACCGGGTCAGATTACCTAGTAGTGGTTCTAGTGGGTTGACAGTTCAACCGTAATTTCCATCTGGTTCTTATTAATTAGTCCGGTTTTGTAATTTTAACGGTTTTACCAGTGATATTGTGCAACGCCAATGCTCTGGATGCTGGATGAAAGAAGCATGGTAATGTGCACATAAATCAAAATGATTCTTGGGTCTGCCCTCTCTGATGCCTTTTGGCTTTGATTTGAGGGCATGATTCTTCAGCAAACGTGACGGTATAGGGGGACCACTGTTTCAGTAGTATTCTGTGAGTAGCCACTTTGTGCATTCATTACCAAATGTTAGGTCTGTCTCCAATCCATCTGTTTCAGTGGTATTCTGGGAGCAGCCACTTTGTGCATTTATTGCCAAAGGTTAGGTTTGTCTCCTATCCATCCCCCGCCCATACCCCCAATTATTGGGGACTTAATGGGTTTTGTTATTGTTGTATTGTTGTTGTTGTAACGGTTTTACTAGTGATCAGGACTGTAGCTATGCCCAGTTGGCGTCCAATTGATTGAACCAGCTGCTCCGGTCCGCTTTCCAAAGCAATGTGTGTGCCTATGCAGCATAGCTCTAGCCATTTAGTAGTCTTAGTTGAAATTTCATTCGGTTTGGGTTTTATGGTTTGATGAGTTTGAACATCATCGAATCCGGTGTCTGACTGAGACTTGCACTTTTTTTTAGCTTCTAGCTTCACCCGATGTTTGACCATTATGGAGTTCGAAACCGACCTTGGGGCATCGGATCTAGTGGAGTAGTTGGTTCATCAGATTTTTGCTTACCCCTATAACCTCCACTTGCGACTGTGTTTGCTACTGAGGTGAAGAGGAAGTCATACATGGGGTCATGCTTGATGAGGCTTGAGAGTCCTTTTTCAGCTTATTTAACTTGTTAAACAAAAATTTCTTACCCAAACCAAACCGTCTATGCTTGATTAAGAAACGAGGAGTGTATAAGATATGGCCTATGGGCATATAGCTAACATAAATAGTGAGTGTGTCAATGTTTCCAAACAAACGGTAATACTGTAGTGAGATACATAATGGAGAATTTACCTGTTCTAAACAGTAACCATTTTTTTCCCATTGACTTCCGTACGAGAAAATGGTAAAATGCAATAGACTTGGACATAATGAGGGTGAATGTTTGGCGAGGCGCATGCAAAAGAAAAAAAAGAAGATGGTTATAGTTCGCTTAGAACTGTGTTAATTTTACTGGATGTTCAAGGCTTGAAATAAGTACATTCTGCTATTGCTATATGTAGAAGCATACTCATGTTACGATGTAAGATATATGGTGGTACCAAGTTCCCCTTTCTTGTACTAGAATGTTGTGCGTTCCGGGTAACAGTGGATTATGTGGTCCGCTCTTTTATGCATGCACAAACCATAGACATCAGGCCTGCTCGGGTTGTTTGGCTGGCCCCAGCTCTACATAGGCCTGGCACAAAGTTAAATAATGGTTAATTATTTTGAAACAGATGTGATATGGTGTATTCATGCATTCTGTCCAAGCCTCTTAAAAGGTATGGTTGGGCTTAGTCTAAAAGTTGTTTGAGCACACTGATCCATCTGACTTGCAGCCCCTGTTTATGAAGTAGGTTCAATTTTAAGAAAATTTAACAATGACTGATTTTCAAGATGAGTTCAAACATGCTAGTTTAAGTGACAAAAATTGGACACATTAAGCCTGCAGCAAATCATTGGAAGTTTTTTTTCCCCTCTGAGTCTGTGCTTAGCTGAGTACTTGTTTTCTACGTAGTTATGCCTAAACTGAATAAATTCTAGTTCTCCTGAAACGTATACATTGGTTAGTGAGTTCTATCTTGGTGAAAGAATACATGGTTAGTGGTTGAGGCAACTGTCTTGTAATCCCGTCAGTTATGGTTTCTGATGATGTGTTTGTTGCCATTGCGTGTGTCAGTTGTCTCAGACTGCTGATACCCTTCTGTTCATCCATTGATTCCATTATTGTGATAGCATGTCGAAACTGCTATTTCTTAGCAAGTTAAAAAGAAAAAGATGCTACTTGCTCAAGCCAATACTTTGGCTTCTTGATTAACTACTAGGTTAGCCCTTGGTTTCTTTATTAAACTGCTGCCATGTTGCCCTACCCCGTCTTGTTCTGAAGCTATCAGCATTAAGTCAGTCTATTAGGTGTGTAGCAACTTGGCCAAAATTAGAAATGAAAATTTTGAAGTTCCTTCTTTTGCTTACTGAATAGTGGAAGACAATGTGACTTTACCATGTCAACTGTTGTCTTATTCGGCAAATATCTTAATGAATAAATGTAAGCTGTCTTATAAAGCTGATCAACCTTGTTTCTCGAATGGTTTTGGTTTTTGTTGACGCTTTCGTCAATATCAATTTTATCACCCAAAGGATCCCCACCATCTGTACTAGTTGATGACTAACCAGGGCTTTTTGTGTTTTGCAGGACCTTGGAACGGGAGATTGATGATAGCCCTGAATTGGAGCTGTTGATCACCAGTGGCAGAAAAACCAAACTTGTATCGATTAGCTTCCTAGGGCTCAGGATATGATGAGTTTGCCTCTCTGTTTATGAAGACAATGTTGAATAATTTTTTGTGAAATTTGAGGCTACTGTGAAGAAAGACTGAACTGTTGTTCAGATGCCTTGTTTGTTGCATTTGTTGGAACCAACTGACTTGGTTTTATTCGGAGTGTACTTTCCATGTTTGATGTTTATTAGAATTACCACACTATGACTAATTGACTATGGTATCTATAATAGCATGGCTATACGTGTCTGGGTTTTTTTTTTATTTTTTCTTTCCGGTTTATGCAAACATATGTCGCGGAGGTCTTGTTCTTTAGATCGTAGTTGGTCGTTTGTCTTCAATACCTAACAGAAATTTGTTTCGACTTTTCTATGGTTCCTGGGGAGTTATAGGGGGGCATTCAAGTCATTAATTTCTGCAATCAACAATTTGGATTTCATCTTGGCATTGGATGGCTTGAATCTGTAAAGTGCCGAGATTAAATTAGAACCATTGAAAACACATTCGACGGTTCGGATGTCACATTAGAGGCACCTCATTTCCCTTTTCTACCACTATCAATCGTACTAGTGGCTGATATATGTTTGAGTAGTTTAGTCGAACATAAAAGTCCAATTTGTTATTACCGACAAATAGGAGTGAGCATTGAGTTGTGTTGTGTTCGTGTCGTGTTAACTCGTGTTCGTGTCAAAATTCCCACAATCTTAACTACTTTAACCCGTTTAATTTTTAGGTGTTATCGTAGCCGGCGTCGCCATAATTGTTTTAGCGGTCGAAATTCTAACCCTAACCCGCTAACTTTTGTGTCGGGTTAACGTGGCCATCGTGTCTTTCCATAAATTAGGTAATAGGTGTTAGGTGTCGTGTTATCTCATGTTCAGTATCAAAATTTTCTCAACCCTACTAACGACTTGTTTTAGCTTTTTAAATTGTTACCGTGTACATATGTCGTATTCGTGTTTAGGCCGGAAATAACCGACCTTAACCATTAACTTTTGCCGTGTTCGGATCGTGTTCTCATGTGGTGTCTGAAATTCCCACCCCTACCGACAAATACATCGGCAACTAAAGATATCTTTTTTGGCCCAATCAAACTCAACTCAAAATATCGTGAAAATGGACAAAATTAACAGGTCAATATCTGTAACAACACTTGGGAAAAGATGATGATGACATTAAATTCAAGATAAAAAATGATAGATACATACCCTCTCAACCACTTTCACCCACACTCCCTCTCATATGTGTGGTGAGACTCACCCGATGGGTCCCAGTGGACCCTACTACACATGTAAGAGAGAGTGTGATGGAAAGTGGTTGAGAGGATGTGTACCTATCAATGTTGATTCAAGATATCTCAAAGTAGGAGAAAAGGAGACTTCGTATGGAGTAGATCGCAAACAAAAAGCCCTAGGATCAGTCCGGATGGATGGTTGATTGGTTTCCTTCATGCATAATTGGTCAAGATCAATTCTAGAGGTCCGGTTGCAAGGAAGATTTTTTTTTTATGAAATTCTCTGGTCTTTGCGTGAACAACGTGTCTTTGATCAGATTGGAGATAAAAATAATCGAGGTGTGCGTAATCTAGCAGGGGAATAAAATGGACGGCAATCAAAAAAACAAGTGGACAGTTTTTTGAATGATACTTGTAAAGCAAAGTCACGAGGTAGTAGAAAATGCCAAACTTTCCCCGTGCTAGGGCCTGCCTTCAAAGCCGTCTCAATCCAATCCCATCGTCACAAGAACATGGGTACATTGAAGTAGGAAGGGGGCAAATTATATATATAAAAAAATAGTTTTATGATTTTTCAAAACTAAATCCAGTCATTAGAGTTTTTTGGAACGATTTTGATTAATTAAAAAAATTAATCTCGGGTATTGTTGTTATCATATTGTTTAACGAATGCAACATTATTCTCGCACGGTATCATTCAACATAATTTAGCATTCTCAAAATGAAAATTGTTCATACTTTTTAATTATTTTTTGAATTTTTATGAATTTTTCAGAATGTATAATAAAAAAGATATGTAAAATATACTCTAGAATAGAAAATTGGGAAGGGTCGGCCCACCGGTCCTATATAGCTCCACGATTGCTTAATTCTAATATTTCATATAAGAAGTTGATGTAAAACGTCAACAACTCTTACTACTTAGAGTTACTTATGTTATATAAATGAAGTATAAACTTTTGAACAAGAGTTTTAAATTTATAGTTTGACAACTTAAACAATTTTAAAAGTGTATTCAAACCTAATACTCCATCGGTCTCTTTTTTATTGTCAACTATTTCATTTTTGGGCTCTCCATTAATAAATGTTTTTTAATTAAAAAGTTAATGGTTGAAAGTTTGTATAATTATTATTTTACCCTTTTAAAAATTAGTGGGTAAAGAGTTAATGTGTCAAAGTGGAGGATGATTTTGGAAAGTGAAGGTAAAAGTTGATGTAAAATATGTAATAGGTAAAAGTTGATGTGAAATGTGTAATGATAATGTTTATTATATCAAATTTACGAAGTAACACATTTAAAAAGGGACGGAATGAGTACTAACCAGTGGATTTCAGAGTTTCTAGCATTTCAAAAACAAATAAATTAGTTTTGATTAGCTTTCTTAATTTCATGTGATCATAAACAACAAAATTCTATGGACAATAAAAAAGAGGTCATAACACACACACACACACACACACACACACACACACACTCTCTCTCTCTCTCTCTCTCTCTAAAATAACGCTCCCTATTTTCTTTACATCTTACACTTGCTGGCTAGGGTTTTGCTTGGGGGGAGGTGTTGCCTCTTCTCCCTCCTCCCCCCTAAGCGATATTCCCCTCCAACTTCCTTCTTCCTCTTTTTTTTTTTCTTTTTTTTTCTTTTTTGTAGGTTTTTTTTGGTGGTGAGCGGTGCGGTTGGTGGTACTGGGCCTCCTCCCTCCCTTATTGCCTCTCTCCCCCATCCCAATCTCTACCTGTGCTTCTCTTCTTCTTCCTTTGGTGCGGATTGGCATGGGCTGCAAATGTTGGTTACGCCCTCCTTTGCATAACAGCCCGTCGGTCTGGCTGTCGGCACGCTGGATCGTTTGGATTTCAGTTCTTGGCCTTTCAGCTTATGGTGTGTAACAACTGAAGTTAGTTATCGATTTTTGGGTGATTTTGTGGTGGTCAAGTGTGATCAATGGTTACTAAGGTTAACAATGTTTGTTGAAAAAAGTGATCACATTGGAATAAACAAACTTAGCAATCTTTTAACAACTAATCAAATTTTGGCATTTGGATAATCAAAACTAGCAACCTTTTGTCAATATAACCAAATTTGATGAATCACACATGTATTCAATCAAGTACACTCATGATTACACAAAATGACAAAAACCTTCTCTCTCTTCTCTCTCTCTCTCTACAATGTTTACAAAAATTTATTTTGGAAACTGATTTTTTATTCAAAAAACATTTGTATAAAAACCTGTTTTTTTTAAATAATTATTTTTAAAAACCAATTTTTCCAATAACTATTTTTCTATAAAAAAGTTTTTTTTACACAAAAAAAAAAGTTTTTGAGTTTTTTTTTTTAAAAATATAGGTTTTGGTAAAAAAAAATCTGTTTTTACTCAATTTTTTTCTAAAATAGTTTTTTTTTAAGTAAAAAAGAGTTTGCAAAATCTTTTTCCCAAATTTTTAATAAAAAAACTTTTTTGTTTTTTTTTTTTATTTAAAAAAGTGGAGTACTATTTTTTGTAGTTTGAAAAAGTGATGTAGCAAGTTTTGGGTTATCTAATTTTGAAAAAATGATGGGGGACCATTGCTTTTGATTATGGAAAAAAAAAAAATCAATGTGGAACTTAACATTACTAATTTTAGCAACCTCTAAATGGATAACTAAAAGATGATGTAATAACTTTTGGTTATCCAATTTTAGTTAGACCATTGTGGATGCTCTAAGAGCTCAATTTAAAATGTTTAGATAGTTTGACGTGTTTAGTGTAGGATTTTATAGGTAGGCTCTATTTAGAAATTAGGTAAAGAAAGGGAAAAGAAGATAAAATAATTAAAAAGCAAATAGGAGAGGAAATTGAAGAGAAAATAAGAGGAAAATTAAATAAAAATTTAAATATTTTCCTCTCTCTTCCTTGAGAACCAAACGAAGGAAATGCAAAATTTAAAATCTCTCATTTCCACCTATTTCCCCTAAGGCCCTATAGGGGTAATTGGAAAGAGTGTGACACTTCAAGGGAAAAAGATGTAATTAGGATTTTGTTTGTAGTTTAAGCTAGTCCAGTCCCTCGTCAGTCGTCAGTGATAAGAGTGTGTTTGAGTAAAGAGTGTTTGAGTAAAGAAGAAGAAGAAGAGCGAATAACAAGAAGAACAAGAAGAAAGAATGCCGCGAACCGGATTTAAGGGGTCACTGTCGGGTCCAAGGGTGGACGTAATGGTGGATATGGGCAATCCCTTCCTCAATCTTACCGTCGATGGATTCTTGAAGATCGGCACTGTATGTTTTTTTATCCAACTTGTTTCAACCGAATCCTTTTATTTTTTGTTAAGTTCTCGTGCTGTCTCGATAATCTTCTCTTTTGATCATTCAGGTTGCAGCAGCCAAGGCTGCAGTAGAGGAAACATACGACATCGCCAAAAAAGGTTAGAAATTTCTGGGTTCGAGTATCTCTTTGTGCCTGTTTTTCGTGATCTGAGATCTGATTTACGAAGTTGCTTTTTGGATGAGTAGTATAGGACTGAAATAATCGTGGGTTTTCTTGAGTTTTGGTTTTAGTTATGGAATTCATGGAAATGGTGTGATTTTTTATACTTTTTTTGCACTTGTATAGGTTGTGGCCCTTGTCGGTGCAATTATTTTTTGCTTCTTTTTAATTTTGTTTCTCATTTCTGCTTGTCCTTTGGTTTTTCTGCTATGGATCTTGATTGCATGTGGTGTTGGTTTTTGTTGATGGAAATTGGTGGAAATGGTGTAATCTTGGTTGCATGTGTTGGCTTTTATTGATTTTTGTTTTAGTTCTGAAATTGATGGAAATGGTGTCCTCTTTACTTTTTATGCAATTGTATAGATTGTGGGTGTAATTATTTTTTGCTTCTTTTTTATTTTGTTTCTTATTGCTGTTTGTCCTTTTGGTTTTTCTTCTGTGGATCTTGATTGCATGTGTTGGTGTAACAGGGAGTATTTCACAACACAAGTTGGAGCACTCGGTGAGAACTCCTATCTCATTTGATCTATTTTTGGTTTGGGTGAATTCAAAAAACTAGTTTTTTGGTTTTTTGGTTTTGTTCTTATTTTTTGGATTATTTTTCGTCTTTATTCACAAAACTTTAAGTTTGGCTAATAATTTTATACTTTTTAGATTCCTCTCGTCGAGACAAGCCAAGAAACCACAAAAAATTGACCGAAAACTAACAAATGCAAAAAAAAAATTGAATAAGGACAAAACCAAAAAAAATCAAAAAACTAGTTTTTTGAATTCACCCAAACCACCCCTTAGTTTATTGTGGCATTATTGTTGAATTAGTTTTGTATGTGTATAGTAATATATATGTTATTTGGTTCAGATGGTTAGAATTTTGCAGTTAAGTTTAACTTCGTTTGTTAGGCTTCTTTGTACAAATACTCACCAATCATGAAAGAGTTAACCCTGCATGTTTCTTCTATCTCTTTTATTTTTTTGCTTTGTTTCCTTTTCGCACGGCGGGATGTTATTGTGTTAGTGGAGGTAGATTGCTACGGCAGACCAGTGTTGTTCCATTGACAACCTGAAACCTCACACACTGGCAACTAAGCTTACATATGTCAACGACAATTATTTTGGGGTTGAAGTTCTTCAAAAGGTACTTTAGTTTGATACAGTTTTTCGGAAACAAAAGAAAGATTTTTCCTGGATTTTTGGCCTCCAGTTTTATTGGTGTTCCCATTCCAAACCAACTCACATAAACTGTTGCTGGAAAATTTGTTGCAACTGACAAAAAAAAAAAAAGAGAAGAAGGAAATTGCTGAAAAAGGCAGTAATAAACTAGACCAGCAAACCCACTATGTTACTAAAGGGTTGGTTTGGTGTTTGCAGTTGAAGAAAATGTGCAAGGAAGGTGCCTATTGGGGTTAGTGTCAACATATCTGTAACCATCAAGTGTGAGATTGAGCAGTTCTTTGACTGCTGATATTATTTAGCAGCGCAAGTGCTTAATGCTCTAAGATTTATGTTTTTCACTACCAGGAACTATAGCTGGAGTATATGTTGGAATGGAGTATGGGATGGAGAGAGTACGCGGCACCAGGGACTGGGTAATTTCTGCTGTTCATTGCTCAATATTTTCATGACATATTTGTGTGGCATTGAGCCTTCTTCACATTAAGTTCTGTGGCTTTTTCTGCTGATTATAATTGTTCTCATCTGTCTGTTAGTACTAATTAGCTCCATATGCTTTCTTTTTTCCACCTCATCCATCAGACTGCATACGGAGAAATGCTATTCTTAATTTGATGGCTATGTGACTTTTAGCTAGCATGCTTCTGAAGTTTCTTGAACCATTGCATTTGCTGTAGGGACATGAAATTTGGTTTCCCCCTTCAATCCTTCATAGTGGTTCTGGTATGTTAGTATTAGAGTAGGTCACTTGTGTTGTTCATTTATTCGCCTGCTGTTGGTTTCTGACCAAAAAGAAAGAAAGAAGGGAGATTGAATGATGGCTCCCTCCTTCCGTTGAAATTTCTTTCTTGGATTCTTGGCTTGGTTAAAGATGTGTCATTTATCTCTTTTATGCGTATACTAGCAAAATTGTGGAATGCTGCTAAAATATACGCATAAATTGCATTCATGAGAACAAGTTATGTACTTCTTTTTAAGTCCCTAGGACCAATAGTTAAGACCAGTCATTATAAAGAAGTATAGAAAAGTTGTAACCGGGTTATTGGGTCCTAAATCTCAATTTTTGCTATGTTTCATGAGATTGTTAGATTGCATTAATTGCATTCAAGAGAACAAGTCAGGTACTGGCTCAACTAACATTTTTCTTCTGAGAATCGGAACTTCCTGACGCAAACATGACCCTTGTATGATGTTGTGGGGTTGTTTGTTGGTTATGAAGCTTTTATGTTTTAAGTTATTCAGCAAGGAGTTCATTCAAATCCTGAATTTGAGCAATGAATTCATATCATTTTAGGTCACCGTAATTTCTGTTTTATTTCTTTGTTTTTGACACCAAAAATCTTGTCGTTGCAGAAGAATGCAATGCTCGGGGGTGCATTAACTGGGGCTCTGGTTTCTGCTGCCAGCAACAGCAACAGAGACAAGATTGTAATGGATGCCATTGCTGGGGGTGCCATTGCTACTGCTGCCGAAATCCTCAACTGTCTCTCCTGAAGAAATGAGAACTTGCTCTTCTTCCCCCACTTCCAGTAGAGTAGTGAGGAAGTTTGAGAGATTTATCAGTTTGTAAGTGAGAACATCCCTCCTATTCTGTTGATAGAGCAACATCAAATCATGGATGCCTTGCCCTTTTAATCCTAATCGTACCATGATTTCTTCTGTTATGCAATCTATTTCCAGTAATAATTCGACAGGTGAAGATCTGTGCAAAAGAAACGACTTTTTCCTAAAATAATTTGAATGAATAACCTCGTTAAGAAAGTTGGAATCAGCGAGAGTTCATAGCTTAGACTGAGAGAACAATGATTGGGGGTTACCTGTTACCATGCGAATATGCAATACTGCGCACCTGTTTCTTGTAGCAAATTTTTTATATATTGATTTCGTAGTAAGCTTGTCCACAAATTTGCAATAAGACAATTTGCTGCTCATCTGTAGCTTTTGAGTTAAATGCTTGTTTAACTGCTGCAAAAAGTGTGTTTTTAGAGCTCCAAACAATGTGTATTCAGCATGTTCTAGGCACGGAGGGGTCCAGGCCTTAAAACTGCTTGTCTTTTTGATCCTGTTTGCTACCGAGAGGTGACTCAGAGACTCAGAAAAGCAACGAAAAAATTGCCAAGTAGAGCCACACGGAGGGACGGACACCCCGTGTCCTTGGCCGTGCGCCACTCGTAATATTCTCACTTATTGGACTAGTTTGGGAGGTAATTTGGAAAAAATCTATGGAATTTGGCCCTTGCACTTCCCGTGGGTGAATTTTTTTTCTTGCAACCCCTTGTACACGCGTGAGGAAAAATCTGTCCCTGATCCGCCCTTGCTATAAATGTAGAAATACATGTGGGTTGGGCCCTCAAATCCTGCGTCTACCACGGCTACACCAGAATACTCAAATTTGCAAGTGAATTTATCAAGTTTCTGATCACTTTTGACAAGATTTTCAACTGTAGAATTCAATACAAACGCATCAACACACCAAATTCCCAAAAGCACATAAAAAAAAGAGAGAAGCATCAATGAATTATGAATCCCAAATTTCGACTTCGGCCTAGTGATCCGAGTTCTAGGCCCATATTTTCTCCATCTAAATACTTGCTGAATTCAATTTCAAGCATGTGATCAAAACTATTCGAAAGAAATAAAGACAAGGATGAATCCAAATATTTTGGACCACAAAGTTTGACCTTTTTGACTTTTTTTGGCTTTTTGGTTGATATATGTGAGGAAAATAATTTGTCTAAAAAAACTGCTTAGAGGGTGTTTGGAAGTCTCATGTTCTGCTTATTGGCTTCTAAACAAAATTACATTTTATCAAAACTAGATTTTATCTGATAAAATTCATTCAAGAACAATGCCTAATTTTTAATTTTTTGACTTTTTGGCTTATAGTCAGAATGTATTTTGAATATCTGAGGAGTATTTGGAAGAAATGAACAGAATGCATTTTGCAATAGGAATAGTGTTTGGGATATATATGCAAAATATATGTTGTAAGTCTTTTTGTTAATCAAAATGGGAAAAGTAGAAAATGAGAAGTCAAAAAACTTCTTCCAACCTACTTTTGGCTTCTACTTCCTAAACCTGCAATTGGAGAACTCATTTTTGTAGAAGATGTATTATATGGAGTATCCCAAACAGCCAAAACATGAAAATAGAGAAATGAGAAGCCAATAAAGAGCTCCCAAACCGCCCCTTAAGTGGAATGGAGGCTCCCATGCTGCACACCCACAATCTCAATTTATGTATACATAATATTCTTTCTGAGACTGTCAAAACAATCACAGAAAATAAAATTTAATCAAATGCGTAAATTACACTTAGATCTGTACTAAGACAATACATTGTTGTCAGGAAAAATAGGTATTGCTAACAAAGGAATGAAATTGTGTACACTGCAACATACATGTGTTTGAAAGTTGCTCTGAGTTCCGAGAGAGATGAAAATGGACAGCTTCGGAAACTCTAATGCGCAAAAGAAAGAGTTGAAGTTTGATATACATTGTGAGAACATTTTCCAGCCACCGGCTTAGCAGGAGAAGATACAAATCTGGAAGCAGTTTTTGTACCGTCCTCCCGCAGGGAAATAATCGTCTCCAATTTCCTCCATCTGCCCCACATTTGTTCCCTTCGGCTTACAACATAAATACAACAGATTTTGCCTGTGTCTCGAGCGCAACAAATTGAACTACAAAAAGTTCTAGTTACCCAATCATATTACTCGTCATTTGGTTTGAAATTGCTCAATAAGTTTCAAGAGCCCATAGGTCTCAGAATCCGGCCTTGATCCTCCCAGGATCATCCTTTTTAAAAGATTTGGATCGTAAATCTTGGCTTTGACATAAGCCTTAAACAAGGTGTTGTATACAAAAGTGTACCTAGAATAATTTGCCCTTTTCAATTCTTCAAAGAGCTTCTCAGCATTCTCTAAGTCACCCTTCTCAGCAAAAATCTCAACCATTGAAAGAGTAGTCTCCAGCCATGGGGTTGATTTCCTGATCCTGGCACTTGTTGATATATCCTTCCCCAACTCTAGTGTTCTCAACGCTTCTTTCATTAAGCCCGCTTTCAAGCACCCTAGCGCAAGGTGTCGATATGTTATAGCATTCGGTTTGCACCCATTTTGCTCCATTTCCTTGTACAATTTAGTTGCTTTAGTGATCAACCCGAGTTTGCAATAAACAGATATCATAGAATTGAATTGCTCTGTTGCTTTTAACCCTTTCCTTGATTTCATTTCCACCCAAATCTGTTCAGCCCGACTTAGCCCCCCAATCCTCCCAAATGCTTCAATAGCCAACGTGAAACTCTTAGACTTTACCGTGGGAAGTTCTTGCAAAGTACCCCAAATTCGCTCTAGCTCTTTCTCCTTCCCCAAATACCCATACAAAATAAGAAGTACATCAAACGTTGACCAGTTGTTTCCCGTCGATGATTTCTCTACAGCTTCAACATAGACCTCACAAATAGAATACAGTCTCGCCACAGCATGTGCAGTTGCTAATATGCAGAAAGATATCTCATTTGGCTCAACCTCTACCTTCTTCATTTCACCAAATACCCTTGCCAAACCATCGATATTGTGTTCATTAGCTTCGATTTTCATTAGAATGTTGTAAGTGGAAACATGAGGGTCAACCTTATCAGCCCTCATTTGTCGAAGGATTCTTGTGATAGCTTTCCTACGGCTCGGCGAAGAATGGAGGATAATGAGGCGGTTGAAAATCAAATGCGAGATTGGATGGCCCAGCTCCCTCATTTTCTTCATGTATGCAAGTGAAAGCCTGATCATGCCTTTATCCAAACATGCAATAACAAGATTGTTGTAAAGCAACTCATTTTGGAATTCTGCGGGGACATGAGAAAAAAGTTTCTCCCCTTGTGATACCCCATGAAGCTTAGTCGTGAATTCTAATAGGTATGAGTAGTCTAGTTCCTTTGGCCTGTAGGGCCTCTCCCTGATCACCCATTCCATTACCTGTTAAAAATTACAGACAAAGGTCAAAATCAGACTTCGTAATCAAAATGATCGAGACTTCATATGAACACTATTCAACAAGCTGGCGAGACATTCTCAAATGAATATGAAATCAATGAGAAAGCTACTCTTTCTGTTACTTCACCAAATCTGTTTGTAAAAATGAAGTTGCATATGAAGACCAAATGATGCTGAGAAATCAAGGTGAAATATGATGATTGTTCTTTTGTTTGAAAGCCATGATGAGTAGGATACTGATGCGGGATTGGAAAATATCTTACAAAAGAGCCTACATACTTAGAAACTTGAGCAGTGGACGAGATACCCAAAAGGCTAGCAAGATGTCTCAGCTGACTCCACTAAGGCGCTAACTCAAACTTCTCCTTGAGCTGCATATCTCAAGATTTCAGAGATTTTCTGGTTTCAGTAGTTATGTTACTGTCTTCATCGTATCCAGTAGATAAATTAGCTGTTGATTCCTCAAAAAACGAGGCATGCTCTGAATTCCAATTGTTGATATTGCAACCATAAGCCTTTGATAGGATTGGTAAAATTTCCAATTCCTAACTCGTTATGCTCACCTACTCTACTTGATGATCCATATTCCATACTATACTCAGAGATGCATCACATGCTTATTTTGCAGGTCAAAACATTCCCAGCATTTCACCTAGTTATGCACTTGGCAAAATTCTTTCATGCACCTTACAAAGGAAAATAGAAATTGTCATTACCTTTAAGGGAGAGAAAAAAAAAAAGGTTCCTGGTTTCAGATCTTCATAACAAAAAAAATGGTGACATGTTATGCTTAGATTTGGTGATAAATAAAAATAAGCAAATTAAATTCCATTCTTTGCTTCATTTCTCATCCTTATGTCTTGGAAAGTTACTATCATTGAACAACCAAAACTACATGAGCACGGGCATCCTCGGAAAACAAATCAAACATAGAGCCAAGCTCTAATGAAAACACCAGTCACAAGAAAATAGGCTAAAGGCAAAACATCAAACCAAACCTCAGCAAAACAGAGCTGAAAGACAGACAGTTGCATTGCAGCAAACACCCTAGGAGTTATGTTCCAAACTAGGAATAGGTCCACTTTACAGTCCTTAATTCTTCTCCAACAATGTGCATGCATACGAAATTCTCATCCAATTCTCACCTCTTTTCCTTTACCCGGAGAAAATTTTCGTTACTTTCCTTTTCGCACACTGTCTTGTAATCCAAAAGGTAGTAACAGCTAAATTACTCACATTACCACTGCATATGAGAATATGAATAAGCACACGTATACACCCAGAGAGAGAGAGAGAGAGAGAGAGAGACCTGGAGTGCACGTTTGTTGAAATAGAGCTTCCTTAAACGGTTAATGGTGTGGAAGATATCGCCTCGGTGAATGGGAAAGCCGTCGCCCATCCAGCTCTGAAACGCAGACCCAACGGCCGCTCCTCTCGGGAGCCTCTCAATCCTCCCACACAAACTCTTGGGTTCTTCTTCGCCTCCTTCGTCGCGATTCAAATTATCTCTTCCCTTCCCAGACGAATCGTCGGGCGCCAGAGTACAGAAGGTGGAAAAACCTGAATGAAATTGTTCCGCAGGCCAAGAGACGCCAAGTGTTCGATAAGTTGCCCCAGAGACCCTCTGACGACGTATCAGGGCAGCTACTGCTTGCATTCTTAGCGATTACCAATCCCCGTCATCGGACGCCCTGATGGGGAGGGAGGCGGAGGCCGGCGGTGTTGATGGAGCTGGGGAGGGAAGGGATGACACGATACTTGGCGGTGGCGACGGTGGTAGCTGAGAAGCGGAAGCCGAAACGGCGAGGTACAGTGACAATCACGCGAGGCTGGATGGATTAATGTAATAGTTGGATCAAAAACTCAATTTAATGGCCAAACTTGATCCAATTGTAAATTTTAGGAAAAGGAAAAATTTGAGTCTCCCCAAGTAAAACTCAATTTGATATAAATTTGTGTAAAAGAGTATAGCGGATTTTTGAAAGGTTTTACTAACTAGTGTTGTCAATTTTGTGCTGGACGGTCAATAAAACGTTACACGTACGTAAGTGTTCCGTATCGGCATTTACAGATTGATACCAGCTTGTACCAGTTGATTCCGAAGTTGTACCAAAATCTCGGCTCATACAAAAATACTTATATTAAATATGTTAATCATTTAAATTGATAAGCTATATCAAAGTGTTAGAATTTGTTTTATTTCTCTACTTTAAGTTTTCTCGATACATTGAATACCCATGGGATGGATTGTTCACATATCATAGCATTATATTTTCAACTTATAATTGTGTATCGTTGTTCTACTTTCCTTGACATTTTGATGTTTATATCATCTCATATGCATTTAAAATTTTGAAGGATTTTCCTAATGTAAATGTATGCCCAACCCTTAATTTTTCAGGTACAAATGATAGGGCATGATTTGGAGTGTTGAGTGCATAACAACCCTTTTGAGAACATATATTGAAGAGTTATATATTCATCTTTGAAAAACTCATTTTGTAGATGAAAATGTAACTCTATTCAATAATTTCTTTTAACTTAGAAGATTGTAACAAACTTAACTATCTTTATTTAACTTTTCATGGAGTAATGGATTGTAACTCATCGGTTTTACATTTAGGAATGTACGATTATGATATGTATGGACTTGGACAGTCGTTATGGTACAAATCTATGGACTTATTGTTATTTAATTTTTAAATGTTGTATAATTTTGTTTGAAAATTGAGGGCGTAACACAGCATACTACAAACACTGGGGGCTCCACCATTTGGCAAGGGCGATCACTTGATCCCTCCAAAATATTTTTTTATAATACATGTAATAGTTTTAGTTTTGTATTAGTTTAGCCCTTCATAGCTCAGCCTAAAGTTTTTTTTTTTTTATATTGCATGTAATTATTTTATCTCAGATTTTAACTTAGTGCTATATTATAAACACCCATCAATCCAAGTAATTCACAATTAGACACCTAAAACAGTACATCAAAACAAAATATACACGTTTCATGACAAAAATCTAGGTCCCATTAAACTAAAGGGCTTTTTGCGGCTTTTTTAGTTGATATATTTGTGAGAGAATTTCCTGCCTCGAAAAGTGAGAAAAAAGAGAGAGTCAAAAAGCGCCTTAGCTGAACAAGGCCTTAGTAAAATAGAAAGAGAAAAAGTATTTATTGGTTTCAATATCTTGCTATGGCTTCAACAACAATCAACTTTATATCTCATAAAATAAGAACATGTCTAAAAATATCCTTGTGAACCTATTCGCCACACAATTTCCTACAAATAAATAATAATGTATTTATGCGCCGGTTGTGTCACATTATTAACACTAATATATGAAAATTTAAGTATGTATGATAAGTTAATAACTTAGCAAAAAAAAAAAAAAAAAAAAGACTACTCAATGGAGCTAGTAGATTTAAGTTAAATCCTTAACACTCTATTAAAATTTTCTGGAGCCGCCATTGACGACACACACTAGGAACTGTGCAAGTCTCGAATTTGTTAGTTTTCTTAATCTTTGATAACGTACACTCCTCTAGATAATGAAACAGATAAATCGATCAAGCCCTAATCGAATATGTTGATTTTTTTCCCGGAACTATTAAAACACTTTCAGACAAAATTGAACTACTCAGGCCATTGACGTAAAACCTCGAAATTGATCCCGCAGAAATAGTGGTGGATGCAAGATTGCAATTTTCACCTAGTTTGCGGGGACTAATCTATTAGTTTTACAAAAAAAAAATTAAAAGTGTATTATAAATAGGAAAAAAATTGGGGAGAGTGAAAGACCCAAACAACCCCCTTGCACCCCCGGTCCGGAATTGGGGGATGGTGCTATTCCTAAAAGGCAATGAATACAACATTCATGTTGTCGATTTAATTTTTCAAAATTCTTCGGCGATGGACGATTCGGATTTATTTGGTAGCAAATGGTTCGAATTTGATGGAACAAGATGTGATTTGATCCTTCTATCGCCCAGGGCCGGCCCAGGGGTAAGCCCCGCAAGCCTCCGGGCTTGGGCAACCCCCGGGCAGGGGCAACAAAAAAAAAAAAATCTGAGTTATGTATAAATACTAAAAAGGTTTCCAAATGTAACTAAAGGTTACTTTTGCCTAGATGGTCTACCGAAGGAGTCAATTCCCAGTGCGAATTTGGTACGAATCTTATAGGCTACTTCTTGGAATAAGTTTTGGCTTGTCTCTGAACCAGTAGATCTCTATCACTTATTTTATTTTTATTTATCAACTTTCCCTATTCCATTTTTTTCCCTACAAATACTCCAATAAATTTATGAGACCATACCAATGGGTGGTATTGTATGTATGAACCGCATATATTTATGTATGTGTGTGTAAATGGGTGTAAGTTTTGAATGTGATTCTAAACTTTTTATTTTTTACTACCCAATGTATATTAAAAAAAAAATCACATTAGTCAATTATTTTGTAAGAAATTTTGCATTTAACAAACACAAAAATATTGTACATGTGATATGTTTTTACATTCGAATAAAGATAATCATCCCAGTGGTGGAAAATTGAAAACAAAATCGAGCAATTTATAGGTTTTTCACACTAATCATAGTTAAAATACGAGGATAGTTTCTTAGAAAAAAACTCCTACAAATATATCTTTTTCCGTTTATCTTTTATATCCTTTTAATTTAATTTTTTGTAATTTTGTGGTAATTTTTTTAAAAAAAACTCTTGAAGATGTAGGGAGTCCAATATTAGAAGTTTGCTTGGCACTTCTTAAATGACTTACAATTTTTGTAATTTTTTTACTTGTATTTTTTTAAAAAACATTTCTTATAATTTAATATTAAGTGCGCAACCAAGTTAAGAATCGGGCTTGAGCAACTCAAACCTCAGGGCCGGCACTGCTATCGCCAAGCATGAACGATCCAAATTGAACAACATGCATGCACCCTGGGTCCCCAGGTCCGCCCCTGTGCACCAGTGGCGTGGCTAGATTGTCTGATGATACTGTTTTTAGGGCAGAGAAACTGTTGAACCACTTACAAGTACACAGCAAACTACTGTCACAAGGAAAAAAACCCGGTGAAATTATTTTAGTCCACGGCAAGTACTTTCCAAGTATTGAAAATGTTAGCTAGATACACGTACGTTGACCAAGCTCATGCTTAATCATGTCCGTATGATCTTGGACGGACACGGGGGCATGCTGTGTGTAGGCTGCTGTGCATCATAATGGCGTCGTTTTGATGCACTTTTGGATCACGAAATGCTACTGAGAAGGGTTCTGTTTGGGGCCTTGAAAACCCATTATTCTTTCTTGCCCCAAAAACGTCAAAAACTCTAAGTAGTGTCTACTTCTCTCCCATTATTTTTTCACGATCCACCACCACTTAAAGCAAAATGGTGTCGTCTACTGCTCCTACTTCTTGAAAAGGTATGGTTTTTCTTCTTCTCTCCCTCTCAACACTGATTTTTTTCGTTAAAATGAATAATCTAGAATTTTTTTGTTAATGTTTCTTTTGGAAGTGATCATTAAAAGTGAGATAAAAAAATGATGGAGATCATACCAGGGTCCCAACAGAATAAACAAAATGTATGTATGGTGTTTGAATTGTGGTTGTTCGTGTGTTGATAGGGTTGTAATGTAAGTACTAGGAGAAAAATAAAGGGTTGGTTGCATGGTTAAAGTCTACAACTTTAGAGATTTGTTTCTTTTTAAGGTTTTAATCTTGTTCTGTGAGGCTCTAGATCCCATTCATGTTCATTCATCCCATAAAAAGTAGCAATTCTGTTGGGAGATATTGTGACCAAAAAATGAAAAACATGAATGGAAGAATAATGGGTTTTCAAGGCCCCAAACAGAGCCCTCCCCAGCAGCATTTTGTGACCCAAAAATGCATCAAAACGACGCCGTTTTGATGCATAGTAGTTTGTGCGTAGCACGCCCCCCACGTCCATCTTGGACAAACACCATGTATTCTAAGTTTCATGGGGACAAAATCCACATTCCTTGTCAATTTGTTGGTTCTTGTATATCCAAATTTCTAAGAGCCCGTTTGGATGAGGGTTTCGACCCTGACTAAATTATCTGGCCTCCCCTCATCCCGGTCCCCCTTCCTCATCCGTTGTTTGGGAGCACAAAAACCCCTTCCCTACTAAATCATCTGGCCTCCCCTCATCTCCAGGACTAAACATAAGCATGCGTGCACGCGCCGGGGGGGTACTTATGTTTAATCCGGGTTCTCATCCGGGACCAAATTACCAGGCTACCCCTCTTGGAACACCCCCACACAAGCACAATCCACCATTGTTAACAACATTCAACCCAAATTTTACACAAAAAAAAGTATATTACAAATAAAATTTCGGATTAACAAAAGGAAAACCCAGAAAATTGGTATTTTTTTTTTACTTTGTTAGACCCAGAAACTTCCTTTATTTGTCAGAGATCCGATCGCCGGATGAGGATCTCCGTCATTGGCGAGTGGCAGAGGATGTCAGATCATCGTCGTCATCGTTGGTAGACTCTATTCTGTGTTCGTTCAAAACGAAGCAAAAAGAAGAAGAAGAGGAGAAAAAAAAGAAGAAGAAGAGAGAGAGAGAGAGAGAGAGAGAGAGAGAGAGAGAGAGAGAGTAATGGGACGGTGTGTGTGGGTTTAGTGGTGTAAATGAGAGTGACTTTTTTTTGGTTTTTAATAGGGCTGGCAGGTGCCTGAGGGGGATTTCTTGAATGCATTATTTGATTTTATCATCATCTTTTACGAATAGATTTTATCACACTAGATTTTATCAACCATTTTTGAAACTCATAGTGGTCCACAACTATTTTATCACCTAGATTTTATCTATTGGGAAAACAATGTGATTTTATCACTCCTCCATAAAAACACCAACTAAAATCAACTTTCCCATTTTATCTCATAAAATCCATTCAAAAACTCCCCTTGAGTGGGTAATGGATTGGAACAATTTTTTTTTTCTTTTCTTTTTCTAATTGTTAATGCTTTTAACTTTATAGGAGTATAAAAAAATATTAAAAGAATTTTTATTTTGGTAAGGGTAACAAATAATAATTTTTGACACCACACTGCATAATTTATTTGATTAGTTTTAGTATTTATAAAATTATTTAAATGCATAATCTACTATATGTATTATGAAGGGTAAAAAAGTCTTTTAGCATAATTTTACATCATCCACCCTCCTTATCCTCCCTTTTCTATCTCTCATCCAAATTATGTACTATTTAATCCTCATTCTTAAAAGTGGATCAATTTTTCTTATTTAATCACCCCGACTATTTTATCCTCCCTTGCTGTTTAATCCCTCTCAAACTAATACGTCATTCAAACGGGCCGTAATGTCTAAATTTACTCAATCATTATGTTGACGATGTTAAGGTGGCATGATAAAATTGCGGTAATGACTACAATATACATTTATTAAAGCTGTGTAGTATATGCACCTATTGTATGGTATATATTGTGTCACCTCATGACAATCGTATTTTTTAGTATCTCATAACTTTTATATTAAAAATTCGTTACTTTTCAAAAATATGATTCATGTCATTTTTAATGATTCATAACATATTGGTGCATCTTGTAATTTTTATACAAAAAATCGTAACTTTTAAACAAAAAATCTTAATTTTTTATTCACAAGATATAATTGATTTGTAACGTTGTTAACGGTGTGTATCATACACACCCAAATAAGGTGTGTATGGTAGCCTTGCCCATTAATTGCAGGCTTCATGGCCTTTTATAGAAACTTTATCCGGCTGAGCTCTACCACATAGTAAATAGTTTAGATCAAATCAAATTAAACGAGTGATTTTCACATCCCCAAATTAATATCCACACCTTTTTTTTAAAGTGAGTTTTATACGTAAAAAACTTCACTAAAAAAAGGTGCAGGTATCAATTTGGTCAAGTTATTGGACTCTAAATAAAACCCGTTTTAAAGGCACAAGAAGCCCAACAAGTCCTCAGTGCCTCAAAATGGCCTATTTTACTACTCCATTGCCTAAGGGAAATCAGTTTGATTGGGGTGATAGAGACCCAAATATGGGAATAAGGAAATATAGAAATCTGGGTGATATTTTATCATCTAGATAAGGTAATCCCCTTGGATGGAGATAAATGAGATTTAAGTTATTTCCACCGCTAGTGAAAATAAAAGTTTTCCCCAAATCGATTGTATTGCGTCACATGTCTACGTTATATTATTTGGGACTACTATTTAGACCTATGGCGCAATGCAATCAATTTGAAGGAAACTTTTGTTTCCACCAACATCGACAGTGGAAATAATTTAAACTCGAGATAAATTACACGCCTTTTTTTTTTGGGCAAACATAAACATAGATAATTATACACCTCTTAATCTTCTCAAAATATATCCCGGTTCATGAATTACCAAAACACTCATCATATCAACTACAAAACAAATCAAACATATATTGATGGACAGATTAAGAAATTCAATGCAGTGGGAACACCTTATAAATTATGATAGTGTAAATTTTTGTTTCTAGCCAATGATCCTACTAAATTAATATATTTATTATGGACTATAAAATTTATACTCCGTAATATATATTTTTATATAGAATAAGAAAATGAGCACAAAATCTTAGAAAAAACTTTTAGAGTATAGTTTGAATTGACATTGACAAGTCTTTGGAATCATCGAGATGATTTTATTGATGACTTTTAAAAAATTATTTATCCACAACGGTTAAAAATAAAGAAAATGAAAAGATATATCTTCATATAAACAAACAATTTATAAATGAATCAGTCAACCAAAGTTGAAGCATAGAATTAATTCTACATTTTTATTTTTCAGATATAAGCGTTTATGCTAAATATAGCATTATATTACATAATTACACTAAATATATAATATTAATATTTTTTTGGAGTTTTGAGCAAGGGGCATGATCCCCTTTTAGATCCGTACCTAAGCATATATATAGCCTTCATTTTATAGTAAATTTTCCCAATTATATATCGACCGATAACGAAAGGATTGCTAAGGCTTTGTTTGGAACTTAGAGAAAGAAAGGGAAAAGAATAGAAAAATTAAGAATGAAATGAGAAAAAAAAAAATTGAAGAGAAATTGGGAGGAAGGTGAATTGGAATTTGAATTTTTCTCTTCTCTTTTTTAAGAACCAAATAAGAGTAGGGAAATTTTTTTAAAAAAATTCTTTGCTTTTCCACAAGGTCAAAGCATAACCTAACATTGTGTTTGGAACTCAAGGAAAGTGAGAAAAGAAAAGAAAATGATAGTAAAATGAAAGAAAAGTAGAAGAAAAATTGTCACGATTCACAAAACTTTTTTGGATCTTGTTGACCTCCGCCCACTAAGCCAAGACTAATATGAACATAAAAAACCGTAAGAGAGGCTATTTGTATGAGTCAATGTTCAAGAAATGAGCTGAAGATGTAAGAATAATCAATGGTAAAGATGAGGGGAATGGACTGATCTAAATGAATGGTGAAAAATGGAGCAGGTGTGCACAGAAAAGGCAAAAACAGTGAAGCTCTTAGGGTAATCTATTGAGGACTCCAATGATTTAGAGAGAATATGGTGATATCACTAGAGAGAATGTTCTTTTCCCTAAATCAGTGACTGCGTATTTTTCTCTCTATAAAATGACACACTCTATCAATCAAATCACCTTTGAGAATTGTGAATGGAATGTCTCATATATATATAGGCACCCTGGGCCAGTGATATAATGTCAGGATGTCTCCCTATAATATGAGGACACGTGCCCTTTACGTACACCCTGACCGCGCTAGTGACGTCACCCACTGTTGGGCTGACCCCTGAGGCTTACTTGGGTGCGCTACTCCACCATCGCGTGGAGAACCTCTTCTTCTTTTATAGCCATCAAGCCAATAAATCCCTTTTCCATTCTCTTATGGGCAAGGTTATAACATGTTCGGTTGTGTCCGTACCTTAGCCAAGCCTCAGAGAGCCCCTCAAGTCCTGTCTTAGATTGGAGGAGGCGTTTTGCCTGGGCTAAATATAAACGACCAATTTCTTGCATTCTCACCATGTCTCTAGACTGCACTAGTCACATCACTTATGGGCTTTTCTCCATATGTGAATGGCCCATAGCTATATTTAAGTGCCTTTTATTGGGTCTTAGTAGAGCGTGCAGTGGGCTTTTAGCTGGGGTATCTGTGCCAGTGACACATGCGCGGACGACTCATATGATCGATTGACTTGTGCAAACTTGCCATGTGTCGCGCTACCCAGGTGGACACTTATCACTTTATGAGTGGTTGGTCAACCTTGACTTTGGATCAACTTTTCTCTGAACGCTGACCTTTCTTACAATGACAAAATAAATTTGAATTTCAATACACATTTCACGAATAACAATACACCTCCCTAGATATTAATACACTTGTCTTAAATATCAATACATATTTCATATATTATCCTCCCTCCTATGGGTGGAGTTAATCACTTTCCAACTTTATTTGTTATTTTATCATCTCTTTCTCTCTAAACCAAAGAATTGGAGTATTTTTTTTTCCCTTTTCCATAACTGATTAAATTAAGATTAATTTGTGGTAGATCAAATGGCTGAAAGGGAGTGAGCATGACTTGGAGGGCATGAGTAGTACTGTAGTCCAACCCAATGGACCATTCCATCATCCACTATCATCACATCATCCTCTCTGTCACTCATTCACTACTCCCACCCTCCATCTCCACTCCCTCCCTCCTTCTTCAATTTCCACCCCAAACAAACCCAAAAAAAAAATGGCCAACAAAAATCCTTCCACCATTCCCCATTTTACCCTCCTCACCACACTCCTCCACTTCCTCCTCCTCACTCCCATTTCCTCCCTTAACATCACCACTCTCCTCTCCCCCTACCCCAACCTCTCCGACTTCTCCTCCCTCCTCTCCACCACCGCCGTCGCCGCCGACCTCGACTCCCGCTCCTCCCTCACCCTCCTCGCCGTCCCTAACTCAATCCTCCGATCCACCGACCCTACCCACCACCTACCCTCCTCCACCTCCCTCCCTGACGTCCTCCGCTACCACGTCCTCCTCCAATACCTCTCCTGGCCCGACCTAACCCAAATCCCAACCACCGGCAAACTCATCACCACCCTCTTCCAAACCACCGGCCGCGCCGTCAACGACTTCGGCTCCGTCAACATCACCCACGACCCCGCCACCGACGCCGTCACCCTCTCCTCCCCCTCCACCTACTCCCCGTCCAACTCCACCGTCCTGTCTCTCGTCAAATCCATCCCTTATACCCTCACAATCCTCTCAATCAACTCCTTGCTAATCCCATCCGGGCCGGATCTAACCGCATCCCAAACCCGACCCTTGTTAGGCCTCAACATAACCAAAGCCCTAATCGACGGCCACAACTTCAACGTCGCCGTATCAATGCTCACCGCTTCGGGCGTACTTTCCGAGTTGGAACAGGACGAGGGAGGCGCAGGGATTACCCTGTTCATCCCCACAGACGATGCCTTCTCCGATCTGACAATCCCGGCGAGTTTCCAGTCATTGCCGGCGGATAAAAAGACGGTGGTGTTGAAATTCCACGTGCTCCATTCATATTACCCGCTCGGCTCGCTCGAGTCGATAGTGAACCCGGTTCAACCCACTTTAGCGACGGAGGACATGGGGGCGGGAAGCTTCACGCTGAATATTTCCAGGGTTAATGGGTCGGTGGCGATAAACTCGGGGATAGTTCAGGCGGGGGTTACGCAAACGGTGTTTGACGAAAACCCGGTGGCTATTTTCGGGATTTCGAAGGTTTTGTTGCCTAAAGAGATTTTTGGGAAGAACCCAATTGGGAATGGCGGTGAGATGGACGACGGTGGGGCTCCGCCGCCGGATATGGGGGCTCTGTCGCCGGAGTCGAATGGACCGTCTGTCGACTTGCCTTCTCCGAGGGGGTTTCGCGAGGAGATTCGATCGGACGCGGGTAATTGTGGGGTATGGAGACTCTTCCTCGTTTCTTGTTGTATAGGATTGTATTTGTTGGTATGAGATTCATTGTATGTCATCGTATCTTTGTTTTTTGTGGGTTTTTTTTTTTTTTTAAACCCTTCGAGCATTTTTTTTTTTTGTTGTAATTTTGCAATTGTTATACGAGTAATTGAATTTGGGGCTGCAAATGTGGCCAATTTTAATCTTCTTGGTAACCCAATAGTGTTGATGCTGAAAGGATTTGGAGAAAATAGCACCAATTTGGTAGTCATTTTCAACCCCGTTGGGTGTGTGGAGGCTGTTTCTTTATCTTTGGGGTACCCGCCACGGTACCCTTCAATTTAGCCCGTCCAAAACATGTTTGTAGGTACCATATGATGGTACCGTTCGGCATGCAATTTTTCCCAGTCTTTGGGGTATATGATTGAGTGTACTGGTATGAGATGAGATTCATTCTTTGTCATCGCATTAGTATGTTTTTTTGTTTTGATGTTGAAAGAATTTAAACGGTAAATAGCACCAATTTTTATTTCGGTCTCGTCTACATTACTTTGTCGATAAAAAGCTGGAATTTTGATGATGATTTTGAACTCTGTTGTGGGAAGTCTCTCAAGCAATGCCATTAAAAGTGAGACCTTTGGGACTCCACAATCTGATTTCAACCCAAATCCAGAAAAGAGTTGCAGATTTTCTTACCTGAATTTGCAAAAACTCTCAATTGAAAAACCCAATTCTGCAATGAAGTTACAATTGTTCTGTGCCTGTTCTTTTGTTTTTTTGGCAACTGTTGCCTTTTGTGGGAATTGATACTGTTCCCGGCGACGTGTGGGGGAGTTTTTCCGGTCAAATTGTGCACTAGAAGCTTCTGAATGCACCTCCTAAATTTCTGATATGTTTTGTCATGGTTTTGTACTTTTTAACGGAGGAAGGTGTAATGGTGTACAGTGTACGTAGCAGTTCCCTGTTGCAAGAAGAAAGTGGGCATTGGATCGGAAGTGATGAAAGTGGTTAACAGATGGAAAAATGTCCGGTCCCACTGTTTGGGCGGTCCAGATCGGAAGCAATAATGGGTTAAAAAGGTGATTCCCCACATATATAGGGGAAGGAGGGGGGCCTGCCGTGCCTCTGCCCATGGTGGTTGTGATTACATTACATAACGCGCATTTTTTCGCAGTCCGAAAACGTGATCGGAACAATTCACTATGTCAGTTCAAAAAAAAAAAAAAAATTCACTATGTAGGGCTTAACGCATGAAACAAACCTAGACAAGAATATGTTGATCAGATATCAGTAACGTAGTGAATATAGCACATTTTTGGGCACTTACAAATGTCTTGAAAAATTTTACTAACGACAAATGAGGTTTTTTTCTAACTTAATAATTATTGATACCCAATTGAATTGAATTTAACAGGTTTGTTCCAAGCGTTATCACTTTATTTTTATTTTTTTGGCTCAGGAAATTCCGGGTTTTGTGGGCATAGTTACCCATGTATACGCGTGGAAATTTCTGACCCAACATGGGAACCGGACACAAAATTAACATATTAGAGTTGGTTATTTCCGATAAGAAACATGAATATAATATGACATGATAATACGAAAAACTAAATAAATCGGATTAGAGTTGAAAGAATTCTGATATAGAACACGAGATGGCACGTCATGATAGGATGCCCACCCTATCCATGTTGCATCTGTGGCGTTAATACACTGACATGAACAGCAGGCAGAGGCCTTGTTTGGAAAGGTTCTCAAGAACCGGTTTCCAACATCATTATTCAATTATTACCCTTATTTTTAAATATTATTCTTATTTTTCTCTCTATCTCTCTCTAATCATTAATACCTATTTTTTAATTATTACCCCTATTTCTTCCTCTAATCATTACAAAAACCAAAATCCAAAACCAAATCAAACACAACCAGAGAGTGTACGGTGAGGATCTAGCATCGCCCTTGAGCTGCAAAGGGTTACTGCTGGCGTGTCCCATTTCTGCTTTTTGTATATTTGAATCGACGATGTCAAGGCAATCCGAGTATAAAAGCACATATAAAGGGTTGGGCCCACGTTTGGTAGTCTTTGAGTAATTTAAATAAAGATTACAAACCGATAATCAAAAGCCGTTGGTTATAGGTTGATTGCGGCTTTAGTGATCCAATCAGAGGGATGTGGGGGCCATTTGTACATCTTACCTAGATTATCAGACATCTATATAACAAAACAAGGATTCTTTTCAATAAAAAATTCCTCACCAGCCAAATCTCCACTCTCCATTCACTCAAATCTAAGGGTCCAAAAATATCCCTCTTACAAACTAACTTTTCAGTGGCACTCCTGTAAATTATACTATTACAGAGACTTTAACAAATGATTTATTAGCAGTGCAGGTACCTATAAAATTAATTTCACATTCTGAATAGTTTTCTAGGTAAATATTTTATATATTAGCATTTTTCTTATACAGGTTTTGAACTGTGTTATATGATACTATATTACCTTCTGTCCTAATTCAAATTTATTTTCCAATTTTAAGTAGAACTCTTTTGTGAAAGACAACAATTAGTCAATTACCCCTAACTTTTCACATTTATACTCTTGACTTTTCTAAGAAGTTAAGATAGAGATACAAATATCACGAACGTTGATTGCCGAGCGAACGTCTGTAATTGCTCACTAAGCTCCTGTAGTGTTTCAAAATAGAGATACAAATATCATCAAGAGGCTTGTAGTGAGTAAGCTCACTATGCTCCTATAGTAAGCAATCACGACCGTCCGTTCTACAATCGATAGTTTAGCGATTGAATGCAATTGTCCTACATGTAAGATATTTATCTTTTACATCAGATAATATGGAACGTTGATTACAGAACAGACGGCCGTAATTGTTCACTACAGCAGTGTAGTGAGTTTTACTCACTAAAACCCCCCAAATCAGACAGCCGTGATTGTTCACTACCGCAGAGTAGTGAGTTTTACTCACTAAAACCCCCCAAATCTGACCAGTAGATACGCGGCAAAATGACATGGAAGCTTGAGAACCATTCTTTTGCCTTTTATTAGATAGCCAAGCAGATCGGAACAGGAAGTATCCAACATACGAAAGGAAAATGCAGAATTTATGGAAACTTGCAGATAATAATTGAATCACTAGCATTCAAGAGAAAAAGTCACAAAAATATGATAATGCAAGAATTCGATTGCCATCCCTCCCCCTCACCACTCTAGAGGTCGTTGTTGCCGACAGCAAAATGACATGGAAGCTAAACAACAAGCAATGTTAAGAGTTTCGAACATGCAAGCAGCAGGTTCTTCCAAGAAACAGAATATAATGTATCATTCTCGCATCTCATCCCGCAGAATTAGAAGCATTTCCTGTGCACAATGGACGGTCCAGATTCATCGTACTCTGCCTTCGCAATCCACATCTGCATCCAAATATTGAATCCCATTAGCATCACTGAAAAAATCTGCTACATATCAATGTAGAATGAAAACGATGTTGTTTGATGAAAAGCTAGAGATATGGAATTCTTTCTTGACATTGTGTTGCTTAACCACCGCCCCCTATGCCTTTGATAGTAAGACCCTTGTGATAAAGTCAGTTCTAAAACCATTCCAGGCTCTTTTTCTGGCATGCCAAATTGCATCCTATGTTTTTCGGATGCTTTATGAATGATATGCAAATAAGACGAACAAGACAGGTCTAACGATCAGAGATTCACAACAAGCCATTAAGATCAATGCGATTGCGAATGAAGGAACAAACCTGCTGGAAGGTACTGAGGGATGCGAGGATGGATCCTCCGATCCAAACACTGTACTTCCTCTCTGGTGGAGCCACCACCTTTATTTTCATGCTGCTCGGGGCCAACGCTGTTATTTCCTTGCTCATTCTATCAGCAATTCCAGGGAACATGGTTGACCCACCACTGAGAACGATGTTTCCGTAAAGGTCCTTCCTAATATCCACGTCACACTTCATGATGGAATTGTATGTGGTCTCATGGATGCCCGCTGCCTCCATTCCAATCATGGACGGCTGGAAAAGGACTTCCGGGCAGCGGAAACGTTCAGCCCCGATGGTGATCACTTGTCCATCGGGCAACTCGTAGCTCTTCTCAACGGAAGAGCTAGTCTTGGAAGTTTCCAACTCTTGCTCGTAGTCCAGGGCTATGTAGGCTAGCTTCTCCTTCATGTCCCTCACGATTTCACGCTCGGCTGTGGTGGTGAAAGAGTACCCACGCTCCGTAAGGATTTTCATGAGGGCATCAGTTAGGTCACGGCCAGCTAGATCAAGACGTAGGATAGCATGTGGAAGGGCATAACCCTCGTAGATGGGGACTGTGTGGCTCACACCGTCTCCAGAATCCAAAACAATACCTGCAGTAAAAACACAGTGACATAACTATCAGGCATCAATTGGACTGTTTATGGATAAATCATATACCAAGCTCAAATCAACTCTGTGAGATGAAAACCTTATACTATTGAAAAATGGACCATTATTGAACGAAAGGATAGGTTGAAAAACACTAATGAGCTCCAAAACTAACATTTTTGCCAATGATGCATCAAGAAAAATACTGACAATGAATAGCAGACTAAAAGTTTCTAGTAGCTTATTTGAAAAAAAATTATTTGGCGGCAAACATAAGTAGAGAAGGCCTGCATGCATCAGTCACGGAGTCTCTTGTTTTCCACTTACAAGTAGCCAACTTAATTGTAGACGATTATGGACTACGGAGAGCTGGTGTACGGCACTTCATCTAACAATCAATGAATACAAGAGATTCCAAATCCAGTTGCTTCTGATTGGTCCCATGTTGGAAATTTAGCAAATGCATATTACTACATAATGCTCTAGATGTTGAATGAAAGAAGATTGGTAATGTACACATAAATCAAAATGATTCTTGGGTCTGCCCTCTCTGATGCTTTTTGGCTTTGATTTGAGGGCATGATTTCGCAGCAAACTCGACGGTATAGGGGCACCACTGTTTCAGTGGTATTTTGGGAGCAACCACTTTGTGCATTTATTTCCAAAGGTTATGTCTGTCTCAAATCCATCTGTTTCAGTGGTATTCTGGGAGTAGCCACTTTGCGCATTTACTGTCAAAGGTTAGGTCTGTCTCCTATCCATCCCCCGCCCAATTATTGGGGACTAAATGGGTTATGTTATTGTTGTTGTTGTATATTACTACATTTTAGGTTGTTATGGCAAATTAATCTCCCTTTCGAACCTTAGCATGTTTTTCAACTCACTAGATTACATCATAGGCAATTCCTTAACGCATTCATCTAGCAAGGAAAGTTCATTAAAATGCTTACCAGTTGTACGTCCACTGGCATAAAGAGACAGAACAGCCTGAATGGCAACATACATAGCCGGAGCGTTAAAGGTTTCAAACATGATTTGGGTCATTTTCTCACGGTTAGCCTTTGGGTTGAGAGGTGCTTCAGTGAGTAGAACAGGGTGCTCCTCTGGGGCTACGCGAAGTTCATTATAGAAGGTGTGATGCCATATCTTTTCCATGTCATCCCAATTGCTTACGATACCGTGCTCAATTGGGTACTTCAGAGTTAAGATACCACGCTTGGACTGCGCTTCATCTCCAACATATGCATCTTTCTGGCCCATACCAACCATCACACCAGTGTGACGAGGGCGTCCCACAATGCTGGGAAACACAGCCCTTGGAGCATCATCTCCAGCAAATCCAGCCTAAACATTGATATGGCGTTAGAAGAACGGAGAATTAAACAGATAAACAACTGAACACACACGTATTGAGATCAATGACAGCAACAAAAGACTCAAGCAGAGTATGTTGGGAAATTTTGACCCAAAAAAAAAATGCTAATATGGTACCTTAACCATTCCTGTCCCATTATCACAGACGAGTGGCTGAATATCCTCAGCATCTGCCATCTTCAATTAACAGCTAATGGAATGTAAACACCTTTAAATTAGAAGACTATTCAAGTCCAAGACAAAATCTCAAATAAGAGCAAAATAAAAGCACAACAGTCACTTCAACATTAAATAAAACAGGCATTGTTAGTTTTGTCTACACGTTTAAAGTAGACATCTTCTTACTCTCCCTTGCGACAATAGATCAGCACTGATAATGATCCATTGGAAACTTTCATATTTATTCCCATTACAATCTAGCGGCCCCTTCTAGATTGGCTTTCCAAAAATTAAGAATTTATTTCTGAAAATCATTCTATGAGTAAATAGAAAATCCTAGGAAAACTTACTTAAAAACTAGGCTATCATTTGATTGAATTATAGCCCATAGTGCCATTCAAGTAATCACTCACAAGTCCCCGTGAATCACTTATGATTTAACTGACATTGATTGGTGCAGTAGATAGATACTCATATTACCAAATGAAGGCCAGATAACGGAAACCATTACACGAAAGCAACTGCAACCAAATCCAAGAACAAAAACATTGTTGGTGCAGGAGTAATAGGATAAAATATCAATTATCACGTAACCACTGGTTTTCTTCAAGATGTACACATGCGACTTTCATCGAATACGGCTATCCACAAGATTCTATATGTCCCTATAAGATTGAGTATGGAATTCTATTTACTCCAAATTGAGTAGCCGTTTCCCTCCTTTTCCTGCTAGCATTGGAAATTCCGTATATGACATATCTTTACAGTTGAGTTGCTAGTTAGCACACCACCGCAAGTGATGTTACAACGGGACCACAGATTTATTTTATTCCGATAGTATCTAGACTTTCAAACAACAAAGCTTGCATCAAACAAATTGTATAAACATCAAACAACACAGCACAGCAATGTTGTGCATATTTAAATTGTATACCGGATAAAAAGTCCATCCCAGCTATCCATCCACAAACTCTGCCTTCATTTTAAGGGTAACAACTATCTTTGTAGCATGAATTTCGGAAAAAAAAAAGAAGAAAAGTGCTGGCCATAATGGTCAAGCACTTCAAACAAAGTCTCGTGTCAAATGACAAAGAACTACATTTGCCAAATGAAGCACGGATATGATGTGCAATACAATTAAATAATGAATAAAATTTAGGATGATACAACAGTATGACTGGGTACGTTTGTAAAAATGTTGCTTTTATAGCTTTTAGAGTTGCATATAAATACTCGTATTACATGTAAAATTCACGAATGGTGAGAAAAAAATTGAGGAATTAAGTAGTTGTCTAAGGGGTAGTTTTTCATTTGCTAAAATCAACCACTTGATTTTATCAAATTCCCATTTTAGCAAATGGAAAACTACCCCTAAGAACCAATAGTGCGTTTATGAAGTATGGATCGCACATGGAAACATTGATGACATAAAAAGAATTCATCAATTTGACAATTTATGAAAAATCTAGGAAGTATTTTCTTTTTTCCCCGATAAGAAGTAAGCAATGTAGTAGAACCTATCCTTTTATGTATTCATAGTTACAGACATTTATAATCTGACACTCCTATAGAAAAATGCGACAATCTCAAAACAGAAAATTTTGGAGAATTGACAGAAAATTCTCAAAAAAAAATCCAGTTGCATTTAGGAGGATCCAGGTACTGTCGGCCTCCAAAACAGATACGACTCCTTCACAGATTTGTCAGTGTTTCCTAGAATTATCCAAACACAATATTCTAAATGACAGTCATGCTCATGGATCCATGTCATCGGTATGAGAATATAACTAATAACAAAACAAAACAAAACACTTATAAACTTAATATTCACGAATTCCAGAAATCACCAAACGTTAGGGATTAATGGTTCAGAACTTCAGATAATCCATCTCAACATACAAACAACCACGCCATTCGGCTCCAAATCAATCAAAATCTATGCACACATGAATCTCTGTCAATTTTAAACACACGACTACCGAAAAGACATCAGATCTCGCCGAATCTTTTCTCCTACAGCTATCAAACACCAGAAAATCCAAGTCATATTTGTAATCTCGTTTCGAAAAGATACAAGCAAATCCAGATCGGTAATGATGAAACGAATTATACGATAGGCGTATACAGATAATGCTTGATTCATTCATTGCACTTACAGAGAGAAACGGCTGAGAAATGGATGAAGGGAGGAGGAGAGAGAGAGAGAGAGAGAGAGAGAGAGAGAGAGGTTCCGGTTGCTGTGCCCGCCTTGTGTGTTTTGAGTTTCAATTCAAAATGCTCAGCTACGAGGAAATGAAACCGAGGCCGAAATGAAGATGAAATGCGGTTTTAAATGAAACCCTTTGACCCCGAATCTCATGTCTACGATTTTGGCCGGCCTCTTATTTCCCCCTCATCGATTGGTTGGGTTTCCTTGTCACACGTGTCACTCTCTCTTGCTTTCGCGAAATAGTCGTCGAAATGGGGTCCTTTTTTTGGTCTGAATGTGGTACACCCTATGAAAACCTATGGTGTCTTACTGGGTGTATAATGGGCTAAGGCCCATTTAACTCGGGCCTAATTTTCTAAGAAGACAAATGCCTTTTTTATAAGAGCGCAAGTGTCTAGAATTGTACAATATGTTTGGACCTCACTTGACGGGCTTAAAATACGGACCTCTCTTTCTAGTAATATTTTGATAATCCTAACTGTTCAATGCCTATATGCATTTTTACGAAAATTTGCTCGGATCAAGCCATTCCCATTCATTTTGTTTGTTGATTTCTTGCATGAATAGTTAAATCATATTTTAAACACATTCCGCGGTTCAGATCATTAAAAATTAGTCAAGAACTATGAGGTTCGTATTTTAAGCCAGCCAAAGATCCATGACTGGATATATTTATATGCATATGTATATATCAGCTCAATCAACTTAGAGTGGCATCGCAAGAATTGTCATAAACCCAAAACCTTGGTGTTTGGCTTAAGGTAGTTTAATGCTCTTTTAGAGCATGAGACTTAGGATTTCACTCATATGGACATGGACACGAGGTTGATCCTCATAGTAATGTAACTAATGCTACTAACGTTCTATCACCTAACAAAAATAAAATAAAATTGCCATGAGCCTCATTTAGAGAAAGCCTCAAGGTTTTAGTTTTGGAAGAACTGTTCACTTTTCAATTTCCGTGTAAACTTCTCTGTATATGTGGACAATTGTCTCTATGTCTTCTTCTTTAGTTTTGGAAAAAGTATTCATTTTCCATGTAAACCTCTATGTATATGTGTACAATTGTCTCCATCAGTCACATGTTTTTGTGCTTCTTTACTTTACATAATTCATATACTCTTTTTCTATTTACCCTTTTTTACACACGGACGAATTACCCAATGCCTAAAGGGAAAGGCATTTGGTAAGATAAACTTTTATACAGTTTTTTTTTAAAAAATATTCATTGTGACATAACTTTTTGTGTTCTTCCCGTTGTCCATTGGTTTTTTTAAGTTTTTTTTTAAAATATTCACAGTGTTAGAGATTTCGTGCTCTCCCCTTTATGTGATATTGCATTTATTTACACTGTTGTTTATTCTTAAAAAAAAAAATTCACAATGCACACACGATCCAATGCTAAATCCAATGCTTTTTGGTTCATAATTTTTGCAAAAGTTCAACTTGCACACGCAACGTGTGCCTCAGCCTCTAGTTTAGAGAAAGCCTCAAGGTTCTGAATAACTGGCCCATCGAGTCGAGACCAATTAATATGATATGGGCCAACAAGCCCTTGGTCCCCCAGGCTATGTTGCATCCCCCATCTTGACACTGTAAGTGTGACCAGATTGATTTTCGACCTTTGGAAATCTGAGTAGGGAAAAGAAGAGTACAAAGATCTCCCTTCCCCATTAATATGTACAAATAGAATAGCTTTCTTTAGAATTTGGCCCGAATTGTTTGGCGAATTCCACCGCAACATACTTGTTCGCCATTTTGTTCTTAACTCTTCCCATCTCGCGGGAGCCTCGTTCTCTTCTACCCGAAAATAACATTTGACTTGCGTATGTTAAACATATAGCTAGGGTTCCTTCTAAGCCAAGATCAAGCTCTAATTTTGACAATGATTGAGTCCTTCCATTGTAGAACTGAGTGCCCTAATTTCTAATCTTATGTGGACCTTGCTTCTCTTATTATCATTTTTTACTCGTTCTATTTCCCATTACAGTCTATTAGAAAAAGTTGCCATATTTTTCATAAACAAATTAGAGACACAAAAGGCGCATACTATATAGAAAACCTTTATACACCAATTTAAAGAAAATTTAAAGAAGGTGAGTTCTTTAAATTGGTGCAAAAATGTTCAAAATTTTTTGCACGGAAATGATTTATTCTTTATTGAAAAAGTAATATAACTGATTGGATTTGACTATTGACCATTACCAAACAAATCTAAGAGCATGTGCACAAGATAAGCTAAAAGAGCATCTTAGGTAATATTGCTAACCAAAAGGAGAAAAACCACACTGCACCAGACTAGGTAAACCCCTTTGTATTTTTCCTCCAGCTACAGTGCCTTGCCAAAAGTCCCTAGCCACTGTTCACTCTCAATACAATTTTAAATTAGTTTCCTTTGATCTTTACCCTCTCCTCCGTCCCTTCTCTTTAGTAAACTGCCATTATCATTGTACTATTCTTCAATATTTTACTGATAGAGAGGAAGTTTTTAAACAATCTGGTGGAGTGTGGAAGCAAAAAATTGGAAGGTAAAAAACAAATTTGCACTGTTTACAAGTTAGTTTATCCAGCCATAGGTGCACATGCTCTAAGGAAATCATATTTAGGATGAGTTTTCATTATGGTATTTTTAGTTTTCATAGTAGAAACTCATGCCTTAATACGAGCCAGTACGAAAAATAACTGTAAAAATAATAGTACCCCATATTGATGGGCAGGCTAAAGAGAACTGAAATTGAGGGTGGTGAGATGATTGTTAGAGACGGGACACTATCATGGGGAGATGGTGAAGCAAAATCATGAAGCATATGCATAAGCATGAGCTGCAATCATGTTACATGAGAGTGTGTGCTGCACTTTTCGCGTAAAAATATCATAACCAACATTATCAAGACTCCTTTTTTGATAAAAAAAAAAAAAATAGTAAGGAGCACAGGTCAGTTTACACGCACTTAGCCTAATTTCGGACGTCCAATTTTACCACCCACTTTTGGAGAGTCCAATTAAAGACAGAACATTGTCAGGACTGGTTAAACAAAGAGTACCGACTGTGCACAGACATCGTTCAGAGCTCATGTAAGGGTCTTGCACAAATTATCCCAACCGTTCAAATATTTTAGAATATTTTTTCGAGTGACCCTGTAAAAAATCAACTCAAAGGAATACCTGAAACTAGTTGATCCAAATCAGTAAGTGGGCTCGTACCCTATTTATGCACCATCCGCACCCATTTGGTCGGTACTTGTAGCAGCACTGTTGTCATGACTTAGTACCTCTTGTTTAGTTGTTTTCACAATTGTCCTCTTGCATGCATGTGCTTTCAAAAATGCATGGATCCCACTTCGCTTATGGTACAAAACAAGTTGATTATTCCCTCCGTCTCAAAATATTAATGCTGGTTTAGGATTTTAATTTTTTTTCATGACGTAATTATTTTTATTTTTATTTTTTTCCAAATTAGCCCATAGCCATTGTAACTTCTAACTTGAATAGTTTTTATCACATAAAAAAAAGTAGAGGTATATACAATGGGAAAGTTACCAAATAAAGTACGTTAATTTTTCTGTAAATGGACTAACACTTTGGGGCTGCCATAATAAAATATTAAAAAATAATAGGTACACACCCTCTCAATCACTTTCTACCACATCCTCTATCACATGTGTGGTAGGGCTCACCAGGTGGGTCCTAGTGGGCCCCACCACACATGTGAGAAAGGGTATTATGGGAAGTGGTTGAGAGGATGTGTACCTATTATTATTCTAAAATACTAGACCAACATAATTATGGACGGAGAGAGTAATAGGTAAGGGCAAGATCGACCACATTTGTGTTAGTATGTTGCATGGTTATCGATGTATGTTGAAATTGATTGTCATGAAGATGAGCAAGTACTCATCAAACATTAAAAATTGAACGTTCCAAATAACATTATCGATCGGGCGCAAGATGAAGCCCATTCTGTGAAAATCGGTTACATAAGTGATGATGGTCGCTTGAGGAATAGAGTTGCAAATGAACCGAGTTGTTGGTGAACTATTTAAGGCTCAACTCAGTAAAAGCTTGTTCGAATTCGAAATGAGTACCATATGAGCCGCACCTCAACCTCGATTTTAGGCTCGTTTAATAAATGAGCCGAATCTGAACTTGACAATATTTAACTCGATTAGGATTGCGAACTTGAAGTATGTATGTATATCTCATAAGAATATCACATAATAGCTTGAATATGTTCAAATTCTTATATGTACATCATGAAAATTTTATAACGTATATCCATGTATAAACTTTTAAATATACTATAAACTTAAATTATAAATATGATTTTCTAATTTTATATATGTATGTACTTATTTAAATGCAAAATAAAATTTTTATTGAAGTTCTAGACCGGTATAAGAGCATAAATATATAACATTTTAATCCTATATATAGCTCAACTCGATTCCACTCGTTCACAGCTCTATTGAGGAACTACCACCCAAAGCCAACGAACACAGTTTATGGATCTTTTAAGCCAAACATATGCAATGCATGCATCAGCAATATGTTACAGTCAAACATACGAAGGCATGCATAAGTCAAACATATGCAGGGCATGCCTGATGCATCATCAATCAAACAGCCCTGTTATGGTTACACCACTTTTGCGTATAACACTTGAACAACATTTGTGTTAGACCATTTTGAGGCCTCACACAAATAATTTGAGCCGTTTAATTTGTTCAAATTTTTTTTTTTGAAAGGCCCTTATAAAAAATCAGTTCAACTGAATATCAATAAATGCTTGATCCAAACGGGTTTTTTTCGGTCTCTAAACGTACGGACCAAAAAAGAACGTATGGATCAAGCAATTATCAATATTTGGAGGAGCTAATTTTTAACAGGGACCCCTCAAAAAAAATTCTGAACAAATTTACAGGCTCGGAATATTTGTATGAGACATTAAAATGGGTCCCACACACATATTGTACAAGTATTGTACCGGTAGCAATTTTGGCATCGCCAAATTTGGTCGCGTCATTCATTAGATTAGTGAAGAATTTCATGTTGGACTTTGAGGGAAAGTGGGGAACCCAATTTTAGATTGCTTGGATTTCACCATCTGTACACCTCATCAATTCGTTCTGTAATTTCTCTTCATGGATAGCTCAGCCATAAATTGGTATTTTAAAAAAAAGATTTATTAGTTAGGGGAGTTTGGTAAAAAAAAAAAAAAAATGATACTGACACAATGGATCGATCGATGTATGTAAATCCGATTGAGCATAAATGTGTTCAAAATCATTTTGGTGTGTGTGAACTCTATATTTGCCGTGTGGAATTTACATGCATTAAACAGTTGTTGAGACATTTGCATGTGTCTGCATATGTACACATTCATCTGTGTCTGTAGAAGTGCTCGGTTAGTCATTTGCCATCTATTTCAACAATTCCACGTCTCGTGTCAAATTCATGACAACTTGCCTTTAGGTTTTGCTATATAGTATGTCAAAAGGAGAATCAGGGTATTACCCTCAGTCCTAGGATTCTTTTTCATACTTCTTCAAATTGCTTCTGGACTATGTTTCTCCATTTCTTGATCATGCTTCAAATATGTCAATCACATTATCAAGGTCAGACAGGCACGCGACCGATAGCCATATGGTTCAGCCACTTCAGCGGCATCCTAGGGCACTGTCAGTATTGGTCCTGAGTTCGAGCGGTTTCGGACCGGTCAAGAGTTCTAAGGTTCGAGTGGCGCAACCGACACTTTGTCAAACTTCACGCTCTTGAGAAATTTGATTGTATTTGACCGAACAATCTTTGAGTTCCCATTTTGCAATCTTCTCTTAATATCACGAGCTATAGCTTCTACCGCCCCAGTAAATAAGAACTGGAAAAATACATTTTGATTCAAACGATTTCGAACCTTTTTTTCGCAAGAGAAAATCAATAAGATCTTAATTTATTATTATTTTTTTTTTTGATTTTTTCAAATAAAAACATACATAGTGTTTTAAGTTTTCAGTTTGCTGATTAGACATTTTACGAAGAAGACGTATTAATCATTTTAAGTCTCACCTCTAAATTTAAATTCTGGGTCGCTGGAAACGTACAAATCCCTTGGATAGTGAAATGGCAAGTAGCAAAAGTCAAAACTTTAGTCGTATCCCAACCGAAATCCAACGATAGCATAGCGGTAAGATATTATTGACAACAGATGCATGTGAGACTTCTCAACCGAATCCTATGTCAAGTACTCACTCGCGATTTTTTTAAACCCCTCCCCCATATTCAACGCAAAAATGATATATAAACTCGATCCCTAGGAGCTACTCCTAGCTACACCCTCTCTTACATGGGGTATGGGACCCAGATTTGGGGACCACACCCCATTTTAGAGAGGGTGTGACTGGGAGTGGCTCCTAGAGAGTGTATGTATTGCTGTTCTATTCAACGCGGGAATCCAATGTACAAGACAATAGGACATTATGATTGTTGCGTGTTTCGTACTCCACACTCTCTTCCTAATATTCATCTGGTATATATATATTTTTTTGGTGCTTCGGAAATTTTATACATCGGCATATATATGCAACTATGGATGAATCATGAGAATTGCAGCAGATGATCCTATCAAGGTTTTGAATACCAGTTTTGTGATACGTAACGATAACGGTTTCGGTAGTATCATCGAAAGTTGCGTAATGGAAATCAGGTGTAGCGGTCATAATTTCTAAAACCCATTTTTCGAAGAAAAATAATTTTAAATTGCTTAAATAATCGTAATGGTCGAGAATCAGCCGTAACGGTCATAAACTAGTCTGCGAATCGGATACGGACCGATATGTAACGGAAACCAGCCGATACACATGTGATTTTTTCCTCTATCCGCATATGCTACATGATGCCGCATGTCCCTCATCCGCCAAATATTGACTTGAAACCTATAAACTTATTATTGGTCTTACATGTGATTGAAAAGAGATCTGGGACTTGGAATAATTTTCTATGTGGATATGTGATTGGAGAGATTATTGATCAGTATGTTACTAGAGCATTGTCATGTGATATTCCAAAACTTTTTCTAGAGACCACACCATCTGTGGTGAAGCCCAAATTCATATGTGATGAGAACGATTATCTAGCATAAGTGGCGGTATAAATAAGATGAGTCGATTATAGTGTTTAAGTTTTGCTGATTTAGTAAATAAGCCGAACATTTGAACTCAAACTTGACCTCGCTTGTGAAAGAGTCGAGCCAAGTTTTAGCGAACTTGTTACTAAACGAGCATAAAATTCGAGCCCAAACTCAAAACGATTCCTAAAAAAGGTGAGGTTGTTTGCAGCCCTAAGTGACGGTGGATCACCCCTTAATTAAATTTGGTTTGGTGGACGGATTTATAGACAGTTGGATCTAGATCCGAGGCTCTATAGAAAAAGGTTACCAGTAGAAAAAAAGAGGCAGGTGGGACCGTGGGGGTTGATTGTCCGTTAGTTGCACGGTTTTGACAAAATATATCTGAACTGTTTAGCCAAATTTGAAAAGAATGCTCAGGGTATAGGTCAAGGATACCCTGCAGGCTAGGACACCTCTGCAATGCATCACGTCAAAGTCAAATGTGTTTTCAATAGTTTTTATCACGAGCGTCTTACGGCACCCCGTTCACAAATGAGGGTAATTTTAGGGAATGCAAAAAATCTTACTAATACAATAGCTTCTAAATGAAGAATACGAGAAACTTACTTGTGGGACTAAAATCCCTTAAAACATTCTTTAAAATACAATTTACTTGAGTCCTTTCACGTTTGATCGTATGATTCTGATGAAGCTATCATAATCCGGTTTTGAACATTAACCAGGTCAAAAAAAAATAAACAAACTGCATTTGACATTTTCTGTAGTTATCAACAGCCTATATTAAGGGGGATCAACTCACCTCCAAACTCCTTATCCACCAAACCCTTCCAAACTCCAAATTTTAGGGCTTCATGATAGGCACACAACAGTGAAGTGCAGCAAGGTGTGGTGGCGGCGTGGCAGCTTTGGTCAGTCAGTGGTTCTTGACGGTGGTGCAACAACAGGGCGTTGGTGCTGGACTGATGATTGGTTCCTCTTGGGGCAGCGGCGGTAGCTGTAACCTTTCAAGATGGTTAAGGGTCAGGTTTCCTTTGATTGCTGCTTCTGCTGATGCTGTATATTGTCCCAACTTTGGGAGATTTCTGGGACCCTGGGTTATGGTCGGTTGACATCTTGTTAACCTTGTTTTTTCTCTTGGGATCCGTGTAGCCATATGATTGTCGCTTGGAGACGTGCTAACCAAGTTGGGATATCTTCTTGCGTTGTAATGCCGTTTATCTTGGTCCCTTTTAATTTTTGTATTTGTTTCCAAAGATTAATAAAATTTCTTTGCCGTTCAAAAAAAAAAAAAAAAAAAAACATAACAGTGGTTTGAATCATTCATCTCGTACTTCCAACTGATACCTGCATCTGAAAAAAAAAAATTTAGCTCAATTGGTGGTTGATAAATACCTAAATAAATTGTACAAAATGCACAATTCAAGTTTAAAATTACGTAAATTGTCCATTACATACAAATTGTTCTTATATATAATGAAAATCAATTAATCTGAGCTTTTACACACTCAGTTCTTGGCAAAGACTATGGGATGTATGAATTATTGTTGTGGGCCACAACAGAGGCCGAAAAATAGAGTTTAGAGGGTTTGGTGGATAATTAGGTTGTGGAGGTGGAGCTAATACCTATATTAAATCAAAAAAATTGTAGAGTACTGTTTCTATATATTTAGGATAAATGTCACTTCGTTTGCTCGACCTATTTTATAATCTTGTCCTACAGAAAATGCAATGTGAAAAGCACATGTTAACTTAATAGGACAATTTTATTTTATTTTCCTTTTTGGTAAATAGGAGATCTGCTAAGGAACGAAATAAAGAAGTTTCTTTTAGGAGTGGTGGAAATTGGAAAAAAAACATTAATTAACCAATTGAAATAAATTTCATTCAATTAATTGCTGCTTAAAATTAATATTGTCGTGAGAAAAGGGGAGTGCCTTTTTAATATTGCGTTACTAGTTGTTAACATCAGATGGTTTTGCTTTCAACTGCTACTAAGCCACGTGCATTGTTGCATCAAAGTTAGTAGAAATCAGAAAAAAGCAATACCAGCTGATATGGGGAGAATTTTTTTTGGTGCAAATAGGGTACATCATACATGGTACTAAATCGTGCGTCTTAGCCTTTTAAAGTGTTTTAGACGGTCCAGATTAATCTCTCTTTTTAAAATTCATACTGTCAAAAATATTTTTGGATAATGGAGTATGAGATTTCGCTAACTGTGTTATTGACGAAAAGAGAAAGCGAACTTCAACTCATGAACTTGGAACCCAAAGGGCGTTGACGCATGTGGTAGTTGATTGACTTGCTTTAGAGCTTACTAATTCAAAGTCACAGATTAATTCCAATCAGCAACGATTTGTTCTTAAGACTATCTTGCCTCACGCAAACACGTGAAATCGACGCGGGAGGAGTTGAAACAATTAGTCCAATTTGATAACCAAAAAGAACTCAAGGACTTGGGGAGAGAGAGAGAGAGAGAGAGACTGCTATGGGCGTTTTATGTGCATTGGATCCTTCGCTAAAGTGGGTATCATTATCATTTGGCGTATGGGTACATCATTTAGTGTATACCGAATACACACTGCATGTATGGAGTCCAATTTGGAATCCCACAAAAATTATCAAAGCCGCTTGATTTTATTTAAAATGCTTTTTTAAGGATCATTGTAAAAAAACTAGCTCGGTTGGATGTTGATAGAGGCTTGATCAGTTCTTTGCTCAATTTTCTAACAAGAAATTATGTGAATAAGCAATAAGCCGTTATCGATATCCAACTGAGATAGTGTTTTAGAAGAAACTTTAAATAGACTTTTTAAATGAATAAATTAAACGAGTCCGATCATTGGTGTGAAATTCTGATATAGATTCCACACAAATAGGTGTGCAGTTGGTGTACATCATATCCTGAACCCACAGTGGGATCCTTACCTTCTCTCTCTCTCTCTCTCTCTCTCTCTCTCATCCAAAACGATTGAAAAGTTAAAGTTGGAAAGAGTCCATAAAAGAAATCCAAGAGATGGTGAGTAGATGATTACACTCTTTGACAAAAAAACCAATTCCATACATCAATCCGGCCTCCTTAATTTTCTCTCCTATGAAATCTCTGTCTCTACCTTTTACACTGAATTCCTTTTCCTTGTTTTCTGATTGTTCTTAGTGATCGGTCTTTATTCCAAATTTCTCCTGCCCTTTCAACTTCACATACACTGAATTCATTTCGTTCCCCCTTCATGGGTACGTATCCTTGCTCTCTATTCACCTCCAAGAAAGATCAGAATCCCTTGGAATTCAATTTCATGTCAAATCCCATATCGGAAATTCAAGAAAAACATCAAGAACATGAACGAGAAGAAGAAGAACAAGAAGAGGAAGAAAAAAGTGAAATCTTAGTTTCCTCGCTAAGGCTTAAGATGCCGTCTAGAGGAGAAACCAAGAAGGACGAGGAGGAGGAGGAGGACGGGTTTAGGACTCCAACTTCTTTGGATCAGAGAATTCCCTTGATTTCTCAATGCCCACCGGCTCCAAGGAAACCAAAGTCAATTCCATCGAGGAAAAGGAAATCGGCTTATGGAGGAGGAATCATGATAATTGACTTGTCTAGTGAGGTTGAAGCTTTGTTTCCTTCGTCTATCGTAGCGGATCTTGGTGGTAAGATCAACAAAGTTAGAAAAGTGAATTAAGTTATATTGATTATACATATATATGCCATATCAAACTCAAATTTCATGTGGAATATTTGAGTGGATGTTGCCACACAAAATCGTTCCTTCTGGGTGCAATACGTTGGTATTATTGTAAGTTTAAGTCCTTATAAATTTCCATTTTTCTTCATTTTTTTTTCTTTCTTTTCTTGTGTTTGATAGTCATGTTAGTAAATTTTTGGTGGTGCTTAATTTGGCTCAAGGTCCAGATTTAGCTAATTCTGTAAGCTAAGTTCAAAAGATTGTTCACACATCATCTTTATTTTTACTCGATGGACATGTGTAGATCAAGTCTTTCATCTTAGGTCACGTTTGATAATTACAGGAAAAAAAAGTCTGAAATATTGTCGATGGTAATATGTACTATCATCCCACATCTTATAAATAACAAGGTAGAACTTGTCATGCCACTAGATACATATACAATTTTTTAAGGAAAACCAAAAGTAGATGAGTGCTGATTTTGGGGCTCCTTTTTTTGATGCAGACGCTCCAATATTTAATGAAGTTATAAAATTATCTTTTTTAAAATATAAAAATTACTTGAGGCACTCCACCCCCAAATTATTTCCTCATTTACTAAGGCACTCCAAACAGAAAAATGAACCAAAACCAAACATAAATATTAGGTTCTAAACATTACCACTAGCATTAAGTTCCAAACATTAAACATCCACAACATAAACATTAAGTTCCAAACATTGAACATGCATCTATGTCAGATTTCTTCACGCCACTTTACGCACACACAAAAAACATTGCTAGAATTCTCTTAAATAAATAGCACACAATTGCAAAAGTTGATGCATCAAAATCTTCAAAACGGCTGCGTCACAAGATCTTTACATTTTTGTACTCATTATCTACCATTTTTCCCTCAAAATCTTCAGAACGGCCGCAAATCTACATTTTAAAACTCATAGTGAGACAAACAAAGCACATCACCAAAGTTGGAGAACTCTTGAGAGGAAAAATAACAGAACTCTCAAGAGACTTTGCATGAACAAAATGATAGTTCTACAATCATAGGCTGAAGACCACTTGTCCAGGTTGTCCTAGTTTAGAACATGGAGACAATAACATAAAGACTCTACCAATGAAACATTACATATGAAAGTAGCCAATTCCGTGACATGAGTAAAAGGAGTTGAACAACTATCTACTTTTTTCTAAAAACAAAATTAGACTATTTGTTTTTTTAGAGTGCCTGAAGTAAAGGGAAAGAAGAGTAAAGGTTTTTTTAGAGCGCCTGAAGTAAATCTGGAACTTGTAAAAGAGTAATTTTGGAAAACTACTGTAGATTGAAGCCCTTGCATCAAAATTGGAAGTGCGAATATCAATTTCCAAATAGATCTCTCTTTCATGCACTCATATGTTAGGTTGAATGGATGACATATTTACGAGATAAAGCAAATTGAAGTCAAGAACTTACCCAAGAGTACCCAAAAAATTGGGAGAGGACACATTGGATCTCTTTTTTCCCCCTCGGCAAAAGTCAGCACTGTCAATTCTAATTAAGGAGGCTTAAAACTTATTCATTTATGGGCATATGGTGTCTACCACTAGACGCGCGCTCTCTCCTCCCTGCTTTATGATTTGTTTGCAAATATTTTGCATTGGCTTGCAATGCTGGGATCAACAGAAAAATGTCTGAATGGTCTTTCCCCATAGATTCAAACATCCTCCAATATTGTTTTCAGCAATAGAGTGAAGAAACCCAGAGGGTATATTCTTTGGGGACCGTAAATAAAGTATCCCTAACTTCTACGTAGTTTATTAATTTGCACCAATAAAAAAGTACAATAAAAACGACTTAAAAGTCAGGGTGGCTTTCCTCTGCATTTTTGGCAGGATGTATAATTGTTTACATGCATATTCTTAACTTTTCATCATGTCTCCTACACCTTTAATCACATGATATCAATAACAATTAGTTCACGGAAAGTGTGAGTCACAGGGAAAAAAATCAAGGCACCGAACAAATCTCAGTCGTCCAGTGTACTTTTTTGTTTCCTTTTCTTGTACTGACTTGGCCTCATTAGTTCAAGTTCCATCTTAAAGAAACTGTGGAGCCACAACTTAAAGTAGCACTCACCCGTTCCAATTTATTTGTCAATTTTGGTATTTTAGTCATATGAAAACTTATCTATATTTTTAGTTCGTAATACTTTTATATGCAATATGAATCTTATTTGAATATTTGATATATATCAATTAACTCAATCAAACAATTAACTTTTCAAAATCTAAAATATATTAACATATATAATTTACAAAATATAGACAATTTTGAAATGCGCGGATGCCGAAAGTGCCGTAAAAAAGAGGGACTTGGGGTTCCTGAAGTGACCCAAGTCACTATATCTCTGTAGTGACCTTAATTGTGAGCTCTTTAAAATTTTCATTTGGAATCAGAACCATTCATTTTCTCAAAAATGTTGAGCAAATTATTACTATAAAAAATTTCTTCTACACATAACAAATTTCGAAGGAAAACTGATTTATTACTTTTATATCTAACGTCCTAGGTTGATTTTCTCTTAATTCCAATTTCAAATTTCTTGAGTATCCTCAACCTTTTGATAAAGAAGCCCATCCCTTAAAAAGAAGCTTATATTTGGAGATGATCAATGGAGGGAATTAATGTTGGCACTCCCCAAAGTGTTAATGGAGTGTCATTAACACTTTGGAGAGTGCCAATAACAATACCTTCATCCCCATCCCCACCCCGATCTCCAATAGGGATTTTTTTCCCCTCACTCTCCGCCCCAAACGGAAAACTAGGATCCAAAGCGGAGATCAGATGAAAATCAAATAACATTAGAACAATAATAAATAAATAAATAAATAAAAAGCAGAGAAACTAGAAGAAAAGGAGAAGAAACCAGAACAATTGCAAGAGAGCATAAACTCTGGATTATGATCATATAAGCTAGTTGTTTCCTAGCAATTTTTGGGTCGTAGGCTTGTCGCTATAAATTTCAAGGTTGGCATTTTTTCCCTCTCCCGTCATAAGAGTAGATGTTAAAATCTTTTGCTTACCATCATCCAATTTTTTTTAAACAAGATTTAACATGGTTTCCTAAATGTGTTGTTCCACTCTTAGGATCCCCAACCAACTTCTTTTTACAATACAACCACCTTGTTTTATATACACTCGTTGCCTTATGTTTTATCCTTTGAAAATGCAGTCAATGTTCACTCTTTAAAGTACGTTGTGACAAAATTTCATCACTTTTAGAAATGTACTCCTTGGGTTCATTAGCGAGAATTGAATCTGTTTTTACTTGTGAAATTTCATTTGATTCAACTTGAGTTGACATAGAGTGATCTTGCCGAATCGCCAAACTTTAGGTTCAAAATCAAAATCAAAACTACATTTTATAAGGGCCATTACAAAGAGACAATTACAAGCCTAATAAACCCTTTGCTATGAAATAAGAATACGACATTATAAAAACCACAAAAACATCATTGAAGCTAGATTGCATAAGTTTGTGCTTCTAATTAATCTGAGATTCCTAGCACAACTTACATAGGTTTGAGCTTTTAGGTTAGAAGTTGTAAAAGTTTGTCGAAAGATTCGACATATGAACATCACAAACAGAACAATAAACAAAAAAGTGGAATTGCTCAGTGTTGCATTCATTGTAATGACTTGTCCCAACTGACCTGCTAACTCATTGTCTAACCACATGACTCAAAAGATTAACCTCAAGTTATACAGTAGTTGATCAGATTTCCTTATATTCCAATTAATTTTCCTGTGAATTTCGAATGTGGGACTTATTGGTGTCACAATCTCTCCACCTTGTGATGCAACATTCTCGTTGCATTGGCCCAACAACTTTCCCTTGGTGGCCATGGTGTACACTTAGGCTTGGTTTTGCATTTGCTAAAATGGACATTTGCTAAAATCAAGTGGGTGATTTTAGCAAATGAAGTGGGGAGGTAATTTTATTTCCAATGAATCTGGACACATATAAATGTCAATTTTAACAAATGGAAAACCAAGACTTAGTTCTACATAACACTTTGCTCTAACTCTAGGATTGAAGAGGTGGCTCCTGCAGATTCTAGAGGTAGCCCGCACCATGTAGACTGGGATTATACCTGGCCCCAGCTGACCTGCTAACATTTAGCTTAACCAAGTAGCTCAAATGGTTAACTTTAAGTTATATAGTAAGTGGTTAGATTTCCTTATATTCTAATTCATTTTCCTGTGAATTCCCAATGGGGGACTTAGGGGTGGCACATTCATACTCAATATACAAGAAAAATGGGTAGTGGTAGAGCACTTACCTCGATGAGTGGGGGATATCATTGGGGGAGATCTCATCTCTGTTTAGGGTTCACTAAAACAACATACAAGAAGAGAGAGAGAGATAGAGAGAGAGAGAGATGTGTATGTGTGTGTGTTGAGAGAGAGAGAGGGGGGATGAGAGATCGAGAGAGAATTTGGTATGCGGCTGGGGGATATGTCCCCACTTCCTACCTAATCCCCAAAATTTTTCAAACATAATCCCCGTATCCTACCTAATCCCCAAACAGATCTCAAAAACACCGATCCATTTGGAGCGGGGATCAGATCAGATCAGATTCAAACGGATTTGAGGAAATTACTATCTCTAAAGGTAAGGTATAGTGCTTGTACATCTTCAATGAGCACTATACCATTTGTCACTAGCCACATCAAAGATAATTCCACTTTTCGTGAGCAAGTTAGGGTGGGTTTGCCAAATGATAAAATCAACACATTTGCTAAAATCTTTGTTGATTTTAACAAATGTGTTTAGTTTAGTCTGTTTCTAATAGAGCAATGCCCTCCCCACTCAGTTTTTATGAGTTTGGAATATTATTCAAGATCCTGATACATGAATACATTGACTGTTGATGTATAGCGTTTTAATTGGTTTAAAAAAATTGAATGAAAAATCAAATACTAAACCATTATTTGTTACTAATAATAAAAGAAAGAACCTTTATACCGTACTTTTGGGCTTGAAATTTAAGTGTTGTTACTATGGGCCTCCACAAGCAGTTTAATTCTGCGCCATTTGAACTTTCCTTATAACACAACATTAATGGGCCTGAGACCCACTTCATCCACCAATATAATTAAATTTCAAAGCAGCAAATATACTCCGTATATATTTCCAAGAATGACCTAGTCGCTAAGTCTATTGCTAAAAAGAACTCCCTGTCCATTTTTTTTAAATGTCCGCTTTGAGAAATGTATATTTTTTTGGACGTAAAAAAATATAATTCTGGAATTTTTTTTTGCATCAAATATGAGTACTTTAATATTTTATAAAAAAAATTAAAATATTACATAGAGAATTTTTTTTTTTGAGGTTTGAAATGCACGTACTCTCATAGCAGACACAAATTACATAAAAGAAAGACACATAACACAACCAAATCAAATTAAGAATAGTATCAATGATCGGACAGTCAGTTTTCGGACAATGGCATGCAAGTTGTCAATGTTGGTAAAAGTAGTTGAACTCCCTTGTTTGTAGTGTAATAATGGGCATTAAATTGGTTTAAGGTCACCGAAGTATCAAAAACATTTCGAAATTTTAATCACATACTAACTTATTGCATTTTCACAAGGAAAAGGGCATAGGGAAAAATGATTGGGCTTCAATACTTTTGACGAAAATGATACGAAACTTGAGGAAGAACTTAACCCTTCATTCATTCAAAAAGAGAGAAATGGAGATTTTAGCCTCCTGGGGTATGCCCCTTGTACGCTGTACATCCGCTTTGCCTTTTTTCTATTTCAAGCTTATTTACCAAAAAAAAAAAAAGATTTTAGCCGTCATTAGAAGACGCTTAGAGTTTCCCATTCAACCCCTACACACTCTGTATTTACTCCCGTCGCTCAGTTCAATGAGAGGAAAAGAAAGTGCAATGGCTAAGTTGGATATATAGGTTGGTATCCTCCAAAAACTAAGCAGTTATACGTTCAATAACACACATATTTCTCTCTCCACAAACATGTTTGTTCCAATTTCTCATGACAGTACTAAGTCAATCATTTGTGTAATGTTTCCATCCAAACAGCGTTATGTTCCCGTTCCGACAACCCATTAAAACATAGGAGTATATTATAGTGATGTCAAAGGAAATGTACTTCACAAAGTCACAGTTACTTAGATTTTCATATGGGCTATAAAGTTTGATTGTAGTGTACTTAATTTGGAACTGATTTTATTTGGGTAAAAACCCAAACACTTCATAATGTGAGCAGCCCATCACTATTTAAACCTTTGGCCTGTGGGTCTCTCTTTTTGAAAACTGTGGGGGAAAAATGGTAGAAAATTTGAAGAGTGTAGAAGGTTGGGGAAGATGTTGGAGCCAAGCCATATTTAAAAAAAGAAAAGAAAAAAGAAGGGCCATGAATGTACCAGAATCCTTTCTCTCCCAAGGCCCTGAGAGTTCCAGAAGGCTCTTCCCTTCCCCTTTTCATTACTTTTGATATCTATAAATAGGTGCTTAGTTGCTTACACACTTCACCTTCATCACAAAATTCTTCAAAACAATCTCTCTGAATTTTGAAACACTGTCAAAACCATAGAGAAAATGTCTCTCATTCCCAGCTTCTTCGGTAGCCGAAAAACCAACGTCTTCGATCCATTCTCTTTGGACGTCTGGGACCCCTTCGATGGCTTCTTCACCCCTGCAATCGCCAACGCGCCAGCCTCGGCTCGCGAAACCTCTCAATTCGCCAATGCGCGTATCGACTGGAAGGAGACCCCGGAAGCTCATGTGTTCAAGGCCGACCTTCCGGGACTGAAGAAAGAAGAGGTGAAAGTTGAGGTGGAAGAGGGAAGAATCCTTCAGATAAGTGGGGAGAGGAGCAGTGAGAAGGAGGAGAAGAATGACAAGTGGCACCGCGTTGAGCGCAGCAGCGGCAAGTTCCTCCGGAGGTTCCGGCTGCCGGAGAATGCCAAGACGGACCAGGTCAAGGCTAGCATGGAGAATGGAGTGCTCACTGTGACTGTGCCCAAGGAGGAGGTGAAGAAGCCTGAGGTTAAGGCCATCGATATCTCTGGCTAATCTTATGGTTAATTTGTTTGCTAGTAAAATCTAAGAAATAAAAGCGAGTTGTATGTTTTTAATTTGTGTGTTTGTTCGTGTGAGGATGATGTCGGTCTGAGTGCATATGCAAAGGCTGAAAAGCAGATGATGCAGCCTTTGTTTGTTGTTTTGAATAAATGAAAGTAATGCTTTCAGTTGTTTTTTTTTTAAAACTAATTCTTGGCTACAACATTTCGTGAATCATGAATTCGTCTTGAATTGCTCGACCTTTTTCGTGATCGTGTATTTTCCCCTCTCGAATCAATCTATCGTGATTCTTAAAGTGTCGTAAAAACGAAAATTATTGTCTATAAAATTCTTTTATTTGTTATGAGGTACTATAGGATTCCGGATCTATTCTTAGTTAGAGCTAGTTGAGGTTGGTGCAACGCCTGTAATGAATAGGAGTGGACTTGGGGTTGCTACTGTGTAGACCCATGCACAACAGGTAATGTGCATATTCCGGCAGTCCGTTACCTGGATAGACGGCCTAAATTTCATTTTATACGCACGACAACGAATAATTTGGATGCAAATGTGTCGAGATGAAATTTAAACCGTCATCCGAGCAACAAACGACTCGGATGTGCACGGAAATGCACATTAGCAGCCCCAAATCCAATCGGAATTAGCCATTTACTGAACATGTTGCATGGCACGATTCAGTGATCATGTGCGATCTGCAAAACGGAATCACTTTTTGGGTCCTGGCCTTGGGTGGCATCCGGAGTCCGGTCTATTTTACAGTGGGCCTGTGTCCAATATTAGACAACATGGGTTTGCGCTATGAAACCAATCTGGGGCTTAATAATAAGATACTATAATACATACTCTTTATTTGTATGTGTATTATACACATCTTATAAAAGTTACAAATTTTCTTTTATATAAAAATTACGAGACACACCAAAATGTTACGAATCATATTGTTGAAATGTTACGAAAAATTAAAAAATGTTACAATTGCCAATAAAGTAGACAATCTGGATCATACAATAAGTGTATATGACAAACACAATTTCCCAATAATTATTGGGTATTTGCATTTCCAAATTATGTTACTTTTTTTTATTCTCTCATGATGACCGGACCAACTTATGTACATCTCGTTAATGTTTTGAAGGACCAAATCAAAAGTTATTTTGCTAGGCACGAACTCATCCAATTTAAATTTATTCACAAAGTCTCATCATTCCGAATAAAAGAAGGGGAGAATAGATTTAGACTCTAATACTACTCCCTCCGTTACTAAAAGGCTAAAACGATAGCAAATACAAAAAGACTTACAATTTTTAGAAAAAAAAAGTACTCCTTTGAATAATTTTTTCAGATTTCTTGACACCAAACTGAAAAAACAAATTTAGACTTTTAATTTGGTGTCAAGAAATTTTAAAAACTATATGTACAAAGATATTTTATTTTTTGTTTTACACAGATTGCATGTGTGTTTTCTTAGGGGATTTATTCTTTAAAATATGAATTTCGCATACGTATCACAAACATCAAAAAAGACAAAACAAGGGTAGGTTTGGATATTAGTTTCTCCAACACTAAATGCAAGTGGTTGAGACAAACCTCCTTTGTTGTGATGTAGATTTAGAGGGTGTGATAGGGAGATAAAACGACGCGTGACTCAAAATTTAGTGTTTATTGTCCTTAATTTTGTTGGGATTATGATTGAGAGGGTGTGATAGGGAGATAAAATGACGTGTGACTCAAAATTTAGTGTTTATTGTCCTTAATTTTGATGGGATTTTAAAACCCACCCCCCTCTTTTTTTATTTTTTTATTTATTTTTATATCCCAATCCATGGGATTGACCGTATTGGCCATGTGCTATGACTAAAAGTGCTTCCCAATGGCTATCCTATTGAACAGAACACCATACATGAATTTTCTACGTCCATTTATATCTTGAGCAATATCCCGCGAGATTCCACATGTCACTCATATCCCGAGGGATACTATATCCCATTATTTTTATCTCCAGTCAAACAAACAAGAGGATGGAATTCCACCCTTACGTGCGTGCATTCTTGTGTTTGAATACGGTTTATGTCTCAACTTTAGTCGTGTCCTGTCAGTGAACGACGGGATTGATCTTCCAAAATCACATATAGGAAAACTATTCTATTCTTAGGTTGTGTACATATAGCTCGCTATTGTGCTAAGCAGATGGCATATAAATACATGCATGAATCCTGGGTTTGGAAAAGCTAAGATGCGTCCAAACTAGAATAGGCAAATTTTAATTGTTCTTTGAAAGGAACAATTGGCTCATGCAATGAAATACCCAGTCCCATTTGAGGATAGGATATGCTCTATCAAATTAGGTATGAAATGGCGTTCAAGCTACCAAATTGCGCGATACCCTTTTCAATTTCAAACATAAACCAGTACCTCTTTTGGTTGTAACCAATAACAATATTTGCTCATAAAGAAAACAATGGCGTATTATTGGCAATAAAATAACACCAATTATGAGAAAGTTGTGGGTTCTATAAAGTAAATTTTGGATTTGATTCCCCCACAAAATTGATCTTAGTTCGATTATAAATGGCCGCAAGAAAGTAATTTCTTGTGAATTCCCTAGTTTAGTGTGGATGACTTACCTTTAACTAGACCGGAGAGGGAATTAATTGAGATGCGCGTAAACTGACATGGATACCCAACTGTTGAACAAGAAAAAAAAAACTTTGGGGGCCATCACTTCACTCATATCCAACTTATTAATTATGGATAATATAGCACCTTCTAGTAATCTCCCATGTTTATCCTCTTTTGGGTTATGTATGTTTCTCCTTTATTTCTTTGTGAAAAGATAATGGAGAATATAGTGGAATCAACTTTGAGATTAAGATAAGATCATGATTGTGGATGGTTTTGCTAGAAAATACACTTCATCCTCAAATTTTAGTTTCAATAAAAAGCTGTTGGAAATTCTAAAAAATAAAACAAAACCTCTGCTTAATTTATGATTTGTTTGTTATAATTGAGATATTAACCTGGTACATTTTTATTACAAATTATGCACATAATTATTTTATTATCATCGGTGAAGTATTTGATTTTTAATTTTTTGAAGTGCACTAAAGTTTTAAGATGAAGGGAGGAATAAATTAATAAAGTCTGTAAAAAACTTTTAAAACATAAGCATGAAAAATAGCATTCAACAAATTTCATATCCTTAACCCAAAATATTGATCGAGTGGGAGCACAGAAGTAAGAAGCTCGTGTTCTTGAATTTGTAGAGTTTGACTTCCACTCAATAAAAGGTTCTCGGCGCCAAGATAGTTGGTGGATAGTTAAATTCATGGCTTCAACAAATGTTACTTTCTCCGTTCCAAAAATATAGTCATCCATTCTAACTGGATAAAAAATAGACTATATATTTCAAGCGGTAATACATTTCATATGTAATATGAATCTTATATGATAGATTTCAATTAAATCTAAAATACAAAGTTTTTAAAATTGCCTAAAACATTATAGATTATAAGATATATTACATTGAAAAGTGACACGAACTTTTTAAAAGCGACTATACTTTTGTGACGGAGGGAGTATGAATATGTACATACACTGATCCGAACAACAATGGTTAAAACCATTCTCGCTTTCTTTGCTAACTAGAGGTCAAGGCACACTCTGTGTGTGCAAGTGTAAATCTGTGGAGAGGGAGAGGGGAAGTGGGTAGTTTTTTTGTAAGGGTGGGTAATTTATTTTTGGTGGGTGGTTGAGTTCAAGTAATTTTACAGTTTTTACTATTTTGTCCCGACAGTTAATTAATGTTATAGTAAAAATAGTTGTGAAATATATATATATATATATATATATATATATATATATATATATATATATATATTTTATAGAAGCAATATTGGAAATCACTTTTGTGGTAGGGCTTCAAAAATTTGTTCACACCGATTGGTGTTCTCCCTTTCCATATTAGAATAAATAGTCTTATGTTAAAGATAAAATACTTGTTTGATCGGCTAATATAGAATAAATAGTCATTTCCAAAATCGCCTCGGATATTTCATCCATTCATTACCTTTTCTCCTGGCCCATAGAAAAAATCCCAAATTTCCAACTAACGGATGTCATATCTCAAATATATCCAGTATTTTTTGTGGGGGAATTCGGCTACTTATTTTGCAATTTAAAATTAAACTGCAAAGAGTGATAACTGTATTTTGATCATTGGACAGTATGTTAATACTAGTAAACTCGTGAAAAGACTTTAAGCGATAAGAATCTACTCTTAATTATAGGATTAGTCGAGTTTCTCGTAAATTGGCATAAACCTGAGTCATCAGAAAAGAAAGTGTGCACTACGCCGGATCCTAAAGGGGTGTTTTGACTATAAGTAATTGAGTTTAGGTTTTTTTTTTTTTTTTTGCCTCGCAATAAAAAAAAACTCACTTTTTTTTTTTGTATCAAAAAATTTTTTTTTTGTTGTAAATTACTAGTTTGCCTCGAGGAGGGAAATTTAAAAGTAAAAAAAATTATAAATCAAATTTAATTTTTGTTGATAAATACAAACATAATCCATATGTATGTCTGGTTTTTAGTATTATTTTTGTATTTTCTCAATAATTCAAAAAAAATCAACACGAAACTTAATAATGCAAAAGAAAATTAAATAAAGCCAAATTGTTTTACTAATTTCAAGGTAAATAAGGATTAAAAGAAAGTGTTTTGGGATAAAAAAAAAAAAAGAAGAAGAAAAAAGAGTGTGGAAATCATTTCAAAAAATAATCTATCCCAATTTTAGTAACCAAAACACCCAAAAATATACTGAATACTGGTCAAGATGGGCGCACTGAGCTGTCCTCGCGGCAGGTCAAATGCGTCTGCCATCATGACCGCTTCCGTCTCTCGCTCCCACCCGCGGGACCTACACAAATGTCTGGGTAGTGTATATTTCTTGTTCTCTCGAAGATACACAGTTTGTTTCACCAGTTAATAGGTGGGCCCCGAGTGGCCTGAGACCTAGATAAATGGCATATTACCCAGAGCAAGTGGGGCCACGTGTGCGGATTGGGGATGGCGGATTGGGCTCGGCTGCATTATTCTCAATGGGAATCTGCGTGGTATGCGGTTTGACATTCCGGGACTTAGGGGGTGTCCACTAATAAAAAGCTTTTTTCCAAAAATCGGTATAATCGCCATTCTCTTTACAATACATCACATAAAAAACCGGTAAAAGTTTGGTTTTTTTTCAAAAACTTAATAATTTAACACCCTTAGTTTGATGATCGGTCCCGTTTGTATTGTAAATTTTGTCAATATTCATAGTTGTAGTTCGAAATTATGTCAATTTAATTATCAAAGACATACAAAATGAACGGAACCGATTGGTTGAATTAGGTGCGTTCGGAAATTGGTTTTTGAATGGACTCCAAAAGCTCGGGAGGTGATCCGTGATTTTTCTTAGACGCGTAGGATTAGGATTGATTACTCATAGGAGTTAATGAAGTCAAAGCAAGTAATGTTGTTATGTTTGACGCTTAATATTTTGAGGTGCTAATTTACTAAGGTGCAAATCATTTCACGGAAATCACATCTGGGTTAGGCAGCTTTGCACTTGGAAAGTTTGCCCGGTCATTAAATTTACTAATACTCGTGGGACTTATCTTATAATTGTGTGTAGACTTTACGTGTATGTGAGAGGTTGTGGATCGAACTGTGGTTGAATGATTGTGTATGTAGCATCTCCGTCTAAAATTAGTCCATGTACACATAAACCGACAACATCCGGTTACCAAAAATAAAACAAAAAATTCGTTGTGTTAGATTAATGTAGAAGATGAAGGCTTTTTATGGGGTGAATACCCATGCTTAACTTAGAGGTTTTTTCTTTTGATAACTTGAAGTTTGGGCTAACTTGTACGTACAATAACTAATTTTGGACTTCTAAAATTAATGATCGGACAAATGCTACAGATATTTCTTTTTTTAAATTGCTCTTTCATAAGTAAGATAATCTTATCTTTTTTTAGATCAAATCGTGTTTGAATTGCGGTGGAAGAAAAAATGTCCTCTCGATTAATCTAGTAGAAGAACTCTTCACCATTAATATTTTCAATGTGTTCTTGTAACGTAATTTATCGTTTCTATCTATTGAAGTTGAAAGAGAATGCTCTTTAAGAGCAATTTCTTCTTCGGGGACGCTGTTGTGTGTCCCAACCCATTGATCCGAGCTGTTCATCTTTTTCATAATTGAATTTCGAGTATTTGAAATAAATGGGAGTGATTTTGGATCGAGCTCATACAGCCGTCCGATTGCCTCGATTCCTGCGTGAGCCTCCTCGGAATTTGATTTTGAGAAAGATGAACAACTCAGATTGATCGGTTGGGACCCACAACGTTGTCCCCAGTCGTCGGTACGTGGCCGGTGCACCTTGGTCGGTGTAGGTAGAAGGGTTCTTCTTGTTCTTCGGAAATAACTTTAAGAGCACTTTCAATAACAAACAGAAAAGTACTCGAATTATTTTCCCAATTTAAACATGTTAGAAGTACTTGATTTTGATTATATTTTTATGGCAAAATTGATTTCCTAAAAACAATGGTTATCCAATCATTTTCACATGATTAGCTCCAAGGAAATTGAGCTTCTAAAAAGTTTCATTTGGCTCCAATGTATGCACACTAGGCAGAATTCCGTAGTGTTCTACTACATTTCTTTCTAAATGTGGCGCATGGAGAAAAATCTAACAAGTACCTTTGGTCAAAGTACCTATGTTTTGACCACACTAGATTATTTTCTATCCTTACAGAAAATGGCACGTTCAAATTTTTTTCCAGCTAAAAGCCTTGCGCCATTATTGACTTTGGAGGAGCTTTGCATTAATGCCTACAAGTTATTTATTTATTTTTGTATTCTAGCACTTGGCACACAAATGGTCTATGTTTTGGTTCCATGGAATCATTTTCCATACAATTGATTGATGTTTGCTTTGTAGTATCTGTAGATCACGTAGCTCATGAAAAATCATTTTTTAATGGACAAACTCATAATAAAGAGTTGGAAGTATTCAGCCTATAAGCCTATATGACAAACAAAGTTAATATATGCACTGTTTCGAAAGTGACAGGTTCCCAATTTGTTCAAAATGATAAGGCCTTTTGTCATTCGTTTTTGACTTCTTCTCACTTAGCATTTATTGCTAAAGAACGTTGCAAATCAGCACAAAAGATATGCAACTCAACGTTCATATTTTGAAGATCCAACTTGCTGCCAGAAGATTTACCTTCAACAAAATTATTCAAACGGACGAAATTCTTTAGGCTATAAACATAGAAGAGGTTTTGCAAATGAAGAACACGAAGCTGTACCAGAGCAACATCAAATACATAGAGCAATTTTCTTACTCTCACACAGATCATTTTCATATTATTATTTTGAGAGCTTAGTGAGCAAATTTGTATATCTACTCTTTAAGAGAGATTTATTTTTTCCACACTTCAAATTCTTGTCAGTGTTGTATTGAGAGTTAGAAAAATTCTTAGTGAGCTACTATAGAACTGGGTTTTGTTCTGTGAGTAATTTTAGAGTTTGGGAGATAAACTCTAACGGTTTGACTAACTCCGGGGAAAGTTAGCATTCTTGGTTTAAAGTTTAATAAAGACTAGAAGTTCTGGTTGTTGGATTAGTAAAGCAAGTCTTTCCTTAGGCGGTGGACTAGGTTGAGTAGTGAAAAAAATTTCGCAGGCCAACCACTATATATATATCTCTGTGTAATATCTCTCTCCCTTAACTCTTTTATATTTTGTTTGTGCAAATTATTTATTTATTTGCATTGTTTAGTAATTTTTTATTTGGGCGTTATTGTTAGCAACCCTATTCACCCCCTCTCTAGGTTGCCTTTTTGGGTAACAAAACACTAAAATGTTATTTCTCAAGTGCTGGACCAAATCTATCCACCTCTGTTATCCACCGATCAAAACATTTAATTCTTCTTTCAATTTCTGATGAATTCAGCTTTAGTTGGCGTTTGGCTCTTGTCTATGGTTCTCTTTACCATAATGATAGGGTAGCGGTCTGGGATGTACTGTTTGATATTATGAATCAGCAAAGTGGGCTGCTATTGTGTGTTGGCGACTTCAACCAAATCCTATCCCACTCTGATAGGATTGGGGCTCTAATTAATGCTATCCTAGGAGCTGCTTGTTTCCAATGATTTCTCTTTAACCTCAGTTTATTCAAAATTCAGTAGGCAGGACCTTGATATACCTGGACCAATAATTGTACGGGTGATAGTTGAATCTTTGAAAGATTGGATAGATCTTTCTATAATGGAGAATGGTCCTTTTTAAACATTTCTGTTTCAACCACTAATCTTCCCATTCATGGGTCGGATCATGCACCCATCCTTCTTTATACTAATAAGTCAAGTGTCTTTCGAAAACGAATTTTCAAGCTTGAGAAGTTCTGGACTCTTCAAGAAAGATGTAAATCAGTTATTCAATCCTCGTGGGAGGAACATTTTGAAGGGTCCCCTATGTTCAGTGTCGCACAGAAACTTCACTCTTCTAGGCATAATTTGTTGCGCTGTGGTCTAGAGGGTATTGGGGTACTTGCTAATCGTATCTCCTCCACTCGATCTCTCCTTTCAGATGTTCAACTAAATTTGGTCTCATATAGGGATTTTGCCCAGGAAGCTTCTATCAAAAATCAACTTGAAAACCTTCTTGCTCAGGAGGAAATTCTCTAGGCCTAAAGGGCCAAGACGAGATTTATGGCTCTGGGAGATAAAAACACTTCTTATTTCCATAGGGCCTCCAAAATTAGAAGACAAAGATCTAGAATCAAAGGAATCATGAGTCCACAGGGTGATTGGACAGATTCAAAGGATCAGGTTCATAGGATTTTTTTGGATCATTTAAAAAATATCTATACGGTTGGGAGCATTTTGATAAACATCTCTCAAATGACCACTGGTCTTGGTTGGTTAGAACTTTCACCTCTTCTGAAGTTCACAAAACGGCCTTCCAAATTGGTGATACAAAAGCTCTTGGCCCTGATGGATTCTCGGGAAGCTTTTTTCAGGAATATTGGGACATTGTGGGATCTTCTGTGACATCTGTTGTTCTGTCTTTTCTTAACTCAGGCCGTATGCTAAGGCAAATCAACTTCGCCCACATTGCTCTCATCCCTAAAATCCCCCCTCCTATTTCCCCAAGTGATTTTCGTCCTATAAGCCTTTGTAATGTCATTTAAAAAATCATTTCAAAAAACTCGGCTAATAGAATTAAAATTATTCTCTCGGACTACATCTCTCCCTTGCAAAATGCCTTCATCCCGGGATGGTTGATTTCTGATAGCTCCATCATTGCCTGTGAATTCTCCAATCTCATTGTTCATACCAAATTAGGCAACAATTTTAAGGCGACTTTGAAATTAGATATTCATGGCCACAACCCTTCGTAAAATGGGTTTTTTCTGAAAAATGAGTCAACTTGCTCCACCAGTACTACTCTACAGTTTCCTTCTCCTTACTCATAACTAGTTAGCCATCTGATAGGTTTTTCCTACAACGGGGGCTTCGTTAGGGGGATCCTTTATCCCCTTACCTCATTATCATTTTTCTAGAAACTCTATCATGCGCTTTAAATGAGCTGGATCTCTCCGAAAGATGTAAGAGGCTTAAGCTGTCAAGGGATGGTGTCTCTCTTTCCCATCTATTTTTTTGCAAATGATTGTCTCATTTTCTTTGAGCCATCTCTTGAAAGTTTTGGTCACCTAAAAAGGGTGTTAGACGATTTTAGCCTTTTCTCAGGACAATGTGTGAACCCCTAGAAATCTTTCTTAACTTTGAGCCCAATACACTGTCAACCTTCTTAGGCGCTTCAGAAGCTTCTTTTGGGTCCCAATTAGCAATGATCCAGTACCCATCTTGGGACTGCCTCTGAATATTACGGCTAACAAGAAAGAATGCTTTTCCTTCATTTTGGAAAAGGCTGGCAAAGCTATGGTGGGATGGAAATCTGAAATTTCGCAAGCTGGAAAATTGGCTTAATCAATTCGGTTATAACTGGGCTTTTAGTTTACCTATGCTCCATTTTTAAGCTTTCGCTGTCTATATGCAATAAACTAAATGCTATTGCAGAAAATTTTTGGTGGAAGGTCGGAGATAGAAGACCGATTCACTGGTTGTCTTGGAAAAAAAAAATCTCAGTGTATAAATAGGAAAGAGGTCATGGAATAAGGGACATGAATTTAGTCAACCCGGCCCTTCTTGCTAAGCAGTGCTGGCTCTTATTGACCAATCCTATGCTTTTTACTTCATGTATTCTTCTTCCTAACTATTGTTCCAAGGACAATCTCCTCAATGTAAAACCCCACTCTAATTCCTCGTGGGCATGGAAGAGCATACTTTATGGCAGAGATCTTATTGTAACCTATATTTCTTGGAAAGTGGGGGATGGAGAGTCTATCAATTTGTTGCATGATGATGGATACTATACATGGACAAGCCTCTAAGTCATTTTATTCCATACGTTGGGTCAGATTCTCTCAGGGTATCTTTTCTCTTGCGTTCATCCCAAATCAAACCATCTTGGGATCTTACCAGAATTTTTGATATAATTCCTTCTTTTATTATCCCCAAGATTTTGGGCATCTTTCTTCCAGCTGGTGCTTAGCCAGACCAATATGTCTGGCCATTCACAACATCTGGACAATATAACTCAAAGTCAGGATACAGATGCTTATACAATATGCACAAGTGTAATTTATCAAATACGGTTTATTCAGTTCGGATTTATAAAGATCATAATGTTTGGAAGATGGTGTGGAATTTGGATCTTCCTGATCGCATTAAAGTTTTCATTTGGAAATGGTTACAAGGAATATTGCCAGTGAAAAAGAATCACGCTATTCGGCTTAATGGCATACCCTCAATCTGTCCTTTATGTGAATCGGATGACGAAACTCTAGTTCATCTGTTTTGCATTTGTCATCTCTCAGTCTCTGTTTGGATTGCTTCTGATCTCCGAACCTCCATCCAAGGGACCACTGAGAACATGTGTTTTATAGAATGGCTCTTGGATTGGATTATCCTCTTTCGCAATGATAAACAGAAGCTCTTCTCATTCGTTGCACATCTTTGGGCCATTTGGAAAATAAGAACTCCCTCGTTTTCTCCAATGAGTTGTTTTGCAGTGATACTATTCTTTCTATGGCTAAGGATAATGCACTTTGGTTCCACCGGGCAGCAAACCAGTAGGGAAAATCTAGGAAACCACCCAACAATAGACCTCCATCTACAATCAACAAATTTCCATCCTTTGTTTTAAAATCCTACACTAAAACAGGGTGTCTTCTTAATTCTTGGGTTCTCTGTGTGGATGGGGTTTGGAAAGAAAAGAATCCATGGAGCGGTTTAGGTTTTACAACTAGTCTCCCTAATGGCGTCTTAATTGCTTAACACTCAATCTCAAAATATAGCAACAGCTCTCTCCAAACTGAGATTCAAGCAGTTCAACAAGCGATTAAATGGGCTTTAAATCATAATTTCAATGCTATTGATATTTTGTCTGACTGTTTTAATGCCATTATGCAGTTAGGGAGAAATGAGTGTCATCATCACGACACCTTTTTCATTCACAGTTTAAGAGAGATCGTAAAGCTGGCCTATTGTAGGATTTCAAAAGTGGCACGGACAATTGTACAGTTTGCGCACTTTTTGGCAAAGCATGCCCTTACCCGTTTTGTTCTTCACCCGGACATCGACGATGGAGATATTTATTAGCCCTTGTTTTGCTTTTGGTTGATTAGTTCTTGTTGATCATGTTTGTTTGATTCAGCTTGCAGGAACTCCATTATATCTTGTTGCGATTTTAATGATATTTCTATCTTTTTACCAAAAAAAAGTGCTAGACCAGAATATTGGCCCAATCTTTTTTCAATGAAAGAAAGTACTACTAATCTGATCAAAAAAATAAAAGAAAAAAAGAAAGAAGATTCGATTGATATAACTAGGGAATTAGGAGCGCCAAAACGACACAACAAATGCTAAGATAACAAATTAATATATATATATATATATATATATATATATATTTGTTTGGGTAAGTAAAAAGAAGAAGACATTTAAACACTGAGAGCATGTCCAATCAAAATTGCATTTTAAAGATCAGATGTGACATATTAATGAGAAATTTTGTAAGTTATTTTCTTCTTTCTTCAACTTTTTGTACTTTCATAGAGGGACCCATCATTGATTTTAGAGATTTGGTCTCCAAACTTACTTTTGGATCTCTATATTCACCTCCATCTTGTTCTTTATATCACTAAAATAGATAGTGAGTCCCTAAAAAAAGTACAAAAAATTGAAGAAAAAAGAGAGAACAAATTACAAAATTTCCGATCGATATGTCATATCCGGTCTCCAAAATATAGAATTTTAGAGCTTGATTGGAGATGCTCTTAAAAACTAAAATGACCTAAATAAGTAACATCTTTTTATGTAGAACCATTAAAGTTGCTCTACAAATTCCATTTTAATTGACTCTCCAACAATGGGAGAGGTTCCCATACAGTTTTGTCCACATAAATAATTGGAATCGTACCTTATGTATATTTCATCAAGTACTTGAACCATGTAAAAAATTGTGTTTATCGGATACGGTTAGATAACTAATCAGATCACATTAATGTTAAAAAAAATGAATTAGATACACTGGATCGAAATCACATTTCCCACATTTTTCAAGATAAATGTGTTCTGATTAGTTATTGTATTGTATCTAATCAACACGATTTTTGACACGATTGATTAATTCAATGAGATTGTTGCTCGCAACTATTTTTGTGGGCCGGATACGGGCCTAAAAAGTAAGAAATGGACAGGAAGCTCCTCTCCCATTCTTGGGGAGGAGCTGCTTCCTTATCTTGCACTCTGGAATGCAGGGGTACCGATGCCGGGGTCCTGGCCAAATACCGATCAGTGCGGGGGACCCCCTATTGGGTCCTAAGATGTCAATCCGAATGTTCATCCATCTAAAAATCAAATTCCAAGGGGCTCTACGAGAGAATTGATGCAATCGAACAACTGTAAGATCTCGATCCAAAATCACCCCATTTCATGGTGTGATTTTTTTTTCATGGAGTGATTTTGGATCGGGATCTTATAGCCGTTTGATTGCATCGATTCCTGCATGGGGCCGCTTGAAATTTGATTTTGAGATGGATGAATGGTTTGGATCGATCGTTTGGGACACACAAGGGGGTCCCCGTGCCGGTTGGTTAGAATAGCAAAGTTCCTTACGCTCATAAAATTCTACCATAGCCTCCTATATATATGTACGTGGAGGTAATAACATGATTAACATCACCATTTCAACTTCGCTTTTGTGTGTGCGCGCACACATACCCACACTTACGTACACTAGAAGATTGCTCAGTTGAACTGTTTCGCAAAGGCAAACATTTTAGACCAAGGGTATCCATTCACCAATGACATAATTTGGAATCTCTGCTAGTGCTAGTGGATTAAAAGGATTGAATCTTCATAGATTAGTTGAAGTATGTATGAACTGACCTAGATACGCGGGGTTTTTTTTTTTTGGAAAAAAGAGAGAATTCTGACTAAGATTCTTTGAATTATCAAGAAATATTTATCTCCTAAAGTCCTTAATCTTGGGTTGAATTGTCAACTGATGACCAAACCGAAACGGGAATTAGTCCAAGCAAGTGTAAGCTGGCTCGAGGCTAATTAGTCAAAGTGAGATCTTACCATCTTGAGTTTCACGATCGTAGGATGAATAGTATATATTTGACTCAAATGAAATACTCCCGTACTTAGTCTAACTCAATAAGAGCATCCTCATCAGGCTCTAGGACAAGTCCAACAGGCTTCCTAAACCCCTCTCTATCCCTATTTTAGGTAGGCAAGTATGGAATATGGGTTACAATAGCCTCCCTAAATAGGTTAACCAAAAACATATGTGAATAGTTGCTCCATATATCATCTCCCTTTTAGGGAGCCACTATTCACTCCCAAACCCTTTTTTTAATACTTTTTTTATTTTTATCTCTCCTCTTATGTGTGTGTGTGTGTGTGTGTATTATATGTATTAGTTTATATTATTTAATTGGTATAGAGAGAGTAATAGAGAAGATTATTGGAGTATTGAAAGAGATGTGAGTACGTAAAACACTATTCTTCAATCTTTTTAGGGAGGATTTGTGTTCTCATTGTTGGGGATGCTCTAAAATAGCTTTAAAGCAAATATAGGGAGCCAACCCCCTTAAAACCTCAAAAAATTATTCCACCTATTCTCCCTCACCAAATTATTTTTGCTACAATATCTACTCAAATTTGAGTAGCCACGATTCACTAACCTTTCTTTTTTTATTGTTTCTTTCCATTGGTTTTCCGGGGTTTCATGGAGAGAGAGAGAGAGAATAATTTAATAGGAAAGTAGGAAAGTAGTACTTTGTTGGAGGGGAATAATTTTTTAGGATTTTTTTTATAGAATTGAGGGGAATAGTTTAATATAGTAAAGTTTGAATAGAAAGTCTGATTTTGTGAGTTTTTGGATAATTGACTTGCTAAATTATAAAAGGTGTTTTTGGAGTTAAATTTGGTGTTTTTTTTTTGTGCGGCTGATAATGATGCTCTAAGCTGTCTAGGACAATGACCAACTGTTAACACAAAAAAGATACATACACATATATAAATATAAGCAAATTGATACATTTATACATATGGAAAGTACATATAGAGGCCGGTTCAGAGGACATAATTTTGGACCCATATTTTGACATAAAAATAATCGGAGCCCAACACTAATAATTGACTTTTATTTTAAAATATGTTTTTAAGAGTTACTGTAAAAAATCAACTCATTTGAATATCAATTAGGACTTGATCGATTCTATTGGTTTTTATCCCTTCAAATTTATCGAAAAATATCGTTGATACATATACTCTCTCCATCCCTTAATTTTGATCTATTACGAAACTATGTATAATTTTCAAACTTAAACACAATATATCTATGAAGATAATTTTTTGATTTTTTTCCACTGTTGAATTTATCAAATAAGATCCATAGACAAAAGGTTGATGTAGTCAGCAATGATGTTCTTTAGCTTGACGGATTTGGCATGATTGGTATACTTGCCTCCACAAAAGGTTGGTAGAGGAGGACCATGAATCATGTCTCATGAGACTGCCATGCACTTGGCTTCTTGTCCTTTTCATTTTATTGGCCAATTTTTCTCAAAGGTGCAATCAATTTCTTTACCTTTTTCAATAGAACAGATTTTGAACTTAGATGGTGCACTGATTCCAAAATATCTCCTCCACATAGACTACTTATTCCCGTGGTCGTGCCATTTTGGCACAAGTTACTCCAAAAAAAATGTCCATATAAATAGTGTCATTTGGCAACAAAAATTTTTTTTTTTTTGTGCAATGGTTCATTGTCATTTGCAATGCCATTTTTCAGTAATTCTCATTGTACCCCAAACTGGACACTTGTAAGAGGAGGGAAGATTTGGTGATTGCTAAAGTGATGTGACAAAATGGCCTAAGCTATTTTTGGATGAAAATGGGTGGACAAATGGGTACACCATTTAAGGCCAGCCAAATGGGTTGCCATTGGCCGGGTTAGGTTTTTTTTTTTTTTTTTTTGAACAAAAACTAAGAATGGCTCGTGTTATTTCCCTACCACTGGAATGGCTCTGGTTGCCACATGCCGTCCTTAATGCAGAGTAGTAGGATATATGAAAACTTTCCTCAAAATGGTCTAGGAAAGAAAAATCAATGGTCTAGATTCACATCCTCCTTACATTTTCGGCCCTCAATTGGGTTTTTCTATTGTCAGCCAATGGGCACACATAAAAACAAAAAACATACACATCCCTATACATTTTTCACATATTTCAATACAATTTCACCTTTTTTTATTAACTTTTCACACATTTTAAACATTAATGTCAACCCAAATGGGCTGACTTTAGAATTAAGCATTAAGTTTCGACCATAACACAGTGATGTAGCACTTGCAATGAGTTCTTTACGGAAAGATCTCAAGATTATAAGCGAAAAAAATTCATAGCATTCATGATACAAGACCATATTTCAAGGTCTTATTTGGAAGTCATGTACTAAAATAGGAGTATAATACTAGCATATTATGATCATCAGTCACTCTCTTATTCTTTTTCAGGGAAAAAATAAAAGGAATGTCAAATATGGGTACACCAAATTTACACCACCGAGATCTAGAATCTCATACTAATCATAAGAGTCGTTTACTTAATATAAATTTATCTTATGAGCTCTGAAAAAATTAGCTCATTCGAATATTAGTAAAAGATTGATCGGTTCATTTAGTTATTTTCTAGAAAATTAAGGGACAAGCCCTTTTCAAGCACCCGAATGATTTGATTTTTTTTCGCAGACTCTTAAAAATATACTTTAAAAAAATTAAATTGCTTTGATCATGTGTGAAACTTCAAAATAGGTCCCATAAAATATGATGTAAATTTGGGGTACACCAAATGTTGTACTCATATATATATTTTTGTGTGTGTGAAAATGGTGGAATATTACTCTATAGTTATACGTAGTTGTTTTTCATTACAGTACACATGAGGACCACCTCATAATTGTGTGTGGACTCCACGTGTATGTGAGAGGTTGTAGATTGAGTTGTGGTTGGATGGTTGTGTATGTAGCATCTCCTTTTAAATTTAGAGCTCCGAAATTAGTCGAGATACACATAAACTGGCGACATCTGGTCATCAAAAATAAAAAGAAAAATTTGTTGTATTAGATTAATGAAGAAGGTGAAGGCTTTTACAGGGGTGAATACCGTGCTTAACTTAGACGTTTTGTAACGCTCCATGTAGACCACTAACCCAGTACCTTAATTTGATCCACAAGCCACACTATATGACATAAATTGCTTAAGTCTAAGGTACTAGTAATCTCTTACATGGTTTGTTATATACCTAAGATCACTCATGTAAACTTTCAATGTGGGACTAAACAATCTCTACTCAAAATCTGGGCTATTACAATATCTCTTCTTTTGTGGCCTCACACCCGCGCGAGGGTTTGAGCACTAGAGTCACCACTCGCTGAGTCTGTTCCCTAGTGACTAGAGTCACCACGGCCTCTCCCGGGTCTTTTCAATGGTGCCATAACCCACATGGTCATGTACATGGGTCATTCTGATACTATTTGTAACACCCCATGTAGACCACTAGCCCAGTACCTTATTTTGATCTAAAAGCCACACCACATGGCCCAAAATGCTGAAGCCCAAGGTATTAGTAGTGAAATTCCTATTTTGCTACCAATTAATTAAAGCAAATAAATAAGAATTGAAGAAAAACGATGAACACAAAGATATATGTGGAAAAACCCTAAATATTCAAAAACCACGGGAATGAATCAAACACTATAAAAATCATTGTGTGGTTACAAAATGACATTACTCACAATTGAGACTCCTCGCAATTGACCTAAGATCGGTTGTCGACTCCTCGTTCACCACACCTAGTATTTGATTGCCACTGCCTCGAATCCATGAGCCTTCCAAAAGTTCTTCCGGAAAACAACTTGATTGATGATGTAAAAACCTCTTGAAACTTTGATTAATAATCCATGAACAAAAGTGCTTCTAGATCCACTGCCAACCCTTTTGGTTTTAGCATGGTTCACTTTTTTCTTGGCCGACTATCCTAACCTAGATCTTAAAAGAACGTGATATATTTATAAAAGTTGCCAATCCGATCAATCGCATCGTAAGCCGATTGATCGGAACATTGTAGATCTGACTTTTCTGAAGATGTCGATTAACAACCCGATTGATCCTCTTAACAATCAGTATGCTTTGAAAACGCATGTTGCAGCTTTGTGTCGATATTGAGATACCCGATCAATAAACCGATTGATCCCTGTAGAGGGGAAATTTTGTGCCGAGTACATGGCATGAGACCCGAAAGACACGTGGAAAAAAAATGATCGAGTGTGAGACTTGTTAAAAAATTATTCAACCGAATGGGCTAATCTAGGACCTATGAAGATAGAGGGGTAAAATGTAAACATAAAAATAAAACAACAAAGGAATGAGCCGATGAGGGTACCCGATTGGGGTCATGCCCGATGGACCAACTTGGGCAGCCAACCCGATAGGGGTATTTGCCCGTTGGAGTCTTGAAACTGGGGTGGTGGGGGTGGTGGAGTTCGATTATGTCAATTTAGAACCCCATTTGTTTTTACTTGCAGACCATGTGAATTGCTACTTTAAGGAAAATTTTTGAATTATGCAGTCCATTTGAAAGCCAAGCCGATGAGGGTATAAATGAAGCACAGGTCGACACCTCTAGACTCAATGGAGGTCTTGAAGCCGATGGGGGAAACTGACCCATTACTTTAAAATCTCATTTTTTAATGTCACGTGATCCATTGGCTGTTGCCAATATGTTTTTTTTTCTTTGTCAATTTAGCACCAACTAAGACAGTGGGTTTGGTTATTTCAAGTCACGAAAATTCATTTTTTTTTAGGAACATCTCACGCATTAACTTTGACCCAACACAGCTCGGGCACAATTCAACAAATATCAAAATTAGGCTGAAATGTGACTTGATTGCGTCACGGCCTACCTCACTCAAGTCCTCAGATAATAGGTGATAACACTGTGATCGATTATGATACCCTAGAGAATGGGGACACAACGAGGATGGACGTCGGCCCTAAAAAATGCACCTGGACGAATTAGTCCGCCCCAGTCCACTTGGCAGGACTAGATGGGGGGGAGGGGTCATTTAGAGGCTTGGTCGCGGTGTTGGCATGACCGAGGAGATCGTGACCGCATTGCTTATCGGTATTATTGGAGATTTTTTGTGGATTGGTAGCTAAGGACAAAGGTTCACCACGGAGAGACACCCACGGAGTAGCACCAGCGAGACTGCCGCAGGTGTTGTGGGGGTCGCGGTCTAGATGGTACAAAAGGAATATTCGTGCATGACTTATGTGACACGCGTCTGGAATTTATAAGTGGACTTGACCCAGAAAGAGAGGCCAAGTCCCCTATAAATAGGGCATCTCTCCCACCTTTCTAAGGACCTTTTTTTTGACGTATTTCAAGAGTGATTCTAGAGAGAGAAAACATTCTTTACAGAGCATTCACTCTGATTCAAAGGGGAAATCCTGCCAAGGGTTCTTTCTTACCGTTCTAGCCTTATTCTTCTCCCGGTCCCCATATTTCTCCATTAGTCCCTTCAACGAAACATTCATTATTCCCATCCCTAGTCACTAATCTGTTGATTTACGTACCGTATGAATTTCACTCTCTTATAATCCCATGATCAATCTTCTTGTTCTAAAAACATCAAATTGACCGGCAACAAAACGACCGAGACACTCACTCGCAAATTACATAATAAAAGAGATTCCTTTCACTCTCATCCTATATAGACTCCTACTTAGAAAATTATAACTCGAAATCAATATGTGTTTTGTCACATGGAATTGTCAAAACAAGACAACTCCAGAATTTGGTCCTTTTAAGTAGTCTTCTATATGGTTTGTTATATGCTTGAGATCACTCATGTAAACTTTCAATGTGGAACTAAACAATCTCTACCGCAAATATGGGCTATTATAGGTTTTTTTCTTTTGATAACATGATGTTTGGGCTACCTTGTGTGCACAATAACTAATTTTGGACTTCTAAAGTTAACGATCGGGCAAATCCTCTAGATATTTCTTTTTTTTATTTTTAAAATTACTCTTTTATAAGTAAGATATTATCTTTTGTTTTTCTTAGATAAAATTGTGTTTTAATTCCGGTCGAAAAAAGGTTCTTAAAATAGGCTTCCTAGTAGAACAACTGTGCAACCTTTGAAAAAAATATAGTGCAACTAAAAGTAAATAAGTACTAAATAATGCAACCCACTCATCTCCCTTCTCAATGCAACATCCAAATAAGCCCTTATCGGCCCGTTTGGATAGCGTATTAGTTTTGGAGGGATTAAATAATAAGGGAGGGGGGATAAAATAGCCGATGGAATTAAATACGAAGAGTGGACCTACATTGATGTGACAGTTAAAAAGAGGATTAAATAGTACATGGTTTGAATGATGGATAAAAGAACGGGGATAAGAAGGATAAATGATGTAAAATAATGTCAAAAGACTTCATTGTCATTGGTAATGCATGTATTAAATTATGTATTTATATAATTATTTAAAAACCAAAATTTATTAATTTCATGTAATTTCAAACATTTAAGCTATATTATTTAATTGTAATATTTATTTTATTAAAAAATAAAAAAATATTTTTATTTGTGACTTATAATATTTATTTTAAGTTAATACACAAATTATAATTTCAAATTCTAAATTATAAATTTTTTCAATTTTTTTTTGTATCGAATTAAAGATTTCTAGTAGTAATTTAATTTGGCGCAAAAAAAATTAAAAATTATGCGTGGAAGTATTTTATTTTTTGATCCAAAGAAAATTGTATAGGGGTAGGGAGGTAAAATGAGTGGATAATCCTCCGACTAAACATAGACTACCTGCGTTAATTAGTCATGGGTCATTTTTGGTTGACAAACAAGGTATATCATATCCTTATCCAAACATGCCCTCTATGTCATTCAAACCATGGACTAAATATCACATTAATTCCTCATCCGCGTGATTACTTCATCCCCATCCATTACGCTATCCAAATGGGCCTATTACGTTCAGAGGTTACTATGCAGGTTGTCCCCTCCCATCTTTATTGCCGTAAAAAAAAAGTACTAGTAACACCCTCATCCTATACTCTGTTAAAAAAAAAATTATAGTACCATACACAGTAGTTGGCGCTACACTGTAGAAAACCAAATTAATTCGAGTGGATCCGTCGACGAGCCAGCTAATCCCGAGCCGCGCCGATTAGACCAAAAGATGTCGTACATATCTTCTTCTCACCCTTTCACGTCTCTTCCAGCTAAAATCTCGGGTTAAATCTTAACCCTGGTTAACCTTTCTTCCATCTCTCTCTCTCTCTCTCTAATGGATACGACTTGGACCTGGTTCTTCGGTCGCCGCTCAATCCTCTCCGCCAAATTCAACCAAAAGCTGCAGATTTAACGACGGAGACTTTATCCAACTGTCAAGATCTCAGCAAAACTTGAAGCTGCCAATGGAAGACGAGAAAGGAGCTCTGGTTCAGAAACTGATCGACGTCGTCAACGAGATTTCGGCTGTATCGGATTTCAAATGTTTAGTGAGGAAGCAGTATTGTAATCTGGCGAGGAGGTTGAAGCTGTTGACTCCACTGTTCGAAGAGATTCGAGACACCAGGGAGCCAGTCCCTGAAGAGTCGTTACAAGCCCTTAGGTCGTTGAAGGAAGCTCTGGAGTCCGCTAGAGATTTGCTCAGATTTGGAAGCGAAGGGAGTAAGATTTTTATGGTAAGTGTGTGTCTAGCTTTTTGCGTTGCGATTGTTGATTGATTTGGTTTTGTTTTGTCGATCTGTTTAGATGCTGTGATTTGGATCTGCATAAGGGTTTATTAGTTCGCGGGAGTGGGGAATGAAAGCGTGAGTGCAAAGTGAGGATTGAGATTGGGAGCGCTCTACCGAAGGATTATGTTACTAAGGGAAGGATCTAAGTCACCGGAATGCGCATATGAGCATGAGCGCTCTCGCGAACGTGAAAACTTTTTTCAAAAGCATCGCAAACTTCTACAATTTGCGAGAGCTCCTACTGAAGGATTATGTTACTTAGAGAACGTCCCGTTGAGTGCATAATAATAATAATCGGATAGTGAGACTAATTTCTTTCTTCTTTTTCATGTTTCCAAATTTGGTTGTTTGCTGTGCCTGCTCCACTGAAAGTCGGGCAATCCTCAGAAACTAGAGCAGATAGTGTTTGTTAGGCTTATTTGTATGCAGGATTTTTTTGTTTCATTTCTGTTGAATTTTCCTTTGCTACTACGTACATTTTAGGGGTTGGGGATAGGGCTTCCAATCGTTGCTGGATTTCTGTTTTCTGCATGGTGAAAAACTAAGCAGTTGCTTTATTTGTCAAATTTGGCGGCTTTGTGTTGATATAATCAGTTTTTGCAAGTGTTAATGCTTTATTGGAATTCCAAGTTTGAACAGAGAAGCAAATTCGCGGAACTAGTTTCAGCATTAAACCTCAACTCTTTTGAATGTCTGGAATTCTTGCATTTATAATTTATTCATTATCCAGGGGAATATATTCTTTTGACCAAGATTTTTGGGCTTCCTAATCTCAAATGCAGTCGAAGAGTATAATCTCTTAGTTGGTTACCATAGGAAGTAGAATATACCACACCAGTGCTGTTTTTTGTTTTATTTTGTTTTCTTGGAACTCTTTTGGATAGTACTTTTCCCCGCATAAATGATGGTTTATCCCGCTTTAGTGTTTGATTATATCAATTAAAATCAGATAGCACTGTACTTATGATTAACTGCATGCTAGGTACACTGAGAAGGTAAGAACAGTACCATTCTGAGTACCATTATGAAACAACTTATCGGAAATTTCGCTTTTGATTTTTTTGTCGCACACGCTTTGCCCATATAATGCCATTCTTTGATTGACATTATACCCTTTGCCGTCAATGAATTTAGCATGTTCTTCAAGTCTTGGTTCATGTTCCATTTTTGTTTCTTTTGATCGGCCATGATTCATTTATATTAAAATGTAAATCCATTTTGTTTAGGAAACTGAAGTTGTTGGTGTAGGCTTGTCGTGGATTCTGAAGGCCATTTTAGGTATCCAACTGATTGAAATAGTGCCCCTCCTAACTTTTGTTGATGGAATGCAGCACCAAGCTGTAACATGCATAGAACTCATTATGCATATTGGCAAATGAGTTTTGGGTATGGGTAATGACAAATGAGTTTTGGGTATGGTATTAGTTGGGAGATTGCCAGTGTTGTTTGAGTTTTAATGTCCTGTGGCACACAAGGTAAAATAAAATTGTTTTCATGTCTTTGAGGAAAGAAATGAATGATAGTGATAGACCGAACACGGTTTCAGACTGGTATTACTGGAATCAGTTGGAAAGTCTCAATAAAAATCAATGTTGTTTAGAGTCTCTATGTGTGTGTGTGTGTGTGTGTGGTTATACTACGCCCTCCATCCAAATTGCTTGCCTTTTTTGGGGAACCCTGAATTTTGCACGCAAAAAATAATGTGATTTTTTTTTTTTTTGTAATCTTTAACTTAGTGTAAATATTTTTGGGAAAGAAAAATAATGCATAGATATTATTTTTTGCGTGTATAAGTTACCTCTACGTCTTAATGGATGTTACTATGCGGTTGTCTCGGTGTTGTTCCTCTTTTACAGTTTTTCAATTCAGGTTGAGGACAGTGTAGATTTTCTTGTTGTACCGAACAATTTGTCTTCAATGTTCTTAAACTCGTACCGGCTTTTCTAACACACTAACTTATTCTCAATAATTCGGGGACTAAATATTGAGTAGAGTTAGACTACAAGGGTAATAGTATAATAAATATAGGGTAAATGTATATTGAATGTTTAGGGTTATCATCGTATAAAAAGACTAAACCTTTATACCATGATTTCTTCTCTTCTTCGTCGAGCTGCTGCTGCCGAGTTCTCTCCCACAGACCCACAGTGGATCTCTCTCTCTCTCTCTCTCTCTCTCTCTCTCTCTCTCTCTCTCTCTCATGTTAGAAGAACAATAAATAGATCTAAAAATACCTCTCTCCTTCCTCTTTCTCCGGCGAACATCAGCCTTTCAGTTTCTTTCACCGGCGGACAATTGATGTCTTATTCTCCAACAGAAGCAGACTGGTACATGATGAAACTTCCTGGTACGACCTGAATCAGACCGAAATGCTCGAGATGGTCTGAGAATGACCGGTAAAATGCCGGAACGGAACTAGTGGTTCAAAGTACTGGATTTCTGATAAAACGCAGCATAACTGCTGGTATGCTCCGGTACGGAATGGTATTGATAAGCTTGGTTTGTCTACATCTCATTGGGGGACTGAATTGCATCACTGTTCTGTTGCATGAAAAGATATTAAAGAGTTGAATTTGTGTAATTTGCCCAGCTGAATCACCCTGTGAGTTAATTGGCTATGTTTGGATGTTAGGTATCTTAGGGAAGAATGGGAATGTGATCCCGGAACTCATTCCTATGTTTGGAAAGAGTGAGAATGTGAATTGATTACTTATCTTCCAATTCAGGAGGAATCACATTCCTGAATAGAAGAGGAATTTGATCCCTCCCACCCCCCATGGATCTTGGATTCCGAGCTCAATCCATGTAAAAAGGGAGTGTTTTGACTTTAGTAATTTCCAAAATGAATGATTCCTAGAGAACATTACTGAATTAATCCAAACATTGGAATAGAATTACTCTGGGTATTGAATTACTAGGAATTTGATTCCTTGTAATCAATTTCCTATTCATACAGAAGATTACGGACATCCAAACTGAGCCTTTTTCTATGCTTTAAAGCAGAACTGGTTAAGGACATAAGATCTTCATAGGGATTTATAGATGAGAGCAAACTATGATTCATTTCAAGAGACAATATTCTTCAAATTTAGCCAAAGGAGCGGGTGACTGGAAGTTCTTGGTGTAGACCTCAAGTATTTGTCTTTGGATGCTTAGAATCACATTGTAGAACACAGAGCAAGTCTTCATAGCTGGTGTACTTATGCTTGAACGATCTGGGCTTTTACTAGTAGTAGCCGTGCAATGGAGTATCAGTACTGCATAAAGCTAGGGAGCACTGTAACTGAAATCTTAGAGTGGTTAGTTACTTGACTCCATCTAGTTTTGCAGCTCATATGCCAGCAGCCTCCAAAATGATGACTAAAAAAGTGCAATTTCTTTCACAACAACATAACATTTTTAATTTTCGAGAAATATGGTTGGAATTCCAAGTTTGACTTACAGATCCTCTGTCAAATGATTAATTATGAAGAGCTATGCTAGTATACTTTCTTTCCTATTGTCACGCGATAACAGAAAAATGTACTTGATAAATTTACCGAGTGAACACTGGCTCCTTATGTTTGAGGTCTCCCATGTTGTAAACCATTTTCTCATGTTGAAGGGGTAGTGCAATTAAATGTTCCTGCATCGTGGCCCCTATCTTTTTTATACTGCAATGATTATTTTCTTCGATTTTTATTTATTTATTTATTATTGGCTTTGGACAAAAATAGCAATGCTTTACCGAAATTTTGATTGTTCTGTTTCTGTAAAGTGTTTTTGGCATAGAAACCTTTCAGTTTTTAGCATTGCGTTATTGGTGTTCAACTTTACATGCTAGGTATTCTAATTTGGAATTATGACACTTGTTTTTCCTCTCCGTCGGTTAAACCATGTTTTTAACGGTATGTGCAGGTCCTAGAGAAGGATGACATTATGAAAAGATTCCAAGAAGTGACAACTTGTTTGGAACAAGCTCTTGGTGGAATTCACTATGACAGACTTGACATTTCAGGTGAAGTCAAGGAACAGGTGGGATTCATCATTCAAGTTTTTCATGGAAATCTGATTACACAGGAGCGCAACAATAGGTGTTCTCTTTTAAACAGAAATATCTGCTCTATCATTTACAATATGACCCATTGATGAAGAACTAGTCTTTTTGGTTAACTTTGGTGTCGGACGTCAATATAGGATCTTAACATGCAATATTATTCTGTTGACAAGGAACTAAAAGATGGTTTAAAAACAACAATTATGGTTCTTTTAGTTTGTATTCAATCAAATAGTTGAGCAGTCTCCAAAGCGCAGGGGTTCACATTAATATTTCCTTCCCTTCTATGTACCTTTAGGTTGAACTCGTGCAATCTCAATTTATAAGAGCCAAAGGAAGGGTAGATGCACCTGATGTTGAGTTGTATGACGATCTCTTATTCCTTTACAACAAGAATAATGATGCATCAGCAGAACCAGCTGTCTTAAGAAGAGTGGCTGAAAAATTACAACTGATGGGGGTAGCTGACCTCACCCAAGAATCAATAGCATTGGATGAGATGGTTTCTGCCTCTGGAGATCCAGGGGAGAGCATAGAGAAGATGTCAATGCTACTGAAGAAAATAAAGGACTTTGTGCTGACTGAGAATCCTAATTTGGATTCTCCATCAAGGGAAAACTCTATTCCTTCAAGTTGCAGTGGACAAGTGCCCAAAGGCGAGACTCACAAATCCATTATTATACCAGATGATTTCCGCTGTCCAATATCCCTGGAATTGATGAAGGATCCTGTCATTGTCTCCACTGGACAGGTAATGTAGTTTTACCTAGTCAGTCTTTGATTACTGAAACTCAGTTGCATCAGATGCTCATTCTATCTTCAAAAACCTTTATATTCGAGTCTCAAAGCACAACTACCTATTCCCTCAGTGAGATTTGTGCGCGTCTTTGCTCTTCTATTACCTTTCTTTAACATGTCTTTTCCATCTTTGTAGACGTATGAGCGATCCTGTATTGAGAATTGGCTGGAAGCAGGGCATGAAACATGTCCAAAGACACAACAAGCCCTCACTAGCACTGCCCTTACCCCCAATTACGTCCTTCGTAGCCTCATAGCCCAGTGGTGTGAGACAAATGGGCTTGAATTGCCAAAACGAGTGAGCTCTCGACCCAACAAGACTTCATCAGCTTTCTCATCTGCTGAACGAACCAAAATAGAAACTTTACTTCACAAGCTCACATCCGGTAACCCTGAAGACCAGCGTTCTGCGGCTGGCGAAATCCGTCTTCTGGCCAAACGCAATGCTGATAACCGTGTTGCCATCGCAGAAGCTGGTGCCATCCCTCTACTTGTTCACCTTCTTTCCACACATGATTCGCGCACCCAAGAACATGCTGTTACAGCACTCCTTAACCTTTCCATATGCGAGGATAACAAAGGAAGCATCGTAACATCTGGGGCAGTACCCGGAATTGTCCAGGTGCTGAAAAAGGGAAGCATGGAAGCGCGTGAAAATGCAGCGGCCACCCTATTTAGCCTCTCGGTTGTGGACGAAAATAAAGTTACAATAGGTGGCTTTGGGGCGATCCCACCACTTGTAACGCTTCTTAGCGAAGGCACCCAAAGGGGGAAGAAGGATGCTGCAACAGCACTTTTCAACTTGTGCATATACCAAGGGAACAAAGGGAAAGCAGTTAGGGCTGGAGTGGTGCCCACATTGATGCGACTACTTACAGAACCACAGGGTGGAATGGTGGACGAGGCGTTAGCAATACTAGCGATATTATCTGGCCATCCGGACGGAAAGACAGCCATTGGAGTGGCAGAGGCAGTGCCTGTTTTGGTACAGTTTATTGGAAGTGGATCCCCCAGGAACAAAGAGAATGCCGCTGCGGTTTTGGTTCACCTCTGTTCAGGAGACCAGAAATATCTTGTGGAGGCTCAGGAGCTTGGAGTGATGGGTCTGCTGGTGGATTTGGCCCAAAATGGAACAGACAGGGGGAAAAGAAAGGCCGTGCAGTTGCTTGAAAGAATGAACAGATTTGCCGAGCAGCAGAAACAGGCCCAGGCCCAACCCCAAGCCCAACCCCAACCCCAAGCTGAGGCTCAGAACTAGCTGCTGCAGTCATGCTGTTGATGTTTGAGAACTTTTGTTTTCTCAGATACTGGCTTTGTTTCTTTGGTTCGTTCTTTCAAGTATTTGAGAAACTTGGGGGGTTTTGATTCGATTAGAAGGGGGAGGTGGAAGATCACCATCCCATCAGTTTAAGTTATTCATCTGATTTTGTTGGGTTGAGGTCTAATACTGGATACTTCCGAGTAATTATTCATAGAATCAACAAAGGAGAAAGAAAGAAGGTTTGGAAATGTGAGCTGACATGTATGTTGAGTTGAACAACTGTAACATGTGTAACTGTCAAGCATCCTCAAGTTTTTAATTGAAGGAGATGTTTCCCTGTATGCCAATCAAACTCAAAGTTTATATATGAAGTTAGGTCATTGTTTTCTTGCTTCCATGTTAAATGGGCTTTCCCTCTCCAATTGCATTTTGCGTCGAAGACTTGTAGTGAACAATTAATTCAGCTTAAACATAGAGTGAAAGTGATTCTGTTGAAAACTGCAGTTTAAATCAGAGTTAATGTTGTAAATGAAAATTTGAAGTTCCAAAGTTTTTTCCTTTCAATGTTCATTTGGTTATATATGAAAAAAGTTAGTGATATGGTCTGCTGTTACATTAGTCTTATAGTTTCTTGCTGTTCTGATAGATTCCACTGTCATATACTCCATTTTACTTTGAACAAGGGTTTTGATCCTTATTGAAAGCTGCATTGTCCAATTTGGAAGGAATCATTATGCTAAGTGGATGATTCGACTTTCGTGCCAATTCGACATCATTCTAATGATGACATTCTCATGGCACTGGCTTCATGGTTCTGCAACAAGCAAGTTTGTGTTTCTGCTGTTGCCTTCACCTTTTGGTGCTAATGCAAGCTGTGTTATCTTCAAAATTAGTAATTTGCAGCTTATAGAAGCATTAGGTGAAGACTAGTCTTAACGTATTTGGTTATGCTCTACCACAACTGCAAGAGTTGATGTGTACCTTGGCAACCCTTGAAGTTGACAGTGGGTTTTCGGTCACCGGTGGATTTTCATCCTAGAATTTTCGTACCCTGAAACTACTTACCCTTGAAGTTGACAGTGGGATTTCGGTTACCGGTGGATTTTCATCCTAGAATTTTCGTAACCTGAAACTACTTTTGGTGTACACTAAAATATTGCACTCATAGTTTTATTGTTTTTAACCTCCCCTACTGTTTACATATAAAATTAACCAATCCAATGATTAATTGACACGTAATCAAAAGTGTCAAACGTTGGCAATTACTCGTCAATAAAGACACACTAGATTAATAAGTTAAAATGCACCGAATACGATGTCGTATTTAGAAAGGTAGTTATTGGCAGTTACAAGCCATTACTATAATAAAGATTGGCCCCGAAGCCATAATTTCAACTGCTAAACGTACATGCTCCACGTGTAAACTTGAGAAACCAGGCGATTGGCAGTTAGAACACGTGGAATTCTTCTAGGAAGCAGTTATTTCCTTAATCACATTATCATTTGAGTGGTTAAGTCGACGTGCAGATTTAAAGCTTCTGGGAGAAGGGAGAATTCAAATTCAGACGTGGAGGAAGGATAACGGCCAATCATCAGAGTGGAAGTTGGAGTTCGAAGCAAGCTAGGTTCAAATTCATGAAGCGGGAAGTTCAAATCACAAGCTGCATCTATAAATAGGAGAAATTGAAGAGTACAAAACCCCCGGACAAATCTTCAACAAACAGCTATCAAAAAACTGATGCTTGGTTTGTTCATTGGCAAAGTAGTTTAGGATTTCGAACTCAGTTCGAAGTAGTTTAGGATCTCGAACACAGTTCGAAGAAGATTAGGATTTATCTCGATTGTCCTTGTAACAATCACCCCTATCTCGATTGTTCTTGCAACAATCACCTGTTCGAAGTTCTGTTACTCTGTATTTGAAGTAGGAGACAATTTCGATGTAAGTTTATCTTTGATTTATCAATCGAAGTGTCTTGTTTCTTTATTGTTATTTGATTTCCTAAGTTTATTGGTTTGCATTTCTTCACTTATTAAGAAAAATCCTCTTAATTGAGGTAATTGAACCAACAAAACACAATCGCCTGATTAGGTTTGGTTTTCCAAAGTTAATCTGAGGGAGGAGATTGAAACTCTCTTTGGCACGCTCGCACACAATTATTTTCCATTGCAAAGAAGTAAAAAGAAGCAAACACACCTACTAAAAAACCGGGGCCGTGCGTTTGGCTGGTGGTCGGTGGATGTAGCGTTTGTTGTAGTAGCTCTTTGAGAGGCAAAACATGACATGGAAATCCAATATGAAACAAGACTGAAGGGCATTTTCGGAATGAAACATAATGACTTGACTCGACGCGTTTCCTCTTCCAGTCCCCTCTGTTCACTACTTTCCCATGTTCACTATTCCAACGTAACGTTTGAGAAAGTGAAGGGATGGAGTGTGTGGTGCTTCAGGAGGTTCCGGGTGTGGCTCCTTCGTTTGGTTTTCAGTGTGGTCATTTTAAATTTGAAAATGCTAAAAGAAGCTCAGTCGGCTTCTGTCAAAGGTTTAAAAAGTATATTGAAATGTGTGAAAAACGTATAAAAGTTGATAAAAGTTTGTAGAAACTTCTTGGAGTTAGTTGTCTTTGTTGCTCGGCGACCCATAGATCTCATTAGAACTCCAAGATTGAGAACCCTCTCAAAAGCTTCTGTAGTTTCTCTCGTCAACATGGTGGCTGCCAAGTTGGCAGCTTTAAAACCCTAGCTGCTTTTTGTATAAGCAGCAGCAATGCTTGCTCGAGCATAATCAAGTTTGCTCGAGCAAGTTGCTGACAGACCACTTGTAAAGTGCTTGAGCACTTTTCTGCTGCTTCTTCCTTTCAACCGATAATTCCAGTCCACATTTCTAAATACACTCTATAAACAAACAACGGAAAAAAAAAATTAGAAACTCAATAAATCAGGATACACATAAATGTGTTTTATCAATGGAATTGTCAACACAAAGGAGCTCGGTTTTTTGGAGCTTATAAATTTGATTTGGGCATTGGAGACTCAACCACATGAGGTGAGGTCACCCCAGACGAAACTCTGACACCATGTTAGATTCCTTAGAGAGTTCCACCCTAAAATCAATTGACAATAGGTGGAGTAGCCTCTCGATTATATTAACCAAGCACATTTTAATGTTGTGGACAGCTCTTTAGAAATAATCACAAACCTTATTTCCATGGTACACTGAATAGTTGTGAGTCAAGGGAAAGTGATGCTTCTTGCTTGAATTCGTAGATCTTTTGACATACTTTGATGTGTTGAAGACATTTTTTTTTAATGACCTTTTTTTATCTGGCATTCCTTTTTGCCTTCTTTATTTGGATGGAAAATTGATTTTTTTTTCTTTGAAATCTTCTCTGATACACTGTGCTTCATTTTCCGCATTGAATTGAACTTTTAGGTATGAAGCCAAGTTCAATGAGGAAATTGTTGGTGTACTCAAAAGCAAGCTAGTAAGTATGGATTCTTTGCCAACTATCTAGGAATTAATATGGATTCTCGAACCAAGCGTGTTTATTTGTGGTTGAAAGATTGGTCAATTGGAGTTGAAATTCTTTTGATGTCGAAAGAGTGGAATAGGAATGTAACAATTGCTGAAGTTGTGTACAATTCAAACCATGGTCGATATTAGATTATTACCAGTGACATAGCCAAGTTTTTATCACCGGGGGGCAAAATTGACAAGTATAATTTTTTAGTGACAAAAATGCACTCATCGTTATTTACTTCTTCTCTCTGTCTATTGTGTAAATTGTTCTTTCTTTTTCTTTTAGTTACTAGCAGGGACGGAGCTAGAAATTTCACTATGCTGGGACAATTTTTTTTCCCAATATATTTTGCAGGGGCAAATCTATATAGTTCATAGGAGAAATTCTTTTGTCCTATATAATACTAGATGGTTTTTTTTTTTTTGCAGGGACGACCGCCCCTACTGGGACCCCTCTGGATCCATCCCTGGTTACTAGAACACCCACATACTTGTATTTAGATATGTTTCATGAAGAAATTAGGAGAAATCGTTAAAGATCAACTTAAGATATTTTGAATTAAAGACCAAACTTAATTTGAGACTAATTTCTTTTTAATATCCTAACTAGTTGAATATATAATTCAACGTGCAGCCACTTTAGGCCGCCTAAAATATCCAAATTTTAGGGGTCCTCCTATTTTGAAGCTCACTTTAAAATTTAGAAAATATTATAAATAATAAGATACTTTAAAATATTATTATGTTTTGGGTTTTTTTGTTTGATGTGTAAAAGATAAATTCCAAAGCAATGATAAAATTCATTGCGTGGCCATAACTAGTACTGCTGTTGCTTGAATCGAGAAAAGAATGGTAATTAAGGATGTTTTTGAAATCTTGTGATGAATCAATGCTCAATTATTGTTTTTCAGGAGAATTGATATTTAAGTAATGCTTTTGAAAATTTTATTTTGTTCTATTATCGTTTGGGATTTTTTCGCGTTGATACATACTTGTATTTTTTTAAGGAAAGATAATTTATCCACTTTGTATTTTGTTTGTTAAAATTCGTAAAGAGCCTCATCTTTAATTTTTGCTTTGGGTCTCTGAAAAGTCAGGGTTGGGCCCAAATATTATACCGGATTATTTATGCTGTCTGTTATCGCTGAAGTTGACGAGTGATCCAGTCGTCGTCTCCACTGGGCAGGTAATATTTCTTAACCTGCTGGTTACTGAAGTCAGTTGCATTTTCTCTTCAAAGACCCTTTTACTCAAGTCTCATCGTTCTTGTATTACCCTCCATTAACATGGCCCTTTTTACTCTCTCTTTTGTAGACTTGCTCTTGTATTACATTTCTTTAACACATCCATTTCATTTTCTCTTTTGAAGACGTATGAGCGATCCTGCATTGAGAAATGGCTGGAAGCAGGGCATGAAACATGTCCAAAGACACAAGAAGCCCTCACTAGCAATGCCCTTACGCCGAATTATCTCCTTCGTAGCCTCATAGCCCAGTGGTGCGAGGCAAATGGGGTCGAATCGCCAAAACGAGAGAGCTCTCGACCCAACATGACTTCATCGGCTTTCTCATCTGCCGAACCTACCTAAATAGAAACTTTACTTCACAAGCTCACATCAGGTCACCATGAAGACCAGCATTACACGGCTGGCGAAATCCGTCTTCTCACCAAACACAAGGCTGATATCCGTGTCGCAATTGCCAAAGCTGGTGCCATCCCTCTACTTGTTCACCTTCTTTCCACGCCTGATTCGCGCACCCAAGAGCATGCTGTTACAGCACTCCTTAACCTCTCCATATGTGAGGACAACGAAGGAAGCATCGTAACATCTGGGTTAGTGCCCGGAATTGTCCAGGTGCTAGAAAAGGGAAATAAAAGGTCTGACCGTCAATCAAACAAAATTGTTGTGAAGGGCATTAAGTTAATTGGGAATGTGCAACTGGGTTAGTGCGAGTTAATCTACTACGGGAATGGATATTGTTCGCTTAACGAGAAACAGGTTCCGTGGGTAATTAAGTATCGCATCGAAAATTCTAATATTAAAAGGGGTGTCACCTATTGTAAAATGAAGGGGTATTTGAAGTATTCTACTAGCGAGATGCCGGATGAGCAAACTATGAGACCGCCATCTATTGTGGTGTTATCAAAAAAATACACCCGAGAGAATGTTGATGTATGGCATTGTGCTCCTAGTAAGAGTAAGAGTTCTAGTAGAAGTTCTTTTGGACATGGGCATTGTGGGTAGGTGAGGAATACATTTTTTGCTTGAAATTGAAAATTGGTTCGGCGTGGCATTTTTCCAAGTATTTTTAGAAAATTGGGGAAGTCCCTCCCACCGTACAAGGCTCAAACTTCTTAAAAAACCCGGAGGGACTAGAGTGAGTAGTGATTGGGGGGGCGCTGTATTAATATTACCAGCGCCCCCCTCCCCCCTGATGCGATCTGGACCGTCCATTTAAAGAAAGGGGACATGTGTATGGTTAGAGGTTAAACAAAGTCCCTACTGGGCCCATGAAGTGAATGTAGTGTCTGTTTGGGTGTACAATTGATTCTCTATGCCCCCCCATTTACAGACGTTGTAGCATGCTTCTTGGTCGTAATCCTTGAAACTTATTCTGCCTGAGAAGTAGTTGTGTCGTCCGAGACTTCTGGCCCAGGCGGTTTTTCCCGTTCTTGACGGTCCTTCGAGGTAGAGGGAGATTGGGCGGATTGGCCGCTGTTCTGGTTCCTGTTAGAGTCAGATAGCATTGGTTCGTTAGCATAAAAATCCGGCATTTCATTTTTATGTAGCTTTAATCTAATCCACAACAGATCCTCTCCTATCAACTTCATCTCTTCTAGCCACCCCCCTTCCCCCCTGATGCGATCTGGACCGTCCATTTAAAGAAAGGGGACATGTGTATGGTTAGAGGTTAAACAAAGTCCCTACTGAGCCCATGAAGTGAATGTAGTGTCTGTTTGGGTGTACAATTGATTCTCTATGCCCCCCATTTACAGCTGTCTAGTGTAAAAGGACAACGTGGGGGTAAAGTAAAGGGAAAATGAGTGGCGGAAAATTAAAGTGTTTGTAAGGTTTGAATTATTTTGAAAGTGAATCTTGCTGGGGAAGATTCGTGATCTTTTGGTACATATATTTAGTGGCTGCCTCCGTCAGTAGGAAAGAATGCAAATATACATTGAGGAGTCAGATGTATTTTAAAACTGTATATTAATCAGTTTTGTAATGGAGTGTTTAACGAATGAATTGATATTGTAATGTTCAGGTAAATGGAGGTTGAGGATATAAGAACGGGTGTCGTGGAAGGTGTTTCAACAAGTGATTTGGTTGTATCGAACTTGCGTTGCCTAATTTGTTTTCACACGGTGAGGTTAAGAATGGGTAAAAAAACAAGATTAAAGTGGATAAAATATTGATAAAATATTCACCCTTTCAGGCCCCCAATGCAAATGGTCTTGTTAGGGTCAATGTTTATGATCGGAGGTTAGATGGGAACGATAGTGCGCAAAGCGTATTTTGTATTCCCCGTGGATTGTCATGAAGTTAATCTACTACGGGGAATGGATATTGTTCGCTTAACGAGAAACAGTTCCGTGGGTAATTAAGTATCGCGATCGAAAATTCTAATATTAAAAGGGGTGTCACCTATTGTAAAATGAAGGGGTATTTGAAGTATTCTACTAGCGAGATGCGGATGAGCAAACTATGAGACCGCCATCTATTGTGGTGTTATCAAAAAAATACACCCGAGAGAATGTTGATGTATGGCATTGTGCTCCTAGTAAAGTTGTTCCAATTTTGTCCCGAACTATGTCATTGCGTTTGCCAGAAAAGAGGAACGATATGTTATTAGGAGGTTTTGGAGAAAGTGGATCATTGTTGTTGAAGAACGTGAGAGGTCGTCTTAGTGTATCTGAGGCTGACGTACGTAGAGGTGGTGTTAGCTTTACAGAGCTTGATCCTGGACCATCTGTTTCGGAAGTTGGTGCTAGAAGAGATGAAGTTGATAGGAGAGGATTTGTTGTTATGGATCCTCAGGAATTTTCTGATGTTTTACGGAATGTAATAATGAGTGTCAAAAAATGTGATGATTCAAAAGATGTAATAGTTGATGACAAGGGAAATGTTGTAACTAAATGAGAGATTCGGAGAAATAATATATTAATAAAATTTTTCATTAATCATCACCGTGGTTACATTAACATCAAACCATTCTTTCATTTTTGGGGACATCGCATCTAACCAACTGCTGTCGCCATTAACTAAGATAATAGACGGTATTCCGCCTTTAATTAATAGGTCTGGCTGAAACTTAATGAAGACGTTGAAATCTCTTTGGCAACCAACTAGATTCTTCATTAATTCAGTTTGGACTGTGGAGTATTTGATGTCATCGATGACGTTGTAGCATGCTTCTTGGTCGTAATCCTTGAAACTTATTCTGCCTGAGAAGTAGTTGTGTCGCCCCGGAGACTTCCGCGCCTGTGGTTTTTCCCGTTCTTGACGGTCCTTCGAGGTAGAGGGAGATTGGGCGGATTGGCCGCTGTTCTGGTTCCTGTTAGAGTCAGATAGCATTGATTCGTTAGCATAAAAATCTGGCATTTCATTTTTATGTAGCTTTAATCTAATCGATGCGTCTTCTTCAGTATAGTGAGATCCGACAATTTTGACAAAGTTCATATTGTGCGAAATTCGTACTTACGAACAAAATATTTTGTTCAGCCCAATGTTTTAGCTCTTCAGGAAGAAAATGAAATAAATTAAAAGGACTTGTATATGGGGGCCTTTCTCTTCTGTAATGGTCCCTAGAAAATGTTTTTAACTGGGGATATCTTATAACATAATCTGTGGGACATCTCTCTTTGCAAAGAGAGAAGAATTGCTCTTCTTTGTTTTTACGCTTGACCAAAATACCCCTCCACAAGGCGTCTCTATTTTTTGAGGGGCTCCTCCCCTTTGACGAGAATTCTCCATGTTCGATGAAATCTCCCTCTTTTTGTATGTAGTTTCGACTTGCTGTTGGTGAGTTGAGAGTTTCCATCTTAGGATGGTAGATTCGACCGTTTGTTGCTGTTAGGTCGAAAAACCTAGGGTTTGTTGTTTCAATTTTTTTGGTGCATTGTACCATGGCATGGAGGTGAGGGTTTCCATCTTGGTGGAGCTCTCGGGCAACTAGGATGTAGTAGGGTTGGTAGGCTAGTTGGAGTAGTGAGAGTAAGAGTTCTAGTAGAAGTTCTTTTGGACATGGGCATTGTGGGTAGGTGAGGAATACATTTTTTGCTTGAAATCAAAAATTGGTTCGGCGTGGCATTTTTCCAAGTATTTTTAGAAAATTGGGGCTGCCAACCTATTTAGCCTCTCTGTCGTGAATGAAAATAAAGTTACAATAGGTGGCTTTGGGGCGATCCCACCACTTGTAACGCTTCTTAGCAAAGGTACCCAAAGGGGGAAGAAGGATGCTGCAATAGCACTTTTCAACTTGTGCATACACCAACGGAACAAAGGGAAAGCACTAAGGGCTGGAGTGGTGCCCATGTTGATGCGACTACTTACAGAACCACAGGGTGGAATGGTGGACGAGGCGTTAGCAATACTAGCGATACTATCTGGCCATCCGGACGGAAAGACAGCCATTGGAGCTGTGGACGCAATGCCTATTTTGGTAGAGGTTATTGGAAGTGGATCCCCCAGGAACAAAGAGAATGCCGCTGCAGTTATGGTTCACCTCTGTTCAGGAGACCAGAAATATATCGTTGAGGCTTAAGAGCTTGGAGTGATGGGTTTGGCCCAAAATGGAACAGACAGGGGAAAGAGAAAGGTTGTGGAGTTGCTAGAAAGAATGAACCGATTTGCCAAGCAGTAGAAACAGGCCTAGGCCCTAAGGCTCAAAACTAGCCACTGGGTGATGCTATTGATGTTTGAAACTCAGATACTGGCTTTGTTTCTTTGGTTCATTCTTTCGAGTATTTGAAGAAGTTGGGGGCTTGTGATTCAATTAGCAGGGGCTGGGGGAAGCTCACCATCCCGTCAGTTTAAGTTAATCATTGCTTCCAATAAAATCACTGGCTTTGCACTCAATGGAGTCCCCCCTTTATAGCTTGTTGTGTCATGTTGTTGGTAATGTCTTTTTGAGTTGTAAAGTTTTTCTTGGGGCCGTTCCGATGTACATTGGTTTCGTTGGTTATACAATGCTTTACTTATCAAAGAAAAAAAAAAAGAACTCGAGATAGTGAGATATCATTTCAATTTCATGGGAAACCTCACTTTACTTAAGAATATGTAAGTGTTAGTGTTTGATCTTTTAATAGGCTGTTGACAAAATATATAAAAAAAAAAAAAACTTATAATATGCTTACATGATGGAGTAGCGATTTGCGTGTGAAAATGTTTGTGTCTAGGAAATTTCATCCGTGTTTCGAGGCATGAAGAATCGTAACGTAATTTGCTTTTAACACTTGAATCATTATCTTAAATGTATGATTCGACTTTTGTGCCAATTCGACATGATTCTAATGACTATATTTTGAAGGCATTGGCTTTCATGGTTACAGCCAAGTTTGTGTTTCTCCTGTTTCATTCACATTCTGGTGCTAATGCAAGCTGTGTTATCTTCGAAAATAATGTGCAAGCTTTACCGAAACTACTGAAGCATTAGGTGAAGACTAGTCTTGCATATTTGTTAATGCTCTACCACAAATGTAAGAATTGAATCATTGATGCGCACCCTGGCAACCCTTGAAGCTGACAACTTTGGTTTATTTCTGCCCTGTTCCACCAATGGATTATTGGTTTTTTGGCTTTTTCACACTTTACGAGACAGGTAATTCTCCTCACATAAATCAATTGAAAAAAGACCACTGCCATTAGAAGGGATTTCTCACCCACTGATTGTAAGCTATAATAGGCTACATCATTAACACTACGCCTAACAGACCGAACTCACTCTTATAAAAATTAATGGGAAAATTTATCGAAATGGTCCCTCTAGTTTAACCTAAGTCTCGATGTCGTCCCTTGTGTTTCAATTTCACTCTAATTGACCCTGTAGTTTCAATTTTGCTCGAATTTCGTCAAATTGATAACACACATTAGCTAAATTGATGGAAAACCCAATTTGGGGCTTTTTTTTAGGGACAAACCTATCATTTCCCCTCCCCTCCTTCCCAATACCAAAACCCTAACTCCTCCTACGCCTTTTACAGTATTATTTTCATCTGAGGCAAAAAAAAAAGAAAAAAAGCAACTGGCCCATCTTTGTCTGCGTCAACTACGTCAGTGGCCTATACAGAGGAACGAATATCAATTGTAAGAGAGATTAAGGAGAAGAAGGATTTCTATGAGATAATGGGATTAGAAAAGAGTTGTACGGTTGAGGATGTCTGAAAAGCATATTAGAAGCTTTCGTTGAAGGTTCATCCTGATAAGAACAAGGCTCTGGGAGTGACAAGTCATTCAACACAATGTCCAAGGAATTTCAATGTTTGAGTACATTTTGCTTTGGAAGTTCTCAGCAACAATGGGTATGTTGGATTTGCAAGGAATTGGTTTCCATTGATTCCTATTATACTGATTCTGCTACTGAATTTTATGCCATCGTCGTAGCCCATATACTCGCTTTCGCCTTCGTTTTCGTATGAGCATCAGTTTACTACGCAGAAGGGTATTAATTTTTACAAGAATTCAGCAACATTCGAAGTTGATTATCCTCCTAGTACACCTATTCTTGTGGTGCGTGAAGAGCAAGTTGAGAGAGGTTGATCTTCGATGTTGGGTTGATCGTACAAAGCAGCCTTCTCTCTCTCTCTCTCTCAAATGAAAATAATACTGTAAAAGGGGTAGGAGGATTTAGGGTTTTGGTATTGACAAGGAGGAAAGGGGAAATTACAGGTCAGTCCCTAAAAAAAGCCCCAAATTGGGTTTTCTGTTAATTAAGCTAACGTCTGTTATCAATTGGACGAAATTCGAGCAAAATTGAAACTACAGGGTCAATTAGAGTGAAATTGAAACATGAGGGACGAAATCGAGACACGGGTTAAACTAGAGAGACCATTTCAATAAATTTCCCAAAATTAAATGCCAATCTCATAATGTCTTCCACAATGACATCTTGGTGATCTATATTAAATACTGCTAGGTCCCTCCTTATTCTAATTTTGTAGAGGCCAAATAATTTTTTGTATTAGCCCAATTTTTTTGTCTTGGCCCTATAAAAATTATTTTGTGGGCTTGTGTTTTAGTGGAAGTTTCTACACTTCCATTTTAGACCTCTTAATTTCCTTTGGAAGCTATTAGAGCAAGTGCAGCAGATTGGCCAAAATGGCTTTTGAGACATTTTGGCTTACCGATGGAGCAAATCACCCCATGCAGTAGATTGGCTAAACCCTTAGCTATTCCTCCTTGAGCTACAATACTAGGCTAAAAATAGCCAAGCACTATTCACCAGCCATCCATTTTTTAATACTTTTTTCTCTCTCTATCTCTCTCTCCCTCCCTCCCTCCCCCTTATGGCCACAGGTAGTCCCAACAGTGAACAACGATTATCAGCGATGCAGGTTCTAATCGATGGCGAGGGAGGTTCCAAGTGACGAACAGCGGTGAGGGACTTTGGATCAACGAAGTTGCAGTATCGACAAGACTTTCCAAGCGACGAATGACAGCGAGGGATGACGACGAATGACGACAAGGAACGACGATGAACGATGACGAGGGATGGCGATGAACAACGGTGACGGGTATGAATGACGACGATGGGTATGGTGATATATATGTGTGTGTGTGTGTGTGTATTTAAAAAAATGAAAAACAATATTTTAATAAAAGATAAGGTAAAATAAGTTGTATTGTTGCAGTGTTGATAGTGATAGGCTAGCTATATGCACTGTGCATCAAGTTTTTTGGCCAAAAATTTAGCCTAGCTTTTGTTTTTGCTCTTAGACTTCAAAGTCTATTGGGAATTTGATTATTAGAACACTCGGGGAGTTGAAAAGGGGAGAAAAATGTCGTGAGGTGCACAATGTGTGTTTTGAGTGTTCAACGTTGGTGACCGAAAGGAGAGAATCAAGTGCCACCAAAAATTACAACTAGAAGTACATTTTTTGGGGTCTAACCCATTATGCCCTTATTAGTTACTCCCTCTTTCATTTTTTAATTGTTGTGTATTCTATTTTTGGATGTCCCTTAATAAGTGTATTTTAAAAAGTTTATAGGTAAAAAATTGTACAATTATTGTTTTGTTCTTTTGAAAAGTTAATGTAAATTGTGAAAAGTAGAGAGAAAAATTAATGAAAAAGGTGTAAAGTGGAGGTAAACGCACATTGATGTTTCTTTAAGAAATTGGATTTACGAAGCAACACACTTAAAAAAGGGACGTAGGGAGTAATACATACAAACACATGTGTGTGTGTGTGTGAGAGAGAGAGAGAGAGAGAGCGAGAGAGAGAGATTTCCAATTACTGGGTGGGATTTCCATATCTAATTTTTCATAACGACATACTACTTCGTTTCACCTACTGCTTCTTTCCAAACCCAACTCACCAATTGCTTGGATACTCGTCACCACCATAATCATCATCGATCCACCACCACCACACTCTCTCCTCACCATTATCCCCATTAACCATCTTTCTCTCTCCTCCAGATCTCACCACAAAATTCAAGAAATCCCCCCTCATCAACTCTCCTCACACTCGCCAAATTACGTTCGGTTTTGGCTTTTGACGATCACTATGACAGAGATATTAACCACATCGGAGAAGGAAATGTTGTGAGTTTTTTGTTTTCATTTTAATAGGATTCACGATAAGCAATTCTATCATGTTAGGGGTTTTCATGTACTGTGCAGTGGTTTTGTTTGAATAAAAACCAATGATATATGAATCTACCATAAAATTTTACTCATGATTCATTTATACAATTCAACTCAGGATTTGTGGTAAATAATTTTACATGTTTGTTGTGAGTTTTCATAAATTGCGTATTTGATTTTGTTCGAATAAAAACAATGAGTTATTAATTCACTATGAAATTTAACTCATGAATTGTTATACAATTTAACACATGATTTATGGAAATAATTTTACATGAATCTGGGTCACCGAATTTTTTAGTATTTTGATGAAATTTGTAAGACATCATCAAAGCGTAATTACAATTAACCAATTTGTCTTTCACAAGCTAGAAAATTGACGCAGCGGAATCCACGAGAAACTAGTTGCGTAGTAGTTCAAACGAGAATAGGTCTCGAATCCACGAGGTTCTTGAATCCACAAGAAGAAAGAGATATAACTCAGAATTATATTTGATTAAAAGCTGCTCAATAATAGAGGTTACATGCCTTTTTATAGGGAAAACTAGCAAACCCTAGCAAAACTTCCATAAAAATTAAAGTATCCCGAAAATTGGGGAAACTCCCAAAATTGAAAACTAGAAAGAAAAATAAGATAGTCCCAATTGGAAACAACATAAACGGAATTACACACTAAGAGTAATTTGTAATCTAATTATTACCTAAAATAGCAAAATTACTAAATTGAAGGCCTAAATGAATGAATTTGGCCGAAATCCACCATCAGTCACGATTTTTTTTTTGGATAAATTAGTCACGATTAGGTGTTGAGTATTAATCGCAGAGCAATTTTACTTCAGCCCACCAAGTTTGGGCCTATTCCGGGCTCGTCGATAAATTGCCGAATTTGGCAATTTTCAATTAAGAGTTGTTTGGGCCTCTTAGGCTTCGACCAGTCCAACTGATCATAGAATTGAGTCGCTACTTGTTCTGCATCAAAAATAGTTTGAAAGGTTATTTGGACACCTATGCATCCTTTCACAGGCTACAAAAGGACAGTGTGGTCCATTTTAATTGGAATTTGATGATGCCAGATAGATTCCGTCGAACTTCCTATAGGTTATGTCACGACACAAGGTAATTTGTAATTTTTTAAACTCGAGGGGTCAATTTATAATTTTCAGAAAAAATTGACCATTTTGAATGACATGAAGTTGAGAAGTAGAAATGTCAAAAACTATAATTTAAAAGCTTATCTACGATTTTAGTCCTTACAAAATATACCAAGTTTCAATTTCGTCCTTAAAAAATATTTTGTGTCAATTTCGTACTTATAGTTTCAGATGAATTTCAATTTTATCCTTCCATCAAATTAATGACAGTAAATGCTTATGTGGCAAACAAAAAACGCTTAAAATACCAGAAAAATGCTTAAAATACCAGAAAAATGATTGATCTCCAAAAAAAAAAGATGAAAAATGTGAATTTTTTTTTAAAAACCAGAAAAAATTCATTAGACAAAAAGTTAATGAAATTTATCTAATGACTTTTTTTTTCTAGATTAATCATTCGTATCGACGAGAAGAAACTAAAAAGTATAAAAATATGGGTCAAAGTTAAAAAAAAATCATATAAGACGACTAATATATATAAAAAGAAGAAAGTAATTCCTCTTGTCAATAAAGTATGGCCGAATTAGACAAAAAGATTTTCCAAAGACGAAAGAATACCAAATAGCTATTTTTTGTGTTCTACAAAGTGTTAGTTTTGGCCCAATGAGTGTTTTGATTTCTCCAAGCTTGGTTAGAATCATTTCTTTTCTCTCTCTAACTTGATGCAACCACTGTCATGTTTCTTTCAATAAATTTTATTTCCATTTCAAAAAAAAAAGTGTCGTCTCATATAAACTTTTTTTGGTCGAGTCTGGTATTCGATCTAGGATTGAACGGCAAATGGAAGACTTTGACCTATAGTAGCATCGCCAGTCATCTTAGATGTAGATGTGTCTCGAACTGATTCCACACACATTTCAACAGCTAGAAATCATTGAAGCAGCCATGTAATTTCCTCCATTTCTATTTCTTTCCATGCCGAGCACATAATTTGCTTGTTCTTTTATATTATCTCCCTTGGTCATATAATTTGTCTCTTATGACATTTTGTCCATTTTCAAATCCTAGATCATACAATATTTTTATAATTAGTTTTGCACAGTTCAAAAGTTCTCAGTGAGATATTTTGGAGGCGTAAAAAAATTATAGCCAGAAGTACATATTTTGTGGGTTAAAAAAGGAGAAATTCAAATAGGCTTTCTATTTGAAGACTCTAATTAAGCCCCCATCCAAGTGAGTTTGAATACTTATGTTTTCAACCTAACATTAGTCATATGACCCATTATGCCCTTATTAGTTACTCCATTTGTAACAACCGTTCCAACTGACCTACTAACTTTTAGCTATCCTAATCATATGGCCAAAAGGTTAGCAGGTCAACTAGAACGAGTCGTTACAGATTGTAATGATCTATCTCGGCTGATTTGCTAACTCTTAGTCTAATCATGTTGCTAAAAAAGTTAATCTCATGTTATATAGTAACTCGTAGGGCGTAGTTACATACCACATGTAATTCCCAAATCTTTCTGATGTGGGACGAATTCCCCACCAAGGTGGGCTCTCACAATCTCCCCACCTTGTGATTGCAATGTCCTCGTTGCATTGGCCCAACAGCCTTCTTCCAGTGGCCATGGTATAACAGTTAGTTCTGCATACCACTTTGTTCAACTTTGGGATTCAAGAGTTGGTTCATTTAGATTCTAGAGGTGGCTCCCACCATGTAGACCAAAGTTGTGCTTTTTTTTACCAATTGTAACAACCCACCCCAGCTAATCTGCTAACTTTTAACCCAACCACGTGACTCAAAAGGTTAACCTCAAGTTATACAATAGCTTGTAGGGTGTCGTTATATACTACGTGTAATTCTCCCATCTTTTTGATGTGGGACTAATTCCTCACCAAGGTGGGCTCTCATACCCTCTGTGTCACGCCCCAAATTCGGGAGCATGACCGGTCATGAACCAAGAGATAATTCTTGGAACATGAAGCCTAAACCAAAAAAAAAAAAAAAAGAATATATATAGTATCTATGTTTTTTCTAGGCTTTTTTTTTTTAAAAAAAAAAAGAATATATATACACTCCTCCACTTCCTCCTCACTCTCATTTCCTCCCTTAACATCACCACTCTCCTCTCCCCGTACCCCGAAAATTTTTTGGGTACCGAATGGGTACCACGTGGTCATGCTAAGCACAATCTCGGCCGTCCAAAAGTGTTTTGGACGGCCGAGATTGATTCCCATCTCTCTCCTCTCACCCAACCACTCCTCTTTTTCTCGCTCCTCTTCCGAACTGTTGGATCGTGTTTTGGATGGCTAAGATTGTCGAGCGGGTACCACGTGGGCAATACCTACTCGGCACTGAAAAATTTCTCGATTCCCCACATATCTAGGGGAATGAGGGGGGACCTGCTGTGCCTGTGCCCATGGTGGTTGTGATTACAAAACGAGCATTTTTTCGGAGTTGAAAAACATGATCTGAACAATTCACTATGTAGAGCCTAGTGCACTGAACAATTCACTATGTAGAGCCTAATGCATGAAACATACGTGGACAAGATTAAGTCGATCGGATATCGATAAACTCAGTGAATATAGCGCATTTTTGGGCACTTATAAATGTTTGAAGAATTTTACTATGGACAAATGTGATTTTTTTTAAAAAAAAAAACTAAATTGTCGATACCCGATCAAATTGATTTTAACAGCTTTGTTAAGCGTTTTATAACTAAATTTTACAAAACATGATCTAAATATTCTGAGTAAAATTAAATATTCTTAGAAAATTAATTTCACTTTTTAAATTTATTTTCCAATTTTAAGTTGAATTCTTATGTGAAAAACAACAATTACCCCCAACTTTTCACATTTATACCCTTGACTTTTCTAAGAAGTTATTCTCCTACTATAGTATTTCAAAAAAGAGATATAAATATCGGGAGGCCTGTAATGAGTAAGCTCATTACACCCTTGTAGTAAACAATCACGGCTATCCGTTCTCCAATCAATGGTCCGGCGATTGAATGCAATTGTCCTACATGTAAGTTACTTATCTTTTATATAAGATAATTTGGACCGTTGATTGCTTACTACAAGAGTGTAATGAGTTTTACTCACTACAGACTCCCGAATCTGACAAGTAGTCACGCAGCAAAATGACATGAAGCTATAGAACTATTCTTTTGCCTTTTGGCTTTTACTAGATAGTCAAGCAGATCGGAACGGGAAGTATCCAACATAGCAAAAGGAAAAGGCAGAATTAATGGAAACTTGCTGATAATAATTGAATCACTAGCATTCAAGAGAAAAAGTCACAAAAACATGATAATGCAAGAATTCGATTGCCATCCCTCCACCTCACCACTCTAGAGGTCGTTGTTGCCGACAGCAAAATGACATGGAAGCTAAACAACAAGCAATGTTAAGAGTTTCGAACATGCAAGCAGCAGGTTCTTCCAAGAAACAGAACATAATGTATCATTCTCGCATCTCATCCCGAAGAATTAGAAGCATTTCCTGTGCACAATGGATGGTCCAGATTCATCGTACTCTGCCTTCGCAATCCACATCTGCATCCAAATATTGAATCCCATTAGCATCACTGAAAAAATCTGCTACATATCAATGTAGAATGAAAAGCTAGAGATATGGGTTCCAGGAAAGTGGAATTGCGAGGGGCTTGTGAATACGAAACAAGTAGCCCTTTGGGTAGTGGTTAAGGTTTAAAAAATGTAGAAAGTGAAAACTAATATGGGAAAAGAATTGGAATTCCACACCCAGGGGGTTGCCCCAGTGGTGCGGGTGGATTCCAGGCCTTAGGGGAACTCCTCAAGGTCTTGGGTTGGATTTCCACTCGATGAGTACCCTAAACGTACGTGGGGAGCAGTGGCGGTTTGGCTGCCCGAGTTTCCCCGAAGGTTTGGGTTGTGCAGTTTGGTCAAAGGGTCTAGCTGTAAGATTGTTCCTCCGTCATAATAAAAAAATAAAAATAAAAAGAACTGGAATTCTTTCTTGATATTGTGTTGCTTAACCACCGCCCCATATTGTGTTGCTTAACCACCGCCCCATATGCCTTTGATAGTAAGACCCTTGTGATAAAGTCAGTTCTAAAACCATTCCAGGCTCTTTTTTCTGGCATGCCAAATTGCATCCTATGTTTTTCGGATGCTTTATGAATGATATGCAAATAAGACGAACAAGATAGGTGTAATGATCAGAGATTCACAACAAGCCATTAAGATCAATGCGATTGCCAATGAAGGAACAAACCTGCTGGAAGGTACTGAGGGATGCGAGGATGGATCCTCCGATCCAAACACTGTACTTTCTCTCTGGTGGAGCCACCACCTTTATTTTCATGCTGCTCGGGGCCAACGCTGTTATTTCCTTGCTCATTCTATCAGCAATTCCAGGGAACATGGTTGACCCACCACTGAGAACGATGTTTCCGTAAAGGTCCTTCCTAATATCCACGTCACACTTCATGATGGAATTGTATGTGGTCTCATGGATGCCCGCTGCCTCCATTCCAATCATGGACGGCTGGAAAAGGACTTCCGGGCAGCGGAAACGTTCAGCCCCGATGGTGATCACTTGTCCATCGGGCAACTCGTAGCTCTTCTCAACGGAAGAGCTAGTCTTGGAAGTTTCCAACTCTTGCTCGTAGTCCAGGGCTATGTAGGCTAGCTTCTCCTTCATGTCCCTCACGATTTCACGCTCGGCTGTGGTGGTGAAAGAGTACCCACGCTCCGTAAGGATTTTCATGAGGGCATCAGTTAGGTCACGGCCAGCTAGATCAAGACGTAGGATAGCATGTGGAAGGGCATAACCCTCGTAGATGGGGACTGTGTGGCTCACACCGTCTCCAGAATCCAAAACAATACCTGCAGTAAAAACACAGTGACATAACTATCAGGCATCAATTGGACTGTTTATGGATAAATCATATACCAAGCTCAAATCAACTCTGTTAGATGAAAACCTTGTACTATTGAGGACCATTATTGAACGAAAGGATAGGTTGAAAAACACTAATGAGCTCCAAAACTAACATTTTTGCCAATGATGCATCAAGAAAAATACTGACAATGAATAGCAGACTAAAAGTTTCTAGTAGCTTATTTGACAAAAAATTATTTGGCGGCAAACAGAAGGAGAGAAGGCCTGCATGCATCGGTCACGGAGTCTCTTGTTTTCCACTTACAAGTGGCGAACTTATTTGTAGACAATTATGGACTATGGAGAGCTGGGGTAAGGCACTTCATCTAACAATCAATGAATACAAGAGATTCCAAATCCAGTTGCTTCTGATTGGTCCTATGTTGGAAATTTAGCAAATGCATACTACTACATTTTAGGAGGTTATGGCAAATTAATCTCCCTTTCGAACCTTAGCATGTTTTTCAACTCACTAGATTACATCATAGGCAATTCCTTAACGCATTCATCTAGCAAGGAAAGTTCATTAAAATGCTTACCAGTTGTACGTCCACTGGCATAAAGAGACAGAACAGCCTGAATGGCAACATACATAGCAGGAGCGTTAAAGGTTTCAAACATGATTTGGGTCATTTTCTCACGGTTAGCCTTTGGGTTGAGAGGTGCTTCAGTGAGTAGAACAGGGTGCTCCTCTGGGGCTACGCGAAGCTCATTATAAAAGGTGTGATGCCATATCTTTTCCATGTCGTCCCAATTGCTTACAATACCGTGCTCAATTGGGTACTTCAGAGTTAAGATACCACGCTTGGACTGCGCTTCATCTCCAACATATGCATCTTTCTGTCCCATACCAACCATCACACCAGTGTGACGTGGGCGTCCCACAATGCTGGGAAATACAGCCCTTGGAGCATCATCTCCAGCAAATCCAGCCTAAAAATTGATATGGCGTTAGAAGAACGGAGAATAAAACAGATAAACAACTGAACACACATGTATCGAGATCAATGACAGCAACAAAAAACTCAAGCAGAGTAGGTTGGGAAATTTTGACCACGAAAAAAATGCTAATTTGGTACCTTAACCATTCCTGTCCCATTATCACAGACGAGTGGCTGAATATCCTCAGCATCTGCCATCTTCAATTAACAGCTAATGGAATGTAAACACCTTTAAATTAGAAGACTATTCAAGTCCAAAACAAAATCTCAACTAAGAGCAAAATAAAAGCACAACAGTCACTTCAACATTAAATAAAACAGGCATTGTTAGTTTTGTCCACACGTTTAAAGTAGACATCTTCTTACTCTCCCTTGTGACAATAGATCAGCACTGATAATGATCCATTGGAAACTTTTATATTAATTCCCATAACAATCTAGCGGCCCCTTCTAGATTGGCTTTCCAAAAATTACGAATTTATTTCTGAAAATCATTCTTTGAGTAAAAAGAAAATCCTAGGAAAACTTACTTAAAAACTAGGCTATCATTTGATTGAATTATAGCCCATAGTGCCATTCAAGTAATCACTCACAAGTCCCCGTGAATCACTTATGATTTAACTGACATTGATTGGTGCAGTAGAAACATACTCATTACCAAATGAAGGCCAGATAACGGAAACCATTACACGAAAGCAACTGCAACCAAATCCAAGAACAAACCATCGTTGGTGAAGGAGTAGTAGGTGTTACTGTGTTACATATAGAATGGAGAAAATATCAATTATCACAAAACCACTGGTTTTCTCCAAGATGTACATAGTAAATGCGACTTTCATCGAATACGGCTATCCACAAGATTCTATATGTCCCTATAAGATTGAGTATGGAATTCTATTTACTCCAAATTGAGTATCCGTTTCCCTCCTTTTCCTGCTAGCATTGGAAATTCCGTATATGACATATCTTTACGGTTGAGTTGCTTGTTAGCACACCACCGCAAGTGATGTTACAATGGGACCACAGATTTATTTTATTCCAATAGTATCTAGACTTTCATACAACAAAGCTTTCATCAAACAAATTGTATAAAGATCAAACAACACAGCACAGCAATGTTGTGCATATTTAAATTGTATACCGGATAAAAAGTCCATCCCAGCTATCCATCCACAAACTCTGCCTTCATTTTAAGTGTAACAACTATCTTTGTAGCATGAATTTCGGAAGAAAAAGAAAATGCGCTGGCCACAATGGTCAAGCACTTCAAACAAAGTCTCATGTCAAATGACAAAGAACTGCATTTGCCAAATGAAGCACGGATATGATGTGCAATACAATTAAATAATGAATAAAATTTAGGATGATACAACAGTATGACTGGGTACATTTGTAAAAATGTTGCTTTTATAAATACTCATATTACATGTAAAATTCACGAAAGGTGAGAAAAAAATTGAGGAATTAAGTAGTTGTCCAAGAACCAATAGTGCGTTTATGAAGTATGGATCCCACATGGAAACATTGATGACATAAAAACGATTTATCAATTTGACAATTTATGAAAAATGTACGAAGCATTTTCTTTTTTCCCCGATAAGAAGTAAGCAATGTAGTAGAACATATCCTTTTATGTATATTCATAGTTACAGACATTTATAATCCGACACTCCTATAGAAAAATGCGACAATCTCAAAACAGAAAATTTTGGAGTATTGACAGAAAATTCCCAAAACAAAATCGAGTTGCATTTTGGAGGATCCAGGTACTGTCGGCCTCCAAAACAGATACGACTCCTTCGCAGATTTGTCAGTGTTTCCTAGAATTATCCAAACACAATATTCTAAATGACAGTCATGCTCATGGATCCATGTCATCGGTATGAGAATATAACTAATAACAAAATAAAACACTTATAAACTTAATATTCACGAATTCCAGAAATCACCAAACGTTAGGGATTAATGGTTCAGAACTTCAGATAATCCATCTCAACATACAAACAACCACGCCATTCGGCTCCAAATCAATCAAAATCTATGCACACATGAATCTCTGTCAATTTTAAACACACGACTACCGAAAAGACATCAGATCTCGCCGAATCTTTTCTCCTACAGCTATCAAACACCAGAAAATCCAAGTCATATTTGTAATCTCGTTTCGAAAAGATACAAGAAAATCCAGATCGGTAATGATGAAACGAATTATACGATAGGCGTATACAGATAATGCTTGATTCATTCATTGCACTTACAGAGAGAAACGGCTGAGAAATGGATGAAGGGAGGAGGAGAGAGAGAGAGAGAGAGAGAGAGAGAGAGAGAGAGAGAGAAGTTCCGGTTGCTGTGCCCGCCTTGTGTGTTTTGAGTTTCAATTCAAAATGCTCAGCTACGAGGAAATGAAACCGAGGCCGAAATGAAGATGAAATGCGGTTTTAAATGAAACCCTTTGACCCCGAATCTCATGTCTACGATTTTGGCCGGCCTCTTATTTCCCCCTCATCGATTGGTTGGGTTTCCTTGTCACACGTGTCACTCTCTCTTGCTTTCAGGAAATAGTCGTTGAAATGGGGTCCCTTTTTTGGACTGGGTTCTATTTACAATCCATTTTCCCTCAATATAACTCATGCAAAATAAATGTCAAAACTTTTCTCGCGAAAAGATCTTTTAGCCCCTCAAATTATTTCATACCAATCCACCCCACTTTTTCTCAATTGCTTTTTCGATTTCTCTGTCGTTGTTCATTCGAAACGGTACACACAGTCCCGAAAATCGCAATACATTTCAGTAGTTAATACCCGAAATTTACCTATAAAACCGGAAGTTTCTATCTGAAATTGGTGATGGTAGTTAATATCCACAAAATTGATCATAATTCAGTAGTTTGTATCCGAATTATGTGTTTAGTTTCGGAAGTAAATATCCGAAATGTGCCAAAATCAGATGAGTAAAATAGCGGCGATTTCTTCGACTGGTTTGATAGAGAAGGCGATGGCCGAGGTCAAACGGAGGGAGGAGAGAAGAGAAAAGAGTTTTGAGTGTTGAAATTTGGGAGGAAAACAAGGGATAATTTGGGAAATGTGCTGGTTATATGAAGCAAAAACAAATATTTGTCATATCTGCAGGGTTATATTTAGCAAAAGGGTTGTATGTAGTAAAAAAAAAAGTTGTAAATAGACTCGCCCTTTTGGACTGAATGCGGTACACCTTATGAAAACCTATGTTGTGTTATTGGGTCTATAATGGGCTAAGGCCCATTTAACTTTGACCTAATTTTCTAATAAGAACACAAATGACTTTTTGAATAGTTTGATAATTCAAACTATCAATGCCTAGATACATTTTTATGAAAAACTGTTCGGATTAAGTCATTCTCAGTCATTTTATTTGGTGATTTCTTGCATGAACAGTTACAAACATATTTTAAACACATTCAACGGTTTGGATCATTAAAAATTAATCAAGAACTATGAGGTTCATATTTTAAGCCAGTCAAGGATCCCTGACTGGATATATCTATATGCATATGTATCTATCAGCTCAATCAACTTAGAGTGGCACCGCACGAACTGTCATAAGCCCGAAACCTTGGTTTTTGGCTTAAGGTTGTTTACTGCTCTTTTAGAGCATGAGATTTAGGATTTCACTCATATGGACATGGACACGAGGTTGATCCTCATAGTAATGTAACTAAGGCTACTAACATTCTATAACCTAACAAAAATAAAATAAAATTGCCATAAGCCCCATTTAGAGAAAGCCTCAAGGTTTTATATAACTGGCCCATCAAGTCCAGACCAATTAGTATGATATGGGCCAATAAGCCTTTGGTCGCCCAGGCTATGTTGCATCCCCATCTTGACATTGTAAGAGTGACCAGATTGATTTTGGACCTTTGGAAATCTGAGTAGGGAAAAGAAGAGTACAAAGATTTCCCTCCCCTATTAATATGTACAAATAGAATAGCTTTCTTTAGGATTTGGTCCCAATTGTTCGGCGAATTCTAGTGCGATGTACTTGTTTGCCATTTTGTTCCCAACTCCTCCCATCTCGCGGGAGCCTCGTTCGCTTCTACCTGAAAATGCATTTGACTTGCGTATGTTAAACATATAGCTAGGGTTCCTTCTAAGCAAAGATCAAGCTCTAATTTTGACAATGATTGAGTCGTTCTGTTATAGAACTAGTTGCCCTAATTTCCAACCTTATGTGGACCTTGCTTCTCTTATTATAATTTTTTACTCATTCTGTTTCCCTGCTACAGTCTATTAGAAAAATTCGCCTTATGTTTCATGAACAAATTAGAGACACAAAAGGTGCATACTATATAGAAAACCTTTACACATGAATTTAAAGAAGGTGAGTTCTTTAAATTGGTGCAAAAATGTTCAAAAATTTTTGCACGTAAATGATTTATTCTTTATTGAAAAAGTAATATAACTAATCGGGTTGGACTATTGACCATTACCAAACAAATCTAAAGGAAATCATATTTAGGATGGAGTCCGGATCCTGGACTCCACCTTCCCGATATTTTTTTGAAAATCGGAGCTGTCCAATGTGTTCAAAAGGTGTTTTCAAAGGTCCATGCGAGAAATCTTCAAAAAAAATACCGGCAAGGGCTCGATCCGAGTAGTTTTTCGCAAAATTGTAAATATACAGTTTTTGCAAAAAACTGCTTGGATAAAGCCCTTCCCAATTTATTTTTTTTTGAAGATTTCTCGCATAGACCGTTGAAAACACCTTTTGAACACATTGGACGGCTTAGATTTCCCAAAAGCAATTTTTAAAAGCATTAAAACACCAAAAAAATCTCCAATTCGGGATCCTGAATTAGATAATTGCCAATTTAGGATGAGTTTTCATTATGGTATTTTTAGTACCAATTTTAACTAGGTAAAATGTGAACGGAAAAATACCAAAAACACCAAGAATATCGTAGTAGAAATTGGTGACTTAATACTAGCTAGTACGAAAAATAACTGTAAAAATAATAGTACCACCCCATATTGATGGGCAGGATAAAGAGAACTCAGGGTCGGCCGTGAGATTTTCGGGGCTTTAGATGAATTTGTAAATTTGGGCCCTATGTATTCTTTTTTAAAAAATAAAAATAAAACTAACCTCAAAATAATATAGTTACTTGGTCCCATATATTTTTTTTTCTGCAATTCGTTTCGTTGTTTCGAAAAAACTAGTTTTTATGACATAATAAGTTTTGCACCAATCAAAAAAAATCCCTTTGGAATTGTGAGTTTGTGAGAGCCACATATATATATATATATATATATATATATATTTGCGATTCAATTCGTTGTTTCGAATAAAACTAGTTTTTTGACATAATAAGTTTTGCACCAATCAAAAAAATATCCCTTTGGAATTGTGAGTTTGTGAGAGGGAAAAAAATATTGTTATGGAGAAGGAAAAGAGAGGCTTAGGAATTGAACCGTGTAGCTTTTGGATTTGAGCAACTAAACTTTTCAACTAGGCTAGCTAGCTTATTGATTGTATATGTAATAGATTAAATATATATCATGTACCTGAGTGTATCTATCATGGGCCCTATTTTTGCACCAAAATTCGGGGGCTTAAAGCAGCTCCTTAATCGACTTAGCTCAAGACCGGGCTTAAGAGAAGGGTGGTGAGATGATTTTTAGAGACGGACGCTATCATGGGGAGATGGTGAAGCAAAATCATGAAGCATATGCATGAGCATGAGTTGCAATAGGGTTGGCCATTTCCTCCGACCAGTTCGAATCCGATCCGAACGGATCGACAATATGAAGATCTGATTGGAGATTAGATAGGACATGGGGATTTTTTTTGAAAATGTTTGGGGATCAAGTTGGGGTGGAGATAGGCATTTTCCCACCCCGAATTCGTTCACCGATCCATCCCCGCCCACTCCGCCCCATCCTCGATCCGCCCCGTCCCCAAATCCCCAAATATAGGTGTCCATTAATGAGTTATGAAACTTTTGGGTCCCACTAAATTTTCTCCAAACACATGGAGTCACACTAAATTTCCTCCCAATTTTTTTATTATAATTGAACTTTGTAATACAATAATTGTGATTAGCTAAGAAATGCATCACTATAATTTGAATACATCCCAACTAGGTTGACATCTACTCAACTATCAATCATATGCATTCCCTAAAATAAACGCAAAAAATGCAAAATAAAAACAATATTTTTCCGATCAAGTTGTTGATTTTGTTGTTCCTATTGATGAAATCAATTGGGTAAACTTTCTTCTCGATCGAGTTTAAAAAGCATGTCGATCAGGACCCAATTTGTATTTTTTTAATGATATTTTTCATCCGATTAAATGTTTACTGATACGCGATCCACTTAATTTTTTCTACGACAGATGGATTCCATAATATGCTATCTTGCTTGAGGTTCCTTTAATTTTCAAATTAGAAATCTAGTTCATACTTGATACAACTTGATTTGAAGCTGGCAAACACTTACGCTTACACATGGATATTGTACCGTACTATGCCAACGATATACATTTTGTGCCTGTGCCACTCCAACCCATATGACACCTGTACTTGTAATTTAATTTTAGTATTTAATTTGTAACTGGAATTCTAGATTTTTAGTAATCTTTTTTATTTTTTTTAAAAATGATTGGATCCCCGAATCCCCGTGGGGATCCCCGTTACCCATTTGGAATGGGTTTAAGGACCTGTAATTTTGCATAACTTTTTGGAAATAATGTTGGGTAAATGTGACGAATTGAATTTTGACTTGAAGGGGTCAATTGGTTAGTAATAGATTGCATTTGAGTCTTTTTAAAATGCATTTGAAAGATAAGAGGGGTGCAAGTGCAAGAATATGTGTATATAGGTGTGTGTGTAGTGTAAGTTTCTCCCATAAAACACACCACTCCCTTCTACATCAGGCATTGCCCTCTCTCTCTCACTCCTCCCCTCCATTTTTTCTTGCTCCAAGCTCCAAAATTCACCAAAACCTCAAGTCCCCTTCAAGAACCCCACTTAAAATCACCTCATCTACACGTATTGAAGCTCGTATCGTGTTTGTTTCACACCTAAAGCTCATATTTCGGGTTAAAGCTCATTGGAGGCTAGGGCTTTTATTTTCTCACTCAATTCAATCTCAAATCTTGAGGTATGAAGATAAATTCTACTCCCTCCAGTTGTATCTATGTGATATATGACATATATATCTTGTTCTTGTTGCTCATATTCATCTAATTCATCATTTGCTCTCAAATGGGTTTGTTTGAACTTGATTTTCTGATCTATGATTTGAGTACTTGTTTGATGTAATTGATTGTTGATTTACCCTCCCTTGATGTCCATTAGTTGCTCCACATATCCAATTTTGGCCTAAAACTTCATATATGCAATTGGGTTGAAGTTTCATGTTTTGAGAGAAACCCGCCGAAATTCTGGGTTTCCCCAACCAATTGTTCAAAAACTTCCAACCGGTTAGGCACTTCTGAAATTTTCATACGAATCTGTCTCTACCGAACCAATTGGGTAAAAACCACCAACTAGTTGGGCTTTTCTGAAAACTTGTGCTCGTCTCTGTTTTGGTCCAACCAGTTGGGCAAAAACCTCTAACTAGTTGAGAAACGCTAAAATATCATATTTTCATCTTTTATCCTTCCCTTGAATATTGGACACATCGTACATCCCTCAAACTTTATTTTGACATCATTTGGGTAATATAAAGAGTTTGTTTGACTTTTCGATGCAAAATGCTAAATTTTGGGATAAAATGTAAAATTTTGAGATGAGTTTTAAATCAAAAGTATTTTATGGATAAATGTGAACTCTAGGGATCACCCGTGTGGTGCCCTTAGTCATGGGACAGAGCTTGCAAAATCCGGCAAGGGTGCACAAAGCCCACGAAATTTGGCAGGGGTGCACGAAGCCCATGAAATCCAACAGGGGTGCACGGAGCCCATGAAATTTGGCAGAGGGATACTTCCCTATTAAATTGATGAATGTTTTTCTCGTAAAATGTTGGAAATGACATATTTGAGTTGAATTTTGAATATTTGACGAAAATTGGGTTTTTATTTACGAGTATGAAGATTTGACAATTACCTGGACTTTTGTTGGATACTTGAACTTAGTTTGGGACACTTGGACACATTTTAGATATGTGAACACATTTCGGGTACTTAGTGGTTGAGTTAAAGCCTTCTGTACATCCTACCCTTATACATTGGTCGTGTCCATCATCATACCACTCATTATGCATGTATCATGTTTATACACTTAACGTTGGTAGAATAGTTTTCCTACTAGGCTAGTGAGCTCAACCTATCAATTTTCAGGTACTCGGCATGGAGCATGAGATGGATGCGTGAAATGTGGATGCATAGCATTGAAGTTCATCGAACATGAAGTTATTTTCCCACCTTTGTTTTATATTTTTGAAAGATGGTTTTGTAACTTATATTTGTTAATCTTTTGACTATTTAGTTATTGTAATAACTTTTAAAACTTGATAGTTATGCATTTGGGTTACGGGCACTCGTAGTTAGAACTCATTTATTATTATGATGAGAATGTATCTATTTTGACTTTGATTATTCAAAGGGTAAACGTAAGACTTTGACTTGTTCCACGTGGATATTACTTTTTTTTGGTTTATTAAATTTGAGGGCGTGACAATAGGGATGGAGGATGAAAATAAAGCCTAATTGGGGATCGGGTAGGGGACAGATATAGGGAAGTGGTTTGGGGATTGAGGGTGGAGATAGTACTCTCCGGCCCCGATCCGTCCACACGCCCATCCCTAATTGTTTAGAAGAGCAAGATAAACGAAACACATTACTTCCAATATATACCTACACAATATGTATAAATCATCAACATTGTGAGATATTAAATCAAGAGAATCACCATATAATATGCTTAAAGGGAGAAAAAAGAGACTGTGAAAAGAAGTCAAAGAGAGATGAGATTATTTTGATTTGTTATTATGGAAAAGATTTTGACTCATTTGAATTTTGAATATCTTAGTCAAAAACCTCCGAAAATGCTGGTGATTGATATAAAAAGATATGGATATTTCAAGATTTATGATTTTGAAATTTGAAAAAGGTATGGGATGTATTAAATATGATATGATCATGTTACATTGCTTTATTTATAATTTTCATCACAATCCAATGAATTCTAGCAGTGAACTCATGTTATGCACGGGAGTTGAAAAATGTAAGCAAATGCAATAAGTTGGATTGTACAAACTTGCATTAATCACAAAAGTTTCAACTCAATTACTGTTAAATAAGAAATACAGGAAATAAACCATACAACAGACCATATTCTATGTATTAAACATTAATTATCCGTTTAGTGCTATTTTTGTTGTTGTTGTTTCTTTTCTTCTTCTTTTTTGAGATAGTTACATGACTGCACCTCACAAAAAAGGTAATTACATAGTTTAGGATTGTCATTGGAGTTCGAATATGCATGCAAACGTAAAGATATGCCGCAAATGTAGACCTTAAAAGAGAAATATGTTACCATCTAAATTGATTGATTCTCCTTTTTTCCCCTTGCCAGATTACCAGCTCTGAGAGCACTTCTTTATGGACACCTTTAGTGATTTTGGGAAGAAACGAACTGACACTAATTTTCTAGTACTTAATCTATGTGTAAAAAAATGAATGGCATATGCAACAACAAATTGGAGTGTTGTCATAATGAGCAAAAACAAAGAACAAAAGAAACAATATACTATCAAACATCTTTTGGTCCAATACGGATGCCTTAAGTGTCTTCGTTGCATCTCTTCCTCTTTACTTGCTCTCAATTTCAGTATGTTTTGTGTTGATAGGCATTTACATGATTGTTGCCTCTAGCGTTTAGGAAATAAATTCACACAGCCGGTTTGGGAGAATTGTTCCCTTATAAAAATCATGAATCATTATTGATAAACTTGACAGATTTTTTAATTTGTATATAATTGTTTGAATGGTAACATAAGTTGATTTTAGATATGATTGAAGTGATTCTCGCATTTCCATCTAAATTGGGACAAGTTTACATACACATAAGTGAGATCTCCTACAAAGAAGGCAATCTTCATTTTATTTGGAACTATTAATCAATGGAATTGAGCAAGATTTATCACTATTTCCTTTCAAAAATATTTTCAAGAAGATCAAATGTTATAGGAATATAAGGCTATAAACATTTTTAAAATCTATAATACTTATCCAATCAATAAGTGCCAAGTGTCACTTCCACGACTCTCCTTGCGAAAAGCCATTCTGCACTACTCTAATACTAGCGAAAACCCCAAGCTATGCACATGATGAAGTGATGGTGTGACGGAGCTCGGGGGGTGGGGGTTGGGGGGGTGCTTGGCACCTCTTGGTGTTAAGGGAAAAATTATTTTGGTATTGTAAGAGTAGTGCTATTCTTCAAAATGCGTGTATTATTTCTCCTATTAAGCATATTGTGAGTGTTTAAGCAATGTAAGTGTGTAATTTTTTTGTATAAAACATGTTGACGGTTGATTAACCTATGAAAATGTATGTTTTGGGTATTGAAAATAATTAATCTTAGAACACTTATACCTTTTTTTAATATATAATTACTTCCACCGCTCGTAAAGTTCAACTGGCTTAACTGTACCAAAATTTTGAACGTACATCATCATTTGTAAAACACGAAAAATACAGGGGAAAACATAGCAATGATATACAACAAGGCCAACATATCTCTTGTTTCCATTAAACAAAAGGAAAAAGTTGAACTTGACATAAATTTACCGATTTGGTAAAGTTTAACAAAGTTTTATTTCTCCGCAACACACCATCTTTTATTACCAACCTTTTGTCTCTTCTTTGTTGAAATCTCATCTGCATGTGGAACACTAAATCAGTCAAAGCACCCAAAAAAAATCACAAAATAATCAATTAAAGATAATTCTCTACCAAAAAAACTTATATGGTGTAGTCTTACCTCTCTCTTTTTGCCTCTATAATTCAAACAATCACACGGGTAATAGTATGCAAATGACTTCTGTCAAACATATGTATCAAAGCAAGGAAAAAGAAATTTCGTTATTTATTTTTGAAAGTGTAATAAACCTTTATTCCTTACTTAGTTTTACTTTTGGTCACGAATTTTTCTCCTACGGAATCACTGGTAACATGAAAAATGGCAATAAAAAAACACAAATTGATCAAATATCCATAAAAGATGAAATTATAAATACCACATGATAGAAAAGAAACTCACTTTTTTCACAATCGAATACTTTGTCTCATTCATAACCATATAGTTTAATTGACGCAACCGTACCAAGATTTCAAACTTATATCATCACCTGTAGAACACGAAAAATACAGGGAAAAACATAGCAATGATATATAACAGGACCAACATCTCTTACTTCCATTAAACAAAAGAAAAAAGTAGAACTCGATATATATTTAACTGAATTGGTAAAGTTTAACAAAGTCTTTGTATTAATTCTCTGCAACTCACCATCTCTCATTATCAACTTTTTGCCTCTTTTCTGTTGAAATATCATTTATATGTAGAATACTTCATCTCTCAAAGCATTAAAAAAAACCCGGCAAACTATCAATTAAGCACCACAAAAATCGACATGTACTTGCTCCATGTGCAATACCGTAATCTTGTTTGTTGACATCGATTTCTAGGAGTGGAGAACAAAATTGATGAAGGGCTAAACCTCGTTTTTTTTATTGTCTTCTTTCGTGTTTATGTAAAATTGAACCCCAATGAATTTGAAAACATGCAAATTTGCATGCAAGGCAAGATTGTGAAACTTGACTTTCTTTTTTTAATATAATTGGCTTTCCCTGTTCACAAATTTCAACAAAGGAAATACAGTTCAGTAAGGAAAGTAGTCATAGAAACAAAACCGTTTATTTCGAATATGACTCCTCTCTTTGGATACAAAAGGTCAGGATCACGTTATGCAAATATGGATACACACTTGCTTTAACAGACTTTTTTTTCTCCATAAGTAGTTATAATGTAATTTATTGGTATTTTATGAATTACATGATTTGGGTTACAAAATCAAACTCGGAAATAATATCCTATAGGATTATTTTAATTGTACTCATAATATTTTTGAATTTAACAGGAAATTACCCATATCTACTATTTCTTTTGATATAGTAACCTGGCTCAGACATCCGGTTATATATAAACTTTTTTTTTTACCATATAGGATTTTAGATTGTTTTATGAACATCGTCAATGTTTCCGTTTTGAACATCATTTTTGGCATTTGTATATGAATTTTTTTTGGTATTCATGTATTTTAAATTTATGCAATTTTTGGCATTTGTATATCATTTTTTGGGTATTCCTTTATTTTAAATTTATCAATTTCCCCTTTAGGTTTGTAGATATGCGTGATTTATTATGGAAAGTACGTAAGAAATTCCATAGATATTCAATTTTCAATTTTTTTCAGCTTTGTATACACGTGCATTTTTACATTAAAAATTCTCAATCTTTCCATAAGTGTGCGAAAATGAAAAGCATAAGACTTTTTTTACTCTCAAAAGGAAAGGTAATTGATTTCAGAATTCTATTTCTTAATTTTTAGGCGCCACTTGTCGTGTTCACAGTTCTCTTCACGAAAACCCATCCTGCAATAATATAATAAATTAGCCATGGGGAAGGCAGACTATTTAGTCCTGAGATGATTTAGTTGAGGTGCACACACTCACTTATATGCCATCCAAACCCCCATGGAGTAATTTCTCAGCCGCCTGATTACTTCATCCCCATCCCTTGTACGCCATCAAAATGTGCCCTATGGTCACATTCGGGAATTGCTACGTTGTTTGTCCCCTCCCAATTTTATTGCCATTAAAAAAATACTAGTAACACACTCATCCTATCGTTTGGTATATATATATATAGGGTAAACTTTTAATCCGGACTTTTAATTTCCGGACTTTTTATACAAATTTTTTTTTGAAAATCCGTCCAATGTGTTCAGAAGGTGTTTTCAAGGGCCCCACGCGGAAAATTTAAAAAAAAAACACCGGGAAGGGCTTGATCCAAGCAGTTTTCGCAAAAATACAATTTTTGCGAAAACTGCTTGGATCAAGCCCTTCCCGGTGTTTTTTTTTGAAGATTTCTCGCTTGGACCTTAGAAAACACCTTCTAAACACATTGGACGGATCGGATTTTCCAAAAAGAATTTGTAACACAAAAAAACCCCATTTTTTCCTTAAATCCGAGAGTGTGGACTAGAAAATCCACATATATATGTGTGTGTGTGTGTGTGTATATATATATATATATATATATATATATATATATATATACCATCCACTTCTTATGCGGACTCCCTGAAATGGGCAAGAATGCGGTCCTTCATTTTCAGCCGTTAGATATAATCGAATGGCTCAGGCACTCTACTGACTTAAACATGACCCTCAGAGTTAAAATGAACCCTTAAGGGTCAAGGGGTCAGCAACAAAACCCACGACTTAATTCCCCTCTCTCATTTTCACACTCCATCTGGAGAGAATAGAGAGAAAGCGATCAGAGAAGAAGGAACGACGAAGGAGAAGAAGAAGACAACAACGAACGAACAAAGGAGAAGAAGAAGAAGAAACGAACAAAGGAGAAGAAGAAGAAGAAACATCACCCAACAAACCGCGACCCCCACGCTGTTCGATCTAGGGGCTACGACCACCACAAAAGGTATGGCTCATTCTCTTCTCTCGCATTCATCGATGTAGGGTGTACAAAAACCTTACGGGTTTGAAAAACCCTAACCCCCTGAATTCGAACAAACCCTAACCTTTCGATTGAAAAGTGGACCAAAAACTAGGGTTTCAAAACATTATACAGTTAGGGTTTCAAATTTTTGAAGTTAGGGTTTTAAAGTTAGGGTTTCACATGAGATTTTGTACTCAGAACATGGGTCTTTTTGTTTACCTTCTGCTTTTAGTTTGGGTGGATGGATGAATGGGTCAGTTTCTTTATTGCGTTTTAGCAACCTGAAGGGTATTTACTTATTTTTTCGTACATTCATTATAGATATATATGCAACTTTGTGCTGCAATGATCTGGTGGTTAAGTTCATTTATATAATTTTTTTTTCTGAACCCTTGATTTCATAGACAACTTCTTGGGGATGACTTGGCACCACTAAATATAAAGGAGCTTGAAAATCTTGAGCATCAATTGGAGACTTCATTGGAGCAGATTAGATCAATAAAGGTCAGCACATTTACCTTACCCTATCTCAAAATTTAATTAAGATAATCTCTCATCGTTGAACTCACAAAAGTTATATATGCACTTTATATATGTTGGAATTACAACTGTGTTAATAGTTGTTACTAGTTGGAATATTTTTGAGGATGGTTGTTATCGGGTTATTTGTTTGTTGGGTGATGTTTGTCTTTTTCTCTCCCCTCTCTAGCATTTCACTGGATGGGGTCTCTTTGCCATTCCCTTGCTTTGTGTTAAATTGTGCCTGCTGCATAGTAGCAAAATTCTGCTAGCACCACCGACTTTGGTCATATTCGCCGCCGTGAGTAGGGGCAGTGACTCCCACAGATTAGCCCCAAGCTTTCTAGCAGAGAGAGTTCAGGCACTAAATACAGACATTTAGTGCCTGAACTAGATGAATGATCACCAAATTCATTCGCTTCAATGCCCCTCAATTTGATTCTGTTCTATTTTCTTTCCTTCTTGCTTTGATTGTTGCTTCATCTAGTACTCTTCCACTAGAAATTGATTGAATCTCTGAATTTGCTAAATTTCTGTTAATGCTTCCTTTGTTGTCGTAATATGATGACAAAATATGAAGCACATGAAGTCACCCATTTTGTTGTGGTTTCTGGATAGGCCTACGTTCAACAGCTGGAGCATAGTCGCCTAAAGCTTACTCAGCTGGAGCAGGAGCTTCAACGAGCACGGCAACAGGTCCTCTCTCTCTCTCCCTTTGTGTGTGTGTGTGACCCGCATTGTTTTTAGAAATTGCTGTGGATTGCTTTGTCCTGCTTTTATTGTTGTGTAACACCATTTGTTTTTTTTGTTTTTGACTGTTCTCCAAATCTTGTCATTTTATTGCAGGGTCTTTTCATTGCAACCGGAGTATCTGGAGACCAAAGTCTTTCAATATGCAGTAATGGTAAGCTTATTTACACTCATACTCTCTACACGAAAACAAACTTTTGGCGTCAGTGTTAACTTGTCTATCCATCTAGCTTGTCTCCACTTTAATATCTCTATTTGCCATTTCCCTGTGTCTTTTTTCAAACCCACTATCTCAAAACTCAACACAATTACAAACCCACACCCACAAATTCATTTCCTTCTCTCAACAACTCTCTCTCTCTCTCACACACACACACACTTCCTTCTGTGTGCCAAATATTGGACTTCAAAAATTCATTGCAGCTGAATCTTTATCTTTTCTGTCTCTCTAGGCAGCCATGTTCTCTGAAAGAAAGAAAGCTAGTAGTAAAAAATCCCATTAAACATTCGATGGAGATTTGCAATGTTGGCCAGTGTATATTTGGGGAAGACTAAAGGAGTTAAACTAAGGTTTTATATTAATAATGCGAGATGTCGGAGGGCGTGACACGTAACGCACCAACAGTACTCAATGCTAGTACCTATGTAGTTGGGCCTAGTTCTAGTAGGGGCTAATCTTTGGGGATACATTTGTGTTTCAATATCTTTATTTGTACCACTGCTCATTGTATTAAGAGTTTGCTTGTATTACTTGTGTTGTATGTATGTGTGTGTTCAACTTTATTCCCTTCCAATCTCTCCCCAATAGATGGATTTCGAAGGAAGTTATTGCGGAGATGACATAGATTTTGGGATCATGTGCTTTTGCGGAGAAAGAGCACCACCGTATCAAATCAAAATCCAACTTGAAACCAGTGCCTGAGATTCTTTGGGTGTTCCAACTACATGGTAATCTTTTACATGAACCTAATGTATCTCTTATTTATTTTTTGTCCTTGTTTTTGTTTTTTCTGATTTATTTTTTCTTTTGAAGAATGATGCAGAACATTGCAAAATTTTTTGCTGGTATGACCCCTCGCCGATGCCCAAAAAAAAAGGCGTCTTGAGACCAATGAAGATTTGGAATGTCAGAGAGGTGGGGAAAGCCAGTGAACAAGCGGAGAGTAGTTCGACACCTTTAAAGAAAAATGATGACAGTCAGAATGAAACAAATGCAATGAAGATGAGGATTGATGCAATGCAAAAAGAAATTGGCAAATTGAAAGTGGCCAATAGGGGAATATCAAACTGGAAAGTATGGATTTGTGGTTTTGTGGTTTTGTGTATGTATCACTTGTACAATTGGAAGAATAGTGGAAATCACTTAGCACTACCTTCTTAGTATAATGACTTAGTTTTATTGATTTTGTTGGATGCCTTATTTTGTGTAACATTAAATTTTGTGACTACGGAAACTCACGCATGATGATTGAGGATTGAGGACTTTTACTTGTTAGGCTTTCAAACTCTATGTATGTCAGTGGATATTACGTAAACTCTATCTATGCAATCATTATCACTTTCGCTTCTCTATTACTTAAACTCTATGTATGTCAGTGGTTAACCCAATCCCGATCATGGGCAGCCCAAGCAATTGACAATGCATCAATAAATTCCACTTCTGGGCAGAAGTGGGTTTGTCTTGTTGAAGAAAATCTGTCTTATGACTTGAAAAGTTGGATTAAAATTACTTTCACTCTCTTTTATGGTTTGTTAGATCATTAACCTCAACATCGGGGAATTTATTGATGCATTGTCAATTGCTTGGGCTGCCCTGCGGGAGAAGTCCCAGAAGTGGGCATCACATAACCAAATATGTGCAGATTGTATTCGCACACATACGGGCACACCTTCTCAATCAGCGAACTCCCGCAACACGCAGAGAGAAATAGGGACAGAGACTGGAAATACAGTGCAAATACAGTCACAGCACAGCAGTCTCTCGGGCAAATACAGTCAAATACAGTCACAACAGTCTCTCGGGCTCTCATAATTTTTGATACCCTTCACTAATTGAGTTCAAATCCAGTGCAAATACAGTCACAGCAGTCTCTTGGGCTCTCATAATTTTTGATACCCTTCACAAATTGAGTTCACAATTACAAGTGCAAATACAGTCACAGCAGCAACAAGTGCAAATCCAGTGAACATAATTCTAGTCACAAACATAATGCTAGTTCAGGTATGGGAACCTCAAAAGACTAGCCAGACTACATAATTCCACAACAATACAACCAGGTACATATTCATATAGACTACATAAATGGAGTTAAACTACGAAATTAGAGTTCCACTTGGTTGTTGATACCCTTCACAAATTTACTTCATGTCCATTAGTAGTACCTGTGAAAAAGGTGTAGAACAATAAATTAAGAGTTCGACAAGTAAACTAAGGTGAAAAAATAATTTCTAAGTTCCACTTACAACTTTCAATTCCCACTTCCAGATTCAATTTCCTCTTCCTCGTCCTCGTCCTCGTCCTTGTTATCAAAATTGAGCGTAACATCTTGCGGCAACCTGAGATGCAACTAATGACTTACATTTTGAACAAGTACATATTAAGAAAGTGTCGAACATAGCAAATGGAACTACCTGGCTAGAAGTACTGGACAATTTCTCTTGTCATGGGATTGACCCACTTTCCCACAACCATTGCAACGCCTACCCTTCTTTAGCATCGCCTTCTCTTTCCCTCCTTTCAGTCGTTTGCCACAACCCTTTGTCCTAACTGGGAGTGGTTCTTTAAGAGTAACTTCACTTATACGAGTAGTAGGTATTCGGGTACTCAATTGGACACTACTCACTTCACCATCAACTTGCGAACTCTTCATCAAACCAAGCTTCGTCCGAGCTAAATCCAAACATTCTTGCACAACATCGGTTCCACCATCAATTACTAAGGATTCATCAATTACAACAGAAAAATACGAATACAGGGAATTTCGCTTCTCTAACATACAAGGGTCAAATGTTGCATTCACAGCACCCACATCATCGAATACTCTATTAACTTTGATTGATTTCATCCACCTTTGCAAGATGTAATGTTCAGGAAGCTTCAAAATTTGCTTCCTACTAAAGTACGCCAACATGTGCCGGCATGGGATTCCGTCACATTCAAACATCTTGCAACTACAAGTAAGTACGTTTGATGACTTATCAAACGAAAGCTCACGGAACTTTGCTCCACTCTCTCCCCTCTGCACTTTGTACAAACAAACACGTTCGTCCTTACTTGTCCTTGTGACCACATACGCGTCCTTTTGAGAAACTTCATCTTGAAACTTGTAGAATATATTTCGTGTATACAATTCACTCATTGTCGACTCCACCGCCCACATTGTTTTAGTAATTGGCTTCTCATTGACATCTTTATGATCCAAGTCCAATTGATTATGCCGCATGTGTGCAAGTGCCCTATCAAACCGGACGACAAAGTCTAACAAAGAATTATCTACACACACAAACCTCTTGAAAAATGCGTGACAACCTTCAGCACGTGAACTACTTGTCATGTGGGCTGAAAAAATGTGTCTGACAAAGGCAGGAACCCATCTATCACGAATTTCATACAATTCTTGTAACCACTCATTGGACGACAAGTTGGCTTTTGCTACTACCTCTCTCCACCTTCCTTCAAACTCTGTTGGGCTCTCAGAATTCCAAATACAATCCTTCAACTGGTCGTAATGTTGTGCATACTGAATGGCACCTAATTTTTCTGAAAATTTACTTGTGATGTGCCAAATGCAATACATGTGCTGCGTCGTGGGAAGAACAATAGCAAATGCTTTTATCATGGCCGGACATTGATCAGTTATGATCATTTTGGGCGGCCCCGCTGGCATTATCTTCAACCATTCCTCGAAAAGCCACTGAAATGATTCACTTTTTTCATCATTCAAGAATGCACACCCAAACAAAGTTGTCTGACCGTGGTGATTAACCCCAACTATTGGTGCAAAGATCAACTTGTATCGGTTTGTGTTGTAGGTTGAATTGAACACCACCACATCTCCAAAATATTGGTAAGAATCTCTCATCGTTGCATCGGCCCAAAAACAATGTTTCATCCTCCCCTCACAATCTAGGTGAAATTTAAACTTAAAACCCGGATTCTTTTCTTGTTTAAGCTGAAAATTCTCATGCAACAGCTCTACATCAAGTCCATCCAACTCTTTCCTCTTGTCCCTTGCAACATTATATAGATCTTGTTGTAAAAATCCAAGATTCTGAAAACCCCCAGATTCCATCTCTAATAAAGTCATTTGTTGTGACGGTGGCACATTTGTAAGAGCAAATTGTTCTGCTAAGGCTCTCTTCGCAGCTGAAATTTTGCGATGAGAACGCAAAAAATGCACCTTCCTAGGCGTCGCAAGAGGATGGTTATGGCCCTCCACAAATTGGCTTACAATAAACCCCTTCCCTGCCTTGTAATCTTTTACAACCGTGAGCTTTGCACCACAACCCTCTCTAACTATCCCCCTTTTCCGTATTGTGGGTTGAGAACTTTGTTGACCTATCTTCCTCGACCCTTGTTTGAAGCACACGTACTCTTTTCTAACTACTTCAGTTTTGCCCTTGATCTTGCTAGAATTTTTTCTCGTCCCAAATCCAGCAGCTCTTGCATAATTGTTGTAGAACGCGTGAGCGTCATCTAAACTTTCAAAGTGTTGCTTTATTTTAGGTGTCAACTCCCTCTGTACAGGAGGAATGTGTACCATTGGGGCAGAAGCAGCAGATGATACTTGCACCTCTTCCAAGGATTGCATCCTGAAAAGCAAATGGCAAAACATTAGCTAAAAATACCCAATCAACAAATTAAGTAAGTAAAGTTCAATCATTACGACCTAATCCACAAGACATCCCCTAATTTATTCTCAATAGCTTTTGTTCATGCAATTCACATCACTGGTTTTGAATGACAAAACACAGAAAATGTAAAATACTGTATGATAGCCAATAACTATGGACCAGCAATAAAAAAAAAAGGGAGTATTTTGGAATAAAAGAGGCATGAAAATTATCTCCCTTGATTTTTTTTTGCCTACAAAATCCTCTAGAATCTAGAGAGCACACCTCCAGGATTATTCTCTAAAGACAGTAAACTGTCAAAACAATAAAAAAATCTCGAAATTTATCCTTCAAAGGATATGATAGTTGAGCGATACTCTTCCAATTCCAGGGAAAAAAGAGGATATCATGTCCACTGAGAAAAAGGTTAGGCTGGTAAAACAACATGTTAGAAGCAAGATTGGGCAAGCAATGCTACCAGTACTATTTGTATTGAATGCTTCCAAGAAAAAACTATCCAATGCCAATACTGATCAAGACAAGGGACAAAAGAGTCCAAACATTGATTTTTCCTCAATGATTGATTAACAAAACCTGGAATAGCAACAACCCTTAGAGTCTTACACATTCCACCCATGGTCAAATGCAATGTTGTTATTTAAAATAGTAGCATAGATACAAGAAATGACGTGAAGTAGTATAATGTTTTAATACGATATGCTAAAGGATATCGATCGAACTAGACGTTTAATTCATATACGTAGTATAATGTTTTGAAACCCTAGTTTTTGGTCCACTTTTCAATCGAAAGGTTAGGGTTTGTTCGAATTCAGGGGGTTAGGGTTTTTCAAACCCGTAAGGTTTTTGTACACCCTACATCGATGAATGCGAGAGAAGAGAATGAGCCATACCTTTTGTGGTGGTCGTAGCCCCTAGATCGAACAGCGTGGGGGTCGCGGTTTGTTGGGTGATGTTTCTTCTTCTTCTTCTCCTTTGTTCATTTATTCTTCTTCTTCTCCTTTGTTCGTTCGTTCGTTGTTGTCTTCTTCTTCTCCTTCGTCGTTCCTTCTTCTCTGATCGCTTTCTCTCTATTCTCTCCAGATGGAGTGTGAAAATGAGAGAGGGGAATTAAGTCGTGGGTTTTGTTGCTGACCCCTTGACCCTTAAGGGTTCATTTTAACTCCGAGGGTCATGTTTAAGTCAGTAGAGCGCCTGAGCCATTCGATTATATCTAACGGCTGAAAATGAAGGACCGCATTCTTGCCCATTTCAGGGAGTCCGCATAAGAAGTGGATGGTATATATATATATATAAAGTCCTGATCTAGTTTGGGATCCCGGATCCGGGACTCTTAGTTTCGGATCAAATTTTCATGATCCGAACCGTCCAATGTGTTTAAAAGGTATTTTCCAAGGTTGTTCAAAAGGTGTTTTCCAGGGTCACCGCGAGAAATCATCAAAAAAAAAAATACCGGAAAGGGCTTGATCCAAGCAGTTTTTCACAAAAATTGTATATATACAGTTTTATGAAAATTGTATATATTTTTGGAAAATCTGAGCTGTCCAATGTGTTCAGAAGATATTTTCAAGGGTCCGCGCGAGAAATCTTAAAAAAAATACCGGGAAGGGCTTGATCCAAGCAATTTTCGCAAAAACTGTATATATATTTTTTGCAAAAATTGCTTAGATCAAGCCTTTCCTGGTTTTTTTTTTGAAGATTTCTCGCGTAGACCCTTGAAAACACCTTCTGAACACATTGGACGGCTCAGATCGTCAATTTTTTTTTTGGATCATGGAGGTTGGGACTAGAAGCTTACCCTATATATATACACACACACAACACTTCCAGCCCAAACTCTCGGATTTAAGAAAAATCCAAACCTCTTTGATTCTGATCAAATTTCGATGATCCAAACTGTCCAATGTGTTTAAAAGGTGTTTTTTAAGGCCCCCGCGAGAAATTAGCCAAAAAAAATACCGGAAAGGGCTTCATCCAAGCAATTTTCACAAAATTGCTATACGTATAGTTTTGTGAAAAACAGCTCGGATTAAGCCCTTCCCGATATTTGTTTTTGCTGATTTCTCGCGAGGGCAAAAAAAAAAACACCTTTTAAACATATTAGACGGTTCGGATCGTCGAAATTCGATCAGGAAAGTGGAGGTCCGAATTTTTTTTAAAATCCGGGTTCCCTGACTAGAAGCTTACTATATATACTAGGGCGGTTATATGAACACAATAAATAACATAACATTTGACACAATAATAATTGGAGCTCCATACTTACAATCAGAGTGATTCAAGTTGTTTTAAACATGTTTTTAAGATTACCTATAAAATATCAACTCATTTGAATATCGGTAAAAGCTTGATTGGTTCATTCAAATTTTTTATGTAAAATCTGACAAGAATCAAATAAATGAATTGATAAAGCCCTAACTGATATTCAAATAGTTGATTTTTTACAAGTAATGTTAAAAAAATATTTTAAATATATTGAATGGCTCCGATCATTAGCATGAGGTTGAGAAAAAAAATTTTTGTTTCAAATATCATATTATTCATTGTGTTAACGGACTCTTGTACACAGTAACTGGCGCTTATCGCCGGCAGCTACTACTCCTACCTTATACTGCAACAGAGAAAACCAAAAAAAATCGTAATTCCAGTGGATCCATAGACGACAGCTAATCCCGAGCCGCGCCGATAAGACCAAAAGATGCCGTACAATATCTTCTTCTCACTTTCACGTCTCTTCCAGCTAAGCAATAACCTCCAAAATCTCGGGTTAAATCTTAACCCTGGTTAACCATCCTTTTTTTGTTTTTTTGATCAGTTGTTAACCGTCCTTCCGTCTCTCTCATTATAGCCGCGCCCCCTGGAAATCTCTCTCTATAATGGATACGACTTGGATTGGTCGCCGCCCAATCCTCTCCGCCAAATTTAACCAAAAGCTGCAGATTTAACGACGGAGACTTTATCCAATTGTCCAGATCTCAGCAAAACTTGAAGCTGCCAATGGAAGACGGGAAAGGAGATCTGGTTCGGAAACTGATCGACGTCGTCAACGAGATTTCGGCTGTATCCGATTTCAAATGTTTAGTGAGGAAGCAGTATTGTAATCTGGCGAGGAGGTTGAAGCTGTTGACTCCACTGTTCGAAGAGATTCGAGACACCAGGGAGCCAGTCCCTGAAGAGTCGTTACAAGCCCTTAGGTCGTTGAAGGAAGCTCTGGAATCCGCCAGAGATTTGCTCCGAATTGGAAGCGAAGGGAGTAAGATTTATATGGTAATTGTGTGTCTAGCTTTTTGCGTTGCTGATTGTTGATTGATTTGGTTTTTGTTTTGTCGATCTGTTTAGATGCTGTGATTTGGATCTGTGTTATTAGTTCGCGGGGGTGGGGATTGAGAGCGCGAGTGCAAAGTGAGGATTGAGATTGGGAGCGCTCTACCGAAGGATTATATGACTAAGGGAAGGATCTAAGTCACCGGAATGCGCATATGAGCATGAGCGCTCTCGCGAACGTGAAAACTTTTTTCAAAAGCATCGCAAACTTCTACAATTCGCCAGAGCTCCTACTGAAGGATTATGTGACTAAAAGAACCTCCCGTTGAGTGCTTAATAATAATAATCGGATAGTGAGACTAATTTGTTTCTTCTTTTTCATGTTTCCAAATTTGGTTGTTTACTGTGCCTGCTCCACTGAAAGTCGAGCAATCCTCAGAACTAGAGCAGATAGTGTTTGTTAGGCTTATTTGTATGCAGGATTTTTTGTTTAATTTCTGTTGAATTTTCCTTTGCTACATTTCAGGGGTTGGGGATAGGGCTTCCAATCGTTGTTGGATTTCTGTTTTCTGCAGGGTGAAAAACTAAGCAGTGGCTTTGTTTGTCAAATTTGACAGTTTTGTGTTGATATAATCAGTTTGTGCAAGTGTTAATGCTTTATTGGAATTCCAAGTTTGAACAGAGAAGCAAAATCGCAGAACTAGTTTCAGTATTAAACCGCAATACCTCATAAGAGATTCTTTTGAATGTCTGGAATTCTGGCATTTATAATTTATTCATTATCCAGGGGAATATATTCTTTTGACCAAGATTTTTGGGCTTCCTAATCTCAAATGCGGTCGAAGAGTATAAACTCTTAGTTGGTTGCCATAGGAAGTAGAATATACCATGCCAGTGCTGTTTTTTGTTTTATTTTGTTTTCTTGCAACTCTTTTGGATAGTACTTTTCCCCGCATAAATGATGGTTTATACTGCTTTAGTGTTTGATTATATATCAATTAAAATCAGACAGCACAGTACTTATGATTAACTGCATGCTAGGTACACTGAGAAGGTTGGAACAGTACAATTCTGAGTACCATTATGAAAAAACTTACCAGGAATTTCGCTTTTGATTTTTTTGTCACACAGGCTTTGCCCATATAATGCCATTCTTTGATGGACATTATACCCTTTGCTGTCAATGAATGTAGCATGTTCTTCAAGTCTTGGTCCATGTTCCATTTATGTTTCTTTTGATCGGCCATGGTTCATTTATGTTAAAATGCAAATCCATTTTGTTTAGGAAACTGAAGTTGTTGGTGTAGGTTTGTCGCGGACTCCGAAGGCCATTTTAGTTATCCCACTGATTGAAGTAGTGCCCCTCCTAACTTTTGTTGATGAAATGCAACACCAAGCTATAAAATGCATAGAACTCATTATGCATATTGACAAATGAGTTTTGGGTATGCGTAATGACAAATGAGTTTTGGATATGGTATTAGTTGGGAGATTGGCAGTGTTGTTTGAGTTTTAATGTCCCGTGGCACACAAGGTAAAATAAAATTCTTTTCATGTCTTCGAGGGAAGAAATGAATGATAGTGATAGACCGAACACAGTTTCAGAATGGTATTATTGGTACCAGTTGGAAATTCTCAATAATGTTATTTAGACTGTGTGTGTGTGTGTGGTTATACTACTACCTCAGTCCAAACTGCTTGCCTTTTTTGGGGAACTCTGCATTTTGCATGCAAGAAATAATGTGATTTTTTTTTATCTTTAACTTAGTGTAAATATTTTTGGGAAAAAAAAATTCAGGCTAATATATAAATGCACCGTTTCCCAAAATGGATGAGCAATTTGGGACGGAGGGAGTATTGTTTTGTATAATTTACCTTTACATCTTAATGGATGTTACTATGCGGTTGATCGTTCGTTTTGGTGTTGTTCCTCTTTTACAGCTCTTCAATTCAGGTTGAGGACACTGTATATTTTCTTGTTGTACTGAACAATTTGTCTCAAGGTTCTGAAACTCGTACGGCTTTTCTAACACACTAACTTATCCTCAATAATTCGGGGACTAAATATAAATTAGAGTAAGACTACAGGGGTAGTATAATAAATATAGGGTAAATGCATATTGAACGTTTAGGGTTATCATCATATAAAAAGACTATAAATAAAAAAACTGAACCTTTATTCCACGATTTCTTCTCTTCTTCATTGAGCTGCCGCTGCTGCGTTCTCTCCCACAGACACACAGTGGATCTCTCTCTGTCTGTCTGTCTGTCTCTCTCTCTCTCTCGTGTTAGAAGAACAATTATAGATCTAAAAGTACCTCTCCTTCTTCCTCTCTCTCCGGCGAACAGCAGCCTTTCAGTTTCTTTCACCGGCGAACAATTGCTGTCTCATTCTCCAATAGAAGCAGACCGGTACTTGATGAAACTTCCTAGTACGACCTGAATCAGACCAAAATGCTCGAGATGGTCTGAGATTGACCGGTAAAATGGCCGGAATGGAACTAGTGGTTCAAAGAACCGGATTTCTGATAATACGGAGCATAACTGCCGGTATGCTCCGGTACGGAATGCTATTGATAAGCTTGGTTTGTCTACATCTCATTGGGGGAATGAATTGCATCACTGCTCTGTTGCATGAAAAGATGTTAAAGAGATGCATTTGTGTAATTTGCCCAGCTGAATCACCCGGTGAGTTAATTGGCTATGTTTGGATGCCAGATATCTTAGGGAAGAATGGGAATGTGATCCCGGAACTCTTACTTTCCTATGTTTGGAAAGAGTGAGAATGTGAATGTGATTACTTATCTTCCAGTTCAGGAGGAATCACATTCCTGAATAGAAGAGGAATTTGATCCCTTCCACCCCCCATGGGAATCTTGGATTCCGAGCTCAATCCATCTAAAAAGGGAGTGTTTTGACATTAGTAATTTCCAAAATGAATGATTCCCAAAGAACATTACTGAATTAATCCAAACATCGGAATAGAATTACTCCGGGTATTGAATTACTAAGAATTTGATTCCTGGTAATCAAATTCTTATTCATACAAAAGATTACGGACATCCAAACTGAGCCTATTTCTATGCTTTAAAGCAGAGCTGGTTAAGGACATAAGATCTCCATAGGGATTTATAGATGAGAGCAAACTTGACTCATTTCAAGAGACTTAACGGAATATTCTTCAAAGTTAGCCAAAGGAGCGGGTGACTGGAAGTTCTTGGTGTAGACCTCAAGTATTTGTCTTTGGATACTTAGAATCACATTGTAGAACACAGAACAAGTCTTCATGGCTGGTGTACTTATGCTTGAACGATTTGGACTTTTACTAGCAGTAGTCTTGCAATGTAGTATCAGTACTGCATAAAGCTAGTGAGCGCTGTAACTGAAATCTTAGAGTGGTTAGTTACTTGCCTCCATCTAGTTTTGCTGCTCATATGCAGCAACCTCCCAAATGATGACGAAAAAAGTGCAATTTATTTCACAACCACATATCACATTTTTAATTTTCGAGAAATATGGTCGGAATTCCAAGTTTGACTTACAGATCCTCTGTCAAATGATTAATTATGAAGAGCTATGCTAGTATACATTCTTGCCTATTGTCATGCGATAACAGAAAAATGTACTCGATAAATTTACTAAGTGAACACTTGCTCCTTCAGTTTGAGATCTCCCATGTTATAAACCATTTCTTATGTTGAAGGGGTAGTGCAATTAAATGTTCCTGCACCGTGGCCCCTATCTTTTTTATACTGCAATGATTAATATTCTTTGATTTTTTTTTTTTTTGCTTTGGACAAATATAGCAATGCTTTACCGAAATTTTGATTGTTCTGTTTCTGTAAAGTGTTTTTGGCATAGAAACCTTTCAGTTTTTAGCATTGCGTTATTGGTGTTCAACTTTACGTGCTAGTTGGAATTATGACACTTGTTTTATGGACTCCTCTCCCGTCGGTTAAACCATGTTTTTAACGGTATGTGCAGGTCCTAGAGAAGGATGACATTATGAAAAGATTCCAAGAAGTGACAACTTGTTTGGAACAAGCTCTTGGTGGAATTCACTATGACAGACTTGACATATCAGATGAACTCAAGGAACAGGTGGGATTCATCATTGAAGTTTTTCATGGAAATCTGATTACACAAGAGCACAACAATATGTGTTCTCTTTTAAATGGAAATATCCGCTCTATCATTTACAATATGACACATTGATGAAGAACTAGTCTTTTGGTTAACTTTGGAGTTGGACATCAATATAGGATCTTAACATGCAATATTATTATGTTGACAAGGAACTAAAAGATGGTTTAAAAACTCCAATTATGGTTCTTTTACTTCGTATTCAATCAAATAGTTGAGCAGTCCCCAAAGCGCAGGGGTTCACATTAATATTTCCTTCCCTTCTATGTACCTTTAGGTTGAACTCGTGCAATCTCAATTTATAAGAGCCAAAGGAAGGGTAGATGCACCTGATGTTGAGTTGTATGACGATCTCTTATTCCTTTACAACAAGAATAATGATACATCAGCAGAACCAGCTGTCTTAAGAAGAGTGGCCGAAAAATTACAACTGATGGGGGTAGCTGACCTCACCCAAGAATCAATAGCATTGCATGAGATGGTTTCTGCCTCTGGAGATCCAGGGGAGAGCATAGAGAAGATGTCAATGCTACTGAAGAAAATAAAGGACTTTGTGCAGACTGAGAATCCTAATTTGGATTCTCCATCAAGGGAAAACTCTATTCCTTCAAGTTGCAGTGGACAAGTGCCCAAAGACGAGACTCACAAATCCATTATTATACCAGATGATTTCCGCTGTCCAATATCCCTGGAATTGATGAAGGATCCTGTCATTGTCTCCACTGGACAGGTAATGTATTTTTACCTAGTCAGTCTTTGATTACTGAAAATCAGTTTCCTCATATGCTCATTTTTTCTTCAAAAACCTTTATATTCAAGTCTCAAAGCACAACTACCTATTCCCTTAGTGTGATTTGTGTGCGTCTTTGCTCTTCTATTACCTTTCTTTAACATGTCCATTCCATCTTTGTAGACGTATGAGCGATCCTGCATTGAGAAATGGCTGGAAGCAGGGCATGAAACATGTCCAAAGACGCAACAAGCCATCACTAGCACTGCCCTTACACCCAATTATGTCCTCCGTAGCCTCATAGCCCAGTGGTGCGAGACAAATGGGCTTGAATCGCCAAAACGAGTGAGCTCTCGACCCAACAAGACTTCATTGGCATTATCATCTGCTGAACGAACCAAAATAGAAACTTTGCTGCACAAGCTCACATCCGGTAACCCTGAAGACCAGCGTTCCGCAGCTAGCGAAATCCGTCTCCTTGCCAAACGAAATGCTGATAACCGTGTTGCCATTGCCGAAGCTGGTGCCATCCCTCTACTTGTTCACCTTCTTTCCACACCTGATTCGCGCACCCAAGAACATGCTGTTACAGCACTCCTTAACCTTTCCATATGTGAGGACAACAAAGGAAGCATCGTAACATCTGGGGCAGTGCCTGGAATTGTCCAGGTGCTGAAAAAGGGAAGCATGGAAGCGCGTGAAAATGCAGCGGCCACCCTATTTAGCCTCTCGGTCGTGGATGAAAATAAAGTTACAATAGGTGGTTTTGGGGCAATCCCACCACTTGTAACGCTTCTTAGCGAAGGTACCCAAAGGGGGAAGAAGGATGCTGCAACAGCACTTTTCAACTTGTGCATATACCAGGGGAACAAAGGGAGAGCAGTTAGGGCTGGAGTGGTGCCCACGTTGATGCGACTACTTACAAAACCACAGGCTGGAATGGTGGACGAGTCGTTAGCAATACTAGCGATACTATCTGGCCATCCGGACGGAAAGACAGCAATTGGAGCGGTGGAGGCAGTGCCTGTTTTGGTAGAGGTTATTGGAACTGGATCCCCTAGGAACAAAGAGAATGCCGCGGCGGTTTTGGTTCACCTCTGTTCAGGAGACCAGAAATATCTTCTGGAGGCTCAGGAGCTTGGAGTGATGGGTCTGCTGGTGGATTTGGCCCAAAATGGAACAGACAGGGGAAAAAGGAAGGCCGGGCAGTTGCTTGAAAGAATGAACAGATTTGCCGAGCAGCAAAAACAGGCCCAGGCCCAAGCCCAAGCTGAGGCTCAGAACTAGCTGCCGCAGTGATGCTGTTCATGTTTGAGAACTTTTGTTTTCTCCGATACCGGCTTTGTTTCTTTGTTCGTTCTTTCGAGTATTTGAAGAACTTGGGGGGTTTTTTATTTGATTAGAAGGGGGAGGTGGAAGATCACCATCCCATCAGTTTAAGTTATTCATCTGATTTTGTTGGGTCGAGGTCTATACTGGATACTTCCGAGTAATTATTCATAGAATCAACAAAGGAGAAAGAAAGAGAGTGAGAGAGAGAGAAGGTTTGGAAATGTGAGCTGACATGTATGTTGAGTTGAACGACTGTAGCCTGTATAACTGTTAAGCATCCTCAAGTTTTTAATTGAAGGAGATGTTTCCCTGTATGTCAATCAAACTCTTCCATTCTTTTCCCAATTGAACTAGTTCAACAGTTTATGTATGAAGTTAGGTCATTGTATTTTTGCTTCCATGTGAAATGGGCTTTCCCTCTCCAATTGCATTCTGTGTCGAAGACTTGTAAATTCAGCTTAAACATAGAGTGATAGTGATTCTGTTGAAAACTGCCGTTTAAATCAGAGTTAATGTTGTCAATGAAAATTTGAAGTTTCAACGTTTTTTTCCTTTCAATGGTCATTTGGTTATATATGAAAAAAGTTACATTAGTGTTTCTCGCTGTTAGATTCGACTGTCATGTACTCCATTTTACTTTGAACAAGGGTTTTGATCCTTATTGAAAGCTGCATTTGTCCATTGGGACGTACCTGAAATCTCAGGCCTTCTTCCGGGCTTATCGTATTTCTATGATGTTTTTGAATTGTGTTTTATTTGAAGTCAAGCGTCATTTGGCAAATACCTGAAATCTCAGGAGCACCATGCTCAATTGAAGTTCTAGCTAGGTGGAGAACATGGTCCGTCAGTGCTACGGAGGAGCACCTGGCTGGTAAGTTGAGTGCAAAGCCAGTGATTCTCTTTGGAGCAATGAACTTATTAGTCCCCCTTTCTGGTACTATAGCTTGTTATTTCAGTGCTGGTGGGCATCAAGTGACAAGGCCACGTAGTGTTTGTCGGCATATCCGGGCTATCCATCTGTGTTTTAGTCGGCCCAAATGAGCCAACGGGTCATCTGGCACTGAATTTACCCCCCTCCTTTTAGTGTGCTTTGGTCATGATCAATGTACTATAGCTGCTTGTTTCATTTTGTTGGTAATGTCTTTTTGAGTTGTATAGTTTTGGTCACCGGTGGATTTTCATCCAAGGATTTTTGTAATCCGAAACTACTTTTGGTGTACGCTAAAATATTGTACCCATTTTTAACCTTGCCTACTAAAAAACAACCCCGTGCGTTTGGCTGGTGGTCGATGGTTGTAGTGGTACATTGATGCAGAGAAGCGTATAAAAAAGATGAACAAGAACGATCATGAACCAGAATTAGAGAAACTCTCTCTAAAACTCGAAATTTTATTAATCAAATCAACTAACTAGCCCGAAGGCTTACAAGATCAATATATAGAGGCTACGAAAACCCTAGGAATAAACGGGAAAAGGCAACAATTGCCGACTTAGCATAAAATAAGGAAAATTACCAAAAACGGAAATATTTGAGTTAGGCTCAAATACAGAAACTAGAATAAAAAAGATAGCTATGGCCAAAAACTTAGGTCAAAACGGAGTTGGATTGACCAAGTAATTAGCAGATTGATTATTTCCTAAAACGGCAAATTTGATGTTTCGGAGGCCTAAACGAAGGAATTAGGCCGAAAACCACCGGTACCCATGGGTCTATAGACCCTTGGGCCTTGATCGTTGGGCCGTTTCGCTTCAACCATAAGATTTGCGGATCAATCCGCCACTAGCCGTTTTTCCCACTTTTCTATCGAGCTGTTCCAAGTACCGGCACACGACCCAATCTGCATCATACGCCCTAGGTATACCGAAGTTAGTATTTCCTTCAAGAGGCGAAACATGGAAATCACATGTGAAGAAAACTAAAGGGCCTTTTCGGAATGAAAACATAACAACTTGACTCTCACACCAACTTGACGCGTTTCCTCTTCCGGTCTTCCTCTCTGTTCACTACTTTCCCATCTACCATAAACTAGCGCAATCCCCTTCAATGGTAAAATTTATCCAGCAAGCTTTTTCCATTCTCTATCACCTGGAGGTGTATATATATTTCCCCTGTTCACTACTCCAACGTAACGTTTGAGAAAGTGAAGGGATGGAGTGTGCGGCCCTTGAAGAGTTTCCGGGTGTGGCTGGGATGGTTTCCAAAAATCGATCCAACGGGTACGTAATTCTAGATTTAATCCTTTTAACTGTGACAAATGCATGATAGAGCATCCGCATCTCAGCCATTTTCCTTCGTTTGGTTTTCATTGTGGTCATTTTAAATTCAAAAATGCTAAAAGAAGCACAGTCGGCTTTTGTCAAGATTTAAAAAGTGTGTTGAAATATGTGAAAAATATATAAAAGTTGATGAAAGTTTGTTGAAACTCCTTGGAGTTAGTTGTCTTTATTGCTCAACGACCACCCCATAGATCTCATTAGAACTCCAAGACTCATGATTGAGAACCCTCTCAAAAGCTCATGTAGCTTCTCACGTCTACATGGTGGCTGCCAAGTTGGCAGCTTTAAAACCCTAGCTGCTTTTTGTATACTGCAGCAATGCTTGCTCCAGCATAATCAAGTTTGCTCAAGCACCTTGCTTACAGACCACTTGTAAAGTGCTTGAATACTTTTCTGCTGCTTCTTCTTTTCAACCGATAATTCTATTCCACATTTCTAAATAGACACTCTATAAACAAACAATGAAAAAGAAATTAGAAACTCGATAAATCGGGATATGCAAAAATGTGTGTTTTCTCAATGGAATTGCCAACACAAAGGAGCTCGGCTTTTTGAAGCTTACAAATTTAATTTGGGCACCGGAGACTCGACCACGTGAGGTGAGGTCACCCCAGACCAGGCTCTGATACCATGTTAGATTCCTTAGAGAGTTCCACTCTAAAATCAATTGACAATAGGTGGAGTAGTCTCTAGATTATATTAACCAAGCACATTTTAATGGTGTGGACAACTCTTTAGGAATAATCAAAAAACTTTTTCCATGTTAGACTGAATAGTTGTGAGTCAAGGGAAAGTGATGCTTCTTGCTTGAGTTCGTAGATCTTTTTGACATGCTTTGTTGTGTTCAAGGCATTTTTTTTTTGTGACATTTTTTATCTGCATTCCTTTTGCCTTCTTTATCTTGAAAGGATTAAAAATCACCGAAGTTATGCTCTTGCTCCTTTTTTTTTTTATCATAAATGATAGGAAAAAGAAGAATTAGCCGATAATGGGGTAAGTAGTCACTTGTTTGGACATTAGGATGGAAAATTGATTTTTTTCTTGGAAATTTTCTCTGATACACTGTGCTTCATTTCCGCATTGAATTGAACTTTTAGGTATGAAGCCAAGTTCAATGAGGAAATTGTTGGTGTACTCAAAAGCAAGCTAGTAAGTATGAATTCTCTGCCAACTATCTAGGAAATATGGATTCTCGAACCAAGAGTGTTTATTTGTGGTTGAAAGATTGGTCAGTTGGAGTTGAAATTCTTTTGATGTCGAAAGAGTGGAATAGTAACGTAATTTGCTTTAACACTTGAATCATTAGGTTAAATGTATGATTCGACTTTTGTGCCAATTCGATATGATTCTATTGCCTATATTTTGAAGGCATTGGCTTTCATGGTTACAGCCAATTTTGTGTTTCTCCTGTTTCATTCACATTCTGGTGCTAATGCAAGCTGTGTTATCTTCGAAAATAATGTGCAAGCTTACCGAAACTACTGAAGCATTAGGTGAAGACTAGTCTTGCATATTTGTTAATGCTCTACCACAAATGTAAGAATTGAATCATTGATGGCACCCTGGCAACCCTCGAATCTGACAACTTTGGTTTATTTCTACACTGTTCCACCAAATGGATTACTGGTTTTTTGGCTTTTCACACTTTACGAGACATGTAATTCTCCTCACATAAATCAATTGAAAAAAGACCACTGCCATTAGAAGGAATTTCTCACCCACTGATTGTAAGCAATAATAGGCTACATCACTAACACTACGCCTAAGAGACCGAACCCACTCTTATAAAAATTAAACGCCAATCTCCTAATGTCTTCCACAATGACATCTTGGTGATCTATATTAAATACTGTTGGGTCCCTTCTTATTCCAATTTTGTAGAGGCCCAATAATTTTTTGTATTAGCCCAAGTTTTTGTGTTGGCCCCATAAAAATTATTTTGTGGGCTTGTGTTTTAGTGGAAGTTTCTACACTTCCATTTTAGACCTCTTAATTTCCTTTGGAAACTATTTGAGCCATTTTGGCTTACCAAAGGAGCAAATCACCCCTGCAGCAGATTGGCTAAACGCTTAGCTATTCCTCCTTGAGCTACAATACTAGGCTAAAAATAGCCAACCACTATTCAACAGCCATCCATTTTTTATTCTCTCTCTCTCTCTCTCTCTCTCTCTCTCTCTCTCTCTACGGCCACAGGCAATCCCAACGGTGAAGAATAGTCGGTAGCGATGGAGGTTCCAATCAATGGCGATGGAGGTTACAATCGACGACAATGAAGGTTCCAAGCGACAAATGGTGGCGAGGGACTTTAGATCGATGAAGTTGCAATATCGACGGGACTTTCCAAGGACGAACGACAGCGAGGGACGGCGACAAACTACGATGAGGGACGGCGATGGGTATGGCGATATATGTGTGTGTGTGTGTGTGTATTTAAAAAAAAACGAAAAACAATATTTTAATAAAAGATAAGGTAAAATGAGTTGTATTGTTGGAGTGTTGATAGTAACAAGCTAGTTATATACATTGTGCATCAAGTTTTTTGGCCAAAAATTTAGCTTAGCTGTTGTTTTTGCTCTTAGACTTAAAAGTCTATTGGGAATTTGATTATTACAACACTTGAGGAATTGAAAAGGGGAGAAAAACGTGAGTTGCACAATGTGTGTTTTGAGTGTTCAATGTTGGTGACCGAAAGGAGAGAATCAAGTGCCGCCAAAAATTACAACCAAAAGTACATTTTTTGGGGTCTAACCCATTATGCCCTTATTAGTTACTCCCACGGTCCCTTTTGTGTATTTTATTTTTGGATATCCCTTAATAAGTGTAAATTAAAAAGTTAATAGGTAAAAATTTGTACAATTATTGTTTTGTACTTTTGAAAAGTTAATGGGAAGAGACTTAATGAGTAAAAGTGGAGGATAATTGTGAAAAGTGGAGATAAAAATTAATGTAAAAGGTGTAAAGTGGAGGTAAAAGCGCATTGATGTGAAAATAGTAATGATGATGTTTATTTAATAAATTAGATTTACGAAGCAACACACTTAAAAAATGGACGTAGGGAGTAATACCTACACACGTGTGTGTGTGTGTGTGTGTGTGTGTGAGAGAGAGAGAGAGAGAGAGAGAGAGAGAGAGAGTATCTACATAGGAGTATTTACTTTCCGAAACAGGATGGGATTTCCATATATAATTTTTCAAAACTACATACTACTTTGTTTCACCTCCTACTACTTTCCAAACCCAACTCACCAATTGCTTGGATACTCGCCACCACCATACTCATTGTCAATCCACCACCACCACACTCTCTCCTCACCATTGTCCCCTATAACCATCTTTCTCTCTCCTCCAGATCTCACCACAAAATTCAAGAAATCCCCCCTCCTCATCAACTCTCCTCACACTCGCCAAATTGCATTTGGTTTTGACTTTTGATGATCACTATGACAGAGATATTAACCACACCGGAGAAGGAAATGTTGTGAGTTTTTTGTTTTCATTTTAATAGGATTCATGATAAGCAATTCTATCATGTTAGGGTTTTCATGTACTGTGCATTGGTTTTGTTTGAATAAAAACCAATGATATACTATTAATCTACCATAAAATTCTACTCATGATTTGTTTATACAATTCAACCCAGGATTTATGGTAAATAATTTTACATGTTTGTTGTGAGTTTTCATGAATTGCGTATTTGATTTTGTTTGAATAAAAACAATGACGTATTAATTTACTATGAAATTTAACTCATGAATTTTTATACAATTTAACATATGATTCATGAAAATAATTTTACATGAATCTGTGTTGCCAAATTTTTTAGTATTTTGATGAAATTTGTAAGACATCATCAAGGCGTAATTACAATTAACCAATTTGTCTTTCACAAGCTAGAAAATAGTTTGAAAGGTTATTTTGACACCTATGCATCCTTTCACAGGCTACAAAAGGACAGTGTGGTCCATTTTAATTGGAATTTGATGATGCCAGATAGATTCTGTCAAAGTTCCTATCGGTTATGTCACGAGACAAGGTAATTTGAAATTTTTTAAACTTGAAGGGTCAATTTATAATTTTCAGAAAAAAAATGACCATTTTGAATGACATGAAGTTCAGAAGTAGAAATGTCAAAAACTATAATTTAAAAGCTTATCTACCGGAGTATTTTAGTCCCTACAAAACATACAGTACCAAGTTTCAATTTCATCCTTAAAAAATATTTTGTGTCAATTTCGTACTTATAGTTTCAAACGAATTTCAATTTTGTCCTTCCATCAAATTAATGATGGAAAATGCTTATGTGGAAAACAAAAAATGCTTAAAATACCAAAAAAAATGCTTAAAATATAAGAAAATGATTGATCTCAAAAAAAAAAAAGACGGAAAAATATGAAATTTTTTTAAAAACTGGAAAAAAATTCATTAGACAAAAAGTTAATGAAATTTGTCTAATGACTTTTTTTTTTGGAGATTAATCATTCGTATCGACGAGAAGAAACAGAAAAGTATAAAATATGGGTCGAAGTTAAAAAAAATTCATATAAGACCACTTTATATATATATATACAGTCCACTTCCGATCCAAACTCCTAGATTTTTTTAAAATCTGGACCTCTTTGATCCCGATCGAATTTCGATGATCCGAACTGTCCAGTGTGTTTAAAATGTGTTTTTTAGGGCCTTCGCGGGAAATCAACCAAAAAAAATACCGAGAAGGGCTTGATTCGAGCAGTTTTTCACAAAACTATACATATAACAGTTTTGTGAAAAACTGTTCGGATCAAGCACTTCCTGGTATTTTTTTTTTGCTGATTTCTCGTGGGGATCCTAAAAAACACCTTTTAAACACATTGGATGGTTTAGATCATCGAAATTCGATCAGGATCAATGAAAAAATCCGGGAGTTTGGATAGGAAGTGTGGTGTATATATATAAAGAAAAAAGTAATTCCTCTTGTCAATAAAGTATGGGCCGAATTAGACAAAAAGATTTTCCAAAGACGAAAGAATACCAAATAGCTATTTTTTTGCTATAAAGTGTCAGCCTTTGGCCCAATGAGTGTTTTAATTTCTCCAACCTTGGTTAGAATCATTTCTTTTCTCCCTCCAACTTGATGCAACCATTGTCAAATTTCTTTCAATAAATTTTATTGCCATTTCAAAAAAAAGTATCCTCTTATATAAACTTTTTTTGGTCGACTCCGGTCTTCGATCTAGGGTTGAACGGCAAATGGAAGACTTTGACCTCTAGTGGCATCGCCAGTCATCTTAGATGTAGATGTGTCCCGAACTGATTCCACACACATTTCAACAGCTAGAAATCACAGAAGCAGCCATGTAATTTCCTCCATTTCTATTTCTTTCCACGCCATACACATAATTTGCTTCTTCTTTTATAATATATCCCTTGGTAATATAATTTGAGTCTCTTATGACATTGTCTATTTTCAAATCCTAGATAATACAATATTTTTATAATTAGTTTTGTATAGTTCAAAAGTTCTCAATGAGATATTTAATTTGGCAACGTAAAAAAATTATAGCCAGAAGTACACATTTTGTGGGTTAAAAAGGGAGACATTTAAATAGGCTTTCTATTTTAAGACTTTAAGGCTGTGTTCAGATTGCTGCTTGAACAACGTTTTCAAAAAAAAGGAAAAACTTTCCCAAAATGGGCCCCACATTTAACGCCAACTACTTTTTTTGATCGGATGAAAAACACTTTTTTGAAATGGACCCCACTTTTAAGCCCAACTACTATTACAATTTGTGCTTACTGAGGTTAAAGCGAGAGAGTGAGAGAGAGAGAGAGAGAGAGAGAGAGAGAGAGATTCTGTTGGAAAAGTCCACAAAATCCCTCAGTCAAACAAAACTTCAACCCATGCGGTCAACATCTAACAATTTGGTCAATAAATTTTAAATTTCAAAAAAATACCCACACAGATGTTTTACAATTGGGATCTGAACAAAGCCTAATTAAGTCCCCATTCGAGTGAGTTTGAATACTTATGTTTTCATCCTAACATTAGTTATATGACCCATTATGCCCTTATTAGTTACTCCATCTGTAACAATTGTTCCAGCTGACCTGCTAACTTTTAGCTATCCAAACCACATGGCCAAAAGGTTAGCAGGTCAACTAGAACGAGTCATTACAGACTGTAACGACTCGTCCCAACTGATTTGCGAACTTTTAGTCTAATCATGTGGCTCAAAAGGTTAATCTCAAGTTATACAGTAACTCGTAGGGCATAGTTACATACCACATGTAATTCCCAAATCTTTCTGCTGTGGGACTAATTCCCCACCAAGGTGGGCTCTCACAATCTCCCCACCTTGTGATTGCAACGTCCTCGTTGCATTGGCCCAACATCTTTCGATCTTCTGGTGGCCATGGTATAGCAGTTAGTTCTGCATACCACTTTGTTCAACTTTGGGATTCAAGAGTTGGCTCATGTAGATTCTAGAGGCGGCCCCCACCATGTAGACCAGAGTTGTGCTCTTTTACCAATTGTAACAACCCGCCTCAGCTAACCTGCTAACTCTTAGCTCAAACACGTGGCTCAAAAGGTTAATCTCAAGTTATACAATAGCTTGTAAGGCGTCATTATATACCACATGTAATTCCCACATTTTTTTGATGTGGGACTAACTCTCCACCAAGGTGGGCTCTCATACCCTCCTTGTCCTGCCCCAAATCTTGGAGCATGACCGGCCGTGAACCAAGAGATAATTCTTGGAACATGAAGCCTAAACCAAATATATATATATATATATATATTTTACAACCCAAAATAACTAAACAGAATCTTGAATTATAAAAATTAAAATGTGAACCAAAACCAGCAATTTTGTAGCAAGTGAACAATGTCCCAAATTCTCCATACTCCAAATAAACAAAAGTGTAGAAGCTGTTAACAAAACTAAAAGAAAATAAAAATGCAAATGCCCTAGAGGTCCAAACGGTGGGTTCCGACACTTGCTCAGAGTCCACTATGATGCTCCACGAACTAACCTAAAAAGAATATGGAATAAATCCATCAGCTCACAGCTCAGTGAGTAGTTAAGCATGCTATGGGTTTAGAATACAACGTGACATACATTTTAAAGAACGATAGCGAGAGCTCCAAAGAAATGGTTTCAAATAACAAAGGTCAGTGGCTCAACAAGTGGTATCAAGGATATGAATGTCTGATTAGCGAATAACAAAAGCAATAATCAATTCACAAAAATATGCATTTATACCAATCAACCTCTCCAGGAATACTAGAACGACGAACAACAAGAAATAGAAATCTTTACCAAATTATGTGGGAACCATAATAATAACCATTGCCAAATATTTTCTCAGGGCTTAGCCCGTTGGATCCAACACCATACTTAAAGTCACCTCAAGATGGCGCCTCACTCTTTTCCCTAAGCTGATTCGCAATAGGGTCACAGGGTATTTCACAAGTCTTTTTTCTAGTGGCCAAAGTCAACACAGGATGGCGTCTGCGACTTTCCCTTGGACTTTCACAAATATATACATGGTCTTAAACACAAATGAAGAACATTTAGGAGATATCATGGAATCAACGAATAGCCAATAAGGAAATTAATATCAACTAATCACAGCAAGTATTTCAATTAACCTTTTATGCCAAAAGGTATGTCAATCATCAATAAATGTTCAATGAGCAAGATAACATTTATCCATCACAACGAATAAAATAATCTGTCAAGAATTGATAGGCTCAAGAGGAATCCAAATGAAAGGATCACATGCTCACCTTGATCAGAACGATAGATAGCAAAATGCAATATATGCTCTGAGTACTCGCTAACTGAATTATTGTGTACAAAAACCATAATTAGTCACATGATACCTACCTAGCAATTAGACTACTAGTAAAACTAATAATATAATACCTAAACATGGAACCAATCCCTCCAATAGAACTCCACCTCTAAACCCCAAACCACCGACACCATTAACCTTTGCAATCCCATGCAGTGATACTCTTGAATGTTTGTTTGAATTAATGCACATAACGTGTTCGATAAATTGACTGAGCGAGCTATGGATGTCACAACTGAGAGCTATTGTGGTTACTGGTTAATGGGGTTATTATTGCCAAAACTTGATACTCCGATTGATAAGTCGCTTGGGCTAGTTGTTGGCAGGTTAGTGTTTTTTATGTCTCGAAACTTGGATGAGCTAAAAAATACTCTAGCTGCTCTCAATCATTAATCATCCCCAACGAGCTAAAAAATACTCTAGCTGCTCTCAATCATTAATCATCCCCAACGAGCTAAATAATACTATGGCTGTTCTCAGTCATTAATCATCCCTAACTTGTTTTGGGTTCGATATGATAGAGAGACATTTTGCCTGTAGCATCATGAATCGGTCTGAGCCCTAACATCAATGGCTTCTAATAATGCCCACTTTATCTGTAGGTTCCTCCAAATGTAGGGGTTCAAAAATCGACCAGTGACTCGTGAGCAAGGGGGAAGGTGCTCAATATTGAAACCAAACATAGCCCTCGAAGATCTCACTTTGGTCCTTCATCTTCTTTTGATTTACTAGAATTCTGCATTAGAAGATGCTTTATGATCAATTTGGAAGGAATTAAGAAATTATAGAAGGAGCCAACTCAAAAGTGAAGTGATTTTACCACAAAAATGCTAATCGAGGTGGCTATGAACATTTTTAGATATCGCATACCATTCACATCATCAAGGTTAAGAATTTTCTATTGGTAAATTACTAAATTAGCAGGAGCAAACAGAATTTTCTACCTGCTAGAGTTGCATGGAAGCTCCACTCTTCATGTATGGCGTGCTTAAAACCAGAAAAAAATAATCAAATGGATATTTAAAGCATGGATCATGAAAAATGCTTTTTAATGATTATTTTGTTAAAGAAATGTATCAATACACATTTCATATTTGGGGTAGGTATCAAGGTTTTAAATAACAGTAGCGATTGCGTTGCGGTAGTGGGAGTATCAAATGATACGAAGCAAGAATTGCATGTCACGACCGTGAATATTTTCAGATTTTTTGGCGCCAAGCACTTGAACTAGCAATAACGATCATGTAGCGGCCGAAAAATCAGATAAAAATCGATACATAGCGGGAATCGAATGTAGTTATCTGGACTCACAAAATGTGGTTATCTAAATATTCTAGACTATTTTTTTTAAAGCCTATTTAGGATTAGATGTGGTTAGCTGACTCACAAGATGTGGTTATCTGGAGATTCTGGACTACATCTTTTTCTTTTTTAAAGTCTATTTGGGATCAAATGTAGTTATATGGACACATTATCAAAGGGTTCGAATTCAACACATAGCAAATACACATGTATATATACTTCCAACATTCTATACATCTTCTAGATTTCTACTAGCATGTGTTAAATTTTAGTCACTGAGGAACAAAAAAAACCTCACTTCACATTCAATTAATGCCCTGCTATAACACCTCAACTACCAGCACTGGTCCATCTCCCATGTGAACTTGGAAAATCCCGTCGACATGGAAAACGGACCCACCTCCCAGTCCTCAGCCTCTGTGCAAACCTTCTCTCCGGTCGAATTCCCTTCGCTTTCTCCAACTTGAAGCAAGTCCGAAGCCTCGACCTCAACGCCAACCTGTTCGCCAGCGAGTTCCTGGTGAGTCTCACCGAGTTGGCTCGCTTGAAGTGGCTAGATCTCTCTAGAAACTCGTTCTGGGGTTCGATTCCGTCTGCAGTCAATAATATGAAGCAATTTACTGGACTTTTTTTGGAGGATAATGAGTTCACAGGAAATCTCTCAATCATCATTGGGGTTCAATTGGTAAACTTGAATTTGTCCTTCAACTATCTCGAGGGTTTGATTCCGGCACCCTTTCGGGTTTCCCTGCTAGCACATTCACCGGAAATGTTGTTCTCTTGGTGGTGGCGTAAACCGCGGAGATGCGGTGTGGTGGGCAGAAGGCGACAAATGTGGGTGGCAGAGGAGTGGCATTGAGGGGGAAATTGGTGGAGAGGAACAAAAATGATAGGTACATACCCTCTCAACCACTCCCTCTCCTACAGCGTGTGTGGCCACCCTGGAGTGGGTGACTGCACCACACGTGTGAGAGAGGGGTAATGTGGAGAAGTGGTTGAAGAATCTATCATTATTTATGGAGGAGAAGGAATGGATGATGAAAACATTATTTTACGATCGTAGTCGGTGAATGACGTTTTCTTGCCATTTTTTATAATGAGGGTAAAATTATAACTTTGTCCCACGAGTGGACCAGATATGTTAGAAAAATGTCAGGTGAATTAGAAGTATTAGGAAATAGCTATAATGGACCCAATAGCAATTGGCCCTAAATTTTACTACTCTCATTGACTGCATGCTCCGATCCTACTCATTCACTCCATGGAAGATGATCGCAGTCCCCAGTATATATATATATATATATATATATATATATATATATATATATATATATATATATATATATATATATATATATATATATATATATATATATATATATATATCTATCTTCTTTTTTTTTTTTTTTCTCCAGTTCATTCAATTCGTAGAATCTGTAAAGGCAATTAAATATGGATGCTGGAAGAAATCAGTAGTATGATGCTCAAATCTCGTAACTCAAGCTATGCATTAATTCTTCTATGGCTTCCTCTTCATACTCCGAATTGCTAAAAGATACTAAATACGACGTATTCTTGAGCTTTAGGGGCTTAGACACCCGTAAAAATTTCACTGATCACCTCTACAAGGCTTTGAAGCGAAACGGGTTTCGTACATTTTGAGCCGGCGATGATATTGAGAGGGTGTTGACACGGAATTCTCCAGGTATAGGAGAATTTGCGATGCCAATACGGAGTGGTGCTGCGAGTGTGCAGGCGTGCTAGGAGATAGGAGATCTCCGAAGAAAATAAGGAAAAGCGCCTAAGATCTGAAATAAATTCTTTTCAAGCAAAAGTGATAACTTGATTAAGAGGAACTAAGTTATAATGGTTTGAGTGCCTTGAACAAGGACTTCAACAACAAAAAGAAAAGAAGATTACATGGAAAAGGAGAAAAAGTAGAAAGAAGAGAAAGAGAGGAGATGAGAAGAGAAAGACATGATAGAGAGGATAACAATCGACTAACTCGATGGTTAGGAAATCAATCACAATACTGCTGTGAGCTTTTGGTGTGTGAACCTCTTTCAAATTGCACTAAGGTTTATATTTATAGAACTGCAATTCATCTTGTAACCGCTGTGAATAAATGCCCATAACGTGGAAACACGTCCCTTGTTTTGTGCGTTTTTTATATTGCTCTTGATAACCGTTTATCCACATCCTCCATTGAGCCGAAAATAACTCCCCAATAACATGATAATTCCCACATGTGTTTTCAACTCAATAATAATATTATACATAATAAGATACATGCCTGCGTGTTTTGGGTTTTTTTTTTTTTTTTGATGTGTAAAAGTTAAATTCCAAAGTGATGAATCTTTGACGATAAAATTCATTGTCCAGCCAGTTTACTGTTTTTAGCGCCCATTGCTAAAAGTTCTTTTGCCTAAAAGTGTTTCGTGTTGATACACACTTGTGAAAGATAATTTATCCACTTTGTATTTTGTTAGTTAAAATTTAAGAGGCTCATCTTTGATTTTTTCTTTGGGCCTCTGAAAAGTCAGGACCAGGCCCAAATATTATACCGGACGATTTTCGTTGTCTGATATTCCTGGAGCTGATGAAGGATCCAGTCATTGTCTCCACTGGGCAGGTAGTATTTCTTTACCTAGTCGTTACAAGTCAGTTGCATTTTCTATTCAAAAACTTGTGCTTATACCGAGGGAACAAAGGGAAGGAAGTTAGAGCTGGAGTGGTGCCCGTGTTGATGCAACTACTTACAAAACCACAGGGTTGGATGGTGGACGAGGAGTTAGCAAGACTAGCGCTAGCAATGCTTGCGATACTATCTAGCCATCCGGGTGGAAAGACAGCCATTGGAACTGCAGATGCAGTACCGGTTATGGTAAAGGTTATTGGAAGTGGATCCCCCATGAACAAGGAGAATGCCACTGCAGTTTTGGCTCAACTTTGCTCAGGAGACCAAAAATATCTGGTTGAGGCTCAGGAGCTTGGAGTGATGGGTCGGCTGGTTGATTTGGCCCAAAATGGAACAAATTGGGGAAGGACAAAGGCCTTGCAGTTGCTTGAGAGAATGAAGTACAGATTCGTCGAGAGCCGAAGCAGGCCCAAACTGAAGCTCATGCTCAAGCTGAGGCTTGGAACCAGCCAGCGCAGTAATGTTGTTGGTGTTTGAGAAATTTTGGTTTTCTCATATGCTAGCTTTGATTCATCGAGTCTTTTAAAGTTGGGTGGTTTTGATTCGATTACAAGGGGGAGGTGGAGATCACCATCCCCTCAGTTCAAGTTATTCATCTGATTTTATTGGGTTGAGGGCTATACTCGGGGACGGATCTATGTAGGGGTAAACTAGTTTTATAGTATTGTACTAGGCTTTAAATTTGGGAATGAGCAATATGATTCATAACATTTTTTATGATTAGTAACATTTTGATATGTCTTGTAACTTTTATAAAAAAAATCATAACTTTTATATGAAAAAATCATAACTTTTGGAAGGGTGTGTATCATACGCACCAAAATAAGGGATGTGTAGTCTAGCCTTTTTTCATTTGTGTTTAAGCTTAGTAGAATTTGGTGCCTCCGCTATGCAGAATTCCTAGATCCGTCCCTGGCTATACTAGAGACTTGAGAGAGAGAGAGAGAGAGAGAGACAAAGAAGGTATGTTAATGTAAGCTGACATGTATGTTGAGTTGAGGTTTGGCCTAAAAAGTCAAATTAACTTATTTTTTTGTCTTTATTTGATTTTTTTTTTTTGCGTTTGTTAGTTTTGCATCAATTTTTTTTAGTGTTATTGGTTCGTCACGGCGAGAAAAATACAAAAAGGTAGTAAAAGATTATGACTAGAACTCTCAATTTTTTGAATAAAATGTAAAAAAATTGACTTTTTGACTTATTTTTGTAGTTATTCGGAAAAATTTATGATTAGATCATAATTTTTTATTTTTTTATTCCTCTTGTTGAGACAAACTAAAATACACAAAAAGTTGATGCAAAAGTAAAAAACACGAAAAGAAATCAAATAAAGACGAAAAAATAAGCCAACTAACTTTTATGCCAAAACATACCTGAGTTGAACCACTATAACATATGCACTAATTGTTAAGCATTCTCATTCTCAAGTTTTTTAAGAGAAGGAGATGTTTCCCTGTAACCCAGTTAAATTCTTTCATTCTTTTACCTATTGAACAAGTTCAAACACTTCACATTTGAAGTTAGGTCATTATATTGTTGCTGTCATATGTGAAATGGGCTTGCGCTCTCCAATTGCACTCTGTATCGAAGAATCGTAAATTCAGCTTAAACATCGAGTGGTAGTGATTCTTTTGAAAAAAGTGATGTTTAATTCAAATAGATGTAAATGAAAACTTGAAGTTTTAAAGTTTTTTGACTTTTTTCCTGTTAATGGTCATTTGGTGTTATAGTCTAGCGTTACATTCTGAAAACCCACGCCTTCAATCTCTTCCAATGATCTGAATGGTCCCGTTCATTTCCAAGTTATAGTAACAGCATAGGTAACCCAATAGGTTGGCCTGATGGTCGAGGCTTGTTAGTTCGAAATTTGTTCCCTTTTGAGGTTTCAAGTTTGCAACCTCTTAGATACTATTAATTCCTTGGGGGTAACTTCTTCGGGATTAATCCATACAAAACTTTGTTATGGCTTTACTTGGGATCCCCGTTAATGGACATTGGAATTGGTCCCTAAGAGCAAGGAAGCCAATGAGAGACAAGCGGTGGCGGCTGCCGCCACAAGGTTTTCAAAAGATTCAATTATAGAATATAAATTTTTATTCCCCAATTATATAGAATCGCCACCACTAGATTTTTTACATATTTCATCCTCTAGTTTTTCCCCCCCTAAAAAGATGCCCCAAAAAATAGAACAAGCCAAATTCATAGTGGAGTTTGTATTTTTATTTTTAAGTACATATTTTCGCTACCATAAAGGTAAAATTCTAGCTCCGTCCCTACCCAACAGTAGTCTATACATGCGTAAGTTAGCCCGAACACATGAATTATTAGAAAACAAAACCGCAGGTGGTGCTCAACTTTATCCAGGTGAGTTTGATTTTTGAGTGTGTGAATTTACATGAATCTGTGGATGTGAAAAGGGTTGGGCAACAAGCGATGGTTCTTGCCTTCTTTGACCAATGTATGCTTATGCTTTGGTTGTTAAATCAAAAATCGTTTATTTTTGTCTTTATTCAAAAAAAAATTGCATTTGTTAATTTTGCATCTATTTTTTTTTGTAGGTTATTGATTCGTCTCGATGTGAGGAATCTAAAAAATGTAATTAGCTAGTTTGTTTTATTCCATCACCATGCTTGTGCAGCCTTTTAGAGAGAGTTGAATTGAAATATAGAATTCGTTCCTCTTTTTGGGTCATGCTCGACTTAGAATGAAGATGTTAATGGCCCAATGGAATGGAAAACAACCAACTGGGCTTAGGCCCGACCCAAAGAGTAAGGTCTAGAAAAGACTTTACAAATAACTTGAAATTGACGTTTACACCTCATGTCCATCACTGTTACAAATTACTGTATTTCATATTAGATCTGAGCTATTCATTCTAATTTTTTGAATAATTTTGAGAGGATTTCTGGGTAATGATGCTCGAAAATGGTAGTAGCGCTAGTTCCTAGCCAAAAAGGATTAAGCAAACAATGACGTTTCCACTTTTTGGTTTTGTTTTTATTTAATTTTTTTTTTTACATTTTTTAATTTTGCGTCATTGTTTTTAGGTTTGGTGATTTGTCTCGAGAGAGAGAATTCAGAAAAATATAAAATTATGACCAAAACGTAAATATTAATTTTTTGAAGAAAAAAAGGCCCTTTTTTTGTCTTTTTCAAAAAATTATTCAAGTTTCTGTGAAAAAAATTGAACATAGACAGACCCAAATATTTCAAAAAGTTCATAAAGTCACACAAAAAAGTTAAGAAGAATGACACCAAATTCCTTTTATTCACATTATCAAAATTGCCCATTAAACATGCGGTTCCGTTAATCATGAGTCTACAACGAAGTAACGACATAATTCGAGTTCAATTTGAACCACTCACAATTACACGAGATCAAGATACAACATCCGTAGGAGCTAATCAATCTTCACTTAATTCTTCTTATTCACAGTTTTGGCATCATTGGTATCTGTTTTCACCGATTACTTCTAACCCAAATCTTATTTTTCTTGTTGGGCAAATGAGATATCTCATATATGAACATTCTAACAACAGAAACCCGACTGACTTTAGTAAATAGAGATAACCATTCTAACAACAGCAGCCTCGACTGACTTTAACGGAGAGAGATAGGCTGGAAGATCCTCTGTCCCACGGACCCTGTCTGACCTCCCTATCCCATGCACCTTTCCTCACCGTTCATCTAGGCAATCAACGGCTCGAACAGAGCTGGCTCTGGGCTAAAGCCCGTAAAGGAACCGCTTTAGGTCCCCAAATTTTGTCTAATTTTGGGAGCCCCCAATAATATAGGTCCATATAATTATTAGGTATATATAAAAAATTAAGTTTAATTTGTCTAATAATTTGAGGGCCTAATTTAAAATAAGACCCAAGTGAAAGGGTCCAAATGAAATATGATTTAGCACCTATTTCATTGTTTTGAAAAATTAAGGGTCCTAAGTGTCAATAAAGGAGTTAAACATCATGAGGTTAAGATCATGAGCACAGCAATGTTTTAAAACTCGGACCGGTGAGCGAACCGGAAAAGGGACCGGGCCGATGGGTCACCGGTCGAACCGGAATCGACCCGTAATCTCATAATTATGTTAAATAATATATTATACATATATAATTTAATAGAATAAACATTTAAAAAAGTGAACTTTGATAGCTCAAGTATTTTCTAGTCAATTCTCCCTCAATCCCACATCGGTGGGACAAAAAATCAATCTTTATTTTTCCTTCTATAAAAGGTGGTTACCTTCACTCCTGTATTCAATCCCACATCGGTGGGACAAAGAGTACATCTCTTGTTTTTCCTTCTATAAAAGGTAGAGAAGTCTTTAATCTTCGCTTAGCATCAGCAAAAGGCGTGTGAGCTGGCAACAGCTCACTGCTAAGATAAGTTTCTGCGACGTGTGTAAGCATTGGTCATAAATGTGTGCAAATTTCAGTTCAAAATTTTCCGGTCCGAGTTGATAGACCCAGCTGCAGTTCGAACAAGTTGGCGGTTCGACTGTCCGGCTTGAACGAGTTTCATATTTTAGACCGGTTTTTAGAAAGAAGCGGTTTTTGAATGAAACCGAACCGAAGGTCCGGTTGACAGAAAAAAATGCAACAATCAGTGAAGATTCGTGATTTCTTTATGGGTAATTTTTTTTTCCTGTTTCTTCTTTGGAGAGATTTTCTTATTCTCTCTAATGGATAATTGTTTTCAGAATGCGTAGATTGCTTACAGAATACTGCTAACTATTCCGGTTACAATTGCCTCTGGGGAAAGAAGTTTTTTGAAATTCAAGTTGATCAAAACCTATTTTAGGTCGACCATGTCACAAGACAGATTGAATGGATTGGCTATGTTGTCTATTGAAAAGGCTATGGTGGAGAAACTAGATTATACAAGTTTAATTAGTACTTTGCTGCTAAAAACGCGAGAAGAGTAATATTTAAATGATAGTTTTTAATGTATTGTAATGGCTATCGATTCTAGGTACTTGTGGTCTCAAATTATTGTATTATCTTCCGTGTGAATGTTTTTTCTTTCTCTTATTGTTCACTATGCAAAAAAAGATTGAGGGCCCATTTTTTTTTCCTTTAAAAAGTTCGCTTTAAGCCTCACAAAACTCAGAACTGGCCCTGGGCTCGAACGCCATTTCCGCCCCGAATAGATCTAAGTCATCCATATTCATTTGTGAGTAATGCTACAATGTGCTTTTCTCAATATGAGATTTTGTGACTCAAAATATGAGATTTTGTGGCTCTAAATATGAGATTTTGTGGCTGGAGATATGAAGTGCATATGGTATACAACTTCATATGAATAGTCACAAAATCTCATATATTTTCAGAAAATCTCATATTTGGAGCCACACAATCTTATATTTGGACTCATGCGGATTGCTACAGTAATGCTACAGTGCCACAATCTCATATTTGGAGCCACAAAATCTCATATATTTCCAAAAAATCTCATATTTGGTGTCACAAAAACTCATATTTTTAGCTAGAAAATCTCATATTTGGTGCCACAAAATCTCATATTTTGGAGTCACAAAATCTCATATTTTGGAGCCATAAAAATCTCATATTTCCGTATGGGGTGCATACCATGTGCCATATTATATTTGGAGCCACAAAATCTCATATTCTCTCATATTTGATGCCACAAAATCTCATATAGGAGGGGGTGTACATTGTAGCATTACTCTTCATTTGTGAATCCGAACAATTGATTTCTCGAATGGACTGTGAGGATGAGTGGGACAGAAAAATTGGACAAGGTTGGTGGGACAAAGGATCCCGCTATTGTATTCCAATCTATTGCTGCTTTATTTGTCCTAGCTAGAGTAACACCATTGGACTGCTAAAATGGATGCTATTCCCAACTTATAGCAACCCCGCCTAACAAGAAATGACTACTCCCTCCGTCCTAATTTGTTTGCCCCTTTTGGGGAAGTGGATTTTTAAGGGGTGTGAAAACTTTGTATTAACTTTTCTATTTTGCCCATAAATTCAGTCAATATTACTGTGACCAAATTTGTAAGGGTAATTTATTATACAAAAGTCAAAACATATTCAATATGAATTTTGTTTGATAGATATCAATTAATTTTATTATACAAAATTTGCAAAATCATAAAAACCTTTATAAAATAAAAGATAATAGACTAGCCAATTAAAATGGGAAAAATACTTTTTAAGGGTAAAATTGGAAAGTGACCCAATTTTGATGGATGTTTTTAGAAGTATGACAAATATTTTGAGACATCCCAGAATAAAAAGAAAGACCAAGAAATTGGGAGGGAGAGAGTATTTATCCAGCGGTTTGGGACGATGCCCCTATACGCCTTCTCGGTACACATTTCGAGCAACAAATTATGACCTTTTGGATTAAGATTTGCCCAACTTACAAAAGGTAGTTTATTAATGAGATTCTATAAGCTCAGAATGAAGTAGCTTGGCTTGACTTGAAAGTACTTCTTTTTACTTCGCTTGCCCGACTAACAAGAAATGGCAATTGCATTAGAATTGTGCACAAACCCCATTGGAGTAAACACAGATAACCAACACAAAATTAACATGCTAAAAGACAACAGTGGCAAATAACAAACAGGTACCACTGGACTCTGGAGCATGTCAAACAAAAGGGCAATGCCATTACTGTTCTGGCACAAACCAGCAGTGCAGCTACATAGTACATACCCATAAAAAGTACTAGAAATTGTCAAAAATTTGAAATCACTCAGATTCTCTCAGACAAGAATATATATTTAGTATATATAGTTTATGTTAAGTGTGGGTTTTCACTGTAGTATTTTCGCCAATTAGAATTTGAGTCCGAGAATACTGATAATACGAAGAATACCCTGGAAACTCAGCTTACATGTATTGAAAATCTTCATAATTTGGGATAAACTACTAAATTGGAGCATGTTGAACGACACTATTGAATGATGCTAGCAGTTAAAAGGTAACGAAATTGAAATAAGCTCATGCTACAAATCGAAATCACAACTCTGCACACAGTACCCCTTTCAAACACATGACAAACAAGACACTAGTGCTTCTGCAAAACATAAATAAGAAACAAATTAAAACAACCTAAGACACACATAAATAAAAACATGCACACAGCAACCAAGTAACGAAAATGTTAGAGGAGATTGCTAGGGGAAGAAGAGTTGACACCTGAAATTTCCCTCCATTGGATCCCACCACAAAACTGATCATTGTTTTCACAAACACCCATGAACTGCCCTGATAAGTTAAGCCTTAATTGGCTTTCTTCCATTTCCATTGGAGCCAGCTGAGAAGTACTAGCACCAGATCTTGCCTGATCAACAGATTCATGACTCTGGTATTGGAAAAAATTCACCGGGGCCTCAAGACCGGTCAAGAGAGGCAACCGCCACTGCTCCGCCCCTCCAACCGATAAACAATTGCTACTTCCACTCTGAAACCACCCTAAACAAGCCTCTCCACCATCACCACTGCCGTCACCGGCCTCAATTTTCGGCTGAAACCCAGCAACACCCAAATGGCCTCCACCGCAAGTTTGTATATCATCCATGAAGTGCGTTTGCAAATGTGGTGATAGAGTGGGAAAATAATTCGTTGTTTCAGTGCTGCATCCAGAGGGAGTACTGGCACTGGCAGTTGCACTACTTGTGATGATCACTTGATGATGAGATTTTGAACTACTTTTGCTTTTGCTCCTCTTGTTTTTGCGGCAACCTCCACCCACCGGAATATTCCTCACGGCACCTCCCCTAGTCCAGTACCGGCGACAAGTCTTGCAAAAGTGGCGGGGCTGAGAGAGGTTGTAGTTATTGAAGTAGCAAAATTTTGTGTCTGTAGATTCGCACCGGGGACATTTTAGTCCTGCCTCCGGTTGTGGTAGCTTTGCTAGTCGGGCTTTATCTGCCATTGAGTTAGCTTTGACAGGGGCACCCCCACCACCCACTTGAGACAGTGGCGGCAGCGGCGGCTGAAGTTGATGATTTTGGTTGCCACAATACCCTTGTAGGTGATCTTGTAGTTGTAACTAGAAAATACAAAACAAAAAATATATATATAGAAAGTGAATGCAAAAAAGAATTGAATTTTGTTATACGAAAAAATAAAAATGCAAAGGTATATGAAAAGAAAATTACTGATCTTTTTTATTATTCTTTTCTTCTTCTTTTTTCGGGTGAAGTGGAAAGAAATTGAAGGAACCTACATAGCTTACCAGGTGCCAACGTTGATCATAATATACTGGAACAAATGAGGAGAACATATTTTTCTTGGTTGATCTTGTCTCTAATTTAATAAAGGTTGATGGGATTTATTTTGGGGCATGAATATATGGTGGAGAAGTTCAAATGAGAGGTGAAGAGGAAAGAACCCAACGGAGAGAGTGAAGAGAGAAGAAAAGAGAAAGAAGATGGAAGGAAAGAAAGGAGGGACTTTGTTGCTGTTTAGTCCTTTCTAACATTCTCCATGTCTAATTTGTTTTTATATTGTTAGGGCTTTGAGTGGGAGAAGTTTCTTCTACTTATTGCATGGAGAGAGAGAGAGAGAGAGAGCAAGTGGGAACCCCCTCCAAGTAATTAGTGAAATTCCTGATGTCCGGGTGTGGGGTGGTGTTCACCCTTTGGGGCTAAACTCCACTTTTTGGATCTCTTGGAAATGATGTGAGTTGATAGGCGCGCAATGTCATAGATATAAACGCTTAAGCAGGGCAAATTAGTGCGTTAGAGGCGCGATTTTATTCCATTTTTCACTTGATGTGGTGTGTCCTTGGTTTTTCGTGTGTTTGGTTGTTTTGTAGGGAACAGATCAGAAAAGAGCACGTGAAGTGGACACATGGCGGTCAGGCACGTAGGGAACCAGTGGGGCCCAAGTGGGGACGGCCAAACAAGCGTGGAAGGCATTTTAGAAGATCCGTGATCGATCTGAGGGGATTGTCGTATCAGTCGATACGATCAACTTTATCATACTGAACGAGCGTATGGGTATCGATCTGTAACTTCTCCTGTATCGATACCGAATGCCATATAATTGGCCGTTTGACTTTGTTACGAATTTTGACTTTGGTAGGGAGTATAAATACCCCGTTTTTGGGGCAAAGTAGGGTTCCACGAATTTTCCTTAGGTTTTTGCTTTTCAAATTTTCGGTTACGGATCTCCAGTTCTTCATTCAGCTTTACGCTTTCAGTTTTATTTCCCAGAATTCCAGTGTTCAGATTGTTTTGCGGATTGGTAATCAAGTTTAGTTTTTTTTTTCCCTTTGCAATTTGTGGTATTGTTCTTCATCATTCTTATATTCTATTCGTTAAGCATACGTAGATCTAGGTTTAATTTGATTCCTGCAATCTTTATAAGCATGAGTGAGTAGTCGCATTGAGTGCGGCATGAGCGAAAAAGCGCGCGATCTAGGCTAGTCGATATCTCACCTCGGGGCCGAATTAAATCAATTTTCAAGCAATTTTGGAAACTGGAAACTTTTCTAACGAACAAACCCAGGCATTACCGGAATTCGAATGCGCACGGAATCTGGTGACAGGTGGTGCGCATTCGTTAGGAAACCTTTCTCAGATTCTAAAATCAGTAAAAGGATTAATTGTGGCCCGAGTAATTATTGGCTAGGCTAGGTGTGGACGCTGGGTTCCCACAGCTACGCTCCCTTTATTATTTCGCATTTAATTAGTTAAATTAGCTTAGTGGTTAATTAATTAATCTCATAAATCGAAGGGGTGGCTACCTAAGAGCCAGTTCAAACTGCACTCCACACTTTTAAGTCAAGCACTCCAGTCGTCTCGTGATTATTTCCGGTGCTTCCTAATTATTGTCTTCAAGACCTGGCCGGTAGCCCCTACGCCGTGACGCTGCCTTTACTTGTTTTATTTTCAATTACCCGGTCGGTCAAGCATGAGTATTACTTGCCCCCCTTTTCTCCGTGATTCCTGCAAATTAAAGCAAAAACCAATTAGTATTATCCGGCCAAAGGTTATTGGAAGGCACTTTGAAACTTAGAAGTTAGAACTCACCTAATGAGAGAAGTGTGAGCTTAACTAAGGGGAAGAGAGCATACCTATAAAGGTTTATCAAAAGGGTATTTATTGAAGTTCCTTGGCTTGGGGGCATGCCATCCTCGTGATCAGGCGACGTTACCGACAACTCTCCTCCAACAGTCAATACCCAACATTCACCTTTTGAACTAGCGTCACGCACAATGTTTTGCAAGTGCAATTGGGTGGCGGGAATGGCAATCTGCCATGTGGCAAAGACTGGTGTTGGGTTTTTTTGGGTTCACCCCTTAGTGGGCCCAGTTTATCCCATTGGGCCGGTAGGGACGAATTTGTGGTTACTCTCTCATTTTGCTCTAAGGTTCACTTGTGGTGAGTGTGTGCACTGTATATGAGTGAGTGAGAGAGCAGGAGAGGGAGAGAGATACACAGGAGGGTGAGAGTTTTTACATCTTTGTATATTTTGATTTATACATAGTGAATTTTTCTCTGAAAATCTGTGCTTGTCTTTCTCGTGTTTGATTGCTCTTTGTGCATGTGTTGTGGTGTGTTAATCTGGGCTGGAAAACTCAACAACTAGATAGGCGCCACAGGACCGTGTGAACATTGAAGACCACGCGCTTGGTACATTGCGCGGTCGCACCATATGGTGTGGCTATATGCGCCAGAGGACCAGACCACAGTATTGTATAACTATATAACAATGCCTAGTGCATTGCGCATCCGCGTTGCTCGGCGGACATACATTGGTGCCTTGTGGTAGAGTTGTACCGATGTACGATTAAGTTCATTTTTTGAGTGGTTGCGTGCCCTACAAGATTAACAGTTTAGATTGTCACAATTGACACACGGTGATACCCACAATGGGTAGTGGAAACTGGAAACTATGAGGTTTCCACCTCATCCGGACATAACTTCAACTCAATAACAAATTCAAGTTTTACAAACAGTAAAGTTTTCCTCCTATTTTCCTTCCATTTTTCTCTCATTTTCTTTTCTTTTTTTTTTTTTTTCTCACTTTTTCCAAGTTCCAAACACAGAGTAAGCAAATTTCTCACATTTCACAAAAGTAAATTAGGGGTCTGGTACAGGAGGAGCTTGATCTGGTGGGCTCCGAAACCTTAAGATATAGAGGCGCCATCCAGAGCAATCATTGAATCATTATGGACATACAATGCCAGGGGTAAATAAATTTTAATTTGTACATAAAATGTGCAAATTTTTAGTTGGTTTGAGACTATTCTGCGTCCCATATGAATAATTGGAGTTGTTCGTATATAATTATACTCCGTAGAAAATTAATTCAATCGGATATCAATAAATGTTTTATCCGTTTATCTAGTTTTTGGTTCATTTATCTAGTTTTTTTGTTTTGAACCAAAAACTAGATAAACGGATGGAGGATTTACCGATTTTCTATTGTACTGATTTTTAACAGGGTATAAGTAAATATTAGGAACGGCTCCGATCATCCGCGTGGGACCAGAGTGGGCCCAAATAAAAACATTCGTACATTTTTCGTGCAAAACCTCTTTACCCATGTCTTTTCCCATTATGGAGCACAGTCACGTAGTGCATGTTCCAAATTAATTATGCACCAATATTTACGTAGAATCTGTATACTTTGTCATACATCTCGCGAGAATATGTGGTGTTGAAGTCTCAAAGCACTGTAATCTGGAAACTCTTATAATCAAGCATCTATCCCCTACTGATTGTCTCTACCCTTTTTTCTTTTTCTTTTTTTTTTCAAATCAAAGTGATAGTCTATTGCCCTAAAGCACTGTCATCTGGAAACTCTGATAATCTTTCTTGTTTTTCATGCTGAATAGTACCTTTTATCCGCATGCAAGTGTTCGTCTGTTCCTAACACAAAAATTGGGTAAAAAAAAAAAAAAAAAGGTGTCCTCCTAATATCAAGGGCGGTGGAAATTTGTTAAAAGCATGCACGCAAGTTTCAACTTTCAAAAATCCCGCATTCTTTGGCCTTCGTTGAACTAAGTTCCCTAACTTGTTAACCACAACACACTGAAATATTGGCAATGGTAAGTATCCCAAAAATTAAATCAGTGGTTTAAATTCACTTAGATGTTTATCCGAACCACTGATTTCATTTTTGGAAACATTTTCTGGGGAATTTTTTTGGGGTACTTACCAATTTCCTTGAAATATATGCTACTAGTAGTACAATTTTTTTGACCTAATTTTGAACCAGAATAACGTGGTGACAGCATACTTTTTCCTCCACACAAGCGCATCGTTGTGGTTTTGCTTTTATGTCTTGGGTGTTAGGGCCGCATATGTGCACAACGACTAGTCTTAGGGGTTCAATCTTATTGTTCACTTGCAAAGAAGAAGGCACGGAACTGGGAAGCCCATAGTGAGCAACTCACTACAGGAATCTTAGTAGTCCATTCTTATTTTGGACAGTCCGAATCTTAAATAAACTGTTCTCACGGACTGTTAATTTAAGATCCGAATTGTCTAAAACACTTTAAACGACCGAGATTTATTCAATACAGGGTATAGTGTCTACATGTGGGTCCCCCGCCCCCAAAAGGCCCATCAATCCTTTGAATCATGTTTCGGTTGTGTGCACGATAGAAGTTGGGTGGAGTTGGAATCTAATTCTCATGACCATAGCTTTGACAGACAAAGGTGGCTTTTGCTCTCATTTTCATGCTTAAAAGCAACTCTCTCTCCTCATTCATGAAGATAAACGTAAAGTTGGAAAGGAAACAAGCATTGCAGCTTTAATGATCATCAACAATCTCTCTCACTCTGAGTTTCTATAGTAGACTCCGGCCCTTTAATGCACAGATTTGTTTTCATAGTACTATCAAATACTGAATGAGAGTATCAAAAGTGATGAGTGATTTTTACACTTTCCTTTTATGTAAAAAATCTATTGTTGTTCTCATTAATGCAAACTTAAGCAACGCAATTTTATTTTGGACAAAAATGTACCAAGGCAAGTAAAGATTTTCATTTTCAAGTGATTAATGAATGTTCAAAAGAACCCATTGAGTAGATTTTCAAGTGATTGCACATTCACAAGCACCCATCAGGTGATTTTTCAACTGATTTCACGTTCCCAAACACCCATTGGGTGGTTTAGCCACTGATTGCACGTTCCCAAGCATCCGTCAAGTAGTTTTTCCGTTTCTATGATGTATATACGCGTGCACGTACATTATTCATATCTAAGCTTTTTTTATCATTCTTTTGTGCTCAGTACATACAATATTCTACTTTGTCTTTAATTTGGACCCCGGACAGTAAGATTGATGTCTCAGAATTAGTTGATGTGCTTGTAAACTGACTTGGACGCCTGAGTTAAAAATAAATAAAAAAAGGTTTCCTTTTTTGTTTTGGTGATAGAAACATAACTGCTAATCAATGCACATGCGTCTGACATTGCAACTATATATATGTCCATTCTATGAGCTTTTTATCCTTATGGGTCAAGAAAAGCAAAGTGCTAGTACAATTATGGAGAAACAAGGGCCAGGCCACCAAAGGTAACACCCTCCATTGCCACATTTTAATGTGAAGAGAAGCGATAAAGGAAGAACACAAAATGGACATATCAACATATCAAACGAGGTAGCAAAGGTGAACCTACAAGCGATTAAAGCTGCATCCTTAGGCTACCCTTTGACGGTGAATTCATAAGTGCAAGACATACAAACATGTTTTGAATTAGTTGGGGGCATGTGCATAGTTGCTCACCTCCCATACCTAGGGTTGACAAATAAACCGAACCAACCGAGCCGTACTTAGTTTTAAGTTTGGTTTAGAACCATTACAATTCATAAAGTTAAAATACGTTCAAGGTTATATCATTTAGTAGGTAAGTCAATATCAAACAAGGATTTAATCGAGTCGGTCTCGAGTGATTTGAATCATTAAAAATCGGATGGAGTAATGGCTTTAACAAACTTGTTTGAAAATTTACTGAGTTTTATTTATTTAAGATTAGTTTATTTATGTAACAAATTAATTGATCTCAAAGGAGCTTTTAACAAGCTGAACACAAGCATCACATCAAGTAGTTTTGTTCGTTTACTAGCCCTATACCGTTAAGGAAAGGTCTTCTAACATTGAAGGCTTTTAAATTACTCTTATCAAATGACCATAATCCTCCCAAACTCACATCATGGGTATTACCTAATACAGGTGAAATAAAGCTCAATGCAAATGGCTGTTGGTATGATTCCAACAAAGCAGCTAGATTTGGAGGTCTATTTCGTGATGATCAAGGGAAATGGTGCTTGGGATATTATGGCAAGCCAAAATGTACATCAAGTCTTGAAGCAAAGTTATGCAGAATCTATGAAGCCTTAACCATTATTCTAGAGAAAGGCATCTCAAATGAAAAGATTGAGCCGGTATGCTTTTGTCGCAATCAATCTCATAAATGAAGGATCCAATGCTATCACCCTCTGAGCACCATAATCAATGATGCTAAGACCATTCTTGCTGGAACAAATTTATCTATTGCCCAGCTAACGAAAGCGTTGATCACCTTGCCGTGTCTTTGCTGAACAAGAAGAACTCAAGATCCTAACTAGCAGCCCTCTTTTCATAAGAGAGTTTCTTATTAGGGAGAACTTAAATCTTAGGCAAATCCTAGACTAAGCTCTTTATGCTTTGTTTTTCTGTCTTCCATCGCCAAACTATGTGGCAAAACGTTGTTGCTCTCTTAATTTAGTTTAACATCATTCCGAAGTACCAAAAAAAAATAATTTTATCATCCTATTTTTTTATACTCAGGCTGAGTTTCTCCTTCTTTTTTTTTTCTAAAAGTGTTAAAATGACTAAAAGTGCTAATTGATGCATTATGAAAAGATGATCGTGTTTAGTCATTTTAGATCTTTTAGCCCAATGGATTACTTTGGTAAACTCAGTCTTTTTTTAGCAAACAAACATACTAATCCAGTCTTTGTTCAAGGGACTTGAGGAGGTGTTAATTGGTTTTTTAGTTTTTTGGTTTTTTTTGATCTTTAGTTTTTCAAAAAAACCAACTAGTTCCACTAACAAGTTTTTGGTTATTTGGTTTTTTTAGTTGTGTTATGAAATTACAAATCTACCCTCCTACCCAAACAACTATTGCTCTTTTTTTTAAGGGAGGGCAGATTCGTAATTTTACATGATTAAAGTACACGTACTTGATTGTGCAATGATTTGGTTTTTTTTAAGTTAGTGGAATGAAGTGGTTTTTTTGTTGATTTTTTTTGGGATTTTGTTTAGTGGAATGAAGTAATTTTTTATTTAAAAAAAACTAGTTTTTTGTTAGTGGAACATGGCCTGATTATGGGTACAGACTACAGAGCATTTGGCAAACAGAAAAATGTAAAATGGCTTGTGGGGTCCACTTTTCAGTCTCACACGAATAATCTAAAGTTTGGATCAACTCGTTACACATATCTAATTGAGCTGATTTTTGCAAGGCCATTCGAAAATTTATTTTAAAGATCAACTAGATACACGTACCAATTGAGCTAATTTTTTGCAAGCCTGTCCGGAAAATTATTTTCAAGTTAATGAGAGTTCGGATTATTCACGTGGGACTCAAAAGTGGGTCCCACAAGCTGTTGTACATTTTTTGTACCCCAAAGTTTTGTACCCTTATCATTTTCTTTTTTTAACTGAACCCAAGTATTGTTTAAGCTTTTAGATGCGATAGTAATTCATAGTAAGACAAAAAAAAATTGATTTGAAATATGATGATTTTAGCACCTAGGTGCTAAAATCTTTTGGAAAACTGGGTTTAACATTTGATTCAATTTGAAACACAAGAAAATTAATGGGGATCAGATGGCTCTTTTTTTTTTTTTGGTATGCAACTTGTCATTATAGACATGTTATATATTTTTGTAACTCTGAATGAAAATCCTAAAGTCACCCCTTGTGACCTTCGGCTGAAAATTTTTGGTTGTGTGACAGTGTGAGGAACTCTTTTTACCCAAACGTGTAGGCTTATGGCATTTTTCAATAAGCCCATAATCTGGCTTAACTTTTTTCGGCCCAACCAAGCCCAAATGATGTGATACTTTGGATAATTACATTAAGCCACATCATCCAACAAAATAGTTTGTTGTTTTTCTTTTCGAGAACATCCTCATGATCAATCCCCCTCTTTAGCACTACCTAGACAACTTTTTCGGTAGATGGCATGGTCCGCATGGATCAAAATTATCTGCTTACCTAGCAATTTAAACGGTTTGGACATATATATCTAATGGCCCACTCATCTAAATTTGGACACAATGATTTCTGGACTATAATTAAGCACTTTAGGGTCCGATTGGATGAGAGATTAATTTTAGGGGAATAAAATTTGAAGGGAGATAAGATAGTAGAAGATATTAGTTTCAGAGAGTAAGTCCATATTGATGTGATATTTATGAAAGAGGATAAAAAAAAGTAGATATTTTGGATGAAATATTAAACAGGGTGGATAATTTTTTACTTGTGGATGAGAAATTAATTTTAGGGGAATAAAATTTGAAGGGAAATAAGATAGTAGAAGATATTAGTTTCAGAGAGTAAGTTCATATTGATGTGATGTTTATAGAAGAGGATAAAAAGATGTAGATATTTTGGATGAGATATTAAACAGGGTGGATAATTTTTTACTTGTGGATATTTTATGGAATGGGGTGATAAGGATGGGTGGATAAGGGAAAAAGTCATCAAATGACTATTTTGCCTTTGTGTACGTAGTCTAAAACTTCATTATGCATTGAATTAATTATATAATACCAATATATTTAAGTAATTTTGGGCAATTTTAAGCTATTACTAATTAAGAAATTCAAATTTTAAATTATATTTTCTTGAAACGGTTTTTTTGGAGATTCTAAAATTGGTATTCTTTTTTGCCCATTTCTACTTCTTCTGAAATCTAACTCACAAGAGAAGAAAAAAAAAAACCAACACCGAAAAAATTGCCAGTGACAGTGAATGGCCAGACCTCTACCCTAGTTCAAAACCCTCCTCCACTCTGTGTGTGTGTGTGTCACACACACCCAAGCCTAACCCCCATCCATGGCAACAACTGATGTGGGTTTTCCCATGTTGGGTCAGATTTGGGTTTTCCAGTTCCATGGTCTCTCTCTCTCTCTCTCTCTCTCTCTCTCTCTCTCTGTGAAGCCCCAAAAATGAGAAAATCCTGTTGGTGGTTGTTATTTTTGGCCATGGTTGTGCGATTTTCCAGCCGTTGTGAGATCAAACCCATCTGAGATCAAAATTCCGGCCTCTGTGCGATGTCTGACTACTTTTTTGGCAAGTATTAGGTAAACAATCCAGCCATTTTGCTATTCAAAATCAATTGGGGAAGAGGACAAGGAGGGGTGAAATTGTCAAATAAATAAACAACCATTTACTCCTGAATAATTTTTGCAGAGGCCAAGAGTGCCTGAAAATTATCAGGAAGAAAACCTCAAATGGGTGAAAACAAAGAAGGGGTGAAGAATAATCAGAGATGGAGTTTTGGTTGTCAAACCCAGGCAATGAGATGGACCCGCCCTTTGTCATGGATGATAAGTTTTGCAAGGAAGCTTTAGCTCCATCCAAACGGGCCCTTATAGATAGAGATGTTAATTTTAGCTTCTTTTTTTTTTTTTTTTGCAAAGAACGAGAAAAAAAATGTGATGGAGGGGTTGATAAGACGTAGCAACATTTTTCGTTTTGTTACTACCTAGCTCAAAATATTTGGGGAGAAACTCACAAATACATACCCAAAAAGTAACCATTAAGCCTAGAATCAAGCCAGTCCGGTCCAGTCCAGTCTAGTGTCTATTTCCACCCGTCGACTGAGTCATCCAGTAAAATATGAGAAATTATCAAACATCTTGCTTACCAACATCCCGAATCCAATGCAGAGCAAGTTGGATTCGGAATGTCAATATCCGAATTTGTTTCTCTCTTATTGAAGAATCGTCCAGCTGACCCCAATGTGGGTCCATCTTGAGATCATCTGGGTGAAAGTAAATAATTTGTTCCCTTCAGAACAAAATTCTGTAATTGCACGATTGAGACATGGCATTTGAATTCGGAATATTTCATATTTGACTCTTTTTTTTTTCTCTTTCAAAAGATATTCGAGTTTTGATAATAATTTTGTACTTTTCTCAATCCTTTCATCGAGACGAATCACCGTACGTAAAAAGTTTTATAAAAAACTAACAAATACAAAAAAAACTAAATAAATAAAACACCAAAAAGTGAAAAAAAAAAAATTAAGAAGAACAAAGCCTGTTAAGCTTTTCTCCTACTACGGTAAAAAAAATCCTACCGGACCAATTCCGGACCAGGATTCTCTAAAAGCCCATCCAAAACAGCCGGCTGATCTAATTTTCTTCAGAGGTTAGGTTTTTTTTTTTTTTTGAAATCTTTAATTAACATATTTTTCCAACCTATGTAGCTATATACTAGCTTCCTTTATTTTCAGCTAGACTGGTATCTGGAGTATGCCTAAATAATTGTCACTGTTTTATGTAAAGTCAGTTTTGTCTAAAACCCATAAAGTCATCACTTTAAACTCTCAAATTTTGACTAATTTTTTGAGTCTTCAAGTTTATAGGCCACAAATGAGAAGACTTGTATAAAGAACTTAAGGGTCCAATTTGAAGGAAGGCCGAAGTGAAAATAATTTGCTTCTATAACAATTACTGATTTTTCCCTTCGGTTTACTCATCTATAATAGATGCTATTTTTGTTGGATTGTGGATTATTCATAATTTGAGATTCTCGTACCCGTGACCTTCGACAAAATATAATACGCTTAAAGTTTTGATGCTTAGGTAACTTGAACCTTGAATTTTCTAAAATTTGGGATCGTTATTAAATCTTTCTTGCTAGATTGTGAGTTGTATTTTCACAAGCTCGCCAACATAGAAGTCGAACAAGAGCACAAGTGCGTCTCCCACATTTCTCTGCCTGTGGATATCCCCCCTCTTTGAAGCCGACATGAGAGGTGTAGCTTTTGAGAGGGATTAGTTTCGTTTTGCTTTCTGCTTTCCTATTTACAAAAAAAAGTGAGTTGTATTTTAGAATCGTGCATATCTCCTATATCTATTAGTGTATGAGGGGGAAAAATATTTTTCTTCTAATTTAGTTCAAACAACGCAAAGTATATAGAGATTTAAGGGCTTCAATAAATATATATATTTGAAACCTCACAAATTTCAAAGCCGACCCTAATTTTATGAGTCATCAATTATGTTCAATTCGTTTCCTGAGATCTGCCAAGAACATGTCAATCAAACTATATGGTATGTAGACCTCAGGTTGCATGGTTACTTGGTTAGTAATACTCCCTTAGTCTCTCCGTCTTAAATTGCTCGTCTTTTTTAGGGAGTTGTGCCTTTTTCACCTAAAATAACAACATAATTGTGAGATTTTTTTTTTAAAAAAAGAATTACACTAATTTTTTTCTTTTGAGATTTTTAAATTGGTGCAAAAAAAATTGGAAAAAAATCATACTAATACTTAATTTTTTGAGTGTTAAATGCACACTTCTCCATAAAAAAAATAAATAAATAAATAAAAAGCAATTTAGGACAATGCAGTATTGCAGCAATTTAGGACAATGGAGTATTGCATTCACCTAATTAGCGGTGTGCTACGTTTAGAATAGACATTATGCTATGAGCAATACATCTTGGATCCATTTGTTTGACTGAATATGAATCTCAATATCCTGGCACGAAAAATGGTTGGAGGACACAATGGTGTGATTTGTGCAATTTTCATTTTTGGAAAATCAGTGGCGGCTCCAGAAATTTTTAACAAGGTGTTCAGAAATTACTTTTAACTCTACTAGCTTAAGCAATCAGTCATATCTTCACAAAATTTCATATACTAGTGTGTAGAATGCGACCTCAAAAATACAAAAACACATAAAACGTTATAGTTGTTTTCAGTAAATTTTTACCAAAGCAAAATCAAACAGGAGCATAAATATGCTTATTTTTTTAGGAAATTATGTAGCAAATACGTTTGCACGGATCTTTTTAAACATATGTTTTTATTTTTGGATTGTCTGCTCTAAGAAAAACTACACCATAACGATACCGATAGATATTTTTTCCTCTCTATTCTTTTGTCATTAAGATGTTTATCTTGTTTGAGATGGTGTATTAAGTATTCAATTTTTTTTTTGGTTTGATCTTTTTGGGTTTGTCCAGCAGATTTTTGCTTTTGTTCGGTTGGCTACTTGCTAACCTTGCTTTCTTTCTATCCAGGGTCTTTTGTGGGGATGCATCTAGTGATCTTTTTCATCTAGTAGGGTTGTTTCTCTTTTAATCTTTGTAATTCTTCAAAGATTAATAAAGTTTTTTGCCGTTCAAAAAAAGAAGTATTCAATTGTAAATCACTTGAATTCCAGTGTGTTTTGTTTATAGTATAGGACTAAGTGTTCAAACAAAATATTAGATAAAATTACTAGATACAATATAAAAACAAAATAAAAAGCGTGTTCAATTGACCATATTTTTTTTATATATGGTGTCACCTATGCTTGAGATGTAATTTAAGTTGTTCAAAGTAGACTGATTTGTTGGTGGGTGTTCATTTAATTTTGCACTGGGTGTTCATTCATATTTTGACTAGGTGTTCAAAACATGAACTAACTTAAAATTTGTACAAATTTTTACATGTATTATTAGTACAAAAAAAAAAATTAGGGTGGTCATGTGACCAGTGCTGGAAAATGTTGGATGCATGAAAAGCTTTTCTAAAAATATCCAAAAAAAGAAATGAGTGGTCAAAATTTACATGATTATGAATATAAACCCTTCATTTCTCTCTCCTAGACATTTTCTGAGAAATTTTCCAAGACCCTACTACTTCTCTTCATCTTGTCCACCTTCTTTTTCACAGAAAAAATTCACAAACACCTGCGCATGACACATGCATTTATAGTTTAATATGTGTGCTACAGAATAAACTATCCCACTCTGTGAGGTAAGCATAACCTAATAAATACCAATAAATGCATCACCATTATCACCGACCAGTCAATGGATTGGAGCCTCCCTGTTCGGTAAAACTCTTCTTTCACAAAAATAAATTAATCACTAGGTAACCAAATCCTCAAGAAGTTTTTGTCTGGAATTTGAATTTATCATCTGTGTGAGAGGCACTTCACCGGAATGATCTCGTTTGGCTATCTGGTTAAGTACGAAGAGAAGGTAGAGCTGACCGAACTTCAGTGAAGTCCTAAGAGCACGCTTGAGAAAGAGACTTGCACAAGGGAGCAACCATATTAGTGTCAAGCCCGGATGGTGGTGGTCTGGAAAGGCACTCTGATGGTTAAGTATCGGAGGTAGAAGTTAACTGAGAAACTTAGAAAGATAAAGTGGAGTTATAAGGGTATTGAATGAAGAGAGAGGGATCCAAAGTGAGGTAGGTGAGAGCCTTATTTATAGGCAAGGAGGAGCGTGTCCATCACACTCCTCATGAACCTCACGCATACCGTTCGTGCCAAGGTGACGTATGGAGTGATTGGACGTCTGTCGCTGAAGCGGCACCTTGGCCGCTGCCCTCCCAGAGGAGTCAACTGACCTGGGAATACTCCCTGGTCAATCACGTGGTCCTGCAAGCGTAACACATAGGGTAGTTGACTGCCACCATTAATGCATTGCATGCGGGGTGGTTGAGCCCATTAATGAGCCGCTCAGACTACCAGGCATGCCTCGATCAATCCCCTAACATCTGAAGCGACCATCCAATACCAAGGTCAATCGACTCAGATAGGATAGTTCTTAAGGGTGGGAGCTCCCAAACCGCCGGGGTCTTGAGACGTCTCTTCATCTGGACACAAACCCCTGAGGGGATGGAGGCCTCTTCGAGGTCACCGAGGTCAAGACTACATCTTAGGTAACCAGAGTCCCATTACTTCGTTATTCATGCAGACCCTCCCAGAGAGGCCACCCAGCAAGGCTTAGGGGGTTTGGCCTCCTTAGGCTGTTTTTATGAAGGCGGTCCCTTGGACTCCTTTACCTCCTCGAGGGTGCAGCCGAGGTCTACGAACCCTTGTGACCCCGGCCACTATAATCTGCGTTCTATCAATTCATGTGTGTAGTCAATTTAGATGAGCATCAATAAATAGACCCGGGATTGCTGGAGAGCGGGCCTGCTGTGTGGCATGAAGACCGTCGGATGTATTTTTAACAGCTCGGATTTCACCTCGGCAATGGACGGTTCGAATTAACAAAGTGCCGAGATGAAATCTAAGTCATTGAAAATACATCCGACGACCCTGATGCCACACACCAGGGCCGCTCTCCAAAGAGTACTCTCCAGCACCCCCTCTTCCTCAATCGACATACTGTTTGTGCACGGTGAGATCGATCAAGCTAAATACAAATTATCGAAAAACAATTCAGAAAAAAAAAAATTACTGATTTATGACACCTTAGCTCAATGGGATGAAAAAAGAAAAGTGAAGTGACTCAATAGAACCAAGCAATATCACAAGAAAGCAAAAAAAATGGCAAAGAACACCAACTTTCCCATGAAGAAAACTTGAGGTATTTTGCCCAAATATTAGCTGACTAATAAACATTGCTTTATTTACCCCAAAACCAAACGACGAGCCAAAGGCCTGAAAACATACCTCTGTTCACTATTAAAAACTTGAAACACTGATATTTCAATCCCTAACTGTACAAATCACCCGAAAAAAAAAATTACATAAACCATTCACGTAATCTTATAGAGCACTTCCTGTAGTGCACGTCTGGACCGTTAATCTCCGCAATCAATCGTTCAAATTCGCAGACGCACTACTAGTAAGAGTTAATTATTACTAAGGAAAAGGGCACTACAGCGTCACCGATTCCAGAAGCAAGCAGTCTCTAATGAATTGGTGAAGTTTAAGCCAGTGGAAATTACTAATGTTGCCCTGTTTCTCTGCTTCTTCCCACAATGATTCGAATAAAAGAACCATTTTTCTCCTCTTCCAGAGCCCTTTTCTCTGCTTCTTCTTCCCTCAATCTTCTCATCAGTTTCTCTTCAGCATCTCTCAAGAACTTCATTTTCGGAGGAGGTGAAGCTACCACCCTGTCAGAGGATTCAAACGGAGGATTCAACGCATAAGACTCCATTCGGTAATTACCCTTTGGAGAGGCCAATGGGGTGAGACTAACCGGTGTGTCAATAGCAAAAACAAGTTCACTGAGACTTTTACTGGTTCTTGACCCTTTTCTTGATTTCACACCCTCAGATTCCAAATCTTCCTTTGTTTCTTCTTTGATTGTGAAGAGAAACCTTGGGGGCCCACGTAGATTGTGCAGCCTCTTGAGCTCCAACTCCACACTTTCTTCTTCGCAAAAGGCTTTTGCGCCCACTTCAAGGTCTGGTTCTGGGCCATTGGGATCTGGGTTTTCCACAGAATTGGCTGTTTCGACGGAATTGAGATTCTTACAGCAGAACATGTTGGAAATCTCTTTCCCTCCTTTTCTGATGGCGTCTCTGTTCTTCTTCTTCTTCTTAACAAAGTGGTAGATTTCTGCAACAATGCCTAGGAAAATGAAACCGAAAACAAAACTCAAACCGATTCCTAAATTACCAAAAGATACCATCCTTTTCAGCCTAGAAATCTCATCTCACTGAAGAAAGATTGAAATCTGGTGAGGAAATAAGCCATTAAAACATCATTGAAATCTTGAATGACAACACTAGCATTGTTTGGTGTGGAAATTGAGGCATGTGATTGACAACAAGTATCATCACTCAATTGGGTTGATGAAGGACAGTGGGGGTTTCTTCAAGCTGAAGCTGCAATAATAATAGCCAATGGTCCAAGAAACCTAAAAGGGACCCCCTCTTTCTCAACCAACGCAAATTGAAAAGTGAAAGTAGCTAAAAAGATGAGATTTTTACTGTAAAAACACAAAACCCAGAACCTGGAATTCTCTCTCTCTCTCTCTCTCTCTCTCTCTCTCTCTCTCTCTCTCTCTCTCTCTCTCTCTATATGTGTGTGTGTAGATGCACGAGTGTTGACTCATTACTCGTAAGAGATGAAAGGCATGTTTTTTAGTACGAAGGATTCAGTGATGCCGGATAAGAACAGTAGCTCTGATTCCAAACCATTCATGGGCCTCAGTTTTTGAAGGGAAAAATATTGGGCCTTCATTCCACCTCCCTGTTTAAGTTAGTGGGGTTTTACTGATTAAAGTATGAAAAAAAAGTTGGAGGCCCAAAAAAATTTCCAAAAATTACCGTTGAAAAGTACAGACTTGGGTTGTGCAACGCCGTACACAGTGTGCACATCCAAGCTGTCCGTTACTTAAATGGACGATTTAAATTTTAAAAAAATTAAATAAGACGGTACTTTAGACAAAAGACAGCATATTTTGAATCCTAAACAATACTCCTATAAATCAGGTTGAAACCGACTCCCACGTGCATGAATTTTTCCATGCATCAATTTTTTCAAAAAAAAAAAAAATCAAATAAACGGACATACTCATTGAAGTGAGATTTCCAGAATAGTGAACCCTAAACAATATACTATATAATATGTAAGTGGGAAAATAAAAGAGGGTAAATATAAAGAAATAAAGAAAATTGGGTTCAAAAGTCTCCAAAATAAATATGGTGGAAACCGACTTCCACGTGCAAGGTCCAAGAATGGTATGATTTTTTGGTGTTAAATACGAAGTAAAAACGAATTTAAGCAGGAAAAAATACTGGAAATAATACCGACCAAAACCGACCTTGGTTATTTTGTATCAAGATCCCATAATTTAAAACAATTACTCCATCCGTCTCTTTTCAATTGTCCATTATAAGAATACATGCATTTTCAAACACCACAAAATGTATCTCTATATAATTTTTTTAATTGTTTTTACATCAAATTAAAGTGCTCATTGAATATTTTAATTTAGTGCAAAAAAAAATGTTTAAAAAATTCTTGGAAATACTATATTTTTTTACGTCCAAGAAAATATATATCTCTTATAAGAGACATTTAAAAAGGGATGGATGGAGCGCTTATTTGATCTTGTCAAGAATCCAAAGAAGAACACCCTCATACATGAATCTGAAATTCTTATTACATAGTACTTGTGAGTTTTCTGGTTAAACAAATCATGGCGATTCTTAATCTATGACCAGTCTATATGAAATTTAAATAACCAGATTGGTACAAAAATCTCATGGGAAAGTAGGAAGAAAAAAAAAAAACCCTTGAAGGCTGATCTTGTGGGAACGATGATGGCGGCAACAGGCTGTTTGTGTTTTTTCCTTCAAAAAAATCTTCATGAATTTGCAAGTAGCAATAGTAGGAGAGTGTATGCATTCTCCGAGGCTCTCTCGTGATCATTACTAAAAAATTCTTTGGCTCATAAAAAACAAAAATCAAGACAAATAGATGTAACACTCTATTCAATTCATAAGACATTAAACATGAAGTAATAAACGAATACCTGAAATTACGTCTCATGTAACGTACGTCGAATTTTCTGATTTGTTGAAAATCATTCGAAAGGAGAAAATTAATAATGTCACTGCACGAAGGATTGCTTCAATAGTTTGGGGCTTTGGGCCAACACATAAAAGAAGTGTTATATGAATGACCCACATGATTTATAGGATCGATGTTTGTGTGTATTTATATATATATACATATATATATATATATATATATATTTTAAAAAAAGGAAGTTTAAAGTTTATTTCAAGTAATGGATATCCATGATGTGTGGGATTCCATTCTCTGTAATTTTTTATCCTTGATAATCCACAAATCAAGGGTGAAAAACAAAATTCTATTGGTTACTACATTAGGTAATTATTCAACCACGTTATCATAAGATTTTGCTTCCCGATTTAAGTTGTTTCCTCTTACGTTCTCCCAATTTCTTTGCATTTCCATAAATGGCTAGCAAGTTCCTGTATTTTTATTTTTTTTTTGGCAAGAGAAATAATTACATTACGCTATGAAACATCTTTTGTGTTACTATCGTAGATCTACGACTTCTAGTCGTCATGTTTGTGCCTGTAATTCTTGAAAAATAACCGATGATGAGAACATAACCATGTACTATAACAAACGCAACATCAGCAAGCTTCTATTTTCGAGTTTACAACCTTTGATATGAATATATGCAAACTGAACACACAGTTACAGCCGTCCATTTGGTAATCAACGGTCCGAATTATCTTCACGTAAAAATAAATATTTACATGTAAAATAATCCGGATCTGCGTTGATTGCCTAACAGACGCTTGTGATTGGAGGACTATAACCCAGTCAGATGAACCAATATTGCACTTCTCGAAGTGAATTCAACAGCTGTATGTATATTCTTAGAGTAAATGCATGATGCACCAATCAAAATTCTGGGCCCATAATAATTGGGAAGTTCTATAAACCAATCAAAGGATTGGAGGCCCATAATACTGTAAGATTATACTTGTAAGATATGTATATTTAGATCCAGGGCTTTAGCCCAATGGTCTATCCCTTGGAATAGAATAGTGGGATTAGAGTGTTAGGGATGAGATTATGAGCTCGAACTGATGGAAGACTGGTCGGACTTTTGTAGTAATTTAACTTAACTAACCACCATATTAAAATCCTTGTGATTAAAAAAAAATGCATATGAAATTGTGTCACTAGGTAGTGCATATTTTTAATTAAATTGATATATATATGTGCCTCATTTTCTCAAAGTAAGTATAATACTCTTTTACTGTTTTTTTTTTTCAATGTTTGAGGTTGATGTATTATAAGCAGGGACGGAGCCACTGCTTGGCTATTGGGGGCCAAGGCCACTCCCCAATAACAAATTTCCATTGAGTTTTTTTTTTTTTACTACTTATTCAAATATCTTATGGATGGGCCACTCTTGCTTTAATATAGAACTCCACGGGCCAACAAATTATATCTTTTAGACTGAGTTTCCACTGAGGTATTTTCAATATTTTGGGTATTTTTAAACTACAAGTTGTCAATTAGTTGATGTATGTAGTCTAAGAATACTAAAAATACCAATTATCTTACGAAAACATCACATGAGTGGTCCCTAAAAAAAAAATTTAATCACCATTTTCAACTTCAGTATTGTTGTTTATGTAGCGGCCCCCCTGGATATGAAATCCTGGCTCCGTCCTTGATTATAAGAGAATGACATGTCTAAGTATATGTCTCGTAAAGTGGTAAAGACAATTTGCAAAAAAAAGACATCATGGATCAACCCAAAATAGAAGTACATTTTGTCAATGCCTATTCTAGAACATTTGATTTGCTGTCCACAAATTATACGAGTAATAGATGCATGCTAGGCATCATAGAAGAAAAGTACATGTCACCAACTTTTGGATGCACAACAAATCATCATTTCCTGGATTGTCCACAACACAATCCCGTTGTGTATGAATCATTTTTGTTTTTCCCCTAAGGGTGATAGTGATACATATGCACTCATATTTTATTGTAGACAAACCAACAACGCATCTCTTGTCACTCATCTCAGCAATCAACGGTCCAAATTTTAATTTAAACTATTCGTGTGAATATTTAAACTCTTCATGCGAAGAGTTTTAAATTAAATCTAGACAGTCAAAAGTACTTTTAGACGGCGAGAGATGCGTTGTGGATTGTTCACACACGATCCCGTTGCGTATCAATCATTTTTGCTCCCCTCAATAATAGGAGTAATCAATAATGCATCTCCACACCAATAAACCGTGGCCAAAACCTTGTTTGTTAGTATAGAGAAGTAATTAGTAATTACAACCACTAAATTTTTCATCCGCTGGAGCCAGCATAGCCTGGGTAGTTGTGGAGTGCTACACCTGAAGTCACTAAATATTAGCATTGGTCCTAATGCATATGATTAAGTAATGTCGTTGAAGAAAATGCATATAATTTGTAATGTTTTATGTACTTTTAAATACATTGTCTTATTCTTATAAAAAAAATTACTGATATTAAGCAAGATCCATATTGGTCATGTAATTACTTACCAATTTAAAGATATCATTTATTTTTTTATCCAGTCGCAATAGGACGAGGGACAAACAATTCCGGACGGAGGGAGAACTAAATTTTGATCCGCCGGTTTTCCATTGTCGTCATTGGCCCTATTGTTTGTTTATTGTTGTAACCTAAATCCGTTCATCGTAGAGTAGTATATCTACCCAAAAAAATCAACTTAATCAGACACCCATACACATATCAAAATTTAAATTTTGGTTTGTAAAATGAATGATCATACACATAGTTTACTTTTAAAATTACTGACAAAATCAAACTGTTCATTTTCATAAATCAAAATTTAAATTTTGATATACTTATTCATGTCCGATCAAGTCGACTTTTTGCATGAATATATACTAATATGTGGTTTCTACAAAATTAACCGTCAAAATTAGAATAACAATAAACACAAAGTGGGACCCACAAATAGCTGCCGTGGAAAACCAAAAATTTGGAACCCCGGAAACAATTTTAATATCCAAATATACTCCCTTTGTCCCACAAAGTTAGACACTTTTGGAGGGAGTTCTAAATTTTAAGGAGGAACAATTATTCTATTACGAAAATCCCAAGTGTCCGATCTTACCCTAGTGTACTTGGACTTGTGCTTCAAAATTTGAATTCAAATTTTGTGCTCAAAAGGAAAGGGTAAAATGGGAAGTTTGCAATATTTTGTTTTTAACTTTTCAAAATGGACAAATTATATAAAACAACAAAAAAAATGAAAGTGGCAAACTTTTAGGGACGGAGGGAGTATGTTTTTTCGTCAATTGGCCAAACCCTTAACTTGTTATCAAAGAAGTTCAATTAATTCCCCAACTAACCCCACCCCACCCACCATGATCACAAATGGTTCACCCTCCTCATTTGAAATGAATTCCGACCATTAATTTTTAAATTTTTGAAATTACTCCTTTCATCCTAATTTTATAGTCTCTTATGTGAGTTCGTGCTACTTTTCAAAGTGTTATATTTTATAATTTACAATATTTTAGGTGAATTTGAACACTTTGTTTATTAGATTAAATCAAGATCTATCAAACAAGATCCATATTGCATATAAAATGTATTACCGATTGAAAGATATAATCATTTTTTATTCGGTTAGGATAAAACGAGGGACTATAAAATTGGGACGGAGGTAGTACGTAAGTAGATGTTTTGGGTAATAATCTATAATCTGGATTATTGGATTATTTGTTTTGTCTTTATTCAAATTTTTTTTGCATTTGTTAGTTTTGCGTCAAGATTTTTGTGGTTTACGGATTTACTGCCGGCGAGGCGAATCCTAAGTCTACAAAATTATAGTCAAAAACTCAAAATTTTTTAGAATAAAGTAAAATACTGGATTATTGGCGATAATGTCAAATATTTTCGGGCTTTTAAAAAAAATATTTGGTTTTGATCATAATTTTTGTACTTGTTAGATACCGTCGCCGAGAGAAAAAACCACAAAATCTTGACACAAAACTAACAAATGTAAATTTTTTTAAATAAAGACAAAATAAATAATTCAATAATCCGATTATGGATTATTACCAAAACAGCCGAAAGTTTCAACTTTCTGCTACTTGTTCTTCTTCTGCCACCAGCCTGCCTGCTCTCTTTCTCTCCCAGTACTTCAATTTCCAAAGCAAACTCCCCCATAGCCCCGCCCTACCTACTCCTTACAAACCAACCGCCTGTCTTTTCCCCCACCATCCTATCCCCCCCAGCTCTGTCATTCCCCATACTACAAAAAAAAAAACACTCTCAAACTTCACAAGCCTCCTGTTGCCGTCCTTTCATCTCCGTTGCTAATTGCATGCCAATTAAAACTCACCCCCACAGCCGCTACCCTCCATGTTTTCAGCGCCAAAAACAATACGCATGCATGTCAATCCGGCCCTTTCTCTCTCCAACTAGCCTCCTGTTTTTTTTACTCTCTCTCTCTCTCTCTCTCTCTCTCTCTCTCTCTCTCTCTCTCTCTCTATAAATTGACCAGAACGCTCGAAAGAGATCCACATGCAAAAAGAAAAGTGACAAATTAACAATGGAGGGTGAGGTGACGAACTCCGGTGTCGGGGGGAATATTCCGGCGGGTCCGAGGTGGAACCCGACTAAGGAACAGATAAGTATGCTCGAGAATTGGTATAAGCAAGGGATAAGGACACCAACTGCTGACCAAATACAGCAGATTACCTCTACGCTACAGGCTTATGGACACATTGAAGGCAAGAACGTGTTTTATTGGTTTCAGAATCATAAGGCACGCGAGAGGCAGAAGCAGAAGCAAGAGAGCTTTCCCTTCTTCTCCCGCTGTTTTCATAACCACCCTAATTCTCCTCCAGTCTTCCTTCCTCCTCCCCCAAACGGTTCGTGTAATTAATTTCTCTTTTTTCGTAGAATCCATTGCATATATTATATCCTTTTACTTTCCAAATTAATGGATATATTTATGCATATTGTTTTGGGCTCAATATGTGGTGGTAACAGTCGCGGCATAGCAGTAATTAGGTATCGGGAGTATCGAACCACCCATAAGAGAAATCGGTTGTTGCAGTCGTAAATTTTTTTTAACTACCAATTTCAATGGATATATTTTTGTGTCTTTGTCGAGTGTTTGATTGGTAAGTAGATTGTAGGGTTTTCTGATCAAATTGGTCTATTTTTTAACAAGAACAATCTGAACAAATGATGCTAAAAATTATTGCTATATTTATAAGAGATTAAAACACAGGCAGGTAGGGTGGTTCTTTTAGACTAACCCGGACTTGCATCCATCCTTATCTCTCTTTTGTAAGAAAGATCCACAATAAATAATAAAACCAAAAAAATTCTTTAAAGTTAAAGAATATTTGTTTAAAAAAGTCTTCACATTGGAATAACCAAACTTAAGAACCTCTTAAAGAACTAACCAAATTTTGTCACTTGGATAACCAAAACTAGCAACCTTTTGCCAATAACCAAATTTAATGGACCCCACATCTACCCAATCAAGTACACCCACCATTACACAAAATGACAAAAACCTTCTCTCTCCTCTCTTAATAATGTTTTCAAAAGTTTAATTTAAATTTTTTTTTTCTTTTTCAAAAGTTTAATTTTAAAAAACTGGTTTTTTTCAAAAGTTTATTTTAAAAAACTGTTTTTTTCAAAAGTTCATTTTAAAAAACTGTTTTTTTTTTCAAAAATTCCTATTAAAAACTGTTTTTTTCAAAAGTTCTTTTAAAAAAACTGTTTTTTTTTTTCAAAAGTTCATTTTAAAAACTGTTTTTTTCAGAAGTTTATTTTTAAAAAATGTTTTTTTTCAAAATTTATTTTTAAAAACTGTTTTTTTTAAACCGTTTTGTACTTAAAGAAAATTCAAAATATTTTTTAAAAAAAATTTCAAAACTATTTTTTGTAGTTTGAAAAAATAATGTGGCAAGTTTTGTTTATCATTTGAATAAGTGATGGAGGGTGTCCATTATTTTTGGTTATGGACAAAAAACACCAATGTGGGACTTGACATTGCTAACTTTAGCAACCTCTTAAATGGATAACCAAAAGCTTATGTGGCAACTTTTGGTTATCCAATTTTGGTTAGACTATTGTTGATGCTCTAATGGACAGATAATATATGTAAATTTATGTAACACAAGCTTCTCTCTCTCTCTCTCTCTCTCTCTCTCTCTCTCTCTCTCTTCTTTTTTATTTTTTATTTTTTTACAGTTGTTTGCAGCCCATATTATCCAACACAAAGCGAATTCAGGTTCTATCCTTCCCACTACCCAAAGATGCTTCTCCACGGTGGCATCAAGAAGAAATCAAAACCAGACACATCAATGGAGATGCTACAAGCTGCAAATAACAATGGTAGACAAGAAACCTTGTCTTTGTTTCCACTGGAGCCCACTGGTGTTTTACAAACAAGGACCTCTTCTTCTGGCATTAATGGAGATCATCGCCAACCCTGCTTTGATTTTTTCTCTGATAAATACTGCTGAGCTGGTTTCTTTACTAACCAATAATTAATGCATATGTTAGGTTGCAAATTACGATAGTATTTTGGGGTGTGTTATTGAGGGTTTATTCTAAGATTTTGGGTCGCAGAGATGGATTTCGTGGGGTAATTTTTGGGACTTTTGGTATATCTGATTGGTTAGTTCGGCTGTCTCGTTTTTCAAAAGTCAACGTAATGATTCTGTGTAATTATTGAACCTTTTTAGTATTTATTTTTTCTACCAATTGTGTGATATGCCATTTCGCGTGAATTGATCACATGTAGAAATAAAATGAGATTCATTAGTTGGTGTTGACGGCAAAAAAAAAAAAGGAAAAAGGTATAGTGTCATGCATGTTTTTTTTTTTTTTATAACCAGATGTCCGAATTAATTTGTGCGCACCTTCATTAATATCGGGACCCTATAACGACAGCCCCATGTGGCCCCAAGATTAGTGTCATGCATGTTAGAGAGTCTCTACACCAAAAACTGTAAGACTAAAATTCAGAAAATTGAAGATACAAAAATATTTGAAGGCTTGAAAAATAAATTAGCATGCGGAGTTTATATGTTTTTACCGGGCTTATTTACCTTTTTAGTCCCCAAAGTATTCGTGAAATGTCAATTTGGTCCCCAATATTCAAATCGTGTCTATCGAGTCCCAATGTTCACAATGTGTGTTTAAATGGTCCCTGTGTCTAACTCTGTCCGTCTTCTCCGTCAAATGCAGGGGTAATTTTGAAATTTCACCTCCACAACTTATCTTCAACCTCTAATCTATGTCAACTGAAGCAAAAGGCAAGAAGAAGGAAAAAAACCTAAACTAATCAGCTTTCCTTCTCTCTCTCTGACCCCGATCGGTACACTCCCCCTCTCTCAAATCTTCTTCTTCTTCCTTAACATCATCTCTCCAATCTCCATAGCCACCACCACCATACACCTCTCCTACCCAATCGGTACACTGTGACCCATCTCCACCATGACCCCTTTCTCTCTCCTCCACCGTACACAACCAACACCTACCCTCTCTTTCTCATCTCACACCACCGTGGTACACCACCACCACCACAACCGTACCTCACATCCCTCTCATCTTTGTCTTCTACAAAACCACTACCAAATCCTCCATAACCCCTCACCATCGAAACCCACCAACCCGAAATCCATCTCTCCACCACAAAAAAACCAAGCCCCTCTCTACTGTACACAACCATACACTCTCTCTCTCTCTCTCTCTCTCTCTCTCTCTCTCTCTGTTCTTGAAAAAATCGTAACCCCCATTTCTCTCACCACCATGAGCCACAGACCCACTAAAACCCCAAAATTTCGGCCAAACCTGACTTCCACTTGCTAATTCCTTCAGGTAATCAGCTTTCCTTCTTCAATCATCAGATTGTTTCCCTGAAATTTTTTTAATTAAGGTTTTTTTTTTACCCAATAACTCAAATTGAGAGAGAGAAAGAGAGACAGACCACAGTGGTTGTGGTTGTAGAGGCGGCGTTGGTGGTGTGTGAGTGTTGGATGGATTCTGGCTGTGAAGTGTTTAGAGGAGGCGGTAGTCGGGTGGGACTGAGATGTTTTTTGGGGATTGGCTTTGATGAGGGTGAGGTTTGTTTTTTTTATCAACAGGGTGAGGGTTGAAGATAAGGGGGTGAGGGTTGAAGGTGAAGTTTTGAAATTACTCCTGCATTTGACGGAGAAGACGGACGGAGTTAGACACAGGGACCATTTAAACGCACATTATGAACATTGGGGACTCGATAGACACAATTTGAATATTGGGGACCAAATTGACATTTCGCGAATACTTTGGGGACTAAAAAGGTAAATAAGCCGTTTTTACCGTGTGGAGAACTTGTTCATTACCATAATTCTTGGATATAAGAATTGGTATCTTAATTGAATAATAAACTACTTTTATTATATCTTAAATATTTCATTACATCTAAATTTTACATGGGTGAGGAAATTCTTACTCTGTATAAGAGACCTAGGCAAATAGGAGAATGATTTTGTCCATTCTTATTAAAAGAGGCCAGGGTGAATCGTTATCATCACTCTCATTGGTAAGAAATGTGTGGGTCTCTCCACAAACTAACCCCATACAAGAAAGAGTATTGATGTCGCGTGGATCCTACACATTTTCCACCAATCAAAGTGAGGGTAATGTTAATCATCTTTAAATGAGGATGAAGAAAATTGGACTCGCCAATTAACAACTAACCAATTGTTTCCATGTGTAGTCAAATTTAACCTTTAATATGTTATAGTATCACAAAACCCGTGCTATGCACGGGATTGTGAATAGCATAAAGTAAAATAGTAATAATTAACCAATGTGTCGTCGGAAATATAATAAATCTTTTGTGTATATATTCATTTGGTTAAAATGGCATTGTCCAATACTAATTATTTAAAAATAATACAAGAAAATAGCACAAAAATGAAAATTATATCAATTACTCCTACCCTTTAAATTTTTATTTTCTAAATGAATTTATTATATACTGCTATACTATAATAGATTCTGACTTGTATCTACATTTTACTATATATTGTACGGATAAATCGTGAGATTCAATTCAAAGGTACTTAGTTTTGTAATCGAAAATAAGAATGCAAGAGATAGAATAAAGCAAATTTTTTGAACTTCAAATTAAAAATTCAAAAAAGAGTTATGGAAATAGAATTATTGTCACATGCTCTATTCAAAATCCTAGTATATAATAAACCCATGAATTACTATCATTTCTTGCATCCACATCCAGCCACACATGGTGTTGAGACATGGGGTGGATGCCATTGTGTCATACCCACCATTGTTTCAAATCAAACTTTTTTCACCATAATATAACTCTAGCACCCAGTGCAATGCAAGGAAACTAAAATGAAAAAAAAAATAGTGTTGCTTTGCTAATTTAATTACAAACAGTCATTTACTTAGAAAGTTTTGATATGGATTGAACTACTTAGATATACAATTGTTATGTTATTTTGTGTGCTATGATTTCTATGCATAGCACGGGCTTGGTGTTAGTATTGAATTGTGTAAAATGAAAGAACATCAATGCATTGGATTTCCTATCAAATAGTACCTCTCTAATCACCTATTGTTAGTGTGTGATGATTGAATTGGTCATTAATTTTCATTTTAAGTGCATTTCATAAACCCTTGGGGGGATGTGTATGTGTATTGTAGGCATGTTCTTAAATCTTTGAAGACAACACACAATGCATTTGAGGGGGAAAAAAAGAGTAAAAATTGTACGTTGATTGGAGGTAGCCTCTGGTGCAACCTGTGATTTGGCAAAAAAGGAAAAAACGATTTTTTGGTTTTTTTCGTTGTCTTTAATCAAAAAAAAATTACATTTGTTAGTTTTTCATCAAGTTTTCAGGGTTTATGAGACGAATCCAAAAAGTATTAAATTATGGTCGAAACTAAATTTTTTTAATAAAGCCAAAAATTAAACCCATAAACTGGTTTGTTTTCGTTTATTTTCACAAAAATCCAATACTACGTTTCTTTTTTTTGGCCAAAGCACCCCTTAGTTTCACAAAATTCTTGAGTCTTGACAACCTAGTCCTTGGCATCTTCAGCTTTATCGTTATCATCAAGGATAAAGTAGACACAACAGATATTAATTTTCGATTGATTCTATAGGTACAAACGATCGATCCGAGTCATTCATCCTTCTCAAAATTGAATTTCGAGTGGACCAACATAAGAATCGAGGCAATCGGACGGCTGTATGAGCTCGATCCAAAATCACCCCATTTCATTCAAAATTTCGGATCAATCGTTTAGGACCCATAACGGCGTCCACGACGCAGTCGGTATGGGGTCGGTGCACCCATCGATGCAGAAGTAATTACCGTTTGTAATTTGGATTGGCAATCAATGCCAATACCTCATCATTCCACACAATCACCTCCATCATTTATACTCTTAATTCACATCTTCACATCCTACATAACAGTCAATTAAAATACACGAATGAGATGAATCAAAAAAGAAATGTCATTTGAAAAAGAAGAGATAGAATAAGATGACAAATTTAGAAATGAATTCTCCTTTGGGGAATTAAATCTCACCGGCCTTAATGGAAAGCAAATCTCATGTGGAGGAAGTTCTCGAAGTTAAGGTGAGCCCAGATTCTCTATGTCGAAAAATTCTTGTACCTCTGTGCCGCATAGGGATGGTCATCTTGGCCGACCCACCCCCATCCAAATCCGTCCCCTCCACGAATGGGTAGGGGATTTGGGGATCGGGTAGGGTATGAGGATTATTTTTTAAAAAAAAAATCGGGGATCGGGTAGGAGATGGTATTATTGGTCTCCTCCCCGACCCCTCCCCGTTTCCCTCCCCGACCCTCTCCGCATCCCCATTCACATATATATAGGTATAGTATCTTATATATTATTGCAGAATGACTTTTCATGAGGAGGATTGTGGGAGCTACAAATGGCATGGGTTGATTGGTTTGTCGTTTAGGGTTTTGAGAGAAGCATGTGACTTGATTAATTCCTGTATCACAGATTTGTTATGAATCTCATTTAAATTTAAAACCTATATATCTTGTCTTACATAAAAAAAAAAAAAATAATAATAATAATAATAATAATAATAATAATAATAATAATAATAACAAAGAATCTTTGATTCTATATTCTACTCCAATCAATAAGTTATCAACTAGAAAATAAAAATGTAAATTATAAATTCACTAATATAGAGTTTGAATATACTATGATGATTCTTATTTAATTTATTATAGAAGGTAATCGGTGTATATACTGAAATTAAAGTATAACAATATTAAGAGGAAATCAGTTATATATGGTTTAGGAAGAAGATAAATTCTTGCAAAATTGAATCACTTGACAAAATTCAAATTAGCTCAATCTCAATTACCAAGATCAGTCAAATACAACTTCCCAAATGAGGCTTATATAAATTTAAAATTTATAATCAAAAAAATTAAATTATTTCTTTTATATAAATTTAAAATTTAATGCAAAATAGAAACCTCGCCAATGTTTATATTAAAGTAAATAGACAAATGATTTCCAAAATTTAAACAAACATAAAAGAATTGTGGAGCAGATTATGGAATTTTGGGAAGGAGGGAGAGAGAGAGAGAGAGAGAGAGAGAGAGAGAGAGAGAAACTCTAAAGAAGAAAACAAGTGGTCATGATCTCTACTGTGCTTCGGAAATTAATCATAGTCGTTCCTAAAGCTACTATTGGAAACAAAAATGAACGGCTTCGATTTATAGAAACTCTAAACACTCGTTTAACGATAAGATTAGAAATGAAAATATTAGGATTTATAAGGGATTAAAATACCGCTCTACCTTATTATATAGATATTTTTTGTCTTTTTCCAATTACATGCATCATTAAATAATTATGGCACATTTTCCCTCCAGGGTGTTAACTTCAATTATTTTGTGAAAAGTCACATCTATGGATTATGATTTTATAGCCGATTCAATCACATATATGGATTATGATTTTATAGCCAATTCAATCACATGCATGGTTTATGCTTTTATAGCCAATTCAATCACCATGGGAAATTAGAATCAAAAGGAGAAAATAATAAATAGAATTGTTATACTCTTTTAATATAAGTGATCGAGTAATTAAATACACTTTCCAGTTAAAAATATATTTTTTTAGCTCATCACAAAAAGAAAAAACACATCATTTTATTTCATGTCTCCGTGTCATGCATAGCACGAGTTCATGCGAGTATATTTATATTATAAGTTTGTAATTTTTTTTTCAGAATAAGTTTATAACTAAAGTTATAACTTGTAAAAAAGTCAGATTTACTCAACTCTTGGAAGATGGGTTGTTGGGGACTAGTTTAAACTATTTTATGATTTTTATTTGATATTTGTTGCTACTAGTAACCTTGTTTTGCTCATCTTGAGACTAGAACTAGTCATTTTGTTTTGTTTAGCTTGGAACTGGAAGTAGTCATTTTGTTTTGCTCAGCTTGAAACTGTATCTTACATCTGATTATATGTATATGATGGCAATTGGAGTTACAGGATCACTTGCTTGGAAATATGATTTATATTTGCATGTGAATCTAGTACTTTTATTATTTTGTGTTTTTAATTAACTTGCTAATGTTTCTTAAACAAAAAAGTACATATTTCATACATATACCTGCATGCATCAACTTTGTGAGATATCTGGAATTGCTCTGATGCATAGCTGATGTCTTTCAAATATCCATTTGTACACGAATTTTTGGATCCCCAATTCCTCATGGGGATCCTTGTTTCCCGCATTGGGTCAAGGATGGAGATTGATATGGGTTTGGGAATTGGGGATGGAGGTAGTGGTATCCACCCCCTCCCCTTCCCATGTCCATCCCTAGTGCCAGAGGGGTTTTGGGCCGTTGAATTACCCAAAAAAATTAAAACATAAAAAACAAAAATCACAATACCACGGCTCAAAACCCCTCGGCACAGGGGTTTTGGGCACAGAGAATCTGGGACGGAAGTTGAATCCACCTTGAACATTTGTAAATCTTTTCGTTAGTTTTCGGTCAATTTTTTGTGGTTTCTTGACTTGTCTCGACGTGAGGAATCTAAAAAGTATAAAATTATTAGCCAAACTTAAAGTTTTGTGAATAAAGACGAAAGTGAAATCCAAAAAACTGGTTTTTTGGATTATTTTTCGTCTTTATTCACAAAACTTTAAGTTTGGCTAATAATTTTATACTTTTTAGATTCTTCTTGTCGAGACAAGTCAAAAAAACATAAAAAATCGACCGAAAACCAACAAATGCAAAAAAATTGAATAAAGACAAAACCAAAAAAACCAAAAAACCAACTTTTTTAATTTACCCAAACCAAGCCATAGTTTTGTAGTTGGATTCCATAATAACAAAAATATATAAAGGCATGCACATTTCAAATTTAAACCCTTAAAAACATAGGAATTGGAGTGACAAATGACATTGAGATTTTAATGTTACGAAAATGGGGGCAAAATGTTAAAAATTTGATGTACGCGTCACACGTCTAATAATTGTCGTTATATCTTCATTTATTTTTTAAAGATTCTAATATCCATTTGAAATCATTACCATTGTCCAATGACTTGTGATATCAAATTGAAGACTGAAGAGTAAGGGGTTGTTTGGGTAAATTGAAAAAATTAGTTTTTTAGTTTTTTTGGTTTTGTCTTTATTCAAATTTTAGCTTGTTTCGACGAGAAGAATCTAAAAAGTATAAAATTATTAGCCTCCATGAAAATTTTGTGAATAAAGACGAAAAATAAGGTTTTTTGGATTATTTTTCTTCTTTATTCACAAAACTTTAAGTTTGGCTAATAATTTTATACTTTTTAGATTCATCTTGTCGAGACAACCCAAGAAACCACAAAAAATCGACCGAAAACCAACAAATGCAAAAAAAAAATTTGAATAAGGACAAAACCAAAAAATCAAAAAACTAGCTTTTTCAATTCACTCAAACCAACCCTAATTATTCAAATGGTTTTGGAGTACCGCCATATGGTAGTCCAATACTAAATTCAGGTGAGGTTCATACTTGGTTGAATATTAATAGCTAATTTTTTAAATTCTGGTGGACTATATATTTTACTCAACGAACTCTATAAAAGAAAAAAAAGCGATTTCGATCATTGTTATAGACCAAGAATAGATCCACAAAATCCAAAACTAGACTCTATTGGATAATAGGAAAACTGGATGTGAACTGCGACTTCTGATATCAATCTGACCATTCTGACGGACATTTATTTGTGGTAGTCTGAAAATCTGGCGCAAATCATTCAATTTAGTTTATGGCTCAAAACCATTGTGGCTTTTTGACAGGGAATAACACCAGCAATTATCTGGGCCATAGTAGTTATCAAACGGCTTAATCAGTTTGGGTTTGGTCAATTTCCGATAGATGTGTCAAATAGACCGTATCGTGTTAGTCCAGCACACTTATTTCCGTGCTTAGAGTGCTTCATGCCGGGCCCATTTAATAACTATCGTGCCATAATTTTTTAGAATATGTTCGGCCCACCACAATCCATGTCATATCGTGCTTCTTTTCCTCGAGTTCTAATAAAATTATGGTTTTTGACCAAATATAAACTTTGGATGACCAAATGATGGAAAGTATATTCTGATGCTAACAGATATGACTATTTTTCTAGTTTTTCCAACATACTAGTGACGAAAAAATTACTTCTTCTTTTTTTTGTATTGATTTCTTTGGTCGAAAACAAAAAAGATATATCATGAATTAGCACCTTGAGATATCCTGAATTTGATCGAACTCATGGAATAATACGTTACTCATTATGTGAATCTAACTCCGCCTACTTTGATATACGTTTTATAGAAAATATGAAACGATATTAAGATTGGTAGTGATGAGAGATACTAAAAACTAAAAGTATAGTTAATTGTTCCGTTAAACGTATGAATTCTGTCGGGATTCTTATAATCATGTTTTATGCTGAACGATGTGTGCCAAAGAATTAATGTGATAACGTGTAGAAAGGCTGTTTATTTTAGTTATCATTAATAAAATTTAGTAGTCATCATTTTGACCAAAAAATAAAATTAGTGGGGTTTGCTCCCTTTTAAAATCTAAGTTAGAAACCTGAAACGTGCTACCGAATCTTTTGAGATCATACAGAGCTTTGTTATGACTTTTATTTGGGTCTCTCCTAGTTGGCGTTGGAAATTGATTCCAAAATTATTTAAAGTAGGCGTAAGTTTCTCCAGACACTTGACTTGTCCCAAAAAAATCCCAATCAAACACAAGATGAAGGAGTACACGCTTTCACAATCCAAACCCTTCGACCAGATGAAATTTTATTATTATAATTTAAATTGTTCATCTTGTATGGCTCATAAAGTAATGTATTAACACAAAAAATCAACTTAATCAAGCATCGATACACAAAACAAAATTTTGAATTTTCATTTACCAAATCAATGATATGTCAATAATTTTAAAAGTTTTATTTTAAAATTTTGATATACTTATCAATGCTTGATCAAGCCGACTATTTACTTGAATATATATATATATATATATATATATATATATTACTCAACAAATTCTACAAAATTAACAATTTAAATTACAAAAATATATAAACACGTACATGCATGATGGAACCCACAGATGGCGTGGCGAAAAACCCACGATTTCGACCCTAGGTTGAAAGAATTTTGTTTCATCTCTTAGGCCAAATTGACTTTCTGCTGTCAAGTTCAATTCCCAACCAACCCCACCCATGATCATCATAAAAGGCTCACTCCATCCTTTGAACTTCTTCTTCTGCCTGCTGCTCTCTTACTTCAATTTCCAAAGCCCCCATAGCCCCCGCCCTACCTACACCTTTCAAACCAACCGCCTGTCTTTTTCCCCCCTTTTTCCCATTCTACCCCTACTCCCTACCCTACCCCCCCTACTGCCAACCTCTGTCATTCCCCATACTAAAAAAACAAAACACTCACAAACCACTCAAACTTCACAGGCCTATTGTCGTCTTTTCATATCCGGCCACTAATTGCATGCGAAAATTCACCCAGCCGCTACCCTCCATGTTTTCAGAGTTCGTTCAGCGCCAAAAACAATACGCATGTCAATCCCCTTCTCTCTCTTCCCCTCCTCTGTTTGATTCTTTACTCTCTCTCTCTCTCTCTCTCTCTCTCTCTCTCTCTCTCTCTCTCTCTCTCTCTCTCTCTCTCTCTATAAATTGACTGAAACACTCAAAACAGAACCATGCAAACATCAGGAGTGAGAGAAAAATGGAGGGTGATCAGGTGACGAGCCCCGGCGCCGGGGGGAGTATTCCGGCGAGTCCGAGATGGAATCCGACCAAGGAGCAGATAAGCATGCTCGAGAATTGGTATAAGCAAGGGATAAGGACCCCAACTGCTGACCAAATACAGCAGATTACCGCTAGGCTACAGGCTTATGGACACATTGAAGGCAAGAACGTGTTTTATTGGTTTCAGAATCATAAGGCACGCCAGAGGCAGAAGCAGAAGCAAGAGAGCTTGGCCTTCTTCACCCGCTGTTTTCATAAGCACCTAAAAATTCCTCCTGTTTTCCCTCCTCCTCCGTCCCCAAACGGTTGGTATATTTATGCGTCTGTTTCATTCATTGTTTTGGGTTCAATATGTGGTGAGAATAATAGTCGTGACATAATGGTATCGGGAGTATCGAATCACTTGAGGGATATAGGTCGTTACAATCGTGAATTTTTTTTTTTTATATACCATTTTTGCCCAAAAATTTTTTTTTTAAGCCTTGGCAGATAACGAAGTTCTTATTATAAAAATCAACACTGCTACATATCCAAAAAAAATACATCCAAAATTTATTGTTTTTCACTTTCTTGATAAATTTTGGGTGCCGTTTCAGAGCAGCTAGACTTTCTGTATAAAGATTCGCGTTTGTCTCTTTGTCGAGTGTTTGATTGGCATGTGGATTGTAGGGTTTAATGATGAAATTGGTCTATTTTTTAACAAGAACAAATGATGGTAAGATCTTTCTACGGATAGGACAAGTTTGCTTATGCAGTTTTATTCTGCTGATGAAGATGTCATGTCATCACCTCTCTTTTTGTTCCTTTATATTTCTGTTCCAAAGTGATACATAGTATCTTACCCAGAAAAAGTGATAAATGTATATCTTCAACATTTTATAATGTTTGAGTTTTTTTATGTATGACATCATACCCATACGAGTGCACATATCAGACATTTTTCCTAGTCAAAAATACAGATTGATGTACTCCACTTGCGTTTTTACTAACGCACTGATTTATCTAGTCCAGTTTTTAAATACTGCTGATATGGAACAGAGTTTTGGCGCCTTTCAATAATGTTATACCTCGATATATGGGTGAGAGGAAAAATTAAATGCATGTCTAATGTGTTGATTAACCTATTTTAATATTTTTAGGCCAAAAATAATAATTTAAATTTACAACCTCTAGAATGTACTTCGTTATAGCGTTTGAGAAGGCTCGTTATATCTTTATACCGCGATTATTACTGTTATGTGTCCCTCTACTTTTTATACAAAATCACGTCCGATACTATTACAAAATTTATAACATAGTTTAAATTTCTCACTTCTATAAACATTCACCATGATCACATGCATGCATGTCACCTCCCTGTGTTGCAAGCTTTGCATGTCCATTTTTGTGATTTTTATCTGTCACCACTCACCACTCTCTCTCTCTCTCTCTCTCTCTGAATACTGAATAGCCTCTGTAAATGGATAGTGTGGATTAGGCAAAAACTGTAACAATATTTAGTTGAGTGGGCGAACATATATCGTTGTAAATTTTTTTAAAAAATTATTGTTATATTTATAATAAAATTTTGAAACTGAGGTAGCGGTCACCTAGACCTAACCCGCCTTGCGTCTGTCCTTCTCTCTCTTTTATACTGGACAAATAATATATCTAACACAATCTTTTTTTTTTATTTTACAGTTGTTTGCAGCCCATATTATCCAACACAAAGCGAATTCGGGTTCTATCCTCCCCACTACCCAAAGATGCTTCTCCAAGGTGGCATCAAGAAGAAATCACAACCAGATACATCAATGGAGATGCTACCAACTGCAAATAACAATGGTGGGCAAGAAACCTTGTCTTTGTTTCCACTGGAGCCCACTGGCGTTTTACAAACAAAGACCTCTTCTTCTTCTACTACTACTTCTCTTGTTTCAACCTCTGCCGTGATTCCCACTGCTGATCTCCCGAGCTCCTCTTCTGGCATTAATGGAGATCATCGCCAACCCTACTTTGATTTTTTCTCTGGGACTGGGTACTGTCAGGGTGATTGATTAAATACTGCTGAGCTGGTTTCTTCACTAACCAATAATTTAATGCATTTGTTAGGGTGCAAATTACGACAGCATTTTGGGGTGTGTTATTGAGGGTTTATTATGAGATTTTGGGTTGCAGAGATGGATTTCGTTGTGGTCATTTATTTTTGGGATTTTTGGTTTAAATGATCTGATTAGTTAATTCGGCTGTTTTTTTTTTTTCTCTAGTCAACGTAATTTAATTGTTGAGATTATTCTCCTTAATGATTATGTATAATTATTGAATCTTTGTATATTTTGGATACCATGACTAGGTATTGTGTGATATGCCATTTCGCCTGAACTGAATAATATGTAGAAAAAGAAAAAAAAAAAGAGAGATTCATAAGTTCGTGTTGACGGCAAAAAAAAAAAAAAAGGGTTAGTGTCATGCATATGTTGGAACTTGTGGCTCGTGTGGAGAGGTACGTATCGAGAAGTTCTAATGTAAGGTCAAATGTCAAGAGGAGCGAGGCGACCGAGTGGAGCAGAGTGGAGCTTGGCATTTGGTCCATCACAGGCCCAACAGTTAAGTTGTTGGTGGTGGGCCGCAAGGCTGAATAATTGGGGGGGGTGCCCCCTACGTTACGGTACTGAATAATTAGGGTTGGAGTAGAATAGGGCTATAAATACTCTCTATTGTAAAAACCCTGACAAATTTTGATCATAATAAACAAACTCACTCTCGCTCCCATGGAGGTACTCGATTTTGGGAACCACGTAAATTCCTGTGTTGATTTCTTTACTGTTTATGTTTCCATTATTGTGTGTATGGTGATTTCTCTAACAACATGTTTCTTCAATAACTAGATGTCTAAGCTAGTTTGCTCCTACTCTAATTTCAGGATCCTAAAGGTAACGAGTAGGCTAAACTCTAGTGGCCCCAAGGTTGGTGGCATGCATGTTAGAGAGTAGAGTCTCTACAATCTACATCAAAAAATGTAGGAAATAAATTCAGAATATTGAATATGCAAACGTATTTGAAGGCTTGATAAGTAATTTAAAGTGGGGAATTTATATGTTGTTACCGTGTGAAGTTTGCTAAAGGTGTACATGGTCCTTTTTTTTTTTTGGGTAAATCGGAAATAGATTAAACTTAGAGAACAAAGTCAGAGGACATCAGGAATACAGCCATAGACAGCTAACAAAGTTCTAGAGGAAATAAATAAAAGGAACAACCACTAATCAAGGATTTGGTGGATGTTCAACCTATCTCTCGTCGTGAACTCACGAATCTCCATTGGTGGTCTATCGGACACCACCAACTCCTCATTATGTTCCACTCCGAGTCCGGGGAGAAAATCGGCACAAGCATTGGCACTATAGTAAGTGTGAGTAAGTGTGCACCCTGTTTTGCTTAAGAGGTAATGCCCATCGTTGATAATGTTGCTTTGAGGGTGGTTGGGACTGGCAACATCATTGAAGAGCTAGTGACACTGCCATTTGGCAATCAGATTGCACTTGGACATTTGTTAGTCCTTTTTTCTAGAATAATTGTTAGCCCCCTATAGATAGTCCATACCTCTGTTTCTAGGCTTGAGTTTGCCACCATTTTCCCATGATACCCATGAATCCATTTTCCACGTATGAGCATCTCTGATAAGACCTCCAAAGCCCGCCTTTCTAGTTCTTTCCAACCAACACCCATCAGTGTTGAGCTTGAGGGACCCTACATTGGGGGGAAACCAGAGTGTTAGTAGGTTGACAGGAGGATCAGTGGTAAGAGGGGAATTAAAAGCCTCTACGATTTCAGAAGCATAGGAACTAATAAACTTGAAACTCATTTCTGGTACCAACTCAACATTATCAAAACTTTTCCTGTTGCGATCTTTCCAAATTTGCCAAAGAATGATACCGAAAAGGATGTTCCAAGCTATATCCATTCCTATGTGTAAAATTTTTTTCTTTTTCAGGTTGGTAGAGATCCAATCCGACGTAGAGTTAATAAATCCCACTCTCATCAACCAACCCAATGGGATTTTTTCCCAAAGGTCAACGACTTTGGGACAATCCCTAAATAAGTGATCAAGGTTCTCTAGTGCATTGTTGCATCTAGGACATAACCCCGAGTTGTTAATTCCTCTCTTGGCACGAAGCAAATTGGTAGGGAGTTTGTCATGGAAAATAAGATAGAAGAATGTTTTCAACTTTTGTGGAAGTTTCATTTTCCAGAACCACTTCCGACCCTTAAGATCATTCACATCTTTGTTGATAAAATCATACACTGCTGAGGCAGAGCAGCTGCCATTAGAAGAACTAGTCCAAGAGGGATGATCGCTAGCCTGGGTGAATGATAGGCGCATGAAAAGCTTGCTTTTGAGCGCCTAAGTAGGGTGTTTAAGCATGTTAGACGTGCATTTAAGCTTCATTTTCCATTTAATATGTGCACGTGGTATTTGTGGGCACTACAAAAAAAAACACATTTGGCAACCAAATTTGGCGACCAAATTTTTTTGGTCGCCGTATGGCACCCCTTTGGCGACCAAATTTTTTTGGTCTCCGTAAGGCTCCCCTTTGGCAACCAGATTTTTTTTGTCGCCTATGCGATGGCTTTGGCGATCAACTTCTTTTTTTGGTCGCCGTATGACACCCCTTTGGCGACCAAATTTTTTTGGTCGCCGTAAGGCTCCCCTTTGGCGACCAGATTTTTTTTTGTCGCCTATGCAATGGCTTTGGCGACCAACTTCTTTTTTTGGTCGCCGTATGGGCTCCCCTTTGGCGACCAAATTTTTTCGTCGCCTATGCGATAGCTTTGGCAACCAAATTTTTTTTAGTCGCCGTATGGCTCCCCTTTGGCGACCAAATTTTGTTTTGTCGCCTATGCGATGGCTTTGCCGACCAAACATCGGCTTTGGTCGTGGAATGTTTAGTACCAAAAACTATACAACGTGAAAAGATAATATATATAATAAAATATAGTGCAATACATAATTTATGATAAATAATGTTATACATTTGTCAATGTAAAAAGGAATATACGAAAAGATAATACATATAAATTGTTTCTAACAAATGGAACATAAATGCAAAGGTAGTCCAGTGGTTAGGTGTTGGGTGTTCAATTCTTGGCGTAAAAGCATGTGGTACGTTGAATGCAAAGGTAGTCCAAAGGTGGTTAGTGCCAAAAAATATATATAATAAAATATATTATAATAATATATATAATAAAATATAGTGCAATATATAATTTATGATAAATAATGTTATACATTTGTTAATGTAAAAAGGAATAATCTAAAAAGATAATACATATAAATTGTTTTTAACAAATGGAAAGTAAATGCATAGGTAGCTAAATGGTTAGGTGTTGGGTTAAGAAGTGGGAGGTCGTGGGTTCAATTCTTGGCAGCGGCGCATGGGCAGATTTTTTTTTTTCGTATGAACCTTCGGCGACAAAATTGTTTGGTCGCCGTCCCCGTTGGCGACAAAATTGTTTGGTCGCCGTCCCCTTTGGCGACAAAATTGTTTGGTCGCCGTCCCCTTTAGCGACAAAATTGTTTCGTCGCCGTCCCCGTTGGCGACAAAATTGTTTGGTCGCCGTCCCCTTTGGCGACAAAATTGTTTCGTCGCCGTCCCCTTTGGCGACAAAATTGTTTGGTCGCCGTATGGCTCCCCTTTGGCGACAAAATATTTTGGTCGCCGTATGGCACCCCTTTGGCGACCAACCAAATTTTTAGTCGGCGTATACTTTCCCAGACGACGTTTCGGCGACAAAACTGGGCGACTAAAATATTGGTCGCCAAAGTATTAGGGCGACTAAAAACAACCCTTTGACGACAAATTTTTTGGTCGCCAAATGTGTTTTCTCTTGTAGTGGGGTGCTGAGCGTATTTTGCAAGTAATTCGAGGTTGTGAGTACAATTTTGTGATATTGGAAGTTCATGCACGTAGATCAGAAGTTAGAAGTGAGTGGATTGTGCATGGAAGTGATCAAAACTCGTCGGGAGCGCTACCCCATTTTTGTTGGAGCGCTCGAATTGGGCACAAAAGGGTCCCAAAAATGAACATAAAGTTTTTTGAGCGCTACACCAAAAGTGGTGTAGCGCTCCCGGCATATTAGAGGTCAATGGTCAAAGCCATGGTCACCGGTCAACGCACGGGCTAAGCAAGGCGGTAGCGCTACCTACGTTTTCATGTAGCGCTACCGAATGGATAACAGGCTCACTAAACGCTGTCGTATGGCCTATCCGCGTGAATTAATTCGGATTTTCGTTTGATTTTCGTGAGGATTACTAGGTTTTCGTATATATACTTATGTTTTAACTTAGATTAGGATTACACAACTTTTATTTAGGTTTTTGCTTTTCAAGTTTTTGGCTACGGATCTCCAGTTCTTCATTCAGCTTTACGCTTTCAATTTTATTTCCAGAATTCCAGTGTTCAAATTGTTTTTGCGGATTGCTAATCAAGTTCAGTTTTTCCTTCGCAATTTACAGTATCGTTCTTCATTATTCTCATATTATATTCATCAAGCATGCGTAGATCTAGGTTTAATTTTTTCTTTGCAATCAGTTTACGCATGAGTGAGTAGTCGCCTTGAGTGCGGCTGCGCGGCGAAGGCGCCTACGTCCAGGCTAATCGATATTTCACCTCGGGGCCGAATTAAATCAATTTTCGAGCAATTTTGGGAACTAGAAACTTTTCTAACGAACAAACCCAAGCATTACTGGAATTCGAATGCGGACGGAATCTGGTGACAGGTGGTGCGCATTTGTTAGGAATCCTTTCACGTATTCTAAAATCAGTAAAAGGATTAATTGTGGCCCGATTAAATATTGGTTAGGATAGGCGTGGATGCTGGGTTCCCTCAGCTGTGCTCTCATTTTAATTAATTTGCATCCAGTTCAATCAGCTTAGTGATTAGTTAATAAATTCCATAAAATCAAAAGGGTGGCTACCTAAGAGCCAGTTCAAACTGCATTCCACACCTTGAGTCAAGCACTCCAGTCATCTCTGTGGTTCGACTCTGTGGTTCGACTCTGGTACTTCCGGAATTATTGTGCTACACTGGTCGAGAGTCCTATGCTCAGGACGCGTCTTCATTCATCTTATCTTTAGTCACCAGATTGGTCAAGCAGTGAACATAGGCAAAAAAGTGTTAATAATGACCTCATACATAGCCTCATCCACAAGGTGATCGATGCTATCAAGGTTCCAGTGACCATTGTCAATTATGTCCGCGACCTTAGTGTTGTCTCTAGTGTGAACTCCAGGATGCCTCTTGGCTAGAGGAGCATTTCCACACCACCAATCATTCCATAAATCGACGAACTCACCGTCACCTATGGACCATTTAGTACCCTCCTGGAGGATATCTCTAGTGTGGGTTATACTCCACCAAGTATGCGAAGCAACTCTATTGTTCTACCAAGATTGGAGAGAATGATGCTTCAAATATTTACTTTTGAGAATTTTAACCTATAGGCTATCCTCATCATTCACAAGTTTCCACCCAAGTTTAGTGAGGAGAGAAAGATTTTGATTTTTAGCTTTCTTTAAACCCAAACTACCCATCTCCTTACTCTTACACACCGTGTTCCAATTAACATGATGAAGTTTCTTTTTCTCAGGCGTGTCACCCCACAGAAAATCCCTATTAATCCAATCAAGTTTATCACACACATTCATCGGGAGTTCCATAGTTTGCATTGTGTAGCTAGGTATAGTGGACGTAGTAGCTTGGATAAGGGTGGCTCTACCAGCTAACATAAGCGTGTTGCATTTCCATCCAAAGAGCTTGCATTGAACTTTTTCAATGATGTGTTTAAATTAGTCACGACTAGCTCTTTTGTGGAGGAGAGGAACCCCGAGGTACTTTCCTAAGTCATTGGTCAGAGCAATATCACAAAAATTACTCAAACGGCGAGACTTGGCACATTAGGAGAGACAAATAGTTTAGATTTAGAAAGATTCACCGTTTGTCCAAACATAATGCAAAACTCATTAAAAACTTCGATAATGGCTTTACAATTATTCTTAGTGGCATGCCCAAAGAGGATTAGGTCATCCGCAAAGAATAAGTGTGTGAGCGCTATGTAGTCACGTGAGACTTTGATACCTTTCCAATTACCTTCCCCACATTTTGAATCAATCACAATAGACAACCATTCCATACATAGAACAAACAGATAAAGGGATAGAGGATCTCCTTGTCTGATACCACGCCCCGAGGAGAATTCCCCAACTGGCAAAAAGTTTTAGGATTACATTTTGATTGGAGCTTAAAAAAATTAGTGTTTGTTGGAGCCAAAATTTTGAGAAATTTTTTTGGGATTGTGTTTTTATTGGAGCCAAAAATTTGTACCAATTTTTGTGATAGTTTTTGTTGGAGTCAAAATTTTAAGAAAAACTTCTGAGGTTGTGTATTGATTGGAGCCAAAATTTTGAGAAATTTTTTTGTGATTGTGTTTTGATTGGACTCAAAAATTTTGAACGAATTTTTGTTAGGAGTCTTTGTGGAGCCAAAATTTTACATGAATTAAAGACAAAAAAAATAGAGGATTGTCAATTGACAAAGGAGAGTGTTAAATTTATTTCCCATACTAGAAATGAAGGGTAAAACTAGAAAACTTTGTCTTTAACTTTGACCCAATAAATTTGTTGACTTTTTATAGTGAGAAAATAAATTAGGACAAAGGGGTACATGTAACTTGTTCATTATAACAAGTTTTGGGTAAGAATTGGTATCTTAAATGAATTATATACTACTTTTATTATCTCTTAAATATTTCATTAATTACATCTAAATTTCACAAAGGAGAAGAAATTCTTATAAGTTCGACCTCAGCGAATAGGAGAATGATTTTGTTCGCGCATATTAAGAAGAGTATTGATGTCGTTGATCCTATACAGTTTCCACCTGTAACGCCCCGATTTTTTCGGAAAACATTAAAATAAATTAAAAAGGCAATTTCACAAAAGATTCCATAATCCATCATAAAACCGTACCAAAAGCAATCGTTATAGTTTTACAATCATATCGAATTAAAGTTAAACTGTCAAAATATTACAATTTTCAATAAGACTTGAAACTTTCAAAATCATCGATTAATTTTGTTCAGAGCGACTAAGCATACAGAAATCAAGGCTCATTGGCTTTCTCTTCAACAGTGTTGAAATTTGTCTGTTTGCACACTCCTTCAGCTCCGTCTTCATTACCTGGTGATAAATCACCGCGGTATAAGTACCCGTGAGCTTAAAAAGCTCAATAGGAATATCCTACTCTACTTAACTCCACGTATCTAACAAATAAACATGCATAATAAACAAATAACATGAGATAGCAAAAATAACATTATTGATTAATTACTAGTCATTTACCTACGTGTCTCTAGGATTTTCATCCACGAGATCCATCCTACCCTCTAACCTCTAGCATAGGGCAACTGGTGTGATTCGACTCCCCCTTGCAAAGATCCGAACAGAGAACCTGGGTTATATACCCGAGTATCACTTCCATGACCCCAAGGCACGATAAACAAGATTCACGGTGCGGCCCCCACAACTCATCCCCGGAAGCTGCGGCCTTGCTACGATTGCCACCCCTTATAGCCCGACCATTCTTGAGAGTCAATCACCACCATGTCCTATCTAGGGTTTCGTATTCAAAATGTTCATCCGTCCGGGGCCCACTCTGGTCACCCCCGGATCCATAGCTCGTCAGCTCAACAATATTTCCATGCATTTACATTTCTCATTTTCTCATTTAAAAACACAGCTAAAGTTTCTTGAGATTCGTAACCACCCGATGTTCTACTACCCCATCTACATTACTTGCACAATAATTTACAATACTACAGCTAAATCACACAATTTCACAAAATGGTAAAAATAATGAACGCAACTTGCAATAATAAAAATTAACATGTCTAATAAATAAACAAGTATGGTTGCATTAATGGTCACGAGATAATCAGGGCACATTTTCTAGTCTGGTGGTGTACTTGATAATTAAATTAGATCATATTTAATCTAATGTTATACAAAATTTTGCACCACAAGGTTAAAATATAAAGTAACCAAAATGTGAGATTTAATTTGTCAAAGACCTAAAATTTTTGGGACCCAATAATAATTAATCTAGAGTTTAGGGATGGAACTATAATTAAAAAAAAAAAAATAAGGCATGGGTTGGTCGATTGTCCAGACAGTTTACTTGATTACAAATGGTGTACTCTACCGAGTGTGGATATAGTCACGTGCTCCACCGATCGAAACGTCTGAGTTTTGTCTATACATAATGAAAATTAACGTTTAATATATCAAAATGTTCGTTAGGATATGAACTATATTTCTATCACGGAAAAAGTTAGGTTCAGATTGTTTTGGATGGGACCCTGTAGCTCAGAAGGTCAAAACCGCATATACACTGCTCTCTGACGATCGAAACGCTTGGGTTTTATTTCTACTCAACGAAAATCAACGTATTATATATCAAAACGTTCGTTATGAAATGAACTACATTTCTATCACAAAAAAATTTGGGTTCAGATTGTTTTGGACGGGACCCAGCAGCTCAGAATGTCAAAACCGCATATACACTGCTCCCCGACGATCGAAACGCTTGGGTTTTATTTCTACTCAACAAAAATCAATGTATTATATATCAAAATGTTTGTTATGAAATGAACCATATCTCTATCATGGAAAAAGTTGGGTTCAGATTATTTTGGATGGGACCCAGTAGCTTGAAAGGCTAAAAACGAATTTACACTACCGTACAACTAACGAAAAGCTCGGGTTTTATTTCTACTCAATGAAAATCGGCTTATTATATACCGATGGGTTTAGTAGGACGTAACCTACCCTTCTTCCGAAGATTAAGCTAAACTGGAGTGATTTGGATGGGCCTCGGTCGCGTCGAACGGACCAAACTTCTTCTCCTTTCTTCTTCTTCTTCTTCTTTTTCTTTCTTCTCCTACCCAGTCATCTCTCTCGGTAAAAAAATATAGAAAGAAGGCAGCAGTGGAGGGTGATATAGATAATGAGGTTTTGGTCTAAAAACTCTTGGTTAATGAAGTGATTAGAGGAGGGTAATTTACCATGATTAGAGGAAAGCTTTGGGGTTGTTTGTTAGGTTGTGATTGGTTGTAGAAAAATGATAGACATTTATGGCTAAACACACATTGACATGAGGGAAATGATGTATTAGATGGGTGAGGTGATATTTAGTTGGGGACAAAAATATAGTTTAGGATTTTTGGTTAGAGTAACCGGGTAGTGTAATGGGATTAGGATAATCTAGTCTAGATTAGGACCACTAAATCATTAAAATAAATTTATCCATTACAGTTTTTTTATTAATAAGACTATTTCAAAAAAAAAAGAAAAAAAAAGGGCTAAAAATCTAGGTCATTACACCAACAATCAAAGTACTGATAATAATGTTAACCCTCTTTAAATGAGAGTGAACAAAATTGAACTCGGCGATTAACAACTAACCAATTGTTTCCAATGGAATTTCATTCATTTCCGCATGTGTTGTCAAATTTAACCCAATATGTTATATTTGTTCTTTCATAGGGGTTATAAAAATAAAAAATAAAAAGATCAATTGGATATGCCTAATTTTCTCATTTGGATACAAATTACATAGTTTTGTAGTTGGATATTCACAACAACAAAAATATAAAAAGGCATGCACATTTCAAATTTAGTCCTTTATAACACAGGAATTGGAGTGACAAATGTCGACATTGAGATTTTAATGTTACCAAAATGGGAAAATAAATGCTAATACTTTTTTTTAAAGACATTGAGATTTTATATGTGTCTTCATTTATTTTCTGAAGATTCTAATATCCATTTGAAACTTTACCATTACCCAATGACTTGTGATATCAATTGGCTGTGTTTGGATGGCAGTAATCTCAAGAGAGAGGAACAAGAATGTGGGAATGTGATGTCAGACTTTTTTAATTCCAACATTTGGCAGATACGGGAATAGGAATGTAATTTTTGATGACATATTCAAGCAGGAATCACATTCCTAGACTAAGTGGGAATCTGACCACTCCTAGAGATGCACACGGTCCGAATTGAACTGGTTCTCTAGAAATTCAGTAACTGGACCATTCCAACAAGTTCTATCCGATTAGCGTTGGAACATTTTTTCACAACACATGAACTCAAAAGATTATTTAGAATTTGCTAAAGCACCAAACAACTGATAAAATAATTATAGGATTTTATAAGATTCGAAACCAAATATGGTTCACATAGTACACAAAGCACTTAATGATCTACCATCAATTAAACAACTCCTAAAATTGATGAAAACAACCAATAAAGTAGCTTAAATAAAGAATTGAATAGTCTAAAAATGAGAAAATAAAATAAACATCATGTCTTACTAGAGAATTAAAATTGAAAATTAGGTATTAGTAGGATCAAATAGTTATAGTAATATATTAAAGACTTCTTAACAAAATAGATTTCTACTCTAAATAGATATAAAAGAATACCTTACTAGGGAAAAAAATATTAACTTACTAGCTACATAATTATGTACACGTAGAAATATGTTATGTACTCCATTGATGTGTGTGTGTGTATTAATATTGTACGGTCTGGTTAGGTTCTAATCGTGGTTCTTAAATTGTGAACTAGTAACCCAATCATAATTATTGGTTCTTTTTTTTAGAACTATAACCAAACCAATGAACCGCAAAACCTAAACAAATAGAATAGTTTGGTCTTGTTCACCCGTAATCCCTCCCTTGCCCCATGGAATATCAGAAATCTCAGATGCATGGCTCATTCATTAAGAAAAAGAAATATTGACTTTAATAAATTTCCAAAATAATTGTTTCCCGCATAAGATTACTGAATTAATCCAAACATCGAAATTTCATTCTCCAAGTATCTAATTCCTAGGAATTCGATTATCAATAATCATATTCCTATTTCTACCCAAAAAAATTCTAGGGAATTTGATTCCTGGTAATCATATTTCTATTTCTACTCAAGATTTCGGTCATCCAAACACAGCCTTAATGTGAAGAGTTATTATTCAAATGGTTTTGGGGCACCGCTTATATGGTACTCAATACTAAATTCATTTGGGTTTCATACTTGATCGAATGTCAATGACTTCCTCATTGCACAAATCCGTGTCATTCATATAATTATCGATATTCGATCAAGTTAATTTTTAAATGTACGTTTTACTTGACAAGCTTTACAAAAAAGAATGGTTCCGATCATTGTCATGGGCCAAGGATAGATCCACAAAATTCCAAATTGGACTGAACTGGAGAATAGAAAACTGAACGTGAAGGACATTTATTTGTGGTAGTCTGAAAAGCTAGTGGCCCAAATCTTCCAACCTCTCTTGCTTTTTACCAGTAGGGTTGGGCATTTCATCCGCCCCGTCCGAATCCGATCCGATCCCCGATCCGAACGGATCGGCAATATGGAGATTTGTTTGGAGATTGGATAGGATATGGAGATTTTTTTTGAAAATGTTTGGGGATTGGATAGGGGGTGGAGATAGGCATGTCCCCGTGTCAATCCGCCCAAATCCATTTCAAATCCGGTTCCGCCCCCCATCCCCCCATCCCGTCTGCCCCCCAATCCCTCGAAATATAAAGGTCTATTCATGAATTATGAAACTTCGGGGTCTATTCATGAAATATATTATAGAAATTATCAAATTTAATTATAGAAATTATAGTCATTATGGAATTAAATTATAGAAATTAATAAATAATATAAATTAATCAAATTATAGAAATTATCAAATTAAATTATAGAAATTATCAAATTAAATTATAGAAATTATAGTCATTGTAAAATTAAATTATAGAAATTAATAAATAATATAAATTAATAAAATTATAGAAATTATATTATAGAAGTTAATTTATGAAAATACTAAGTTTATATTTAACTATAATAATCTAAACTTCATATGAAGTTATCAATTATAAAAGGATCATGGGCATAAAATTGGGCAGTTGGGGGTGCTTATCATTTTGACTATTTCGATGTTCAATTTTCTTTGAATGGTCTTCTTTTTTTCACGCTTATATTGATGTCTATTAAATAAACCAAACCATCTAGTTTTTTATTTCTGGTTCTCTTGGTGTTCAAATCACTGCCCACTAATCTTATCTCATGGCTTCTGAACTTATGTTTTTTATTTACTTGTTACTCTAGGGAAAGTGATTGGATCCCCGAAATCTCCGTGGGGATCCCCGTTTCCCATTTGGAGCGGGGATGGAGGATAAAAATAAATCTCCGTTGGAGATTGGATAGGGGATGGATATGAGTAAGGGGTTTGGGGGTGGAGATAGTAGTCTCCGGCCCCGATCCGTCCCCATGCCCATCCCTATTTACCAGGGAAGAACACCAACGATTATCTGGGCCATGTTCATTCAAGGGAGCTTATCAAACAGTTTAATCGGTTTGGCTTTGGTCAGTTTCGGGTACGAACAGATTCATTTGGGGTGAAAGAATCACATACCGAACAGTTCAAGATTTCGTTTTGAAAGAATTGGTAATGATGTTTGATTATTAACGAGGAGGCGAATCATTTCTTAATGTTTGTTTTGCATTGGGTTAGAACCTAGAATTATTGACAGCATGTTTATTTTGCCTAAAATAAGATTGGACTAAAATTGCTTGTTTCAGTGTTTATAATTTTACCCTTACAATTTGAGTTTAATATATTCGGATAAAAAACCATCTACAACATATATTATAATTATATATGCCCACAGTTTATCGTATCTCCTCTCATACTATATTCACCAAACTAATCTGGAAGGCAAACACCCCGATAGTGCCACTACAAAATTTGGGCAAATGCACACTATATATTTTGTCAAAATGCCAAAATATCACTTGTTTCCAGTAAAAATACCATCCATGTCTCACTAAACTAGTTGTTTGGTATTTTTGACTTTTTGTAGTTATTTTTTTAGTTTTTTGTCCTAACTTTTTGGATTAATTATTCATCTCGATGAGAGAAATTAGAAAAGTATAAAAATGAGAACCGAAATTACCAACTGTGTAGTATTTTTTTCGCCCCCGTTAAACTTCTTTTTCCTTTTAACAGTAATTTTGCACTGTTTAGATTTCTTTTGTCAAAACGAATAATTAATCTGAAAAATATAACGTGAATCTTAAAAAAAAATCTAAGAAAATACAAACAAAAATACCATTTAGTTCATTTAAGTAAGTAAATGTGTCTTCAAGGGAGTAAGTGCAAAATACTCCCGCCTGTCCTAAAATGATGGTTCAGTTCACAAAACCGACGACTTAAAAATTAATTTTTCTAAGGAAAAATTCCATCTTTTTTCTTTTTAGCACAGCAAAAAAGAAATTTCATTAATTCAAATAGAACATATACAACATACTAAAGGGAGCAGAAAAGAAATTTCAACTTTTTTTTTCATAATTGATATCTAGTAATTTACTAAAAAGACATTTGAATTTCTTTTAGAAAAAATATGCTATTTTTAACTTATCATTCTGCGATCCGAACCATTATTTTGGGAGGAGATTAGTCTCTTTAAAGTTTAATCTAATCCATTTAAAGTTTAAACTAACCATTTTATTGAAATCACCCCTTTTAATTACAAAATATCTTCAATTCTCCCCACACAAACGTACTCCTCTATTTTTCCTGGCGCCATCTCCAAATTGCGGAACCGGATAACACGCAGATATTCTTCCCCCTACCACTTCCAATCCTCCTGCTCTCTCTCTCTCTCTCTCTCTCTCTCTCTGCACAACACTCATGAGAAGCTGAACCGAAACCCTAGAACTCACCAACGCCATGGCGAAAACACTAATCTCATCCCCTCCCTTCATCACCACGCCCCTCCCTAATTCCCTCTCTCGCCATGGCTGCTTCCTTTACCCTCTACCCCGTCCTAACAGACTCCTCTCCACCAGAGTCAAATTCAGCTTCCATGACCTTCCTCCTATCCACTCTTCGGCCGATTTCAACGCAATTGTAAGCCGTGCTGAGGGACTCCTATACACGCTTGCTGATGCCGCCGTCGCCGTTGATCCGGCCGCATCCACTGACGCCGCTGTTCAGAAGAACGGAGGGTGGTTCGCTTTTATCGCGGAGGGCATGGAGGTTGTTCTGAAGGTAGAATTTCACATATGCCTGAAATTTTTTGATGTCCGTCCGGGCCAGCCACCTTAGACAAAGCCCTCTTTGTGTACTTGCCCAAATTAAGAGTTGAGACATATGGACCAATACTTTGTTCTAAGTTAAGTAGAATTGCCTGCGGCACCATATTTTATTTTGTGTTACGTTTTTAGCTCTGTTAGCTCACACAAATGGACAAACACATGAGTGTATAAGTATAAATGTTTGCGAATGGGAGTTGGTAATTCAATTGGACGAAATGCGTTCTTTTCCTTATGGAAGGCTGCGGTTTCTAATTTCTGTAGATAATTTCACGAACTCGACTGGATTTTATTAAGCTTGTAGACTTTTTTGTGAGCCCGTGTAAAGTTTAATTGCGAGTTATTTTTTTATCAGTACTTTAGAGACTAGACATCCCCTTTTTATGCCTGCATATAGATGTGTATGAATGAGTTCTTGAATTTGTGTGCATTGCAATTTGTTGCCTTCTTTTGAGAAATTGGCATATATCATTACTGATAGTCTGATTCTATCTTTTTTTGAGATGGTTATCTACCTGAAGCTCAGTTAACACCGATTCTTGATTTTGAACAATTTTCTGTTATCCGTATTTATCCTCCAGAGATTAGAAGCATTACTAGTGTTTCACTCAGCTGCTTGTTTGGTTTTTATTGGCATTTCATCTTGATTTCTTTATATCATAACTGCAGTTGCACTTGATGCCTTCACGCGTTTAGCTGGATAAGAAAAGCGAAATACCAAACAGGAACTTTTTATGGTGTGGTGACTTTGAGTGCTTGCCATGGTTATGAAGTAGGAGTATTCAAATAGTATTAGACACTAGTGGTGGGCGGTGTTAAAGTTGAGTACATATTTTGCTTTATTCTATCAGGTGCTGAAGGATGGGCTCACAGCAGTGCACGTGCCTTATGCTTATGGATTCGCCATTATTTTGCTCACTGTTCTTGTTAAACTTGTAACATTTCCATTGACAAAGCAACAGGTACTTTCTGCTGCCATGTGGTATTAATAATAATATCCAGTAGGACCAGTACTCAATTTATTACTGTTGAAGCAGGAAAATCTGGATTCCTAATTTCCCCAAAAAAAAAAAAATCCGGATTCCTAATCTTTGCCAACTGCTTCTGTTGTAAATATTTGAGAAAACAAACTCCAACAAGTAGTGCTATATTGTTATCTTTCTTGCATTAGTCCCCCTGATGTGTATAATACCAGTGAGAACTCTTTCTCATCTTAAATTAAGGAGATTGGTACAAGTGGAAACCATAAATTTCCTACACACTAGAGGCCAGAGGGATATGCTAATTTTCATTTAAAAAACTTTGGACATGGTGTGGAAACTTATTGCTTATAACAGTTGATTTAGACTTTTGTATAGTTTATATGACAACCTTTATTGTGTTTGAAGGTCGAATCATCACTGGCCATGCAAAACCTTCAACCAAAGATTAAAGCAATCCAAGAAAGATACAAAGGAAATCAGGTATACTTTCTCTGCTGTACTGCTTCTCTTCCGACTGTGTTAGCCGTCACTCCTTAAAATCAAATAATATGCGTGGAAAGTAAACTTGACTATTTTAGGTGCTTCGTCCATAAAGATAACTTAAATACACAACTTAGTGATCTTTGTGCCAACTACCAAGCAGCAAGTATAGCAGCCAAATGCCGTAAATATTGCTGTGAAGCAATATATCTTAATGGTTGACTGATATATACTGTTGTGTTAGATTTGTGGCACTGGATGTAATCTGTACTTTATTCCCAACCAAAAGATTCACTTGGACAACCAGGCTCAACAAACACAATATTTAGGTATTTTAGCTAGGCAAAAACCCAAAAGGAGCACTGCAACAGCCTCTCTTTAGAGTCTAGGTAAAGTAAATATGCTACAGTACCTCTCCAATATTCACCAAGTTTACCGAGGTACTGTTGACCATCATCTCTCTCTCTCTCTCTCTCTCTCTCTCTCTCTCTCTCTCTCTGTGTGGTCATATTTTGTAATATTTTCACTAGTATTTTTGGCTGAAAATTTATTGTGGCTGTTGGGGATGCCCTCACATGCCAAAGCATGGATTTTTTTTTGCATCTTGCATTTGTCATAATATTATGTTTAATTCTACATTAAATGGTATACATGCTAGCAATTTCTATTGGACCTCAATGTCGTTGATCATACTGGCCTTGTTCGTTTAGTAGTTTTAGTTTAGTTTAGTTTTGGAAAAAGGTGTAAGGAGTGGTGAGAGATAGAGAGAGAAATGAGTGTAATGATTACAAAACTAAACTAAAGCTATGAAACGAACAAGGTCACTATGATTTTGAAACAATAACTCCATCATATACAGCTCATGAATTTTAGTATTATTGGTGGCCTCATGCCAGTTTGGTCTGAATGAATGGCTTCATATGTTTTGATAAAAAGTACATGAAACTTTGTTCTTGAAGTTTTAATAACACATAGCTGCATGGAGGCAGGCAACTTTTATGGGACAATTAGAGTTTTCATGGGATCCATCTTTGCTTCTTTTATTTGTAACAAGGGTTGGATTTGTGAAAGCATCCTACGTAAAACCAAATGGCAACAAATGGAGAGGCGGCAGAGACCAACCAGGCTCATATACTAGTTTTGGTGGTAATACTAAGGATGATAGGCAAGCCTTTTACATTGCCGTGAGTGCAACAAAACCCTATCCCCGCCCCCCTACTTGCACGTGGAAGTTGTAGAGCTTGTCCCATATTGGTTAAATATAACCTCCAAAATTAGTATATAAGTCTCAGTGGCCTCGCCGTTCATTGCCATTTGGTTTGAGTTTGATGCTTTAATATGGTATCAGAGCTAGGTTTCAGAGGCTTTTGGACAAAACTCTCTTGATTTATTGCCTTGTTGTTTAAGTGCATCTTGTTTCGTTGGTCCTTGTAATATCTATGTGATTGGTCTGTTGTTTACCTCTCCATGTGCGGGTCAGGGGTTGCACATGCGTTGCATTGTTAGAGCTTGTTCCACATTGGTTAATTATATTCTCTTAAACTGGTGTATGAGCCTAGGTAGCAATGTTTTGAAACCTAGACCGTTGAGTGAACCACAAAAGGAGGCGGGTGGACGGGTAATCAATTTAACCACGGTCAAACTGAAATTGAACCGTGATGTCATAATTATATTTGTAACTATTAATAAATTTGTAAAAAACTATTAATAAATTAAAACTAAAAGGTAAAAGGATATAAAATAGTTCCAGTATGAAAAAAAATACAAAAGCCGCTTTGAATCCTGCACCATTTGAAGTAGAAGATGAGGAGTTGAGCTATTCTTCATGGGAAGTGAACTCAACTCCTTTGGAACAATCCCACATCAGTAAAGAATTGACCTTGAGGCAACCATTTATTATATAAAATGGTTTAGGATGCTTGGAAAAGTAGTGTGGTTAACCAGTTGTTATATAAAATGGTTTTGGATGCTTGGAGAAGTAGTTTGGTTAACCAGTTGGTACTGCTGCTCGAGCCTCTTGCTCTGCCCGAGTAAGGTCCCCAATCAAGTGCAAGCTGGAGCTTTAGTGGAGCAGCAGTAGACTGCATGTGGATAAGTGCAATTTATGGTCTCTCCGGTTCATTCAACCTGTGGCCGGTTCCCCTGTCAACAGTTGAACAGTTACTTTTGAGCTGTTTTCTAAAAATAAGCCAGTTTCCAAAATGGGGCGATTTCTTGAGTAATCCAGACTAGAGCACACTGGTTGAACCGCCAACTGGTTTTTAAAACATTGCTACGTAGCCTCTCTACTCATTGCCAATTGGTTTTGAGTTGGATGCTTTAATAGAAGTAAACAAAGGATTAACAACATAGGGCTCACGATGAAACAAAGACACTAATAGCACAATCAAAGGCAACCACAGTCACTAGTGTGATAGATTTTTTGACTCTTGAGTATAGAGAAGTTGTCTAGGCTCATATATTAGTTTTGAACATATTATTTAACTATTGTGGGACAACCTCTTAACAAATTTTAAGGTACACAAATTTATAGGATGATGGTCTCACTGAAACAGTTTGGCAATTGTGCTTAAACTCTTGTTGTTTTTCTTTTTTGGAACTACAAATTGTGTCATAGAACTCTTGAACATTTTCTTTGTATGTTTTCCTAATGAATTTTTCGTTACTCAAAGATTTAAAAACACATCCGCATGAAATTGACATCAAAATCATTGAAATATTGAAACTATCTGGTGCCCTAGTGTGCCTGCCAACCTTATTTATTCATTAGTATGAGAGATCATATGGTTGTAAGTACCTTGATTATGAGGTAAGAAACAACCACCACGGATGCAAATTTGGGATAAATGCAAGTTTATACCTGTTGGTTACTCAATTTGATTGACATGCTTGTGCATCTTTTGCCCCTTCTGCCCTGTAGACATGAATTTAGTTCATATGGATGTCTTTTTTTGGTATACTTTCAGGAAAGAATACAACTTGAGACATCACGGCTCTATAAGCAGGCAGGGGTAAATCCTTTGGCAGGTACACCTTTGTTATATAATTAATATTGCCTTTTGTTTGTAATATGTGAATCATGATTTATTAATCTACTTTGGCAGTTCGTTACTTGCGATTCTGAAAGTTTAAAATGCTGAAATCTCTATCGCAGGATTTTTTCTCCTGTCTAAACTACATATCCAGGAAGTTCCACGTTTTTGTCCCTATAGTTTCCTAGGAAATTTGTTTTGAAGTATGATGGGGATGTGATTCCTACATTAAGTTCCGTTAATGTATTAATCAGGGAACCACAGTATAAATCAAGTGGATCATTCTTGATTTGTTTGGCACTTCCCAAATAGCCAGCCATATCCGATCTCATCAATGTCAATCTTCAGGATGATCCCATGCCAAGAATAGACCTTGGAAAATTTTCATAGGATATCTACATGATTATTGATCCACTTGATTTGTTTGGCACTTCCCAAATAGCCAGCCATATCCCATCTCATCAGCATCGATCTTCAGAATGATTCCATGCCAAGAATACACCTTGAAAACTTTTCATGGGATATCCTTATACGATTATTGAAAATGCTAGCTTTCGTTTTTTTTTTTTTAATTTAAAACTTAGCCTCGTGCATTTTCACGGTGTCTTTTTTTTCTTTAGTTTCTTTTTGTCTCTAAGTTCTCCTACATGTTAATATTCAAGGTTCTTTCGTTTGACTATGATATGTTTTAGGCTGACATGTTAGACTAAGTTTTCACTTGTGTGCTTCATTCTGACTAAATATGGTCTCCGAAGGTTGAGTTTTTATTTTGCGTTGGATGCTTCTATAACTGATGCAATCATTCTGCTATGGTATCAGTAAAACATGCGCAGTTGTAGTGGCTTGTGTGAATTTAGCATGTAATTTCTTTGGTCCTCTGTGGTCTTTTATGTACAATTCCTTCATGATTGAGTAAATGCTCAACACTGTCTTTGAGATTATATTTTAATTTTTGCACAGGATAGAGTAGTTTCTGTAGGTTTTTACTTTCATTTCGTTAATTCTCTTACATTCGTCTGTGCTCTTGTTGCTGGATTTCACTGCCCAATCCCCAACCCCTTCTTCTTCTTCAAGGTTTTCCTTTTTTCTCTTTTCGCCTTTGTCTAGTTATCACATCCGGTTTGTGCTCACAGAGAATTCTGTTGAATCGTTGCCCGCTGACTCTGTTACACGATCTTGGGTTGAACTCAACCCCAAAAGCTAGCTCATAAAGTGAGGGTGCCCTCACGCTTATATATTTCATATTACTTTGGTACCCATGCAATGTGGGACTTCGCTTCACAAACTCATCTAAAACCACTATCTGGAAATGGGCCCAACAATGTATACGAAGCAGTCCAACACCCTCCTTCACGTGCAACTCTGTCTTGCACATGGAGATGTAAACATCGATTTTGTATGCATGCAAAAGAACAACCATGCAAATGAAGAAGTATTTAGATGCATTATCTCTTAACTTTTAGGCCTATACTATTCTTCCAATTCCCATCGATAAGATCACATTTTTCTATCTCAATCATCATCCCTAACACATCCCAATGTCTTATTCGTTTTGTGATTCACAGGATGTTTCCCGACTTTGGCTACAATACCAGTCTGGATAGGGCTATATCAAGCTCTATCAAATGTTGCAAACGAGGTAGATAAATCTCTTAGGTTTTTGAAGATTGTTTATTTAGAACTATTGTGTAATAAATATTTTGTTTCTAACAGTTTGTCTCTTCAATAAAAGGGTCTGCTGACAGAAGGTTTCTTCTGGATCCCCTCTTTGGGAGGCCCAACTACTGTAGCTGCTCGACAAAGTGGTTCTGGAATTTCTTGGCTTTTTCCATTTGTGGTAACAACATTTTTGTTCTCAAAATCTGTGATGTAATGATTTTTTCCAGCTTCTTCATTTGTATTCTGCCTTTCATTTCTCTGATATCATCCCCTATGTTGCCCTGCCTCATTACCATGAATCTTTCGAAATGAATAAACAAACAAAAAAAAAATTACCATCATCCATTTCAGATTATTTTGGACTAGAGGGAAATGATGTCGAATAAGCCCCAAGAAGCCCGAAAATGGAACAAAGAAACCTGGTGAAGAACGTTGATTTGGATTAGGCCTTACCCTTTAACTTAACCTTGAATTAGGCGTTACCCTTTTACTTAACCTCAAGCCAGCATTGGGTTTTTCACACCCAGTGGAGGGTGAGTTAGGTTGGATAACATGGGCAGGATAAGTATCTTGTATAACAGTGTATTTAGATATTCCCTTGTAGATTATGTGTTCCCCTTGCTTCCTTGTTTTTGTGAGTACATGAACATCTTTTCATTCTGTATTAGACATGGCAGAGGTTTCAACGGTGGAGGATCTAGTGTCTGTCCTTTGGGAGCCATGACACTTGTGTATAAACTTCAAAAACTGCTATTAATGTCTCGTACTGGAAGTAAATTCTACTGAATCTTCTAATCATATGTTATCTTTAGTTTTGATATGTATTTATCCTAGAACAATGGAGTAATATTGTTGTCATCATCTCATATGTTTAATTGTGTACGTTAACCATATTGCAGGATGGCCATCCACCCCTGGGGTGGAATGACACTGTAGCGTACCTTGTTTTGCCTGTCCTTCTTGTTGCTTCTCAGTTTGTTTCAATGGAGCTCATGAAGCCTCCCCAGGTACAGAATGTCTTCCTTTTGGCCAGTGCTACTTTCTGAGTTGTCACCTAAAACAAGTGTCTTCTTTTGGCAGAGTAATGATCCGGCTCAAAAGAACACTCTTCTCATTTTCAAGTTTCTACCTCTCATGATTGGTTACTTTTCCTTGTCCGTTCCATCTGGATTATCAATTTACTGGTGGGTTACTGACTAGCATTATTATAGACCATTATCATTACCATCATATGTTAAATTTCGTGCAATATTTGTAGCTCTCACTCTATCTCTCTCCATCTTTCTCAAACAGCCATTGTACTTGATAGCATTAGCCTGGTCATGGATGTCAGGGCAATACTATGAGTATTGATTGTTTTCTGGAGTCAAAAGATATTAGTATACCAAGTTATTGCTGTAGATAAGGCCACATTGAATAGTATGTAGAGAGGTATCAAAACATGGCAATATTGTTTGATAGCTTAGACAAATTCACAGGGAAATCATGCATGCTTAAGGTCATAATTTTTGTTGAAAGCTAGATGATGCATGTGGTGCCTGAACACTAGAGATTGGTTATCAAGGTCCAAATAGAAACATCAAAATATGAGTTCATTTCATTTACTCATATTTGCAACCTCAAATGATCTCTTTGAACATCTAATTTGAACACATCACACTTTTGCAATTCCTAGCTGTAATAGTTTTTACTTCTGTTATGAACTTGTACTAAGTGGCACGGTACTGAGTCTACTGACTTCTTGTTTTTTGAGGTTTCATATGCCATTTATCTCTGTAGTGTCCTTACATTTGACATAATTTGTTAAATCTTCAAGTCACAACATGATTTACTATTGTTGGCCCCAAGTACAGTTGTAGCTGCTTGACATCAGAGTCAATATATTTCCCCTAGAAAAGCCATTCTCTATAGGTTATTTGCTTCCTATTTATATATGAACTTCATGATTTTATAGGTTCACGAATAATGTCCTTAGCACTGCACAGCAAGTATGGTTAAAGAATCTAGGTGGTGCAAAGCCTGTTGTAAGCAAGGATGCAAGTGGGATAATCAGTGCAGGACGTGCGAAACGATCAGGCTCTCAGCCAGCGCCAACTGGTGATAGGTTGGTTATATAAAAGTTTCTTCACTTTGCTCTTAGTTGATCCAAAAGGTGCCTTGCTGACATAATTATCACAGGTTTAGGCAGTTAAAGGAAGAAGAGAAGAAGAAAAAGTTGAGCAAGGCACTGCCTGCAGAACAGGTTGAGGCTTTGGCCTCTACATCTGAGTCTGAAGATGAATCAGATGAAGTGACTAATGCCACGGTAAACTCTAACCTGCAGTTGCTTATATGCCCTATGGAAAATTACTAACAATTTTCCCTTCACGTGTTAGCTATGTTTGGTTTAGAATAGCCTGTTCATATGGACAATGTGTTTTCAGTTTCATCTCAAGGGAGAATAATAATTGCACTTTAGATCCAAACTCATGGTTTAAAGGCAAGTTTATCTTGAAATGCTGGATTAGGAATGGAAGCTTGAAATTCCCCTTGCCTGTTACCAGTCTAGACTCTAGATGCTCTGGTACCCACTCCCTTTAGGTTATCATGCATGTATCTCCTGAAATTCTTTTGGTAAGATTTAGTAGAATGAAAAATAATGACAAAAATGAGAAGATAAACTATGGTCGCAAAAAAGAAGAATGATATAGAATTGGTACTTTGTGGGGGCATTGATGTAAAAGCAGGTTCTACACCTAAAGTTGAATTGTTTCTCAGCCAGATAATGTCATGGTTTCGATCATTCATTAACAATAGAGGTTTGCTGACCGTCCCTCAAAGCTAATCCTCTGAATACTCCAATCGGCTACCACTAACTTGCTCTGCGCCTGAAAAATATAAAAGGGCTGGGTAGTATATGCAATACGAGGATAATAAACATTGCTTGAAATAAGAACGTGCCCAATAATCGACAAGGAATAAATCAAAGGGAATCATTCTGAAACGATAAATCATTCTAGTCTTTTCCTCAGCCCATCTCGGTAACACAGCAAGCACCACCAAGGTCAAATCTGGTGCCCCCTTTCAGGCCACATAAAAGTATACTGGATTTCCCTTTATGGAATCAATCATATTTCCTTACTCATTCCACCCAATGGGCTTGCACGTGTACCAATCTGTTCCATGGCTTAGCCAAATGTTCTCTTTGTCACGGTACAAGATGTGACAATGACTGAGTCAATACACTAAGATATCAAAAGAGTACAAATATTAGAGAATCAAAAAACACTCTTTGCGAAGAGATTTAGCGAGGAATGTAGTTCCACGATCTTAATTTTAGGTACCGGGTATTGCACAATAAAGAGTCAATGAATGCGGTTGCAGATTTGTATTGTACTAGAAGCACTGCACACACGATGACACAACAAATGTGCCGATTGCCTCATGCATGTGAAGGGCTCTGAATTTTGGACGTAAGTTGTTCATTCCTGTACAAGAAAATAGGAAGAGGTACCAATAATGAGCAGCAAGATACCAATCAACCGAAGTTAGTATGCGAGAAATAGATACTAATAATGAGTAACATGATACCAATAACTTGTTCATAATGTTGCAGTTAGTATGCAGTAAATCTTAGTATGTGTTTCTTGGTTTTCCTGACCAAAACAGTTCCAAATTCACTTGTTGAAAGTCTATAGATTTCTACAGAATCCATGCACTTGATATCTTACATAACAGAGTCCTTACTCAGTTTTGTGAACTCCTCAATGTGCAAGATATTACATAATTCTGTAATATCCATATTTAGGATGTACGAAGTGCTCTTTTGAAAATATGGACTAGGCATCAATTATTCAAGTTTTTCTTCAGGGTGAGGAGGTTGTGGACAAGGCATATGCTTCCAGTGGAAGCAAACCACTTCCAGATTATTCTACGCCAAAGAGGAGTAAGCGATCGAAGCGGAAGCGTGCGGTATGATAATGTATTCTTATGTGCATGTAGATTCTGAGAGTCCTGTATATTTAAAGAAACTGTATCTTAGTCAGTACGTAGTTGCCAATTTTATGTTGGCTCATTCTTGTATGGTTTATCGGCACTTTTGGTGAAAATCAATTTTTTGGCAGATTGAAAGGTTTACATCCCACATTGTGTGTGGAACACACGCTCATTCTGAGACCATCATACCATATATATACTGCAAATGCAACAACTCATAAAGCAAGCTGTTTGACAAACATATTATTTGTCCCTTGATTTTTTTGAGGAATTGGGTTTCTTTTCCGATATGTAATAAACTTTGAATTAGAGATCGTGCCAAGGGGGACCACACTTAAAAAGAGAGAGGAAAATGGAAAAAGAAAAATCACATCTCTGTGGTATTCAGGAGAGCCAAAGAATCCTTCTCCTTTTTTCAACCTACTACTCTGCCTCTACTCTCCCTCTTCCCCTAATCATCTTTCTAACAGACATCTTTTCCTCTCTCATTGATTGCGCTTTGCACATCGCCTCTTGTTAGCTCCAAAACCTATTATTGAGAACCATCTGGTCGCGATTTCCCTGACCCACCAGCACCTCCTCTTTTCACCGATATCGGGCTTCACCTGCTAAATTTCTTTTGAGATCGTTTTGGGCCTTTGTGAGCACTCCTGCCCAACAGTTGTGTCAACCTTCCCTTGCCCCAACTTAAGTAGTAGATGGAGGTTCTTCAACCACTGGGCTAGATCCAGATCCTTTGTCAGCCCCCTCTGCTTTTAATTTTATTCCTACCACCATTATAACCACTGGTTTATGGAGTCAAATTTTATGTCCAGCAGTGTTTACTTAGAAAGTTACATAGTTGCACGAAGTAGAAAGCAGGGGCGGCAATCAGGCAATGTACAAGAGGCTTACATTAGTAGCAGATAAGGGAGCGTTTATATATTCTATTTGACACCAATGTATTCTCCGAAATGTACATCTTTTGTTCAAGTGTATCATATCTAATATTAAAAATATTTTAGAGTAATCGTAAACTATGTATATCTCTCTTGCTTGGTGGCTTTTCTTTGGTTTGTTTGGGATATAACCCATCTGGGAGCAAAGATTCTCTGTGACAGGAGCTGGAGCAAGAAGCGCAAACCCCCATAGGACTGGAGCTGAGGAGAGGTCATTCTCTATTCCTGGTCTCAATATTTGAGGATGGTGGCGGTTGTAGATATCATGCAGACCTCATGGTTAGCATATTTTGGATGAAGTGTGGCTGTTCTAGCCTCTAGGACTCAAAATTTGCTTACAGCAAAGTCTGCAGAGATGAACTTTCCCATTTGTGGTAGTCGACTCACCCAAGGTGTTGGTAACTTGAAACTGTACGGCCCTCATCCTCTAGTCCTGTTAATTAACATTGAAACTTTGTTAATCAACAGGACTATGGGCATTTTTCTACCCCTTTCACTTGAAGATAGCAAAAATTTAGGTGTCCATCAAAGGTAACATGGCCATTTATAGATGAGCCTGTTCCTATTATGAGTGAAGACACGAACACCATTTCCCTGAACGGAGACTTGAACCTTAGTTCTTCCTTCGAGTGTAGGATGAAATTACCACTAGTGGAGGAAATAAGCTGATGTGTAAGAACAGTTTCTGGCCTTTCCAGATTAGCTGCAATATGTAAACCTTGCCTAGGGACATGGGAGAATCTTTATAGATGTCAACAGAAAACCTGAATAATTTGCTGTCTCGGTGAGTTTATTGCTTGAATATGATTTTGGAAGCTGGGAAGTGTTATTCTTCTTCGTTAGAGAAAGAATGTTAGGATCCAGTATATATCATGTTTAAATCTTATGATGAGATTTTGGAAAATGCTGTAAGAATTAAAATTGAAATTGGGAATTTGTTATCTTAAGGGTCATGGAATTCAGAACTTCAAATGTAATCCGACTTTATACAGACATAACAACACCCTAAACACAAGATGTTTCTGTCTTACACTAATATGTCTAACTTCCAACTACTCAAAAGAAACAATGTCATCTGTTCCATGCATGCCAAGCAATTGGAGTCCTTGATTCATGTTCTTGATGGGGGACGACGATTCCCAACCGGGTTCGGTCCAGATGGTCTCTTATGAATCTTCTTCCCTTCAACCTGCTAGACATTGTATGTTCATTCAATTAGATCTGGGGTCTAGTATAATATAGTTGCACTTTGAAAGGAGGCAATGCGCTTTATATTGTTTACTTACTCCGGTGGTGGAGATGTATCCAGTAGTCGGCCTTGAGCCGGATTTTGCAGGTCTGAGCTTGAAATCAACTGTATATGGGTAGCCATTCAGAAGGTAAGTTTCATTTCTGGTTCTGCTTAGTTAAAACAAAGGCATATGTTATTATATGATTAGTTCATTTCCTCTCATTCCCGTTTGAGCTAAAGGATGTCATACTATGGTTTTCAAAAGAAAAGGAAAACTTCATGTATCAAAGTGTCGGATTCATCTAATTTCGATATCGAGGTCACAGTAATTCCTTGGTCGGTTTTTATTTATTAACTGGTATAAGTGATGTTTAAAGGGTGCTTAAGAACACTTTGTGCTTAATATAGGAGGTTCAATAATAGTTAATGATAAACATTCGCAGGTACAAAATTTGGTTGATAGGTGAATATTCAACTATATATGTCAGACACGAATCACATGCCCGTATTATAGTGTAAAGTGTCTGACATTGATACTTTATATTCCATACATTTGGTTCTGTTTCTCCTTTTCTATAGTCATGCCTTTAGTCGGGTAAAAAAATAAGATCTGTTCGAAGCTTTACTTGTGGAAATACATTAGTTGTTGAATCAATTGTTGAACCAATTAAAAACACGAGTTTTGATAGTGAACAAACAATATGGAACGGGGAGATTATATTAAAAGAGTTGGGGGGGAAGCATACAGTGCAATCAATAACAAGGGTAGAGTAGTGTCTTGCCTGATTCTGTAGCTTGAACCTTCGGAATGGTAATGCTATTGTGTCGAAACGCCGCAAGTAGAAGCCATAATAAGAGAAAATGGACTAGAGCTTTATCTCTCCTCATCTGGGGGGTTGAGCTTTGGTTCAATGATAAAATGGGATTGAGAGGGTGGGGACTAGATGTTAAAGAGAAGTTGGGACATGTATATATTTGGTAATCATGACTGAACTTGAAAACCACGGAATGTTGTTGGAAATGCTTAGGGATCCTATGCCTATATAAGACGATCGTGATAAGATTTGAAAGCTGGATTTCTCCTTATTGTGGGTTGACTTCTATCTACTCATCATTTCATCCATGATAGACTTCAATCAGGTCTTGCACCATTTTGTTCTGAGTGTTTTAGCCATGCTGTCGGCATGCCGATGTGGGGACCCTCTAATATGCATATTTTGGGCACTCAAATCTCATTCCCTCGGGAAAAATTTCAATCCCTCTCTCTCTCTCTCTCTCTCTCTCTCTCACAACACGCGTGCAGGTTGCCCATGCACATGTTCATCTTCTATGTATCTATATGTACCTTTGGGAGAGCACCTGAGAACATTTATCGATCCCATAATATCTAGTTAAGAGTTAAGAGAGTTACACGATTAGTTTGATTTATCCTTTGATCGTCGTCAGTGTTATTGTTTACACTTACAGAATTATCTCATTGCAAGATATGGCTGGGGGAAATATATGAATCTGACTCTTTCAAAAGTTAGGGGGGGAAAAAGTGAATGTGGGACAGTGGAATTCAGACTGTTTGCCTGATTTGCTTTGTTTCCTACTCCCGTCCCTTTTTAAGTACGTACCTTGGGAATACGTGCAATTTCAAATCCCTAAAAAACATATTTCCCTATATAATTTTTAAATTTTCTTTATACCAAATTAAAGTGCTCATTGATTACTTTAATTTGGTGCAAAAAAAATTTAAAAATATTATACGTAAGTACATTTTTTGATGTCCACAAAAATACACATTTTCCAAAGTACTACTTAAAAAGGGACGGAGGGAGTATCTTTTTATATCTTGTTAGAGTTGGGAGTCTTGCATACGAAAATTCATTCATATTTTCACTGCTACTACTCTGAAACTGGCAAATGGTCTGTTGGAAATACTTTAAAAATTAATAGAACTGTTTACCTCAAAATCTGTAAATGAACAGAAATATCACAAAAAATTGGTTGTTGTTTTGGGTTGAGTCTTACTTGGTTGGTCTCTTTAAGATGTTTCGCAGCTCCGCCCTCTCTGTGCAAGCAGTTGTAGCCATGCCGCCTTCAAGATAAAACAATCCAGAATATAGCTTTTCTCTCGATCTTTTCTGCACAGGAAAAAGACCGGAAATACAAAACACAATCGATCTTTCTTGCTCTTTGAATTTCTGTAGTGTATTTTTTTTTTTGGGGTGTGTTTGAAATGGTTGGAGAAGAACCCCTTTTATAGGTAAGACGAAAACATTTTTTTGGGAAAGCAGAATCAATCACTTTGTTGCGATTGAATCAATTTACCAAAAACGTTTTAGCACATGTTTTTATCAATTCCCTAACAAATCTTTTTGCACTGAAATAAATAAAACACATTTTTTTCATTTCTGTAACAGTAGGATGTAACAGATCATTTCCAAAACGGTTTGATTGGTCAAAAAAGAAAATTTATTTTCGTAAATAATTTTTGCAAAACATGGGCTAACTTCGTATGTGCGCGAGACTCCAAATTCAAGGATTTGCACCCCCCTGCACGCGTGGTTAACTGGTTTTCGGATCAGTTTTCACAAATTGGCTTGGACCTTGGCCCAACTCATGTGCATGCGAAGCCTCTCTTGGGCCTAACTCATCAATGGTTCATGGAGCATTCACACTTATAAAGAACACATATATTCTCTAGTTAGTCAATGTGTGACAAGTGTTCTTTGAAGAGATTTGAAAAATACATAACCCCAACAATCCCCACTTGTATTTTTTAAAAATATATTCATCGAGCAAGAAGGTACTCCCTCCGTCCCTTTTTAAATGTGTTACTTGGGATTCTGTGCCATTTTCAACGGCTTATAACTTTTAATTTATAATAGCTTTTATGATTTTGAAAATTTTGTATAATAGAAATAATTAAGATCTATCAAACAAGATCCATAATGCATATGTTTTGAGGTTCACATTAAAAGTTATAAGCCGTTGAAAATGGCACAGAATCCCAAGTAACACATTTAAAAAGGGACAGAGGGAGTATAAAGCAGTGCATAAGTAAAGGTGTCTACTGACTTGAACCATTACATAGTGTAAATGCTTCAGTAAGATACTAGAGTGACTTGTGGTCTTGAACTCTAAGGTTAAATGCACCACACGCACAACTCCACTTTGTGTAATGTTCTTAAGCCAGCACTTTATAGCCATGTGCTTGTATCCCGGTTTCATGAATGACCTAAAGAATTTGGCCCAATTCTCCCGAGGAGCGGTCACACTCCAACATTCATATATGTGAGTATATCAAGAGTACTCCTATAGTCTAGGTACTCCACTCCACGTAGAGCTATAGAACTCATTAAGTGTTCAAATAACACAACCTTATCACCCTACAGGATGTCGTGCTTCTTAGGGATTGAATTAATTTTTAATTTAGCATGATTCTCAACATATCACTCATGTGACTCGTTTTTTCCTTTGAACCTATTTCTTGGGATCTCCAGTCTATAGGTTGGGTATCCATCACAAGTGACTCATTTCTCAATGGGCCTTAGTCCAATCCCTTTTGAGGTGTACCACTCCTTTTCCCGAGCTAGTCCTTTCGTCAAAGGATCAACAAGGTTCTCCTTTGTCCGGATATAATCCACTCTAGCAGCACCAGTAGTGAGGAGCTCTCTCACTGTACTATGCTTATGATGTATTTGTCGTCTTTTACCGTTATAATAACGGTTCTGAACTTGTGCAATAGTCGCGGTACTATCGCAGTGGATTAAGATTGTCAGTATCGGTCTCTCCCATAGAGGGATTTCTGACAGAAGGTTTCTCAACCAACCTGCCTCTTCACTAGCAGTAGCTAATGCTATCAACTCTGTTGATGAGGTAACTGGATACAAGATTCTTTCTAATCTCTGAAGTATGCAAGACTTCTTTCAGAGTGACAGTTCTCCTAGAGGTGAACTTAATATCAATGTCACCAACACCAAAAATCTTAGTGGTGTGGGAATCACCCAACAACACTTTCTTATCATCAATTTCAAAATAACTCTTAAACAAGGAACAGTCATAACAGACATGGCGAGACGTGCCAGTGTCTATCCACCACCCTTTTGAACCACTTATCAGATTGATTTCTGATATCATAGCCACGAGTGGTTCATCATTCACCATATTCTCATGGGGACCAGAGCGACGCCTGGCGTTCTTGCAATTTCTTGCCATGTGGTCAAGCTTGTTACAATTGTAACACACAAATTGGATAGAGTCCGTGTTTCGAGCCTAGCCACCAAAAGGGGGTTGGTTCCTGTTCTGATATGTCTTCACATTCCGAGTCTTGCGGGTTCTGGTTTGGTTTCATGATCTTTCCTTTCAGCTTAAGCACAGGCAAACTCTGATTCTTTTTGTTAGCAACAAAAAGGACCTCGTCTTTCTAATCTTGTTTCCGTGCCTCCTCCTCAACTCGAAGACGGGCAATCAAACTCTCCATCGAAAACTCCTTTGTTTTGTGGCGAAGATCTTTCTTGAAATCTTTCCATCCTATAGGAAGCTTTTCAATGAGGACTGCAACCTGAAACTGTTCATCAATGGTCATACCTTCAGACAAAATTTCATGAGTAATTTTCTCTAACTCATGGGATTGGGCCACCACAAATTTTTCATCGACCATTTGAAATTTCAGATATCAACTCACAGCATATTTCTTAGATCCAGCTTCCTTAGTATCATATTTTTTCTGTAGTGCATCCCAGACATCTTTGGCGGTTTCAAAAGTGGAGTAGTAGTCATATAAATCATCAAACAATGCATTCAATATATAGTTTTTGCACAAAAAATCATCATCGGTCCAATTTTGAATTTCTTGACGGTTTTGTTCAGTGGACAGATTAGCAATAGCGGGTTTAAGAGAAGAACAGTAAGAAGCCAATTTATGGGTAGTGAGGTAAAAGAACCACTTTTGTTTCCACTGTTTATAGTGCAAGCCCTCAAATCGAAATGGCTTGTTGATGTCGGTGGGAGCAAAAACATATTTGTTCTCGAATTCCATTGCGGATAAAAACGTCTTAAAATTGTTGGAAATACTTTAAAAATTAATGGAACCGTTTACCTCAAAATCTGTAAATGAACAGAAATACCACTAAAAATTGGCTGTTGTTTTGGGTTAAGTCACGGACTAGATCGCTCTCTTTAAGACGTTTCGCGGCTCTGCCCTCTCTGTGCAAGCAGTTGTAGCCACGTCGCCTCCAGGATAAAACAGCCCAGAATACAGCTTTTCTCTCGATCTTTTCTGCACATGAAAAAGACCGAAAATCCAAAACCCAATCGACCTTTCTTGCTCTCTGAATTTTTGTAGTGAATTTTTTTTGGTGTGTTTGAAATGGTTGTAGAAGAACCCATTTTATAGGCAAGACGAAAACAATTTTTTGGGAAAGCAGAATCAATCACTTTGCTATGATTGAATCAATTTACCAAAAACGTTTTAGCACATGTTTTTATCAATTCCGTAACAGCTCTTTTTGCACCGAAATAAATAAAACACGTTTTTTTTCATTTATGTAACAGTAGGATGTAACGGATCATTTCCAAAACGGTTTGATTGGTCAAAAAGGGAAAATTATTTCCGTAAATAATTTTTGCAATTCTGCAACAGCTCTTTTTGCACTGAAATAAATAAAACACTTTTTTTCATTTTTGTAAGATGTAACGGATCATTTCCAAAACAGTTTGATTGGTCAAAAAAGAAAAATTATTTCCATAAATAATTTTTGCAAAACATGGGCTAACTTCATATGTGCGAGAGGCTGCGCGCAAGGTTCACAACGCGCACCCGGTTAACTGGTTTTCGGATCGGTTTGGACCTTGGCCCAACCCGTGTGCTTGCACAGCCTCTCTTGGGTCTAACTCATCAATGGTTCATGGAACCTCCACACTTAGCCAATGCGGGACAAGTGTTCTTTGTAGAGTTTTGAAAAATACATAACCCCACCATGGACTATTATGGTCATTCAGATGATGCATTCAAGGCCAGCCCGGGGATTGCCCAAGCGAGCCATTCTGTGTAAGTCACACCCACTAAAGGACAGTTTGGTCTTTGTGGTCTTGTTTAGTTAGTTTAGCTAATAGTTTGTTTTAGCCAAATAGGGGTTTTGTGGTAGCTCGGTAAATGACAGTTGTAAGTGATATATAGTGTGGTTCTGTGTAATGAGATCTCAACGAAGAACAGAGATCAAAAGTAGTGAGAGAAACACTCTTGAAATCTGAAATGGAATTCATTTTCTGTTAATTCTTCTTCTTCATTTTCTGTATTGTTCACATTTTCTATATGGTATCAGAGCATCAAGACGTGAGTCTTGTGATCCTGGAGAAGTAATTTGTGAATCTTCTATCAAGATCGAAAATCAATTGTTAGGGTTTTGAGTTCAAGAATGGCAACATCTTCAGTACCAGTTACGATTCCTTCTAGTCTTGCTTTTCTGGTCTCGAATTTTCACTCATTGGTGACCATTAAACTAGATGCCTCCAATTATCTTCTGTGGAAGACTCAAGTGGAAAATGTAATGGATGCGAATGGGTATCTTGGATATATGATGGCTCGTGTGTTGCTCCAGCAACACAGATACGAAATACAGCCGGTGAGATGGCTCCAAATCCTGAATTTGCTCTTCATAAATTGATTGATTCTCAGATCCTTGCGTGCTTAACATCTTCTATGTCTCCAACCACACTTTCATATGTGTTAGGGTTACATCACTGTAATCAAGTTTGGGCATCTCTGAGTAATAGATACAATTCAATTTCTAGGTCTCATATTCATGAGTTGAGGAGTAGCTTGTATAATCATACTAAAACATCTACAATGGAGGTGTATATTGATGGAATTAAATCCTTTGCTCAAAAACTTCTTTGGTCTTTGGAAGTCCTCTATCGATGAGGAGGCGGTGTTTCATGCTTTGCATGGTTTACCTCCAGTTTTTAATGGTTTTAAAACAGGAATTAGGACAAGAGGAGAAACGAATTTGTCTTTTGATGAGCTAGTCACCATGTTAAATGGGGAAGAACTTCAGTTGAATTCTGTTTCTAGGGATGATCAGACGACAATTATGGTGGCATCTCATACAAATTCTGCAACTTCTCATCATTCTCTGAATACTTCACAGCCTAGTACTAATGTTCAGTTTCAAGTTCAACCTAGTTCTCAGATACCACAGACTCAATCTTATCAACAACCGCAGACTCAATCTTATCAACAATTTTACCCGCAACAAGTATTTCAGTCGCAAACAAGAGATCCTAGCAGAGGTAGAGGAAATCGTGGCAATAGATTCTCAAGACCACCCTGTGATATTTGTGGCCGAAATAATCATATCTGCGATCTTTGCTATTACAAAGATCAGAATAATGGATCTCAATGGAGGAATGGTCCGAATGTTGGTTTCTATTCAAGCATGTCTCTGTATGGATCTTATGCTGTCAATAATGCAGGAGGATCACAATTTACAGGACAACAATTTGTAGGACAGCCTGTGACTATGGTTCAAAATCAGCCTATGCCTATGGTTCAAAATCAGCCTATGCCTATGGTTCAAAATTCTTACCAAGGTCAGATGCAAGGTCAAATGTCACCCCAGATTTCATACTATTCTGGGCAACAACCACAGTATCAAGGACAACTACAACCACAGACTTCTTTTGGATCTGCAAATTTCTCAGGAGCTTTCTTTTCTGGTCCAAGAATGCAATCAGTTCAATCTCAAGTTCCTGTACCTAGTGGTATTCTTAACAATATGTCCTCTGCACCTTTCTGATCTGAGGGTTACGTGGCACATTTTCTTTGGAGTTACAAAGCGTAATCTTCCTACAACTATATGCGGATTATCGGGGAAATCACACGTGCTTACTTGTGCTACACCTTAAATATCTCTATGAATGGCAATTCGGTCATGCCACCATCGGGCATAAGTGGAGGCAATCTGAGGGAAATTAGTGGTATTTTGGCGGTGGGGCTACAAGTCATGTCACTCACAACCTTCAAAATATTGATCATCCACAGCTCTCTACCATGACTGAAGGTGTGGTGGTTGGAAATGGTAACCAATTGCAGGTCACTCATTCTGGTCAAGGTTTGTTGCCAACTCCATTAGCTAATTTCAAGTTATCTCATATTCTTCATACACCTAGCATCACTCATAATCTCCTTTCAGTTCATGAGTTCTCTAAAGATAACAACTGTGTTCTGATATTTGATGCTTGTGGTCTTGTCATTCAGGACAAGAGTACTCATCAAATTCTATACAAGGGGCCATGCACTCAGGGTCTTTATCCTCTTTGAACTACTCAAAAGGGCGGGTTTCTTCTTCTTACATCCACGGCTTTGGTTAGTATATGCGATTACGTTAAATTTGTGGCATAATAAGCTTAGTCATCAAGCATTCCTTTGTTTCATTCTTTAATCAAGCAGTTCAACCTTCCTATATCCATATGCGATGCTTCTTGTTTTACGATTAATGGCCAGTTGTAATCAAGCAAAAAGTCATAAGCTTCAATTTCCTTTGTCTATGTCACAAACTTCTCATCCATTTGAGTTAGTTCATATGGATGTGTGGGGGTCCATCTCTATACCATCATATAAAGGGATTTTGATATTATCTTCTGGTTATTAATGATTTTTCCAGATTTTGTTGGTTATTTCCTATGCACTATAAATCTGAGGTGAAATATAAAATTGATTCTTTTCATGCCTATGTCAAGACTTAATTTCATTCTTCTATCAAACAAGTAAGAAGTGATAATGGGGGTGAGTTTGTGAATAACTTTCTACTTCATTTGTTTCTCACCAATGGCATGATACATCAAACATCATGCCCAAACACTCCAGAGCAAAATGGTTTAGTTGAGAGAAAACATCGACATCTCATTGAAACCACTTTGACTCTTCTCCTTCAAGCCTCCATGCCTACAAAGTTTTGGCTAGAAGCTCTCACTACTGCTGTTTACTTAACTAACAGAATGCCTCATTCTTCTTTGAATTTTCATATTCCTTATTGTCTTCTTTTTCAAATCTAAACTGATCCTATGTTTCTCAAACCATTTGGATGTTCATGTTACCCTTGGTTGAAACCATATAATGCTCACAAGCTCATGCCTAAGTTAACTAAATGTATTTTTCTGGGATATTGTTCAGCCACAAAGGGATATAGGTGTTTGGATCCTATTTCTTCTAAAGTCTATATATCAAGGCATGTGAAGTTTATTGAGACTGAATTTCCTTACTCTAGTCTCTTATCTCATGGTACTTGTGATCTTTCCTCTGATTCTAATGTTTCTTCATCATTCTCTGTCTCACTTACTGATTATAGTGATCTTTCTGTGTCTGTACCAGTTTCTGTTCCTGTTTCTCTACCATCAGCTGTACCTAATGTTTCTAATTTGCCTTCTCTACCATCAATTTTGCACCTAATGTTTCTAATTTGCACGCTTTTCTACTTCTTCTTGTGAGCGACTTGATGCATCACCAATTTGTTACTATACCTCTCCTACTCACGATGTTTGATTTACGATTCACCCACATATGATACTCTCACATCCTCTTCTCATGATACATCACTTCTTCTCCCTTCTTCCTCTGTTTCTAATAGGCATCCTATGAAAACCAGATCTAAGTCTGGTATAGTTAAACCTAAACTTCCCTTTGTGTTTCATACTGTTTCATTAGATTTTTCTTCTCCTACTGTTGAACCTTCAAATTTTTCTAAGGCTATTAAATTTCCTGCTTGGCAACAAGCAATGGCAGAAGAGTTTTCTGCTTTGGTTACACAAGGAACATGGACCCTTGTACCACCTCCCTCCCATGCCAATATCATTGGATGCCAATGGATCTTTAAAATCAAACGTAATTCTGATGGCTCTATTGCACGTTATAAGGCAAGATTAGTTGCCAATGGTAATCAACAATGAGGAGGGCATTGATTTTTACGAGACTTCGACCACGTAGTTAAACAACCAACCATCAGAGTTGTCCTTAGTCTGGCTGTGCATCATCAGTGGTGTATTCGACAACTTGACGTTACTAATGCTTTTCTACATGGAATAATTGATGAGGAGGTTTATATGAGGCAGCCCCTTGGGTACAAAAACTCTGCTCATCCATCTTATGTATGCAAGTTAAACAAGGCTCTCTATGGTCTACGCCAGGCACCTCGGGCTCGGTATGCTACCTTTTCTAGTTTTCTCACTTCCCAGGGTTTTCAGAATAGCAAGTCTGATTCTTCATTATTTGTTTTGCATACTGATTCTGCTATTACTTTAGTGCTTTTCGTATATGTGGATGATATCACCATTGGTGGGAGTGATTCCACATTTATTTCTGAGTTTGTTCAAGTTTTAAGTAAGCAATTTGTGATGAAGGATTTGGGATCTCTGCATTATTTCTTGGGTATAGAAGTTTTGAAACATGGAACTAGTTTGATTCTCTCCCAAACCAAGTATGCCTCGATTTAATTCTAAAAAGCTGGAATGCAAGACTGCAAACCAAGTCCTTCTCCATCTTCTATCAAGCTCGCAGTGTTTGATCCTGATAACCCCATGGAAGACCCGCACTGGTTTCGAACTATCGTTGGGTCTCTTGCGATTTGACTTTAACTTCGTCCACGAAATCACTTTTCTTTGTCAATCTGGCTTGCCAACACATGCATGCCCCACTTCAGAGTCATTTTGTTGTTGTTAAAAAGATTCTACGGTACATTAAAGGGACTCTGCATCAAGGTCTTTCTTTTGTTCCCAGCCCTCTCACTTTCCACTGACCTATTAGATGCCGATTAGGCGGAGATCATCCTCGGCAAGCGATCAACCATTGGTTATTGTGTTTTCCTGGGATCTAATTTGGTGTCTTGGAGTGCTAAAAGCAACATCTGAGTTGCTTTCGCTCCTCCTGGTTGATATCGAGCTCTTGCTCAAACCCATATGTGAGAAATTACTTGGTTGCATCAATTATTGGTTGATTTACATGTCTCTCCTGCTGTCCCTCATCTAATCTGGTGTGATAACCAATCTGCCATTGCCTTGGCGTCTAATCCTATATTCCATGCTCGTACCAAACACGTTGAGATCGACTATCATTTTATTCGGGAGAAAGTGATGAGTAAACAAATCTTGGTCAAGTACGTTGGGACTCATGCTCAACTTGCGGACATCTTTACTAAATCTTTACAGGTTGCTCGTTTTTCTTGGTTGAAGGGCAAACTCATGGTGGTGGACACTCCCATGAGTTTGAGGGGGGCTGTAAGTCACACCCACTAAAGGACAGTTTGGTCTTTGTGGTCTTGTTTAGTTAGTTTAGCTAATAGTTTGTTTTAGCCAAATAGGGGTTTTGTGGTAGCTCGGTAAATGACAGTTGTAAGTGATATATAGTGTGGTTCTGTGTAATGAGATCTCAACGAAGAACAGAGATCAAAAGTAGTGAGAGAAACACTCTTGAAATTTGAAATGGAATTCATTTTCTGGTAATTCTTCTTCTTCATTTTCTGTATTGTTCACATTTTCTATATTCTGAAATTCATTCGTATTTTCGCTGCTTCTAACTGGCAAATGGACTATTATGGTCATTCACATGATGCTTAACAGTTTTTTGATGTTGTGTTTGACTAATTTGGAGGTGCAATGCAGTCAGGGCCAACCCAGAGGTAAGTCCAAACAAAAATATATACTATAATCCAATAAATTACAACTAAAGAGATTTTTGGTCCGCTAGAAACTAGAAAGACTTTCATTTCTTAACCTTAAGGTGCAAGGTTCAATACTTATGGCTAGCAGCTCACTTTACTTCTTTTTTTCAAACTGAGATGTTCTAAGGTTTAAGTAACTCTTAGTATTGAGGCTTAGATTTTCTTTGGGTGATCAACTTTTATTGGTATACTCTCTCTTTCTTTTTCTTTTTTTTAATCTTTCATTCAAAATATTTTTACTTTTTGCATTGATTTTGATTGGAATAATTCAAATAGATACCTAAAATTTAGATTGTATTTGAGAATATAAACTTACGCCTAATATTTTGACTTTTTGCATTTATCTTTCTTTCAAATAATTAAACTAAACAATATAATATCAATAAAGAAAATATATGTTATGTAAAATTATTTAGAAGTTCTCCATTCTTTCTTTTTCTTTTTCTTTTTTTTTTGTCATTTCTAATAAAATTAGATTTCCATTAATTCTATTTATCATTCATCTCGACAAGAAGAGTCTAAAAAGTAAAAAATAACGATCAAAGAAATAAAAAGATAACTAAAGAAAACAACTGGTATTTTTGTTTTTAATGTTATCCTATCTAAGCTTTTTTAAACTTTTGGTTCATGTTTTTATAATTTATTGTTTAAAAAATGATGACAAGAAGATTAAAAAAATTAGGGAAAAGTAAAAAATTAAAATTAAAATACGGGAGCAAAAATTTAGGGAGAAAAGTTAACTATACATTGCTTTAAAAAGGTGAGAGGAGAAGTAGTTTTCTTTTAATCGAGTCATGGTAATTGTAATCGGGGTTACATTTTGATTTTGATTTTGATTTTTTGCTGTAATTCAAGATAACAAGACAATATAACCTTGATAATTGCTTTTTTTTTAAAAAATTGTATTGTATATAATATAGTAGTTGGACAACCAAATTTGAATCGGATTTGGCAACCCAAACATTAGGGTCGGCCCAATGCAGTTCACTTTTTGCTGTCTCAATAACATACTGAAAGCATTTTGCGGTTCTTTTTAATCATGGCAGTGGTACTCATGCCATCTTGACACTAATGAATGCCTTTATGTTGAATTGGCTATTTTCATCATTACCATTGTTTCCATTTGGTCTGGATGAAAGATCACCCAGATTTCTTTCTCTCTTTTTTGGGCGGGAAATATTTTCAATCAACTTTATTCGGGCTACTTTGGCTTAAAAGTCAAAATTGGATTATTGAATTATTCGTTTTGTTTTTATTCAAATTTTTTTTTACATTTGTTAGTTTTGCTTCAAGATTTTATGGTTTCTGAATTCCTCTCGACGAGACGAATCTAACAAGTATAAATTTATGGTTAAACCAAATATTTTTTTGAATAAAGCCAAAATAGGTGGATTATTGACCAATAATCCACCTATTTTGGCTTTATTCAAAAAACTATTACTTTTGACCACAATTTTATACTCTTTGGATTCGTCTCGACGAGAGGAATCCAGAAACCACAAAATCTTGACGCAAAACTAATAAATACAAAAAAAAATTGAATAAAGATAAAACGAATAATCCAATAATCCAGTCATTCTTCTGCCATCATTATTATTATTTTTAAATTTTCTAGTTACTACTACCTGTTTGTGTTTATATATTGAATTCAGTATGTCAAAGTCACGTTCTCATTTATTTTGCATCGATGATGAGTGATTTTTTTTTTTTTTGCCCCAGCAATAATGGATGCGAGCCTCAAGCGTTGTTATTTTCTTCAATATTCAAGTGTTCGTTCTATCCAATGATATGTTCTTTTAGCAGGTGCGATACATAGATTCGAATTTAATCTTCACGTTTTCTTATTTGCTCATGTTATTTTACGGAGTGGAAATATGAGGTTTATAAACGCTGTGTAGTTGATTGATTATTGAACCCTATAGAGTTAAGAAAATAATCAAAATATGACTTTTATCAGTCAATCCTTGTAAAAAAAGGTTCCAGACGAGTAGACGGCATAGTTATTTGTATTTATTTATTTTTCGAAAATGAGGTCCTCGGTAACTCGACATAAAGACTTTTTCTAAAAAGTTGCACAACGCTTCAATAATTTGTTGGGGATGGGAGACAAAGAATTTTATATAATTTGAATGGTAAAATTTCATCATTGGGAGGCTTGGTTTTCAAATTATGCATCATTACCACCTAATTAAGTAGGCGTGGTTTGCAATTTGCATGCTATTGGAGTACTTCCTCCGTCCAGATTTATTGGTCCATTTTTGGAGCTTCCAGCTTTTTTTCTATTACTTTTTGAGTTTGTTAATTTTCTATTTTATCTTCAATCCTTCCAATTAATACTCTCTCCATTCTAATTTGACTACGAAATTATGTGCAATTTTCAAACTCAAAAATAATGTAGTTACAAAAAAATTAATCAATATAGATCTTGTTTGATAAATTTCATTGAAAACTTTAATATGATGCAAAAAAAAAATGTAAACACGTTATTTTTTAAAAAAATAGTTTTTGAGTTGTTTTTCTAAGTTTTAGAAAAGGGGCAAAAAAGTAAAATTTTCATACTTTATCCTTTAACTTTTGAAAATGAATAAATATTTTAGGACTTGAAAAAGTATGTTTGGGGACAAACAAATCCGAATAGAGGGAGTATTAGTTTTCAAATACTAACTTTCTATTTTACAATTTGCTCGTGGGCTACAAAACTATTCTCAGGGTTTTGGGCTTTTTGAAGACCCAAGAGGCAAGGACTTAAAATGGATCCTTCATGAGACCAAATAATTTGACTAGTGATTGAGAGCATTAACCTCAATCCAGTATCGTCAAGGCCCATATCTAGGCATCAACTTTCTTCCATTTTCATAACTTTGGAACTTTTCGCCAACAAAACAAATTCCTTCACTAACTCATTATACCACCTACCCTATTCTCGAACCCTTTGCTGAAGGCTGTCCTGTTACTCGAAACCCTCGTAATAAGGCTAGGGGGCAAGCTACAATGTGCAACCTGTATGAGATTTTGTGGCTTTAGATCTGAATTTTGTGGTACCAAATATGAGATAATATGAGATTTTGTGGCTCTAAATATGATATAGCATACAGTATGCACCCCATACGGATGGACGACCGAGATTGCGCCACGTATGACGTGTGGGGATTTGTGCCACCTTTGACCATTGACTATATGAGATTGTGTGGCTCCAAATATGAGATTTGGAGGCTCCAAAATATGAGATTTTGTGGCACTAAATATGAGATTTTGTGGCACCAAATATAAGATTTTCTAGCTCCAAATATGAGATCCGCACAAGTCCGCAAGCACCGTAGCAAAGTCTGCATGGATCAATATGAGATTGTGAGACTCAAAGTATGAGATTTTCTGAAAATATTTGAGATTTTGTGACTATTCATGAGTGGCATATCATATGCATTTCGTATCTCTAGCTACAAAATCTCATATTGAGTAATTTTTAGAGAGTGGACATTGTAGCATGACTCTAAGACTAGTTATTACAGAAAAATGGAACCAGAATTCAAGTCGGGTGTTCGGCTAACTTGGGTGCTCGGCTAATGATTGAGAACAACATCAACTTAAGGGTTTCTGTGCCCATCACACAATTCACCAACTTGATCTTTTGTGGGAACTATGCATCTGAATGATGGAGGCCTATCTCTGGCCAATCCAAATTATCGAGATTACCAGTCGTAAGAAAGGTGGCGACCATTCTCAAGTAGTGTTCTAAAAATCAGCCTTGGCTGCAGACTAGTCAACACCTAGCCAACTCAATTAGTGGTCTAGGTGGTCAATAAGTCATCAAGCCGATTAATCGGGAATTAGTCGCTGGAAAGTTAGGATTAGCTAGAAAGTTTAGATTAGTCGGAGCCTACTCAGATTTTATTTCTTGAAATTTTCAAGAAAAGTTGATAAAGCGTCTGATATTAAAAGGTTAAAAGGTACAAGGAGATAACTGTTATTAGTAACAAATCAAATCAAATATACAAGAGATCTATCCCTGCTGATTCGAAAAAACATAACAAAGCAAACCCCAACTCTCTCTCTCTCTCTCTCTCCAACATTGAAGTTGAGCAAGGTTTGGTACTTGCATGGGATATGGTTGGAGAAGCTATGGGAGTGGACGAGGTTCTTTAACCTAAAAGAAGTGGCAAAAATGTTGAAGAATGAGAACTACATGAAGAGAGTTTGTGTTGGAAGATGATAACAAAGAGGAAGATGAGGATTATGAATGTGAGTCTGATGGAGACCATGTTCTAGAGGGATGTGGAGAAGATGAAGAGGAGTATTTGACTAGTGATTTTGTGCTAATTAGTTTCATTTGGTTTTGAACTTAGAGCGTTGAACTCTGTAATTTTATTAGTTACTTGGTATTGCTTAGCTTCCTACTTTCATTTTTGGTTTGAACTTGGCATTAAAGATTGATATGTGTTGCTCATGTTATTATACTCAAAACTTGAGGAAGAGAGAGGAGAATGTAATTCTTTAAAGAAAAAGGAAAATCTAACAAGCCGATTAATCTCCTAGTCGTTAGGCGGTACCCGATCGATGTGGGACTACCTAATGTCCTTTTGAACATTGTTCTCGAGAACCAAAAAAAGATAGATCTACCGATTATAACCTTCCACCACTGCTTTCCTGACCACAAGAAGAAGGGCTTGTGTCAATCGAATAGCATTCTCAATCTTGCACCATTTCTCGAGTGACAAGATATCTGCTAATTTTGCTAGACCTTTCCAATTTCTAGACATTTAATTTTAGAAATCCTTTTCCCGAGCATATTATTCGGGGTTTCAGTTTTATATAGTAGGATTCTTATCAGTATTGGTTACCATTATGCCCAGAGTGCTTCTATAGAGTTGGTTATATAATGTCACTTTGTGCGTCACTTTAAAAATAGACATCATGTGTGATTTTGAATGACCTAGAATACTTAATTGAAACCCACCCTAACACTAATTTGATTTTATGAGAGATGGTGGAAAAGCGCTCCAACAAGTGGTTTTAGAGCCTACATGTCATGGGTTCGAATCGCGGGACGTCATCGTGAGGGAGGGATTGTTGGGCCCAGAGTGGCCTCGTGAAATTTTGTTACACAATGTCACTCCTTGCAGCCACTTTAAAATCATACTTGCGGGTGAGATGTCGAATGTAATAAAAGACGTAGGATTAACTTGTTGTCTAATGACTTTTATTTGGGTATTTCTTACTTTTCATAATTTTTGTTTAGCTTTTTGACGTGATTTTTGGGATTAATTATTTGTATCAACGAGATGAATGAAAAAAATATAAAAATAAGGACCAAAGTTGAAAAAATTTCATATAAGACAACACTTCATATTAAAAGATACTCTCCTGTTTTGTATTTTTTTTCATCTTTAGTTTTTTTTTTTTTTTTTTTTTGGTTATAATTATTTACTTTTAGGCTCCTCTCGTCGAGGCAAATAATTAATTCAGAAAACATAACATGAATCTAACAAAAATTCAGAATAGACAAACAAAACACGAAAATTAAAAAAAAAACAAAAAAAAAGTCAGGGAGAATTGAATCTAAAGCTCCCTAACACCAATTAATTTTAGAAGAAAGTAAGAAACGGTAGAAAAACAGAGTTACCAAAAGTATCTGACTGCAGCTGTAACCGGATCAAAGCTGTTTACAATTTCAAATATAATGCCCTAGTTTATTTTTTTACAGTTGGTGTTGGAGAGTAATGGTTTTTAATTCTTTAGGAGCCCGATTGGCTGGGGATGGGGAAGGGGTATGAGTAATATTCCCTCCCTTTACATGGGTTCCACGCGTTAATACTTGGTTTGGAAACTTTTTGTGAAGGGGATGAGTAATATTGATCCGGGGCCCTGTAGTGAGTGAGTTCACTACATACGTGTAGTGAGCTTTCTCGGTCGTCCAATCCGAGATCAACCGTCCGGATCATCTTACACTTTAAAAAATACTTTTACATTTACTTTAACTCTAATTTATCCAAACCATTGATCTCAGATTGGACAGTCGAGAGAGCTCACTACACGCATGTAGTGAGCTCACTCATTACAGGGCCCCCAATTCCGAGTAATACCCCTTTCAAAATAATACCGCTGGAGGGGTACTAAATAAAAACAACTTTGACCCTGTTATAATTTAATATGCCCTATTTATATACCCACTCATCCTCTAATCCACCTCAAACCCTCTAATTTATCTTTATCCCCCCCTCTCAACTACAAAGCAAGCCAAGTATTATTTTATCTCCCTTATTGTCAAAATCTTTCACTAAGTACTATTTAACCCTCTCTCTATAAATGTTGCATTAATGTGAGTTCACCCTTAATAAATAATACTCATATTATTTTACTATTTTATTCCTCAAAACTAATTTTGCATCCAATCGAGCCGTAGATGTTTAATTGTTCTCAGGCTTCTAGGTCTTTCACCAAAATTTTTCATTGGATATTTTATGCAGGTAGCCCAACAAACTCAAATTTCAAAGGCCAATCCAAATGTGCGGAAGTACTTGACTGAACCGAACTCTCCTAAATTGGTATCAGCCTCTCCTTAATCCATAGGTTCGGTGCTACATACTCGAAAGTCAACCGAACCCAACCTATTGCAACCTTAATAATGTTATGGGTACACCAACGTCCGCTTTGGCGACCGAATTTGGCTCAAACCCGGATTTGTAATCTTGGACCCACCTCCATCCAGCATTTGGCTTGAGTTTTTCGTCCTCAACTCCACCCCGACTATTTTCATTGTTTGGAGTCCAAATCCGGCTTCACCCGGATTTGCCAACAATAGCCTAGACCCTGTCATTAGCTAACAATGGCGGATTAGTGAAATTCCTACGTATTTTACCCCTCCAAATTCGGGCATTTTTTGGTAGAAAAATCACACACACACACGGGGGAGAGAAACTTTACGATCTGTGGTCGTCGTTGTCCGGCATGCCATCATCGTCGTCGTTGTTTGGCCTGCGTCATTGTCATCTTCTACTTGTGGTGTTTTTGGACATCAAGAAGAGGAAGATGAAGAAGTGTTTATAAAAGGGGTTTTTTTTATCCTGTGTGGGCACAATTATATGGAGTACTTAAGTTTTTGTCCCACTCATGTGACACTTGTAATTAGATACTCTCTCCGTCCTAATTTTATAGTCCATCTTTCTATCCTAACCGGATAAAAAAATGATTATATCTTTCAATCGGTAATACATTTTTATTGCAATATGGATCTTGTTTGATAGATCTTGATTTAATCTAATAAACAAAGTGTTCAAAATCACCTAAAATATTGTAAATTATAAGATATAACACTTTGAAAAGTGACACGAACCCCCAAAAGATACTATAAAATTGGGACAAAGGGAGTATTTCTTTGACCATTAACTTTGTCTTTTTTTTGGTAGGTGTTCCACTTGTAATTGTAACAAACCTCTCGAACACAATTAAAAGTAAAAATAAAAATTTTGATCCGAAAAATTAATTAATATAATTCAAATATATTTATGTATATAAGGTGTATTATTATTATTATTATTATTATTATTATTATTATTATTTATTGTTATTATAATAAAATTAATCCATTTATTTATTAAATTAAAAAAATGGGGGCAAATAGGTCATTAGCTTTCTTATCCTATCAAATCTACCTTTCAAATCCACTTTCTCAAAATATCATTCAAACACCTCACTAACAAATCCACTCTCATTATGAGGTGGGGTCACCCTCATTACAAATCCACTCTCATTACGAATCCACCCAAAATCATCTCCGGTCACCAAACGGGGCGCAGAAGTGTACACCAAATACACACCAGGTGATGTGGAGATTGGGGAGCCACTTATCTTTTTGGGTGGGCTCCACATTGGGTGGCTCCCCATCCGCCACATCACCTGGTGTGTATTTGGTGTGCATTTTTGGAGTACCCATAGCAACTCATTTGTTAGGGTTCAAATTCAAAAATGATACTACATACACACTCACTTGGACACACTCTGCCACACCCCCTCTCATATGTGGGGTGGGTCTTCATACATGTGAGAGGGAGTGTGGCAGAGTGTGTCCAAGTGGATGTGTATGTAACGTTGTTGGTTCAAATTTTTGTGCTATAGAACTAGGGGTGGAAATGATAAAATCTAGGCTTATTATAGAGGGATGATCTCTACTTCTACAAAGTTTATTCTTGTACTCTTTCCGTCTTCAAATTTTGGTCAAACTAAAAGATAATGTATTTACGAAAATAATTTTTTTGTTTTGTTGCACCGTTGATTTCATCGAGATCTATTAAACCAAATCCATATTGCACATAAAATTCTTCTGGTAAGTACATTATTTTTAAGCTTAAAAATTGCACGTAATTTCGTTGTGGATCAAAATTTTGGGACGAAGAGAGTATTTTTTTTTTAATAAGGGAGATATGGGACTATGAGTAGGTGAATAGCATTTCTGTAAATAGAGGACAAATATAGGGCGAGGTTAATTATGACAGGGACGGTGATTATTTTAGCCCCCGAGTTATTAAACCTCACAAATACAATACAATAGGAATATCACTCACACGCAAATGAGAAGATTCGAACTCCTACCCCTTAGAGAGAAATTTTGAAACCCTATCCAACTGAGAGCCTCAGTTTGTTAAATACAATCGAACTTTGAATATTGATGCATTGAGTTGCATGTCCAAAGTTATGTTATAGTATGAGGAAAGGAAGCTCACAAGTCAAAAAGCGAAGAATGGCCTCCTCTTTTTTTTGCCCTTAAATCTGATTTTTCTAATTTGTTATTTCGTGTCTAAAACACGCAGATGGACAAATTCGAACTCTTAACCCCTAGTGAAATTCTGAAGCTCTGGCCAACTGAGAGCCTCAATTTGTTAATTACAATCGAACTTTGAATATTGATGAATCGAGTTGCCTATCCAAAGTTATGCTATGGTACGCGGGAAAGGAAGCTCAGAAGTCACAAGCAAAGAAATGCCCTTTTTTTTTTCCTTAATTAGATTTTTCTAATTTGTTAGTTTTGCGTCAAATTTAAATTTCTCTCGCTGAAACGAACTAATAATATACACACAAAAAAATTGACGAAAACTAATTAATGCGAAATTTTTTTGAATCGAAAAAATTACAGAACTCAATTATTTAGCAAAAACACCCCATCCATCAATGTATATCTATCGACTCACACAAATCCCAATGTGTTTGTCTTTACTATTTCCCTCATCCGTCCATTGGAAACTAAAAAGTTAAGCAAACATCTACGCTAATCTACGTCCCTCGGGAGCGAACGTTGTTGCCGAATCTTTATTTGATAAACACATATGTCCTTCATATTCTGTTTTTTTATATTACTCCTATGTTCAACGAACAAAGTTGCTGGTCAGACTTTCTTCAAATTCCAAGGGATTTGTGTTTTTAACTGACCTCCAATGGGAGCTGGCACACGGATTGTCTGAAAGAATCCAAGGGGTGTTTCACTAGTTTTTAAAATAAATTGATTTTTTATGAGTATTTTATATGTTCTATTATGAGAAAATAATCGGTCCTGATTTTAGAAAAAAAAAAACTCTTTTCTGTTAGATTTAATAAACTAAAAATAATGCTTCATCAAGTAACAATATTCCCGATTTAGAATTTTTTTTTTTATGACGGAGGAACAACCCGGTGTTTGGACTCAACTATATCCTAACATTTTCGACGAACAAATATCACACCATTGATCAACTCTTTTGCAATAGAGCTGCAGTGCATGGCCAATTGGATAATTTTAGCTTATCATCTAACGGTTCAGATCGTCAAAATTCGATCCCGAATAAAAAATCCCGCACCGTAGAATTTAAGAAAGCCCTTATTGAATATTTGTTGTGTATATATATATAAATTTTCTAGTCCACACCTCCCGTAAATAAGAAAAACATGGGTTTTTTTGTGTTGCAAATTATTTTTGGAAAATCCGAGCAGTCCAATGTGTTCATAAGGTGTTTTCAAGGGTCCCCGCGAGAAATCTTCAAAAAAAAATACCGGGAAGGGTTTTATCCAAGCAGTTTTCGCAAAAACTGTAAATATAAAAATTTTGCGAAAACTGCTTGGATCAAGCCCTTCCCGGTATTTTTTTTTGAAGATTTTTCACTTGGACCCTTGAAATCACCTTCTGAAAACATTGGACGGCTCGGATCGTCAAAAAATGATCGGATCATGGAGTCCCGGAATCCCGGATCCCGGACTAGAAGTGGAACCTATATATATATATTTCTTGCCTGTTTCCTCAAAAAAAATTATCACCCCATTTCATCATTTTGTTGCTTTACACAATAAGCAATTCAATGAGGCCTTCCAAAATCCTGCCATATTGCCCATTCGCCCCCATCTGAAAAACACACCCACCCCATATTGTAAGCAACAAATAGTGAAAACTGAAAAGCAAAAGTAGCTGCCATAAAAAACATGGCCATTGTCCTGAAAAAACAATGGCCTTTTTCAATCATGCACGACAAAACAAACCCGGGGGGCAAACTAGACATTTTCACAACCATATCATATCCACCGTATTTGACGAATTCCATTCACACTCCCTGTTTTCTTAATCCCTACACCCCAACAAAAAAAAAACCGGCAATACAGTGCATGCGTGCGGCTTACCTCGGCTCCACCTTAATCATCCAAATCATCTATTTTAGAAACAGTAATAATGTTTAAAAAATCAACTTGATTAGATACCTTGAAAACTATGACGGTCAAAACATTCAACCGTCTCTTGTTTTCAATATAAATGAGAAACTTATCGATATCCCGATTAACTTGATTTGTTGAATGAATGACCTCTGCATTATTGTTCACAAGATAGACGTTTTGAATAATTAGGTGAGACCAATTAAGGTGGATCTTACCTGCAGGTGCTAACCATACTGAGGGGTCCTTTCAGAATTAATAATCCAGTTTTTTGTTTTGTAGTTATTCAAAAAAAAAAATTCATATTTGTTAGTTTTGCATCAATTTTATTTGTAGATTATTAATTTATCTCAACCAGAGGAATCTAAAAAGTAAAAAAAACTATTAACCAAACTGAATTTTTTGCTAATAAAGACAAATAATCCACTAATCCACAAAAATTTAGATTATTTTTATCTTTAGTGAATATTTTCAAAATCTTGATCATAATTTTTCAATTTCTAGATTTCTCTTGTTGATAAGAACCAACAATCCACAAACAAATCAACGCTCACAAAATTAACACATGTGAAATTTTGTTTGAATAAAGACAAAAAGGACAAACTGATTTATTTATCTTGCCGAAAGAAAAAAAAAAAAGAGTTGGGTTGCGAATAGAATTTCCCACAAGCGTTATGGGTACACCATTTGGTGCACACCAAATGTATACATAATTATGTGGAACCCATTTTGAAATCTCACACAAATGATCGGAGCTGCTCAACTTCTTCAAAATATGTTCATAAGAATTCCCCTTCGTAGCATATCAATAAAAGCTTGATCAAATTTTCGATCAATTTATTATTAAAAAATTAAATGTTTTCGATTATTTGTGTAGAATCCTTGGATGGACCCACAAAACAATGTGTATTGTACACTAAATACAGCACTTTTATGGATTTTCCACCTTCTTCATGTCACACGCGCACATCTCGTGTGCCTATAAAACCACACCATTACCCCTTCATCTCCTCCACTCACACCTGCAGTCCCTCACTTACCCCCAAAACAAAAACCATGTTCTCTTCAACTTCTAGTATTTCTCTCTCCTCTCTCTCTCTCTCTCTCCTTCTGACCCTACTCTTCACCCCCATCAGCACCAATGCCGCCCACCCAGACTTCATCCTGACCCTAGTCAACAACTGCCCCTACCCAATCTGGCCCGCCATCCAGCCCAACACCGGCTTCCCCCTCCTCGAACGCGGCGGCTTCCACCTCGACAAGCTCTCCCACCGCTCCTTCCCCGGCCCAAAACAACACTGGGCCGGCCGAGTCTGGGCCCGCACCGGCTGCACCGGCTCCCCCTCCGGCCACTTCTCCTGCGCCACCGGCGACTGCGGCGGCCGACTCGAGTGCGCCGGAGCCGGCGGCGTTCCCCCGGCCACCCTGGCGGAGTTCAGCCTCAACCACGGCCACAAGGACCAGTCCTCCTACACCGTCAGCCTCATCGACGGGTTTAACATCCCGCTAACTATTACACCCCACGAGGGACAGGGGAACTGCCCCGTGGTGGGTTGCCGAGCAGACTTGCTCGCCACGTGTCCCCAGGCGCTGCAGCTGCGAGTGCCTGCGGGACACGGGCCTGTGGTGGGGTGTAAGAGCGGGTGCGAGGCGTTTAGGACTGATGAGTTGTGCTGCAAGAATAAGTATAGCAGTCCTCAGACGTGTAGGCCGTCCGGTTATTCGGAGTTTTTCAAGAAGGCTTGCCCGGCGACGGTGACGTTTGGGCACGATAGCCCGTCTTTGACGCACGAGTGCTCGTCGCCGAGGGAACTCAAGGTCATTTTCTGTCACTAGATGCCCTAAGTAGAGGAGAGGGAAAAAAACGAGAATGGAGTTATGTTTTCTAGCTAGTGTGGGGTTTGATAAGTGTAATGCAAATGTAATGGAAGTTGTGGGTTTGCTAATGGTAATGGTTATGTAATGGTTTTAGCATATGTAATTTGTATTGATATGTGTACGGGTTTCGTTAAGTCTTTTAACTCTTACATGTAAGAGTTTATGAGAAAATCCGAAAAATTGAATCTATCAATCGATCGTTTAGATCTGGACTATTTTGGACCGGAGAGGATCCGGACCCTTTCTAATTTGATAAAACTTGGAAACCATGGCAAATCATATTATTATGGGATTACATTTTCCAAAAATCCAACACAAAATTAGTATTGATGCGTTACATGGAAAAAATTAACTCATAACGGAAATTATGTGACAATGAAGAGCTTGTGTAGCCCTTACAGGTCATCCATAGCACGTGAAGATCGCCCCAAGAAAAACTGAAATTTTGTAAAGGATTAATATAGTGTGAACTTTTTCAAGTGGGAGTGTTGATTTCATCGCAAAAAAAAAAAAGAGGATCTTTTTAGAACTTTTTGGTCGAAAAGAGATCATGTACTGCACATAAATACCAGCTGGTTGGGGACAAATATTAGTGAATTTCCATGGGCGAACAATTTGTGAGATCAAGTGGGAGTGTTAATTTCATCGCAATCCGGGTCATCCGCTGCTTGAATTAACGGCCTAGATTTCAAATAAAAGAGAAGAATTGTTTGCGCAAACAATTTGTTTTCAATTCGAACCGTTAAAAACACTTGTGAACGACTATGATTGTGCGCAGCAACTACCGCGTCCCAATTTTGCTGCTACCCCCGCACAAAAACAAAATAAAGTACAATGTGAGGAGCCAACACATTATATATGCAAGCGTGTATAAGTGTTTGTGCAACAATACGGTGTGAGCCAACACATAATATGTAGGGGGTTCGCATATTATGCTATTAGTGAATGCGTGCAACTGTTTGTACATTTTTGTGTTCATGATTAAAAGATGGTGTTGCAATATTGCCATTGTCGTGTTCATATTTGGTGATTATATGATTTGTCAATATTACTACATCGGTTGAATGTGTTCCACTATATGAGAACCGAGTCCATGCTTTCTCTGGTGTGTGGCATCCGACCCATCAATTTGTTTTCAATGGCTCGGATTTTATCTCGGCACTTCACAGATTTAAGTCGTTGATTACAAAAATGAAATTCGAGCTATTGATTGTCAAAATTAACGGCTTGAATGCGCAAACTAGAGACGCACACTAGCCTGTCCATGATTTGAGATGTGATGGAGACTAGGGGTGAAAAAAAAACCGACGTGACCCGAACCAACCCAAAAACCGAAATTCGGTTCATTGTTCGGTTGGTCCAGCCTAGAAAAAACCGAACCGAAAAAACCGAAATACATCTCGGTTCAGTTTTCTAAAATTTTTGTCAAACCAAACCGGGCCGAAATATCCTAAAATCATCCTGATTTTGGACCAAATTACCCAGAAACCATCCCTATTTGAACCGAAATCCACCCCTATCTCGGTTTCCAAAAATTGAACCCTCAAAAAATAACAAATCATAGCCGTATATCTCAATTTTAACGTCGGGCCGAAAAAATAAAAATAAAAAAAGAAAAAAAGAAAAGAAGAAAACACTGAAAAAACCGAACTACCTCGAACCAATCTGTCCATTATTTTTTTTAGTCGGAATTGGTTCCCAACAAAATCACCTTAAACCGATCAATTCAATCTCAAACATCCCAAAAACCGAATCGAACCGACCAATTTTCACCTAGACTAGAGAGGTTTGTGTCCCTGATAGTATTACTCACTCTGTCCGGATTTGTTTGTCCCTCGTTCTATTGTAACCGGATGAAAAATTAGTGATATCTTTAAATTGGGAAGTAATTATATGTCAAATATAAATTTTGTTTGATAGATCTCAATTAATTATATAAAACAATGTTTTTAAAATTACATAAAATATTATAAATTATAAGATATAATCATTCAAAAAATAACACAAACTCTTAAAATGAACTAACTAATTCAGACGGAGGGAGTAATATTTCTCATTTTCTTCTTTTACGCTCGAGTCTTTTTGTTTTGTTTTTTTTATCAGGTGCTTTTGGGGTCCTTGACTCCATCTTGTCAGACAACTTTATTGGCATTGACAACCTTCAAGTTTTGTTTGTATACCCTCGATCCCTGACAGATTCGCAGCCACCTCCTACACCGCGCCAAACAAGAGACTGTGCATGCGCACTCCGCCCCCATCCCACCCACTTGCTTGTGTTTTGTGATGCACATATTTTTCAGGATGGCTAACCGTTCTATACGTACCGATCAGTCACATACGGTGCCGGAAACTCCTTTATGGGTGTAATAGAATGATTTTGGATCAAGATCATAGGGCCATCCGATTGAAGCAATTCCCGCGTAGTCCACTCGGAATTTGATTCTGATATGAATCAATGATTCATCTTAATCGTTTGGGATCCAAAAAAAAGTCCCCAGTGCAATCTGTACATAGTTGATAAAGGGATCCATACCCCTTGTATTTCCGGGATTAGCCGGTAAAAACGGGACTATTTACTGTCACTTTGTTTGATTTTTCAGAACCGTTCCTTCTTTTTCATAGCACAGTTCCTAAAGCTAATAGTACTAATGCATTAGTGTTACTTTGATTTTACATTTATCTCTTTCCACTCGTTATTCAAAAAGATCATATAAAAATCTAGACCAAACAAAGTCCTATTTTAAAAATTATTCTTTTTTTATTAGTAGAAGTAGGGCTGCAAACGAATCGAGCTGCTCACGAATAACCCGTGGCTCAGTTTGTTAAGACTCGACTCGTTAAATAATTGAGATGAGCTCGAGCTCAGGCTCAAGCTCAATTTTCAAGCTTGTTTAGTTAACAAGCTCGCTGAGTTTCGGATTGGCTCAGCTCACAATGACTTAGCTCGTTTAAGGAAGTTCATTAAATAATTAAATTAACCTGACTCGGCTCGTTAAGAGCTCGGATAATTTATGACCGAGCTTAGCTCAGGCTCAATTTTTTAGCTCAACTAGAACGCTATAAAACGCGGCTCGTTTGCGCTCTTAAACGGAAGGTTATCCAATACCGCCTTGGATGAATTCAAAAACTTTTTAAATATTTTCTTCTTCATTCAAGGGATAAAAATTACATTTGTCACCCTTAAGTTAACAGTGATCTCACGTGTCTGATGTATTATCCCTTGGGTCGAGTCCTCTTTATTCCCATCTCTTTTAATATGAACCCTTCTATCAGCACCGATCATGTATAGACGGCGTAAGGGACGTCGTTGTGGGTCCCAACCGATCGATCCGAGCCGTTCATCGTTCTCAAAATCGAATTCTGAGTAGGCCTTTATTGGAATCGAGGCAATCAGAAGGTTATATGAGCTCGATCAAAATCACCCCCATTTCATTCAAAAATACACAACGGCATCCTTGATGCCATCAATACATGGTCGGTGCATCACGGTCGGTGCAAAAGGAATTTCCGTTTCAATATTTACAAAAACATAATCCAGCAATCAATGGTGTCTATGGGGACAGACACATAACACATATGACACAAAAATTGTGGACTTCAAAAATGTTAATTACGAGTGTGTGGTTACTGGTAAACAAAAATAATATGGGGACACTACTAAGCGTATCCCAAACACGCGTTGACATATTCCGATTGTTCAAAAGTTTTTTTTAACGTTCCAGATTTTGAAATGAATTTTAACTTATAAGAATTCATTTTAAAATAACTTTGACTAGGAAGAACTCATTTCAAAATCCGGACCATTGATTTTTGAGATGGACGATTAGGATGTGTTGGTGTGTATTTGAGGTACACGTATGTGGTGTACCCATAACATTTATACTTTGGTGATCATGTGGTGTGTCACCAATGTATTACATGTTCCATGTGTCATATAGTACTAGGCCCGGGGGTGCTGGTGTAAGCCCCTGTGTGCGCAGTTGAGTCATTGATCTCGACAATCAATGGATCAAATTTCATCTGGCAATGGACGAGTCGGATCTACAAACAACCCAATGGATGACCCAAAGTGGTGTTCACTTGCCGAATAGGACAATTTTTTTCTTTTTTTTTTTTTGGTACCAGAAATCCATTACCCAGAAATGCCCTGGAGGGCTACAAAACCAAATCGGAGCCCACCGTTGGGACAAACCCACAACAGATTAAACGGGTTATCCATGTGATTTGGATGGTTTGCACTGAGTACAAATAAAAAAATGGTACATAGAGGAGCTCCACATAGCGGAGACACTCATACCAAAAACAAATCCCGCGCGGGGGAGAACACTAGAAAAATAAGAAAGAAGCAAAAAAACAACAGATAAACCTCCTAGATCTAAGATCCAACCTTCATCTCCACCGCTAGCCACCACGCCTCAAGCCCTTCCATCACCCCACCTTCCGCAAAGGGTAGCCTCCATGAAAGCCAGGTTTGCCCAAGCGACAAACTCGTGGCCAACGGTCTAGAATAGATCTCAGCCCTCTCAACTCAGAGAGATCGGTGGTGGATATCTCAAGGGCGACCCGCAACGGACGTCGGACGGAGGTAAAACGACAATACAAAAGGAAAGAGGATAGAGGAAGAGAAGAGGATGAGAGGAGAGGGGGAGGGGAGAGTGTACCTCGTGGAGTACAGTTTGGAAAGAGGATCAGATTCTCCCCCTCCCCCATGGGTGGAGGAACCCCCCTCCCCCATGGGTGGAGGAATCCCATGGGGTGGGGGGGGGGGAGGAAAGTCATTGCTGATGTTTTCCATGCAATGATGGTCTTTCTCACATCCTGATTTGAAGTGATGTAAAATTAATTGACAAAATTGACCTCATTCCATTATCTTCTGATTTTCTCAATCTGGAGCAGACCCTTCTCACCTTTTTTTTTTTTCCATTCATCATTTCTATTCTATTATATGGGAGAGGGGAAATGAGACTCAATCCCGAGATGAAGTGTGAGATCCCGAGATGAAGTGTGAGACATTCAAAAACTCTGTCGCATGAGCTAGCCACCATTTGCTCTCACTTTACTTTCAAAGCATTAAACTGTTCACTTTTTTAACGGAAATAATTTGGTCCTATAAAAAGTTAAAAAAATAAAATGCGTTAATATTTAAATTTTCACTATTTTTTTGTCAATGTATTCTAGTTAACTTTTTTTAATCATTGTTAAATTCGAATTCGATTTTAAGATTGAAAATTAATCGTCTTGAAAATAAAATTTATGACTTTTTAAAACTTTAGTCTATATTATTATACTTTTTCTTATTCCTCTCGGCAAGACAAATGGTTAGTATTAATTTTTTTAACTAAATACAAGACAAAAAAAAAATATGGATCCAATATTGTATCCCTAACTCTACGTATAGATCTCCAGTGCACAGATTATGCACAAATCCGCCCATGGAGCATACTCAAAGGTTCCACATGTAAAATTTGAATCGTTTAGTTATTTTTAAATAATTTTTAGAATGACCTTGTAAAAAATTAATTTAATCAAATAACAATGAATATTTAATCTAATGTTTCAATATTTCATTTAAGAGTCCTACTACAATAAGCACATTAAAAAAACACCAATAAACGTTTTACACTTTTCAAAACATTTAATTACACGTACTTTTATATATTTTCACACATTTCAACAACAAAAAATTAACGTAACATGAGCTCAATGGGCATACACACAAAAACAAAAACAAAAAAACCTCCAATGTATCTTTAACAATTTTCAATATATTTACACGGACAAGTACATTTTTTTTACATATTTCAATTTCAACATGTACATTTTTTTTACATATTTCAATTTCAACATAAGAAAGAGAAAAAAAAAAAAAAACACAAGAGAGCGAGAGAGACACGCAAAAGGGAGAGAAAGTACAGGGACACCTTGGTTTGGTTATTAAGAATCAATTTTTTCAATTATTATTTAATTATTACTCTTATTTTTAAATATTATTTTTATTTTTCTCTTTATCTCTCTCCAATTATTAATACTTATTTTTTAATTATTACACATATTTCTCTTTTTAATCATTACAAAAACCAAAACTTAAAACCTAAATCAAACACAACCCTAGACAGCAACATCAAACGAAAGTACTGCTATTATTATTATTATTTTTTGATCCCTAAAGAACTGCTCTTAGACACGTTGATGTAGCAACATCAAAGGGTAAATTAGTAATTTAAAGAAATAGTAAACTGCTCTTCTCTTCTTTAACGCAGAAAAAGTAAACGAAGTACGCCCGCCCATTGGGTGGTCTCAGGAGCCTTAAAAAAAAAGAGCAATTTTTTTGCAAATTAAGGGTTGTTTTGGGCAAATGGAAAAAAACTAGTTTTTTGATTTTTTTGGTTTTGTCTTTATTCAAAAAAAAATTGCATTCGTTGGTTTTCGGTCGATTTTTTGAGGTTTCTTGGCTTGTCTCGACGAGAGGAATTTAAAAAGTATAAAATTATTAGCCAAACTTAAAGTTTTGTAAATAAAGACAAAAAATAATCCAAAATTTGAATAAGAACAAAACCAAAAAACTAGTTTTTTCAATTCACCCAAACCAAGCCTAAAATTGGGTGACAAACTAGCTAGTAATTCTACATCAATTCACATTTTACGAATATCAATATATTTTTACATATATTAATAAATTTTTTTAAATTTTTTATACATTTTCAACATATTATCTTCTATCAATATATTTTCATCTATATTTATACATTTTTTAAAAATTTTATACATTTTCTAGTACATATTGGTTGTGTTTGGTTTGGTTTGGTTTTGGGTTTTGATTTTTGTAATGATTAGAGAGAGAAATAAGGGTAATAATTAAAAAATAGGTATTAATAATTAGAGAGAGATAGAGAGAAAAATAAGAATAATATTTAAAAGAAATAAGAGTAATAATTAAATAATGATGTTAGAAATCAGTTCTTGAGAACCTTTCCAAACAAGGTCATTATCTTCCACTACCGCCAAAGGATAGGGGTCAGCATTTTCCATTAAAAATTCTGAAAAGCAAACACCCAACCAGTCTGTGTATGTAATGTTCAGTCTTTTGCTGTGCGTACTCGAAAACTGCATCATCGCAGTGCCTTTCACGGGTAATGTTAGGATAGTCCTACACCAGCGTCTTTTCCTTTGCACTGCTCATTGGTGGTGGCCCCCTCTGCAGGGTAACCCTATCCTTTACACATTTTTTTGTTTGGACCCGACTAGAGGCACAGAGGCTATGATATAGAAAACATGCCGATGGCGTTCGAGGACTCACTTTTGAGTATACGAGTTATTCGAATCGTTAATTTTTCTTAAAATATTTTTCCGAGGGGTCCCACCAAATTTCAGCTCAATCAAACGGTTGAAAGTGCTCTATCTAAAGTCTTGAATCACTCGTATGGAACCCAAAAATGGGTCCCTAAACGCCAACGGTACGTTTTCTGTACCATGGCCTCTGTACCCGTATCTTTACCAAAACACCCTGTTTGGATGAGGGATTTGGAACCCGGATTTGAGCTCCACCCGGATATACAATCCCGGGCCCACGCTTATACCCCGTTTGGATGCAAAAAGAAGGGCTGGATTTGGAGCACTGTTTGGAGTATATACGAGGGTTCACCTGGAGATGCCAACGACAGGCCTGACCCTGTCGTTGGCTAACGAGGGTGGATTTGCGTTTTTGTCTGTCATTTTTACCCTTCCAAATCCAGGTGATTTGGGTGTTTTTGTGGCTACGTTTCATTGTTTCTGGGTTTCGGCAGTGAGAAGAGAGAGAGGCGACGAAGCACTGATCGAATTCTCATCTTCATCAACTCGATTTCAACCTATTTCAGGTACGAAAAAGCCAATTTTGATCTGTTTTGAAGTTGTTTCTTCGAAACCCATGGAGGTTGTGACTTGAAAAACCAATTTATCATCGATTTTATGCCGTTGGGCTTAATTTTCTGCCCTAATTCGAAACCCCATTCGAAAACCTAGTTCTTCTTCTGGATTGATTCAGGGGTTTTGGACTACATTTTTCTTCGAAACCCATGGAGGCTGTGACTTGAAAAACCAGTTTATCATCGATTTGAGGTGTTGGGCTTAATTTTCTGCCCTAAAAATGATGGTTGTTCGAAACCCCATTCGAAAACGCAGTTATTCTTCTGGATCGATTGGGGGTTTTGGACTACATTTTGTGATGTTGCTTGTTATATTTTGTGGATGTTGTTTGTTACAAACCCATTTTGATTGGTGGCTTCATTAATCCTATAAATAATGTTGTATGTTCAAAACCCACAAAAATTATTACAAAACCCAGTTTATTGGTGGTTTATAGATGATTTTTGCCCTAATGATCTGTCCTAATTGGTTCATTATACAGTGTGCTTCTATTTTGTGCCCTAATGATGGTGAATGAGTGTGTTTTGCGCTCATTTGGAGCATTTTATAGTTGGCGTAATATGTCATTGTGATTCAGAGGTGTCAATCATGTTTCTTGGTTATTCATTTTTGTCTGAATTTCTTGTTCGCATGCATTTGTTTTTAGAGATTGGCGTAATTTGTTACCAAGCTTAAAGCCGACAAATATTTCGCCTTATTTTGTGAATTTAAATTGATTTGGATTACCCCCTAATTTCATAAGATGTTGTTTTACAAAACAGATGGCAAGACTAATGAACTGTGACCGAAGGAAGAAGGCAAAACTTAATTCTTTGATAGCAATCGTATGTTTCATGAGAGTAGTCAATACTACTCTCATGCTTTACATGTTAATTAAGAACTTGATGGACGAAAGGATTCGACGAAGGCCCCGTCTTTGTTTGAACCCTAATGTCTACCAGAATCAAGTTGACGCCCTTAATAGGTTAGTACGTGGTGATGACAAAAATTGCCACGACCAATTAAGAGTAAATAGGCATACATTCATGAGGTTATGCCATTTACTAGAGGAAGGAGGCTTAAAAAACTCTAGGAACGTCACAGTCGTTGAAAAAGTTGCTATTTTCTTGTGGATCCTCGCGCACCATAACAAGAATAGGCCAACGAAGTTCTATTTCGTGCGGTCGGGGGAAACAGTGAGTAGGCATTTCAATGCAGTTTTGTTGGCGGTCTTGCGACTATACAATCAATTGTGGTATCGTCTCCAACCTGTTCCCGCTAATGAGCCAGATAGTAGGTGGAAGTGGTTTGAGGTAAACTCACTTACCGAATTGCATATAAATTTGTCCACTTCACTTTCTACCTTATCTTGAACATATCAGCACTAAAATGTTTTCATAACAGAATTGTCTAGGGGCTTTAGACGGTACCTTTGTACCTGTCATGCCGCTGATGGAAGGCGAGGGCCGCGATATAGGTCAAGGAAGGGAGACTACGCGACAAATGTCTTAGGAGTTTGTAGTCGAAACCTAAGATTTATATACGCATTGTCTGGTTGGGAAGGATCCGCCACAGATTCAAGAGTACTTCGTAATGCGTTGATAAGGCCACATGGGTTAAGAATTCTGTGGAGTGCGTGACTATAATAACTTTGATTTACACAACATAATACCTCCACACTTTTCCCAACGTAATCACATAGAATTCAATGCGTTTTTTAGGTCATTACTACCTCGTCGATGCTGGGTACACAAATGGGCCGGGATTGTTAGCTCCGTATAGGGGTCAACGATACCACATTAACATTTGGAGGCAAGGCCACCAACCCGCAAGCCGGGAGGAGTATTTCAACATGAAGCACTCAAGCGCTCGAAATGTGGTTGAGAGATGTTTCGGGGTTTTAAAGATGAGATTTGCAATATTGAGATCTTGTTCTTACTATCCTATTAGAACTCAATGTCGCATAGTTACAGCCTGTTGCCTTCTCCACAACCTTATCAAGCGTGAAATGGAAGTTGATCCCATTGAACAACAATACACTGCTTGGGAACAGGCCACTGTGCATATAGTCCCACCAGATGAATACATTGACAGCATTGAGCCAACCAACCAATGGACCCAAATGAGAGATAACAGCTCTTTGAAATGTACAACCATTGGTTAGCTAACAACTGACCAGGGGAGTAGTTATAAGTTTTATCATTGTAATGACTATTGTCTTGTAATCTTATTGATGGACATGTTTTCCATGTAATGACTAATTTTGAGTGTGGATTTTATGCCGTTTAATTCCCGAATTTCTTCCATGCAATTACTTATTCGATTATGTGATGTTTGTTACTAAATATTCTTGTGCCAACTCAAATAATTAAACTTAAAAACAGCTACTTAATGGACCCTTTGGATTCCCAACAAACGTCCAAATCTAAGGGCAAGGGGAAGAAACAGACGAGTGATGGGACTTCGAAGGAGAAACAAAGCCGGAGGCTTTGGACTTTGAAGGAGGAGGAAGCCCTTCTTGTATGCATGATTGAAGAGTTCAAAGATGGGGTCAAATGGAAAGCCGAAAATGGCTTCAGGTCAGGCTTCTTCGGAGCAGTGGAGATATTACTCCACAAGATGTTGCCCGGGACAAACATAAGAGCTACCCCAAACATAGAGTCGAAGGTAAAAAATTGGAAGGAGAAGTATGGGTTGCTTGCCGATATGCGAAGGTTAAGCGGGTTTAGTTGGAACCATGATATTAATGCTGTAGTTGTGGATTCACCGGATGTGTGGGATGATTACGTGAAGGTAATTTATTCCCACCTTTTCATGTATACGTTTACGAAGATTGTTAGTGCTTGCTTAATCAAATTCTATGCTTCTAACATGTGCAATTCCATCCCAAAGCCAATGGGATGAATGGGAAAGCCTTCCCCATGTTCCCACAATGGCAAATATTATTTGGGAAAGATAGGGCGACTGGTGAAATGGCGGAGGATCCGGCTGAAATTCGGGACGATGCTTCAGAAGAAGAGATGGAACAAGCCGTCCATGAGGAATCCTTTGTTGGCACCAATGATTGCTACACGCCACGGTTTGCCAATGGTGAGTTCGTGTTTGGAGGTGGTAGCTTCATAGACCTATCCGGAGGTGGTTCACCTTCCGCAAACCCCAGCACCCCCACTAGCAATGTCAAAGCCACCACTCCCAACGCTTCCGTTGCAAATCCCCCCCCGCCCAAGAAGGTTAAGAAGATGTCAAAGGCCGACGCAAAACAAGCGGCACTTACTGATGCCTTTGTAAGTTACTTGGCGGAGAACAAAGAGGTCATGGCGAAGCTCGTCGACACCGTAGGGTTTGACCAAAAAATGTCCGAAAAAAGAGGTGGAGTGTTTGGCCAACTTGAGAAGCTTAACCTAGATGTTGACGACATCTTAACCGCCAATGCAAAGATTTTGGCAAATGATAAAAGGGTTGAGGAGTTCTATAGCGTCCCCGAACATTATAGGCAACATTGGGTCAACATGTTGTTGCAAGGAAAGCTTGGTCCAACAACTTAGGACTCGGGTTACAAAAGTGAAGTGTAGGAGTTTGTTTCAATGGGTTATGGGTGAAGGAAAAAACATTTCTACTACTATTATGGATGACTGTAATAACTCTAACTAACTCTAAAAGCTTGGTACTACTGTTATGTGTTTTGGATGCTTGTGCTATGTAGTTGTTTATGCATGTTTCTTAATGAAGATTTCTGTCTCATTTTCAGGTTTCTAATGGCAATGATGAAATTAGGGCACAATAGGCGATGCACTCGACTTGGCAGTGCAACTTATTGTTGCCAATGGCTTAAAAAGCCATTTGGCAACATAATGTTGTCCCAAAAGGGTGATATGATCTACAAATCTAATCTCTGAGCCATTTATATGAGCTACAAATCTAATCTCTAATGTTTGGGTGTGTGTTTGTGTGTGTGTATGTGTATGTGTGAGCAACAAAAGTGAGGTATGATGGTTGTTTACATTCCTGAGCTCTGATGGTTAAAATTTCATAGATGTGATTGTTTAGATTCCTGAGCTATGATGGTTTCAATTTCTGAGATCTGATGATTTAAATTGATGAGCTGTGATGTTTAAATGGCTGAGCTCTGAGGCCCATGATATATGTTGGACATTTTTTGTCATGTATGCAGTTTTCAGTCCTGTCATGCACTATTCTAGTCTTGTTTTCTGGCCTGGTATGCAATTTTATGGGCTAAGCTTCAGTTTTTGGGGCTGCTATGCATGTTTATGGCCTATTTTTGCGATTTTAGCGGGGGCTAAGATGTAGTTTTTCGAGCTATATTGCGAGTTTCATGGAATTTTATTATATGCGATTGTGTGGGCTATTTTGTATGTTTTACGGGTCGTTATTCACTTCTCCACGCACTTATGTTGATTTTGTAGGCTATTCAGGTTGTTTTTTGTGGGTCACATTACGAAATTTCATCATGGGGTGAGATGCGATTTGTTGAAAACATTATGCATGTTTCTAGGCTATTTTGCAATTTTATGGGCTATGATGATGTTTTCTGAGCTATTTTCCAGTTTTATGGGTTGTTATGTGCAATTTTATGAGATCTTATCAGTTTTACTTACTTATGGACATTTTTTAAGGCTATATTGCGAGTTTTTAAAATTTATTATAGGCTGATTTTAGAGTTGTTATGCGGTTTTACGCACTAGGCACATATTTTTTACAGGCTATATTGATTTACGAAACATTTTGGCGATTTTTACGGGTTCTTATGCAGTTTTCTGCTGCTTATGCACATGTTTTTACGGGCTTTATTGCGATTTACGGGGTTGTTTTAAGCTGTTTTTGGGGTTCTTATGCGTTTTTACACTATGCACATGTTTTAAGGCTTTATTTGCGATTTACGAAACATTTTTAGGCTGATTTCACAGGTTCTTATGAGTTTTTGCACTATGCACATGTTTTTTGGGCTATATTGTAGTTTTAAAAACATTTTGGGGCGTTTTACGGGTTCTTATGCAGTTTTTACGCCTTATGCACATGTTTTATAGGCTTTATTGCGTGATTTACAGGTTGTTTTGGGCGATTTTGGGGTTCTTATGCGATTTTTCTGCACTATGCACATGTTTTAAGGCTTTATTGATTTACGAAAACATTTTTGGGCGGATTTCACAGGTTCTTATGCGTTTTTTACGCACTATGCACATGTTTTTTTTTTTTGGGCTATATTGTAGTTTTTAAAGAACATTTTGGGCTGATTTTAAGGTTCTTATGCGGTTTTTCTGCACTATGCACATGTTTTTGGGGGCTATATTGTAGATTTACGGGAAACATTTTTTGATTTTGATTTTAAAGGTTCTTATGCGATTTTTACGCACTATACTCTGATTTTAAGGCTATATTGCGATTTTTACGAAGTCTAATAATGATTTTTTAAGGGTGTTATGCGTTTTTACGCACTTATGTGCATTTTCTTTGGGCTATTTTGTAGTTTGATGGGCTATTATATGCAGTTTTACGCACTTTATGTGCGATTTTTTAGGCTATTTGGCGGTTTGTGGCTTTGTGATGCGATTTTATGAGGTCTTATATAGTTTTACGCACTTTTGTAGTGCAATTTTAAAAAGGCTATTTGGGAGTTTTATGGCCTGGTATGTGCAGTTTTCTGGGGTGTTATGCAGTTTTCTGCACTTACGTGCATTTTGTTGGGCTATTTTGCAGTTTGATGGGCTATTATGTGTAGTTTTCTGGGCTATTTGGCAGTTTTGTGGCTGGATGATGATGTGCGATTTTAAGGGGGTCTTATCTGATTTTTACGCACTTTTGTGCAATTTTCAGGGCTATTTGAGAGTTTTATGGCATGGTATGTGCAGTTTTCAGGGGTCTTATGCAGTTTTCTGCACTTTTGTGCAGTTTTCTGGGCTATTTTGCAGTTTTATGGGCTATTATATGCGATTTTGTAGGCTCTTATTGAGTTTTCGCACTATTATGAAGTTTAAGGCTATTTTACAGTTTTTTGAGGTATGATTCAGCTTACTGTGCTATGTGGCTATGATGAAAAAATTGAACATCAAATTTTATTTAATGAATTATGCTTGGCAACATAATGCATGACGGCCAATGAACCTCAATTTTTACTATGCTATATGGCTGCACAACTTATGACGGCCGACAATACCCGTTGGCAACATAAGGTTATAGCCAAGTCATGGATTGTGACGGAGAAAACATTTTTTGAGCCACGAGACTCCTCTTGTGTGTGTGTGTGTGTGAAGCCACAAATGAGTATAGCCTTTTTGGCATCATTTGGCTTTTGCTACATAGCCCAGAAAACTGCATATTTATGGCCTCATAAATTGTATCTTTATGAATACATGTATATAGCCCTAATTTGTAACTTGGCATCCTATTTACGACAGCAATGATGATATTTGCCATTTGTAAGTTGCCATCCTATTGAAAGGCAATGATGATCGAATGAAAGTTATGCTTTTTATGGCAATGCACTAGCTTTGGCGCGGCAGTTCATGATGGCCAAGGGTTTAATCACCATTTGGCAACATGAGTTGTACCCAACTTGTGCAATGCGCGTCGATCAATGAAAGATCTGAGCCTAATATACATACATGAAAAATTAGTGGGCAATTTAAATAATTCAAATTATATCACTTCTTGTTTGTTTTGGTTTAGATTTCTGAATGGCAGGTCAATCTATCTACAGAGAATTTTCAAGTGAAAGACATACAATCGACACAAAGTGATGGTGGTTCAATATGCCCATTTCATGAAAAATTATTGTATCTTTTAATTTTCTTGTTAGGTTTTTTGGCTTGTTATTTTATTGGCATTTTTGTTCGATTCGGAGTAAACTTGTACTTGTATGTACTATGGAGATTGAACCGTTTATTGAAATCCAAAGTTTATTACTAATACAAAAATACATTATGAACTTTATTACAAAGATAAAGACCCTCTCTTCCATAAAGATAAATTCAGACATTCAGCTTAATTTTTAAAACTTCGGACAACTTCAATCTTCATTTTTCCCATTGTCTTGAGGTGTGAAGCAGTAGGACCATCGACTGTAATTTGGAAATCGCTTTCCATTCCAATTTACAAATTGTGGATGACCCTAAATTTTAAAAACGAAGAAGTTATATTTAAAAAAAGTTAGGGATATTATTCACGAAGTCAAGGAAGGGATGAATTCTTACCTACACAAAATTGTTCCAAAGTTGTTCATTTTTCACAATCAATTTTCTTTTCAATGTCATCCCATTCAAACCCTTCAATTTGACGCAACTTATTGACGTAGACAAAATCTCCCTTCAATTTCCAAAAATTCTTCCTCCACCTCGCTCCAACCCGGCATTCCATTGTGACTTAAAAAAATATAACTATAACACTTGTTTTTCTCATTTCAAAATTGCTTGTAATACCAAATGAGTTTCTTTTGTATTTATAGGAAGTTTTTTTTATCCACCATTCAACCACAAACCCACCATTCAATCACCTATCTACCACTCTACCAACCATTCACCCTAATCACTATCTACTCTCCATTCAACCAAAAATTAAAAAATATAACCTACTCACCATTCAAATAACCAAAAAAATAGTCTTTTGTTAATTTAACTAATTTTCAATTCTTAATTAATTTTTAAATTTTAAAACCCGATTTTTTCCATTTAATATGGTTTAAATATTTCTTTCTATTTATTATGTATTTTATGTAATTTTAATGTATTTTTTATGTATTTACTGTAATTATTAAGAAATTAAATCATCCTCTTTATTCAAATAATAAAATAAGGGCAATTACGTCATTTGACCTCTTATCCTATCAAATCCACCTTCCAAATCCCCCTTCTCAAAATACCATCTAAACACCTTACTAACAAATCCACCCTTCTTATAAGGTGGGGCCACCCTCATTACCAAATCCACCCTCATTATAAATCCACCTTCAAATCCGCCCTCATTACAAATCCACCCTGAACATCTCCGGCATCCAAACGGGGTGATAGGGTTTTCACAGTTTACGAGTAGTCTTTGTTTTTTGGGGAGAATATTCGGATTAGGATGACCATTCCTAGCCCGGAAAACCTATGGGTACAGACACATAAGTACAGAAAATGTAAAGAGGTGTTCGTGAATTCACTTATGGGTCTCACATAGATGATCCGAACTATTCATTTATCTTAGAATTATTTTTCAAGAGGCCCCTTCAGAAATCAGCTCAATCCGACGGTCGTAACTGATTGGTCCAAAAATCCTCCCGTTTCATTCAAAACAATTTGCATGAAACGAGTGAAATTTGGATCAACTAGTTATGAACGTCGAATCGAGCTGATTTCTAATAATGCCTCTCGAAAAATTATTCTATAATGAATGAACGGTTCGGATTATCCACTTGGGACCCACCCCCAAACAGCTATGAACATTTTCTGTGCGTTTTGCTTCTGTACGCCTAGTACAGTCCTTCATAGCCCTTTGATGATTGGTGATGGTGAAAGGATCCGACTACATGTACATAGCAAAGTGCACATAAAACTTACAGAGTATGCTCGGGGACCCACTTATGGATCTTGTACGATTGATCCAAACTGTTCATTATTCTTAGAATATTTTTTCGAGGGGCCCTACCAAATTTTAGCTCAATCAGACTATTAGAAGTACTTGAACCAAAGTTCCATTGTACATTTTCTGGACATACCCATATGTACCCATAGGTTTTTCCATGGTGAAAATCGGTGAGAACTGAGAAAGCAAGAAATAAAAACAAATCCCCTCACATAATTAACTAGAAAAGATAACAAGACTTTGTAGATTTGCTCCCTTCTAAGGTTTCATGTTTGAAATCTACTAGGTGATATCAACTCCTTTGGTGTCAGTTCATACAGAACTTTGCTCTAATTTTAAATGGGGGGTCCTTGTTAGTGGACAGTGAAATGAGTCTCCTAAGATTAGTCGAAGTGCGCGAAAGTTGGCTCAGACACCTGATTATTATTTTTAAAAAAAAAACACTTATTAATACTTTATTTTATTACTGTACTGTAATATATTTCTCATCACAATTCGCTTTCGGTGAAATTTTGATAAGAAACACGACTCTGCTTTTTATGCTTGCCAAAGCTCCCTTTTTTTCATGCCAAAGCCTCTTTTTCCCAATCAGTGACAAAAGTCACAAGGAGCGTTACAAAATGGGACATTTACCGTTAAGTCATCCTTAGATCTCATAATTATAATCAGGACAAGTCTAATTCTGAAAAAATTTCATCAACTCCCCAACCCATATAAAAATGCCTAAATCATAAGGTATCCGATAAAAGTTCTTAAAATCCTAGGGTACCCTATGAAAATGTCTAAACCACTAAACTCTATAATAGGAAATTGTACCCTAAACATAAATTCCATGGTACCCTACGACTAGGGTACTTATGACTAGGATACCCTACGACTATGGTACCATATGAAAGTGCCTAAAATCCTAGGGTACCCTACGATTAGGGTATCGTAGGGTACCCTATAAAAGTGTCTAAATCTTAGAGTACTCTATGAAAGTGCCTAAAGAACTAAAACCCTATAATAGGAAAGTGCACCGTAAACCAAAACTCTAAAAAAAAAAAAGAGTTACCTTAGTGGTAATTAAAAAAAATGACTAACCTTACTGGTAATTAGACATCTATTTTCTAGACCTAGAAGTAATAATCCCTTACAAAATTTGAAAGGAAGTCAGAAATTCAATCTCCTATGAAAGGAGAGTTCAACCCCAGGTATACAACTCCATAAACACTTGAGTTAGGAAATTTTAACCCTCTTGTCAGGTCGTAAGAGCTTCTTTTGTAAATTTGTCAGTTTCAACGAAGATGGTCTTGCCTTTAAATGAATTGGAGAAAAGAATCAATGCAAACTTACCTAAACACCTCTAATTGCTTTAAAAAAGAAGAGTTTATACTCTTTTCCCGAATGGTGAATGTGTGACAAGTAAAATATTAGACGAATAAACAAGTGCATGTATTCTTTAGGTTAAAAAAATATCAGAGTGGTTAAGCGGGGATGAAGCCAATTAAGAACAAGGGCATTCCCGTATAATTCGGAACCGCATATTGAAAAATACGAACAGTTTAAAAATTTCATCAAAATCGGAACAAGACTAATAATTTGGGACGAAGAGAGTTCTAGAAATCAACCACAGAACATTGCCTTTAACAACCCAATTTATCCTTCGGAGAAACAAACACTCCTGGTCTTAGCTTATCTCAACCCATAGTAGATTTATCCTGGTCTTAGCTTATCTCACCCCATAGTAAATTTACCCGGGTTAGGAGAATTACCGGTATACTCCCAAAAACCTACCAAATCCTTTTTATATTGTCATTACAAAAATTATAAGTGCAATTTCCTTATCTACTTACGCTCTTATACACCCTCATTAACTACCAGACATTATTTTTTAGGTAGTTACTTCCGCCTTTCTAAATAAATACCTTTTTAACATTTTTTTCTCACGGAAGAGGCTACAATACACACACTTTTTTATTTGTGTATTATATGCACCCAAACTACCTACCGTTACATCGTTAAAAGTTACAAATCAATAAAAAAAAAAGTTACGAATCGATAACTTGTTAACCTGAGCAACAGGTGACCTAAAAATTAAAATTATGAAACACACGATTAGTTACAAAAATGTTACGAATCATATTTGAGAAAAGTTATAATTTTTTTCTCAAAGTTACAAGACCCACGATTAGTTACGAAACACACGAAAAGTTACGAAACAAAAGAAAATGTTACGAATTATGTTGTCTAAAAGTTACGAATACGTAGTACAAAGGTTACGAATCATACAAAAATGTTATGAATCATATTTGAGAAAAGTTATACAGTAATTTTTTTATCTCAAAGTTACGAAATCCATGAAAAGTTACGAAACACATGAAAAGTTACGAACCATATTATCTAAAAGTTACGAATTATTAGTATAAAAGTTACGAAACAAACAAAAATGTTACGAATAACCAGTTCTTTAGGTCATTTTTATGAAGTGGCGCAATATGAACCACACAATGAGTGCATATCGTACACATTTAAAAAAAGTGTATATTGTAGATTTTTTCTCACCTCTTATCTACATTCCTCTTTCAACCCTTCCTAAATAAATCCATTTCTAACATCAAAAATGATTGTGACACAAACTTTGAGCCACAACTAATCACAACCCCACTCACAAGGAGTGTGAGTCCCATATGAGCCCCACATACGGGTCCCACACTCCATGTGAGTGGAATTGTGGTTGGTTGTGACATAAAATTTGTGTATGTATCATTATTCTTCTAACATATTCACTTCTTATCCACCTTCCTCTTTATACCATAAAACCTTAACCACCCAACAAACAAGCCGAAATTATTGTTGTCTTGTGTTTTATTCTTCCCAATCTTTGATTCAAAATACTTTTTATGGTCGGTCCCCTTTGTGTAAAATTATGAGTCCGCCCATTTATTTCTCTATTCATCGACTCTTATAAAATTATGAGCCGGGCAGCATGTACAAAAAAGTGACTGAATGACTTGTCCCTTTTCAAGGGTTAATTAGTCGGTCAGCAGTCAAAAGCGGGAAAAGTGCTGGCTTTCCTTTTGTAATTTATTGTTATTATAATAATGATATTTTTATCTAAGTATTATCTTTGAATCTTCAAAAATTTCATTTCACATCAATGCGTTAGAGGCTTTAAAATAAGTTAATCTAAACTAAACAACTTTTAAAACTTTAAACTTGGCTTTTAGACTAATTTTCTGTATAAAATTATGGGTCCGCCATTTATTTCTCTTACTATTGATCCATCAACTTCAAATTACCAAACAAACACTCTCATTCATCCCTCTTTCTAATTAGTAAGTAATTTCACTCCGCAAAAGATAAACACGTTATCCATTATTTAGTTATCAAGAAAATTGTAGTATAACACTCCGAAACTCAAGTGTCCAACTATGTAAATAAACATGCAAGAATACAATAAAAAGCACTGAATAACTCCCCCCCAAGCAACCAAATCATCAATAGGGCAGAAAGCCCATAAAAGCCCAAACTTCACTAGTTGGATTTGGACTTGGGCTGGCTCACATAGCTGCCCATCCTCACGACCACCCCGTCTATATCACGCACGTACCCAACTTTCTGGCCCCACTCCTTCTCCTCAGGCTCACTTACGGGTACTGCCCCGTTCTCCACTGCCCTCTGATCATCAACACACACACACACACACACACACACACACAAAAAAAAAAAAAAGTCAGATGATCCAACGGCCACAATTACACATAAAATTGGTCAAACCAACCAAGGTTTCTTAGCTAACCTTGTAGGCTGCATCAAGGTCTTGGTAATCAAAGCAGACCTCAACTGCGTTCCTCTCGCGACCCGACCGGGGCATCTGGACGGTGCCTGTTAAATCATCGGTCTCGTGCTGGTGCGCCGGCGTGAATGCTATGGTGGTCTGCCCACTCTCTAGCTCTCCCCATCTACCACGTAAATGTGTTTTAAAATGCAGAAAAATTACACTACAATACGTTATTTTATTTTATTTTTTTTGCTTTCTGTTATCGACTTTTAAAAACTAGTAAAACCATTGCTTTAAACTCTCAAATTTTGACTAATTTTTGGGGCCTTCAATTTTATAGATTCATATATTAGTTATGTTTCCAAATGACTTATTTATGAAATTTTTGGTGTTCCTTAGTATTTTTTACTTGTTCTATATTGAGAGTTGAGGGTCCAATTTGAAAAAATTGGTTTTAGGCCCCATATATCTCAACGTAGTAGTTGTCCTTTTTTTTTTATAACTAAAATTGCAGTAGTTTTCCTTTTTTAATAACTGGGCAGCTTTCGCATCTCGAATAATCTTTTGAGACCGATCTTACCGCCCACCTGTAAACCCCATTTAAAATCAGAGCAAAGTCCTATATGGACTAGCCCTAAAAGAGTTAATAGAACCTACGAGGTTTAAAATCCGAAACCTTAGGAAGAGGCAAACTCCTGAGTCACAGGTCTTAACTCTTAACCACTAGATCAAACCTTGGATTCTAAATTTGCAGTTATTGACACGTCGAAATTAGCAAAATAATTCTGATGACGTTAATTGTGTAGCAATGCATAAAACAAAATTTACAAACAAAAGCAAAATGGGGAAATTAAATGGGATATTATGGAAGGGGATTTGGATTGGATGATCAATAGATGTACCGGTGGGATTCATCCAAGCGGCGAACGGTGTAACCGAAGGCATTGGCGTAGAATTCAATGGATTTGGCCACATCTTTCACGTAGACGGTGGTGTACGCAAATGTCGGGCTCAGCTTCGACGCCATGATCTCTGTTAAATTTTGTTGCTTCTTCTTCTGAAAATGCTCTCGATCGACTCGATTAGTAGCCAGAAATCAACGATCTGTGAAAAATGCAGAGCAGGATTCGTGGAGACCGGGCTCCTTTGTCATGTGGCAGTTGGGGCTTTAGACGTGGTGATTATTGATGTTACACGTGGAGACCATGCATGCATTCTAGAAAGCCCCAAATGCCACCTTGCTCCTTTTCTGCCCAATTCGGGTCAGAATTAATTAACGCTAAATCCATAGGAACCCTTCTACATGCACCAACAAGATTGTATCGATCACACACCGACGGCGTCGCTGACGCCGTTGTGGGTCCCAACCGATCGATCCAAGCCGTTCATCCTTCTCGATTTGAAATGGGGTGGTTTTGGATCGAGCTCATACAGCCATCCGATTGTCTTGATTCCTGCATTGGCCCACTCGGAATTCGATTTTGAGAAGGATGAACTGCACAGATCAATCAGTTAGGATCCACAAAGGTGTCGGCGACACCGTCGATACGTAGTTGGTGCATTCATGTTGGTGCGGAAGGAATTATCGAAATCCATAGGTACTGGTGGATTATGCAAAGATGGAATACAGATGGGCTCGCGGATCCACTTTTGGATTCCACAAATTGATTTTGAATGAAACAGGGGGTTTTTGGATCGACCACTTACGCACTTCAGATTGAGCTGAATAAACGGTTCGGATCATTCGTGTGGGACCCAAAAGTAGGTTCTGGAGCCCATTTGTACCCCACTTGTGCATAATCAATGTACAAATAGAATTACTCAACGCAACCGTGCGGTAAGCGTAAAGCGAACTATTCTTTTGCCTTTTACTAAAGAATAGAATTACTCATTAATTTAGTATTTCTCATTAATTAAGTCATGGAGATTATCGTGGCCAAACAAGGGTTAAAGTATTACTATTATAGTTTAAATTCCATAGGCTGGTTAAGCGAACACCGACAAAGCAGACAAAAACAAGAAAAATAAATCCACCTGAGATTGTTCTGTTCATCTTCTCCGAAGTAACCCAATTCCTCCCCTCGATCGTGCATGAAATCTGGCACCAAGTTTGTTTTTGTTTCCTTCTTTTTAATTCTAGTCTCTGAGTAAATTTATGCACAACTCGACAAGTGGGAGTGGTGTACAGGATTGGTTGGGGGAAGGCCTGTTAGCAACCCGGTTTCAAAATACTGAAAATATACAAACAAAATTGATAATTTAAAACAGAAACTGATCGTAGCAGTAAACGTACCAAACCAATTTCAGTACACCGGAAATTGGCAATAGACGAATTGAGACAAGTATTGGATACTTTGTCCTTTAAGCAAATTCGACGTCCACACTGGTCCTAATGGAATACCTAAATTTCCACTTCTCAGGACTAATCGATCTTTACCGAATGGAAGTAGCACTCTAATATGTTCATTAGGCAAACCAAAAAATTACGCAGAACTCGTAGAATGTTTTATGTATGGATGCACTATGCAATGTAGAATTTTCCGTGAATGAAATGAGAGAAAAAGGATCCTATTAATTTATAGATAAATAGACACTCGATTCAAAAGAGATAACTTGTTTGGAACCGAACATATGCGACTGATCGGAACGAACGACCATTGAATAGTCCATTTGGATGCTGGTTGATTCGCGAACAGGCACAAGGGAAGCGAAAATTGCAAGTAAGAGGAGAGGAAATAACAATCCGGATTGGGTCAAATAAAATTCTTGTAAAAAGAATTAATCAATTAACTTAGGTCAAGCCCATTTCATCTTATGATCCAACTCAACTCAACCCAATCCAGCCCGACCGGATGTAAGGCGGCAGAATATAAGCTAAACCCTACTTTGTCCACGTCGTCTCCCTCAACAAAAGTTGTATGACCCAAAGGGCCAAACCCATTATCTCAGCTTGGTTTACATGTACCTAATGAACTTGTTATCACACACTTTAGTAGCCGAGATCCGTTGTAGCAGCCAAGGTCCAAAGAGACCATAAGGGTTAACTAAGGCTCAGTAAACCTCATCTCCTTCAGTTATTAATGATAATTGACCGCTCGATTGTGGAGACCGGTAAAGGGATTTTAAGTAAAGGAATACTTGAAAGGACGCCTCTAGCTAGCCACACCAAATATATTGCTTCGGCAGGTGGCTCTTCGGCTGCATCGTACACGGTCTTCAAGGTATCCAAGAGCCACCTCCTCTATCGAAGGACTGCAAACTCTGCCGAGGGGATGAAAACTGCATGGAAACGTCAGCCAGGCTTGCAGGTAACTGGCATAGCTAAAAGCCACCCGCCGAGAGGAAAGAAACGAAGCATGGATGATGGTCCCAGAGCCAGGGGCTAGGGATGCTACCTGAGGAGAGAGGTTTCACTGAGGACCCTTGGAGCTGTCCTGCCAAGGGGTAGGTGGTGATTTGACAAGTGACAAATGGGATTGAAGTAATGTCAGGCGGCATCAAAATGTTGCGCTTGAGGCATCTGGCGAACTACATGACGAACTCGGGGATATCCGAGAGTTGTTGAGTGCGCAGACAAGCAAGTAGGGTGACGTCAGCAGGAGCGGCAAAGGAATCATGGCTGGCCCATGTGCTTAGTCAAGAAAGGACGGCGTGTGGGAGACACTGTTAGCGTAGTGGGGAAGCCTCCCTTCTCCTATAAAAGGGGATCTCCCCCACCAGAAAATTGGTTGGACTTCTACTCTCTCCCACTGAAAAAGGATACACCATCTCACGCACCATCTCTCACTTTTCTAGCCATATTTTTCACTACCGGCGACTTACTAGGCCGTCAAAGTGCCTTCCTAGACCACCGCTTTGCGGGCAAGGCACTAACGCGGGTGTTACTTGTGCAGGTCCCCCTCTCAAGTGGATCCCCCACATTTCGAGTTGTCTTTATCCCTTTTATCATCTTTTTTTACCAGTTCCACAAGGCCCACAAAGGGGCAAAGGAGAAGTGAGCCCCACACACTAATTTGGGACTAATAATTTTTCCCTTTTACCAAAATTCATGTAAATGCTTTCAAGATCAATTTCTCATTCACTTTAACTTTGATTTTAGTCAACCAAGTGTTCGTTCTTAATCTCCTAACCAAGACCAACACAACGGTATGTGAGTCCGTCCACGTGAATGTGTGGGACCCACTAAAATAATAGGAGTAACTCAAAATTGAATAAAATCAAGTTTTTTCGAAAGGCCCCCTCTTTTGAGATTATTTTATTTTATTTTATTTTTGTAAACTATTAATTTGTTGACTTCAATGAGCATTAATTACCTTGTTCTAACATATAAAATTAGGAATTAGAGATTGTGTTTTTTAAATGTTTGAACACTAGGAAAAACCCGTGCTATATACGCATGGGATGAGTTGGGGATATAACCAGTGACGGAGCTCAAGAGAGGGTCTCAATACATACATACATATATATATATATATATTGTATTGCAATAGCAGTATTATTTTTCAAAACGCATGTATTATTTTTTGTATTAAGCATATTGTTAAGTGATTAATCGATGAAAATGTGTAATTTTGGGTATAAGCATGTTGATGGATGATTAATCTTTGAAAATGTAGTGGTTGTGTTCGGTACACAGTTTTGGGGCCGATTTTGATACTATTTGGTTTTGCTTACATCATTATTTCTCTCATTTCTCTATCTATCTCTCTCCACTTATTACACTTGCTTACATCATCAAAACTAAATAAAACTAAACTTGTTAACCGAACACAATCAATATCTGTTTGGGTATTAGAAATAGTGAATCTTAGAATACTTATACCTTTTTTATATTAATTCCGTCATCCGCTCATAAAGATAATCCACTACCAAAAAACCTTTGATTTCCGGATAAAAAATGAAGCACCTCCGTGAATGATTTACGTATCTTTATAAAAAAAAATTAAAAGAACTAATTGAGATTTTTATGTCAAAATTACAAGGTTTAAAATAGACTATTTTTGTGAGACGAAGTAATGGAGAATATTATGTCGTGGCGCTCAATTCTTTTCTTTTCCTATGGTGTCAACTTTGTTTTGTTATTCTCAGCAATAAATAAAATAAACTATGTTGGGAAACTCTCGTGAATTAAAAGACAAGCCAAAACTTTACAGGAAATGACAAGCTGGTCCTATTTTTGGGATTTTGTTCTATCCAAGCACTTTAATGTGTTTCAATTCCGTAGAAACTCACTCTACAAGGGCACGAACCCCCAGACCCACTCTCTCTCTCTCTCTCTCTTTTGTGCCTACACGTGCGCGACCCCAGATCCACTCACTTTCTTACTTCCATCCTTTTCTACTCTCTCTCTCTCTCTCTCTCTCTCTCTCTCTCCCTTTTATTTTAAATTTAAAATAAAATAAATTTTATTATACACATTTATTTATTTTTTATAAAAATTATATATTTGAAATCTAATCGACGAGATATTTCTAACAAGATCCATTGTGAATATGAAATTTTATACGTGTAAAAAAAAGTTTTTTTTATACCCGTTCATTAAGATTTCATAATTCACATACCTGAATTGCAAAATTCGCACATCATAAGTCACTCTCCAACATACAAAATTCACACCTCAACAAGAAAGTGTGCTATTAATGGTGTGAATTGTTGCAGGGGTATTAATTGTGTGTTATTGAGGGTGTGAATTGTTATAAAGGGTTTGAATTGTGAGCTATTTTGGTCATGTGAATTGTTGCATGTGTGTAAATCGTGTGCATTTGCAGGATGTGAATTATTTAAAAGTGATGTGAATTCTGCATTAAGGAGTGTGAGTTGTGTATATTGGAGACTGAGCTGTGATGCGTGTGAATTCTTTCATTTTGGAAGGTGTGAATTGTTTAGAAATGGTGTAAATTAGTATTAATTAATGGCTATAAAACAACTCTTTTTTACATGTAAAAAATTTCATATTCAAATGGGATCTTATTTGAAAGATCTGATCAAGTATATTCTAAATATATATTTTTATAAAAAATAATCTTGTATAATAAAAGTTATTTTATTTTAAAATATACTCCCTCCGTCCCAATTTTATAGTCCCTTTTGGGAGTTCGTGCCACTTTTCAAAGTGTTATATCTTATAATCTACAATGCTTTAGGTGATTTTGAACACTTTGTTTATTAGATTAAATCAAGATCTATCAAACAAGATCCATATTGCATATAAAATATATTACCGATTGAAAGATATAATCATTTTTTTATTCAGTTAGGATAGAATGAGGGACTATAAAATTCGGACGGAGGGAGTAATATATAAAAGAGAGAGAGAGAGAGAGAGAGAGAGAGAGAGAGGAGGGGGGGGGAATGGATTTACTGCCAGAAAGTACCAATTAAAAGACTTTTAGGATTTTTCTTTAATTACCTCTTCATCACTTATTTTTCTCTTTTTGTCTTCATCACTTTTTTACTAACCAAACCAACTACTGCCACTACGTAATGAGAGAGAGAGAGAGTGAGAGTGACAGTACTGGACTCATATGACTACTCATTTTGACTACACGCATGAGAGAGAGAGAAAGACGGCACCTACACGCCTCACGCCTATAACCGCCTACAAGGCTGACGCCTACTTGATGTGACAGCTGTATTTATTTGTTTCCGCGCGTGGAAATGGGTTTAAGGAAAACGTATCTGACATGAACTGGGCTTGGAAGGGAAACTATTGACAAAATAAGACCGGCCAGTAACAAGCCCAAACGTTTGTTGGGCCCACCAGGCCCATACCAACCGCCATGAACAAAAAAGAATTTGTGGCTGCTGGGATTCGAGCCCAGGTCTCCACGGCCACAACGTGGAATTCTCACCACTAAACTACAGCCACAAGTTGCTGACAAGTTCTCTTTATATCATTTTATAACAACAAACGGTACCTAGTACATTCCGGCATTAAACCACCGAAGAGTTACTACTTACTAGACCATTTATTATTCCAACACGTGATCCTATGAATTGATGGGATCCGGAGGTGCTTTGCACCGAGAGGCTACTCAATCATGTTGGACGGCGTGGATGCATTTAGTAATTTTGATTTATTTTTACTGGTACAAAATGAAAGTACATCCAGACCGTCTAAAACACGATCGAACTGTAGAGAGGCGTTGTCATTTCGCCATTGATGATGATATATTCAGGAATGTGATTTAAGCCAATTCAATTAGAAACGTCAATGAAGGTGAGAAGTGAGAACCAGTAACTTATTAGTCATGTATTTCATTTTCACAATGAAGTCACTTCAATCGTATTCTTTCAAGATATTCAACTCTTAATCAAAAGGATAGTTTTCGCAAGTAGATAAAGTAATTCATTTTAAAATGTTGGGAACCACATGTCATTTAGTGATGACGTTCATATTGGTCCTAACTCTAAACCATTATTAGAAGGCAAAATTTACCGTCCGTCGGACAATAAGACACTCTATTACTAGTAATAGTGTATTTTACATATGAATTGTATCTGTAAAAAGACATTATTACCGGTAATAGACATACTATTACCGGTAATATAGTGTTTTTATTATCCGACTAATAGGCGGACAATAGAAAGATTTTTATTAGAAACTACATAGGGGCTATGTGTACCCTACGTAAGTTAGACGACTCTAAACTTGGTAGCCTGATACACAATCGGGTACAACTTTATCTTGGTCGAGGTCGATTTCAGAACCTTAAGCACTGCAAGTTTTTATCATGAATGTAATGGGTCTGAGCATGGCTTGACACAAAATGTTACCATCATATCATAAATTAAAAACACGTAGACTAATCAGAGTTCGTATGGTTCTTTTTGTATTTTTTGGTTATCAATTTAAAATTAAATGATAAGACAAATTAAACGAGATAGTAATTTAAGCAAATTCAATTTAGTTCGTCTTCTCTTTTATAATTTTTCGTTAGATTCATGTTTAATGTTTTTATTAGGCATCCTTCTTGACACACAAGTCTAAAATGTAAAATATTACAATCAAAAGCAACAATAAAAGAAAATCTACCAAAGATGAAAAAAAAAATATATATATATATATGAGTCCCGATCTAGGTCGGGGAGTCCCGGATCGGGACTCCACCTTCCCGATATTTTTTTGATGATCCGAGCCGTCCAATGTGTTCAAAAGGTGTTTTCAAGGATCCACGCGAGAAATCTTCAAAAACAAATACCGGGAAGGGCTTGATCCAAGCAATTTTCGCAAAAACTTTATATTTACGGTTTTTTAAAAACTACTTGGATCAAGCCCTTCCCGGTATTTTTTTTTGAAGATTTCTCGCGTGGACCTTGGAAAACACCTTTTGAACACATTGGACGGCTCGGATTTTCCAAAAACAATGTTTAAAAGCATCAAAACACCGAAAAAGGCTCCAGTCCGGGAAATCCGGGATCCCGGACTGGATCACCGGTGTATATATATATATATATATATATATATATATATATATATATATATATATATATATATATATATATATATGTAACCATCTCCTCTTTAAAGAAATTTAGTGTGGTCTTATACCTTTTCTAAAATTCAAGAAATTTAGTGTGGTCTTATACCTATTCTAAAATTCAGAAATATAAACTGTCTTTAAAGCAATCAAAAGCAACAATAAAAGAAAATCTACCAAAGATGAAAAAAAAAATATATATATATATATGAGTCGATCTACGTCGGGAGTCCCGGATCCCGGGACTCCACCTTCCCCGATATTTTTTGATGATCGAAGCCGTCCAATGTGTTCAAAAGGTGTTTCAAAGGATCGAGAAATCTTCAAAAACAAATACCGGGAAGGGCTTGATCCAAGCAATTTTCGCAAAAACTTTATATTTACAGTTTTTGCGAAAAACTACTTGGATCAAGCCCTTCCCGGTATTTTTTTTTGAAGATTTCTCGCGTGGACCTTGGAAAACACCTTTTGAACACATTGGACGGCTCGGATTTTCCAAAAACAATGTTTAAAAGCATCAAAACACCGAAAAAGGCTCCAGTCCGGGAAATCCGGGATCCCGGACTGGATCACCGGTGTATATATATATATATATATATATATATATATATATATGTAACCATCTCCTCTTTAAAGAAATTTAGTGTGGTCTTATACCTTTTCTAAAATTCAAGAAATTTAGTGTGGTCTTATACCTATTCTAAAATTCAGAAATATAAACTGTCTTTAAAGCAAAATAATTTAAGCCAAGCACCCTATATAAATCCTGATCATGGACTCAACAATTTGGTTTATAGAGTTTGTTGAGTAAATGAGTTAGGCATAAAAAAAATTAATTAATTATTTTGTTTTGAGAACATTTAAACATAAAAATGAATGGTCAATGAAACTAAAAAATTGTGTGTAGAATAAATCCATCTTGATAAATGTTACTTCCAAAATTCAACCAACTTTTTTCTAATTCATGTAGATTGATGGATTCAAATAAATTTTACTAATGGATTCAAATAAATTTTACTATTAAAATACCATTTAAAAAAAAACTATATAAGTTTGATTCAAATTGTAACAAAAATTAGTAAAATCTATTGACCCTCGCCGTGAATCGATGCACTGCATGGACCCTTGTGCCCCCTTTTTTTTTGAACTGGACCCTTGTGCCCCTTGATACCTTAACTCACGAGTCAATCCACATTTAATGCAACTTTATGATACCATATATCGCATTCTTAAAAGATTGTGACACCCACTTCCTATCCCTCCGTATTTTAGGGTGAGTTTTCGAATGGATTCTATCAAAATCTGATAAAATCGAATGGATTTTATCAGATTTTGATAAAATCCATTCGAAAACTCACCCTTAGGGAATCACATTCTAGATGTGTCCTCCAAGTCCAATAAACTAAAAAATGATCTGTAAAATAAATGCATCTTTATTAATTCATCCAATTTCGACAATTTTTTTCTCTAATTCTATATTAAGTATAAGTTACCGATTCCAATCATAATAATGAAATGACAGCAAAATTCACCAGGACATGTTAATGAGTTAATCTTTCGTTGCGCATTGACGCACTATATCCTTCAATACCTAAACTTCCAAAGAATCCAAAAACCCGCATATGCAATTTTAAGATGCCATATCCAAAGAATCACATTCTAGTGAGGAATTTTTCAGTGCGAGCGGGTGTTGACTTATTGTGGCTGATGTTGTACTCATTCGCGCACATCTAACTATCACAAAATGAAACGGACGGTTCGAAAAACACATTTGTCCTTTTTTATGACGCCATATGTGCCATTAATGATATCACACTCCCGATTGGCATCACGTCATAAATAGAGAAGCAACAAATTTTTCAGTGCAGAGTTGATGTGGCTGATTTGGTATCCACTTGTGTGCATCCAACTGTCAAAAAATATAACAGACAATTCAGATTAAAACACATTTTTCCCCTTTTTTTTCTTTTTTTAAATTCATCCACACTTTTAATTCAAATCGCGTCCTTATATTTTTTGACAACCGGATACACACGAGGTGACACCACTTGGTATCGCTCCGCATTGAATTTTTATTTGCCAATGTGGCTGTGTCCAATCCAATAAAGACAGAAATTTTCCCCATCTTCCCATTTTTCAGTTTCCTAATCGGGATTGATTACCGCTTCTCTAATCAAAATTCGCGAACCAACCTTCGATTGAACTCCTTCAACAGCAAAAGGTAATTTGTTCTGCGCTATTACTATTCAGATCAGATCTGAACAAGATTAAAGAATGAATTAATCTGTTTTTTAGTCGGTCTGGTCTCTTCTTCGATTGTCGTTACCAGTTAAACTCCTTTCATTAACTTTTACGTTTCGTGAATTTCAAGTCTCAACCCCCTTGTTTTATTTTATTTTCTTAGTCCTGATTTTTCGCATTTCGAATTGACATATTTGTTAGTAATAGAACTTCCCTATTCGAGAAAAGCAAGTTAATAAACAAGTGGAGGAGTGTTTGGCGGATTAAATACGGTAATTAGGGCTTTTGATTGGTCTTGTCAATTTTCCTTGAATTTCTGATTTGGGTTTTGATAACAAAGTGAGTTTTCCCCTCAAAGTTCGGTTTTTTTCTGTTGGGATTTGAATGATTTGATGAGATGAGTTTGTGATCCATGAAAATTGGCAGGGGCTAGCTATTTCTGGGAGTTTATAGTAATGGCGAATTCTTCAAATGGGGATAACCAAACAACCACAAAGCCACCTCCCACCCCATCTCCTTTGCGCTTTTCTAAGTTTTTTCAGGTATAGCTGATTTCTTTAAGTTACTGTCAAAATTAAGATTTATATTGTTTTGCTCTTTGAGATATCCTATTTGCACGATGTATATTGCAAGAAGGCTTTTATGGCACACGTATTGTGAATGTCGTCTCGTTGTATTCTTTTCCATGGGTGATGGTGTTTGAATTCAGGAAAGAGGTTTAGTGTAATTGGGTATTACATGCGAATTGTAATCATAGCACATTTAAGTTATTTAATTATGAGGTTTCTTTGCCCCATTTTACATGGCTCTTTTGGGGGAGAGAGCCAGTTCTGATACGGATCTGATCAGATCTAGACCTCTCTTCCCTGCAAAAGCAACCACCAATTAGTACCTAGCCAGACGTAGACAACCGGAAGGAACTCCGATTCCTAAATCAGTCCAAAATCAATAGTACAGGTCTTTCATGAACAGCAACGACATGCCTCTTTATGTTTATCATGTACAGATAAACTTGGCTCCAAGTAAGTTAGTGCTAAGCTTGTGCCTTCTATGACGTCAAAAATAACCTCCTCTTAAAGTGACATCATGCATGACAAATGCTGAATGGCTCGTGAATAGATGCCAGGCAGCCGAGCCATCGCATTCAGTGTCTACATCGAACCATTCTTCCTTACACATGATCATCGCTTGACCCAAAAACTCGCCCCACCCGCGGCCAAGGTGCCCATCAATCCGTCATAGGATTGGACGTTCGGCCCTAAGGCCTTCTTCAACCTTGGGCTTGCCCAAATGGTCCAGGTTGCAGAACCTGCCGTCCATCCCACTACAGCTCTCATACTTGATCCAGTTTGGCAGTTCCGCATGCGATAGGTATTGAGATATGTCTCTTGATAGACAGAATTTTATGCACCTTGTGCCCGAAATATAAGTTAAGTTTTGCCAGAATGTTTTTTTCCCGGAGAGCACTTTACATCAAGTCATTAGCTAGTTGTTTTAAGCTCACCAAGGATCTTACGAAAGTGCCATCCTCTGTTACCTAGAACGCAGATCGTTCTGTGCATGACCTAAAACTTTGTTACGTTATGAGTAGGATTTTGTAGATTACACTATTTGAACTTCTTTTGTGCTGCAAATATCCAATAAAATGAAATATTGCATTTTAATTTCTTTATGCAATACACATTTCTAGAACAATTCTCCCGTTTACTGAAACTCTAATGATTTGTAGTTTGTAGCAATTATTTATTTATTTTATTTTATTATTGTTGCTTTGGGTCATTAAATATAATGTAACATTTTGGAACTAATTGTTCCATGAAGACCCTTCTATCTGATTGAATTCTGCTGCCATGCTTTAACATGTGTTTTTTGTTTTTGTTGTGCACTTATGAATTATCAGTGAGTTGCCAACTACATTTAGAATTGTGGTTCTTTGTTGTGTTCAAGATTTGTGTTACTTTTCGTTTCCAACTTTGTTAAATAGGCTCCGTTTGATTGAGTAATCGTCAGTTCCATGCCTTTTGTTTGAGTAATCATCAGTTAAATATACTAGTATTTTTCATAGTTTTTACATATCTTGAACCATGTGCTCTTCATTAAGATGTTGTATTGTTGATGGCAGTCCAATATGAGGATATTGGTTACTGGCGGAGCTGGATTCATTGGTTCTCACTTGGTTGACAGATTAATGGAAAATGAAAAGAATGAGGTAAGCAGTTGTTTCTTATGTTTTGCAGTGCCCACTATTATGGCTAATGGAGAGTGGGGTTGACCATGCGTTATGATATGGGAAATTTCTCTTATAAACATTAAGCAAGTACAGGAAAAATTATCAGAAGCCAATGTCAACATGTTTCACATCACTTGGGTAACATGAGTATGCTTTCTGACAAGACACAATGTCTATTTGGCTTAGGTGATTGTCGCTGATAATTACTTCACGGGTTCAAAGGACAATCTGAGAAAATGGATTGGTCATCCGAGATTTGAGCTTATTCGTCATGGTACTTTTCATATTCTCTTTCTTAACAGTCCATAGGCAGCAACAACAAGATTGTTCCATTTCCATGTGTGTTTTTATGATGAAATGTAAATATAAAATTTTGTTTTTCCTTTCACTTTTGGACGTATTCTACTCGTGATCTTTTTTTTTTTTGTTGGGATTGCTCATGAGTTGTGGAACTTGAATTGTAAGATATCTTATTGTACATTATAAATTAACCGTTGAGCAATGGATCCAGCTGTCATGAGTTCTTTTGCTATATATATTCAACCACGGAGGAGTCGGAAATAGACTTGTAGAAATCGTGGAAGCGATACCACGCTCATTGATTGTAAATTTACATGTGACTGCTGGACCTCTTTCTCCACAAAAATATATAATAGAGGGTTGTCATGCATGTTTCCAATTTGCGTTTCAACAAGTACCAAAATAAATAGGTTGTCCGTTTAGCTGGGATTCTTCCAGCGCTGAACAGAGAGGGATTGATTCCTGCTACAAAATCCAGCTTGATCCGCTTCCCCTAGTGATTTTAGAAGATCCAAAGCAGCTACCGCTAATTTCTGTTCAACTGACCTCAGAGGATTCCTCCTTTTTCTTGGTCAGTTATGTTCCAAGTGGTAGGTGGGGATATTTTATAGAGAACCCAAAATTGTCTGCCAAAATCGATTCTGGTGTTTTCTTTATGTGATAGAATAGATCGACTTGATATAGACATAGTGTCTTGCATACTTATAGATAGAAGTATCCATTAAGGTAGCTCAAGTTTCTGAGATTATGGTGTCCATATGCAATTCGTCGAAAATTGTCATTCAGGACCTGACCATCTTCTTGTTATAATTGCATGTATTTTGACGGTCTTCCTTGTTGGTTATAGTGTATTTGTCTTGTATCTTTTTGTAGATGTCACAGAGCCATTGTTGGTTGAGGTTGATCAGATATATCATCTTGCATGCCCTGCTTCCCCAATTTTTTATAAGTATAATCCTGTGAAGGTGGGTGTATTGACTTTCATTTTTGCTTTACTTCTCATGTTTTATCCCCTTAATTGTGAGATTACTTCTAGATTTTATTTCTGTTCTCTCTATGCCATCCCATCCACACTTCAACTCTTACCGTCTTAGTCCATCATTGTGGATTACAATTTGACAGCAATGTCTATCTTTCATACTGTTCTTTCTTGCTTATTGTTTATTTTCCGAAATATTGTTCTTAGTTATTATGCAACTAGTAAGGAGAGAATCAAGCTCAAATGATACCGTATGCATATCGATGCATTTAAAATGTATAAAGCATGTCTAGAATAATAGTCAAAGATGTTATACGGTATGGCTGAACAAAAGGGAAAGAACCGGAATAACCTAGCCATATACTTCACTGCCACAAAGTTTGCTTGGTTTTCTTGATAATTAACTGAATAATTCACTAGCCTAGAAATGTTAGTTGTTTTTACAGAATTCGATCTAATGTGTACAAATTTACACCAACAGACAATAAAGACAAATGTGATCGGGACGCTGAATATGTTGGGACTTGCCAAACGGGTCGGAGCAAGGTTGGCCAAATGATTGGTGTACTTTTAATTGCAACTGGTCTTTATCTATGGTCATGCTTTATTCATTTTGATGCTAATGCTTTACAGGATTTTGCTCACATCAACCTCCGAGGTGTATGGAGATCCTCTTGTGCATCCCCAACCTGAGACCTATTGGGGTAATGTTAACCCAATTGGTAAGTTGCATCATGTCAGACCACTAAGACCAGTGGTTTAAGATGTCTATCGCATGAATCTATGTATTATTTTTTTAGTAGTTCTTTTTCGAAATGAAAATCTTTCAGTTTGTTTTCTTGATTGTTTTCAAATGCTTAAAGGTGGAATGCGATTGCTCTTTTTTTCGCCCCCTAGAATACCAAATTTAATCCTTGTTTTGGGAATTTTGTTAGAAAATTTACTTGTTAAGAATGCTGCAATGTCATATAGGAGTCCGGAGCTGCTATGATGAGGGGAAGCGCGTAGCTGAGACGTTGATGTTTGATTATCATAGACAGCATGGAATAGGTGAGCATTTTGCCTCCAGTTAATAGTTTCCCCTTTAATTTTTTTTTTTTTTGGGCATCATGATGCATCATCTCATATTCTTATTTTTTACCAGAAATACGCATTGCTAGAATTTTCAACACATATGGGCCCCGCATGAATATAGATGATGGACGTGTTGTTAGCAACTTCATAGCTCAAGCAATTCGGTGAGTCCTTTAGCAGTAGCACGGTTATGAAGCTGTCTTTATATCACAATCTGCTTTTACTATTTTGCCAACAAAACACCATAGAGAATGTCACTGTGCTTCTGTGTGCCTCAAAGAATCTCAAAATTAAGGCCATATTAAATATAACGAATGATATTCAATCAGTAGGGATACTGGAATAGTTTTGCAGCATCAAATCACTGATGCCAAGACTCACAAGTGGAGATGTCAGAGAGTCTTAAGTTCTTGTACTTGGTGCCCTATTTGACAACTGAAATCTTCACACTTGATGTTACTTCTGATTTGCAGTGATGAACCATTGACAGTTCAAGCTCCTGGAACACAAACTCGCAGTTTTTGTTATGTCTCAGATATGGTAGGCAAGAGATCTGTTTTGGTATTATAATTCTCTAGCCATGATATTATGCTTTTCGTATTTATAGCTGCCTAAAGTGCTTCTATCTGGACCTGTGAAGGTAGATGGACTCATTCGACTAATGGAAGGGGAAAATACAGGGCCAATCAACATCGGGAATCCAGGTTGGTTTGCGTACTGTTTCTCGAAGTACATGTTGTTCGTAGCCAACACCATATGCTATAACAGTGTCCTTAACTGGTTACTGTTTTGGCAATATTAGGTGAATTTACCATGATTGAGCTTGCTGAAACTGTGAAGGAGGTACGAGCCCATCTCCTGCCTAACTCTTTTTTTGAACAAGCTACAAAATGATTTCTTCTTTATGAGTTTAGATTCTCTGGGTAACATTAAACAATTTAAACCTCTTGACATGGCTTATAGTTCATGAAATTTGTGAATGTTCCTTTTAGTATTTGCCAATGGAAAGACGGAATGATCTCATTTTAACTGTGATAAGTTTCGAGTTGGTATTTGGAAACTATTTGGCTCATTGGGAGCAATATATGTTTGTTGTGACACGTTTAGGAGATGGCCGCTGCACCAAATGTTACCAAAAAAGGATTAGGTAAAAGCTTACACAGGTTGTAAATGGAGTTGTGGAGTAACATGGTGGTGCTAAGAGAACTCAGCTTTCTGGGCACGTAAGCAAAACTCCTAAACTGGGGCACCTATATGTTTTCACAATCAGATTCAAGACCATGAATCTGATCTTGATTTTGAAAAGATAAAGTGTACATTACGTAAAAATATTAAACAAAGTCTACAGCCATAAGACATGCACACATTTAATACCCAAAAAAAAAAAAGGAAAAGTATCAATTCAGAGTCAATTACTTTAGACTTTCCAGAGTCTCCTCTAATGAGAATAATTCTTGCTTTTGGTTGGAGTTAAAGGATAGACTCAGGTGGGTTTGATAATCCAATTAATTTGGGAACTTAGTATAAGGTGGAGCCCTATTTTTTTCGTAAAATATTTTTGGACCGAAGGGGCCTCTTTGCAGGCTTTAATGAGGGTCGGCCCTGTCGCCTGAAAAAAGCAGGGTAATGAGCTAGTATATGCATGTGGTATGCAAGCTTGAACTCTATGTAAGCACAAGGTTAGGAGTGTGATAGACAGAAGGGACTTACTTCCATTTGAATTTGATTTTTGGTTAATGACGTAGTGAACAGTAGGGTCAGTGTCACGTTTGTTCTTATTTGTAAAATTGATCGACATTGTTGACTTGCAGCTTATTAATCCTAAAGTGGAGATAAAGACGGTGGATAACACTCCTGATGATCCACGCCAGAGGAAACCAGACATCACAAAGGCGAAGGAGTTGCTCGGATGGGAGCCAAAAATCAAGCTGCGCGACGGCCTTCCCCTCATGGAGGATGATTTCCGCCAGAGGCTCACAGTTCCCAAGAAATGAAGGGTTATCTCAACTAAATACATGTGAAGTTTTTCCGTTAATTATCAATTTAACATAGGGGGTAGGCATCTGCCTTGAGGCTTCACCAGTTTTTCTGTTTTTGTGTCCCCCCAAATATTTGTAATTTGATACTGGTTGCGACGTCCTATAGGTACTGTAGGTTACATAAAGGGCAGTGAGTTGCTTCTTGAAGTTAGGGACCCCTATAAACTCTTGGAGCATTCCACATTTGAGTTTGGCAATCTGCCTCCTTCATCTCATCATCTGAACTTTTATTCTTTGTTACAAATATATATTGCATGTACCTTGCCCCAGTTATTACTAGAGTAAGTTTAGAGACACTAAATTAAATGCAATATTTATCACTGCCTTTTTATCAAAAGTTGGGAGAATTTACGCTACTCTATATCTAATTATCTATAGGGAAAGGAAAGGGGACGTGGGTATAAACCACCACATCGAGGTTTAAACCCAAGATCTCCCGGTTTGGAGGGTCAAAAAAGTGTCATCTGGGCTAGAGCCCATTGGAGGATTGCAAATGATAGATGGTGGTGGGGCTGATGGGAAGGGGACTTCCCACCCCAATATTAAGAGAAACTCCCTATCGTAGTATAAGTTGATCAAGACGTTTAAATTCATTTAGGTTCATTATCACAAGTTTAAGATTTTTGTTGTGTGAAATAGTAAATGTCTGTGTTTAAGGAACTGCTTTGTGAGTGATTTTTTGGTAATTGGTTTTCACTCTCCCATTTTGTTTTCCTTTCTGCTCTTGTGATCTGAATTTTCAATGTTATCATTCCAAGTGTTGAAGAACCCCAAGGGGTTAGCCTAGTGGTGAAGGCTTGGGACTTTGAGATTTGCTCTCTCTTGAGGTCTCCTAAAGTTTCATATTCGAAACATCGTGCTATCAATTTTTTTTGAGTCAGTCTATACAGAGTTTTACTCTAGCTTTAAATGGGGCCTCCGCTGCTTTAAATGGGGCCTTGCTAGTTGACGGCGGAATTAGTCTCCCAGGTTAGTCGAGGTGTGAGAAAGCAAGCCCAGACACCTGGTTATGAAAAAAGAAAAAAAAAAAAAAAAAACCCAAGTGTTGAAGAGTGTACAAATGAAAAGTTGATTTTGTGAATTAACATATAAAAGGACAGAAAACAAGGAGTGTGCTTATAAAAAAAGAAAAAAAGAGAGTGAAAATCACTATTGTACCATATTTTTTGTGATAAAAAAAGAAAAAAAGAAGATTTAGTTTTTCAAGTTCAATATTTTACTATCAGTAGTGGATGATTTTAAACTCTGTTGGTGTCTAGCATTGGTCTATGGTTCCCCTTACCTCATCAATCGAGCTTCTCTTTGAGAGTCAATTCAGGACATTCTATGCCAACTCTGGCCCTCTCTTGTGTTTTGGTGATTTTAACCAGGTCTTGCAGCCCTTGGATAGGCTTGGAGCCTATATTCACCATATCCAGGGTGTTGCATGCTCTAATCTCCCAGTCCATGGCTCGGACCATTCGCCAATTCTATTTTTTACCAGTAGAGATGGTGTGCGAAGGAAGCGCCGGTTCAATTTGAGTGCTTTTGCTCGTCCCATGAGAAATGCAAATCCATCATTAGGATGCCATGGCAAGACAATTTTCAGGGATCGCCTCTTTTTCAGTTGGTTAAAAAGCTTCGCTCTTCTAGGCATAATTTATTGGACTGGTCTAAGAGGGGGTGTAGGCAACCTTGCACACAGAATCTCTGATACCAGATCCCTCGTCAATGAGATCCAATTGGCTCTACCTGCTAATACAGACTTTGCCTAGGAGGCAGCTATAAGAAATCAGATTGAGCAACTTCTGTTCGAGGAAGAGGTTTATTGGGCATAAAGAGCGAAAACTAAATATATAGCCTTGGGTGATAAGAACACTTCCTTCTTCCATAAGGTCTCAAAATTTAGAAACAAGGCACTAGAATTTCTGGTATTCATGATTCTCGAGGTGTCTGGGCCGAAAAAGAAGACGAAATTCATGACATTTTCATGGAACACTTTTAGAATGTCTGCCACGAGCCAAATTTGTCCTTAATACGGATGACTGAGAATGTTAGAATAGTTTTTGATAAGCTTCTCTTAGTAGAGCATCTCGCCTGGCTTGATCGTCCTTTTCTTGCTCATAAAATTAAGAGAGTGGCTTTCGAGATTGGTGACACTAAGGCTCCGGGCCCAGTTGGCTTCCTTGGGTGCTTTTTCCAATCACGCTGGGATGCTGTGGACTCCTCCGTTATAAGTGCGGTTTTATCCTTTCTCAATTCTGGAAGGATGCTTCGCAAAAATCAATTTTATGCACATTGCTCTTATCCCAAAAAAGCCTTCTCCCTCATCCCCAGGGGATTTCAGGCCAATTAGTCTGTGTAATGTCATTTATAAAATCATTTCTAAGACCTTGGACAACATAATCAAACATATTTTACCGTCCTATATATCCCAATCCCAAAATGCCTTTGTCCCAAGTTGTTTGATATCTGACAGCTTCTTGTTAGCTTCTGAATTGTCTAATCTCATCGCCCATACTAAAGCCAATGACAGATTTGTGGCATCTCTCAAGCTTGACATGAGCAAAGCCTTTAATAGAGTTAATTGGAATTTCCTTTCTACTACTCTTCGTAAAATGGGCTTCTCAAGTCGATGGATTAACTTGATTTATCAATGTTAGTCCACCGTTTCATTCTCCTTACTCATCAACGGTACCCAATCAGCATAGCAATAGCAATCCCCCTTAAGCTTGACCACAAGGGCTCCTGACATGTCGTGGAATGTCCGGTTCAAGTCATAGCTATTGTTCGAAAGGAAGACCGTCACTACAATACCAAGTACTAGACGGACAAAGGGCCCTCCACGCTAGTCCGACAATTGGCAGGACTCGAACCTTGTCAGATCATGTACGGGAGGGAGGAGCACTTAAGTCCACCCACCCTTACTATATAGGCTACCACCTTCGGTGGTGCATGTATACCACCATGCACATGTACTAAAAATTTAAAAAGGATATACTATGGTCAATTTAACAATAACATCTATAAATATCATTACGGGGCTCTAGGCCGGACTAAAGTCCGATTCATTACAACTTTCCATCTAGCATCTCTCTCTCTCTCTCTCTCTCTGACCACCACACAAGCTACAACAGGTGACCTTCATAGGTTATTCATCTTGAATTGGGTAAGTGATAGGCACACAAAATTGCATTTTTGAGTTCCTATATCCCTCATTTTTGTCACTCTTCCATGCGTTTAATACTTGTTTACATTTTATATTATGTGCAAGATGTGTTTTTGTTGGACTTTAGGTAATTGGAGCAAAAGGCGTTTCTAAAGCTCTCAATCATCCCTGGAAGTATTCGGAGGTTCCAAGTGTGCTATGGGCCGAAAGGAATCCTCTCCAAGTTCAAAACAAAGTGTTCAAAGCATTGGAGGAATACTCGAGGCATCCTGAGACCCAGAGTAGCAGCACAACACTCCTAGAATTCTAGAACCTCTAGGTATCGATACAAAAAAAATGTGGCATTGATACCCAGAGCCTTCAACAACCAGAGAAAAACCTAGAGCCTCTGGGTATCGATACCACTAAATCTTAATATTGATACTAAAAGCCTTAACACAGATTTTTCTGATAACTTTTCATGAGTAACCTTTTTGGGGGTCCTATAAATACCCCTTTTGACAAATTTTGAGGGCATTCATTACGCAAGCTTTCTCTATCTGTCTCCCTTAATTATAGCTCCCAAAACCTTAAGTTGGAGGGTGATTTTAGTTAGTTTCCCTGCATTTCCAAGTGTTTCTTTTTCATTAAAGTTGTAAGTACTTCAATTTCCTTTGAGGATCTAGTGATTATTCAAGTTATTTCATGTTTTTATCACGTCTCTCCATTTCCCCTTTCCTATTTCCATGTTTCATTGTAGTGTGATTTAGTAGTTAGGTAAGGCAAAGCTTAGTCATAGGATGTTGATCTTGCTCTTCTCTCATGTAATCTTCAATTCTTGTTTGATTAGGGTTAAATTTAGTTTTTATGTATCAAAACTTGGGGTCATTAACATCATTGATTATGTGTAGGCAATGCTTTGTTCCTTGTCATATATAATGCTTGGAGCTATGTCACTCCAAGTGTTTGAAAAAATGCTAAAAATAATTTATCTCATTGTTTGGATTGAGTTCATTTTTGTCCCAAAACTATGAGTTGTTCACATCCTTGATTATATGCAGGCAAGGCCGATCCTTGCCACATATAATGCTTAGAGTTTTGTCACTCAAAAGTTTTTGATAAAATGTCTTAAAGAGATTCATTGTCGAACACATTTTCTAGAGTCAAAATGAGTTTCATCATCAAATCTTCTAGTTGAGAACAATTTGCCTTGTATCTCAATCGAGTTATCTTTGAGACGAGTAGATTAACCTAGGTTATGGATGTTGATAATCCCTAGACCTTGCCTTTAGTTTTAATCTCCAAAAAAAAAAAAACCCTTGTTTAAGTTAGGATCGATAATTCAAACACCAATCTTTCAAAACCATAGGTTGGCTGTCCTAACGCCAAAATCACATTGTAACACAATCTTCCAATTAGTTCCTTCCTTTCTATGGAAATTGACCTCAGACTTTCCAAGTTACTGTGCTTCAACTAATCTAGCCCTACACTTCAGGCCACCACTTTTGCAACGCTAAGTCGGTGCATAAGCAAGCAGTAAGGATTTGAATAAAACTCAAATGAGTACGATTTTGATTATAGGACTCGTGGTGGATTTTTGGTAATTTTACTCAAATTTCTAATTTGATTATGAGTTTGAGTTTGAGTAAGAGATGGAGATGCTTTTAAATAAGTATTTTAGCATATTGGTTGTAATAGGCATTTTAGAGGTGCCAAATTTTAATATGTCAAATTGAAACATAAGCCTTCAAATTTTGTTGACATCCCCGCATGTGAAGGCAATTTCATAAATATTTGACTCCTAATCTCAAGGCAGAGCATAGTTGCAAGTGGGGTGGTAGCCAAGTTAGAAGACATATATATCACCTTTTTTTAACACTAAAAAAGGTGGGAAGAGGCAACCAGCGTAGGAATACCCCTTGAGTGTGACCATAAGGGCTTTTGACCTGCAGTGGCATGTCCAATTCGAGTTATAACTACTGTCCGGAAGGAAGACCGTCACTTCAAGACTTCAACACCAACTAAGCCTATAGTTGGTGGGCCTCGAACTTTGTCCGATCACGTACGGGAGGGAGGAGCACTTACGCCCATTCACTCTTACCATCTAGGCATATATACACCATGCACATGACTAAGGGTCAAGTTTCACCAATATCTATTGACAATTAACGCTTCTTGCATGTACTAGAAATTTAAAAAGGGCACAGCGTGGTCAATTTAACAATAACATCTATAAGTATCATTCTGGGCCTCTAGACTGGACTCAAGTCCAATTCTTTACAATTTCCATCTACTATGATCCAATTTACTATTTTTTATGGGCCTATCCGAGGTCCACAACATTAGCCAGAACCGTTCATTCCATAAAACTCGTCAAGTTCTTCAAGTTTGAAAAAAACACTATGCATTGGACACCGAACAATGACTCATCGAACACATTCAAATTGAATATTAAAACAAATGCATTGTGGACATTGAATCAGATTCATTTTTATAAATACAAATTTAATGAGTTATTTATCAGGATCCACTGATATGATTTATCTACATTAAAAAAAAATCGACAAATTTTACAAAATGAATTATTGCAATTATTGTTGCGAGTCCGGAATAAATCCACAAAAATCCTAACTGAACAAGAGTGGATGGAAGCTAAAAAGCCTAAAATGATGTACTTTGAACTAGTGGACCCGAGTCCCTCGTCCATACCAAATTGGTATCAATGTGGTATTGTGGCGAAAATATAAATAAAATAAAATAAAAATGAATAGGTCTCAATGTTGCGCGCGTTTGGTTGAACTCTAAAAGTTCGAATTTTTTCAAAATCTAGACCTTGGTACGCATTACACATTCGTCCCCTTTTTCAAACCCGCCAAACTTTCCCCTTGTCCTCTCCGCCTAAAAAAACACAATCTGCACCTTAATCCTCACAACCACTCACACCCGTCGATTCACATCCAATCAACGGCTCCCATCCAAAAAACCCATCTCACGCGGATCGACCTTCACCGACGTCCGATCAAATCCAAATCCAACGCCCACAGTTAAACCCCTCCACCCCAACTCAACTTCCTATAAATACCTCTCACTCCGGTCATCTGCCCATCTCATAACAATTCAAATCAACCCTTCAATTTCAAACCCTAGAATTCTTTCCGAGTGCAAAGATGTCTGGTCGTGGAAAGGGAGGCAAGGGGTTGGGCAAGGGAGGAGCGAAGAGGCACAGGAAGGTGCTCAGAGACAACATCCAGGGCATCACGAAGCCGGCCATCAGGAGGCTTGCTCGCAGGGGAGGGGTGAAGCGTATCAGTGGCCTGATCTACGAGGAAACTCGCGGGGTGCTCAAGATCTTTTTGGAGAACGTCATTCGCGATGCGGTGACCTACACTGAGCACGCTAGGAGGAAGACGGTGACCGCCATGGATGTGGTCTATGCTCTCAAGAGGCAGGGCAGGACTCTCTATGGATTTGGAGGCTAGGGTTTCGATGCTGATATTAGTGATTGTAGATGTTTATGCTTCTTTTTTATGTTGATCTTCTTCTCTATCTCTGGGTCTATTGTTAGGGTTTCTCTCTTGTGCGAACTTTCTTGTAATTGTTGATTTCCTGTGGTAGTAATGGATCCTTAATTACGTTGCAAATTTGTTCGCAATTTTCGTTTTTCTTTCTCAAGCTTAGCATTTCTTTTCATACAAAGGTGGTGTAAAAGCTTGCACGGATTTCCCCCCCTCCCTGGTTTAGATTTGGCATATTTGAGTTTGCAAATGTTCAGTGAATATAGTCATCTGCGATACACAAGGAGTGCCAATTTTGTCTAGACAATGAAGATAAAGTGGCAATCTTAAATGGGCTGTTCAGCTGCCTGACTGGAAAAAGAGGTCACGGAAATCACATCGAGATGCCCTGGCTTTTCTTCCTCTAGTTTATCCGATTGGGTTCCTGGTGATCGAACACTTGATCGCAGAACGCAAGTGGGAGCTCTCTGTTGGTTGGAGCCAATTTGTGAAAGCCAGACCTATTTTTTGACTTGCTACAATGTGATTTTGCAAAATTTTAACAAAATTGTATCATGCTATTTTTTAGCCAAATTGATTTGTAATCATTGGATCACTACTACATCCTAGCCATAAAATCACTCAAACCCAGCCATTTTTCCGGCAAAATTTGGCCAAAGAAATGTTTCGGAACAATTTTTGGATCCCATTTTGGCTCTCTGTTGGAGAGATGCGAAATGGCATGGGAACCAAGTTGGTTAAAGTGATTGTACATTACTAGGCGTGGTAAAAATTGATACGAGTCCAACAAAGAGTTCCAACATGCCAGGGCCCCACCCAACCCCGATTTGAGAGATGGAGAAGGGCGAGCGCCCACCACAACCGGCGACGTTCATCTCGCCTCATCCCCCGCCGGAGACCCGCCAGAGTATGGAACGGTGATCGGAACAGAAAAGAACAGAAAAAAATTGTATATCTGATCGGGATTGATCTTGAAAAGGTTCAGTGGATTTGGCTGTTGTTTTCTCGGGTTTCTTTTGTCAGTTACGATTTCATAAGCCTGATTGGACTCGACTCGATTTGATTAGGCTTCTGTTAGGGGGATCTAGATGCTGTTGAATCGTGTGCTAAGCAAATTTCTTCATTGCAGGAGGTAATACTCCTTCCGTCTCAATTTTAGTCTCTTTTAGAAATTTGTGCCACTTTTTAAAGTATTATATCTTATAATCTATAATGTTTTAGATGATTTTGAATATTTTGTTTATTAGATTAAACGAAGATTTATAAAACAAGATTCATATTAAATATAAAATGTATTATCGATTGAAAGATATAATTATTTTTTTATTCGGTTATAATAGAACGAGAGACTATAAAATTGAGATAGAGGAAGTATTTTTTTGTTTGATTACAGACTGCAGGAGGTTCGTGTCTGACTGTATTAGTTTCGTATCGTAACATCACCCACCTTGTATGGTGCTGAAGCTAGGCCCCAAGATGTTTAGATCAGTCATTTTATATGGTTCATTATATTTTAACTTCTCTCGCAGAAAACCAGTTTAAGTAGATATTGCTAAGAGCTGATTGAAGAGTATTTCTTGGTCTGAATTTGGTAATAATTCAGACAAATGATTTGATCAGGCACGTACACTACGTTGTGCAGATCTCCGTTCCAACCATTGTTCCGTTCTCTAGTTGGTCACCGGAGTTGGAGAGGAGAGGAGATAAACGTGTCAGTAGTGGTGGGTGCCCTTCTGCATCCCTCTGTATCTCTCAAATCGGAATGGGGTGACCAGTGAGGGAGACAACAATCTCTTTTTTTTCCCAGTTAAGTTAGTGGGCCCACTTGCTGACGTGACATGCCACACCAGCGTGTTGGAGCTGGGTTGGAACTCTTTGTAGGACGCGCATCATTTTTGTTAGGCATTGTATTGCAGAAACCAATATCAAGATTCAACTCATACGGATACTCTCTTTTTTCCTTCTCAATAACAATTCATACATTGAGAGAGGAGGAGAGAGATGTGGCAATACAATTACCAAAAGGAAGCAGACTTATAAGATTTTTTTTAAAAAGGGGTGGATTATGGACTCCAGATTTCTGTTTCTCACAGTTCTGTAAATAAGGATGCAAGGCACATTTATGCACTACTTCCTTCGACAAATCGCTCCAGAAATAGTATGCACCAACAGAGCTAGATGACCTGCCTGAATTTTATTGTATTTTCATCCAAGCAATCTCATCGAGTCAAACAGCACCACAAAAACCTTAGTCCCGGTGGAGCAAAAGGAAACAGTAAGCCTCATTACAGAAGGTTTGGAATCCATCTTCATCATTATCATCGTCTTCCAAGCTAAGAAACCACTTTGTCCCCGGCTAATTGTAGAGCAACGATCTTTTACGAAGGGCATATACAATGGGACTCCTAGTACTTCATGCCCAAAGTCCACATTGTTTGTCCATGCCCCGTCTGTGGTGCTTCCTTCTTCTGCAGGATTTTGGGCACCCGTAAGCAGAAGTAATTTAGTAACCACCCACTGGTTTGTGTACTTGCAAAATAATTTAAACGTCTCAACCCTTGGCCATCCTGCCAAGAAGCTTCCAAACTTGAAATCCTTGTGAAACAACCCTTGCCAGAGAGTTTGAATTACGTTCACAAATGCACTCAGAGAATTAAAATGAGGTACCTACATAAGGGCCTGGTAACATAAAACATTTGAACGCCTTCCCAACAATTCCAGAATCAGCTTCCATCAACGCGAAATAGGCATTTGTCCACATTGCCACACTGAACAACTTACAATAAATTGTCAGAGGGCACAAGGTGACATTTGGCTTCCCCAAAATTTTCTCAGGCCAAATTTCCACTTCATGCAACTGGGATCAACCTCCAATATTATTACTTAGTGCTTCTAATTGCCCCCACAATGATCTGATAAAGAAAATAGAACCTCTTCAAACACAGAATCAACTACGGTATGTTCTGAGGCCAAGAGAAAGATGATAAAGCAGCTAGTCATCAGCTCCACTATACTATCGTGCATGTAGACACTACGCCAATCAAAAGAGGAATTTATTCCCAGACCAGCATAATTACCTTCTGAAACCACGACATTAGATTATTCCGAAGATATCGGCCACAAGGTTGGAGATGAAGCTATTGGACCAGTCTACCTTCTACACCCTCCTATAGCTCCAGCAATTATCACATAATTAGGCAGCAACGCTAGGCAGACAATGGCTAATCAATTGGAGTCCGAACTCCACGGGAGGAAGAGTTGTTTATGAGGGAAAGATAGTGCTCTATGCAGCAGAAAAGTACAATTTGATGAATTTTTAGAAGAAGCTGCAATTTACATTCAGAATTCAGTATGATGCCAGATAGAAAAGCTAAAACATTAGCCGGCATCTCCAATCCAGTCATCATTGCGACACATCAGTACATCAAAATCTACGCCATCACAGAACAATTGAAAAGTCGTACATTTGGGATGGAATAGATACCACAGAAAAACCCTCTGATTATCCTGTGACACCACTTAACTTTGGATTGCTTACCCAAACAGCATGTCAACTGGTCATCCAAGTAGGGAGATTCCAGGTGAATTCAATAGGATGTGGCATGTTAAAAAGTTCATAACAAAGCACTAGCATTTCAATGAATAGAATGGTGAAAAAAGTATAACTCAAGACGGCTAACCACAGAAACTCATAAAAATAAAATAAAAAGAGAGGACCCAATGACGAAGGAGAAATTGGAAACTACCTCAAATTGATATCTCGAGAGTTCAATGGTCTAAGAATCAATCACCAGCACTCCGAAGCAGTGAGAGCCTGAGAGGTGAAACCTCCTTCAGCTAAATTCTGTCATGAGGAACAGGTTGCAAAATCTCCTTTCGGCTCAATTCTGTCACCTCATCAGTAACAACTTTGATACACTTTTGGTTGAACAGAAGGGAGTGCCCACTATATGCGTCCAAGAGCTGAATGAATAAATGACTGAAGTGGCTAATGAAGCCAAAAAGTTGGAATGCAGAATGCATAAAACAGCACGCTGACTAGTATAACATCCCCAGATGAACAGAACAACAATCAAAGAGTAAAGCCCAAGCTCCAACAACTGTGGTTCTAACAGTTATCTGTTACCAGTAGTTCTTTCCTTGTTACTCTAAAAAGTTGGATGATTGAAATACACAAACTAGTTGGAGTTCTTTCCTGATCAAGAACACAATTGATATAGCAGAGGGTGTAGAGAGCCAAGTCATAAACACAAGGTATTTCATCAATTGATCTGCATTGCCTCTGTGTGATACTTCTCCAACTCAGCATCAAGATCTTCTGCAGATATCTTCTCACTACGGCCTCTTCCCCGTCCACGCCCTCTTCCAAATCCACGCCCTTCGCCACCCCCACGGATCCTCCCGAGTGCACCACCCCTTCCTTGTCCACTGCTCAAATCAAATATCAAAACACAGAAATGAGAAAATGTGTGGAAATGTTCCGGAGGTGCAATAACTATTTTACAGAAAATGCATAAAAACAACATAAAAGGAAAATCTTGAAAAGCATAATTAAAAATGTTGCTGAAGAGTCGGTGAGGATATGTTCGACAAAAATGAACTAAGAAACTATTCTTCAAACATTAATTAAAGGGAAAATTTTCAAAAAAAAAAATATGTTGAGTTGGAGCTTAACGGACCCCAAAAACCGTCAAGTGGCCCAAAACGACGTCGTTTTGGGCCTTTTTTTTTTTAGGAGAAACTCTCTCCTCCCTTCCCCATTTTCTAATCCCTCTCTTCAAAATCAATCATTCCTCACCCCAATTTCAATCACACCACACATTCCTTTCTCTGAAATCATCATCATGATCAGATATCCCAAAATTCTTTTTCACTCTCTTCTTTTCCACAATTACACAATTGATCAATGTCTCGTTGGCCACTTCGGCAATCCCTGCCAGCCAATTCTCTCTCCTCCTCCCTCGCCACTGCCATGTCCTCCAATACCACATCTGCCGTCCCCACCAAATGCTCCTGAATCAACTTCGACTCGATGCCTCCGGAAATGCCGGCGTCAATTCCCACATTCCTTTACTATTCACCACCCGCACCACCACCATTGCAATTGGATGGCAGAGGCAGATAGTTTTATCCACCGCCAGATGGAAAGAACTTTACTACCCGGCTGCCTCCATAGCCAATTCTTCCACACTTCCCATATTACTATTACTATTATAAACCTCCGCCGACCTCTGATTTTATGGACCCATCTGTTCCATCGGCAAAACACTCTATTCTTACCCTTATTTTACTTTTTCTAATTATGTCATTTTTCTAAGAATTAACTAGTCAAGTAGCTGCACACTTGTTAATCTTTCTCGATCTCCATATTGGAAAGCTTTCTGTTCTGGTTTTGCTTACAATCATAGGAATACTTTCTTTTATTAATCGATCAGAGGAGCACATGCACGATCTCTGTTTGCTGTTCATCTCTGTTCCGGTCGGACACTCCTATTTGGAGGAAGGGATCCGAGGCCATCGGGATGGTAGTGAAAGTGGTGGTGGTCGCCGGAGGTGGAGGCCTGCAAAAAAAGAGAGCAGAAAACAGGCCCAAAACGACATTGTTTTTGGGCCACTTAACGTTTTTGGCATCCGTTAAGGTCCAACTCAGCATTTCCCCTTAGTGAAATAACAGATCCAGACGGTGGGATTATGTTTGAATAACGGAAGTGAAGTTTGGGAGTACGATTGAGAAAATCGTAAGTTTGGGAGTATTTTTTATATTTGGGTCAAAGTTTGGGGGTTTTTTTTTTGAAATTTTCCCTTAATTAAACAACCTTTAAGTCGCATAGTTGTGAAAGTTAAGATGCCTAAAGGAGGATGTGATGAATACAGCTTTATATAATGAATACACTAAAAGAAAATTCAGAATCTAGAAAATAAGTGGACTGTAGGAAAAGGTCAAGGACGCGGTGCTTTCAGCCCAATTTTAGCTCATCTGGCAAAAGTGGTAACATGGTCAGGTTCTAGTGGCCCTCTTCACCGTATTCTTACTAGGTAATCCCTTATTTCTAAAACAAATGTTTCTTTGATTCCACTTGTTGGCAATCACTGTATTTCATTGTTCACACCCACTCTTAAGGCCAAACATGTAAAAGGGGTAGACAAAAAGTGTAATTCCACCAATTATAATATTTCTTTTATGGATGAAAAACAGAAATTAATAGTCTCCTATGCCATCAGCAATTGAAAAATGATTGCAGGGTTTCAAGTCATAAACGATAAATCATAATCACATAGCTATCAACTAACCACAAACCTCCATACCTTGTAAGACATAATACTTCATTGTCCCCACCCCCAAAAAAAAAAAAAAAAAAAAAAGAGAGTTTTTCTATACTCCGGGACATTTAAGTTGAAATAAAATACAGTAATTTTCTTTAATTTCCTAATGGACACGTGCCCCTCCACAGCTCCACTTACATCATTCAAGTACCTCTTCAGTGCTGTTGATTTTCACTTTATGCTGTACTTCATCTTACAACTTTAGCCTTAATTCTTTCCAACCTTTTCATGAAGCTTCTTTTTTTTTTTTTTGGACAGTACTATGGGTACAAATTTTGTACAAATCGGTAAGGTTGGACTCACTCCAGGCCCCAAATAAATTATCAGAGATGTTCATATTTTTCAAAATAATGTTTACTTTGAGAACTGATGGAGCACTTAACGACATCCAATTGTGCTGATTTTTTACGAGGTAAAAATGAACATTATTTGAAAAAGTGAACAGTTCTAGTCATTTGTATGGGGGCCCGGAGTGGGCCTAAACTAACCAATTTGTACAAAATCTGGACCCCCAAAACTGTACACATATTTATTTTATTTTTCCCGACTAGGGGCTGTCAATATATAGTGCACCGATCGATGGTCCACAAATCGCTTATGAGGCTCACTTATGAGTTCCATAAAATAATTCAAGCCATTTTATAACTTTAAAATAATATTTAGATTAACCTAGCAAAAATCCGCTCAATTTAATAATCAAAAGTGTTTATTTAGGGCAAGTTCCCCACTTTTAGTACTTCGATTTCCCATTGCTAAAAGCATCCCATGTTTTTTTAAAAAAAATTCTCCTTTTCTTGGTGCTAAAAATTGGAAATGGTTGCACATGCCCATCTTTGTACAGGTGGTGATGCAGTAACTTCTGGGTTAATAGTGTCATTTTGTGTCTTTAGTGGTAGTGGGTCTATAAATAGGTGTCTAGAGTCCTCATTAGGTAGTTTTTGATACATTGATTAATTGATAAAAGAATAGAGAGAGCTTTTGCTCCTTGTATCCCATTTGGGATCCTCTATCTCTTAATTAAATCCATCCTTTATTTTGTTATGCATCAATTGGTCTGTAGCCATAGTATTTTCTGCAAAGATATTCACAGTGTTCACTTCAAAAAAATTATTTCCCCATCTCTCGTCTCTGCAATCATTAATAACATTTCCCTATCTACTCTTACCCCTATTTCCAATCATTATTCTCATTTCTTTCTCTATCTCTCTCCAATTATTACACCTTTCTCTAATTATTACTTTTTCCAAAAACCATCCAAACACTATCTCAAAAATATTTCTCTAAATATTCTTCTCAAAACTCTCAACCAAACACAGCGATTGTCTGATTGTCATTTTTGAGATTTTTAAGATAAAAAAATTAGTCTAAAGCCGCGTAACTTTTCAACTTTAGGAGAAAATTTTAACATTTTGAGCAGAGGTGCGCAATATACATTCAAATAGCAAAAAATAGGAGTAATATAGAAATCTAATAACAAATCATTAAAGACGAAATAACACGAACAACAAAACAATAAAAGTTTTTAGAGATAAATTTCTGAGAGTAAAACCAAATGAAGCAATTTTTTCTAAAATTTGGAGTAAATCGAAGTCACTTTAATTTAAATTTGAACAAGTGAAGGAAATCTTCAAAAAAATTATCGCCGAATTTTAAATTTACATGCCAAAATAATAAAGATTGGAGATACTAGGAAAATCATAGGGGTGTTTGAGGTTTTTTAGAAACTGGTGTTTGGTATGATAAAAGGCTTTAACAAAGTGAAGGATAATTTATTCATATTTTGGTCTCTTACTTCAGTCATGTCAACTCAGACTGAAATTGCATTGTACTACGTAACAAAGTCAAAGTCACAAAAAGCGCGTGGAGCTCACTATTGTCCTCCTTGTGGGCAAACTTTAGATTTTGTCAAAGAAAACTCCAAGAATTTGCAACATTTACACATCATTCTTCTTTTTCTTAATTTTAGTTTTGTTCGGTTTGTTGATCTTTTTTCTTTTAATTTGGGCATGTGCATCAATTCAACCAAATCAATGGGGGGAATTTTGTAAAGCACATCTTGAAAATTACAATATACACTAAAACTAGAAATTCAAAATCAACAAAAATAGCCAGTGTACCTTCTTGGAACACCATTTGAATTTCTGAAAGAAGCATTTGCAAATGGAGGCATGGCAGGAGCTCCAATATTTGTCCCCACAACCTCAATCTTCATTGGCTTCCCATCGAGCTGCACATTGTTGTACCTCTTGACAGCTTCTTGAGCATCCTGCCGTCGGGAAAAGACAACTTCTGCTGTTCCCTTATAACAGTTCGAAAAAAAAACACATTAGGGAAAAGGTAATATGAAAGATTGTGTCAATGGCAAATTTGATACTTGTTATAGATAAAGGCATTCCAAACTTGATCAGGTACCTTTGATCTCCCACTCCTATCATAATGTATTGAATATCGTTTCAAGTCACCAACCTCTGAGAAGAGTTCCTGTGCATGTGTATTTCATGTTAGTTAAGGAAAGCAAACAAACTTGTGACAAAAAAGTACACGCAGTGACAGAAGCAAGAAAAGACATATCCCAGAACGAAGATGCATAGAAGGATACTTAGAGAGAGAAAACTAAAAGGGAAGCACTATAACAGAGAATTGTCACTTCATATATATGTATCCATTGAAACAACGGCTTGGAGTTTATAGCAAACCATTTATTTTCTCAGCAAGGAAACAAAATAAACCAAACTACCTTGTTTCACACACAAATGAGATTGGCTATATGAATCCTTTCTTCAC